>BSBM01000136.1:15722500-18449180 GCA_027924585.1 Larix kaempferi
CATCATTGACATCTTCGTCATCATCTTTGTATCATCATCATCATCATCATCTTCATCATCATCATTGATGATGATGATGATGATGACGATGACGAAGATGTTGATGATGATGATGAGGAGGAAGAGGGTGATGATGATGATGATGATGATGTTCATGTTGATGATAAAGATGATGACGAATATGCAGCACATCATCATCATCAGCTTCGTCTTCGTCTTCATCATCATCATCATCATCATCTTCTTCATGATGATATTATGATGATGATGATGATGATGGTGATGATGGTGGTGATGATGGTGGTGGATGATGATGAATATGAGTACGATGATGATGATGACTAATGGAGATGATTATGATGATGATGATGATGAAGATGATGAGGAATATGCAGCACATCATCATCATCAACAACATGATCATCATCATCAACTTCATCATCATCATCATCATCATCATTGTGAGGACAAGGATGATGATGAGGATGATGAAGATATGATGATGATGATGGTGGTGGTGGTGGTGGTGGATGATGATGAATATGAGTATGATGATGAAGATGATGATGTTGATGACAAATATGATCATCATCAAAATCATCATATTCATCATCATACTCATCTTCATTAGTCATCATCGTCACCATCTTCATCATCCTCATCCTCATCCTCATCATCATGTAATCATGGTCACGATCATCATTGTCTACGTCATCATAATAGTCATCTTCATCATTGTCATCATACTCGTCATCACCATCATCCTCATCATAATTATCATCATCGTCATCATCATCTTCGTCATGATGATGATGATGATGATGATGATGATGAAGATGGTGATGATGATGATGATGATGACTAATGGAGATGATGAGGATGATGATGTTGATGATGAATATGATGAAGAATATGCAACACATCATCATCATATTCATCATCATCCACAACATGATCCACAACATGATCCACAACACGATCCACAACATGATCATCATCATCATCGTCGTCATCATCATCATTGTGAGGACAAGCATGAGGATGATGATGATGATGACGATGACGATGACGATGATGATGAAGATGATGATGATGATGATGATGACTAATGGATATGATGATGATGATGATGAAGATGATGACGAATATGCATCACATCATCCTCATCATCATCAACAACAACATGATCATCATCCTCATCATCATCTTCATCATCATCATCAACAACATGATCATCATCATCATCTTCATCATCATCATCGTCATCATTGTGAGGACGAGGATGATGATGATGGTGGTGGTGGTGGATGATGATGAATATGTGTATGATGATGATGACGAATATGATCATCGTCATCAAAATCATCATCATCTTCATTAGTCATCATCATCACCATCTTCATCATCCTCAACATCATCATCATCATCATCATATGATCATGTTCACGATCATCATTGTCTTATTCATCATAATCGTCGTCTTCATCATCCTCATCATACTCGTCATCGCCATCTTCTTCATCATCATCATCATTGACATCTTCGTCATCATCTTTGTATCGTCATCATGATGATGATGATGACGACGAAGATGTTGTTGATGATGATGATGAGGAAGAGGGTAATGACGAAGATGATGATGATGATGATGATGGTGGATGATGATGAATATGAGTATGACGATGAAGATGATGATGATATTGATGATCATCGTACTCATCATCATCATCATCACCATCAATGGTGATGATGAGGATGATAATGATGATGATGATGAAGTTGACGATGAAGATGATGACCTAGATGTTGATGATGATGAGGAAGAAGAGGGTGGTGACGATGATGATGATGATGGTGTTGATGATGACGACGATGATGATGACGAAGATGATGACGACGACGATGATGATGATGATGATGACGAAGATGATGATGATGATGGTGATGGGGATGAAGAAGATGATGATGATGGAGATGAAGATGTTGATAGAGATGAAGATGATGATGATGATGAAGATGATAATGATGGATATGTTGATGAGTAAGGGGGAGATGACAATGATGATGATGATGGTGATGGTGATGATTATGATGATTAGATGATGATGATGAAGATGATCACCATCATCATCATCATCATCATCATCATCATCTTCATCACCATCATCATCATCATCCTCATCACCATCATCCTCATCACCACCACCACCATCATCATCATCATCACCATCATCCTCATCATCCTCATCATCCTCATCATCCTCATCATCATCTTCATCACCATTGTAATCATCATCAAAATATTCATCATCACCACCATCTCATCATCATCATCATCATCATCTTCATCACCATCATCATCATCATCCTCATCACCATCATCCTCATCACCACCACCACCACCATCATCATCATCACCATCATCCTCATCATCCTCATCATCATCTTCATCACCATTGTAATCATCATCAAAATATTCATCATCATCACCATCACCACCATCTCAACATCATCATCATCATCATCATCATCAACATCTTCATCATCATTGTCATCTGCCCCTTCCTCATCAACATCTCCATCATCGTCATATTCTTCATCAACTTTATGTATCCCCTTGACAAAGGAAATTAAATAAACCATACAAAGGGCTACAGTAATGTGTATGCACACCTACGCGCGTGTGCCTTTAGTAGCACGTACGCGCACCTACACGTGCATGCCTTTAGTAGCGCGTACACGCACCTACGCGTGCATGTGATTAGGTACGTGTGCACGCATTTGTGCGTGCGTGTATGTTCGCGCATGCGTGTATGTTCGCACATGCATGTTGGAATTCAAATTGTTTTTGGCGCCCTTGCAGGCTTGGAATTAGCTTTGGATTGCACCTTTAGGCTTGGTCTGATTTATCTGTGATTTATTGAAGAACACATCAAATGATGTAACTTTCTATTTTTCACAACTAGTTCTACATATGCTCCACGAGTGCACTGCAGATGAAATTGTACACACTTGTCGAGCTCTGTGTGCAGATTCTAAATATATAATTTTTGAATAGATTTGTTGTTGTTTTCTATTTTTAATTCATTTTTAACTGCACTCATGTCAAATTTGTAAAAAACATAGGTCGTTTATTTGGCCTATAACTTTTGATTGGCTTACCTATTTCAAAAACGAAAAAGAACCCGCACAAGAGCACGAAAATACCTACAACCTAAAAAAAAAAGTGTTTTGATTATTTTTAGACCATGATATGGTGGCTCAACACTTGACCATGTTGTTTTAAGGCTTCACTGACTTTGGTAATTTATAAAAAATATAAAATTGACTTTTAAAATTTTGGAAAAATAGCCTCGCACAAGATTCGCCTATTGCCTACGCCTCTACATATTTTTTTTCTTGTAAATTGAAAATTTACATAGCAAACAGTTGGCTCAACAAAAACATGTGCATTATGTTTGAGAAAAAAACTAACATACCAAGCTTCGAATAATGACATTTTGGGGTGGTTATACCACTTTTCCATAAATAAAAGTTATATATTCCGTAAGGTCATCCGTTTTTCTACATTTAATCTTTTTTCACCTAATCCGAAATTTTTTTGTAGGTACCTCTAATAATTCATTTTAATGATAATATTTCTATTTTTCCAGAATGTCATTGCAATTAACGTGTCATAATTGGGTATCATTACCTTGCACCAGCCCTTAATACAAAATGGTTCTCGGTCTTAGGCTTGAAGGATCATATCTAGAAAATAGAGTGCTCCCTAGGAATATTTTTATTTGTCTCAATGCAAAGCTAGTGGGAGAAATTTTTCATTTAGAGTAGAAGGACCCTCATACTACAAGGTAACTAGAGTTTGGTGTATCGTGGGGGTTGGATGAGCCCATCACTATGTTGGAGATATAAGCTTTGAATAAATTTGAATTTTGGAAGAAAGTCATTGTTTAGGTTCAAACAACATGGACTAAAAGTAGGCTCTGTAACTCTTAGCGCAAATACCTTGTTTATTTCACCTTTGGCGATATCAAGAGAATCCATTGAAATTCTATGGTTGGTTGGCTTGTCAAATATACCAAGGTTAATGAGGTGAAGCAGGAAGACACTCTCTCATATCGGCATGAATCGATCTCATGTTTTACTTTCCCCATAGAGTAATTGAGAGCAATATATGGATATCTAAGAATATCACTCTATGAATTGTCCATTTGTGTGAGCATATGTTCGTTATCAGCACATGAAAGATCACTAATGCAATTAATGGGGATGTACCAAATTCTACAAGAACAATAGAACAATGGGTTGATCTCTTGGCATGGATATGTTGGTTAACATCATGACAAGCACTCTCTAACTTGTTTTTGTATACTCCCCTAAGTTACATTTCCTAAACCTCACACCCGTACAAAGGGGAAGATGTGACCAATGAGTGAAAGAGTTGGATTTTCAATCAAATATCCTGAAAAAAACCTGAAAACATTGTTTTTCAAGGGAGTTAAGAGTGACATATCCCTTCCTTACTCTAGCCTCTGCTATTGGAGCCAAGCTAGAGTGTGGTGTGGAGAATATACACCCAAAAATATACTTATGAAGAGACTACCTCAACCCTCTAAACTTTGTAAACAAGATTCACATTGCTTTCCTCCATTTTATAGATGTTATCGACCATGAATTTGTTCTCCCCATATTACCTTAAGTGATCAATATCTCAAAAAGAATCTAAGATGTCAAGTTGTCTCTAAAGACCCCTCATTGAATGGGACATGAAGATAACACCATATGTAAATATGAGTATAGCAATATAGAATTCAAGACTAAGCAACCATCTAAATTAGCCAATAAATCTAATATGATTTCCTCCAACTCATCAATATAAAGTTCAAAAAGTGTAAAAAATGCGTACAATCTTCCTTCATTATCTCACTGCTCATTCATATCAATAATATCGTGGCAATGGACATTTAACCACATGTAACAAGTTGCGGCTCTAGTGATGTTGTATATGAGGTTGTAGGCTAAAGTTCATTGATTTTTGTCTATGTGTCAATTGATCAACTTAGAAATGAAGATCCTATGGTCAACCCACATATAAATATTCTATGAGAAACCCTCTTTGAGGATGATGATTTTACTTTTTAAGTGGCTTTTGGCCAAAATTTGGTGAAATTTTTGTTTTTTTTCTAAATTCACTTTGTTCCAAAATTCAAATCATTTTTTAATGAAAAAATAGATTCGGTATTTTTAAAAACCCTTTAAATATTTGAATAATGCAAGTTTGACAGCTGTTATCTAAAATTCCAAAAATTCATTGCCAAATTTTATCAAAAACGAGTTGAGAAAAGGAAAAAGAAAAAGACAAAAATGTAGCAAGTTTAGAATATGCTATTTGGTAATATAGATAAGAAAGAAAGACTTATTCCACGTCTTCGTGAGAGTACATTGTTTGTACCACATCTAATTTCCATCCAGGTTTGATATGGTTATGTTGGATACCATGACGATGAATATCAATTTTATTATTCCTTGCAAAGGTAATACTAGCAATTTCTCTAAGGTGTAAGGTGCAATGATGTGCCCATAAGTTTATGTTAGAAGGTGAAATGGATGAACAGAGGAAACTAATTAACCAAATAGGTGTTTTGTAAAGAAAGAAGAATTATGCAGAGTTCTGAAGAATTATTCAGAGTTGTGAATTTATCCTTGTTGTATTTTCTCGTCAAATCACCCTTGCACGGTCTTCTTTCCGCAAACCTCCGTCGAATTAGAGTTCGACTCGTTAGAATTATTGGACCTCTAGTCCTTTACAGGACTGCAAAATCTACCCAATCTTAAACCCATATCACAATTGTCATTTCCGATCACTTGCAATATAAACCCAAAGTTAATCTTATGATGAACGGAGTTCAATCCAGATTCCATATACAAACACTATCACTAGATATCACTAGATATGTTTATATTTCAATTATATAAACACAATTTGATGGAATTCATATCTGTGATACTAGAGAAAAAGAGACCAAATAGATCTCAAAACCCGTTAGAGAAAAAAAACAAACAATAATCTAGTATGCCCGATATTCAATCCACCAACCCCAAACCCAATCATTCAATCCCAGAGCCCGACCAAAACAATCGACTAAAAAATATATACACAGAAACCCAACGTCTCTATTGAGAAACATTAACAATCTGGAATCATCCATACACTCCGCTAAATTACTCTCATATCCAGTAAATTAAATCCAATCAATCAACAATAACCCAACAATCCTCCAATACATTGACTAACCTTGAGAAAATTACAAGGAGCCGCCTGCACGGGCCCAACCACAACATTACTAGACATATTCTCCAACCGTGAGAAATGCCACTAAAACTCGAATGCAATAACAAAATTCAGGAGGAATATTGAAGAATCAAGAATCAATAAATGACATGTATATATATCCCAAGCAACACTGATTGAGTAAACCAGGAAGTCAGATATGGGAAAAAAATATTGAAAAATGTTAATATTTGGTTGAGCTTTGATCTTCAATTCTTTTAAATGTAGAAACTTGAAACAATGAGACAATTCAATCACATTAAATTCATACATCCATAACACAATATATACCCTAGGGAAAATCCTCAAAATTATGAGAACAAAAACCCCAACAATTATTCTCAATATAATATAATGGATAGCGAAGAATGCTTTCTCTTACAACATAGCATATTTCTTTCGGAAGATAAGAGATCACCAAAATCAGATGTGTTTTCCAATGTGCCCAACACATCAATAAGAAGCAAGAACAATAACTTGCACAAAGAGAAGCGTATTGCCTTCAATGGTGACTATAATTCACTTCACATTTAATTCATAAATCCCATATAACATATTTATACATTCTTCTCATGCATCAGATTCTTCTAACTTCAGGATGAACTCGCCCTCAGACTGGATGTATCAATCTTGCATGAATAAATGCACCCCACTTCTCATGCAGCGCTTTATGTCACTGAATTGTCTCTTAGGATGAACTTGCCTCTTAACTGAAAGCTTTCCCACTTAGTTAGGTCGCTAACTTAAGTTTCGTAATGCAAGTGTCTCAACTCAAGTGTCGTCTTTTATTTTAACATAAGTGTCGTCATGCAATAACACTTAGTTAACTAGATCTTCTTTGTTGTCACTTCGTTAACTCTCTTTAACTGATTCTTTCTTGATAACACCACTATAGTGATCAATTCTAGTTCTCCTTGATTTACTGAAGTGTCGTATTTTAGTTTAACCAAAGTGAAAGCACTTTAGTTAACTAGTCCTTCTTATTTAACACTTAGTTAACTATTATTAACTGAAATCATGTTGATTGATTTACTTGTAGTGACCACTGTGAGTCATTTAGTTAACTGAGGAATACATTGTGGCTTTAACTGAAACTTGACAATTCGAGTTCACTTAGTCATATCTTGATCAATTCGAATTCTCTTTTTCTCTATGCATTTATCTTTATCTCTTTGTCTTTTACTGCATGGTCAATATGTGTTAACTTTAATTATCCATCACATTACATTATACTCAGAAGAATTATCGGATGTTGTGATCATAGTATATTATT
Source organism: Larix kaempferi (assembly GCA_027924585.1). Classification (NCBI taxonomy): domain Eukaryota; kingdom Viridiplantae; phylum Streptophyta; class Pinopsida; order Pinales; family Pinaceae; genus Larix; species Larix kaempferi. The sequence goes on from BSBM01000136.1 coordinate 15,730,105, forward strand.
CTGGACCAAATGATCATATGATAAAGTAATTCACTTTAGAGGTGATCAATCTCTAAATGATACTTAATATCAATATGGTGATCATGGTTAATAATACATCACACAACATTAAATGATTTTAACAAGTAAATCATGACCTTTATACAAAATATCCACCTCTATACGGGAGTTCCATCCCATGGATACCTTTATACAGAATATTCACATGAGAATCATGACTTGACACACAAGTCCGGAGCCTTGTCCAACAAGACTTTACAACATCATTACTTTGATCAATTACCTCTATATGGGAGGAATAACCTTTACACGAATGGCAATCAAAGTGTTCACCTCTATACGGGAGGATCAATCTTAGTTGCACAAGATTGGTTTGGATAATGTCTCATGATGTTGTACATTTAACACTCCCTCTCAGTAAGGGAGGCATTCTCCCCCATACCAAGCTTGTCTCAGAAGTACCTGAACTTCATCATTGATAGAGGCTTTGTTAACATATATGCAATATGCTCATCAATAGCAATGTACTGAAGTTTCACTGTACCTTTATGGACCATGTCTCGGATGAAGTGATACTTCATTTCAATGTGCTTCGACTTGTCATGAAACATTGGGTTTTCAAAAAGCTTGATGCAACTTTGGTTGTCACACATAATAATTGTAGGCTCAATATTTTCACCGAACAACCCTGCAAGTAGATTTTTTAGCCACACTGCTTCTCGACAGGAAACACTAGAATTTATGTATTCTACTTCTATAGTACTCTGGGATACAGAGCCCTGCTTACTGCTGCACCAAGATATCATAGCTGATCCTAGGATATAACAGTAGCTGGATGTAATATTATGGTCCATAATGCTTCCTCCCCAGTCTGAATCTGTATAACCAAGTAACATGACTCCTCCACTGGAGGCATATCTGAGTCCATATGAAATTGTACCTCAAAGGTACCTAAGCACATGCTTAGCATCTATCCAGTGACTGTGTCTCGGATCAGACATGAATTGACTCAGAATGCTCATGACATAACATATATTGGGCCTCGAATGTATCAAGTACATTAGCGATCCTATAAGTTGTCTATATAAAGTGGGATCTACTAGATTTGATCCAGATCCTGACTCATGAAGTTTCCTCAAATTGGAAACCATCGGTGTAGTCATAGATTTGCTATCTATCATGCAAAACCTGTGCAATATATCCACAGTGTACTTCTCTTGAGATAGAAAAAATTCATCTTTTCTTTGCTAGATCTCAAGGCCAAGAAATTAGTGTATCAGACCTAACTCTTTCATCTCGAACTCTGTGGTGAGATCCCTCTTGCACCAAGAAATCAGATGTTCCTCTCCAGTGAGAAACAAATCATCAACATATAGAACCAATATCAATGGTTGGTTCTTCACTACTTTGAAGTACAAATATGGATCAGCTTCACTCTTACAGAAACCCAGTTTATGAAGGTAGCTATCAATTCTGGAGTACCAAGCCCTGGGGAATTTTTTAAGCCCATATAGAGCATTATTTAGTTTGCAAACATGGGACTCCTTCCCATGCACCACAAACCCTTCAGGTTTTTGAATATAAACCTCGTCCTCAACCTCGCCATTGAGGAAGGTTGTCTTCACATCCATTTGGTGAATTTTCCATCGTAGAACAGATGTAAGTGCAATCATTACTCAGATTGTGGTGTACCTTTCCACAGGGGAAAAGGTCTCATCATAATCGATGCCTTCTTTCTAAGAGAAACCTCTAGAAACAAATCTAGCTTTATACTTCTCAATTCTACCATCCGCAACATGCTTTATCTTGTAAATCCATCTGGAAGTCACAATGGAATTCCCATCAGGTTTGGGAACAACCTCCCAAACATCATTCTTCATTATAGAGTTGTGCTCTTCTATCGCTTCATCTTTCCAAACTTGCTTCTTTGCATCTTCTTCATATGAGGATGGTTCTAAATCACTGACGTGACTCATCAGTGAAACATACCCTGAATATATGTCAGGTTGCTTACACTCTCTGGATGAACTTGTTGGTGCTCCATGTTTCTCTACATATTGTAAGATATCTCGACACAAAGAAGATATTCTTTTAGTGGGGGGTTCATCAGGTGACCTCTCAATCAATTCTACTAGTCCTTCAGGAACTAAAGAGTCTAAGGCATCTTTTGGTTTCTCCCTCTCAAACTCTAAAGGGGGAGAATCAGACTCAGAATCCTCCATCTCTGAATCACATTGAATCTCTTTCGATATTTTGAAAGAATCTTCCTCATGGAATGTAACATCTCGGCTGACTTCAATGTGTCTCTCACCAAGTACATATATTCGGTATGCTTTGGATGACTCTCTATAACCCACAAAGGTGCCTTGGCTTTCCATAAGGCTCCATTTTTGTTCTCTTTTCTTTTGGTACATGAATGTATATAGGGCTCCTGAAGATAATCAAGTGTGAGATGTCTAGCTTCTCACTGGTAAACACTTATTTTGGTGTCTTCTCATCTATAATGTCATGCGGGATTCTATTATGGATGTACACAAATGTACTGGTGACTTCTGCCCATAATGAGGTAGACATATCTTGATCATGCATCATGGATTTTGTAGCCTCACATATGGTTCTATTCTTCCTTTCAACAACCCTATTTTGTTGAGGGTTGTATGGTACTATTAACCGTCTACATATTCCTACATCACTACATAGCTCATTAAATGCATGTGAATCAAATTCACCTCCATTATCGGACCTTGATGCACATATGTGCTTCTCTTTATTATTTTCAACTAGGGCTTTAAACTCTTTAAATTTGCTAAGAGTTTCACTTTTAGCCTTCATGAAATAAATCCATGACTTCCTAGAAAAATCATCTATGAGCAATACATAATATAAGAAGCCACTCAGGGAGGGGGGTGACATGGGAACACATACATCAAAATGTAGTAAATCTAAAATCCCTTTAGATCTAGTAGTACTACTGGAAAAAAATTTCTTAACATTCTTCCCAAGTGCACAACCCCAACATACACTATCATGCTCAAAATCAAATACGAACATACCTTTTACCATCTTTTGAAGTCATGGTAGCACTTTGTAGTGTAGGTGTCCAAGCCTTTGGTGCCATAGCTCACATGGACTGATAATGTGGTGAATCATAGCTTGGATGTACTTCCCGAGTACCTTGTAGAGTCCTCCCTCTTGAACTCCAATCACAACAACAAATTCTAGGCTTTTGTTCTTCGGCCATAAAAGTGCTTTCTTATCCATGAAGATAACTCGGCATCCTTTGTATTCAAGAACCGAAATTGATAGGAGGTTCTTCTTCAAGCCTGGAACATATAGAATGTCCTCCACATGTAAAATATCACCAATGCTCAGCTAGAATGAGGTGGATCCAACTCCTTGGATTGAATATGTTGAGTAGTCCCCCAACTCTACCATGCATGTGAAATTTTTCTCCTTTAGGTTAGTGACGACACTCTTGTAACCAATCATATGTTTGGATGCGCCATTGTTAATCAACCATGTGTCTGGACTTGTGATGATAGATCCCAAAAGGGACGAGACAAGGTAATACTCCCTTCTTGTCTCCTTTTCTTCAGATGCATTCTTTTAAGTGGTTTCATCTTCTATGGCGGTAGAAGCATGAAACTTCCCTTTCCGCTTTGCTTTGCACTTTCTTGAGAAATGGCCTTTCTTGTTGCAATTGTAGCATCTAGATTTTGACTTGTCAAATCCTTTGTTCAACTCCTTCTTCTTTGGATGAGAGAAATTATTTTGGAAGAAGGGTTTCTTTCCTTTCTTCATTCTTGCCATGAGGGAAATATTTTCTTCTTTAGTGCACATAGCTTTGCTCTGGATTCGCCCTTCCTCTTGGATACAGTCATGCCACAATATTTTGAACCCAGGTTGCACTTCTTGGCCATTGATAGCATCCAAGAATGTATCCCATGAAGATGGGATACCATTAACGACGATTTGGATGAGATCATCTTCATTGACTACAACTCCAATGTTAACAAGCTGATCTCTTACCTGAGAGATCTTAGTGTATAAGGAGTCCATTGTCTTGTCCTTCTCCATCTTGAGGTTTCGTAACTTGTTCTTTAATGCCCTCTTTTGAGTTGGGGACTCCTTCTCATCTAGATTAGTCAATGTATCATAACATTATTTTGCGGTCTTCAGTGGTGTGATCATGAACATCAAGTTATCTTTTACCAAATCATAGATGATATGTTTGGCATTAGCTTGATTCTTCTTGAATTTGATGCACCCTACATTAGACGTAGGCTCCTCCACCACAGTGGATACGTAGCTATCCAAGTCATGTTCCTCTAAGATGTTGAGAATCCTATCCTTCCAAGTGTTACATTTTGAGGTGCCCTCAAGACGGTGTTCCGGTCGTACAAATATTGATGCCATAGTCTTCAAATCTTGTGCTCAACTTCTCAAGATATACATATGCTCTAGCTAACATGCAAAACTGAGCTCCTTCACCCCATGATCTCTGATACCATGTTAATATTTGGTTGAACTTTGATCTTCAATTCTTTTAGATGCAGAAACTTGAAACAATGAGACATTTCAATCACATTAAATTCATACATCCATACCACAAGATATGCCTTGGGGAAAATCCTCAAAACTATGAGAACAAAAAACCCAACAATTCATCTCGGTATAATATAATGGATAGCAGTGAATGCTTTCTTTTACAACATAGAAGATTGATTTGAGAAGATAAGAGATCACCAAAACACTCTTGGTGAAGATACAAAAGCAATAGAGAAGAAGGATCAATTGGATATGTTTTTGAATGTGGCCAACACATCAATAACAAGAAAGAACAATAACCTGCACAAAGAGAAGCACCTTGCCTTCAATGGAGAAGAGAATTCACTTCACATTTAATTCATAAATCTCGTATTACATATTTATGCATTCTTCACATGCATCGGCTTCTTCTGCATTCAGGATGAACTCGCCCTTAGACTCGATATATCAATCTTGCATGAAGAAGTGCGCCCCACTTCTCATGCAGTTCTTTATCTCACTGAACTGTCTCTTAGGATGAACTCACCTCTTAACTGAAATCTTGCCCACTTAATTAGGTGGCTAACTTAAGTGTCGTCATGCAAGTGTCACAACTCAAGTGTCATCTTTTAGTTTAACATGAGTGTCGTCATGCAATAACACTTAGTTAACTAGATCTTATTTGTTGTCACTTAGTTAACCCTCTTTAACTGATTCTTTCTTGATAACATCACTGTAGTGATCAATTTGAGTTCTCCTTGATTTACTGAAGTGTCGTATTTTAGTTTAACTAAAGTGATAACACTTTAGTTAACTAGTCCTTCTTATTTAACACTTAGTTAACTGAAATCATGCTGATTGATTTACTTGTAGTGACCACTGTGAGTTCTTTAGTTAACTGAGGCATACATTGTGGCTTTAACTAAAGCCTGACAATTCGAGTTCACTTAGTCATCTCCTGATCAATTCGAATTCTCTTTTTCTCTGTGCATTTATCTTTATCTCTTTATCTTTTACTGCATGGTTAATATGTGCTAACTTTAACTATCCATCACATTACGTATACTAAGAATAATTATCGGATGATGTGATCATAGTATATTATTCCGGACCAAATGATCATATACTAAAGTAATTCACTTTAGAGGTGATCAATCTCTAAAGGAGACTTAATAGCAATCTGATGATCATGGTTAATAATACATCACACAACATTAAATGATTTTAACAAGTAAAGCATGACCTTTATATGGAACATGTGAACGCAAGAGAGAATCTTGGCCTAGTTCATTCCATTTCAATACCATCCTACTTTCTCTTATTTTTATATAAAACCATGACATGGAGGCTTCTTAGATTTTGATGTGCCCAACTTGGATACACGTATTTGTATCAAATTCATAACCATCCCCATTTATGGTCGGAGGCCTTTTAAGCTATTGGTGCATTATTGTAGTACTTTTTTGAAACCCGATTCGAAATATTTTTTAATAAAATATTGAAATAAAGGTTGTACATAGAGATAAATAATTTATTGATAAGAATATGAAGGTGTGGAAGGTGAATGTATTGTTTCTTTAAAATTCATTTTAAAATTATTACACTCAGCTTTCATGAGAGGTGTAGAACAACATATTTGCTTTTATATGAATGACCATTGGCACCTCGATGCAACTTTCAAAAAGTATCTTGCTCTTTTTTTAAGAACTTTTAACTTGTTTTAATTGCTCAATTATAATAGTTATTTCAGTTCTTAAAATAAATGTAATAGTTATCTTTCACATTTTACATTTAAAAAATAAAAATAAATAGATCTATATTTTTTTCTAATAAATTTTTTTTTGCTAAATTGCAAAGGGTTTTTATACCTTAAAAGTTATTTTCTTAACATTTACACTTAAATATCAGTGATTTAAATAATAATTTTAAAGGTTAGTTGGATATATTTTTTGATAAATTATGGGGCAGTAGGTGTGAGGTGATTCTTCGGGATCCCAGAGGAATTACAGTCTTAACTTTTTCGTGTGGTCTAAGTACAACTACCAACAACCAAGCAGAAAGATACACTCTGTTTTTAAGCCTTAAACAAGTAAATTCTCTTGACATTCAATTCATTGTTGTAATTAGTGACTCCCTATTAATTATCTCTCAAGCTTGACATCAAAAATATCTTGCGGACAAAATTGCAGGTAGGTTACAAAAATGAATAGATCACTCCTTTGATTTACTAAAACCCAACTCTTTCATGTCCGAAGGGAGAATAATACCCAAGCGGATAGGCTAGCTAATGAAGCCGCCCTCCTGCCTCGTGGGAGCATTCTAAAGAATGGAGCACCACCAACAAGGTGTTGGCTACCCTAAGAGTATAGTTATTATGTGTCTTTCAAACTTAAAAAATGTAATAACTACAAGGAATCGTCGATTAGTCTTTCAAAGGATGGGAAGGATGTTGCTCTCGTCACTTGGCATGAATGAATTAATGGGAAATTTTCCCGAGTGGACAGTTCTAGATCCACAGAGGAGTGAATATTTATTCACAAGTTTGGGCATGGTGAGCAAACATTGTTTGAAGTGGAGGAAATTTGACTGTCTAGGCAGCTTGAGTATGTTGAGTGCAATTGCAGAGGAATTCAATGCCATTCCCTTTGTTCTAAGGGAGTGGCATTCAGAGCTGGGGAATGGTGGGTGTGTTGACATTGCTTTTTCTTTTTAGTGGTTCAGGTCTTTGTATGCTCTACGTCAGTATAAATCTCTTGTGTAGGATATTGGGCGTGGGGAGTTGAATTTTGTTTCTACAGGATTTGTTGGCCAAGAGAGCCTCCATTTGGTGTAGAGAAGGGTGGGTGCTCTGTCATTTTGAATCTGTGAGGTGTGTGGAATCTGCATATTCTATTTGGTAAGGTGGGAGGTCATCCATCAGTGGCTTTGATTTGGGTTTGGAGGGGTCATTTTATCTTAAGGTTCCCTTATTTGTACACAGCAATGAAGGTTGAGAATGACCTCGTAGACAAGATGTAGGAATCGTCTACATAAATAAGGGATATTAGAGCGTATATAAGGGAAATTAGATCCAATCTCATTTGTATGAGCACATAATTGAAGGGGTCTTAGATGCTATAAACCAAAATACATCTTGAGCCAATGGTCTGGAGCAACGTTTAGTTGAGGTTGAAGGGAATATGGACCAACATTTGAACGAGGTGGAAGTTAATGTATGGGAAAAATGAAACTCAAGTAGTTGGACTTGACCATCGCCAGGATGAAGTTGAAGGAAATTTAAAGTCCTTTGAAGTATAGATTGATGCTTTCAAGGAAACTATGGACAATCATGAGTATCTATTGGTGGGGCAATTCTCCAATCTATTTGACCTTGGGGGAAGTAAAGATCATGAAGATAACACTATGAAAAACCGTCTCTGGATCCTGTCAACATATCCATTTTAGAGGAGCATCCGGAAGATAACGACGAAGACCAGGTCATGGCTAGTGGCCATAGTGTTGCTTAGATTTCTCTTCTACTAGTGTCATATGTTTTTTGGTTTACTAGTACTCTGTCAACATGTTAAGATATATAGCAGAATAGTAGTAAATAGTCCTATGGAAATAACTTTCATATTTTTGCCATAAATACTTAATCAAATATATGTATCAACACTCTCAATGATAGTTTTTGGACTGATGTAAACTTTTTGATGCTGATTTATATCAACTTTTTATAAATAATAATACAAATTAAATAAGCTTTGGTATTTATATCTCTTTTCTTGTCAACCGAGCCTAGATTGGGTGGTTGGGAGCATTGACTGTGACACTTCCTACCTAGGTTACATGTTATGTTAGACATTGTGGATACCTTGATTCTTCATGAATAGCAGGTGTGAACCCTACTCTATTTTATATCTCTTTTCTTAACATATACATTTAAATCGCAATAATTGAAATAATCTTAAAAGTTAGTTGGATATAATTTTTGACAAATTAAATAAACTTTGTTATTTATATCTCTCTTCATTTCAATTTGTAAATTTTATTACTAAATAATGTTAAATTTGACTTCTATATTATTTCAGAAGGGAGTTGTCTAAAAATTCGACAATTTGGCTCAGACGAAAGCTTTTCACTGGAATCCGACTTTTTTTATTTTGCAAAATATGAATTTAAGAGTGTTTTAATGGTGATTTTGATGGTAGAAATGGAGTTAACACCATAAAAAACACCCGGGAACCCAAAATTTCAGAGTTTGATAGTTGTAACCAAGATTTTTAAAAATTTATAACATATTTTTTTCAAAATCGTGTCGGAAAAATCAAATTTTTCCATTTGAAATCATAAAACTTTTAAACTAATATAACTTTAAAGTAAGTTGATTAATGAGTAATTTCTCTTCTAAAACATAATTTCTATATTAAATAATTTCTCTATTATTTTAACTATAATATAAATAAATATGAAAAGAGATAATAGGAACTTGATTGAATGAAAACTTCGATTTTAAATTATTATGTTTCACTCTAAAATAAAATAAAGAAAACAAACTTTACTTAATAAAACTTTAAATTTAGGAAAATCCTCCATGAACGTGGATTAATCTATTTTTCAATTATTACCTCTTCAAAGAAAATGTGAGGAAACATAAAATCTTATACCCGTTCACATTTTACTACCAAAACTTTTGGTGCATTATAATCATCATAATCATGAGCATTGATTTTAGTGCATATCCTCTATAAGCATATGTATCACTGTTTTTAAAGTAGAATGCCAATTTGTAATAAGTTTGGCATGTAAAACATATGGTTGATTATATCCACTATCATTAATTGTGAGGCCACATAGTAAATATCAATACTCATTATTTAATTGTTCGTTTTAAAAATATCCCGGTTCATTACTTGTTTCATACGCAATGTGTCTCGTAGTCTTACATCGAAATGGTGCCCATCTACATTCACAAACTTGTATCATCTAATTGCTATTGAAATACTTAATTTTATCGAATTATATCTTATAAAATACATTAAAATTAGTTGGAAATATATATATATATATATATATATATATATAATAAATTAGTTGGAAATATATATATAATTTATTTATTTTTTCTTTCTATTAAATATCTTATTGTTATATGTAGAGTTAAATTTTGATAGGTAATTGATACAACATGAATTCTACTTAATACAACATGAATTCTACTTAATACAACATGAATTTTATTTAGAATGGACAACAAAGAATATTGGGTATTTAAGTTATATTATAAAAGTTAAATATGTTAAATTTTAAAACTACTTTTAATTAAGAAAAAACTCATCCTCTTTAATTTAAGGAAATAAGTTAACAACCCAAAAATATTGAAAATATACCTACACAAATATCATTACAAGTCTCATATGTTTTGACACCATTAAAAATATATATATATATATATTTAATAATTTAAATACTATAACGATGGTCTTCATTACAAGTCTCACCACTTAATTGTGATATGTTTTGGCACCATTAAAAAACAATATATATTTAATAATTTAAATACTAGGGATTCTAAAATTTACAATTTAACATGTGTAGATTTACAAACCTAGGCATTATAATGAATCTTCGTAGACTATTGACTCGCGAGTCGCCTGGGACAAAACTGAAAAGATAATCTGAATTGCGTGCACCACTAAACATGTGTAACTTGACTCGAATGACTCAAATTCTATCGCACTTAACAAGTAAGTCAAGAATTCGGTAGATTTATATTTTAAAATCGAAATAAATGGATATGTTAAAAACCCATTTCACATATTATCCAATCTTTATATTTATACCTTCATTTCTGAGTATAAATAAAATTAGCAAATAGCTTGCTAGATTCATTAGCACCTTCTTGTTTTTCTCGAGATTTGGTGAAGGTCCATGTGAAAGTATGAGATATTTGTCCACTTCACCATTTTGTTGGTTGTCTATTCAACAAAACAATGCTCCCATTCTCACGTTGACTTCAGAAAATAAAAGCAACATAACACAACACGGTAAGTGACCTTCATGCTTATCCTTTCCACGTCAATCACACAAGTGGAGCAATAATTAACACTGAAGGATGAACAATTTCATATTCATTGTAAATAGGGATCCATTACCACTTCCTATGAGATGAATCCAAATATTAAGGAATCAAGTGATAAGCAAAATAGCACGTGCTAAATGTTTCCACGATAAATATTCTTACTTTATTTTAATAAAGTAATAAGTATGAGAATAATTATAAGTGGAAATGTTATAATTTTTTATTAAGCTTTAATTATTTTCGAAGTGATTAACTTGGTTTTTTAATTATTATTATTATTAATTAATCAAGTTATCACAAATGTTAAACAAGTAAAAATAGCAGTTATTAAACTTTAATTATTTTTGAAGTGATTAACTTGGTTTTTTAATTATTATTATTATTATTAATTAATCAAGTCATCACAAATGTTAAACAAGTAAAAATAGCAGCAAAGCTGTTTATACCTGCCATTTGAAAATAGTTTATAAGTAATTTAATTAAAAATTCTCAAGGATTTTTGCTCTATTATGAGTATGACTATCAACATTGACAAAGCAAAGGTTATGATAACCAAATCCCAAAAGATCACTTACAATAATTCCATGTATGGCAACAACAACTTGGAGGAAGTGACTTCATATAAATATCTTGGAATTGATCCTCATCATAAGCTTAACAAGAACTATAGCTTATTAAGAAAAGGATTAATGGAGGATGGAAAGTTTATTATATAGTTTGACTTAATCATAATGTAAATGGGCATATGGATATAAGACCTGGTTAGGCATGCTTACCCTTGGCTTGGTGAGTCACCAATGAAAAGTCTAGAGGTATATTTACATAGACTAAAGAAGGGAGGCATGTTGTATTCTCAGATACACTGTTAAAACTTTGAAGGAGGTTGGTAATTACCCCAAGTCAAGTTTAAAGGGGGGGATGTTAGGTTAAACTTGACTCGGTAAAAGAGTCAAAGATGGACCCTCACCGTTGGTGGTTTACGGGCCCATGGTTTTAGGTGTCCCATGGAAATGCATGTGATGAAACCTACTTAAGGGCTTGAGGAACTCCATTGTAAAATTCCTAAATTGGTCGGTGTTGGCCTAGGAGTGGTCGGTGATGGTCAAAGACTGGAGTGGTCAAGGGTAATATATCTATTGTTGTTGGTTTCCCCAATTTTGGGTTTCCAAAGTAAAAAGTATTCGTCTTCATTGCGTTTGCTTGTTTATTATGTGTTTTATCTCCTAACATAGGTAACAAATCCCTCTCTCTCCTCGAGGGGTCGACCAAGGAACATTCCCTTGACTAATTTACCAGGCTTTAGGAAATGGACTTGAGCCCAGTTGGAGGCCATTACAACAAGCAACAAATATCAAATGTCACACTCATATTCAATTAATAAATGACTTGATAGGATGGAGAATAGAGCAAGGGACAAGAAAGGGGATACTTCCTCTTAACAGGTGGATGCGGAAGCCTTACAATGGATGCAAGACATCTGCTTCTCCAAGAGTCATGACACCAAAGTCAACAAAAAATATATATTGGTTGGTGAAATCTCTCATTGTAGAAGCAATGGAAGAAAATGAGTATATGCTTCTCTCAACAGTTATGAAGAAGTTTGACTTTATGGAAGCCAAGTATGATGCCTTGATACAAGTCCAGTGGGGACTCAAAGCTTGTTTGGTCTAGGAGGAGGTAGAGACAAAAAGAGCATATGTGATGGAGATGCATAAGGAAGAGCCACAACTCTCCCAGCAAGACTTCATCATCCTGGATTTGGATTTTGAAAATGAACATTGACACTCTCTCTTAGTTTGGCATGTTCCTTTCCCTTTATGTTTAATTTATTTCTAATTCGAGACATCTCTTCAAAGCATCAAAGTCTAAAGTCTATAGGTTGTAGGTTCAACTTTGTTACAACAAACCATCCATCTTCTTTTATTTTTGATGTCTAGATTTATAATTATATGGACAATTTGATACTATACTTAGGAAAGCTTCTCCTAATTTCTTATTTTGGAAAGACAAATTTCAATCATTTAAAACATTCTTTGATTGCTATCTTGAATTTTATAAAAGACAGATCTAGATTATCTTTTTTTGAGTAATGTAATATTTTTGTATATTAATAAAATTTAGTATTAAATTACTAAATAAAAATTATTGAAATACTATGATATAATTTTCTTATTTAATATATGTTAAATTGATACTCTTTTATACTTAATTATATTAATACTTTAATATATTAATAAAATTTAATACTAAATTATTAAAAAAAACAATTATTAAAATGCCATATAAAATATGCTATAATTTTCATGTTTGATATGTGTCACATTAATGATCTCTTATATTGAGTTAATAACAACTCATGCAAGTGTAAAGTTAAGATAATAACAATTATTAACGATGATTGATTAAATATCAAATTTATTCAATAAGTTAATTACTTGTTGGAATGTCTTTCTTGTTAAATTTTATGTTTTTAAATAAGTCAATTTATTGAACAAGTCAATTACTTTTTGAAATGTCTTTCTTATTAAATTTTATGTCTTAAAATAAATTATTTTCAATATATTTAAACTAATTACAAATTTAATTAAAAAAAGCTACAATATTTATAAAATATTTTTTTATTTTCCCAATAAAAATTCACAAAACATCCAACAAAACTTTTAAATTCAACAAACTAATATAAAATTAAATTACTTTGATCTTAAATCCAAATATGTTTCCCTAAAATCAAAATAATATTAAAATCACAAAATAATAATAATTAAATCATAACCTCTTAGGTATCAAGAATAGTAAAATCCTTTGAAATAAGAAATTGACTCTTTCAATTAAAATATTTTTTATATAAAAAAACTAAGATTTAAATATACAACTTAATATTATATTCATTAGATCAAACAAAAGTCTGAAATTGAATGGTAATTATTTTATAGTGATTGAATAATTAAAATTTGGTTTTTTAAAATCCTTTTTCAAAATTAGCCATTACACTTACATTAAATATTCCGCAAGTTCCAAATTGTTCAAAATTTCCGTAAAAATAAGAAATATAATGGGTGTGAAGCTATGGAAATCTTTGGGTCTACAACCTCATGGGTGTATCATGTGAACATGGACTTGGTGCGTGTTGATCTTGAGCACTTGCCTCTAGTAAGCCATCAACAAAAATTAAACATCTATTTAAACATCTATTGGAGGAAGAAAGATAATAATCTCTGGTCCTCACAATCTATCAAGAGAGAACCAAGTCACTATCTCTCCAGAGACAAAATAATCATCCTTTTTGAGGATGTAATCGGTGACATGCCTTACATAATGACCGTACCGTAGTACGGAATTATGACGAAATGGTTTCTTGATGTCATTGAAGGGAGCAACAATTTGTGGTCCTGTTACTCGCTATTTGGTAATATTTTCAGATAAGAAGCATCGGAGATTCGGATATTTTGAAATAAGAAGCATCGGATCGCGTCTCCGTGGAAGTACCGGTACCATCTAATCGCCATCAGGCTTTCATTTGGTTTCGTTGAATAACAGCACTACTGGTGGATGAGAAATAATATTAGTCTTTTTATTCCTTGCAAAGCTACAAAAATAGGTTAAGACTCAAACTTTCTTTACTTTCAATTAATCAAATTTATATATAATCCATTTTTTAATGTTAAATCGATTTTTTAATGTTAGTTTTAAGTATGTTTATAAAATTATTAATTTTCAATTAAAATCTTATGAGTTATCTCAAACAGTAATTTATATAGTTAACTATTTAAAAGTCCACCGATTATGACATTAAATATTAATATCGTGTAGCTTACTCCATGATTAAATCGCTGGCCACATTTGTGAAAGGTATTGGCGATCAGTGGTTAGTGGGTCAACTCTGGTAGTGGTAAGCAAGCAGCCGCCCCCAGTCTGGTCCCAAATTGAGATAATTCCAGAGACTCGTGGCTTGACTTTGTGAAGGTCGTGCTACCGTTGTAGGCTGCTTCCAATCCGGTGGTTTTCCCCATACACACTGCCCAGTGCCGTGACGCCGTCTTAGGAGCCCAGAAAACAGTGACATCACTGTCCTTGTCCATTGCATCTGCCCCTAACTTAGAACAAAGTCCGAGACCTTTGTTTTTTAGTAAGGAGCCTCTAGATTCTGCAACTATTCCTTTTTGTGCTAATAAAATAAGTTTTAAGTATCATTGTAATTTGGGTGATAGTTTATGTGATACTCATAATTTCACATAAAATTCTAGGGTGGAGTTACTCCATGTTACAAGGATTTCTCCATAATCTTTGAAAAAATGAACAAATAGAATGAAGCTTCGACTTTTTGTTTCACCACATTTTTGTCAAAGTCTTTTGAATATTCCGGGTTGCTAATAAGTTGGTTTTGTGATTAGAATTATTTTACGTTTTCGATTTTACTGTGGATTTTGATTAGAATCAGGTAATTTTTTTTGGTGGTATGGTATATCTTATTCACTTAAATCTGATGTATGCACATAAAGTCCATTAAATCTGCTGCAATATCATTGTTCAGTTTCTTAAGTTGATTATACGCATTCTGTAATAGTGTTCTGTAGGCGGTGGAAATGACTGCTGAGTGGATTGTTGGGTTATCGAGAGTGTAAGAGTCGTCCGAAGTCAGAGTAGCAGTAAGGCCTGTTGGGATAGGGGAGTAAGTCTACATAGTTGCCGGAGACTATTTTAGAGTCAGCACTCACTCTCTTTTGAGGATGGACCCTTCAATGGACACTATTGGGCTGACAACATTAGAATGTGAATCTTCTAACGACACTGAAGTTAGTCTTGCAGAACGCAGACAATCTTCCTTTAATCCTTCTTCATCAGATTCTTCTTATATATCTATCTTTGATCACAATCCGTCTGAAAACTGGCAATTACCATAGATACTTCCAAAAGAAGTATATGGACTTCCGTGGTGGAATCTCACTGCTTCTACACACATCCGTGTCTCAAGCATTGATGTCTCTTTTACTGATAAACAAGAGCCTGTTCATATTAATCTTCGAGATAAATCTCAAATTGATTGGGCTATCAAACAGAACTATCGTTATGCTCACTTTGGTGCTATTAAGTTAGGACTTGGTCCTTTAGTTAGACCCCGTTTAGCTGTATCTTCCCTTTGTTGCATTGAAGATACACGTCATAGGAAATTCTTCGATGCTGTTATCGGTGGTTTCACTGCTCCTCTACATGATGGTCATGCCTTCGGCACTCTATATCCTAATTTTTCTGTGAATTTAACTGATCCTCATATCTATAATTTGCTTAAAGCCTACATCTTGCCTAAAGGTTTTGACATCGAATCTGGTTCCAAGATAATCCAACTCAAAGGTAGAGTTTGTGTTCGTTTTGGCAATGATACTCTTCCCCTGCTCTGAACCCGTGTCCATCAGAGTTCTGCAAACACCAGCGTGGTGGAAAGAGAAAAATCCAAACATGCTACGCCAATTACTTTCAATTGGACTGGCATTAACTATCCTTAGTCTTGGGAAATGAAATATACCGAGCTCAGAAATCAAGAAAGAGTTGCTGCTTCCTTTTCTTCCCAACCCTTAATCTTTGATGAAGCTTCTAGCTCCTTCCGTGTTCCCAATGAACATCCAACACAAAGATTTGCTCCTCCATTGATCAAATCTGCCTCCATCTCCTCTTATAACAATGCCAGATTACAAGCTCTATCGAACCAAGTCAGTAAGGCTTCTGAGTCTTCCTCTCCTGTGAATAATTCCTCTTCTACTTCATATTCCAGTTTGACTGATTATGAGCATAGAGGCTAGCATGCTGCCTGTCAAGCATGCCAAAAAATCAAACAAAAATTGATCCACCAGCAAACGCAGAAACAGCAAGAACTGCCTTCTTTAGGTATGTTTTCAGTTTTACCTTCCTTAGGAATGATGTCTCTCCCAAGAGAAGGAAGTGGTATGGAAGTAATGAATACTGGGCAAAGATCCTTTATCCCGGGTAGGAACTTGCCTGAGTTTGGTTTTAGGCAATACACAACTGATGGCCAAACCAAAAGAGAGTTCATACCCTGTAAGTCTTCCAGCCAAGATCAAACTGTTTCTGATGAGATTAAGCTTGCAAATTGGGGAAATTTGCAGCAAATACATATTGCACAAAATCTCGATGACATGGCTTGAGATATTGTTATTTTGAAAAGTCAGTGTGCATAATAGAAAGAGCACATAATAAAAGTGGAAACAAAGCTAGAACTATTAGATCATCTTTTGCATGACTCTACTCAAATTCGAATGGCTATAGAAGAAGCCTCTCAAAAGCTTGAGAGAAGATTAAGAGTCCTAGAGGAAATCTGTGAAAAGACAGAGAATCTGAAGAAAAAACAGTATGTGGTCCCTGACCATGTTTTTAGACTTGCCTCTAAGGGTCATAACAAAAGTCATTCCTTAGGTCAATTCAGTGTCCAATCTGATGAAGATAAACCTGAATGGGACTTTGGAGAAAGTGACGCAATACGGGATGACATTGAAGAATGGATCACAGAATTCAAAGGTTTTAGACCTGTATTGGATCCAAAATATCTGGTTGATCTGAATGTTCTTGATGTTGAATCTTCCAACAGAAGGAGTCTTCCTCCTCCCTGCTTTGACACCCACATGGCTGATGCCATAGCCTCTGCAAGTGCTCCTGCCAAAGTATTCCACTTTGGTATTAACTCCATGAATGAACTGCTGTCTCAGATGCCTGAGCAACCTGTGCTAAACATACAGTGTTAGTCTAGAGAGGACATAAGAAATGCCATACATATGCTGGCACAATGGATTCTTTACAAAAAACAACAGGACAATAACCTTACCGGTCAAATGTTGGGTACTCAGTTAGTTGCAGGCTTGTGGGGCCTTGCATATGAATGGTGGCGATGGTTGCCACAAGAAACCCGCAATGAAATGCTTGCTGCTGACGATGCGGATGAACAGATTCTAAGTGCCCTTGGTAGGGAGTTTTATGGTCCTGAAGATGGTGAAGATTATGACCATCTTGCTTCACTCTTTATGTTTGCTAGACTTTGTGATTTAAGTAATAGTGAGGAATATTTTTGTTATATGCAAAAGCTTCTGATTTCTTCTGGTAAATCTGGAAATCCTGCTTATCTGAAGCACTACCTCAGAAGCTATCCAGGACATGTTCCTGATGCAGTAGAGCAAGCTCTTAAAGATAAAAAGGTAGAGCTACGAACACTTTCACTTGCCTAGTTGCATGCCCATATAATGGAAACATGGCAAGAACACTGCCTAGAGAAACGGGTAAGTAAAGATTTCAAGAGACACCAGCAAATGTATTCTGCTTCCTTTTGTAAAGATGTTGTTGGTATGCCTGATTGGGGGTGGGGTGCACACAACAGAGGACATTTTGGTCATGATTCTTGCAAATGCAAGAAAAAGAAAAAGGGGTTTTATACGTCTGAGCCTAGATATCATCCTGATAAACCCTATCACCACAAGTCTAGGCATAAGCACAAGTACAAACATCGTTATGAGAAACCCTATCGTAAGTCCAAATACAAAGCCAAGCGCTATGTTAAAAGATGGATTGACAAGGGTAAGAAAAATGTTTGTTTTATTTGTGGTAAGTCAGTTCATTGGGCTTCCAAATGCCCAGAAAGAAAATCAAGACCTCGTCTTGTTGCCCTCTGTCAAGGATTGGATCTCGCATGGTGGGATTTGCTTGAAGTTTCTAAAAATTCTCCTCCTCCTGAAGGTGAAGTTCTGTTTCTCCCTGATGAGTCTTCTGATGATTCTGATCCAGATGCAAATTTAGGGGGGTGTAGCCTACCTGAATTTGATTTCTCCCTGTACATGTTTTCCCGATCTCCTTCCAAATCCTCTTCCCACTATCAAATCGAAAAGCAAATAGCTGATATCGATCTCCAGCTTTCCCTCATTCATGTGTATAGACATTTTGAACGAATGGAACTGCGACATGAGAAAGCTAGACTTCAAAAACAATTAGAAACAATGAAGTCTGATAAAGGAAAAGAAAAGGTTCAGTCTCATCCTCTGTGTGTCCATTACAACCCTGCCGAGTTCTATAAAGACTATCCAGATGGTCATGAGGATAGACAGTCTCATAGGAGAGATAAAGAAAAGCTTTTAAGACTTCAGCTCAAAGAAAAACAGAATAAGCTAAAGCTACTTGTGAAGGAAACTGAAAGTTTGAAGAACATAATCTTTGTTTTGGTCACCGAAAAAGACCAGTCTTCTGATGAGGAATTGTCTAAACAGATTGAGAGAGCTTGTTTCAACCCTGAACATAAAGAAGAAACCCCTACTTCAACTCCTCCTCTTTCTCCTCAATCTCAGAGTCCAAACCTTTTAGGTGCCTTGTCCGGTCCCAAGTTATTTGTGTCTTTACGGTTTTGTCCTCCAGGATTCGAGTCTAGTGCATCAAGCTAGTATTTTGCTCTACAACTAAGAGTCTAGAGCCGAGCGATCCAGTAGTTGGAGCTCTGCGAGTCATAGGAGTCTAGTCCAAAGCCAAGGTAATATGCTCTGCTGGTTGCCGAAAGGTATAACACAGCATCAGAAAGCCAAGGTTCGCTTCTGTAAAAATTGGTCTGTTTGAGTCTGTAAGCATGCTAGTGGGCATATCTCAGGATCCCCAGGTAGCCTCTGAGTAAGTTCATCGCTCTGTGAGGTTCTGAAAAGTAAACGAGCCTGAGACATTGTGCCTAGGCACTGAGTTTGTGTTTGTAGTGATGATCTTCGCCCTCCGAAGCCGATCTACAGGAGTCTGTATGTCATGTTGCCATTAATAAAATCAAGCGAATGCTGTGGAATTGCTGTATGAATCGCTGAAGATAGATCCTGGCGCTCTGAGTTTAAATTGTATTTTTGAATCCATAAATAGATTCAGCACCCTCAAATACCCTCATGACACCTAAATTATGCAATTTTTATAGCTAATATATGTGATTTTAAGATTTTTTAAAGATTTCCAATTAGAGTAGGAATAAAATTAAACAAGAAAATATTCTTGTATGTGTCAAAATGTGTGAATATAAGGGAGAATCTTGGACCGGTCCATTCCATTTTAATACCATTCTCCTATTTTTACGCGGAAGGCGTTAATTCAACGAACACCTTATCTCCCCAATGCTAACTTGTTTTAATGCCACATGCCTCACCATGATCCATCGATTTGGTTTCGGCTTTTTAGGTTTTCTATCACCAATTTTTTGTCGCTCCGTGTTGCCTTAGCCTATTCCAAGTCCCGGTTCCTCTTCTATGGACGTCATTATAGACCTTAAATACGGTCTCCCTTTGCACATATTTGACTTTAAATTATCTCTCGTCCCATCCTGCAAGCTGTCTGGTTGAGGTTAGTATTTTCGGTAGATGAAACCTTTGTGAAATTTGGGATTTTTCTATGTTATTTTGATGTTTTTGTTTGTTGACGGATTTTAATCTGTCTTTCTCTCCATCTGACGGTTTGATTTAAAATCTGCATAATTATGGCTTTCTTTGTGTATAAGTATTCTGGGTTCGAATCTTTATCGGCTCGGCATTTGTTTTGGTCTAGATTGGTAGGTAAGTGGAAACTTTGGTGACTAAAGGGGTTATTGTTAATTTCACAAATTTTCATTGGCCTTTTATGGGTACTGTAGTTCCATCTCTGCTTCAAGGAAATCTATTTAGGTAGAGGGTAAAATAGGTCGCCCTATGACATTACAGAGTAAGAGAAAGCGGTAGATGGAAAGTGCATTGGAATGACCACTAGGGAAATGAGCTGGTCGAAATTTCAGAATTTCATCCAAGGTACTTTGCATACATTAATTGTTTGTTTGGTGCATGTCTTTGACACTTCTTTCATAAATTTTACATAGGAGATTGTTTGAACTTTGAAGAGTTACATGTTTATGTTATTGTTTACCATGCCCAAACTCTTCTTTTGTATTGGCAAATTGTTGCTGTCTAAATTTGCATTCAAATTAATTAGGCTGCCAATTCATTCACAGCTAAATATGTTAATATACATATTATGAACCATATCATTGGACTGCTAGTTGACTGACTGTGATTTCAAAGCATTGTTGCGAATACTATTTTAAAACCCATACAAATATGTTGTCGATCGCCGATCATTTTTGGAAAAAATCAACAAATGAGACAGTTCTTCAAAGGGATCTCTCAATAGTAAAGTTATAGTGGGAAACAATGCTCATGCTTGGTAGGTGTCCATGGATGGAGGTCACATGAGGAGATGCACTTATCCTGATGAAAAGAAAGCTTTGCAATATCTAGCCAACTTAGTAATGAAACAAGAAAAAATCCTTCAGCATATTTAATTAAATAAACTTAAATATGTTTATTTGATCTTTTGCAACAGTAACCACGATTGAATGCATGGATCTTGTTGATTTAAAAAAAGTTGAAGAATTTCCTTTCCAAGGTACACATCGATCCTGTTGATTTAAAAAAAATTGAAGAATTTCCTTTCCAAGGTATACATCGATGGTCTCTGAAGACATGCTTGCCATGTGAAAAACAATGCCACTTCAAAAAAATGCGAGTATAATCAAATCCATGGATCTTATCGATTTAAAAAAAGTTGAAGAATCTCTTCTTTCACACATCAATGGTCCCCAAAAGACATGCTTGTCATGTTAAAAAAAAAATGTGGTGTGAAAAAGAAGACATAAGAAGTCAGTTTTGAGATGAAAAGTGTTTCATTTTCCTTTTCATTTTACAGTCTTTCTCTGCCAGAGTTAGTAGAATATAAACTAAATATATTTGTTTATTTGTATTCTATGTTGCAATAAATGAACTAATGATATTCATTAGTGTTAAATGCAACGTGGCATTACTATGAGAGAGTAAGGATTGTTGTTATTATTTTTCTGTAATTTTTTTAGGCAGTTTGATTTAAAAAAAACTAAAATAAAAAAATATTAAAAAAAATTACATAATTATTATTTTATACAATAAAATCTCAAATCTTATATTTAATTAAAATTAATTTTTTTTTATATTTAATTAAAATTAAAATTATTATGTTTTGACTATTAAAATTAAAATGATTATATTTTATTAATTAAAACTAATAAAATTAACACTTAATAATACAATAACACCAACACTAAATTTATGATATAAATAGAATTTTTCAAAATAAAAAATATCTTTATGATAATCTCTTAACATGTTGTAACTTAATAATAATTTATTAACCTATTATATTATCATAATTTAATAATATGTTAGGTTCTCATATTAGTTTAAAATATAAAACAACAAAACAACAACCTTGAGGAATTGAAAAAGTGTAAAAACACATATAAAAAGTATAGAGTAAATAATGTAAAGCAAATAAATACAAATGATTAGAGATTGAATAGAATGACAATTATATTAAACTTCAGTAAGTTATTGATGACAATTACATTAAACTTCAGTAAGTTATTGACATATATTGCTTCAAGATTTGAGAGCGATGGAGGTTGCGGAGGTTCGGTGGAGGATTGCTGTGAGAGTTTTGCAGTTTTGGAGCAATGATTTTCGGGTTTGCAGTCCTTGGTAGTCTTGTTGGTGGTAAGCCCTTCTGGGCTTATGCCCTTAGTCTTTTTGGTAGTAGTCTCCTCGGGTTAATTGTCTGTCCTTTGTGGCTTTTTGTAACTAGGGTTAGCTGGCTGGGTTGTGTTGGAGGTAGTGGGATCCAAGTGTCTAAGGGTCCCTTTCTATCCGGTTTGCGAAGGATAGGTGTGGGTTACACCTTTTATTCCGGTCGCGGGTCCTTATGGCCTCTCCGATTCTCCATCATGAGGCAGTTTCATTTCCTCCTGTCGACATTCGTTGTGGTGTGCCAAAGTCGTCGGTGCTGCGCTCGTCGGTGCTTGGAAACCCTAACATCTATGGAGCTAAGGCAAGGGTGCGACGCAGGTTGAAAGCACACAAGGCAAGGTCTTCACTCTCCAGGTTTGTGATTGCTGAAGACGCCAATCTCGATAGGGTTGCTATACTCGCCGATCGTGCTCTTGTTGGGCGTCTGGAATTTACATCTGGTTCGAAAGAAGAGATCCTGGAATGGGTTAGGGTTAGTTGGGTGTCGGGTTCTGGTATGGCTCCGAGGGTCAACTTACTGATGAACCGCTGGATTCTTTTCGTCTTCCCGGATGCTGCTATGATGTCGAGGGTTTTGGAGGGTACCTGGCTTTTCAAAGATGGCTCTTTGATTCTGAAACGTTGGCATCTTGCCTTCGATCCTCTTACAGAGAAGCAAAGATTTCGGCACCTTTGGATGTTGATTCCAGGGTTGCCGATAGAACTTTGGACAGAGGAGATTGTTGTCAGCTTGGCAAACTCGGTTGGGCATTTCATCCGTATTGACAGAAAATCCCTGTTTGGTATGGATAGAAGATATGCCAAGGTAATGGTGGAAATTGATATGGATGTTGGTCTCCCGGCAGAAATTGAGGTTGTTTGGGGTCGTAGATGCTGGAAGCAACGGCTTGATTTTTTTCAGAATTCCTTTCCGTTGTTTCGCGTGCAAGGAAATTGGGCACATTTATGCAAAATGCCCTCATATTTTGAAGACGGGGTCTACATTGACTGGTAATTTGGACCTGTGTGCTCCGTCGGTTGATCCTGGTAAGTCTGTTCTTGCCCCTGATACTGTGTATTCTGAAGTTTTAAAGGAAGATATTGCTTTGTTGGAAGTTATGGAGAAGGATTTAGATGCTTGTATTGCTTCTGGGGATGTCATTTTGAGACATGGTATTCATATGTCCTCTGTCAGGAGTCTGCCTTTGTCTAGTGATCAATTGAAACCTTCTGTTGTGCGTAATCTTTCCTCTGAATTAGCCTCTGTTGGGGATAGGGTTGATGAGGGTTTGGTCAATTCTGGGAATCTTGGTGTAGGTGATGAGGCTCGGGGTTCTTTCATGCCATTGTCCCCTTCTGAAAAGGGTTGCGATCCTGAGAATCATGGGACTTCAGAGTCTCTCCTGCATTCTCTTGACGAGTCTGGGATTAGTGGAAATTGTGAACTAAAAGTTGATGGGGTCTTAAAAACCCTTACCCCGGTTCCTTCTTTCTCCAAATCACGACCTATTGGCTCTGGTGCTCTTCCGATTCATGCTGTTAAATTTCAGAATGTTACCATTCGTAGGGGTAAAAAGAAAAAAGAGGGGTGTCGGGCTTCTGATAGTGTTGATTCTAGCCTTCCTGGGGAGAATGGAAATGTGCTATCTGGGGTTTCTCATATCTTGTCTGATGAGGGTCTTAGAGCGAAGATACCCTCTTCCTCTGGTTCGTAATGTCTATTTTATCCTTGAATATTCGGGGGTTGGGAAAGGTTGCTAGGGCAAAGGCCTTCTCCAAACTATTTGCAGCTATTTGTCCTGGTGTTGTGCTTCTTCAGGAAACTATGTGTTTAAGTTCGGTGGCGGTCACTAAGTTAGGTGACCTTCTTCCTAGGTGGGAAGTTGTGGCTTGCTGTTCAAATGGTCTTTCTGGTGGACTGACAGTGGCTTGGGACCCTTCTCTTTTTGCCTTCAAAGTATTTTCCACTCCGTGGGGTCTTTTGATGAAAGGATTATGTTTAGGGTTGAACTTTCAGTTTCATGTCCTCAATTGTTATGCTCCTTATGAAGGCCATCAGAATTTCTGGGATGCTTTGGCTGCCTCTGGGGTCCTTAACTTACCTCATTTAGTGATTGCTGGTGATCTGAATTTTACAAAATCTGCCTCTGAGATTTGGCGTTCTGGGGCTAGATTGGACCCATTGGCAGATTACTTCTTGGAGTTTCTAGGTCGTTTTGACCTGGTGGATATGGCTCCAGCTAAACTAATTCCAACCTGGACAAATGGCAGGCAGGGGGGTGCAGGTGTTCACAAGAGACTACATCGTTTTTTGGTGAAGTCTTCCTTTTTAAGTATCTTTCAGCAGTCTCGTTCTTGGGTTCATGAGGTGAAATTCTCTGATCATTGGCCTATTGTTCTTCAGTTTGAAGAATATGGTCAAAAGGTTTGCTACCCGTTCAAGTTTAATAGTTCTTGGCTTTTGGAGAAGGATTTTTGTGAAATGGTGAAATCTTTCTGGTTAAATTTGGATGTTGAGAATTTAAACCCTGTTGATTATTTCTGTCATAAAATGTTGAAGCTCAAAGATGAAGTTATTAATTGGATTAAGGTTAGAAAGAAGTCAGATGCTGCAAAACTGAAGAATTTGGAATATAGTATTCAAAATGCTTTCATGCAAAATTTGGATGGTTCTTTAAATCAGGGTGATTTTGAAATTCTGAAGCTTTATGAGAAAAAAAAGGAGGACAACCTCTTGATGGAAGAAAGGGAGTGGAGATTGAAGAGCAGAGCGGTGTGGATCAATCATGGGGACAGGAATACAAATTTTTTTCATGCTTTTGCATCTGCAAGGAGGAATTCGAAACTGATATGGGATATCAATGATGAAAATGGTAATTCTTTAAAGGGTTTGGACTCTTTGAGCTCTGAAGCTGTGAGGTTTTTTGGAAATATCTACAAAGAGGAAGGTGGATTTGATATTTTGGATCAAATCAGATGGGAAAAACTCTATCCCATATGTATTGATGAAATTGAAGCTGAGGCTTTGGGGAAGGAGGTTTCTTTAGATGAAAATGAAGCTGAGGCTTTGGGGAAGGAGGTTTCTTTAGATGAAAATGAAGCTGAGGCTTTGGGGAAGGAGGTTTCTTTAGATGAAATTGAGCATACTTTAAAAATTTTTGCCAGGGACAAAAGCCCTGGTCCTGATGGCTGGCCTATGGAAATTTATGTGCACTTCTTTGATATTATGGGGAAATACATTCAATGCCTTGTGGAATTCACTAGGGTTCATGGGTTCATTTCTGGAGCTTTAAATTCCTCTTTCCTTACCTTAATTCCTAAAAGTAACAAACTTGTTTCTTTTGGGGAGTTCCAGCCCATTGCGCTCTGTAATCTCATCTATAAACTTGTTTCCAAAATTATTGCTTAGAGATTGAAGGATGTTTTATCTTCTGCTATATCTCCAGAACAGTTTGGGTTCTTGAAGGATAGGCAAATACATGATTCGATTGGTCTTTCCCAGGAGCTGCTTCACACTATCAAATCTAAGAAGTTGAAGGCTCTGATTTTAAAAATGGATTTAGAGAAAGCCTACGATCGTGTTAATTGGTCTTTCCTCAGGTTGATTCTGATTCAAATAGGTACTCCTTCTCTGGTGATAAATTGGATAATGGCTTGTGTTTCTACGCCATGCATTGCTGTATTGGTAAATGGAAATCCCACTTCATTCTTTCAGTGCACTAGAGGGATCAGACAAGGTTTCCCTCTGTCACCCCTGTTATTTCTCCTGATAATGGATGGTCTCAATAGACTCGTGCAACAAGCCAAAGAATGGGGATTGATAAAAGGTATCAAGATGGGTGATGGTTGTTTCCTGTCGCATCTCCTTTTTGTAGATGATGTACTCCTTGCTGGCATCGACTCGGTCACAAAGTGGAAGGTTTTCTCAAATATCATTAATTTCTTTTGCAAGGTTTCTGGAATGAAGGTTAGCATTTCTAAGTCTTGTTTTTATCAGCATAATGTGGAAGATGGAAGAAGAGGTGAAATTGCATTCATTTTACCATATAATTGTCTTGATCTGGTTGATGGTTTGAAATATTTAGGTTTTATGTTAAAACCTAATTCCTATAAAACAAATGACTAGCGGTGGATTATTAGTAAGTTTGAACGAAGAATAGATCATTGGTCTTTCCGGTTGCTATCATCGGGTGGCAGACTTGTATTAGTAAAAGCTGTGCTTTCTAGCATTCTGGTTTTTTGGCTATCTCTTTTAGAGGTTCTGGGCTACATTATTAATAGGATCAGGAGGCTTATTTTCAATTTTCTCTGGTCTGGCAAACGTGATGGCACAAATCTCGTGATGGTTAAATGGAAGGTTCTTGCTCGACCGGTGAAGTTTGGTGGGTGGGGTATCAAATATATTAGTGTTTTCAGCAAAGCTCTTAGGTTGAAGAGCTTATGGTGTGGTCTGTTCAGTAAGTCTCTTTGGTCGAAGGTTCTCCATCTCAAATATATTAAATCTGATTTAATCAGTTGGTTGAGGAAGCCCAAGAGGATTTCTGGTTCGCTGTCTCCAGTGTGGAGAGGTTTTCTTAAAGTTTATGAATGGATTGCCAAAGATATATGTTGGCAGGTAGGTAATGGTTGCAGTATTCTTATCGGGGTGGATCCTGTGCTTGGCATGGAGGAATGTTTTAGTTTGTCAGATAGTTTGGTATCTCGGTTAAATTTGCTGGGGTATAAAACCTTTAATGATATTTATGATATGGAACTTTTTCATAGTTATGGTATTGGTTGGTTAAATGATTTAGATTGGTTGATTCCGGATCATGCGCTGGAATGGGAACATTTTTTTCGGGCTCTTAGATCTGCTGGTATTGCTCTTTCGAGGTCCCCTGACAAGTTAATTTGGGCTGGTAATCCAAAAGAGCGTTTTGTTACTGCTAAAACTACTTATGATAGGATTATTCAGAATCATTGTATTTATCCTAGTCACTGGTGGTATTCGAGAATCTGGAATTGGTCTTTACCCTTGAAGGTGAAGTGTTTCCTTTGGCATGCACTCAACGACAGTCTTAAGACCTGGGAAAATTTACTTAAATGTGGCTGGATTGGTCCTAGCTGGTGCTGTTTATGTAATTTAAATTCTGAATCTACTGATCATCTATTGGTGAAATGCTCTTTTTTGCAAAAAATTTGGACTCTGTGTTGTATAGATCTCAATTTGCAGTTTGTATGGGATGATTTGGATTTTGGCACTGGATTGCTCAATTGGGTTAGAGATAAAAATTCCTTCCTATTTTTATATCTTGGATCATCTGGTTTACAAGGAATGAAGTGATTTTTCAGAATTTGAAGCCTGATGCTGTGCAGTGTGCGAAGTCTGTTTGTAATTTATTATAGACTTATCCTGAAGAAGAACATGGTAAGAAAGTTGTGAGTGAGAATTCTTTTTCCTATGTGGTTTCGCAGCCGGTTTTATTCTTTGACGGGGCTGCTCAGGATGGTTTGTGTGCTACTGGTGGGGTCATCTACATCAATGAAAGCCATTACTTTTCTCTTCGTCTTAATGGTGTCAGAGGTACCAATATGAAAGCTGAGTTACTGGCACTTTGGGTTGTCCTAAAGGTGGCAAATTCCTTTGGTTTGGTGAATCCAAAAGTCTTTGGAGATTCTCGAGTAACAATAAAATGGGCCTCAAATGAATTCACTCTCAATGTTTTGGAACTAAAGAATTGGTGTGTCCGTATTCGTCAGGAGATTGCAAAGCTGGATCAGATTTCTTTCGAACATATCTTCAGGTCTCACAACTCTCAAGCAGATCAACTTTCAAAAGATGCTTTTGCTGGTCCTGTAGGTGTTCTTTTCTGGGAAGAATGGATGGAGGCCTGTCTGCTTGACAGGGGTAACTTATATATCTTTTAAGATATTTTGTACTCTTGGGATGAAACACAGTTTTGTTTGTAACTCCTTTTGATGGGCGATTATAATTATGTATAGCAGCTACGCTGAAGAACATTTTTGAGAACATGTTCTGGTTTGGATATCTTGAGCTATGATATTCTCACTATCTTTGTACTATTTGATTCAAGGGAATAGCAATAGTACGATTTTTTTCTGATGGAAAAAAAGTTATTGACATATATTATTAAATTATATTTTTTAATATAAATTCTACATGTGTACATTTTAATATACATTTTGTAGAAATTTTATATATAAAATAAAAAGTTTTTTCCTTTAAAATTATTTTAATAATGATGATTCATTATTTAATGTGAATTTTAATATTTTAAAGATAATATACTATAAAACTTCATTTAATTATCAATTTGTTTATATATATAATTTCATTGTATTTCAATTATAATATATTTTAGTTAAATATAATTAACTAATAATGTATACAATTAAGTAAAAATAATTACAATCAATTTTAATAAATTTTAATAGTTAAATATAAGCAATTAATAATGTATACAATTAAGTAAAGTTAATTACAATCAATCTTAATAAATAAACTTTAATTTTTATTAACAATAAGAAAACACATTTAAATATAATGTTGAAAAAATAATTATATTTAACTATAACCAAGCTTAAATTGATCAATAAAAAAAACAAAAAACAAAAAACAAAATATATGCAGTGTAGCATAAACATTGAAGAATGTTTCAATTGAACATAACCCTTAAGGAATGTTGTAATATGAGATAACTTAAGATGAACGTCATATTGTGACATGATCATTGACTAAGATATAATTTTGACTTATGTCATCCATGGAGACATAACCATTAAGTAAAATACAATATTGACTTAAATGTTGTAGTTCTCTTCATGGATTTCATAATGTGAATTAGTGATTGAGGAACATATAATTTTGACTAAGTCATTTGAGATGAATGTCACATTGTTACATTGAAGTCTACCATATTATGAATTTGAATTATAATAATGCAATATAACATTAAGGTATTACAAATTTCTAAAGTATTTTAAAATATTGTTTACATTCCCATCATTTATACATTCCCATCATTTATACATTGCAATAGATAGATTAGTAAAAAAGTTTCAATAGATAGATTAGTAAAAAAGTTTCAATATTTCTATGTTTGATATATACATTTTCTCTATTAGGATTTATTTCAATAATAATTCATTTTTGAGTTTCAATTTTTAGTTCGTAAATTCTTAAAGATAGTATATGAATCAACTTCAAATATTTACATATCAATTCATAATGATATTTATGATATTTTAGTGTATATAAAATTCATTTTGTTTTATTTCATACACAATAAATGTATAAATTTGACATCACTAACCAAGATTAATATCACATGGAATATAGTCATTAAGGAACATCACAATCCAACATATCCTTTGAGAAATGTTGTCATGTGAAATAAACCTTTATCAATATCATATTGTGACATAACCATCAATGAATGTAACAAATCAACAAAAATAAACCAAGATTAACATCAAAATGTTACATAACTATTAAGGAATGTAACAATTCGACAAAATTCAACCAAGATGAATGTCACAAATCATGGCATAACCTTTTAGATTATAATTGTTTAAATGTCCTATTATGCCTTAATATTAATGCCAACCATATTGTTAACCTCAAACATAACACAAACATAACCTTTTATATCATCACTCTTCAAATATCAGAAGATGACATAACTATAGTAAAACAATCAAATGTATGCAATGCCATAGAACCATGAGGAATGTCACAATCCAATATTTCCATTAACAAATGTAGGAATTTGACAAAATAAAACAATGATGGACATTACAATTCAATATAATATATGAAAAATATTGCAATCCAATATAAGCCTTAAGGAACATCCTAATGTGACATAACCCTTGATGAATATTGAAATGTGAAATAATCCAACATGATGCAATGAGAAATAACCATTGAAGACCATTACAATGAGACATAACTAATGAGGAATGTCACAATGATACATAACCCCTAAGGAATTCCTTATTGAATGTCTTAATGCAATGTAAGCATTGAGGAACTTAAGAATTTCACATAAGTTAACTAAGATGAACCATTTAATTATAATTTAATCTTTTTCACCACATGGTTATGCCAACTACATAATTAATAAAATCATACTTAAAACAATTATAATTATAATGGTTTAATTAATTAATATTGTCACGTCCTCTCCCATCATTCCAAACCACAGAGGGAACATGACTGTAACATGGGGGTGTCTAACTCTCCCCACAACCATACAAAGAAATGTATAATTAAAGTAAAATGCATAATTGATTTATACAGCATAATTAAAACATATTTGCACACACACAAACAATAATGCATCAACATATCTATCACAAGCAGAGGATGATTCAACATGCAGAGAATCAATCCCATTCCAATGCTATGCACAAATCTCATATCAACCATATTAAGATAGTCATTTCAATCCATTAACATGAATAATTATCATTCAGAATTAACACATTGCAGAACACATAATACATATAATTTAAACCACAGAGAACACTTATCTTTGAGATGAAGTTGTCCAAACAACTGGCTATGTGAGAGCAACGTTCCACCCAACTATAGATCTCTGTCCAGCCTATATTCTTTCAGTTGAGAGATCATCCTCAAGCTAGGTTGTGTATCCACTAAGGAGGAACTAAACAGGCTCACTCACAGCCATGGTTTCTGTAACATACCCAACCGTGGATCCAATTCCTAGAAGGGAACATGATGTCATATTCTGGGATTTTACATAAACTCAGCCCATTTATTAGATTCATACGTATAAATTAAAATGTATGTAGATGCAAATTAACAAATATCCACAACGGAATTAAAACTCATCCACACACGCATATCATATGCATACAACATATAAAAAACAATCATCAATTTAAACATTTCAAAAGTAAATGCATAGACAGAAAAACACTTATCTTCGTTATGCAATTTCCCAAACAACTAGCTATGTCGCTGCAACATTCCACCAAACCATAGGCCAGTTGTGTTCATCAATCTCTCAACACAACTGCCACCCCCGAGCTGGGCATAATTCTACAAGGAAAAGGGGACATTCTTACTCATACACAGCCAAATAATCATTCTTCCAAGCCAAGCCAGCCCACAGTTGGGTTTATCAGGCTAATTTTGAACCCTTTGCATTTATGAATGCTTGCACTCAAGCTCAATCCAAAGCAACAGATACCCATTTCCCATACCCCAACATACTCCTTCAAAACGGACTGTGGGAAGGGAAATTCATCCCTAGGGAGCAACCCGATTTCTTCCACCTGTTATGAGTGTTTCGAATGGCCAAAATGGCCTCATTGAAACCCCAAAACGAGCTCCCTCTTCTTCCAGCAGCTCTGCAACACAAAATAGCCCTCTTCTCATCTAGAAAACAAAGAAAAACCATAAAAATGTGGCTAGAAAACGCCCAGGTAGCTCCAGAAACGTGAGAGAGTCAAAACTGGTTCATGGGTAATGGATTAAGGAGCAAATTCATGGCTCTTTTCTTGCCAAGGAAGCCAAAAATGATTTTCCATGCAGGGTGGTTTCCCATACTCGAATTTGGACAGCCATACCTCTCCATTCTCAAGGCATTAACTACCTCAACCAACTCTTGGGGGAGAATGAATGATTGGGTACAAAAGTCAACATGGGTAGTTGAGGGTTTGATGGGTTCTCTCATTGACACTTGGATTGACTTGATTGGTTCAAGGGTTTGAATGTTTTCCCTCCCAATTCCTTGTAAAATCATGCCCCATCTCTTGTTGCATTGCATAGCTAGTTGTGGGTATTTTATTAAAATGCATATTTACATAATATCGAAATTCCAATGTGCTTGGCTAGCACATAAACCATATGCATCAATAAATCGATGGCGGGGCCTTGGCCTTGAGCTCCTCACCACGATTTTATAACAATATTACATCATTTACAATCTTAATGCAATAGGGTCAAGATGGGGACGTTACATTTCACTCAAACAGTCATGCTAAGCCAACACACAGTTGGGTTTGTCAAGCATGCAATAAGTAAATGAGGAGGATGCTAAGCCAGTGAGGTCAACCACAGAGCTACAAGCATCTCAAATGAGCTCAACAGTCATGGCACCCATAATACTTACCTCACCCAACACAAGGAAGTCCCCTTCTCTGTTGCACAGTCTCTCAAGCATCCCTTCCCTCCAGTGCTATTCAGGGTGGGCATAGAAAGATCCAACTACTAATTCCTTGAGATTCCAGCCTTCACTAGGTTTATCAAGCAAACCCAACCTCTATTCAATCATTCACCCTTGGTGTTTCTCACAATTCTGTCATCAAATAACTCAATCCCGTCACTAGATTTCTGTGCTATAAAAACTGGGTTTTCCAATGGATTTCGGGGTATCTAATACTCTCAATTTTTCCCCAAGGTTCATATCTATGGATCCCTCATTGGATTTTACTGTCAATACCAAATTCTGGGCGTTTCTGGCACTTCAAAACGTGGGTTCTTTCACATTGCGATTTATGGTTTTTCTCACTGCTGGGCATGTGTAATGGATGAAAACTGATGCTAGGATGTTCCACAATGGAATGGGAATGAGGAAGAACCAATTACCATGATGTAGGGTGACTTGTGGTACAAGTAAAACAGAGCCCATACCTGCCATATGAATTTCTGGGTTGTGCATGCTCCATTGAAGCCATGGACTAATTTCTCAACAACTTTCTTACAACTGAATTAAATGTCCGCAAGGAAAGTCAAATGGGTTCTCAAGGTGACATTTGGAAGCTTATGGTTCAACGCCACAACCCCCTCACCACTCCGTAGTGGAATACACATGGTCCCTTCTCATTAGTTGCTTCCATAGCCAGTTTTGGTATTTTTATTGCAATATTAAATATTTACATCAATTTACAATGTTCCACAGCTTAATAGCACATGGATGACAAAATATCAAATACTTGTCTATTTTAGATAAAATCCGAGCATATACTAGCGGGACCTTGGCCTTGATTTCCACGCTAGGGAAACATACATCGCATGTATACAATATTTACATTAAAAGCCGATATATCATAAGGGTCAAAATGGGGTATTACAAATATTATTGTGCCGAAGAGGCGCATTCTACAACTCAATAGGTGGATGTGTAACTCCTTCTGTGCTCATCTTGGAGCTGACACGTGTCCTTTAAAAAAAATAAAAATATATTATAAAAAACAACATGTCGGTTGAAATTATATTTAAAACATTTACAACAACATATATAAAAATACATAAATTAGATAAATTAAAATCCTTCCTCAACATTTGCACTCTAAAAAGAGGTTTGCATCTTGAGAGATTTGATCCCTTTCGATGCTTGGTAGATCCCCTTTTAAGATGAACCTATGTTGGTAATATAATCATAGTGATTTTAATATCTAACCATTGGTGAATGTCAAAATGCGATAAAACAACTAACAAACATATCAATGCAACATAACCATTGACGAGTGCTACAATAGGATATAACTATCTATCAATATATCACTTCAACATAAGTCAAACAAGATGAAGGATTAATATTTTATTATTGTTGACTTAGTTATAGTTAACCATTACATATGCATCAACCATTGTGTTCAACTCTTATCACATTATCTATAACCATTTCCCATAAGTAAAATTAACACAATACTTGTAATTAACATTGTGCCATAATCATAGATTGATGAACATTTCAATGTGGCATAACCATTTAGGAGAGTCCACTAT
Source organism: Larix kaempferi (assembly GCA_027924585.1). Lineage (NCBI taxonomy): Eukaryota > Viridiplantae > Streptophyta > Pinopsida > Pinales > Pinaceae > Larix > Larix kaempferi. The sequence continues at coordinate 15,764,027 of BSBM01000136.1, forward strand.
GCCATAACCATTGAGTAACATCGCAATGCGAATGCGACATAACCATTAATTAATGCTACAATGTAGTATACCCATTGATAGACATCAAAATGTGACATAACCAATGAATAATGTTGTAGCATGTCATAACCCTCGATGAATGTCACTATGTGACATAACCATTGTGGAACATAGTAATTCCACATAATTTAATGAAGATGAACACTCAAATGTGACATATATATAACCATTGAGAAATGTTGCACAAATGGACAATCACAATTTACTATGGTCAAACAATATTTAATCATGGTTAACTATGGTAAAAATTAGTCAACCTTTGTCACCTATGGTATAAGCATAGTCAAATATGGTTAGCGATTGTAAAATGTAGTTGATCATAGTAAAATTAGTTGTAATTATCAACCATGGTGACCTTATGTGAACCATCGAAACCCCTAGTCTAACCATGCTCTATTATTGTCAACCATATTCAACCATAATCAAACATACTCAATGACATTTCATCCATGGTCAACCAAATACATCCATAATAAACCGAATTCAACCATAATCAATAATGGTCATCTATATTTAACTATAGTCCAATTATAGTCAAACATGGTATTCCTTGGAAAAACATAGTAAACCATAATAAGAATTGTATACCATACTCTACCATGGCCAACCATTATCAAACATTGTAAACCTTGGTCAAACACAATAAACCATGGTCAACCTTATATAAACAAAGTCAAACATGGTTCACGAAGGTCGACATGGTTAACCAAATTCAACCATAGTCAACCATGGTTCAAAAAGTTCAATGATGGTTAACCAAATTTAACCATATTCAACCATTGTTCAATAAAATCAACCATAATTAACAAAACCCAACCATGTGTTATCACCTAAAATTTGCAAACTTGTGATAATTTTGTGTCCGTTACTGAAAGACATCATCATAACACATTATGTAGCTCATAAATCTAACGTTAATAGTAATGAACATGTGGGATAGAGGAGTTAATGTGCAATCTCGTGTGACAATCACAACTTAGTATTCAAGTGAAATGGATTTGAAAATTCATTGATACCCATGTGACTATGAAAAAATCCCGACTCATATATTTTGTGATACATTAAAAACCCCCAACCACATTTGGGTGCAAAAGGATTTGACTTGAACTCACCTGTGAGATACTTTCCCATATGTTCTTATATTTGGAGGTCATTTCATTACTGAAGATTTCACTTTTAAAAACTAGTCCTCTTAAGACCTCCATTTCAGTATAAAAGGAAGACAATGGCATGCATTTCTTATGGAAAAAATAGAGCAAGGTTATTCCATAGGAATTGTATTGGAATACCTTTGTTTTGACTATTTTCTTATCATTTTTTAGCTTCCATGATTTCTTGGATCCTTCCCTTTAGAAGAAAGCATTTTTCCTCAACATTCGCAAGTAGGATTGAGAGCAATTAGAGATTTAAAGGACTCTTCCCAAAGAGTTTTATCTTTGACATGTAATATACATTCCTCGAGGTGACACTATTTTATATGTTCCTTTTAATTGCAAACTTACAGTTAGGTTGAAGCTTGCCTCTATTGCTTGTTTTCATGTCATTTTAGTAGTTTAATTTGTGAAAGTAGCTTTTATGCTTTGTTTTCTTAGTTTATTTGCTTCAACACATTAATGTTTGTCATACTAACCATATCATGATATATTGTATTGTTTGCAACCTACATGGAGAGGGATATTTTCTCACCATTGACCCAATTTCCCCACAATAGAGTTTCCAATACTCCACCTTTTTTCAACTTCATTTCTTCGCTATAGGTTGTGTACTTTCTTTTTCCAATTTAAGGATTATTGTAGGACCCGTACCTTGCCTATCATAGCCACAACCATTGATTTTTTTAGGGTGAAAGTCATCATCCACTCATTTTCTTAGGTCACACAATACCCTACATTTGTTACAAGCCATATTGTGAGATTGTTCTTCAACAACTGTACCATTGCTTGACATCTGTTTTTTACACCACACCTCCATGTGATAGTTGAAACTAGAAAAATACAACACTTCTTATATTTCCAAGTGTTTTTTTCATGCTACATTCTCATGTGTCATTTATAACTTGCAATTCACACGGTTGCTCAATTGTATGCACTATGAACCTCATAACTACAATTTAATTTAGCCTTTTTAGCTTTATTTTTCTAAAAAATGGAGTCTAGATAACTGCCCACAAGTTTCTAAGAATTAACAAATCAATTAACAACCGTTATGAATAATGGAATCAACCAATCAATAATGTTCACCAGAAAGAATTCTTTTGATGGGCTACTACTAAAAAATCATGATGGAGACGTTTGGGTTCCCCTACCATGGCAATACATGATATAATGATGTTCAGCAGGAACTGCTTGTCCTATTTGCATGGATCCTTTCGATGTTGTGAAAACAAGGTTAATGGATCAAATTGGATATGTTGAAATAGGTGAGGTCAAATAAAAGGACATGTTTCATGAACTTAGAATAGTTTTTGCTCAAGAATGATTGTTATCCTTGTGGAAGGGATTGATTCCAAGGATGATCATAATACCTCAAGGATAGGCTATCATGTGGGTAGTGGTAGACTAGGTCAATGGTTTATATCAAAGAAGATGCTTGCACCATGATCATGCTTAGATGTTTTGGCCATTCATATTTAAGTGAGAACTTAATGACAATTTCATCATGATGAAGCATAGTATACCATTTTTATTTTTGAGACATGCCTAGGAAAATTGACTGGGTTACCTTCTGTATCAAGCCTTGTTTTTTTAACATAATAAAAATTTATGCATTGATATTGCTTTAGTTTGGGAATTTTTTTTGTCACCAAGTAGTATTCATAGGCCATCATGGAAAATTGTAGGGGCTAATCTTAGCCCATGGGCTAAATTTAGGGGTTTTAAAATTTTAATGGGCTAATTTTTTATTAAACACCCATTAGGTATGATTAGACCACATTTTATTTATTTATTTTAATGAATAGGAAGTTAGCCCCGTCGAATTTAAAAAGGGGAGCCAAGACAAAACAATTTCACCCCTCCAAAAATAGATTTAAACCTATATTCGCCCACAAAAAATTGCTAGGTAGCTCCCATTTTCCCCTAATTTCAAGAAATGGTAGTTGATAGGGGCTCTTTTACCTTCTATTGATCATGGAAATCGAATTCAGAGTTACATTCGTGCATATTTTATGGGTTGAATCTCGTTATGAAATTTTCTTAATGTCCACATGAGAATGGCAGTTGATATTTACTCTCAGGTCTTATAGCGACCCATTTGCATCTAGGAGAGTTCTAAATCCCATCACTTCATATCCAAAGTTTCCCCAAGAAACATGGGGACTGTGAAGCTTGTGATCAACGATGTGACAATGATGTTTTTGTGGGTATTTGGGGCATCATGTGTAGGGGTTGGGAATCCATTCATAGCCATGTATTTGGGCATGGAGGGGGGGGGCATGCCTTGCCAAGGAAAAAATTGCCGAAATATTCTCCAAGGCTTCACAAGGTTTTATAATTTAGTGAAAGATTCACAAAGATTTTACAAAGTTTTATAATTTAGTCAAAGATTCACCAAGATTTTACAAGGTTATATAATTCAATGAGAGATTCACCAATATATATATATACATAATATAACATTGATAAAATAGCCTTCAAATTTTCCTGTATATCATGTGGATTCGCCCATTTATTATACATAGAAATTTATGGGGGCTTAAAATTTTCCCTGTTGGCCATAGACCATGCACAAATAATTCTCATGTTGGTAGAATTGTTAAACAAGACTACTCATATTCTTTTGAGATGATGATTGAAAGCTTCGGCAAGATTAAACAAAAACTCATACGATCACATGTGGTTGTTTTCTTGGGGGTTGAGTAAATAATGAAATGATTCATGAGTTTGTCTTGGTTGATAATCCTTAAAACACAATGCTTTATATATTTTTGGATGAGTATGCAATTAAGGAATGGAAGGAATCTAACATATCTCAAAATTTGGTGTTTGAGTCAGTTTTGAAAAGGATTTGCTACAATGTTGTTGAGTATTTTTTACCATGTAATTATCCTAGGAAAACATTCTGTGCACTTTCCTTCATTCCAAGGATGGTACTCAGGGTACACAAGGCTAGGCCTACAATAGGGCTTGAATCCATTGCCAAGTATTGCTTCATCATTAAGAATCACTTCCACATCTAGATGATATGCCTTCACTTTCCATCGAGTTGAGCATGTTGGAGATGTGAAAATCCATTAAAGGATTTAAAGGTTGATGGAGCATTGTGGTAAACTGAGAACCCTTTACATCATAAATGAATCTACATGCATTTTTCAGGTTAGCCTCTATAATGTCTGTGTAGGGTTTCATCCCATGCCCTATCAACTTGCCCTTTGCATCACAATTTAATCTGCCATCCACAAAGTTTCAATTGACTCTTCTCCACGCCCATACCTTGTTAGTGATATGCTTCCTATTTGATACCAATATTCTCCCTTTTTAGATATAGCAATAGAATAATAGTGAAATCTTATTTTTTTATCCTATTTTGAATTTTTTAAAGTTGTTTATATTTATTTATAAGTTTTCTATATTAAATAAATTTAAAAAGTTGAACTGTACATGTATGCCAAGATCAAAGCCTACTTGCATTATATTTACTCTAAAGAGACATAATAGTAGGGTTCACGTGACTCAATAATAAGGCGAGATTGATTTTCTTTTAAGGAAGGATAAACTTAGGCACAAAATTTAATCCACAAACTATTTTTAAGGTTCTTTTCCAAAATACCAATTCGATTTTAGTTTACTCTTTCAGTTATTTCACCCTCCAACAACAATTTATCTGCATATCTTTGCATCTTTTTGGGGCAATTGCTAGTTATATAAACATGACATGGATACTTCTTACATTTTGATGTGCCCAACTTGGATACACAAATTTGTGTTAAATTCATGGTTGGAGACCTTTTAAACTATTGGTGCATGGGGAATGAGGCTCCGGACTCAACAGCTGGTCCAAATGGTTCCTTTTCTAGATACCAAGGTTCAAATACTGCCAAGCAGGATGAAATATGTTGCCACCACTTAACGCAAATACCTTCCCACCCAATGATGAACCGGTTCCAAATTTAGACTGACTCTGGCTGACAGTTTGTATTCTGATCAGGCTCAATTGACGGAGCTCAAAGAGGATGATTGGATAGTTCCTCGATTAAAAAAAAAAAAAAAATCTATTGGTGCATGATTGTAGTACTTTTATTTGAAACTCGATTCAAAATATCTTTTTACAAAATATTAAAATATTAAAATAAAGCTTGTATGAAGAATAACAATATGAAGATGTGGGAAGTGATTAATGTACTATTTCATTAAAATTCACTATAGAAGTATCTAATTGCAACTCACAAGAAGTATCTCATGGCACCACAATGCAACTCACAAGAAGTATCTCATGGCACCACAATGCAACTCACAAGAAGTATCTCGATCTTTTTTAAAGAGAATGGTGAACTTGATTTTATTTGTAGTTATCTTTCACAAATGATCAGCCTACATTTTCGTGTTGTTATCAATAAAAGGCTTCTTATATAGATCTTGTTTTTTCTCTATATTTCAGATGTTATGTTTTCAGCATGTACATTTGGATTTCAGTAATTTAAATAATATGAAGTGGTATGGTTTCAAAGTAAATTATTTAATAAATAATTTCTTAAAAAGTAAGAAATTTCAATACTAAATAAGTTTTCTCAATTATCTCAACGCTAACTATGTTCATGGTGAAGATTAAAGTAGAATAAATCGAGAGATAATAACAATTTTGTCCTTTAATTAATAAAAACTTTAATTTTAAATTAAATCATTTCAATTTTTGTTTCATTTTAAAATTAATTAAATTATTAAAATTTTTAAAATAATATAAATTGAAATAAATTTTTACTTAATATAAATTAAATTTATGAAAGTTTTTATGGATCACTATATTTTTCAATTATTATCTCTTTCAAAGAAAAAAATTAAATTTATAAAAGTTCTCCATGAGTATGGACCACTCTATTTTTTAATTATTATCTCTTTCAAAGTAAAATATATGAAAGAAACATAAAATCTTACTTGTGGTCAAGCTATTCACATTTGAACACGTATAAACATTGGATGGCAAGTTTTTGACAAGAATCTGTTAATTTTTTTGTAAATCTTAATTTTGTGTGATTCAAATCATGTTTTTGAATTCATAAATAAATTCAATGCCCTCAAATTCAAATACCCTTAAAACACCCAAATTTTAAACCAAATTTTATGGAAATCATGCAAAAAATTGTTGTCCGAATAAAGACGAAATCAAATCATCAAACGTTTTCACGTTTCACTACCAAAAAAATCCGTGCATTATAATCATCATAATGATGAGCATCTACTTTAGTGCCTCCTCTCCATGCATATGTTTCAACATGTGTAGATTTACAAACCTCGATGTTGTTAAGAATTGTAATCTCACTGGTCCACTAATAGTCATTAATGCACTAATTAGTTGAGTAGTTGTGTAGTTGGTTGGTCACTTTTACTATTTAGTTAGCATTACTGTCCCATAGTATTTTCTGTCTCATGGTATTGTCCCATGTTTTTGTTGTTATGTAATCCTATATATGCTTTTGCTTAATGATGAGAAGGTAATAAATATGCCCACTTGTGTTTCGTCCTTTCCTGTTTCTTTTCTGTGTTAAAACTTTAACATGGTATTAGAGTGCATGGTTTGATCCATTCTCCGTGATTGTTTTGGGTAAGCCTTTTCACAAAGTGGAAAGCACATGCATAGATCCAATCTCACATCTTTTGGAGGTTGTAGATCAAGAAGAGAACACATCGGCGTGGAGGTGTGACGTCTTCTTCATAGAGTGAAGAATTGGGCCGTATCTTTTTTTTTTTTTTTCCTCTCTTGAAACGCTGACGCACCCTGTCCCTATCAGGAACTGCGACACCCTTCCATCGACGCACTCTCTGCTCAGGAGAAGCGCATCACCGATGCACTCTCTGCGTGGAAGAAGCATGGCACTAATGCACTTGTTGTTAAGGCAAAGCGCGATAATCACTATTCACTTACACCGTTTTTACCTTACGTTCCCTACAATGCACCGTGCTAACTCTACAAGCTATGGCACTGTGTTAAAGAATCTTATTCTTGATCAAATCTCCAAAACCAGTTTGATCGAATTGACAATCATAAAAGAATGGCTACTACCAATCTACTATTACAAAAGCTAAAATTTCAAGTTGTCTAGAGACCCCTCATTGAATGGGACATGCAGATAACACCATATTCAAATATGAGTATAGCAATATCGAATTCAAGACTAAGCAACCATCTATATCATAAAGTTCAAAAAGTGTAAAAAAATGTGGACAGCCTTCATTCATTATCTCACCGCTCATTCATATCCTAAAATGGTGGCAATGGACATTTAACCACATGTAACAAGTTGTGGCTCTAGTGATTTTTTTTTTTTTTTTTTTTTTTTTTCACGCAGAAATATAACTTACTATTAATACCGCGAAATAGTAAATAGGAATAATACATCTGGTCATCATACCATCATGGCATGAGCATAAAAACATGCGGGCGCAAGTGCCCCAAATATCATCACAGCCATCAGGATCCATACCAATATCCAACCTAATATCTGATAAGGTGCATAGGATGCCACCATGGAACAACATCAAAAACACCAACAGCATAAACATATGCTAACAGACCTCCAAGAGGCAAAGTGTCACAGTACCAAGACATAAATACATATATAAGTCCATAAAAGGTCCAAAACAGCCATAGGCCTGGACATAAGCATCAAATGTCATAAATAGAACCGTGTAACCAACCAGAAATCAAAAATCCAACAAGGAGTTGGAGATAGTATCTATGGACCTGCACAACAAATATAGCCGGAAAAACAACATGTAAGATAATATATCAAAAATGACCCATAAGACCAAACCTGAAGAGTCAGCCCCAAAGCAGGTCAATCGAGCCCCGAGCGGAAAGAAAGTCCCCATGCCACTCCTCCCACAGAACAACGCCAGCCGAAGAGTCCAGCGCCCTCTTGGAGAGAGAATCAACATCCATATTAATCTCACGAAAGACATGGGTGAAGTGAATATGTTGGAATTCACCGATGAAGTTCCGGACAACAGTCAACCATTCAGAGAGATTCAGCACATTGAGGGGGGAAGTCCCCAAATCCCACGAAATAATGGATGAAGAATCACCCATAACCACAAGAGAGGAAACCTGAACGCGCCGAGCAAATAATAGAAGGAGCCAGAGTGCACATAATTCGCTTCGAGTGTTCGTCCCAGATCCCAGATTTAAATGGATCCGATAGGTAACTGCGCAAGTAGTATGGAGTACCACACCCGCCCCACTAACACCACGACCCCCAGCCGCAACCCCATCAAAAAACCCACAAGGATAGAATAAAATCGAAGGAGCATTACGGTACCCAGAATACTTTACAGAAGAGACCGTCTTACCACCCTGTGTGACTGAGCCAGAGATATATTCCAAAAAAGAAGCAATAATGCGACCACATAACTAGTGCATGCAAATGGTAGTACCATCGAAAATATTACAGTTACGAGCCCTCCAAAGCTCCCATAACATAAAACAAGGAAGTTCCAACCAACGGACAGCACGTGAATCGCTGAGCCACTGATTCATACAATCCACCAAAGTTGACGAGTGCCAATAAGCAGCAATACCATAAGAGTTGGCAATAAGCTTCCAAAGTTCCCTTACAAAAGGACATGAAGAGAAGAGATGGTCGACCATCTCCAAGTGTGAGCAACATAAAGGACACCAGCCAGGGCCATGAAAGCCCCGACGACAGAGATTATCCCAGGTAAGGATCTTGTTGCCCATTGCTAGCCAGATAAAACATTTAATCCTCGGTGGAAGGGCAAGCTTCCAGATCACAGAATGCCACCAAACATCCTTCAATTGACATTCAACAAATAATGACTCGTATGCAAGCTTTGAAGAAACCAAACCACGAGCAATATCCCAAGACCATACCAGCCTATCTGGGGAATCACACAGGTGAATATTTGCTTGATAGAGAAGCATAGTGAAGTCAAACCATTCCTTCCCCATCGCCCTATGTAAGCCAAGTTGACGAGCAGAGATCCAGCCCCCATGATTATAAACAACAGCATGTGACAAATTAAGGAACCCCCGAGCTCGTAGATGTGCAAGTAGTTCAGGCGAAAATGAGTACGAGTGTGAAGCCCCCACAACGGGATCTAAACCAAGTCTGATATCCCGACCATTGCCAGGAATCCAAGCGAGCCACTTAGCCACAATAGAAAAAGATCCCATTAAGCCGCGCCAAATATTAGAAGTGCCATTTACAGAGTGCTTGCCGAAACGAAACCAAGACGCAACCGAAACCTTTTTGAGGTACTTGGCCCGAATGATATGGCCCCACATAGAGTTATTGAATAAGACCCGCCACAGGCACTTTGCATGGAGCGCCAACACAAACAGTTCCATATTCTTAATATTCCAGCCACCCATACAATATGGTTGAGCCATGCATTTCCAGTTGATTAAATGAAATCTATCCTTCTCGCCTCCACCAGACCATATAAAGCGAAAGAATCTCCGCCTTAGTATGCGCATAATATAGGCCGGAATCTTACACAAAGAGAACCAATATACACCCAAGTTCTGGAGGACGGACTTTGCCAAGGTAATACGACCACCCAGAGAAAGATATCTCAGGCACCAATGACTGATGCGTGAATCAAATCGTTTAACAATCCAGAGCCAATCATTGATCCGATGATTTGCAGGTTTAAGAAAATAGCCTAGATACTTAGAGCCCTTTGATAATTCCTTGAAATCCAAAGGGAGAATACATTTGACACTTTGTTCTACATTCTCCTCCAGTGAGTTTTTCAGGAAAAAAGATTTCCTGAAACTAATGAGCATACCAGTAACTAAACAGAAAAAATCAAGAATTCTCTTATACTGTAACCATTCCGCTAGAATGCCAAGTCCAAAAAGCATCACATCGTCCACGAACATAGAATGGGTTACCGAAACACCAGCCGAAACTTTTATTCCAACGATAGATCCCTCACACTTTGCTTTTTGAATAGAAAGGCTTAGCCCATCAATGATCAGGAGGAACAATAGGGGGGAGAGAGGGCATCCCTGATGAAGCCCCCTAGACGCCTTGAAGTATTTAGTCGGCTGGCCATTAATAAGAACATCATAGTTGGCAGGCTAAAGTTCATTGATTTTTGTCTATGTGTCAATTGATCAACTTCGAAATGAAGATCCTATGGTAAACTCAGATATAAATATTTCATGAGAAACCCTCTTTGAGCACGACTATTTTGCCAGATTAATGAACATAAAAGAAAAAAAATATTTAGCATGTTTAGACGGAGAAACTTATTTCTTAGACAGACTTCTCGTGTGCCCCAAGGCAAGGCTTCTTAGCTTTTGATGTGACCAACTTAGATACACGGATTTGTATTAAATTGTATTGATGTTTGGAGGCATTTTAAACTATTGGTGCATTTTTGTAGTGCTTTAGTGAAATCCGATTCATAATATTTTTAACAAAATATTGAAATAAAGGTGGTAGAAAGGGATAAAGAATTTATTCATAAGAACATGAAGATGTGCCCAGTGAATGTATTGTTTCTTTAAAATTATTACACTCAGCTTTCATGAGAGGTGTAGAACATCATATTTGTTGTTATATGAATGGCACCTCAATGCAACTTTCAAAAAGTATCTTTCGATTTTTTTTAAAGCACTTTGAACTTGTTTTCATTTGCTCAATTATAATAGTTATTTCAGTTTTATAACTAAAGAGTTATCTTTAGCATTTTAATTTAAAAAAAATTGTTTTTTTAATAAAAAGATTATTGCTAGTTATTTCAGTTCTTAAAATAGCTATAATGGTTATTTTTTATATTTTACATTTAAAAAAATACAAAATAAATAGATATGTTTTTTTCCAAATAAAAAGATTTTTGTTGAATATCTCAATGCTTAACATTAACAGTTAAAAAACAAAATAAACAGATCTGTTTTTTTGTAATAAAAAGCTTTTTGCTTAATATCTCAAATGTTATTTTATTAACATGTACACTTAAATCTTGGATATAATTTTTGATAAATTCTGGGACACTAGGTGTGGGGTGATTCTTCGAGATCCTAGAGGAATTACAATTTTAAACTTTTTCGCATGGTCTAGGTACAATTACTAACAACCAAGTAAAAATATACACTCTATTTCTAAGTCTTAAAGACGTAAATTATCTTGATATTCAATTCATTGTTGTAATTAGTGACTCCTTATTAATTATCTCTCAAGCTCGACATAAAAAATATCTTGCGGACAAAATTGCAGATAGGTTACAAAAACGAATAGATCAGTCCTCTTTTGATTTACTAAAACACAACTCTTTCATGTCCGGAGGGAGAATAATACCCAAGCGGATAGGCTAGCTAATGAAGCCACTCTCCTGCCTCATGGGAGCATTATAAAGAATGGAGTGCCACCAATAAGGTGTTGGCTACCCTAAGAATATAGTTATTATGTGTCTTTCAAACTTTAAAAACATAATAACTAAAAGCATCTATCGATTAGTGTTTCAAAGGATGGGAAGGACGTTGCTCTTGTCACTTGGCATGAATGAATTAATGGGCAATTCTCCGAGCGGACAGTTCTAGATCCATCGAGGAGAGAATATTTATTCACAAGTTTGGGCATGGTGAGTAAGCATTGTTTGAAGTGGAGGAAATTTGACTCCCTGGGCAACTTGAGGATGTTGAGTGCAATTACAGAGGAAGTCAATGCCATTCCCTTTGTTCTAAGGGAGTGGCATTCAAAGGTCTGGAATGGTGGGTGTGTTGACATTGCTTTTTATTTTCAGTGGTTTAGGTCTTTGGATGCTCTACAATAGTATCAGTCTCTTGTGTGGGATATTGGGTGCGGGGAGCTGAATTTCGTTTCTATAGGATTTGTTGGCCAAGAGAGCCCTCCCTTTAGTGTAGATAAGGGTGCAGGCTCTGTCATTTTGAATCTGCGAGGTGTGTGGACTCTGGATATTCTGTTTGGTAGGTGGGAGGTTGTTGGCAGGAAAAACTACCCTATAGTAAGGAAACTAATACTATCAACTAGAAGGGGATGACAGGTAAGTGTATTAACTGAATTACGTAGATGTTCATGAAAAGAAATAGGTTATAGGGCTTGAGAACATACCTTTCAAATGACGTTCGATCCTAGCTCTTCTTTGATCTTGCGCTCGATCCTCAAGTCCACTTCCCGTTCATTAAACCTACAATACAAGTACCTTTCTCAGCGTATCTTGGATAATATATAATGATTGAAAGAAACAAAAGCAATTTAAACATTCAATATTAACCAAAACAGATCCAAATTAGTATATAACTTCAATGAACACTTAATTTGGGACAAGAAAGACACTTCAACCTTTTATTGTCAAATGCAAACTGATGTTACAAATATACCTGACTTTGTGACATGCTCCTACAACTTGATCCTGGGCTCTTGCTCTTCTCTGGCTTGGATATCTTCCAGCATAAACTCCTCCAATGCAAGTTTCTCTTTAAAGTCTCTTAACAACATTCAGGTCTCTAACCCCTCTCCTTATTCTTCCCTGTATTTATAGGACAAGAGAAGCAGTTCAGGTCGAGGGATGGTTATGGAGGAAGTTGGGGAAGTTGGGAAACTACCTACAACTAATCCTCTTCGTGAAATTAATTATTTTTTAATCATCTTTTGAGATGTACGCTACTATTGTTTAGTGAAGTAGCGTTCAAGGCGCTACTATAGTGCTTGTAAACTAGCGCTCATCACTTTTTGAATGTTGAGCGCTACTATGCTGAAGAGGAATAGCGCTCATAAGGCTTGAGCGCTACTATGACACACTAGAGTAGCGTACAGGCGCTAGTCTGTTGAAGTAGAGTAGCGCCCATATCTCAGAATGAATTTTTTATGGTTTTTCAGTGTTGTCAGGAGATAGAGTAAGTCAAAGTCTCATCTAGGGTCAACATGCTCCTCCATCCAAGTTGTTCTTTTGTGTGATCAACAGCTCAGGGTGATCACGGACGGAGAGGTACAGGTTAGACCTATAACAGAGGTCATCCATCAGTGGCTTTGCTTTGGGTTTGGGGCCCTTTTCTCTTAAGGTTCCCTTATTTGTACACAACAATGAAGGCCGAGAGTGACCTCGCAGGAAAGATGCAGGAACTGTTGTAACAAACCTACAATATACAAATATTAAATAATAATATTAATAATAGTAATAACAATAAGTATCCAAGAGACATAACTCTTGTGAACATCCATTAAAGGTGCCCTTTGGAATTGTATTTATATGGCACCTCTCATTACATTGTAATCATCTTATCATATTTTATCGATATCTTATTTACCCCTGAAATGTGGGATTCAGATTATTTGTGGGCATTCTAGAAGTATTTACTGCGGTTAAGAAGCTTTTACGCGTCATTGGTATCAAAGCCTCATTGGCTGATCCAGCCTGTGACCATATATTTTTTGGCCTGTAGCCATCATTAGGGTTTCCCTAAAATCTAGGACATTGTCCAAAAATCAGGCCCTTGGCCCAAAAACGTAAAAAAATAATAAAAGAAAAGAAAAAGAAGAAAAGTAAAAACAAAGAAGTAAAAAAAGTAAAAAGAAAAGAAAAATTAAAAACAAAGAAGTAAAAATAAAAGAGAATATAGAAAGAAAAAGAAAATAAAAAAATAAAGAAATTAAAAAAAAAAAAAGTAAAAAAAATAAAATAAGTAAAAAAAATGAAAAAGTAAAAATAAAGAAATATGTGGTTTCTTAAAAAGAGTACATGGTTTAAATATTATTAAATAATATTTAATTTTATCAAACACCTTATTTTTTATTAGAGTGTTATTATAGTTATTATATAACTATAGTAATAATAGTAATACTATTATTATTATCTCAAGGTTTGAACTCTTCGTAATAAAAAAAAAAAAAAAATTGGAAAAGAAAAAGAAAAAAAGAAAAAAAACTATATATATAGTTCATAAAACATTAAAATAATATTATTATTAATTAATTAATTAATAATTATTATTATTTAAAAAATAATAATTATTTTTGGAAAAAAAAGGTTATTTAACCTAATAAGAAGATGAGAAATCGAAGAAGCCAAAGTCAAAGGAAGACTCGACAAAGAAGTCAAATTCAAAAGAAGACCAAGTTATCGTCCAAAGTCAGGAATTATGGCAAATTCAAAATCAGAAATGACATCACGATCACAAGTAGAATTGAACAAATTAAAGGAATCTAAAGCAACCAATATCGATCTTCAATTCGAAATTATAAAGCAATAAATGCGAAATCCATTAGCAGAACAGGAGAATCAAAGATTAAAAAATAAAAAACAAGAGCTCCAGAATGAATTATTAGATAAGGATAAGGAAATTTCACATCTAAGAAGCCACAGTCAAAACCTGGAAGATAAAATCAGAAACTTCAAAAATGTCGAAGAATCTTCGCATGGAAGTAATAACGATTTAGAATATGAGATAAAGCGCTTAAACAAGCTCATCATGGATAAAAATACGGAATTGATGCAAACCCAGAGAAAGCTAGAAAATCAAGAATCAGAGAGATGTCAACATCAACAACATAAAGAAAAACTTCAGCAACAGTATGATGACATTAAGAAGACACATAAGCTGGAAATTAAGAAAATTAAGGACGAATTAGTAAGCAATACCGAAGAACTATTTCGACTAAGAATTCTTAACAAGACATTACTTACGAAAATCAAGAAGCTGAAACATAGTTGAAAGACGGAGCATTCAAATGAAGACCTTGAAGGAAGAATACTAGAAAAGCAAGAAGAAAACCAACACCTCAGAAAGTTTAAACAAGAACTAGAGGAACAAGTCAATAAGTTAAAAGAGGACAAAAAGTCGCAAGACGAAAGGTTCGGGAAAATTTAGAGTAATGACAATCTACTGGAGAACAAAGTAGCACAAATCCAGAAGGAAGCATCCAGACTCTCCAGAAAACAAAATCAAGTTGAGGAAGAAGAAATAAATTCAAATTCAGTCTTCCTCGCAATTAAAAAAGAATTCAAACTAGCAGAAAAAAATAACAAGAACCCCTTATCGACACTCCAATTATAAACATCATTTTAACCAACGACAGGGTCAAAATGAACATACACCAAGGAATTACGATGCCAGACAAGAAAGAACATCAAATCAACATACTAACCAACAAACGAAAAGACCCATCCCACAAAGTGATCAAATAGCTCCGATAAAAATAGATCTCGAATGGACATCATCAGAAATGATGCGATAGTTCTTATGTGGAATTCGTAACTCGTATCGCCTCATTTCCTCAAGTGTCACAAATACTAAAAGAAAGGATCTAGAGATGACAGTTCAAACAAAAAATCAGACATAGCCCTTGTCTTCAACAAAGCTTCCCTTAAGGGGAAGGCAATGTAACAAACCTAAAATATACAAATATTAAATAATAATATTAATAATAGTAATTAACAATAATTATCTAAGAGACATAACTTTTGTGAACAACCCTTAAAGGTGCCCTTTGGAATTGCATTTATATGGGGCCTCTCATTACATTGTAATCATCTTATCATATTTTATCAATATCTTATTTACCCCCGAAATGTGGGCTTCAGATTATTTGTGGGCATTCTAGAAGTATTTAATGTGGTTAAGAAGCTTTTACGCGTCAACTATCTCCATAAATAAGGGATATTAGATTGTATATAAGGGAAATTAGATCCATTCTCCTATGTATGAGCACACAATTTAAGGGGTCTTGGATGCGATAAACCGTAATACAACTTGAGCCAATGGCCTGGAGCAGTGTTTAGTTGAGGTTGAAGGGAATATGGACCAACATTTGAACGAGGTGGAAGTTAATGCATGGGAAAAGTAAACTCAAGTAGTTGGACTTGACCATTTCCAAGATGAAGTTGAAGGCAATTTAAAGTCCTTTGGAGCACATATTGATGCTTTAAAGGAAACTGTGGACCGTCATGAGTATTTGTTGGCGGGGAAATTCTCAAAGCTATTTGACCTCAGGGGAATTAGAGATCATGAGGATAACATTGTGTACCAACCATCTCTAGATCCTGTCAACATATCAAGTTCAGAGGAGCAGCCGAAAAATAGCGAGGAAGACTAGGTCATGACTAGTGGCCATAATGCTACTTAGTTTTCTCTTCTACCAGTGTTATATGGTTTTGTGTTTACTAGTACTCTATCAACATGTTAAGATATATAGTAGTATAGTAGTAAATAGTCCTATGGAAATAGCTTCCATATTTTGGCTAGAAATACTTAATCAAATATATGTATCAACACTCTCAATGATAATTTTTGGACTAGTGTAAACTTTTTGTTGCTGATTTATATCAACTTTTTATAAATGAAAGCTAACTGTCATTGTTAAAAAAATAATAATAAATTAAAATACAAATTAAATAAGCTTTGTTATTTATGTCTCTTTTTCTTGTCAATAGAGCCTAGATTGGGTGGTTGGGAGCATTGGTTGTGACACTCCCTACTAGATTCAAATATAGATGGAACATATTATGTTAAACATTATGAATACCTTGATTCTTCTTAAGTAACAATTATGAACCACGCTATATTTTATATATATTTTTTAATATATATATTTAAATCTCAATAATTTAAATAATATTAAAAGTTAGTTAAATATAATTTTTGACAAATTAAATAAAATGTGTTATCTATATCTCTCTTCAATTCAATTTGTAATTTTTTTATTAAATAATGTTAAATTTAACATAAATAATTTTAAATTTAACATATAAATTCTTTGAAATGATGTCTCATCATTATTTTTATTTATTTGCAATGACCAGAATAAATATAGTCTAGCAGCATTGGACCAATGTTTTAAGTGATATGGCTTTAAAGTAAGTTAATCAATGAGTAATTTCTCTGTTAAAACAAAAAATTTATACTAAATAAAATTTTTCCATTATTTTAACCTCTTTCCACGGTATGATAAAAATAAAAATGAAAAGAGATAACAGTAACCTAATTGAATGAAAACTTCTTTTTTTAAATATTATGCTTCATTCTAAAATAAATTAAATAAAAAAACCTTTAGGAACTTATCATCAATGAACGTGGACTAATCTATGTTTCAATTATTACATCTTCAAAGAAAATGTGAAAAACATAAAATCGTATTCCCGTTCACATTTCACTACCAAAACTTTTGGTGCATTATAATCATCATAATAATGAGCATTGATTTTAGTGCATATCCTCTCCATGCATATGTTAAACTGTTTGTAAAGTGTAATAAGTTTGGCATGTAAAAAAGCATATGATCTTATATCCATAATAAAAATCAATACTCTTATTATGTCCTTGATATGTATTTTTTATGATTTAGTTGGAGGCTGGGGTTGGAATATTTGGTATGGTATGAATCTTGGTGAAGTTTTTTTAATTAAATTTTTTAATAATTCAATATTTTTTTGGCAGGATTTTATTGGTGCTGGATAAAATGATGCATGCCTTAGTTTCTACGTCCCAGAGCTCCGCCATGTGCTGAGATCATTCAAACATTTAATACTTAGTACGGTGCAGCCAGGCAAAGGTACTCGACGTATGGCCAAATCTATCACTTTCTGGTCAGATTTTTCTCGTTTTCCCCATTGAAGTCTGTAGCTTCACGGCCGGATTATTTTAGTGATTATAAGACAACGATTAAAACAAACCTGGCGTCAATTGTGGAGCAAGAAAAACTCAACAGTATTTTTAGGGATTAACCTTTGAAGAATAATATCAATACGTGGAAAAAAACAATAATAAATGTCGTGAGTTGTTATAATCTGGTTGATAACACCGATGGACTAAATCAAAACTACAATTGATAATTATTATTATATGTATCTTTCTTCCTTTTCACCATGCTAGCGTATTAGCGTGCAATTCTCAATGGTTTTGTACAATAACTTTTGCTAGTATAGCTTTGGCTGCCACTTATATATATATATATATATATTATACGCAAAAGACAAAACTACGAACGGTTTCAGAGTCTCATCGATCCCGGGCCAACGATCACTGATTAAACTGATGTGCCATTAATAAATCCTTCTTAAGGTGGAGCGCCATTTCCCTTCTCGATATGATTCTCTGTCATTTGATGGAAATATGAATTGTTCCAGCATCACCATAGGTGTGGTAATTCCATCTATAGTGGTTCCTACAGTGCATAATGCCATAAGCCAGATATCAAATGAATCGACATACTTAAAACAGTTTCCATAATGAGATTATATTTG
Organism: Larix kaempferi; assembly: GCA_027924585.1. Lineage (NCBI taxonomy): Eukaryota > Viridiplantae > Streptophyta > Pinopsida > Pinales > Pinaceae > Larix > Larix kaempferi. The sequence continues at coordinate 15,782,467 of BSBM01000136.1, forward strand.
TATCTTTCGGACAAACAACCGTGTTGTCGGTGTTGCTTTTCACATGATCATACGGTTTAAGAAAATATAGTATCTGGTTTTGCTTCTTTTCTCCAAGTCGCTCTTCCATACTTGACGTCTCTCTTTGTTCAAGTGCAGGAAGAAAACTGGACGTTTTCACCCTTGTGGATCTTCCGACAAAACAACGTATTTATGTATAATCATTGCAGTCTGCAACCAGAAGCCTCTCACCATCCCGGCAAATGGGCTTCCCTTTCCTTTTCCACAATCAAAGAACATATTAAATATTAAATAAAACATATTCTCATAAGGAGAGTTCATGTAACATATTAAATATTAATAAAAACAGGTCTCCTGTAAGGAGTTCATGATCATATTGTATTAGGCAGGTTATCACGATCAGATTATATAAAATGATCAATTCAGGGGAAACCCAGGATCAATGTGAGGAGTAGGACAGGTTATCCCAGGATGTGAAACCCTGATCAAGTTAGAAGTGGAAGTGAAGATCTGGAACATGCAACAGCCCCTTATCTTATAACTGAAGATTTATCACCACATTAGAGTTTGAATGGACATATAATTGTAGACTTTTCTCCTGAAATCATGATCCCTAAGTCAATGTTTGAATAAATTAAGAAGGAATGGGCTTACAGTGGGGAAGCTCATGAACATTTAAACTTTGAAGGTTTTTCCCCTTTATATCTGGATGTTCCATCATTGACCAAAATCATAAGAGGAAGAACACAAACACAATTTGCTTACTGCTCAACATATACACATTTAAGTATCACATTTCAAGGTGACCTTGCTACAATCAGAACTCATGCTAGCTAGTTATAAGCAGGTAATCAAGTTTCCGTGAGGAACTTGTCAAAGCAGCCGGCAAATCCATCCTATTTAGAAGTAGTGGATGTGTGTTGCAGTCTGAACTCTGTATATAAGTCACTAAATTTACAATATCTCCTTTCAAGAGAAGAATTATAAATTATAATAGTATTGCTGAGACATATTCTTTTATTAACTCACAGCCACTTTAGTATGTTGGCTTTCTTCTAAGACATTCAATATAGAATGCTAAGGCAGAAACATGTAAGAGGGAAAAGGATACTGGAAATTGAAGAATTTGTAGACAAGAATCCCAACTCAAAATGGAAAGAAACTGGAAATTGAAGAATTTGTAGACAAGAATCCCAACTCAAAATGGAAAGAAACTGAATTGCAGAACATGAAGGGTGTAACAGCTCATTGTTAAGAGTGTCCACAGTTTCATAATCAGAACAACAATCTTCCACAAGTCCAGTAAGTTTATTTTCACTCTGCATCAGATAGAAATGAACAAAAAGAAACTGTAAGCTGCAAGCATATCTGTCAAACATACACCGCTATCTTCCAACAAGCAAATTGGATCACTACAAGTTACACATGCAAATTTGGGAAAGTATGAGAGTGTTTATCAACATAAAGTTGTGTTTTTTTTGTCAACAATGATTATCCTTACTTTCAGCTCAATTGTTACATTTTTTAAGTATGTGGTTTTATTGTGCCATTGACATCTCATAAAAAATTGTTTTATTTGTTTTGTTTCTGTAGCTCATTCGAACAGACATGATGGTGTATAAATGGACTCTTTCTATTCAAGGGTCATGTTACCCCAACCCAGGGCAAGCAAACATCGAATATGTCTTGAAGAAAAATGATTCAAATAAGATTTTACAAAAAAGGAGAGAAATATGTGGGGTGACAACTAACAACGAAGCATACTACGTTGCCCTTATTGAAGGGCTGAAAACAGCCAAAAGTTATGGTGCTAACAACGTTTGTGTCTTCACCAACTTAGAACTTCTTTGTAACCAGATGAAGGGAGAGTACCAAGTTAGAAAATCAAATCTAAATCCACTTCACAGAGAAGCAAGAGCCATTGTTGCTCAATTTCATTTCTTTACGATAGCTCACCATTCAGATATTGAGAGAATGTCCAGTGTTCTATTGTCTGGGAAAATCTCAAGTCTAGGCAAAGGTGTGAAAACTGAAATGGCGTCAACATATGTTCCTTCAAAAATTATTGATGGACGTTGTTACACATCTTTGTTATGTGTATGTTTTTTTCTTATAATTGTTTTGGTGACCCTCGTGGTGTGGGACTTTCTATAAAGAAGAACCCAATACTATAGTGCGTGTGATCGGGTCACCATGTAATGGATGGGGTGTCATGTCTGGGTGACAAGTTCAAGAATGCCTTGTATAGAATGGTGGTGCCTACGACGTCTTTTGTCTAAATTTTGTGGCACAAAAAATATTGAGTATATATTTATGGAGTTATTTTTGACTATTTTTGGTTACCACATATACTGAAAGTATTCTCTTATTTTCTTCAATGGAAAGTTCCATTTTATCTAAAGAAGTCTTCAATCTTGTCTTCAAGTTACAAAAGAAAATGATTCTCTTGATGTTTATTTTCAAATGTTTCGTTGTGTATGTATACAAGGAAATAATTTAACCTTACTCGTTGGAGATCCAATAGAAATGGTGAAAACATCTATTTGACAACATAGTTTTATGTTGGTATTGAGGGGGTTGGATTACCTCATCGGTGATTTGTGACATGCTAATATACTTTGAAATTTGTTTTTTTTCCAAATAGCCTTGATTGACCCCATTTTCCCAACTTAAGCCCTAGGCACTAGTCACAAATTTTCTAGCAATAAAAAATTCATTTCAAACTCCTTTAAATTATGTTCTAGTAGATCTAGGATTGTCTTTGCTTGCATCCAACAGGAAATATAATTCAAGCTCTTCATTTCATGGTCCTTGACCTTCTTTTCTTGCTGGATTTTTCTAGGAATCAAGTCTGCTGTCATAACCCTCAGAACATTGCAAGAAAACAGAATTTTAAGGATCTACCCCAATTTGGCCTCCAATACCTCTCCTTCAAACATCCTTTGAGCTGAAATAAATCTGCTGATAAATGTGATCAACAAAACAGAGTTTTCATATCTAAAATCAACTCCAGATCCTATACTAAGTACCAAAAATAAGAAGTTAGGTCAATCTTTTATAGGTTCATCATATACATATTCAACAACAAATCATTCCACTCCATTTGACATCTTCAGTTGCAGCTTTCAGAGTTCAGATCGAACTCAACAAATAAGATCATTTAGCAGATTTATCTTTGTAGCAGATTTAATCTCTAGCATCAACCTACAGTCCTTCGATTTTAGTTTGCATCCTGCATTTTTACCATGAATAAGTTTATGTTTTCTAGAATTCTTAAAATTTCAAGAATTTCCAAAAATTGTAGATATTGCAAGCATAGATAAATGATCAAATTTTCATCCATATTGTTCAATAAGCATAAACATTCAATGTCAAGGATAAACATTTGTCCTATTGGCTTCATCTTTCACTAGTTGTAGTATTTATCCAGCTCTTCAAGGGTCTATATTTTTCTAGTACCAGAACTACATAATGGGTATTGGAAGACTTGTAGATGCATTTTTGGTATTTGTCATGATTTGAAAAGATCTATAAGACAACAAGCATTAAATTCTCAATGTCCAAGCAATACATAATTCTACTATAGCTTCAGATGTACTTCATGCAAAATATCAAAAGTCCAATCGCTCACATCAAATTTCTCTTTAAGTAGCAACCTTCAGGATTTTGGGTATGGTCTTCAATAACTTCAATTCTCCTGCATAAGACTCATATTCAAGGTTGCATTTTGTAAGTGTTAGTATTTATATTGATAGTATCAAGATTTTGAAGCACAGTCAGGTTACATTTTGTAAGTGTTAGTTCTAAGATTGACGGTGTCAATATTTTGAAGCAAAGTGGCATGGCGTCGACCACTATACACAACATAGAACAAAAAATCCATAGGAACATGTGATATCTTTAGCAAATTTCAAAATATTTAGTCTTGTCCGTTCCTTAGTTTAAGTTTAATTGGATACAATCTGATGGCAGGTGAATTGAATCTATGTGAGGAGAGAAGTCGGGGATCAACAAGATCGAAAGATTAACCCATAACGCATTTCACTAGTAATGGTTGTGAAATAAACAAACAGTGTATGGTGCATGTCAACATCATAGCACTTCAGGATCATAAAAGTTGTCAATCTTAGTAACGTAGAACAATGTCTACGGGTAGCAGGGTGTTTCACAAATAATTTTAGCAAGCTTAAGAACCATGCATCTCCTCTATGACAAAGCCATTGTCTTCGTGGCCAGAAGTATTGAAAATATGAATTGAGTAACAACAAACATGCGATCAAGAGATACCGCACAATGCTCGTTCTGGAAAGGATCCAAATATGCAATTATCTGGTAATCAAATTCCCACCAAACTCAAATTACAGCCATTGTAAGATAGGTGCATTAGCAGATAATGGAAGGCATATTTCAGAATAAAAACAAATGTAAATTAGTAGAATTTTTCAAATGGTCGAGAAAATGTAGAATTTATATATTAGCCACTGCTATCCTACTCCATGGCTGTGAACCACGGGGGGTAATTCATCAAAAGAAAGCTAGTACAGAATTGAAAAGGCCAGAAATGTTTCATACTAAACACAATGGAACTCAAAAACATGACACCCTACCCCATTTTTCTCATAGTAGTTGAAATGATACCAATGGAAAACAAAGCAATAAAAGATTCCAAGTTAATATAAAAGGGCATATTAGAGCTGTTAGAATAAGGAACTATCCCTCTTAGTGTTCTCTTATTGGGTGAGAGAAGTGACTGCATTATGCTGCCACTTGAATTTCAAGTTGTGGTTATTGAAATAATCGGAGATGGGTTCTTAAGATGGATTGCTATTGTATGAGAATTTTAAATCCGATTAATCAGGCAATGGTGTATGTTTTTTTGGGTATTGAAAGAAATTGAATGATTTATTTACAAACCATGGTAAAGAAGAAATAAATAAATTATGGTGAAGAGAACCATGATTTCAGAATAATCATGTAGACCTAATTTTATAGTTAAAATGGTATCACAGTCTTTTCATATAAAAACAATATATGCATAAAAATAATGGAATCGAATCCAAACTCTTCTCCCACATCTTCCACGTGACACACAGTTTTCCAATAATGTAACCCACAGTTTGCCCAACCTCGTTAGATTGGCTTCTTTACAATGGGAATGTGCTCGGTCAAACACTTTTTTAAATGAATAATTCTAAATGGACGAACAGAATGGACGATATGTGGAATATCTTGATATTTAATTACTAACAATCACATTAATAATAATTTTAATGAGTCTGTGCTGAAATTTTAAAATTCCCTTGAATCTTGTTTCACACAGAGATCAGAAATGATAAACAAATCCCACTCAACCTAGTTTTCATGTAGATCACATGTAAACAAGTATTGATTTTGTAGCCTATATTATTAAAAGTAAAATTAGGAAAAGCAACCAAAATATGAGCATTACCCAATCTATGATGCCTGTTCAACTTCTGAAACTGCATTTGTATTCCACATTGTATAATGTATTTTATATTTATGCTTTTTCATAACTATTTATTTTGAATTTTGAATAACAATAAAATCAATTTAACACCTGTCTAGGAAAACATAGATGGTTGTCCACCCCAAATTCTAAGATATAAAAACCTATGGGTATAAGTAAAAAACAAAAAGCAAACATCATTCCTAGCTATCATCTAATACAAATTTGACTTGTAGCGGTTTGATTGAGTCATATTCTTGCCACCAACACCAACCAAATCATTCCTTCATTGTTATATATACAGGAGTGCAGTTATCATGGCAATACACAAGGCCAGAGGTTCTTGTCTTTTGAGATTTGAGATAAGAGTATATTTGGAATATTGTAACTGTGAATCATGGTTTCAAAGAAATGTTGGAGTTGGCTCGATTTGTCATTTGGGGATTGTTGGGATTGTGTATAAGCAAATGATCAGCCCAACTTCGTGAGAATTTTCTAAATGTTGAATCTGTTGTAAAAAATGTTGTTTCTCAAAAATTTGGGTAGACATTTGTCATAGTAAACAAATAGGACAAATAGGAAAAATACCAACTTATATTATTAATCAGTACTAAAACAATTCATACTCTGTACATGCCTCTGCTGTGTAGTATTTGAAATATGTGTATCGTCTATACAGCAGGTCAGGTCAGTTCAATGACCACTTTCTCAAAATTGTTTCTTTTATAAGCAGTAAAACATAGAGAGATACATATGTGTTACACTACAAAGTGCAGAGAACAATGACTGTAAATTCAAAATAATTCTTTGGAGTTTGAGGCCTGGTGAAGATCACATCCTCAAGTTCAAGGAGTCTGTTTCAGATATTTAATGTTTCCTATAGCGAGGATACCTGCAGAAATGCCCAACAACAATTTAATCAATACAAATACTGTAATTTCATAGTTTGTATGTGTTGTTTCTTACTCAACCATGAAACTACACGTGTAACAAGGTTGAAAACATACCCAGTGACAATTATATTTCCTTGAAAATTAGTTTGATGGTGCAGTAATCCCGTTGTCATGATGTTGCAGCTGGGCAAGTCCTTCGATTGAATGATCCATAGAAGTGGCCTCTGTAAACATGCATACACCGTAATTTTAAAAATAGAGTCCATCTAAATACACTATTTTAAGCACATGCACTGTCCTATTCTATGAAGCTCACCTAGGTCAATTGGGGATGCTTTTTTGGATTGAGTACGCCCGCGCTTCTTGAGGTACTAAATACGCCCATAATCGATTGTACCCTTCAAGTACCTCAAAATATGCTTTACAACAATTAGGTGAACATGTCTAGGATATGTCAAAAACTGGCTCAAGGTGTTCACCGCAAAGTAATTATCTGGTCTCGTGTTCGTCAGGTACATCAATGACCCAATCATCTGACAATACATTGTGACATCAACCGACTCTGATGAAGCATCACTCAATATCTTCAGGTTCGATGCCATAGGTGTGGCCATGGCCTTGCAGTCCATCATCCCGAACGGCTTCAGGATCTCTATTGCATACTTCCCTTGTCCAGGGAAGATTCCTTCTGCACTTTACCACACCTCCATACCTAGAAAGTAATGCATCATACCTAATTCCTTCATCTCGAACTCAGCATCAAGCTTCCTCTTTGTTTCAGAAATCAACCTATCCTCTCCTATCATAAACAGGTCAGCCACATACAATAGGAGTATCATTGGATTTCCTTCCTCAACCTTGTAGTAAAGGTTGGAATCCGCTTTACTCTTGGTAAAGCCCAAACTGGACAGGAAGTTGTTTATCCTATCATACCATGTCTTAGGTGCTTGCTTCAAGCCATACGAGGCTTTCTTCAATTTGCACACATATGAATCCCTGTCATGTGTCTCAAAACCGAGTGGATGCTCCACATACACTTCCTCTTCGACTACACCATTCAAGAAAGCTGTCTTAACATCCATCTGGTGTATCTTCCACTTCATCACTGCATCCAGATCAAGTATTGTTCTGATGGAAGTGTATCTGGATACAGGTGCAAAAGTCTCTTCATAATCTATCCCCTCCTTTTGGGAGAAGCCACGAGCTACAAACCTTGACTTGTATTTCTCTATGCTACCATCTGCAACATGCTTGATCTTGTAGATCCACTTGGAAGTCACAACAAACTTCCCTTCTGGTCTTGGGACCACATCCCAAACATCATTCTTCATGATCGACTGGTATGACATTCTTCCATTACTGCATCCCGGATCCTAGGAACTTAGGATTCTTCAATATCTTCAATAGATAGTTTTCTTTGAACTTAGTTGCTGGAACAAATGTTGTAGTCCTTCTTTTGTAGGTGATTGTACACGATATTTCCTACAAGTCAGATTCAATTGCATGATTAGAAACTTCTCATAGTTTACAGAACAAAGTCTTACACATAAAGGCATATGTTATACAATCATGCAATTATCTTAGCCAATGCTTCAATACAACATTCATCCGTATCCCGTATTCATACGGTAACTTTCTAGCTACCTTCCATCTCTACCAGAACATTGTTAAGAGTTTGCACTACTCCCAACATGTCAGCAAAGAGGTTTCATTCTAGATAAGTAGCAATGAAATGTTGTACATTGCCATAGGCCACTTACCCATCACATGCATATTAGTAGTATACTGTTCATTAATGCAATTATTCTAATATGCATAATACACAATCTAAGTCTAGGAACATAAGTATATACATCATTGAACAATATTATTTAAACAATCAGATATACAAGAAATGACAATTCAAATTCTTATCTTTGTTTGTTTGTTGGTTGGACTCCCTCTCAATCTTTGCTTCCTTTCCGCAACTCTATTTTGTTGTGGATTGTAAGGAGTGGTCAACTCCCTCTTGATCCCCGAATCACTACATAACTTCTTGAAGTCTTCTGAAGTGAATTCTCCACCATTGTTGGATATAAAGGTCTTGAAATTCTTTTCAGTGTGGTTTTCTATCAAGGCTTTGAATTCCTTGAATTTGCTGAATACTTCATATTTGTTCTTCAAGAACAAATCCAAGTCTTCCTAGAAAAATCATCAATGAAAGAAACATAATATACATACCCACTCGGAGAACTGGATGACATTGGTCTGCATACATCGGAGTGGACAATCTCCAAGATTCCTTTTGTTTTGCTTTCACTACTTGGAAATGCCTTCTTTGTGTTCTTTCCTTTTGCACATCCTTTGCAAACACCTTCATGCTTTGACTGGATTTCAGGAAGACCTTCTACTACTTTGCTTGCAATTGGTAGTGCCCTATAGTGCACATGAGCAAGCCTTGTATTCCAAAGTTCACTTGGTTCCATGGATTCATATACCATGGCATGTTCAAGTTGTCCCTTCAATTTGTACAATCCTTCCTCTTGCTATCCAATCACTACTGCATCATCTATGGTCTTACCTTTTGGCCACATAAGTACTTGGCCATCCACAAATGCAACTCTCATCCTTTTTGCATCCAAAGATGATATGGAGAGAAGATTCTTCTTGAGTCCAGGTACATATAGAACATCTTGCATCTTTAAAGACTTCCCAGAGTCTAACTTGTAGGAGGCTTCACCACTTCCTTTTATAGGGTATTGATAGTCATCACCAAGTTTCACCTTATGAGGTGACTCCTATTTAGATAGGTCCATAAGAGATTCTTTGAATCCCGTCATATGTTTAGAATCTCTACTATCAATAAGCCAATCATTACACCCATGTGTAACAGTACCTGTGAGAGCAGAGATTAGAACATATTCATCGTCACTTGAAGAGTCTTCACTTTCTACCTTAGTCTTCTTCCTGGGAGGTTCATCATCCTCAGCAGCATGAGAATGGTATCTCTTCTTGTTGCTGTTCTTGTTGTTGTTGTTGTTGGAGTTCCTTTTTTTCTTGGGACATTCTGTGGCAAAGTGTCCCTTCTCATTACAAGTGAAGCATCTTAGATCTTTCTTCTCTCTTTGATGATGGTGGTGTGAAGATCTCTTGTGAAAATATTGCTCCTTCTTGGGCTTACTTTTCTTGGTGTGTGACGTGAGAGCTTGATCTTCATTTCCCATCTTTTCTTCTCGGGCCACAAGCCTAGCTTCTTCTTGTGAACATTCCTCCCCTAGTCTACTAAAGGAGATCAACTTCTTTTTTGCACAGATACCTTGGATGAAGGAGTCCCATGACCTGTGTAGGCCATTCAATGTGGTCATGACAATTTCTCCATTCTCCACTACTTCATCCACAGCTTCAAGTTTTTCTTTGATTTGAGAGACCTTAGTAAAGTAGGATTGGATGGTCTCTCCATTCTAGAACTCAACCCCTTTCAATTGATTCTGCAGAGTCATCTTCTGATTTTATATTCTTTCCTTCAAACAACTTGGTCAAGGAGTCAAACATCTCCTTAGGTGTCTTTAGAGAAGACACATGGGGTATGAGATGGTCTTTTATAGAATCAACAATGATTCTCTTGGCTTTGACCAATTTCTTCTTGTATAAGGCCTTAGCCTCATCTCCCTCTGGAACTGGAACCTCTTGACTTATGTAGGTGTCCAACTCATTCTCTTCTAGGATTAACCTAATCCTATACTTCCATGCTCGGAAGTTGTCATCTCCTTTAAGCTTATCCTCAAGCTTGGTGTGGTGAGACATCTTAATGAGAAACTCAAATGGAAATAAAAGATTTAGGTCTTACCACTTGATTTGTTGAAACTGGATCTAGAGCTGGATTAGTGTTTGTCAAAGAAACCCTAAAAATTCAAACTTTGAATTCCAAACTTTTGAATGGATGAAAAGATGCGCCTTGCTAAGTTGATCAAGCTGGTATGCTTCAATTTTGAAATCTGCAAAATTTGACCCCTCAAAATTGCCTTTGAAACTTTCGGATATGAAATTTCTGGTTTTTTGGTCAAAATCCCGAACTAGGGTTTAATGATGCCCAAGGTTCTACCCAACCAAAAAGTTCGATATTGGTCTCTAAACTTTGATTTTTCTGAGGAGCATCCAGCCGTGGTCTCAGATTCCAAAAATTCCAACTTTTGTAGAAACCCTAATTTTCCACCTTTCCTATCAAAATCCTGAACTAGGGTTTGATGATGCCCAGGGTTCTACCCAACCAAAAAGTTCGATCTTGGTCTCTAAACTTCGATTTTTCTAAGGAGCATCCAGCCATGGTCTCAAATTCCAAAAATTCCAACTTTCTCCGAAACCCTAATTTCCCGCAGCAGTGACAGGCCAAAAACTGAAAGTGCTCATAATTGAATTATGTCTCAACAGAAAGATGCACCCTTGCAAGGAGAGTCAGCCTAGCCTCCTTCCTTTGATGAACTGTGGAGAGAAACCCAAAAATTAAGAAGCCCTAACTTTCGCAGCTGCATAGTGTCTTCTTCTTTCTTTTTTTTGGCAAAGTGGTGGAACCTCTTTGACTAGCAAGTTTGCCTTTGGCTAAGTTACCACAAATCAGGGGCATCTAAGCCGTCAAAATCACCCGGGGATCGCACCCGTCCTGGACCGCACCAACCTTTAACATGGTTGGATCACAATGTCTTCTTCTTAGCACCGCTCTGATACCATGTTAATTTTTCGGTAATTTCATTCAAGCATTATCTAAGATCCTACTAAGAGAATAACATGCACAACATAACAATCATGAAGACAAGAGACACAGAGTTTCCTCGGGGAAAACCAAGAAGGTGAAAAACCCCGCAACTTCCTCAAAGATATAATAAGCCCCAATACAAAGATCACAAAGATCAATTCCCAAAAGATAGATGAATCCAACAGCTACTCCTCCTCCACTTGTGCGCACTCCTCTCTCTCAACTATGCGAGTTGGATGAGTAAGTGAATGAATAGAATGAGAGACGCTCACTCTCTATTTATACACAACTTAACCTGCCTTTAACCCTAACATGGACGACTTCCTAAGGAAGCATAAGGACCCATCTGCATGACTCATACAGGTCCGACCCCACACTGGTGGTCTAATAACCCATCAAATATAAGTTGCGACACTTACAATAATACTTGCGACACTTACAAATACAAATGACGACACTTCTGATTGGAGGAATAATACATCTCCATTAGGAATATAATAAAGTACAAGTGTAATACATAGAAGAATATATTCTGAAGTTACAAATACATCAACACTTTGGAACAAAAATCTCGAATTTCATAGCAAGTGGTGAAGTTTACTAGCATTTCCCCCTATGTGAAGACATGTCCACAAACCTATGATTTATGGGAGTTGAAAAAGCCTTTAGAAACCGATTGATGATGTATTTGGGATCCCATTGAAGTCCTTTAACAGTACCATGTCTCTATTCTAAAATTTGGGAATTTTGTACAGCATTTGGAGATCCATCTTTGACCACTACCCTTGGGGGTTTTGAACCTCTATTTGACTAGTAAAGTTCCCTACTTTTCCCTGATTGTAAATGAATGTTGGAGAAATGTTTTGAGAGTGTCTAAGCACCCATTAGCCTCCTTTTTATGTCACAATACCTTTCAAATACATTCATACCCAATTTGGAAGCATTTGGAGCCATTTGGAAGCATGGGAGTCATAACTAGTCTAAGAGTCGAATTGGCCAAAAATTGCAATTTTTCCAATTTATCCAAATTTCTTAAAAAGGGACGCTACAAAATTTTTGAGAACTTTAAAAAACATTGCAAAAAATTTAATGTTGAAAAGCAAATTAAGAAAGGTCAATTATGTTTGATTAATCATTGATTAGTATATCCGTGCCTTGGTGGGGAATACTAATGCATGATATGGATTGCCTCTCGCTCATTTTTAAAAATATAAAAAAAATTAATGTTATAATATTATAAAATATTTGTTAAATGGTGACACACAATAAATCTCCTTAAATTAGTAATAAAAATGTTTTAATTGTATAGTTGTATTATAACTTTACTATATTATATGGGAAATAAGGTAAAATTGCATAAAAATACTTTAATGTTAAATTTGTAGAAGATTTAAAAGGTAAAATTGTCTTATTAAAATTGTTTTTATTGTACTTAATTTATGTAAACTCTATAACTAATATTTGTAATTTAAATTTTAATAACTCTTCTCTTTTTTAAAAATATGTAAAAAAACTTAATGTTGTAATATATTAAAACATATTTGTTAAATGGTTACATACAATTAACAATTAATTGGGATATATATATATATAATCAAACTTTTATGTTAAATATCGATTTATTCTGAATCAATATATGTGTTGTATTTATACATGTACATGGATATTTTTTAAGTATACCTTTCTTTCATATTAACAAATATATAAATTTAGTTATAAATGTGGAACAAACACATCTTCCATACAATTATTTTTGCAACAGTAAAACAAACAATCAACAATTAACAATGATCCATTTTTTTTTAACTTTCCACAAATCCAACATTAAAATATTTCTATCCAGTTTGACCTAAATTTCCCATAAAATGTAGTGAATCTTCCCTAACTACAACATTAAAACATTTTCATAGAGCTTTTATTTTGTATTGAGATTTATCTGTGGACTAATGTGATTGATTAAATTCTAAGTTGATGAAATTATTGGCACAAACTTCGATAATTCTTTTCTACAACTAAAATGTATTGATATTACTTTGATTTTTTTTTATAGAGCTGTATATGTATTTTATTATTTTTATTTCAATTTTTTTTACTATAAATCATAGTTTATTACAAATTAGACTAAACAAATTAAATTTATAAAAAAGATTAAATGGTAAAGAAATTAACATACAAAACTTAATATTTTTAATTTTTTATTTAAAAAATAATATAATTTTATAAGGAAAAATTATTATCATATATATTTATTTGAACATTTTAATTCTTGAAACAACTATTCTTATGATATTTTAATTAAGGGTTTTGGTTTCAATTTACAAAGAACCCTTTGATGGTTTCAAATCACATTATAGCATTAGCTAGTCAAACTATGGTTTCAATTCACATTATGACATTAGCTAGTCAAACTTAGCGAACATGAAGGACACTAATACAATTGTGTCATATTATGGATGTTATCATAACAATGAGAAGTGTGGAAGTTGAGAGGATGTCTTATTACATTCAAGGTGATTTTTCAAAGGGTGCGACATTTGTAGAATTTAGTTGTCTATGCATGCCCCTATAGAAGTGTGCCATCTAATCTTTATATAACTTAAAGCCATGCTTTGCAATTGGTTGTCCCTTTATCTCATAGAAGACATGGTCATTTTATCTCTATATAACTTAAAGCCATGCTTTGCAATTGGTTGTCCCTTTATCTCATAGAAAACGTGGTCATTTTTATTCCACCTTCTCTCTCTCCCCCTATTACAAGGTCTTTCTCTTGTAGCATTGGAGAGGTTACTTTCATCACCAATCAAGCCAAGCTTTTATTTTATACACAACTACTATATTAAAACATCTTTAGACAATTACATTGAAACATTTTTAAGAGGCAGGTATAAGCAGCTTTGCTGCTAATTTTACTTGTTTAGTATACTTATTTCATTATTTTTATTCTTAGTTAAGAGGTACCTTAAAAAAATCCTTTACGTCAATCTATTTATAAGAAAAAATGAGGGAAGTGACGACACATCCAAATATGGTTAAATATTCATGAAACTTCAACGTTTCATACAATTATTCTTAATAATAATAAATGTATAGACATACATTGAAATGTGAGATGGTTGGATCCCTCAAATTACATTTAATCTTAGAGGTACACACTTATGGGTTTTAAAAATTTAGTTTAAAAAATAATTTTATTTATTTTTTAATTAGATAAATAAAACCATTCTCACAAGGATTTATGTCTTATTAGAAATGTTTTTAACCAATCAAAAATTCATAATATTGTATTTCAAAATTTTCAAAAATTATTTTATATTTCAAAATATTACATTTAATATTAAAATTTTGAGAACTTTTAAAAACATTGCAAAATTTTTTAATGTGGAATAAAGGTCAATAACGTTTGATTAGTCATTGATTAGTATATCCTTACCTTGGTAGGGAATAATAATGCATGATATGGATTGCCTCTTACAACAATGGCACTAAAAAAGTAAGAGAGTAAGGTGCACATCTAGTGTTCATTGTTTGCTTTGAATCATTATTTATCCTTAGTGCATGTCATGGTGGTTGCTTCAATAACTAACTTAAAAGATTCTTTAGTTTTTAAATTTTGTTATGAATATTGGTAGATATCAATAATGAATCTCTATTGATTGTATCGAATAAAAAACATTTTAAATAAAGATTTCATAATAATAATAATAATCTATTTTTAAGATTACATCCAAATCAAATATAGCACTTAATAAAGATGTACATATCTATCTCTTCCGGATTTATACTTTAACCTTTTAAAAAAAACTACATATTCTTAACTGTTAAACCTAATAACAAAAACCATTAAATATATACATAAATTAATAACATTTTTATATTCATAAATAAAAATAAAAAATACATTAGGCATTAAACATCATATATTATGCTTTATAGCATAGACTTACACTACCACATAAACTTGTTAAAATAAGGTAAAATATTTAACATCGAAACATCTGCCACGTGCCAGTTTGCTTATCACTTATATTCCTTAATGTTTGGACTCATCATTTAAAATAGAAGAATAAATGGGCACTAATGACAAAGTTCACGTGCATATTTGTATAAAAAAATATGAAATATATCATGCATCGCAATACGAAGTGGCTACACAACCATATTTACAATAATAAATATGAAATTGTTCATAGTACCATGTTACTAACTTCAACCTCAACGTTTAGTTTAATTATTAACCCCACTAACTTCAACCTCAACGTTTCGTTTAATTATTAACCCCACTAGTGTTGCCGAAGGGCTTCTAAGACGGCACTTTGTATGGGGAAGTGCGTTTTGAAATTGGAGGTGCCACCAGATTGGAACGCTAGCTTGACCTTCACAAGTCAAGCTTCGTACGAGTCCATCCAAATATCTAAATTGCGGATTATAAAATTGGAGAGTGGGGCAGCTGCTTGGTTGCCAGAGTTGACCCACTAACCATTTCATTGCCATATGCACACATCAGGTGGGCCATCTGCTAACCAACTGGCTATTTTTGCTGTGTCTTAATGTTAGTCAATGTAATATACTCAATGTGTATATATTTGGCTGAAGCGACGTGTTGCTGGGTTATTGTTGATGGACTGGATTTAATACACTGTCTGTTACTGGAATTTACCTAAAAAAATTGAAAAAAATTGGGTTACCTAAAATTCAACACCTAAAAATTAAAAATTTGAGAGTAAGTATACATCATAAAAATTACAAAAACTTCTAGGTGACTCTGACACCTGGGTCAACACAGACACTTCTAAGTGATGGAATCCAATACCTGGGTCAACAGAGACTGGGAGTTTTCAGTTTCTTCAAAAAAAAAAGCAAACTCAAGTGCATCATCCAAAAGAAAATAGCAAGTCAGAGATCCGAATTACATTTTGTACAGAATATTAATATTGATGTCAAAATCCGTGGACTTTTAAATATTTAACTGTATAAATTACTGTTTGAGCTAACTCATAAGATTTTAATTGAAAATAATAATTTTATAAACATACTTAAAATTAAATTAACGTAAGCAAATCAAACCGTGATGGCGAATTGCGATTAGATCTGGTACTCCAACGGAGACGTGGAAGAAGTCTTTAGATCTCATCCATCTCATCCGAATTTTATTTTTCAAGCAAAAACAGTGTACTTTTTCTATTCATTAAAATCAAAAAGTATATCTCCCCAACAACATCATTGTTCCTCATGATATATGAAAATAACATTAAAAAAAACTTCCTGACAAAAACAATACAATGTTCAAACATAGCCAAAAGTGCTAATCATCTATGTCAAAACCACTACCAAACACTGCAAAGAACTATGCCAGAAATAAAGAAACAGGGATGAATCCCTCAAGTTTGTAAATCTTCAAAGTAAGAAAATGGGCATATCCCATTTCCACATGTGTTCCTTCAATGTATTCATCTCAAATTAGAAAAGGTAGAAAGTGCTGCCTTTGAGAGGGAATTTGCATCCTTGTTATGTTCTCTATAAATATGGATGTTGCATCCTTGTTATGTTCTCTATAAATATGGCTAATAGCATAATCATGGAAATAGACTAGCAATATATCTATCTTGGCGCACTAAATATTTGTAAAGTATCAATCCCCAATATATTAGCAGATTTTGTTAAACACCACAAAGCTAAGAGTTCAGCTTTTGTGCTTGAACCACGCCCACAATTAAGCTTAAGATTGAAAGAATGTTCATCATTTATCCTAAGAGCAACACCAACACCACATAAACCATCTTGTTCCATTCCATCAAAGAACCCAATAGCCAATAGACACTGAACAATTCCCAATCGTCTTGAAATCTTATTCTTCTCATTGACCACTTCATATTCTTTATGAAAATTAATGATTCTCAAATAGCTGGCAGTTAAATTAAAAATCTTACCTTCAAAATTAACAGAGTTTCTTGTCTCCCATATCTCCCAACTTCTTATCCTAAAATCTTGTTGCTATGTTACTTACCAAATAGTGTTCCTTGAAATAGCGGGTGACTGTTGGTATTTTGAGTCTGTAATAAAGATAATAAACAAAACAATGGACAAAAAAAACACATTTTACTTAAGAAATTTTAGGTGGTAAAACCCCAACTTGGGGAAACATCCACCCGACAAAGTATTGATGTATTATTCGTTTCAATAAGAGAGATTACAATTAGGCATTCCTC
This sequence comes from Larix kaempferi, assembly GCA_027924585.1. NCBI lineage: Eukaryota > Viridiplantae > Streptophyta > Pinopsida > Pinales > Pinaceae > Larix > Larix kaempferi. The sequence goes on from BSBM01000136.1 coordinate 15,799,762, forward strand.
TCATCCATACATTTCCCTCATATCGGTACTCCTCTCCAAGATTACATATAAAAACATTAGGAAGAAGTTACGTAGATGGGTGAATTGCCACTGGTTAGAGAAACTTCCAATCAACCAATGGTTAGACAAACCATCTTAGTTATTGTTAATGTTAATTAGTTGTCACAATTTTTAACAATCTCCACCTTGACAACAAATTATCTAATACTTTGTTGAATACTATTCATCACTTCTTTTTCAAACCAAGAGAAGCCACACACTACTGTAGCTTCTCTAATAACACTGGTTTTGTAAACATATCTGCAAAAATTTCTTGACTATGAACCTTTTTCAAATCTACTCCACCTTCACTAATGGCTTGTCTTACAAAATGATACTTTACATCAATATGTTTAGTCTTACTATAGTAAACAAGATTTGTAGCCAAATGTATAGCACTTTGGCTATCATAGAAAACAGACACACTGTTCTGCAACCTTCCAATTTCTCCAAGTAGACCTTTCAGCCAAATTGCCTCTTTGCAAGCATGTGAGGAAACAATGTATTCCCTCTTTAGTGGATAAAGCAACTGTTTCTTGAAGCTTTGACATCCAACTTATAACTCCACCTGCAAGAGTAAAAACATATCCAGAAGTAGACCTTCTCTTGTCCAAATCACCTGCAAAATCTGAATCAACAAAACCACATATAGAATCATTGTTATTATTAAAAGTGATAGTGTGTCCATGCTTGTGGAGTGTTTACTCTACTTGCCTTAGTACCAATTTCGAGGGTGAAAGATTCCCATCCTAATTGGAAATTGGAGAGGCCATTCAAACCTTTCATTTGGAGCTACAATGGATTCATTTGTTTCATGTTGAAGCTACAGGGAAGCTCGTGACATTCTCTTCTTCAACTTGTTTCCACACCTTTCTCACTTTTATCTCCATATTTTGGCTCTTGGTTGAAGGGCGCACTTGGTGAGATGATGTTCTCTTTATGGGAGCTCTTGCATCCCAATTTATTTGTATTCTGATATATATACTCTGTATTTAATGCTCAGAAGACCCTCAGGTGGAAATACCAAGTGGAACTATGTAAAAATACCAAACAATGCATAAATGGTGCCATTTTCCCTACATCTTGTTGTGAGAGCTTGAAGTTGTTTTATTTCGACTTGTATCAGTTCATATCTGTGATTTTATGATGTATAGAGAGTCATTAATGTCTTGAAGAAGTTTCATATACATTTCATAAGCCTTTGGAACATAAATCTCGAATTTCATAGCAAGTGGTGAAGTTTACTAGCATTTCCCCCTATGTGAAGACATGTCCACAAACCTATGATTTATAAGAGTTGAAAAAGCCTTTAGAAACTGATGGATGATGTATTTGGGATCCCATTGAAGTCCTTTAACAGTACCATGTCTCTGTTCTAAAATTTGGGAAGTCCGTACATCATTTGAAGATCCATCTTTGACCACTACCCTTGTGGGTTTTGAACCTCGATTTGACTAGTAAAGTTCCCTATTTTTCCCTGATTGTAAATGAATGTTGCAGAAATGTTTTGAGAGTGTCCAAGAACCCATTAGCCTCCTTTTTATGTCACAATACCTTTAAAATACCTTTAGACCCAATTTGGAAGCATGGGAATCATAACTAGTCTAAGGGTCGAATTGGCCAAAAATTGTAATTTTTCCAATTTATCCAAATTTCTTCAAAAGGGACACTATAAAAATTTTGAGAACTTTAAAAAACATTGCAAAAAATTTAATGTGGAAAAGAAAATTAAGAAAGGTCAATGACGTTTGATTAATCATTGATTAGTATATCCCTGCCTTGGTAGGGAATAATAATGCATGATATGGATTGCCTCTTGCAACAATGGCAGGAAAAAAGTAAGGGAGTAAGGTGCACATCTAGTTTCCATTGTTTTCTTTGAATCATTCTTTGTCCTTCGCACATGTCATGGTGGTAACTAGGTAGCCAGGTCATTCTTTGTCTTCCGTACATGTCATGCTTTGAATCATTCTTTGTCCTACAACGTTTAGTTTAATGGGTATCCAGGTCTCATGCACTCAACTGCGTAGAATATCATAGGCCTCGAATCCTGGTGAAGTGGAGTCGATCCTGTAATCCTCCTAAGGTTAAGGACTATGATCTTCATACTTAGGCTTTCTATAGCCTCTATGGGGACCTGACTACCTACCTTCTGGGTGCCAACAATACAATACCTGTCAATATAATCATTGATCGTGATTCCTCCCCCCACACTGCGAGACCTATGACTCGTTGTCTCCCCTCGGCGGGACAATCCAGTGATGAAGTATATATCTTTCACCTCCAATGGAAGTGGTTTCCCATCTAGATCGAAATGTTGTGCTTCTGCATCCCAATAGTTGACCAAGTGAGCGAGAAACTAGTTTTGGGCCCTCAAACCCCCGGTGCTCCAGAATTTGTATAGGCAACATGCTTGTAACGCTTGTTGGGGTGGTAAATCTTGGCGTACATGCTCATCAACAATGTCATGTTCTCTCTCTCTCCATTCTAGGACCATCCTGGAAGCAAAACATTGAGCCTTTTAGTGCCAATGTGTTTAAAAAAACTCAACCCACTACAGTGTACATTGGCTACTATGTATACAATCGCGCATATATGCAGTAAATGCATGCGTTAACCGCGCACAAAAAGCCCTCCACGCGACCCGTATTATGATAGCCCGCATACAACAAGTTATGGGTGTAACCTATGGAAAAAAGAAAAATTTTGACCATTAAAAACAAAAATAAAAACCATGGAAATGAAGAGGGGGATGAGACTACCAACCTGATCCAGACGGTTTGTGAATCCTATGCTCGCAGCTCCTAGAATCTGCAGCTGAAGATCGAGAGTAAAAACTAACCAAAAGCACTATGGTGGGTAAAAAGTGAAAATGGAATGGTAAAAGTAATTTATTTTTGCTATTTATAATTTTTCAAACCCACTTTCCTATAGTTTTTGCCGTTTTGGACTAATATGACATTGTGAAGTGACTTTTTAAGCAGTTTTTTCTGACGAGAGTGGATTTTTCAACCATTTTGCGCCTTCAGTGGGTATTTTCTACACCTAGCATATAGGTTAGGATGTCATTTCCCCTGCATTTTTGCATTTGACCTTATGATCACATTCATTAACCTTAGGTGCGACCCTGCTTTTTAACCGACACGGAACCTCTATGTTGCTTTAGAAGTGTCGTTATTTGGTGGTAGGGCTTGTCTGACCATGGGTGCCCTAGTTAGATCCTGTTATGTCTTTTGGCACCCATGCCGTTGTTTCTCCTTAGGATTGGGAGTCCTTCGTTTTTTCTCCTTGCATCATCCTGCTTGCCTTTGAGCCTTGTGCGGGCTCACGCTTTTCCCAGTTATTAGCCATGTGCCTGAGCACTTTACCTTCCAAGCCAAGCAGAGCATCCATTTATCTTTCACATCTTGATGACCCTTACCTTGAGGGAACAACCCCCCCGAGTGTCCATATATTGCACATGCTTCCTTGCATTGATCATAGGTATGTTCCACTACTTGGAACTAGTTTACTTGCACTTGACACTCATTCCCTCACTTGTTGTACTATAATCAATTTTATTATTTTCAAGCTTTCATAATATGAAAAATACCAAAAAAATCATATAATTGAAAAAGCCGGACGGGAAAATATTTACTACCTCTTATTGGAAGCTATCGTGTCTCCTTTGGACAGAGCATTCATTTTCACTCCATTCATCATGATTCGGGACATTAGTAGGACCTTAGGAGCTGTACTCGTTTATCATATCTTACTCCACCGGTTGGTTAAGCTTCTAGTCATTATGGCCTTTTTCGATGCCTCCTGCGTCACAAAGTATTATTATCATCTAGTACTTGAGTATATGCTGCCTGAGTCTATCCATCTACTCATGCTCGTGTTCAAAGGAAGTACTGAAACCAGAGTCGACCACTCCTCATATCTCTTGACTATTGCATGTCGTCCATCTCATACAGTTCGATCTGTTAGTCTGAGTTCTTCCAAATCTTTCAGCATAGTTGGTTACCTCATGCTGGCTGATGGGGGATTCATCAATGCCCTCCTTCCAGCGAGTTTCATTTTGTCGACTCCAACCCATTTATTCCGTAATTGAGACTTAGATTCCATTGATTACCTTGAGGCTTGTAGTCATTAGTGGCAGGTTCTCTCGCCATCGACAGTTGGGGATTCATCAATGCCTCTTGATCGATGGATTCGTCAGAGTGTTCGACCTCAACACCTCTATTCACACTTTGATGAATGTACTCCGTGCCTTGATGCCCATTTTCATTATCAGTGGGTTATCTCACATCTGTTAACTGTATACATCAATGACTGGTAATCAGACGATGCCACATCAGGTTCAACATCAACACCTTTATTCACTTGATAGGGCATGCACTGCAGATGATTTGTGTATAAGACCTCAAACTTCAGTAGCATTCAGTATGCTACTGGTGATCGTGATTATGCTTATGAGAGATCATTCTCATACATCAACAATTTGTACCTTCATTTTGCATCAGTTGTTTCCTCTTCAGCAGGAGACCATATCTTACTGTATATTGGGTCATGGTTATGACTACTTATGACATGTATTCACTATATACTGCCTATTCATGGCCATTGTATCAGATTGTTATGTATTGTACCGATATGTATCCAGAGATATCATTGTATTATGACGAGTAGGATATTCCTTCCATTTGTGTCCCCATCACTCCACTTCTGAGATTTATAACGTATTTCGGCCATCGTATTACCTTCTCTGACCTCACACATTAGGGGGCATCTCTTACAGTGTATTTTGCCACCTTGTGAGCATTTATACTATTTGGCCTTTGTTATTGATTTGACTAACTCAAAACCACTTTTTTCTCTCCAGGAACCTCTTTTTCCCTATTTTTGTTCCTATATGCGAGCTTCGTTACTGTAATTCGCACATGCGCGACTTGTCCCACTATAGCCCGCGTACATCGAGTTAAATGGTAAATTATAGTAAAAAACTCTATTTTTACTCCAAAAAGTTGTCATGGGGTGACCTTTGGACCTCCATGTATCCCGAAACAACTTGATTCAACCTTTCACCTACCTTTGGAGGGTTATATATTGAGCTCTTATGGTACATGGAAGGAGGAGAATGAGAGAGCATCGAAACTCTATTGGATTTTTTCCATAGCTTGAGTCACATCCATTGATCCTAATTGTTGTGAACCTCTTATGTTCACCTACCAAACTCTTCCACATCTTGTGAAGGACTCTATCCTTTACTCATGATTTTTCCATTGCATGGGGGATTGAAGTGGTGGAGACACAAGTGGAGGGACCTAGTTCTCGGTTTAGATGAGTTGTCGGAAAGAGGTTGTATCATGTACTTCTTGTTTACATTAATAGAAATACTCATTTTATCGTCCAATTGATCTTGTGAATGGTTGTTTATTAACATTGGGTAACATTTTCTTAATATATCATGGACCATGCTATTGTTTATGCTAATATCTTTCATATATTATATGCACTTGCTTGTATTTGTTGTTTAGACTAAGCTGCAGGTTCAAGTGTAGAGATTTGAAAGCTCACCGGGGATCTACATCGAACGTCCGGTTGAAGGTTGGTTATTTATTCCACATCTTAGCATTTACATTTATATAGCATTGCATTGGGAATTGAGTTGATTTCTGGTAGTCATCTGTCTGTTGTGGTCTACCCCAAGCCATAGGAAGTTTTTCTCCGTAACAATCTAATGTCCATTTGGGTCTTATATCTCCCTTATTCCATGTCTAAATGTTTCCACCCCAACCTAGGGAACTAGTAGATTGGTGGAGTTTTCCCTTCATGTGATTTATTTGGATGAGGACATTACAAATATTAATTTTTATGAAAAAAATTGTTGGAATATAATTTTTTATGAAAAAAAAGATGTCAAAAAATGTATGCATACTTTTTTTTTAGTTGTTCATAAAGAGAAATGGCCTCCTCATAACGTCCATTGATGGAATATCCTCTTATCATTGAATTCCATGAAATACATTTGGTCATGGCATATCCTCTTATCATTTCAGTCCACTAAAATACATTTGGTGATGATAGTATGTCGAAAACCAACAAGGCATTAGTCATACTCCTGCATTTGATATACATGCATGCAAGCTTTGTTCCAAAGAGCTTGTTATCTTCAATTTTATTTATACACAAATGGATAAATACTCTCTTTCCCTTTCATGTTTCCTCATAACCACAAGATGGAACAATAAGCAATTGTGTGCATATTTATATCTGTCTTCTCTATGGCATAGTGAAATTACTGCTCGTGATAATTCCCATGAAAAATATTTCAAAGTTCTTGTTGAAATGGTTGGCTTCTAATCCCTTAATATTTACTTGTAAAATGCTATTACTAAACCGATATGTTATTCAAGAGATGTAATTGAAGAAGGTGATTAGTTCTGAGCACGAGCTAGAGGAAGATATGCAATTGAAGAAGGTGGTGAGCTCTCAGCACAAGGAAGAGGTAGTGAGCTCAAAGAGCATGAAGCAGAGGCATCAATGAGCTCAAAGGAGATGATAGACAATGCATGGAGATTAAAGGACAAGGTAGAAGAGTTCTCAATATCATGAATGTCAATTCAATGCACAATGTGTGGAACTAGAATTCCACTGCCACTGCTAGAATAAGAGTTATAGTTGAAAATGACTAAAAACATTGAATAAGAAAAATACCTAAAATCATTTTTTTTAAAACTCTGGCTAAAATTCAAAATAAGTAAAAACTAATCACTAATCAAGAATAAATCAAACACAATATACATTACCCATTGATTGATATAATAAAACTAATAATATGCAAAATGCAAATTTTATACCATGTCTAGTGACATTACTTCTACCATACATGTTTATACCTATAGTTTGTCAAAACTTATACCTACTACATTAATCTACATCCTAAATATATTCTAAAAGTCTCCTCCTTAGATCTAAAGATATACTTTTACATATATATCTCTACCAAACATGTTTATACCTTCAACTTTTCAAAATTGATACCTATAACATCGATCCATGCTAATTATATTCTAAAAGTCTCCTCCTTTGCTCTAAAGATATACTTTTTAGAGATTTAAGTCTCGATGACATCCTCATATCTTCCACTTTTGGAAATCATTTAACGATGGAATGTAATAAGTTTCGAATATACAACATCATATATTGCTAAATATTGTTGTGTTTTAATTTAATTTTTTTATATGCATTTTTAATTGTTAGTCCACTTAAAATACGAAGGGGAATTTAGGTAAAAACACTTTTAAAAAAGGTTTTGTTATTAGGGTTTTCACGGGGAAGAGGGGTATAGAAGTTTAGTTGTACTTAAATCCCTAAACTAATTGACTATGTTATTAGATTGAGTAGTCCATTTAGTTAATAACGGTGTTCCCCTAAACTAAAAATCTCTAAACTAATTGACTATATTATCTTTGAGTTAAATTTTATGATGTACTTGAGATTAGTAGCTTATTTTTGTTAGGTAAATTATCATTATGCAAGTTTGATCTTTAAACAAAGATGTAAAGTTATTTTGAATATTGACTTAAGCTAATAAATACAATTAAGAAATTGTTATCATAGGTTCCATTACTAGTTATGTTGGAAATCAATTAAAAGTGACTCAATAGTTAAAGAAAAGACAAAAAGAACAAATCATATTAATAGTTTTAAAAAAATAAGATTAAATAATGTACAATAGAGATGCATGTAGGACAACTCAAAATTTTATTGGTGAAATGTATGTATAATTAGATAATCTAAAAAATTGTAACAACCAATTTTTCTTAAAAGGGTGTTTCAAAACTATATGTTGTTAATAATAAATTAAAACATGGGTTGGCTGAAGCACTTTTTTTAGGAGAAAATTTATTTTCAAGATTGAAATTTTAAGAATCTATAATTGTCTTGAAGGGTAGAAATCTTCGAGAATCTTATTAGTTATCAAATTTCCAACTATAAAATGTTTGGTGATATATTTTTTTAAATCTTTAAAAAAATTAGGAGTTTTATATAGTTTTTGGACAATTTTGACGATTTTGAGAGTAAAAAATTTTAATCCTATGGAATTTGGGCAAATCATATTGGAAAAAAAAAGAAAATGCGATTTTTTTTTGGAAAAAAACCTTAAAAATTTTCCCATGGGATAAATTTTGCCCCTAAAATTTCCCTTGGTCACATGGATAATTGCAGTGAAGCACATCCACAAGCAAATAAGACAATGTTACCTCCCGAGGGAAGCACATTAACTTTCATCCTTAATGTGTGACATTAAGATGTAGCCTTCCTACATTTGCTAACATTATAAAGCTATAAAAAGGCTGAGAAAATGAAAAAATTAAATGAAGCAAAAGTTGTACCTACTCTTCCCCCCTCACCAACCCCATTAAGAAGTCCTACTTTCCAAATTAATTTTGTGGAGTACTTAATTCTAAAATACTCTTAGGGAAGGAAGTTGGAAGGCCAATTGTGGTCAAATCCTAAAGGTTCTATGGTCCTAGGCCATCTATAGTGTCACTCACTACTGCAAATTTGTGAGTCTTTTATCTTTATAAACTGGAACCTTTCCTTCCATTTAGCAACATATAACTAATATTAAATTGAAAATAAATATTTACATAAATCTTCATCCAAAAGCATGTGTATGTGTGCGTGTCCATCTAGAGGTTAATAGTTATTTGTAATTGTTGAACTTTGGTTGTCATTGAGGTCAATTGATGGCAAAGAGGGCTCAATATCCTTGTGCCAGTTTGAAGAAGTATATGAAATCCAGTTTGAAGAGGTACATAAGAAGTACATCCAGATTGCAGAAGTACATCCAGTTTCAAGAATTACATAAGGTATGTGTGAAAGTCACAATCCATCTAGTCGTGACACTTCAAAGGTAAATGCCAAAGAGATGGTTGGACAAGTCTAGGATTGTGCAAAAGGTTCGGGAGAAAGAAGCGATTGGAAATGTATGCAATCCCTAGAGGTGCGCAAGACCCACCAATCGGAAGAAGTGTACAAGTTGTTGAAGCATGCAAGAGTCCCGAAACAAAGTGGAAGTCGGACAAGTCGAGTGCGAAAACACCACAAGCGATGGTACTTCAAGGGTGCAAGACCCCACACGAAGTGGTTCCAAAGTGAACAAGACTTCCCACAAGGTGTGATACCTAAGCGGCACAGAATATGAGAAGTGGCGGAAGCATGAATTAAGCTTGACCGTGAGGCAAGGAAGAAGGGACGCAATGACCAATTTGTGGACATACCATATGTGCAGGACAAGCATAAATAAGAATCCAAGTTGGAGAGTTTGAGTAAGCTTGAAGATGTGAAAGTGGTACTACTCTGATTTGGAAAGCTTCTAATTTTGGGGGTATTAATGGCTCATGGAACCGGAACAACATAATATAGAAGAAGAGCCAGATGCACAAAACACAGCACAAAATATGATGCATAGAAAGATGAAGAATTTTATTTGATTCGGATGCCTAAAATGTAGCACAATAGATGATGCACAGAAAGATGAAGAAGTTTATCTGAGACGGATTCACAACGACAGAAGTGCAACACCACAGATGATGCATGGATGAAGCGATTTATCTAAGACAGATGCGCGAAGACAGACATGAAGCACCTCAAGTGATGCATGTGAAATTTCATAGGTGGAAATCACCTTAGCTTGAACAAACCTCACAATTTCACTCAAATAATTGCAGAGAAGAAGAGACAGAAGATGATCAAAATTCACACATGAAACTCAAGGAATGTGGTAAACTGTTGTTGTTACATTCATCAGTTGTAAGCTGCAAAAAAAAGAGAGTACAATAGAATGAATTCGATATCATCCAAGGTGATTCGAATTCTCCTCAAGGCATGGCTTGGACTGCATTGGAACCATCACCCAATTAGTGGTAGTGGCCACTAATAGTCGAATATCAACCATCTTGAGTCTAACTGAGTCTAACTGATGCATGTGAGCATAAATCTAGGGAAGGCGACTCCAAGGAGGGCGCAGTATAGCTTTCAGTGGTCAAGTAGAGCTACTCTAGTCTCTTTAGTAGACAATCTAAGAGCTATAGACATTTAACTGATTAATCAGTACTCAAATCAAGGAACTGACTGATAGATCTCCTAAATCAGTGGAAGAGGGCACAATTGTCACTCAGTGATGAGAACAAGGGCGCATCAGTGGCTATGAGGATAATACTGAGCAAAAATAGGCTCTAAGGGGGGCAAAACTAGGGACTAGGTGTTGGGAGGATACCATACTGATGACTAGATGCATGCAGTATGCATGCAAATACAAATGATGATGGTGAGAATATTCCAACACCCCCCCAGAAGTCGGACTATGAGGAAATATAATTGAAAAATAGTAGGGCCCTGGTAACTAAGACCAAAGGTCACCTCGTACAACAATCTAAATAAAAGTGAGGAAAGAGGGAAAACCCAGTGGAAAAAAAAAACCCTCAAGTAGATTGTAAATAGATCATCAACCATGTGTGTCACTCACCCCAAGAAGGGATTAGAGGTAAGTGAACTTCTTCACCGAGAAATCATCTATCGGAAAGAAATGGAACTGTGTGATGCTTGATTCAATTTATGGAGGTATCTTCATCTTGGGAAGAAGTGGATCATGCTCCAAAAACACGTGCTTGATTTATCCTTCAGTGGATGCAAGCGAATCTGGAGGCTTCCTGAACTTGCTCTTCAGACCAAACATGGTGAGAACAAATCCAAAAATATGAATATCATTCTGGAACATGTGATTCGAACCAACTGAGGTAGGATCAGCTCCAGTCATATCTAATTTCTCTTGAAACTTGAACTTCTGGTCAGTGGAAGTTAAATCATCTCCAAGAATTGATAGATGGTTTCTTGTGATCTCCTTTGAACCAGCAGGGGTGAGATCAAAACCAAATGAACCATGACATGATGGTGGTGTCTTGGAATTCAAATTAGCTCCAATAATTGATAGATGGTTTCTTATGATCTCCTTTGAACCAACAGGGGTGAGATCAAAACCAAAATCACAAAAATGTGCATGAGACTTGAACCCAAGCGAATGGTAGTGTCCTCCATCTTCACTGAAACTCTGAGAACATGTGCCAATGATCTAATTGAAGTATATAGGAAGCATGCTATCAAGGAGGGTGAATTCATCACCTCCAAAACATTCAGTAGATCATAATTCTGCACATCAGCAAGCTCATGAGAAGTAGGGATTTTGAAACTCTCTTCAACTTCTAGAGTAGTAGCTGACATATCTTTCTTAGAATTATAAATAGAAGATGGATTAACTCCATCAGTTGAGTTACTTTCATCTGCATCAACTACATGGGAAGGGGACAATTCGAAACTATCTTCAACTTCTAGACCAATAGAGAAAGGAATGTCTTCAACATTAATTTTATGTGTTGAATCTGCAACTTCTTCTTCATATTGAACAACTTCATCATGAGAGATGATTGAGGTGAAAACATAATTAGAGAGAACACTGGAGGAAGTATCATTGGGCTTGTTCACCAAATGGCTAGCATCATCCTCTTCCTTCCTCTCTCCAAATAATCTGTCCAATATGGTCCAAAGATCACTTGGATGTTCATCAATATTAATGAGGTACTCCATACTGGAAAGCACAGCAGTACATATTGCTCCTAAGGCTCTGTCACAATCATCTAGCCAAGCGTATTCCTCTTAATAGGAAGCAAAATCTCTCTTAACACCAATACATATATTAAAAAGACCATATCTCTTCAGATATGTTGTCATCTTTCGTTTCCACTCATCATAGTCCAATGGAAAGAGAGAAGGAATTGCTTTCAGATCCATGGAAGTTGTTGTTGGATTCTGAATCTACTGTTGCAACTGCAGAAACTTTGAATAACCTTCAAAGAAAATGAAATTTGGATGGATAAATCCATAAATTGTGCAAATTACAAAGTTAATCGCACCCCACTAATGTTTTACAAGGAATCACACCAGAAGAAGCATGGAGCAAAATGAAACTAGATGTAATTTGCATCTAGTTTCATTTTTCATCGAGAATATGATCCCATGCTTCACTACCAAACACATGGAAGTGAAAAGTGCATATTTGTTGGATATTTTGAAGATTTCAAAGGCTATAGACTTCTTCAGCCACATTCTCATGATATATTTATTAGAAGATATGTTAAATTTGATGAAAATTTCTTGGCCTGCGAGCCTAATTTAGCTCATGTTCCATCTATGGATTGCAATCCATCTTCGACACTTGTTCCATCATCAATTCCCATCTTCCTTGACAATATTCTTACTCCAGTTTCTGATTATGATGCCCAGGATAAAAATCCACCTCCATCTGCTCATTTTCCTCTAGTTGCGCCAGTACAAGCGCTTCCTCGATGGGCTCATTCAATATGCAAAGAAGCTGGTGATCCTAGAGATCAGTGTCGAACACGTTCTTAGTTCCAGTGAGCCACTTCTCTTTTGGCTCAAGTTTCAGATAATCATGATCCAGAGACATTTGCATAAGCTTCAGAGAATCCAGATTGGAATTCAACTATGGATGAATAATATCGCTCTTTAATGGCGAATGATACTTGGGATCTTGTACCTCTTCTAAAAGGAAGAAAAGTTGTCAAATGTAAATGGGTCTACAGAACTAAGTATGCACTAGATGAAAGTGTTGAAGGATTGAAGGCAAGGTTAGTTTCCAAAGCATTTTCCCAAGTTGAAGGAATTGACTACAATGAAACCTTTGCCCCTATTTCCTAAATGAACTCCATCTTCCTTGTTCTTTTCCTTGAATCCTTACATAAATGGGAGGTCCATCAAATGGATGTCAAGTCTGCCATTTTGCATGAGGATTTGCAAGAATAAATTTGCATGGAACAACCTCCTGGCTATATTCAGAATGACTCTAGCCTTGTCTATTTGCTTGAGAAATCCTTATATGTATTTAAGCAAGCTCCTCGAGCCCGGTATACCAAAATGGATAGTTGTCTCCTTGACACTAGTTTTTATAGATGTCATTCTGACCATAGTGTCTATACCAAAAAGTAGGAAACCATCTCATCATCCTTGTTCTTTATGTTGATGACCTTATTCTTACGGGAAGTGACCATAAAAGTTTAACCCGTGTGAAATCTAGTCTTAATTATAAATTTGAAATGACTGACTTAGGACATTTGCATTATTTTCTTGGACTCCCAGTCTTGCAAACCAAAGAACGAATCTTTCTTTCTCAATCTAAGTATGCATGTGAACTTCTTCGTCAATTTCACATGGAAGATTGTAAAACAACCCCATCTCCCTTCCATTCTGGAGTCAAACTTTCTGTCACTTGCACTTACCCGAAGTAGATTCCACCTTATAACGCCAGCTTGTTGGTAGTCTCTTATACTTGACTCACACTCATCCTGACCTTTCCTTTGATATTGGTCTTGTTACTTGCTATATGCAAACACCCCATGAAATCCATTTGAAAGCAAGAAAAATGATACTTCAATATATTATGGTTATAGTTTAGTTTGGGATTCAACACAGTTAAGGGGGCACTCCTTTGTTGGTTGGTTTCACTAATTCAGAATGGGCCAGTGATCCTGTTGATCATAAGTTTACTGCATGTTATGTTTACAGTCTTAGTTGTGGACTTGTCACTTAGGCTTGTAAGAAACAACAAGCTCTTGCTCTTTCTTCAATGGAAGTGGAGTATCGAGCCACAATTAATGCTAGTTAGGACTCGGGAAGCTTTGAGGATTTGACAAATCCTTTCAAAGTTTGGATTCAAGAAACAATATATGACTACCCTTTGGTGTGACAATCGACGTGCCATTAAGATTTCCAAAGATCCAATTCAACATTAGTGCAACAAACACATTGAGCTACATATGCACTTCTTAAAAAATATTGTTCATGATCGAGTTCTCGAAAGTGCTCTTTTGTCCTACATATGATCAAGTTGTAGACATATTCACAAAGTCTCTTACAAAAGAGGAGTTTTCTAAACTTCAATCCATGTTAGGATTTCAGGAGTTTGTCATTAAGGGGGCATAGGCTCTAATGCCTCCTTCCTTCTCCTATAGTATCACTTTTGTAATCTATCCCAAGTTGTTCTTAAGGGGGATGTTAGGATATCTAGACACTTATTGAGTTAGTTAATATCAACTTGTCATAATATATATGTTAGGTAATTAAGTGTGTTTCTTTAGTATGCATTAGTACACATTTGTATATATGTAATCCGACGGTGACAATATGTTCTTGACATAGAGTGATCTGATGGTTCATCTTCTCCTCGATCTTAATGACCATTGATCCATGGCTTAACACTCAATTGGTCCATGATCTCTATTTAAAGAGCATGGAGGGTCATTTTCTAGTTGATCGATTATTAATATTCTTATTTGTAATATTATTTTCTTTGCATAATAAATTGTCTAAAGTAGCTATTTGTCTAGGGTCGTGGAGTGATTCCCTTTCGAGGGTTTAAACCATGTGAAAACATCGGTGTGTTGATATGTGATATGTTTGAGTGAGAGGCTGCTCAATGTGTTTGATATTTTGGAATTATCATGTGATAATCGAACAAAGCGTTCCTAAATCATCATAGTTTGATGATTTAAAAGGTTAGTAAGATCAATATTGTAACAAATATTTTGAAATTGTGATCTAATGTGGGTGTGCAAAGGACATTCTAAGAGAAAGTGATTTTCATCTTCAACCCTCTTAGTGTTACAATGATGACAAATTCTTTCAACCCACAAAGTTTAAGGAATTGTCCGACGCCCCATTTCTCTATGGAACTTGGGAATTTATTTTTTCTTATTTTAGAAAATTATGTTGATTTTCTTCTTTACAGTAGTTAAAATAAAGATATATTTTTGATCTTCTATATTGGGGTTTATTACCTCATAGTATCTTAATTTTCTCTTATCCTCTATTTCTTTATTACACCATAATTTCTCCTTGAATTTAGATGTAATAATAGTTTTAATATTATCATTATTCTGCAAAGTGATATCTTCCTTGATTCCCCAATGATATTGCCAAGACATGACATCATTATGCCAATCCTACTTAAGAAGTAGGTGGTTTTGATTGGATTTTGAAGCAATATTAAGAAGCCTCTTGTCTTCCATGTTGTTTATTTTCTTCTTGTAGATTAGGTACTCGGTTATAGTCAATCTTTGAATGGGGGAAAGGCTTGTTTCTATTAGGAGGATATGAGAGGGTGTATAACCTTTAATTTTTAGATTATAAGTTATGAAAAGCTTTGGGATTTTCGCTTATCTTTCTCTAAGTTTCTTTAGAGATTCTACAGCCCCAAACTTCACAAATATAAGATAATAGACATTATGAGAGTCTCAAAGAAGAGTTTCTTCTTATCCCAAATCAAAATAACCAATGATTTACAACTATTTTGAAGTCCATAATAAGCTTTCCGCCCTCTATTTATCCTTTTCTCAATACTATATTCCAAGTTAAGGTTGTGATGAAGATCAATTTTGAGATATTTGTATGAAGTCGCTTCCTCCTAGTTGTTGTTTTCATACATGAAATAAGCATTCATGATCTTTTTGGATTTGATTATCATAATATTTTTTTGTCAGTGAATTAACAATCATACTCAAATTAGAGAAAAAATCATTGATAATTTTTAGTTGTTTGTCGAGATCAAAGGGAATCCTCACCATAAGAACGATACTATCTATGCAAAAAATAAGGATGATGACTGTACTTGCTAGAGTCGTTCAACACATTTTGCTTCTTCTTTAAACAACCATTTAACTTGTCAATCTATATGGCAAACAAGGTAGGGGATAGAAGACAACCTTGCTTAATTCTTGTATTACAATTAATTTCTTTTGACCATTAGTCAATGTTACTAAACTTGGTAATAATGTTTTGATACAAGGCCATTGCAACAACTTTCAACTCGAAACGAACTTTCTCCTCTTCGAATCTATTCCAAATGTTAGTTTTGGGCATTATTTCAAATGCTTTTCCAAAGTCAACGAAGCAACAAAAGAGCTTGGTTTTATTATCACAACAAGGTGATACATAATTGAATGATAGCTCCAAAATCTAATTGAACCTTAACTCTGTTTTCATGTCTTTGTAGTCATACCTTGACATTCTTTCCATAATAATTCCATATAACTTGGCTAAAAAAAACTAATCACAATTCTCTTATAATTACAACCTAAATTGTTTTTATCATCATCTTTTAAAATAAAAACAATAAAACTTAACATAAAAAAACCCCACTTAATGATTAATATATCTATTTAAAATATGTTTCACATATATAAACCTTATTTGATATTTTTCACAGAAAAATAAAAGGTGTTACAATACGGAATAGTTCAACTTAATATGTTAAGCCTCCAAATATTAGTGTAACATAATTGATTTTATCCATCATATAGTTGAAACTAATGACTCCAAATTGTCAATGTATTATTATTATTATTATTTTTAAATTTCTATAAAATTTAATATATATAAATATTATAAAATTAGTTTGAATGTCTAATGCATTTCAAAAATATTAAAAATAGACTGTTTTCTCTTTAAGCATTTGATTACAACAATATCTTTTGAGGAATGAGCTTTAAAAATTTTAGGAGTTAATGAAGTAGGCGCACGGCTAAACGCGTTGAAGATCACTTTTATATGCCAAATTTTATGAGACATTAGTAGCCTGAATCATGTTGATGCTAACAAATGTCTTTTTTAAGAAAACTGTATTATTAAAATCCTAAAAAAAAATCCATTTATATGAAAGTTAAATTTTCGTATGATCATTTTACATTTAAAATATTATTCATTTACATTTAAAATATTATCCAATTTTATATATTCAATCAATATAAAAGTGGCACATACCTTCTACTTGTCTCTTTCCCAAATAGCACATATTGTTAGCCTAGGTGAACCTAATGGGCTTCTTTAGAACTTGCTTGTCTCTTTCCAAATTGCTAGATTCCTGTGCTTCTCTTTCCTAAATAGCATAGATTCATAGCCTTAGTGAACCTAATTGGATTCATTAGAACTTGCTTGTCTATTTCCAAATTTGCTAGATTCTTGAGAGTCCACCCAATTGGATACTATACTATATTTACGAATCCATCTTAGAAAACATTTTATTATTATTATTATTATTATTATTTTAATTTAGGTTAAATAAAACAAGATATATATATATATATATTATTCTAAATATATTATGATTATTTTTAAAGTAGAGTGATAATTATTAAAGTAGATAAATTTAGGATTTAAAAAAATAAATCTATATTCAGTATTTATATAAATAAGATGAATATAGTGGAGATTGAAGATGTGATATTAACAAGTAGTTTATGGCATATTCATTCCCTAGTTACATCATCTATTTATCATTTTTTTCCCCATATTTTACTTTCACCAACTCAAAATCCTAAAGTTTGGGAATAAATTGACTTAAAATTATTATTTCCCTCTTTAAAATAGGGAAAAATGGCTTAATTCTCTTAAAAAATAAAAAACCTCAAATTATGAATAAATCTCCAAAAAAATACAAAAAAAAGAAAAAAGAAAAAAATATTAAAAAAAAATGAAAAAGGAAAAAAAACCCTAAAATGCCGCACAAAACCAAAAGCCAATACTATGGTTTAATTTTTAAACCTCCACCATGTTGAACCTTAAGTTTTTAACCTTAGATGGAATGAAGAAAAGGAGAAGTTGATTCTTATTTAAACAACATTGCAAGAAAATTAATGTGGAAAAGTAAATTAAGAAAGGTCGTTTGATTAATCATTGATTAGTATATCCCTATCTTGGTAGGGAAAAAGTAAGGGAGTAAAGTGCACATATAGTGTTCATTGTTTGCTTTGAATCATTCTTTGTCCTTCATAAATATCATGGTGGTTGCTTTAATAACTAAGCTTCCTTTTCGGATTCTCTAGTTGCAAGGGAAGCAATACCGATCGTAGTTTAATTAATTGAATGGTAAAGAAAGGGACAAAAGGAAGGCATAAGCCAAATGGATGAGTTAAGGCCCAACAATGATCCAATTGTTATAGTTGATTGTAAACCATTTTTCATTTTATTATCTCATATTTTGAATTTTGTTATGAATGTTGGTAGATGTCAATAATGAATTTCTATTGATTATATTGAATAAAAAACATTTTAAAGAAAGATTTAATATTAATAATAACAATTTCTTTTTAAGGTCACATCCAAGCCAAATATCAATAACTCTTAATAAAGGTGTACATACCTATCTCTTCGGGATTTATACCTTTAACCTTCTAAGAAAAAATACATATTCTTAACTATTAAACCTAACAACAAAATCGATTAAACATATACATAAATTAATAACATTTTTATATTCATAAAATATATATATATATATAATACATTATGCATTAAACATCATATATATTATGCTTTATAGCATAGACTTACACTACCACATAAACTTGTTAAAATAAGATAAAATATTTAACATCGAAACATCTGCCACGTGCCATTTTCTTAACTATTAAACCTAACAACAAAATCGATTAAAACATATACATAAATTAATAACATTTTTATATTCATAATATATATAATACATTATGCATTAAACATCATATATATTTTAAACATCATATATATTATGCTTTTTCTGGGCTTCTAAGACGGCACTGTGTATGGGGAAGTGCCTTTGGAAATTGGAGGTGCCACCAGATTGGAACGCTAGCTTGACCTTCACAAGTCAAGCTTCGTACGAGTCCATCCAAATATCTAAATTGCGGATTATAAAATTGGAGAGTGGGGCAGCTGCTTGGTTGCCAGAGTTGACCCACTAACCATTTGATCGCCATATGCACACATCAGGTGGGCCATCTGCTAACCAACTGGTTATTTACGCTGTTGTGGCTAGGTCCGTGCAGGCGGCTCCTTGTAATAATTGTCTTAATGTTAGTCAATGTAATATACTCAATGTCTATATATTTGGCTGAAGCGACGTGTTGCTGGGTTATTGTTGATGGACTGGAATTAATACACTGGCTGTCAGTGGAATTTACCTAAAAATTTGAAAAAATTGGGTTACCTAAAATGCAATACTTCAAAATTTGAGAGTATACATCATAAAATGTACAAAAATTCTAGGTGGATTTGACACCTGGGTCAACAGAGACACTTCTAGGTGATGGAATCTGGCACCTGGGTCAACAGAGAATGAGAAGGGGAGTTTTCAGTTTCTTGAATTCTTAAAACAAAACTCACTGAATCGAACAAAACTTAGGATGATGTCACTGTGTAAGTCAATAAAACTCCACAGAACCAATGAATTAAATTTTGTACATAATATTACTATTAATGTCATCAGCCGTTGACTTTTAAATATTTACCTATATAAATTAGTGTTTAAGATATCTGATAAGATTTTAATTTAAAAACAATAATTTTATAAACATACTTAAATTAACATTAAAATCGAATATAGAAATTTCGATTAATCGAAAGTCAACAAAGTTTGAGTTTTAACATATTATAGTATATTGTTAGCTTGGCAAGGAATAATATTATTCCTCATCCACTAGTTCGTGCTGCTATTTGATGCAAGCAAATCAAACTGTGATGGCGAATTGCGATGAGATGTGGTACTCCCAGAGTCCCACGGAGACGCGGAAGAAGCCTTTAGATCCGATCCTTCTTATCCGAAAATCTCGTTGCTATGTTTGTTACAAAATATCCGAAAATCTCGTTGCTATGTTTGTTACAAAATAGCTGTTCCCCGAAATAGCATTAGCGGGTGACCTAACCACATATTGGTGCTCCACTCAATGACATAATTCCGTACTACGTACGGTCATTGCGTGAGGCACGTCAATGCGTCATTGATTACATCCTCAAAGAAAGAGATGGAATCATGGAATATTGTTTTATTGCAGCTTCAACTATTTCATTTACAACAAATGCCAAAGAATGAAATCTGTTATAGACATTTGTATTTCAATAGAACCAATTTTTTATAGTATAAGAAGAGGCTTTTGCAATACATGTAGGCAGTTTGGAAAAGTCTTATCGCAAGTAAAATTCTTAAAGTTTATATATGCAGAAATAGAAGGCAAAGATTACAACAAGGAAAAGGCCCTGTAGTAGAGGTTATAATGTATATTCCTCACAAAAGAGCCCAAATATCCGTTTCTAGCGGAGGTTAGTAACGGAGGCGAGCAAGCGGAGGTTTTAGCGAAAGTTTTTTACTACAGTGCGCTTTTGACATAATCGCATCGATGCGTCCACGACATTCGTGCACCGGTGCGTTCACCGACGAGTCATATTTTGTCGCACCGCGACCCAAAAACATCGATATTAAGCCATAATCATTACCAAATAACAAACGCGGTGCGTTAAATCAAATAACCGCACCGGTGCGTTATTTAGAAACACTCGCACCGCACAATTTTTATGTAAAAAATAAAAAAATTTAATTAAAAAGCTAAACACAGTGCGTTCATTAGTACTACCCACCCTGATGCGTTTTATCAAACCCTGACGCACTGAACATTATTTTATAATCTATTTTCCAAAAAAAATATCTCAAAAGTCTACAACGGTGCGTCCTTAGTTAAACTCACCAGTGCGTTCCAAAGAGGTTAACACACCCATATTCGATTTATCGAAAAAAAATAAAATTATAATCGATTTTTTTTTAAACATTCCCAGTGCACTAACTTGTCATATTGCACAGATTCGGTTAGGTCACCACAACGCACCGAATAACATTTTACTTATAAAAATTATTTTTTTAACATCGGCTAATTCTGGTGCATGCGACCTTGGATCGCACCGGTGCATGTGTGTAACCATAACGCACCGGAAAACATTTTTATTAAAAAAATTATTTTATTTTAACATCGGCTAATTCTGGTGCATGCGTCCATTGATCACACTGGTGTGTGCAAGCGTCGAACGCACCGGTGCAGGGTTTAATAAAAAAAATTACCGCGGCCAAAAAATCATTTTTACCAGTTTTCAGTGCGCATGAGCCCCTCTGCACCGGTGCAACCCCTCACCTACTTGGATGCCTTGACATCTGTGGTCCATGTGGATGCATCCATGCATTCTATTGGCGGTTCGATTCATTTGAATTTTTCCAATACGTTTTGGAAAAATTCAAATTTACCATACTTTGCCAATATGCCTCTCCGATGCGCCGTTCAATAGGTAAAATGTTTATTACTTCACAAAATAATTTTTTAATGGTTTAGTTTTTAAAATTGACCCTTAAATTTCCATTTTTTTTTTTAAATAAAAAAAATGTGCGCAGTGCGTTTGAGGCTTTCAGCTCGCACCACATGATGGTGCACCCTGTAAAATTTTACAGAGCACACCGCTAGCGGTGTTGACCCGAACAACTTGAACACACCACTAAGAATGAAAAAACACACAAATTGTCACTAATGTGTTACACATTTAAGAGCATCGGCATGTCGGCACGCTTAAATGTAATACACGCACCGATGACCTTATAAATTAATAAAAAAAATAAACATTCAATGGTGAGCTTATAGTACTCATACGCACCGGTAGTCGGTGCATTGACATGGCGTGAGCGCACCATTGGTACATCTACTAAAAACTAAATTCTAATAGCCATCGGTGCGTTTTGTACAATAAAGGGCACCAGAATACTGGTGCCTATTATTGGCTAGTGCACCGGTATTGGTAAAATAAACCATAATCATTCATACGGTGTGTGTATGAGTGACACTTCACCGGTGACGGTGCAATTACGTGAAATAGGCACACCGGTGACACTTCACATAAAAAAATGAAAAAAAAAATTAACCGTACTCCTATGGCAAGTCAAGGCACCGGTTATATGGTGTGCTGACTTGGCATAGGCGCAACGTTAATAGAAATTAAATAATTTATAATTTAAAAATTTGGTGTGTTTGCATGATGGTGCACTAATAAGACTTTGGTGCACTGCAAAATTCAATTAAAAATTTTTGATATTTAATCCTCGACACGGCATATATATTGTAGCACACTGCTCATCAGTGCCTCTAGTATATAAGCACACCACTCACAAAACTGGGAACACAAAACTATTAATGCTCCTATGTCACGTTAAGGCATCGGTTCACAGTGTGTTGGCATGGTATAGGCACACCGGGAATATTTTTCAAATAAACTATTGTTGTTTAAATTCGGTGCTTTGAGTAATGATGCGCTACTAACATTTAGGCGCACAATCGAAATCAATTTTAAAATTTTTGATATATAAGCGTTGCATCATAGGTATTGTAGCGCACTGCTTCTCGATGCTTCTAGTATATAAATGCACCGGTGGTGGCGATTTGTTTCTAATATTTATGGCGCACCAGTTTGAAAAAAATTAATATTTGATTTTGATAGATATAATATTGTTATAATTCTTTTATATGTATGCTTATGAGACTAATTTATATTATATGTGAAATAGAGACGTGATCGTCGTGAGGCACAGCATCAGCGCAGGGCAGAGGTTGACCAGCACAACTTTCGCAAAGAGTGGGAGGCCAGGGAGAGGGAGAGAGATTTATAGCCTCGTCCCATTACACCTTAGACTAGACAACTCTTGAGAGTTGTCGGCCTCCTCAAGTTCTATGAGGCAACATCACTCAAGGGAAACAGTACCTTGTTGACCCAGTTGATCACACACTGGGATCATTTTAGGCAGGGATTTAGAGCTGGTCCCGATGAGTGGTTCCATCCCATTGAGGAGGACATTTACTTTATTACTGGGCTCTCTAGGAGAGGTGAGGACCTTCCTCAGTTCCCCGAGGTTCCAGCTGGAGCTATAGCGGCGACTCAACTGGTATATGTTTAGAGATATGTTGATGACAACATCCTTGAGCCTTCTCCATTTTAGGTGCGCGGTGGGCACCTTTCCATTAATGCTTTTGGTAGAGGGGATGTGAGGTGCCTCTCTTTGTTGGTGACGATTATAGCGCATTACACCACAAATGGGCAACACATTAGCTGTCATTTATTAGATTATGTTGATTCTTTAGTGCAGGCACCTAGATACATTAGGTGATCTGCTATTTTTTTACGACAATTTTGTTATGCTCCCATTCGATGTCATGCGTGTATTGGAGGGAGGGCCAACTTTCCCTTCACTTCAAAGTTGTTTTGTCTATTTTTTGAGAGATTTTCAATGACTAGACCATTTTTTGAACGGTGCCCTCCTATGTTGATGACAGATGTGCATATGCGCATGTGGGGGAAGATAATGCCCAAGAGGGGGAAGCTAGAGTTTCTTGCGAGGATCACTGTCAATGTGCTTGACATATTAGGCGGCGAGGACCAACCTCGATTAGATAATGTTGCATATCCATATGCGGGGTTGGATTGGAGAGGGTGTAACAACATATTCTTCACCCGGGATGAGCCACCTGATCACAGAGGTAAATTTAGCAATATGTTTAATTTAATCTATTTTCATTTTATTCTCGTTATACTTATTGCAAACGAAATATGTTTTAAATTGTTATATTAAATTCATGTTTAATGAAATTGTCTAATTATTATTGTGTACTATATATTTTTACAGATATTAGCACTTTTGATGGTGATGTGGGGCCTCCTCTGCCGCAGGCTGATGAGGATGAGAACATGCAGATGCGGGATCATCCAGAGGTGCCTCATCTAGCTATACTTGGCCTTTGATGGAGTCCTAACTAAAGGTTCAAACATGATATCGCGGATAGGCTGGCTATATTATTAACGGATCGAGGGGTCTGGCCTATTCCTGTCAGGGAGATTCAGAGGCAGGACCGATACATTGAGATATGGAGGATGCTTCCTATTGATATGAGGAGCTTCATGCAGCACATTGTTGGTGCTTGCATTCTTTTGGATTCCATTCCTCATAGTAATTCATCTTTTGATGAGGGCAAAGATCCTAGACCTCCTAGTACACCTCCTTCTCCATCATCTACTTTGACTAGTGGGGGAGCCTCCACATCCATTGCACCTCCTCCTCGGCCTCCACCTCTTAATACTCCACCTTCAACATCTCATTCACCCCCTCCTCCACCATGTCCTCTACCTCTGTCACCTCCTTCATCATCTCCTCCACCTCTCCCTCCTTCAATTGATCCGGCATCTTATATTTTATACATATACGACTGACCAGCCTATATTGATCCATCACCTCCTTTATCCTTTCCTCCACCTCCCCCTCCTTTCACGGATCCACTAGTCCCCTTAGTTGTGGAGAGCATGCTCAGATAGGGTGGGATGATCCAAATTCCTATAGATCGTGTCTTTCTTACTGATTTACATGATATATTATTTCCTAGCAGAGCCAACACTGATCATGCTTCTAGCTCTACCACTGCAGGTGTTGATACATTTGGTGGGTCGATTGATAGTGATGATGATAGGCTTTCGGGGGTGGACTAGACATGTATATCTGATATTTATCATCCTTTTGATGCTATTGTGTGTGTGTGTGTGTGTGTGCGTGTGTGTATATATATATATATATATATATATATATATATATATATATAGAGAGAGAGAGAGAGAGAGAGAGAGAGAGAGAGAGAGACGTCATTTTCCATTTTGCGGATGTTGATTTTTATTTATATGTTGATGCTGATGATGTTATGTTAGGTCAGGTTCGATGGTGTTCATTAGATGTTGATTTTTATTTATATGTTGATGGCCATGATGTTATGTTAGGTCAAGTTTGATGATGTTCATTAGATGTTTGTGTTTTCCATTTTACATATGTTGATGTTGATGATTAGGTTGATGCTTATTTATATGTTGATGGTGATGTACTTGTATATGTTAGGTCAGTTTCGATTATGTTCATTTTGTTAGAAACTGGAACTTGTGTTTTGTTACATGTTATTGTTAGATCATATGTGTGTTAGATGATGCTTAAATCTATAATATGTATATTTCAGATTAATATGATGGTTATATGTTCATGCTTATTTTTATTAGTTTTATGTTAATGATGGTATGATGGTGTTTATTTTTATGTTTGTTAGATGGTAACAAAGATATTAATGATGATATGTTTATGTTTACATAATATAATTGCTAAAATATTATCATTCAATTAAGTATGTTTATGAATTTTGTATTGATATTAATTGATGGAGTTGCGACAACGCTATATATATGATTTATGCTAATGGTTGTATAATTTCTCATAGTATCATGTTTATGAACATAAAAAAAAACTAAATTATATGAACATATATATGATATATCAATGTATCATTCAATATTTTTAATTTGTTGACAATAGCTCAATTTACGATGACAAATATCAAATCTTTAATAGGAAGAAAAACAAATAGTTAATTCAAATAATACCATTTTTCTCTCAATTAATGTAAAGCCACAACTTGCATTCTCAAAATATATTATTATCATTAATCAATAAGTTGATTTGATGATCTTCTTGAGTTGTTTTTTATCTCTTATTCTCATTCATAAAACATTTGCGATTATAATGCTTAGCATTATTTACAACAAAAACATCATGAACTACAAACATTCAAATATTGATCATGTAGAAATTAGAGAGCACATTAAATTTTGTCAAGGGCATAAATAATAAAGTCATTGTAGAGGTCAAGTACACTAGCAAAAAAATTGTTGGATTTACAATCTCCACCAATGTTTCAAACGTGTCATTTTCTATGTTGGAGTTAACATTATAAATACAATCAAAAAATCCAAAAACATTTCTAACAAAAATTTAATTTAATCGAATCATATAATTAAAAAACATTACATTCTAACAGAAAAGTCATAAATTAATGCAATTATATATCTTAGCATTATTTATAATAAAGAAATCAAGAAATACAAGCATTCAATTATTGATGGAAATATTGGAGAGCACCTGAGAATTTGTTGTACATTTCATTGTTATCAAGGCCATAAATGAAGTCATTGTAGATCTCAACACTACTAAAAACATTGTTGGATTTTCATTCTCCACCAAGGTTTCAAACGTGTCATTTTCTATGTTGGAGTTAACATTATAAATACAATAAAAAAATACAAACACATTACATTGTAAAAAAATTTAATTTAATCGAATCATATAATTAAAAAACATTGCATTCTAACATAAAAGTTATAAATTCATGCAATTATAATTCTTAGCATTACTTATAACAAAAAAATCAAGAAATATAAGCGTTCAAATATTGATGGAGATATTAAAGAGCGCCTTAGAATTTGTTGTACATTTCATTGTTATTAATGCCATAAATGAAGTCATTGTAGAGCTCAACACTACTAAAAAAAATGTTGGATTTTCATTCTCCATCAAGGTTGCAAAAGTGTCATTTTCTATGTTGGAGTTAACATTATAAATACAATAAAAAAATCGAAAAGAATTACATTATAACAAACATTCAATTTAATTGAATCATATAATGAAAAAAAACATTACATAAAACAAAAAATGAGTAATGTAGACAATGACATATAATTATTCTATACAATTATAAATTATTTCATAGACATAAGCCATATTTCACATCATATAATTGGTTCTTAACCAAATGAAATTGTTTAAACAATAGATCCAGTAATTAAATTTCCATTTTCATCGTCATAAAATGAAAAATAAACAATATAATTAGACAATCAAATATAACGGTAACAAAATGATATCTCAATCTATAAATGACAGAATAAAACATTTGCATATCACTCTATGTTGCCATCACCCTCATTATCTTCCTCGGTTGGCATGATAGCATTGTTGTTATTAGAAACTTGTTGAGATCTAGGGTCGTGCCTTAATATGAACCACCAATCTCTATCCAACACATCCAGGTGAAATAACACTTGGTTGCAGTGTTTTGGGAAAACATAAGGCTCCTTACTTTCATCCCACATCTTTCTAGAGTTGATACATATCAACCCACTATCACGATCTTCCTTGACATTATTCATGTCGAATGTGTCCCACCACCTGCACCTAAAAATAATACATTGGAAATATGAGAAGTCCACTTGAATGATCTCTTGTATCTTTTCGACATAACCCAACATCCCTTCTACCAAGTTTCGATCTCGGTGGCTAGCACAACTAGATTGGTCGAACTCAACTTCCACTCCACAGTCTTGTGTAACATGCCCATTATCAACATCCTTGGTGCAAAAATGATGTCCATAATCCCACATAGATGAGAACGAATGCACCTATAAGAAAAGTTAACAAATGATGATGTCATATGTCTATTAACCCAACCATTAATATATTAATCATAAATGTTATAGTTCAAAGTTGCATTATAAAGTTAGAAATTATGCCCATAAATATTTTATTACTGAGTTGTTGCACCCAATCGCAATGTTTAGCGCATCCTCCTCTTCAGGAGGGTGATGGCCGGGTGCACCATATTTCTCTCTGACTTGGCCTACAACCCAATTGTTGGGATAGGTTATTGGCATATTTTCTTTTAAATGATCTGGAAAAGGCATGCTTCTACGGTGCAACCGCCTGAATTCTTTTATGTTAATGTCCCATTTCCTCCTCTTCTCTTCATACAGTGCAACCCACAGCTGTGTTGCTTCCATGTTGTAAATAATGAATTTATTGATTCTATCAATTTCTGAATTCATTGTTGTATTCATGGAAGCAAAAACACATTCAGTGTGGATGGGATCAAATATAAATTTTTACGTTTGTTGTGAATATAAGTTACTATGTGGAAAATTGAAGATCGAAAGATAAGTGACTTACTCTTTATCATGCACCTTTTTCCATTTGTTTCCAGTACCTCCCCTTCCCTTCTGTCCTCATCCCGTTCATCATCCCAAATAACTACACCTGGTGTGCTGTCGATTTGCTTGATGTACTCACTGGCATAATAGAACGACTCATATACTATGTAGGTCCCTCTGCCATAGACCCCTAGGGTTTTTCCCTTTGTCGAACAAATCCCTTCACTTTTCTCATGAACCTCTCTAAGAAGAACATCCATCGACAGGAGACCACCCCAACTAATTCAACCTCATTGACTAGGTGAATTAGAAGATGAATTTGTAAGTCCATAAAACTCGAAGGAAGTTCCTTCTCAAACATACAAACAATCTCATCTATCTCTCCACGCCACCGTGGAATGCTAGCGATGTAAATATCCTTTGATGTGACCCATCGTACAAATGCAAATAGTCTAGATATGGCACACCACAGTTCATCGGGAAAGTCATGGTTCACACACCCACACATGAACAACAGATAATGCCACTAAAAAGTAAATACAAAAAGTTAAGTGCATTTTAAATTTTGACTAACTTGCTTCTCATTGTAATTGCATGCTACTCAAAGAGCATACTACTAACCATACCCTACAGGTACCTTGTTCCTCCTCCATAATTAATTCATGGATTACCTTCTTAGTTTATTATGGTGATAATCCAGGTTTATTTGTTTAGGTTTTAATATTTCACTTTAGTCTTGGTTATGAGTTATTGCATGTATCTTTCGAAGATAGGGTTGAGTTGGATCCTTCAACATCCAAATTCCACATACATTTGGGCATATGTAAGTCCTTTATGTGGATCATAAATGCATGCTCAGTTTAGGGCTTTTGTAGTTTAATAATATTAATAAGTGATTGATTAAGTATATCCCTTCTCGTGTTGTGGAGTTTATATTTATTTTGTTGTGGTATTTCTTCCCTGCTTGGACCATGGTCAAAATTGACTAGGGAGTAAAGAGTTGGACACATTTAAATTCCTCATGTCACCAGGTGCATTCCAGGTACATGAACCATAATAATTTCCTCCAGATGATTGGTATTCAATTTATGGTTTTCCAATGGGGAAGGTGATTTTTCAATTTGTATGTTTGACAAATGCTTTCACCACCTTTCTATTTGAATATATTAAATTCCCCTAGCTCCATTACCAAGGATTTGGCCCTGGTGGGTCTTGAATATGGTACATTGTTTTGTTATGGTCATTGGCTAGATGCCTTGTACTTGATTATTTTATTGCTTGAATACCACAATCCATTCAAGGGAAAGAAAATATTTTTGAGGGTTTTTCTTCGTATTTTCAATCTAAGTTCCCACAATGGCAAGCTATGATTCCAACATCTTCTTTACACATTCGGTGGTGACATATATTTTAATTTTGTGCCTTTTCACCTTGGTTTTTTTAGTCTAATGTAGATGTTAACTAACTTGTTTCTCATTGTAGTTGCAGGCTACTTGGAGAGCATACTGCTAACCATAGCCTACAAGTACATTGTTCCTCCTCCAAAATTCAATCATGGATTACCTTCTTATTTTATTATGGTGATAATCCAGGTTTTTTTATTTAGGTTTTAATATTCCACTCCAGTCTTGGCTACGACTTCATAGCAGTTGTCCTCCAAGGACAGGGTTGAGTTGGCCCCTTCACCATCTAGATTCCCATACATTTGGGCATCTGTAAGTCCTTTATGTGGATCATAAATGCATGTTCGGTTTAGGGCTCTTGTAGCTTAATAATATTGCTAAGTGATTGATTAAGTATATCCCTTCTTGTGTTGTGGAATTTTATATTTATTGTGTTGTGGTATGTCTTCCCTACTCGGCCCTCGATCAGAATTAACTAGGGAGTAAAGAGGTAGACACATTAACTTCCTCACATCGCCAAGTGCACACTAGGTACATGAAGCATAATAATTTCCTCCATATGATTGGCAGTCATTTTATGGTTTTCCAATGGGGATGGTGATTTTGAAATTTGTATGTGTGACAAAAGCTTTCACCACCTTTCAGTTTGAACATATTAAATTTTCCCAGCTCCATTACCATGGATTTGGCCCTAGTGGGTCTTAACGTTGGTACATTGTTTTGTTATGGTCATTGGCTCTCTTCCTTGAGTAACTGATTCACTTATTTCTCAACCCACAATCCCTTCAAGGGGAAGAAAATATTTTCAAGGGTTCTTCTTCGTATTTTCTGCAATGGAAAACTATGATTCCAACATCTTCTGGTACACATTTCGTGGTGACATATATTTTAATTTTGTTCTTTTTCACCTTGGTGTTTTAAGTCTAATATAGATGTTAACTAACTTGATTCTCATTGAAGTTGCAGGCTACTCGGAGAGCATACTGCTAACCATACCCTACAGGTAACCTGTTCCTCCTCCAAAATTCATTCATGGTTTACCTTCCTAGTTTATTATAGTGATAATTCGAGGACAGGGTCGAGTTGGCTCCTTCACCATCCATATTCCACATACATTTGGGCATTTGTAAATCCTTTATGTGGATCATAAATGCGTGTTTGGTTTAGGGCTCTTGTATTTTGATAATATTACTAAGTGATTGATTAAGTATATCCCTTCTCGTGTTGTGGAGTTTATATTTTTGTAAAGCGGGTTCATCCTTGGCCTTGATAGAGTTTATACTAATAATTGAACTAGTATTGGTTTGTTGGTTTAGTAAGCTCATCGTGCCAATTATAATTTTTATTGGTGTCTAATCAATTATGATATGTGTGTTTCAATTCCATAGTAAATTTCTTAGTACCTGCATAGGATTATAATCTTAGGTTTCTATTTCTTTCTTATATAAAATGAATTGATAGCTCTGCAATATTTTTATTTTATACTTGTCTATTTACTCTGTTTCCTACCATGGGTTTATATGGAGGCTTGTATTATATATATAACGTTATTTTTTCCATTAGTAGACAATTCTTAATTCTTGAGTTTATTAAATATGAACTGTATCCGAGAACTAAATCCCTTAAATTGTTTTGTCTTAAATTGTGTTATGCACATATAATTCGCAATCAATACTATACCATGTGTTATATACATTTTCCTAAGAAGTTGTTTTAAGTCCTTCTTTGGTGTTAAGACTTTGAGATTCTAACTAAAAATTTATTCCCCTCTACAATTTTTTGTACAAAATTAGAAACAATATTTTACTCTATAATATCTTATTCTTATATTTGCAATCATAAGGTAGATATTACTTATCACCAAGAGTTTGTTTTACTTTGTAGGTTACAAAGGTCCCACATTGTCTCTCATTCAATTTTTTATTATTAGAATATCGCTCTTTGCTTAATTCTTCTCTTTATAGATTTGATTGGTTCTAGTGTACTAAGTTCATATCTTAAATATTTAATTTCCTACCTTGGTTTCCTTAAATATATACATGGATTATAATCTCCAAATATCACATCTGCAATGGTATCTCCTCTAGCTTGTCTCAGACAACCCACCTAAAGAATACTTGAAATCTTGTTATCATCCTTGGCAAATGATATATTAAAAGGACCCCTTACATAATCACAAGAATTACAGGTCCCTTCGATGCATTTTCAACTCGGGAAACAAGTTTTTGTTGTTGTGCAGGTAACAACAAGCTTGTTCTTTCTAAAGACTTTGCCTCCAATGATAAGTCTCCACCTAGTATTAACATTGTTGCATCTACATTGCTTGATTTCTAGAGATCCCTAGCTAATAAAATGCCATTCCAATGCATGTAACATTTGCACAACCAAGGGTGTAGAGTGTTTGAGTGTACCCTTAAAGGCCTTGAAAAGGGGTTATGTACTTACATAGAATTCCTACCAACAATAGTCGAATCAGATTCAATAGTCTATAGATCTGGTTGAGTAGATCACCATTGTTAGTTGTTGGTCAATATATCCCTTGTTATTGTCAGGGATATTGCCACTTGTGGCTCTTGTTATAGCTTATATATTGTCTCGAAATAAATATATGTCACTTTATTAATTAGATTAGTTCAAATATTATAAATTTTCAAGTTGGATAATGCATGATATGGATTGCCTCTCGCAATAGTGGCCGCGAAAAAAGTAAGGGATTAAGGTACACATTGAGTGCACATTGTTTGCATTGGATAATTTTATGCCCTTCGTACATGTCATGCTGATTGCTTGAATAATAACATTCATTTTCAGTTTCTCTAGTTGCAAGGGAAGCAACGCCAATTGTAGTTTAATTAATTGAATGGTAAAGAAAGGGACATAAGGAAGGCATAATCCAAATGCATAAGAGTTAAGACCCAACCAAGCTCAAACCCTAAATGGTGAAGAACTACCATGAAGATATTCAAATAAAAACAATGATCCAATCTATCATAGTTTATTATAAACCATTTTTCATTTTGTTATCTCATATTTTGAATTATGTTATGAATATTGGTAGATGTCAATAATAAATCTCTATTGAGTGTATTGAATAAGAAAGATTTTAAAGAAAGATTTCATAATAATAATAATAATAATATATTTATTTGGCACATCCAAGCCAAACATCAATAGCACTTAACAGAGGTGTGCATGCCTACCCTCTCTGGATTTGTACTTATGACCTCAGAGGAGAAAACACATGTTCTTAACCATTAGACCCAATGACATAGTTCGTTAAACATATACATTAAGTAGTAACATTTTTTTATCATAAATAAAAATAATAATAATATATAAAATGTATTATGTCTTAAACATCATACATCATATATATTATGCTTTATAGAATAGACTTGCACTACCACACAAACTTGTTAAAATAAGGTAAGACATTTAACATCGAAACATCTACCACATGTTATTTTAAAGCACATTAAAGCAGTTGTTTTAAAAGTTGATCTAACCAAGGCCTATGATAGGGTTAGATTGAGTTTCTTGAGGTTGGTGTTGACTCAATTGGGTTCCAATGTTCCATTCATAAGATGGATTATGGCATGCATTGCATTGGTCTCTTTTTATGTTCTTGTTAATGGCTTATATTCAAATTTCTTCAGACCCTCTCGTGGAATTAGGTAAGGTTTCCTACTTGCTCCTTTTTTATTCCTCTTTGTTGCAGATGGAATCAGTAGGGAAACCTCAGAGGCCAAAAGGAAAGGTGGCCTAAAAGGCATAAATGTTGGAGGAAACTCTTAGATTACTCATGTTCTCTTCGTAGATAATATTTTAGTGTTTTGTGATGGTTCTACCTAAGATACAAAGGAACTTTCATCCATACTAGATCTTTTCTATCTTGCAACATGCATGAATATAAATGTCATGAAATCTTCTTTTGTTGGAGAAGGCATTGCGTAAGAGGATTTAACTAGAATAAGGGATTTATTTCACTTCAAAGAAATTGATTTGGATGGTGGTTTAAAGTACCAGGGGTTTAATTTAAAGTTGGTGTCTTATCTTATAAAAGATTGGGATTGGCTTATTACAAAATGTGAATTTTTTTTTTCAAATTGGAGATTTATATGGCTCTAAATAGGGAGATTGGTTCTTTTAAAAAAATTAGGTTGGAAGCCACTCCGGTGTTCTGGATTACCCTCTCTTGGAGTCCTAGGGGGGCCTTGGAAGCCATAAGGAAATTAATGCTAATTTTTTTTGGTCAAGGAACTTAGAAAAAAAGAGTTATGCTTGGGTCAAATGGGAATCTTTAGCAAGGCCAAAACGCCTTGGAGGATGGGGAATAAAAATTTACAAAATTTCTCCAAAGCCCTAGGAGGAAAAAAATCATGGAGATTACTTACAGGTTCTAGTCTCTAGAATGAAGTGATTATAAGGAAATATATAGCTCCAAAATATTTGTTAGGATGGGTTTGGCATCCTACAAAATCTACCCATAACATTTCAGTTTCTATAAAGTAGTTGTTCTCTCTTTCCTCGTTATTGAAAAAGACTTGGTTTGGAAGATTGGAGATGGTCGTAGTGTAAAGTTGGGGGAGGATCCATGGAAAGGGAGTGGAACTATTGTTACCCTTCCCTTCATAATGGCGATGCAATTGCATTTCAAAGATTTATTTACTTTAAATCAAATTGAATATATTGCTTCCTCTTCTTGGACAGGGGTTGGCATAGTGTGGAGTATTTTGGTTTTAAGGATGATGATGGTAGGCACTAGAAGGATTCATACAACAATTGCACTGGAATAACATTCGTTTGTAGCCTATTAAGGACTCTCCGGTTTGGGTTGGAGATCCCCATTGTCTTTACACTCCAAAGGTTGGCTATGAAATTTTAATGACAACTTCTCATGTGGAAAAGCTAGCTTGGTGGTGGACTGTACTGTGGAAATTTAAATGTCCTCTAAAAGAAAAAATTCTTTCATGGTTTATCCTATGCAACAAAGCTTTAACTTGTGACATCCTACGACATAGAAATCAGTTTGGTCTTGGTAGATGTTATCTCTACAAGAAGGAAGAGGAGACAAACTTACACCCTTTTGTGGACTGCTCTTTCATTATATAAGCCTAGAAGGAGGTGGAATTCAATCTAAAAAAGAAGTGCCTTTGGGAAGATGAATCGATGCAATTATGTTTAAAACGTTGGGTTGTCAATCTTGATCATAGATCTATGCTAGTGGAGCTTGATCTTCCTTATTCAAAGGTCATGTTTTAGCCATGTTTGGATCCCAAACCATGACAGGGGGTGTGGGGAGGCTTCCCCCATCCCCCCACTATAGTATCCATGGAGGGTCCCGTAGCGAAAATTTCGGAAAAAATGCTTTGTAAAATGTTGTAATTTCATAGTCCCGACTTGGTCAATAATGGGTAATTTATGCACCCATGGTATTGGGTATCACGTGGTATTTTCCCATGGTATTTTGAAGGCTTTGTTATTTACAATGCATCTCCTAACTAAATTCAAGACAACATTAATTAATTTAGGTTGTGCTCTGTAATAAAGATCACAAATTGAATTCTCACATTTCTTAAAATAATGTAATTATCAAATTAAGGTGATGGGGTTTTTGAATGAAAAAATGAAGGAAAGGTTTGCACCTCAAGAAATTAGGCATCACAATACGAAGTGGCAACACAACCATATTTACAATAATAAATATGAAATTGTGCATAGTACCGTGTTACTAACTTCAACCTCAGTTTACGTGGAAAGGATGGGCACCAAGGTTTCATTTCCTAACTCAAGGTGAGAACGGGAGGATTCTTAATATAATAACATAGTAGTTGTAGTGTGTGACATACTAACCCTACTAACATATGATCGTGTTATTTCCACAAATATTTAGTAAGATGAAGTGCAGATTGTGTAAAGATGGGCTTCCATATCAAAGTGTTTAAAGAACCAAAATGCTTAAGTGATTATATATCTCATACTATCACATGGACCTATGCCAATTTAGAGAGAGACAAGAAAGTTCTTATGAATCTAGCAAGGTATCCATAAATAAATGAAGGTATAAATAGTATTATATCCATAAATAAATGAAGGTACAAATGTAAAAATTGGATAATATGTGAAATGGGTATATAATGGGTTTCCACGAATTCATTTTATAGCCTACCTACACTTCATTCGTGACTTACATGTTAATTAATTGCAATGTCTTGCAATTTGACTTGTGAGAGTCAAGAGACAAGCTACGTATGTTTAGTGGTGCACGCATTTCATGAAACTCTTCAAAATATTTTTCATTTTTTGTCATGTAAATTGTATTTAACGTAAAGTTTAAAATATAGATGGTACAAAATAACTCATGATTATCCGTCAAATTCCAACCTTACATGTAACTATGTGAATGTGCATGTATTTTCGTCATCAAAGAAAGTTTCTATATCCTTCTACTTTTCTGTTATTATATTTCGAATCCAAATTTTAAAATTTAACCAACTTTCTCGGCTAGTTTGGATGATCATATTAATAGATATATTTAAATAAATATATTTTTATTGAATTTAAAAATAATTTTATTTAATATAATTTAATGGAAAGACATCTTTTTAAACAATTTATATATCAAATTTAAAATTGATTAAATAATAAAAATAATTAATTTAACTGAAGAGAAATATACTGCAACTTTTTTTATTAACAAGAAAAAGCTGCGTTGCAGCATATCCCTGCCAAAAGGACATTAGAGGAGAAAATGATAAGCGGTGGGCCAAGTAATGTCAGAGCAGAAAAGGAGAAACCATAGCAACAATGGGCCAAGTGATGCCAGAGCAGAAAATGACATGCCATGGACGACGTAATGCATACGCACATAGCACTAGCTAATAGAGCTTTGATAAGTTGACGAAGGATTAACATTTATTGTACCGCCATCGAAGCTATACTTTTTTCCAGCAGAGGCTTAACACTTATCATGTCACCATGCGAACTTTACTTACAAAACTAAGGTTCAGTGTCGAGAAGGAGGAGTGTCGAGAAAGCTTATTTCTTCTACTATGTAGAGTGTCTTTCATGCGGCCTGCAATATGATGTGCTTGACTATGGATTGCATATCCTCTTCCAAGTGATAGAGATTGATGACCTGGCATAAGCTCACCATAAATGTAGATAACATCAGCTTTAAAATAGTGATGGCCTCAGATGTCTTTCGAGTGGATATCAAGCCAATGGGATTGATATCGTAGTTGTGTTGTTCAACACTCTGCACCTGAATGGTGATGGTGTTTGCGAGGTACTGGAGCTCTGAAGATGAGGAGGCTAATGATAGTTCCGTCAATAGTTCTGAAGGATGTCATCAAATGTTTTGCATTGCAGCTTTCCCACTTGTTTATTTCCAATTTCATCATTTTATCATAGAAGCTTAAAATTCATCAAACATAACTTTCATTTCCAAATGCTCTTGTTTTCCTTGTGATCAATTTTACTTCACAACAAATTTATGCTTTTTAATTCCATTGACTTTCATCTATCATATAGACCATGTTCATGAGGTGAGGTTGAAACATGGGATCCCAAAGTTAATTTTATGTTTAAGCTCATTTCATTTTCCTCCGAATTAATCCACAAAAATGA
Organism: Larix kaempferi; assembly: GCA_027924585.1. Lineage (NCBI taxonomy): Eukaryota > Viridiplantae > Streptophyta > Pinopsida > Pinales > Pinaceae > Larix > Larix kaempferi. Next base: position 15,836,574 of record BSBM01000136.1, read on the forward strand.
ACTAGATAAAATCCACATCGTTAAAAGGATTTTTTTCTTATTTAATCAATTTTATATTTGAATGTTAGAATTTTTTCACTCGATAGACAAATTTATGCAAAACTAACAAAAATTAACCTCAGCCACTATAAAGATTGCTAAAATGTATTGACAATAATTAATCTATTGAGAAAATGACAAATGGACAATGGAAATTTAAATACTACATCTGATCCTCTGCTATCTTCTTTTTATCACTTTGGAGAAATCTTCACATGATGGTTAAGGTGGCTCTTATGATAATGAGTGAAATCGCATTAAGGAAAGAATGGGTTACAATTTTGTGGATTTCTTGTTATCATCTTGGAGCACAAAAAGGTAAAAAGATGGTCACTAATATATTAAAGGTTATTGGATCTAGATCTAGATCTATTATGTGTGTTTAATTAAGTTAATAAGAAGAAGAAGAATTATATTAGATAGCGAATTATTAAAAAAACTAATTTAAGAAAAGATAAAATATGGAAATGAAATGATATTATAGTAAAACGATGTTTTAGCTAAATGTTGATAACCAATAAACACAAAAAAATAAGAAGCATTAGGTATAAGTGCACTCAAAAGGTGACCTAGGGTTTATTTTTCTCCCAAAGTTAGTTATATGTGAACCTAAACTAACCTACTCTACTATAAAGTAATGACAACTACTTGGTCATAGGGAATAGGAAAGCAATAATAAAATATAGTAAGGTTACAATTACTTGACATGGGTGTAGATAATGATCTTCACCTTGGAAAAGAATAAATCATAATCTATATCTAATATAAAACTAAATGAGAGAAAGCAAGATAGTACATAGACAAAAGGTATATATATTAATCTTAGATGTATGATGACTAGTATGCCCTGAGTGGAGAAGGTTACCTCTTCTTTCACATATCTATGTTGAATATTTCTTTGAGACTGGGATGAAGGTCGAGTGAAGTGTGAAGGGATGGAGCCAAGGCATCACAAGAGACAATTGGACCTAAGACACCACAAGATATAATTGATTGATCCATTGAAATGAGATCCAATGTAGCAAGGAGGAGACAAAAACTATAAATTCCTATAGTAGATGAAAGGTTGATGGAGATAGAGTACCCTACCAATCCCAATAGTGTGGAAGAAGATCACAAGTTCAAAAGTGACCTATGAATGTAGTATAATTTTGGTATGCAAAAGAGAGACCCCAAACACAAAGCGAAGTGAAATGCAAATAGATTTAAGAATGTGGTTTCCATAAAAGCATATCCACACTTTACTGTAGCTCTGGCTGCTGGCTTTATGCTCAAGTTGGGTGCTCCAATCGAGGGAATGCCAAATCATCCTTCTGCAACGCCTTGCATTGATGGTTCAACAGAGTAGGGTTAGCATTAGTGTATACTATCCTATCCGAAAATAGTCATTTGTAAAATCTTTAATACGGTAGCATTCTCACCAATGCTTGTAGATTATTATCAATATTTATTAATTAAAATAATATATTATAAATATATAAACTATCTATGAGATGTTTCTTAACTCTGTTTAATGATAGGGACGCATTAGTTTTGAATTTGGTTTTGATTGAAATTAACTTTGTTTTATGAAATTTTATGGAAATGTATAAGAAATTAATCGATATATTTAAAAAAAATAAAAATTAATGAATTAATCCATTGTTAAAATTGATATATTTAGTAGGATATTTTAAGTTAAAAAAATTCAATCTTCACTTTATTAGGATTATAAATCTTTTTTAATGTTTTAAGTCTTGTGTTTTATGCGAGATTTTTTTAATATATTTTTCTTTAAACTAATTATATTACTTATTTGTTATTAATATTTTTATACTATATTAAATCTCATTGCATCATAATTTTGCAATTATTTACAATATTAATGTACATCCACACACATCTTGTCAATTACCTTGTTGACCACACTTGCACGTAGATCTCACATTTCTGAGATCGGATCTGTGAGGACAATGGCAAGGGATTTTACAAGATCATCATGCTTTCCCAGATGAGACAAATTGCCTCCTTCGCTGCGGGATTGCCCAGTTTCCATGACGTCTGCAACTTCTCTCACAAAATCAGTTCTCCACGGGATACTCTCTCAACTCCTCCTCATCCTCACAACAACCAGCTATTTCTCCATGGTGGTTGTGATCTCTTTGAGACAAGGCTAGGCTACTCTCTCAGCTCCTCCTCGTCCTCACAATAGCCAACAATTTCTCCACAGTGGTTGTGATCTCTTCGAGACAAGTCCTACAATTCTACAATCTCAGATAAAAGTCGAGCATTAGACTTTTTCAAAACTTCAATATTATTTGTGTCTAGCAGACATGAAGGATATCTACAATCCGAACCCCACTACATTGATGCTAATTTTGAGGACTCAATTGTGAGTCTTAATTGGGAAATTTCATGCTCAATTCTCTATACATCATCTTGGTACTGTTGACAGTCTATTTCTTCTTTTAGACGTAATGCTTCCTCCCTTTTCTTAGCCGTGTCCTCCACTTGCTCTTTTTCCCTTTTCTCAGCTTCTGCAAGCATAATTGCTTCTTTGTTTGCTTTCTCTTCTTGCCTCCATTTAACCTGTAAAATTCTCCAAGTTGGAAAAGGCTTATGTCAGGGCCCATTTTTCAACCTAAATTACAACTCCGACATCAACAAACCAGCAATAAGGATATCAAGATGAACCCATTCAAGTTTCTCACCTCAATTTGTAGTTTCAGATGTTTAGCTTTTACTAGCTACTGCTGCAAATGTACAAGCTTACACTTTTCATTGACAAGTTCTTCTTGTAATATGGCTTTTTGTCTCTCCCAGGCCTCAAACTTCTTTTGCATTCCCTTCTCTCTACTAATAGATTCTTGACAAGCTACCGCAGATCCTGAAGCACTAAGTTTTGCAACCTCCATCTCACACCTTAACTGTGCATTCCCATCTTCTAGCTTGCAAACTGCAACATTGGCAAGTTCTACTTGCCTACTGGCTTTACGTAATGTATTATCCATTTCAGAAAGTTTCTTCATGGTATTTTCCTCAAGAGATTGTTTTTCCTTCTTAAGGAAGGAAAATTCTTCCTTCTCTTGCTTTAGAGCTTTTAATTCACCGTTGTATTTAATTAGTCTGCGAGCTGCCTGCATTAGCTTTCGCTGGGCTCATTCAGTCCATTCTTGTAGCCGTGTTTCCAATTCTCTGATACGATGGAACAATTTCACCAACATCTCATCCTTGCTATCTTGGGAACCATTTCCTCTAAAAATCCGATCGAATGAAACCGTATCATAATTACAGTCAACTACATCTTCAACAACACTGATAGTAGTGAACTACATCCCCATAGTAATAAAAAAAAAATGATTGCGACCTACATTATGGATTGGTACGAAACAACTTGATAATTGAGCACTTGACAGTCGGCAGGTAAGGAGAACCAAAGATGCAGCTATGGTGGACGGCCAAAAGCACCGTAACTGGTGATCTGCCAATGGCAATCACGCCAAATATGTCTTCTCAACCACTGCGTCTCCTCCTACAGCCTTCAAGTAATACATGGAAATAGAACATTGTATGAGCTGTTAAAGACTAATGTTTTGTTTAATTTTTTTGAGATGTGAATATACTATGCAAGAACTACTAGAGAAAGGTGGCGGTAGTAGGTGAGGAGCATCGGTAATCCAAAACTTCAAGGACAATCCATTCCATTGCAACAACTTCTTGTTGCTTAAATACGTTGTTTGCGACTGTAAATGTTTCCTTCCTCATACTGGAAACGAAATTACAAATTTTAAAAGCATTTTAATACTGTAATGATCTAAAAGCATTTTAATACTGCAAATAGAACTTGAAAGAAATAATCTTTTGAAATTTATACCAATTCGTAGGTTGATTCTCTTCAATTCCGATTTTAAGTGTCATGCAGGCGATACCCAGGACCTGTATATGAGTATCGTTTGTAAAATTTTCTTTAGACAAGAATCTATCCATCAAATTCGTGCTTAGGAAGAGTGTTTCCCACTGAAACTGATACGAGGCTGTGTACTGCGCCACAACAAAAGTTATGAATTAATTATTGAAACATCCACGGACTTTTTCAAAATTCGAATTCAATTTAAATTGTGCAAAATTCTTGCCTCCATAATACAGTTAACGATTAGAAGACGTTGTTTTCCTATGGTGTCAGTCAACTGAGTATCAATACAGTCCAACATAAGACTTTTCAACAGAGGTTTCTGAAATGTATCCTCTTCTTCATCCTCAGTGCAAGTATAGTCTTGCAGATCAATAGAAGAAACAAAAGCATTATGAATTGAAATTTCAAACCTATAAAGAGTCTTGGCTTTTCACATCTTGTTTCATTGCAAACTCATTACAAATATCCTTTAAAAATAAAAATAATTTAATCTTCTCCAAAGATGAATATGAGACTAACAAGAGATCAATGAACAACTTGATTTGCTAGTTATTTTAATTTACTCTAACAAAAAACAAAAATTGTCTCTGCAGTAAATGAAAATAAATCCTAATTATCAATGATTTAAGGTTTACAAGTTTTGGATTCTCGTTTTTTAGTGTCAACAAGAGAATTTATTAATGGAAACATAAATTTACTGAACTAACGTTACCTGCAAATAGTATGAAAATGCTTGATTACCACGACGAGATTCTGTAAATTCTCGGCATGCCAGATCAATTATACTAAATGGAAGCTCTGGCAGGTCATTGGAACCATTGGCAGAAGCATAATCACTCCACGACCAAAATTTATCTTCAAATTCAACAATTAATGGATAACAGGAACTGGCAAGGACCGAGGGCTGCACAACGCCAGAATCGGCCTATAAATCATCGCTTACGAGTACCAGGAAGGAAACATTTACAGTCATAAATAATGTATTTAGATTTACAGTCATTTCATTTGACTGTTATTTGCTAAACTTTAGCTTGAAATATTTTTATTTTGGATGCCAGGCTGAAGCCCGAGGTAATGAAATGACAACACATGACGGGATCACATGGGGACTGGACAAAACAGTACGAGACATGACACATGTAATTTTTTGGTTTTTTTGTTTTAAAAATTATTTATATTTATTTTTAAATTATAAAAATAAAAATGACTCCTCTAGGGATTTATGTCCCATCGGAGTTGTACTTATCCAATCAAAAAATCAAAATTTCATATTTTAAAAATTATTAAAATTATTTTTATTTTTCACAATATTATGTTTAATATTAAAAATATTAAAAACATTACAAAACTATTAACAAATTTTGTTTCAAAATAAAAACTAACACAAGTAAAAAAGCTTTGGCTTCTTAATGAAAAGTATATACCTGCCATGGCAGGGATATAATAATTAATGGGAGTTTATATCCAACTACCTTCCATAATTACTAATCTAATTGGGAAAAGGAAGAAGCTTTGTGTTTAAAATGAGAAGAGGGTCAACATTTGTGAAACATAACTATTACAACTGAGCAAATAAGAACTGGTATTAATAAACTTATAATTTTTAAAAGTTCGCTATCAATTATGAGTTTTTTAATTTTATATAATAATTTCTTCTAAAAAAATAAAAAAATTTAAATATTTTGTAAAAACAATATTAGCATTAAATAACCTTTAATTTTATATGACAATTGTCTCTTAAAATAATTACACTGATAGCTGTTCATATTTTAGAATTTGGGGTGGACTACCATCTATGCTTTTCCTAAATTGCAGGAGGATGGGACAAGTGTACTTTCAAGATTGATTATATGGACATACATAACCAACTATCATACACTAGCATGTATCCTAAATCATTAATAATGTTAATCAAGGAATATCAAAAGATGCTTTCTTTTGTCAAAAGATGTTTTTTTTTATTGGCTAGAATTGCTCACATCCTATTGAAAATGCTATTTTTTTTATTGTAAAGTAGTTAAATGAGTATACTAACTGAAAAGATTTGAGCCCGAAAATAGGAAATCAGGACAATTTCTGATCAAAAATATAAGTTAAGTAGTCGTTTTCTTAAAGCAAGCATAGTCACCTAACCGAAATTTCCAACCCACCGTGAGTTTAACGTAGGTTAAGCATATGGAGGTTCGAAATTGCATTAAATTAGCACCGCTAGTAATAGTCTTGGAAGTGTAAGACATGCCAGGAATGGGTGGCGCAATTATGATATGAGCCGCCTTAGATCTACGTGGTGGAATGAAATCAATTGAGCATCCATGATCAATTGAGCATGGTGGGTAGTTTCAAAAAATTTCATTTCTCATGAATTTGAATGAGTGATTTTTATAACAATGTGCTTTGTTTTGGACTGCCTGGTGTTTTGGACTACCTGGTACCCTGCAACATAACCAGACAAACTTCTTTGTGTTTTGTTTTGGACTGCCTGGTGATTATGTAAAAACATCTTGTGGATACCTTCAGAATTTTAAATTGGCATACGAAGCAGCATTACCTGATGAGACTCCTTTGGCGTGAAGTCTACCAACCTTGACTCATCCACACAAAATCATATTATTCTAACTCAGGTACACCTGCATTGTACTTCATACAGTCCCATCCTTATCTCAAGTGATAGTAAATTGCACTTGCCTGTCACTTCTGTTGATGGTAAAAAATGGAAAGAATCCAGACAGTAGCATATAGAATAAGATTGTAATGAATGCACTTGGCTGATATGGCATTGTGATATGGATTTGCTTTATTAGTTGCTCATATAGCTTTGATGTCAATGTTATAGTCTGTTAATGTGATAGCTGTTAAGATCAATATGTGTACATTTATCCAGCAATGAAGCTGCTATCTATTTTGGGAAAGCTGTTAAGTTGTTTCTACAGTCTATCGTAGTCTCGAAGGTTGTTTTTTTTCATTATTGTTTAATTTGTCTTTCACTTGGTTTTTGACATTGTTGTTTAATTTGTCTTTCACTTGGTTTTTGACATTGTTGTTTAATTTGTCTTTCACTTGGTTTTTTACACTGTATTTTGTACATCATCTTCATGAATTTATAAAGATTTCCACGTTCTACAACTAGTTTTTTTAATTTTTAATTTATTATTATTATTTATTTTGGTTCAAAAAGTGACTAATGTATGCATTTTTACAGAGCATGGGATTTTTAGTCTTAAAATGATTATATCAACAAATTTGACCATGAAGATACCATGAATTTATCATAATAAAGAGTATCATAGCATAGGCATTAAACATATACTTATTCATAATTTGTAAGTATTTCGGTGAAATTGAAATTAATCACTAAAATCCTGATTTATTATGTAAAAAAACAGAGTGTTAATCTACAAAAATGGGCTTAACAAAATGCACACCACAGTCCATACATATATTATTAATTTAAAGTAATACCATGGGATTGAAGACAGATATATGTTTGAAAAAAACCTCTTTTAGTTTCCTAAAATTATGTTTCATTTGCCCGCAGTTAATTTGACAAAATAACAAATTTTATGTTTGGAACCAAGTCTTACCATGTTCATAAAAATGCCCTCCTAACCGTTACTATTGAGTATTTTTGAGTGATTTAAGTTGAAAATGGTGTGGTTTACTATTTTCCACCTTACTGTACATATAGTTTTCAATTTGGGTTCTAAAAGTGTCTGCAGTGTCATTGTTGCAGAGAAGGAGATTTTTAGACTTAAAATGAGTCAACAAATTTGACCATTCATATATTGTGACTTTATTCTAGTAAAGAGTACCATACTTTATGCATTAAAGATGTACATATTCATAATTTGTAATTATCTTGGTCAAAATCAAAATTAATTAGTAAAATCCTGAGTTGTTATGTAAGAAACAAAGTGTAAATTTGTAAAACTAGGATTACAAAAATGCACACCACAGCCTAGGCCCACAACACTAGGATAGTATCCTACTTATATCATACTATAAGTATTATACATGTATGAATTATTAAATTTTATAAGTAGCATTGTCATAATTGGAAAAGAATGTCTAAATTCATAATTTTGTTTTGTAAAAACAGAGTGTAAATCTGTAAAAATGGGCTTAGAAAAATGCCTGCCATAATGTTTTTAGAGGTAATTTTTAAAACCTAATGCCATATACCTGGAGCTATATATACTATGGACAAAAACCTCCTTCGTAATTTTTAAAATATTTTTATTTTGTGTACAGTACAGTTTTGAAAATTGCAATTTTTCTATTTTGAACTTTATTTGACTAGGTCTGTAAAATGCATGACTAGTCCTCATTGTTTAGTATTTTTGAGTGATCTCAGTTGGATATGTTTTTTTTATTGTTTTACACCTTCCTGTACTTCTATTTTTATGATCTTGGCTAAAAACATGATTGTTGTGCAAAAACATTGCAAGGTTGCCTTGTAAATGTGAAATGCCCGCTTAGTCCACTAAAATGCAAGCGTAAGTTACATCCTTATGTATTTTTTAAGTGGCTTAAGTTGGAGAATATATGTTTCTTCCTCCCATGTTCTTACACATGTCCAAATATGTCTCATAATATTTGCATGAAGCCCAGATATGTCTCACAACATTTGCATGAGGATCTTGTAGTAGGCTCACAGCCTCAAGATAGTATTCTATTTATATCATACTATATGTATTATACATGTATGACTTATCATAATTTATAAGTAGCATGGTCATAATTGAAAATAATGTCTAAATTCACAATTTTGTTTTGTAAAAGCAGAGTGTAAATCTGTAAAAATGGGCTTAGAAAAATGCCTGCCATAATGTTTATAGAGGTGATTTTCAAAACCTAAAGCCATATACCTAGAGCTATATATACTATGGACAAAAACCTCCTTCATAATTTTTAAAATATGTTTATTTTGTGTACAGTAAAGTTTTGAAAATTGCAATTTTTCTGTTTTGAACTTTATTTGACTAGGTTTGTAAAATGCACGCCTAGCCCTCATTGTTTAGTATTTTTGAGTGATCTCAGTTGGATATGGTATTTTTTATTGTTTTACATCTTCATGTATTTCTATTTTTCTAATATTGGCTAAAAACATGCCTGCTGTGCAAAAACATTGCAAGGTTGCCTTGTAAATGTGAAATGCCCGCTTAGTCCACTAAAATGCAAGCATAAGTTCCATCCTTAGGTATTTTTAAGTGGCTTAAGTTGGATAATATATGTTTCTTCCTCCCATGTTCTTACACATGTCCAAATATGTCTCATAATATTTGCATGAAGTCCAGATATGTCTCATAACATTTGCATGAGGATCTTGTAGCGGGCCCACAGCCTCAAGATAGTATTCTATTTATATCATACTATATGTATTATACATGTATGACTTATCATAATTTATAAGTAGCATGGTCATAATTGAAGAGGGTGTCTAAATTCACAATTTTGTTTTGTAAAAGCAGAGTGTAAATCTATAAAAATGGGCTTAGAAATATGCCCACCATAATGTTTATAGAGGTGATTTTCAAAACCTAAAGCCATATACCTAGAGCTATATATACTATGGACAAAAACCTTCTTCATAATTTTTAAAATATGTTTATTTTGTGTACAGTCAAGTTTTGAAAATTGCAATTTTTCTGTTTTGAACTTTATTTGACTAGGTTTGTAAAATGCATGCCTAGCCCTCATTGTTTAGTATTTTTGGGTGATACCAGTTGGATATGGTGTTTTTTATTGTTTTACACCTTCCTATACTTTGTTCTTGTACTATTCAATGTTTTCTTTTTGAGCCATAAAAAGTATTTTTTATACAAAAAAACTATATTTTGTATTAATGTTGATTATTTTGTTGATTTTACAGAATAACTCATCAATGGATCATTCGAACCAGTCATCTCAACAAAATATTCCTCGAAAAAGAGGTCGACGCAAGGAAGTAGAATTGAATAATATTCCAATTTTTCCTCGATATGATATTGTCCTTCAATTCACTCCTGTTGGGGGTAAAAGAGCTGCTATTCGTGCTGTCCATCAACAATGTCAAGCACTTATAGATCAGAAGTACATACCAAAAAAATAATACTATGAAAGCAACTGTTGAAATTAAATGTCCTGTATGTAAGCAATGTGTTCCAAACAACAATGTTTGTCAACAACCTAGGCAGCCTTTGAATCCAATTACAATTGAGGGCAATGGTAATGTACAAGATATAAGTCTTGACCATACTATTGACTCTGATTCACATAATGTGGTCCAAAATGTCTCTCAAAGATCAACTATTGATGATGCTACCATTGCAAATAATTTGTATCAAAGTATAGAAGGTTGTTTTGCTCAACAACCTATGTTGCATTTGTCTCCGGTTACGGTTGAAGGGAATGAAAGTGTAATGCTACCTAGTGGACAACAATTTGAACATGCATCCCTTGAGAAGTTAGATACAACTAGAAGTCATGAAAGAATTGAAAGAACTACCTTTCATGAACAAATAGATAGAAATGCACCTACAAAAAATCAAAATTCCGTAGATGCACAAGCTTCAGTAGAAATGACTGAAGGACAAATGGATAGAAATGCACCTACAGAAAATCAAAATTCTGCAAATGTACAACCTTCAGTACAAATGCCTGAAGGACAAATGGATAGAAATGCAACTACAGGAAATCAAAATTCTGCAGATGTACAAGCTTCAATACAAATGCCTGAAGGGCAAATGGATAGAAATGAAACTACATAAAATCAAAATTCTGCAGATGTAGAAGCTTCAGTAGAAATGGAAGAAGGACAAATTAATAGAGATGCATCTACAAAAAATCAAAATTCTGTAGATGTACAAGCTTCAGTACAAATGCCTGAAGGGTGTTCAACAAATCAAACTACATATGCTGTAACTAGAAGGTCAGCAGGAAACTGCTAAAGGACATCCTTATTGAGTCTTAAGAAGGGGTCTAGATGGTTTAACCGTAGACTAAATGAGGGGAACAAAAATTTTAATGAAATTGGTCGTAGATGGTTCTCTGGGAAGTCACTTGAAGATGTAGATGAAAATGACATTATTTCTGGAATTGGATACTTCATGAGCAAAACCTATAGTCAAGATTCTAAATTTGAGGATGTTCTTGAACACCTAGATGGAGTGCTTCATAAACTTCGATCAATTGTTATGCAAGAGATCCGTAATGATTTTATGCCTAGGAATATGGCTTTTGTATTTATTGAGTCAAGCATGGGCCATAAGGCTTTGCAATGTCTGAAGCAGATTGACCGTCATGGTGTATTGCAAGGGGTTAGTCCAACTTCAGTTTCCAAGAAGATGAAAAAGTGGAGCAAAGAAGCTGAGGATATTGATATGGGTTGGGAGAGAACTGATGGTCTCACATATGGAGTTAGAGTGAAGAAAGTAAAGTCATATTCTTCCTTTATGGTTGAGTCCTATGAAAAGAGGATTGGAAGTAGAGTCATTGAAGTTTCTTTCAAACTTGGTATTGATTCTCGTGTACATTATGATCGAGGTGGGTAGGTATGTGAGATATTATTTGAGTTACTAGAAGATAGTGGCTTTATGTCTTGTGTAAACCTTGGAAAATGGGATGGAAAGGAAGAATATAAACAGGTTTTATCACATGGTGTTGATCCTACAAATGAGGATAACTTAATGAATCAGATAAACAAACTTTCACAAGACGGGATCCTAATGCCAGATGGATGGGTAGTGGAAGTGAATTTGTTTGAGTGCCATGATCTAGTGGCCATAAGCACTTTAGTATGCAATAATAATGTTTCTCCAACAGGGAATAATTTTTGTCCTTGGTGCATATGCCATAAAAAAGCTATACACATGGTTACAGATAAAATCAAAATTCAAGATGGGGATATTATTCGTAGCATTTCCAAGTTTTATGCAATGTCACCAAACTTGCTCATAGTACGTTTTACATATTTATTAAAAGTTTACTAATTTTTGTTGATATCTTGCCATGAATTTCTTAATCTTACTTTGGGTTAACACTTTAGGAATTGAATCCTGCTTTGGAACAAAGCATTGAAGGATGGGAAGAAAAGTTGGATGAGTGTATTAGAGACATTCAACCAGCCTTATGCAGCAGAGTATTGAATATTATCAAAAAGTATCTCATGAATAGAACAAATGATCAAAAGGTACATGTTTTCAGAATTATTTCTTTACTATAAATGGAAATTATTATTATTTAACTAACTTGTACCTAGTGAAAAATGTGCTGCCAACTTATTACAGCTGACTCCTGGCTCAATGTCCAACCTTGTATATTGTGCTCGCCATGCCGGAATTAGAACTATTTTGAAGATGTTTCATGAAATTCTAAAAATTGCACAAGATTACGACAAGGTTCATCCAACTAGAGCGATTGAGGAAATGAAATTTTTTCAAATTTGGGAGGTGATGGAGAAAATTGATGTTCCATGTAAGATCGGGGAACCATACCATAATAGGGGCCAAGAGTACAATGATATTAACTATGGGCAATCATATGGATCCGCATCAGACAAGATCCTCATTCGACATGAGGGTATTTTAAAGGTTTAATAATTATGTTAGCATATCCAATATTTTTAATTGTGGGTCTTGACTAACAATAAGTGATGATTTTATGACGGCACAAGAGTGAAATTTGCTCTTATTTTTATGCAATTTTAATAGAAAATTAAGTAGTGTATCATGTACAATGAAATGTTGTGCTTGTAGGTTATTGAAGGCCTACCAGATGAAGAAAAGTATAAAAGGTTGGTGAGGACGTGGAAGTGTTATAAAGAATTCTACATGGTGCAATTGCAAGGGTGTGTAGGGGATGATAAATATGAATATTGTTAAGATCCTAGTAGGCGGCCTTCACTAACACCTCGAGGTTTTGGTGTAACGGTTCGTATCATTTGGTATCAGAGCCTCCACCCAGGTTCAAGTCACAAAGCGGGTGGCAACGTCGGCATTGCAGTGTTCGTCCGGGGCTCGTATGGCGCAAAGGGGACACCACCGTACGGGTGCACATCCAGCCCAGAGTCTGGACTGTGGAGCGTGGTGGGATGTTAAGATCCTAGTGGGCGGCCTTCACTAACACCTCGAGGTTTTGGTGTAACGGTTCGTATCAAATATGAGGAAAAGTACGCCAATTTATACTAAGTTCATATTATTATGTATTTTGGCATGGTGGTATTATCTCATTCACGATATAAATTTTGATCCACTATCATTGCAGGATTGGACTCCTTGCTAGTGAGTGGATTTGGTTGTGTTCTTGTTGTTTAGGAGATGAGATGGTTCCTTATATGCATATCCAAGGGGCCCATGCAATTCAGATGACTAGGGTTGCTCATTCTTATACTTTAGGACAGTTAAGGAATGAAGTAATGGAATGTAGCATAAGGAAATGGAAAATTTGAACAGAAACCAAGGAGGAGGAAGAGGAGTTGCTAAGGAGTATAGAAACACATTTGAACATGACAAAATGTGTCTTGTAAATGAGATGCAAGCACAAATTTTCAAACTGGTTATGAGATCAGAGGATACTTTCCAAAATTTTAAAGAAAGAAGATTTTTGGATTCCAATATTAGATGTCAACTTCGTGTTGAGTATGAAAAGACAAGAAGTCCACTAAATGACGAAACTGCAGCATAGTTGGCATCCCGCTTCCCTGATGTCACTTCTAAACAAGTAAACCAACTATTTCCATCATGGGTAAGACAATCTAAGAAATCATTGATTGCACCACCAACAATAAGAATGCCCTAATTTTAAATGGTTTCTAATTATGCTTTCATTTTATGGTGTGAGGACTCATAATCTATTTTTAGCTACTAAATACTAATATGTTCTCCCAGTTCAGTAATCATCTTCAAAGATCAAGGCCAATAAGCAAATATGGTGAAGAGGCTTTTCGTGAATCACATCTCTTCGGAAGGCGCAAGCAAAAAATAATGTTCAAAGAAGAAATAACACTAAAACTCTAAGTGTTTCATCCAAGAGGAAAGTGGCAACGCAAATTGATCAAACACAAGAATTGAATGGGGCAGCTGGTGTTGAAATACCTATGATGGCGACTGAAAATTATTGTAAAATTGGTGTTTCATCCTCAAGAAATGAAGCAGGGAAAATCAATGAATTACAAGAAGTGCTTGGAGCAGTAGTTGATATCCAAAGGGGCAGTAGTTGAAGCAGGGAAAATCAATGAATTACAATAAGTGTTTGGTGAAAAACAAGAAATTCAAGGGGTAGTAGTTGATATCCAAAAGATGGATGCTGGGAATCCTATAAAAACTGATGTCATTATAAGAAGTGTGAGATAAGCCAAAAAGAAAAAAGTCCTGGATGATCGAAATGCAACATTGTATGCAAAATGGTGAAAGAAACTTATGTTGCAATAAGCATTTCTAGTGATCTTGCCGTACTGAAAATTTATTCTATTGTGCTAACATTTATGTTACCAAATTTTGGAAATGTAACAAACGCTAGAAGGCATATTAAATATTTAATTTTATTTTTCAGTTATAAAGTTACAGTTGTTTTCTATGTTTGCTTATATTTTGTAAATTTCTGACTTTTTTAGGCCAGTTCTATAGGCATTATAGCTTTGGGTTATTCATTGAAATTTGGTTGCATGAGTATAATTGTACCATTGTTCCAGAATTGAAATTTCAGTTTCATTAGATAAAGAAACTTGCATAAATACAACAATACATGGCATCAAAATTCTCATAAATAACTTGAAAGTTCTCAATCCATCATCCCCATAATATCCTTGTAATATCCATAGTTCCAAGCAAACAACTAGGATCTACCTATGTCACCAAATCTACTCACATCTCATATCCACTAATCACTATCACTCTTTTAATTTCTTACAAATTAAAATATATATGCCTACAGTACACAAGTTAATTTTTCAATTTTGATATTGTTAACTTCCTGGCCTATTATGTACACTTATTGAAAAGTTAAATTCAAAATTACCATTCACATTAAATGCATCAAAAACATATACATTGCCGAGAAATACACACACACACATATATAATTTATGTATTAAAACTTGAAATGTATTTACATACACATCATATATAAATAATGTTATTCCATAGTTCTAGGCTGCTTGGGAGGTTTAGGCTTCAAGTCCTCCTTTTCTAGAGAAGATAAATTTGTACATTCTAGTCTCTTACTTTATCTAGAAGCTTCTGGTTCTTTAGAAGCTACAATAGGTGCATGCTCATATTTTCGTTCTAATTCTTTCACTTTTGTTGCACATTTGTGCAAACTCTCATTCAATCTATCTTTATCTTGGATGTACTTCTTCAACAATTCCACATTCTTCTTATTTTTCTCTTCGTGTTCCTTTTCCATTTGCTTTTGACGATCATTTGCATATTTCAACTTAGACTGAACTTGGGTCAATTTTTTCCTAAGCTGCTCTGTCTCTGTCTCCAACTCTTTTGCCCTCAATTTTGTATTATCTGGAGTATACACAATTACTACTCGCTGAAGTATGTTGTTCTTCTGCATAGTGGCAATTTGGGATTTCAGATCTTCTATCTCAGACTTACATCCCAAATGTTGTGATTCTCTATCCTCCAGTATTTTCAATCTGAGCTCTTTAATCTCATCTTCCCTCTCAGCTACCTTGTTTTTCAATGTTTCATATATGGTTGACCATGCAGAGAGATCAGCTCCGGCATTCATTGTTGCAATAGCATCCATCAAGGACTTCTCTCGAATTCTTAAGAAGGCACGATAGCTTTGTAACCCCTTTTTGACTTTTTCATGAGCTTGTATTTCTGTAAAATCTACGTCCAGTGACTTCTCTCTATTTTGCAAGGAACTCTCATACCTTATTAAAGCCTGTTGGTGTGCTAACATATTAATTTCACCAGAATCCAGATGCCTACTCTGTCCCTTACCAATTTCAGATTCTTTTAACTTTTCAACTCCTCTAATCTATAGTTCTGTAGTAATCTTTTCAAGTTCAACTATTTTTCCTTTCAACTCTTCATCTTTCTTAGCAATTATGTTTTTCATGTTTTCCTCTTTTTTTCTATATTCATTTATCTCAAGTTGATGTTTATTGTAGTCTTTAGCAAGGCTATTTTGAAACTCATCCTTCATTATTTCAATTATTTTGTTTAGCTTATTGACTTCAACCGTAAGTCTTTCTTCCTAGTCGATAATAGTCCTTAGAGGGGGGATGTCCAAAACCTCCGGTCGATGTTTCAGCTCATCTTTCAGTCTCTCTATGGTTTGTTCATCTTTCTTCCGATCAACCATATATGCTTCTCTGCATTTCTTATTTTCCTTTCTAAATTCATCCTGAATTTTTTATAGTTCCTTATTCAAAGACTGAAGAGCATAGTCCTTGCTTGCTATTGTCCTTCTCAAACTGCCCACAGTCTTCACAAGGGATTATTGTAATCTTGCAATTACCTGTAAACAGGGAAATTTTTAAGGAGGCTTCAAAAAATGGAATTTGGCAACTTTTTTTTGTGGAAAAAAGCATTGAAAATGCCTCCTACCATAAAGAGGTCCAACATTTGCAAATTTTTAATAGAAGATTCCATAGTATCCACGTGTTCTGTTTCTAACCTTGCAATTACCTGTAAATAGTAAAATTTTAATGAGGCTTCAAAAAAAGGAATTTGGCAAGTGTTTCTTTTTGAAAAATAACGCCTACCTTTAAGAGGTCCTGAATTTGCATCTGCTTAATCCTACAAAGTTCTACGCTCTGTATTGCGCTAAGATACCAATAGGAAAAGTTTTTTCTTTCAAATTTAGTTTTTTCTTTAAAATGCAACATTTCATCAAATAGCTTAAAAACAATTTTACCATCAAAAAAATATTTTGGAGTGGAAGTTTTCTCAACTCCCGATTGTGGAGGATAAATATCATCATCACTATGCTCCTCCTGTTCATTAAACTCAACATCATGCATCCCGTTTAAATTTATTTCTCTACCTTCATGTAATCCATTCATAATTGAGACAACATCAAATTCTTCAGGGTCACTTCCCATACCTTTCATACAGTACTCAAAAGGCTCTTCAGGGACTTGTACATTGTCCTTTGGAGATTGTTGAGGAACTTCCTGGTTAATTTTTTCCAGTTTTGACCTCTTAATGTATGTATTTTTAAATTTGCTTCCTTCTACAGTGCTGGGTTGATATAAGTCAATAATTTTTTGTAGTGTACCAGGGTAATTGAACTTCACTCTCTTCATTTTGCTCTCCTGCAGTGCAAAATGCCTTTTTTTCCAATACATGAGGGACATCTATGGCCAGGTCTTCAACCCAATGAATCACCAACTTCATACAATCACCTAAAATATATTGCTTGTGGTGATTCATAATTGTCCTAAGTACCATTTGAATTAAGGTTTTGTACAGTCCTGGGGGGACATCTTGCATCTTTAAACCATTCCGGGCAACCAAAACCTTTTTTCCACATATTTTGTTTGCCATCTCACCCTTTTCTACTTTGAGGGTTTTCTTGGTGGTCAACATTACTCCCCCCCTGCGTGGAATTTTCGTTGCACTGGACAACAAATCAAGGTCCAGACAAACCCTCCTCCAAAAAATAATCAATTCCTTGGACTGGACATCATAACTAGAAATGGAATTATCTATCTCTTCATTGTTGAAATTGAACTGAGCGAAAAGGAAACGATGCACTCCTGCTCTGACTAGGACATTTAGCATACCTTTTGGCCAGTTGGTTCTGTCACTCCATGCCTCAGTGCTCTCTCCGAATTTTCTGACAGTGAACCTCTCAGCAACTTCAGAACCCCTTGTTTCAATTGATGGCATGGAACATGAGGCTATTGTTTCCATTTTGCAGGATACTGGCACGCTCAGAAAGAATGAAGGGGATGCATGCACAGGATACCAGCACGCTGACTTTTCCAAACAAAAATAATAATTACAAATGTGTTTTGACGTTTCCAAACTATAATAAAAGTTACAAATGTGTTCTGACTTTTGTAAACTATAATAAAAATTACAAATGTGTTGTGACTTTTTCAAACTATAATAAAAATTACAAATGTGTTTCAAGTCAGCTATACACAACTTACATTTTCAATTTCAATATAGTTAACTTTCTAGCATGTTAAGTATACTTATTTTTCTAGCATGTTAAGTATATTGATTGAAAACAATAAAGTAAGAGTAAATAATAGAGTACAAATTTGGCATTCTAACTATTCTCGAAAAAATAGAGTAATAGAGTGAGAAATATACTAATAGAGTAATATTCTTCTCTACATGTTTTGATGTACTCTCAAACCAAACCCTCCTATTAAATTTTTATAGTAAATGGGTTTTTGAAATTGGATGGCTAGATATATTGAGAAGACTATCATTGTGTTAATTTTATATAACCTAACCTCATATGCTCACAGTTGACCTATGAAAGGTGCAATTTTAACATTTTTTTACTTTTATGGACACTTGATGTAAAATGCAAGCCATAAGCATAAAAATGCAAGCTAGGAATGCATAGCAGTCAAATTGAACACGAATGACTAAAATTCCAAATATCTTGGACAAATTAAAAAAAAATGACAGAAATTCTAAGTTTCGTAAAAAACAATGTATAAATATTCAAAACTGGGCTTAGGAAAATGCACACCACAGTCTGTACAATTGTCATAAGTTGAAACTAACACCATGGGGTTGAAGATAGATATATTTTTGACAAAATCCTCTTTCAGTTTTTTAAAATTATGTTTCATTTGTCCACAGTTAAATTGACAAAATGACAACTTTTGTGTTTTCAACCCAATTTTACCCAGATCAGAGAAATGCCCACCCAACCCTAAGTATTGGGTAGTTTTGAGTGAGTTTAGTTGGAAATGGTATGTTTTACTATTTTACACATTATTAATACATTTACTTTTTCAATTTGGGGTCAGAAAGTGTCTGTTGTGCAAAAACACTACATGGTTGTCTTGTATTTATGAAATATCCACCTAGATTAATAAAAATGAAAGCCAAACCCTCCTATTAAATGTTTATAGTAAATGGTTTTGGAATTTGTATGTCTAGATATATTGAGAAGACTATCCTTGTGTTAATTTTATATAACCTAACCTCATATGCTCACAGTCAACCTATGAAAGGTGCAATTTTAACATTTTTTTACTGTTATGGACACTTGGTGTAAAATGCAACCCATAAGCATAAAAATGCAAGCAAGGAATGCATAGCATTCAAATTGAACATGAATGACTAAAATTCCAAGTATCTTGGACAAATTCAAAATTAATGACTGAAATTCTAAGTTACGTAAAAAACAGTGTGTAAATATTAAAAAATTGGCTTAGGAAAATGCACGCCACAATCCGTACAATTGTCATAAGTTGAAACTAACACAATGGGGTTTAAGATAGATATATTTTTGACAAAACCCTCTTTCAGGTTTTTAAAATTATGTTTCATTTGTCCAGAGTTAAATTGACAAAATGACAACGTTTGTGTTTTCAACCCAGCTTTACCCAGACCAGAGAAATGTCCGCCCAACCCTAAGTATTGGGTAGTTTTGAGTGAGTTTAGTTGGAAATGGTATGTTTTACTATTTTACACATTATTATACATTTACTTTTTCAATTTGGGTTCAGAAAGTGCCTGTTGTGCAAAAACACTACATGGTTGTCTTGTATTTATGAAATATCTACCTAGATTAATAAAAATGCAAGCCAAACCCTCCTATTAAATGTTTATAGTAAATGGTTTTGGAAATTGGATGTCTAGATATATTGAGAAGACTATCCTTGTGTTAATTTTATATAACCTAACCTCATATGCTCACGGTCAACCTATGAAAGATGCAATTTTAACATTTTCTTACTGTTATGGACACTTGGTGTAAAATGCAAGCCATAAGCATAAAAATGCAAGCTAGGAATGCATAGCAGTCAAATTGAACATGAATGACTAAAATTCCAAGTATCTTGGACAAATTCAAAATTAATGACTAAAATTCTAAGTTGTTACGTAAAAAACAGTGTGTAAATATTAAAAAATGGGCTTCGAAAAATGCACACCACAATTTGTACAATTGTCATAAGTTCAAACTAACACCATGGGGTTGAAGATAGGTATATTTTTGACAAAAGCCTCTTTCAGTTTTTTAAAATTATGTTTCATTTGTACAGAGTTAAATTGACAAAATGACAACTTTTGTGTTTTCAACCCAGCTTTACCGAGATCAGAGAAATGCCCGCCTAGCCCTAAGTATTGGGTAGTTTTGAGTGAGTTTAGTTGGAAATGGTATGTTTACTATTTTACACATTATTATAGATTTAGTTTTTCAATTTGGGTTCAGAAAGTGCCTGTTGTGAAAAAACACTACATGGTTGTTTTGTATTTATGAAATATCCACCTAGATTAATAAAAATGCAAGCCAAACCCTCCTATTAAATGTTTATAGTAAATGGTTTTGGAAATTGGATGGCTAGATATATTGAGAAGACTATCCTTGTGTTAATTTTATATAACCTAACCTCATATGCTCACAGTCGACCTATGAAAGGTGCAATTTTAACCTTTTTTATTTTTATGGACACTTGATGTTAAATGCAAGCCATAAGCATAAAAATGCAAGCTAGGAATGCATAGCATTCAAATTGAACATGAATGCCTAAAATTCCAAGTATTTTGGACAAATTAAAAAGAAAATGACTAAAATTCTAAGTTGTTATGTAAAAGACAGTGTGTAAATATTCAAAAATGGGCTTACGAAAATGCACGCCACAACCTATACAATTGTCATAAGTTGAAACTAACACCATGGGGTTGAATATAGATATATTTTTTACAAAAGCCTCTTTTAGTTTTTTAAAATTATGTTTCATTTGTCCACAGTTAAATTGACAAAATGACAACTTTTGTGTTTTCAACTCAGTTTTACCTAGATCAGAGAAATGCCCGCCTGGCCCTAAGTATTGGGTAGTTTTGAGTGAGTTTAGTTGGAAATGGTATGTTTTACTATTTTCCACATTATTATACATTTAGTTTTTCAATTTGGGTTCAGAAAGTGCCTGTTGTGCAAAAACACTACATGGTTATCTTGTATTTATGAAATATCCACCTAGATTAATAAAAATGCAAGCCAAACCCTCCTATTAAATGTTTATAGAAATGGTTTTGGAAATTGGATGGCTAGATATATTCAGAAGACTATCATTGTGTTAATTTTATATAACCTAACCTCATATGCTCACAATCGATTTATGAAAGGTGCAATTTTAACCTCTTTTTACTTTTATGGACACTTGGTGTAAAATGCAAGCCATAAGCATAAAAATGCAAGCTAGGAATGCATAGCAGTCAAATTGAACATGAATGACTAAAATTCCAAGTATCTTGGACAAATTAAAAAAAAAAGACTGAAATTCTAAGTTGTTACGTAAAAACCAGTGTGTAAGTATTCAAAAATGGGCTTAGGAAAATGCACGCCATAGTCCGTACAATTGTCATAAGTTGAAACTAACACCATGGGGTTGAAGATAGATATATTTTTGACAAAATCCTCTTTCAGTTTTTTAAAATTATGTTTCATTTGTCCACAGTTAAATTGACAAAATGACAACGTCTGTGTTTTCAACTCAGTTTTACCCAGATCAAAGAAATGCCCGCCCAACCCTAAGTATTGGGTAGTTTTGAGTGAGTTTAGTTGGAAATGGTATGTTTTATTATTTTCCACATTATTGTACATTTAGTTTTTCAATTTGGGATCAGAAAGCGCCTGTTGTGCAAAAACACTACATGGTTGTCTTGTATTTATGAAATATCCACCTAGATTAATAAAAATGCAAGCCAAGCCCTCCTTTTAAATGTTTATAGTAAATGGTTTTGGAAATTGGATGTCTAGGTATATTGAGAAGACTATCCTTGTGTTAATTTTATATAACCTAACCTCATATGCTCACAGTCGACCTATGAAAGGTGCAATTTTAACATTTTTTTACTGTTATGGACACTTGATGTAAAATGCAAGCCATAAGCATAAAAATGCAAGATAGGAATGCATAATAGTCAAATTGAATATGAATGACTAAAATTCCAAGTATCTTGGACAAATTCAAAACTAATGACTGAAATTCTAAGTTTTTACGTAAAACATGGGCTTAGGAAAATGCACGCCACAGTTTGTACAATTGTCATAAATTTAAACTAACACCATGGGGTTGAAGATAGATATATTTTTGACAAAACCCTCTTTCAGTTTTTTAAAATTATGTTTCATTTGTCCACAGTTAAATTGACAAAATGACAACTTTTGTGTTTTCAAACCAGTTTACCCAGATCAGAGAAATGCCCGCCTAGCCCTAAATATTGAGTAGTTTTGAGTGAATTTAGTTGGAAATGGTATGTTTTACTATTTTCCACATTATTATACATTTTGTTTTTCAATTTGGGTTCAGAAAGTGCCTGTTGTGCAAAAACACTATTTGGTTGTCTTGTATTTGTGAAATATCCACCTAGATTAATAAAAATGCAAGCCAAACCCTCCTATTAAATGTTTATAGTAAATGGTTTTGGAAATTGGATGGATAGATATATTGAGAATACTATCCTTGTGTTAATTTTATATAACCTAACCTCATATGCTCACAGTCGACCTATGAAAGGTGCAATTTTAACCTTCTTAACTCTTATGGAAACTTGGTGTAAAATGCAAGCTGTAAGCATAAAAATGCAAGCTAGGAATGGATAGCTGTCAAATTGAACATGAATGACTAAAATTGCAAGTATATTGGACAAATTCAAAATTAATGACTGAAATTCTAAGTTGTTATGTAAAAAACAATGTGTAAATATTAAAAAATGGGCTTAGGAAAATGCACGCCACAGTCCGTACAATTGTTATCAGTTGAAACTAACACCATGGGGTCGGAGATAGATATATTTTTGACAAAAGCTTCTTTCAGTTTTTTAAAATTATGTTTCATTTGTCCAGAGTTAAATTGACAAAATGACAATTTTTGTGTTTTCAACCCAGTTTTACCCAGATCAGAGAAATGCCCACTCAGCCCTAAGTATTGGGTGGTTTTGAGTGAGTTTAGTTGGAAATGATATGTTTTACTATTTTACACATTATTATACATTTAGTTTTTCAATTTGGGTTCATAAAATGCATGTTGTGCATAAACACTACATGGTTGTCTTGTATTTATGAAATATCCACTTAGATTAATAAAAATGCAAGCCAAACCCTCATATTAAATGTTTATAGTAAATGGTTTTGGAAATTGGATGGTTAGATATATTGAGAAGACTATCCTTGTGTTAATTTTATATAACCTAACGTCATATGCTCACGGTCGATCTATGAAAGGTGCAATTTTAACATTTTTAAACTATTATGGACACTTGGTGTAAAATGCAAGCCATAAGCATAAAAATGCAAGCTAGGAATGCATAATCATTTTTGACAAAAACCTCTTTCAATAGCCTACTCTGTAACTAAATGGCTGATTATGTATACTTGGGTCAGTGATCCTTATTGACATATTTAGGCTTGGAAGCCAAAATGGTAAATAGGCTAAATGTTATCTATCAGTTACTGAAAAAGATAATCTTTACTAAGGCAGTAAAGGAGAGGATGATATAGAATGTATGCTATTTCTGCTTTGAAATGAAAAGTATGATTTTTTTCCTGGGAAAAAAATATATATTTTACCATACATGTTACACCACAGATCTATCATACAGAATTCACCAAATATTTTGTTGATTATGGAAGACTAGAATAAATAGCTATTAGGATAGTTTGAAGACAAAACATATGTATCTTTTCAAGATCCCATAGGCTAAAAAATGTATATTCTGATTTCAAACTTTGAAATATCAAAGATAAAAGATTTTTCCTTGGAAAACAAAAACCATTGATAACACAACATCAATATGTCATGTGATGCAGCCCTGCATGATCAACAGATAATACTACAAGGCTACACAATCAGAGTGCACAATCAGGACTGAATCACTACCAATCTCAGCAAGCACACAAAAAAGACTATTTGGAGTTCCCCAGATTCAGATTTATATTTACATATAAAAACTTCAAATTACAAAGTTCAAACATTTCACCATAGATATTACACCACGGATCTTTCATATAGAATTCACCATATTTATGATAGGTATAATACTTACATCTCCAAATGGGTTGCACCAGTCCTCATCCCCAATCCATAACAATGATGGATAGGATCCCATTGGTGTGAATCCCATGAAAAGTGCATTTGCACACGAGGCTGTAGGCTATTATACAAATACCGAAATTTAAATGTTGGTCCCACTCTCCATTTTCCAACAGGTTGACTATCATTGCTTGAGCCTAAAGATAGCTGATATCTATCAAGAAAGGTTGACCATGTATAGAAAACAACCTCCTTAATATTTGCATAGCCTTCTATGGTGAACTCTAGTGATTTGTTTTTCTTCACAATCCCAGGAGGTACGACATGCATTGCAATAAGCTCAAAAGTAACCATGAAACTTTCATATGAACAAGGAATTTCCACAAAAGATTCACTACGTATCATGTTACGAGACCTTATGTGGTTGAAAAATTTATAGGAAAGAAGATGGATATTGTGACGATGGATTCGATGTGGCTGCAATACTCGAACACATGATGGTAATGCATTGTGAGTTCCATATTCTGTAGAGGCAACTAATCTGGAAGTCAAAACTTCATCATCACCCTTTGTTGCAAGAAGTTGGAAAGTGGTGTGCTTATCATCTTTCATAGCAATAAAATGACAAAAAAAAGATTCTCCCGTTCGAGTGCTCTTGCCCCACCTTTTGATAGATCTCATAGTTGTTAGGATATTTAGACACTTAGGAGTTAGTTAAGATCAACTTGTGTAATATATCTGTTAGGAAAAGTGTATTTCTTTAGTATGCATTAGTATGCATTTGTAAATATTTAATCCGACGGTCACGATATGTCGTGATCCGACGGCTCAACTTCTCTTAGATCATACCTAACCTTGATTCGTGGCTTAACACCTGATTGGTCCATGATCTCTATTTAAAGAGCATGAAGGATCATTGTTTAGTCGATCGATTATGAGAAGCTCATTTGTAACTTTCTTTCTTTGCATAATAAATTGCTCCGTAGAAGCTATTTGGACGGGGCCGTGGAGTGTTTCCCTCTTGACGGTTTAAACCACGTCAAAACATCGGTGTGTTGATCTGTGATCTATTTGTGTGAAGTGGTTGCTCTAGGTGTTTGGTCTTTTGGGAGT
Organism: Larix kaempferi; assembly: GCA_027924585.1. Classification (NCBI taxonomy): domain Eukaryota; kingdom Viridiplantae; phylum Streptophyta; class Pinopsida; order Pinales; family Pinaceae; genus Larix; species Larix kaempferi. The sequence continues at coordinate 15,861,788 of BSBM01000136.1, forward strand.
ACCCTGTGTACCCGAACAACAGTAAAGAAAACATCAACAATGCCTGCAATAAAAATAAAAATAACATTAGTTACTATAAAGATAACATTAGTTGCACAACTGGGTGAATGTGGGGGAGGTATTTATATCAGATTCTTAGGCAATCAGTTTTTTCGTGTTTGGTTAGGTTGTGGCAGAGGATCAAACACTGGAGTTGAACTGATAGCCAGCTGGGCTTTACTATTCTTTGCTAACTTTAAAAGGGTCACATTACTTCAGGTTTGTGGATATTCAAAACGCATCTTCGACTAGTTGATAAGGAAATCAATGTTACAGGTTACAAATCTGGATCAGTGGAAACAAAGATTAACAAATGTTGGGAGTAATTTTCAGTATTTATCATTTTGTCATATTCAAAAGGAACTCAACACACAGGCATATTTGCTATCAAAAAAAACTATTGGTCTGGAAGAGGGTACACTTTATTTCGAGGAATTTCTGGATTCCACGTTAGTGGATAAAGGTTCTATCCATTGTAATGAGTATATAGTCATTTGTGCATTAGATACTATCTGAATACTTTTACATATGTGCACTCTACCCAGTTTAGTACATTTCTAGCTTTTAATATTTTTTTGTCTCGGTCAATAAGGCATAGTGATCAATATGTACTGATGATTTAATGTGGAATCTGTTCTATTCAGTAGAATATACAACTAATAATTGTTACAAAGAGTCTCTACAGAGTCTAGCTAATAGTTTTATTTGGAACTTATGCACCTTATGTTTTCTGTAATTTTTCTTTGATTCATAAACATGAATAGCAAGAAACTGGGTTTTTTTTTTCTGGGTGAAAAAAAATTGTGATATAAACTGAAAAATATGAATTAAAAGATACATGTATACTCACCATCAATGATTTCAATTGATATCAATAAACCTTGTTTTGTATAGAACACCTCATGTGGATGTAAATTCACACCTTGGGGAATATGTTGGCCTCTACCAATAACATCCAACTCACATTAAAAAATTCTTACCCAACAGAATGTTCCACTAGTAGAAGCATCTACTAAACAATTCAACACTTCCATAGGATATGGAATTTTCAATGACTCTTCTTCAGAAATACAAGGCAAATTTTCATAATAAATACGGACATACATGCCTGCCTTTATGGTAAAGTCAAATGGATTTGTGTTGTGCACCAGAAGTCCATCCATTTGAATGAATTTCTTTCTTCCAATCTTGATAAAGCGATCATCTCCCAATAAGGGAGTCACATCTGACCTAGATCCCATGTAAAATCCTCGCTTGATGACTGCAGTGGAATGGTATTCATATGACCTTGAAGATAACTGTGATTTTATTTCAGATAATGAAGGATGGTGCAGCATAAGTTTGCCACTATCATCTGCATACACCATTAGAACGAGAAAAACATCATCTATACTACGTGTCCATGTGCCACTAGTACCAATAGTGTAAAGAATTGGATCATTCTCACAAGGATCCAAGTTTTTCAACTCGACATTTCCTGTATGGGACTCATCAATAACTTTGTAGAGAATGATCTCTTCTAAACCACTTTCTTCTTTAAGAAGGGCAATAGTATCGAAGTTTGGAGCTTTTCCCCTAACACACTGCATAGATGAGCGACAACGGAGTTAATAAGTTATTTGCATATTGTTAAGCTAGACCTGAGCATCATTACCGCTAGACTCTATTTCATCATCACTCCAATAATCATTTTTAACAATTTTACATAATTGTCGTGACTTCCTTCGTTGTTTTTCTCATATAGCATCCTCTTCTACAAGTATTCAGAATGCTTATTCCACAACTTCTAGAGGCAACGACTTCTATTCTTTATGTGGCAATGGATTAGGGTTTGTACTGAACATGATTAAATTTATGAAAATTTATAATTTGCAATCATGACAAGATGCCCAAAGGGGCCACACAGGTTACACAGGGGATCTCTGAATTGGAAATTAATAGTGAAAAAAACAATCTAGCTCTATAGGCACAATATAAATGCTACACTAACCTTTGGTAAGAACCATTAATTTCTTTTCTCCTTGTAACCAGGGTTATGGCATTGCATACACAACAAAATAAAATCTTCCAAGTCCTATAATATTTCTGCATCAAAAAACTAGGGGTAAAATTGATTACTGTGCATATACAGTATCTGGTAAATAACTGTTATAGCCAGACTGGTTAGAAAAAAAAATGTACAATGGAAATTAGAAAATGAATGTTACAAACCTTATAAAAATATAAAAATGAAGAATCTGAAATAGAAATACAAATGATAGTGGCAAACTTATCCTACACCATCATACATTGTCTTTGGTCAGAAAATTTCGATGCAATCTGATCTAGTTTGATCTGGAATCGCATCCCATGTGATCTGGAATTGTACAACAGAAATTAAAAAATAAATGATACAAGCCTTATAAAAATATATAAATGAAAAAAATGGATTTTCAGCAATTACATTCGTTAAGCGAATCCCAAACAGAAATACAACCATATCTGAAAAAAAATATTATACCCTTTGTTCAGAAAATTTCCATGCAATCCAAATTGGTTTGATCTGGAATCGCGTCTGATCTGATTTGATCAGTGATTTTTTTTTATGAAGGGGATCCACCCACCTATGGTTCACAGGGTTATCTTGCTAGTTTTTCTTAAGAAGGGACTTGGTTTGTTCATAGGGTTATCTTACAGGGCTTGTGAATGAGGTCAAGCATGGCAGACGGCCTAGTTTGATCAGAGGTTCTGGGTAAAATCGAAATGGGTCAAAAAATCAGCTGATGGAGGTTCTTGGTAAAATCAAAACGGGTCAAAAAATCCGCTGATGGAGGTTCTGGGTAAAATCAAAATGGGTCAAAAAATCCACTAATGGCGGTTCTGGGTAAAATCGAAATGGGTCAAAAAATCCGTTGATGGAGGTTCTGGGTAAAATCGAAATGGGTCAAAACATCCGCTGATGGAGGTTCTGAGTAAAATCGAAATGGGCGGTCATAAAATCCGCTGATGGTTACTACCACACATGAAAAATTCAAAATTTTTACCTAACCGCACATCGTTATCCGTGCAAAATTGTTAACCACACCAATTTACCTCACATGGGTCTGCATGCAGTCGGAAAAGATTTTTGATAGAGTTTCGTTAAGTGATTAACTACACTAATTACATTTTAATTAACTTCTAATCCATTCCTTATTTAGGATACATTTCGGGGGTGGTAGTTTGTTATGTAGTTCAAAATTAAATAATTATAAAAAATATAATATAAAAAATAATTGGTAGCTTATGCATGGATAAATGGTGTTGAGTTGATGCATGTATAACTCGTAGTGGTAGCTCATGCATGAATAACTCCTTAGTTGATACATAGATAAGTGGAAATTTGTGCAACTATAAATGAAGAACAAGTAACTTGTAACCTATATTCACCATCCACAATTTAAGTGACTATGTTAATTTAAACTTTGTGTTGAAATGGTATTCATACTTTAAAAAGATTCAATATTCTTCAAAGAAAATCCAATACCATTTTGAGTGGCATTCATCCTTTCTATATCTCCTCCATTGGAGGATGAGTAATTGTTTTAAAATCAATATTAATTCAACCATAAATTCTTTATCCCTTTCAACAACATTTATTTTAATATTTTACAAGAAAATTATTTTGGTTCGCGCTTTAAATATAAGTACTACACTCATGCAGCACCATGGTTTAAATTTAAAAGTCGCTCAAACTACAATCAAGGATTGTCATGAAATTAATACAAATCCGTGTATCCAAGTTGGGAACATTAAAACATAAGAGGCCTCCATATTTTATATAAAAATAGGTGAATGGTGTTCAAACGGAAAGGACCAGTGGAAGATTATTTCTCTTCACACATTTTTAACACATGATTGATGGTAAAATAAGATCTACACAGTCTAGCCACAAAATAATGTGACGTTGACTCAGCCAGAACTTCTAGGCACAAAGAGGTCCAACATTTAGGGGCAGATGCAATGGACAAGGACAGCGATGTCACTATACCAACAAGTATTATGGGCTTCCTATGGGGAAGAGCGTTTGGAGGTGCCGCGGGATTCGAACGCTGGACTGACCTTCACAAAGTCAAGGTACGAGTCATTGATATATCTAAATCTAACTTGCGGATTAGAAAATATGAGAGTAGGGCAGCCGCTTGGTTGGCAAAGTTGAGTCAATAAGCACTGGATTGCCACACATTCAAACAAATATGCACACATCAAGTTGACATCTGGCTATTTACACTGTTGTGGCTGGGACTGCGCAGCGCCTCCTTGTAATAATTTGCTTACGGTTAGTCAATGTGATACACCCAATGTGTATGTATTTGGCTGGAGCGACATGCTGTGGTTGGTGTTGCTGGGTTATTCTCAATGAATTGGAATTTAATTCGATACTGAAAAGATTCAACAAATTCAATAGTTGAGAGCATACACCAGCCTAGATCCAAATCCTAGGTTCTATCAAGCACCGAGAGGAATCAAATCTCCCAAGGTATAAACCTCTCCTCGAATACAATATTCTATTTTATAATTATTATTATAAAATATAAATATAATATAATAACAAAATATAATATAACACCATAAAAATATAAAATATTTTATTTTTATTTTTATAATATAATACCATGGGTACAATATTTTATTTTTAGTTTTAGTTTTAAAATATAATACCATCGGTACAATATTTTATTTTTATTATTTTGTTACTCGAAAAACACTCAACAAACACTACAAGATCTCCCTCATATTAGGCTTTAGAGCGCCTCTTGGCGCAATTATCTTTTAGGTTTGAGAGCATACATTATCTTCTAGGCGATAGAATCTCATGCCTGCATTAAAAAAGATGACGGGAGACAGAGGAATGGGAATGGGAGTTTTCAGTTTTTTTTTCAAAAATTAGGAAGCCAAGCTCCAAGTGCATTGTCAAAGAAAAAGATAAGTGAGAGAATTTATGCAAATTAGGAATATTGACCATGTATTCTCCATACTGGTTGTAGAGTAACATAATTGTTCTATCATTCAACCATTTACTTATGTTAAATGGTTGTAGCGTAACATAATCACTCATTTATGTTCATCGTTCAATCATGCATTTATTTATGTTTATTATTCAATTTCAAGTCTAACTCGAAATAGACAGAGTGACGATATGGTTATGGCTAAATTTGTAACATTACAAATTTTGAGATTTGTAATGTTTTGAATGAATTTTTTCCTATCCTAAGAGGATAACGGCATCAAGAACAAATCCCCCTGGCCATAGAAGATGCAAAAAGAAAAGATTTCAACTGAATTTCTCTTGATTTGACTGGATAAATGAAAAATGATATGTAGATACCATTTTGGGAAATTATTGTGACGACAATGTCAAGATTACAAGGGCTTGGCTTGACTGTAGGAGGGCGCAACGGACAATGGGTGCAAAATGACCAAAACAAAAATACACACATCAAAATAACCTAGTAGAGGACCCAATGCGAGAGAAGCAAACTGCCTAAAACAGTCTGTGTATCTTCCACTAACCAAGAACATGATTTCTACATATGGCAAAGTCTCTCGAATGATCGAGGCATCTAGAAACATCTCTAAATTGGCTTCTTCGAGAAGCTAAAAGTTATATCGATATTTACACTGCCAACTACCAACACGCATGGCGATCCATCTTGCATAAATGCATATCAGTCGGACACTTGCGGGATGATACAGGTGGTTTCCAAGTTGATGACGTGGCTGTTGGAATTAATATCCAACACTCCCCCTTAATTTCAATAACCACATTACAACTACACGGCTTACAAAAAATCATGGCCTACTGGTCTAAAGTCTCAGCTAGGCAGCTTACATGTAGTTACAATAAAAACACTTCAAATTTTCTTCAATTTTGTTGTTGGTTCATGAGTCTTCATCATCAGATTGCTCTCATGTCTTAGAGAGTCTTATGGAAACTCTGTTGTTGCATAGGCTTTCTAAAATTCATACTAAAGGCGTAGGCTCACTCTACGCTCTTCCTTCCCCACGAATGGCAAACTTCAACAAATCACTCATCAATGAGAGAGGATCACACAAAGGTTACAAAGCTCAGAAGGAAACAACCTTCAAGAAACACCATTCATTCTTTCAGCAACAAACAACATGAAATTCATCCATCATCCAATTGTGGCTTCAATCAGCATCAATATTTTCAAAAAAAAAGAATGCAAGTTACTATGGCATACAACAAATGTAAAACAACTAAAAACATACAAAAATTCTTTGAACATTTTCTTCATTGAAAGCACGAGGTCATTTCCTTTTTCATTTTCCAACGGTGCAAAACTTTGAACTGGTTACGTGTTGGATTCTTCATGAATTTGATCTTAACTTTCTTCTTCTTGTTTATGTTGCATGGAAGCTTCAATACTTCAGCTCTTGCAGATCTAAGTCTACAATCAAAACTTGCACAAACACACAGAGCTAAAACTTTACATAAAGTAGGATTTCCTTCATTCATATACTCTTTGGCAGCTTGGTCTGTTGCAATTGCAACCTCCATGGTTGCATTCTTTTCATCTTTAACTTCCATACATGCTTCAACCACTGCAACAATGGCACAGTTATATTCAGCAAGACAGTCCACAACATCAACATTCCTTGGATTTTCAAGCCAGTCTGCAATTAATTTTAAATTTGCCTCATATCCATTGCATTTTTCAGCATCATGATGGATGCCTACAACTTGTATCAGTTCTCCTTCTGTTGCAACTTCTATGCAATTTGCAATTATCTTATCAAATTCCTTCTCAACTGCTGGTTGATTTCTCTTTGTACTTGCACATTCACTAGCAATAGAATGGTTATGAAAAACGTTTTCCCTCATGGGCTTGGTCTTTACTGGTTGTTCACCTTTGTCTTTAGTTTCTTCTTCAACCTTAAATGGCTGACCTGCAACTATCTCGGTTGCATCTACATCAACTATACAAGTCTCTGCTTCAACAGTGAGGTTGTCATCTTCTTTATCATTTTCATCCACACGTATATATGTATTGTGGGCTACACTTATTTCATCCTCAATTTCTTCATTAACACCTTCATCATCCACGTGTGTATTTTCACAGTGGGATTTACTAGCGTCATGTCCATTCTCTTCTTCAAACATAAAGTCCACATACCTCAGAAATTCATCTATAATATCATCAACCTCATATTCAACTTTAGTTGTTGAATTCATCATGTATCTATTTTTTGTTGTTGCAATGGAAACTTCATTTTCATCAACACCATCCACATGCATGTTTGCATTGTGGGATTCACATTTTTTTACATCCACATGTGGTCTTGCATAGTGGGCTTCACAAATGTCAATTTCTTCAAGTTTATATTCCACTTCTATGGCACTTTGATGCATGCAATCTTCAATTCTTTCAAACTATTATGCAACACACAAGAAGACTTCTTTATTTACCTTTTAAGATTTCTCTTCTGCAAAATTTTCTTCATTATTATCCTCTTTTTCTTCATCTGTATTCTTTGTATCTTCAATCTTCTCTTCTACTTCAACAAGTAGTTCATTAACCTCATAACAATTTTCAGCATTTTCCATGACAACTGCATCAACATTCTGACTTTCCACACCATGTAGCTTAGCTTGATGTTGATTGGTGTTGCTACCCCTTACACCAAATTCTCTTCTCAAGCTTTCCCAGGCCTCTTTAGCACTGGTTGCATCATCAACAATGTGGAAAACACTATCTTCCATGGCTTGATGTATGAGGTATAATGCAGAGGCATCACTTGTCTCATCATAAGGTTCATTACATTCATTTTCAACACTTTTCAATACACCTTCAACTTGAAACATAGTTTTCATTTTAATAGACCAAAATTCATAATTCTTACTTGAGAAAACTAGAATTGGTAGAAAATCATGACAGACTTCTTCAACTTTCATCTCATCTACATCATACAAATATGTAATGCAAGACTTGAATTTCTTTTCCTTAGGCAATTTGAGTCTTCTGCTCTTCCTCATCTTTGTCTTGGGTTCTGCTGAAAATCCATCGAGATTCTGCTCTTCTGAACTTAATTTCTTTAAACACGGGCAGGCTACAACAATTTTTTTTCTACACGGCTAAACTCTGCCAATGCAGAAACACATGGGATTCCTTCTGTAAACTCCTAATTTCAATTTCATTCTAGCCGATTTCTTTGAATCTTCTCAACCACTACACCCAGAAAACATCAACCATTCACAGGTGACAGGCATATGAATGCACAATATTCATCATCAAACACAACCATAGTGAAAATACTTCTGAGCTTCTATTCAACTCAAAGTTCAACTCCAGGCTTCATCCTTCACAATTTTCATCCACAAGAGTAAGAGGGATTCACGAGGTTTCTCAACCGCTTAACGATGGGAGAACTCTGCTTCATTTTTCTCAACCATTAAAAACATGGGAGCGCACCACCTTCAATTTGCTGAAGACTAAGGACTTCAACAACTAATCCTTCATAAGACCAGTGCCAAACTTCAACTCTGTGTCTATGTTTGACTTGCAGCTTAGAGACAACATGCACACTTTCTCGGTGCCAGAGTCAATGCTCTCCCTCAGCTCGCTTGAGCATCGAAGTCAGGCACAAGCTCTTCAATCTTCCAACTATCATCGATACAAGGTACAAATAATCCAATAGCATGAACAGTCTCTATTGATGTATTTGTAACTTCGGAATGTATTTCATATATGTATATTGTATTCCTATAGAGATGTTATTATTCCTCTATACGGAAGTGTTGTCATTTATATTGTAAGTGTCGTAACTTATACTTGATGGGTTATTAGACCACCTTGATGGGGTCGGCCCTGTATAAGTCATGTGGGTTAAAGGGTTATTAGACAACCCTATTGGGGGTCGGCCCTGTTAGCATTATGTTAAGTCGTTAAGTTGAGGCCGACCTATTAAAGGTTATTAGGCAAGTCAAGTCATGTATAAATAGAGTGCAGGATGCACTCTATTTGATCATTCACTTTCTCACTTATACACTCAATGGAGAGTGGCACACTAGTGGAGGAGGAGATGTTGTTGCTAGGAGACTATCTCTTATGCTTGGGTTTTGTATCATTGCTCTATCTATCTCTGAGGAAGTTATTGGGGTTTTCACCTTTATGGTTTTCCCCAAGGAAACTCTGTTTGTCTATTGTCTCTTGTGATTGATATTCTGTACATGTTATTCTCTCGGTTAAGATCCTATATCATATTGAATTGATGCTCAAAACTTAACATGGTGTCAAAGCTGACCTGAGAAGAACACACTATGAAGTTGCGCAAACTAGGGCTTCTTATTTTTTGGGTTTCTCTCCACATATCGTAAAAGGCAGGATGCTAGATTGACTCTCCTCAGCAAGGCGCATCTTTCTGTCCAATCAGAATTCAATTCTGAGCACTTTCAGTTTTGGCCCTAAAGATTAGGGTTTCCACAAAAATTAGAATTTTTGAAATTTGAGACCATGGCTGGAAGCTCCTCAGAAAAATCGAAGTTTAGAGACCAAGATCGAACTTTTTGGAAGGGTGAAGCTCCAGGAAAATCAAACCCTAATTTTGCGTCCTCCCTAGTGAATCCGGAAGTTTGAAAAGCAAATTTGAGGGGTGAAACTTTGCAGTTTTCAAATTCTGGGTATATTAGCTTGATCAGCTCATCAAGGCGAATCTTTCTATCCTTTCAGAAGTTTTAAATTCAAAGTTTGAATTTTTAGGGTTTCTTTGACAAACCCTAATCTAGCTCCAGATCCAGATTTCTACAAATCAAGTGGTAAGACCTAAATCTTTTCTATTTCCATTTGAAGTACTCTTTAAGATGTCTCACCACACCAAGCTTGAGGATAAGCTTGAAGGGGTTGATAACTTCCAAGCATGGAAGTATAGGATTGGGCTAATCCTAGAAGAAAATGAGTTGGACACTTATATAAGTGAAAAGGTTCCAGTTCCAGAGAGAGATGAGACTAAGGCTTCACACAAGAAGAACTTGGTCAAAGCCAAGAGAATCATTGTTGATTCTGTTAAGGAATATCTCATACCCCATGTGTCCTCCCTAAGGACACCTAAGAAGATGTTTGATTCCTTGACCAAGCTATTTGAAGGGAAGAACATAAATCAGAAGATGACATTGAGGAATCAACTAAAGAACATCCAGATCCAGAATGCGGAGACCATGCAGTCTTACTCTTCAAGGGTCTCCCAGAAAAAAGAACAACTTGAAGCTGTGGAGAATGGAGAAGTGGTAATGACCACTCTTAATGGCCTTCCTAGGTTATGGGATTCCTTCATCCAAGGAATTTGTGCTAGGAAGAAACTTATCTCTTTCAGCAGGCAGTGAGAAGAATGATCACAGGAAGAAGTTCGGATTATAGCTCGAGAAGAAAAGATGGGGAATGAAGATCAAGCTCTCACATCACATACCAAGGAGATGACACTTTTCCTTAGATTGTCCTAAGAACAAAAGGAACAACAACAACAACAACAACTAGTGCAAGCAATCTGACAGGTATGACTGATAGGTATGTTTTGAAATCTGTTCATGATTAAGTTTATAATATGATTGTCTTCATGTTATTGAGTTTAGTAACAATCTTGTTTAATTTTAGACTTGTCTTATCACCCTAGTAAAAGTATGAATGCATGATAGAAGACATTCATTGATTATGGTTATGATCATTATGATTGTATTATGATTGTACTAATGCACTGTGGTGTTGTATGAGGAGAATGTTATCCACTAACATGAAGGTACAAATCAAGTCCTAGATCGAGACCGTAGTGACATGAAGACAAAGACTCATCCATAGTCATGGATCACATAGAGGTATGTATAATTTGATTGTACAATGGTTAACTTATGTGTTATGTAGGTCATTGAAGAGAACAAAAAAACATTGCTAGATATAACTAGCAAATATGATGACTAGGTATGTTTTTCCTATATCAAGTTAGAATCCTACCATATGTAAGGATATTATACTTTTGTATGATTGATAATGATTATTCATGAAGTTATAAGTTTGAGTAATCTAGGGTTTATGCATATTATGTTCCTCACTTTGATTAATGATATGACTAACCAGAAAAAGTCCTATATAAACCTTGAATACTAATGCTTATTATCTGTGTTTGAAATGATCATGACTATACATGTTTAAGATTATTGTGTTTTGATAGTATTGAGATTATACTAATGAATGTATGATTATGTATGAGATCTCGAGGGTAACACAATGATGATACTAGTAAGCATGCATAGTGATCGAGGATGGATATAATTTCAAGGACAGATAATCCAGGAAGCAAAGATCAAGAGGGAGCACACTCCAATAGTTCCTACCAGGAAACAAAGATTGAGAGGGAGTCCACCCAACAAACAAACAAAGATAAGTATTTGAATTGTCATTTCTTGTGTTTAAATAATATTGATCAATGATGTATATGCTTATGTTCCTAGACTTAGGTTGTGTATCATGCATATTATAATAATTGCATTAATGAAGAATATACCACTAATATGCATGTAATGGGTAAGTGGCCTATGGCACTGTACAATATTCCATTGCTACTTATATAGAATGAAACCTCTTTGCTGACATGTAGGGAGTTGTGTACACTCTTAACAATGTTCTGGTAGAGATTGGAAGGAATCTAGAAAGTTACGGGATATGGATATATGTTGTATTGAAGCGTTGGCTAAATTAATTGCATGACTATATGACATATTTTTTTATGTGTAAGAATTTGTTCTGAAAACTATGAGATGTTTCTAATCATGCAATTTAACTTGTCTTGTAGGAAAGATCGTATATCATCACCTACAAAAGAAGGACTACAACATTTACTCCAGCAACAAAGCTATCTATTGAAGAATTTGAAGTTCCCATGATCCGGGATGAAGCAATGATCGAAGAGTACCAGTTGATCATGAAGAATGATGTTTGGGATGTGGTCCCAAGACCTGAAGGGAAGTCTATTGTGAATTCCAAGTGGATCTATAAGATCAAGCATGTTGCAGTTGGTAGCATAGAGAAATACAAAGCAAGATTTGTAGCTCGTGGCTTCTCCCAGAAAGAGAGAATAGACTATGAAGAGACTTTTGCTCCTGTAGCCAGATACACTTCCATCAGATCAGTACTTGCTCTGGCTGCAGTGATGAAATAGAAGATAACCCAGATGGATGTCAAGATAGCTTTCTTGAATGGTGTAGTCGAGGAGGAAGTGTATGTAGAGCAACCACTTGTTTTTGAGACACATGACAGGGGATCATATGTGTACAGGTTGAAGAAAGCCTTGTATGGCTTGAAGCAAGCTCCTAAGACTTGGTATGGTAGGATAGACAGCTTTCTATCCAGTTTGGGCTTTACCAAGAGTAAAGCAGATTCCAACCTTTACTACACAGTTGAGAAAGGTAATCCAATGATACTACTTTTATATGTAGATGACCTGTTTGTTACATGTGAGGATAGATTGATTTCCGACACAAAGAGGAAGCTTGCTACCAAGTTCGAGATGAAGGAATTGGGGATGATGCACTATTTCCTAGGCATGGAGGTGTGGCAGAGTGCAGATGGGATCTTCTTTGGATAAGGGAAGTATGCAGTAGAGATCTTGAAGAGGTTCGGGATGATGGACTGCAAAGCCATGGCCACACCTATGGCATCGAACCTGAAGCTTCTGTGTGATGCTTCATCTGAGAATGTTGATGTCACGGTGTATCATCAGATGATTGGGTCCTTGATGTACTTGATGAATACGAGACCATATATTTTCTTTGCGGTGAACACATTGAGCCAGTTCCTTATGGATCCGAGAAGTGTTCACCTGGTTGCTGTAAAGCATATTCTGAGGTACTTGAAGGGTATAGTTGATTATGGGCTCAAGTATGATGCGAATCAAAAGTTTAACCTGGAGGGTTATGTTGATTCAGATGTGACAGGCAGTGCTACAGATAGGAAGAGCACTTTGGGGTGCTGCTTCAGTATGGGATCAGGTGTGATCTCTTGGTTTAGCAGGAAGCATTCCTGTGTAGCACTGAGTACATCCAAAGCAGAGTATGTTGCAACTTGTTTAGCTTGTTGTGAGGCAGTATGGCTGAGGAAGCTACTATCTGAGCTATTTTATCTCTAGTTGGATGCTTGGTATGATCAGTTGGATCATGTATATGTATATGCATCAGGACGATGCAGTGATGATGATCAGGAGGATCATGTGAGATGAGTATCAGGATGATACTCTTGATGACATGCATCAGGATGATGCTATGATGATGATCAGGATGATCATATGTGATGATATGTATCAGGTGGATACATTGCATAATCAGTTGGATTATGTGTGATGAGTTCTGAAGACACAGATGCACATGGGCTTTTCAGACATGGTTGTAGATGTGTTCTCCCATGGTCGCGATGTAATTGCCGGGCTTTTCCGACATCGGGGTAGATGTGTTCTCCCATGGTCGTGATGTAATTACTGGAGCCATTCTCACATGGTGGTAGATGTGTTCTCCCATGGTGCAGATGTAAGGGCTGAAACCATTCTCACATGGTGGTAGATGTGTTCTCCCATGGTGCAGATATAAGGGCTAGAGCCATTCGAGCATGGTTGAAGTGTGTCTTCCCATGGCTGTGATATAAGTGTCGTGCCATTCCTAGCATGGTTGAAGTGCGTCTTCCCATGGATATGGGTGTAAGTGCGATGCCATTCTCGCATGGTGGAAGTGTGTCTTCCCATGGCGTAGATATAAGTGATGAGCCTTTCACGGATGGTTGAAGTGTGTCTTCCCATGCCGATGAATGTAAGTGCTGTGTGATGTGCATCTGGGTTGTGCTTCGTGAATGATGTTATGATTAGTATGATCATGAGTATCAGTATGATACTCTGTGGCCGTGGACAGGTTGTGTAGTGGCATGTAAAAGGTCCTGGGAGATCCGATAGGTTGAGTTGTGTGCTCGTAATCAGTCCTGGGATACTCTTGCTAGGTTTTGTTGACACACGTAATAAGTCCTGAGGATTCCATAGTATGGCCACTGATGATGAAGACCTATAGGTGGTGGGCCTACATCCAGCATGAAAAAGGGTTGGCTCTGTAGAAATTTCTATGACGAGTAGATTGGAGATTGATTGAGATAGCAGCAGTAGTGACAATGAGGATGATCCAGTGACGATGATCCAGAGAAGAAGACTTGTGCTAGTAGATCTATGTCGAGAAAATACCTTCCTATTTAAGAGGGAGTGTTGATGTATTTGTAACTTCAGAATGGATTTCATATATGTATATTGTATTCCTATAAAGATATTATTATTCCTCTATACAAAAGTGTTGTCATTTATATTGTAAGTGTCGTAACTTATACTTGATGGGTTATTAGACCACCTTGACGGGGTCGACCCTGTATAAGTCATGTGGGTTAAATGGTTATTAGACCACCCTATTGGGGGTCGGCCCTGTCAGCATTATCTTAAGTGGTTAAGTTGAGGCCGACCTATTAAAGGTTATTAGGCAAGTCAAGTCATGTATAAATAGAGTGCGGGAGGCACTCTATTGTTGGTTGTTGAGCTAGATATTCCAGTGTCATAGATGATATTGTCTCAGTCGTACACCCCAGAGGACTGTATACTCATGCCCCAACCTTGGGGTTCAGGGGCAGCGCCCCCGAGAAAAATTTTTGGGGCTGTTTTTCGCCAACAGTTTTTGGGCCCATGGTTTTGGGTAACCCGTGGTATTTTCCCATTGTATCTCCCTTATAAAAGAAATACATTGTAATATGGCTAGGGTTGATGTATTAGGCTTTATGCATTGTAAAGATCTTTGAGATCGGAAGAGAGACTATGTGACAATGAAGAGGAAGTGCAGCGGTTGTGCTGCAGGTTGTATCCCTTCACTTTGCTGGACGGAATAATAATAAGGATTGGCAACTTCAGTGTGGACGTAGCCCAAGCTGGGTGAACCACGATATATCTGTGTCTCTCTTGTAATGTGTATGTGTGATTATATTTGCATTTCTTTTTATTGTTATTGCTCTATGATCCTGTTTTTCTAACAATTGATATCAGAGCCAAAGGTCTATTTGGCAGATAAACCCATAGGAAGCTAGGGTTTCTGGTTCGAGTGGGAGTAATGGCGGAAGAAGGAAAGTTTAAGGTCGAGATGTTTAACGGCCAAAAATTCCAGTTATGGAAGATGAAAATGGAGGACTATCTGTACCAGAAGGATCTATTCCTACCGCTGGGAGGAAGAGCAAAGCAGCTATGAAGGACAAAGAATGGGAGGTTCTTGACAGAAAGGCTCTGGGAACAATACGGCTAAGCTTGGCTTCATCGGTGGCTTTCAATATCTCAAAAGAAACGACAATGGAGGGTTTGATGAGCGCATTGGGTAAGCTGTATGAAAAACCCTTGGCTTCCATCAAGGTATTTCTAATGAAGCATTTATTTAATATGAAGATGTCTGAAGGTGGATATGTTACTGATCATTTAAATGAGTTTAATACAGTTACAAATCAACTAAGTTCTGTAAGTGTGAACTTTGATGATGAGGTTAGGGCACTTCTAATATTGTGTTCATTGCAAGAAATATGGAATAGCTTGGTCATGGTTGTAAGTAACTCTGTCTCCGGTTCAAACACCTTGAAATTTGATGATGTTATTGGTGTTATTCTTAGCGAGGAAATGCGAAGAAAAATAATTGGTGAGACATTAGGTAATGCATTGACCATGGAGAGCAGGGCAAGACAAAAGGAGAGAGGAAAGAGCCAAGGTAATCGCAGCAACTCTAAAAAGGGTAGATCCAAGTCTAGACTGGAAAAAATAGAGTGTTGGAATTATGAAAAGAAAGGAAATCTGAAGAAAGACTGCAGATCTCTAAAGAAGAAAGGAGATGGACAATAGGAAACTACCCAGGAAGCAAATGTAGCAGGTGATGTGTTACAAGATTCTTTGATTCTTGCATTAGATAATACTAGTGATTATTGGGTAGTAGATTCAAGGGCTTCATGTCATGCTACACCCCATAGGAAATATTTTCATGATTATGTTCCAGGTGATTTTGGACATGCTTTATTGGGTGACGATGAGCCATGTAAAATTGTTGGAATGGGTAAGGTATGGATAAAAGTTAAGAATGAAACTGATTGGTTGTTGAAAGATGTTAGGCATATTCCTGCTATGAAAAGAAATCTGATCTCAATAGGGCAGTTGGGAGATGGTGGTTGTCTATCTACATTTGGTGAAAAGTGGTGGAAGATCACTAAAGGATCAATGGTTATAGCAAAAGGAGACGGGGTAGGTATGTTGTATTTATGTCCTCATAATACTGACCATTCTATCTCTTTAGATTCCATAAGAACAAATACAGCATTGTGGTATCATAAGCTTGGACACATGAGTGAGAAGGGGATTCAGATTCTCCACTCAAGAAAGTTGTTGCCAGATTTGAAGCAGGTAAGTTTGGAATTCTGTGAAAATTGTGTTTATGGAAAACATAAGAGAGTCAGATTTCTCAGGGTTGGGAAACAGAAGAAGAATGAAAAGTTAGAGCTTATGCATACAGATGTATGGGGACCAACTCAGGTACAATCTCTTGGTGGCTCTCATTATTAGGTTACATTTATTGATGATGCAACTAGGAAAACTTGGGTTTATTGCATTAGATAGAAATATGATGTTTTTGCTACTTTTAAGAAGTGGAAAGCTTTGGTTGAGAATGAGATAGGAAAAAAGTTGAAGTGTCTCATATCTGATAATGGAGGTGAGAACTACGACAAGGAGTTTGATAGTTATTGTTCATACCATGGGATTCATAGAGAGAAGACAGTCCCTGGAACACCATAAGAAAATGGTGTGTCTGAAAGGATGAACAGAACAATCATGGAGCATGCAAGGTGTATGAGATTGCATGCAGGGTTTCCCTTACAATTTTGGGCAGATGTTGTAAATACTGTTGTTTATTTAATAAACAAATGACCTTCAAGTGCTTTAGATGGTGGTATTCCAGAGGAGGCATGGACAGATAAAAAGGTAAACTACTCATTTCTGAGAACGTTTGGTTGTGAAGCATTTGTCCATATTGATAAAGAAAATAGAACAAAGCTTGAAGCTAAATCCAAAAAATGTACCTTTATTGGATATGGGGTTGATGATTTTGGTTATCGTTTATGGGATTATGAAAATCACAAAATCATTATAAGTAGAGATGTCATATTCAATGAAAAGGTCATGTATACAGATCAGTTACAGGGAAAGAAACAGGAAAAGAAAAACACAGAGTACACAATATTTGATGAAATTCAAGAAAATGAAGTTCCAAAGGTGCCAGGAAATCAAGAACAACAGCAAGTACCTGATACTCCTGCAACTGCAAGAAGATCTACCAGGTTAAGTAGACTCCCTGAACGATACTCTCCTTCAATGTATTATTTATTGATGACTGATGCTGGTGAACCAGATTGTTATGAAGAAGCCATGCAAGAGGAAACTAGAAAGAAGTGGGAGCAAGGCATGAATGAGGAGATAGACTCATTGGTAGGAAACCAGACTTGGGATTTGGTTCATTTTCCTGCTAGTAAAAGAACATTGCAGAACAAATGGATTTACAGGTTGAAGGAAGAAGAAGGAGGTAAGAAGCGGTACAAGGTGAGACTTGTTGCAAACGGGTTTGCACAGAAGAAAGGTATAGATTTTGATAAAAAAATTTCTCCTGTTGTTAAGATAACTTCAATTATGACTATTTTAAGTCTAGTGGTGGTAGAAGATTTGCACCTTGAACAGTTAAATGTAAAAATACCCTTTCTCCATGGGGATTTGGAGGAAGAGATATATATGCAGCAACCACAAGGGTATGAAGTCAAAGGTAAGGAGAACTTGGTATGCAGGTTGAAAAAGAGTTTGTATGGCTTGAAGAAAGCTCCAAGGCAGTGGTATTTGAAATTTGACAGGTTTATGATAGAACAAGGTTATAGTAGATGCCATTCTGACCACTGTGTTTATTTCAAGAGACTAGATAATGAAATATATATTATCTTGTTATTGTATGTGGATCACATGCTTGTTGTAGGCTCTAAGATGCAGGATATAAATGTACTCAAAAGGAAGCTACCTAATTCATTTGCGATGAAGGATTTGGGTGCTGCAAAGCAAATCCTTGGTATGAGAATAACGAGAGACAGGAAAAATTGCAAATTAGCATTGTCTCAAGGTGAGTACATACAAAAGGTGTTGGAGAGGTTCAGAATGTAGAATGCAAAACTAGTTAGTACACCTTTGGCCAACCATTTCAATCTAAGTAAGGAAATGTGTCCCAAGACACAGGAAGAGACAAAATACATCTCCAAGATTCCCTATCAATTAGCAGTTGGCAGCTTGATGTATGCCATGGTGTGCACAAGACCAGATATTGCACAAGCAGTGGGAGTTGTGAGCAGGTATACGAACAACCCAGGTAAAGAACATTGGAATTAAATACAGTGGATTCTCAGGTATTTGAGAGGTACTACCACTCATGCATTATGTTTTGGAGGTTCAGACACTGTTCTACAGGGATATGTTGATGCAGATATGGCAGGTGATAAGGATAGCAAGAGGAGCACCACAAGGTATGTGTTTATTGTAGGTGGAACAATAGTAAGTTGGAATTTGAGATTGCAAAAGGTTGTTGCACTTTCAACAACGGAAGCAGAGTATGTTGCTGTTACAGAGGCTAGTAAAGAGATGATTTGGTTGCAGAGGTTTATGGAGGAAGTGATAAGAAGCAGAAGGATAGCAAGTTGTATAGTGACAGCTAGAGTGCCATTCATCTTGCAAAGAACTCAACATTCCATTCCAGGACTAAACATATATAGCTCAAGTACCATTTCATACGCTTTGTTTTGGAAGATGAACTGTTGAAGCTGGAAAAGATACATACTAGCCAGAATCCTGCAGACATGGTCACAAAGGTAGTGACCAAAGAGAAATTGAGTTCCATCTCAATTTCAGTTGGCCTTCTAGCATGAAGGTGAAGATGAGAGAGTTGCCAAGTCTAAGGTCTAGTAAGTACAACAGCGGTGGAGTTGTTGTGATCAGTCTCCAAATGGGAGATTGTTGGTTGTAGAGCCAGATCTTCCAGTGTCATAGATGATATTGTCTCAGCCGCGCACCCCAGAGGACTATACACTCATGCGTTGCCCCCGAGAAAAAAATTTGGGGTTGTTTTTCGCCAACAGTTTTCGGGCCCATGTTTTGGGTAACCCATGGTATTTTTTCATTGTATCTCCCTTATAAAAGAAAGACATTGTAATATGGCTAGGGTTGATGTATTAGGATTTATGCAGTGTAAAGATCTCTGAGATTGGAAGAGAGACTGTGTGATAGTGAAGAGGAAGTGCAGCGGTTGTGCTGCAGGTTGTATCCCTTCACTTTGTTGGACGAAATAATAATAAGGACTGAAAACTTCAGTGTGGACATAGCCCAAGTTGGGTGAACCACGATATATCTGTGTCTCTCTTGTAATGTGCATGTGTGATTATATTTGCATTTATGTTTATTGTTATTACTCTGTAATCCTGTTTTTCTAACATCTATTTGATCATTCACTTTCTCACTTATACACTCATTGGAGAGTGGCGCACTAGTAGAGGAGGAGAAGCTGCTACTAGGAGACTATTTCTTATACTTGGGTTTTGTATCATTGCTCTATCTATCTCTGAGAAAGTTATTGGTGTTTTTCGCCTTTATGGTTTTCCCCAAGGAAACTCTGTGTGTTTATTGTCTCTTGTGATTACTTCTTGTGACTGATATGTTGTACATGTTATTCTCTCAGTTAAGATCCTATATCATATTGAATTGATGCTAAAAAATTAACAATCTCCTAACACATTGCATTCTCCTCTTCTAGCCATCACGGCCCCTTCAGTACAACAATACCCGAAAACAAATGTTCTCATCCCACAAATCAAGTGTACATCAGCGTAGCCATCTACAACTTTCTTTCTCTCCTAAACTCGACAAACACTATTGATGGAGGACATGGATGAGCATTTGGGTCTTCAATCGGCTGGAGTGTCTCTTTCTCTCCAAGTGCAACTCAAATATACAACATGGGAGGCCCACGTTGGCATCTTCACTCCCCCTCAACTTAGGTATGGCCCTTCAAATTGCCTTACAAGCTGCACACAGCTACAAAAAAAAACTTCTAGAATTACTTCTATAGGTTCAATTTCTTCTACCGACATATTTCTAGAACAACATGAGGAGTTCTTCTTCTACCATGGGCTACGACCTTTCAATTCCTCTCATCGGTTGCACACAGGTGCCCTAACTATTCAGATAAGTCGGGGTCCATGCCTTCTTCAGCACACAGCCTCTTCAAGGCTTCTACGCACTCAACCACATGAATGGCGACTCCTTTACTCTAGTCGCACACAAAATTTTGAGAATGTATGGGGTATAAAACTTCTCAATCCACGAGAGCATATGCTCAACCAATGAAAGAGGCTCTCTAAGGTTTTCATCCTTTCTTCACTGACGTCACCATACACACTACTGGAATGAACATCAATAGTCAATTTTTTAATGGATCCATTGTTTTAAACTTCACCTGCAGCTGCCTCTCGTGAGCCTTGAACCACCAGAACCCTCACCCTCAACAACCTTCAAACTTTAAAATTCGGTATCTTAATCTATGGCCTTGCATCAGGGCCAATTGCTTCCTTAAAGCATAAAGGAACTAGCATGCACCTCTGGGTGCTTACAAGATCCTCTACTTGAGATGAAATTATGACTTCTGCTCTTTTATAAACTTCTTCAGTCTTTTGCTAATGGTAGTGTCTCTCTCTAATCTACTTCTTTATCTTTGGCTCAAGAGGTCCGAACATCACTCACATCAAACAAAATTCTTGCAAGGGAAAGAACGGGAAGGGGAATGGAGCTACAACTCTTCCCAAATCTCAACAACCCAACTTTTTGAGGCAGATCTAATCCAAGAGAATGAAGAAAAATACACCTCGGTTTTCTATAAACCAAAAAACAAATTTGGAGAGAGAACAATTCGCTCAGACTGAGGGAAGTCAGGTCCTTTTTCTCTCACCAACGGGAGATACTCATCTCAACCGCACTTTGAGAAAGAACCACTACTATAGCAGCCCTGCTCAAGCAAATTTCTTTGACGACAACATTGTCCAGACTTGGCTCAACACACAACTTTCACAACTCTCCTAGATGACTACTCGGGAGTCTCTCTTTGGCCACAACGTTGGATCACATTATCATAGATTCGATATGCTCTGATACCAATTGTAGGAGGGCACAATGGACAGTGGGTGCAAATTGACCAAAACAAAAATACACATAGCAAAATAACCCAGCAGAGGACACAGTGTGAGAGGGGAAAACTACCCATAATAGTCTGTGTATCTTCCATTAACCATGAACAGGATTTATAGATATGGCAAAGTCTCTCGAATGATTGAGGCATCTAGAAACATCTATGAATTGGCTTCTTCAAGAAGCTAGAAGTTACATCGATATTTACACTGCCAACTACCAATAGGCATGGCGATCCATCTTGCATAAAGGCATATCAACTGGACACTTGTAGGATGATACAAGTGGTTTCCAAGCTGATGACGTGGTTATTGGAATTAATATCCAACATTGACTTGATAAATGTATAGATACCATTTTGAAAAATTATTATGATAACAATGTCAAGATTACAAAGGGTCTGGTAGCAAAGCAAACAATTATTAGGATTAAAGAGTATATAATGAGAGAGAAGAATAATTATAGCAATAATAGTTAATTATAAATTATGCATACATAATAGAATATATAATAGAATTTGACTCAATTTAGTCAGTTTCACTACTCACCTCGAGGCTCTCTTATAATGGAATATGCTAAGTTTTTTTTATAGAATTCATTACAATCTTATGGATACAATACTATGGACTACCAAAATCATGGGAACAAAAACCACTTACTTAACCTAAAACAAGATTAATTCAATAACTAATTTACCAAATCAAGATTAATCTAACTAAATATCAATTCATAAATCTGGACTTCATACCATTGATTCATGTGACGTTTCTATGTTAAAATGATGGTGGATGATGTCACTAGGTAAGAACATAAAACTCCATGGGTTGACTCTTAAATATTTAAGAGTATAAATTGAACACATCAACCATGATGTTTGAGATAACTAGTAAGACACTCTCTTAGATAACTCATAAGATTTTAATTGAAAATTAATAATTTTGAACATGTAATTAAAATTAACATTAAAAACCGATTATAAAAATTTATGTTAATTGAAAGTCAATAAAGTTTGAGTCTTATCTACGAGTCGTGATGGTATTCAACAAAACCAAATCAAAGCGTGATGGTATTCAACAAAACCAAATCAAAGCGTGATGGCGATTGGATGTAGTACAAACAATGTACTTCCCGAAATAGTTGCACCATGAAATAGCGGGTAACAGGTTCCAATCTTTGCTGGGGCATTGTTTTTTTCTGCGGAAGTTGCGCTGGACAGATCCTTCTTGCACTCAACATTAAACTGTTTCCAATGAATACAATTGTTATGAATTTAATATTAAACTGTTTCCAATGAATAGAATTGTTATGAATTTAATATAAATTAGTGTATCCAAATTCCACACATCAAAATCTAAAAGGCTTCCAACTTTTATATAAAAATAGGTAAATAAAATGGACCACTAGAAAATTATATTCACACATTTTGAGCCAATGATTAATGGTAAAATAAGATCTACACAGTCGAGACAAAATAATGCGATGCTGACTCAGCAAGCATTTAGCTAGAACTTCTAATCACAAAGTGGACTTATGAGCCAACCGGAATATTACTCAGAAGCCATTGACAAAAAATTGACAGAGCAAGAAGTCGAAGTTTCATTCTTTTGAAGAATGTAGAGCCTCCTTACCCTTTGCAGATCAAAATCGACTCTCTAAATTGTTCCTCGGAGCAGATACAATGGACAACAACCGTCATGTCATTGAACCAGAAGTTTTCTGGGCTTCTAAGACGGCACTGTGTATTTTGGAGGTGCCGCCAGATTGGAACCGGCTTACAACGCTAGCATGAGCTTCACAAAGTCAAGCTACGAGTCTATCCAAATATCTAAATTGCCACCTAGCAGCTGCTTGGCTGCCAGAGTTGACCCAGTAAACACTTGATCAGTGGTTATTTACGCTGTTGTGGCTGGGCCCGTGCAGGCAGCTCCTTGTAATTATCTTAATGTTAGTCAATAGAATATACTCATGTGTATCTATTGTGACATTGAATGTCTCACAAATGATGCCATAAATCACACCTCTCTTAAGTTGAAGGAAAGCAAGGAGAGACTGAAGCCCGTGTTTGATTTGATTGTAGATGACAGCCAGAAACAGAAAGCTGTTATTGACAACACTGTCTAAGTCACTGAATCAGAAAGCAAGCAAAAGAAAAAGAAAAAGAAAAGATCGAAGGGACACACGAAGAAGAGTAAGTTGGATGACACAACTTTATATCGTAGTTATAAAGTTGATTGATATAGGAGACTTTGTAACTACAGATTTAAAGAGAAATCTGGATTCTTATACCAAAATGATTTTTTTTTAAAGATCCCAATAATGATCACAACATGAAATTGTTTAAACTATAAGAAACATTTAAATAGTTTGTGAATAATAACTATATTTTTAGATGAGAAATTAAATTTTATATAACATTTAATCAAATCACATAAATTTGTTTTCATAATTAATTTTTTTTTTAATTATTTTTTACTAGTTTTTTTGCTTTATTTATAAGTCAAAGTGTTTATAAGATCTTTTTAATTTATTTTTAAAAAAAAAATAATAATTTAGTTTTGAAATTAGAAAAATAAAATATTATTTTAAATTATATAAAAAGAAATAAAATAGTTTTGATTTATTTTAAATATAAAAAGTTTCTATTTAAATTTAATAAAAGATTTGTTTTGTTTTAATTTATTTTTATTTTAAAAAATAATTTCATTCTGAAATTAGAAAAAAAAAATATTATTTTAAATCATATAAAAAGAAAGGAAAATAGTTTTTATTTTTTTTTAAATCTAAAAAATGTATATTTAAATTTAATAAAAGAATAAGAGCCGTGAGGTGACAATGTTGCTATCAGTTATTGCTTCAAGAGAAGCTATAAAATATAACATTTTTTTGGAAAACACTGTAATTTTTTTGAGAACAATTGGCTTAAACTTTTTATGGACAAAAGGTCCTAATTTATTTTCTTGAGTCAATTCAATAGATGATAGATTTAAGTCCTCTTTACACATTGGTTGTGTTATTTTTTAAGTTTTGTGTCAAAATATGACCTAATTTTCTTCATGAAGGTTAAGTTATATATACATGTATATGTGCTCAAAGTGCTAGGGAGTGAATGCAGTGGGACATTTATTTGTGGCATGGCCATTTTCTTAATTTAGCACTGGATAACAAGCATATACATCCAATTTCGTTTTGGACATTGTCTATTTATTGTATGCTATAGAAGGCTTACAAATAGCCCACATGGAATAGGATTGGCTTACTTATATTTAGTTAATCTATATACAACATATGAATTGATTGATTGTTATACTTGAATTGCTTATGCATTTGTATTGTTATTTGGATGTATGAGAGATATCGTTTAGAATACAGATACATATACAGTAATTGCCATATTGCTAAGGAGCTCAAGTTATAATCGAATTGACAAACATTAGTCTAGTGAGAATAACAAGTAAATTATGTGAAATGAAATACTGATTAAACTAATGACTATTTTCAATGATTAATTTAATAGTGATTGGACTAATGATTAGTCCAGTGAGAATAACATGTACATCGGTGAAATGAAAATAACATGTACATGGGTGAAATGAAATACTAACCATGAAACTAACATGAAGCTACAAGAAAATTGTATCAGGTAACTCTATAACATCTATTTACTAGTGTTATGTGTCTATAACATCTCTTTACTAATACTATGTGTTTGCTCCAATATTTAGGTTATGGATTCCTCAATTTATGCAACACACCAACCCATCCCCATTGACGTAAATTCGACCCATATTATTGACACACCTAGCACATAGAATCTTACCAACTCACATGCACCTACATAAGTGAGGTGACAAACCAAATGAATATGATGATAGTTGTCCTTGAATCCTATCAATATGGAAATATCTGTATCGATCAAATTTATTCATACTTTGTTCCTGGCAACAGCCTCTGCAATTCACAAGCATTTACAAATTCATCTACTTACCCCTCATGCCACTTACTACATTCTTGATGCATGAGCATAAGTTCTCCTTAACAATCATAATGTTGATCACGCCTTGGGGTCTTGATATTTTCCCAAGGAGTGGCGTTCTTTGTAATATCTCTAATATGAAAAATCTCTCAATTTGGACCAAAATTCAAACTTTGGATAGGTGAACTCAAGCTGCTCCAAAAGCATCTAAATGCTTTCGAATCTTATGAGGAGGGAACTGGGAGGACTTAATACACCCTAATACATCATTTAGACCTTTAGACACTCATTGGAAACTTTCAAGTTTCAAAATTCTCAAAGAGGAAAGAAGGGAAATAAAACTAGTTGAATTAGATAGTTGAAAACCCCACTATACTAGTGACTTTTTGTCCTTCCAAACACTGTATGGCGAGCCTTATCCAACATACAAAATTTCATTTAAGGTGAACCTTCCAACTCCATGCATCACCATATGCCATCCTCCCATATCCGCTTCCATGCAATGAGCATCCTCCATGCCATACATGTCCATGATTTCCCGACCACTCGAAACACCATTACACCGCCAGTCGAGTTATTTACTGCTGGCCCGACAGCCACCTCCAACCATCACTTCACATGAATGCGGGATGAAAACATCACATGGCTACGGCGGCCACCCGATCTTGCCAGGTTTTTCTGTATGGTCACATCTCGCCTATCAATTTTCGTAGGGCACCATTTTCCCTCTATATATTCGAATTTCAAATTTGAATTTGAATTTAAATTTGAGGATGCCAAGCAAATTTCAATTTCAATTCATGCTAATAAACTAATAATTGTTGCATGGAATGAGATAGGAGGCGCAAGTGCTTGGGTTCTGCTCTACGATTCTGGTCTTTATTTTAGCCTGCGCCGTAGTTGCTGAGTATGCTACAGGATTGACCTCCTCGAAGATGCACTGTAGTTGCTGAGTATGCTACAGGCTTGACCTCCTTGAAGATGCCTCTGAGAGATTCAAAAAGAGAGCTCTCCTCCAAGATGCTCCCGGGAGATTCGAAAAGCAATCCATCCTCTAGTTCCACGATGCTCTCGCCAACAATCAAATTTGTGACGAAGAAACAATCAAATTTGCGATGCAATCGTCTTCCACAGATCCAATAGCCAACGACAGCGGTGGTGCATCTTCTTCGCTTCCCCTCGAAAGGATGAACTCCATTTCCTGTATCCAATTACAGGTCGGGGAAGTCCACCATGGTCGGATGGTATATGGGACACTTTGCAAGGATGCGTACAGGATATGCGCTATCGCGAATTTGCTTGAGGGGTACCAAAGTGGTCGTCAAGGAGCCCTATTTAAAGATTGCCACTAACAGTGGCCTCATCATATGCGTGGACAATCCTGCCAACGTTGTGAAGCTCGTGACTCAGAAGGGGAAGCCAACAGAGACACTGTTGCACGTGGATGTGGAGGACGTTAGAAAAGAATGTTATAGGTGCTTTAGAGAACAAAACTGGGACGCAACAACCGAGCAACGCTTGTAGTGGGCACAGCGTTCGAACTCTTCTACATCAATTCGCCACATAATTTTTTTTGGTTTCCACGCATTTTATGATTAATTTTAAATGGTGAGATCTGGTCACGAAAGGTTATCAGAACAAGTTTGGTAGGACAAGAAATGGTCGTTACAGCGATAATAAGGCCGGCGAGAGCCGTGAGGGTCCAGGGACCATATTCGCATACCAATACACCAAAAATAAATGGACTTTGTCCGGGCAGATAGTCGGCGACGTTGGTTTGGTCGCACGGTTATATAATATGTTCTTTGGATGGAGGATTTGGTCATAGTCGCCTGTAGCATAGGTGGTAGTGGTAGGTGGGGAATGACTTGCTTTCCCGGACTTCAATTTAAAACTAAAAAAATTACCTTAGGATTCAGTAATTTGGCATTGCTATAAAATGGAAGAACGTTGTCCAATCTTCATCAATCTTCATCTATCATCAAATGATAATAGGGAGTGTCAAATCAAAGAATAGTACTCAGTCACCTATAGTCATGAAATCCTTCTCGAAGTTACCGATTGTAGCACTAGTGTTATTGTGCGTTCAAGTGATTCAGATCCTTTGCAAGACTTTTGTGTTCTTGATAACACTAGTCAAGGTATGTGATACTACACTCTTCTGAATTCACATGTAATGTGTACAACTATTATTATGGGTGAAGAATCTGATATATATGATGAATTTTGCAGTTCTTGTAAATGGGTTCGTCTGTAAGGATGTGAAGATGGTTTCAGCAGATGACTTCTTGTTCAGGGGCCTAGATAAACGGCGGAATACAAATAGCCTTGTTTGACAATGAGACTCTACTTGTCTTAGAAAGGCATTAAGTGTGCATGTTTTGGTCAAGCTCACTGAGATTTAAAGAATTTGAACAAGGTTCTCAACCAGTTTGACCATTTTATAGATTTTGAGTGAGTTTGATAAACATTTTCTTATATTTATCTGTTTTTTAGTTTCTTTATTTGTAAAATTTCATGTCAAAGCTTTTCCAAGTCCGAGTCACGTCTATATGTCTTTGAGATGTTATCTCTAATCCTATCAATCTTTATTGGCAAAATCATTTTCTTTATGCAGGATTTGTATTGGTTATTAAAAAGTTAAGTTTTTTTTGTTAACTCCAAACGGTTTCCCTAAAATTCCTTCATGCCCTATATATGTCCCCCAACGAGCCAAAACCTTTAATTTTTGCTTAGTGTTTTGGGTTAATCAGTTGCTTAGAGTGTCTATTATCTTTTATGGATGCATTGGATAGTGATCAACAAGTTATCTCTCCACACTTATAGGTGATAAATTAATTGCTATAAACAAGTTATCTCTCCATACTTAGTTGTAATTATCTATTGTCTATCAAAAAATTATAATTTCCTAGGAAAAAACAAATAATCTTAACACTAAAATCATATAAATACTATAATAATCAAACTAGTAATTAAATTTGAAGCCATTTTTTAGATTTTTCTTGTTACATTTTACTTTTAAAAACATGCCTCCACCTTGATGATGGTTCAACTTATAATATGAGTTTCCTTTTACTATAATGTTTGAATTAAAATTTTCACATTAATTTGATGTTGTCTATTATATTTGAATTCTTAGTTTTGATGATATATTTTGTATTTGAGTGACTATAAGTTAATACTATTCTTTCATGATTTATTAGTAGTAATGTATGTATGGAAAAACGACCATATCTTGAATATAATGTAATAACTCTTAGTTTTGATGATTTATTTTGTATTTGAGGGAATATAAGTTAATAAGATTCTTTCATGATTTATTAGTAGTAATGTAAGTATGGAAAAACTACCATATCTCGAATGTAATGTAAGAAAATGAAATATAACAAATCAAATTAATATGTAATTGTAATTTTTATTTATGGAGGTTTGCATATTATATGAAAGTTGAGTTTTTCTTATATTAATATATTACATTTCATACAAAATACAATGCATATGATCTTCTTAATGAGGAGTTGAATATGTTAAGGATGGAATTTTCATAAAATTATTTGTACAATTATAAGGAACACTTTGTTATTATGTATCTCTATTTTTTCAAAAGATTTAATGTTAACTATATGTTTTTAAAAAATTATGAATATCATGATAACATTGAAATTATAAGGTCAAGTGTTAATGTAAAGTTTGAGTGTCTTAACATGATCAAACAATATTATTATAGCATATTAATTTTCTTAAATGAGAAGGGCTATAAAAATTCTAGCATGAATTAAATCTACATAATATGGATTTTAAAATTTCAATATATATCAAGACATAAATAAATTAAAAATAACAAACAATATATAGATATATATATATTAAATAAATTATAAATAACAAATAATATTATTTTAAAAAAATATATGTTTAGAATTTGAGTATGTTGTACAATTTAATAAGGGATGGGTTTGTTTATCCTATATAAAAATAATGTGAAAATGGAGACATTAAAATGCATTTGAACCATCATGATGAATGTAAATCCATAGAAACCCACACAACAAACACATAGTTGAATGTTTGATTGCAAATAATGTTTATTTTCAATATAATATATGTTGGAATTAGGCTCAAATGAAGATTCTAGGGTTTATGGACCATTACCACACGAACTCCCTAAACAAGATATCTCACCTCCAATTGGAATATGGTTTCTCCTATAATGCCCTAGATAGTAGGGATACGTCCCAAGAGCTTTCCAATGGGTATGGGAGGAAAATAAACTTTTTAGGCCTTAGATGAAGCTTATGGGGACCAAAAGCCATGAAATAGACCACAAGCCATAAAACATATCATGTATAAATAGAACTCATGGTTCCATAAATAAAGCTCATGGTTCCATAAATAGAGCTCATGGTTCCACCACCAATGCTCATGGTTCCACCAACAATGATCATGGTTCCATAAATAGAGCTCATGGTTCCACCAACAATGCTCATGGTTCCACCAACAATGCTCATGGTTCCATAACTAGAGCTCATGGTTCCACCAACAACGCTCATGGTTCCACCAGCAACGCTCATGGTTCCACCAACAACGCTCATGGTTACATAGCTAGAGCTCATGGTTCCACCAACAATGCTCATGGTTCCATAACTAGAGCTCATGGTTCCACCAACAACGCTCATGGTTCCATAGCTAGAGCTCATGGTTCCACCAACAATGCTCATGGTTCCACCAACAATGCTCATGGTTCCATAACTAGAGCTCATGGTTCCATCAACAATGCTCATGTTCCACCAATAATGATCATGGTTCCATAAATAAAGCTCATGGTTCCACCACCAGTGCTCATGGTTCCGCCAACAATGATCATGGTTCCATAAGTAGAGCTCATAGTTCCACCACCAATGCTCATGGTTCCACCAATAATGATCATGGTTCAATGTTGTGAGAGTCATTAATTAGGGAGATGGAAATAATGTTTAATTGGATGGTGTGAGTTGAGGTATAAATATGATTAGTCTGAGATGTGGACCTCGGGACCAAAGGAAAGATGAGGTCCGACTTCCACTGATTTCATGGTTGGCATGAGTTTATTTGTAGTAATTATAAATCATACCGAAAGGGATCCAAACGTTTTGCACCTCAAATCACCAAAGGAGGACATGTCCCTAAAATGGACACTACAAGCTAATAATTTCGAATTTTATGGAACCATGAGCATTACCGATGGAACATTGAGAATTACTCATGGGAATATTTGTGATTTCCTAGAAAATACACAAACACATTTCCCATTACTCATGGTTCCATAAAGAAGGAAATTACCATACATGTTTCATTAAATTTGATTACCCATAACGGGCCTTGATATTAAAATATTAATTACCCATAGCCCCATTATACAAATTACAATATTTTTGGTAATTCATTTCCTAATGAAGGAAATACCATACATGTTTCACTAAATTTGGAATTAAATAGTGGATCTACAATTCCAAAGTGACTAAAAAACTCAATTATGTGGTTGTTTCTGTAATAAAATATTTCCAATTTCAATGAAATGTGTTTGGCCCTCAATTTTCAATCAAGATGTAACAATTATCATGCTTTCAAATATAACCAATTGGCTTCTAAGTGCAAGGTCCTTTATTGAACAACTAAATTTGTTATGCATTTCCTATTCCATGTTGGGATGTACAACTATTGGTTGGAAAGACATTGTACGTATCCAACACATTTCTCTCCTTCATGTATTAGGGTTCATACAATATGCAAGTATTAACATTTACCACATCCTAGATGACATGATAGGTTGTAAGAGCCATAACAAAGGCCTTGGTGCTCACACGTTAGAGAATGGTTTACAACCTATGTTAAATGGGTTAGAG
This sequence comes from Larix kaempferi, assembly GCA_027924585.1. Lineage (NCBI taxonomy): Eukaryota > Viridiplantae > Streptophyta > Pinopsida > Pinales > Pinaceae > Larix > Larix kaempferi. The sequence goes on from BSBM01000136.1 coordinate 15,893,006, forward strand.
ATTATGGTGTTGGTTAAATAATAACTTGTTAGGGTGAAGCCAATCTTTGTGAGTCTCCTAGAAGTTGTTTAAAATTGTAGAGCTTTATATTTTTCTAATGTTTAAAGAAAAGTGTTATTGACTAAGATGGTGTTGTTTAGAAGGGTATGTAATGGGCGACCTTTCTATTTAAGAACAATACTTATGCATTGTGAAAAGCATATATTTCGAATATAAAAGGGAGTTGGTGACCAAGTAGGTCCAAATCTTCCATTAAAGAGATTATATATACAAGTTTAATGGGAAGCCTAGACATAGGAGGTAGTTGGTCTATTAATTGAAGGGAGATGGGTTAATGTATTTGTTTATATATTTTAAATGGAAACTAGTACATTTTTGTTCCTATGCCTGTCAAAGAATACACAAATGCTAAAATGAAATTCGTAGCAATATTTAGTGATATTGGGAGGATATATGCAAAAGATAAAAACTTGAATTTGTATGTTTTACTATCCCTATGAAACTCGTTGGTGTTATCAAAACAAATATATACTATTTTGTGAACATGGTGATAGGGCCATGCAAGGAAGTGGCATAGAATTCATCAGGGCAATGTCACAAATAAATTTCAATGGAAGCTTGAATTATGTATATTATGATAAAATACAATGTACATGAGCGGTTTTCATGTTAATTTTGAACTATCACAAACTGAAGGCCCACAAATGCAATTGTAATGGAAGATTTAAACCTTGTACTAAGACCAATTTATTCATGCTACAATTGTCAATTATTAGTTTCACCAATTACCCATTTACCTCAAAATTATACAACAAAAGACAATTAGATAGTTAGTAGGACTTAACAAGGATTCAAGGATTCTAAATTAGAAGCTTCCTTAGTGTTGTCATTTTCCTCTATATGTTGTTCCACAATGAGTGTATATAAGAGAGTCCTTTCTGGACTTCCCCTATCTTGTCTAGAGTGTTAATTAGAAATTCTTCGACTCTCTATTAGTCGCAGGTAATGCTATTCAATGTCTTTTGATGCATATTATGAATTATTTGAGTTGTGTGCATATGCATGTAACTCATTCTCAATTATCTATTGAACCAATCACTCCTTAACCTCATTATTCTTTATCAATAAAAGGCAATTATGTTGAAATTAAGACTATTAACATCGTTTCCATGCTAATATTTATCTAGTAACACACTATATATTTTATGAAAAAATATTATGTTATCCTGATTGGTAGTTCACATAAGGTGGAATAAGGGCCCATAATTTCTTCTATCAAACCATCTATTTTTCCTTTCACTATCAAATCATTTTTTTGTGTTTTCATTGTCACTGCTTGTATTCTTCTTTTTATACATTGTACCAATTTGTTAGTCTAATAGGGTTGACTTGTTTTCCATTATATTTCCTTCTAATTTGTGTTAGAATCCTCCTTTTCCCGTCTCTACTACTAGAACTTCTCATTATCCACTAGCATGTGTTTCCAATTTCAATTTCCATTATACTATTATGTATTGTGTCACTACTTTGCAATTCAATCTATTCCACTTTCATTTGGCACACATTTTATCCATCCAATGGTCCTTTTTTCTATCCATATTTCTCTTGCATTGTTTGGTATTTGTGTTTTACCAATTTGCACTATCACAGCTCTTGCACCCATTCTCTAGCCATGATGTGTAAATAGGAGCAAAGAAATAATTAATTATCTGAGTCTATCATATTTGTTTATCTCTTAATGTCCTTGGAAACCTACCTAGTCTATAGGACCTCTTTTCTTAGAATCATATTGAGTATTGAAATAATTTATTGCATTAACACAACATGTCTTTGAGGATTTGACCTTGGAGTTAAGCACTCAAATTGACTTGATTTAACCATTTGACCACAACTTAAGGGGTATGAATGAACACCATTATGTTTTTAAATAACAAATATATTTTATAAATATTTCGCATTCTTGGCGCATCTATTTCAATCACTCTAGTTGGAAACCATGCACTTTTAGCTCCCCATTTTTTTTCACTCCCATTAGTCCATTTTTAGTCTCTCAATATCATCATTATTGAAACAACTCTATATAATTATAGATAGGTGGGTTTTTATCAAAGTGTGACATAAGGACTTATAAATTATGACATTAGGCCCATTTCTCATAGCCAATCTGACTAAGTTTCATACATCCTTGACCTTTTCTAATAAGTTTCATGAGACTTCTCTAAAAAACACAATTTACAAATAAATAAAAACAAAAACAAAAACAAAAGAAGTGTAAAAATGTTTATTTATAAAAGGATAGATCATTAAAAAACAATATAGACACCAAAATGCAAACAACCAATAAATTCAACTAATAAATGAACTCGATGAAGGCTGAAGGTTGAAACTAACAATGAGTGGATGGAGTGTTAAAGACATTAGGCATATAATTGCCATTATGCAACAAATGTAGCTAGTAGAAGGTATATTTAAGATTAGAAATTGAATGTAGCATTGATTAGAGAAATCACATCTAAAAATGTTGTTAAGAAAGGATGATGGAAGAATCCATTTTAAGTAATAACATTTGGAAAGTGATAGTAATGTGTCAATCATGTTGAACCCACATTTTGATTAGTTTATGTAGCTGGTGGTCACATTGTTTTTGTCTAGGAGGGTGTGGATCATTGAAGGGAAGGAATTGGATGCACATTCAATAACGTGCATGGTAATTTGAATTTTGAAGCTATACGGGATGATGCTTACACATTGTTTCTATGATAACAAATTTATTGATATAAATATTATATATGCATACTTGTATTTAGGAAGACCTCATTTGTTAGATTCTAAAGTCTCTCATTGTTTAATTATGATTTGCCATCACCCTTAAATTTTCAAGGTTAGGTCTGGAATATTGTCACTAATGGAATATTGGAAACACAACTCCCTTATTGACTACCACCTTTCGGTACAATATCCCCATTGTAGAAAAATATATACCTCTTATGTAGTATATTAAGTTATCCACTGAGGTAGCCTCTCTTATGATTAAGATAGGATTTTGTAAATAGATGGAAGACTGCAAGCAATGAGTGAATTATTGCTAACATATGAATGATAGTTACAGGGATTCATGTGATGCACATGGCGTGGTGGAGTTTATGAATCGTAAAGAATTTACATTTTATTTTTGAAGATGTGAAAAGGTTGCATTCTAACTTTGGTTATGAGGGATTGAATTTGGATTCTAGTTTGACTTAGTATTTATATTTTGATGTGGCATGTTTAAAGCATAATTTGTTTATCAACATTTTGGTTGAAATGTGTTGATTAAATGCAAAATTATAACTATAGGTTGGAGGTATGATTATATTTGTTGGAGGTGAAGTTTTGATTGTCTTGAGGTCCTATTTGTCCTTAATAAATAATGTTGTTGATCCTACTAAATAAGGTTGGATTGTAGGGTATGATTTTACCCTACAATTCATAGGGATTAAGTTGATGTTGATTAACATTGGATACCAAACAATTGGTTCTAAATGTAGTTTGAGGAATGATAATGGATATTTTAAGTTTATGTAAATAAATATTTGGATTATAATAATTTTACCTAAATTTTGTCTTCATTTATTTTCTTTTCAATATATTTTTTCTCCTATCTTAAAAGAACATGTCCATAGTAGTCTCAAAGTTGCCATTAAAGGACTCATTGAGGAAGCATGCATTAAAGACACCCCAAAAAATTAAATTCAACAACCGTTAATTTTTTTATGAAATAGTTTCAATAAAGTAGAAAAATAAACCTCAAGAGTTGTATAAAGCCAAAATTGGAATGAATTCATACATTGAGTAATTAGTGATCCTCCATTACTTGATAATAATGAAAATTTGTATAAATCCATAAAGCTATAGAAAGCTTATTGTATTGACTTGACTTGAATAAATATATAGAGCGATAAAGCTCTTTAATGCTAATATAATAAAGCTATAAAGCTCTATAATGTTATATAAAATAAATCTAGCTATAATGCTCTAGAAAGCCACAAACACATTAAACCTATTTAGTAAGTAGTTAAAGTTTGTCTCTCTATATATAAAGAGTACGCGCGGTAGAGTTTATATAATGAGCAACTTTCTTGATCGATTAATCAGAGAAACCCTCCCTTGCGTCTCTTGAATCGATTTGATCTATTAAATAATAGTAATTTTAATTGTTTATATAAACAATACAAATATAAATAAGACAGTACTATCATACATGATTTGGTTGGATTTCTAAAAATGGATCCAAAGAACATCTTCTTGTTATCCATCTATGAAGAACTGGTCCAAATTGTAGGCTCATTCCAGAACATCATTTTCTAGCACATATATAGGGAGAGGAATGTATATGCAGATCAATTATAAAAGTAAGAGATACATCATTTTTTAAAATTGATGCTCTTTATTCTGTACCAAGTCAAGAACCAAAGTCATGTACAGTGTGGATTCTCAAATTTGTAGTGGAAAAAAATGGCAGAGAACAATCTCCCTACTTGCGCCTTTGTTTATGATCTCAATATAGCAATAAATATTGGGGAATATTTATAAGTAAATGTTGGAGAGTTGTCTTGGATTTTTTTCCTCGAACACACAGGGATATGTTTGGAGAAGTTTCAAACTTGACAGAAAAACAAAAGTTTCCAACACTCGAGCTACAGCAGATCACCACCATTGAAACCCTAACTACGAACAGAGCTGGAAAGTTACAAATAGAGCAGAAAGAGGGGCGTTACACCACGAGAGTCGTTGGCATAATGGCATGTATAATGACATTTTTTGGGTCATGATCAGTATCGTAGGGTTCAAGTAGCGTTCAGTGAAGGTTTTAAAATGGAAATTCATCGAAAATGGCTCATGGAGACGAAAACAAATTAAAAAAACCCTAAATTGCTTGAATGAAGAAAGATTTACTTCAATGAGAAACAATTTTGGGCTCATTACTCACCGATTTTGGATGTAATGGCTCCTCTTAGTGTTGTCGAGAAATATCAGTGCTGTTGAGTCTCCCCTAGTCGACTACGGGTCCAACTCCTCTCTTCCCATACTTGCTCGATAGGTTCCTATCTCAATATTAGCTCCTCCCTCCGACCATGTTACTTTGCTCACAAGTTGAACGAAAGTGTAGCTCACTCTCAGCTCCTCCCTCTGACTAGGTTGCTCTGCTCATGGGTTGAAAGGAAGTGAAGTGTAGGACCTGGTTCAAGATGAAACGTAGCTCAATATCACCTCCTCCCTCTGATTAGGTTGCTCTGCTCATAGATAGGTTGCTATGCTCAGGATTTGAATGGAAGTCCAGTGCAAGAGGTTCAGGATGAAATCTAGCTCAATCTAAGCTTCTCCCTACGACTAGGTTTCTCTGATAATGGCTAGGTTGCTATGCTCATGGGTTGAACTGAAGTCAAGTGCCGGAGGGAGAAAGATGAAATGTATTCATTCTTTGGTGTGGGAGGTCCAAAGGTAAGTTTTTTTTTTAATTTTTTAATGTATTATTTTTTATTTGTAAATGTATTATTCACAAACTTTAAAAGTAATTTTATGAATCTATTTATAATCATGTGGTATCATGAAAAGGTAAAATTAACCAACTCTTGTACATGGGGTACCGAACATTAAAGTAAATGGTAGTTATGTGATTTCAACTATCATTTTTACTTATTTTAATAATCAAGGTATATCTAATATAAAATCATAAATGATATATAGATTAAATACATACTATTAAACCTAAAATAATTTAAATCCAACCATCCTAACTTCTACACCATTGAAACTTCATGTGATTTCAACTTCCAACCAACCTAACTTATACACCATTGAAACTTCATGTGATTTCAACTACCAGGTTTATGTGGTTCAAACAATTTAGCAAATCACTTCAAAGTTGTGATTCAAGATATTTAAAGTGTGAAACAATATCGACTATAAAGTGATTTCGAGTATCAATTTTATGTGATTTAAATTAAGGGTAAGTTAAAAACTAAATCATGATAAAAAATTACGTAGAGTTTTGAAAAAGTTGAGTTAATACACTTTTTAACTCAAATAGAGTTTTGGAAAAGTTGAGTAAATATATTTTTTGAAAAAAAGGTCAAAAATAGTCCATTAGCAAAATTTCACCCCTACAAATAACCTACTGACAATTCCAATAGATTAGACCATTCATTTAATAAATGCTTCATTTGATTTTTCCATGACATGCAACTCGCTTGTAGCACTTCAAGGAGATGGGATCCAAACTCTCTCCAATCCTAAAGGTGAAAAAGTATCAAACAATGTAGTTGAATAAAGATTTGTTAGATATTGCACTTATATCTAGCCATGATGTAGCCTACCACATAGGCCATTGTCTAGCTAGGTTTGCATTTACAATTTCAAATTTCCGTCGGATATCCGACAGCTAGCACGTTGGAGCTCATCGGATATCCACATGCCGTCGGATATCTGATGGATCCTTTTATCAATTTAAAAAAAAATCATCAAATTTCGTAATTTTGAAGGTGAAATCCGACGACACAATCTTTTTCGTTGGTTGTCGTCGGATTTTGGGTTCAAATTCTACAGTGAATAATGCTCATGGTTCCATAAATAGAGCTCATGGTTCCACCAATAATGCTCATGGTTCCCCCAACAATTCTAATGGTTCCATAAATAGAGCTCATGGTTCCCCCAACAATGCTCATGGTTCCACCAATAATGCTCATGGTTCCACGGACAATGCTCATGGTTCCACCAATAATGTTCATGGTTCCATAACTAAAGCTCATGGTTCCACGAATAATGCTCATGGTTCAATAAATAGAGCTCATGGTTCCACCAATAGTGCTCATGGTTCCACCAATAATGTTCATGGATCTGTAACTAGATCTCATGGTTCCATAACTAAAGCTCGTGGTTCCCCCAACAATTCTCATGGTTCTAGAAATAGAGCTCATGGTTCCACCAACAATCCTCATGGTTCCATAACTAGATCTCATGGTTCCACGGACAGTGCTCATGGTTCCACCAACAATGCACATGGTTCCATAATTAAAGCTCATGGTTCCACCAACAATGCTCATGATTCCACCAAAAATGCTCATGGTTCCATAACTAGAGCTCATGGTTCCATAACTAGAGCTCATGGATCCATAACTAAAGCTCATGGTTCGTCCAACAATTCTCACGGTTCCATAAATAGAGCTCATGGTTCCACGGATAGTGCTCATGGTTCCACGGATAGTGCTCATGGTTCCACCAATAATGTTCATAGTTCCATAACTAAAGCTCATGGTTCCACTAATAATGCTCATGGTTCCATAAATAGAGCTCATGGTTCCACCAATAGTGCTCATGGTTCCACCAATAATGTTCATGGCTCCGTAACTAGATCTCATGGTTCCATAATTAAAGCTCATGGTTCCCCCAACAATTCTCATGGTTCCATAAATAGAGTTCATGGTTCCACCAACAATGCTCATGGTTCTATAACTAGATCTCATGGTTCCACGAAAAGTGCTCATGGTTCCACCAACAATGTTGGTTCCATAATTAGAGCTCATGGTTCCACCAACAATGCTCATGGTTCCATAAATAGTGCTCATGGTTCCACCAACAATGCTCATGGTTCCATAACTAGAGCTCATGGTTCCATAACTAGAGCTCATGATTCCATAGACAATGCTCATGGTTCCACCAATAATGTTCATGGTTCCATAACTAGAGCTCATGGTTCCACAAATAATGCTCATGGTTCCATAAATAGAGCTCATGGTTCCACCAAAAGTGCTCATGCTTCCACCATTAGTGCTCATGCTTCCACCAATAATGTTCATGGCTCTGTAACTAGATCTCATGGTTCCATAACTAAAGCTCATGGTTCCCCCCCAAAATTATCATGGTTCCACCAACAATGCTCATGGTTCCACGGATAGTGCTCATGGTTCCACCAACAATGCTCATGGTTCCATGAATAGAGCTCATGGTTCCATAAATAGAGCTCATGGTTCCACCAACAATGTTCATAAATAAAGCTCATGGTTCCACCAACAATGTTCATAAATAGAGCCAATGGTTCCACCAATAATGCTCATGCTTCCATAAATAAAGCTCATGGTTCCACCAATATTGCTCATGGTTCCACCAATAATGTTCATGGTTCCATGGACAATGCTCATGGTTCCACCAACAATGCTCATGGTTCCATAATTAGAGCTCATGGTTCCACCAACAATGCTCATGGTTCCATAACTAGAGCTCATGGTTCCATAACTAAAGCTCATGGTTCCACAGACAGTGTTCATGGTTCCATAACTAGAGCTCATGGTTCCACCAATAATTCACATGGTTTTATAAATAGAGCTCATGGTTCCACCAATAGTGCTCTTGCTTCCACCAATAATGTTCATGGCTCTGTAACTAGATCTCATGGTTCCACAACTAAAGCTCATGGTTCCCTCAACAATTCTCATGTTTCCATAAATAGAGCTCATGGTTCTACCAACAATGCTCATGGTTCCATAACTAGACCTCATGGTTCCACGGGTCCCCTCCTGTAGGGTCCTTCTTGCTTAATTTGAAACTCAACCACTTGATACAAAAGAGATTAGAAAGCATAATGACTAGAAAAATAAACTAAAATAAATGAATAACTTAGAAAATTAAACCAAACCATAACCTGTCTTTGATATCATCTTGTCCACTGTCATCCGCGTCTTCCGTAGGATCCCTCTAGCAAAGCTCGTTTAACCATAGGCGAAGCAACCGTTAGCTTCGCCACCCAACCATAGGCTCATGCTTTTAGTCGCATGGCCTCCCCCGAGCTTTGGGTCGTAGAGCTCACACACAATAATCAAGAAACCCAGCTTGGGATTCCCCCCCACCAAGATTTCCAGCCAAACCCTCAATAGCAGCAAGTCATGAGGTAACTCAAAATTATGATAGTCATCCAGGGTCTGGGTCCTTTACCCATTCCCAATGCCTTCCTTATAAAGGAAAATCTCATGTGACACATGTCGCTTCATGCATAATTATTTATTTTATTTAAATTATAAATAAAAACAACTCACCCATCCAAGTGTCAGCTTTTCTAGGAGAAGCACCAACATTCCTAAATTTGCTCATATTTGTCCCCCAGATATTTCACTTAACTCCTAGATATGTGGTGTAGGTGGGGTTGACAAGGTGTCCATGCCTAGGATTCCATTTTGCTCCTAAATAAATATTTTTAATATTTTTAAATAATAAAAAATATCCTTTCATGTGCAAATGCCTAAATAACACTTAATATTATTTAAATGCTAAAGTAATCATTTATGTGCAAATGCCTAAAGTACTCAAATGCATTTCTAAGTAAGGTTCTAGGTGCAAACTTATATGTTTTTATGCAGTTAAGTTTAAGAATCATTTTCACTAGGATCTCGGTGCCGCGCCGTTGGGCCACTCCATTCCTTAATTTCATTTCCCCGACATGGCACCACTCCGTCGGGTCCATTCATCCGTAGTTTCCATTCCTCGGCAAGGTACCACATCGTTGGGTCCTTGTGTCCACTCTTTCCGTTCTCGGCAGGGTACCGCACCATCGGGCCCTTCTGCCATCATCCTTTCGTTTTGACTTGCGGGAAATTCATGTAGGGATTTCAAGAGCCGTTACCTTCCATCCTCCGTCTACACACTATTAGGGACTAAAGGCATTGAGGAGTGAGTCCGTTCTCACCGCGCGCCCCCCAACTCGTACGTAACCAGCTCCGTCGTGGCCCACCTCGTACGCCCTCACGCTTTCCTCTTGAGCAAGCAGATCAGTGCTTATCTGCTCAGCGTGGTATTCCGTCAGAAGTCGACATCGTCGTTGCTCTCCCTGTGTGTGATTTATCCATACTCTACGACCCTTCAATTCCCTTGTGTGTCCATCGGTGAATCGTTTCACCTGCCGCTACACACATTTCTCACAAACATATATTAGTATTTAATTGATTCACAATCAATCGTAGTTATGAATATACTCAATATAACATCAAGGGGTCGTTTTATTAATGTTTCAATCAGTCAGGTCACTCAAATAGGTGCCCTCAAGGTTTGCAGTAGTCTAGGGGCACTACATACAGCCCTACTTATTTAGAACTTCATCCCGAAGTTCAGAATAAATGCAGAAAGCTATGACGCATCTCAGTTGCGTCCTCCCAAGTCGCAGAGCTAGCGCTGCCACTGTCCCACTGCACTTTGACTTGATCAATCAAGGATAATCATTAATCAATATGTAATCAATCAATTATCCCACTCCACACATATAATTTTATTCCTTAATTCATTTATCAGTTATTGTCATCATTCACATCTTCAGGTTTTCCTCAATCTTTTAAGACATATCAAGGCTCAAGAAACCACTTTATTGAAGTTGTTCGGCTGGGTCACTCGACAGGTGCCCTTAAGGTCCACAGTCATTTTAGGGGCATTACATACACCCCCTCTTAAATAGAACTTCATCCCGAAGTTAATTTTTGCTCTTGTTATTTCAACGCTAGGCTTTATCTTAATTTCTATTCTCATATTCTTTCATTCTATTCTATTTTTCTACAACAATCATGGCTATAAGCACAAGTGGTTCAAGTCATTGTTTCCTATCTCATTTAGTATGGTTCCAATACATCCTCAGGAACTCAATCGTAATTTCTCATAATATCAATCCGATGATACATTCACGGGTTGTTAGTCCCAACTAGATTTCCTATACCTTCTAGCCACCTACGAAGGTTTACAATGTCCAGTTATCTACAAGCTGCATTGCGTCAATAGCCACCTAATAGTTTATCAAATCATCAATCAGCATAACAAATCCAAGCAAGGATTCCAATCTAATTGGTTATCCTCCCTCCAAGACGCGAATGTAAACATCATAAGATATTCAGTCAAATATATAAAGGTAAGACAAAATCACAGTTTTAACAAATCAGGAGAGACCCTCAAATAGTCCAAAAACCAAATTCCATATGATTACTTCCAAATCCCTAAATGTTGGTTCTCAATTCGATAAGATTCCTAGTGTCAGAACTTAGCGGCTTAGTCAAACATATTAAAATTTATCTCTTATTCCCTTCATTAGTGTCATCGTGTCCAGGTTAATGAACTTATCACATCCTTACCTCATTCATCATTTATGTTGTCATAGGACTACTTAGACAAACTCGTCAAGTCGTATTAGGTGTGTTTTCTCAACCTCTTAGAGATCCATCTCGGGCGAGTCATATTTTCATCAAGGGTTGACAATGTCCTCGAGTTAGCTACATTACATTCAGTTCATTGTGTTGATCATCTCCATACATCGTTTTACACAAAAAAAAATTGTCTTCGTTTGGTCCCTTTGGTGGACTTTTCAAGTTTCATCTTATGTATCTATATAGTCTCATCGAGTCTTGTCTTAAGGTCTAGTCATCCTTGCATAATTTTTTTGGCATGCCATTAGGTTAACATAATTGTGTTCAATTCGTCGTTTCGATACTTCATTTACAAAAGGTCGTCTTGATTTGGCCTTTTGGACATTCTGTTGAAGTCTCATCAAGCATATGCATTTTGTTTCATTACAATTCACCAAGTTTACTTCCTTCTTTAATTGATCATTTGGAATCCTCCATCAGTCTTCTCATTATGACTATGTTTAACCTAGTTTTTTTTTTTTTTTTTGGTTAACATATCTAAACGGATATTTCAAATTCCTAGTACTAAACATAACTTACAAGCATAGACATGAGTGTGCATTCTCCTCCTTCATGCCACTTCATACAACTATAGTAGGACATATAAAATGTATTTTCTCCACCTAATCACATTAAGTATATCTATTCCTGGACATATGGTTGAAATATCTATTCGTCAAATTCACTCCCTAAACACAACTTACAATTAGATATGTGGTCTATCAAATCTCCTTTTCATCCCGCTAAATATAACTACAATTTTAATATACAAACAAAGAAACTCTTTCTTTTTATCCTACTAAATACAAAATAGATTACCAATTAATAAATGATTCTATATAATTTCCCTTTTTCTTCATTCTAATTACAATTTATAAAATAATCACAATATAATAATTAAAGCCTATATGGCTTCTTCTTTTTCATTATATTAATTACAATTTACAACGTCACATATATAAAGCATATAAACCCTTACTTATCTGAATACAAGTTACCATGTAATAATTAAAGCATATGTAATCCTCCCTTTCATCATACCGAATTCAATTTATGACATGGCATAAAGGAAGCATAGAAATTCTTCCTTGTCTAGATATAAACCACAATATAACATTAGGCATACCTCTTTTTTTTTCATTATGATAATTACGAATCATAACATATATGAAACATGTAAACTCTTCTTTTCTCCAAATATAATCTATAATATAATATTAAGCATACACCATTCCTCTTTTTCCATTATGCTGATTACGAATCATAACATATAAGTGAAGCATGTAAATTCTTCTTTTCTCCAAATATAATCTATATATAATATTAAGTATACATCACTCCTGTAACATAACATCTTTCAGCATATAGATTCTTCCTTTAAAAAGTAAAACATGTAAATCTATGAGAAGGTGTATGATATAAAGTTGACCATAATGGAATAATGGGATCATGCATGTATTCCTTCGTGAATAACAAATCTTAAACTCCAGCTATGTCTTACATGTTCTGCTGCTAACTGACGGTTTATCATTTATACACTCTAATTTTTAAAACAATGACTAGAAAAGAATAATAGAATATATACCTATATTTCTTTTATATACCTATGTAATATGGATTCCATTACTAACTTACTGTTTATCATTTACAAATACCATTTCTAATTATAAATGTCAATAAACTGTTAAAGATATACATTTCATATATTAGACACAATTAGTTAAGTAAATATAAATCCTAAGAATTTAGGGAAATTCATTAGAGTAACAGACTAGTCACCATATCAAATATTTTACATAATAAATAGGTTCTTAACATTGCATTCATAAATATAAAGGCTAATATTAACATAGAGTAAAAAAATTCCTAGACGCATGGCTGCCCATACGCATTGAATTCGAAGTTCTTTACAAGTCGGCCTGTTGGTAAAAGAATGAAAATAATTAAATAATTTCCAGGATTACATACATATGATTCCTTGTCGTCCATCACACTTGAGTTTTAGTAGAGTTCGGTTACTTCAAAATATTGATTAAGAAATAACTCAAGTCGAAATTATAGATTATACATTTGTTAATTCAAATTCTTAGAAGACCGAACAAATAGGTAGTTCAGAATTAATAACTAAACATTCAAGAAGGAATAAATCCAACTTAATTTGCGGCTGTCTAATAGTTGATGATATAGCTTGACTTGTACACGGATAATCGGAGGCATTTAGACATGAACTTGCACAGGTGTTACCAATGCTGGATGACTCGGCACTGGAAGGATGTGCAATTAGGTGGGAAAAAATGATCAGGCTAAAATCGGTAGCGATCGTTCAAAGGCGGAATTCCTAGAATTTCGATACCAAAGTGACAGTTTTAGAGGGCATTAATTAAATAAATTAACAGAGCTTAGTTGTCTCGGATCCTAGCGGATAAAATCAGCACTAGTGTCTTCATCCAAGACAAGACAGAGAAAACGGCTTTCAGCAGGGAAATACGATTTAAAATTGAAATAGAGATCCTCAGCATTTCCATTCCGCAGCTAAACTTAAATCAAATATCGGGGTAATTATAGTTTTCCAGTAAAGCTCGGTATTGTGTAAACAATGCATGATATAAATTGTCATTTATAAAGGAACCAAGAGAATCTCAGCCTGTAACTGAGTGTTCCGTCACCTAAAATTATCACAAACATAAGTCATACAGTTTGGAATCCATCCAAATCGATACAGTACACAGATCAAAACCTACGATGGCAGCATCCAATACAGAGGTTCATCAAAAGCATTGGCAGCATACAGAGACTTTCCCCAATGCAGAGACGCCTACGAAAAAGCAGAGATAACCATTGCGAATGCAGCAATGATTTATAAAGAAGCAAAAAGAGATTCGATCGCTGGCATACGCGATGGCAGGGATCTAACCCTATATAATCATATATATACATATCGAAAAGGCCGAAACCGATCACTGTAAAGAAAAATATACAACAATAATTATCAAAAGGAAAAAGGGATCCAGCCTATGGCTATCATTTCCAATGCACCCGATGGCAAGGATCTAACTCTAACAAAATGTCCTACTCAGAATGAATTTAGCAGAGGAAATTGGGATCCAGCCCTAGAGCCATCCCATTCCCCATCCTCTGTGGTCCCCCTTCTCACCTTCTATTCTTTTCCAATCCATTTTAGAAAGGCGATACTGCAAGGAAGTCTATCAAACAAAACGCTGCAGCGATGTCACATCCCCAATTCACATAGTAAGCACATAATAAATTATTTTATCAAGATCGAACTCTGTTAAAGAGCCGAACTGTCCCTTCTCAGTAATATAACACGTAATAAATGAATTCATTTAGATCAAGCTCAGCTATCGAGCCATCCCATCCCATTGTAATGAAATCATATGATAACTACCAACATTTACAAATTCAGGGTTCGATCGTCACTGTGGAGGGATCGCCCAGCTCTGTGCAACATCAATCTAAATGACATACACAATTCTACACAATATCTACATTCATGCTCATCAAATCGCACAGCTCCCACGTCGTCACTAACTACAACATATTATAAATATATATAACTCTGAGCAGGAAGGGTGCGTCTTCCTCCACCTTCCCTACAACTTCCTCCTCTCCGAAAATCAAGTAGTTGCTCCACTAACACAAGTCGTGGAGGCAATTTCTTCGAAGATCCAGGGTTGGTCACCCCCCTCAAGAGCTCCACAAGGGTCATGCGGTTCTCAAATGAAACTGATGGCGAGGGTAAGGAGTCCACATGTTTCACTAAGGAAAACAATTGATGGCAGTGAAGTTGTTGGAGTGCCCACTCAAGAGACAAATGCGGTGGTAAAGAGCCACTCGTTAAAATATATATATATATATATATATATATATATATCCAAAGTTAGTATGCATTATTGAATTCATAATCCTTGACATAATTGTCCGTTTGTTCGACGCATCAAAAGTTAAATCGACAGATACAAAAAGAAAATCGCAGGCGGTGGTAAATTGAGGGACAGTTACAGGGTTTGATCTATAGTTGGGATATAGTTGGGATTGAAGTACACTCACTGATTCCGGAAATCACTGGCAATTTACCTGATATGGAGGCATGTAACTACAAAAGCATCATTTAACTTATAGCGGGAAAAGGGAAGTTAAAACAAATGGATTAGCCACCAAATCGTGTGAATGCCAGGTCTTAAACTTATCAAAAGAATACACAGAGATGATAGGAGGCTGCGCGATCTGGGTATGCCACACCTCCTTTTTTAGATATCAAATTATAAATATACGGCCGCGTGGCCCCATGGAGTGGAAATAATGACACTCGGTTAAACAATAGATTGATAAAACGATTTGGCAGAGTTATAAAATTGGGATCAAGATGGTACAAATCCTTACGAATTATGAAATTTACAGAGATCTCTACAAAAGAATGTAACCACTTTAATAGGGTCGAGAGAGTAAAGGTTTTATTAGATCTGGGCGATTCGACATAATTTGTATCATTTACAGGGATCATTACAAAAAGAAAGTAGTATTTTAACTGGGCTGAGAATTAGAGGTCTGCTGGTTCTAGGTGATTCGGCCTTGACCTTTACCCAAATGGAAAATCATATACTATGTGTGTTACAGTAACCTTCAGAAATTAAATCGGGAGATAGCATAACTAGCAGAATCCAATTGAAATCGTTTACCAAAGCAGATTCATATTTATAGCAGCGACTCATACAAAAGAAGGGAAGTGCAAGAGATCGACTCTCTCCAGAAACCTGGAGGTTGCATACTTTGCAGGTTCAATTGCAATCGGTTACAGAGTCTGAAATTTTTAAGGTTTAAAATTGGTAGGCACCGATTGGTAAAAAGAAAAGAAAAAAAAATTGCAAGGGTAATGGAATGAGACGAAGTTCAGAATTACGACGATGGATCGAGTTTGGTACCACGATAGGCGCTTGCCTAAACCATCCCAGAAATATACTCGCATAGCATATGCTAATATACAGAGTTTAAAATAATATTCAGAAAATCGACTGAGATTCATTCCTTCGGGATCGAATTAACGATTAGTACACACAAATATCACTATACAGAGTTTTAATATAGTTTTCAACCTACAGAAAATGAACGATATTTATCCTGCAGCGATCGAGTTTATCATACTCATATTTCATTTTGAAGAGATCGAACTAATTTTTAATATGCATAAATATCCATAAAGAGAGTTTTTAAAATAACATTCAACTTATTTGAAATCTAATGATGTTCATTATGCGGAGATCGAAATGATAGTGTACTGAGATCTCATTACACTTAGTGTAAAAATAATATTCAATCTACCAGAAAACGATTACTAATCATTTTAAAACATAAGAATGGACCATTTGTTTTTAAACATAAAAGCACAGAAGAAAGACGTCTATGCGATCTGGGGAATTTAACAAAAATCTAAGTCGAAACTTCAAACGGATATGCATAGAAAAGAAGCAAGCATACAATCTGGAAAATTGTAGAGATCTAAATCAATGTATTTTTTTATTTTTTTTATTTTATTAAGAGTGAGTGGAACCTGAAAAATAGTTGTCCACCCGTAGATGTAATCCCAAGGAGTTCGTCGTCAATCCAACGTCTGAATGTTCACCATCCAAGTTCTGTATGAGTCTGGTGCCCTCAAGGCTCGACCCGCTCTGATACCAAATGTAGGGCCCCTCATGTAGGGTCCTTCTTGCTTAACCTGAAACTCAACCACTTGATACAAAAGAGATTAGAAAGCATAATGACTAGAAAAATAAACTAAAATAAATGAATAACTTAGAAAATTAAACCAAACCATAACCTGTCTTTGATATCATCTTGTCCACTGTCGTCCGCGTCTTCCGTAGGATCCCTCTAGCAAAGCTCGTTTAACCATAGGCGAAGCAACCGTTAGCTTCGCCACCCAACCATAGGCTCATGCTTTCAGTCGCATGGCCTCCCCCGAGCTTTGGGTCGTAGAGCTCACACACAATAATCAAGAAACCCAGCTTGGGATTCCCCCCCACCAAGATTTCCATCCAAACCCTCAATAGCAGCAAGTCATGAGGCAACTCAAAATTATGATAGTCATCCAGGGTCTGGGTCCTTTACCCATTCCCAATGCCTTCCTTATAAAGGAAAATCTCATGTGACACATGTCGCTTCATGCATAATTATTTATTTTATTTAAATTATAAATAAAAACAACTCACCCATCCAAGTGTCAGCTTTTCTAGGAGAAGCACCAACATTCCTAAATTTGCTCATATTTGTCCCCCAGATATTTCACTTAACTCCTAGATATGTGGTGTAGGTGGGGTTGACAAGGTGTCCATGCCTAGGATTCCATTTTGCTCCTAAATAAATATTTTCAATATTTTTAAATAATCAGAAATATCCTTTCATGTGCAAATGCCTAAATAACACTTAATATTATTTAAATGCTAAAGTAATCATTTATGTGCAAATGCCTAAAGTACTCAAATGCATTTCTAAGTAAGGTTCTAGGTGCAAACTTATATGTTTTTATGCAGTTAAGTTTAAGAATCATTTTCACTAGGATCTCAGTGCCGCGCCATTGGGCCACCCCATTCCTTAATTTCATTTCCCCGACATGGCACCACTCCGTTGGGTCCAGTCATCCGTAGTTTCCATTACTCGGCAAGGTACCACATCGTTGGGTCCTTATGTCCACTCTTTCCGTTCTCAGCAGGGTACTGCACCGTCGGGCCCTTCTGCCATCATCCTGTCGTTTTGACTTGCGGGAACTTCATGTAGGGATTTCAAGAGACGTTACCTTCCATCCTCCTTCTACACGCTATTAGGGACTAATGGCGCTGAGGAGTGAGTCCATTCTCACCGTGCTCCCCCCAACTCGTACGTGACCAGCTCCGTTGTGGCCCACCTCATACGCCCTCACGCTTTCCTCTTGAGCAAGCGGATCAGTGCTTATCTGCTCAGCGTGGTATTCCGTCAGAAGTCGACATCATCGTCGCTCTCCCTGTGTGTGATTTATCCATACTCTACGACCCTTCAATTCCCTTGTGTGTCCATCGGTGAATCGTTTCACCTGCCGCTACACACATTTCTCACAAACATATATTAGTATTTAATTGATTCACAATCAGTCGTAGTTATGAATATACTCAATATAACATCAAGGGGTCGTTTTATTAATGTTTCAATCAGTCGGGTCACTCAAATAGGTGCCCTCAAGGTCTGCAGTAGTCTAGGGGCACTACATACACCCCTACTTATTTAGAACTTCGTCCCGAAGTTCAGAATAAATGCAGAAAGCTATGACGCATCTCAGTTGCGTCCTCCTAAGTCGTAGAGCTAGCGCTGTCACTGTCCCACTGCACTTTGACTTGATCAATCAAGGCTAATCATTAAGCAAGATGTAATCAATCAATTATCCCACTCCACACATATAATTTTATTCCTTAATTCATTTATCAATTATTGTCATCATTCACATCTTCAAGTTTTCCTCAATCTTTTAAGACATATCAAGGCTCAAGAAACCACTTTATTGAAGTTGTTCAGCTGGGTCACTCGACAGGTGCCCTTAAGGTCCACAGTCATTTTAGGGGCATTACAGTTCATGGTTCCATAACTAGAGCTCATGGTTCCACCAATAATTCACATGGTTTTATAAATAGAGCTCATGGTTCCACCAATAGTGCTCATGCTTCCACCAATAATGTTCATGGCTCTGTAACTAGATCTCATGGTTCTACAACTAAAGCTCATGGTTCCCTCAACAATTCTCATGTTTCCATAAATAGAGCTCATGGTTCTACCAACAATGCTCATGGTTCCATAACTAGACCTCATGGTTCCACGGGCAGTGCTCATGGTTCCACCAGCAATGCTCATGGTTCCATAATTAAAGCTCATGGTTCCACCAACAATGCTCATGGTTCCATAAATAGTGCTCATGATTCCACCAACAATGCTCATGGTTCCACCAACACTGCTTAAGGTTCCATAACTAGAGCTCATGGTTCCAGCAATAATGTTCATGGTTCCATAACTATAGCTCATGGTTCCACCAATAATGCTCATGGTTCCATAAATAGGGATCACGGTTCCACCAATAATTCTCACGGCTCCCCCAACAATTCTCATGGTTCCATAAATAGAGTTCATGGTTCCACCAACAATGCTCATGGTTCCACCAATAAGGCTCATGGTTCCATAAATAGAGCTCATGGTTACACTGACAGTGCTCATGGTTCCACCAACAATGCGCATGGTTCCACCAACAATGCTCATGGTTATGATGGCATCCTCTGGCCTTTGGAAAAGTCAACACATGATGAAATGGAATTTCCAACTGACTTTAATGCTCTCGCGTGGAATGCATTTTTTCGCGGTAGAGATTTGTACACTCATTGTCTTGTTATCATTCCTAACTTTACGCTTGGACTCTAGACCATATGCACACCAATAACTAAACTAAATAATCAAAACATTTTAGGCATAATATTGTTGCATGTTTTTCAAATTGAACTTGAATTATAGGTTTATAAACATATTGAACGGATTTTGATTCACACAGCATATTCCAAATATGTATCAATGCGGGAATGGGTGATATCCTCCACATCTCTAACTCGTTCTTGATTAGCAACAAAATAAGTGGGGGCATTGGGATTTGATTCCTCTTCGCTTATAAAATCCCGAAATCGTGAATATGGAATAACTGGAACTTGGTCTCCAAAAACGTGTGTCCACATCAAATATTCAGCTGAAAATTCCATCATATCCTTTGGGTCTTCAACCTCCAACTCAAAATATGTAAGCCAATCAAAAGTTATAGCCCAATGGTGTAGGAGTCACAGAAGAATTCAGGGCAAAGCCAGTCGACATGGCATGCTATCTGGTGAATAGTTCAGCTCAAAACTCCATATGAGGCATGTGATAGTAATAAGTTGTCTTTTACACATCTTAGAGTGTTTGAGTGTGATGCCTTTGTGCATATCCCAAAGGAGAAAAGAAATAAACTTGAATGCATGTCATAGAAGTGCATCTTCATCGGGTAAAAGGATGGAGTGAAAGGGTATAAGCTTCGGAACCCAACGATGAGAAAGTCAATTTATAGTCTCACATTGCCTTTGCAATTTGGGGAGAGCCTTTGATCTTCGGTATGGTTAACATCTATGTAAAGATAAACTGTAGAATGTTGACTATAATCTTTTATCTACAAAAATTCCGTTAATTTTCTAAACGGTTTTTTAAAACGTAATTCTTGTTGTTTGGTAAGTCATTTATTTTAGCATACAACTGTAGTGGTTGTCAATTGCTCTCAATTTACACATCTATGTTTGAGTGGGAGGTTTAGTAGCCAGGTTAGTTGTTTTTGGCTGTAATTGTGTTAGAAATAACATATGGAGGATTATAATTTTAGGTTTTCGTGGTTCTAGTTGAATTTTTTATATTCCTATTGTAATTAATTTTGATCAATCAGTCTGAGAACGGATGACTTGATTTGACATCTAGGTCATTGTGGTTATGTGTTTTACAGTTGCAGAAAGGGATATCTTTTCCCACCGAACAAAGGAACCAACATACCCAAATTGTATTGAAAACATGGACAAAAAAAGGCATGGAAAAAGGGTTAGATTGAAAGGTACCCATTTGGTTAGATAAGTGCTAAAATTTGAAGAGGGTTGCAATCCAGAGATTTGCGCCTTGCCTTGCGAGTTGTGCCTTTGTGTCTCTTGTCTCTTGTATCTTATGTTTGATATGATGTACATGTTTTTCTCTCATTTAAGATCCTAGATCGTATTGAATTAAATGATGAAAAACTAACAAAAGAGAATCAAATGTATACTGGGTAAAGGTTCCAAACTTTCCCAACCTCTATGCTCACCTACAACCATCATTCTTCACTCTAATATCTACATTTTTTTTCCTTTGTAGTGATGGTTTTAGTTAATTTCTCAATTTGATAAGTGTTGGAAATGAGAGAACAACATGAACTATGTAGTGTATGAAATTTTTCCTGGAGAGTGAGTGATAGAATCAAATGGAAAAAATGAGATGATTCATGAAAATATAACTTAATTGGCATTGCTTCACCACTACTTATGACAATAGAATAAAGGACTATTACAATCTTCTTATGGAATATATTAAGCCTATGGATCGATAAATACATGAAAATACTTTCTCACTAACCTCTCACTTGCGTTCAATGATTGATTTAATAATTCATATGTGTTAAATGGATCATTTAAGGAACATGGTAGAAACTAGTTGATTTATAAGGCTAACACATGACACGAGAGGATTTGCTTTCCTATAGACCCCATTTCCTCTCCAGTAAAATGTTTAGATAGCTTTTCCCTAGGACAAGCCAATCGCATTGCCCATACATTCTTATTTACATCATACATTCCTAGTCATACATTAGTTGATCCTTGGTCTTGAGCATTTATTACATTCTTGTATATATAGAGGTTTGGTCATAACTCCCCAATATGTATCACATGATGCATATGCCAATACAAAACCGAATTTTAATGAGACATTCATATGACACCGTTATATGTGGGACACAACTCTAACATTGACCTATAGGAATGTAAAATGTAGAGTTCACAATAAGATGATGATAGTTGTACTGCTTATTAAAGAAATATTAAGAATAGTGATTCTTGCCAAAAAGAGAACTCTGTTAGTTTTCTCCACTATGATTTAAGCAACAAGAATCGCATGCGATACATGTGAAAGAAGTATAAGAAATGTGGGAGAGCAAAGTTGAATTCAATCACTAACAGTGATACACATTATGCTTTATTCATAATAACTGCATGATTGATTAAAACCATACTTGGTACCTTTTAACATTTACATATAGAATGGTTGTTTTATTTTGTGTAAATATAAGAAAAATAAGTATTAAATTTAAAAAGATGATGCTAGATTATATATTATACATTGTTTAACATATGTGTCTTCTATTGTTGCTATAAAGTCTGCAAAACATTTGTAAAACTGTGATGTTCCTCCACCACGGTCAGTTTGGGATGGGACTGCACCTTTTAAAAGCAGTGAAAATTTTAAAGAGATGGACATCTCTAAATCCCAAGACAGGTTTTTCAACTTTTGTTGGTAGGTTCAAATCACCATATCTAGAAGAGAAGGGTTTGAAATCCTTACTATTTTATGGCCATTCACCCTATACTTCAGAAGCCACTAAATCGCTAGTTTCACATAAATCATTCTCAATTGATCACCAGGAGATAATAATTAGGTGAGTTTGGTTATACATGAGTAGACTTTGCATATTTTGTCTCTTAATAGTTTGGAATCTTTACAATATTTGTTTTTCAATTAAAATTTTAGTATTTTATGTATTTTTTAGTAAACTGAGTGGTTAGGTTCAAACTGGTCCAAGTCACGGTCGAGTCCAAGTTGACCCTTGGCCAATTCGGATTCAGAGACCAAGTTTTAAAACATTGGTTAAATAGTTCAAAATAACATGTGGACTTGCATCCCAAAGGCAAGTTTTGAATTGGCAAATATTTTGTTTGGAGTAATGCCTCGTATACCAACTTTATCCCACAATTGTTTTTGAAGTGGGATTATTCTCAAAACATTCATCCAACACACACATATGGAAAGAGGATGTATTAATGTGGAAGAAAAACTCATCATAGAGATGTGCCACTATAGTAATTCCTTGGCATTACAAAGATAGAGATATTTATTGCCATCTTGAAAAATTCAAAGCAAGAGAAAGCAATGCCCTCAAGTGAGCAAAACGGATTTATCATATAAGATTGGACTTTAATTTGTATTGTGTGATCACAAGAACCCAGAACTATCCCCTTTCTCCCTCTATTAATTGAAAATTACTTTATATTAATTATGGTATGAGAAACTTGAACAATTTTTACGATAAAAAATTAAAAATGAGATGCAAGTTGCAATAGGCATGACCATGTTCAATTGGTCTCAAATGCCTAACTAGGCATGAAAGTGTCATATACCAACTAATTTCTATCACATTTGTTTCTATTAGAATTTGAAATGCAATAAAGTAAAGGATCACTTGAAGCTAAATTTTAAAAAATAATCCACTAAAAATTTAAATTATGAAGTAAGAATCATTTTACCTCCTGAACGGCCCGTCAGGGACGCATATTGACGATGTATGAAAAAATTGAATTTTTTCCCCCTGTTTGGAAAATTCAAACTTGAGTCAGCAGCCAATAGGAGTGAGAAATTTGTCCACTTGGACAACGGATGTGAGCACGTCTGGGTGGGTGAAGTGCAACACCGGTGCATATGGGCTCAAACGCACTTAAGAGGGTAAAAATGAGTTTGGTGACACGATTATTTTTTTATTAAACCTTATTCCATTGAGCCTGACTGTCTAGCGCACCAGTGCGATCGACAGTCGGGTGCACCCGTGCGAATAGGTGTTAAAACAAAATAATATTTCTTTAATAAAATAAAAAATAACATTTTTTATTTTTTATTTTTTAACAAAAATAATTTCCGATGCATTTGGTTTCTTCACACGCACTGGGGCGTGTAGTGTCAGTTAGCGCACCAACATGAGTTTTTAAAAAGTTTCTCATTGAAAAAATTATATATATATTTTTATTTTTTAATAAAAAAATTCCGGTCCATTAATGTATACTACAGGCACCGAGGTGTTTAAAAACTAACGCACCGTTTATAAGCTTTACGTAAAATTTTGTGACTTTTATTAATAAAATAGTTTTATTATTTTTTAATAAAATATATTTCGGTGTGTTAGGGTTGATAAGATGCACTGGGGAGTTCATTGTTATTTAACGCACCAAGATGAGGTTTTTACCTAAAATTTAACGTGTTTTTAATAAAATAATAATAAAAATTAATTTTTTAATAAAAGATTATGCATTGCGTTTGTTTCTACTACACATATCGGGTGTTTTGTGTTCGGAAACGCACCGCTTTGGTTCTTGGAAATTATTTTGTTCTAACAATGATGTTTATCGGTCGTGGTGCGACATGCTAGGAAACATACTAGTGCAAGTTGATGACAAATGCACCGATGCGTTTAATCTACTAAACACACTCGAATAAAAAATTCTGCTAAAACCTCTGTGTAATGCCCCTAAAATGACTATGGACTTCAAGAGCACCTGTTGAGTGACCTGGCGGAACAGACTTCAATAAAGTGGCGCTTCGAGTTAGGATGTGTCTAAGGGAGAATCACCTGATGATGTGCATGACTATAGTTGATAAATGAATTAATAAATTGAATTATATGTGTGGGCTGGTATAATTGATTGATCTGTTCTTGCTTAAATGCTTAGCCTTGAGTGGTTAAGTCAAAGTATTGTAGGACATCTACAGTCCTAGCTTTGTGACTTGGGAAGACGCAACTGAGATGCGTCATAGCTTTCTGCATTTATTCTGAACTTCGGGACGAAGTTCTAAATAAGTAGGGATGTATGTAGTGCCCCTAGACTACTGTAGACATTGAGGGCACTTGCTTAGTGACCCAACTGTTTGAAACATTAAATTAAATAACCTTTTGACCTTATTTTTTTTTAGTATGTGTATTTGAACTGTTGAGGTAAATGAATAATTGCATATGTTAAACGATTAGCTATGACTATGGAAAATTATGTTGATGAGTAATGCTTAACGACTAGCTATATGGTGATTATGTATTTGGCGACGAAATGTATATTTGATAAGATGAATGAGCAGTTTGAATAAATCATAAATGTTTAACAATGCTAGAGTTAGAAACCAGATGATGATTGTTGAGAACAGTGCTACTAATAATTTGTTGCGAGAAGTGTGTGTAGAAACAAGTGAGACGGTTCACCAACGGACACACAAAGGAACATGGAGGGTCGTAGAGTACGGGTAAATCACACACAGGGGAAGCGACGACGATGTCAACTTCCGACAAGAATACCACGCATGAGCAGATAAGCATTGATCCGCTTGCTCAAGAGGAATGCGTGAGGACGTACGAGGTGGGCCACGACGGAGCTGGTCACGTACGAGTTGAGGGGCGCGCAGTGAGAACGGACTCACTCCTCAGCGCCATTAGTCCCTAGATAGCATGTAGACGGAGGATGGATGGTAACGATTCCTAAAATCCCTACAAGAGTTCCCGCAAGTCAAAACGGAAAGATGGTGGCAGAAGGGCCCGACGATGCGGTACCCTGTCGAGAAATGAAAGAATGGACGCAAGGACCCAACGATGCGGTACCATGCCAAGGAATGGAAACCATGGATGAATGGACCCGACGGAGTGGTGCCATGTCAGAGAATTAAAGTTAAGGAACCAGGAGCCCAACGACGCGGCACCGTGATCCTAGTGAGTTTGATTGTTAAATTAAACTGCATAAAAACTTAGGAGAATAACTCTAGATTATTACTT
The DNA here is from genome assembly GCA_027924585.1 of Larix kaempferi. Lineage (NCBI taxonomy): Eukaryota > Viridiplantae > Streptophyta > Pinopsida > Pinales > Pinaceae > Larix > Larix kaempferi. The sequence continues at coordinate 15,918,614 of BSBM01000136.1, forward strand.
AGCAAATGCATAACAATAGCTTAGACATTTGCACATGAATAGTTATTTTGTTGAGCATTTAAATTAATAGAAATTATTATTTAGGAGCAAAATAGATTAGACACCTAGTCAACTAAAAGCTAGGAGTTGATTAAAATATCTGGGGGACAAACTAGAGCAAACTTAGGGATGTAGGTGCACTTCCCAGAGAAACTGACACTTGGATGGGTGAGTGTTTTAATTAAATAAATAATTAAAAATATTTAATTATGCATGAAGCGACATGTGTCACAGGAGATTTCCCTTTATAAGGAAGGCTTAAGGAATGGGTAAGGGGCCCATAATTTGGATGATTGTCGTAATTTTCGAATGCCTCAAAGACTTGCTGCTATCTAAGGGTTTGGCTTAGAAATCCTGGTGGGAAGGGAAGCCCAAGCTGAATTTTTGAAATACTTGTGTGAGCTCTACGACCCAAAGCTCGGGGGAGGCCATGCGACTGAAAGCATGAGCCTATGGTTGGGTGGCGAAGCTAACGGTTGCTTCGCCTACGGTTAAACAAGCTTTGCTGGAGGGATCCTACGGAAGACGCAGACAACAATGGACCAGCTGGATCGGGTTGACAGGTTAAGGTTTGCTTATTTTTGTTAAGTTATTCACTCTTTTATTGTATTTTTCCAATAACTATAATGGCTAATTTGTTTGTATGAAGTTTTTAAAGTTTCAGGTTCAGTTCAAAGGGGACCCTAAAGGAGGGGCCCTACATTTGGTATCAGAGCCGGTCGAGCCTTGAGGGCACCGGACTCATATTTTGACAGGGGTTCGTTGGTGATTCGTGGAGGACAACGACAGGATTGGGGCTGCGACTTCCGTGGAATTACACCGGATCAACTATTCCAACAGGTTTTTGTTTGCTTAATTATTTCATATTCATTCATATTTTATGATTGGAAATGGTAGAGCTTGGTTCTACGTCCAGTTAGGATATAATTACTGTACAATGAACATCTAGATATCTAACTTTCTGTGTTATGGTATAAAGAAAAGCTCGAAAACAGAAAAGAAAAAGAAATGATAGATCTGAAAAAAAAAAATATAGATCTTTACTTTCAATTTTTATTTAGACGAATAAGTATTTAGACGAATATAGAAAGTACCTTCCCCTGGTTTTATTTATAAAGTCTTGTAAAATATGTTAGTAGAGACTTTCAGATATCCATAATGAATTAAAACTTTGCATTGTTCTTTTAATCCAAATTCTATTGTAAATTTGTGGCAGTGAAGACTGCTCCTTTCTTTAACGGGAGTAGATCTCGACTAGATTTCTGTGATTTGTTTAAATAAATTAAAACCTGTGCAATCCCACTGATTCCCTAAAGGCTCCAGACCTTGAACAGAGTCAATATTCGATTGTCACTCTCTGTCAAGACTCAGATTGAGCCGAGATATTCAGCGTTATACCTCTGAGGTAATGCCTTCTGATCTGGAGTCAGACGCGCTACCATTGCGCCACGGATCCCTATTTGTTAACGCTGTAAACCCTTTTGTGAGGGGGCCAGGAATTCTATTTAGTCACAGATAACAACCAAGACTCATTTCTCATCAAAATCTGGAATGTGAACCCCTTCGAAATTTTAAACAACAGAGGGTTAAAATATTACCACCAAGATCAAGATATAGAATGTGATTCGTTTTTTTTTTTTAAATTTAAAACAACAGAGGATTAACATCTTACAACCGGGATTCATTTCCCATCAAGATCTGAGGTAATGCCTTCAGTTCGGCATCCATACTGTAAATTCAGAACTCAAACCTAAAAGTTTTAATTTAAATCTGTCGATATTACTGTGTAATGCCCTAATCAGATCTGTAGTATCAAATTGCTTCTCGTAGCTATGTATACATGCGCAGTTTGGATCTGAAGGTTTAGAATGGGTTCCTGTTGATGCGTTAATGCCAAATGCGATTTAAACTGGAAATTATTGATTATAGTTATTAATTATTAATTCTGAATAAGCAGATCCGCGCTTTTATCCCCAGTTAACAGGTATAAACTATTCAATTCAAAGTAGATCCACATAGGACTCCATATTATTGACATCAATTGCAGTCTTGTACTTAATAAATCTGAAACTGATTTATCAAATCTTCTAATTATAGAAAATAAATCCGCACCTTTATCCTCCAGTGAGCAGGTTTAATCTCTTAGATTGATAAGGGATCTGCATCAATCTCCAGTTCAAGTAATGAGTTGTCAGTCAACTCCACGACTGGTTAATTCACTAAGAGATGCGCATTGACCGATGTTAAGTAACCGAGGTGTCAGCTTGTTTTGGTAGTTGAACCTTACTGCCGAGCTGGAACTTATTCATTGTTTAATCGAATGAGTAGGAAATAAATTTCTTGAGATTGTGTATCCCGTCGAATAAGCGATCCTAGATCTGTAGAACTCTGCCTATATTTTCTTATAAATTTGATTTTGTATCGAACGAGAAGTGATTCTCCAAGTTTGCATACTCTGTACTATTTATTTAAGAATCGATCCTAGATATATTACAGATCTAATTCGGGAATCAATTCGTATAGAAATTGAAACTCTCTGTCTATTTTGTTTAAATTCGATTCAATCAAACCGCCTCTGCACTTTAATTCCAACCCTGATCTCGGTGAATGACATAATGGTAGCATTTTAATACTTGTTAAAGATCTGTTTTCTTAAATCATCTTCACTGTGGGAAAACGTTATGCATCCCAGATCTATTGTTTAGATCGTCTCTGTGGTTGAACGCGTGCTTGCATTCCAGACCTTAAAACTCTGTTTAAAATTTCTAACGTTGCATGTGGATCGTTGATACCAGCGTTGGATTTCCGTTGTTTGGTTTCATTTAAATGATCTCTGTGTATTGAGACAGCTCCAATCCAAACCTTTGATTACTCGTGAATATATATATATATATAACTTCTGTATTGAGACGGATCCAAATCCAAACCTTTGATTGTTTGTATATATATATTACTTGTGTATTGAGACGACTTTGATCCAACCTGTAATTTGCTTATATATATTACTTATGTATTGAGATGACTTCGATCCAAACCTGTGGTTAGTTTTCTTATATGGGACGGTTCCAATCCAAATCTGTGTATTGAGACAATTCGATCCTACATTTAAACCTTGCATCTATTTGTTGAAGGGAAGTTTATTTAAAACTCTGCTCTTTAATTATTTTGATAGCCGAGCTACCAACGTCTTTGTGCTCTGTTCATGCTCGGCATCTAACCAGACTAGCTGCCAACGTCTTTGTGTTGTGTTCATGCTCGACGTCTAACCAGACGAGCTGCCAACGTTTGTGTTGTGTTCATGCTCGACGTCTAACCAGACGAGCTGCCAACGTCTCTGTGTTATGTTTATGCTCGACTTCTAAACAGACGAGCCTCCAACGTTCTCTGTGTTGTTTTCCTTTAACAGAGTGTGATTACAACTCTGTGTATACTGATCAACCAAGGTATAAGTGTGGTCCCTTTATGTTTACGGCTGTGTGTCCTCCTCATTCTAACCGGAGATCGGGCCCGTGGTAATAGTGGAATCTATTATATAGACTTTGAGTAGCGTGGACCCTTTTGAATGCCATTACACGTCATGAATGGTTGTTCATATGTGTTAAAATAGATGGATTATATTGTTTTTAAATTATCTTATGAATCTATTTAGAATAGATTGATTATATTGTTTTTAAATTATCTTATGAAATGTAATTAGAATAGATTGATTATATTTTTTTTAATTATCTTATGAAATATATCGAATAAGGTAAAGTTGTGAAAAGTGAATAAGTATTAAGGTATAAATTGATGAGTTAAATGGATATATGACTTAGATGGAGATTTTATGATGTATAGGATGGACTATGGAATTAAATTAAATAAAAGAATGTAGGCTTTAATGATTTTTATAACATGTATAATTTATATATTTTTAGCATTGGATTTTATTTCATGGAAGATAAGGTAGATTTGAAAACAAATAGTTGCATGTATGTTTTGATTTGTAAAAAAAAAAAAATCTCCATGAATAAATGATCCAGAATTTAAATCAATTGAAAGTTGATAGTTTTCGCTCACTTCTGTAATATCATGAAATTAAAATAAGTGAATGAATAATATTTTTCTATATACGTTAATTCTTGTTATTATAATGTGGGGGTATCTACTGTAAGTTAAAATTTATACTCATTACTCCAAAAGGGCGTTGCCAGATGTTAATCTTGATTATATTCTATGATATTGGCTGATCGCATTTAGGAATCCTTCACGGATAGTGAAAATCACGAAAACGTCGTGGCTGGGCGATCATGAAGATCTGTGTGCCTTAGTTTAAGAGCTCTGATGCTATCTATCTGTGTGCAACAGTTTGCACATATTGCCCTTCGCCGTCGATCTCCACTAAGTGTAATGGGTGCCGGGAGTATGACTTAATGGGTATAGATGATGACTAGTAGCCAGGTGTAGATTAACTGTTTGTGTTTGACTCTTAAACGTCGACTGACTGTCACTTGTCGACCAGTTGGTTGAAATCGTCCCACTACCTGATATAGTTAATACGACCCCTTTTATTGGAATATCTTTAACTCTTAAATTGTGATTGACACATCAATTACCTAATCACCCCATGCATGCCTCGTATGCATAGTAATTAACTTATGCTATAAGAACATAACCATTTAGACGAACTGCACCCTATAAAAGATTGATGTAGATAATACCATAAACAAAATGATGTTTTTTTATTATTATGTAGAAAAATCCGATCTTATCTTGGAATTATTATGGAATACATTATGCTTAAAGTGAAATTGATTTAAGTCATGACATGGTTCGTTGAATAAAAAATAGTATTATATAATAAGAAATACGTTAAAAAAATTGTGGTGTGGAATTTCATTTGGTGAAAATGTAATTACTGCGAAATTGCTATAAGCTTCAAATTGAAGTTAAAATATGCATGTATACATTGTCCCGTGGAATTAGTGGTATTAGGCAGTTGGTTTATAAACATATGTTTACGGTTTTAGTTACTATGCAACATGAAAATATTCAGCCCCATTTAACTAAAAAGGAGAAAGATGGAATCACATGAATATGTACTTTATTGATATATACTATTGAATACTTTACCTATAATTTTTAAATATAATTATTGGATTTATTATATGGTATAAGTAATTGCTACATAGGAAGATTTGGAATTTACTCAATGCATATTTTATCATAATTATAGTTTTGTTTCATTTATATACATATAAATTTCTATAAGATCATGTACTATTTCTCGTTACAGAGCAATAAAAGAGAATATAAAGGTGAATTCCTAGTGTATGAAAGAATTTAGGAATAGTTACTTAATTGCTATTATTTCTTATTATAGTTTATAAATGTTTCCTAATATGTATGATAGAAAATTAATCATTTAATTATTATTATGGAAAGCCTAAAACAATAGTGAAGGAGATTGAGTAGTTGAAGTTTCATGGAAATACAGTTTAAAAATAAATGACTAAATAACGAGGTATGTTACATTTATTTACGCGTTAAAAATAGTTATTATTAAAAAGGAATTATTATGTTATTGCTCATTACGTCGAGAAGAATATATACATATATATATATGACTTGGAGAAAGTTGTGTATGTTATTGATAGCCCCAAAAAAAAAAAAAAAAAAAAAGGGGACCCTAAAGGAGGGGCCCTACAATTATATATATATGACTTGGAAAAAAAAAAAGGGGAGAAAATGTTTATGTTGTATGTGAACTTCATATTGATCTAAATCCTATCATATCTATGAGTACTTATATATATACATGGTAGTCAACAATTATAAAAAAAAAGGGGACCCTAAAGGAGGGGCCCTACAATTATATATATATGACTTGGAAAAAAAAAAAAGGGGAGAAAATGTTTATGTTGTATGTGAACTTCATATTGATCTAAATCCTATCATATCTATGAGTACTTATATATATACATGGTAGTCAACAATTATATATATATGACTTGGAAATTTTTTGTTAATGATAGTTATAGTAACAATATCATAAATTGTTGGATAGAGAGTAACAATAGCATAAATTTGAAATCCAAAGACAATACACCCCGAAAAAGGAACAAAGACCGGAGACATTTCAAACCTTTCCTACATGGTCGTGATGACAAGAAAACTGGATGGATATAATTAGTGAATTTACTAAAATGATGGAAAATTGATAATTTTTAAACGATAAAGACACCAGGATACTCAGATTGACAAGACTTTAAGAGATTGTCGAGGGAGAAAAATGAACTTAAAATTTCAAACGAGATATCAATGTGATCGGTATGATGAGCTGAACTCAACGACATGCATTTTGCATTATGACAAAACCATTTACGAAAAATCAAGACTACGAACTTGAAAATTCACCACGGTATCGAAATGGTTAAATGAAGACAATGTTTTGTAAAAAAAAAAAAAAAAAAAGTATGGAGACAATTAGCATAATAAACTGAACACGATGAAGCTAACCTTAGGACATAATCAAACTTGAAAAATGAGAACTAGCCCTCGAGATGGAAGTCGACAGGGTTAAGAAAACACACATTGTACGAATTGATGAAACTGACGAAGTGGTCCTATGACAACATGAACAATGAAATGAGGTTAGAATGTCATAAGCTCATTGATCAAGACATGATATTATTGAAGAAAGGACTAGAAGCTAAAGTTTAATATGTTCGATTAAGTCGCTAAGTACTGATGCTTAAAATCTCGTCAAATTGAGAAACAACATTAATAAAAACAGTTGGGGCTTTAAATGTAGTCTTTTGGGAGTTGGATTTTGGAATATTTGATAATCACTCTTGATTTGTTAGCCTGTGATTATAACTTATCATCAGTATTTTACCCCATATGGCATGATGTTTACCTTTTTGTATTGGGGGAAAGGATAGCCCACAGATGGAATTCTTGTTTAGATTTGTTATGCGAAAGGATGATTGAATAAACTATGGTATGGTTATGGATGCAACATAACTGGTAAATCAGTTGGACATCATGGATGTTTGCAGATAAATAGTAGAGATGGGAAAACTATGTTGGAATTGACAACTATTAAATGTATTATTGGATTTGCATTACACGAAATTACGATTAAGTTCCAGAGGATGTATCGGAACTATGTTGGACGAAATAGAAAACTAATAATAAGAACCACTAGTGCTTATAGCCATGATTATTGGAGAAAAATAGAATAGAATGACAGAAGATGAGAATAGGAAATTAAAAGTTAAGCCTAGTGTCGTAAGGGTGAGAACAAAATTTAAACTTCGGGACGAAGTTCTATACAAGAGGGGGTGTATGTAATGCCCCTAAAATGACTATGGACTTCAAGAGCACCTGTTGAGTGACCTGGCGGAACAGACTTCAATAAAGTGGCGCTTCGAGTTAGGATGTGTCTAAGGGAGAATCACCTGATGATGTGCATGACTATAGTTGATAAATGAATTAATAAATTGAATTATATGTGTGGGCTGGTATAATTGATTGATCTGTTCTTGCTTAAATGCTTAGCCTTGAGTGGTTAAGTCAAAGTATTGTAGGACAGCTACAGTCCTAGCTTTGTGACTTGGGAAGACGCAACTGAGATGCGTCATAGCTTTCTGCATTTATTCTGAACTTCGGGACGAAGTTCTAAATAAGTAGGGATGTATGTAGTGCCCCTAGACTACTGTAGACATTGAGGGCACTTGCTTAGTGACCCAACTGTTTGAAACATTAAATTAAATAACCTTTTGACCTTATTTTTTTTTAGTATGTGTATTTGAACTGTTGAGGTAAATGAATAATTGCATATGTTAAACGATTAGCTATGACTATGGAAAATTATGTTGATGAGTAATGCTTAACGACTAGCTATATGGTGATTATGTATTTGGCGACGAAATGTATATTTGATAAGATGAATGAGCAGTTTGAATAAATCATAAATGTTTAACAATGCTAGAGTTAGAAACCAGATGATGATTGTTGAGAACAGTGCTACTAATAATTTGTTGCGAGAAGTGTGTGTAGAAACAAGTGAGACGGTTCACCAACGGACACACAAAGGAACATGGAGGGTCGTAGAGTACGGGTAAATCACACACAGGGGAAGCGACGACGATGTCAACTTCCGACAAGAATACCACGCATGAGCAGATAAGCATTGATCCGCTTGCTCAAGAGGAATGCGTGAGGACGTACGAGGTGGGCCACGACGGAGCTGGTCACGTACGAGTTGAGGGGCGCGCAGTGAGAACGGACTCACTCCTCAGCGCCATTAGTCCCTAGATAGCATGTAGACGGAGGATGGATGGTAACGATTCCTAAAATCCCTACAAGATTTCCCGCAAGTCAAAACGGAAAGATGGTGGCAGAAGGGCCCGACGATGCGGTACCCTGTCGAGAAATGAAAGAATGGACGCAAGGACCCAAAGATGCGGTACCATGCCAAGGAATGGAAACCATGGATGAATGGACCCGACGGAGTGGTGCCATGTCAGAGAATTAAAGTTAAGGAACCAGGAGCCCAACGACGCGGCACCGTGATCCTAGTGAGTTTGATTGTTAAATTAAACTGCATAAAAACTTAGGAGAATAACTCTAGATTATTACTTAGCAAATGCATAACAATAGCTTAGACATTTGCACATGAATAGTTATTTTGTTGAGCATTTAAATTAATAGAAATTATTATTTAGGAGCAAAATAGATTAGACACCTAGTCAACTAAAAGCTAGGAGTTGATTAAAATATCTGGGGGACAAACTAGAGCAAACTTAGGGATGTAGGTGCACTTCCCAGAGAAACTGACACTTGGATGGGTGAGTGTTTTAATTAAATAAATAATTAAAAATATTTAATTATGCATGAAGCGACATGTGTCGCAGGAGATTTCCCTTTATAAGGAAGGCTTAAGGAATGGGTAAGGGGCCCATAATTTGGATGATTGTCGTAATTTTTGAATGCCTCAAAGACTTGCTGCTATCTAAGGGTTTGGCTTAGAAATCCTGGTGGGAAGGGAAGCCCAAGCTGAATTTCTGAAATACTTGTGTGAGCTCTACGACCCAAAGCTCGGGGGAGGCCATGCGACTGAAAGCATGAGCCTATGGTTGGGTGGCGAAGCTAACGGTTGCTTCGCCTACGGTTAAACGAGCTTTGCTGGAGGGATCCTACGGAAGACGCAGACAACAATGGACCAGCTGGATCGGGTTGACAGGTTAAGGTTTGCTTATTTTTGTTAAGTTATTCACTCTTTTATTGTATTTTTCCAATAACTATAATGGCTAATTTGTTTGTATGAAGTTTTTAAAGTTTCAGGTTCAGTTCAAAGGGGACCCTAAAGGAGGGGCCCTACACTCTGGTTGCTCATCTCCCCTAGTCACCTCTGCTATAAACAAATATTTGGGCTCTTTTTGGAGGAGCATACGCTATAACCTTCACTAAAGGGCCTTTTCCTTGTAGTGTATCTTGAGTCTAATTTACTTGTCCTCAATTTTATGAACTAAAATGTCTTGTTTCTTGCATTATACTAGAATAGTATGTTTTCATCTCTCCTCATTTACAATGCAACAAAACAGGACATATAGATTAGGTGTCTCGCGGATGTTCATCTATCTTCATTAACTAGACCAAAAATTAACAAGTGAAGAGCATGTGTTTAAGTGAAACCTCACCTCGTCATGATTCCTAGTGTTATGTTACAACACCTTTCATGGTTATACTTCTAAGACATGCAACACAAAGGTGGTGTCATGAGAAGAGACAAATCAATCAGGCATCAATTCCCTCACTTGTTTCTCCACTTCATCTTTTGTTACAATCCCATCATCATGCTATTGCTTCCCACTACTATTTGAATGGCATTCACCAAGAGGAAGGTGATCATCCTTTACTTTGGATGGAGTGTCCAAGTGATAATAGGAATTCCATATGAAATACTCCCCAAAACTGGGTTCAAACCACATTGACCAACAATAACTCTAGTTGACAAGTGAGTGAGGATGGCAACCTGTAGAGCCCATGAGGTAACCACAAGGCCACAATATTTGGTACATCATTCGAAACATGAGGGTACCAACTTGTAAATTTTTGGGCTTGATTCATTAATTAAAGTATTGCGCAAACCCACAATAAAACATTGTCCACTAGCTTCTAGTCCAAGAGAAAATACCCCAATCTACTCACCCATACTATTATCAAATGGAAAATTCTAGTAATATAATGTATAGGATTCCATAATATTTTGAGTTGGGGGGATTTTCAATGGGCACTAAGAGATTCTATGTTGTGGATATGTGAATTATTGAATCCATTATAATTGTTATGTTCTTCCATATATTAATTTGGTAAGCATGTAATATAGTTCTAGAAATAAAGTAAGACTTGTTTACAAATAAGATGAAAGAATATAACAATTCCAATCTTAGGTATGCCTCTATAAGAGTAATTTAAATCCCATCAAAAGTCGATAATGAATAATGGATTACATATTGGATGCTCTACTCTTAAGAGGGATGAGTTGTATCTAAAGAATATGAGTTCTAGTTGTTATTAGGTCATGACAACTAATTTTCACCCAACAAGCTTGTTGTTTTTTTAAATTCATAGCACCTAAGGCATTGCTTTATGTGGCATGTTACAATAAACTTTGTTTCTAGACTCTTTTTATCTTCAAGGACTTTCTAAAGGTAAAAGAAAATTATTAGATAATTGGTATAAACTACAAATAAATGAATTTAAAGAGAGAGAAGATGCTTTTTTTAAATCAAAATAAAATAAAATGAATATAAGTTATGGTCAATAATATAAGGAGGATAAAGTAGAGATCTTAACAACCTTAGTTGAACATAACAAGAAGCCTAATTTTCAAAGCTTAGAGAGGTAATAAAGAACAAGGATAGATTTAGTAAATTGACTTTATTTTCCCTTTTTTGGAAATCTCTAAGCATTCTAAAAACCATTACCAATTTTCATTGACAAGTTCCAATTGGAACTATCAATAGGTCTCCTCATTTTTAATGTCATGTGGTAAATTTACATTTATTTATCAAGGGAAACACTAGTGGGTGTAAACAATGTTTCCTAAGTCTTAATAGTGACATGCACATGCACTGCATATCACCATCTTTCATAGAAATGAAAACTCTATCCAAAGCACTCAATAAATTCAAATAATTCTTGGTCTTCAAGCTTGCTTGACATAATATATTTAGCTATCCTAAGTTGCTCATTCAAATAGTTTAATATTATCTGAAACAATGCATGTATCTTCTCCCTTGTTTTTTCCATGTACAAAGATTTGTGTCAAGCTAATATTTGATATTTTTAAAATGTAAATCAATATTTGTGTATTGAAATATATACTTATGTTTGTAATGGTACTACAACTTCCGAGCCTCTATTGAATAGTGCATATGCACTCTATGTTTGTTTCCATCCTTGAGCGAGGAAAAATATCATTCATAGTGAATAGTATTTTTCTTGTACATTAATGCATTAATTTGTTATTGTACCAATTCTTATGAATAAACTAGATAACTAGATACAAGGAAGATAATGAATAGTACATTTCACATCCCCTTGGATTTTTTCTTGGGTGGATGCAAGTAGAACAAATTTGGTCATGGTTTCAACCCATTGGAATAGAAAGTGGTGGGCACTTCCCAAGGAAGTGAATTGAAAACATTAATGTTGACTAACACTTGAAAATACTAAGAGGATAGAACTTTGAAATCACAATCAATCAGATTATATATAAATGCAAAGTTGTAACTAAGGTTAGTCACCAATTTATCAAAATCAAATCTATAAAGCATCATCAATTTAGTCAAAAAATTCAGTACAAGAATATAAAAAACTATATTTCAATTCAAACATTCAATACAACTATGCCTCAACTACATGTTGTCATTGTCTTTCTTCTAGTTAAACGGGTTGTTTGCCAAGAATTGCTAGTTATCCATGCATCAACTAATAGTTATCCATACATCAGCTACCAGTTATCCATGCATTAGCTAATGGTTATTTTTTATATATTTATTTTTATAATTGTTTATTGGAAAGCGTAGGTGCTAGTCCACCCCAAATTCTAAAATATAAACACCTATTGGAGTAAAATTATTTTTTTCTTACAATCAAGATAATTGTGAATAGTTTATCAATTCTTTGAATAAAATCAATTTTCTTAAGAAGATTCTACCAAAAAAAACTATCCACTTCTATATATATAACTTTCCTCAAACTAATTTGGAATCAACCTTTCATTTAAAACTCAAACTAATTTGGAGTCCACCTTCCATTTAAAACTATTTTACTTTCATTGAAATTGATGGTATATAATTCCTTTTTATCATAAGTTATAGGTGTATAACATATAAAATATATAAGCATTGTTTGACAATAAATTTGAACAATGGATTAGTTTTCAAATATTACAATATTCACACTTGGAATCAACCTTCCATTTAAAACTCAAACTAATTTGGAGTCAACCTTCCATTTAAAACTATTTTACTTTCATTGAACTTGATGGTATATAATTCTTTTTTATCATACGTTATAAGTGTATAACATATAAAATATATAGACATTATTTGATAGTAATTAGTTTTCAAATATTATAATATTCACACTTATCTAAAAACCTTCCATTTAAAACTCAAACTAATTTGGAGTCAACCTTCAATTTAAAACTATTTTACTTTCATTGAACTTGATAGTATATAATTCCTTTTTATCATACATTATAGATGTATAACATATAAAATATATAGGCATTGTTTGACAATAAATTGGAACAATGGATTAGTTTTCAAATATTACAATATTCACACTTATCTAAAAGTTAATATTGAAATTTTTCCATATAACAATTAAAATATATATGTAAAATCAAACAAGTGATTATTTTCAATATTACAATATTCACACTTTTGAAAAGTTAATATTGTAGAATAGACTGCTCCTTTGATTTCTCATTTTACTTCTAATAACCAATCACATTTGTACGATAATGCGGCTTCTTTCTTTAATTTTATGGAACTTGATATGAAGCATTAATTGTAACTACAAGTTTAACTTATGTTAAATAGATTGAATTAAATTCTATAACGAAATAATCTATAGTTCTTTAACAAATTAACCAATCAGTCCATTACCTTCGTTTAACTTTTTCTCCCAAATCTCCTAGAGAACAGATTATTAATCCATCGTGCCATCTCAACTAGAGTTCTTCGCATGTTAGAGTAACATTCAAATTTTAAGTTTGAATTACTTCAATACAAAATTATTCATAATATTAATAATGATGGACACATGGTTGGCATTACAAAATGCAAGGCACCTGCTATAAATGAAACACAGTCGGCACTGAGCAGCAGTAACATCCCATGAAAATAATGCTCTGTAGACGGCGAATCGGCACAATTAGGAGTCTGCGCAAACTTCATTGAGATTTAACATTTTTCTTGTAAAACAAAAAAATTCATTCATATATGGAGTTTGTGCGTCTTAGAAGAATTTAATAGAAACGACCAGCTCAGGATTTTCTCCCCAGAACACGGAGATTTAACATACAACGACTGGATGATATGAATGATCCCCCATGTGCTTGCGAGGTAGCTAAATCCATTTACAGGTAGAATCTTCAAAAACCCATCTCTTATCCCACAGGTCCAATTCACGCATGGTCAAGCGACAAGCCAAATTCCAAACCCGGGTCGAGCTAGCCCATCATATAAGCCCACGACATTGGATAATTGCATTGTGTAAGTCATAGCTACATGGGCCAAGATCTCACGCGGACAACATGAAGACCCCACTTGAGACAGACTTCAAGTGCATGCCTACCTTGAAGCCCTTCGGGACAAGACCTGAGCTACATGCCATGGCTGCAGCTCACACTCACGTGCACGGTAGGGTGAAGACCAGGGTGGGGTGAAGGTCGGGGCGTACAAAGTCCATTGGCTCCAGACATCACTGCAACTAGCAGCGGGCACTCTCTACCTCTCAGAGATACTTGCTACAAGCGGACCACCTATTCCTGCGCCACCAAGTCTAGTCATGACATTTATTTTAGGTTGTCTGGTGAACACTGTGATGAACTGGGGCCAACAATTGACATTCAAATGATAATGCCCAGATGTCCACATGCCCACCTTCCAGCGAATCATTCCATCCATTTTCAGATTCAAGCTCAACAACCCATTGTGCCTCTTGTAATTTAGATGCTCACAGATGGCGGTAGCCAATGGAACGGAAATCCCATATAAATTAGGAGCAAAGACGTTCATATCGTTGTCGCCTTGGTAGAAAGGCGGCACCGGGCACTCACCTGTTATCTGCTGACCCAGATAACAGGAATGGTTGCTTAGACTGTCGTAGATGACACCAACCCTGTCATTTGGGTTGTGTGACACTACGCTGAACTGCAGGTTGGAAGTGAGAAATCCATCGGTTACATTCAGCTCGCGGACCGTATCGTTCTGCAGGTAGAACCGTGGCTTGTGCGGACACACCACCCAAGAATATGAAGAGGATCATGACCTGTGCGATAAAGACGAGAGCCAAAAGAACCAGAGGATCACGACCAGTTCAATCAAGACGAGATCCAAAATAACCAGCAGGATTATCACGAAGCGTCACTTTTTCCAACTGGAGCCATGCTTGCCGCAATCAGAGCAAGTCACACAACCCTTGGATGACATCGCTGGATCTCTCTGCTTGGCTCCCGATGCAAAAATGTGACAGCGAATGAGCACAAAATAGGAAGAATAAGTGGGAAACATTCAAAATTCAAATTAAAAATGTAGGGGGGAATGCATTGAAAATTCAAATTAAAAATGTAGCGGGGAATGCATTGAAAATTCAAATTCAAATTTTCGTCCCATTCTTTTGTGATGCCATCAGCCAGCAATAAATACTGTCAGGGGGGTTGGACATCGATTTTTTCCGTCGCCGGAGCCGGTGGATGCCATGAACATCTACACCTCATGTCATGGATGGGTGGGGATGGGTATGACACTGGACAGGCTCGCATTAAATGAATTTCTGTCTATTCGATAAGGCTTGCCTGATGTGGTTGGCATTGCTGGGTTATTGTTGGTGGATTGGATTTAATACAATGGCTGTGATTAGACTTTACTTAAAAAATTTGAAAAAAAATTGGGTTACCTAAAATTCAATACCTAAAAATTAAAAAAGTGAGAGTATACATCATAAAAGTACAAAAACTTCTAGGTGCATCTGACACCTGGGTCAACAGATACACTTCTAGGTGATGGAATCTGACACCTGGGTCAACAGATACACTTCTAGGTGATGGAATCTGACACCTGGGTCAACAGAGACTGGTAGTTTTTAGTTTCTTTCTAAAAAACAAACTACAAGTGCATCATCCAAAAGCAAAGAACAAGTCAGAGAATTTATGCCAATTAGGAATTGTTGTAGGCTTGGTGAGTTAAATTATTACAGATTTTGATGAATTTTGAGAATTCAACTTACCTTCTTGATTGGTTGATATTCGTATACTACGATACGAGACGCGACGCAGTAAGATTTGATGTTATGAAAGTGATTCGTGTTCATCAATTAATCCAGATTCCGTAGCCTCTGAAACAACCACATAGTACGTGACACAAGTAGATACTCAGCGATAGGGAGATTTTTTTAGGAGAGAGTGTTACAAGTAGTATAATCATTTAATTTGTGGTTCTGAATATTGATAGGTCACAAGTTAAGTGTAATGAATAAGTTATCAATTACTTGTTCTTCATGTTTAGTTGTAATCTCCTTTTGTCTATGTCTCAGCTACTTGTTACCTTTTAATTTAGTTAAATGGTTTGTCTATCACTACTTGTTATCATGCACGTTATCCTTGTATGAGCTACGAGTTATCAATGTATCACTAACCCTTATTTTTTTTTTTTCCCAATTTTGAACAACCCATAAAATTAATATGGACCATACACTTGTCCTATCCTCCTTCAATCTGGAAAAATCACAAATAATAATCCACCCCAAATTCTAAAATATAAACACCTATCAATGTAATAAGGAATATAATTATTCATTCTCGATTCAATAATCTATTCAGAAAACACTAGAATTAACAACTTAATCACTCTAATACCTTTTATAAGTGTTCGAATTCCAACTATTAGTGTATTCACACAAATAAAAAAAAGTTCTCTTTCAAACAAATAAAAACAAGTTCACTGTTCTGTTTAAAAAAGATCGAGATACTTTTTGAGAGTTGTATTGAATTGATATCCATAGTAAACGCAAAGCAAGTTTGTTTGTTCTCTACCTCTCACAAAAAATGAGTATAATAATTCTGAAATGAATTTTAAAGAAACAATACATTCACTTCTCACATCTTCATATTGTTATGAATAAAAAATTTATCACTTTCTATCACCTTTATTTTAATATTTTGTAAACAAATATTTTTCAATCTAGTTCGAAATAAAAGTACTACACTCATGCACCAATAGTTTAAAAGGCCTCTGACCATCAATATGGATGTTTATGAATTTAATACAAATCCGTTTATCCAAGTTGGGCACATCAAAATGTAAGAAGTCTCCAAGTCATGTTTTATATAGAAATAGGAGGATGGTATTGAAATGGAATGGACCACTCCAAGATTCTCCCTTACATTCACACATTAGTCCATACATAAATGCTAGAAGGTGAAAAGATGGAGTTTTCGGAGGGAGGAGGGTTTTTTTGGGTTTCTAGGATTTTTTCTACAGATTATTGGCAGTAATGCTGAAAACGACTTGGAGTCCAGCTAGCCTACGGGCTAGCTCTAGTACCAACCAAGTTTTGTAAAATGTGGGAAGTGGTTTTTTGATGTTTTCAGTTTATTGTCGGATTTTTTGCAGGATTTTTCCTTTAAACCTTTAGCTATTTTTGTGGGGTCTAGTTACTGATCATTTTTTATGCTAATCTGGTCGCCCATATGCCTAGTGGGTTTTGTGGGGATGCCTCTTTTTCCCCCGTAGCTTTGGTTGATGTGACGGGTAGGTTATTTTTAATTTTTTGTCCTTGGTGTTAGGTTTGCTTTGATGGCTCATCGGACAATTGGCGTCTGGTCTAGGACAGGTGGCCCTTTACAGGACCTGGGGGATATTGGCAAGGACTTACCCTTTTCCCCTCAGTATTTTCTCCCGGGCTCAGTGGATAGTAGCAGTGGTCCTCACCTTTGTCCTGAGGGGAAGGAAACTGTGCTTGGTTGCAATGGAAAAAGCCCGTTGTTTGCTAAGTCTAGGAAGGAAAAATTCAGGACCAAGCGGGCTTTGAAGATTGTTAAAGTGTGCGAAGGTTTAGATAAATTTACTATTTCTCAGGAAACCAATTTGGACCGAATTGAAATGTTGGCTTCTCGAGCGGTGGTGGGTCATTTCGAATTTACCTCTGGTCATAAAGGGGAGATTATCAAATGGATGAAGAAGGCTTGGGTTCCAGTCATTGGGACACTCCCGCGGGTGAATCTACTCATCAATGGCTGGCTTATGTTTATATTTGCTAAAACGGCTCACCTGGAATTGATATTGAAGGACTCTTGGATTTTTAAAGAAGGGTCTTTGTGGCTGAAACAGTGGCATATTGTGTTTAACCCCATATCTGAGGTTCAAAGTAGAAGACATCTCTGGATGATCATTCCTGGACTGCCAATTGAACTTTGGACGGAAAATATGTTGATTGGCATTGCCAATTCGGTGGGAAAGTTCATATGGGTGGATAATAATACTCTCTATTGGTGTGACATATGTTTTGTTAAAGTTATGGTGGAGTTTGAGATGGGTAAGGGCTTACCTGCTAAGCTTGAAATTTATTGGGGTTCGTGGAGTTGGGTGCAAAGATTAGACTACTTCAAGATACCTTTTCGATGTTTTGAGTGCCATCAAACTGGTCATGTACGAGCTAACTGTCCGTGGACCCGGTCACAAAATTTGGGGAGAAAGGGGGAATTTTCTCATGGCAGTCCATCTGTGGTTCCAGCTTCGAATCCGGAGACTTCGGGTAAGTTCTTTGATAGCCCTATTTTTCATAACAATGAGCTAACTAATGAAGAACTCAAATTTGTTGAGGATTCGGAAAAGATATTAGACCACCGTATCTCTATTGGGGACATTGTGTTGAACTTGGGTAATTCTGATTCTAACCCACATTCTTCAAATATTTTTCTTAATTCGTCTATTGGGGGGGAGAAGAATTCTATCAAAATAAATCTTTTCGGTGCTGGGGTGGGGGTAGGATTTGTGGAGGATGTTATTGTTAGACCCACTCTAGATGTTGTTAGGTCTTCTTGTTCAGGGGAGGTGGAAAATGTGGGGGATCCAAACTGTGTGGATTTAGAAGTGGGTGGTGGGTCTTTTACTATGTCGGAGTCTGATTTACTGCAAGAGTATGGGCATAAGATTTATGAGGGTCAATCTTTTCTTTTGCCTCTGCCTATGTTTTCTAAAAACCCTTCTAGTAATCCGAACGTCTTAGCCTCAAACTCAGTGCATTTTCAAAATGTTACTAATAAACAAAAAAAGGGAAGAATGAAGGGTGCCCCTTCAGAAGTTGAGGATTGTGGAACACTGTCGTCTAAATTACAGGTTGGGGATGTTGGGAATTTGTCAACTCCTTGTGTTGGGGATCTTAGAGTAGGAAATCCCAGTGATTTGGGTTCTTAATGTCTTTTTGCTCTCTGAATATTAGGAGGGTGGGGAAGGCTATCCGGCTCAGGGCCTTATCCCATCTTATTAAATCTATTGGGTTGAATGTGTTACTATTGCAAGAAACGATGTGTGATGCCTCTATTGCTATCTCAAATATTTTTGGTTTGATTCCTGATTGGGAGGTTACTGCTCTTAGTTCATCAGGATTCTCTGGGGGGTTTTTATCTTCTTGGGATCCCCGTTACTTCACTTTTTCTTCTTTCAAAACAAAGTGGGGAATTTTATTAGATGGCTTCTGTAAAGTTAACAATCTTAAGCTATCTCTTTTAAATTTTTATGGGCCCTATCAAGACAGGTCTTGTTTTTGGGACTTATTGGCAGATTCTGGTTTACTGAATAACCCTAATCTTATGATTGCAGGCGACTTGAATTTCACTAGAGGTGCTATTGAAATTTGGGGTCGCCATGCAAGGCAGGATGTGTTGGGACATTACTTTACAGATTTTCTTGTGGATAATAATCTTGTGGATGTTTATCCTGCTGTTTTAGTGCCTACTTGGACTAATGGTCGACAGGGTGAGGAGGGTATTTATAAGCGTCTGGATAACTTTTTTATAAACTCCTCACTTCTTGAAAATGGAGGGAGTTATAAGATGTGGGTAGGCAATAAAAAATTTGTTGATCATTGGCCTATTCATTTCCAATTTCATGAGCTAGTCCATAAAGGTTGTTACCCCTTTAAATTCAACAACTCTTGGTTAAGAGATGAGGCTTTCTGTTTGATGGTTCAGGATTATTGGACAAAATTAAAAGTGGACCCTACATTGAATCCAGTGGACTCCTTTTGCTATAAACTTAGGATGCTAAAATCTAAAGTTTCTGGCTGGATACATGTTCATAAAAGGAAAGATCTTTTAGATTTATCTAATATTGAAGCTGATATCCTTTCTCTGCACAACCGAAACTATGAGGAGCCTCTATCTGCTATTGAATTTGATACTCTTAAAAAGTTGGAGGGGAATAAAGAAAAAAATTTGGAAAGGGAAGAACAGGAGTGGCGCCTAAAGAGTAGGGCCATTTGGTTAAATCATGGTGATAAAAATATAAAATTTTCCCATTCCTATGCCTCTCATAGGCACAATTTAAATTCCATTTGGAGTATTGTTGATGATCCTGGTTCCAGTGTTTTTGGTAAAGAAAGGGTTCAAGTAGTGTCTAAAGAACATTTTGGATCTATTTATACTGATTAGAAGGAATGTGACTTATTTGACCAACTCAAGGTTGCTAGATTGTATCCCAGATTTTGTGATGATGAAAACTCAATGGAGCTGGTAAAGGATGTTACTTTGGAGGAGGTAGAGGAGGTTTTGCACTCTTTTTCCAAGGATAAGAGCCCCGGGCCCGACGGATGGACTGTAGAGCTGTTCATCCACTTTTTCAATATTATGGAATTGGACATAGTAAATATGGTGGAATACTCTGAGAATCAGGGTTTCATCTCAAGTGCTCTTAATGCAACTTTCTTGACATTAATCCCAAAGAGTAATGATCCAAAACAATTGGGGGATTATAGGCCCATCGCCTTGTGCAATATGGCCTGTAAATTGTCTCAAAAATTATTGCCACTAGCTTGAAGCCTATTATGTCTAAATTTATTACTAAGGAACAATTTGGTTTTTTAGATGGAAGACATATATTGGATGTTGTTGGGATAATGCAGGAGTTGTTGCATTGTATCAAAATTCAGAAAAAGAAGGTTGTTATACTAAAGATGGACCTGGAAAAAGCTTATGACCGTGTGAATTGGGATTTTTTGAGGATTGTTCTTATCCAAATCGGTATTCCGCCATTGGTCATCAATTGGATCATGGCATGTGTGAACTCCATGAATATTGCAATGCTGGTGAATGGTGATTCGACTGAATTTTTCAGATTTTCTAGAGGTATTCGTCAAGGATGTTCTCTGTCACCACTTTTGTTTTTGTTGGTTATCGACGATCTGAGCCTTTTAATCTCACAAGCAAAGACTAAGGGTCATATCAAAGGCATAAAAGTGACTAGGAATTTGTCTTTGTCTCACATACTGTTTGTGGACGATGTTCTGTTGGCTGGCTCAGGATCTGATAAGGAATGGAAGGTCTATTGTAATATTATTAAGTTATTTTGCAGCGCCTCGGGCATGAAGGTGAGTTTAAAAAAGTCTTCTTTTCTTTATAATTCACTGGATGATCTGGAGATTAGAAATATACAGAGCCTGATGCCCTATAAAGCTTGCTTGTTGGGTGATGGGTTTAAATACCTGGGGTATTTCATAAAACCTAATGGATATTTGATCCAAGACTGGCAGTGGTTTCTCAGGAAAGTAGAAGCGCGCATAGCACATTGGTCCTTCATATTTTTATCTATCAGGGGGAAGCTTGTTTTATTGAAATCTGTTCTGACTGGAATACCGATTTATTGGCTTTCTCTTTTGCCAATTCCCTCTGCTATCATAAAAAATTTGCTTAAGCTTTTTTGCACTTTTCTTTGGTCTGGTGGAGTGAATAAGAATTCCATTGTTATGATTGGCTGGGACAAAATTTGTATTCCGGAGAGTGCTGGAGGATGGGGTATAAAGGATCTTTTCTCATTCAGTGAAGCATTGCGCCTCAAATCCTTTTGGCGTGGTCTATTCAGCAGAACATTGTGGTCAACAGTTTTACATTCGAAATATATTAAAATGGATATCAACCATTGGCTAAGATGCTCTGCTAAGAAGACTAAAGGTGTATCGCCCATTTGGAATGGGTTCTTAAAAGTCTATAAGTGGTTAGCTGTGGAAATCTGTTGGAAAATGGGTGATGGGAAATATATTTCCATCGGAGTGGATCCGATTGTGGGGTTACAAAACTCTTATTGTTTATCAAATAGTATATTGACTCATATCAGAAGGTTTGGTTGTTTTACCCTTAATAGGATTATCAAGAACAATGCAACAGGCTACTGGTATAACTCTCAAGATTTAGGGTTGTCGGGGAATTGATTATATTGAATGGGATCGTTACATAAGATCCTTAAGCGCGGTCGGATGCAGAGCTACTGGTGAAAGGGACAGACTGCTATGGATGGGGAATGAAAATATAGGAAATGTGACGGCAAAGGATGCTTATCTGAGGATTATTAAACAAAAATGTATTTTTCCTAATCACTGGTGGTATAAATCTGTGTGGAGGTGGCAGATTCCTATTGAGATGAAATATTTTATGTGGTTTGTGTTTATGAACAGACTTAAGACCCGGGATAATCTCATCAGGAGGGGCTAGATTGGACCAAGTATTCGTAGCCTGTGTAAGGCTATTGAGGAAAATATTTCACACATTAGGCTATTGAGGAAAATATTTCACACATTTTTAGTTTTTGTGAAGTTTCCAGACTAGTTTGGGTAAGAGTATGTCAAACACTCAAAATTTTAAATGACTGGAGAAATTTGGATATAATCTCTAGTTGTGCACAGTGGATTACGTCTCATAAGGCCTTTGGGATTCTTTCGGTGATGGTGTGTTGGAGCTTTTGGCACATGAGGAATTTAGCAATTTTTTAAAATCCTCCTCCAAATTTTAATGTGGCAGCCGATATATGTCTAAAGCAGCTTGCTCTCTATCATAACAAGGAAGTTGGCAGAAATCAGATAAAAGTTGCAGTCTTGAATGTCCAGGTTGATAAACCTGTACTCTATTTTGATGGGGCTGCTACTTGGGATCAATGTACAGTAGGGGTGTAATTTTTCTTAATCAGAATCACTATTATACTTTTAGACTGAAATGTGGCAGAGGATCAAATATGAAAGTTCAAATTTTGGCTTTATGGATGATTGTTAGGGTGGCAAACCTTTTTGGACTGGCAGAAGTAAAAATCTTTGGTGATTCCTAAGTCACCATTAAATGGGATAGGGGAGAATATAAGTTACAGGTGGTTGTTTTGTCCCCATGGTGTGACCGCATTAGGTAGGAACTTTCGTGTTTTCATGATGCTACACTTCAACATATTTACAGAGAAAAGAATACACCGGCGGACAAATTATCAAAGGAGGCAATGGAGACTGAGGAAGGAATCCTTTTCTGGGAAGAATTCATTGATTCTAGGATGGATTCTGGTGGTACTTTTCCCCTTTTTGAGGACTAAAGGCAGATATTTTCTTATCTCAGACAAGTATATTGTGGCTATCTGTTAAATTTTGGACGTATCTCTTCTGGATTTAGTTGATTTTGATACTCTATATAAGCAATGCTGATATAGCTCATCATTGTACTATTTGATTTATATCTATAAATAGCAATAGTACGTTTTTTTTCACTGAAAAAAAAATAAAAAAAAATAATGCTACGCTAACTTAGCATTCAGCCAGAACTTCTAGTCACAATGCAGACATATTAACCAACTGGAATATTCAAAATGCTCTGACAAAAATTTGGTGAAAGAAAAAGTAGAAGGTTCAATCTATTTGATTAATTTTTCAAAGATTATGGAGAAATCCTTGAAACATGGAGTAACTCTACTTTTGAATTATAATGATGTGAAATTATGAGTATCCCAAATTACTATGATAATTATAACTTATTTTATTAGCACGAAAAGGAATAGTTGTAGAATGTATAGCCTCCTTATTAAAAAAACGAAGCTCTTGTAATTTGTTCCTCGTCTAGAATTTAGGGGCAGATGCAATGGACAGTGATGCCATTGTACAACCAAGTTTTCTGGGCTTCTAAGACGACAGTGTGTATGGGGAAGACCACCGGATTGGAAGCAGCTTACAACGGTAGCACGACCTTCACAAAGTCAAGCCACGAGTCTATGGAATTATCTAAATAAATTAAATTTCGGATTAGAAATTCCGAAAGTGGGGGCAGCTGCTTGGTTTCCAAAGTTGACCCACTAACCACTTGATTGCCAATACCTTTCACAAATGTGGCGAGCAGGGATCAAATTTGAAGGGTGGGGTCCCATTTCACTTTGAAGGGTTATGAGATATTGAACATTATAGCAGCATATAACATTATTGCTATGAGATACTAGTTGAGAGGCTGTATTTTGCAGTGGATATAGCAGCATTGAACATTATATATGTCATATAACACAACTATATTTCGCCGTGATCTAGTGGCTCAGTCTCTAGGCCACTATGCCACCTTTGCCATCTTAGCAGTTTCCCAAATTGAGCAAAGAGAACTATTCGACTCCAGGCAACTTTTGTTCTCATTAGCTAATTATGGACCCTGTATGCTTCTTCTTTATAGCCCCCCCCCCCCTAGATCTCGTTATACATACTAAATCTGTGGTATGATGGAGTAGAGGATGGGTTGTGAAGCATAAGTAAAACGTAGGTAGACCAAGTAGAAAGGAGATGCATAGATGGTTGAAGTTCATGTTTTTTTCCAGACCAACCGATAAGGGAAAAAAAATCAAAAGGTAAAGTAGCACTGTCATTCTAAAATCAAGATTACAAAAACATTTTTGTCCCAGTTCATATAGCTGAACGTGGATTGTAAGTGCAGTAGCAACGGTGGTCGTCATACTAATAAATACCAAGAATCTTAAACCGTGTACTAGAGGAAGGTGTAGATTCGATGACTAAGCAATTGGGGAAAATAGCTCATGTAATACAGTTTTAGATACAAAGTATGGATTCTTGATCTGACTCATTAACTAGATGCATGGAGGTTGGCAAAGTGGGAACTTCCCCAAATCCCTGGGCTTTTTGGTAAAGTTGGGGGGCGCATTGCGCACACCTGTTTCCCGTAGGGATGCAGCCATGTCCAGTGGCAATTGAACGGGGAAGCACTCGGTTTCAGAGTGCAAACAATGGTCTTCCTTGTCCCCTCCATTTCACGAAAGTTAAAGGGTAGCTAAATTCTCAAGAGCTTCGATCGGGAGACAATGGAAAATAGGGAAAGGCAAGGAGAGAATGGAATCATATATATGCGTATACACAAGACATATGAATAAATAAGCAATTGTTGTTGTTGCTACAATTGGGAATTGATAAATGTCGTTCTAAACAGCCTCTGACGGAGATTTGTGACAAACCCACTCTCGGGTCCAGGCTTCAAATTTGAAGCCTTCAAAGCCCATTTGAAGTAACAAAATTTCATTCAAATAATAATATTGTGTTTGAACTTTGAAGTTACAAAATTTTAATCAAATAACAAATTTTTTAAATAATTGATGGGATCTTGAATGGATAAAATGATGTACATACATGTAAATTCATAGGATGCCAACAATCTAGTCAGCCTTGATGTTGAGCTCCTCAAAGGAAACAAATTTCTGTAAATATGTTTATGGCAGGCTGGCATTGCCAGATTCACTCCACAAACTCTCCTGGAGGACTGGAGGAGATAGGGTAGGTGGAACTTGGAAGTAGCTCAACCACAGTGGAGTAGGGGTATAAGAAAAATCTTGTTTGTATTCTTGTAATATTATATATTGACGGTCGGAGCCATGGAAGCATGGAATTTGAGCATTGACTTGATACAACAAAGAAAACACAGGGTGTGAGGCTGGGAGCCGTAGACGGTATGATTAACTTGATACAACAAAGAAAACACAGGGCTATAGGTAGGGGCCACGGGCGGGAGCAACAACTTGCACCATTACAAGAATTTTCTGGATTGTGGATTTTGTTTGAAATGCCAAATCCGGGGCACATTAACACAATATATTATACATTGAATACTCAATTAACTCACGGAGTCAGCATTCACGAATTGGTATGTGATAACTGGTAACTTGGTAAGCCCGCTGCCAACAACACGTATGATGGAGTAGAGGATGGGTTGTGAAGCATAAGTAAAACGTAGGTAGACCAAGTAGAGAGGAGATGCATAGATGGTTGAAGTTCATGTTTTTTTCCAGACCAACCGATAAGGGAAAAAAAATCAAAAGGTAAAGTAGCACTGTCATTCTAAAATCAAGATTACAAAAACATTTTTGTCCCAGTTCATATAGTTGAACGCGGATTGTAAGTGTAGTAACAACGATGGTCGTCATATTAATAAATACCAAGAATCTTAAACCATGTACTAGAGGAAGGTGTAGATTCGATGACTAAGCAATTGGGGAAAATAGCTCATGTAATACAGTTTTAGATACAAAGTATGGATTCTTGATCTGACTCATTAACTAGATGCATGGAGGTTGGCAAAGTGGGAACTTCCCCAAATCCCCGGGCTTTTTGGTAAATTTGGGGGGCGCATTGCGCACACCTGTTTCCCGTAGGGATGCAACCATGTCCAGTGGCAATTGAACGGGGAAGCACTTGGTTTCAGAGTGCAAACAATGGTCTTCCTTGTCCCCTCCATTTCATGAAAGTTAAAGGGTAGCTAAATTCTCAAGAGCTTCAATCGGGCGACAATGGAAAATAGGGAAAGGCAAGGAGCACATGGAATCATATATATGCGTATACACAGGACATATGAAGAAATAAGCAATTGTTGTTGTTGCTACAATTGGGAATTCACAAATGTCGTTCTAAACAGCCTCTGACGGAGATTTGTGACAAACCCACTCTTGGGTTCAGGCTTCAAATTTGAAGCCTTCAAAGCCCATTTGAAGTAGCAAAATTTCATTCAAATAATAATATTGTGTTTGAACTTTGAAGTTACAGAATTTTAATCAAATAACAAAATTTTTAAATAATTGATGGGATCATGAATGGATAAAATGATGTACATACATGTAAATTCATAGGATGAAAACAATCTATTCAGCCTTGAAGTTGAGCTCCTCAAAGAAAACGAATTTCTTTAAATATGTTAATGGCAGGCTGGCATTGCCAGCTTCGCTCTGCAAACTCTCCTCGAGGACTGGAGGAGATAGGGTAGGTGGAACTTGGAAGTAGCTCAACCACAGTGGAGTAGGGGTATAAGAAAAAGCTTGTTTGTATTCTTCTAATATTATATATTGATGGTCGGAGCCATGGAAGCATGGAATTTGAGCATTGACTTGATACAACAAAGAAAACACAGGGTGTGAGGCTGGGAGCCCTAGATGGTATGATTAACTTGATACAACAAAGAAAACACAGGGCTATAGGTAGGGGCCATGGGCGGGAGCAACAACCTGCACCATTACAAGAATTTTCTGGATTGTGGATTTTGTTTGAAATGCCAAATTCGGGGCACATTAACACAATATATTATACATTGAATACTCAATTAACTCACGGAGTCAGCATTCACAAATTGGTATGTGATAACTGGTAACTTGGTAAGCCCGCTGCCAATAACACGTATGAGCCACCAACCAGGTTTAATAAATTTGTTGATGCCATTAAATGTGTTAAACACGTAAACGCTCTCTACAAACACGAGAACTTGGAAGCGTTCAAGCCATGGGTTGCTCAGTGTAAGCCCATCCACGTAAGTTAGTCAATGATATTATTAGAGGCCCAATGGTCCATGATCCATGGATGATCAAACACGTGGATATTGGAGAGTAACTGAGTCCAACTCCCAAGTCACCTAGCTAGTAGCCGCATTACCAATTTCCCACTGAAAACTTTTGATGGGTGAAATTTGAAGCTACCCTTCTGTTGCAATTTTAAACAGTAGTGGTTAATTTAATTATTGAAAGGCTTACCATGAAATTAATTTTTTTTTGCATGTTAAAATTTGAAGTGGCCTTCTATGACGTGTAAAATGGCCTCTGAAGGGCCCTAAAGGCTTTGAACCCTGGTGGCGAGCTAGCGATTAGTAGACCTTACTGAATTCTAACCAGGGATTTAATCATGGAGTAAGCGAAACGATACTAATATTTGATGTCATAATACGTGGACTTTTAAATATTTAACTAAATAAATTACTGTTTGAGATAAGTCATAATAATTTTATAAACATACTTAAAATTAACATTAAAAATCGATCATATAAATTTGGATGAATTGAAAGTCAACAAAGTTTGAGGCTTAACCTATTTTACTATATTATTAGCATCGCAAGGAATAATTATTATTCCTCGTCCACTAGTCGTGCTGCTATTCAACGTAAGCAAATGAAAGCATGATGGCAATTAGATGGTAGTACCTACTTTTTTTTTTCACACAGAAATATAACTTACTATTAATACCGCGAAATAGTAAATAGGAATAATACATCTGGTCATCATACCATCAAGGCATGAGCATAAAAACATGCGGGCGCAAGTGCCCCAAATAACATCACAGCCAACAGGATCCATACCAATATCTAACCAAATATCTGATAAGGTACCTAGGATGCCACCATGGAACAAAAAAACAACCACCAACAGCATAAACATATGCTAACAGACCTCCAAGAGGCAAAGAGTCACAGTCCCAAGACATAAATACATATATAAGTCCATAAATGGTCCAAAACAGCCATAGGCCTGGACATAAGCATCAAATGTCATAAATAGAGCCGTGTAACCAACCAGAAATAAAAAATCCAACGAGGAGTTGGAGATAGTATCTATGGACCTGCACATCAAATATAGCCGGAAAAACAGCATGTAAGATAATATATCAAAAAATGACCCATAAGACCAAACCTGAAGAGTCAGCCCCAAAGCAGGTCAATCGAGCCCCGAGCGGAAAGAAAGTCCCCATGCCATTCCTCCCATAGAACAATGCCAGCCGGAGAGTCCAGCGCCCTCTTGGAGAGGAAATCAGCATCCATATTTATCTCACGAAAGACATGGGCGAAGTGAATACGCTGGAATTCACCGATGAATTTCCGGACAGCAGTCAACCATTCAGAGAGATTCAGCACATTGAGGGGGGAAGACTCCAAAGCCCACGAAATAATGGATGAAGAATCACCCAAAACAACAAGAGAGGAAACCTGAACGCGCCAAGCAAAAAATAGAAGGAGCCAGAGTGCACATAATACGCTTCGAGTGTTTGTCCCAGATCCCAGATTTAAATGGATCCGAAAGGTAACTGCGCAAGTAGTATGGAGCACCACACCCGCCCCACTAACTCCACGACCCCCAGCCGCAGCCCCATCAAAACACCCACAAGGATACAATAAAGATGGTAGTACCTACTAGTGGTACTTCCACGGAGACGGGGAATAACTCTTTAGATCCGATGCTTCTTATCTCAAAATATTACCAAATAGTTGTTCCCTGAAATAGCGAGTAACATCACCACAAATTGTTCCTCCCTTCAATGACATCAAGAAACCATTTCGTCATAATTCCGTACGAATACAGTCATTATTTGAGCCACGTCACCGAGTACATCCTTAAAAAGGGTTTCTCATGGAATATTTATATGTGGGACTACGGTTACGTGACCATAAGAATTTCATTTCGAAGTTAATCGATTGAACATAAAGTGTACTAAAGTTCTATTTTATTATTTTGATTTTCATAAAATTCTCTGTGAATGTAAATAAGAAAGTCTACAATAAAATTTGGAAACATCATACTACAGAGCCAGTCCAATCTGGATTTTTATGTCTGCCATTCATGATGGTTGTCCTTCAAAAACCTCTTGAATATTTGGCCCCAGACAGATCTGGAAAGCACATCTATCCTTGGCAGTGTGTATGACAGTGGCCTTTCTTGCTGTTCATCCTTGGCCTTTCTTTTTCTCCACATAAAATATAATCTTTAAAGTTATGCAAATTTGAAGAGGTCTGAACTGTTCAGGGTCCTGATCGAGCGCTATAAATATAGCTCCTATGAAACGCGGCACCTCCAGCATGTAACTATGTCTTTCCTCTTTGAAGAAAGTTTCTATCAAAATAGATTATTTATTATGTATATTTTTATTTTGATAGATTTATTTAAAAACATGTAACATTTGAAATATAAGAAACCTTTGCAATATAAAAACTTTTTATTAAAAAAAATACAAGATCTATTTAATTTGCTGTGTAAAAATATAAGAGGAAACCTTGTATTTTACCAACACGAAAGCAACACGAAAGGGCTGAACATTTGTGAGAAATAATTACAAATAATTATTATAGTTAAACAACTAAAAACAAGCTCACTGTTCTTTTTTAAATAGATCGAGATACTCTTTGTTCTTTTTTTAGAAGATCGAGATACTCTTTGTTCTTTTTTTAGAAGATCGAGATACTTTTTGAGGGTTGAAAAATAATTACAAATAACTATTATAGTTAAACAAATAAACACAAGCTCACTGTTCTCTTTAAAAACGATCGAGATCAGGCTTCAAATTTGAAGCCTTCAGGGCCCTTCAGAGGCCATTTTACACGTCATAGAAGGCCACTTCAAATTTTACCATGCAAAAAAAAATTAATTTCATGGTAAGCCCTTCAATAATTAAATTAACCACTATTGTTTAAAATTGCAACAGAAGGGTAGCTTCAAATTTCAACCATCGACAGTTTTCATTGGAAAATTGGGAATGTGGCTACTAGCTAGGTGACGTGGGAGTGGGACTCGGTTACTCTCCAATATCCACGTGTTCAATCCTCCATGGATCATGGACCATTGGGCCTCTAATAATATAATTGACCAAATTGCGTGGACAAGCTTACACTGAGCAGCCCATGGCTTGAACGCTTCTAAGTTCTCGTGTTTGCAGCAAGCGCTTACGTGTTTAACACATTTAATGGAAGGAACAAATTTATTAAACCTGGTTGGTGGCTCATACGTGTTGTTGGCAGTGGGCTTACCAAGTTACCAGTTATCACATACCAATTCGTGAATTCTGAATCAGTGAGTTAATTGAGTATTCAATGTATAATATATTATGTTAATGTGCCCCGAATTTGGCATTTCAGACAAAATCCACAATCCAAAAACTTCTCGTAATGTTGTAGGTTGTTGCTCCTGCCGGTGGCCCCTACCCACAACCCCGCGTTTTCTTTGTTGTATCAAGTTAATCCTACCGTCTACGGCTCCCAACCCACTCCCAGCCTCACACCCTGTGTTTTCTTTGTTGTATCAAGTCAATCCTATGGCTCCCGAGTCCCACCTTGTGCTTTCTTTGTTGTATCAAGTCAATGTTGGAATTCCATGCTTCCATGGCTCCGACCATCAATTTATAATATTACAGGAATGCAAACAAGCTTTTTCTTATACCCCTACACCACTATGGTCGAGCTACTTCCAAGTTCCACCTACCCTATCTCCTCCAGTTCTCCAGGAGAGTTTGCAGAGCGAAGCTTCCAATGCCAGCCTGCCATAAACATATATAAAGAAATTTGTTTTCTTTTAGGAGCTCAACTTCAAGGCTGACTAGATTGCCGACATCCTATGAATTTACAGGTATGTACATCATTTTATCCATTCATGATCTCATCAATTATTTAAAAATTTTGTTATTTGATTAAAATTCTGTAACTTCAAAGTTCAAACATAAT
Organism: Larix kaempferi; assembly: GCA_027924585.1. Classification (NCBI taxonomy): domain Eukaryota; kingdom Viridiplantae; phylum Streptophyta; class Pinopsida; order Pinales; family Pinaceae; genus Larix; species Larix kaempferi. The sequence goes on from BSBM01000136.1 coordinate 15,949,680, forward strand.
ATTATTATTTGACTGAAATTTTGTTACTTCAAATGGGCCTTGAAGGCTTCAAATTTGAAGCCTAGACCCGAGAGTGGGTTTGTCCCAAATATCTGTCAAAGGCTGTTTAGAACGACATTTATCAATTCCCAATTGTAGCAAAAACAACAATTGATTCTTTCTTCATATGTTCTTTGTATACGCATATGATTCCATGTGCTCCTTGCCTTGCCCTATTTTCCATTGTCGCCCGATCGAAGCTCTTGATAATTTAGTTTCCCTTTAAATTTCCTGAAATGGAGGGGACAAGGAAGACCATTGTTTTCACTTTGAAACCGAGTTCTTCCCCATTCAACTTCCACTGGCCATGGTTGCATCCCTACGGGAAACAGGGGTGCGAGGTGCACCCCCCACCTTTACCAAAGAGCCTGGGGATTTGGGGAAGTTCCCACTCTGCAAACCTCCATGCATGCAGTTAATGAGTTAGATCAAGAATCCAGACTTTGTATCTAAAACTGTATTACATGAGCTATTTTCCCCAATTGCTCAGTCGTCGAATCGACACCTTCCTCTAATACACGGTTTAAGATTCTTGGTATTTATTAATATGAAGACTATTGATGCTACTACACTTACAATACGCGTTCGATTGTACAAACTGGGACAAAAATGTTTTTGTAATCTTGATTTTTAAAACGACAATGCTAATTTACCTTTTGATTTTGTTGCCCTTATCGGTTGGCCTAGAATAAAACAAGAACTTCAACCATATAACAAGAACTTCAACCATCTATGCATATCCTCTCTACTTGGTCTACCTACGTTTTACTTATGCTTCACAAGTTACAACCCATCCTCTACTCGATCATACCATAGATTTAGTATGTATAACGAGATCTAGGGGGAGGGCTATAGAGAAGCAGCATCCAGGGTCCTTAATCAGCTATTGAGAACAAAATTTTCCTGGAGTCAAATAGTTCTCTTTGCTCAAACCATAACATAGCATGTAACATGTAAGGAGTGCTTAAACTTATTCTATCCCAAGTACGTGTGGCATCCATAGTGTTGAATGAAAAATGAAAACATATATTGTTGTCATTGGCATTCAATTCTGCCGTAGGGCACACAATTAGACTGACAAAGAAACTTGCTATTAGTTTTCAATCCAATCCAACTTCTTTGTTGAATTGTTCTCTCTAATATACTTGCATGAAGGAGGATTATAAATGGAAACACAGTTGTTTGATAGAGGTGCATGAAAGTGAATTATGGTCCTCAATTCAACAAAGTAAAAAAAAGTTACCATTCAGATTCTTTCCCTTCACCTTTTTTACTGCCTTTCTGCATACATCTCTATTGTTCACTAATTTAGTAACAGATACAAACCAAACTCACCGTCCAATTTTTTTGGCTTATGAAACAATTTCTTCCTTTTTTTTTTCTTACATTATCATTTTTTCCATTATTAAGTAGGCTAGAATCTATATTAGTTTGAAGAACGCTAGTGATTTACAAAGATTGAACTTTTCCAAGAATAAGCATCACATTGCTTTTAGAAGAGTTGAAGAACCCAATTCTTCATCGAGCTTGTAGTGTTTGAAGCAGCCTAGGAACCCATTTTAAGAGGTATTAAATATTATTATACTGGTTTAAAGTTGGATTGGAATTGGGCTAGCAAGCTAACTGTAGTTGATGCAGAAAAAAAGATCTATAAATTTAGTTATGGCAATTCACACCGAACATCTGGAAAGTGGATTTTCTATGTGTCTCTTAAGTTATGTTTCACTAATAAATTCCTCATGTTCAAGCAGATAATGAAAGAGTAAAATAGTATTAATTTTGGCCGTAAGGATGAAAGTTGGATTGGAATGGGTTAGCAAGTTAACTGTATTATTATACTGGTTAAAAGTTTAAGAGGCAAGATCAATTTGGGAAACTGCTAAGATGGAAAAGGTGGCATAGTGGCCTAGAGACCGAGCTGCTAGATCGGGGCGAAATATAGTTGTGTTATATGACATATATAACGCCAGTGCTGCTATATCCACTACAAAATAAAGCCTCTCAACTTTACTACGTAAGTAAACATTGAAATTTTGATATACTAGTACATTTTCAAATGAAAAGAATGACTTATTTTTACATGGCAGCATTGAAGGGTTCAATATCCCATAGCCCTTCAAAGTGAAATGGGACCCCACCCTTCAAATTTGATCCCTGATCGAGATACATCTTCATATTGTTATGAATAAATTCTTTATCACTTTCTGCGACCTTTATTTTAATATTTTGCAAAAATATATTTCGAATCGAGTTTCAAGTAAAAGCACTACTATAGTGCACCAATAGTTTTTTCCCTAGAACTATGCACCAATTGTTTAAAAAGGCCTCTTACCATCAGTTTAATAAAATTCGTGTATCCAAGTTGGGCACATCAAAATCTAAGAAGCCTCCGTGTCATGTTTTTATATAAAAATAGGAGAATGGTATTGAAATGGAATGGACCACTCCAACATTCTTTCTTATATTTACACATTTCTACGACTAGCATTATGCAGCATACCCCGAGGCGAGTGCACCATACAACAATAATGCGACGTTGACTCAGCATTCAGCCATAACTTCTAGTCACAAAGCATCCTTATTATCGAACCCCAAGATTGATGCAACAAAAAGTTGAAGCTTCATTCTATTTGATTATTTTTTCAAAGATTCTGGATAAACCTTTGAAACATAGAGTAGAGCTTCATTCTTAAAACTACTAAAATAAAATAAGAATAAACAGTGTTTCATATAACTCAATTGTATTCAAGTTTTAATATGGATATTTAACTCTTTCCAAGACAAATTTTCATAAATGGTTGTTAAGTAAGTACAGACACTGTTTCATATAATTCAATTGTATTCAAATTTTTAGCATGGATATTTAACTTTTTCCAAGACAAATTTTCATAAATGGTTGGTAAGGAAGTGTGAATTAAAACTTCGATATTGGTTGTTAAGGAAGTGTCGATTATGTTATGTCCCCACCCATCATACCAGTGCGATGGAGAGGATCGTGATGCTAAAACCGAGCATCTAGCCCCATACTTATTAAATAAAACATTCACATAATATAAAAATACATGCAAATGTATAAATATAAGAAACATAGCGGAAATAGATTCAATTACACATCCATCATACATTCAAGATATTCATGAGATTCATCAAATAAATAAATTGCAAAGTTAACACAAGAGAGTACTTATCTTATAACAAAGTAGTCCCGAGCAACTGGCTATGCAACTGTAACGTTCCACCCAACCATATGCCAGTTGTAATCATCAATATCTCAACACACTGCCACCCCTGAGCTGGGCATGATCTCGATAAGGAACCAGGGAACAATAGACTCACACATAGCCCAAAGATACACCAGAATCATCTAAGCCAATCTACAGTTGGGATTTATCAGGTTGTTAAGGAAATGGAAGGAAATGAATTGCTAAGCTAGTGGCTCATCCACAAAGCTATGGATACCTCTACCAAATCTATCTAGCTTGGTACCCACATTACCTACACACCCAATACAAGGAAGTATTCCCTTCACTACCACATAGTCCTTCAGGCCATACTTTCCAATCTAGTATTGTTCAAGGTGTGCATAGAAGAGTAACCATCCCTCTTGATCTTCTTGAGAAGTTACCTCCTCACTAGGCTCATCAAGCCAATTCTGTCCTCTTCCACTCCTAAATTCCTGCTCACAATATCAAACCAAAACAGGGATGCACATAACAGGGTGAAAACATGAAGTTGGGAAACAATTTTGGCTTGTTTTTGACAAACAAAACTGCTAAATTTTATGTTTTTCAACTTCGACCTCTTCAAACCCATATCTCCCTTAAGAATTTCAACTTGAAGTAAACAAAAATGTTTTAGAGAATTGAATTAGCTTTCTACTCGTATTTTTTTAAATTTTTTTTATGGACATATCGTGGGACAAATTTGTTGTCAACAGACGACATATACTTGAAAATTTTAGGTATGGATAATGAGTGACCTGTGTTGACGACGGTTTTTTGATAGATGGTTATTCATTTTAGGGAAAACAATTGTAGGCTCATAATCTACACACACTACACTGGATCCCGGACTATATTTTGATTTTTTTATGACTTGGGAACTATTTTTTATTATTTGTCGAAACAACGTATGTTCAGAAAATGGTGCATTAGTGACACATGTTTTTGTCTTCACATTTTCTTTCAAATGTGACTCTTATTGGAAAAATTAAAAGTACCCTTTTGAAGAGGACGAGCCAATTATGATCTCTGTGAAATTTCAAATTTTTTGGTGTTGTCTTTGTTATGATATTGAATTTTCATTTCGGGTGATTTTCAAAGTAATAAAATTCTTAAGGGATAAGGTTTAGAAAAAAAATATTAATAAATAGAAATTCAAGTTGAAATGAAACAATTATTATATCATTGGAAACTAGATTCGGAGATGAATCCATTGCTACGAAGTCCGACAAATAATATTTAGAATTTGCAGGGGTTCGGGCTTGCTGAAGTTGCAGGTTCCAGAAAGATGCCATATATTTTCACAGGTTTGTTGACCATAAACTCTGAGTCGAAAAAATATCTTCCAAACTCTCAACCGAGAGTTTAGTTCAAACTTTCATCTGAGAGTTTTTTTAAAAATACAGTGCGGCGATTGGTTCAAACTCTCGGCTTAGAGTTTTTTTAAACTCCTGGGCGAGAGTTTGAAATCTCAAAACTCTCAGCCTAGAGTTTGAAGTTGACTTATTTTCGCATGATCATCCACCCACGCTCCGTTTTTTTCACTCCATTTGTCACAAAAGTGTTTCCCAGGTTCCAATTTCACCCAACAGCAAAAACACAAGTGTTGGGCATGAAGAGAAATGTTTTTACAGTGGGATGCACAAAATGGGGTTTCCCTGAGCTTTAGAAAAACGTGGGCAAGCATAAAGGAAATGGAAAATGGGGAATAAACCCTCGGAAGGAAAATTCATTTTCAGAAAACGTTTATGGAAAACCCAAGAGCAAAAACGACCTCCATCAAACCCCCAATTCGTGGTTCTCCTCTCCCAGTCACTGTACCAACCAAAAATGAGTTCCCAACCATGGAAAATGCAGGAAAAATGGTAGAAAACGTGAAGGTAAAACCCCAGCTAGCTTAGACTGCGTGAGAGAGCAAAGGCCATGGGTGAAGAATGGCTTTTGGGTCAATTTCGTGGGTGTTTTCTTGCCCAAGGAGACAAAATATGATTTCCCAGGTTGATGGCTTGCCCCTACACGAAATTGACTCCCATACCTTTTCATTCCCAAGGCATTAACTACCTCAACCAACTCTTGGAAGAATTAAATGATTGGGTGCATAAGTCAAAAAGGGTGGTGGAGGGTTTATGGGTTCCTTTATTGACATCTGGGTTAACACCATTGGATCAAGGGTTTGAATAATTTATCTCCCTATTCGTTGTAGAATCATGCCCCCATCTCTTTGTTGCATTGCATAGCGAGTTGTGGGTATTTCATTAAAATTCATATTTACATGATGTCTTAATTTCTATTCTGCATAGCTAGCACAAGAACTATATCCATCAATTTTTAATTGATGATACATAAAACGCTAAATCAATGGTGGGGCCTTGGACTTGAGCTGCTCACCATGATTTAATAACGATATTTACATCATTTACAATTTTAATGCAATAGGGTCAAAATCGAGATATTACAGATTAAAACTTTGATACTAGGCCACCATGAACAATATGTACTCATATTGATGGTGGGAGGTGGATTCGGCTACTTAATATTTATCTTCATGACAAACTGCTTACAAAGTCTAAGGAACTTGGTTCATCTTCCTAAGTTTCTGGTAGAGTAGATATGGTCATCTTCTTCCCTTGGTATAGTAATAAGCATGTAACATACATCAATGAATACCAATATTTAGTTGCACTAGAACAAACCTTCTTTCTCTTGTATTGTTTTGAGGATGTAGCTAATGGAAAAGTAAGACAAATAGCATTTAATGTACTTCTCATTCCTCTAACCAATCGTTATTGGTGTGTTTTTTAAAGAAGAATGGACAAAATAGGCTACTAAGGATCCTTACAAATACTAATAAGATAGTTGACAATGCCCTTTATAGTAATAAGATAGTTGACAATTCCCTTTATAACTTACGAGGATTTTTATTATTATTTTAGTGACAAATTTGCAACCTAACATTAGTAATTCATGTATAAGAATGAAATGCTCTCCTTTGAGATTTTAAGGCAGCAAAATAATTCAAAACAAAAACAATTTCCTTAAAAATATAGAACAATTTACAAAATACAAAACAATTTTAAATTTATAAAAAATAAGAGATATCTATAAATTTTTTAATGGAATGACAATGATTACAAGCAAGGAGAAATCTTTGAATATAAACAGTTTTCCTGACTTGATTTTTTAGACAATAAAGTTTCATCCCTTTTTAATGATGCACAGTCAAATGCATTCCATGAACAATTTGTTTAGTTGAGTAGATAGTTGATCAACATGGAGTTAAACGCCCAGCTAGGATATATAGTCACCAATTGGCTTAAACTTCAACTTACAACCTTCATAAACCACAAAAATCAGTCCCACTATAATGCTGAAAATGATTGTGTATTCCCTCAAGATATATCTTATAGCTTGCAGCATCTTGGAGTCACTGAGCAGCTCCCAAAGGGGTCATAGGAAATAAATTATCCCATTCGCCATTGGAGGAGATCATCTTGAAGTTCATACTCAGGTATTTCTATAGAAATCAGTGTTTGAAATGGATGATGGTATTTACAATGGGTGGTACTAACTTCTTACACCACATAACTGAAATGGGAGTTTAAATTTGTTCAACCAATGCTTAATTCTGAGATCTCAAGTTCAAAATTCTTTATAAGCCACCACAATTTTTCAAAATGGTCTAGGAATGGGAAACGTTAATTCCACCTTAATGCATAACCACAACATTAAGAACTAACAAGTAAAGATTAATGTGGCAGTAGGTGGCACTGTGGCTAGAGTTAATTCTATCATTAAACACTCGTCTACTACCAGTATAACTATTGTGTTACACGTAGTTGTCTGTATAGCTTCGAAGATCCAATAATTAAAATTTTGAATATGGAAACTTGCTTCAAAGTTTAGGTTAGCCGCTACAGTTCAAGCTTCACCGCTCCACTTCCACTTATCTAAAAAACCGTGATTCTTCTCATTGCCAAGGCTTCACCGCTCCACTTCCACTTATCTAAAAAATTGTGATTCTTCTCATTGCCAATGGCAAGTTGCCAACTATAACAATTTAAAATACTGGTGGAGAGACCCAATAATAAACAAATAATGACGGTTATTAAAATTTGATGAACGTAAAAAATACTTGTAATCAAAATGTTTGGATTGAAAATTTTAAGAGTATTTGAAGGGCAAACTACCCATCAAATTCCAACCCTACCTGAAAGAGCGAGTAACATGACCACAAATTGTTGCTCCCTTCAATGACATCAACAAACCATTTGGTCATGATTCCATACTACTACGGTCCTTATGTAATGCACGTCACCGATTACATCCTCAAAAAGGGTTTCTCATGGCCCTACGTGACCATAAGACCGTAAGAGTTTCATTTCGAAGTTGATCGATTGACACAAACAAAAATCAATGAACTTTAGCCTACTTGTCTAGAAGATATCATTTGTATACGACATTATACCCATGTCCCACTAAATGAGGGGTGTCCATAGACACATTTGACATCTTAGTTTTCTTTTGTGTCACCAATCACTTCGCATAGAGCAAAAGTCAGAGAAAAATTCATGTCCATTAACATCTCTAAAATGGAGGCAAGTAATGTGAATCTTGCTTACTGATTTGAGGAGGCTAAGATAGTCTCTTCATATGTATATTTTGGGGACTTCTTCTACAGACCATACTCTAACTTAGCTCCAATGATAAAGGCTAGACTAAAGAATTGATATGTCACTCTTACCAACCTTGCAAAACAATGTTTCAACTCAATTTCAAGACATCTGATTGAATATCCAACTCTTTCACTCATTGGTCACACCTTCCCCCTTGTATGGATGTGAGGTTTGGGAACATACCATAGGGGAGTAGACCAAAACAAGATAGATATTTTGTTGTCGCGATGTTATCCAAACATCTTTATGCCAAGAGATCAATCCCTTGTGCTATCATTCTTTCAGAGTTTTTCACAACTCCATTAATTTCTCTAGTGGTCTTTCGTGTGTTGATAATGAATGCATGCTCACACAGACGGATAATTCATAGAGTGGTATTGTTAGATATCCATGTCTTGCTCTCAAGTCATTTATGGAGCAAGTAGAATGTGGGATCAATTCATGTCAGTATGAGAGAGTGTCTTCATTTCTTTATTTGATAAACCACCTCACCATAGTTTTTTAGTGGATTCTCTTAATCTCTCTAAAGGTGATATAAATAAGGTATTTGTACCAAGAGTTACATAGCCTACTTTCAGTCCACTTTGTATGAACCTAAACAATCACTTTCTTCCAAACTTCACCATTTCTTAGAGTTATATCTCCAACATAGTGATTAGCTCATCCAACCCTTGAGGTACACCAAACTCTACTTACCTCAAGTAGTATGGGGATCTCTCTCCTTTAGCTTTAAATTTTCTCCCACCAACAACGCATTGAGACAAATCACCATATTCCTAGGGAGCACTCTATTTCCTAAATATGCACTTTTGAGCCTAAGACTAAGTAACACTAGTAGGAAAAGGCCCCATTACCAAATATTTCTATGCTCACATGATACACCAATGAGACATTGTAGATCCAATGACTCCCTTAGCTTCACAGCCATCACACATTTCTCTGTGGCCCTGAATGCTAGAAGGGATTTTACAAAGTTGAACACTTTTGGGCCAAGAATCTTATTCTTCTTAATATTCTTCATTGTTCCTCATCTAGTTGGGCCCATGATTTCTAATTATTTCCATGTTTCCTTCTTTTTCCCAATTTATTCGAGATGATGGTACTTTCAGTATTCCCTTATCCTCTTTACCTACCCATAAACCAACAATTTAACCTAAACATTAATATCTACATATTTTAATTAAATTAAAATTAAAATTATTTTGTAATGGAATTGGACATCTAAACAACCCAATAACCAAATATAACAAGAGCCACAAGGTGGCAATGTCCCCGCAATTGCTAATAGGAATGGCAGTTATTGCTATAAGACAGAAGCCATAGAAATATTATATGAATTCTTGCCACAAAATTGTAATAGGAGAAAAATGTATTTTGCAACAAAACTACTTAGCCATCGAACTTCTAGTTTCCTGCAATGATTAAGATGATGAAACCTAACATTTTATCATAATTTGATATACTATATAAATTTTACTTATTTTAAGTCAGTTAGTTAAACCATTATTTTGTTAAATCATACAATTTGCACTTAACCTATCTTAAACACCTTTTTTTTAGGATATTTATACCATGTTATATTGGATTTAACTGAAATCAAATTAATTTTATATTGTTTTAAATTTTTTATATGGTTGATGTGATATTTATAATAATAATTTAATTTTTAAACTATGATATTACTAACCATTGAATGATCATAACTAAAGTGTGAATTGGTGTATGAAATCTTTGTGATTTAAATAATCATCATCAAACTCTACACAAATCTATAAAAATAAACTTAATAATTAAAATATTTATTAACATTGAATTATTCACCTATAATATAGTTTAGCAGAGCCTACTCTCTTAAATGAGTAAAATCTTAAAAATTTGAATGATGTCACTTGGATTATTGCATTTTCTATGATTGTTAGCTTATACTTTGTGAAGTTCCTATGTAGTTTGGGGTTACAATATCTAAGAATGGAGTAAGTAGAACATATATATTGATCATCTGATTTTAGTTACGCATCTTTTTGTTATGTAATAGAGATATATGAGCTTATTTACAGTGATTTATGGCTTCATGAAGAACATTACTTAACAATATATATGTCAAGCAAAAATAGAAACAATATTTGTATGGCTAAATATGTATTTAAAGATTAACCTTATATAAGTAAGAATCTTAATTAATTTTGATTGAAATTTACAAATGTATGGTCATTTCCATGTCTTTATTATATACTGTAGAGTTATAATGGGTTTCATTTTAATTTTGAATATGTTGATTATTGGTTAATGTTTTGATTGTTATGAGAATATCTAAATTTTGTACTAGAAAAAATATTTGTGCAATGTCTATTCTAACTTTATAATGAATCCATCTTTATTTGTAATTTAAATTAAATATCTTAAAAAAAGCATAATTCTCATTTTTTTGGAATTTTTTTATAAAATATTTTATGTTCATTGTGTTGATGGTAGGCTCAATTTCAATATTTAAACTATATACTAGTGATATTTGTCTTTAATTAAAAAACACAACACAACAAAATGTATACTAACACTATTTTACAATAAAATTCATGATATCTTTAGAAAAATAATCCAATAGAGTATTCACAACAATTTACAATTTATATAACATACAATTGTTTGCTTAAAAAATAATAGTATAAAACTTATAACATAGAATAGTAATAATATTATGAGTTAATAAATTTATGAAAATTTATAAATAATAATAATAATATAATATAATATGTTGTTTTGTTTTGTTTTTGTTTTTGTTTTGTTTTGTTTTGTTTTTCAGCAGCAGAAAAAAGCATACTGTTGTTATTCATAGGAATCAAATAGTACAATTATAGAACTGGTTCTTATCAAAGAGACCATAAGCTTATAGTTGTGACAAAAAATCAGCCTCTACAAATATCCTCAAAAGATCCAACTATCCCCATCTTCTATCCAGCTACATAAAAAGGTTCATACAAAAAAGATATGGAAATAACAGATATACAAAATTAATCAAAAAAGTATCAAACACCCATGTCCTGGATGTTTTCAGCCTGCCATTCTTCCCAAATAAGATATCCTTCATCACCATCAAGGGCTTGCTTGGACAACTTATCAGCATGTGAGTTGTGCTCCCGATAGATGTGCTCAAATGAGATAACCTGATGAGAAGAAATTTCCTTTTTGATGTGTATACACCAATGTCTGAGTGCAGTAATCTTCAAATTATATTCCCCTGTAGCCCATTTGATTGTAACTCGAGAATGTCCAAACACTTTAAGGTTCACCAAACCAAAAATATTTTCCACCCTCAAAATACACCAAAGAGCCATAAGCTCCGCTTTCATATTGGTTCCAGTACCACAATTTAGACGTACTGTATAATAATGATCTTCATTTAGTATAACAACTCCTCCAGCCGCACAAATGCCACATTGAGTAGCTCCATAAAAAAAATGATAGGTTCAAAAATATTATAAGCAAAATGACTGATCCTATCCACATTCTTCCTTACCTTATCTTCATTATAAAGTTGAAACAATTTCATAGCGGTCAATCCACTAAATGAGAAGTCCAGTATTTTATCTTGGAAGATAACGCGATTCCTATCATGCCAGATTACCCAAGCAATAAAAATAGGCAATAGAGATGCACCTTTAAATCTTCTGAACCAGTTAAGCATGCAGTATCCAAAATCACCAAGTGCCCACTATGAATTAAAATTTAACTTAGACAGGCAAACATTCCACACACTGGTTGTAAAACTGCACTCAACAAATAAATGATTTGCGTTTTCAGCCTCCTTTTCACAGAGACTGCATCTATTTGGACCAATCCATCCCCTCTTAATCAAGTTATCTCACGTTTTGAGTCTATCTAATTATTGACAAACTGGAATCAATTTGATATATACACTTGAAATGAAATGATATATATATATATAACAAGTATATTTTTTATATAAATAAGTTTTTGAATTTTGAATTTTATTTAGATAAATAAACTAACCAAAACCTATTTTAAATAATAAAAAATTCACACCATAAACAATTTTATCACTTTAAACTAAAGGGTGTGAAAACATAACATTTTTATTAAAATGATTAAGTGTAAAACAATGATAAATAATTGTGAAACTTTTTTGAAAGTTTAGAGACTTCCTTTGTCATCATTTGTTACAATTTTCGTCAGTAGTTTTGTTTTGATAATAAAGTGGTTGACACTGACAATGTAGTGCTGGACTTCATTGCAACTTTAAAGCATGACATTGAAAATGTAGTGCTGGGAAACGAAACACCTATGCACTTATCTCATAATCCCACACTTCTGTGGATTCCCGTGTTTATATTGAAGTTTATTAACTGTGAAAAGAACGTGTTGACTCATGTACTGAAACATTTAAAGCATTTTCAACTAACGTGCAATAGCCGTTGAGAAGTTCCCTTCGTTGGCGCCACATTGACCATTGAAACACACGAGCTAGTGAGAAAGCAAGTAATGTGGCCTCAAACTTTCAAGACTTCTAAGGGCCTGGCTGGTTGGATTTGCATATTTTGGCTAGTGAGGAAAGAATCTGTCTTTCAACCGTAATTCAACTGGATAAACAATTATGAGATACAATCATTTCAATATGTGCGCAATTTGTCACAACTTTTAGATTTTTCTTCGTAATATGACACTGACATTGACACTGGGATTCTCATCGCATCGTACATGAAATGGAAATGCTTACACAATGTTCCATAATTACGCCGATAGGCGTTATTTCCCGAGGGTCGTTTTGAGGAACACTGTTCCTTTTCGTCGTCCCTCAGGCAAATTAGAAGCTGCCATGTTTCGCGCGAGTAAGAAATTGCCACGTTTCAATTTTGTGATAAGGTTTTAACGCTTGTGTGTCCAAGAAGTCTTCCTCCATCTGCGACTACCTTCTTTAGATTGCCTCCTGTCGCCGTATCGCCTGGAGGTTCAGAGAACCCACCACTGCGCTACTAGTCTCTGCCAAGCGCCCCTTCTCCCTTTCCTGACCTTTGAGTTCCTTCTTCCATGGTTGTTACCATTTCCCAACTCCTTCATGCCTCTCCCTTCGCTCGGTTCTTTTACCCCACTTCTGTCACCCCGGTTCTTTCATGCTGCCCTCGCCAGGGTCCTACATGCCAATACCATCGTCCGGTACACTGAATTTATTTACTCAATCTTTGTTGGTACAATTCGTCTTCCTCGGTAGTTAGCTCGATTTCAACTTGAATATTATCTGCACGCTCAAATGATTCTTGGAAAATGTTGCAAAGTTTTACTTACCAGGCCTGCCGTTCGAAGAACTCCATTGTAGAAGGGAAATCATGGACTGTAAATAGTTTACGCAAGGAACATAAAGCTAGGAAGAGCAACTGCGAACCCATTTTAACTGTTTGTTCAGCCGACCATTCATTCTTGTATATCAACAAATGAGTATTTGTTTGCAAAGGTACAAGGATTTGCTTGACTTTAAACAATGAAAATTTTGAGTTTCAGGTAATAGTTTTGAGCAGAGATTGCTATCTGGCATCTTTTATTAAGAGACGCTGCTGGAATTGGATTTTTAGCACAATGTTTTTACAAGAGGTAGGTTGTCTCCAAAGAATAAGAATCCATTGGAAAGGAAAGGAAAGGCGAAGGCTTTTCATGGATATAGAGAGAGAGAGTTTTGAATGCCTGTTCCTGATCTAGCAATTTCTTAACGGCCCTGAGGAACGCCGCTGCCTCTTCTGGTCGTAGGTTCAATATTCTCTCGCAGACATCCTGCGGCCAAACCAACACCTCCTCCGCGATTTCCAGTTGTCTATCAGAACCATTCTCAATTCCTCCAGCACCAGCGGGCTCGACTTCTCGTTGTCCCCGGGAACTCCCTGCAGGCATTCGCATGTCGCCCCCAGCAGCTCCCCCAGCGCTGATAATTCCCTCAGCAGTTCCACGTTAACCATGCCTGAGGTGCTTCGATCTCCAGACCTCCCGTCCAAGAATTCCCCAAGGACACGACACGTGTAGAGCCACTGGTTGATGTATCTGGCATAGCACCTCACCCAAGAAGACAGATGCCACGTTAGTGCGGTGGACGTGTCCTTGAAATCGGCGAGATTGAGATAACTCTGACCCCTGGTTAAGGAGCCTGTGGACGAGTATAAGGGACTTGAGTGCCACCGCCCAGTTGCGGGTTTTCCTCAGCCGCCTCTTCAGATATGCCATGTTCCACTCAGGTGTTTTACTATGTTTTGATCATTTTTAAAGCCAACAATCCTTAGGAATGTTTAGGAACCTTGTTTAAATTTGTTGAAGGTGGGTACCTGATGCAAAATTAACCTCTATAGTCCACATATGTATACATACGAGGATCATACTCAGGTGTATAAGCACCTTACACTAAAATGACATGAACATTCAGTGTAAAATACACTTAAACCATTGAAATACCATATAAAACCTATGCAAAACTATAGAAAAATCCGTCAAAATCCACTTTCGGCTTGTTTAATAAACAATACACGGAGATTGGAAAATAGCATTTTCCAACATTCTCGGGCCTTGGTTTGGATGCAACCCTAGGATCTGCTTCCACAATCTGCCCAAAATCTAATCACAACAGTCCATTCATCTTATCGGTGTACATGAACCATTGGTTTCCTCTGACCAATCTGTGCGCCTTATGAAACTCGATTTCTCTGCAAATTCTTATGGGATTTCAAGAGGTTTCTACCAATTTCTCTAGATATCCTGTCAATTCAAGTTTAACTTGGAAAGCAATGAATAAAACCTACCCAATCTGTCAATGATTTCAGGCATGCTCTGTCAAATAAGGAAAACAAACATTGCACAGAGAATTTATGCCTATACATAGGAAGTTCTTCCGCTATAAAGAAAGAAACCAGAAATTCTCTGCTTATTTCATTACTCGGACTCAATTACAGCTTTAATCATACATAGAATTCATTCACATTGGAATAGCATCCAATACACGATTGAATTTACAATAGATTTTTGAAATGCATTTTTCATGCAAAATGATCAATAGGTAGATTAAATTGCAGGAAAATCAGTGGATGCATTTTCAAAATTTAAAAAGATTGTATCAAGTTATATAATCATAATTGCAAATATCAATAGTCAAATAACAGTCTCTATCTTGGAAAAATGGCTAAACTGGTATTGGTATACACAACTATTATTTTCACTCATAATTTGAAAGATATTATGGGTTGCCCCTATTTATTGACTAATTTTTATTTATAGTTGTTTAAATGGAAGATATCTCTGTATCTTCTTGTGGGTTTGAAGTTTTTACTGTGTGCACCAAACTATATTTAAAGCTTTTGATGTTTTCTACACCAAAATTGGCAGGTGCTTTATGGTTCAGTTATGGGGTTGGGGTTGGTGTTATGTTAATGATTGCATCTGGAAAGTGCGAAATTGAAAAGTTAACTTTATTATTACATCAGACAATAGGCTTGGTTCATGAATTAAAAATGCAGCTTGATGAAAGAGAGGACTCTCTGCAAAACAATGAAATGCCCAAGGGCTGTCATGGTGAAATTTTCACATATCAACAAGAATAGCCAGGTGCAGCTGCATATTGGAAATTGAAAAATAATATCTGAATTCTGTTGGCACTCCCTTTCAGGATAATGCATTTGCTGGAAGTGTTATCACTGATGAACCTGCACAATAGGTCACTCGAATGGTTGACCCTGAAAATGGCCCATTTTCCTTGAGAATTTTATTTTTTTTTCCATCTCTAAACATCTCCCAACTAAGGGAAACATTTTTTGAAAGCTTGTCTCATAGCAATTTTCAATTGAAGTTTGGACATGTAGTAAACTTCAGAGTATTTTCCTTTGTTTTATCCTTGTCCCCTTACAATTTTAGATGGAGTTTGAACCGCCTAAACCATTTCTCTCTCTTCTATTTACATACATTATGTTTTGAACGAGTTATTAGATATGAGCTCGATTCATTGCTATTTTTAATATTATGTGTCACAATATCAAATATTTGGTAATGCATTCTATAACATGGCTTTTGTTCTATATTATTTCCTTTATTTTGATATAGCTCTATTACATATGTTTGTGTTAAATGGTAAGTAATTTGTGTTTCATAGGTTTAAACGCCTCACAAGGCATGGTTTGCTTTGCCTTCTGGGTTCTTTCACTTGCACATAGTCTGTTCCTGGTGGGTTGAGCCTGTTGCATTTCCCAATAGAACTTGGCACAGGTGAAACCCAAAATAGGGGAATTTGATGAAATAGAGGCCCTCCTTGCTGCTTTTCATCTCTTTGGATTATTGAATAGAGATCGTGCTTTGAATGTCAGCTCGTTGGTTATCTTTTGATGGAATAGAGATCATGTTTGTTTCTTTCAAGGTGTTTGGGTGTTGAATCCACCTTCGACTTCCACTTTACAAATTATACTATTTAACTTTATTAGTCGTCATAAATTTCTCCTCCTCACGACACCGATTTAAGCAAGGGGAAGCTAGCTCATTCCTCACGGCACCGTAGTTATAAATAAACAAGAAGCTCGACTTCATTCAATCACAACTGTTTCACCCAATTCTTTATCATTCTTCTATTTATTTATCCAAATTTGTTTATCGATAGCATTAGCTTTCCAAATTAGATTTATTATGGCCAAAGAAGTTGCAAATTCTAAGGCTGCACCGCCATCCCAGGAACGCGGTCTGTTCACTCTGTATGGTCTCTTCGACAAGAAGAAAGAAGAGGAGCCAGAAGAAAGCCATGGCCAGCCTGGTGCCAACACAACTGTAAATGCACGAGGAGGTGGAAATACACGATTATAAGACCATGCCCCACACCGACCAATATGCTCATCTTGTTCCAATTGTTCCTCCGGCATCGGATGGAACAATAGGCAAGGAAGAGGAGAGCTGGCATCCTAATAATATTCACGATGATGATGCTACTCCTCCAGCAGTAGAGGAGGAGGAAAAACAGGATGATCCTTTGCATGTTGCTGCTGTAGTAGACAACAGCAAGAGCCATGCTCACAGTGACGAGGGACAACATTTCACTAGGGAAGATGAGACTTAAAACTACTCAAAGGACAGAATTTTTACGATTGCTTTGTTACAAGCAGTCTTGATTGAGACTGCTTTGGCCGAGTGTGGATCCATACCACTTTTGCAGAATTTTAGCCCTGAAATTAGTGCCCACTTGTTCTTAGGGAAGTCTGCTTTTGTCTTATGTACTGTTGCTAAGGGTTATTTCCATCCATAGAGTCCTAATTTTTCTTACTTTCAGGGTCACTGTTTAGTTTAAAAAAAATTGTCTTGTTTGCCAGCTATAACATTTGCTGGAAGAAAAGGCATTTCCAGTTTGTTGGTTTTCGTACAGATTACCTACACTATAGATTCATTAGAAAATGGTTCTTCCAAGATACTTTATTCATGGCAGAAGAAAAATATTCATGTGCTTGGTGTTCTAGCCAAAGGGCATTCACTGTGTCATGATACACTATACCATATAATGTGAGAATGTTCAACTTGTCAAAGAAATGTCTACAAGGTCAAAATATGTATTATATTTTGTACTCTATGCACTTCCAGTAAGCATGTGTAACATGTATTATATTTGTACAATTTTATTCTGTACTTTGTACTTTATATATTGTAAAACAAAGGAGTGTATAGAGATATGTACAGTTCTAGCCATCTCCTCTATGATACTTACATGTTCTCTTCGGTTGTATTAGTTACTTTTAGAGACTGTTTTTTTGCAAAATTACGTAGTTTGTTATGTAGCATTTTGTGACTCTGTGTTTAGTTTGTTTTGTAGCTCCGTCGGTAGCTTTGAGCTATGTATAGAGTGGTTGTTTTGGACCGTGTGACTGGTATTTTGATTTAAAATCTCACTCGAATGGACAATATGTAATGGCCTATTACTTGAATATCAAGGTAACAGTTTTTTCCTGTTTGAAAAATAAATAAATGCTCTCTTATGTTCTCTTTTTTATTTCACATTTTTAATACTGTGCTCATATTATATGGACTTAAGTTGTTTGTGGTGAAGATGCTAAAATTTTATTGTGTGCCTTGCCATTTCTTGCATGATACAATATCACAGTGTGCACAATGAATAAGTGGTACCGAATTGTTGATTATTTTGGTACATGTATTAGTTTATGGTATAGCTTATTTGGAAAAAAATTGAGTATTTCCAAGAGATCTTCAATCCAAAGCTAATGTTGGAAACAGATTCATGAGTGATTACTGATTAGTAATATGGACTTTATCAAGTCAAACCTGTCAAGAATAATTTTCAATTGAATTCATTATTCCGCTTGCTATCAAAGTGTATTTTAAGTTTCTAATATAATATTTTTCTTTTATATTCATTACATGACGATTTGAAAATTGACAAATATTGTAGGATATGGAATATTTTGCATAACAAATTATGTGCTTGGTACATAACTTTGTTAATCAGTGAATTCATAACTCGCTTTTATATTCATTACATGACGATTTGAAACTTGACAAATATTGTAGCATATGGAATATTTTGCATAACAAATTATGTGCCTTGTATATAACTTTGTTAATTGGTGAATTTAGAACTTGTTTTCGGATGAGGCTTTCAAACTACAACTATGGAAAATGTGCCTTTCCACAATATAAGAATATTACAATGAACTATAACTGACTTGCAACAAGTTTCACCAATTTAAGTAGTGCCAAACTTTTACTACTTTCGACATAAATTCTTAGGGTGTTGCCAACATAATGTTTTGATAGTTAATCTACATTATTTATAAGTATTCCGATTATATATTGACCTACCACCAATAACAATTATCCTCTTTTGAGAGTTGATGGATTGTATCAGTAGATGAGATATGAGCAAACGTTTTCTCCAAGATCGACTTAAGGTTAGGATTTCACCAAGTCTTGATAAAGGAGGAAGGATGAAGATATTTTAAGACAAATTTCATGATGTGTTATGACCATTAAAAGATCGACTTAATATTTTAAAACAAATTTCATGATGTGCTATGACTATTAAGAATTTGTAGTGTTACCCTTGGGATTAACCAACACACCAACTATATGGATCTAGACATGTGTAAAATTAATAAAGTTAGTGGAGTTCTCAAATTACGAAGGAAGGTGTTAAAATTAGATTTGAAGTTCTTAACATAATCTATTAATTTTTATTTTTTATTTTATGTATAAATGCTAATCTTTACTTTTACATTCATTAGTCACTAAAAAAAATAAAGAACAAATTCCTATATATCTTAAATTTTGATATATGTAAACATAAAAATGAATAAAAAATAGAAAACCATTTTTTTTTGTTTAATATATATATATATATATATATGTATGGAATATATTTCTATAAATAATATATGGATCATATTTAAAACCTCTTAGAATATGTATATAATTATAGGGACTTAGAAATATGAGTATTGTTTTTGTTTATGTTATTTGAATCATCATATTTGTCTTTTTAAAGCTCAAATCAAAGTATCCAATACACTTAATATGTGGAGAAAAAGATATAATATCATCATTTTTTCTATCATAAGAACACATATATGGTATTTTTATTTAAAATAATAACCATGTAAAACTCTCTCATCTTGATGTGCTCAAAAGAAAATATTTAGCACTTAAACCATCTTTTAAGAGCATATGACCTATTTTCCTCTCAGACTCATAGTCAAAGCCCTTAGACCTACCCCCTTTGCTTGGAACACTACTTGAGGGTGAAAGATAGAAAAGAGAGGGCATGTATCATGGTTGCACACCTTGTTTGTAACACTTGAGGCCTAGAAGGGTGATTTTCCTACATAAAGCACTTGTTTTATTTTTTGTCCATAGTCTAGGCCCCTATACCCATCACTAACTCACAAAACAAATTAGTTGTGGCCATATCCCACTTAGAGAACAAAGATCCCACAAAAAGGTCCTATGTGTTGTTTTAATGCATCTTTCATGAAAGTTGAGCTTGAGAAGCTTTATTAAATGTGCAAGGCCCTTGTTATTATTCTCTAGCCATTGTCAAGACCCATTAGTCTCATTGAAAACATCATAATGTCCCCTAGCAAACCACTCATAGTTGCAAAATCCCCATGAAAGGGAATGTTTGGTGGTTTCTAAGTGTTTTTCATGGAAGTTGAGTTCAAGAAGCTTTATTTAGGGCACAAGACCCATTTTCTCCTCCCCTAGCCTTGGTTAGACCTTGAGACCTACTCTTGCTTCAAAACTAACCTAGTCATGGTGCCCACATCCCACTTGGAGGTGACTGATACCCTATAAATATTGTAAGTGGTGCATGTATCCCACTGAGAGACCGAAGACCTTGTGCAAATTTCCTATATGTTGGTTTGAGGACTTGTTCAAGGCTCTTGAGCTCAAGAAGCTTCGACAAGATATTAAGGAATGCGTTTTAATTCTTATGATCAACAAGGCTTTACAACCCATCCATGGTGCGAAAACCCTCATAATGGAATCCATATCCAACTTGAATGCCAAAGAACCCTTACAGGGGTGTGACTCCATGTTTTATTTCATGGCACTTGATTTTGAGAAGCTTTGTTCGGGACCTAAGATGCTTGTTTTTCTCATTGTTGTTGAATAAATCTCAAGAATTATTCTCGTTGCTCAAATCCTCTTCATGGAACCCAAATCCCTTTACTAGGTCAAAGATACCATAGAAGGGTCTCGTGGTTCAAAAAAGTGTTCATGGTGTTTGAGTTTAAGAAGTTCTGTTTAGGGCATGAGGTTTCTATTTCCCTTCCCCAATCATGGTCAAGGAACTAAGGCTCATATCAGAGTTTACACTAAGGAAGTTTTAAAGTTAACTTTAGCTTTGACCTCATAAAACAGCTACTAGGTATATTGTTGAGTGATGAACATTTTGTACACATTCCTTCGCCTTGTGTACAAGTATCATTTTTTTTTTTATGTTGTGATGATGATATTTCCATTTTTTGTGCTTTCTCTTGAAGTGCTAAGAGGCATACTCAGACTTGTACCTTGGCTCTCTATGACCTTTCCTATGTTTTGCTTTCTGCACTATGATACATTATTTCCATGAAATGGCTTCTTTTTTTTGCAACATTTTAAAATATCTTGGTCCTTACTTTCAAGATGGTTTACATGATCATAAAATTACTTAAAAGGTACTATATCTAATTGGAACACACTTTCCCCTTTTTGAAGGAATTAATCAGAGTAATGATTCCAAGATGTTGACTTCGATTCAAGTGTGCCATTTATGTATACAAAACAACCTAATATCGACATATTATTGCACCTTCTTGGGGCAATTGCTAGTTTTATATTTTTTGAATATCGTAGGTGCACATTGCAAAGGTCAACGTGGCGACACTTGAACCTCCTGGATATTACTTCCTATTCATAACAATTATTGGATTCACCGGGGCCATCCAGGTGTTACCATTGAGTTGAAATGATGTGCCTGGGTATGATACATATGGCCTCCACCACGCTGGCCAGCCCGAACATGGGCACATCCCATCTCATTTTTAAAAATAGTCATGGAAATAAGCAGTTAAACAAATGCGCATTCAATTAATTCCACTTTGCACCGCAAAACTCGCTGAACTTGCTGCATTCAATTAATTCCACTCTGCAGTGCAAAACCCACTGACCCTACTGACGTTTGTTGGCCGCCAAGTCTCGAGCACCAAAACCCGAGGCGAACGTCGGCCATCAAGGGCCAATGAGGATTGAAATAAATGTTTAAAAAAATATATATATTTAATACGGGGAAATATAACTTTAGCATAAAGTTGGGAAAAAAGAAATTTGCCATGTACTAGGATGTTAATAGGACTCGCCGAAAAATATATGGTCCACTGCAGGGACATAATAATATATCTTTTATACCATTCTCTTGGTTAATATTCTCTCTATTATCAATCATTATATTATAAACTTAGTTAATATTTAATTCCTGTTGAAATTACCAACTCCCTTTGGACACATGTAGATTGAAATTCAATTTTTGTCATATAACAACTTTAATTCTCCTTATCACTACCCCATTTTACATCATAATCCATGAATTTCTTCAAATTTTTAAATAGCTTATTGTTTTAGTCGTTACAAGGTTAATAAAATAATAATTTATTTTGTTAGCTTTGTAATAAAATAAGCTAATTTATGAGATTAAAATGGTGTTTATTACAACAATTAATATCATTTAGTTAAAATAAGCTAATTTATAAGATTAAAATGTTGTTTATTATAGCAATTAAAATCATTCTAAGATTAAAATGTTGTTTATCACCGGAACTAAAATTATTTAGTTATATCTAATGATATTAATTAATTAAAATTTAATAAAAAATTATAATAATTTTCATTTATGATTTTCCTCTTGTAAACAATTATACTTATTATGTCCCCGACATTAAGTTTTCGTTCGGGACAATAATTGGAGGGTAGGTTGTCAAATATGTCGTGTGGTAAAGGTTTAACCATAGTGATGAAAAAATTATGATTTTTTTGAATCTGTTAAAATCTATTGTGGAGGGTTGTGAATGGCGCCATGCTCAGTGACGAGCACCTGGGATCATGTGCCCTAGGACTCGACGAAGTCATGGTGTCACGAGTTTTAAATGTTGTTTCCCATTCTTGTATGTGGTTCTTCTGCAGAGGTTTTCAAGAATGTGAGGGTTTGTGGTCACCTGGGTTTGAGCTTATGCAGGGTAAAATGGTTTCGTACCTTCATGGATTGATTGTTGCGGGCCTTCCTTCAGCTGGTCTTAAATGTTGGTTCCCATTCCTCTGTGCGATTGTTGACGAGAGGTTTTCAACGATGTGGATGTTCTGTTCTCCCTAGGGTTTTGAGCGATGTGGGTGTTCCGTGATCGCGAGGGTTTTCAACGGTGTGGGTGTTCCATGCTCGCCCGAGTACCAACTATTACAGGGTGGAATGATGTCGTATATTCATGGATTAATTGTTGTGGGTCTTCCTTCAGGTGTCTTCCTTGGTATTCTTTTTCGTTGTCCTGTTCTTGAGAAGGCATGGTCGTATGCATTAGTTAAATGCGGTTGTATATCAGAGGTGACCAGCCGGCTTGGATTTCATGACGTTATGGCCTGCATCTACCAACAAGTACTTGAAATTTATTTTGGAATGGTGGAGTGTCATGGATTTTGTTATTCATGGTGGTCTGTTCATGGTTTTATCGGCCTCATGGGTTCAATTTCCTTTCGCGTTTGCAGTTGTTTTATTCTGTGGGGGGTGGTGAGAGTTTATACATTTCATTCGAGGGGAGTTTATTTCCTTTTTCAATGTGTGCTTGTTGTCTTTTATTTTCCCATATCCAAATGGTTTTAAACTTCATGTTCTCATTTGGGTACTCTTGCTCTGTCGGGAATTGTTTGTTCCTTCATTGAATATCTCCAGAAAACTAGTTTAAAAAACTTTCCATGTTCTAACAAGGTGTATCATTGTATTGTCTATGTTTTATAGTCAATGTATTAAAATTTTAATTACTTTGTTTCAAATTCAAATATAGGATTCATTCTGAAGACGTTTGCAAAATTGATCATGTTCATGCTCTGTTTACTGAATGAAAGACTAATTGTTTAAATGGAGGGGGGTGAATCCATGAATATCGTTCACCCTTTTTGGTGGATTGCATGGTGAAAATCATTTTTTCGGACCCTCGATCGAGGTTTTAAATGCTCGATTGAGGGTTTAAAAATACCTCGATCGAGGGCTCTCAAATACCATGATCGAGGGTTGTTTAAACCCTCGATTGAGGTCTAACCAAACCCTCGATCGAGCAAACCCTTGATCGAGGGTTTTCTCGACCGAGGGTATGCGACAGGGAAAAAAAAAACAAAACAGGGCCCGGTCGGCCCTGTTTTTGTGCAGTGATTGACAGAGACGCAGACAGGGAGCTCGACCGAGATCACGAACGCCTCCTCATCGAAGCCACCTCACCACATGGACGCCCCCTTGCCATACGGACGTCGTCATGTCATCTCTTCCACCAGGTAGGTAGATTTCTTCATTTTTTTGTTTTTGATTGAATTTAGTTTTAGTTTGGTTTTCTAGAAATGGTTAGGATGTAGGCATTGAAACTAAACCATGATTGAAACCGAAACCACCATTGAAACCAAATTATTTGAAAAAAAACCATTTGATTTAACTAAAACAAAAACCCATTTCAAACCAAAACCATACGGAAACCACCATTGAAACCAAATTAATTGAAAAAAAAACCATTTGATTTAACTAAAACAAAAACCCATTTCAACTTTGAAAAAGATTTACGGTTTTATATATTTTGCAGTTATTTGCTTAAATTATTTGATTTATTTGTGTTTATATATCAACCGGTAGCATTTCACCGCATAAATGCTACCGGTTTTATTTTAAAATGTGTTTTAACAAGCAGAAATGTTGCCCATTTTTTTTCAATCCTCCGAGAACGCCAAGAGGATTGAAAAAAAATCATATATTAATATTAATATTATAATATAAAAAATTAAAAAATAAATATTAATAATATATATAATCATATATTATTTATTAATTTTTACTTAATTTATTTTAAAAAAATAATATTTAATATTAATAATATAATATAAAAAAATATAAAATGAATATTAAAATTTATATAATCATATATTGTTAATCATAACCATAACCAACTTGTCAAATTGTCCTAAATAGGATCCCCTCTTAGGCCATGAAAAATATGTCCACAATGTGAGCATCAATGAAGATATGTCCTTGGAACAATGTTGAAAATTTTAATGCTTTCTATTATGACCCATTTGATGAATTATTATACCATCCCATAAGGCATATAAATACTAGCCTTAGTAGACAAAATTGTTCCATGGTAAGCAAGATCATTCAAGCACCAAGAGGGGGAAAACTTAGGGCTATGAGTGACAAGGGGTTGATTAATTTATCTGAGTACTACGAGGATAGAACCTAGGATCTCGTTGAAGAAATATTGATAGATATTAGTTCATGATTTAGTTCCACAATCATTCTACATTACAATATTTAGTCTAGTTTATTATAATGCACGTGCTTTTATATATGAATGAGTTAACAAAGTATTATCAACTAGATTAAAATTATACATAACAAATAACGTATTACAAAAATATAACTATTATAATACCTATATAACATGAGTAATATATATAATATAATACATACATGAAATACAATAGAATGAATATGAAATTGATTAGGTTGATATAAAATATATGTTTAAAAAGGTAAGAAATTAAATTAATCTTGCATATTAGATTATAGGCATGTGAATCACTTGGTCGCAAGTTTGATATTAATTAAGAATTACATATATTAATAGAGTTAAATAAAGGGAAAGTAAAACTATACCATCCAAATACTTTTGGGCACATCACCACATGGGATGCCTTCTACCGAGTCATAAAACATAATTTTTATCCTCCATCATATCTCTCCAATATCATGTCACATTGCTTGCAACTTCACCAAGCCTTGGGCTAGATAGTTCAACAATATATTAAGGTCTTCACTAAGATACAATTGCAACTACAAATCCAAGACTCCGAAGGGGTACTACCAATTAAATTGGAATTTGGTTTGCTATTTGTTTTTCGTAATGAAGTAGTATGCTTTAGAGAAATAAACTAGATCAATCTTGTATATGTGCCCAAGTAGTAGAACATAAATTTGTTAAACATCCCTATCTCTTTCCTAACCACAAACCTCGTCCCAACCCTAGCCCTATCGAAACCTCACACTCCTCATCCTCTTATGCCATGTCTCATCCTACTCAAAATTCCTAACTACCTCAACAACCTACTCCTACACATATCGTTGTCCTAGGGACTTCCACCTCTTGTCACGCCCCCCTCCACTCTCTCTAGTGTAACTCTCACAAAATATACACACACAAGACTTCTAAATGCATCCTTAAACAACCAAACAGCCAAGGCTAGTCAGCTCATCTCTCAATCATGCTTCTTCCTCGTAACTACAAATATTCTCCCTTTCCAAACCTAATGTTGTATACACCTCTCTGCTTAATGACTAAACTTATTCACAACACTTCGTGAATCACCTCTTCACTCACAATTGTCAAGTCAAGGATCGGCTTGCCACCATCATCCTGTACAATGGGATCCAAAAGAATATTGAATCCAAAACCTTTTTAAATGCATTTATCTTCTTATTGCTAGAACTACTCTATTGGTGTTGAACTCTAGATGTGGATCTTGATTTAGTGGAACATTGTTGCAAGTTGGTGTTAGTGATATGAAACCATGCAGCCTTCATTCATATCCGAACCTTTGGTACAATTCTATCCATGTGAATGATTTTGTTAAATTCGAGCACGGGAAGAAATCATGGATTACTAGCCATTGACGTATGACATTAACTAACGTGAGACAACTTTAAACCAATAATGAAAATGAGTGTCAAGGTACCTTAGTGCATTTTGACAGATATGAAATGATATATTGAAATTGATTCCCCCATAGAATACGATAGTCAAAATTAAAAAATTACAATGTTCTCCCTAAATCTGATCTAGGTATGTGATATTCTTGGTGAGTGTGTCTGTGGTGAATTTATGAGTTCACCCCACAAAAAATATTCTATACCTGTCTCTTAGATCTTAAATATGGTTTTTAAACAACTTGTTCCCCTATTAAGAGATCAATTTTCCCCCATCAAGAGATCATGCACTCATGAATTGCAAATGGATTTAATTTTTTAGAAAACCCCAATAGGAGAATTACAAGTTGATATAAAGACTTGTATCCATATTTTTCTTTTCTAATCTTCCAAATCACAACTAGACATAGGAAGAGAGCATACTTATGAATATGGTGACTCTCTATATTTTGAAATCTACAACTTTAAAATCATAGTAGAAAAAAAATTCACCTCGTATGTAAACCTCAGACTTTTAGCTCCTTCATAATTTTTCCTTCCAATGGTAAGTGGATGGGGTGGTTCTTACTGCACCAAATGAAATTGAAACAATTAAAAACTATTCTACCATTTATATTCAAATGAAATAAATCTATAGAAAACATACCCTACTTATAAAATTCCAATGCAAAACTAATCATGTATTTGTATGCCTTCATGCTACTAAGACCATGTTGTCACCAAGTTATCTATTGACATGAGTTAGCTTTTTACTTTCCACGAATCAAACCAAAATAAATAAATAAATATACTAGCATTCTTAAGATCTTGCGTGATAGCATACTCAAAATAGTGAAAGCATAAGTTCTTACCTCCCATCTTACCATAAGAATTGAAATTGAATTGGGAATTGAATTTGAAATTGAAATTGAAATTTGAATTTGAATTTGAATTTGAAATGTGAAACTTGAAATAGAATCTGAAATTTGAAATTGAAATGTGAAATTTGAAATTGAAATGAGAAAATTTGAAATTGAAATGTGAATTTTGGAATAGAATTTGAAAGAAAATTAGAATTAGAAATTGAAATGTGATGCAGATAGTCCTGAATAGAGAGATTCATTGCTTTGTGCTCTGCGAAGCACGGGAGAATCTGATGTCGCCAAACAGGGCAGCCATTGGCAATGCTCCTGTTCACTGAGGAGTGGTGCCAGGACGGGGTCGATTGCCACTGGTGGCAGCAGCAGGGGAGGTAGTGTGTCGGTTCATCCCGACGACATACATGTGGATCCCCAGGTAGAGGATTTGCAACAAGACAAGAGTGCATCAGGTGCGTATTTTTTGTTAGCACATTTTCAGTAAATTTTTAATATATAATGCATTGAATTTCAGTTGCATGTTATAATATATATTTTTAGTAACATTTGTGTTTTGGTTTGTATCGTAGGTGCCCCGTCAGGGGGGTCGTACGACGATGACATCGCACGAATCACTCTCGAGGATATCACTTCCCAACGAGAGTGGGTGACCTCATGTATCCACGGATTGAGGGAGGATTCCTTGTAAAGTGTAACTCCAGTCATCTCCATCACATGCTTACAGTGCTCCTGATAAATGCCTCTGGATAAACGTTGTCGTAGGACATGCTTTCGATCTGGAATAGCACGACAATGACTATCCCAAAATTCTATCACCTTCTCTCTAATGCCTGCTGCCATCCTATCTCGATAGGGTTCCCTACAAATAAGACCCCAACAAGCAGCTT
The DNA here is from genome assembly GCA_027924585.1 of Larix kaempferi. Taxonomy (NCBI): domain Eukaryota; kingdom Viridiplantae; phylum Streptophyta; class Pinopsida; order Pinales; family Pinaceae; genus Larix; species Larix kaempferi. The sequence continues at coordinate 15,977,808 of BSBM01000136.1, forward strand.
CATCACTTTCATATATCCGGACCCTGAATTTAGTGTATTTGAGCAATGTTCTTTTTGAAACATTGAGCAATGATGCCATTGTTGATACCATTTGATTTCTTGAGGTGATTTGTGCCACAACATTCGTTGTAATTGCCTTACGAGCAACTCGGGTATCATTGTTTCTTGATTTTCCAAATGAAAATAATGCAATTCTTACATTTTCTATTGCATTTTGGCATGTCTTTTTTGTTTTAACATCTTGAAAACCCAACAACTTTGTGGCACGTTTCAATTTTTTGTGTTTTATCAACCCATGTAGGATTTGAGCTTGTGCCATCGTTGAATGTTGTTCAAAATATGACTTGATTATGTTATTGACATGCTCTCTAACTCTCCTACCAGGGATCGAGTTCCCAATCTCTTCTTGTGCAGAAACAACTGCACAATCCTCTAGAAAATTTCCACCCCTTCCAACCCCACCGCAACTCCCAATTATATTTTCAATGTGAGAGGGAAAGGTGTCATGTGATGGCTGATCAGGATCATGAGGGGGCACAGGGTCATGTGATGGTTGATCGGGATCACGAGGGGGCACAGGGTCATGTGATTCTTGATCACCATGATGTGATTTCTGACTATAATCTCTCTCTACATAACATGTAAATTAACAAATTGAAAATTGGTTACTCGATAGTTGTGCATTGAACTTTAAAATTGCTAGTAACTTGAAATTTGATGTGGAAATTGAAAATTTGAAAATTGCATGTGAATTGAATTTTTCAATTAATACATTTATCTTGAGAATTGTTCTAAGTAAAAATTGAAATTCCTAGTAACTTGAAATTTGAAATTGCTCTTGAGTAACTTGAAATTGCTCAAGTGATACAAATCGTTACACAAAACCCCGAGGTGTTAGTGAAATGGCGCGGAAGTGATCAAAAATAGTTCAATTGAAAATAGATATGGACCCCAGGTATGTTCGGCTTCCTAAAAGTTCAGGTGTTTCACTCGGCCACCAATGCTGTCTCACGGCTTGCGTATTGGGGTAGTACCCCTCACTCCATGGCTCAGGTAAAACTGATAATCGCTTGGCCACAAACGACAACTCTTGGTTTACCTCACAGGGAAAAACTAGTCAATCAGGTAGGGGTCGTTGCCCTTTTCGCTGGCAGGTCCTCTCAATGCACTAGCTACTTTGGGGTTCCTGTGGTACTCCTCACAATGAGATTTAGGGATTATGCCCAAGTACTTCCCACAGTTAAGCGGACAGGGATTATTCCCAGATCCGAACTTGCAATAGATGCTTGTAATTGCTAACTTAATTAAACTTGAGAATTGTTCTAGAAGTAAGTTTGAAATTCCTAGTAAAATTTGAAATTGCTTGTAACTTGAAATTGGTAGTAACTTGTACATTTAACTTTAAAAATGCTAGTAACTTGAAAATCAACTATATATATTTAAGCCAAGATAATTATTAATAACTTGATAAAAATTATTGTGGGTATACAAATTAATATCATTTACAATCATCACATTATATAATTGTGGACAAATTTTCTTTATGCAATTTATATCCATTTTACTTTTACATTACAAGAAAAAATGTTATTTTAACTTTATGGTATAATTTATAAATAAATAAATATTTAAAATACAAGTTGCAAATCACCATGCAAAAAATAAATGATTACAACACTTCTCCCCTAGAATTTAAAGGACAACATCATGCATCCCATGTTGAATATACATGAAATAAAAATTTAAGATTGATTTTCTACCCATCATAACATACCTATTATACTCTAAATGTGGGGAAAACAAACAATGTTTTAGAGATGAATACGATATTTAGTTAAAAACATTACATAGTGATATGATTGAGGAGAAATTCATAATTTTTAATGCAAAATAACATTTTCATTAGTTGATGATTTTGCAATTTCAACAATAGACAATTAAATGGAAATTGTAATTTTATCATAAATTGCAATTTAATGATTTTTTTATCAATAATGCTTCACATATCAATGCAAGGTTGCAAACATTGCAAATTTAATTATTTCCAATTTGTCCTAACAAAATATATGATTCTAGTCATTAATATTATCATGGTGATATGTCATGTTAAATACAAGTTGTACATTTAACTTTAAAATTGCTAGTAACTTAAAATTTGTTGTACATGTAAATTAACAAATTGAAAATTGCTAGTGACTTGAGAAAAATGTACAAGTATTGAAAATACATTAAAACAAGAAAATTGTTTGTGCAACTTAATTTCAAAAATACTAAATATGTACATGCAACTTGAAATTGTATATTTAGTTTGATAATTACTAGTAAAGTTTGAAAATCAAGTATATCTATTTAACTCAAGATAATTATTAATAACTTGATAAAAATTATTGTGGGCATAAAAATTAATATCATTTATAATCATCACATTACATAATTGTGGGCAAATTTTCTTTATGCAATTTATGTCCATTTTACTTAAATACATTACAAGAAAAATGTTATTTTAACTTTATGGTATAAAATAAATAAATAAATATTTAAAATACAAGTTGCAAATCACCACAAAGAATAAATGATTACAACACTTCTACCCTAGAATTTCAATAGTTGATGATTTTGCAATTTCAACAATAAACAATTACGGAAATTGTAATTTTTATCATAAGTTGCAGTTTAAGGATTTTTTTTATCAATAATATTTCACATATCAATGCAAAGTTGCAAACATTGCAAATAATTATTTCCAATTTGTCCTAACAAAATATATGATTCTAATCATTAATCTTATCATGGTGATATGTCATGTTATATGTAAATACAAGTACATGTGATTGATGAAATTTTTTTAAAGTAAATATTATAATTAAATAGCTCTTTGAACATTCATTTATATTCAAATATTCATTACTATGAAAATATTGCCAACCACCATAACTATGAAAATATTCATTCATTTGTTTTCAAATTGAATAAATTATAACTAATACATAACTATTACAACATGTTCATTTCAAAATATTCCTTCATTTGTTTTGAAATTGAATTTTCTAACAAAACAAGAATTGAAATTGTTAGTAACTTAAAAAATTGCAATTAGTTAACAATATACAATTTAACTTGAAAATAATGTCCAAGTGTACATTTAATTTGAAAATTATTCTAATAACATTGAAAATTGTTAGTAAAGTTTATAAATTTGAAAATAGTAAATATGTACATACATTTTAACTTGAAAAAAGAATCTACTTGTATACAAATTTCATTTGAAAATTGTTAGCAACTTTGAAATAATTTGAAAATTGTTAAAGCAACTTTGAAGCATAATTTGAAAATTGTTAGCAACTTTGAAATAATTTGAAAATAATTAAAAATATGTTCATATCTTAACATGAAAGTATAATCTAAATTTACATGTTTCATTTCATTTGAAAATTGTTCTAATTTAACATTTGTTTAAAGCCACTTGAAAATTGTTCATTTAACATAAAAATTGTTGCAAACTTTAAAATTTAAATAAAAAATTGATGAAATAAATAAGAATATCATTACAAATAAATATGAAACAAATTAAATTATAAAATTTAGTTAAATTTATTGGAAAATTGTTACTAATTTTGTAAATTATCTAGCATGATATTTAAATTATGATAGCATGTAATTCAATAATTTACATTGGTTGCGCTCCATTGGAATTTGTTGAACCAAATATGCATCTTCTTCTTTTCTCAACCTTGCTCTTTGTTGTCTCATTCGTTCTCTACTCTTCTCACGTTCTTCATTGGCATTTTGTTGTCTAACATGTTTTCTTTGTCTTTTTTTTTATTCTCCATCAATCTACAATGAAAATAAACAATTTTTTTTCAAAATGTTATAACAAACAACAATATGTTAGTATGAAATCTTCAAATATGCCTACAAAGAAATCTTACATGAATCAATTTACAATGAAAACAAACAATTTTTTTTTCAAATTGTTATAACAAACAACAAAATGTTAGTATGAAATCTTGAATTATGCGTACAAAGAAATCTTACATGTCTAATGAGATCTAATTTAGCAATATGAAAATTACAAATCTCTAATTCAACAAGCTCAAATTGACAAAGTTCTAATTAAGAAAAAAATAGCAATGAGGTAAATTGTTGTTTGCTGGTTATATACATGTTCGTTTATGTTTTTATGAGGGAAGGGTAGTTGGAAACATTAATTGTTGCCAACTCCTTTCGCGGTTTCGCCCCGGTTGGTTTATATATATTTTCTACACACACAAACCCTTGATTGAGCCTTTTTGACAGACTCTCGATCGAGTAATACCTCGATCGAGGGTTTAACAACACCTCGATCGAGGTCTTGTTAAACCCTCAATCGAGGTATTATTAAACCCTCGATCGAGGGTATGTTAAGCCCACGATCGAGGTATTTAAAAAATCTCAATCGAGCAAATAGCTCGATCGAGGGCTTAAAATACAAGCCGATAGCTCTTTTCCCTGCAGAATGGTTTTTTCGTCTGCCTTCCACAAAGTTAAACCATGTCATTAAATGCTCATTAATGAGCGGACTTGATACCATTGGATTCGTCAACGAATCCTCTATCCATATAGATAAAATTTACGAATTTTTATTTTCATATGTCTTTTGTTTTTAAATTTCTACTAAAACTTGCCCTAAAAAACCATGCCAACAACTTCGATTGAGCTCAAAGATAAATCCACAAAATTCAAAATACACATCCAAAAAATTTGAAAAAATACACACGCCCTAGATAAACGTGTCATCTTCAAAAGGGTATTTTTATTTTTTCAAATTATGTAAAACATTAAAAGATTTGGTGCATGAACACACATGTGTGCAAAATGCGACTGAAATATTCATTGGTTATTTTCGAAAAATAATAATAAATATATTTTTTCAAGAAAAATATGTAAGCCCTAGTGCATTCTGTCTAGATCATGTTCACATATTTCATTTTTTTTAATTATTACTTTAACATTACATTATCGTGCACGAACACAAACTCCTTGTTAATTGCTCTTCAAATTTGTAAGTACACACATTTCATTAAATGAAAATTCGACATGATAAATCACATTGGAATATTTCGAAAAAAATATCATTGGAAAGCCAACGTAATTCTCTACATTTCGTTTTTCAACCGCATGTCAAAATTCATTTGACAAATATGAGTTTCAACGGCTTCAATTTAATAAATGGATAAAATTTTTGTTTTTCACCGTCATATTTGGCCAAAAAGAGTTACCCATCTTCATGGAATCACCCTTTCACATATATGGAAATTTCACCAAAAATTGTCCCAATTCTCAACTCATTCAACAATCTTCCCCCAATCAATAGGTTGATAAACAAAAACCCTCCTCTATTCAACATGTTGGTTTTAAGAATGTCCAGAGAAGGAAGAAAATTCCTAAGAGTATGAATCCTCCTTGCCTGGAGGGTTCACAGGTGGTATCCCCTAATCTGACCCATAATAGTTATGAAGTTTTGAGGAATTTAGAAGAAGAGTCAAAGGGGAATAATGAAGAAAAAAAGAAGAGAAAAACCCAAGAGTAGAGTCAGAGAAAGCTATTCCAAAAGATGCTAAATAATAATGAGATGATGAGGAAGTATCATAAGCTAACGAAGAATATGATGAGGACGATGAAGCAAACGATGGGGATGAAGAACAAGCAAAGGAAGAGGACGAAGAAGAAGAGAAGCAAGAGGAAACAAAGAGAGACACATATGACACAGAAGAGGATGCAGTGAAGGATGTCAAGGAAGTGAGGACTCCTGCAAAAATCCTAATTCCTCCCTCCTTTGTTGGTCTTGAGGGGGAAATACCAAGCATAAACAAAGAAGAAACTTGAACCAGTATCTCCTCATAAAATGGAGAAGATCAATATTACTTTCACTAAGCTAATAAAGGAATCTCAATAATCCTCTCCTCCACTCACACGTCCAAGAAAATGTAGCCAGAGAAAACATGAAAAACAACCTTGGAAGGTCCTATGATTCCATAGGATAATTTTATGTATTGCTTTTGTATCCTCTTATGCAAGCACATTGTGAGGATTTACTTACTATATGTAAAATTTGCAAGGAAATGTAGGGGCAAAAGAAAATGGCAGATCCTTTCCTCCTAGCTCCTCGAAGGGAGGAAGAAAGATTCATTAGTTGTTATCTTCTTTTGAAGTTTTTGTATTTCCTACTTCTAGATTTGAGGACAACTTCTTTTTAATATAAAACTCCTACCCATTTCCATTAAAAAAACATATAGCCATATATTATTATTACAAATAATAATGTAATATACAAGTTTGGGGTTTGTTTAGGTTATTGATGTTATTGATATGATTTAATATATAGTTTTTTTTTCACATAGAAAAAATAATTGTTACTTGTTATTCATATATGAATCAAAGATAACATAGTCTATTACATATTCAGACCCCTTTCTGAAGATTGGATAAAACTGTTTAGTTTCTCTCAAGTCCAAAAGCCTTTAAAAGTTTGACCCTTACCCAAATAACTTCCCCAATATTAACATAGTCTACATATTTGGACCCCTTTTGAAAACTGGATAAAACTGTCTAACTCCTCTCAAGTCCAAAAACCTTTAAAATTTTGACCCTTAACAAAAAAAAACTTCCCCAATATACAAATTTCAACCATACAAAATAACTGCAGCACCTTCTAGTAAAAAAAAACTATAGTAGCATATACTCAGAAAATAATATCACTAAACAATCTACTAGCTTAATGACTATTCCAGCAAATACTAAAAAACAATATCACTAAACAATCTACTAGCTTAATGACTTAATGACTATTCCAACAAATACTAAAAAATAATGCCAATACACAATGTACTGGCATAGAACTACCAAAGGACATCCTATGATTTGTGATTTAATATATACACACTTTTTTTTTTTAACAAGTAAAAAAACTTTACTTTATTAACAAGTATAAGTGGTACAATGAGCAAAAATGTCCAGCAGAACAAACAAGTAGGCCAACAAGGTATCAGATCCATGTCCAGACTCCCATGACAGATGTAAAATCAAATGGAAATGGGATATAACCATCCCCCAAATTGTTTAATACCGACCAAAGATCCCAAGTGTAAAAGGTAACAAGCATAAAAGAAAAATGTCTAAATAATAGTCGATAATTGTGCCGCAAAAGGATAGACAAATAATTATACTCCAAAAAGGTTCCAGAAACCCCTCGAGGGAGGTAGGGATCCTTCCAAGCTCTCATAATAAATCCGGCCAGCCATAGCTTCCAGGCCAAGATGGGAAAGTTGATTAACCATCGTGTTATGCTCCCGGAAGATATGGACCATTAAAGTCGACGCATAGTGATGGAGAAGAAGCCTCGTTTGGTCCAGCCAGGAAGAGAGTGCCAAAGCATTTATAGGTACATTAGAGTTTGCCTAGTCAATGATAAGCATCGAATCACCTGCAATTTGTTCGAGATGTATATTGGCCTTCATAGAAAAAAATAGAAGCCACAAAGCAACTAACTCCCCCTTGGTGTTGGTTACATCACCACCATGCATCCAAAGTTTGATAGAATCCCCATTATGTAGCTCAATAAAAGCCCCAACACCACATAGGCCCGAAGATCGCATGGCGGCACCATCGAATCTGGCCCTGTTGGCCCTACAAAGAAGATTAGATGGCCGATGGATACATGCATAAATCACAGGGTTCATCAGTGAGCTACCATATTCCATATATAGCTTCTTAACTCCGCACGCCACATATGAAGCCTCCAAAAATTTATTTTAAAAAATGAACAAGTTTTGTGGTTTCCAGATGATCCATGAAAGTAGACAAACCTTCAAAACTAATTATTTATTCTGTAAATATATACTATGGAACCAATTCTGAATAATAATATCAATTTCAAAGTTGATTGCATGAAAAGGAAGATCCAGAAATTTACAGAATACCAAAGGACATCCTATTACTCTACTATCATAGAACTACCAAAGGACATCCTATTATTTAATACCAAAAGACATCCTATGATTTAATATATAGTTGACTTAAGAACTAAAATAATATTATGAGTTCGTATTGGTTTTTTAATGAGCAAGTGCATCACATTAAATTATTTAATTTTATAGATCATATAATTGAAGAGAATGCGTAATTTATATTATGACCAGTTAATTATATAAAATATTAATGTTTATATTATATAATAAATAAAAATATGTAAATGCGATGGTATGTTATTGTCATAAAACGTTTTTATTACAGTGTTTTTTTAAATGTTACACATATTAATGTTGCATGTAATATGTTTTATTATAAATAATTTATATGATGGGTGAGAGTGCATTGAAAATAAAAAATTGAATAAATAATATGATTTTATGTTGTATAATATTTTTATGTAATATATATATATATATATATAAAAGAATAAGATTTTGGATTGTATAATATCTAATTTTATATATTAAATTATGTTAATAATATAATTGAATTATCTATAAATATTAGATGATATATATATTAAGTTAATTCAACTTTATATTGGAATATAACATTAAGAAGTTAAATTCAAAATAATGTTACATCATGGCATTAAGAATGGAATTAAGATGTAACATCTACAAAACTATTTATGGCATTAGGAGGGTTATAATATGCTTATATCTATTGCAATGTACATGTAGGTAGAGTGAAAGAAAAATTTTATTATGTTAATTCTAGCAACTAACTAATAAACACATAAAATATACGATATTTTTTAGTTGCTTTTATATATATATATATATATAAAAGGTTCTCGCATCAATAATTCATTTAAAATCATGTATTTCCCTAGTTCAAATTCCACAACATCTTTAAGTGTGGTTCCTTAATACTCAGATGTTGCCTTTGGATACCTAGAACAAATCATTGCAATGATGTCAACAATGTTATTCATTACCGCTGCTCTAAAATGGTTGGAACAAAGTTGTGATAAGAGCATTGTTTAATTATGTTGAGAATAATTGAATCAAGGAAAATTTTAAGGATCCATAATTTTCTTATAGTGTAGAAACCTTGGTGAATCTTACTGAAAATTATTGCATTTAAATGGAATTTGTTCATAGTCAAGGATTTGGTTGCAGTACCAACCCTTAAGATTGATCTTCATAGATCCTAGTAACCTTGAATCCAAATCAACTTCCACACAAATTCAAGCACAAGAGAACAAATTTTCTTTGGGCTCTACTAGGTCAATGTATCTTCCCAACTTGCTTCAAATATCCTTGAGAGTGCATTAATCCAAAAAATTAAGGACAAGTGAGGCAATCTAACCCACATAGGGGCATATGAGATATCATCTTCGAGGTTAAAGTCTAAATACTAAGGGGCTAAATACAAACTCGTAGAGCCCATGAAGTCAGGACCAGAATGAAAATCAAATCTCATGCTTACTTGGTTGAAAATAAAAAGACAAAATATCCATGTCCTGTGGAAAAAAAATATACCTATCTTTGAGTTCTGGGAGACCAATGTTATGGGATCCAAGCTTCAATAGCTCGAGGACTAGGAAAAAGACCCAAGAACTTCCCGATCAAATATTTCTTCGACAATAAGAGGGATTTCATTCTCGATTTCTGAGACTAAAGCTACATATGAGGAATTTCCTCGAGGCGTTTTACAAATTTCCATTGACGTGGCTATGATTTTAAGGCAACTTGAGAACACCAATGAGGGTTTTAAATGTCTCGATGTCTGAAGCAATCTCCACCCCCATTATTCAAAAAAGACAGAGCTCCCTATCACCAAAAGAGCCCACGGTGATGTAAATTGACTCAAGCTTGGTGAAGTTGATGCCAAAACATCAAGGCATGGACAGATCTACGAGATGGATACTTTAGATCCACCTAAGAAATGTGAAATCCACTGCAAATTTATGGAGAAAACTACAAAGGCTAGGACACAACATTTTTGGCATCCCCCACCTACCAAAGAATGCATTTAATCTAATTCTACATTCGATCTAAACCATATTCAACTAGATTCAAAAGATATCAAGCAAAAGTGCAAGAGAGCAGATAGAGAAACCCTAACCATAGACTCACTACATGTTGGAGCTCCTCCATTCATTCATTTATATGTTGTTTTGAGATTTAATTCAATTAGAATATATGACTATATATTATAAAATAATTATGTCAAGATTAAATTAATATCTTAAAAATGATATATTTTATATACAAATAACCATATACACAATTTCATTATATAATTTTGTTTTCTATTATTATTAATAGAGGGTAATAACACATTAATGTTGTTGAATATATAGTAAATTATATCCATATAGTTTATGTTATAAAATATAATAATTAATTAAAAATAATAATAATATAATATTTATATTTATAGAATATTATGTTATTATATTAAAAATCTATATATAATTATATACAATCTAATATACATAATAATAATTATTATTATTATTATAAGAATATCTATATTTTATATTTTATTATTATAAGTAGTATTTGAAGAACATGATCACACTACATTTTTGAGTATTATTTTATGTAATTATAAATTCATTATGGTTTTTTAATAATAATAGATGATAAATAAGATTAATATAGTTTTATCTCTTAGTGATAGAAATAATATTGGTATAAATAAATTCATATTTAAATTTTTAATTTTTAATAAATTTTTTTATTGGAAGATGTTATATAGCTATATATCTATATTATATATATCCATAATATTGATTAAAATGTACTATGTAATTTGTAGATTTTAGTGAATTTTTATTTTATGATGATGTTGATGATGAAAGTTAACATCCATTAAGATCAACTTTGGTTTATTAAATTTTAAGAAAAAATACTTTATTTGTTGTAAAATTATTCCTATACTCAAAAAACTTAGAAAGAAACATACCCAATCACCATAATTTTAACAAGTTAGAATATTAGAAAAATTAATATTATAATAAAATTTTCTTATTACAAATTTACTCTATTAATTTTCTTTTTCAAATCATTTATTTATTTATGTTTAAAATTAAAATTCAAAATATATTTAAAAAACAAATTATTAATTTAATGATTTTGTTTAATGTATATGTATTTTGATTAAAAAATCCTTATTAAATATCGCAATATATACTAAACACCAACTACAATTGCCAAACAAAACGATAAAATGTGACATAAGATAATGTTTTTCTTATTTTAATCATTTTTATTCTATGTAGTTGTCACTATGATTAGTTCCACTAAGAATAGTTTTACCATATTTGAAGAAGGATTACCAACATAATTCTCGAATAAATAAAAATACCTGTAATATACACATAATTTAATATACATGATTAACAAATAATAAGTTTAATATTTTTTTATAAATAGATAAATATATATAATTAAAAAAAATCAAAATATATAATATAAATATTAAAAAACTTTAAAAATATATTTATCAACATTTTTGTTTTTGTTGATATTATAATTTTAAATTAATAAAATCATTCTTAATAAAAAATGAATTCATAACTTTCTAATACCTCTCTATAACTAAGTTATATAATATTAATATTTAATATTTTTGATTCTATAACTTTAAAGTCGTTCATAATTAATTTTAAATAAAAAAACGATTTCCCCACGCTATTTCTTGAAATGATGAAACTGTTAACATAACAGTTGGTTGAATAATATTTCCAGGGCTCTATTATTTGGCGGAGTTTCAGGAAAGCTTTCCATATTATCAAAGCTGGGTTGTGGTGGTTGGTGGGGAGAGGTACTCAAGTTTTTGTGGGTATTGATCCCATTGTTGGTTTTGGTCAGGATTATCGATTGGATTTGGATCTGATCTGGGTGCTTTATTCTCAAAATTTCTATGTTCTATATCAGGCTTGTTATCATTTGGCGGATGGTTCTATGCGTTGGAAGTCGGTTGTGGATTTAGGTCTTGTTGATCCCATGACTGCTAAATGGAACATGTATATCTCCTGTCTTATGGAGTCTGGTATCATCTTATCGCAGGATGAGGATGTTTTACGTTGGGGTCTTAACTCTGATGATGGCTCGGTTATGGCTAAATTGGCCTATTTCTACCAGATGGATAATGTCATTGATGGTGGTGGTCATAAGTTAATCGAGAAAATCTGGTATCTGCAATGTGGCCCTAAAATCCGTTGTTTCCTATGGTTGGCTATGAACAACAGAATTATGACCTGGAGTAATCTGAGCAGAAAAGGTATACATGGTCCTGGTAGATGTGTTTTTTTATCTAAGTCAAAATGAGGATGTCGACCATCTCTTTGGCCAATGCCTTTATTTTGGCAGATTGTGGGACTTGTTACAGTCTCTCTTGGGTTTTTATTTCACTTGGTTGGGGCTCCTGCTGGTAGATTTTTTCAGAAATTGGTTGGCTGCGCATATCTTTGATCCGGCTCTCCTTGGGGTCATTGTGTGGGAGCTTTGGAAAGCTAGGAATGGTATCATCTTCAGGGACTGCCATATTTCTCTACCCATCCTAACTGCTCATATCGCAGGATACTTCAATACTAACTGCACTGCTAGCATCCCGCCTTGGCACAGAATTGTTCCGCATGTGGAGTTTGATTTCTATTTTTCGATTGGGTATTTCGATGGAGCGGTTTAGAATGGAATATGTGGTGCAGGTGGTGTTTTAAAAGTGGATCTGCATGTCTATTATTATTTCCAGTTTGGTGCTGGTCGAGGTAGCAATATGCGTTCAGAACTGTTAGCTCTCTGGGGCCTACTGTACTTGGCTACTTCTCTGGACCTACATCGACTGTGCATATTTGGTGACTCGCAGGTTATTATTAACTGGGCGAATGGGAAATGTAATCTTTCCTCCTTAGTCTTGTGCGGATGGATGAACAGAGTACATTCTCTTATTTCCCACTTCTATGAGTTATCCTTCTCCCATATCTATCGCGAGTTCAATTTGGAAGTGGATAAACTCTCTAAGCTTGCCTTGGGGGATATGGCGGGGTCTATTTTGGTTCAGAAATTATGTGATGGAACCCTTGCAGAGTTGTTTAATCTGGATATTGTCTAATGACTGGATGTTGTCCGACATTTTGTTTTTTTGACCAGTTTGTTGTCTAGTTGTTGAGGTTATGACTTATGTTTTGTCATCTTATGATGTTTGGATTAGATCTCTTGAGCCTATTTTGATGTAATATGTATTGGCACCTCGCCTTTGATATCTTGTATACAACTTTTCATTTAATAAAAGTTGGTTTTTTCGTATGAAAATAAAAAAATTAAATGTGAAATGGTATAATTTTCATACACATGATGTTTTAAATATAATTGCAAAGTTTCTTTTTAAAATATAGTTGTCGTCATGTGATGAAATTATCTTTTACATAATTCGAGTTGGGAAAGTCTACTTGAATATGTTTATTGGTGCATCGACTTTATTGAAGCTTTAAATATTATTTTGACTTTTGAACCTTCCTAACCTTGCACTGATTTATTTAGAGCAACTAAGATTGTGACCCAATAGACGGTGAAATGTATAACAGCTAAGATTTATTGTATAACAACTATATAGATTTATTTAATAGTTCATAGCTCATCATGGTTATGTTTATAATAAATTGCATGCCTTTTGGAAGAAAGGCACATAAATAAATCTGTTGCTAAAGTCTTGAATACACGAGTTTATGGACTCATGCTTCTTTGTTTTTTAATACGTGGACATCAAAATGTCAAATGCTATTTTAATCTATCGCCATCAAAATGTCAAATGTTTTTTTAATGTCAATTACAACCTGGCAAATTATAATTTGTATTTTTGTAAAAATTGATGTATTTATATTTGTAATTTTTATCAAATGCTATTTTAATCTATCGCCATCAAAATGTCAAATGTTTTTTTAATGTCAATTACAACCTGGCAAATTATAATTTGTATTTTTGTAAAAATTGATGTATTTATATTTGTAATTTTTATTAAATTGATAAATGAAGAAATTCAACTTTAAAAAAAATCTAATTCAATAGGAATTTTATTGAATGTTATGGTTTCACCTTATTAATAAGAACTTGGACTATAAAAATTTATGTTTAGAGGCTTTAGCTCATTTGAAGAAGATTTGGATTATTGTATACAATGTTCTTCATTTTGAAGTCAAGGTCAAGTACAAACACACTGTAATACCTCAGTTTTGACTTTTGGTATGTATTATATCAGATTATGTAAAATGATGTAAATTATCCTATTAAGTATTCATAATATAAAGCTTAAGGTCAAGATCTAACTAGTGAATAGCTAGGCATGTATGATGTAAATATCCATATGGTCCATTTGTTAGGTTTATTGTGATGATTTACAGTTATGTAAATATTATGCTGGAAAAAAATATAATGGTTCGAGATGGCTATGTATAGAGCACTAGAGGGGATATGATTCCACTAGAGGGGGAGAGGAAAGGGGTCCTATGTGAAAATAAATTGTTTTTCACCAAGTGTCATCCTTAGAACTCATACATTTTCTACCATGTGCCTTAAACCATGGGAAAGTAAATTGTCTTTCGCCAAGTGTCATCCTTAGAACTCATCCATTTTCTACCATGTGCCTTAAACCAAGTCATTTACCTCTGAATAATTAAATCCAGTCATTAAATGCATGTGAGAGGTTGGTGGGAAAGTCTTCTCATGTATTTATGGAAGCATTGGCGGAAAATACTTCTTTGACAAGTATAATATTCCTTCATTATATGGTTAGAAGTAATATCAATTGTTTGTTCATCAATCCTTGCATTTCCATTAATTTTGACTAAATCACACATTCTTCATTCAAGAATTTCATTCTTGTGTAGTGCATGTTGTTCTCTCCATTGCCAATTACCAGACTGAGAATTAATCACAATTAGCACTATGAAAAGGAATCATAAACATTAGAGTGAAGATGATGGGTGTAGGTGAGCATAGAGGCTAGGTTTATTAAGGAAACTTTACCCACTATGCATTTGCTTCTCTTTGGATGCATGAGAATCTAGGTATTGATTTTATAGGTAATTCATTGAAAGCATACAATGAGTTGGACTCTTCCTACACATACTAAAGAGCACTCTATGGGAAGGGTGCTTTGAGGGACTATTGATTAGAGAAAGGGTAGGTCTTCCTTTTGTTGTGTGGGGCAGAGAAAGAGAGTTCCATGGCTGGGATGGTTGAATGAGATCTTTGTAATGCTTTGTGGTGAAAAGATTTGCTAAGCATGAGAGAAAATGGGTTGGGATGAGAGAGAGTGAAGGCTGTAGCTATGTTGTCACAACCTGAATTTTACTAATTAAATTTGTTTTTTATCTAAGTATTTTATGACGACATTATTCTTTTGTCACAGGTATACAAGTGGAATGAGGAGAATGCACATCCTAGCATTGCGCCGTCCACAGGTATAAGTTGTGTTGTGAAATCATTACAAGTTTAAAGTCGTTCTTGTGCAAATAAAGATAGGTTATGTGTGACGACTCAAACTTCAAGGACCAATATCTAACCTGGACCTACTTGTATTTATAATTTAAACTATGAGTTATTCTCTCGTTGCATAATATTACCATGTTGATCTCTAGATAATCTTTTGATCTAGTCGTCTTATGCAGAATATAAATAAATGGACCAAGATTCCCTACATATATATATCTATATAATTAATATATATATATATTTCTTCATTTGTTGCCATAGTCTTCATACTATGGATTTCTGTATTATTAATTCTATGCATTAATTATATATAGAAATATAATTATAATGCCCTGAGTAATCCTTCACTAGGATCACGATATGGTTATCAACCCCCTTTATAAATCATATAAATATCAATGTGAGAAACCATATGAATTTTATATTTTAGTATTGATTTAAATCTATGATAGTTCTCATGATCATGACAATATCAAATCGAAAATGTTTGACAACGAGCCTTATTCTTGGGTGAATGTTATACTATAATTTTGATATATCAAACGGTGTAATCAACGAAGATCTACAAATTATATGTTATGATTTCGTTGTTAAATGCTTTGATTTGCATTTGTTTTGCAGTTTGACGGCGAGGTGCCAACGCGAATTTGGTTTGGTAGAGCCATGCGATGGCATTTACACAGGTTGGTTGTACCAACTTGCCCCTTCACGTGGCTTGTTGTGCATCGTCGAAGTTATTTTCTTGAGATTGTAACTGATCTACCAATGTATTGTCGAGCAAGGTTGCTCGTTACTCCATTTGCTACTTCGCGGCACTGGGGTTATGCTATTGCGTTGTAGAGCTTAGATCTGCACAGAGCTTACCCTAGTTATAATATTGTTTGTAATTTTGATACTGTGATAGCATACTGTTGATGACATTGATAGAAATGGTAAGCATCTACGACCTCCTCATGGAGTGTTCGTAGTGCTTCACGAGGGTTTTCCCCCTGGTTGCAATATGATTTCGTTTCAAATCGACTCTGTAATTTTATATTTAGCTCTGAAATGTGTCATAGCTTGACTCTGTGTTTTTGAAACTTGGCTCTGTGTTTTTCAAAGATTGACTCTATGTTTTAGAAGAATAGCTTAATGTTTGACTATGAAGTTATCATTAAAGAGTTCTGGAGCATCGTGATTCTACCAACGAAGTTCTCATGAACTTCGTGCTCGTGCAATGGTTCTTGTTATCGTTTTTATGTGAACCAAAATGGTTTCGAAGGCCTGGGGTACCACCAAGGTTTGCATTGTTCTTTAGCATGCTTCCTGGGAAAGAAGGTAAGGGTTCTCTTCCATTTCTTTGGCTCTTAGTTGATAGTTTAACAGTCGTAAAAGCAGGTTTTATGTAATGTATACATATTGATTTTAATGAAAGCCCTAACTCATTGGTGCAGGTATTCATACGAATCCTGTAGTGTTTGAAATGCTGCTATCGATACTTCTGGTATTCAACGCGAAATAGAGGATACTCATAATGGAATGAGGTTTTAATCCCTGCATTAACCGCCGACTGCGAAATACATTGGTAACTCCAAGCTTCCTTTCGTAAGGGTTTGATATATATTTATTTTTGAGTTTATATGTATATATATTTAGAATTTTTAACTTGTCTATTATGTATATGCAGGTAAATCTTGGGAAGACGCCTCAGCGTTGGAAGTGCGATGCTCACCAACATTCTCGTATTAACATAAATCTTGTAAGTAAATCTGGATAATAAGTTTACTGTTCGGTTATTACATTATTGGTTAACAACCCTAACCATATGCGTTTTGTTTGTTTTGTAGGTGGCTACCTGGACGCAATGACATTAGTCTTGGAACTAGGTAGATGCCTTCTACTTGTTTCTTCCATGGCGAAAATGCTAGTAGCATACTCCACATTCGAATCATGTCCATGACATGAGTACGTTTTTCCTTTGCTCACTTATTCCATGATTCGCGTATGCTGAGGGAAGCCATACGACTTCCTTCATAATCGTTTTAACATTTTTATATAATGTATGAAGCCTTTCGGCATTTCACACTTTGTTTCAAAAATACATTAAAAATCCTGTTGGCTCTTATAAAATTTATGACTTCTTAAAAAAAGCTTGCTCCGATTTGATGTGTTTAACTTGTTCTATTTTATTGTATGAGCGTTGACGTTGTTTTTATATTGTTTAACGATTTGTTTCTCAGCCTCTCGGCTCTGCAAATAATGTTTGATTATTCTACTTTTGGACTTGAAATAAAATCGAGTTTGATCCTTACGACTTCATCTATATAATACTTTGTTTATATAAATATTAAGCCATTTGGCTCTACACGTTGTGTTTATAATATTAAAGCCATCTGGCTCTTAAAACCTTAACCTCAAACGAAGCTGGTTTGATTATTAATGTGAATATTTTCAAGCCATTTGGCTTTGTATGGAAATGCCTATGTGGCAATATATATACTCTTTCCACACTCAGCAAGCACATTGGTTGAGCATGGATAAATTATTTTTCAAATGTATTTTCAAAACAGGGTTCATATTGGCTCTCCCAATTCGTGGCTCATCCAAAACGAACTGTGGGAAGGGGATTCGACCCCAGGGAGAAAACCCAATTTCTCTCACGTGTTATGAGCATTTCAAATGGCCAAAACGGCCTCAATGAAACCCCAAATAGAGCTCCCTTTCCCCTAGCATCTCTGCAACACCCAAAATGCCTTCTTCCTAGCTAGAAAAACAAGGAAAACCATAAAAAACGTGGAGGGGAAACGCCCAAGTAGCTCCGAAAATGTGAGAGGAAAAATTGATTGATGGGTAATAGCTTGGGGAGAAATTATGTGGCTCCTTTCTTTACCAAGAAGTCAAAAATGGTTTTCCATGAAGGGTGGCTTTCCCATACCCGAATTTGGATAGCCATACATCTCCACTCCCCAAGGCATTAACTATTTCAACCAACTCTTGGGAGAAATGAATGATTGGGGACAAAAGTCAACATGGGTAGTTGAGGGTTCATGGGTTCTCTCATTGAAACTTGGCTTGACTTGATTGGCTCAAGGGTTTGAATATTTCCCTCCCAATTCCTTGTAAAATCATGCCGCCATCTCTTGTTGCATTACATAGCTAGTTGTGGGTATTTTATTAAAATGCATATTTACATGATCTTTTCAATTCCATTGTGCCTGGCTAGCACATAAATCATATGCATCACTAATTCGATGGTGGGGCCTTGGCCTTGATCTCCTCACCACGATTTTATAACAATATTACATCATTTTCATTTTAATGCAATGGGGTCAAAATCGGGATATTACAATCCCATCCCCCTTGGAATAACACCGTCCTCAGTGTTCCAACACTTAAGAATACATACCCACTTTAAACATGCCCAAAAATTCACAAAATGTGGCAGGTCGGTCCTGCATTTCATCTTTTGGGTTTTCAGGACCAATTCCTTTGGCTTCCACAAGCTGCTCTTGCTGGAATTTATCTTCCAGCTCTACAGGTGGGCATTGCTCCACAACGATCCCTTTCTTTTCTTTACCTTACAGTTGATCTACAAGTCTGGAATTTCATGGCTGCCATTTTTCTTACTGTCCTAGAAACTATTGAGGAATATTTTCAGCCAAACCCCATAGCCTTTGGTCTGCTGCCGTGGCCAATGTGCACAACTGGCTCTCACTTTGCTCACTAGAAACACTTGGTTGGTAAAATCTGCAATCAATGGCCTTCAATTTCTCACCTATGAGATTCATCATGGCAATTCATGTTAGGCCAAGCACAACACAATATTAAAATCGGTCAATTATTTGCCCAATTGACATGGAAAGTCTATGCTTTACTCATGAGACTTCCACACTTTTCATGCTTTCCCAACATACACATGAACTCATTCATGTTCATCCTTTCACAGGGAAATAACTATTTCAACATTCATAATTCATTTCAAGCAATTAAACACAATCTATTTTCATCCATGACATGCACTCAACAATATTTTGTTTCTAAGATGCATCAGTCAAAATGAAAGAGAAGAGTAAGAGTTTCCCCCTCTTAGTCTTCTTCCAGTCCGGAGCTACACCACCACTGTGGTTTCATTCTCCTTAGTTTCTTTCACTTCAATGTGAATGCTTGACTTTCCCTTTATTGGCTATGACACTTAGTGTCTAAGGTCTGTCTAATTCTTTTCAACTAGGGAACCCTTCCCCATTGTTTCCTACAGAACCTTTGGTTGCTAGGACCCACACATGTCCACTAGCACCATCTTTCATTACTGCTCATACTGAGCTCTTTAGGATGGTCACATGTCCACATCCATCCCTAGGATGCCTTCATAATCCTTGCTTCCAACAATACCTAGACTCAAACATTGAATCAATTCACATGTTTAGTTTATTTTCATAGGGTTTATCTCTAAACAAGAGTTTAAAAAATTATAACCAAATCATATACACACGTATATTCATATTAAATAAGCAAGAAGACGCAAGATAACCAAATACTTATCTGTATTGGATGTATTCACTTTATTCCACAGACTCCTTCTTTGCTTTACAGGCCTTGGATTTCCCGTCAATACAATAACGAATGTTGGGTTGGCACGTAAGCTACTCCACAATCATTTGAATAGGCAATGCCAAGCCAATATGTTGACTGGGTTTATCAGACATCCCATTTAGCAATATGCTAAGCTAGTACTCCGACTGGGTTTATCAATTATTTAAGGAATGTTTGGCCAGCACGTCGGCTACTCCACAACATTTAATGCCCAACTAGTGCATCAAATGGATTTACGAAGAATTTATGGTGCCTCCAGGGTCCTTGCTTCCTGCAATGACCAAGGTTTCCAACAATGAAATAACAATGTATTAGCTTGGTTGTCATAAGACTTGTTCATGAAATTTTCATTATCCAAAAATGAATGAAAATCAAATACTTATTTGTATTGGGCAGTTCCTCGCTACTACACAGGTTTCCTTCTCTAATTTACAATCCTTGGATCACCTGTGGGGTGGATGTTTGGCCAGCACACATGCTGCTCCATAACATCAGGTAGTTAATTCCCAACCAGTTTACTCTCTGGATTTACCAAGCATTGGTGGTGCCAAACCAGCCCCATACTTGGTTTTCCCTCTCCATTTCCAAGCCAGCACGTCCTTCTCGGTCATCATCCAATGGAAGGAAACTGTACCACGGCCATTTCTAGGTCAAGGCTCTACTACGGAGCCATAGGAATCTCAGAGTTTTCAGACAGTCTTGGTATCCCACTTTACTGCTTACCCAATAGAGATTCTATGCCTTCATCAATATCACCACAACCCTTCACACACACATCATTTCTTCATCCACACAAGGATGGCACTCCTTCTCCTGTGCAAACCAGTGATTCCCTTTAGGAACTCTATAGGTGACTTCTTGACTGCAGGCTAGCATGGACCCACAATACCCACTCACACTACACAAGGATGATACCCATTTTCTACTACACAGCTCCGCGGGCCTATCCATCCCTTGTAGTGTCCTTTAGTGTGAGCATAGAAAGGTTATCACTGCCCATACAATCCTCTTGAGTACCCTTTCTTCACTTTGCCTCTTAATATGCAACACCAAATTGCATATGTGTAATCTAATAGCACAAGAAGGATAAGTAGGCTCATCAGTATTAATGCTCTAAAATTGTAACCATATTTCATAACATTCATTATCAAGTATTGAAACACTAGGAATGTGTCCATTCCCTTAGGGTGTAGTCAATATTGACAACCCTAACATAACCTAGCACCCGAAAGGTATGCATCCCCTTCCGATGTGAGTCATGTAGGCCCTAGTCACACTCAAGCAATCTGGAATAGTAATGCAATAATAAAACATGCTCTGCATATTAAATATAATAACTAGACATGTATATTCTTAGTTAGGGTTATAGAATACTCATTCATTTTATAGATGTATCTTTTCTTCATTTGCGAAGAATGGGGGCTCCCTTCTTTGAGTCAACAGTCCTTCGGTTTTCCACCCCAATCTTTTCACGTTCCACAACCCACACATGCCTTCTTGGCATAATTTTATTGTCTCACTCACATGGTTTACCAACATGCAGTTCAGTTGAGACATTATCAAAATTTATTATGGCGTTTCACCCGAAACCCATTTCCAAAGCATGGGATCCTTCCCATAGAGTTTTGCTTCTGCAGGCCATCGCACATGGTATTCTTGCAAGGTGTCTTCCTGACACACTCCTCAAACAACCAAATAGTCAACATTTTGACAATCAAATTCAAATCTGATTTCCCTAATCAGTCAATGGCATTAATAATTAAATTCCATATGAATTTGCAATTCTGTCTCCTACATAAATTGGTTTGTTCAACCATGAGGCCATCCTCATATTGTTTGGCTCTTGTAAGTGGTATCACTCTGTCCATTATGGTTTTACACTTGCTACAATACATGAACATCCACCTACAACATGTCCTCCTGACACAATTTTATATAAGCCAAACAATCATTAGCAATTATTAGCAAAATTTCAAATCTAAAATTTACAAATCTATTTTCCTACAGAAATTAGATTTGCAACCATGAGATTATTCTCATAAACTTAAATCAAAAGATTTTCATATCTTTTTCATGTATAAGTTAAATTTCACAACCATGAGAACCTTCTCATAACCTTTGGCTTATGCACATGGTAGATCCCGGTCTTTACTATGAAATTATCCTCATTGCCTTACTCAAGTCATTTCTACCTGGAATCAGAAACTTTCAATCAACCAAACATGTTGTAAGTATCTACGCAAATAATCTTCTCATTGCTACAACAATTACTAAAGTGATCTCAGAATTATAACATGCAATAATTCAAACACCTTCAGCTATTAACATTTGGAATTCAACGAAACACACACACACACACACACACACACACATACATCATTATCATATTAAAATTGCAAGACATAGTCGCATTATCCCTGCAATTTTAAATAAAAACTCCAATATTCATTATTTCACAGCCATTTCATTTTATACAACTATGTCCTTTCAACAGAGCAATCTTGGTATCCCATCAACATGTCTACCTTCTTCATGCAATCATTCTCCTCCATTCACAACAACTCATGAAATGGTATCAGGATTAACAATAGTTCACCATTTAATATATTATCTAATTGCAATGAAACATATATATCACAACCATGCATTCACACAATGCATCTCAACATGTGCACCCACACATATGCATGCACATTCATAGCATTTACATAATCTTTTAATGTGCACTCACTCAATGATTTCTTGCATGGATTCATAAATACCACAAGGTCATGTCATCAATTCCACCATGATGTTTTGTAAAGTATGGCTATTGCCTCAACACATCACCCAACCATCTCCCCAATCACTTGGTTAACTATTTAGGTGCCTTCCTTCTCCACCCGAACAACACATCAGGAGTTTACTCACTCCTTGGCTGTTGGAAAAGAGGTTTCATCCCAAATTAACACCAATATGGGGTTCATGGGATACGAGTGCAACATTATAGCATTACCATTCCAACCACATTATGGCCTTAACCATGACTATCTCATATAGCATGCACTACCATAACAGGACAATAAGTCCTCACTTGCTTGGTTATCAACCCATAACCAACATGCTCATGGCATGATATACTTTCATATTAATGCATTGAGGTTTCTAAGCAACTATAGGGTGTAAGGCTCCATGCCTTCACTTACCCCCACCTAACCATACTCGATAGGATAACATTCACATTCATGCACTCGGTACCACATGCAAACCAATCAACATAGTTGAAGGGATATTACCAAATATTCTTTCAACATTCATGCTCTTAAGCACAAATAACCATTACCTACATGGCTATCATTAACATCGCTTGATGTTACCTGATCAGTTGGCCTCTTACCAAGGATTTCACCATCCTACCACCAACCTCTTGAACATAGATTTGTTGCCCCAACCTTTCTTCATAAGGTTGTTGGTCATATGCAACAACATCATCCACATTTTTATCCATGCTTCGGTTGTCTTTGGTCCTACAACCAATGCGAACACAACTAATTATTAGCAACCACAATAATTGTCTTAAGTGGCTCATTGCATATGTAAAACCTCACTATTTTACCAATATGTAATATCATATATATATGCACAAAAATTTTCACATGCACTATGCAATGTCTATTAGTATTCCAACTAGTGCATATTCAGTTCATCTATCTAATCTCTTGCATTTTCAATAATGCTTCTATGGTCTGATTCCTACAACCATTATCAACAACATTAATTGTCATCAACCATAGGCAATACCATAATTGGGCTATTGCATGTGTAACCTCACTACCTTTACCCATATGCAACATCATGCTCATGCATAAGCAATTCAAATGCACTATGCAATGACTCTTTAATCATGCCCACTACTTCATATGCATTTAATCTGCTACTCTCTTGCATTTCCAGCATCCCTATGTCATAATTTTCAAAATATAAAACTCAAGAAATATAAATACAATAGAAAGATAGGAGTTAAGGGATTCTCCCTTTACAATTCCCCATTATAGCATGGAATTTTCTCTTCCACATCATAGCTGGTCCAATTTCATGGCCTCTCTACCATGCACACAAGCAATTATTAGCCATGATCTTCTCACCAAGTAGCAATTCAATATATATATATATATATATATATATATATATATATATATATATCTGTGTGTGTGTGTGTGTGTGTGTAACATTCATTCTTTCTACTTTCCAAGCATACAATTATTATGTTATAAACATAAATAGTTTAGGTGAGAGATTTCCCTTTCATCCTCCATAATGGATATTACAACCAATTAATCTTACTGAGGATTCCACAACCCCTTTATGCAATTCATAAAGCACATTCCAAGTATGGATAATGCCTTTCATACATTCAACGATTGTCTCTGGGGGACAAAGGGGGTCAAGGGGGCTTTCCCCCTTGTGGCTTTCCACTGTAGGGCGGGTCGAGGGCAGCGCCCTCGTTTTTTTTGTTTTTTGTAAATCTTCCAATTTCACGCAATCTGGTGCATAAGTCCCATGGCATTTTTTTTCAATTTCTGGCACCTGGAATCTTCTTGGAAAAATGTTGAAATTCTCTGTTTCAGTGGACTGATGGCTTTTGCCCCGACCTATTTCGGTGGGTTTGGAAATTCGCCTCCGACCTATTTCGGCGCACTTATGAATTTTGCGCCGACCGTTTCACCGATTTTCCAACTTCTCGTCGATTGTTTCGGCGCGTTTTCCTTTTCTTGCCGATTGACAGAATCACCCTTTTTCGTCGACCATTTCAACGTGACTTGGTCTTTGTCGCCGATCGGTGCAACTCACAACCTTGCGCCGACCGTTTCGGAGCAAAACTCGCAATTTTTCATCGATCGTCGATCCATTTTGGAGCAGAACTCACAAATTTTCGTCAACCACTTTCGCTGGGATTTTCTCTCCGATCGGCGAACTCATCATTCTCCACCGACCGTTTTGGCGCGACTCAATTTTTTTCGCCGACTGTTTCGGAGCGACTCAGCTTTTTCTGCCGACTATTTCAATGCGACTCATATTTTTCCACCGACCGTCGGACTTATCATTTTTTACTCCAAAATGCCTTTTCGGCGAATTTTTACCAATTTTTCACCGAAACACGTCGGTGACCTTCCACTTTCTTCGCCAACACATACTTTATCAGAAAAACTCAAAACACTTAGAAACATTTGAATTTGTTTTCTTAATGATCACTACTGAGAAGGAAGCATACTTACCTTTGCAAGTTGCCTGATTTGTCCCATTAGTCCCAATGTTGTAGCCTATGCTCTGATACCAATCTGTCACATCCCCTCCCATGGATCCAATTCAAGGAAGGGATTATGATGCCAAATTCTGGGGCTTTACATAACTCAACCCATTTCATTAGATTCATATGAATAAAGAAAATGTGTGCAGATGCAAATCAAGCAAACATGCACAACGAAAATAAACCATCATCCACACACATCTCATATGCATTCAACATATCAATAGCAGTCATCAATTTAAAACATTGCATAAGTAAAACACAGAGATAGAACAATACATATCTTCATTGTGAAATGGTCCCAACCAACTAGCTATGTCGCTGCAACGTTCCACCCAACCATAGGTCTCTGCCCAGCCTGTATTCTTTCAGCACTCAGAGACCACCCCCGAGCTGGGCATGATTTATACAAGGAAAAAGGGACTCTCAAGCTCAGCACAGCCCAAGAAACCATCACATCTAACCCAAGTCATTCCACAACTGGGTTTTTCAAGCTAAATTTGAACCCTCTTCATTTCTGGATGCTTGCACTCAAGCTCAGGCCAAAGCAATGGATACCCATAACCCATACCTTGGAATACTCTTTCCACACTCAGCAAGCACAATGGTTGGGCATGGATAAACGATTTTTCAAATGGATTTTCAAAACATGGTTCCCGTTGGCTCTTCCAATCCGTGGCTCACCCAAAACAAACTATGGGAATGGGATTCGACCCCAGGGAACAAACCCGATTTCTCCCACAGGTTATGAGCATTTCAAATGGCCAGAATAGCCTCAATGAAACCCCAAATCGAGCTCCCTTCCTCCTAGCAGCTCTGCAACACCCAAAATTCCTTCTTCCCAGCTATAAAAACAAGGAAAACCATAAAAAACATGGAGGGGAAACACCCAGGTAGCTCCAAAAACGTGAGAGAGGAAAAACTGGTTGATGGGTAATGGCTTGGGGAGAAATTTCGTGGCTCCTTTCTTGCCCAAGAAGTCAAACACAATTTTGCATGATGGGTGGCTTGCCCATACCCGAATTCGAATAGCCATACCTCTCCATTCCCCAAGGCATTAACTATTTCAACCAACTCTTGGGAGAAATGAATGATTGGGTACAAAATTCAACATGGGTAGTTGAGGGTTCATGGGTTCTCTCATTGACACTTGGCTTGACTTGATTGGCTCAAGGGTTTGAATATTTCCCTCCCAATTCCTTGTAAAATCATGCCCCCATCTCTTGTTGCATTGCATAGCTAGTTGTGGGTATTTTATTAAAAGGCATATTTACATTATATTTTCAATTCCATTGTGCATGGCTAGCACGTAAACCATATGCATCACTAAATCTATGGCGGGGCCTTGGCCTTGATCTCCTCACCACAATTTTATAACAATATTACATCATTTGCATTTTTAATGCAATGGGGTCAAAATCATGATATTACACATGCCCTTGATGAATAGGTCATGGAAGAATCTTTAGCCGCTAATCTCTTTACAAATGAAGATGAATCATCATATCAATTCTATAACACAAGTGAATTTATTTTTGCTAAAATAGTGAGATACAAGTCATTCTCATAAGGGCATGTCAAAAGTGATCTCTTTATGTTCGATGACAAAACAAACATTGGGATAAAGGGTTGGACCAATCGTAGACCTAATTGGGATTACATGTTAGCAATTATCCTTCCTTCCCATAGTTTGTAATCATAATCTCATTAACTCACAATATCTTTGTAGGAGCTATGATCTAGATATAAAGAATGATTTGTTAACTTGTAATTTAGTTGATTCAACTTGACTATTATAAAGTTAAAAATTTTCCAAACAAGTAAGAAATATCTTCGGGATGGAACACAGATGGTCAATTGTTTTGAAATATCTAGAATGAAGCAAAATGTCCAGATTTGGGAATGAAATCTAGAGTGTTTTCTGACAAAGACATAAAACTCTCAAATATTTATAGAAAATACCTAATGACATTAAGATGGTAGTTAGGATGGATAAATTCTTGGAGGTGTAGACACTAACTTATCCCTAAGAGTCTCTAAGTGGTGCATGGCATTAAAGCCTGTATAAAAATATCATTTTTGATTTTCCATTTGTCTTTTGCATTGGGAGAATAAAATTGTTTTTACATCATAAGCTTCATTATAATTTATTGTCCCCAGGTTCTCTTACTTAAACATTGTAATACAACCTTATATTCCTTCTAGATCCTATGCAAGTTTCTCTAACTTCAAATCATCCCTTTTTAATTAATTTATTCATTATTGGTCAAAGCATTGGCATTTATTCCTAGATGGAAGCGAGAACATAGTTTTTTATATATGTAGATAATGCCCCTCCTTGAAGTACTCTGCCTCAGAGCTATTGGAGTATTGGATAGTGAAGTATTTTGAGCCTTCCTATGTAGCAACCTATAAAATAACTCATTTCATAGAATGAAGCGGTTGATAATACTCCATTCTTTCAATTTATTCTCTAGAGTGGCCAAAATTTGTTTTAGAATTAAGATAATGTGAGTGGTCAAAATATGCTTTAGAATTAGGATAATGTGGTCCTCACAATTTACAAGTGGGAGGGTATTTGAAATTTTGATGTTTTGCTCTACTACTTTCTTCAAGCATGAAACATAATGGTATTATCACTTGGGTTCCTGCAAGCAACTCAAGGTATTTTCACCCTACCACATTGTTGCATGTATTCTATAAGGCCTGTAGTGACTAGACCTAATTTTATACATCATTATTGAGAGTTTAAAATTGTGCCAGTGCCTCCAATTATTGCCATTTGATTTCATATTTGGATTCATTGTTACTCCTTTATTTTTGTATATGTCCTATGTCTCGTTGGCATATCAAGCATTATGAATTTTATTAGTTAGAAAGTAGTATCTATGTATAGACATTGATGACAAATGAATCTAGATTAAAACTTAACTCATATTATAGTTGACTTGTGTGATGTTCTCTTCAAAGGTATAAGATATGACATATGGATTTTTACATGTGTTATGCACTTTCTAGAAATGATATGTTAATCAAGGTAGGAGTATTTATGAGATTATGCAACCTTATGCTTCTTAGGAAAACACATGGTTACTAGTACATGGTCCCATTCCACATATGATGATAAAATATTAACCGATGGTATTTCATGGCCAGTGATATTTAGTAATATTATTTCATGATGTCATGACATGTGACACTAGCTTATTTGTTTGATGAGGGTATTTTATAAGGATGACATGTGATACTCAATCCAATACTTACTATTTCATTTTGATAATCAGTATGGTAATTCATTGCTCATCATGCTATTGGTGATAGATGCAACTTAGTTGTGATATGTTCTTGTTTCATGTTGATATTCAATATGGTACTTTATTGCATAAGATGTTAATTCATGATGGTCTTTCATGACATATTACTTCCGTAAGATGCTTAATTATTTCATGTTGGTTCCATGGATTGTTATTTTATGATGATATGACATATCATATGGTATTCAATAGGATGCTTAATTAAAACTTAGTTTATGAAGCATCTTATTCCATGATGATGACTTATGATGAATTCTATTGCATAATGTTAACTTGTGACAAGGCATTCTTTGTAATCACATATGGTAACCAATTACAATGATTTATTATTCACAATGGATTTTGTGACATCTTATTAACTTGAGAAGATAACTACTAATCACTATTCAATTGTGGTGAGTGAAAGTTTGTCTTGGGTGATCCACTCAAAGAGCCTTAGGATGCTAATCATTCTAGGATTTTGTGGGGGATCATAATCATGAATGAGAATGGTTACAACAAACACCTTATGTGTTGGGGGGGGGGAATCAATAATTAAATCTATGCCATCAATTCTTAACTCTATTATCGAAAATCCACGGCTTGAGGTATTTTCATTGAGGGGAAGGCATACACAGAAGGAATTATGATGCCTAGGGCTAGTACCTTAATGGTGCATATGGATGGAGTATAGGCTAACCTTCCAATATGCCTATGATGCAATGATACTAATCTCGGGGTTAGTGTATTGGTAACTTGTCACCTACCCAATTTTTGAGAATAATTATTTTCTACTATTATTATTTTTGAAAAAAATACTTTGTGTTAAATTATAATTACAAGTTTGTAATTATGACCAAGTAGGTCAGAAATGAATGTAATGACTCATTATTATTATTTAATAAATAAAAATGGGAGACAAACACTCAAGAAAAGCTGTTACAAGAGTGTCCACTGGCCCACTAGGAGGAATGGAAGCTCCTGGAAGGATTGGGAAAGATGGCAGCATTTGCACTCTACCATTAGCTGTTGGTATGGGACAACTCCCCCTAATTTTGTGGCATTTCCCCCTCCAGGTGGAGGGAGGTGAGCAGGTAGCTCGCTAATGAACAGTTAATTACAAAAAGACCTAGGTAGCATATAAAGGGAAATTCGAATTGAGCAGGGAGCTCTTACAATGTTTTTTGCAGAAACATTCCTCATGCTCATCAGGTGATGGCTGAGAGATTTGAATAGGGGAGGCTGTGGAGAGTGCAAGTATAAGTCTGCAAATGTTATGAGAAGGACAGACCAGAGGTGTTGGTGCTGGTCCCATTGATTACTAAGCCTGTAAGGATGGATATATATATTTTCTTGTTGCTGTAAGTAGAGACCCTAAGATTTAGAACTTCCTTCCTACTAGTGAATCAGTGGATAGGCTCGGGGGTCCTAAGGCAGACAGCTTGGCTGCTTAGGAGCAGGTTGGGTGGAACAGGCTTCTTGAGTGATTTGTTCCTCCCATTATACTCAGGTTCTATTCTTTTGTGTTTTCTTTTTCAATCACATGAATGCTCTTAGAAAATGGCTTAGTATTGTTATTTAATGATCAATAGTAGTAAATTGTTAGATCCTATCTGATTTAGATTTGCTAAACTGATAAAATGACTCCTCTGCATTTTTCCCCATGCATGGAGCTGTATCGTACTCCAGTACAGAGAGGTAGCATTAAATCTGCCTAGTTAAAGGTGAAACCTAGCATGCATCTAAATATCTAAACCAAATACCACCCATGCACAGACTTATGTTTATCATGCATCTTATATTTTAGCAGCTGTAGATTAAATCCTCGCATGCAATGTTTTCACTGTTCAAATCTGTATGTTGAATAACCTACCAGAAACTAGTCTCAGTAATAGGTTCTTTTCTTATTTCTGAAGATGAACATTGTGTTAACAACTAGGGTTACTGATCTTTAATAATTACTTCAAAGAAAACAATACCATGCATTCTGTTTAACCATATTCCCACTTTTCTATCTTCTTATTGTTTTTAGAATCTGATTGATCTTATATAAAATATTGTCTTCACTGTATTATCTTGTACAGAAAGAAAGAAAACTACTGTGTTATTTTATCCTTTCATCAGAGGTCCAAATTGGACGAATACAAGAATATATAATTAGAATAGAAAAATTGTTATATTCATAAGCAATCAAATTAACTGACTAATGCACTGTCATTTTCTCTTTTTTCTGAATTATCAATTACACGTGATAGAATTTACATCATAGAATACCGAGTTATTAAAAGCAAGGACAAACATGGCAGTATTAATGGACAGAGTAAGTTACAGTATCTCTACACCCAACTATGGTTGACCTGTCTCATCACATTATTATTTATAAACATTTAAACAGTTGCCAAATCGAAGGTTTCATTACCATATACAATTTAACTGCAGAATCAAGAGTTATTATTCTTGTTCCTTTAAAACACCATTATAGACAAGCATATTTCATTCACATCGACAGCTAGGGTTTAACATTATCACTTATGCTTTCAAAACAAAACCATTTCCTTTCTATTCTCGGCTTAATCCATACATGCAAAGACACAGTGTAAGCCAGGTAGATCGCTCTTGGCTTATAGCCACAATTTAAAGAACAACTTAAAACAGGATTTTAGATACAGATACAAAAACGATAAGTTCAAATCACCAAACGAAAGCATTAAACCCTAAATAATTATCGTTTCCATTAAAATTAATAGTGGTTACACCCTACAGTTCATGCATTCTTTTTCTGAATGTTCCATGCAAAACCCCATGCTTTTTACACATGCAACTAATGCCGAAGCAAATTACAGTCAACATATCTCTTCTTTCATCAACCCAGAAGTACCAAAACGATAGACATAAAACGTAAAGTTGTAATATTCTTGCAAACATGAGGGTTCAACCCTACCAAACTCGTCGAGCCCAGGAATGGCCGACCATATAATTTAAAAAAATTTACATCACCTACACTATCAACAAAACTTAAAATTGTAACATTTCCCAAACGTTGCAGGAAAGACAAAGCCATTGCCGTGAAGGCATGCTACCAACACTTGCTCATCAAGTTCGATTCCAGGAGAACCACTAAGGAGGGACACCACCGAATCTTACCGGTGGGTTCGCTTAGTTCTTTTCCCCTTCAACTATTCCGGCACCCTGTTGTTCGTCGAGGGTTACCTGCCAACAACCATACACTGAGTTAAGTATCGGATCATAGGGTAGTAATGCATGCAACAAAGAACAATTTGAAAACCCTTGCAACGTTACGATACCTGAGTCGTGACAGACGAAGCCAGCATCCATCCACTGTGAAGGAGAAGCACTCAGTTCGAAGGCCACGATGTGGGATACCTCCCGAGAACTTACAACTTCATTGAAAAACCCATACTTGCAAGCTACCGCAACACCACAACAAAAGCACTCATCCCACCTGTAGATTGCTACACAAATCGTTGCTAGATTTGGCTTCCATGGATAACAATTACTCACAGACCAAGGTTGCTGCCGGTCTCAGGATCGAGCCTGAGGGAGGCTAGAAAAACAACAAAACCCTAAGTGCCTCTCGGCCGGTTGGCCTCACCTCCCAAACCCTACCACCGAAACAATGACCAAGAACGTTACAAGAATCCATAATTTACGCCAGGGTTCATCTCATCCCAATACACAACGATCAACGACGTAGATCCACTTTCATTAAGCCACGTTGGAGGGTGGCAGGAGTAGCATTAAATTTCTCATCTACCTCCCAAGCCACGGGGTTGCCATTTCTGTTACAGCAGGGCAGGAGGCCGTTACAACTCAGCTTGCCAAACCTCATCGCTCGCTGAATCATCCATCACAACTTACACATAACATTATCCTTAACGTGGTGGCCAGGAAATGTAATTTCAAACCCAATCATTTATTAAAACCTCGACTTTTGTACGCAGGCTTTTGCAGTGCCATCATTTCACCTGCCAGCCATACGGATCAACATTAATAGCATCGACATATGAAAGGTATCAAGGTATAACATCCATCGATAACATATAACAAAGGTCTTATATGATTCCATATAATCAATTTCGAGCACACTCATAGCATATGATTATTCACCAAGGTTGCGAGCAATCATAGGGCATGGATTGACTCAGCCCCATCACATAAAATCTATCATAAAGTTCATCATAGGGATTATTGTAGAGCTTTTAAAGCTTGTTCACACCATAAGCTATATAAACACACCGTTAGGGTATGGTTGCCACCCAAGGACCCATTGCATATATTGCATGGTAGGGTATTAATACTTAAAGCATCACCATTTTAATTTCCCAAGCAATAGAGATTAAAACCAACTTATCACTCTTTCCATAGTATGACTTAAGACCATGCGCCTTTGTCCTAAACCTGTCACCGTCCACATTTATAAAAGAATTACTTTAACAGCTGCAAGTCATTTATGTAAAGACCATACGTAAGTCGTCAACACTTAACGGAAACATTCATAACAAACACACCCTAAGATAGACGATAACTGCAGACTTTGAGATAGACAAGTTCACCTTATAGATTTGGAAGGAGACCATACCTGTAGCATCGAAATTCACACACAGGTTTTTTTGATAACATGGTTATTAAACCCTCTGAATTTTTTATCGCTATCTCTTACTTGCGAATCTGCGCACAGAGGACGAGTACAATGCTTTAGCTGAATAGCTAAGTAAGCCTCGGGGCACCTCGTGGGACCCCTTTCATCATCATCCAGAAAAATTTAAACTGTTAGCACTTGTCGAGAATAATTATGTTTTCCAAATGTATCACAATTTTCAATCATTCCAGCTTATAAATAAGAACATAATCATTAATTGGATTTCATGACGCCATCAGAAGACAAAAAGACACAACCATTAAATTGTTCCTACCAAGCGACACATTTATTAATTGCTGCTTATTGAATATTATTATTTTCGCATTTTACATTTTTAGCCTTTTTTGGCGATTTAAAAATTTTTAAATTTTTTTGAAAATATCGGGATGTTACATAACTAGATGTCAAACATTTTTTATGAGGCCCAAACTATGGTTAATTCCAATGGGGTTGTATATTCATTGAAAATTGGGAGGGTGGCTAAGTCACATAAACCTCCCATGGAAATTTTGATTTCTACTATATGAATCACATACAATTTATAGTAGATGTCCGATTCCATGATGAATGGGACCATTCGGAGTATTGGTGAGGAGGGTTATGGAGGTGGTAGATGATATGATTCTTAGGTTGAGGGTGAGTATGGAAGGAGGAATTTCAAGGGATGTTGTACATTTATTTATTTATTTGACTTGAGTGTGTAATAAGTTTCATGCATAACTGTATGATTGATTCCATATTAGACAACTAGGAAATTAATCAAGATCAACATCTCGTAACTTAGGGTGCCATGATTGTATTAGTGCGGGTGGAAAATTTCTATGTAATGGACACATGTATAAATCTCTCATCTTCACAATAATACTAGTTATCTATATAATTGATTAAGTAAGTCTTGTATTTGCTTCGTGGTTCTATAAATTTGGGATGAATTTTCCTAAAGGGGTAGAGTATGTAACACTCCAACCTTAATTAGGATAATTTATCGGTTTCATTAGTATAAGTATGATTAGCATAAAGTATTAGTAAAAGTCAACACACACACACACACACACATACAAGGAATATGTGCATTGTAATTAAATTTATATTAGTTATGAAATGGGTTAAATAACCTTATATTGGTATTAGGTGCATAGATGACAAGTGGTGGCATCCACACAGAATCAAGAAATTGATTAAAATCTAGAAATTAAGTAATAAAAAGGGGGAAAATCAAGGGGAATGGGGTCAATATTGCTGATGGATTTTGGGGTTGTTTACATATTTTATGCCAGTTTCTAGTTGTTGTGAGTTCATCTGTTAGAGGGGAAGGAGAATGTTTTACTGAGATTGATAGGTAACAGAGTAAGGTCTTACCTAGTTTGGCATAGAGTTAATTATTTAGGGCATGGGGGCCTCAACTTTTGTTGGGGGTTTGGTTGGGTGGGGAGTTGTCCCCCAAAAGTTCTTGCTAATAGTGGAGCTGGTGACTGATAGAGGCCAAGGTATGCTTGCATAATTGGTTAAGTCAATCATCAAAAAGGTAAGTAGAGGTTCTTATCCTTGGGTTACAATTGTTAATTTTACTAGTCGCATGAGCTATCTGAGAATGGTTAACTGATAATTTATGATTTTATTGAATCTAAATGTAAACATACCCATGAAATTAATTTTTTTTGTAAATTCCCGAATAAAATGCTATTTAGTTAGGCTTAAAACCTATTTAGCAAAAGGATCCCTTACATGGTATAGGGAACCCATTCAGATTATGACCTAGTAGGCACTACTATTTTATGTGCTTGAATTGAAAATAAAATGTAGTTATGCAATATGTATTCTAAATCCTATTATACAGAATGAATCCAATCTAACTTATTCTAGGAACATGAACATATCAAGGGAAATGCAAGACAAAAATTACAACTATATTATGTATTCCTATAAACATAAAGGTATTCAAGGAGTGAAACAAAATTGCAAGTATAAAAAGATAAATAGAAAATCAGAATAAGAATAGACTATCTCCATGTTTACTGTCAGCAATCTTTCATTTATAAAATCAAAGCACATTAATAAGAAAATAAACAATGTGAAAAGAGGAAACATAGCATAATCCATATTAGAAACATGCACTTATACAACATATTCTAAAATGAAACTAAGCAACAAAAATAGTTCACAACTTACAACCACAAAATCCAATTTCTTCTATCGCATGGAATTGAAGGCCTCTCCTCATTAATTTTTAGAAAGTCTATTTTACAAAACTCAATGTGTAAAGGATAAGAGCCCCACTACTCCTTTGTTTGGTCCCCTTTTATACAATTCCTAAGACTATTGAGTTTCCTTATTGGCAGTTATGATTGTTCCGCTCCATATTTGTCCAAGCAACAAATGGAATATTCAAATATTTATTTGGATTATAGTCTACCTTGAGCTTTGTCATCAAATAGGATATCCATATAGCATGTTGGTCATATGTGCTTATGACATGCTTATATATTAATTTCTCTAAGGTGACCTCATAATTAGCTAACTCTTTTGACATTGCACTCATGCCTCTTTTGAGTGAAGGGAGGTATAAATTTATAAAGTTTATATATCTGGAGGGTGTAACACCCTAATTTCCACCAAGAAATGTAATGATGTGTGTATCTATGATATGGCTAGAAGACATATATAAACGGTATAGGATGACCAGATGTATTGTAATGATATATAATGATATTTAATATAAATCCCTAATGGATGCAAATGAAGAAGGATGAAGAAGAGATGGGAAACTATGATTCCACAAGTAGGGGAAGTGAAAGGGGGTCTGAGGGGGAGTTTACCCTAGTGAATTATCAATCTAAGTCATTATCCCATTTTTAAACCTTAGAGGGTGATTTTATCCTAAGGTTCCTAAATCCATGTTTATGAGAGTGTCTTAATTAGATTAACTTTATTTTTATCGTAAGATGGGGATTACAAAGGGAAAAGTGGGTTCCTCTTAATTTTCACATGGAAAGTTATATCCATGCATATATAATTTGAGAATTTAGCTTATATTTTCATTCATTCTAACATTCTATTATTCAGTCTAGGATGTTGGTTATCAAGATAACCATCTTGGATGGTACATGTGATAGAATGCTTGGCTTATAGTGGATTTCCCTAGAGTCCCAACATGGATAATCCATGGTTAGCATGTGCTAAAGCACTGGAAGGAAATGGGGACAACCCAAGGGACTACAGTGTATATAAGGGGGTCCCATTCCTTGTGTTGTCCAAGTTGATGGGGAATGAGTGCTAGTGAATTGGGACGACTATATAGAGGATTTGTCTCTATATATTTCCATGCACAAAGATTCCATGGTTGACCTATGTTGGGTGGATAGAACGGAATTGGGATAGCCTGAGGGACTGGATACAAAGAAGGGGAAATCATTGTTTCCTATAATAGCCAAAGATGTCACTATGGGAAGGGAATTTATAGAGGAACAATACATCGCACGTGCCTAGTATTTAGGCTTAGTATACACTCAATCTGGCACTTTATATGACATAATTCCCAATGCCCCTTGCCCCACTCATGACCCAATGAAACCAACTACGAGATCACATGCCAATGTCATAATTGGTTCCGTTAAAACCCATCATGCCACCCAATCGATCAGATCACAAAGCCATATGGTTTCAAATCTAACTCTGTCACGGGATAGTAATAACACCAACCATTCACCTAGTCCTTCTCCCACCGTGGAGGTGAATACAGTCCAATCTGCTTCATCTCAGAAATCCAGTGGTAAGAAGAAAAATAAAGGTAAATCCAAAAAATATTCTAACCAACATGAACAAAAAACCAATCAAGACACCATTGATTCCAAATCGAAACAGAAGGATACATATCCATGTTTACTGTGCGGTGATGACCACTTCATGAAAGAATTCCCACATCGTGAATAATTCCATAAGTTCCTAAAAGGAAACCCTTTTTAATGGACTCCTTCCCCACACAACAACAACAGATGGTTACACAACAACAAACTCCTTATAAAGGAGATGCATCCACGAATGCTCATGTTCTCATGATGCATAGTGAAATAGTTAACTTATCTACCAGGGAACGTACATACGATTTTGTTCCATATAAAGAATCTAATGGAGGCCATGCTGAAAAACCCTCCACATACACGTCCACTACCCCTCCTACACAAGGTCCTTTGACAATAGACAAACCTATATTAGATACAACATTGTGTCCACCTAAAAGCACAATCTAAAAAGTGATTTCAACCTCGACGCTTGGTTTGATGACTTGCTAAGAAATATGACATTGTGGAAGATCTATCCCAAGCACGATGTGCTATGTTGACCCTTGAAGTCTTACAAAATTGTCCTAATCAGCGTAATACTCTGCTATCTTCTATAGGAGCAATGGATCCAGAATCATATAACACCATCGTGTTTAGACTGGAATACTTTAAGCTGAGTCTTTCCCACCAACTGGAATTCCAAACCATTACCAACTTTGCTGGGAAAAATATCCATCATACTGTTCTAGATGAAGAAGCCTCTACTTCAATCATGTCCTTGTCCTATTGGAGAGCCATAGGCTCTCCTAAACTGAACCGTTATCCTACCACTTTCAAATCATTTGATGGACATGGATTCCAACCACACGGAATTTTAAAATCCTTAGTCATTGAATTAGGAGGTAATATTGTTTCCATTAACGTGGAAGTAGTCACAGATCCGTTGGATTACAACTTATTACTTGGTCAAAATTGGTTTTACACTATGACTGCGGTTGCATCTTTCGTCTTCCGCATTGTGAAATTTCCCCATCAAGGGAAAATTGTCACTATTGACCAATTATATTTTTGTACACCGGACACCACAAATCATCTTATGGATAATGTCCCTCTTCTAGGGAAGTATTTGCAAATATATGAGAGTGTGGGGGTAGGACTCCTTAAAGACTCATCGATGATGGGAGTCTTTCCAACACTTGATCCCCCATCACAAGTTTCCACGGTGAACATGATCTCGTCCATGACCCCATATTCCTCCAACTCAACTGACCCTTGGATTGTTCCCGATTCTATTGATGTTGATTCGATTGGAGATCAGATGACTCTTAGCCTAACTGAGGCTACTTATAATGCCATCCAATTGGAGAGTCACTTGATGACCATAACCTGGTGGCATCAGATCCATGTTCTCTTCCATATTGGTTGAACTCGTCCTCACCATCTTTGGATTATCTCCTCCAGACATTTCCCTTCACTGAATCCATTATGGATATTATGAGCTTGGACGAGCTTCCATGGGAAGACCATCACCATCGATCATCCTTCCTCCCACCTTTAGACACGGTAGAGAATGATATTCAAACTATTATTTCACCAGATGTCATTTCCAACCCTCAGTATCCTATTCTCACACAGGATACGGTAACTGAAGGGAATTTGGAAAACATTACACCTACCACTACTATTGACATCTCGGTGAAACATGGTTTCGTGGAGCATATACATATTGGCCAAACTTGTTCTTCTAAAGAAATAAAAAATTATACAGCCTTGTTTAAACAATTCCGCGATGTATTTGCATGGACCTATTAATAAATGTTCGAGATTGATCCTGCTATCATTGTCCATGAGATCAAAACTTATCTCGACAAAAAACTTGTCCGACAAAAAATCCGTCCAGTACACCCTTGAAAGACTGCGATTATTAAAGTAGAAATTGAAAATATATTGAAAGTTGGATTCATTTATCCTGTCCCCTTAACATTCTAGGTCTCCAACATTGTTCCTGTTACAAAAAAACAAGGAACTATCAGAGTATGTGTTGATTACCGAGACCTAAATAAGGCTTGTCCCAAGGACAATTACCCTACCTTATTTATCGACTAGATCACCGACAACTGTGTCGGTAGTGTCATCTTCTCATTTATGGATATATTCTCTGGATACAATCAGATTGAGATCCACCCAATAGACCAACTCAAGACTTTGTTCCTTTTCCCATGGGGTACATTTTCATACCACAAATTACTTTTGTCCTTAAAAATGTTGGTGCCACAATACGGAAGGCCATGTCATACGCCTTTCACAATATTAAGGATTTTGTGGATCCCCACCTCGATGGTTTTCCAACTCATTCAAATCATCGTGAGTTTCACATCCATAAGTCATTGTCATTGACCATGGATCACATTTCAAGAATCAAATGGTAACTGAATTCAACGCCAAATTGGGCTTTTTCCATTAAAAATCAACCGCTTACTACCCTCAAAAAAATGGTCAAGTAGAGGCCATCAATAAGGTATTGAAAACCATGATACAATGCATGGTAGGGACCCATAGGTCAAATTGGAACTTAATACTCTTTTCAGCCCTTTGGGCACATAGAACCTCTCTCAAAACTGCTACTAGATTCACAGCCTTTCAATTGGTATACGAACTGGAAGAAATGTTTCCTATAGAGTGCAATATCCTGTCCTTAAAACTAGTCCTCGAACCCTTTCCAAACACCACGACTGAGGAAGAACAATTTATACACTTAGCCAAAATGGATGAACCCCACCGTGACATTGTTCTTGCTAATGAATCACATAAGAAACACATCAATCCCAGTATGACAAGTCTGTCAAGCCTTGCATCTTCAATGACGGTGATTTGGTCTTGACATATGATCCAAAGCACAATAAACTAGGGGCAGGTAAGTTCAAGTCCATGTGGCATGTACCCTACATCGTAAAGCGTATTTTAGAAAAAGGGGCCTACGAGTTAGTCGATTATGATGGGATACCTTTGGGGGAGCCTAGAAATGGTCTCTACCTTAAGAGGTACTATGCTTAGGTAAATCCTGCATAAGTACCTTGTACATTTTGTATATGATGTATGTTTGATATGGTGTGAAGTTTTTCCTTTCATAGGTTAGGGTATCATCTCCATAATGACTACTTATACCATGTTCTACTTGAATGCACAGATGACAACCTATTCAGGATTTTCATACGGTTCTAGCCAGCATAGTCGTAACCTTGACTTAGCAGCTTGGGTACTCTATTCCCATGCTGGTGAACTTATAAGTTCAGGAGGGACTTGCCTAGGTCCCGCAACTAATAATAACGTGAGTTATCATGTGGTGATTGGATTGTTAACCGACGCAAATTCCTGTGGTGTTTACCACATTGTTGTCCACTTGGATTCTCAACTTGTGGTCTCCCATTTAAACCGACTCTATGTTGTTCGCAACCCTACACTACTCCATCTTTTTCGACAAGTACATCTCTTGGAGATATCTTTGGAGTTCATTCAATATCAACATATCCCGAGACATATGAACACGGTTTCTGATTCATTAGCCAATTTCATGTTAGATTGGCACATCTCACATTCTTAAACATTTCATTAGTAAAATGTGTAAAAGCATAAAATGTAAATAATTCACATATAAGTAAGCAATCCATAGGAAATCCACATTCACCATAAGACACATTGTATATAAAACCACTAGAAGTAGTTTTTATATTAAGTGTGATAAAAAAGTTTCACAAAAAGTACTAAGACAAAAATTTGAAGCTCATATATTTTAGTATATCATGCTGGAAAAATATGAAGCTCATGGATTTCAGTACATCACTACATATAATATGGCTACTAGTGATGCTCATGGTAACAAACAATGGCCCTCGCCACCCGATGTAGCAATCGATCGAAACAACTAGAAACTCCAGCTATCTGGCATTGATAATGTCGTGGCAAGTCATCTATATATATGTCATGAATGTCCACAGTCAACCACTAGAGGTTATACTCAATTTCATCAAGCTCTTCTATTGCATATCGATTAACAACTGCTATCTCTCTGACTACTCCAATCCTATCGATAGGTGAAGATCCAACTGGTCTCGAAGGCCCAACATATGTATAAAAATACAAGAGAAATCAAGACAACAAGAAAAATGAAATATCTTAAAATACATAAAAATTAAAAAGATAAAAAGTAATTCATTCTTACCAAGATCTCCCCATTTCTCTCCTTCTAGGAGCACTAGATCTGGGTCTCCCCAGAATTTGGTGCCAGCATATGCATAGTCTTCTACCATAAGTAGTTGACTGCGAAACCATCTGAATAATGCAGGACCATAAGTGATAATAGGTCCTCCACCACCATGACGAGCCATCACCTCCACCCACCTCAGCATACGTGGGTCTCATGGCTCTAGGACAGTGACCTCTATCTGCGGGGGAAGGATAGGGACACACTCTAAGAAGAAGGATACTACAATTGATCCATATCCAAATTGTTTTAGTTCCCCTCTCCTACACTTTGTTAGTTTTTCTTTCACATTCACCAGGACACCCTCGCACCAGTTGAACACCGTGGGAGCCATGCACTCTATAACATTGATCATGTGAGCCCTCATGGTCTGATGAGCTGCTCTACTACCTGCTACCCTCTCAATAGTAAATAAGAAGGCCCTCAAAGGACAATCTCGTACATGCTTGATTGGGATCTTCCCACCTTGCATTTGGGTTCCGGGAGTGCAGTATTGATCAATGAAATCCTTGGTGGTCGCCTCACCACCTCTAGGATGAGAAAGTGAAACATGATCTCCTCGTCTTGAAATCCCTATAAGGAAGTATATGTATTCCACCTCCATGGTGAGAATATGAGTCCCAAATTGGAAATACTATTGATCAGGGTCCCACATCCTAATTAAATGGTCCAATAATCAAACTTGGGATCTCATCGTGGGAACTTGGAAAATTTTCAAGAGCCCACACTCCCTCAAAGCCAATACTGTATTTGGGTCATTAGATGGTTGCGAATATTATAATTCGTGCTATCTTTCTTTCCATTGCACCATTTTTCTAGATCAAACCTGCATGAACACCAATTAGGAGGGTGTTAGAATAAGCTCCAAGTAAAAAATCCCAACTATTTTCTCCCATTTTTATTTTTTGGTTCGTTCCTGCACCGATGCACCTTGGTTTTGTTCATAGTGCGTCAGTGATGTGCTTTCCCTATTCGGGATGCGCATCACTCCTGGGTGATGCACTTCCCGAAAGGGAAAAGTGCGTCGACTAGGGCATGCATTAAACCCCCCAAAATGACCTCAAAAAATAAATAAAAAATGGTATGAAAATTGAAAAATCAAACATAGAAAAGAAGGGCATGAGGAGAGTGGTTACCTAGACCTGACGGAATGGAGAATGGATGCCCGATGCTCCCGAAATATCCAAAGCAATTTTGCACTAGAAAGGGATCTTTCACTCACACTTATTTGGTAAAAAACACAATGGTTAATTTTAATAACAATTGACTATGGCGGAGTTCGTTTTTGACTTTTTCATGCTCGTTATTAAATATGAAAAAGATTCAAAGCTCTTTTTATACCATGATCATGTTCGTTAAAAACCTAGTAAAACGGTATCGAGTATGCTTTTATCATTTTTTGGGCACGTAAAATGTGTACGAAAAAATAAATACCTTTGGAGTTTCCTTTAAGCTATTTTTAGACTCCCTAAATAGGAAAATATCGCTAAGCGAACTTGATTCTTTCACGCTTGTAAAAGTATTAGAAAGGTCGTCCCTCTAGTGATAGTTTACCCATTTTTCAGACCGGTTGGACTATTTATGAAAAAATGAATACTCTAGTTAGTCTTTGACTATAAGATTTCCTTCATGCATTATTTTATACCTTTTTGGGCATGGGGACTAACTTTTACGAAAAAATCGATCTCGAAGTCTTCTTTAGATTATTTCAAACTCTCTAAACATGAAATGGTGTCGAATTTACCTTCTTTGGACTCGTTAAAAATTAACATTGAAGGATCCTTCTAGGGATGAACCCCTCTTATCTCAGGTCCATAAAACATGTGGGATTGGACTCATCCGAAATATGATCTATAACGAGCATTTGTTACCCTCTTCCAGCTCGTAAAAAATCAAAGAGGTACTCATCAATCATGGTGGGGAAATTTAAGGAAAGAGTATGTATTTACACCCATATTAATGGAAACTTATAGTCACCTTTGAGCATGACACCTATCCTCATCTTATTCAAACATTTGGGTAATCAGCTTGTCTTCAAGTTAGGTTAATTCCTTTCATTTTGTTACTCCTTCGATTCATCCGAAGAATACCATTATGTCCTGGTTTCCACCTCGATGAATAAATGATGTCGAGTCATTTTTCGTGTCATTAAGTGTTCAAGGGAGGTCTATCCTATTGATTCAACCTTTTACAGTCTTGTCATCCTCCTTTGGATCTATTACCTCTGAGTCAATCCTGAAGTGACTCACCTCTCAGTCCGATATACTGCAAAATATATATTTTTTTGGTGTCGATGATGATGGAAACACCATGACCCTCCTTCGGCGGGTCTATCCTTATCGAATCCAACACATCATCCAAGGATTAGACCTAGGAACTAGTTAAGTACCTTGGTCTTGCATGACTCAATGGAAGGTTACCTCTCTTCCAATAGTAGGCTTACATAATTGGCCTCTGATTGAAATATTCTATCGAATGTTCAATCTCAACTCATTTTTTCACATTCATTGGGAGTACTGTTATATGTTGGGAATCATTGATACCAATGATGATTTTCCTCGCACTTGTTAATGGTTTACATCACTGACCAGTAATCAAGTGGTTTCTACCGTGTTTGACTTCAACACATTGTAATCACATGGTTAGATTCATATAATTTTGGGTTCAGGATGAAAACCCTAGGATACTTTTGTTTTGTATCTTACCTAGGTTGCGATGGATTTTTTTGATTCATATCACACAAATCCACTCTTGTATTGGTCGTGGTTGTGTAATTATCTCATCATGGATCTACACTTGTACCTTAGTATCCATGATTATGTCCAGTTAGTCAGTACTAACATGGATCTGCAATGTATTGGTCGGAATCCATGTGATAATTCATTTGGGACATGTATCAAAATCTATTGTACTGTATAGTCCTTGTTTAACATTTCAACCGATGGTTTTTTCCCTCAATTTCCATCCGTCAAAGTATCTCACCTATCCTATTCCTCTAGCTTCATACTTTGCGGGAAAAATT
Organism: Larix kaempferi; assembly: GCA_027924585.1. NCBI lineage: Eukaryota > Viridiplantae > Streptophyta > Pinopsida > Pinales > Pinaceae > Larix > Larix kaempferi. Next base: position 16,022,137 of record BSBM01000136.1, read on the forward strand.
GCTACACCAAAATCTCATCATCATCCTAGTAATGAGGTGTGTACCCTTGGATTTTCCCTAATACCTTAAGTGTTAGTGCCAGATTACTCGAGAAGAGGTTTTTCCTTCTCATTTTCCCAATTTTGGAGCACTGACACACCTTGCATGTTTACAACATGTGTCAGACTCATGATGACGCACTATGTACATTAATAGATCACATCACTGACTCTTGTTTCCTTCATGTAGCATGCGTCACCCCTCAGTGGCGCAGGTTTCTAGTTGATAGAGTGGGTCATTGTTTGTTAAAACGAAAAAAAGATAATTTTCGAGAGTCTTCTAGAACAAAGATTTGGTGGAAGCTTATCCCTACAAATATGCATAGGTGGCGATCGAATCCCTAGGCCCTTCAGGATGATCCCCAAACCTTATCCATAGAATCCTCAACTCTTTATATCCTCTTTGGCCTATAAATGCAAGATCACTTTCATGGATTAGGGGGAGAAGTGAGTGTGAAATTCTATGTCACAGCAGATCTAAGAGCGGAGGATACTTCACAATTAAAGAATGAGTAGAAAAGTTGAATAAGAGTGAAAATTGCAGTAAAAAAGAGCAGAATAATAACTATGCAACAGAACTCAGATAGAAGCAGAATAATGCCACACTACTTAATTATTAGTATAATGAACAATGATGATACAATGGAGAGAATTCAAATCATGCAAGAGAATTTGAACCTCTGTTGGTCTAGCATAGGGATTATCACCACTGGAGTGCTCTAGAAGACTCGAAGTCAACTGAACTGAACCTAAAATCAGTTAACTGAAGTCATAATCAGTTAACTAACTAAGGAGGGCGCAATAGTGATTCTTTCATGCATGCCAATCAGAAAAGAGCACATGAGGCCACTATTAGTGGCATTCGGAGCTCTAACACCCCACAAGAGTCAGATAACTCAGGTGGACTGCACTGGAACACTCAGTTGGTTCCTATAAAATAGGGAACTGAATGAAGTAGTCCTAAAATGATGCATGCAGGGATTAGAAGGTGGTATATGGATCTTGGATGATATCTGCACACCACTAGGGGGAAAATGACATCATCAACAACTAGGAAAATAAATAATGCTAGGTAGGACAAGGATGGAGTATTGAAATATCCTAACACCCCCACTTAATCCATACTTTTGCATCCTAGGCCCTAGTTACTAAGACAAAAGGTCACCCATACAATCAAATAAATGATAAAAAATAAAGAAAATTCCATGAACCAAGGAAATGGGGAAAACCTCATGGGAACCCCCCCCCACCTCAAATTGGACTGAAACACACCAAAAGATTAATTGTTCCAAACTCAAGTAGGTGTGATGCTTGATCATATGTCTGGAGGTATCTTCCTCTTGGGAAGAAGTGGATCATGCTCCAAAAATATGTTATTGTATTCTCCTTCAGTGGATGCAAGGGAATATGGAGGCTTTTTGAACTTGCTCTTCAGACTGAACATGGTGAGAACAAATCCAAAAATATGAAGATCATCCTGGAACATGTGATTCAAACCAACTTAGGTAGGATCAACTCCAGGAATGTGTAGATAGTTCTTTGATATCTCCTTTGAACCAACATAGTTGATATCATAACCAAATGAACTATGACATAATGGTGGTGGCTTGGAATTCAAATAAGCTCCAAGAATTGATAGATGGTTTCTTGTGATCTCCTTTGAACCAGTAGGGGTGATATCAAAACCAAAATTACCAAAATATGCCTGAGACTTGAACCCAGGCGAATGGTAGTGTCCTCCATCTTCAGAGAAACCCTGAGAGCATGTGCTAATGCTCAAATAGAATTTCATAGGAAGCATGTGATCAAGGAGGGCGAATGTATCACCTCCAAATTCTAATTTAACCTCCAAATCATTCAATAGATCATCATTATGCACACCAGTAGACTCGTGTGAAATAGAGGATTTAAGAACCTCTTCATATTCTAGAGTATGAACTGGCTTATCTTTCTCATAATTTGAAATAGAAGACATTGAGAACATGAGTGTTGAATCTGCAGCTTCTTCTTCATCTTGAACAAATTTATCATGAGATATGATTGAGGCCGAGACATAATTAGAGAGAGCACGTAAGGAGGTATCATTGGGATTGTTCTCCAAATAATTTGCACCAATCTCTTCATTCTACTTTCCAAATGTTTTGTCCAGTTGAACCCATAGATCACTTGTATTTTCAGAAGTTTCCTTGAGGTAGCGCACACTAGGAGACATAGCAATACACATTGCTCCAAAGGCTCTGTCATAGTCATTTATCCAATTATTCTCTTCTTCATAGGAAGAAAAATCTCTCATAACACCAATACACATGTAACCTACCTAGAACTTGAAACATTTTATGTTGTGGAAAACATTACATTAAAAGTTATTGTAAATTTTTATGTTATTGACCAAGGATGGTCAAGGATTACTGTAATTGAATATTATTATTATTTAATAAATTAAAATAGGAGACACTCATCCAAAAAGGGTTGTTGAAGAGTTTTCACTGACCCACTAGGAGGTATGAAATAGTGTAGAAGGAAATTGACAAGTGGCAGCATCTACACTCACTTACTAGCTGTTGCAGGAGGCAAGCTCCCTAAAAATGTGGTCATGTTTCCCAAGGAAGGTGGAACTAAGCAGGTGGCTCAATAAATGATTTAACTGACCCAAAGACCTTGGAAGACTTATATCCATCAAATGGGGTAGGAGGCTCACTACTTTTACCTTGTGATTGCTGGAAATTGGATGTTGAGCACACAAGAGGATTCGATGAGAGGATGCTAGAATGAGTTGCTAGTGTATAGATTGTCTGATATTCTGATGAGTTTGCAGAGAGTGTTTTGTATGCAAGTCCTCATGATTTATGAGATACAAAGAGATTGTCACATACTTCTACATAGTATCTTCATCGTGGAGATTCAGTGAATAGGTTCAGGGGTCCTAAAGCAAGTAATCTTAGCTGCTTCCAGGAGATGGTTGGGAGGAACAATCTTCTTTGGGTGTTTGTCCACCTCTACAGTTTAAACAAGTTCTGCATTGTTCTATTTTTATAAATTCTAGACTCTTTCTGTATACTCTGAATAATTATATCTGCAAGTTATTAAGTTCTTTTCTTTAGGAATTTCTAGCTGTTAGAAGTAATAGATTATTGAACTGAATATTTATTTATGTACAAATGATTGAATGATCAGAATTGGAAATTATAGAATGATGGAAATAAATATTCTCTGTATTTTTCCTTTCACCTTGGTGATGTACTCTAGTACAGAGAATTTTTTTAAATAGGTATGATTCGATAACTATTAGTTAGATTTGAAATGATCTTGATATTATAGGCAGAACACTGATTAGATTAAGAATATTCGATAAAATGTTTACTACATTGATATACAGAAAATATTAAAAGAGACTAGATGATTATAGTTCATAATTTTCTTACAAGCATACGAACAAGTAGCTATTATTAAAAAAAATAGAATCAAAGGAATTTCATATTTAAAATAGAGTATAGCATATTTATAAAAACCAGATAAACATTTAATTTATCATCCAAGTGAATCTCACACAGTTACCTACAACTCGTAACTGTTCATTTTATTTACCTCTATTGTAAATAATAATAATGATAAAGTCTAGGAGTAGTTAGTATAAACAATTCCATACATAATAAGGAACTATTAATATAAGAACAGTAGAAGCAAAATGGCTTAAGATAATTATCCTATTATTTAATTTCAGAACAGTACAATATAGATCATCTATATAACATAATTGTTACAATATTTGGTTTCTGAGTAATGTTGTACATCTTAAATGAATCAATATCTACATCGAAGAGGATGCATTACAAAATTTTGTATTATACAATAATAATAAACAGAAGTAAGATAACGTAGGCTATCTTTTATTATACACAACTAGGGTAACACCCAGTTAAAATAACACCATTTTTCCAAGCATCATTATTATAAATAGAGTATAAATATTCTAAGAAATTTCTGGAAAAAACTTAGAGTGCAAATTGATAAGATTACAAATGACTTTGTTCTTATCTCTTTCCTTACGGGAATAAAAAAAATACAAAATCTAAAAAAATAGAATACTTAATATAAAGAACGATAATCGATTACATATAAACCCAGTTCCATTTATCAATATCACTAGAGCCGTAATGGATTTACATTGTTATGGAATAATTGTATCAATTTTATGTTCACATTTAGGGCATTGACCGATTCACAAGTTTAAACAAATATGTTAACATCACAACGAATTACAGATCGGGATCGAATCCCATAGACCAAGCTCTCTTCTATCCAAGCAAATTATTGACAAATAAACTATAGATTAGTTTAATATAGGTCGAGGGTTTGAATCACAGCTAATAACATAGGTCGAACCCTATTAATTATTTATACTGTATCTTTACACAGAGCACGTTGGTGCTTAGGGTTTGCTAGATAACAGGTTCTTTATAGTAGTCTTTATTACATAGAAACATAATCATAAACGAATGATGAGACATCATGAATCAACACAACCATTATCGGCCGAGAATTTCTTTATTAAACTAACAACATTTATATTTATGCAGTGTTCAGCCCTGAAACCATTAAAACTAAATCTAAGCAACAAAATAGAACTACGTGCACTAGAAGTACAAAAGGAATTCAAATTTACACTAGTGCTTCTAAAAACCCTGTAGTGTTAAACCGCGAATTTTTTCACAACAAAAATTCAAAATTTCTGAGCACTGTAACGTTCTTTACTTATAAGAGTGGGAGAATCTCCAACCGTGGCGTAGAGCCAAAACATTACAAACAATATTATTGTCCATCATTTTCTATTTCGGCTTAAGAAATCAACTAACCCTAAAATTATGACAAGTAAGTAAAACAACACAGGCAGGCTTGAAACAAAGTATATCCAGGATGTCCCGAGCTTACCGGAGCCAATCCGACCCTGGAGCTTTCCCCACTACTTTCTTTTACTGTCGAGCTCGTACAGAATAAATAGAGAAGCCACGAGAGTGTGTGAAATCTCCTGTCAACACAGTGAAAAACTGGACATTAAAATAAAATTACATTATCATAAGTTAATCAAAGGAAGAAAACCAAAATGATTAAAGGGAGTTGAACCATACCTCTTTTAGCATTGTTCTTCAACCACGAACAAACCCAGTCTAGAACCACACACCACGCTTGACAACTTTGAAAACAATAAACCACCTCTATGTAAGGAACTATCCACAACTACTGAATACTAGCGACATAAACTCTATATGAGTGCCTCTACAGATATGGCAGCCGAGAGCTCCAAGAGCTTGGATCTCCTCAAGCCAAATGATTAAGCTAATTCCAATACAAACCCTTTCGAGGTAGGGTTTATGGTTACACCTTCGAGGAGACAAGTTGGCAAGGGATTCATGTGGCCTCATAAAGCCATGCAGCTGTCGCCCACTAGATCTCAAATATTTTCATGCTTTCACTATAGTCTATGCTCACATTTTCAACATTGGTTTAATGTCAAGAAATCTCACTGCCCGAATACCCTTTTCTATAGTTTAAATAACATGTATTTATACTTTGGATCATAACCATTGAATTCCTTAACCAGGATAACCATCCCTCTTTTAATAAAAAGGTCATGTAATACAATAAGCTTGAAATTGATATGAAATCATACTATTTCACTAAATAACTTAGTAAATCTTATTTAACCTTGGTGGCGTGTACCTTGCTCAAAATATGTACAAAGTAAGTATTAACGTGCATTAGCCTCACAAAATCTAGGTAAGCCTCGGGGCGTCACCAGAACCCCTTTCAAACAAGAAGAAAATAATCAACATACAACATAGTAAAAGAAAAACTAAGAAACCATACTGCAATAATAATGATAGACATTAGCTTTAAGACGCACGATGTATATTCTTCCGACATGCAGAATAACAACATAAATGCAGAACGTAAGGAATAATATATGACAAATTATATATCGACAACAATATAAGTACATTCCATACAGTAAAAGAGATCCATATTCATATTTGATGTCTTAATGACATAATAAATACATGTCGACATCATAAACAAACAAGTAGTATCAATGAATACAAAATACGTTTATACAGTTACCAAGATAAGAATTACCCTTTAAGTATAAATCTGGATTTTATGGTAAGTTATGTTATGTATAAAATTTTAAATTTTTTATGAAATTTGGAGATGTTACATGTGGTATCAGAGTGCAAGTTCAAACACTAGGACTGGAAGTGGCTCAACTAGCGCAATCAAATTTAAAACAGAAAAACAAAAATTACTAACTTGTTTTAAAAATTGTTTCTATACAGAACATTCAATATCTATTTTGCAGGTAATGAACGGAGCAGAGGCATCTACCGAGGATGGATCCCATCGTAATGAACAAAATAGTCATGAACATGAAAATGTTAATGAAGAAAATATATACATGGAATTAAATGATAATTCATATGAACTACTTCGAACTGTCAAAGATTTAAAAGTTGAAATGAAACTGTTAAGGAAGAAAATGAAAGAATTCTGAAGGCACAGGAAGAACTGAATCAAATTTTCCTAGATAAATTTCATAATGAAGGAAAATATAAAAGAACAGAAGTTAAATCTGAATATTGAACCATGTCTTATCAACATAAAGGTAAGGAGTGAAAAGTTTCTAATAATGAAAGTAATTCTTCTTTTGAAACTGAAGTTAAAACACATAGAAAGAAACATAAGTATTCCAATGACAGTAATGATAGTGAGTGCAGACCTAAATAGAGGAAATACAAACCATATGAAGAAATATCATGAGAGTTCAAAAAGATAAAACCTCCAATGTTTAATGGAGAGATAGAGAAAGGAGAAGAAGCTGAAACATGGCTGTCTGGGATGAAGAAAAAATTCCAAATCTATAATTACTTAGACAGGATGAAAGCTAATATGACCTTTTATAATCTAACTGGAAAGGCGGATATATGGTGGAAAGATATAAAATAGTAAAAAGTATTAAATAAAAGCATCTAACTTGGATTACTTTTAAGAAATTGTTTAAAAAGAAATTTATGTCTAAACAATACTATGAAGAAAAGGCTAAAGAATTCTATGAATTGAAGTTAGGTTCTATGAACATGAAAGAGTTAAGCAGTAAATTCTTAATTCTATTAAGGTATGTATCATGTATCATTGATGAAAAGCCTAAAATACAACGATTTCTGAGCCGTTTTCATTTTCATATCAAGGACATAATTGAGTATGATAACCCTAAGACTCTTGAGGAATCCATGAGGAAGGAAAATTTCTGTTATGAACATAACAGAAAAAGGGAAAGTGTACCTAGCTGGAGGGTTAATAGACCAAGTAATTTCAAACAAAGGAAGACGAATTTTAAATTTAATAGGAATGTTGGAAATAAGAATTCTTGAAATTTTCCTAACATAAATTTTCAAGGAACTAATTTTAAAAGCAATTCACAACATAATTTTACAGATGCAAGAAACAGAGACATGCCTGATAATTTTTCTAAAAATAATGAACAAAAAGAACCTGTAAAATTTTGGGAATGTCAAGGACCACATTATGCAACAAATTGTCCGAACAGAAAAAGAAATGTAAGCAACATCCATACAGTGCAGGAAGAGGCAACCGTTGGTGACTTAGCAAAGGACATGCCCAGAATCAATGAATCCTTGGAGAATCAATAGGCTGATCATCAAACCTCAATGGTCGAAATAGAAGGTATGCTACAGAACAAACCCATATCCATTCTAATTGAACCAGGTGCTAGTTTAAGCTATGTGTCGCTTGGCATAGTAGAAAGTTGTAAATTACATTTGGAAAAATTTGAAAAATCTTGGTTGGTTCAATTAGCTACAGGAACCAAAAGGAAGGTAGTTAATTATGTGAAAGATTGTGAATTGTTTATGAATCAAGTTAAGACTCAAGTAAAGTTGAATGTATTACCGCTAGGGTCGTATGGTGTTATAATCGGTATGGATTGGCCGTAAAATCATAGAGTAGTCTTGAATTGCTTTGAGAAAACTTTTACATGTTTGAACAAAAAAGGAGAAATAGTCACAGTAAAAGGAGTACCTAGAAAAGTTTTCGTTAGACAGATTTCTGCTTTACAAATGAAAAAGGTTGTAAAGTTTTTGTTCTACATGTTATAAATGATGAACACACAACTAAAGAAGATAAATTAAAACTTGAAGATATACCAATCTTAAGAGTCTTTTCAGATGTATTCCTGGAAGAAATTTCAGGTTTCCTCCGAAAAGAGAAATGGACTTTACCATTCAGTTAGTACCTGGAGCTGTACCAAACTCAAAAGCTCCTTACTGGATGAATATCCTAGAGCTTAATGAATTAAAATCACAGTTAAAGGAGTTAATAGATAAAAATTACATCAGACCAAGTGTGTCTTCTTGGGGAGAACCTGTCATTTTTGTTAAAAAGAAAGACGGTACCTTACACTTATGTATAGATTACCGTCAGTTAAATAAAATGACCATTAAAAACAGATATCTATTGCCCCGCGTAGATGATCTTTTTGATCAAGTAGGCGGTGCAACAATATTCTCGAAAATAGACTTGAGACCTGGATATCATCAAGTTAGAATTAAATAAGAAGATATATTTAAAACTGCATTCAGAACCCGTTACGGGAATTATGAATTTGTAGTTATGCCTTTTGGGCTAACGAACGCTCCAGCATTTTTTATGTGCTTAATGAATAATGTCTTACATAAGTATTTGGATAAATTTGTAATTGTTTTCATTGATGACATTTTAATCTATTCAAAGACTAAGGAAGAACATGATGAACACTTCCGAATAATATTACAAGTCTTAAGAGAACATCAATTGTACGCTAAATTCAATAAGTGTGATTTTTTCAAAGACAAAATACAGTATTTAGGTCATGTGATATCCAAGGATGGAATCTCAGTTGACCCAGATAAAATAAGAGAAATTAATGAATGGCATGTCCCTAAAGATGTAACAGATGTGCAATCGTTCATGGGAATCACTGGCTACTACCGAAAATTTATAGAAGGATTCTCAAGAATCGCAAATCCCATAACATCTTTACAGAAAAAGGGAAAGAAATTTGTTTGGGATCAAAAGTGTGAAGAAATTTTTAAAAAGTTAAAAGAACTGTTAACTACTGCACCTATTCTAAAAATTGCAGATCCAAACAAGGACTTTGTTGTATGCACTGATGCATGCAATGATGGCCTTGGAGGAGTCTTAACACAAGAAGGTCACGTAATAGCTTATGAGTCAAGAAAGCTAAAAATTCATGAAAATAATTACGCTACCTATGATTTAGAATTGTCTATCGTGATACATTTTTTGAATATGTGGTGCCATCATCTAATCGGTAGAATTTTTTTATTAATGATAGATAATAAAGGTCTAAAATATTTTCTTGATCAACAAAATATGAACGTAAGGCAAGCTAGGTGGTTATATTTCCTTAGCGAATATGATTTCGAGATCAAACATATAAAATGTAAAGAAAATAAGGTGGTTGATGCCTTAAGCAGAAATCATAAACTAAATTTTATGGCAGTAGTTAGTACATATAAAAAAAATTTAGTACATATAAAATTGGATGAAAAATATCAGAAATTACAAGAAAAAGTTGCAGAAAATGAGGTTGAAAATATAAAAACAGAATTCAGCTTAAATGAAAAGGGCCAAATACTGTATAAAAACATAATTTATGTACCTAACACACCAAAAATTAAATTGTTGGTTTTAAATGAAACACATAAGAGTCCTTATTCAGAACATCTAGGTTATCAAAAGATGATAACTATGTTAAGGAAGGAGTAATTTTGGCCAAATATGAAAAATGAAGTGGCTAAATACATAGCTAGGTGTATTGAATGACAGCAAGTGAAGGTTGAGCATCAACACCCAACTGGCTTGTTATAGCCATTACCAATTCCATATTGGAAATGGAAAATTATCAGCATTGATTTAATAACGGGGCTGCCTAAAAATCAAAAGAAAAATGATTCTATAATGGTAGTAGTAGATAAGCTTAGCAAGGCGGCTCATTTTATACCTATCAAAACCACTTTTAAAGTTGTTAATATTGTTGATGTGTTTATGAAGCAAGTTTTTCGTTTGCATGGAATTCCTAAGGAATAATTTCTGACAAGGATTCAAAATTTACTGGTAATTTTTGGAAGTCATAGTTTAAAGGTTTGAATACTAAATTAAATTTCAGCACATCTTTTCATCCGCAAACAGATGGACGGACTAAAAGAGTAAATCAGGTTCTAGAGGATATGTTAAGAATGTATGTTAGAGATTAGCCAAACAAGTGGGAAGAATATCTGCACTTAGTTGAATTTGCTTATAACAATAATTATCAAGCTTCAGCTAAACTTAGTCCTTTTGAAATATTGTATGGTCGAAAGTGTAATACTCCCATTTCATGGAGTAATCCGGTTGACAAGTTGATGTTAGGACCTGATTTATTAAAAGAAATGGAACTAATAGTGAAACATGTACAAATCAATCTGAAAATTGCACAAGACAGACAGAAGAGTCATGCAGACCTTAAAAGAACTCAGAAAGAATTCCAAGTAGGTGAGCATGTTTTTGTCAAGGTAAAAACCAGAAAATGCTCTTTTAAGCACGGGAGTTGTGCTAAATTAGCACCCAGGTTATTTGGACCGTTTGAGATATTATCAAGAGTTGGACCAGTGGCTTATCAGTTAGCTTTGCCACCTAATCTAAAATTACATAATGTATTTCATATTTCTATTTTGAAAAAGTATGTACATGATGTTACTCATGTAATCAATTGGAATGATATATAGGTGGGACCACAAGGAGATTTTCAAGTGGAGTCGGATTGTATCCTCGCCAAGAGAGAAATTTTACTCCGGAATCGCACCATTGGATAGGTAAAAGTTCAATGGAAGAACCTTAGTCCAGATGAAGCAACCTAGGAATTGAGAGTCATATGCGTGAATCATATCCAATTTTGTTCCAGGAAGACTCAGATGATGATTAAGCAACATCGAGGACAATGTTGAACTTAAGAGGGGCGTTTGTAACCTACCTAGAACTTGAAACATTTTATGTTGTGGAAAACATTTTTTTAAAATTTATTGTAAAGTTTTATGTTATTGACCAAGGATGGTCAAGGATGACTGTAATTGAATATTATTATTATTATTTAATAAATTAAAATAGGATACACTCATCCAAAGAGAACTGTTGAATAGTGTTCACTAACCCACTAGGAGGAATGAATTGGTGTAGAAGGCAATTGACAAGTGGCAGCATCTTCACTCACTTACTAGCTGTTGTACAAGGCAAGCTCCCTAAAAATGTGATCATGTTTCCCAAGGAAGGTGGAACTGAGTAGGTGGCTCAATAAATGATTTAACTGACCCAAAGACCTATGAATACTTATATCCATAGAATGGGGCAGGAGGCTCACTACTTTTACCTTGTGATTGCTGGAAACTGGATGTTGAGCACACAAGAGGATTCGATGAGGGGATGCTAGAATGAGTTGCTAGTGTATAGATTGTTTGATATTCTGCTGAGTTTGCAGAGAGTGTTTTGTATGCAAATCCTCATGATTTATGAGATACAAAGAGATTGTCACATACTTCTACACAGTATCTTCGTCCTGGTGGTTCAGTGAACAGGCTTAGGGGTCCTAAAGCAAGTAATCTTGGCTGCTTTCAGGAGATGGTTGGGAGTAACGGTCTTCTTTAGGTGTTTTTCCACCTCTACAGTTTAAACAGGTTCTGCATTGTTCTGTTTTTTAAAATTATAGACTCTTTTTGTATACTCTGAAGAATTCTATCTACAAGTTATTAAGTTCTTTTATTTAGGAATTTCTAGTTGTTAGAAGTAATAGATTATCGACCTGAATATTTATTTCTGTACAAATGATGGAATGATCAAAATTGGAAATTAAAGAATGATGGAAATAAATATTCTCTGTATTTTTCCTTTCACCTTGGTGATGTACTCTATTACAGAGAATTGTTTTAAATAGGTATGATTTGATAATTACCAGTTAGATTTGAAATGATCTCGATATTATAGGAAGAACGCTGATTAGATTTATAATATCCGATAAAATGTTTACTGCATTGATATACAGAAAATATTAAAAGAACCTAGATGATTATAGTTCATAATTTTCTTACCAGCATACGAACAAGTAGATGTTATTAAAAAAAATAGAATCAAAGGAATTTCATATTTAAAATAGAGTATATCATATTTATACAAACCAGATAAACATTTAATTTATCATCCAAGTAAATCTTACACAGTTACCTACAACTCGTAACTATTCATCCTATTTACCTCTAATGTAAATAATAATAATGATAAACTCTAGGAGTAGTTAGTATAAACAATTCCATACATAATAAGGAACTATTAAAATAAGAACAGTAGAATCCCAATGGTTAAGATAATTATCCTAGTATTTCATTACAGAACAATACAATATAGATAATCTATATAACATAATTGTTACACTATCTGGTTTCTGAGTAATGTTGTACATCTTAAATGAATCAATATCTACACCGAAGAGGATGCATTACAAAATTTTGTATTATATAAGAATAATAGCCAAAAGTAAGATAACGTAGGATATCTTTTATTATACACAACTAGGGTAACGCCCAGTTAAAATAACACCATTTTGTTAGGATATTCCTATACTCCATCTTGGTTCTACCAGCATTTTCATCATTTGCATTATCAGTCATGCATGCACCTTTAGGGTTTGCATGCATTCCAGTCATCAGTCCAGCACCTAGCCCTCAGTTAGACAGCCCCCGGAGCTTCCTTCCACTTAGTTTCAGCCCTCCTAGAGCTTAGTGCACCCTCCTTTCACCTACTACATGACAAAGGCACCTTTCTTCACCTACCAATCCAGTTGTCTTCAGTTAACTGAGTTCTCTCCTTGATTTTAGGATTAACTCACTCTTAACTGACCTTACCACTCCGATGGACCTCAAGTGTGACTAGACTACTCATTCTGACTCCAGTTAGCTCCTCATGTGCCCTCCACTGAGCCTCCTTCATTCATTTAGTTCCAGTTACACTCAGTTACACCTACCACACTCAGTTAGACTCAGTTTGACTGACGGTTGACAGTTACTTGTGCATTGATGACTCCATTGACGATGAGATAGACTACTAGTTGTGCTCCGATGACACTCCTGTGATCCTTTGATCACTCCATGAAGGCTAATTCGAATTGCCACCTTGGCATTCGAATCCTCATGCATTGTACTACTTATTGTCCATATTGTGATTAATTAATTAGTGTGTGTGAAGTATTTTTGCTTCTATCTGAGTTCTACTGTATTATTATTTTGTTGCTCATTATACTGCATTGACCACTCTTCTTCTATTTTCCTGCTTAATCATAATTACTCTTGTGAGGTATACATCATCTCTTAGATCTGCTGTGAGAATTTTCACATGGTATCAGAGCATGTTGATAGTATTGTTTATCTCCATTCCTGAGAGTTTTTTGCAAATTATTACCAAGATTTTGAGTGCAGCAGTTTCTGCATTTATGCAACAGTAGCAGTTGCAGATATTCTCTATTGTTTTTGCAGGTCTTCTACAGCTTCAATTTATTCAGAAGAAATCCCTCCTCTTTCTCCATTCAACTATGATCTTCTTTCTCCACTAAACTATGGTAACTGGAAACCGAATATGATAGCACATTTGAAGAAAAATGGTCTCTTTGATCATTGTTTTGAAAGAGAGTTTGAATCCTCTGAAGAAGAGAATGACTGGTTAGATGAAGGTGGAAGAGCTATTGTAGCCAAGATGTTTTCTATGCATGAATGGATGTTATATGACCTCCCTGATTTTTCATCACCAAAAGAGCTATGGGCTCACCTGGATGTAATATTTGGCAGACAGAATGAAGGAATTGGTCCAAACCCCTTCAAGAACAAGCAAAGTGATGCATTCGCCCTCCGTGATGATCTCATTGATCATGAACCAGTATCAAACACATCTCATATTGATGTTGTCCACAAAGAAGAAGAACTTGCAGATTCTACACTCATGCTCAAACTTTCTTCTCTTTCTATGCCAGTTCACACTCTAGATATTGCAGAAGGTTCTAAATCCTCTCTTGCACTAGAGTCTATTGGTTTGCATCATGATCACATGATTATTTTGGAGGTAAAATCAGCTATTGGAGGTAATGCATTCGCTCTCCTCAAGTAATCACCTCTTATTTACTACTATATGATCATTATTCCATGCTTTCAGAAGGTTATTGAAGAATATGGCCATTTCCATTTGCTTGAGATAATCTCTCATGCATTTACTGGTTTTGATCTCACCTCTCATGGTTCAAAGGAGATCTCAAGAAACCATGATTCAAGTCTTGGATCTAATTTGGATTCTAAGCAATTACTACTTGGGATAATTTCTCGTGCATATGATAGTTTTGATCTCACCCCTGCTGGTTCAAAGGAGATCTCAAGAAACTATTCTTCGAGTCTTAAATCTAATTCGGATTTCAAGCAATCATTATTATATGATGGTTCTTTTTGGCATAATCTCACCCATGATGGTTCGAAGGAGAAGACAAAAGACTATCTGCACATCCATAGATTTGATCCTACCTCAGCTGATTCGAATCACAGGTTCAAGGATCATCCTCATACTTTTGGATTTGTTCTCATCACATTTGATCTGAAGAGCAAGTACAAGCACATTCTTTATGAGCATGATCCACTTCTTCCCAAGAAGATGATACCTCCAGACATATGACCAAGCATCACACTTGCTTGAGTTTGGAGCATTTATTTTGTGTGTGCCTTACAGTCTATTTTGAGGGGGGGTATTTTTCCCATGAGGTTTTCCCCATTTCCTCGGTTTATTCACTGTTATCATTCATTGTATTGGGTGACCTTTGGTCTTAGTTACTAGGGCCCAGGATGGATTAAGGGGGGGTGTTAGGATATTCCTATACTCCATCCTGGTCCTACCAACATTTTCATTATTTGCATTATCAGTCATGCATGCATCTTTAGGGTTTGCATGCGTTCCAATCATCAGTCTAGCACCTAGCCCTCAGTTAGCCAGCCCCCGGAGCTTCCTTCCACTCAGTTTCAATTCTACTAGAGCTTAGTGCGCCCACCTTTCACCTACTGCATGACAAAGGTTCCCTTCTTCACCTACCAATCCAGTTGTCTTCAGTTAACTGAGTTCTCTCCTTTATTTTAGGCTTAATTCACTCTTAACTGACCTTACCACTCCAATGTACCTCCAATATGACTAGATTGCTCATTCTGACTCCAGTTATCTCCTCATGCGCCCTCCATTGAGCCTCCTTCATTCAATTAGTTCCAGTTACACTCAGTTACACCTACCACACTCAGTTAGACTCAGTTTGACTGACGGTTGACAGTTACATGTGCATTGATGACTCCACTGATGATGAGATAGACTACTAGTTATGCTCCGATGGCACTCCAGTGCTACGATGACACTCCAGTGATCCTTTGATCACTCCATGAAGGCTAATTTGAATTTCCACCTTGGCATTCGAATCATCATGCATTGTACTACTTATTGTCCGTATTGTGATTAATTTAGAGTGTGTGAAGTATTTTTGCTTCTATCTGAGTTCTACTATATTATTATTCTATTGCTCATTATACTGCATTGACCACTCTTCTTCTATTTTCCTGCTTAATCATAATTACTCTTGTGAGGTATACATCATCTCTTAGATCTGCTATGAGGATTTTCACACATTTTTCCAAGCATCATTATTATAAATAGAGTATAAATATTCTAAGAAATTTCTGGAAAAATGTAACATCTCCAAAAAAAGAACAAGAAATTCATAAATAAATAAAAAATGGGATGCATAACTGACGGTAAATTATATCTTGAATGTGCATGTTAAAGTATTTTGATGTCAACTGTCGTACTTATGCTTCTTTCGATATAGGGATTCTTTGACAAGAGATCCTGGGGCTTACTTAGCTTGCAAATCTAATGCTGCACTTGATGCTTTGAACAGATCCATCGACAGAGTAAGGGCTTTCATCATTTATGGTATGATTTCTTATCGACCTTCAGTTTAGTTACTCAAACTATGATTGTCAAGTCTCTGCCAAGGAAACCTAAGGGTACTAAACCCTGTTCGAAATCTAAAGGGTCTATGAGATATATTAAGCGTCCTTGAATACATGAATTTGATACCATGTGCACAATGAAAATATCACAATGGTCAATATACTTATTATTATTTTTGTGAGTTAAATATCCTAGAATTTGAATGTCGCTGGGAAAAACTATTAATAGTATTGTAATATAACCATATTCTATGGTCCACACAGTAAAATACTCAAATGATTTTCGCAGCAAGATAAGGTATTAAGCTAAGTCCATGTATCGGGCACTAGGTAGGGTTTGCAAAGCCCAACAATGCTTACGAGGGGAAATGACGGGCAACGTCCTTTCAAAAAAAAGCACGGGTTTGGAAATTATGATGACTAGAAAATTTGTTGTGGTGATCTTCGCATGGTTTCGAATTAGTTGTGGGTGTGAGTAGAATATCGAGGTCTCAAAATGCAACTGTCTTGGACTGTCAGACTCACATTAAAGTTCTCAACCACATGGATCCTTCAAACCCTAACTCCCTTATCGATGTGTTTCTCGTCATTTTTGTTGTTCGAAAGGTTGTGGACTGTCTCCTCTGGCTCTCTGGTTCTCGGTGGGCTCAGTCCTTGGCCTCAGCTTCGGCCTTTAGCTTTTGGCTTGGCATGATCGTGAAATCTTTGGAAGAACTTGTGCCAAGTAATGTATTCGTAACCTATCATCACTTTGGTTTTTTTCTTTCTTTCGTGTTGTCGTTTGCATGCCTCCAAAAACGTTATTGATTGGTTCTTGGTTTTCTAATGGCAACAAGCTCTAGGTAACAAGGAAGGAGGATAGGTTTTGATGGAAAGGAGAATGGAACTCGACCCTGGTAATCCCTTGGCACCCCATGGGAGATCTCGGTACTTGCAACCCGCGGTAACATTGGTTAAGGAGAGACAGTCTTTACTTTGACTGTTCAGGGGTGAGTTAAAAGTATGGGTCCGTCGCACCCTTTGGTAGTTATGCTGGAGTCCATGTCTTTGTAAAATTTTAGAATGAATTCTTGTTTGGGGTTGTTTATACGAACTCGGTTGATTATTGCAGTTTTAGTCTCAGTCCTTAATGATTGGTTTCGTTGTGAAAAACACTCGTACCATTCTTGGAATGGTTCTTGGATTGTTTATGATGGACATTTAAATGCCATGTTTCGATGGTTGGTTAATTTTTTTGATGGTCCCCTCATCCTGTTTGGAAAATGCAAATGTAGAAATGCCAAGATCTTATAGTGCTTTCTTGTTGGTTTAACTGTGTAATTTTGGCCGTGGAAAAGTTTCGATTGCTCGGCTTTCGTGCCTGGTAGTTGAATACTTCTAGTTTCCTGTATGATGATAAACTGTATAAAATGGACTGTGTTAAAAGGGTTATATGGATGAAATGTGCAGTTGCTAAGTGTTGTCGTGAGATTTGGTAGGGAAGAGTTAAGAAGTTAGAACCTCTGATTTCGTATGGTTATGCTCATTAGTAGAGAAACCGTCATTTGGACGTATCTTGTTTGATGTGAACCTGTGGGGACTCGATCCCAAGACTTAGAGGTAAAGCATAGAACCTAGGTTATTTCAATGTTTAGTGTTAGGAACCTATGTCAACCCTTCTCTTTACTATGTTAGTATATTGTTGTTGGACGCATGTGCTTTGTAAGTCGTCCCGTAGTATTTGTTGATCCGTAGTTTATATTAGCCCATAGTATTGACCCATAGTATTGGACGCATATGCTTTGTAAGTCGTCCAGTAGTATTATATGTCCCATGGTTTTGACTCATAGTATTGGGCATAGACTTAGTATATAAGTGTGTGTTGAGGTCATTAAAGGCACCGTGAAGTTAATTGTATTGAGCTTGCTCAAAGGAGGTTGCCCCCTCGAAGTGGCTCATGATCAATATAAAAGTGATTATGTTCTATTATTTCTGATATCTCATGTATTTACATTAATTAATTATTGCAGGTTCATCACATCTGGTATCAGAGCACTTTCTTGGGCTCATTGGGTGGAATTTCTGCCAAATTTTTGTTTTTTTCGCATCTGTTGCAGCTTCGGATTTGGGAATAATCCCTATCCGCTTAACTGTGGGAAGTACTTGGGCATAATCCCTAAAATGCATTGTGAGGAGTACCACAGGAACCCCGAAGTAGCTGGCCCATTGAGAGGACCTGCCAGCGAAAAGGGCAACGACCCCTACCTGATTGACTAGTTTCCACCCGTGAGGTAAACTAAGAGCTATTGTTTGTGGCAAAGCGGTTATTAGTTTTACCTCAGCCGTGGAGTGAGGGGTATTGCCCCAATACGCAAGCCGTTAGACATCATTGGTGGCTGAATGAAATCCCTGAACTGTTAGGAAGCCGCACATACCTGGGTCCATATCTATTTTCAGTTGAACTGTTTCCAATCACTTCCGCTCCAGATCCAGCTGTTTCAGATCTATTCTGAAAGTCGTTCCAGATCCAGTTGCCATTTCAGATCCAGCCATTTTCGATCCCTTCCGCACCGTTGCAGATCCATCTATTGCGAATCCCTTTCGCGCCGCTGTTGCCGATCCATTTCTGGAAAAAAAAAATCAGTTTTTTTCTCCATATCTCCCTTGTTTTCACTCTGTTTCCCTTGAAATTTTTGGGGAACCCCTGTCATTCTATTCTGCATCTTTCATTCCCGAGGACCCTATCCTCAATTCCCCTTCCCAAATCCTGAAATCCCACATTTGTCTATTTTTAGGGTTTTCCATGACTTCCTCAGATTTCACCCAATCACCTTCAAATTTTACCACAAAATTCCTTTCTGAATTTTGCTTCTTTGTCCCTCTCCGCCAAATTTTCTCATTCTATCATCCCGCTTCTGAAATCCCCCTTTTTGCTTTCTTGTCCTTTCGACAGTGTCCAAAATCTAGTCAAACCCCAATTACCCATTAGATTGTTTCCCCAATCCAAATTTCTCTTTACTAAATCAGCTTCTGTTTGTGCTTTTCTACCCATTCCACCCAAAAAAAAAAACCCGGTTATGGTTGTCACCCGTGCAGGAGCAAACACCATGGAGGAAGCACTTGCAGCCATCCAAACCAAACTCCAAGATCTGGATGAGAAATTTCTCAGCCTCCATCTTCAACATTCAACCATGAACAATAACCGACAGCTAGAATATTTTGTAGCCACCGAGTTTTCTTCTTCCAACAATTTTCATGGGTCGAAGCTTGATTTTCCTCGCTTCAATGGTACTGATCCAACTGGATGGATATACCGAGCAGAACAATATTTCAATCTGCATAATACTTTTGATGTCCAGAAAGTTCCACTTGCATCTTTTCATTTGGAACAGAAAGCCCTTCAATGGTACCGTTGGTACATCAAAGCTCATCTTGAGCCAAACTGGACAGATTTTTGCCAACTCATTTTGCCACAATTTGGTCCTAGTGCTTTTGATGATTTCACAGGAGCACTCACTAAACTTCACCAAATTGGCACAGTGAGAGAGTATCAGACAAAATTTGAGAAATTGGCCAATCACACAGAAGGATTGTCTGATGAATTCTACAGGAGTTGTTTTATCAGTGGTCTCAAGGATGAAATCCGCTCAAAGGTCAAAATGTTTTGTCCCAACACAATGATGGAATTCCTAGGGTTGGCTACGTTGGTCGAGGACAAGATCGCAGCTCAACAACGCTCTAAACCCACCTTTGTTCCCTTCAGAAATATGGGTTCCCAACGACCTACCATCATGCCTTCTCCTCAACCAACTCCTATCAAGCATTTGTCTGAAATAGAAATGCAGGCACGCAGAGAAAAAGGGCTTTGCTATAATTGTGATGAGAAATTCACTCAGGGACATAGATGTGTTCAACAAAAGATCTATCTCTTGGATGTGGATTCTCTGCCTGCCTTAGAACTTGGTGAAGAAGCTACAGATACAGTAGATGGTCAGGTCGACATTCAACACCCGCCTGTTGACACCCCATCTTAGGACGACCCACCCGAGATCTCTCTCCATGCTGTAACCGGCGTCACCACCCCACAAACAATGCGGGTCAGGGGATACTTCAAGAAGCTCCCTCTTACCATACTCATTGATTTTGGTAGCACTCATAACTTCATTGACCCTCGGATTGCCAAACAGGCTGATTGTTTTGTCCATCCTTGCTCCAACTTTGAAGTCATGGTTGCCAACGGGGGCACCTTACCTTGCAAGGGGAAGTGTCACAATGTGCATATCTCTATGGAAGATTATAACCTACGCTCTGACATGTTTTCCTTGTCCTTAGGCGGATGTGATGTGGTTTTGGGCGTTCAATGGTTACGCACACTTGCCCCCATCTTATGGGATTTTGCTGAACTTTGGATGCAGTTTAAAGTCAACGGGGCACAACACAAATTTATGGGCTTACAACCAGGGTCTCTCTACATCATCAGTTCACATCGCCTGGAAAAAATCCTTAAGAAGAATTCACATGGTGTCATCGCTCAGCTCAATTCCATTGAGATGCACCCATCAACAGTCTCCACTACTTCCTTGGATAGATATGCAGGTATCTTTGCTGAACCAATGCGCTTGCTTCCTTCAAGAGACCTTTCCGGTAAGAATTTAGCCACATCTACCTCTCAATAGGAAATGATGGGTATTTTTCATGCATTATAGAAGTGGTAGCCATACCTATTAGGGAATTATTTCTGCATCAAGATTGATCTCCCGAATCTGGAAAATTTTCTGGAACAATGGGTCTCCTCCCCAACACACCTGAAATGGGTTATCCAACTCATGGGTTATCCCTATGTGATCACTTACAAGAAGGTTAAGGACAATATGGTGGAAGATGCTCCTTCTTGCACAATTGATGACCCAGTTTCTCTTACAGCTCTTTCTCTGCTTGTTCCAAATTGGTTGCAATATGTTCAACAGGGCTCTCTCTTCTATGAACTCCATGCTTCTTCATCAATAGGGCACTCTGGGTTCTGCAAAATGTATGACCGGGAACAATGTAACTTATTTTGGCAGGGACTAAAAATGACAATTCAATAGATGGTGGCTGATGATGATACTTTCCAAGTCAACAAGGGTGAAACGACACTCCTTTCGGGATTGCTCAAACCCTTGCCCATCCCTACACAGCTTTGGCCAACTATTTCTATGGATTTCCTATCATCGCTCTGGTGGTACAATACCACATCTCAAAGGACACCATATGAAGCAGTCTATGGAAAAACATCACCATTTATTCTTCCATACACCATTAGTATCTCCCCAGTTCAGGAAATTGACTCGGTTCTTCGAAACCGTGATCAGATTCTTCTCATTCTGCAGGACAATCTTCACATGGCCAGAATTCGCCTGAAACAACAAGCCGATCAACACCGTTCTGAGCGCATTTTCCACCCAATTGACAGGGTTCTTCTTCATCTACAGCCTTCCAAGCAATCCTCCTTAACACTCCAAAGGCGTCAGTGGCCTGAAATGCAACCCGAGGATGCTACCAGGGAACCACTCCTTCAGATTCTGCATCAATTTCTCCAACCAAAGCTTTGAGGACAAAGATTTTTCTAAGGGCGAGGGGATGTTAGGAACCTATGTCAACCCTTCTCTTTACTATGTTAGTATATTGTTGTTGGACGCATATGCTTTGTAAGTCATCCCGTAGTATTTATTGATCCGTAGTTTATATTAGCCCATAGTATTGGACGCATATGCTTTGTAAGTCGTCCCGTAGTATTATATGTCCCATGGTTTTGACTCATAGTATTGGGCATAGACTTAGTATATAAGTGTGTGTTGAGGTCATTGAAGGCACCGTGAAGTTAATTGTATTGAGCTTGCTCAAAGGAGGTTTCCCCCTCGAAGTGGCCCGTGATCAATATAAAAGTGATTATGTTCTATTATTTATGATATCTCGTGTATTTGCATTAATTAATTATTGCAGGTTCATCACATTTAGCTATCATGGTTCGAAAACTCCTTTTATAAAAACTGTGATGGTAAACTTGTTTATGGGAAAAGGACCTTTCAACAGTTCTACATTCCAGCTTAGGTTGTAATACTTTTGATTTCTAGGGTTTAAAAGTAAAATGCCATGCTCTCAGTTTTTATGTTTGGATGTAAGGGTATCCACCTGTAAAAATTAAAGGTTGATCTACTGTCTGCAATAGTGCGTATGCTTACCTGTCATGAGTTGTATGTGATGGCTCTGCTTGTTTTGTTGTTATCTGAAATATACTCATTCTTTTAAAATAATTTCATTGTGTCTAAAGCATCAGCATTTTGGAGATACTGAAACTGAAATTTGTTTGTCCTTTAATGTTAAAAATGCAAGAAAAGCCGACCTTCCCTAGGACACAGAAAGGTCCTCTAAATGGCTATCATAGGGGTTAGGGCAATGGAAAAACTGAAACCATAACCTGAATTGTATATTTCATTTCATTGATATTTAACAAATTTGAAGTGATCAGCTGTTTTGAAAAGAATGTTTGGTATAAATTATAAAAATGAAATAATACCAATTCATATTTGTGCATCTGTAATTTATTACATCTATTCTTAAATTATTCCCTGTACTAGAGTACACCACCTTCGGGTGGAAGGAAAAATACAGAGGTAAATATTTTCATTTTTAACCAGTCAGTCCTAATTCAAAGATCAATTTGATTAATACCATTTCATCAAAACAATAACAAGTAGAGTAAGAAATAGAGGAAACCTTAACAACAAAGTTGGAAAACATCCACAGGAAACCGTTCCTCCCAACCTATTCCTCAAGCACTCAGTAGAATGCTTGGGACCCCCGAGCCCATTCATTGAAACACCAGGATGAAGAAACCAAATACGAGTAGGAGACCTTCCTTTGCAGAGACTTAGCAGTCACTCAGACCTGCCATCCTTCCTTTCTTTGTACTCAACTGATGGACAGACTAACTCTAGGAATCATTAGTTAGCTACCCCTCATTGAATTTCCTTGTGTGCTCAAAACTATGATAGTTTTTCCTGCCAGCCCCAAGGAGAAAGAAAATAATAATAATTGATGAGCCTCCTGCTCAATTCGATGGCTTCATAGCTTGCCTAGGTATTTGGTCAGTTATATCATTTATTGAGCCACTTGCTCAACTCCTCCATCCTTGGAGAGTCACGACCATAAATATAGGGTAGTTTCCTCCTGCAACAGCTAGTAAGTGATTCCAGATGCTGCCACTTGTCTCCTTGTCTCCTAAGTAGTTTCATTCTTTCTAGTGGGTCAATGAATAATCTTCAACAGTACCCTATGGACGACTGTCTCCACTTTTAATTTATTAAAAATAAAAATAGTTAATTACAGTCATCCTTGACCACCTAGGTCATAAAAACTTTATAATAAAATTAGATCAATGTTTTCTCAAAATGAAATGTTTTTCAATTCTAGGGTTGTTACAAAAAACTTATAGTGCAAATCGATAAGATTACAATGACTTTGTTCTTATCTCTTTCCTTACGGCAATAAAAAAAAATACAAACTCTAAAAACCTATAATACTTAATATCAAGAACGATAATCGATTACATATAAACCCAGTTCCATTTATCAATATCACTAGAGCCATAATGGCTTTACATTGTTATGAGATAATTGTATCAAGTTTATATTCACATTTAGTGAATTGCCAGATTCACAAATTTAACCAAATATGTTAACATCACAACGAATTATAGATCGGG
The DNA here is from genome assembly GCA_027924585.1 of Larix kaempferi. Taxonomy (NCBI): domain Eukaryota; kingdom Viridiplantae; phylum Streptophyta; class Pinopsida; order Pinales; family Pinaceae; genus Larix; species Larix kaempferi. The sequence goes on from BSBM01000136.1 coordinate 16,046,019, forward strand.
ATCGAATCCCACAGACCAAGCTCTCTTCTATCCAAACAAATTATTGACAAATAAACTACATATTAGTTTAATATAGGTCGAGGGTTTGAATCACAGCTAATAACATAGGTCGAACCCTATTAATTATTTACACTGTATCTTTACATAGAGCACGTTGGTGCTTAGGGTTTTCCAAATAACAAGTTCTTTATAGTAGTCTTTATTACATAGAAACATAATTATAAAAGAATGTTGAGACATCATGAATCAACAGAGCCATTATCGGCCGAGAATTTCTTTATTAAACTAACAACATTTATATTTATGGGCTCAGCCCTGAAACCATTAAAAATAAATCTAAGAAACAGAATAGAACTACGCGCACCAGAAGTACAAAAGGAATTCAAATTTACACTAGTGCTTCTAAAAACCTTGTAGTGTTAAACCACGAATTTTTTCACAACAAAAATACAAAACAATTTATCACTGTAATGTTCTTTACTTATAAGAGTGGGCGAAGCCTCAACCATGACATATAGCCAAAACATTACAAACAATCTTATTGTCTAGCATTTTCTATTTTGGATTAAGAAATAAACTAACCCTAAAATTATGACAAGTAAGTAAAACAACATAGGAATGCTTGAAACATAGTATATCCAGGATGGCCCGGGGCTTACCGGAGCCAATCCAACCCTGGAGCTTTCCCCACTACTTTCTTTTACTATCGAGATTGTACAAAACAAATAGAAAAGACACGGGAGTGTGCGAAATCTCCTGTCAACACAGTGAAAAACTGGACATTAAAATAAAATTACATTATCATAAGTTAATCAAAGGAAGAAAACCAAAATGATTAAAGAGAGTTGAACCATAACTCCTTTAGCATTGTTGTTCAACCACAAACTAACCCAGTTTGGAACCAAACACCTCGCTTGACAACTTTGAAAACAATAAACCACCTCTGCATAAGGAACTATCCACAACTACTGAATACCAGCGACATAAACTCTGTATGAGTGCCTCTACAGATATGGCAGCCAAGAGCTCCAAGAGCTTGGCTCTCCTCAAGCCAAATGATTAAGCTAATTCCAATACAAACCCATTCGAGGTAGGGTTTATGGTTACACCTTCAAGGAGCCAAGTTGGCAAGGGCTTCACGTGGCCTCATAAAGCCATGCAGTTGTCTCCCACAAGATCTCAAATATTTTCATGCTTTCACTATAGTCTATGCTCGCATTTTCAACATTGGTTTAATGTAAATAAATCTCATTGCTCGAATACCCTTTTACATAGTTTAAATAACATGTGTGTATATTTTGGATCATAACCATCGAATTCCTTAACTAGGATAACCATCCCTATTTTAATAAAAAGGTCATGTAATACAATAAGCTTGAAATTGATATGAAATCATACTATTTCACTAAATAACTTAGTAAATCTTATTTAACCTTGGTGGCGTGTACCTTGCTCAAAATATGTATAAAGTAAGTATTAACATGCATTATCCTCATAAAAGCTAGGTAAGCCTCGGGGCGTCACCAGAACCCCTTTCAAACAAGAAGAAAATAATCAACATACAACATAGTAAAAGAAAAACTAAGAAACCATACTACAATAATAATGATAGACATTAGCTTTAAGACGCACGATGTATATTCTTCTGACATGCAGAATAACAACATAAATGCAAAACGTAAGGAATAATATACGTCAAATTATATATCGACGACGATATAGGTACATTCCATACAATAAAAGAGATCCATAGTCATATTCGATGTCTTAATGACATAATAAATAAATGTCGACATCATAAAAAAACTAGTATCAATGAATACAAAATACGTTTATACAGTTAGAAAATAAGAATTATCCCTTAAGCATAAAGCTGGTCAGTTATGTTATGTATAAAAAATTTAAATTTTTATGAAATTTGGAGATGTTACGTCAAAAAGACCTTGTCTCTTCAAATATGCTATCATTTTTGGTTTCCACTCATCATATTTGAATGGAGAGAGAGGAAGAATTGCTTTCAGATTCATGGAAGCTGTTGTAGAATACCTCCAAAAATAATGGAAAATATATGCTACTGCTACTGCAACATAACTGTTGCAATTGTAGAAAACTGCTGCAACTGCAAAAAACTGATGTAACTGTAGAAACTGCTGCAACTGCAAAAAATTGTTGTAACTGCTGCTACACTCAAAAAATTTGAATAAACTGCAAAAAACTCTCAATAATGGAGGTATACTTCTACTAAGCACCGCTTTAGGACAATAGGAACTTTTATCCGGATCCTTCACACCTGGGTAGACCTCATTGGATTTCTCCAATGAATTCAATGCAATGGCACCAGGATTTGTTGTGGAAATCTAGAGGCTTCTCGTGAACTACCGAAAGCATTTTCTCAACCTATTCGCTCCATGGATCTGATACCATGTGAAATTCTATGTCACATCAGATCTAAGAGTGGAGGATACCTCACAAAGAAAGAATGAGCATACAAGTTGAATAAGAGTGAAAACTGCAGTAAAAAAGAGCAGAAGAATAACTATGCAGCAAAACTCAGATAGAAGTAGAATAATGTCACACTACTCAATTATCAGTATAATGAACAATAATAATACAATGGAGAGAATTCGAATAATGCTGGATAATTTGAACCTCAGTTGGTCTAGCATAGGGATTATCACCATTGGAGTGCTCTGGAAGACTCAAAGTCAACAGAACTGAACCTAAACTCAACTAATTGAAGTCACAATCAGTTAACTGACTAAGGAGGGCACAATAGTGATTATGTCATGCATGAAAGTATTAAAAGGGAACATGAGGCCACAATCAGTGGCATTTGGAGCTCTAACCCCCCACAAGAGTCAAATAACTTGGGTGGACGGCACTGGAACACTCAGTTGGTTCCTTTAAAATATGGAACTGACTGAAGTGGTCCTAAAATGATGCATGCATGGCTCATAAGGTGGTAGATGGATTGTAATGTCCCCAGCTTGACCCTATTGCATTCATATTGTAAATGATGTAAATATTGTTATTTATTCATGGTGAGGAGCTCAAGGCCAAGGTCCCGCCATTGATTTATCGTTCTATGTATCGACAATTAGAATAGATGCATAGAGTTCTTGTGCTAGCTGTGCACAATGTAAAATTGGACATCATGTAAATATGCAATTTTAAATGAAAAACCCACAACTAGCTATGCGATGCAACAAAGAGATGGGGGCATGATCTTTACAAGGAATAGGGAGGGAAAATAACCAAACCCTTGAGCCATGGTGTTAAGCCATTTCATTGAAGAAACCCATGAACTCTCAACTACCCATTTGGTCTCATGCACCCAATCATTTAATTCTTCCAAGAGTTGGTTGAGACAATTAATGCCCTGGGATGGGAGAGGTATGGCTGTCAATTTTCGTGTATGGGAAAGACAACAACATGGGAAATCGAGTTTTGGCTTGCTAGGCAAGGAAACCCCCGCGAAATTGGCCCAAAAGCCACTCTTCACCCAGGGCATTCATCCTCTCACGCAGTCTGAGCTTGTTGGGGGTTTTATCCTTCACGTTTTTCTCAATTTCCCTGCATTTTCCCATGCTGGTAACTCGTTTTTGCATATACAGTAGCTTGCGAGAGAAGGGCCACGATTTGGGGACTGTATGGAGGTCGTTTTTTCCCCCGAATGTTCAAGGATGTTTTTTCTAAAAATGGATTTGGCTTCCCTGGGTTGTTTCCCAATCTTCCCATTTCGTTTTTGTGTGTTCCCACGTTTTTCTGAGCTGGTAGAAACCCCATCCTTGGTTTGAACCCGTGAGCAGGAGACTCAGGAGTGGAAGAGGACAGATTTGGCTTGATGAGCCCAATTAAGTATGCATAGCTCAATGGGTGAGCCACTAGCTTAGTAATTCACCTCTATCCATCTCTTAACAACCTGAGAAACCCAATTGCTGATTGGCTTGGCTGATTCTGATATATCTTTAGCTATGTGAGAGCCTGCTTTCCCCTTTTCCTTGTGGAGATCATGCCCAACTCGGGGGTGGCAGTGGTACTGAGAGATTGAGGAGCACACTGGCCTACGGTTGGGTGGAACGTTGCATAAGCGTAGCTGGTTGCTCAGGGACTACTTGGTTTAAGATAAGTATTCTCATTTGATAGTTTGATATTGCTCAATTGATGAATGACATGAAGATCTGGAATGTATGATGGATGTGTGTTAATTCTGCACATGATTTACTTCTGCTGTGTTTGCTTAGATTTGTACATCTGCATGCCTGTCTTTTTATATATGTGGATGTTTTATTTAGTAAGCATCGGGGCCAATTGCCCATTATTAGCATCACGATCCTCTCCATTGCACTGGTATGATGGGTGGGGACGTGACAGATGGTATCAGAGCTGCTAGTTGCAGCATTGGGCCTCTATGGGCCAAATCCCATTGTTTCAAAAAAATTTTCCTCAGTGTGTTTTTGAAAAAAAATTCGTTTAAGTCTGTTTCAGAAATAATTCCCGAATGTCTTCCACAACTGCGGAAGCATTCGGCGAATTGCTCCGAAACTGCGGAAGCATTCCGCGAGTTTTTCCGCAACGCGGAAGAGTTCGGGAAGTCGCCCCGAAATTTGCGGAAGGAATTCCCTTCCGAAATTTGCGGAAGGAATTCTCTTCCGAAATTTGCGGAAGGATTCTGCGAGTTGTCCCGCAACGCGAAAAAATTCGGCGAAATGCTCCGAAAAAGCAGAAAATTTTTCTAAGTGTTTTCGAAAAATTTGTTTAAAGTTTGTTTCGGAAAGAATTTGGGAAGTTGTCCCAAAACTGCGGAAAGATTCCACGAATCGTTCCGCAACACGGAAGAGTTCGGCGAGTCGTTCCGAAGTTGCGGAAGACTTCGCCGAATCGTTCCGAAACTATGAAAGATTTCAGCGAATCATTCCGAAGTTGCGGAAGACTTCGCCGAATCGTTCCGAAACTGCGAAAGATTTCGGCGAATCGTTCCGAAGTTGCGGAAGACTTCGCTGAATCGTTCCGCAACTGCGGAAGATTTCGGCGAATCGTTCCGAAGTTGCGGAAGACTTCACTGAATCGTTCCGAAGTTGCGGAAGACTTCGGCGAATCGTTCCGAAGTTGCGGAAGACTTCGCCGAATCGTTCCGAAGTTGAGGAAGACTTCGCTGAATCATTCCGAAGTTGCGGAAGGCTTCAACAAATTGCTCCGCAATTGCGGGAGCGTTCAGCGAATCGCTCCGCAACGGGAGCATTCGCCGAATGGCTCCGCAGTTGTGGGAGCATTCGCCGAATGGCTCCGAAACTGCGGGAGCCTTCGCCGAATGGCTCCGCAGTTGCGGAAGTGTTCGGAGAACCGGCCCGCAACGACCGCGCGCAGCGGACGAAAAAAAAAAAAGAGTAAAGTGACAAAAAGTTGATTTTTGGATAGGAGGAACATCCGGACTCAGAATGGAATGATTCCTGTGGGGCTCGGAGGCCATTGACGAGGGCCATGAAAGAACTAGTGAATACCCCTAGCCCATTACACTCCGATTTGACAGAAAATGGATAATATTGACTTTTGAAGGACGAAGTCCCGAGGCTTGACGGAAGGTCGGTTTGAGCTGAAATTGATCAGATGCGGCCATGAAGCAGGCACGATGTTAAGTTCAGAATCTTGGAGCCAAACTCCAAAGGATGTGGAGTCGGGGTGAGCAAGAAGGCCAAAAAGCACTGTTCCGGACCACTTTTTCGGGATTATGAAAAGCTGATGGACAGTAAAAGTGACCCTAGATGTGGGAATCAAAATTTTTACTAAACTAGACATTTCATATTCTCATTAAGACGGACAGTTTCCGTTAGACGAAGATTTTCCAGAAATGCACCGTTTGGGAGATAGCCAGTTTTGGCCCAAAATTTGGAATTTTGGAAAAATGTGAAAAGTGAGAAGTAGTAAAACCCAGAAATTCATAGAAGATGAATGGTGCATCGGAATTGAAATCCGTGAATTGCTGAGTGTCCCTTGTTATATGGAATAACTTCTCTCGATAGATAAGTTTTTATGATTCCTCATAGATTTTCTTCCGCAGGTGGCTAAAGTTGGCATTCCGGACCAAAATGCAACTGTGTAAAATGTGCAGAATTGGAGGAAAAGTTGTCATTTTTGAAGAGATGCAGTTTCCACACCTGATGTCGGAATGGAGCATGAAGACAGGCATTGGAAATCTTGTCCAGCAGGGAACAATGATGCATGACCAGAATTTGAATGAGGTTTACATATATAATAGATATTTAGTGCAGAAGAGTGCCAACGGCTATTTTGACAAACAAATTTTATTGTCAATATGGGCAATTTCTACAATTGCATGATATGGAAGAGGAATTCCATGTTGCAATGAGGGATCGAAAATGGAAGAATTCCTTAAACCCCTGTTTGTTATCATACTTACGATTATGAAATTGTCATATGGCATAAAAATGTTAAAAATGTAAGGGATTACATAGATGTATATGCACTAGATGGCATCTTAACAAACATTGCATAGTGCATATGGAAATGATTGTGCATAAATGGGATATTGCATATTGGTAGAATATTGAAGTCTGCATATGCAATGAACCACTAATGGAGAATATTGTGGCTGATAGTTACTATTAATGTTGGTATTGGTTGTAGGACCAAAGATAACAAAGAGCATGGCTAAATGTGTTGAGGATGTTGTTGCATGAAGCTAACAACCTTGTGCAGAAATGATGGTGCAACAAATCTATGATCACAAAGTTGGCAAAAGGACTGAGCAGCCTTGGTAAGAGGCCAATTGATCAGGTAACATCAGGCAATGTTAATGGTAACCATGCGGGTAATGATTATTGGTGCCAAAGTGCATGAATGTTGAAAGATGATTTGGTAAGATATCTCCAACTGTGTTCGAGCTATGTTGAGTTAGTTTGCTTGTGATATTGAATACCGATTGGGACTGTTAACCTACCAAGCTTGGTGATGTATGGGTAAGTGAAGAGAATGATCCTTACACCCTATGACTATTTAGAAATCTCAGTGCATTCATATGAATTTATATCATGCCATGTGTATGATTGGTTATGTGCTTAATAACCCAAGTAAGTGAGGACTGGTGATCCTGATTATGGTAATGCAAGTTATATGAGATAGTCATGTTTCGATCATAATATGCTTGAATGCATAGTACTCATGAAACAATGCAAGGTAGCCTTGAGTAGATGTGCATTGAGAGAGTTTATAAATCTTGTGATGCATTGTATGAATGACATGACTGTGAAATTTGATCTAGAGCTTATGAGAAGGAATCTCATGGTTGAGAGCTCTAAGTTCTGTTAGTAAGAACAGTTGTAGATATCATATTTGTAAATGTTTCGGATTTGAAATTTTGCTAATAATTGCTAATGACTATTTGGCTTATATGAAATGTGTCATGAGGACATGCTGTAAGTGGATGCTCATGTATGGCAGCGGGCATAAGACCATAACGGGTAGAGTGATGTCACTTACAGGAGCCAAAAAAAATGAGAATAGGCTCATTGCTAAGAAAATCAATTTCTGTAGGAGACAGAATTGTAAATTCATATTGAATTTAATTATTAATACTATTAATCGGTTATGGAACAATCATATTTGAAGCTTATTGCTAAATGTTGCTGATTGTTTGGCTATTTGATTAAGTGTGCCAGGATGACACATTGCAGGAAGACCATGTGTGATGGCCTGCAGAAGCCAAACTAGATGGGAAGGATCCCATGCTTTGGAAATGGGTTTCGGGTGAAACGCCATTGATAATGTCTCAGCCAAACCGCATGTCGGTAAGCCATGAAAGTGAGATGGTAAATCTATGTCCAGAAGGCATGTGAGACACATCTGCAAAATGAATGAGTATTCTGTAACCCTAGACAAGAACATTCATGTCTAAATTATTAGGGTTAATTTGCAGAGCATGCTCTATCTTATTTATATCATTGCAGACTGCTTGAGTATGATTAGGGCTTACATGGCGCACATCGGAAAGGGGGTGCACACATTTTCTGGTGCTGGGTCATGATAGGGTTTTCAATATTGACTACACCCTAAGGGAATGGACGTAAACCTGGTGTTTCAATACTTGGTAGTGAATGATATGGAATGTGGTTAAGAATTGAACAACAATACTGATGAGCTTGCTTATCCTTCTTGTGTTGTCAGCCTACACAGATGCAGATTGATACTGCACATTAACGGGCAGAGTGAAGAAGGGTACGCAAAGAGACTGTATGGGAATTAGCAACCTATCTATGCTCGCGTGAAATATTACCAGAAGGGATGGACAGGCCCGAAGAGCTGTGTAATAAGAGAAGGTATCATCCTTATGTGAGTAGGGGTCATGTTAACCTGCAGTCAAGAAAGTCACCTATAAAGTTCCTAAAAGGGACCACCGAATTGCACAAAAGAAGGATTGGCGTCCTTGTATAAATGAAGAGCCGATGTGTGTGAAGGGTTACGGTGCAAAAAGGTGTGGTGGCATTGGTAAAGGCATAAAATATCTATTGGGTCAGCAGTGGGAGGGTAGGCGCCGAGGACTGACTGAAAACCCTGAGATGCCTATTGGGTCAGCAGTGGGAGGGTGGGCGCCGAGGACTGACTGAAAACCCTGAAATCTCTATTGGGACAGCAGTGGGAGGGCGGGCACCGAGGACTGACTGAAAACCCTGAGATACCTATGGCTCCATAGTAGAGCCTTGACCTATACTGTTCAGCTGGCGCAGTTTCCTTCCATTGGTCGATGACCCAGACGAATGTGCTGGCTCGGCATTGGAGAGGGCCAACCAGGTATGGGACTGGTTGGGCACCACCAAATGCTTGGTAAATCCAGCCGATGGGGAGGTGTACTGGTTAAGCATTAATTATATCCAAGTCCATAGGCGATCCCAAGGCTTGCAAAGCGAAGCAGGATCCTGTGGACCAGAGGGGAAACGCACAATACAGATAAGTATTCATTTTCATTTATGTCATGTTTAGAATAATGAAGATTACAGGTATAAATCTTTTAACAGCTAAGCTGATACACTATTGTTTCTTTGTTGGAAACCTTGGTTGTTGCAGGAAGGCAAGACCCTGAAAAGACTATAAATTGCTGGTAAATCCAAAGAGTAAATGAGTGGGTGATATAAATTACTAGTAAATCCAGAGAGTAAATGAGTGGGCGATATAAACTATTCAGAAATCCAGGGAGTAGCTGGTTGAACGCTATAAAGCTCTTGATAAGTCCAGAGAGTGACTAGTTGGGCATTAACTACTTGATGTTGTGGAGCAGCCGGCGTGCTGGCCAAACATTCCCCTAAACAATTGATAAAACCAGTCAGTGTACTGGCCTGACATTGCCTGTTCAAAGGGTTGTGGAGTAGCCTGCGTGCTGGCCCAACCTTCATGGTTGCATCCACGGGAAATCCAATGCTTGGAAAGCGAAGAAGGATCCCGTGGAATAAAGTAAAGACATCCAATGCAGATAAGTATTCAGTTACCATGCAGCTTCTTGCTTACGAATATACGTGTGTATATGATTTGGTTATGAGTTCCTAAACTCTTGTTTAGAGATAAAACCCTATGGAAATAAACTAAACATGTGAATTGATTCAATGTTTGAGTGTAGGTACTATGGGAAGCAAGGACTATGAAGGCATCATAGGGATGCAGATGGACATGAGACCATCCTAAAGAGCTCAGTATGAGCAGTAACGAAAGATGGTGCTAGTGGAACTGTGTGGGTCCTAGCAGCCAAAGGTTCTGTAAGCGACAATGGGGAAGGGTTCCCTGGTTGAAAGCCATTAGACAGACCTTAGACACTAAAGTGTCATAGACAAGAAAGGGCAAGTCAAAGCATTCACATTGAAGTGAAAGAGACTAAGGAGCATGAAACCACAGCAATGGTGTAGCTCCATAATAGAACAGGACTAAGAGGGAGAAACCCCTACTCTTTTCTTTCCTTTTGATTGATGCATTTATAAAACAAAAGATTGTTGAGTGCATATCATGGCTGAAAATAGATTGTGTTTAATTGCTTGAGATGAATTGTGAATGCTGAAATAGTAAATTTCATGTGAAAGGATGAACTTGAATGAATTCATGTGTATGTTGGGAAAGCATGAAAATATGGGAGTCCCATGAATAAAGCATGGACATTCCATGTCAATTGGGAAAATAATTGACTAATCTTAATGTTTATGATATGCTTGTCCTAACAAAGAATTCCCATGATGAATTTCACAGGTAAGAAAGTGAAACAATTGGTTGCAGCCGACACAGGAAAGTGTTGCTAGTAAGCAAAGGGTGTTCAGTTGTGCCCATTGACCATGGCAGCAAACCGAGGGCTATTAGAGTTGGCTGAAAGTCTTCTTCAAACAATTGCCAGGACCCAAGAGAATCTTGGGGAGATGCTCAAGCTACAGAGGCAATAGAATGCGATAAACCATGAGGCTTTGCAGGACTCTATTCGTCTGCAAAAAGAGGTAAAAAGCATTCTGGGAGCAATCATCAAGGGAGAGGAAAGTGGGTCAATGAAGAAGCATTCATCCAATCGTCCGATTAAGAAACGTCCCAGGTGGGAAGAGTCAAAGGAAATGGACTGGGGAAAGGTAAAGCCGCCAATGAAATGTTGGGGATGTGGAGGAAATCATTGCCTCCGTGACTGCCCAACAAGAGAATATCAAGAGGGCAGCAACAGTAAATTCTCCAAGTTCGTGGACCAGTTGGAAGGAAAAGAAAAAGAAGGAATTGTTTTGGAACGATGTCCTCATGCAGAGCTAGAAGGTCCTAGCCAGCAAGAGCAGTTTGTAAAGACCAAAGGACTCAGTCCTAAAAGACCCAAGTAAAGGGTGAATTGCAGGACAAACCTACCACATTTTGTGAATTTTGGACATATGTAAAGTGGGTATTTATTTCTAAAGTGTTGGAACACCGAGGACGGTGTTATTCCAAGGGGAGGGGAATGTAATGTCCCCAGCTTGACCCTATTGCATTCATATTGTAAATGATGTAAATATTGTTATTTAGTCATGGTGAGGAGCTCAAGGCCAAGGCCCCGCCATTGATTTATTGTTCTATGTATCGGCAATTAGAATAGATGCATAGAGTTCTTGTGCTAGCTGTGCACAATGTAAAATCGGACATCATGTAAATATGCAATTTTAAATGAAAAACCCACAACCAGCTATGCGATGCAACAAAGAGATGGGGGCATGATCTTTACAAGGAATAGGGAGGGAAAATAACCAAACCCTTGAGCCATGGTGTTAAGCCATTTCATTGAGGAAACCCATGAACTCTCAACTACCCATTTGGTCTCATGCACCCAATCATTTAATTCTTCCAAGAGTTGGTTGAGACAATTAATGCCCTGGGATGGGAGAGGTATGGCTGCCAATTTTTGTGTATGGGAAAGACAGCAACATGGGAAATCGAGTTTTGGCTTGCTGGGAAAGGAAACCCCCATGAAATTGGCCCAAAAGCCACTCTTCACCCAGGGCATTCATCCTCTCACGCAGTCTGAGCTTGTTGGGGGTTTTATCCTTCACGTTTTTCTCAATTTCCCTGCATTTTCCCATGCTGGTAACTCGTTTTTGCATATACAGTAGCTTGGGAGAGAAGGGCCACGATTTGGGGACTGTATGGAGGTCGTTTTTGCCCCCGAATGTCCAAGGACGTTTTTTCTAAAAACGGATTTGGCTTCCCTGGGTTGTTTCCCAATCTTCCCATTTCGTTTTTGTGTGTTCCCACTTTTTTCTGAGCTGGTAGAAACCCCATCCTTGGTTTGTACCCGTGAGCAGGAGACTCAGGAGTGGAAGATGACAGATTTGGCTTGATGAGCCCAATTAAGTATGCATAGCTCAATGGGTGAGCCACTAGCTTAGTAATTCACCTCTGTCCATCTCTTAACAGCCTGAGAAACCCAATTGCTGATTGGCTTGGCTAATTCTGGTATATCTTTGGCTATGTGAGAGCCTGCTTTCCCCTTTTCTGTGTGGAGATCATGCCCAGCTCGGGGGGTGGCAGTGGTGCTGAGAGATTGAGGAGCACACTGGCCTACGGTTGGGTGGAACGTTGCAGAAGCGTAGCTGGTTGCTCAGGGACTACTTGTTTTAAGATAAGTATTCTCATTTGATAGTTTGATATTGCTCAATTGATGAATGACATGAAGATCTGGAATGTATGATGGATGTGTGTTAATTCTGCACATGATTTACTTCTGCTGTGTTTGCTTAGATTTGTACATCTGCATGCCTGTCTTTTTATATATGTGGATGTTTTATTTAGTAAGCATCGGGGCCAATTGCCCATTATTAGCATCACGATCATCTCCATTGCACTGGTATGATGGGTGGGGACGTGACATGGATCCTGGATGACATCTGCACACCACTAGGGGGAACATGACATTATCAACAACTAGGAAAAATAAATAATGCTAGGTAGAACAAGGATGGAGTATTGAAATATACTAATAGTGAGAGCATCCAAATGCTGCTAAAATCATCTTAGAACTAAGTGTCCCTTTTCTATTAGGAATAAGGTTGGATATTTGAGGAAAAATGCTTGTTGGAATAAGTTGCGACGTCAAGGAATGGTTGCAATCTCTCCCCTTGTACTTGCTTTGATACAATAATATATATTATTTCCATAAAGATTATTTGTGTTGAATCTTTAGAACTTGTTTCCTTGACTGCATGTTTAGATTAATCAATATTGCTTATTATTATTATCATACTCCTACTTGTTCGTTGTATGTTGTTTTGTAGCTGAAGATCGGGGACTACATCAAATTAGAAGACATCACCACAATAGTGAGGTAAGTAATTCGTCCACACTCTTTGCAATCTGTAGCTGCCAGTTTTCTTTTCACCATTTTCTCTTATCCCTTGGAGTCAACCCTCATTCTCTCATTCATACATGTAGATCTACACTAGGAAGAGCTCTCCATTGTTGTCCATGAACATACCAGACTGTTTCTAACCCAAAAATTCGAATTTGGAGATCATGCTGCATTTTTGGAAGTGAAAATTGATGGTTTTAGGTGAGTAGAGAGGTTGGGAAAGCTAGGAACCCTTACCCATTGAGTTATGCTACTCATGGGTGCCTAAAAAGCCACAAATTGAAGCTACATGTCGTTCTATAGTAGCACATATCATATTGGACTTAGTCTATGCACACACTAGAAGCACTAGGAAAGATGGATTGCCCAAAAGAACCATGGATTGGTGAAGGGGATTCCTGAGTCAAGAAGGGTGTTGTGTGGGGCATGTATTGTGGAAGCCAAGGCTGTTGTGGCTGAGTGAGATCTCGATAGATATTTGTATGAGAATTTGTCTAAGCACAGAGAGCAGAATGGGTTGTGGGCTGAGAGATAGAAGTATGTAGGTGTTTCCTTCACCCTGGTGGCCTCATAGCCCATCTTGGGGGTGGCATCTCAGTAGAAAGAGTATATGATGGACAAAGTGCTTATGGTTGGGTGGAAAATATCTCTTACACAGCTAGTTTCTTGGATTTGCATTGGACAAAGATAAGTATTCTCATGCATATGAATCTGAAATGTTTTTATTTGATGCTTGTATGTTTATGCTTGTATAAATGCATGCAGTGTGTGTGTGGACCGATTTTATTTCCATTGTGTATGTTTAGTTATGTTTCTACACACATTCTATATGTTGAGCAACATATTACAAATTTGGGGCAAAATTTTAGAGCCCGAATTTAGCTAATGTCCCCTCCTGATGGTCATATTGGGTGAGGGGGATGTTACAGAGTGGTATCAGAGCTTATGGTTACAATACCAGAGCCATATGGACCATAAATCACGATTTATAGGAAAAATAATCAGAAATGGCTGTGTAGGGATGATTTTATGTTAAATGGAAGTTAAGGGTATGGGAGTAAGTTTGAATTAATTTCGAATCAATCCCCTTATTGGTGAATGGAAAATTTGCATGAACCCAAAATTTTAAAAATTGAGAAAATTTTAGTTGGGCCCCACCAGTGCCAGGTGGTAGGATGACGTGGGGGAGCCATGTGGGAAAGAGTTCTAACGTGGAGGAGCTGGGTAGGCAGAAGGTGTGAGGTGGACAATCCACATTAGATCCGCTTGCATAGGTGACCGTAAGTGATGGAGTGTGAAGGCGGAGAAGATCTGACCATTGAGTAGTGGTGCAGATCGATGGTCGATAGTGATTCAGGATTGTGAATGTGCAAAATATTTAATTTATTTTCACGACCCTTAATGAAAACCACCCCATCCATGTGTTATCCTCTCGTGCATTCAGGCTCGCAAAATCAGTCTCAAGAAACTACTTCTCACAGATCCTGAAACCACCTTTTGGGTCTAACAAGAAGTGATGCGGGGAGATGTGACAGGAAGGAATGTCAGTTGTGGAATATCATGTAGATCAAGATAAATGGCTCATATTTCTTCAATCCCTTGAACATGCATGAAGGATAATAGAATAATATGACCTTGAAGCGGTAAATCGCTTTATGATGTTTCATCCTCTCGTGCGTTCAGGATCACAAAAGTGGGTTTGGGAATCCAGTTTCCTCGGATCTTGAAACCACTTCCGGCCTAACAAACAGTGATGTGATGTGGGTGATGGGACCCACGATGGTCATGTCAGTTTGGGAGGATCTTGCATATTTGATCAACGGATGAGAGTGATTCAGGCCCATGAAGGTGCATGAAGGTTAACAAATTGGCTTGAACCTGAAGTGGTAACCACCTTTCAATGTGTCACCCTCTCATGCATTTAGGCACATAAAAGCAGTTTCAGGAAACCACTCTTCCTAGATCCTGAAATGTATGCTTGATAAGTGGTAAGAAAATGTAGGTAACATTTGAAGGGCGCAAATCATAGAAAAGGCAGGGTTTTCACAAGTATTTTTTGGGTGATTGAGATTGAGAAATGCAGTCAATCTCATGTGCGAAATCGAAGGATTTACAAAAAAAACGAGTGCGTTTCCCTCGACCCGCCCTGCAACGGCGGAGGCTGCAAGGGGGAAATCCTCCTTGAACCCCTTTTTTCTTTTTTCTAAATTTACCAAGTTGGTTCTCGAATTCAACTACGTCTATGAACAGTTAGAGTTTGAGGGGGTGGCTGATTCAGATGTTTCTATGAACAGAAATTGTCAATATGGATTGTTCCCAAAATGCATGAAAATAATTTTGTAATTTTATGATAATATAATGCATCTAACAAACGTGTTTATAAACACTTTTTCATATTCAAAATCAAAATCATATTAGTGACAGTTAAGGGTCAACATTTCAGTCTAGTGCAGTTGGTAAATTTTGATATTGGTTGGACCAAGAAGAAAAGTATCACCATGGAGGATGCACAAGATCCTTACGAAGTTGAGGTTGATGAAATGGGATAGAAAGTACAAGTTGAGAATGCAGAGACATAATCTAATGGTATAAGAAACCAAGCAACTCCCCCATACATTGCAGAAACCATAAGGACACTAAGGGTGGAACTACAGAGTTGCAAAGAAGACAATGAAAGGTTGATTAGAGATCAAGAGGAACAAATTTAGTTGAATCTAGTTATGCTTCAAACCTTAACAGACATTCAAAGGAAGATAAACCATGGGAAGAATTCAGAAAATCAAGAAAAGAGTGGGAGTATCTCAAGGAGGCATTCCCACAATAGATCCCATAGTTCAAGAAGAATTTCTAGAGACATGACATATACTCCATAAATATCTTCTAGTGAGTCATCTAACTCTAAAGAATCCATTGAAGTTTCAAGCTCTTCATCTCATAGAAACAAGAGAAAGAGGTCTTCCAAGAACAACTCACATGGAGAATTTAAGAAGTCCAAAACTCTTACCTTTGATGGCGAGATTAAATCTAGTCAAGAAGTTGAGGCTTGGCTTCTTGGGATGAGGAAGTATTTCAAAGTCCAAGACTATTCAAGAAATATGAAAGAAAGGGTGGCCATATTCAATCTGAATGGGAGAGTGTCTATATGGTGGGATCACCTTAGGCAAGTAAATAGGATAAATGAAAGGAAGATTGTGTTGAATAAATTCAAGAAGTACTTCAAGGGGAAGTACCTTTCTATAGGGATCCTTTCGTGTGTCCATTTGAAATAATTTATGGACGAAAATGTAACACTCCGGTTTCTTAGAGTAGTCTAGTTGATAGATTAATGTTAGGTCCTGAAGTGTTAAAGGATATGGAACTAACTGTTAAACAGGTACAACAAAACTTGAAGATAGCTCAACATAGACAACAGAGATATGCAGACTTAAAAAGAACTCAAAGAGAGTTCCAGGTGGGGGATCATGTTTATATAAAAGTAAAGCCAAGGAAGAGTTCTTTAAGATTGGGGAAGTGTGCTAAAATAGCACCCAGGTATTGTGGCCCTTTTGAAATATTAGACTGCGTTGGACTAGAAGCTTATCGGTTGGCATTACCACCTACGGTAAAAGTATGTAATGTTTTTCACGTTTCCTTGTTAAAGAAATATATGCATGATTCTACTCATGTTGTGGATTGGAATGTTATTCAGGTGGAACCGGAAGGAGAATTCCAAGTGGAACCAGAATGCATCCTCGACAGGAGGGAGTTTATCCTTCGAAACCGCATTATTGGGCAGGTAAAGATGCAATGGATGCACCTTATCCCATAAGAAAATACTTGGGAATTGGAAAGTAATATGTGGGAGGAATATCCAATTATGTTTCAAGAAGAAACAATGGAAGATTGAATAACACCGAGGACAGTGTTATCTTTAAGGGGGGGTGTATGTAATACCCCTAGAACCTTGATTAAAGTTTAATACTTTGTAATATTGTTTTAATTATCATTGAAATTTTATTTGACCAAGTGTGGTCAAAGACACTTGTGTGAGTATTTTGAATTATTATTATTATTATTTAATAAATAAAAACAGGAGAATCCAATCTGAAGTAGTTGTTGAAAGAGTTTTTGCTGGCCCACAAGGAGAAATGACAAGTGTTGGAAAAAATCCCATAGTGGTGAAAACATATATTTAATACCTCAACAAGTGCAGGAGGCATCATCCCTATTTTTCGGGTCAGAACTTCAGATGGAGGTTCTAGAGTAGGAGGCTCATGATAGACCTAAGTCCTAGGCAAAGCTAAATAAGCATTTCCATCAGACAAGCAGGAGGCTTGGATGGAAGAGAGAAAATATCATTGTTGAGTAGAGAAGTGGAACTGAGTGTGAGTTCAGAATTATTTTTCAACAATCTTTGTCCTTGTGGTTCAGCAAACAGGCTCGGGGGTTTCAGAGCAAGTAATCTTGGTTGTTCTGAAAGATTGGTTGGGAGGAACACCAAACTTCAGATTGGATTCAGTTTGTACATTGTTTACATGTTACTTAAATTTTATTTATGTTCAACATTTTATTGTAGAGTATTTGTTATACATACAGATTGACTGAACTATGTTTATGCATTGAATGGCTGAATATTGATTAGTAGATTTTGTTTAGAATGCACTAATTCCAGGATTATTTATTATTCTGTTCATATTGGATGCATAGAATTACTGGGTTTAGTTTCTGTTATTTTACAGCTAGATAAATTTTAATTATTGTACTGTAATAGCAATATTAATGATTTTTACAATTTTACATAATATAATTTATTTTATGTATAAACCTAGGGTTTATATTGAATACATAATATATTTATGTGTTAATTAGATAGAATTAATATGGGTTATGGGTATCCATTGCTTTGGCCTAAGCTTGAGTGCAAGCATCCAGAAATGAAGAGTGTTCATATTTAGCCTGAAAAACCTAGTTGTGGACTGGCTTGGCTTAGATGTGATGATTGCTTGGGCTGTGCTGAGCTTGAGAGTCCCCTTTTCCTTGTAGAAATCATGCCCACCTCGAGGGTGGTCTCTGAGTGCTGAAAGAATACAGGTTGGGCAGAGACCTATGGTTGGGTGGAATGTTGCAGCGACATAGCTAGTTGCTTGGGACCATTTCACAATGAAGATATGTATTTTTCTATCTCTGTGTTTTACTTATGCAATGTTTTAAATTGATGATTGTTATTGATATGTTGAATGCATATGAGATGTGTGTGGATGATGGTTTATTTCCGCTGTGCATGTTTGCTTGATTTGCATCTGCACACATTTGATTTATTCATATGAATCTAATGAAATGGGCTGGGTTATGTAAAAGCCCCAGAATTTGGCATCATGTTCCCTTCCTCTAATTGGATCCACCGGGGGGGGGGGACGTGATAGCATGTTTCAAAGTTTCAAGGTTGCAACAAGAAGCATCCATCGTTTTTTTTTTTTCTCTGTCTGAGGAGAACATAACATTATGCAAACATGACAAACTTTCCATGATCCACAACCTATAAAATGTAGCTATTATATGCATGGAAAAGGGGAATATAATTAATGGTTCATTTTTAAAGTACTATTAGGAATCTAATGTATCCTATGCATAGCCTATGGAAAGAGGCTCCCATATTCTACAATTTAATACAAATTCAAACTTGATCATTGTAGCTAGTGTTTTCACACAAGCTAGTGCATAAATGCACTTATTGAGAGTTGTGAGCTACTTAGTAACAGTTCGTGAATATGGTGTGTGTGCATGCAAATGGAAATAGAAGAAAGTAAAAACATAATAAATTTACTGTATTAAAAATGAAACTAAACTAAGGATTGAGCATCCATTCCATGAAATATCCAGTAAACAAGGGTTATGAATCAAATAATGCTTTATTTTTTATATTATGTGAAATAAATTTACAATGGGTTTTTTTTACCTCATAATGGTGAGAAGATGTTGGGGGCCCTTGCAGCCGTAGAGATGGTGGTGCTCCAGGTCTCCAATGTCTTTGAATCTCCTCTGAATACTCAAGGTGGTGGCCAAGCTCAACTATGGGAACATAAGCTCAAATGTGGAGGCTAGGGTTTAGTAGTGATTTCGGTAGTGTAAGGGTAGGAAGAGTGAATCGTATGAAATGGAGGGCCTCCATAACCTTTTTATAACAATTTTGGGTGGTGGAGTATTGGCCTGTGGTATTGGGAAACCACTAGTATTGGTTCGTGTTATTTTGAGTTTTCCCTCATTTTTCCTTTATTTTGAATAGTTTCTCCTTTTTCTTTTTTCCTTTATTTTGAATAGTTTCCCCTTTTTCTTTTTTCTTTTATTTTCTTTTTGGGGGATTTTGACTTTTTTGGAGGAATTTAATTATTTTTTGAGGGAAATAATTGATTTTTTTCCCATTTGCTTACCAACTTAGGGATTTTGGGTTTTTGGAGGCCAAATATGTAGGAAAAAGGGATAAATGGGTTATGTGACTAAGGGGATGAGCTTGGTGGTAAAATTTTGGTGTTAATAATCATTCTAAAAAGTTTATGGTGAAAGTTAATTACTATTTATTATTACTGGTTATATTTTGGTATATTCCACGGGATGGCTATCTTGAATTAAAACCAAACACACAATAGACCTTTTTCTATGGCAACAACATCATACTACAATTTTATGTTATTTTAGTCTTAACCACGTACCAATAGGTTTTCCATATTATTTTAATATGTTGGCCTAGTGTACTAAAACAACATATAAAAGGAATCATTATTGGACAATAATTGAGTGAAATCCACAAGTGATCAACTTAGTTTGGCTTAGTCTGTGTAATATTGTACAAAGGAATACATATATGATACCATTTTTGCTTTATTGAAAACACATAAGCCCTGTAAGGAATACATAAATAAGGTGGATAGAAAACCTTATATGTGTTCCAGTTTCATACCTTACTCTTATTATGTCCTTCACTCTTATTATGATGTAAATGAGTTAGATTAACAAACACATTTCACATCTTCCCAAGCATGTATTTGGAATACATGTTGATAGGGTATATCAAAACTCCATAGACCCACAATACTAACTTTCATGTCGTGGATGGATTTTACAGGGTAGATGCATGTTTGGATTGGAATATACCATTTTGGACTCATTTTTGGATTGTTAGTGGATGCACTATTTCACATTGCCTCATAAATCCATAACAAAAGGCATATGCTACTATATGGAACTTTTACAACTCAATCTTAGATGAGTGATAATATCTAATGTACATAAACCATAATTCTTCTCTAGAAATAAAATAATTGTGTAGCTGACCAAGCCAAACAAGGAACAAGGAGCAAGGAATGAATGTTGAACCTCATGAGGTGTATTTATTCTATGTGCAACTAGCCTAGAAGCTCATTTTGACCTAGTTTTCAAGGCTAGTCAATCATATCTTCATCTTAGGTTGAGAGATTGCAATTGCTATTGCACTAACATCCTATAGGTATAATTAGGGCAACTTGTAACTTTGTGGTTGTAATACCAAGACACGTAGCAATTCTCAGTTATTAAATTGTGCAAATCCATCATGCTTAGAGAGAAAAAAAATCATCACACTATATTCCTTAGGGCATGTTTGGAAATACTCAAACCTAATCCTAAAATAGATTCTAATGCTTATTTTATTTTATGAAATTTTTAATAGGATTAACTAATCTGGATATATTTTGGACATTACAAAGACCAGAAGGGAGAATAAACCAAGTTTAACACTAATTCACTTGAATTGAGTGATTCAACTCACTTATAAACAAGAATTTGTAGAGTGCAAGGGAAACATCTAAGCTAATAACCATTGGGAGATACAATGACTCAACTATTTAGGAAATCATTTTGATATGGACATAAAGAAAAGAATTGTGATAGACAAGATGACATAGGCATTGTTGGCAGAACCCTCAAAGGGTTTTTAATGAGAAGAACACAATGGTTGTGGACAAGAGTTCCCAAAATATAGGTAGGATATATAAAATGATACCATCCTTAAGAGCTACAAATATGATGCTACGATTAAGAAACTCTAACTATAAAATAATTATGCTTGGTTTTGGGGATCCTTAAAATTGTTGTTGCTTGTAATTGAAAAATATTGTGCCAATCCTAAAATGTTTGATTTCTACTGCATAATAAGCTTTTCCAACATATGACAACTATGAAACAACCTACAAACATCTATTGGAAAATGTACATCATATGTTGAGTATCTTGAAATATTAAACCTCGAACTAGGAATGATAATATCAATTACAATTCATATTGCCAAAAGAAATCTCCAAGGCATGCAGGTGAATCCCAACCACTTCCTAAAAGAAACAATATTATAAAGCAAAGCCTAAAACAATCCTCAACTGAATTATTATTGTTTAATTATGATACACTAATAATCAATAGGAGCAAATAATACATAACTTCTAACAAATTCTCAAATCCAAAACCTGATATATGATTAGAAAGAAGTTATTCCTTCTAGAAGTTCTTATAAACATTGTTCTGAAAAAAGGGAAAAAATGGTTAGGACCATTTATAAAAAGATCTATTAAACTCATTGGTAGTTATTAAACAAGATCTCTCATACAAAGATGGTTTCACAAAATTAGAAAATGAAAATCACATTTGCAAAGTCTATTCAAATAATGTTAGTAGGCAACAAAACTAGATATAGAACCCATGGAACCAATTAAACACAAAAGGTTCCAAGACCATCATGATTGTTTAATTCTAGAGTCCATGCAATGGTCGCTTTAGGAATAGTCATGATTGTATCCACATATTCAGTGTTCCTTTCTTCGAGCTTTTAGATCTGTGTGGGTGCATCATAATTAGAAAAATTCAAGCACACCCAAATGAAATGGCACATGGGTCCCCCTGCTTAAGACTAAATGGATAATCCTCACAAAATTTGACCATTCCCTATAAGGGTGATGTATTGAAGAAAAATGGGGCAAAAACAATTTATGGACAAAATACAGTTTAGGTGGTTGTGTCCCTTCAATCTAATGATTACTAGAACCTAAGGTTCTAATACCAAATGTAAGGGATCATTTTTCTAAACAAGTTTATATCCTAACAAAAAAGCATATTCTTGAGTAATTTACATAAAAGAATTAATTTCATGGTTCTATTGACAATTGGATTCATTAGCCTCATAAATAATCAGTTAGCCATTCTCATACAACTCATACGTCTCGCAAAATTAACAACTGTAACCTAAGGAGAATAACCTCTACTTACCTAATTGATGACCAGCTTAACCAATTATGCAAGCATACATTTGCCTCTATCAATTACTAGCTCCATAATCAACAACAACAGTTGAGGGGACAACTCTCCACCCAACCAAACCCCCAACGAAGTTGAGGCCCTTGATCCCTCAACAATTAACCCTTTGCCAGACCATCTAAGACCATACTCTCTTCCATATCAATCTCATTACAAAATTCTCCTCCTTTTTATCCCCCCCCTTCGAGAGATGCACTCACAACAACTATAAACTATCATAAAACAAACAAACAACCCCAAAATACTAGTTGTAATGGAATGTTACATACCAAACAAGGGGTGGTTTGCTTAGGACTTCTTGCCATGGTGAATCCCTACTATTAAAGGTAGCACATTGCATGCATTAACATAATTATAAGAAAATTACATAAGCATGCATTACAAGTGGCAAAGATCACCTAGAAAAAGATGTCTCAAGTTTACTAGCAATAATATCTAAAATGTTTAGATATTATCTAGTGTTAAGTTTTATTTCAAATTTATATATCTCTATATTGAATGTAAAAATTCATTACAATGGGTAGAGACAAACCATACATTTATATATTTCAAATACATTACAAGTAATAGAGGCATACGAGAAATAATATTTAAACATGTCTAAGTTTTATTTCAAATTTATATATCTCTATATTAAACTTTAAGTTCCCTGATTACATTCAATTTGCATGTGTAAATAGACTACCTTTGGCCCAAATATATCAACTATGTTATTTTCCCTTGTGATGGCCGTGATGCAATTATATATCAAATGCACATGTATAGAGATAAAAATATCAATTTATGTATATAATTTGTTAGAGTAGAATTTTGAAACTACTAATTCACTTAAATTTTATAGAATGGTTTCCTTACATTTTAATTATTTCTCAAGCTAGTAATACAAATCAAAAGATCGACAAGTAGGTAATGGTCACACAATATCCACGAGTAAAATAGGTATCACTTTTTAAACTACAATGTTTGAACCTTCATATTTTTAAGATCTTTTTGACTTTAAAATTCTTTTCAAAGTTATATTAACTTCCATTGTAAGTTTTCAGCCACACAAAATCATTACTCGATGGAAACTGATACCACACATGATAGTGGGATTTAGTTTTAATGTTATCGAGTTTAATTTTGAGGATCATCATGTGTACATTTTAGTTCTCATGACCCAAACCATTCATCATTTCATCTCGAAGGATAATAAATATTGAACTATTTATGATTTTTAATGTTACTAAATTCAAATATTGAACTATATATGATTTTTAATGTTATTAAATTCAATAATTTTCTAAACTATTTATGATTTTTAATGTTACTGGATTTAATTATTTCTATTTACGTTTAGAGGAGTAGTTATGTGTTTGTGATTGTTGAATTAATGTGTTTGAAGAATTAATATGTTTATGCTTATTAAGTATTAAGTATTAAGGTTAACTTTTTTCTAGTTATTTGTAGAGTCAAACTTGAACCTAGTAGCTATGTATACACATAGCTCCCTTGTACTCGACACAAAATGCAATTGTTATACATAAATAGTTACATAATAGTCATATTTTTTTTCTCAGGAAAAAAAAAAAAAAGCGTAATTGTATTTCAGCAGAGGTGAAAAAATTACATTATGTATATGCGTACAAGCATGCGGTTATCCAGTTAAGGAAAAAAAAACAGTAACAAAAAGTGTTTCAGTACACCAGTCCAGTATGTTCATCGACATATGGCCATATCAGTATAACCCAAAAAACATCATAAGAAAAACAGAAATATAAATATGTCT
Organism: Larix kaempferi; assembly: GCA_027924585.1. Taxonomy (NCBI): domain Eukaryota; kingdom Viridiplantae; phylum Streptophyta; class Pinopsida; order Pinales; family Pinaceae; genus Larix; species Larix kaempferi. The sequence continues at coordinate 16,069,943 of BSBM01000136.1, forward strand.
GGTGGCTCCCCGAGCCTCCTGAATTCTCCACAAAAAAAAAAAAAAAAAAAAAAAAAAAAACCTTTAAAGTTTATGATAGAACCTCAAATTCTCGCCACAGCCAAAAAGAAATAACAGCTCCATAGTTTTTAGTAACTTTACTACTATTCCTGTTCCTGTTCCTGTCCATGTCCATGTAAAGCCATTCCATCAATAAAGGGTCTATGATAGTATTCATAGAGTGTTCCATTCCTGTATTCCTTTATTTTCCACATCCCCATTGCCAAGTCCCTGCCAATCTTAGAAGCCTTGTCCGCCTCCTTGTTGTTCTCCCTGAAAATATGTTTGCAAGAAAAATGTAAAAATGAATAATAATAATAGTCATATTTATGTAGGTTGAAGTTAAACTTATTTATTCAATAGTCATAACTATGCTAAGTATTTAAAATCCCTTTCCGTGGTTGATTGGTGCGGGGTTAGGGGGCCCTCTGGGAGGAATGTACCAATCATCTGGAGGAATATCATTTCGGCCTTTCCAGTAGTTGTAAATTGGGTTGTTTGAAAGATTGGTGATGGTAGGAAAGTGCTTTGTGGACTCGACCCGTTCATTGGTGGTGTTGACTTTACAAACTCTAAGTGCCTCCACTCATGGACTCCCTACAGATTACCGGTATTAAATATATTTGTGAAATCTATTGAGATGGAGTATATTCTTAAAGATGGTTCAATACCACAGATCTAGGATTGGATGGTGAACTGGTTTTGGAATGGTCTCGACACATTTCTGGTTTGCTTCGTTGTGGTACTGTACTTGGGGACTCTGCAAACACACTCTACTGGTCTTGGAGTGACTCTTCAGGGGGAGTATCTACTAGATCTGCATATGAAACTCTCCTCTTATGTATATTTCAACACCATAACAAATGGTGGAACTCTAGTATTCGGAAATGGCACTATCCATTAAAATTTATATTGTTTTTTGTGGATGGCTCTAGAAAATAAGGTTCTCGCTTGGGAGAATTACCAAAAGAGAGGGGGATCGGGGCTAGGTATATGCTTCCTATGCAAGAAGGATTGCGAAACTATCATGCATTTGTTGGTTGGTTGTTCTTTTACCAGATTGGTGTGGATTGAGATCGTTATGTTGATAATTATTGGTACAATGCTTGGAGATCTTCAGTACCTCTTCACAAGACTCTTCCTATTTTTGTATAATGGCATTTACAGACTCACATGAACATGATATTGTTTGAAGGTGCCCCTCCCTTTGTCGACAGGGTCATTGGATCCATTTGTGGGTCTTATAAGGAATGGTTCAACAACAAAAAATTTGGGAAGCTTAAATATTTTAACTCTCCCACATTTTCAGATACTTCTCCTATTGGATTTTTGGACGATGCTGCTAATTTATCTCTTGGGCTTGGTGGTGATGGGGGTGTTATATTGGTCGGGTGTGGTCATCATTATCATTTTTGGATGGGATGTGGATATAACAAAAATACTAGATCAAAATTATTAGCTCTATGGCTCCTCCTATTTCTTGCACATGACAAACAAATAAAAAAATTGCAGGTGGTAGGTGACTCCAAAACTATTATCGATTGGTATCTGGGGCACTGTCAGCTACAGGTTCCATTTTTGTCAGGATGGATGCGACGGATTAGATATTTACAGGTTCATTTTGAGGCAATTACATACACACACACACACACATATATATATATGCTTCAACAAGCAGGCATATTTTTTGTCTAAGAAGGCCCTGAATTGCCCCGGGGGCACTATATATGTTGAGGAGTTCGTGCAGGGCATACTCCTTTCTAGGAAATTGATGCAACCATTTTAGTGAGGATATGCACATACTTTTTTGTTTTGATCTATGTGATATTTTTGTTATATATTCCTTATTAGAGGCCACAGTTTCTTCTGGACACACCGAAGGCATTGGACTGCTTATCAGTTTATTTTCCTTAGATCACTTTCAATGTGGTAGTTACTCAGATTTATTCAAACTATGATAGTATAGTTTATATCTCAATTATGATGATCACAAGTGTTTTGTAAGAAGACATGGATACTTTGATTCAAAAATGAATATCAAGTATAGTTTTCATTTGTGTGAAAAAAAATAATGCAGGTTTGTCCAAAAAAATAATATAATGTTGGTAGAACTTTTATTATTATTCAATTATTATGATGTTTCATTCTATATCAATTCAATTAGTTTCGAAATGAGTTTTTAATTTTCTATTGAATTTTTTCCTAATTAGTTTCGAAATGAGTTTTTAATTTTCTATTGAATTTTTTCCTAAGGAACACCTTTGTGGAAAACTTTCCAAATACTTCCCCATAATTCATGGATGTTAAACGAGGTAAATTATCGGTCATGATTATAGAGCCTAACCTTGAGGGGATCAAGAGAGTCAAACCCTTAACCTCCCCAACTTTAAGGGGAGATATCTCACATTTGTTTGGCTCATAACCGCTTGAGCTAACCCTCGAGGCTTTTAATTTTCAAAATTTTTATTGACTTATGACCATTTCTTTTTCTTTTCATAAAAAGGAAGATGAGCTTGTGACCTAACTTTTCCAATTTACTATGCACATTGTGGAAATAAATAAAAAAACAACAAATTATTATATCAGAAGTCAAGTGTTGGATATCAAATACTAAAAGCAATGAGGATATGGCAAAAACTTCCATCAACTATTCATATGCCTACAACTCTAATGGAATAATAACAATCAAGCAAAGGTGACTTATGGATTGTTGATTGCGTGTTGTATGAAATGACAATATCTCCTAAGCTCGATGAAGAAGAAATGTAAAAACTAGCCCAATTGTTTTTTTTCAAGACCTTTAGGTTGGAAATGGTGCTCCCCGAGAGAGGACACCACATGGAACAATTCAAGCAAAAATTAAAAAGAAGAGAGTACAAAAAGAAACTATTCTAAACAAAAATAATGATGAGAGGGTCGTGCAATAAGGATTTTTTTCTCTACTTTTGTTTCACACTCGAAGTAGAAGCCTTACCCATATCTGTTGGTAATGTAAGGCACACCTATAACGTCTCCACAACCACTGGGAATTTGTTCCCTTGATAACCCTAATAATGACAAACATTATACAACCCACAATGAAACAATTAATATTATAAACACTAGGATATATATAGTATTGAATTTGAAGTATCTTTAAATTAAATTGTATATATCCCAACATATATAACATTAATTGTTTTGATGTGGGGTGCATATTAATAATCCCCACAACACAATATTATTACAAAACTTCCATAACCTTTTTCATTTTGATAAATAATCATTTTCGTAAAAAAAAACACAACATTTCTTAATAACCTACCACACTTAAATATATGATTTTTGTAGTAAATAAAAAAAACACTTAAATAAAAATGAAATAGCCTAATGGTGAAGAGTTTTTCCATCGTTTGAAAAAATAGATTATGTTTTGCATGCCCTACTTATCTTTCGAAAGGGACAAAGTTCATAACAAGTGATATTGCAAACTAGATTGGAACTTAAAAGTTTGAGGGTATTAGAATACTCGCATAAATCAAACTCAAACTCATAGTATAGGGAACGATGTTAAAACTGAAAGCTTTAATTCAATTCGAGGAAGTGAGTTTAAAAAAAACATTTTTTATTTTTCACACATGTAGATTTATTTGCTTTTTTTTTATAAAAATGTTACTTAATTACTTTAATAAAATTTTAAGAAAAATGATATGTAATAAAGGTTAATAAATAATATATAATCAAATAATATGTAATTTACACGTAATTTATAACAATGCAATAAATGTTTTATAAGTTAAATATACATAATTAAATTTAAAATACCTCGAATTTAACCATATATAGTTTAACTATACAACATTAATTACATATTATTTACTTTTAATAATAAATTGTTGACCTTTTAAATGTATACTCCACTCCGATACAAATATGAGTATTTTAAAATATTTATGCAAATTTGTTACATAACTATTTGTTGAGTAGACTGTTGACTTTTCTTATGTGTACTCCACTCCTAGTGTTTTATCTATCTTAACAACCATGCAAATGGTGGGCACAAACTATGAACATGATAGACATGTAACAATAATAAAAAGTCAATAGACCATAGTAAAAAATAACAATTCTATTGAACATATGTAACGAGTAGTCAAAAGCTTTTTATTAATGTTTATCATATTCATATTCAACGGACCACTAAGACCACTTAACTAACGCGTGGTCCAGATTAATACTCTAGAATCTTATTACCCAATTCCATAGTATCATGAAAATTAATTTCAAACTCTTACTTTTCCCTTTTTTTGTTTTATAGCAAGCGACTTTGCTCAATTTAAATAATTTGCTTTTTAAATATAAACTCTTCATTTTTTATTGTTTCTTTAATTTAGTAATGGTTGATCGAGTTGTCTAACTATGCGACATTTTGGACAACTTCCATTGGGGCCGAATCAGTTTTAAAAAAATTCAATTGATTTTTTTAAAATTAGGCCAAATCAATTTTTAAAAATTCAATTGATTTTTTTTAAATTAGGCCAAAACGTCGCGTAGTTAGGCGCTTCCATTTATCATTCTTTAAAATTAACAAAGTAAAATAGTGAAATATCCAAGTTATTACAATGAATATATCCTACTTACCGTAGTTTTTATCGTAGTTTTTATAAAGTATAAAGTTCTGAAAAATAATTAAATTATGAAATTAAATAAAATTATAATTTATATTATTAAACATAGTTGCAGCTGAGGATACCGGCATGGGACACTTGCTAGGTATCCCTCATATGGCAATCGCTTAGGTGATGGAGGGATGCCTGGAAGGAGATAAGCGAGGTGCATACAAAGAGCCTCGTGGGAACATGGGGCTAGGTCGGTACAGGAGAATGAGGAAGGATTGCGAAGTGTGGAGAAGGATGGGCGAATGAGGGTTCAGTTGGAAGGTAATGGCCACCCCACCTAGAAGGTTAATGGCCCGATCTCTAGAGGCCAATTTGCAACATTGTGTAATGATGGACAACAATAGACAGTGGGTGCATAATTGGGGCATGACCGAATTGATTGGCCTAGTCGGTGTTTGATACGAACTATGGGTGTTGAGGTCAAGATTTTGGTGGCCTGTATGGGGGTATATTTCTGACTATGTTGGTGGCACAGATGTTGTAGATGAGCGTTGGTACTAGGGGTTCCAGTTGGGGATTTGTAAGTCATGAATGAGGAAGTAGAGGATATAGAGGGCGTGGCCATGCACAACACCCATAACTAGCCCAATGACTATCAGAACGCTCACATGCCGCAAGTGCAAAAGGAAATTCAAGAATCTAGGGACAATTACAAATGTTTTGTCTCACATTCGGTCAAAAGGGACATTGAGGAAGCCGAGAATTGGGTTAAGGTGGAGCATAGAATTAAGGGAGTTGTAGGGACTCAGTAGGAGATGGAACCCTGGGTTATTGACGAGGATTCTTCTCGCACCAGGGAGACAAAATATATGCTAAAACCATGGCCTTATATGGGTACATGAAGGCTCTCATGGGTATAGCCATGATGGATAGCAAGGAAGAGAAAATGAGATGCATCTGTAAGTGGGTGAGATGCAGGAATCGATCTAGAGGGTGGATGCCAAGCTTCACTAAATTGCTAATGGAGTCATGAATTTGGAAGAAAGATCAATGTTGTTACCAAGGCAACTACAAGCATGGTCTTCAAGAAACCTCCTTCTCAAGACCAACCTAACAAGACTTCGTAGGAGTTGAGGTGCCTACTATTATGATTTATGATGACGATTATACTTGTTTTTTTCTATTTCATGTTATGTTTCCTTTAAAAATACCTATATATGTATTAGTTTTAGTTAGCATAAACTAGATAAGCTTAAGTTTTTTTGAAATAGTTTACCATGCTACTCTATATATGAAACATACTAGACAAACTATTATTATGTGGCTACTTTGATTTCTCTAATAACATACCATGCACCAAAACCTATACTCTACTAACTCTAACCCCCCACATATATAAGAAAGACAGGTTAATAAAAAGTGTAACTACTTTTATTATGTTATAAATTTTACAAACATGTTTATTTCAAAATATTTTGGAGTAAGTCAAAACATTAATTTCATTTATTTTGTTTTAAAACTCACAATATTGTAAAAATAATTTTGATATTAATACTTGTAATATTTCTATTTTTGATTAAAATCAATTATTTGACAAAATGTTACAATGAACACTAGTTTAGTAATACACAAACTCAATTTTTATTTTATTTTTTGATAAGCTTTAAGTGAACCAACTCAAGTTGTTAGGATTGAGATAAAGTTTCATGGTAAGATATCCAAGTACATATTAATATAAATATTTCCAATTGTGATTAAATCAATTGTTCGACAAAGTGTTACAATTAACAATAAGTTTATAAATAAATAAACTTAATAATTTGATTTTTTTATAAATTTTGATTGATTTAAATTCATAATTATTTTAATATCAAATTTTGAAGGGAAAAAAATAATATCAAAATTTCGGAATATGATTCTTAACACAGTTTGAATGAGTTTTATAGTTAAGAACATGTGCTTCTTTCTAAAAATCATAATAACAAATTCAAATCCTAAAAAATAGAATATATGTCTTTAAACTTTAGCAATTAAATCCCTACACAAAAAGTGACCTTAAAAATAAATTATTATTATAATAAAAATAATTGAGAAACATGTTTCATAAAACATATGGATCTGCCAAGTGGTTAAGTTCCGCCGTTGTGGAACCGGGTCAATGCTAAGGTGTGAGAAGCGTCAACGGCCGCAGGGTAGTATGACTATGGAGAAAGCGCGTGCGGAGGTGCCGCGGTATTCGAACTCGGGACAGTGGAAACCACTTTTAGTCTAGGTCAAGTGCTGGCTGGCTGCAGAAGTTGACCCAGTAAATTACCGTAGTGCCGTACAGAATGAACTATACATAAGGTGGACTATTTGATATCCAAGTAGCTTTGTAAGTTGGACCAGCAGAAAACCCAATTCGTTGAGCTATATTTCCTCTGCTAATTGTTTCATCCTTGTATAGTTTTTCTGGGCTCTGATCAAGGCACAAGAATATTGTTTCATTCTTGTATAGTTTTTCTGGGCTCTGATCAAGGCACAAGAATATCTCACGCACTGTTGTGGCTTCTGCCGATGATGGCCGGTCCTTACAATATTCTCAAGGTGAGTCAATGTTATTATTATACTCGCGGGTGTGTTAATGGATTTCGGCCAAGCGACGCGCTGTGGTTGGGATTTATGGATGATTGTTTGTGATGAGTAGTGTTTATATATTGAATGGAGTTTGTGTTGGGCAGGATCTGGAATGTGCAAAGAAATTTACTCTGAAGATTCTGAGATTGACGTTAACTTTCTGTGTATGTGTTGCAGGCTGTGGGCAATAGCAATTGCGCTAGTATTCCGGATGTGGCTCTAAGATTGGGCCGGTGCCTTCTTACGACAGAGGCCGATAGCTCCAGTGATTCAAGCGAGCCCAATGATTATTCCCCGGCATTCAAGAAGATGGAGGCTGATTTGACGAGAACAGACAACGATGAAGCAAAGAGTGTGACCGAGGACGACTCGAGCGTGTCACCTGCGGCTGCTGGCAAGTCGGTTTCTCCCAATTCTTCTTTATGGTTTGGAGATCGGGCATGGATGGAAAAAATGGGGAGCGGAAGCAACACTGTCTCTTCCCAGAACACTCATACTCCCTCGGCACAGGGCAAGGAGAAGTCGTGCAAGAAGCTGCCGTCTTCCCAATACAAGGGCGTCGTCCCGCAGCCCAACGGGCGTTGGGGTGCGCAGATATACGAGAAGCATCGGCGCGTGTGGCTGGGGACATTCAACCGCGAGGAAGACGCCGCCAGGGCCTACGACAGGGCCGCCATTAAGCTCCGTGGTGCCGAAGCCATCACAAACTTTAACTTCGTCGACAGGCACCCGGAGGCCGTGTTTCTCCGCGGCCACTCCAAGAGTGAAATCGTCGACATGCTCAGACGACACACCTACGACGAAGAGCTGGGCAACGACGGCAAGACCTCGGCTTCTTCTGCAACCAATCCCGACATCGCGTTGTCGACAACGCCAGAACCTCGCGAGCACCTGTTCGACAAAGCCCTAACGCCCAGCGACGTCGGGAAGCTGAACCGTCTCGTTATCCCGAAACAATACGCCGAGAAATACTTTCCGCTCGACGAAGTATCGACTGAGAATAAGGGGAAAGGGGTCCTGCTAAATTTCGAGGACATCAGCACCGACAAGATATGGCGGTTCCGCTATTCTTACTGGAACAGCAGCCAGAGCTACGTGCTCACCAAGGGATGGAACCGCTTTGTCAGAGAAAAACGCCTCCAAGCCGGTGACATTGTTACCTTCGAGCGGGCGTCCCGTTCCCGCCGCCTTTTCATCACCTTCCGCCGCCGGCCCTGCTATATTCTTCCTCCCGCTACCATACCGTCGCCGCTCAAACACTGTCCGCAGGCAGTTAATCCCTTCGCCGTGAACGGCTATCCGCATTGGGAGCAGCTCTTTTACACGCCGCCGCCGCCGGTCCAAAACTCGGTCGCAGACCGTTCAATTCCGTTTGTCACCGGCCTCAATTCTGTGGACTTCTTGTCGACTCCGAAGTCTGTGTTAGATGACGGGAAACCCTCCTCGAAAGAGTTCATCAATAAACAAAGGTCATCTCCGTCAACTGACGGCAACCGTGATTCTTCTTCAGTTCGGTTGTTTGGAGTAAATCTACAGCGGTCGCCGTTAAATGTTTGCCCTGGCATTACTGTCGAAGAAGAGACTGAGCACGCAAAGAAGAGAGAAGCGGCCGCCGAGTTGTTTTTCAGTGTAAAAAGACGGTGCGACAGGGATTTATAACAATGGATTTCTTGTTGTAAGAGTAAGCAAGCTAGATGTTAGACTGCACCGTTTTTCGGTGAAATTTTTTTTATCCAAATTCAGTTGAAATTGTGGTTATACAAGGTTGAAATTACATAATTTAGATGTCCAAGATTTTTGTGATATATTTTGAATATAAAATTGTAATATTAAAGAATGATTCAATTTAAAAAAAAAAAAAAAACTCATCTACTTATTATTCATCATTTATAAAATGAATCAAAGTAAAAATCACACATTAAAACGGTTCCAAAGTTCTCCATAATATCAATCATTTAACAAAAATATAATAACTAATACCCAAACCATAAACCCATTACACAAATCACAAAATCAAAGTACACAAACATATGCTTTATAACCATCAAAAAATTATGCATTAAGTTTTCTATGAAAAAGGATTGAAATCTATTTAAACACATATAAATTTCTAAATTTATGTTTAGATCATTTTTCATTTCCCACGCGTTAAAATCACATATAATAGTTATAGAAATTGCATAATTTAAATGCCATGAGGGTATTGTAGAGTACTGTGATAAAAACATAGATAAAAAATTGATTACAATTACAAACAAGTAATATATTTAATATGCTTGTAACATTTAACTTGTGACCTATAAAAATTTTAAAAATTTGATTTAATTAAATTTTTTTATTGTTGAAATTACATTTTTAAATGTAAAATGGATTTTACATTAGAATATTCATTTTAAATTAGAATATTCTTAACAAATTGATATATAAAATTTCAACAATTTAATATATAAAATTTAACAAATTTGAGTTTAAACACTATTTAAAAAATAAAAAAATAAAACGCACTCACCTAACATGTTTTTAATTTGAAGATTTAAACTACTTTAAAATCACTTAAAAAAAAGAATGATTTAGACTTTTCCTCTTTTGAAAAAAAACAGAAACTATTCATAAAACCACAGCATGATAACGATGATGACAAGGAATGTACTGCCACGAATATGCAGAATAGATCTTTAGTCCATCTGTTCCTCTCAATGACATTAATTTTTGTCATGGTCCGTACTGCAGTGATTATGTGAGTCACGTAACTAATTACATGGTTTCTCATGTAATATATATATATGGGAACTAGATCCACGTGGCAATGAGAACCTAGAATATATATAAGGGACTATGTCTACGTGGCAATGAGGGTTTATTTGTGGAATTTTATTGTTGCCATTCTCTATCACACCACAAGTGATAGAGAAATGAATAAAAGTGGCAAATAAGATTTGCAATCCAGCACCACAAGTAGGACCACACAACCACTAGAGTTACACGGTTCAATGTCCATTGCCAATTTTTTAATGTTACATTGCAAGCAGAACATAATATATTGAGATATTATTTAAAAGCAGTATTTCTTACGTATTGGGCGGCAAAGAATCTAAAATTAAAAGTAGTAAATGCATAGTGTGAATACAATTGTGCAAGTGGAGGCGTCATGTTGGAGTGGGGTTTGGACATATGGAGTGGGGTCATAAAAAGATGTGAGATAGCGAAAGAGACAATGCGGCGCCGATGAATGTAATGACAAGAATCAAAGGAGCAAGGAAGCATGGTTGGATTGATTCACACCAAACAAAGCAAAAAAACATGATTGGAAAAAAAAATGGTTGGATGTAGCACATGGTTTGACAATTAGATATAAGAAGTCGACTAAGTGACTTTGAGGTACGGTTAATTTTTTATATTATTGAGTTTAAAATATATATTTTTGTTCCATGTGAACTTGCATGGAAAGTGTTTTTCACAAAATACAAAAGATTTATGTATATATATTAAAATGTTATTTGTTATCTTGATAGGATTGATTTTATGGTTGTTGTTTAAAATTTAAAATAAATAATTACAAAGAAATAAATATAAAAAATAAATGGTAGCTGATGTATGGATAATTCGTAACTTATGTATGGATAATTCGTAGGTGATGCATGGATAACACGGAGTGGATAATAGGTAGTGATAGACAATCAATTTAACTAAAGAAGACAATAGGTAACTAAATCCTAAACAAAAAGTGATTATAAATAAGTAGGGAGAACAAGTAAAAGATAACTTGTTCATAACACTTAACATGTCCATTAAGATATACGTGTAATGTTGAAATTTCATATTTAATTTGATTTTTTTTTAAATTTATTTGAAATGTCTTTTTTCATATATTATTGTGTGCATTTGTGAAGAGAAGAAATAATTAATATTTATTTGAAGTAAAATTATCAATTCATATATTTGATTGGTTAGAAAACTATTTAGCTATCATTTTATTTTTTATAGGTACTCTTTCTCTCTCACATACATATATACTTTATTTTTCTTTTGTGGTTTGTGTATATATTTTTTTGACAGAAGCATAGAGGTAGATTATATTAATGCCGGTATGTAGCTACCGAAAGCTAGTTACAGAGATAACACAGTTACAAAGAAGCGTTGGGAGAACGACAAAACGAGGCAGGGGATCCACAGCTTCCCCCCGGCCTGAGACAATTATTTAGATAGTACTGTGGCTTTCATCTTGGAAACTACAGTAACGCTGGATCATATTCCCAGTTTGGCTTTCATCTTTGCAACTTCAGCTTCCAGGGTCGTGATTCTATTTCCAAAGTCGCCATGAGTGTTGGCCGTGTCCTTGAATCCAGTGCGCGTTTCCTCTTTGAAATCCTTCAATTTGCCTATGAGGTCAGCGCGAAGTTACCTCAGCTCTTTGTTCAGTAGATCCCATGATTGTTCGTCGGCTTTGGTGACCGCATCAAGCTTCTTATCTTGGTCATCCATCTTGCCTCTGAGACGACCCATTGCAGCTTCAAGCGAACCAATTCTTTCTTCGGCAGACACTCCGGAGCTTGAGGAGCCTTCAGACGCCATATTGAGAAGGGTAGGCCCTTGGATTAGGGAGGAGGAGGTAGCGCGAGGCTTGAAGAGCTTGAACTTTCCCGGAATAGTAGTTGCAGAGCAACTGAGGAAGGATTTGCGATCATGAAGGAGGAGCAACTTCAGATTTAACTTGCAGGGAGCCTCCCAAAGGACGTCTGATGGACTACAAGTTTGCAGGGAATCTCTGTCATGCTTGAGGTGGGAAAAAACGTGGGTTAAACTGGTCCAATGAGGATGCTGTAGGACGATCCAGTATCCCCAACAGCTATGGAATGTCACATCTTTGATAAAATTCATCAATACATAAGATGCTTTGGTCCAGCGCAGCTCCTCTGTTGGCTTCTTTATCAACTTGCATATTCAACACACGAAGCACATGGAAAAATCTGATGTTTTGGAAGTATTTGATCAGATGAAGGATTTTTTGAAAGATATGGCGGAGTTTTATATTCGAGGGGCTTTTCTTGGTTATGAGGGCTTTGATGAGAAGCCCGGAGTCCCCAAAAACTAAAATTTTGCTTATTCCCTTAGCTCTTGCAATTTTTAAACCTTGCCATAAACCACAAAATTCAGCAGCATTATTAGAATCGATGCCAAGTCCCCAGGCATATTTGCTGAGCGTATTCCCATTAGCTAAGCTGATTACACCTCCGGCACCTGCTGAGCCTGGATTTCCCTTCGAGGCCCCGTCGAAGAAGAGGCAATGTTCATTCAATGCGGATTTCCAGCTCCTGAAGTTAGCTTCGTCAAGTCTTATTTCCCACTGCTCTGTATGAGAGATGAGGTTAGTGGCACGGGATTGGAGATTGGGGGATAGCGAGTTTATCCAACTTAGCTCATCTAGCAGAAGCTGGGCAGAGTTTTTTAGGGAATGGTTACTTTCCAGAACTTCCCCTAGAGAGGCTCTAGCCTGCACTGCGATTTTCAGGGGAGTAGAGTCTTGACTCCTGAAAATTCTGTTGTTTCTCTCGAGACAAAGCTTCCAGCAAATGGCTTTTGGGAGCCATGCCCAGGCAGTTTGGAGAAGAGCTTTTTTGGTCAGCTTTAATGGAGAGAGGGACATCCAGGAAGAGAAGAGATCATGAACAGAATTGGGCAGGATAATTGCATGGTTGAGGTTCATAGCTTGGAGCCAAACTGCTTTGGCGAAAGGACAGTCTAGCATGATGTGATCCGCAGTTTCTTCATGGAATTTACAGAGAGGGCATCGGGAGGGACCTTCCATGCCTCTTTTCTTTAGGTTATCTCCAGTGAGTATGATTTTGTGGGCTAAAGACCAGCAGAAGATATCAATTTTCAGGATGAAAGGTTTGGTCCATATAAACTTCCATATAGCAGGGTTGGGAGCAGCGTACGGGATGGCTTGAATATCCTTGTACCCTTCAGAAGTTGTGTAAATTCCAAAAGTCCCCCATCCTCTTCTATCTCTGGAGTCTTTTTTGAGGGGGGATTTGCCTTGGAGGAGGGAAATCAAGGTTTCCACTTCAGAGTTCAGATCGGGGGGGAGGAGGCCTAAATCCCACCCTGTCCAGTAATCTCCTTCCCAGGCAGAAAGATCCCAAAGCGTGGTGGCACCCTTATCCAGAAGCCATCTTTGGATGTTGCTGAGATTCATGTTTGAGCCGATAGGGGAATCCCCTAGAATGGAGTCTTCCCAAACATTGATTGACTTCCCATTTCCAGGGATCCAGTAGAGATTTTTTTTGAACGGGATCAGCGCTTTAATGCAAAGATTGTAGATAGGGGACCCCTTCCTTGGAGGGGGCTGCAAGTCCAAACACCTTTTCCTAGGTCCAGGGAAGTATTTTTTTTGGAGTGCTTCTTTGCTCCAACTATTATTCCCTGAGATCAATTGCCAAAGCAGCTTGGCTCCCAAAGCAAGGTTTTGGGTAGGTAAGCCTCTCACATGGAGACCCCCTTCCTCACGGGGTTTTTTAATCTTGTTCCAGCTGATCAAATGGATTTTCCTTTCATTCCCTTTGCCTCCTTCCCATATGAATTTTCTGAGCAGCCCTTCAATCTTATTAATTACTGAGCTTGGAGCAAGTAAGATAGAGGACTGGTAAATAGGCATGCTATTGAGAACGGATTTTATGAGAATAGTTTTGCCAGCGAGATTGAGCCAGCTAGCCCCCCAACTTTGGATTTTTCTTTTGAGCTTTTCAACGATAGGTTCCCAGTCTGCTAAATTGATTTTGTTTTTACAGATTGGTATGCCCAGGTAGGTGAAGTTGTTCCAGTCTCTTGTTCCTTCCATCCCCAACGCTCTGGTGATGTTCCTTAGTTCCCTGGTAGTGCAATTCCAGCTAAAGATTCGGCTTTTTTGGAGGTTTATTTTGCTTCCGGAGATCTTTTTGTATAACTCCAACTCTTTTTTGAATTGTTCAGCAGAGTGGACAGAGGCTCCTCCTAGCAGTAGAGTATCATCAGCGAACTGGGCATGATTAATGTCCCGGACATTGTTAACAATTTTGAGACCTGGAAGCATGTGGATTTCCTGACTGAGGTTAAGTTGAAAGCTGAGCATATAAGCCTGAATGGCATAGAGAAGAGGAGAAAGCGGGCAGCCCTGCCTTAACCCTCTAGAGGCTTTGAAGAAGCTAGTGGGCCTTCCGTTTACAAGAGGGGCTATCCAAGGGTCACCTACACATCCTTTGACCCAGCTTATAAAGTCGAGGGAGAAGCCGAATTTTGCCATTACTGCAAACAAGAACTCATGTCTAACACGATCAAAGGCATTGGCTAAGTCGAGTTTGATGACCATACCTTTTTCCTTGCGATGGAAGCTGGAGTGGATTGCTTCTTGGACAAGAATGATGTTGTCAAGGATTTTCCTGCCTTTGATGAATCCTCCTTGATTTTCTGGGATGATCCGAGGGAGTATTTTTTTCAGTCTGGAGGCAATGATCTTAGTTATGAGCTTGTAACCAGTATTGCATAGCGAGATGGGCCTGAACTGATTGAAGGTAGTGGCTCATTTTTCTTTTGGAATCAGGGCAAGGAATGAAGAGTTGGTGCTGCCTCCCAATTTGCTGGTTTTCTGTGAGTACCGAATCATTTTTAGGAGGTCATACTTTATAATTGTCCAGCAGCAAGTGAAGAATCTAGTTGTGAAGCCATCCGGGCCCGGAGCGCTATCATGTTTCATAATAGAGAGAGATTTTTTGACCTCGTCCATGGTGATAGGCGCAGTAAGAAAATTATTATCCTCCAAATGGATGAGCTGAGGGATGAGATCAAAGGGATGGGAGGAGATGTTAATTGGGTCCTCCATGGGGGCGGTGAATAGATCAGAGAACGTTTCCACAGCTGCTTTCTTTATGGCTTCAACGCCATTGATCAATTCTCCTTCACACTGTATTTCCAACACCGCTTTGTAATTCTTACGTGCCTCTGCTTGCTTATGAAAGAATTTTGTATTTTTGTCTCCACTCAATAACTAGAGATTGCGTGATTTTTGACGGTGGTACTCTTCTTCTATTCTGCAAGCGGAGAAGAAGTTTTTTTGCAGGAGCTCTTCCTTAAAGAGGAGCTGATCAGTCGCAGGAGAGGAGTCCACGATGGTTTGATGCAGTTCCAAATCAGCTTAGGCGAGTTCTCTTTTAGATATCGGAGAGGGGATGCCTTTGGCCCAGGCTTTGAGAGCGAGTTTGAGTCTTTTTAGTTTGGATTCCCAAATGAAGGATGGCGAGCCAGAAAGGTGGATATTCCAGGAGTCAGATACAGTCTGCAGGAAATCATCATGGTGGATCCAAAGAGGGCTGAATCAGAAAGGGATTGGCCCGAGTTTTTGGTCAAGGGCCAGCTCAAGAAGGATAGGCTTATGGTCAGAAGTGCAGTGAGGGAGGATTTTTGAGGAGGCTAACAGGCCATGATCAAGGAAGGAGGAGTGGACAAGGAAGCGATCTAGCCTGGCTGCAGCATGGCCAGGACCAATTCTTTTGTTGGTCCAAGTAAACTTACCTTTGACAGGCTTGATTTCAATCAGATCCCATCCAGAAATGATGTCTTCAACCCATTCCCTTGAAGGATCTCTGACCGGATTTCCTCCTTTCTTTTCATTAGCTTCCAGAGTAACATTCAGGTCTCCAGCTACAATAATATTTTCTCTATTCTACAGTTGAAGAAAGGATTCGAGAGAGTTCCAACACTCTTTTTTTTCGCATGCAAAACATGAACATAGAGATTGAAGAGGCTTACTTTTCGCCCAGACTGCTTGTGGTTGAGTTTGGTGAAAACCCAATGCATTGTTCGTTCTTCAGCTTCAATGTTGTACAGGGAGGGGTCCCAGAAAGTGGCTTTTCCTCCAGAGGCGCCTCTGGAGTTGTTGCCAATACCAGTACCTTTTTTCCAGAATTTTTTCCCGATTTGGAGGATAGCAGACTCCTCCATTTTAGTTTCCTGGACTAGCAGAATATCTAGTTTATGAATTCGGATTAGATCTTTCATTGCATCTTCCTTAAGGGTAGAGCCTAGACCTCTGCAATTCCAGGAAATGTATTTCATTAAATATTATGGGAGAAGGGGTTGGCCTCTTTAGAGGCCTGAGTTGTACCTTTTTTAGATCGAGTGTTCATGATCCCTTTTAGAGTTTTTTGAGAGCCTTCGAGGACTTCAAGATAGGTTGCTTCTTCTCTTTGTTTCTTTTTGGATTTCCGCCCTCTTGGATTTTTGAGAGGAAGAGAGTACAGACAACTTGAGGAGGCATCTTCATCCGTTTCTTCACTTGGATCTGAATCTAGCAGCTTTAGGTCTTTCATTACTTCTTTGGGGGAGCATGGGATGTCAGCCGCTTCCAAAGGTTGGGTTATTTCCCTAGTCTCCAGATGATCAGCGTTCTGGCCTCCAATCTTTTTCCTGATGGGCTGCTTGGACGATTGGGGTTCATCGCTTGCTTGACTTGTCCCATTCGGATTGGGATCCTAATGCTCTTTAGGGTTTGGAATCACTATTGGGTCTTCTTTTGAGGCTTCCTGGGACGGCTTATTTGCATTTGGAGGTTGGGTTTGCATGCCTATAGTGATCCTTTTTTCCAGATTCTTAGTGTTAGTCTTTCCTTTCTTGACTTTTTGCCATCCTTCTCCTTCTTCCGAGCTCTGGATTTTCGGGCAGTTTCTTTGAAAGTGCCCATGTTCATGACAGTGGCGGCATTTGAATGGCAGCTGTTCGTAGTCAAGCTTTTGATAGTATAGCCATTCTCCAACTTTGAGTTTAACAGCTTCAGGAAGGCCTGCTTCAAGATCAACCTCGACACATATTCGGGCACATGAGTATTGTCCCTTGTTATTTGCTTTGTCAATGTATTTTCCTAGAGCGTTTCCAATTTTTTCCAGGGTTGGGGTGTTCCAGCAGTGGACAGGGAGATTGGGGAGCCTTACCCATACTGGAACTTCTTTCGGCACGTCTACTTCTGCATTGAAATCGGGAGTCCATCTGTTGAGATACAGGCCTTGAGGTCCCATGAAATAAGGACCACTTCTGAAGATCAGGTCTCGGTCTTCTTTGGATATAAACTCAAAAATGAAGAAGCCTCGCCCTACAGAGTAGCATGTTACACTATTCTTGAGCTGGGGCCTCCAGTTCTGTTGGATCCAGTCATCTGTGGTTTTGGTTGAGGGCCAAAGTCCCATGAACTGGCCAACCAGTCCCCTTTCAGACAGTGCCAGAGCGACGTTGATGGGGATTTCGCATGGCAGATCGATTTCAGGAATTAGGTCAAGCTTTTTGATGAATTTCGGTATGGCAGGAGTTACGGGCTTGGATCCCAAGGGGCGTAGAAGCAGATTGAATGCATCTGTATCAGAAGAAGAGGGGTGGGGAGGGGGAAGCCCTCCCTCAGTTGCAGGTATGCGCACCAGAACGAACCAGAGCGGCGGTTGCAGGCAGAGCTCGGCTAGGGCGCGCCTAGCAAGTTCCACGAGGAATCGTGGTTTGTGTATATTATTAAGTTCAATATTAATATTATAAATCTATATAGATAATCCAATATATATTTTTTCCATTTAGTAATTTATGTGAATATAAATTAAAAGATAGTAAATGTATTGAATCAATAAATACTTTATTTTAATAAGAAAAATTCAATAGGTATTGTAGCTCAATGATTAAAATTACCCATTTAACTAAAGAAGACAATAGGTACCTGAGGCCTAACCAAAAAATGATTACAAATAAGTAGGGGATACTTAACTTGTTCATGGAACTTAACTTGTGACATGTCGGTGTTCACCACCCACAAGTTAAGTGGTTGTGCTAGTTAAATAAAGTAATTTAAGATGTACGTATAATGTTGAAATTTAATATTTAATTTGATTTTTTTTAAATTTATTTGGAATGTCTTTTTTTTTTATGTATTATTGTGTGCAATTGTGAATAGAAGAAATAATTAATATTTATTTGAAGTAAAATTATCAATTCATAAATTTGATTGGTTAGAAAACTATTTACCTTATTTTTAAAAGGTACTCTTTCTCTCTCACATACATACATTAATTTTTTTTTATGGTTTATGTATATTATTAAGTTCAATATTAATTTTATAAATATATATAGATAATTCAATATTTTTTTTTCCATTTAGTAATTTATGTGAATGTAAATTAAAAGATAGTAAATGTATTGAATCAATAAATACTTTCTTTTACCAAGAAAAAATCAATAGGTATTGTAGCTCAATGATTAAAATTACTTACCAAATATCATGATCATTTCAAACTTATGGGAATAAACTCCATAATTTCATATTGTCAACTATATTAATAATAAGTGAAGAAAATTAAATTACATTACTCCCATCTATTGTAAAAAATTACTTATTCTCAATTATATTATTCACACTTGCATTATTTTCATGTAAATCCATGTCAAAATAACATGAAATATTATTATTCATTACAAGAAATCCCGTCTTAACTATAATATATCAAATTTCCAAAATATTCACATAAAAAACTCCATAATATTAACTATAAAAAACTTCATAATATTAATGGTATTGATGACACATAATTAAATTTCATATTTAATCAATAATATTGTATTAATTTTATGTAGAATTTTGTATTTAGAAAGAAATTTTATAATATTAACATTATCTTGTAAATCCACACATTAATAAGATACATGTTAACACATTAATAACTCTACTCGCATTACTTGCTTTTCACTAAATCTTTATATATTAATAACACTATTTTTGTAATATTCATTTTTCACTTAAATCTCATAGTGGTATGTGGCATCATCTATTTCATTATCCAATATCTTGGGCTAATGTATTCTAATCTTAGTTGATATGATATTTTTTTGTTTGCTAGTTTGTCTGTGACTTACAGGACTAGAATGTGGTTTAAGAAACTGCAAGCCAAGGACATTTACGTTGTCAAAATCACTCAGAGATGGCAACTAAATTGAGCCACACCAACCCTTAGTATGGGTGGATTTTGAGTGTCTCCTCCCAACTACCTTACAAGGTTTGAACTCAAGTCGCCATGCAGAACGAGGCCTGTCGAAACCAACCATGCTAGTGGGATTTGACCTCAGTTGATATTATTTATTTTAATGTAGATATTATTTTTTATATCTACTTTAACACTCAACATGATGTTAGCGCTAAAAGTTGTCCTTTGACTACTTTAAGGGCAAGTTTAGCACATCTTGAGCTTGTGATAACTTTGTGTAAAGAGTGATAAGATTTATAAGGCAGGTCTAGTAGAAAAGGTTACAAGGATAGAAAGTGTAGTATTTAGAAGGATAAATCTCTAACACTTAGGGTGAAATTTTATAGTTCAAAGGAAACTCACTTAAAGTACAAACTGAATATGAATATAGCAGAAATTCAATTGCATAAAACATAGGAAAGGAAACTATGTTTCAGGAATTAAATCATATACTGTATCATTCATAAACTGAAAGAAGTGTTTGAATACAATTTCATAGTCCAGGCAACCAACATAGAACTCTAACTGTGCATTGTTCTGAACTTAAAAAGTCACAATTGCATTGCAAAAGCTCTGTATTTAAACAAGTAATCATAATCATGAAAAATAAATCCACAGTCTGTAAGATAAATGGATGATAACAAAAAATGAAACATCATCGTTTGTATTAGATCCAGAGAAAAATATGTACATGAAAATGATGTCCGTTGTAGTATTTCCACTTTAACCCATGCTTCTTGCTAAGAGGAAGAACTTGTTTTCATTTCCAAAAAATAAAATTTATAACAAATACAATGTCTAAGTCAATCCTTTGCAAGAAATTTTCTCTCGAATCTGGAAATTTGCTGGCCAATTGTTGAATTTGGATTTACTCAATATCTTCTGCCTCCAAATCTGGAAGCATATCCCCTGTTGTTAATTTCTATCCAATCCAGAGTTGATTTGTCAAGCAAACTGCCAAAAGTTCTAGATCTTAGCTAATATTTTGTTGATTTTCTGCTGAAAAATTGGAATCAATTGTTTGAGCGATATGTTGATGTATATGTAACTTCGGAATGTATTTCATCTATGTATTTCATATATATTTATTGTACCCTTATTATAGATGTGTTATTCCTCTATAAGGAAGTGTCGTCATGTGGATTCACAAGTGTCGCAAGTGTGTGTACTTGCCGATGGGTTATTAGACCACCATGTGTGGGGTCGGCCCTGAAATATATATTATATTGTGGATGTATCTAGATAGACAAGTCGGCCCCATAGTGTAACTGGGCAAATAGGTTAAGTATAAATAGAGATCCGAAGATCTCTATTTGTATCATTCGGAAAGTCACACTTCTCTCACTCAGAAAAGTGGCACACTAGTGAGGAGAAGGATCATTTGTTACTAGGAGACTATCTCAGTGTATTTTGGTTGTACTTTGGTTGAGCCATTGCTCTCTCTATCTCTGAGGAAGTTGTGGGGTTTTTCACCTTAGGGTTTTCCCCACGAAAACTCTGTGTCTCTTGTCTCTCATGCTTTTGATTCTTGTGATGCTTGTGATGCTTATTGTGATTGTTATGCATTGATATACTGTATATGTTATTCTCTCAGTGAAGATCCTAGAGTATTGTGAATTAATGCTCAAAATTTAATATGGTATCAGAGCTAACCTGAGAAGAAGACATTTTGCAGAGACGGAAACTTGAGTTTCTTGTTTATTGGGTTTCTCTCCACAGATTTTGGAAAAGCAGTATAGTAGATTGACTCTACTCATCAAGGAGAATCTATCTGTCTAATCAAAATTCAATTCTGAGCATTTTCAGATTTGGCCCTAAAAATTAGGGTTTCCACAAAAATAGGAATTTCTGGAATCTGAAGACATAGCTGGAAGCTCCTTGCAAAAATCGAAGTTTAGAGCTTTGGATCGAGATTTTTGGCCGGGTAGATCTCCGGGAAACTCAAACCCTAATTCAGGGCTCTCCCTAGTGAACCCGGGAGGACAAAAAGACAAATATGAAGGGTAAAACTTTACTGATATCAAATTCTGAATACACCAGGCTGATCAGCTCATCAAGGCGCATCTTTCTATCCTTTCAGAAAGTTGAAATTCACATTTTGAATTTTTAGGGTTTTTTCGACAAACCCTAATCTGGGACCAGATCCAGTCTTCAACATTTCAAGTGGTAAGACCTAAATATTTTCTATTTCCATTTGAAGTACTCTTTAATATGTCTCACCACACCAAGCTTGAGGATAATCTTGAAGGGGCTGATAACTTCTGAGCTTGGAAGTATAGGATTGGGTTAATCCTGGAAGAAAATGAGTTGGACTCATATATAAAAGAAGACATCCCTATCCCAGAGGATGAAGAGGCCAAGGTATTTCATAAAAAGAACTTGGTCAAGGCAAAGAGAATAATTGCTAATTCTATTAAAGACCATCTCATACCCCATGTGTCTTCTCTAAAGACACTTAAGGAGATGTTTGACTCTTTGACCAAGCTATTTGAAGGGAAGAACATAAATCGAAAGATGACCCCGTGGAACCAATTGAAAGGAGTAAAGTTTCAAAATGGAGAAACCATTCAATCTTATTTTTCTAGGGTCTCCCAGATTAAGGAACAACTGGAAGCAGTAGATGAAATAGTGGAGAATGGTGAAGTTGTCATGACCACTCTGAATGACCTACCTAGGTCATGGGACTCCTTTATTCAAGGAATCTGTGCAAGAAAGAAGTTGGTATCCTTCAACATACTACGGGAAGAATGCTCACAAGAAGAAGCAAGGCTTGTGGCACGAGAAGAAAAGACGGGCAATGGAGATCAAGCTCTTGCAGCTCACACCAAAAGAAGCAAGCCCAAGAAGGAGCACTCTCCCTACAAGAGATCCTATCAAAAGAATAAGAAGGATCTAAGATGCTTCACAAGTAATGAGAAGGGTCACTTTGCTTCAGATTGTCCCAAGAAAAAAAGGGATAATAACAACAACTCCAGCAAGAAGAAGAAGGGCATCAAAAGAAAGTTCCATGCTCATGCTGTTGAGGATGATGAACCTCCAAAGAAGAAGGCTAGGGCAGAAAGTGATGATAGTGATGATGACTCATCAAGTGAAGAAGAGTATGTTCTAATATCTGCTCTCACAGGTACTATCTCCCATGGTTGTAATGATTGGTTGATTGACAGTGGGGCTTCCAAACACATGAATGGGTTTAAGGAATCTTTTGTGAATCTATCTGAACATGAATCACCCCATAAGGTGAAACTTGGGGATGATTATCAATACCCAATCAAAGGAAGTGGTGAAGCCTCCTACAACCTAGATTCTGGAAAATCTTTGAAGATGAAAGAAGTCCTTTATGTACCCGGGCTCAAGAAGAACTTACTCTCCATCTCTGCTTTGGATGCAAAAGGTATGAGGGTTGCATTTGTGGATGGCCAAGTCCTAATGTGGCCAAAGGGAAAGACCATAGATGATGCAGTAGTGATTAGAGAGCAAGAGGGAGGTTTGTATAAATTGAAGGGACAACCTGAACATGCCATGGTGCATGAATCCATGGAGCCAAGTGAACTTTGGCATAGAATACTTGCTCATATGCACTATAGGGCACTTCCAATTGCAAGAAAGGCTGTAGAGGGTCTTCCTGAAATCAAGACCAAACATGAAGGTGTTTGCAAAGGATGTGCAAAAGGTATGAATATTAAGAAGGATTTCCCAAGCAGTGAAAGCAAGGCAAAAGATATCCTGGAAATCATCCACTCAGATGTATGTGGTCCTATGTCATCCAGTTCTCTTGGTGGGTATGTTTACTATGTCTCATTTATTGATGACTTCTCTAGGAAGACTTGGGTATACTTCTTGAAGAACAAAGATGAGGTGTTTGATAAGTTCAAGGAATTCAAAACCTTGATGGAGAATCAAACTGACAAGAAGATCAAAACATTCAGATCCGACAATGGTGGAGAATTCACCTTAGGTGACTTCAAGAAGCTTTGTAGTGATTTAGCGATTAAGAGGGAGTTGACTGCTCCTTATAATCCTCAATAGAATGGAGTTGCAGAAAGGAAGAACAAAACTATCATGGAAGCAGTAAGGGAAATGCTTCATGACTAGGATCTACCTACGCATCTATGGGCAGAAGCAGCTAGAACAACTGTATATGTGCAGAACAGAACACCCCACAAGATATTGGACAACAAGACACCAGAAGAGGTCTTTTCTGGTAAGAAACCTGAAGTCAACCATCTCAGAATATTTGGTTGTCTAGTATACACTCATGTCCCAAAGGAAAAGAGGACTAAACTATATCCTTCGGGAAAGAAGGGTATCTTTGTGGGTTACAGTGAAAGCTCGAAGGCTTACAGAATATACTTTCCAGGGTTCAAGAAGATTGATGTCAGCAGGGATGTAACATTTGATGAAAACTCAACATTCATCAAATAAAGGAAGGCACCTATCGAAGTTTATGAAGAACCTAAGGAAACTAGATTTCAAGACACTACCATGACTGAAGCAGTTCCAGAAGTTGTTCGTGAGTTTGAAGATCCGAAAGAACCTGTAGATCCACCCCGTTAGGATAAATCTCACAAGAGGAAACCTGCATGGGCTAGAGAGCTCATTCAAGATGCAGAAATATTTGGCATTCCAGAAGAAGAACACAAAGCAAAGAAGAGAACCATATCACATACCAGCTATGTTGCTTTACTCTGTGACATTATGAACAAAGAGCCTTCCAATTATGAAGAAGCAGCGGAAAAGAAAGAATGGAAGGATGCCATGGTTGAGGAATACCAATCAATAATGAAGAATGATGTTTGGGATGTTGTCCCAAGACCTAAAGAGAAGTCTGTTGTGACTTCCAAATGGATCTACAAAATCAAGCATGCTGCAGATGGCAGTGTACAAAAACACAAGGCAAGATTCGTAGCTCGTGGATTCTCTCAGAAAGAGGGAATAGATTATGAAGAAACTTTTGCACCTGTAGCCAGGTATACTTCCATCAGAACAGAACTTGCCCTGTCTGCAGCAATGAAATGGAAAATACACCAGATGGATGTCAAGACTGCTTTCTTGAATGGTGTAGTTGAAGAGGAAGTATATGTGGAGCAGCCACTCGGTTTTGAAATACATGATAGGGAGTCATATGTGTGCAGATTGAAGAAAGCCTTGTATGGCTTGAAACAAGCTCCCAGAACCTAGTATGGTAAGATGGACAGTTTCTTATCTAGTTTGGGCTTTACCAAGAGTAAAGCGAATTCCAACCTTTACTACAAGGTTGAGGAAGGGAATCCCGTGATTCTACTCCTGTATGTGGATGACTTATTTGTAACAGGAGATGACAGACTGATTGCAGATACTAAAAGGAAGCTTGCTGATGAGTTCGATATGAAATATTTGGGAATGATGCATTATTTTCTAGGTATGGAGGTGCGATAGAGTGCAGGTGGAATTTTCCTTGGTCAAGGAAAGTACACAGTAGATATCCTGAAGAGATTCGGGATGATGGATTGCAAGGCCATGGCCACACCTATGGCATCGAATCTGAAGCTTCTATGTGATGCTTCATCTAAGCCGGTTGATGTCTCTATGTATCGTCAGATGATTGAGTCCTTGATGTACTTGATGAACACGAGACCAGATATTTGCTTTGCCGTCAACACATTGAGCCAGTTCCTGAAGGATCTGAGGAGTGTTCACCTGGTTGCTGTAAATCATGTTCTGAGGTACCTGAAGGGTACAGTGGATTATGGGCTCAAGTATGAAGCGAATCAAAAGTTTAACCTGCAGGGTTATGTTGATTCAGATTGAGCTGGAAGTGCTGCAGATAGGAAGAGCACATCCAGATGCTGCTTCAGTATGGGATCAGGTGTGATCTCTTGGTTTAGCAGGAAGCAGTCCTGCGTAGCACTGAGTACAACTGAGGCAGAGGATGTTGCAGCCTGTTCAGCTAGTTGTGAGGTAGTATGGCTATGGAAGCTACTGTCTGAGTTATTTGATCTCCCATTGGATGATACTGGTATCTTTTGTGATAACCAGAGTTGTGTGAAGCTGTCCAAGAACCCAGTGTTTCATGACAGGTCGAAACACATAGAGATCAAATATCACTATATCAGGGATATGGTGCAGAGAGGAGCTGTGAAGCTCCTGTACATTGCGATGGACAAGCAGATTGCAGATGTGCTGACGAAGCCACTAGCCAGGGTGAAGTTCAAGTACTTCAGGGAGAGGCTTGGTGTTCTTCAGATTGATGACACTTCGAGGAAGAAGTGATGGACACATTTGCTGAAGCCATTCCAAGCATGTTGGAAGGAGGATCCTTCACATGTCTATGGATGTAAGCACTGGATGATGAGCATCAGGATGATGTTCTGGTTTCTGCTTTGTATGATCAGTTGGATTATTTTTATATGTATGTATGCATCATGTTGGATGTTGGATATGATTAGTTGGATCATTTATATGTATATGCATGTACACATCATGTTGGATGTTGAATATGATCAGTTGGATCATTTATATGTATGTATGCATCATGTTAGATGCTGGATATGATTAGTTGGATCATTTATATGTATGTATGCATCATGTTGGATGCGGGATATGATTAGTTGGATCATTTATATGTATGTATGCATCATGTTGGATGCTGGATATGATCAGTTGGATCATTTATATGTATGTATGCATCATGTTGGATGCTTGGACCATGTATCTGTATATGTATCAGGTTGATACATTGTATGATCTGATGGATCATGTATGGTGATATGTATCATGTATTTGTATTTGTATCAGGTGGATACACTGTATGATCAGGTGGATCATGTATGATGATATGTATCAGGTAGATACTTGGTATGCATCAGGTAGATGCATTGTATGATCAGGATGATCATGGATGACGAGCTTCAGGATGTTGCTCCATATGACATGCAGCAGGATGTTGTAGTGATGATGATCAGGATGATCATGTGTACATCAGGATGATGTATGGTGATTATCAGGTTGATACTCTATGGCCGTGGATCAGGTTGTGCAGATGAGAATATAATTTGTCCCTTGGAGATTTGCAGATAGTCTTTCGAGGTTTTTCCTATGGCATGTAATCTGGCAAATGCTCTTTCAAGGTTTTGCTCTAGGAGGACATATAATTTGGCCCTCGGAGATCTGCAGATAGTCTTTCAAGGTTTTGCTTATGGAATATAATTTGTCCCTGGGATATTTGGCAGATGCTCTTTCGAGGTTTTGTCCTTTGGCATATAATATGTCCTTGGGAGATCTGATAGGTTGGGCTGTGTGCCCGGAATAAGTCCTGGGATGCTCTTGCGAGGTTTTGCCATGACCACATATAATCTGTCCCTGGGAGATCCTATAGGTAGAGCTGTGTGCTTGTAACAGCCTGGGATGCTCTTGCAAGGTTTTGTGGTGACCACATATAATCTGTCCCTTGGAGATCCTATAGGTAGAGCTGTGTGCTCGTAACAGCCTGGGATGCTCTTGTGAGGTTTTGTGGTGAGGTCACATATAATATGGCCCTGGGAGATCCTATAGGTAGATCCGTGTGCTCGTAAAAAATTGAGATGCTCTTTCGAGGTTTTGTGACGCACGTAATAAGTCCTGAGGATTCCACAGTATGGCCAGTGATGATGAAGACCTGCAGGTGGTGGGCCTACATCTAGTATGAAAAAGGAATGGCTCTGTAGAAATTCCTATGATGAGTAGAGTCAGAGATTGGTTGAGATAGCAGCAGCAGTGACGATGATGATGACGATGCATCGATGACGATGATCCCGAGAAGAAGACTTGTCTAGCAGATCTATGTCGATAAATACCTTCCTAGTTAAGAGGGAGTGTTGATGTATATGTAACTTAGGAATGTATTTCATCTATGTATTTCATATATATTTATTGTACCCTTATTAGAGATGTGTTATTCCTCTATAAGGAAGTGTCGTCATGTGGATTAACAAGTGTCGCAAGTGTGTGTACTTGCCGATGGGTTATTAGACCACCATGTGTGGGGTCGGCCTTGAAATATATATTATATTGTGGATGTATCTAGATAGACAAGTCATCCCCATAGTGTAACTGGGCAAACAAGTTAAGTATAAATAGAGATCGGAAGATCTCTATTTGTATCATTCAAAAATTCACACTTCTCTCACTCAGAAAGTGGTGCACTAGTGAGGAGAAGGATAATCTGCTACTAGGGGACTATCTTAGTGTATTTTGGTTGTACTTTGGTTGAGCCATTGCTCTCTCTATCTCTGAGGAAGTTGTGGGGTTTTTCACCTTAGTGTTTTCCCCACGGAAACTCTGTGTCTCTTGTCTCTCATGCTTTTGATTCTTGTGATGCTTGTCATGTTTATTGTGATTGTTATGCATTAATATATTGTATATGTTATTCTTTCAGTGAAGATCCTAGAGTATTGTGAATTAATGCTCAAAATTTAACACGATATCATCAAATATTTGAAATGATAAATGGTTGATACTATACCTTCAAATATGGATTTGAAATATGACCACTCTTAATCCTTCTTTTTATTTGATGTGCATTGAAGATGGATGGGTGTCCATGTGGAATGATGATAAGGCATTTGAAAATCGGTTGTAACAAATTTCTAGGAAATTTCGTTCTGAACAGAGTTGATTTTCTCTTAAACCGTTGCAAAATTTGAAACACCGCACACATTGAATATAAATCAACCCATTTATGAAGTGGTTTTTTAACCGTTTGGACTAATTCATTACGGTTCGGCCGAAATTCATTCCCAAAATTTAATACCCAGAAAATGATGGGAACAGTCAACATATTTCTTAGATGTTGTTGCTTGAACCACCTCTCACATTCTATAGAAAAAAATATAAATGTGGGATATTGATTCCTCGGGTACTCTTTTAGTTAGTCCTCCAAGCACGGTCTATTAACCATCAAAGTTTCGACAAAACCCATGCTGCTTGCTTGTTGTAACCTTCAAAACATTGACAAAACTCATAACAACCAACTTCCTAAAATAAATGTTTGCATTCAGGATAAACATCTAGTAACACACCATGAATCTCACAATGCACTAGATTTCTGCGTTTACGGGGTGCCATAATAGAATATGTGATAAAGTAGCTTAAGAATGAGGATCTAACAGGGCACATATCCATTTCCAAATAATTCTACTTGATGATGTAGCAGTCTTCATACGGCTGATTTAACAGCTGGGAATAATCGACTTGAAACATAAGGCGGTGGCATGTTTCATTACAACACGTTTCTAGCCAACTAATTGTGATTTTACAATGACTTGATGCTAACAAGATTGTATTTTTGTTTCATAATTGAATATGATTCTTCAGTGTACTGAAGAATGAGAGCTCATTTTGTAGTATTTGAATAAAGTCGATAGAATTTTTCACTGAAGAATGAAAACTCCTTCTTTAGTGCCTATAGAACCTTAAATTTCACTAGAGAATGATAGAAATGATGATTCTTTGCAGAATAAATATGAAAAACATCTCCTGCACATTACCAAAATGTAACCAAAGATCTCTACAGACTGTGAAATTTCTATAATCATGTAGGAAATCAACTTGTTAAATCATTCAAACTTAAACAAGCAATAATGGGTAAAGCAAATCAGATAATTAAAAAATCAAGAATTGGTTTTGAACGAGGTTCATTAGGAATAAATTCTTGGGTAGAGGGCTCAAGTAAGTCTAAGAATTTTGGGAAGTAGATATGAGCACCACCATTGGCTCCATATGTGTAACATCCCGTAAAATACCAAAAATTTAATTTTTTTTAAAATATCAATAATTATTGAAGTTTTTAATGCGGAACATATAAAATAGTTGAATCTCTTAACTAGGATAATTAATAATGATGACACACCGAATTTCTCAAAATAAAATATGATGTTAGTTGTAATTGCTATTGCGGATTAAATGGATGCTAATCTCTTTAAAAAAAGGCATTTTATGATCATAACACAAGAATACAATCTTCAGATTTGCTTAAAATCTAAATGTAACTTTATGTTGTACGTAGGTTTGTATTATTATAATTGTCTTGATAATGTGCTGACAGTTTGTTTTGTATGATGACAAAGGGGTCCTACGAGGTACCCCGGGGTTTACTTAGCTACGTTTAGCTAAGGCATTTGAATCCTGTTTCCATGTGTAGAGCGCAGGTAAGAAATTCTACGACAAACATGAGTTAAGAGTACATGTGTCTTTCAATTCATCGTCAATGTAATATGAAAAATACTAAGTAGTTCCTTGCAAAACATGTTACTGGAGGTATGGATATTTTGGTTCCAATTCTAGTTTACGTGCTCGCTTACAAACTCTTCATTTTTATTAAAATCACGTCGTCATTTTGTTTTTACATTACTATAATTATTATCTATGAGAAATCATCATAAAATAAATATTATTATTAATATCGAAACAGTGATACCAATGTCCAAAAGTAACTCTATTTGAAATCTTGTGGAAATAGTGTTTATACTATTTTCAAATTGAACTATCATTACATTTTTGCATCAACAGAACTTTAGACTATCCTAAAGTCTCGCATTTATCATTTGATTAACGTTACATAGTTAATATATGAAATATATAGTGATTATAGTATTATGCTATGAACTTAGCATTAGAGTGTGTATCAACACCACTTAAACTATACCTATAGTCTCACTTATATCAATTGATTACAATACATAGCTAACATATGAAATATATTGTGAATATAGTGCTTATGCTATGAACTAGCATTATAAAGTATATCATCACAACTTAACTATACCTAAATGACTATACATATATTATAGGAAAGAAATATATATACTCTAACTTAACTATGCGCCTTCGCACCATACAATAGCATGTGATATTATTATTGTCACGATGCCTGAAACAAACCTTCGAAACTATATTAAATGTGCACTATGTATCTAATATTGAAATGATTTCAATGGTGACAGGGTAGTAAATCTCGTACTTGGTATGCTTTCGAACTGGCAATGACAAGTCCCAGCATTAATGTCGCTCAACTGCTAAGTGAGGTGGAAGCTTTGTTGGATGTCTCCACGTGATTGTGTTTACAAATAGCACCATATATTGCTGAGTTGTTCCATGCACTAGCCTTCGGTCTGCTGATTTGGCAATTAGTAGATGCAACAATCAATGCAGTATTGAATGCAATGATCTCTCGAATCTAAGCGTTCTTGACTGGTAGCTAATCCATCGTTGATCTTTACAAGATCTAGGGCTTGGAATGAAACCCTAGTCTTGCGTTGGTAAGTAACCAAGAATTGTTTCCTAGCATTCATTTCGTGTTTTTGTGGTAAAGTTTGGGGAGCCGACAGTTTGTTGCACTGTAGGGTTTAGAGTTTGTTGTGAGGAGGAATCCTTCCTCGGTTTCGAACCATAGACCTGTGAGATAGAGTTTATATGTTACAGGCTTAAGATATCATGCAATAGAGCCACGATACAACCATTATAGTTGTGAGGAGGTTCTTTTGTCAGTTTGTTGAGTGTAATTCGAACTGGAGTTCGATTCTCCAATTTATGAAATTGTCTTCTAAGTTTTGAAATCGTATTTGCTACAACTGCTATCAGGCATTCGTCATTTTGTTGGTATGGGGTGTCTCAATCCAGAAGCTTCGTCGTTAAGGTAAGTTTTCGAAGTTAATGACTGTAATACTGCAATACTTACTTTATAGCTACATTTTTCTTGTTTTAATCCTTTTGAACTGTCACTGGCAGGTGATACTGCGTTGGAAGGTTTCTATGGATAAGATTTGGAATAGGGATGCTACAACTACTTCCTGGTAAGCCTCGGTGGTTCTTGAAACCTCATAGGTGCCTTTGGCATGGTTTAATTGGTGATTACTGTGTGACGAGAGTTGGAACTATACGACCCTGTTTGGAGTATTGGCCGAGTGTTCAGTTTTTATTTGAATATTACTATGAAGAGGATAAAAACTCAATATTAAATTTCTATTCGGCTCTGTAATGAATGCTGCGTCGTCTTGAACTTGTTTTTGTGCTTTTGGTTGTTTAAGGGGAAAACCTTGTGTAAATTTGGAACCTCGAAAGGTCTACGATGTAAACTCTGTTGAAATTTTACTTATAATTTTGAATACGAAGCTTAAAGAGCCGAGGGTTCACTCTCTTCTGTAGAACAATGGCTCGTCTTGTACTGGAAAGTTATAATTTTGTTTAAATAAAGCTTAAGAAAAACGTTTGTATAACTATTGGTTTGGTTTCGAACAACCATAGTTGTTTCTGGCCGAAAGTAGTGGGTTGCATAACTATTGATACATCATCCCTGTACTTTGTATCGTTTTTGAAATTTAAGTTTGAAATGATGTTGTGAAATTTAGTCTTTCATATGTTTTGAAATGGCTAATGCCACGGGGTTTGATTTTGTTTCAATGAATGAAACCCTACCCTGTAGGTTTCATTGGAAACCTTGCTTGTGTTGAGAATTCAAGCCTGAAAACTAGGTCTTAACATGTGCAAGTAAATGGTTTCGATAATGTGTATGTTTTCTTGTTAGGGTTGTAAGCTATTTGTTAGACATCGATAGTAAAATCACGATTCCTGCTAAGTGATAATAAGTGTCTTGTTGATATTCTTAACATGAATAAAAGATAGTAAGGTTATATAAAAATATGATTTAGGGTTTGGAAATTCATGTCTACTATAACCTTAGAAATATTAACAGTGTTTTCCATGAATGGCTTGATAAGTAATTTATGGAACTATGTACTAAATAAACATTTAGAATCTAGGGTCTGTGATATCTTAGGGTTTTTATTTTTACAGTGAAAGTATTTATATCTAATGATTGAAATCTATATTAATATAGATGTGATAAATAGTGATGAAAATAATAATAAGTGTTTACTTATCAATTGTAAGTAACACTCTGTTATAGAGAATGATTTGCAGCTGCTATATTTCTTAGAATATGAAGTGCTTGAAAACATTGAATTTATAATATTGAAATGCATATTATTACTATATGAAATGGATGGAGTTGAATTGGAAAATATAGACCTATACATAAATAAAAGTGTTCTTCTTTTATCATGAAATATTGGAATACTATACATCTGTTTACACTATGCTGTACTATTTCCTAAATTTTAGACATGATTGAAATGACCAAATTTAACAAGAAATACTACTGTGTTTAACTATTCATTCAAATGGCATTCTGCCTATCACTCATCTCTGTTAATTGTACTTTTTTGTACTAGAGTACTATACATATAATAGTATGGGAAAAATACAGAAAAGAATTTAATCATTCATTTAATTTACTTAATCATTCTTAAAACATATCATCCTTAAGTTGGAAAATAAAATAGTTTCTTCTGTATAACTGTAAATAGTAATTCTACCATGCAGAAAACATTTAACAGTAAACAAAAGTAAGAATAGTAGAACTTGGTTGACTGTAGGAGAAACAAACATCCCAAGGAACCTATTCCACCCAACCTATTCCTGAAGACAACCAAATTATTTGCCTTAGGACCTTCGAGCTTGTTCATTGAACCACTAGGAATAAGAGTCTGTAGAAGCCTTAGTTCATCAACTTGCAGTAGAATATAGATTATCCAGTCATAAAGACTCAGTAGTCAAAGAGACCTGCACTAGCACTTCTGGTTTTCCTTCTCAGAATAATTAGCAGACTCACAATTGCACACTCACATAGCCTCCCTATTCGAATCTCTTAGCGATCACTTGATACACTTGAGGAAATATTTATACAGAAAATATTGTAGGAGCTGCCTGCTCAATTCGAAATTCCTTATCTAGGCTTCTTAGGCCTTTTTAGTGGTTAACTGGCAATTAATAAGCTGACTGCTCTCTCCCACCCACCTGGGGGATAATGCCACAAATTTAGCAGTAGTTGTCTCATAACCAACAACTAGTGGTGGATTGAAAATGCTGCCATCTGTCCCATGCCTTCTAACAGCTTCCATTCCTCCTAGTGGGTCAGTGAACACTCATTTAACAATTCCTTTGGGTGTTTGTCTCCTATTTTAATTTATTTAATAATAATAATCAGTAATTACAATCATCCTTGACCAAACTTGGTCATAATTACAAAACTTTGTAATTATAATTTAAAATAAAGTATTTTGCAAATAAAATAAATACTCTCAAAATTTGGGTAGGTGACATACACCCCCCCTTAAGTCTCAACATCGTCTTCGATGTTGTTTAATCACTCTCTGAGTGTTCCTGAAATAGAGTTGGGTATGTTGCCTGCATACTACTCTCCAAATCCCAGGTTGCCTCTTCTGGGCTAAGGTGCTTCCATTGCACCTTTACCTGCCCAATGGTGCAATTACGGAGTAGAGTTTCCCTCCTTTCAAGGATACAGTCCGGTTCCACCTGAAAATCGCTTTCTTGTCCCACTTGTACATAATTCCAATTTACAACATGAGTAGCATCATGTACATACTTCTTTAAAAATGATATATGAAAAACATTACGTATCTTTAAATTTGGTGGCAAAGCTAGTTGGTATGCCATGGGTTCAACCCTTGACAAAATTTCGAAAGGACCACAATACTTTGGTGCCAACTTGGCATAGCTTCCCAATTTCAATGAACTCTTTTTCGGTCTTACCTTAAGAAAAACATGTTCACCAACTTGGAACTCTTTATGAGTCCTTCTAATATTTGCTTGACTCTTTTTCCTATCTTGGGCGGCTTTAAATTTCTTTGTACCTGTTTCACAATTAGTTCTAATTCCTGCAATAATTCAGGTCCTAAAATAACTCTATTTACTGGGTCATTCCAAGAAACAGGTGTATCACATTTCCTACCATAAAGAATTTCAAAAGGGATAAGCCTGGTTGATGCATGATAATGGTTAAAATATGCAAATTCTGCTAAATGCAAGTAGTCCTCCCACTTACCAGGATGGTCCTTAACATACATCCTAAGCATGTCTTCCAATACCCGATTCACCCTTTCTGTCTGTCCATCCGTTTGTGGATGAAATGTTGTGCTGAAGTTAAGGTTGTATTCAACCTTTTAAACAAATACTTCCAAAAGTTTCCAGTAAACTTAGAATCACGGTCTGAAACTATCAATTTTGGTATCCCATGTAATTGAAAAATATGTTTGATGAAGATTTCTGCAATGTCAGGAGCCTTATGAGTAGTCTTTACAGGAATAAAATGTGTTGCCTTGCTGAGTTTATCCACTACCACCATGATAGAGTCATTTTGTTTCTAATTTTTGGGTAGTCCGGTAATAAAATCTATGCTTATAATCTCCCATTTCCAGCTAGGTATAGGCAACGACTGTAACAGTCTAGCCGGATGCTGATGTTCAACCTTCACTTTTTGACAGTCTAAACACTTAGCTATATATCCTGCTACTTCATCCTTCATTCTGGGCCAATAGTACTCTTTCCGTAACATAGTGATGGTTTTCTGATAACCTGGATGACCAGAATAATGACTTTTGTGCATCTCATATAAAATCAAAATTTTTACTTTTGGTATGTTGGGTACATACAATCTATTTTTGTACAATAACAACCCATTTTCTTTTAAACTGTAATCTGCCATAGAATTTTCAGAATTGTTGTCTGCTGTCCTTTCTTGTAATTTTCTATATTCTTTATCCGTTTCAATCCCTTCAAAGATCCGATTTTCTAAATCTGTTGAGTATGTACTGATGGCTGAAATAAAATTCAACTTTGCTTTACGACTTAATGCATCAGCAACCTTGTTCTCTTTCCCTTTTATGTGCTGAATTTCGAAATCATATTCACTTAGAAAGGTTAACCATCTAGCTTGTCTAGCATTCAAATTTGTCTGATCTAATAAATAATTCAGCCCCATGTTATCTGTCAACAAGGTACATTTTCTTCCAATAAGGTGGTGATGCCACATTTTTAAAGCGTGAATTACTGCTAGTAACTCCAAATCATAAGTAGAGTAATTTTTCTCATGTATTTTCAGCTTTGTAGATTCGTATGCAACAACATGTCTCTCTTGTGTTAGGACTCCACTGAGTCCGTCATTACATGCATCGGTGCATACTATAAAATCCTTATTAGGATCTGCAATCCTCAGAATAGGCGTTGTAGTTAGTAATTCTTTTAACTTCTTGAAACTATTTGAACATTTCTGGTCCCATACAAATTTCTTCTCCTTCTTCTGTAAGGAAGTTATGGAGTTTGCAATCCTTTAAAAACCTTCTATAAATTTTCTATAATATCTAGTAATACCCATAAATGATCATACATTCGACACATCCTTAGGAACCGACCAATCATTAATGGCTTTTATCTTATCGGGGTTAACCGAGATTCCTTCTTTAGAAATTATGTGTCCTAAATACTGAATCTTATCCTTGTGAAAGTCACACTTACTAAACTTAGCATATAACTGATAATCTCTCAGAACTTGTAAGATAATACGTAGATGTTCGTCATGGTCTTCTTTACTTTTAGAATATACTAGAATGTCATCTATGAACACAATAGAAAACTTATCCAAGCATTTGTGCATAATATTGTTCATTAAACACATAAATACAGCTAGGGCATTAGTCAATCCAAATGGCATGACTACAAACTCACAATGTCCATATCGAGTTCTAAAGACTGTTTTAAAAATATCCTCATCCTTCACATGAACTTGATGATATCCTGACCTTAAATCAATCTTTGAAAATATCGTTGCTCCACACAGCAGATCAAATAGATCATCTATGCGGGGAAAAGGATATCGATTTTTTATTGTCGTCTTATTCAGTTGGCGATAATCTATACAAAGCCTTAGAGTGCCATCTTTCTTCTTAACAAATATAATAGGTGCTCCCCAAGGAGACACGCTGGGTCTTATATAGTTTTTATCAATCAGTTCCTTCAACTGTGATTTCAACTCATTTAATTCCAGTATATTCATCCTATATGGATCTTTAGAATTCGGCACTGCTCCTGGTATTAACTCGATGGTAAAATCTAGGTCTCTCTTAGGGGGTAATCCTGGAATCTCTTGAGGAAAAACATCTTGGAAATCCTTTAGGACAAGTATATCTTCTAGTTTCAATTTGTTCTCTTTAGTAATCAACTCATCATTCACTACATTAACTGCAAACATTTTACATCCTTTTCTAACTGCTCTCTTTACTTGCATAGCTGAAATCTGTCTAAGTGATGTCTTTCTTGGAATACCTTTTACTTCTACTGTTTCTCCTTCATCATTTAAACAAGTAAAACTTTTCTTATAACAATTCAAAATGACATGATGGGCTTCTAACCAGTCCATTCCAATTAAGATGTCATAGAATCCTAAAGGTAAAACATTCAACTTGGTTTGTGTCTTTAACTAATTCATAGATAAAACACAACTTTCAATAAAATCGGATACTTTTCTTTTTGTTTCTGTTGCTAGTCTAACTAACTAGGATTTATTGAATTTTTCTATTTTCAAATTAAAAATTTCTACAACATATGGTGATGTATAACTCAGGCTAGCACCTGGATCAATCAAAATAGTAACAGGGTGGTTTTGTAGCATACCTTCAATATCTACCATAGATAATTGATGCTCATCTTGCCTGTTGTCTAGTGCTGCATTAATTCTGGGCATCTCCCTTGTCAAGTCTCCCACAGTAGGTTCAGTTTATGTGGAATGAATATTGTTAGCTGTCCGCTTCCTCTTGGGGAATTCTAATGCATAATGAGGACCTTAACACTCAAAAAATTTGATAGGTTCCTTTTGGTCATTAGTTCTAGTAGCATTGGAAGTATTTCTAGGAGCTGTAAAATTCTGCTGCTGATTATTTTTGGGATTGTTTCCTTGAAAATTCCAATTCTGAAATTTTTTCTCTTGGAAACCAGAATTTCCACTAAACCTGAAATTTTTCTTTTTTAGCTCAAAGTTGCCAAGTTTATGATTTTTCCAGTTAGATATCCCTTCTCTTTTCCGATTAGTATCATAACAGAAAGTTGCTTTCCTCATGGCTCTTCTAAGGTCTTTGGATTGTCATACTATATTCTATCCTTGATGTTGAAAGGTAGACAACTCAGGTATCTTTGAATCTTTGGTTTTTCTTCCATGAGGTATGGCACATACCTCAACAAATTTAGAAATTTACTGTTCATCTCTTTCATGTTCATAGTCCCTAGCTTTAAATAATAGAACTCCTTTGATTTTTCTTCATAGTATTTTGTGCAGATAAGAATTTCTTCTTGAAGTATCTTTTAAAAGTGCTCTAATTCACATCCTTGTCTTTAATGCCCTTCACTCTTTTGATGTCCTTCCACCAAATATCTGCCTTCCCAATCAAGTTGTATATTGCCATCTTTGCATTCAATGATTCAGAATAATCATAAATTTTGAAGTACTTCTTCATGCCGGACAGCCATGCTTCTGTTGTCTCTCCTTTTTCAGTTTCACCATTGAAGGTTGGGGGTTTGATTTTCTTGAAGTCCCAAGAAATATGTTCATACTGTTTGTGAATATTTATTTTGGGTTTGTAGTCTCCTTCGCTGCTATCACTTGAATAATTTCGTTTCTTTTTGCATTAACATTGCTCAACTATTAAGTGAGGTGGAAGCTTTGTTGGATGTCTCAATGTGATTGTATTTACAAATAGCACCATATATTGTTGAGTTGTGCTATGCACTAGCCTTCGGTCTGCTGATTTGGCAATTAGTAGATGCAACAATCAATGCAGTATTGAATGCAATGATCTCTCGAATCTAAGCATGCCCGACTGACAGCTAATACACCCTTGATCTTTACAAGATCTAGGGCTTGGAATGAAACCCTAGTCTTGCGTTGGTAAGTAACCAAGAATTGCTTCTTGGCATTCATTTCGTGTTTTTGTGGTAAAGTTTGGAGAGCCGACAGTTTGCTGCAATGTAGGGTTTAGAGTTTGCTGTGAGGAGGAATCCTTCCTCGGTTTCGAACCATAGACTTGTGAGATAGAGTTTATATGTTACAGGCTTAAGACCTCATGCAATAGAGCCACGAAACAACCATTATAGTCGTGAGGAGGTTCCTCTGTTAGTTTGTTGAGTGTAATTCAAATTGGGGTTCGATTCTCCAATTTATGAAATTGTCTTTTGAGTTTTGAACTCGTATTTGCTGCAACTGCTATCAGGCATTCGTCATTTTGTTGGTATGGGGTGTCTCAATCCAGGAGCTTCGTCATTAGGGTAAGTTTTCAAAGTTAATGACTGCAATACTGCGATACTTACTTTATATCTACGTTTTTCTTGTTTTTAATCCTTTCGAACTATCACTGGAAGGTGATACTGCATTGGAAGGTTTCTATGCATAAGATTTGGAATGGGGATGCTGCAACTACTTCCTAGTAAGCCTCGATGCTTCTTGAAACGTCATAGGTGTCTTTGGCATGGTTTAGCTGGTAATTACTGGGTGACGAGTGTTGGCCCGGTTTTGCAACCAGGCTTAGTGCTATGGGCACCTGCTAACTAGTAGCAGCAGTTTCAATGGAAGTAAATAACAATAAACTAATTAAACAAGACTAATTAAGCAAATAACAAAAATAATTTAAAATCAAGAACAAGATAATGTAAAATAATGAATTTGTATTGAAAGAATGGGGCAAGCAAGTGCTTGCGGAATCAATACCTCTAATGATGAGGTTGAATGGCTCCAAGGATGAGCAACTCCAATATCCAATGGTCTCTTCTCCAATGTGGTTTGCAATGGCTAAAATGCTCAAGGGAGATTTCAGCAGCATAAGGATGAGATAATGGATGGATGTGAAATGAGGAGCCCCTACCACCTTTTTATAGGTTTTGGTGGTGGGGAATACCATTTGTGGTTTTGTGGAAACCAAATGGTATTAACCAACATGGTTTAGGTACTTTTCCCTCCTTTTTCCTTTTTTGAATAAAATTAATATTTTAATTCCCTTTTTAATATTTTTGGGAATTTGGACCCTTTTTGAGGGTTTTTTATGCTTTTCAGGAAAAATAATCTTTTTTAATGGCAAAAAGGGGTGTACTAAGGTATTTTGGTGACCTTTTGTTGGTTTCAGAGGCTCAGATGGTGGAAAAGTGGACAAATGGGTCATGTGAATAAGGGAATGAGCTAGTGAGCACTTTTTAGGTGTTAACAGATTGCCCCCTGATGTGTGAGGGCAGGAGCTCATCGTATGGCCGATAGACATCATAGTTCTTTTGTCTTTTTTCAGGGTTTTGGGAAGGAGAAGAGACCGATTGGAGATTGGAACCACGACCCTTGGAAGCTGCAAAAACAAAAAATATTACATGGCCTCAATGTGAATGAGGTATAATCTTTAATAATGGACGAGGCGGGCATTCCCATGCTCGTATCAAGACATATACATAACAATTAGTCCCAAGAAGGGGGATCTAATACAGAAAGAATCTACTGGTACATCATAATGGTCCAGGGGGGACATTATTTTGGGATGTACTCCTGATCATAACGGATCTCAATAATTGATACACTGGAATAATTGGTGAACTGCTGAAACTGAAGGTGTCCAACATCTGTATGGACTCAAAGATTATGAGTCATTTATGAGAAGTAATGTAATTGTGTACTCAAGGGAGTATGAAACTGGGGGACATCTGAATACTGTCGCCATACGCAACCCGGATATCTATAGGAACAGTGTAACTGGTTGTATCCAAAGGTAGACTCTCAAATGTGGAGGATTCAGAAGGTATCCGGGGTCTTCGACTAATAACTGAGCGGACCAATGCCCTGTGCGAGTCTCAACGATGCGATCAAGGTGTTGAAGTCGAGCATGTGAGAAACAACCATTTGGAGAGGCACTGAGGACTCTTCTCGAAATGATTCGTAGGCACTCATCATAAATGGGGATGAGTCCAAGACACAGGGACCTCTAGGTCTATCCTCTGAAATAAATGTGGTTGTCGTCGACAGAGGGAGACCAACAACTAACAAGGCAATGATGTTTCCTTGATAGGAGCACGAGGTGTAAAACTGAAGTGTTGTAGTACTGATGGTAGGACTGACATACTTGTGGGAATGGGAAATAACTGGGTAGACTCAAACTTCCTTTGTTCAGAGCATGATGACATGGTTGACCTGGCAGCGTAGGGAACTGACTTGTAGGTGTGGGGATCATTGCTTTGACTGAATGGTATATATTGACTCTGGGGGGAGGACGAGTTGATAGGTGCCGTCGAGGAATTATCAAGGTGAGATACTGCAGAATAATCTGAACAAAGGCGACCAAAATGGGGAAGCTGCCTAATGAGTAGATGTGATATGTTGTGGCGCCAAGAGGCACCATTGATTCCTTCTTCGTAGTTTTAATGAGCTCCAAGAAGGGATAAAAGTGTGCTCTGAAATGGTACGGTCCTGTGGATTTTGTGATCCCAGGACGGCTAATGCTCTTGGTTGCTTTCATGTTTAGAGAGTCTGAAAACGGTAAGTGGACTCTATTGGTGTTTCTTTTTCGTAAGTTTAGTCTCCAAGGCCCGAAAAAGCATAAAATGATGCGGATGGAGAACTCTTCTAGCCGATGTGACTAGAGTATACCTTTTTCGTAATTAGTCTACGAGGTCCGGAAAAGGGGTAAACTTATACCAGGTAGACGCCCTTTCAGATACGTTTAGCGAGCATGAAAGGAAGCAAGATTGCTCGGCGATCTTTTCATTGTTTTAGGAGTCAGAAAAGAGCTTAACAGAAACTCCCTAAGTGCCTTTTTCGTAAATGCCCCCAGTATCTCCGACGAGGATCACGATGATGATGAGTAGGAAAGGTTTTGGACCTGCCCCCATGTTGTGGACATGTGGTTTCCTGGTTGATTTGAAAGGGTTGAACCTGTGTGTCAAAGGGATCAATGGAAGGGACCGACTGGATAGAGGGGTATCCAGTGGAGATCGTATAAATGGCGGGGTCAAGGCCAGGCATTTCGGTATCTGACCAAGTAAAGACATCAGTGAATTCTTGGAACAGTTGTTGGTATTCTCCGATCTCATGCTTGCTGTGGGAGGTTCCTAATGTGATGGTATGAAGGGCACCAAGTGGGTCAGAGATGTCAATGTGGATGACGGGAGAAATATCGTCCATGGGATCCGTTAACCAGTCGATTTTAGTAGGAAGGAAATCCTTGGACTCAACCACGGATTGGGTAGCGATGGTGGATAAAGTCTCTTCAGGGAGGAAGTATGGACGATGGTGCATGTCTTCCCTGGGATAATCAAAGGTAGTAGGAGTCTCGAGAACCTCTTCATCATTGCGGGAGCTTTGAGTGGTCAAATCGAGTGATGAGGTAGTGGTAGTCGAAGAGATCATGTAGATGGTGTTAATCTCTCCAGATGAGGATGATGCAGGAGGGTAGATCTCCTCGATAGTAGGGGGTGCCATCTCTAGGTCCAAATTGTTCATCTCGTAGAGAGCTGCTCTGTAGTCTGGGATGTCAGGACAGTTGTGGGAGTAGTGGCCGTAAATACCGCATATCGCACATGGGTGGTTGGTACGCAGTGATTTATCACGAGGCATGGGGTTTGGATCGAGCTTGACCACCGGGATGTTGGGGTCGTCGTCCAGCATTTGCATGTGTTCCTGCAATGCAGGTAACTGTGGACACTGATGGGTTGGATGGCCTAACTCATCACACAGCGAGCATTTTGGAGGAGCACGGAATATGGGGGGAGGTTTAACTGCCTTGGGTGGGGGTACCGCAGTGTATGGTTGTGGGCCTCTGCCCCCAGTGGGCCTGATGAGTGGAGGGGGATTCGTCGATGACGAAGGAGTAGTGATACCGGGAGGTGGTTGGGTAGAAGTAACAATGGGTTGCACCGGTTGCAGGATGACATTTGGTGTCGGCGGTGGAACTGGAGGCGAAATATACCACACGGGTAATCCCAATGTTAACCCGGGTAGACTAAGGGTAGCCATAACCGGGGCGCTTACTACACCCGAAGGAGGAAATAGAAAGGGGATTGTGTGGATGGGTGTAACCCCAATGTGACTAGGGACCAATGGTGGTTTGGGTAACAAGGAGGGTTGATTACCGGGTGTTTGTGAAAGGGTGCAGAGGTTAGCGACGTGGGTCTCCGGTGACGGTGGTGGAATGACCTGGAATGTAGAGGTCATCGGCACCTCGGAGTAAATTCTGGGTCCTACCGAGGAATTGAATGAGGTAGTTGCATCACAAACAGGTTGTTCAACCATGGGGAGAACATTTTCAGGTGTGGCGGGGGCCTTGGGATCGTAGTAGGTGAGCTGGTCGACCTTGACCATGCGTCCCTCATGGGGGAACTGCATGGTGCGAAATACGGATGAGGCAACAGGCCGCATGGCATACATGTAGTTGCGACCAAGTAAAAGGTTATAGTCTAGTTGGGCATTGATGACCTCAATGTCAATGAGCATGGTTTTACCTGCCAGCTGGACAGGGACATTGGCTAAAAGACCTTGGGGTTGAGCCGAACGGCCGTTGTAGGCTCGTAATGCAGTGGTGGACTGCTGGAGAGTAGGGGATCCCAACTTCTGCAAAACGAATGTGGACATGACGCATGTGGAGGCCCCTTCATCGATAATGCACCTATGGATGACAAGATTCCGAACACAAACGGAAACTTGGAATGCTAAAGAGGAAGGCAGGCGGGGTTCAGACTGGTCTGAATCGAATGCGATCAACTGTGAATCATTGGGGTCAATGGCGTCAATGGCAGAGAGTAAAGTCTTGCGCTGTGAAGGACAATTTTTCAAAACTTCTAAAGCAGACATGGCTGCAGGAGACTGGGCTAAGTCGTCTACGATGTTGTAATTCGACGAATCCCGAGCATTGGGATTATTGTTGATACGACAAAGTGGGAAGCGAGGTGCTTTGGAAGCGCCATCAAGTGGAGCCGGAGGTATACGTAACGTTTGATCTGTGGGATTAACGTTAGTGTTCTTGTCGGCGGGAGGGGCTTTAGAGGTGGAGCCATATTGGTTCCAACGAGTTTGGAGGTTAGCATCGGCAGTCGACATCATCAACAAATGGTGAGTACTTGAATCGAACATGGGTTGATCAGGGGTTGCATAAGTGATCTGCTGTGGCGGCACGTTTACCTGAGGGGGGGCTAACGGCTGAGTGTTCACTACACCCTGGTTTGGGAAGGGGTTTTGCAGCACCAAAGGTTGATGTTGAGGTGGTGGAGGGTTGGGTGGCGGCTGAGGAGCCGCTTGCCCTTGACGATGGGCATCGTTGGTCCAGAGTTGCCGAGCTCGCTCCAAATGTGGGCAAGAATGCGTGTAATGACCATAGACCCCGCAGATAGAACAAGGGTGGTTTGTTCTAAGGTTGTTATTTCTAGGCTGCTTAGGATTCCGATCCGGATTGTGGTTGGGAGGAGCAGCATTGTTATTCTGCGGAGGATTGGGAGGTGGAGGACCTTGCTGATGTTGTTGGTTATTACCGCGGTTATGACCTCTACCACGGTTCTGTTGTGCACCTTGGTTGCGCTAGTTGTTTTGGTTCTGGGGCTGGTTGTGCTGTGTGTACACTTTCCCTTGAGCAGTGGGAGGATTTTGGTTCACCGCAGGTGCAGGAGCAGGTTGTGGTGGATAATAAGCCTATTGTGCTGGAGGTGGTCCAGTTGCCTGCTGGGGTTGTTGGTAACCCTGAGCTATTGGATAGTACAATGGTTGAGGTGCAGCTGGGGGGGGCGTATGCAGGTGGTGCATGACCAAAACACTGAGGTGGACATGAAGGTCCATGGGTATGGTGGTGATGTGCCATGGGAGCATACGAACTGGTTGCTCCAGACTGAGATGTAGCCCGCGAAAGGTCGGGACCATGGCTAGGATGTGTAATGGAAAACGGTTGGGGATGTGCAGCCATACGACCAATGATGCCATCAGCGGCATGGGATGCCCCCGGCGCATCATGTTGGGATGACTCGCCCCGAGGGGCGTCTGGAATAATGGTATACAGATAACCCGATTGGGCGTAAATGAGATCAAACTGTTGGGCTTTGAGGATGTCCTCTTCTTCAGACTGGGGTCTTTCGGATGCCACATCCTTCGCAATGAGAGGGAGAAGGGTTTTGAGAAACCAATCTAGGAAGATACGGTCGTCTAACTTGATTTTGCAGAGGCTTCGGCATCGACGCCACTCATGAATGTGGTCAGTGATGTGGGTGGCCGTGTTCTGTCTGCAAGACAGTAGGATCTCGACGCCCGCATCATAGCGGACAGGTAACTGAAAGAACTGCAGGAAGGTCGAGGCAAGGGAGGTAAAGGTGGCATGCATCCCATGGGATTGCTCGATATACCACTTGGCTACAG
Organism: Larix kaempferi; assembly: GCA_027924585.1. NCBI lineage: Eukaryota > Viridiplantae > Streptophyta > Pinopsida > Pinales > Pinaceae > Larix > Larix kaempferi. The sequence continues at coordinate 16,114,495 of BSBM01000136.1, forward strand.
AGCCAGTGAAGGTGCGCTGTAATAGACAAAGGCGGACAGAGTCGTCCACTATGGAGTTGGAGGAACACCATAGATGGAAGGACATGATATGGTTCTGGGGGTCCTCACCTGCCTTACCCTCAAACTTAGGGATGTCGGAGGGGAGTTTGGTGGGCATGTGAGGCCACGCAGGATCGTGTCTGATAGGGTCATTGGTGAGCTAGCTAAATCTGGCAAGTTTAGACTCGCCATATACGGTAAGCTAGCAGATGTAGTGACTGGGACTGGGACATGCCTAGTCACGGTGGTATGATGTAGGGGTCCAGTAGCACCTAAAGGTATGCTAGGTATTGCAGGTATGTGTCCTGCAATAGGTGTGGTCTGGTATGGGCCAGCGCCTCCAAGTGCAACATGGGTTACACTTGGGTTAGGAATAGTAGTGGCGATTCCTGGAATCTGGGTTGTGGGAATCAGAGGGGGTGTGACCCCTATGTTGGGCATACCCATAACAGGTGGTGGCCCTGTGCTGGGGATTGCTATAACAGGAGGTGGCCCTCTGTTGGGCATTCCTAAATGTGGAGTATCTTCCATATTAGGCATACCTAGCGGGGTAGGTGTTGCCATGGATGGCACTGCAGTAGAAGGGTCTGTAGACGTCTCTCCTATGGTGCTGGTGAAGAGTGGATCAAATGGTGTTCCAGACATAATGTTGGTTGGGAAAAACTCAGTGGGGTTTTCGTATTCTGCCTCAGAATCAGAAGTGAAGTGAGGCGTGTCAGAATCGGATGACTGTCTAGTTGACCGACGATGTGTCGAGTCAAGGGATAAGGCTCGGCGTCTGTGACGTGGAGAGCCAAGGAGGCTAAACTCTGGGAGTTCGCCCTGTAGAAAACAAGAGCGTCTAAAATTCTCAATGGTGAGAATATGTTTTTGTGTAAAAAATTTGTTTAAGTATCAGGTGGTGATATATATATAAAAGACTCAAAACCCTAATGCAACCAAGGGTGCAAGAAGGGGAGTGAAAAAAAGAAGGCTCTCAGGACAAAAAATCAACCTAAAAAAAGGCACTTATTCTAGCAGCTATGCTACAATAAGTGGAGGAATGCAACAAATGGTCAGAGTACCAACATGCAAATGACTTCTATAAAAAATAGGTGTAACTAGACCAAGGGTGGGTTGAATCATGCAAACGCCTAACTAAAAGTATTGTGACTCAAACACACGATATCCTCTGCAAGGTGATGAAATCCATGTCAGACAATATGAGTGTTGAGACAACGGCTAGATATCCCCCTACCGGGAGGGACACCGGGTAATCAATCCTAAAGACAGGCTACTAGGATACTCCGTTCATGACGCGTCGAGAAAAGGTAAATCTGCCATTTGGTCCTTTGATCGCAATATCCCAATACAGAGATATCCCGAGAACTGTGAATGGTAGCCCTTCGGTTACTGAATGGATTTCGGTATTCCACTCAGGCTTCCGGAACCATCCTCGCGACTTCAACCCTCCTAGGGGAGAGGCCTTCCCACAAACCGGTTGTGACCGCGCCAAAAAGTACTAAGAGATTTTAGCTCCCTAATTGGACAACTTCTATGTCTCAGATGTAATAACTGAGGGGTGTTATTGGAACACCTATCCCCCCAATACTACCTAGCTACAAGGTTCTTTTAGTGTTCCCCAAGTGGGGTTAAAAGTGTGTTGCAATTATGGTAAGTTTTAAGGCTCAGTTCAATTAAGTGATCGAGTGAGTGCACGTGAGGTATTGTAAACTGAACTTGAAAAAGGTAAATGCTTTACAGGAAATTTTCAAAAAAACAAAGGAGCTTTTGAAAATAAAAAAGCAAATATTTATGACTTTTTCAAATAAATGGAAATTAAATTGCTTTGCAAATATCAACTCAAAAAACAAATGATCTTTTGAATTATGAAAGCAAATAATAGACTTCTTTAAAAGAAATAAATGGATTTCTTTTTTCAAGGAAATTGCTAAGGGCAAGATTTTAAAGAAGTAAACAGGAAAATTTTTAATCTAGATAAAAATGCAAAAATAGATCTTTCTTTCAATTGATGAAAATTTTTAAAAAGACTTCTTTCACATGTGCATTCTAAATAGTAAAATGTTCCTATGGCTGTAAACAATGTTGGAATCTTAGTACTGTAAAATATGAGCCAAAATGGGTGAACTGAAGTGATAAATAACACTACAATACAATATTAGATAAATTTTTATGGAAAATTTCTTAAATCTAATAGCATATTTGGATTCCTTGATCGAAAACACCCAATTTGAAAAAAAAAATCGTTCCAAACGGAGTTCGGGAGAGGGAGATATGGTCGTTTGAAAATTGAGCTGCGCGGCCAAAAAATCACATGGACCGCGCGGGTTTTGGGCTAAAAGTCGCGATGGACCGCGCGGGTTTTGGGACAAAAGTCGCGATGGACCGCACGGGCTTCTGTCGCACAGTCGCGATGGGAAGCGCGGAAACAGGCCGCAAAGCCGCGGTGAACCGCGCGGAAAAAAGCCGAAAAGTCGCGATGGACCGCGCGACTGTCAAGCTAAAAACCGCGAGACGAAAGCCGTGCACGGAAGCCGAAAAACGAACCCGAAAATCAAGAATTCCGGGCTGTTAATGGCAATAGATGAGGCCAAAACTTAGAGAAGCAATGGATCTGCTGTCTAAGATGGCAGATCTATGGATCTAAAGGTTAAAAACTAATAAAAAACTAAGATTAAAAGCAAAACTAGAGATCTATTGTTCAATCCCCAGCGGAGTCGCCAAAAACTGTTGGCCCGGTTTTGCAACCAGGCTTAGTGCTATGAGCACCTGCTAACTAGTAACAGCAGTTTCAATGGAAGTAAATAACAATAAACTAATTAAACAAGACTAACCATGGATCTATGCAAAGATATTAAGCAAATAACAAAAATAATTTAAAATCAAGAACAAGATAATGTAAAATAATGAATTTGTATTGAAAGAATGGGGCAAGTAAGTGCTTGCGGAATCAATACCTCTAATGATGAGGTTGAATGGCTCCAAGGATGAGCAACTCCAATCTCCAATGGTCTCTTCTCCAATGTGGTTTGCAATGGCTAAAATGCTCAAGGGAGATTTCAGCAGCATAAGGATGAGATAATGGATGGATGTGAAATGAGGAGCCCCTACCACCTTTTTATAGGTTTTGGTGGTGGGGAATACCATTTGTGGTTTTGTGGAAACCAAATGGTATTAACCAACATGGTTTAGGTACTTTTCCCTCCTTTTTCCTTTTTTGAATAAAATTAATATTTTAATTCCCTTTTTAATATTTTTGGGAATTTGGACCCTTTTTGAGGGTTTTTTATGCTTTTCAGGAAAAATAATCTTTTTTAATGGCAAAAAAGGGGTGTACTAAGGTCTTTTGGTGACCTTTTGTTGGTTTCAGAGGCTCAGATGGTGGAAAAGTGGACAAATGGGTCATGTGAATAAGGGAATGAGCTAGTGAGCACTTTTTAGGTGTTAACAACGAGAGTTGGAACTATACGACTTTGTTCGGAGTATTGGCTGAGTGTTCAATTTTTATTTGAATATTACTGTGAAGAGGATAAACCATCAGTATTAAGTTGCTATTCGGCTCTGTAATGAGTGCTGCATCATCTTAAACTTGTTTTTGTGCTTTTGGTTGTTTAAGGGAAAAACCCTGTGTAACATTGGAACCTCAAAAGATCTACGATGTAAACTCTGTTGAAATTTTACTTATAATTTTGAATACGAAGCTTAAAGAGCCGAGGGTTCACTCTCTTCTATAGAACAATGGCTCGTCTTGTACTAGAACGTTATAATTTTGTTTAAATAAAGCTTAAGAAAAACGTTTGTATAATTGTTGGTTTGGTTTCGAACAACCATAGTTGTTTCTGGCCAAAAGTAGTGCGTTGCATAACTGTTGATAGATCGTCCCTGTACTTTGTATCATTTTTGAAATTTAAGTTTGAAATGATGTGAAATTTAGTCTTTCATATGTTTTGAAATGGCTAGTTCCACAGGGTTTGATTTTGTTTCAATGAATGAAACCCTACCCTATAGGTTTCGTTGGAAACCTTGCTTGTGTTGAGAATTCAAGCCCGAAAACTGGGTCTTAACTTGTGCATGTAAATGGTTTCGACACTGTGTGTGTTTTCTTGTTAGGGTTGTAAGCTATTTGTTAGACATCGATACTAAAATCATGATTCCTGCTAAGTGATAATAAGTGTCTTGTTGATATTCTTAACATGAATAAAAGATAGTAAGGTTATATAAAAATATGATTTAGGGTTTGGAAATTCATATCTGCTATAACCTCAGAAATATTAACAGTGTTTGCCATGAATGGCTTGATAAGTAATTTATGGAACTGTGTACTAAATAAACATTTAGAATCTAGGGTCTGTCATACCTTAGGGTTTTTATTTTTACAATGAAAGTATTTGTATCTAATGATTGAAATCTATATTAATATAGATGTGATAAATAGTGATGAAAATAATAATAAGTGTTTACTTATCAATTGTAAGTAACACTTTGTTATAGAGAATGATTTGCAGCTGCTATATTTCTTAGAATATGAAGTGCTTGAAAACATTGAATTTATAATATTGAAATGCATATTATTACTATATGAAATGGATGGAGTTGAATTAGAAAATATAGACCTATACAGAAATAAAAGTGTTATTCTTTTATCATGAAATAGTGGAATACTATACATCTGTTTACACTATGCTGTATTATTTCCTGAATTTTAGACATGATTGAAATGACAGAATTTAACAAGAAATACTACTTTGTTTAACTATTCATTTAAATGGAATTATACCTATCACTCATCTCTATTAATTGTAGTTTTTTGTACTAGAGTACTATACAGATAATAGTATGGGAAAAATACAGAAAAGAATTTAATCATCATTTAATTTACTTAATCATTCTTAAAACATATCATCCTTAAGTCAGAAAATAAAATAGTTTCTTCTGTATAACTGTAAATAGTAATTCTACCATGCATAAAACATTTAAGTGTAAACAAATGTAAGAACAGTAGAACCTGGTTGACTGTAGGAGAAACAAACATCCCAAGGAACCTGTTCCACTCAACCTATTCTTGAAGATAGCCAAATTACTTGCCTTAGGACCCCCGAGCCTGTTCACTGAACCACTAGGAAGAAGAGTCTGTAGAAGCCTTAGTTCATCAACTTGCAGTAGAATATAGATTATCCAGTCATAAAGACTCAATAGTCAAAGAGACCTGCACCAACACCTCTGGTTTTCCTTCTCAGAATAATTAGCAGACTCACAATTGCACACTCACATAGCCTCCCTATTCGAATCTCTCAGTGATCACCTGATACACTTGAGGAAATATTTCTGCAGAAAATATTATAGGAGCTACCTGCTCAATTCGAATTGCCTTATCTAGGCTACCTAGGCCTTTTAGTGGTTAACTGGTCATTAATGAGCTGACTGCTTTCTCCCACCCACCTGGGGGATAATGCCACAAATTTAGGTTTAGTTGTCCCATAACCAACAACTAGTGGTGGAGTGGAAATGCTGCCATCTGTCCCATGCCTTCTAACAGCTTCCATTCCTCCTAGTGGGTCAGTGAACACTCATTTAACAGTTCCCTTGGGTGTTTGTCTCCTATTTTAATTTATTTAATAATAATAAGCAGTAATTACAATCATCCTTGACCAAACTTGGTCATAATTACAAAACTTTGTAATTATAATTTAACATAAAGTATTTTGCAAATAAAATAAATACTCTCAAAATTTGGGTAGGTGACAATATGGGGGTAGTACTTCCATGTGAAGTTCTAAGAACTGTAGACCACTACCTTTTCCATTTCCTGAACTTGTAATATGCAACTTGTTATGCTCTTGATATTAAACCAACCATACTAGAAAACCAATCTACAAACCAAAACTACCTCTACAAACTAAGGAAGACTAAACATAACCATGCTGCAAATTAAAATGTAGTCATTATTCAGCCAATAGTTTGCACACCAACTCAAGCTAAAAAGCAAACTACTGAAAAACAAGTCGTAAACTATAACCAAATGCTCATACACCGAGCTTATTATGTACAAGCTAAACTTAATCAATCAATTGTTGGGTCATGCAACATGAAATATCCAATGCAGCCAATCAAGTAATTTATTAATTGAATGGACCCTAAATCTGCATGAAAATACTGAAATAATCCATGGCATAGTAAAGTGCAGCTTATGATGAAAGTGGAAACAAAGTACACTACACATAAACTGTTTAATATATTTACTGTATAAAGACTCCAAATAATCAGCTATAGGATCTTCAAACTCAAGAAAAATCACCTCTTCTTGCTTTTCTCCACAGCTGATTGTTTCTTGTTCTTACTGAAGAATGCCATTTCGAGGCTCATGAGTCTCTTGTTCTTGCTGGAGAATGCCATTTTGAGGCTTGTGAGTCTCTTGTTCTTACTGAAGAATGCCATTTCCATTGGACTAATGTGTAATTTTCTGTCATGGTGATTGGGTTCCACCCTGCTAAGGTGGAGGAACTTACTGCAACGTTGAGGATGTTCTCGTTGTTGGTTGTGCTGAAGATGTTCTGATCACTGCTTGTGCCTTCGTAGACTATTCTAACTGTTGTATCTGGAGAATTTTCGTGATACCTTTCCAATCCTTACCCATAGGATATTGAAATAATCTTATCTCTCTGATGGATGAATCCAACTTGGTATAATGCTCGAAAGAAGACCTTGGCAGGCTTCTGAAGATAGATTGAAGGCAGTTAAGCATCTCTAAATTGGCGTGCAACTTGTCTACAATTGTTCTTCCTTTGAGCTCCTGAAGAGTATCCTCCATGTGAACTTCAGAGTTCCTTGCATCTAAAATCATGGCATTATAATGCTCCTTCGGATATAAATCCTCATGTCCATCCCATAAGGATGGGAGGCTGTAATACCCCAATTTTGATGCTTATGATATATTGGATTTTAATGTAAATATTGTGTACATGCGATGTATGTTTCCCTAGCGTGGAGCTCAAGGCCAAGGCCCCGCTAGTGTATTCTCGTATTTTATTTAGAAAGGCAATTATTTGATATTTTACTACCCATGTGCTATTAAGCCATGAAATATTGTAATTTGATGTAAATATTCATATTTCAATAAAATACCAAAGCTGGATATTGAAGCAACTAATGAGAAGGGGTCATGTGTATTCCATTAGGGAGTGGTGAGGGGATTGTGGGATTGAACCATAGGCTGTCAATTGTCATTTTGAGAACCCATTTGACTTTCCTTGCTGACATTTAATTATGTGTAAGAAAGTTGTTGAAGAAATCAGTCCATGGCTTCAATGGAGCATGGCAGCCCAGAAATTCATATGGCAGGTATGAACTCTGTTTCCTTGACCCACAAGTAACTCTACCTCATGGGAATTCCTTCTTCCTCATTCCCATTCCATTGTTGAACATCCCAGCATCAATTTTCATCCATTACGAATGCCCAGTAGTGAGAAAAACCAGAAATTGCAACTGTGAATTAACCCACGTTTTGAAGTGCCATAAACGCTCAGAATTTGGTTTTGACAGTGAAATCCAATGGAGGATCCATAGATATGAACCTTGGGGTAAAATTGAGAGTATTAGATACCCCGAAATCTATTGGAAAACCCAGTTTTTATAGCCCAGAAATCCAATTACGGGATTGAGTTATTTGGTCACCGAAATGTGAAAATACAAGCGTGAACGATATAACAGAGGTTGGGATTTCTTGATAAACTCAGTGAAGATTAGAATCTCAAGGAATTAGCAGCTTGGACCTTTCTATGCCCACCATGAAGAGCACTAGAGGGAAGGGACGCCTGCGGGACTATGCAACAAAGAAAGGGACCTTCCTTGTGTTGGGTGTGGTAGGTATTGTGGATGCCATGAAGTTTGAGTTTAGTTGAGATGTCTGTAGCTCTAAGGTTGAGCTCATTAGCTTAGCATCCTCCTCATTTGTCCCTTGCATGCTTGATAAAACCAACCGTGTGTTGGCTTAGCATGATTGTTGGTGTGAGATCATGGCCGTGAGTGAGCCTGTCTAATTCCTCTTTAGTGGATACACATCCCAGCTCAGGGGTGGTCTCTCAGCTGAAAGAATATAGGCTAGACAGAGACCTATGGTTGGGTGGAATGTTGCTTTCACATAGCCAGTTGTTGGACAGTTTCATCTTAAAGATAAGTATTATCTCTGGTTTGAATTATGTTAATTTCGTTTTCTGCCATGTTTAATTTGATGACTGTTATTGGTATGCTGAATGCATGATGTAGTTGTGTGTGGATAATGTTTATTTCCACTGTGTTTATATTGAGTATGAATCTGTACACATAATTTTTTATTTCTTGTGAACTTTTTTGAGTAATGAATGGGGCCGAGTTTTCCAAATAAGCCCTGGAATCTTAGTCATGTTTCCTCCCTTGCATCGGATCGATGAGAAGAGACGTGACAAAGTGGTGTCAGAGCTCATGTTGCAGCACTAAGGCTGCATGGGCCAAACTGTGAGTTACAGGCAGATATCATAGTGTTTTAATGTGGTATTGAAGAAGTTTGAGTGACATTTTGGATTAGAAAATTTCAGGATCAGAGTTCTCAGTTGTGGTGGAGGATCACACACTTGTATAGATCTCTCCAAGAGATTTCCAATGGTACCAGACTCACCTTATTTGGTTAAGGGACGAGGGAGCTATGAGCCCCGCAAGTTGCCAGAACAGAGATGTTTCCGCACTTGCGGATTGTGGAAATGAGGATTTCCAAATTTTGCATTTTGGATTTTCGCAATTCTGCACCAGCAATTGCGGATTGCGGGAGTGTTAAAGTTTCAGACTTTCGATTTGGCATTTCCGCACCTATAGTACAGATTGCGGATTGCGGATTGCGGAAATGAGTATTTCCGGGTTGGAAAGTTGGCATTTCCGCACCCGCAGTACTGATTGTGGGATTGCAGAAAGGAGTATTTATGGGTTGGAAAGTTGGCATTTCCGCACCCATAGTACGGTGGATTGTGGGATTGCAGAAGAAAAAAAAAAGTATAGAGCCCGAAACTCGATTTTTGGATAGCGAGAGCATGCAGAGTCAGAATTAGATGAGTTCAGTAGCGTTCTCAGGCCATTAACGAAGGCCATGAAAGGTCTAGTGAAGATCCCATGCCCATTATGCTCCAATTTGACATAAATTTGGAATTAATGGATTTTACAAATTGGTGTCCCGAAACTTAATAGAAGGTCAGATCGAGTTGAAACTGATATGGAGCAATCATGGAGCAGGCAGAATGTTAAGTTTGGAATTTTGGAGCCAAAATCCAAAGGATGTGGAATCGGGGTGAGTGAGAAGGCCAAAAAACACTATTCCAGGCCACTTTTGGGGGATTTTGGAAAGTTTGCAGTGGGTGAAAGTGACCTTAGATGAAGGATTCAAGAAATTTACTGAACTCAACATTTCTCATTCTCATTAAAACAAACAATTCACATTAGACATAGATTTTTCAGAAATGCACCATTTGGGAAATAGCCATTTTTGGCCCAAAATTTTGAAATTTTAGAAACAGTTAAAAGTAGTCAAACCCATAATTTTATAGAAGATGAGTAGTGCATCAAAACATAGATTTGCAATTTGAATAGTGTTCCTTATTGTATAGACTAACTTCGCCCGGTAGAAAAGTTTTCCTGAATCTTTCTAGATTTGCTTCTACAAGTGGCTGAAGTTGGCATTTCAGAATATTTTGCAACTATGCAAAAGTGCAGAATTTTGGTGAAAATTGTCATTTTTGAAGTAATGTAAATTCCATACCCGAGGTCAGAATGAAGCATGTGAATAAGCATTGGAAATCTTATCCAATAGGGAACAATGGTGCATAACCAAAATTTGAATAAGTTTATCATACATCATAGATATGTAGAGTAGAAAAGTGCCAGTGACTGTTTTGACAAATTGTTGTCAATATTGGTAAATTCCATAATTGCATGATGGGGCAAGGAAATGAAGGCATAATAGCTGTGTGAATAATTCCATGAGTTTAATTCTGTTAAATATTGATGTTGTATGTTTCTATATGCATTCCTAAGATGTCTAATACATATTTTTATAATGCACAATGCTTGCAGCTCATAAGATTTGAATAGTTGTAGCAGAGAGCAACATTTAGGGAAAAAAGGGTCTCCAAAGGAAAAATGGTGACCATAAGTGATGCTCAAGATCCTTATGAGCATGATGAAGAGGTGCTAGGAGAAAATGTACAAGAAGGGAATGCTGAGACTGAATCCAATGGGAAAAGGGAGCAAATAACTCCTCAGAATTTGGTTGAAACTGTGGTAAGCTTTAATGAAAGGCTGATGAAGGCTCAGGAATAATAGAACTAGATCAATGCTGCTATTTTGCAGAGCCTCACTGATATGCAACAGAGGATAAACCTTGGGTCTCACCCAAGCAATATAGGTGAAGAAGGAAGAGATGCAGTGAGTCGCTCTAGAGGTCATTCTAGAAAGAGGACTCTAAGCCCAAGGAAGAGTTCTATGAGAAAGAATCATAAAACACCTTCCTCAAGATCTTCTTCTAGCAAGTCATGTGACTCCAGAGGTTCTCGAGGAAGTCCAAGGCATACTTCTAGCAGGTTTGAAAGAAGAAAGAAATTCAAAGGCATCCCACAGGGAGAATTCAGGAAGGCAAGACTTCCCACATTTGATGGAGAGGGTAAGACGGGCTAAGAGGCAGAGGCATGGCTTCTTGGGATGAAGAAATATTTTAGGATTCATGATTACTCAGGAAATGAAAATGCTAGAATTTCCATTTACAATCTAAATGGCAGAAGTTCAATTTGGTGGGATAACCTATTGGAAGTTAAAAGGGTCAATGAAAGGGCAATTAGCTGAGAAATATTTAAGAAGCATTTCAAGGAAAAATACCTTTATGCTAGGTATTACGACAGCAAGAGAAAAGAGTTCAATGAACTTAGGTTGGGACAGAAAACTATGGAAGAGCATGTCCAAAATTTTTTGGAATTGTTGAGGTATGTGGACTATATCAAAGATGATAGGATAAAGATTCAATACTTCCTTGGAATCCTACCTCAAGGTTTCAAAGATAGAATTGAGTTTGTTAATCCACCAAGTCTGGATGAAGCCATTAGAATGACAATGCATTGCTATGAGAAGAATAAAGGAAAATCAGAGGTTCACCAAGCATGGAAAGGGAATCCAAGAGGGAGGTTTGATCAAAAGAAAAGTAGATTCAAGCCACCATTCAAATATCAGCCAAGAAAATTTTCATAATGCCAACAAGCACTAAGTGGAAACAAGCCAGTAGTAGCAGCATAAAAGACATCAAAAGGGACACTTCAGTGTTGGGGATGTAGAGGAAACCACATGCTAAGGGATTGTCCACATCGAAGGGAAAATCCCCGGAGCTTGCACAAATTAAAGGGAGAAGATATATTGGAGGATATGGCAAGGGCAATGCCTCGAATTTATGCATCGTTGGATAATCATCACGAAGACCATCAATCATCAGTGGTGGAATTTGAAGGTAAGATTGCTAAGCAATCTATTTCTGTTTTGATTCATTCAATATCTACTCATAGTTATGTTTCTCCAAAAATGGTTGAAGGTTGTTCTCTTAGAAAAGTGAAGCATAATAATTCTTGGCTAGTTCAATCAGCCACAAGGGCGAAGAGAAAAGTAAGTGAATTCGTGGTGGAGTGCCCCATAGAATTGAATGGACTCCACACACATGCATAATTAAATGTACTACCATTATGATCTAATGATGCCTTAATTGGCATGGATTGGTTGGAAAGACATTGAGCCAAGTTGGACTATTATGAGAAAGCACTTGAATGCATTGATGAAGAGGGAAGGCCAAGATTGGTAAGAGGAATTCCCAAGCAAGTTTCAGTAAAACAGATTTCATCCTTACAGTTGAAATTTTTTTATAAGAAAGTTTGTCAATTATATGTAGTTCATATGTCAGATTCATCAGAGGACAAAGGACCAAGGATATAAGACTTCCCATTGTTGCAAGAGTTCAAATATGTGTTTCCGCATGAAGTGTTGGGACTACCACCAAAGAGAGATATTGATTTTACCATTGATCTAGTTCCAGGGGCAGCACCAAATTCCAAAGCTCCTTATAGAATGGGAACACTAGAATTGGTAGAGTTAAAGATGCAGCTACAAGAGTTAATGTATAAAAGGTATATCATGCCAAGTGTGTCTCCTTGGGGAGCACCGATGTTATTTCTCAAGAAGAAGGATGGGACTTTAAGGTTGTGTATTGATTATAGGCAACCAAATAAAGTGTCAGTCAAGAATAAGTATCCATTTCCAAGAATTGATGACTTATTTGATCAAATGAAGGAATCTAAAGTGTTTTAAAAAATTGACTTGAGATCTGGTTATCATCAAGTGAGAATAAAAGAATAAGACATTCACAAAACAAATATCAAAACTAGATATGGTCATTATGAGTTCAGTGTGGTGCCATTTGGTCTTACCAATGCACCTAACATTCATGCGTCTCATGAATAGTGTCTTCAACAAATATTTGGATAAGTTTGTGATTGTGTTCTTGGATGACATTCTTGTCTATTCAAGGAATGAAGAAGAGCATGTGGAACATCTAAGGATGGTGTTGCAAGTCCTTATAGAACACCAGCTGTATGCCAAGTTAAGTAAGTGTGAATTCTATCAAAAGAGGGTGCAGTACTTGGGTCATGTTATTCAGAAGAGGGTATTGCAGTTGATCCAGAGAAGATTAATGCCATCATGGATTGGCATACTCCAAGGAATGTTTCAGATGTTAGATCTTTCATGGATTTTGATGGTTACTACAGAAGGTTCATTGAAGGATTCTCTAAGATAGCTCATCCAATCACTTCATTGTAGAGGAAGGATGTCAAGTTTGTATGGTCTGAAAATTGTGAGAAAAGTTTCCAGTAGTTAAAGGAGCTACTTACCAACACTCCTGTTTTGAATATAGTAGATCCAAAGAAGGATTTTGTAGTGTGCACAGATTCTTGCATTGAAGGGCTAGGTAGAGTGCTCATGCAAGAAGGATTTGTGATTTTCTATGAGTCAAGGAAATTAAAAAAGCATGAAAAGAATTATGCCACACATGATTTAGAATTAGTAGCCATAGTACATGCTCTCAAGATGTGGAGACATTATCTATTGGGAAGAAGATTCGAGCTTAGGATAGGCCACATGAGCTTGAAGTATTTGTTTGATGAGCCAAACTTGAATGCTAGGCAGGCTAGGTGGATGGAATTCCTTTGTGAATTTGATTTTGAAATTAAGCATATAAAAGGGAAAGAGAATAAGGTTGCAGATGCTCTTAGTAGAAAATTTCATGTTGCAGCATTAAGTGTGTGTAAATCAGATTCGAAGACAAGAGTTCTTGAAGCCCAAAACAACAATGAAACTTGCCTTCAAATTAAAGAAAAGTTGCAGCAGGGTAATGTGGATGAAGCATGTGCAAGATATCAGCTGGGTGAGGATGATGTTCTCATTTATCATGGTACCAGACTGTACATTCCAAATAGTGCATATTTGAAGAAACTTGTGATGGATGAAATACATCAAATGGCATATTCTGGACACCCAGGATATCAGAAAACTATAACAATGGCAAGAAAGCAATACTTTTGGCATGGTATGAAGAAGGACATATTTGAGTCCATTTCTAGGTGTCAGAAGTGCCAACAGTTCAAGGAAGAGCACCAACATCTAGCAACATTGTTGCAGCCCTTACCCATTCCAGAGTGTAAGTGGAAAGTGATCTCTATGGATTTTATAACAGGTCTTCCCATGACAGTGAAGAAGCATGATTCAATCATGGTTGTGGTGGAAAAACTATCAAAGGTACTCACTTTATTCCAGTCATTTCCACTCACAAGGCCAATGACATTGAAAATATCTTCATGAGAGAGATATTCAAATTGCATGGATTGCTCAAGGCAATAATTTCTAATTGTGATACAAAGTTCATTTCCAAGTTCTAGAAAAGTCTATTTCAGGAATTAGGAACTAAATTGAATTTCAGTACAACATATCATCCTCAAACATATGGGAAAACTAAGAGGGTGAATCAGTTTTTTGAATACATGCTGAGAATATATGTGATGTATAAACCATCCAAGTGGCAAGATTACCTACACTTTGTAGAATTTGCATACAATAATGTACAACATGCATCATTGAGAATGAGTCTATTTGAGGCATTGTATGGAAAGGGATGTAGGACTCCAGTGAATTGGGATAGTCCGGTGAACAGGTGTCATGTCCCAAATTTGGAATTGGGTCACAATGGCTTAATCACATTGGCCATATTCATTAGAGTTTGTAAAATTGATGTTAAGGGTCAAATAATTTTCAAGGAGGAAAATTACTAGTTTCCTAAGTTTGGGGTGGAAGCTTCGGGATTTGGAATAAGGGGGATAATAAATGATGTTTGAACATTAGAATGTCATTAATATTTAATAAAGGAGCTAAATAAAAATATACAAGTGAAAATCAAAGTGGAATTTGATCATGAAGACACATGGAGGAAGTGGGACCCACATATGGCTAGATTTTCCCACTACACTTGGCATCATTCTCTCACCAATTCGAATTCAAGGTGAATGGTAACATACTTGGGGGATTCCAAAAGTTATTATTCAGGGAATGACTCATCCAAGGTCTAAATATAGAATAAAAGTAACTCCCATGGAAGATGAAGAGGCAATTTGGAGCTAGTGAGACACTTGGGCTAGATTCCCTAGCTCTATGACAACAATGATGAAGATGCTATGAAACCTATGATACAAATCAGACCTGAAGGCTGACATATGACATATATGACATGTCAGGGCTAAAAATAGACTCCAAGATGGCACTCAAGGGTGTTAGGGCAGATAAAATGCTTCTACATGTGATTTGGTGGAAGTGGGAGACTAGAAATTGTTGTACAAGTGGCGTTCTTTGGAATCTCTTCAAAACTTGAGTTGGCATGAGTCTCTTGGAAGGAATTAGACCCATGGAGGACATTAGAAATTTATAAATGTCAATAACAAAGAATGAAACCAGCTTTTGATCATTTGTAGAATTTGCAATTGCATTTGTGAAGAGGGAGAGCTAGTGGATGACTAGTTTCTTGCCTTAGCCAATTTCGAGGGTGAAAGATTCCCATATAAGTTGGTAATTGAAAAGGCCATTCAGACCTTTCATTTGGAGCTTTAATGAAGTCTTTATTTTTAGGTTTAAGTTACAGGGCAACTCATGGTTTCTTCTATTGCATCTCACTCCTTCAACCATTTCCAGTTTTGATGGCATATTCTTGATCCTTGAGGGAGGGCGTTTTTAGTGAGCTATTGTACTCTTTGGGGGAGATTCTAATGCCCCATTTCTTTTGTATTATGAAGTAAATACTTGTTCTTCATCTCCAAAAAGTTTCAGGTCGAAATTCCAAGTAGAAATTGTTAGGATATTTAGACACTTAGGAGTTAGTTAAGATCAACTTGTGTAATATATCCGCTAGGAAAAGTGTGTTTCTTTAGTATGCATTTGTAAATACTTAATCTGACGGTCACAATATGTTCCCAACATAGAGTGATCCAACATCTCAACTTTTCTTAGATCATAGCTACCTTTGATCCGTGGATTAACACTCGATTGGTCCATGATCTCTATTTAAAGAGCATGGAGGATCATTGGAAAGTTGATTGATTATGAGAAGCTCATTTGTAACTTTCTTTCTTTGCGTAATAAATTGTCCCGTAGAAGCTATTTGGCCGAGGCTGTGGAATATTTCCCTCATGAGAGTTTAAACCACGTCAAAACATCGGTGTATCAATCTATGATCTGTTTGTGTGAAGTGGTTTCTCTAGCTGTTTGGTCTTTTGGGAGTACCCCATGTACTCGAACATGGTATCAGAGCTTTTATGAAGAGTCGCTTTCGGTTATGATCTAGATCTTAAACTGTTGTTGTTGAAACTTGAAAGGGTTTCTAGTTCTGGTATTTTTGTGCATTTATGGGCTGTGGGAGGTGTTCCATTGCGTCCGGAGCACCGTTTTCATTGAGAAATAGTTTTCGTTTGATCGAAAATGGTTCCCGATTGCTACAGAAACGCGTATTTCATCAGATTTGAGGGTATAATGTTACAGTGACGAATTTTTTTATTTTCTGTTTTAAAAGGAAAAAAAAAATATCATATTTTATCAGTTTTTACTATTAGATTTTTTGGTTTCGGATTGTTACTTTCCCTGTTTGTGTATGCTATTTGCTGTGCACCTTGAGAGATCTCGACAAATCATAAACACAAAGGGAAAGGGTTTTTCTTGGCTGCGTATACTCTTTGTCGTGCACCTTGCGCGATCTCGGCAAATCAGAAACAAAGAGAAAACATAGACTTTCTGGGAAAGCCAACGAGATCTAAATCCACAAGTGTGGAAAAGTTTTTTTGTTTGTTTTGGTTTATGATGTGATTTGCAGAAAAAAAAGGAAAGCACAGAAATCGAGCAAGAAGAGTAAAAAAACAAAAAAAACCCCATTCTTCATTCCCATATTTTACATACCTTTTAATCTAGATCACTTGGTTCAAAGTTACTTTATTCATTATTAGGTCTTGAGTTCAAGTCTTAGGAAGTTACTTTTAAAAGACAAAGTACATGCAATTTCTATTTTCAAGTTACTTTATTGTAAAAGTGCATCTCACTTAAATAATAAAAAATACAAATACAAAGTGAGTCACTTAAGTTCCTTTTTATTGTTGCACTATTTAAAGTATCATTATAAAAGTGAAATCACTTATTTTATAAAAGTGATTTACTTAAATCAACTTTCTTGTAAAGTGATTGTAAAGGTTCATCTTGGGAAGAGGGGGGTTCTTTTTTTAGCTGGTCATTTTCTATATGCCACGTTACTATTGGAGACATCTTCAACAATTTCTTTGTTCAAGCATAACTTCATCATATAGAGTCAGTTTTCAATGTCGTTTTTTTTGAAATCGCCTATTTTGTCAAGCTCTTCGCATCCAAACTATTGGTTTCTACTTTTACAGCCATTAATTTAAAAAAATGGACGCTCCTTGTGATATTCTACTTATCAGTTCCAACTATTTCTCATGGAAATCGCGTATGGAGGATGTTCTACGAAGTAGAGGACTTTTCAGAATTACCCTAGGGAAAGAAACAGAACCTACTGATGATTATAAGAAAATTAAATGGGAAAATAGATGTGACAAAGATCGTGGATTGATTTGGATGTTAATCTCTACTAATTTGCGATTTGACATATCTGGAATTGATGAACCTAATGCTACTTGGGACAAGTTGGAATCTGTGTTTGGTAAACATAATGAAATTTGAGGTCACCAACTCGAAAATGAGTTGATTTCTTTAAATCCAAGTGATTTTTCATGCATATAAGATTATTTAGCTAAGTACAAAACTCTTAAACTCTTATGTGTAGAATGCAAGATTAAGAAGGAAGACAAACAATGTATTTATCATATTCTTTCCAAACTTGGACCTGCATATTCTATTTTTGTATCTAAATTTTACTCCATGAAAGAATCCTTGAATGCAACTAGCTATCAAGAGCCTAATCTTGAATCCTTTTGTGATTCCTTGATTAGAGAAGATAAGCTCATCCATCTTGGAATACTCAACAATGCAGATACATCTGGGAAAGCCTTATTGTCCCGACAGAAAGACAAGTCCAAGCCTTCCAAGAAACAAAATTTTTGCAATAATAAGTCAAATAAGGGTCCCAAACCCTCTCAGTCAGTTCCTTCTTTAAAAAATGACAAAGGATCCAAGCCAAAAGGCAAGAAGACTGAGTGTCATTGCAACTATTGCGGGAAAGATAATAATGATGAATCTAAGTGTTTCAAGAAGATGGTAGCCTTGGAAGAAGCAATGAAGAAGCACCACATCAGCCTAGATTCGCCTTTAGAATCTACCTCTCATGGACATGCACTTTGTGCTTCTGGTTATTCTTATAATGCATCTTCTTCTTCTACTTCAAATGAATGGCTCATTGATTCTAGAGCATCTTATCATATGACTAAGGATCAAGCCATCTTTTCTATTATGCATGAATGTAACACCAAACAAATATTTGTTGGTGATGATAGATCTCTAAGTGTTGTAGGAGCTGGAACAGTTCCAGTAGATAATGGTCATTTCAGTGATGTACTATGTGTTCTAAGAATTTCCTGCAATTTGTTATCAGTCTATCAGATCACTCATTTTGGTGAAGGTAAAACTGTGACATTTACACCTCACCAAGTTGTAATCAAAGATTTTAAAGATCCTCAACAGGTCCTAGCTACTGGAATTGTTGATGATATTACTAGGTTGTACAAGTTTAACAACTTTGGGTCATCACCTTTTCCTTCAGTTTTTGTTGCTCATAGTGATAACTTGAGCAAACTTTGGCATGGGCGATTTGGTCACTTAAATTATCGCTCATTGCAACAACTATGTAAAGACAATATGGTGACAGGTCTTCCGATGGTATCTTGTAGGGATGGTGCTTGTTCCAATTATGTACTCGAAAAACATCATCAGGACAGTTTTGAAAAACGTGACTCTTGGCACGACTCGGTTCTCTTGGAGCTTGTGCATAGTGACTTGTGTGGTCCTCTTCCATCTGCTTCCTTTTTTGGTTTCAAATATTTCTTAACTTTCATTAATGATTATACCAGTTGCACTTGGGTTTATTTCCTAAAACTTAAGATCAAAGTATTTAACATGTTGGCCTACAAGGTCCCTATTGAAAAACAATCTGGTCATCAAATTATTAAGTTAAGATCTGACAATGGAGGACAATATATTAATAAAAAGTTCACTAATTTCTACACTGAACAAGGAATCCAACAACAACACATTTTTCCATATACACCACAAAAAAATGGTATAGCTGAGCGGAAGAACCGCACTTTAAAAGAAATGGCTAATTGTATGATCCAATCTAAGGGACCAAGTCTTCAATTTTGGGCTGAAGCCATTAATTGTGCAAATTACATAGTTAATCGCACCCCCATTAAAGAATTACAAGGTATCACACCGGAAGAAGCATGGAGTAAAACTAAACCTGATGTAAGTTACTTCCGTGTGTTTGATAGTGAAGCATGGGCTTACATTCCGGATGAAAAACGGAAAGCATTGCAGCCTAAAAGTGAAAAGTGCATATTTGTTGGATATTCTAAAGATGTAACAGGTTATAGACTTCTTCAACCACATTCTCATGATGTAATCATTAGAAGATATGTTAAATTTGATGAAAATCTCTTGGCTTGCGAGCCTAACTCGGCGATTGTGCCATCTTTGGCCTGCAAGCCTGATTCGACGATTGTGCCTTCTTCTTCTTCTTCTTCCAACTTCCTTGACAGGTTTCCAACTCCAGTTTTTGATGATGACAGTGAGGATGAAAATCCAGCTCTGCCTGCTTATGTTCCTCCAGTTGCACCAGCACAAGTGCTTCCTCGATGGGTCCATTCAACATGTGAAGCAGTGAGTGATCTTGCCGGTGATCCTAGAGATCAACGTCGAACATGTTCTCAGTTTTAGCGAGCCTCTTCTCTTTTGGCTCAAGTTTCCGAGAATCATGATCCAGAAACCTTTGCAGAAGCTTCAGGAAATCTAGATTGGGATGTAGCTAAGGATGAAGAATATCGTTCCTTAATGGCGAATGATACTTGGGATCTTGTACCTCTTCCAAAAGGAATAAAACTTGTCAGATATAAATGGGTCTACAGAACTAAGTATGAATCAGATGGAAGTGTTGAAAGACTTAAGGCAAGGTTAGTTGCCAAAGGTTTTTCCCAAGTTGAAGGGATTGACTACAATGAAACCTTTGCTCCCGTCGCAAAAATGAACTCCATCCGCCTTGTTCTTTCCCTTGCAGCCTTACATAACTGGGAAGTCCATCAAATGGATGTTAAGTCTACCTTCTTACATGGTGATTTACAGGAGGAAATTTACATGGAACAACCTCCTGGATATGTTCATAATAAATCTAGCCTTATTTTCCACCTTAAGAAATCCTTATATGGCCTTAAGCAAGCTCCTAGAGCTTGGTATGCCAAAATGGATAGCTTTCTCCTTGACACTAGTTTTTCTAGAATCCATTCTGACCCCAATGTCTATACCAAGAAAGTAGGAAACCATCTCATCATACTTGTTCTGTATGTTGATGACCTTTTTCTTACTGGTAGTGACCCTAAGCTTATAACCCATGTGACATCCAGTCTTACGCAAAAATTTGAAATGTCAGACTTAGGACATTTGTATTATTTTCTTGGTCTCCAAGTCCTGCAAACCAAAGAAGGAATCTTTCTTTTTCAGTCTAAGTATGCTTGTGACCTTCTTCATCGCTTTCACATGGAATATTGTACACCAACCCCTTCTCCCTTCTAGTTCGGAGTCAAAATTTCTGCCACTTTTCCTTCACCTAAAGTAGATGCCACCTTGTATCGTCAGCTTGTTGGTAGTCTCTTATACTTGACTCATTCCCATCCTGACCTTTCCTTTGCCGTTGGTGGTGTTTCCCATTATATGCAAACACCTCATGAAAGTCACTTGAAAGCAACTAAAAGAATACTTCGATATATTCAAGGTACATTTCAGTTCGGGATTCATTACAGTACAGGGGGGAAACCTTTATTGGTTGGTTTCACTGATTCAGATTGGGCCAGCGATCTTGATGATCAAAAGTCTACTGTAGGTTATGTTTTCAGTCGGGGATCTAGACCTATTACTAGGGCTTGTAAGAAACAACAAGCTCTTGCTCTGTCTTCAGTAGAGGCAGAATATCGAGCCGCAGTTAATGCCAGTCAGGAAGCTTTATGGCTTCGACAGATCCTTTCAAAGTTTGGATTTGAATAGTAGCAGCCTACTTCACTTTGGTGCAACAATCAAAGTGCCATCAAGATTGCTAAAGATCTAGTCCTACATCAATGCAGCAAACACATCGAGCTTCATATGCACTTCATCAAAAATCTTGTTCATGATCGTGTTCTTGAAGTACTCTTTTGTCCTACAGATGATCAAGTTGTAGACATCTTCACCAAGTCTCTTACATAAGCGAAGTTTTCTAAATTTTGATCCATGTTAGGATTTTAGGAACTTGTCATTAAGGGGGGATAGGCTCTAATGCCTCATTCCTTCTCCTAATAGTGTTACTTTTGTAAATCCTTCAATCCTATCCCAAGTTGTTCTTAAGGGGGGATGTTAGGATATTTAGACACTTAAGAGTTAGTTAAGATCAACTTGTGTAATATATCCATTAGGAAAAATGTGTTTCTTTAGTATGCATTTGTAAATACTTAATCCGTCGGTCACAATATATTCCCGACACAGAGTGATCCGACGGCTCAACTTCTCTTAGATCATACCTACCCTTGATCCATGGATTAACACCCGATTGGTCCATGATCTCCATTTAAATAACATGGAGGGTCATTGAAAAGTTGGTCGATGATGAGAATATCATTTGTAACTTTCTTTCTTTGCATAATAAATTGTCTCGTAGAAGCTATTTGGCCGGGGTCATGGAGTGTTTCCCTCACGAGGTTTTAAACCATGTCAAAACATCGATGTATAAATTTGTGATCTGTTTGTGTGAAGTGGTTTCTCTAGGTGTTCGGTCTTTTGGCAGTACCCTCTGTACCCAAACAGAAATGTATAAATCTCAATTTTAATGAAAGAATAGTGCCATTTTCCCACTACCTTGTTGTGAATCAGTGTAATGTTGATGATTTCGAATGAATGGATGATTCTATGATGAATTTGTGATTAATGGACTTCCATGGATGTATTTTACAAGTTTCATGTACTTTAATCGAGCATTTGAAATATTTTTACTCAGTTTAATTGCATTGGGAGAAGAAATAGTGACATTTCCCCAAGGGTCGAATTGGTGATTTTTGCAGCTGAATGGGAGAGGGTTGGAATAGATAGAATAATCAACTAATGGTGCACATGATACCTTAATAAAATAATTAATACCTTCCCTACCTCTGTTCAGAAATTTGAGTGGGTTTGGAGGCATTTGGGAAGCCATTTTCAGTACTTACCCCAGGGGGATTTGAACCCCAAATTACTAGTACAATTGCATACTTGGTCTAGAATATTAAGAGACTTTGTAGAGGTATTTTGGTGGCCATATCTCATCCCTGAACATCATATTCAAGTCCTATTAAAATTCATACACCTTCCTTTAATATTTGAAGTCATTTGGAGTCAATTTGAGACCTAGAGACTAATACTAGTCAAAGGGAAATTACTAGTAAAGTTCTCTACATTGGACAAAATTGAAAGAGGATTTGATGAAGTATTTTAAAGTTCCAAAAGCATACTTGAAACACATATTTATGTTCTAACATCATCCATATACCTTCTCAGAATATTTGGGAGCAATTGGATCAATTTGGGGACCTAGATCTCAAAACTAGTCAAAGGTTTAACTAGGGAAAAAGTAAAAAATTGCCATTTTAATAAAATTCCTAACAAGGGACATTGCAAAAAGGTAGTGCTTGGGATAGAGATGATAAAGGAAATGGAACATGAAGTTGTTAATATCAGGCATAATTTAAAGGTAGCTCAGGGTAGGAAAAAGAGTGATGCAAATTTGAAAATAGTGCATAAGGAATTTCAGATTGGGGATCATGTTTATTTGAGAGTGAAACCAAGGAAGAGTTCTCTCAAGTTGGGGAGTTGTGCCAAGCTGGAACCAATATATTGTGCTCCATTTGAAGTCCTAGATAGGATAGGACCAGTTGCATATAGAGTTGCATTTCCTGCTAACATAAGATCTCATAATGTTTTCCATGTATCTTTGCTTAAGAAGTATGTACATGATATTAATCATATGATTGATTGGGATGTGATACAGGTGGAATCCGAGGGAGAGTTCTATGTAGATCCTATGCGCATCCTCGACAAAAAGGTCACTTTGCTCTGGAACAGAGCCATTAGGTAGGTAAAGGTCCAATGGGATCACCTTAGTCCTGATGAGGCTACATGGGATCTGGAGGATGCCATGAGAGAGGAATTCTCATTTTTGTTCAGTTTTGAGAACACCGACGACGGTTTTGTTCTAAGGGGGAGGGGAATGTAATACCCCAATTTTGACCCTTATGATATATTGGATTTTAATGTAAATATTATGTACATGCGATGTATGTTTCCCTAGCGTTGAGCTCAAGGCCAAGGCCACGCTAGTGCATGGTCAGATTTTATTTAGAAATGAAAGTATTTGATATTTTACTACCCATGTTCTATTAAGCCATGGAATATTGTAATTTGATGTAAATATTAATATTTCAATAAAATACCAAAACTAGATATGGAAGCAACTAATGAGAAGGGGCCATGTGTATTCTACTAGGGAGTGGTGAGGAGGTTGTGAGATTGAACCATAAGCTTCCAAATGCCATTTTGAGAATCCATTTGACTTTCCTTGATGACATTTAATTATGTATAAGAAAGCTGTTGAAGAAATCAGTCCATGGCTTCAATGGAGCATGGGAAACCCATAAATTCATATGGCAGGTATGGGTTCTGTTTCCTTGATCCACAAGTCACTCTACCTCATTCCCATTCCATTGTTGAACATTCCAGCATCATTTTTCATTCATTAAGAATGCCCAACAGTGAGAAAAACCAGAAATTGCAACTGTGAATCAACCCACGTTTTGAAGTGCCAAAAACGCTAAGAATTTGGTATTGACAGTGAAATCCAATGGGGGATCCATAGATATGAACCCTGGGGCAAAATTGAGAGTATTAGATACCCCGAAATCCATTCGAAAACCCAGTTTTTATAGCCCAAAAATCCAATTATGGGATTGAGTTATTTGGTCACCAAATTGTGAAAATCCAAGCGTGAATGATAGAACAGAGGTTGGGATTGCTTGATAAATCTAGTGAAGATTATAATCTCAAGGAATTAGCAGCTTGTACCTTTCTATGCCCACCCTGAAGAGAACTGGAGGGAAGGGATGCCTGAGGGATTGTGTAGCAGAGAAGGGGACCTTCTGTAATGTCCCTTGTTAGGAATTTTATTAAAATGGCAATTTTTCACTTTTTCCCTAGTTAGACCTTTGACTAGTTTTGATCTCTATGTCCCAAATTTGCGCCAAATGATCCCAAATATTCTGAGAAGGTATATGAATGATATTAGAACATAAATATGTGTTTCAGGGATGCCTTTGGACCTTTAAAATACTTCTTCAAATCCTCTTTCAATTCTGATCAATGTAGATAACTTTACTAGTGATTTTCCTTTGACTAGTATTGGTCTCTAGGTCTCAAATTGACTCCAAATGCCTTCAAATATTCAAGGAAGGTGTATGAATGATATTATAACTTGAATATGATGTTTATGGATGACATATGTCCACCAAAAGACCTCTAAAAACTCTCTTAAGATTCTGAACCAATTATGCAATTTTACTAGTAATTTGGGGTTCAAATCCCCCTGGGGTAAGTACTGAAAATGGCTTCTCAAATGCCTCCAAACCCACTCAAATTTATGAACAGATGTATTTAATATGTTAATTATTTTATTAAAGTCTCATATGCACCATTAATGGATTATTACAACTGTTCTCACCCTCTCCCATTCAACTGCAAAAATCTCCAATTCGACCCTTGGGGAAATGGCACTATTTCACCTCCCAATACAACTAAACTGAGTAAAAATGCTTCAAATGTTCAAGTATAGTACATGAAACTTGTATAATACATCCATGGAAGTATATTTATCACAAATATATCAGAGAATCATCCATTCATTCGAAATCATCATCAATACATTGGCTCACAACAAGGTAGTGGGGAAATGGCATTGTTCTTCCATTAAAAATGAGATTTATACATTTCTACTTGGAATTTCGACCTAAAAATTTTTGGAGATGCAGAAAAGAGTATTTAATTCATATTACAAAGTAAATGGGGCATTAAAAGCTTCCCCAAAGAGTACAATAGCTCACCAAAAATGCCCTCCCTCAAGGATCAAGAATATGCCATCAAAACTGGAAATGGTTGAAGGAGTAAGCTGCAATAGAAGAAACCATGAGATTCCGTGTAGCTTAAACTTGCAAATAAAGACTCCATTAAAGCTCCAAATGAAAGGTATGAATGGCCTTTCCAATTACCAACTTGGATGGGAATCTTTCACCCTCGAAATTGGCTAAGGCAAGAAACTAGTCATCCACTAGCTCTCCCTCTTCACAAATGCAATTGCAAATTCTACAAATGATCAAAATTTGGTTTCATTATTTTTTATTGAAATTTATAAAGTTCTAATGTCTCCATGGGTCGAATTCCTTCCAAGAGACTCATGCCAACTCAAGTTGGGAAGAGATTCCAAAGAACGCCATTTGTACAACAATTCCTAGTTTCCCACTTCCACCAAATCACATGTGGAAGCATCTTAGCTGCCCTAACACCCTTGAGCGCCCTCTTGGAGTCTATTTTTAGTCCTGACATGTCATATATGTCATATTTCAGCCTTCATGTCTGATTTGTGTCATAGGTGTCATAGCATCTTCATCATTGTTGTCATAGAGCTAGGGAATCTAGCCCAAGTGTCTCACTAGCTCCAAATTGCCTCTTCCTTTTCCATGGGAGTTACTCTTCCTCTATATTTAGACCTTGGATGATTCATGCAATGAATAATACCTTTTGTAATTCCCCAAGTATGTTACCATTCACCTTGAATTCAAATTGGTGAGAGAATGATGCCAAGTGTAGTGGGGAAATCTAGCCATATGTGGGTCCCACTTCCTCCATGTGTCTTCATGATCAAATGCCACTTTGATTTTCACTTGTATATTTTTATTTAGATCCTTTATCAAATATTTATGCCACTCTAATGTTCAAACATCATTTATTATCCCCATTATTCCAAATCCCAAAGCTTCCACCCCAAACCTAGGAAACTAGTAATTTTCCTCCTTGGCAATTATTTGACCTTTAACATCAATTTTACAAACTCTAATGAATATGGCCATTGTGATTAGGCCATTGTGACCCAATTCCAAGTTTGGGACATGACAAATCCTCCCTTCCCAATATTTCTTGTCCTCAAGCAATTTCAAACATGGGTGTTGAAGAACCTGCTTCCTGTATAATTCTTTGAAGTTGCCATTGAATTGCCCAACCTTGAGTCTTTGAGTTTCCTTGAAGATTTTAGAGAGGAACCACCATGCTTGCTTCTGCACTGCTCTGATAAAATTCACTTTATTAAGTGGGAAATCCATCTCTCATACTGTTTGTTTCCCAAAAAAAAATTCAAATCAATGAGACAAAAATTATTCCAGGGTCCCATTGCTTGTATTGCACCCCAACAATTAAAAGTGCTCTCCAACCAATACCATCAGATAAGAGGATTCCTGGATCCCATTTTCTTGTATGCATTCTTCCAAACATCATGAGTACAAAATATATAGCATCAAAGTACACAACAACATAATGAAAATGTACATCAAGAAGATGCTTCATCAAAGAATCATGAAAGTGTTTATACCTCCAAGTAAGTAGACCACCATTTGTTAGGTGCATACAATCTTCAAGTGACCAATCAAATCTGCTCCAATGACATAGGTGAGGATCCCATGTACGATAGTTCTGCTCCAAAAGAATGTGATATGCATCAAAATATTCAGCCATGCATTCTTTCATCCAAGAAGTGAATGAAGAAACTCCACTAAAATCTGAACCAAATATTGAGCAGGAAACACAAGGAGACTTCAAAGGACTCAAAGAAGTCTCATCCATACATCCATGAGGATATGTATCATCATAAGGTAAAGCAATATGCTGCTGCAATTCTAAATAATGAGGTGCTCTATTCATGTCATCATCAAAAGGAGAGGTAGGAGTTTCATACCCCTCATGTGGCACCACTAGAAAAAAACCTTTCACCCAATTTTCATTCCAAAGTGATGTCGTTGGAAAAGAAGTGTGGGGTGAGGAATTATGAACCAACTTTAATTCTTTACAACTCTTACCCATTGAAATATTTAATTCATCTTCTCCATAATTGGTTGGTCCAACTATTGTGAGATCATGTACCTCTTCCAAGGCTTTGCAACTCTCTCCATGAGGAAACTCATAATCCCTTTGAACAAGGACAAGTGCTTGTTCTTCTTCTTGTTTTAGTGTAGCATCTTCAAGAACCTGCATATCAACATGTACCTCATGTTCCACAATTACATTAGGTTCCTCTTTTGTGGCATAAATTGTTTCATCCTTTTCCTTGAAAAGAGAACCATTGCTCATTATTTTTTCCGAGTTGCTTCCAATTTCACTAAGCAACAATTTGAACTCTTAAAAGTATTGCCTCCACTTGTATTCAAAGGAAGGTTCCAATAATTTTCTAAACTCCTCATTCTCCTCTAAGGTTCCTTTCTCATTCTTACTCATGGTGACCAATGAATGCACTTCTTCTCCTATTTCTTCCCTTTCACCAAAGTACATTCAGTTTCAGTTTCTAAGGGTGGTGGCTTATTTATTTGACTCCTGGTCTTCATTAATGTTCTACCACATCAGGTGCCAAGACCATGCTCTGATACCACTGTAATGTCCCTTGTTAGGAATTTTATTAAAATGGCAAATTTTCACTTTTTTCCCTAGTTAGACCTTTGACTAGTTTTGATCTCTATGTCCCAAATTTGCCCCAAATGATCCCAAATCTTCTGAGAAGGTATATAAATGATATTAAAACATAAATATGTGTTTCAGGGATGCCTTTGGACCTTTAAAATACTTCTACAAATCCTCTTTCAATTCTGATCAATGTAGATAACTTTACTAGTGATTTTCCTTTGACTAGTATTGGTCTCTAGGTCTCAAATTGACTCCAAATGCCTTCAAATATTCAAGGAAGGTGTATGAATGATATTATAAATTGAATATGATTTTTATGGATGACATATGTCCACCAAAAGACCTCTACAAACTCTCTTAAGATTCTGAACCAATTATGCAATTTTACTAGTAATTTGGGGTTCAAATCCCCCTGGGGTAAGTACTGAAAATGGCTTCCCAAATGACTTCAAACCCACTCAAATTTATGAACAGAGGTATGTAATGTGTTAATTATTTTATTAAAGTATCATATGCACCATTAATGTATTATTACAACTGTTCTCACCCTCTCCCATTCAACTGCAAAAATCCCCAATTCGACCCTTGGGGAAATGGCACTATTTCACCTCCCAATACAACTAAACTGAGTAAAAATGCTTCAAATGCTCAAGTTTAGTAAATGAAACTTGTAGAAGACATCCATGGAAGTATATTTATCACAAATATATCAAAGAATCATCCATTAATTCGAAATCATCATCAATACATTGGCTCACAACAAGGTAGTGGGGAAATGGCATTGTTCTTCCATTAAAAATGAGATTTATACATTTCTACTTGGAATTTCGACCTGAAACTTTTTGGAGATGTAAAAAAGAGTATTTAATACATATTAAAAAATAAATGGGGCATTAAAAGCTTCCCCAAAGAGTACAATAGCTCACCAAAAACGCCCTCCCTCAAGGATCAAGAATATGCCATCAAAACTGGAAATGGTTGAAGGAGTAAGATGCAATAGAAGAAACCATGAGATTCCCTGTAGCTTATACCTGCAAATAAAGACTCCATTAAAGCTCCAAATGAAATTTCTGAATGGCCTTTCCAATTACCAACTTGGATGGGAATCTTTCACCCTCGAAATTGGCTAAGGCAAGAAACTAGTCATCCACTAGCTCTCCCTCTTCACAAATGCAATTGCAAATTATACAAATGATCAAAAGATGGTTTCATTCTTTTTTATTGACATTTATAAAGTTCTAATGTCCTCCATGGGTCGAATTCCTTCCAAGAGACTCATGCCAACTCAAGTTTGGAAGAGATTCCAAAGAACGCCATTTGTACAACAATTCCTAGTTTCCCACTTCCACCAAATCACATGTGGAAGCATCTTAGCTGCCCTAACACCCTTGAGTGCCCTCTTGGAGTCTATTTTTAGCCCTGACATGTCATATATGTCATATTTCAGCCTTCAGGTCTGATTTGTGTCATAGGTGTCATAGCATCTTCATCATTGTTGTCATAGAGCTAGGGAATCTAGCCCAAGTGTCTCACTAGCTCCAAATTGCCTCTTCGTCTTCCATGGGAGTTACTCATCCTCTATATTTCGACCTTGGATGAGTCATGCAATGAATAATACCTTTTGGAATTCCCCAAGTATGTTACCATTCACCTTGAATTCGAATTGGTGAGAGAATGATGCCAAGTGTAGTGGGGAAATCTAGCCATATGTGGGTCCCACTTCCTCCATGTGTCTTCATGATCAAATGCCACTTTGATTTTCACTTGTATATTTTTATTTAGATCCTTTATTAAATATTTATGCCACTCTAATGTTCAAACATCATTTATTATCCCCATTATTCCAAATCCCAAATCTTCCACTCCAAACCTAGGAAACTAGTAATTTTCCTCCTTGGCAATTATTTGACCTTTAACATCAATTTTACAAACTCTAATGAATATGGCCAATGTGATTAGGCCATTGTGACCCAATTCCAAATTTGGGACATGACACCTTCCTTGTGTTGGGTGTGGTAGGTATTGTGGGTTCCATGATTGTTTGAGTTTAGTTGAGATGTATGTAGCTCTAAGGTTGAGCTCACTGGCTTAGAAACCTCCTCATTTGTCCCTTGCATGCTTGATAAACTCAACCGTGTGTTGGCTTAGCATGACTGTTTGTGTGAGATCATGGCTATGAGTAAGCCTGTCTAGTTCCTCCTTAGTGGATACACATCCGATATCAGGGGTGGTCTCTCAACTGAAAGAATACAGGTTGGACATAGACCTATGGTTGGGTGGAACATTGCTCTCACATAGCCAGTTGTTGGACAGTTTCATCTTAAAGATAATTATTCTCCGTGGTTTGAATTATGTTAATTTCATGTTTTTCCATGTTTAATTTGATGACTGTTAATGGTATGCTGAATGCATGATGTAGTTGTGTGTGGATAATGTTTATTTCCGCTGTGGTTATATTGAGTATGAATCTGCACACATATGTTTTTATTTCTTGTGAATTTTTTGAGTAATGAACGGGGCTAAGTTTTCCAAATAAGGCCTGGAATCTTAGTCATGTTTCCTCCCTTGCATCAGATTGATGGGAGGAGACGTGACAGAGGCCGAGGGAAAAACTATTTTAAATTTCTCTTTGAACGACTAAATATCATGCTTCAGCTGAGCTTCCATATCAATGACTTTTTGATCCATTAGTCTCTTGGTAATAACTTTATTTTGTTCCATGACTATTATAGTTCTGTCCCAGATGTCATATGTCTAAAGCTCTTCAAAGGTTTTTTCATTTAAAAAGTCGATCGCCGCTTTGGCTAAATTGGTCTTCTTACCTACACTATTTAAGGCTGATCGAGCATCCTGGGTGGCTGATTCAGCAATATCATACTCTTCTTGGGTCACAATGAAGTGATTCCACTGAGAGGTTATTAAGCCTGCTACCTGCTCCTAGATTGTGAATTTGGCACCTTTTAGCAGGGGCTTACCGATCAGTTTTCTAGATAGCTCTTGGACGTCATTTTGGAGATCCTCTTTGGATTTTTGTAGCTCTACAATGAATTGATCTCTTCTAACCAACTTTTCACTCATGATGAAGAGATCCTTGCACTTGGACTTTAGCTAGTCCTATGCTTGGTTTAGCTGGGCATCTTTGAGGCTCATTTCAACAACTGCTTGGGCCATTTTGTCGGTAGGATCTGTAGATGACAAAACTTGTAGTGAGGCGGCCTTTTGTTGGAGGATGTCTTGATTCAATTTTCTTAGATCATCCAACTCAATTTCTAAGAAAAATATCTTCTGTTTAAACACTTGGCCATCATCCATTTCTTTCTCTAGTTTTGACTGTATCACCGACACTTCGGCCGTTTGTGAATGCTCAACCGTAGGGATGCAGAGCTTCTTCTTTAAGGCTGAAATTTCTTTGTCTTTCTCCTTCAGCATGGCTTGTAATGGAGCCATGTCACTTGGATCCTGCACCATTTTGACAACTTGCTGCTCCAAGTCAGCTATTTTTAACTGCTTAGCCTTGTTAGAAGACTTCTCATTCTTCAATTGTTTCTCCATCTTTTGGATAGTGGCCTTTATCTTATTCGTGCTCATGGTGTACTTCATCATGTCTTTGTACACTCCTTCACATGTTTTCCGGTGAAGCTCCATGATGTCTTTCGAAGGGAACACATCCAAATTTACTGTCACCTTAGTAGTCTTGAAATTCAAGGGTACTTTCTTCCCCCCAGGAACCAGTGGTTCTAGAATCGCCATCTTCAGGGTTCCTTGCCTCAAATCTAATGCAAACAACATCCTATATTGCTTCCTATTAGAAAAACAGGATCACAAAGCAATAACAATAAACATAAATTCAAATATAATCACACATACACATTACAAGAGAGACACAGATATATCGTGGTTCACCCAACTTGGGCTACATCCACACTAAAGTTGCCAGTCCTTATTATTATACCGTCCAACAAAGTGAAGGGATACAACCTGCAGGACAGCCGTTGCACTTCCTCTTCACTGTCTCACAGTCTCTCTTCTTGATCTCAGAGATATTTACATTGCATAAAACCTAATACATCAACCCTAGCTGTATTACAATGTCTTTCTTATAAAGGGGAAATACAAAGGGAAAATACCACGGGTTACCCAAAACCATGGGCCCATAAAACAACCCCAAAAATTTTCTTCGGGGACTTCGCCCCTAAACCCCCTTTCTCGGAGGCATTATCCCCAGACCCCAGTGGGGGGAGGCTTTTCCCCCCCCGCTGGGGTGAGTGTACAATCCTTTTACATATCATATAAAGCTAGGGTACAAACAGGGCTGAATAATAATGCCTTAGAATCTGGAGATTAGGCTCGATAATCAACACTTCCATGTTTCAAGTTCCTTCTTTGGGAACAAAGTCCTTTCAAGGTCAATTTTCTCATCTTTAATCTGAGCATATAACCCAAACAATCTTGATTTGACCAGTGATGTGGTAACCAAAGCTCCTTATGTGGACTGCGCTTCCTGCTACTGAGGCCATGTTGCGGATGGGAATCTTTTCAGGATGACAGGTGCCAAGGAGGTGGTTGTTGGCACAAATTTTGATGTTGCGCTAGATGTTCCCTCCGCTTTGTATCTCTTTGATTTTGATCCCACACTCCCTGATATTTATTTTTCAACTCCAGAGGACTGATTTGGTGTGTCCCTTTTCCCCAATTTGTACACCTTATGGGGTGTTGGGATGATTGGTGCTCCAACGACCCTTCTAGGATCCAACGCGGCTTGGCTCTGCTCCCAGTTGTCTAAGTTGGCCATTTTATTCAACAATGGATGAGGTTCATGGGAGTATGATGTTGACTTGGCAGGTTGTCTCTTTTGGGAAATGATCCCTCTAGGATTGTATTTGCAAATTATGCTTAATGGGAAACTGAAAGTCACCAGCATTTCTTCTACTACTTTCTGGGTCACTCTTCTCCTAACCTTGAATGGTCCATCAACATTGGGGAGCTTGAACATCCTCACACTGTTCCCCTTCATAAAATGTACATTGTCGCAGTTGAATCTTTGACGGATGTACTCCAAGGAAAAGATTATGGAATTTAAAAATAGTGAGAGTATGTAAGGAGCTAGCTATGCTCCATATACTCGGATTTTAGTGTGGGTCTAAAAACA
This sequence comes from Larix kaempferi, assembly GCA_027924585.1. NCBI lineage: Eukaryota > Viridiplantae > Streptophyta > Pinopsida > Pinales > Pinaceae > Larix > Larix kaempferi. The sequence continues at coordinate 16,147,265 of BSBM01000136.1, forward strand.
GAACCAATCTCTGAAAGTCTCATTGGGGTTGAGCCGAAGCAACTGCTTGCACTCTGGGAATATTCTGGGAGGAGGACAATCAAATAATAGTGTGTATACTTTAGACATAGCAGTGTGTATGAATAGAGAAAAACCTTCTCGTGGGAGGATTTAAACAACTGATATGTCAAGGTCACCTTTACTAAAGAAATTCTTATTGTGATAGAATATCATATACAAGAGGAGAGAGCTGAATCGAAACATCTTCCTGGACAAATTTTTTTTGAACTGAAGGTGGATGGAATGGGAAAGGAAAGATGAGAAGTCTAACTTGATGGGGGTATCCTGTTGAGATAGGTTCATAAGAAAAAAAAACCTAGAGCCACGTTGTTGATAACTAGGTCGTGGTTGTATCCGAGGACCTGACATATCATTGACAATACCGACCTGTTTGACCCTGCAAAGAATTCCATACTGAACACAGACTGAGAACTGGGAAAGATGGATTCTGGTGAGACTATCATATGGACGAATGCCTCTTTGCTGTCTGAGGATAGTGTTATAGCTTGAAATGACACCTCTCCGTCCGTGACGACACTTGTTTCCCTTGGTCGCATGACGACACTTCTTGAGATCAAGTTCAGTCACACAACAGGACATTTGTGGATAGAGGAGTCATTTGGGACATTAAAAATGGTTGAAATTACCTCATTCTTGACCCATTTGATGTATATGACCCTTAGGAACATTTTTCCAGACCAAACCATCTCCTGAAAATGAGCAGAAAAGCCTGTTTTTGGCCATTTTTCAACATGAGCGCGACTCCACTGTTATAATAGTAGCGTGTGTACGCGACTTTACCTCATTCAAAGTAGCGCCCATTGCCATATGTACGCGACTTTGTCTACTATAGAGTAGTGTACACACTTGTTTTGGTCAAAAATCTCGAAATTCGAGTAAGTTAAGTTGGTTGGGAAACCTCTTGAGCGGTTATAACTTCTTTTCCTCTTCCTCACTGACTATATAAGGAGGGTAGAAGGGTCATGTGAGAAAACTAAGCCCAATTACAAAGTTATGCTGGAGGAATGGAGACTCTCATCCCCTCTCTTGTGCTTCAGTTTTGGTAAACCCTAGTACAATTGCTTAGAGGCTGGGATCTTTGGAGAACAGAAGCAGGAGACCTTGAATCTAGGTTTCATGAAGTGCCAAGCTTGAAGGAAGGTATAACTATATGTACTTGCTTTCATTCATTAATAAAGATCAGACGTTCTTCTCTTTCCAAATATGACCTATTAATGTGTCTTGGATTTGATTACAGTTTGTTTATAATCTGATGTCTCTTTCTATTATGAATATCAGTCTTATATGTGTAGTCAAATGTATTTGAGAAAGGTATCAAGCTGTTTTGCAGGTCTGGGCATTGCGACATTGAATAAGCATTGAAGAGCGAGGGAGGCAAAGCTAGGATCAACCTTCTGAATAAGGTGCCTACATATCTAAACCCTAATCTCTTCATTTATTTGTTATACTTGCAGAATGCTTGTAAGTCTATCTTTATCACCGTAAGTTGGTAGTTTCTCCCCTGAACTATAGGTGCATTTTCCCCACAACAGAATGGCGACTCCGCTGGGGAAAGCCTAACTGCTTAGGGGTATCCAAGGTCATTTCTTCAGTCTTGTTTGATGGTCTTTGTTCATTTTATTGATTAGGATCAGTTAGTAGGCTCTTTTTGACCCTCCTGGGCTTTTTACAGACCCTTCCCAGCCCTTGCAAACCTTTGTGGACCCAGTTTGGGGGTTTTAACCGCGTTTTTTAGAATTTTTTTCTTGTACGCTACTGTTTGTACCACACAGTAGCGCCCATATGCTACTTTTCCTCTGCATAGTAGCGCCCATACTGCTATGAGCGCTAATTTCCTTCATACACAGTAGCGCTCAAAATCTGGGTTTGATTTTTTGAGTTTTTGGGTTGTGGACCCAAATTTGGGGGCTGTGGCTGCATTTTTTGGGGTCCTTGATGACCCTAGGTCTGAGTTAAACCCCTGTAAGTGGTCTCCCATCCTTGTACTGATCCTACATTCATGATTTGAACCTCTTTTGATCATTTTGGGCTTGTTTGGAAAGTTTTGGGGTTTGTTGACCTAAGTTGGGGGGTTGTGGACCTGTTTGGTGTTTTGTACCCTAATTTGAGTCTGACTGAACTTGCTTGCCCCATTTTCCACTGGATTTGGAACCTTTTGAGTCTTCTTGACCCTGTTTGTATCTATTTGAGTGAAATTTCTCTTTTAGGTTGGTTTCTTATCCTCCCTTATGCTTTTAGTTTTTCTTTTGTAGTGAAAGCTCAAGTGTTTTGGCTGTTGTTCAAGACCTTGTTTGCATTGTTATGTGCAGACCTGACTTTACCAAACCATACTTATTTGTAGGTTATTTGCTTCGTTTGGGTCTAAAAGTAGTTTTTGTACTCTTTTCCCAATGTTTGGCATGCTTACATCAATAAGAATTTGAAAGTCATATTGGTAGCTTTTACTGTTTCATAAAGAGAACCTGAAAGTTTCTTTGCTTTGCTTTGATAGTAGGATAGTTTCAGTTTTTGTTTCTTACCTTTGAAAAGCATAAAGAATTTTGGTTTATCTTCTGAATAGAGTACCTTGCAAGTGGCTTAAAAGATTTTAGAGTGCTTTGCATCAAAAAGAACAAGTTTTCTTTTGCATACCTAGTTGCTTGAGTAGCTGCATTCTTAGGTTTTGAGTTTAATTTTTTACATTTAGACTTTATTTTTACCTTTTTTGCATTTAAAAGATTAAAAAATTGCATTTGCATATGCATTCTAGATCAGAATTTTAAGACTTGCATTGAAAAGAAAAAGATTTGTTTGGTGGTAAATATTTCATTTTCAGTACTCTATTTCTATTATAACCACTCTCACACACCCACTACCTTTTTGAGTAATCAAGTAACCTTTAAAATGAACTCTAATAAAATGAACTAGCAACATTTTCTTTTCTAGGTTACACTACACCAACTAGTTTTGGTTAGGATCTTGGGTTTAAAACACCTTAAACCACCCAAGATCACACATTGCGCAAAAATCGTAGTGAGACTATCATTAGGCAAACCCACCTCACTCAAAATTTGCCTGGGAACATATGCAGTAGGTCAATGTGAGATCAGTTTGTGGGAATACCCCTCCTACTTTCTGTTCGAGCATACGCCAGGATCGGATTGCGTATTGGGGACTCTTTCGAGTTTCGGGCTTAGCTACCCTGCCCACGCTTTCTGATTCGACCGGTGACTGTTCCCCCAGGAGTTTTCGGTGTTGTGGTATCCTTAGTATCAGACTTTAGGTTCATACACAGGTGACAGCGGAGGGTATATCTGCTGTACCTAGGACAGACGTGGGAGGAAATCCCTTGCAGGTCTTTGGGAGGGCGGTTGGGTGATTCCAGCGCTTGCACCCTTAGTCATTGTATTGTGGACCCCGGGTAACTGTCCTTCATCCTTCGTTGATCTGTTCTGGGCCCTCATCATCCCAGACTCTTCTCCGGAAGGCATCTGTTTGCCTGGTTTGATTTACCTAGGACCTTTTTTAGTGGTGTGCTCTTTGTGCTACTTTTTTTTAGTTTGCCTTAGAGAACTTCTTGTTCAATTGAGCGAGAAACTATGTCTAGCATTCCGGCGAGTGCCAATCAAGGTACCCCTGTTCCGGGGGATCCTTGTGCTGTTCCATTCATTGGAAACATTGGTGCTCCCTTAATGGCTACTCTGAATCTTCCTGGATTCACTATTGGGCTTCCGGTTTGGTTGTTTTCCACTCCGAATGCCTTGCATGCTCCTGACGCTTCTTTTGTGAGCACCTCAAATCAAGAGCATCAGAACCCTGTGCCTCCTTTGCCAGTAACATCTTCTCCTCCTCCTTCTACCTCATGTGGCGAAAGTAGCAATACTAGTAACCAGCAGTCTAAAAGGAATAGACGGGGGAAGAATAGGAAGAAGATGCCAAAACAACGGGGCAAGCACCCTACCTCTGCAAATCATGCAGGGGGCACTCACCCAGCCTCTGGAGGTCATGCTGGGGGAAAACTTTTAGTAACTGAAAATCATACTGAAAGTTTGTCTTCAACCACTGTCAGTCATGTTGAGGACACGTCATTGATCACTGCTAGTCATATTAATGACAAGTCACCAGTTCCTGTGATTCATACTGGAGACACCAGATCAGCCACTGCAAGTCATGCTGAGGGAGTTGACATTGTCGACAAACCCAACAAACAGAAGCTTAAGTTCCCTTGTAAGTTTTGCGAGGGAGATCACCTTACTTACTTGTGCCCTGTACTTCCAGAAGTGCAAAAAGTGTGGTCCTTAGTTCAAAAGTCTTCTGCTTCTGAGCAACCAGCCTCTGTGAGTCATGCTGGGGGCAAGCTGTCAGCCAATGCTAGTCATGCTGAGAGTACTGACATTGTAAAGGAGTCTAAACCTATAGGACGGAAACCAAAGTTCCCTTGTAAACTTTGTAAGGGAGATCACCTTACTCACCGATGCCCTGCCATTCCATAGGTACGAAGAGTGTGGTCCATGTCTGAAGGAACCTCTGTTCTTGAGTTGTCTATAGATTCCCTGCAGCCAGATCAACTTTTGGTTGATAAAGTGGTTGAACCAATGCAATCTTTGGTCGACCCCACTCTTCCTTCGGAGAGTGAAGTGATTGAATCGATGCAATATTCGACCGATCCCATCAGTCCTTCAGAGATTGATGCACCTACTACTGAAGTCTTCTGCATTACCAGTTTGGATGTTCCTGAAAAAGGGGGCACTTCATCTGTGCCATGTGAACCCCTACCAAGCCCTAGGATTGTTTCCTTTGATTGGAATAGTCTAGCCGAGCCTCGCCTTCCTTCTTCGACACCTTTCCAGATAAAGGTTAATATCGGGAACCATACGGTTGATCGATGCATTGTTGATGAAGGTGCTTCTGTTAGTATCTTATCCGCTAATGCTTGGAGAGATTTGGGTTTCCCTAATGTTTTTCCAGTTGCTAATTGGCCGTTGACCTTTGATAGAAGACCTAGTGAACCGATCGGATTCCTCCGTCAGGCACCTGTTACCTTGGGTGGAAAAACAGTCTTAGTTGATTTTATGGTTTTAAAGGACCCTATGGACTTTGATATGATCCTTGGGCGTGATTACGTTTATGCTATGCATGCTGTGGTGTCTACGCTTTTTCGTGTGATGCATTTCCCTCATAACGAAAACATTGTCACCATCGACCAACTTGCATTCGTTGATCCTCCTTATTACCCAACTGTAGACCAGTCTGATCCCTTGTCATTAGGCACTACTATGTCACATGCGCCTCATGTGGCATATTGTTCCTTGAGTTCAACTGCTACTGAGAAGAAGTCTCTGAGTTCATGCTTACCTTCTCGGGACTTGGTCCCAGCTTTTGACCAAGTGACACCTCCATCTGAATGTTTAGATATGTATTCTATCTGGGATGATATACTTCCTTCCGATGAAGTTTTCCTAGAGTCTATGGTACAGTCTTCTATTCACTTGGATGTTGATCCAGTCGCAGTCATGTCCAGCCCCGGTTTGACTTTAAGTCTGATCTTCCTACTGTTGAGTCTTTGGACTCTCCTATAGATCCGCAAATCGGTGTTCCTGCTGAGTTTGATTCTGCTTCTAGAATTTTCAACTCCCATGATGATGAATTTGTTTCTGCAGATTCCATCATGTCCTTCAACTTTGATCTTCATCCTGAAGTTGATCTTGTTGATTGTAAGTCCTCGGGCTTGGGTACCATAGAGTCTTCATTTGAAAACTCTGCCTTGTTTATTCCTGTTGTTGATGATAGTGAAGTTGAAAGTATTTCTACCACAGTGACTTGTATCGGGTCTTTCCTTACATATGTTTTAGATATGATCTTGGTACTAATGTTTCTTGGAGACAGGATTCTTAGCTGGATGTATACTTGCTTACTCGTCCTTTTCGACACCTTGTGCAACCATGTCAGGTATATTCGGAACCTTTCATATAGGTTTAGGCTTCCCCGCTGTTATGTTGCATTTGAACCTTTTGCCATCCGAATTTGCCATAGGGTCGAACCTGTTGGATATTGGTGTGTTAGCCATCTCTTTATGCATTTTGCACCAGTCCGACAGCAGAGCCTACCTAACATGGGTCACCCTAGTCAGCACCCTTATGCCATTCTGGTGCCCATGCTGAGTTTTTCTCATAGGCTCGGGAGCCTTTTTAGATTTACCATGACTTTGAGAAGAAGCCTCATATCTTTCTTCCTCATATATTTTTGGCCATCCCTGATAAGGCTCCCATCTTTGTGTTCAAATTGCATATGCATCTGTTATGATCTCGCCTGCGCTAATGAGCCTGAAGCCGGCTTCCATGCTTTTAGCCCGTTGTATAAGCCTCCATCTCTGATCTCATTTCCGCTAAGCCCTGTATCATTTTGCCTTTTCAATTTGACACCTTTTACCTGGAGGAGACACACCCTGAGTGTCCTTATCCTGTTCATGTTCCTTGCATTAGGCATAGCTTTGTTCCATGCGCTTGGAGCTAGTTTTGCATGTCCCTGACACTCGTCTCCTCCCATTACGAGCATTATTCTCTTACTTCGAGCTCGTTAAAAACAGTAAGTAGGCTACGAGCATTTCTTCCACCTTTCCTTCGAGCTCATTAAAAACAGTAAGGAGGCTACGAGCATTTCTTCCACCTTTCCTTCGAGCTCGTTAAAAACAGTAAGGAAGTTATGAGCATTTTCCTATCTCCTTTGGGCTCGTTAAAAACAGTAAGGAGGTCATGAGTTTACTTTTTCGGACTCGTTAAACCTTTACGAAAAAGATCCCTATGGAGTTCTTTTAAGCCCTTTTCAGACTCCTTAAATAGGAAAAGTTTGCCGAACATAGTTGTCTTTTCGGGCTCGTTAAAATAACTGAACCGACATCCACTTAGGTATAGAATTATCCCTTTTCCGGGCCTTGGTGGATAAGTTACAGAAAAGGTATACTCTAGGTATACTCTTGTATGCGCTAGAAGAGTTCTTCTTCCATCATTTTACACTTTTTCGGGGAAGGAGACTAACTTTACGAAAAAGGACCTTTGGAGTCTCTCTTTAGGGTTTTCAGACTCTCGAAATGTGAAAACACCAAGCGAGCATTCACCTACTCGGGCTCGATGTAAAATCCACGGATAGGTGTATAGAGGATTGTTTAAGTTTTTCAACTCTATAAGCAAGAAAACACCGCCGAGCACAGACCAATCCGGGCTCGATATAAAATCCACGGATAGGTGTATGGAGTTTTCTTCTAGGTTTTTCAGACTCCTTAAATATGAAAATACCGTTGAGCATGCTTTAGTTCTTTGTCAAGCTCGTTAAAAAATGACAAAGGAAAGGGAAGGGAAGAATGTTAAAATATATTTCAGTATGATGGCAGCAAGTCAACTATCTCCTTGAACAAAGCACCTGTTTTGAGTCTCTCAAACAAGTTGGGTTCTAGCGTTGGCCTTAGGGTAAACTTGATCTCAGAGTTCTTACTCCTCCGTTTGGTTAATCTTACAATCATATGGAGAATCTGTTAATGTCTCCTACATTGCAGACTTGCATCGTGGTCCCTTTGTGTTCAAAGATGCCTAAGTCACTCTTGTGTCGTGCTCACTGTTCAAGGATATAACCTGTGTCGGCCATTCTGCAGTTGCCTTGACCTCATGTGTCGGCCATCCCTTGGTGTCAGTATGTTTCATCCTGTGTTCCGTCCTACTTCAAATCAGCTCATACCTTTTGAGTGTCCCTCGTGTTGGATGATGGAGGATGCATTAAGGCCTCCCTTCCAATGGACTTCTTCCCATCGACTTCAAATCATTGTGCTCTGGGAATGAAGTTTAGAGTTTCGGTTAGTACCTTGGGGATTGCAGTTATTAGTGGCAGTTTCCCTCGCTATTGGATAGATGGGAATACATCAATGTCTCCTATCCGATGGATTCTTCAAGTGTTCGACGGCAAGACCATCTATTCGCACTTGCTTGAATGTACTAGGTACCTTGGGTTCCATTTTCATTATTGGTGGACACCCTCGCGTTTGTTAACGGTATACATCAATGACCGGTAATCAAACGATATCTCCCATGTTCGACATCAACTCATTCATTCGCATGGATAGGTTTGTACCTTGGGTTGTTTTTGGATGAAGACCTTGGGATCCTCGATAGCGTCACCTCATTTATGTTATCGCCCAAGTTGCGCAAGACTGAGCCACACTCTTTTTGGGCTCTTGATGAGACATAGATCCAGCTTGTTCTCTATGGCTATGTTCTCCAGTTTTGACATAGATCCACCTTGTATTTATGTGGCTATGTTTACACTTATGTTCCTCATGGATCCACGCTTGTATTCTAGTGGCCATGATATATGCATCAGTATTTTGGATCATTATTGTATCCTCTTGGAGATCATGTTCCACCATTTGAACATGGACAGTTACCCCATGGATAAGTTTTTCTGACTTTGCCTTTGCTTTCAGGTACTTCATTTGAGCCTATGATTCTTGGTTTCTCCGTTCCTCCACGATTCAACTCTTTATTATTTATAATGTATTTCGGCCATCGTTTCCCGTACTCCCTCTGACCTCATACAATAGGGGGCATCTGTTATAGCTTGAAATGACACCTCTCCGTCCGTGACGACACTTGTTTCCCTTGGTCGCATGACGACACTTCTTGAGATCAAGTTCAGTCACACAACAGGACATTTGTGGATAGAGGAGTCATTTGGGACATTAAAAATGGTTGAAATTACCTCATTCTTGACCCATTTGATGTATATGACCCTTAGGAACATTTTTCCAGACCAAACCATCTCCTGAAAATGAGCAGAAAAGCCTGTTTTTGGCCATTTTTCAACATGAGCGCGACTCCACTGTTATAATAGTAGCGTGTGTACGCGACTTTACCTCATTCAAAGTAGCGCCCATTGCCATATGTATGCGGCTTTGTCTACTATAGAGTAGCGTACACACTTGTTTTGGTCAAAAATCTCGAAATTCGAGTAAGTTAAGTTGGTTGGGAAACCTCTTGAGCGGTTATAACTTCTTTTCCTCTTCCTCACTGACTATATAAGGAGGGTAGAAGGGTCATGTGAGAAAACTAAGCCCAATTACAAAGTTATGCTGGAGGAATGGAGACTCTCATCCCCTCTCTTGTGCTTCAGTTTTGGTAAACCCTAGTACAATTGCTTAGAGGTTGGGATCTTTGGAGAACAGAAGCAGGAGACCTTGAATCTAGGTTTCGTGAAGTGCCAAGCTTGAAGGAAGGTATAACTATATGTACTTGCTTTCATTCATTAATAAAGATCAGACGTTCTTCTCTTTCCAAATATGACCTATTAATGTGTCTTGGATTTGATTACAGTTTGTTTATAATCTGATGTCTCTTTCTATTATGAATATCAGTCTTATATGTGTAGTCAAATGTATTTGAGAAAGGTATCAAGTTGTTTTGCAGGTCTGGGCATTGCGACATTGAATAAGCATTGAAGAGCGAGGGAGGCAAAGCTAGGATCAACCTTCTGAATAAGGTGCCTACATATCTAAACCCTAATCTCTTCATTTATTTGTTATACTTGCAGAATGCTTGTAAGTCTATCTTTATCACCGTAAGTTGGTAGTTTCTCCCCTGAACTATAGGTACATTTTACCCACAACAGATAGCTCTCTAATATTTCCTACCAAGACTTCCTCATCGAACTGAAACCTTGAGGCATATTCCTTGGTGTTGATCAACTCCATAATGAGCTCCTTGGTAATTGAACAAACAAAATTTCCCAACATGGAGATGACGACTCTTCTCTTAAGTGCATACCTCTTGGTGCACCACTGTACCATCTCAGGAAAGGTTCTAGCCCGTGGTAAGACTATTTTGGCTAACCTGAACTTCCATAAATTGAATAGGGAACTGCCATTTTTTTCCTATTCCTCAGCTTCCCTGGCTAATTTATGCAGGTTTGGGAAGGAGGATAAAGGATCATGAATGTCAAAGAACTCGTCTCCAAGGTGATCATCTTGACTGAGAACTGTTGATGCAAAAGGAGCTTTGGGGGCAGAAGCAGAGGCCATGGTGATGTTGGTAAGAAAAAGAGAACGATGGTAAATGATCGGATTTGAGAAAAGGGAAGGTTGACGTAGAGACTGCTGGAGGAGGAGCTCAGAGTGTTGGGAAAAAAGTGTCTAGTGAATTTCTCGGAGGCATATTTATAGGGAGAAGTTTGAATTTGGAGGGTTTTAAATGTGGGGTGGACGTGGCAATCGGAGATTGGTTCTCCCCCCAAGGGGTAGTTGGTTATTTAATGCATGGGAACATTTACCTCCTAAACGACGACGGTAATGACCGTTAGGGTCATCTTAAGCAAAATGTTGAGTTAAGTAATCTGAGGGAAAAGGCAGAGAACCACAAACCATAAGTTGTTTCAGGGCTCCGATTAGGTAGTTTAGGCAGACTGCTTTACAGGCCCTGAATGAATGTGAGACTGCCATGTGGAGATGGCGATTTTCATTCAACGGTGCATCAAGAGTGTTAAAATCTAAGTGCTTTAATAATCCTGAAGGTAAGATAGTCATCGATCTCCCTTCCCCGTCCTCTCAATATTTGTTCCAAGTCAGCGCAACTTCTATGAGGAAGGCCCCTTTTTCTGACGAACCACTGACTGGCGGCTCGTGGCTGTAAAACCATGGTGGCGACTTCTTGATGGTTTCAAGGCTCCGGAAAAGTGGTTTGGGAAGACCGATTTTGGGGCCCCAAACAACTTTGGAGCTGACATGTGTCCTCAGTGGTTTTTAGTGAAGGGTGCTTCAAGCTTGATAAACGTTGTGCACCTTGAGCCCTTGAATGAGATAACAACCGTTGATTTAGATCGATCGGCCATCTTGATTGGAGCTGCCTTTGGTTCTTCGATCGACGACTCTCTGCTTTAGGAGATGACTGTTGGGCCTGGCCCAAGTGGGGCATTTTTTGTGTAAGTCATATTTTGGAACTATGGAGCTGAGTGCAGTTCATCTGAAGGCTTTTTGGAGAAATAAGTTTGGGATGCTGCAAAGTTGCGCGCAGCGCAGCATCGGAAGAGCTGCGAGGAGGACAACGCTGCGAGGAGGACAACGCTGCGATGTGTCCAGTCTACAGATATTCGGAAAAGTAGAGTGTTGGATGGAAGATGAAACGTATTCCAGTTAGACCATCGACGATCTATTTTTGGTAAAGATGCTCCAAGAGTACCAAGCGGCGGGTAGGAGCAAAGCGAAAGGAAAGCAACTGGTCGCACATGCGGAAGAACAACTACCTGAACCAGTCGCATGAGACCATTAGAGGAAGAATGGCTCAGTGAAAGCAACTTGTTGGAAAGTGTGCGACAGGAAGTCCAAAGCGACGTGAAGCATGCAAGGACGACGACCACGATGGAATATTCTCTACCAGAAGCTAGCAAGTCCGGTTAAACTGAAAATTGTGATAGTTTTGTAAAACCTAATGGTTTTTTCCTTCGAATTGTAAAGACATGATATACATGCATGATCTATAAATAAGGAATATTTTGTATGGGAAAAGGTTAATCTTCATTTTGTGTTGTTCTCATTGTTGATTGAATAGATCTCTATTGAGAGACATTTTGTAAAGGCTTTGCAAGCTGTGTGCGCAGAGACCTGTTGAGAGAGAAGAGAGTCTGCAGCCGGGTGCGCAGACAAAGAAATGTTGTACCCTTCCCAAAAGACTAATACAACAACAACTCTTGTGGACGTAGCCTCCATCCAGGGAATGAACCACGTTAAATCCTGTGTAGTGTGATTGTTTATATTTTGCACTTGTTTGTTTGCTTACAATGAATGCTTGAATTCTCAGTTATCAGTTGTTATGCAAATGCTTTTATATGTATTCGCCATAGGAGAAAGATGGGAGTAATATGTTAAGTGCTGCATGAATGGATGAATGACGAATGCGTAGTATTCTAAGTCTATAAGAGTATCAGTTCGTTGAATAATCACATGTACATGTAGAGTTGGGTTGTATAACTATTTCGACACGCAGCACCGTAAGTGCACAACATTGTGTGTCTCGTTTGTTTGCATCAGTTTTAACATTAAGTAACCTAAGGCAATAGATGAATGAATAAGTGTTAAATGAAGTCTTCATTATTGGCTAAGTTTGTGAAGGAAGCGTATAAGTCAATTGCACTATCCTATCAAGTAAAATATGCTCGAACCGCGCAGTCCGTGGATGCGCTAGTTGCACAAGTGCATTAGCTTGCAAAAGTGTTGACCGTGACGAAGGCTATCGTTGTGCAGTCGTCAGTACGCAACGCACTACGCAGTAGTCTAATAAACAACTCATCACATTACTGTGGAAACCTAATTCTGCAGCACCCCCATAGCTTCTCCTCGGATGAGAGCTCAGTTTTTTCGTAGGTTGTTTCCGAAAGGGTTGGTAAAAAGGGGTTTTGTTGGTTCCTTGAAACTACGAAGAACCTGGGTCTACATTGGAAACCTCTAGATCAGTATAGTAACCCCACAAATGGTTCCATTATCGCGCTAAGAATCCGTGATGAGTTGAAGTCGGGATGTGTGAAGTAGAAGAAGTTGAGTTGGGTGTCTACTTTTGGTATCCAAACAAGAAATAAATCTAGGCTTCATGTGACAAGACAAAAAGAGACTTCGCAAGAAAGGAGAATAGACACCCACATCTCTCTGACATTTAGTGGTTGAACAAATACCTGTGGTAAGACGTTCACGAAGTTTTCTCGGCATATTTTGGAAACGAGCTACACGAGTGGTTGTCAAGGCTCTTAGAATGAAGAAAATGTACACTGCGAGACGTACTAGGCAAGTGGACACCAGAACTTATTGAAAGGCTCAAAGTACTAGATATTCCATTCACAAGAGCAATCGTCTTCTGGGTTGACAACACACTACAGAGATTTGTGACGCAGTTCACTGTGGACATGCTAAAGTCCTACAACGCAGCCGAAAGAGAGTTTTTCAAGGGTTTCAGAGGTAAGTACCTGAACAACCTTAGTTTATACATTAAAATGCTTTTAGCTGAGAAAGGTGTTTTTAGAATGCAGTGAAAGCTTTGAATCCGTAATGGTCAATAACACTTATAGTGAGTCTGACGAAGAGACACATAACCTAAGAAGTGGAAAAAGATATAAATATACACCTAAGAATAATTCTAGTGGATCTGGACTCCGCATAGACATTGATTCAGAAGACGAACCTGACAACCACACCACACCTCTATCTTCCACCTGTCATCCCATTACTCCGCAGAATCCACTGATTGTGAACACTGCGCCTCCCATTGCACAAAATCAACTAGTTCAGAACCCCACAGTCATGATTATCCTTAGCACTCAAAACATTCCGTATAGTACCACGTTTATCTTTGTCACGCAAAACACTACGCAGAACCCTCCACCACCTAGAAGAAGCATGATTGAGGATATTAAACTGCCAATATTCAAAGGAACGGGTCTAGAAGACCCTAATCAACATTGGTTTCTATGTGAAGCCGTATGGAATGTAAAACAAGTCCAGGATGACACTGTGAAGCAAGCGCAACTCATCACCACTTTTAGAGACAGAGCCTTGCATTGGTTTATGAAGTATTCCCAATGACAAAATAGAACCTTGGTAAAAATCAAGGCTTCACTCTTAGCAGAATTTAAGAAGCCAAAATCAGAATCACAATGTATAACAAAGTTGAAAGAGATCAAACAGAAACCTAATGAGATAGTTTGGGAGTTTGATAAAAAATTTAAGACACTGCTGGACCAAGTGAGCTTTGTTATAGCACCACAACAACACAATGAATGGTTTATAGATGCGCTGTTGCCCCATATCAGACAACCATTGGTGCAACAGAAGGTGGCTTCGCAAGAAGGATCCTTAGAGATCACGATGAAGTTATAAGCTTCACCGATTCGAGAAACTAGCACTGGAATGTCTCAAATTCAAAACCAGTTGGCTACCCTGACACTACAATTATAGGATATCAAGAAGGGAAAACAAGAGAGACAAGAAGTCTAGTGTACAAGTTGTAAGGGAGAAGGACACACTAAGGATCATTGTCCTTTATTCCAATAATTCCTTAACATGGGTGGACCAAACCCATTAAATCCGAACCTAGGGCCATGGTGTGAAATTTGCAGAATTAGAGGACACGGTCCAGAAGACTGCCACATGATACAGAAATATGTAAGAACAAATAAAAACATATATTGTAATTTCTGTAAGTTAGTGGGGCATGATGAATCCAATTGCCGCGCATATGAGCTCATGCTAGAAAGAAAGAAATATATCGAGCATATGTACGGAGGAATGTATAGAGTCCAAGAGGAGACTCCACAGAAACAAGAGAATGTACAACATGATCAGGGAGCATACAGAGGCCATGGAGGAGACCGTGGGAGAGGAAGGAATAACGGCCTAGCGCAAGGATGGGGCCGAACCCAAAAATTCAGTTTATCCTAGCAGAGAGGAGACCTGCAGATCCAAGTATCAACGTAGTGATGTGAAGTGGCACTACGACAGGGAGAGACAGAGGAGAAGAAGCTTCGACTTCTGGAGACTTTAATACTAAGCAGACTCCTCTTGAAATAATATGGATAAGAAAAGCTGTTGGGAAAGCACCTACTTTCGACTTGAAGAAAAACAAATAAACCTTTGAAGAAGCGTGGGATCTATTTAAAGAACCAAAACCTAGCTCACTGAGAATCCCGTTGTGCAGTGCGATACCGCATATAGAAGATATGCTGGCTACTTACGGCAGAACGAGCGCTGCAACAGAGACATGCACCTCTGTTGCACAGTTCCTCAAGAGCTGCATGAAGTTGATGAAGAGTCCAAATGCTATCACAGAATTACAGAAACTGTTAAATCAGTATGAGCCACAGAACGAAAGTGAAACTACCGATAGCGCAATTCACCACATCAAGAAACATAAGAGAACCGACAAAGAAATGAGGCTTAGTGTACAGATATGCGACTATGAGATCATTCTTGATCTGGGATCAGAAGTAAATGTCTTAACTAAGACAACATGGTAGTAGATGGGGAGACCAAAGCTGTTATGGTCACCTATCCAATTGAGAATGGCCAATCAGGAGAAAGCCATACCCTTTGGAAGGTTAGCAAATGTTATTCTTGACATTGATGGAGTGAAAAGTTATGCAGACTTCGAGGTTATCGAAATTGTGGATGATAGTCAGCCATATCCTACGTTGTTGAGGATTGACTGGGCTATGGATAACCTCGCTATTATCAACTTAAAGAAAAAGAAGATGACCTTCGAAGGAAAGCATATCAGGGTCATCGCACCATTGGACCCTGCAGGTGGAGACAGATACAACGAGCCAATCCAAGAAGAATCCAGGGCTCAATATTTGGACCGCCTTTACAACATGACTGGGAACCAGGAAGATTATATTAATCCTAGTACGGATGGTACACTCAGCTGGAGATGCGACAGTTCTTGCATCTCAGACTCTAATGCAGGATTGGAGAACTGACAAAGTCGTATGCACGAAGTGTCTGCGAGGAGATGCGTGCATATCACAAAGTCACTGGGCTGGATTGGAAAGGAGGTAAGTCCAATCCCCACCTATGATGGTTTATCTAATGCTTATTCCTTTATCAAAGAATATACTGTAGCAATTGCAAATGAGCATTGTTTACCAACACTAGATATAGCACTGCGCGAGACACCTGTCAGATGGTGGGATGCGCATAAGCAGACATTGACCACATGGAATTAGTGTAGAATCAAGATGTAGATTAGGTTTGCTGACAAGGTTACACTACCCTTTGAGAAATACAATGGATAGACAGATCCAAGGGATCATATTGAAACTTTTGCATGAGCATGGGAAGAGAGACCACATACAAAATGGGTGCATCTGTTTGTACATATTCTAGAGGAAGAAATCCCAAAGAAATGGTATCTAGATATGGAGTCACACAGGGAGACTACAGATTGGCCTACCCTCACTGCGAACTTCCAGAGGAGCTTCACTTTCGAAGATGAGAATCCTACCATAAACGATGCATTACAGATTATTAAGGAGAGAATATTTAGGCTAGAATGTCCACACAGAAACATGACATTAGATGAATTCTTTGGAGCTGACAACGTACCTACAAGCCTACAGTTAGAATGGAAGGAACATATAGAACATGTCATGGAATGTTATAACCTAGTTGAAGAGGCTGAAGAAAAAGAAGGAAATGATGAGGAGGACCCGCGCAACATAAACATACCTGAGTCAGAGGGTGCGCGCGACGTAGAGGGACCTCCACTGGAAATTCCAGACATGAGAGGACCTGTGAAAACAAAGAAAGTGAACATTGGCACCAACAAAGAGCCAAAGTTTGAAAGTATTGGAGACTATTGGGATGATCAGACTGTTGCGAAGATCGCAGATATATTGCATGAATATCAAGAGTTATTCCCAACAAAGTTTACAGAGATTAAGGGCAACTTGGGAGACTTAGGGGTTATGAAAATACCTCTTAATCCAGGCGTGAAGCCTATTAAGCAAAGACCATATTGCTTGAACCCACAATACAAAGAAAGAATGAGAGAAGAGATGGACAAGATGCTTGATGCAGGAATCATTGAGCCCGTGGAAGAATTTGAGTGGATAAGCCCGATGGTTATCCAAGATAAGAAGACAAAAGGCAAGATCAAAATCTATGTTGACCTCAGAAAATTGAACGATGCTTCAATGCATGACCCATTTCCTACTCCCTTTACCGATGAGGTGCTTGATAATGTTGGAGGAAATGAAGCATATTCCTTTACTGATGGATTTTTGGGATATCAACAGATAAGAATCAATCCTGCGGATAGACACAAGACCACTTTTGCCACAGAATGGGGTTCGTTCTAGTACACGGTGATGCCGTTTGGTCTGCAGAACACGCTTGCCATTTTTTCCAAAGTTGTGGTCGCAACATTCAAGGATTTCATGCATAAGTTTTTAGAATCCTATTTCAATGATTGGACAGTATTCGGGTTGCTGAAGGACCATTGCGCAAATCTGAGACTAATGCTAGAAAAGTGTAAACAACATCAAATATCGCTAAATCTGAAGAAGTGTATCTTTTGTGTACCCTATGGAATTCTGTTGGGACACATTGTGTGCAAACAGGGCTTGATGGTTGATCTTGCGAAGATCATAGTTATTGTAAACTTGCCAACACCAAATTCAGTAAAGCAGCTGTGCACTACATTGGGGCATACAGGTTACTACAGGAAATTTATAAAGGGTTATGCACAGATAACCACGGCTATGGAAAAGCCGTTGAAGAAAGATGCGTTGTTCATTTGGAACGCAAAATGTGAACAAGGATTTGAAACATTAAAGGAGAAAATGGTCATTGTGCCAATCCTAGTTTTTCCAGACTGGGAGAAGCCATTTCATGTCCATGTTGATGCGTCATGCATAGCATTGGGGGTTGTCTTAGAACAACCAGGGGATATCCATCAATTGTCCAGTGAATTTCCAAGAGGTCTTCCATTGAAGAAGAGTTCACAGTCCAAGAGACTGTGAATGTGTTCAATTACGGAGGAATCGAAGGGTTGATGAGAACCCTAGCCAACAAGTTCGTCATAGAACAGGGTCAAGCATCCAGAAGATCACCAAGACATGGTCCAACAATGCAGGACAAAGGAAAATATCCAGTGGGGCCAAGAACGAAGCAACCAAAGATGATTTCAATAGTGCCAAAGCCACCGATAGCTGATAAGGAGATACCATTGACATGACCCCGGATTATATCTAACCACATGCACTGGATGTACCGGTCTTCAAGCTGATGAAGAATGCCAGATACGAGATACCACTCTTGCCGATATCAAAGCATGTCAAGGTGGACAAAAATTTGTTGGGAAAGATCCCAGAGTGTAAGTGGGAATATTATGATCTACTTCAGATGCAGAGGGAAACCAATGAGCCTAGGTTCCCACAGTTCCATCCCGACTAGTACATGTGCTGGAAGAAAGACGTGAAAGGCGACCTTAGCTTGGTTGCGGAAAGATGGTTATCTGGAGTGGCCCAGTCGAGACTACTCAATCCATTGAGACTCCCACACTTTGACAGAACGCCAGAGTTAAATGTGGTGGTGCAAACTCTGATGGCGCGTATCCACTATGGATATTTGTGGCTTGAACGTAATGTCGACTTGGCTATTGAAATTATCCACCGGATCACGAGATTGAGAAAAAGAGGTAAAGATTCGAAGCAGTTTTTCCAAGGGAAAAGTAAGGATAAAGAAGTATCCGTGAAGATGAAGAAAATCAAAACTATCATCAAAGGAAAGAGAGGCTTTTAGACGGACGACATAGAGGACAAAGCAACGAAGTTTGTCATGCAACTGTTAGCCGACAAGATTTTCAGAAAATGCAGGCCTTTGGAGGTACCTGCGGGCGCAATACTACTTGGTGCCGCAGCCGCGGAGGGTGAACATTTCAATTGGTGTCAATACCTATTGAATGAGTTCCTGTAGAAACTAAATGACACTCAGCTCAATGGCAGAAATTTCCACTTTACATGGCTAATAGTGTTGATCGCCTTCATAGGATGGAAGGAGCCGAAGGATTATGTTGGTGTAATCATCTATAGCAATGACTGCAGAGGAGCCCGTTATTCAAACCTATGGGAAAATCCGAATTCACAAAGATAGCACGCGACAGCTGAGGTCTTCTACGCCTATTATGACCAGCTATGCGTAGCAATCATGCTCACACTGCGGATAACAAAGTAGGTAACGAGTAAGTATATTCGCACTGTTGATTTTTATGCCGACATGTGTTGCATTCACATTTCAACCAAAGCACAAAAGAAGAACGTTGAATGGTGCCCAGGAAGGTACCATATGTATGAAGATGATATTGATAATATCATGAAGGAATGGCCTGCCAAGTTCCGAGTTGAAATTGTAGATGTCCAAAGCGACTCCGGCGAGGAAAACCCCATTCCATGTCCCATTATTGAAGAAAAGGAGACGGGAAAAAGGAAGGAAGTTGAGAGCCCAACAAAGCCAAAGGGGCCGAGGAAGAAGCAGAAGGCCAAAAAAATCCAATCAGACGCAGTACTCCATGATGAGGATTATGGAACAATCACGACAAAGGTAACAGAGCAGATGGAAGATCTGATGACTGAGAAGGAGAAAAAGGACAAGGTGATTCAGAAAAGTCTGCAGAAGAATCTGACCACACTGTAGGGGATTACAGAGAAAATTGAAGTACACAAAATATTACCCTTTCCGTGGGACTTAGAGTCTGAAGGAAAGTCAGGAGGAAATTCACAGCAGAAGACGCTACAGCTAACCATGACCATGCCTGTGAAGTCCTACATTATCCATCTGGATCCCTTAACAATAATGCTGCCACTACCAAAACAACTAGTGTTGGACACGAAGGATGTAGAGCGTGTGGAGCTAGATATTGTGAAGATACCACTGCCTAGTCTACACTATTTGCATCTGCTGATTGTTGAAGAAATGTATGAGAGAACTACCGACGCGTTGAAAGGACAGGTTGAGCTGCAAGCAGCTAATAAGCAGTTGGAGGAATATAGCTCGTGGAGAGTTATGGAATTGCAGGATGAGCATGATCGTCGAAAAATAATAGAGTCCATGATCATTGCGGTTGCAGATGATATATCAGAGTTTGAAGTATAGATAGACCCTACAGATACTGTCGTTAAGATCGGCAAACTAGTTAACGATCTCAAGGAGGAGATGCGAGATATGGAGATCATCCACAAAGCTAAGGTTGCTTCCTTGGAGGAACAGATTAACCCGCAGACTCCACCAAATCAGCAACAGTTAAGAGCAAAGGAAGTGAAGGCTGTAGCAGAGAGTATCACCACCGAAGTGGCTAAGTTCCAAAGTCTATTAGATGAGGCGTCGAAGGCATTCACTTCCCTCGAGGAGGACCCAGGGTTGCTAGAAGTAAAGAAAACTGTGAAAGAAAAGCAAGCAGCATTAGAAAAGTTGGATGCAGAGGTTAAATCCTTGCTGCCAAGAGAAAGACTCCAGAGGTACTAGGAGGCCAGCACGCTGAAAAAGGAAGTTCAGGACTTAAGAGAAAAAGAGACTGAAATGGGAAATAAATCACAACCTTTGCTGGAGGAATCCCACATGATCTCGCAGGAGATCGAGGAGAAGTTAAAGAAGTTGCACGAAGGTTAGGAATAGGTGGACGGACAAGCTGAGGAGGAAATAACACCTGAGATGCTCGATACTATGAAGCAAGTTGAGCAAGACACCAAGGAAGCAGTGGAAAAGTTGATTGTTACATACAATGAGTTTGTTGTGAAGCTAGCTCTGTAGGTGGCGGAAGAGATAGGAGAAATGTGTTGGTTGTGGATCCAGATCTTCTAGTCTCATAGATGATATTGTATCAGCCGTGTTTGTACTCCAGTTTTATATGATATGTAGGTGGACTGTACACTCACCCCAGCGGGGGGCATCGCCCCCCCACAGGGTTCCAAAGGGGACCATCCCCCTTGGCTGGGGGGTTCGGGGGTAGCGCCCCCGAAGAAAATTTTTGGGGCTGTTTTCGCCAGTTGTTTTGCGGGCCCATGGTTTTGGGTATCCTGTGGTATTTTCCCATTGTATTTCCCTTATAAATAAATACATTGTAATACGGCTAGTGAGGATGATGTATTAGGTTTTATGCATTGCAAAGATCTCTGAGATCAGGAGAGAGACTGTGAAACAAAGAAGAGGAAGTGTAGCGGTTGTGTTGCAGGTTGTATCCCTTCACCTTGCTGGACGGTAATAATAATAAGGACTGAAAAATTCATTGTGGACGTAGCCCAAGTTGGGTGAACCACGATATATCTGTGTCTCTCTTGTAATGTGTATGTGTGATTATATTTTCATTTCTGTTTATTGTTATTGCTTTGCGATCCTGTTTTTCTAACAGTTGGTATCAGAGCCAAAGGTCTATTTGGCAGTTAAAACCGCAGGAAGCTAGGGTTTTTGGTTCGAGTGGGAGCAATGGCAGAAGAAGGAAAGTTTAAGGTCGAGAAGTTTAATGGCCAAAAATTAGGGTTATGGAAGATGCAAATGGAGGACTATCTGTACCAGAAGGATCTATTCCTACCATTGGGAGGAAAAGCAAAGTAGCCGACAACTATGAAGGACGAAGAATGGGAGGTTCTTGAGAGAAAGGCTCTGGGAACAATACGGTTGAGCTTGGCTTCATCGGTGGCTTTCAATATCTCAAAAGAAACGACAACAGAGGGTTTGATGAAATCATTGGGTAAGCTGTATGAAAAACCCTCGGCCTCCAACAAGGTATTTCTAATGAAGCGTTTATTTAATATGAAAATGTCTGAAGGTGGATCTGTTACTGATAATTTAAATGAGTTTAATACGGTTACAAATCAACTAAGTTCTGTAAGTGTGAACTTTGATGATGAGGTTAGGGCTCTTCTAATCTTGTGTTCATTGCCAGAAAGCTGGAATAGCTTGGTCATGGCTGTAAGTAACTCTGTCTCTGGTTCAAACACCTTGAAATTCGATGATGTTATTGGTGTTATTCTTAGCGAGGAAATGCGAAGGAAAAGCACAAGTGAGACATCAGGTAATGCATTGACCATGGAGAGCAGGGGAAGACAAAATGAGAGAGGAAAGAGACAAGGTAATCATAGAAAGTCTAAAACGGGAAGATCCAAGTCCAGACTGGGAAAGATAGAGTGCTGGAATTGTGGAAAGAAAGGACATCTAAAGAAAGACTGCAAATCTCTAAAGAAGAAAGGAGATGCATAGAAGGGAACTACCCAGGAAGCAAATGTAGCAGGTGATGTGTTACAAGATGCTTTGATTCTTGTATTAGATAATACTAGTGATTATTGGGTAGTAGATTCAGGAGCTTCATGTCATGCTACACTCCATAGGAAATACTTTCATGAGTATGTTCCTGGCGACTTTGGACATGTTTTATTGGGTGATGATGAGCCATGTAAAATTGTTGGAATGGGTAAGGTATGGATAAAAGTTAAGAATGGAACTGATTGGTTGTTGAAAGAAGTTAGG
The DNA here is from genome assembly GCA_027924585.1 of Larix kaempferi. Classification (NCBI taxonomy): domain Eukaryota; kingdom Viridiplantae; phylum Streptophyta; class Pinopsida; order Pinales; family Pinaceae; genus Larix; species Larix kaempferi. The sequence continues at coordinate 16,169,340 of BSBM01000136.1, forward strand.
CATATTCCTGCTATGAAAAGAAATCTGATCTCAACAGGGCAGTTGGGAGATGGTGGCTATCTATCTACATTCGGAGAAAAGTGGTGGAAGATCACTAAAGGATCAATGGTGATAGCAAAAGGAGACAGAGTAGGTACGTTGTATTTATGTCCTCATAATACTGACCATTCTATCTCTTTAGCTTCCACAGGAATAGATACAACATTGTGGCATCATAGGCTTGGCCACATGAGTGAGAAGGGGATGCAGATTCTCCACTCAAGGAAGTTACTTCCGGATTTGAAGTAGGTAAGTTTGGAATTTTGTGAAAACTGTGTTTATGGAAAACAAAAGAGAGTCAGATTTCTCAGGGTTGGGAAACATAAGAAGAATGAAAAATTAGAGCTTGTGCATACAGATGTATGGGGACCGGTTCAGGTACAATATCTTGGTGGCTCTCATTATTATGTTACATTTATTGATGATGCAACTAGAAAAACTTGGGTTTATTGCATTAGACAGAAATATGATGTGTTTGCTACTTTTAAGAAGTGGAAAGCTTTGGTTGAGAATGAGACAGGAAAAAGATTGAAGTGTCTCAGATCTGATAATGGAGGTGAGCACTGCGGCAAGGATTTTGATAGTTACTGTTCATACCATGGGATTCTTAGAGAGAAGACAGTCCCAGGAACACCACAGGAAAATGGTGTGTCATAAAGGATGAACAGAACGATCATGGAGCGTGCAAGGTGTATGAGACTGCATGCAGGGTTTCCCTTATAGTTTTGGGCGGATGCTATAAATACTGTTGTTTATTTAATAAACAGAGGACCTTCAAGTGCTTTGGATGGTGGTATTCCAGAGGAAGCATGGACAGATAAAAAGGTAAACTACTCATTTCTGAGAACGTTTGGTTGTGAAGCATTTGTCCATATTGATAAAGAAATAGAACAAAGCTTGAAGCTAAATCCAAGAAATGTACCTTTATTGGATATGGGGTTGATGAATTTGGTTATCGTTTATGGGATTATGAAAATAACAAAATCATCAAGAGTAGAGATGTGATATTCAATGAAAAGGTCATGTATAAAGATCAGTTGCAGGGAAAGAAACAGGAAAAGGAAAACACAGAGTACATAGTGCTTGATGAAATTAAAGAAAATGAAGTTCCGAAGGTGCCAGAAAATCAAGAGCAGCAGCAAGTACCTGAAACTCCTGCAACTGTAAGAAGATCTACCAGGTTAAGTAGATTCCCTGAACGATACTCTCCTTCAATGTATTATTTATTGACGGCTGATTCTGGTGAACCGGAATGTTATGAAGAATCAATGTAGGTGGAAACTAGAAAGAAGTGGGAGCAAGGCATGAATGAGGAGATGGACTCATTGGTAGGAAACCAGACTTGGGATTTGGTTCAGTTGCCTGCTGGTAAAAGAGCATTGCAAAACAAATGGATTTACAGGTTGAAGGAAGAAGAAGGAGGTAAGAAGCGATACAAGGCCAGACTTGTTGTAAAGGGGTTTGCACAGAAGAAAGGTATAGATTTTGATGAAATATTTTCTCCTGTTGTGAAGATGACTTCGATCAGGACTATCTTAAGTCTAGTGGCGGTAGAATATTTGCATCTTGAACAGTTAGATGTAAAAATAGCCTTCCTCCATGGGGATTTGGAGGAAGAAATATATATACAGCAACCACAAGGGTATGAGGTCAAAGGCAAGGAGGATCTGGTATGCAGGTTGAAAAAGAGCTTGTATGGCTTGAAGCAAGCTCCAAGGCAGTGGTATCTAAAGTTTGACAGGTTTATGATAGAACAAGGTTATAGTAGATGTCATTTTGACCACTGTGTTTATTTCAAGAAGCTAGACAATGGAAGATATATTATCTTGTTATTGTATGTGGATGACATGCTTGTTGCAAGGTTTGACATGTAGGATATAAATGTACTCAAAAGGAAGCTAGCTAATTCATTTGCGATGAAGGATTTCAGTGCTGCAAAGCAAATCCTTGGTATGAGAATAACAAGAGACAGAAAAAATCGCAAATTGACATTGTCTCAAAGTGAGTACATACAAAAGGTGTTGGATAGGTTCAGAATGCATAATGCAAAACCTGTAAGTACACCTTTGGCTAACTATTTCAGTCTAAGTAAGGAAATGTGTCCCAAGACACAAGAAGAGATAGATTACATGTCCAAGATTCCCTATCAATCAGCAGTTGGCAGCTTGATGTATGCCATGGTGTGCACAAGACCAGATATTGCACATGCAGTGGGAGTTGTGAGCAGATATATGAACAATCCAGGTAAAGAACATTGGAAGGCAGTACAGTGGATTCTCAGGTATTTGAGAGGTACTACCACTGAGGCATTATGTTTTGGAGGTTCAGACACTGTTCTACAGGGATATGTTGATGCAGATATGGCAGGTGACAAGGATAGCAGGAGGAACACCACAGGGTATGTGTTTACTGTAGGTGGAATAGCAGTAAGCTGGATTTCGAAACTACAGAAGGTTGTTGCACTTTCAACAATAGAAGCAGAGTATGTTGCCATTACAGAGGCTAGTAAAGAGATGATTTGGTTGCAGAGGTTTATGGAGGAAGTGGGTAAGAAGAAGAAGGATAGCATATTGTATAGTGATAGCCAGAGTGCCATTCACCTTGCAAAGAACTCAGCATTCCATTCCAGGACTAAACATATACAGCTCAAGTACCATTTCATACGCTCTGTTCTGGAAGATGAACTGTTGAAGCTGGAAAAGATACATACTAGCCAGAATCCTGCAGACATGTTCATAAAGGTAGTGACCAGAGAGAAACTGAGTTCGCGCTCGGTTTCAGTTGGCTTTCTAGCATGAAGGTGAAGAGGAGAAATTTGCCAAGTCCAAGTCCAGCAAGTGCAGCAGCGGTGGAGTTGCTGTGATCAGTCTCCAAGTGGGAGATTGTTGGTTGTGGAGCCAGATCTTCTAGTCTCATAGATGATATTGTATTAGCCGTGTTTTTACCCTAGTTTTATATGATATGTAGATGGACTGTACACTCACCCCAGCGAGGGGGCATCAGCCCCCCACGGGGTTCCAGGGGGGACCATCTCCCCTGGCCGGGGGGGTCCGGGGGCAACGCCCCCGAAGAAAATTTTTGGGGATTTTTTCGCCAACTGTTTTGCGGGCCTATGGTTTTGGGTATCCCGTGGTATTTTCCCATTGTATTTCCCTTATAAATAAAGACATTGTAATACGACTAGTGAGGATGATGTATTAGGTTTTATGCATTGTAAAGATCTCTGAGATCAGGAGAGAGACTGTGAAACAAAGAAGAGGAAGTGCAGCAGTTGTGTTGCAGGTTGTATCCCTTCACCTTGCTGGATGGTAATAATAATAAGGACTGGCAAATTCTGTGTGGACGTAGCCCAAGTTGGGTGAACCACGATATATCTGTGTCTCTCTTGTAATGTGTATGTGTGATTATATTTGCATTTCTGTTTATTTTTATTGCTTTGAGATCCTGTTTTTCTAACAAAATGGGAGCTGAAGGTGGCTTGGGAATGAGCCACATGTAAGTGTTAGGGCCTGGTCCAAGTGGGGCATTTTTTGTGTAAGTCATATTTTGGAACTGCGGAGCTAAGCGCAGTTCAGCTGAAGGCATTTTGGAGAAATAAGTTTGGGATGCTGCGAAGTTGCGTGCAGCGCAGCATCAGAAGAGCTGCGAGGTTCAGCGTTGCGAGGAGGATAGCGCTGCGACGTGTCCAATATACGGAGATCCGATAAAGCAGAGTGTTGGATAGAAGATGACACGTATTCTGGTTATACCATTGGTGGTCTATTTTTGGTAAATATGTTCTAGGAGTACCAAGCGATGGGTAGGAGCAAAGCGGAAGGAAAGCAACTAGTCGCACATGCGGAAAAACCACTACCTGAACCAGTCGCATGAGACCGTTAGAGGAAGAACGGCTCGGTGAAAGCGACCTGTTGGCAGGCATGTGACAGGAAGGCTGATAGCGACGTGAAGCATGCAAGGACGACGGCCACGAAGGAATATTCGCTACCAGAAGCCAATAAGTCCGGTTAAGCTGAAAATCGTGACAGTTTTGTAAAAGCTAAGGGTTTTTTCCTTCGAATTGTAAAGACATGACCTACGGACATGATCTATAAATAAGGCATATTTTGTATGGGAAAGGGTTACTCTTCATTTTGTGTTGTTCTCATTGTTTATTGAATAGATCTCTATTGAGAGACATTTTGTAAAGGCTCTGCAAGTTGTGTGCGCACAGACCTGTTGAGAGAGAAGAGAGTCTGCAACTGAGTGCGTAGACAAAGAACTATTGTACCCTTCCCAAAAGACTAATACAACAACAGTTCTTGTGGACGCAGCCTCCATCCGGGGGGTGAGCCACGTTAAATCCTGTGTAGTGTGATTGTTTATATTTTGCACTTGTCTGTTTGTTTACAATGAATGCTTGAATTCTTAGTTATTAGTTGTTATGCAAATTATTTTATATGTATTTGCCATAGGAGAAATATGGGAGTAATATGTTAAGTGCTGCATGAATGGATGAATGACGAATGCGTAGTATTCTAAGTCTACAAGAGTATCAGTTCATTGAATAATCACATGTACATGTAGAGTCGGGTTGTATAACTATTTTGACGCGCAACACCAGAAGTGCGCAATATTGTGTGTCTCGTCTGTTTGCATCAGTTTTAACATTAAGTAACCTAAGGCAATAGATGAATGAATAAGTGTTATGTGAAGTCTTCATTATTGGCTAAGTTTGTGAAGGAAGCGTATAAGTCATTTGCGTTGTCCTGTCAAGTAAACGCTGCTCCAACCGTGCAATATGTGGATGTGTTGGTTGCGCAAGTGAATTAGCTTGCAGAAGTGTTGACCGCAACGAAGGCTATCATCGTCAGTCCGCAGTGCACTGCGCAGTAGTCTGTTAAACAATTCATGACATCGTTCTGGAAACCTGATTCCGCAGCACCCTCATAGCTTCGCCTCGGGTGAGACCTCAGCCTGTTCACAGGTTGTTGCCGAAAGGGCCGGTGAAAAGGGGTTTTGTTGGTTCCTTCAAACCGCGAAGAACCTGGGTCTACATTGGAAACTTGTAGATCAGTATAGTAACCCAACAATGACCTATCCTTCTTCCTTCTTGCGCCTTATCCATTTCTGAATTCTGGTTAGAGCTTTGCTTTGGGTTCGTGGACTATAATGTTTCCTTCGACCGACTAGCTTGCAGATATTGGTAATAACATGAACCAACCTGTGAGGACACCAATCCTCTATGCAAGCACCAACTTGATGTGTTCAGGAACCAACTTGAGAGAACACCAATCCTATGCATAAGCAGAAACTTGTCCTGTTCAGGCACCGACCTAAGAGGAGACTACAATCTCATATCCTTCCCCCATCCTTCATCCCTGAGATAGATGTATATTTTATTTTGTTGAACATCCTTATGATTTGTGCACACAACTTCACACTTGTTATGTGCACTACTTCACTTTATTTTGCGCGCACTTATGTGCTCTACTTCAGTTCTGCACAACTACTATGCTTCACTATATGTTTTGTACATTGCTATACTTACTTTGTAATATGCTTCGGTTCTGCTCATTGGTTCTCTTGCTATATACTCTGCTTTAGTTATGTGCACTGCTATGATCCAACACACTACTATGATCCTACACACTTCTTCAATTCTGTACACTGCTCCAATTCTATGCACTGTCTTCTACTTTGTTTTTCTTCTCTACACACTTGATTCTTTGTTGTTTCTTTCTTCTGGATCAACGAGCCATTGATTCCCCAATAAATCAAAACTCCAAAATACATAATAACATCTTCATTGCACACGCTTCCTTCACCTCAATCTTTGGTTTATTTATATCACTACTTGCCTCCTTGATTAGATTTATTTCTCCACAACTAGGGGCTTCATTATGTCGGCTACCTCTTTCTTCTTGGTTAAGTTTACCCAACACAATGCACTTGAGTCTACTAAATATTTTCTACGCACTTTCATATTCTTTCTTATTGCACAAAATCCTAGTATACGTGCGACATGTACCCATCCATATTGCACGGAAAGGTAGCCTTGTTTTGTATATACTCCCGACATCAAGGTTTCATTTATTCATGTTGTTTTACTAAGTTGATGTTAATAGACCACTTCAATGTACTTTTACTAAGATTTCCATCCATGACAACCAAATGTCCAACATGTGTTACCAGTTGTAACTCTTTCCTCGATATTTAGTAATGTATTTATTACTTGTACTCTGTTTCAAATTCCAAGATAGATATGATGAGACTTTCTGTCTAGCTTTCTACATTGCATTTCTCAGCAGAAGGAAAAAGTGGGAAGAAAATGCAATGTTCTCTTTCTCTCTGAATCATTCTTATCAATTTTTATGGAGTATAAGCTCAAGCCTTCAACCTCTTGACTCACTTTGTAAGTATGTTTATAGAACTCTAATAACTGTGTTCTTATACAAACATGTGTTCTCATCTATCAACACTCATCCTATGTTTATTTACTATGGTAGGTATTTGAACGCTATGTGGATGGCGAGCATTAAGTGTAATCCTTTGTTTGTAGGAACGTTACATTACAAGCATATCAATTTTACATATCCGTGTATATTTTAAAGCTTACAGTGTTCTTCATGTCTATATACTATATTAATTTTCCCAAGAAATTTAGAAAAGATTGCATATATTATTCTCCCCTTCATTCATTGTGGCATGTATCATTTGCAACTATGGTTCTATGATGACCTTAGATTTCAATGACAGTTATAGATATGTCTCTTCATACGCAACTCCTATGAGTTGATTTTCTCTATGGCCAAGGGCCAATATTTTTATAAGAAGACCCACTTTACGGGAAACCTTCATCTAACACATACTTTTATATTGATTTTATTGCACCGAGAGGAGTGAGGTGCTCTATAGCCCAATATGGAGTAGATGTTGTAACGTTCCTGCCTACCAAAATAATTAAAAAAATTAATGTTGCCTCATAAAATAAAAAATTATGAAAAACAATTAAAAAATCAATGTTCGTCTATAAAATAAAAACTTAAAACTTAAACCCGGATCAATAAACCAAGAGACATCAAATATCTTGAGTTTAAGTTAAAAAATCTATATACCTCAAGAAATTGGATCCCTCTCGGTGCTTGATAGATTCGGGTTTAAAATGGATCTATACTGATACTCATTCATTTATGAGATTTCAACCCCTATGAAACATTCATTCAAAATTTTTAATCTCGTGAAGAATGGCCTCTCCCTTTGTTACTCAAGTGTTTCATATTAATATTTAATAAATACCATTATTCTAGTTTTTTAAGAGACGAGTTAAACTCTCTTTAGATTATGGAAATGGGATGAGTGTATCTGATATTTGGAGGATCTGAGTATTATATTTAATTGATGGTTTTGTTTTATGTCTGCGTAATTTCAAATAAAATCATGAATAAATGATTTTATTGGTTGTGGTCGGATTGCATTAGAGCTTCGTCATTTGCTCATAATGCATAGGGTTATGTAGTTTGTTGTTTAAATACATTGCAAGTTTATTGTGCACTTTTGTCATTTGTTTTGGATATGGAACCTAATCCTTGGGTCAACCCTTGAGGTCACTCAATCATATCTTTGGATTCATTAGAAACCTAAATCCAAGTTGTGAAACTCATAGTTCTTCTTATGAATTTATTTAATAAATTAATAAATTAGGCATTAATATTTGTGAACGTGGGTATAAGAATAAACCTCCGACTTTTTGTTGGTTGTGGAGCCAGATCTTCCAATCTCATATATGATGATTCAACCATGTTTGAACCCCAGGTTTGGTTATGATCCCGACACGATTCTTAGGGGGTCCGGGGGAAACACCACTAAGAAAAAGTTTTGGGGTTGTTTTCGCCAACAGTTTTCGGGCCCATGGTTTTGGGTAACCCATGGTATTTTCCCATTGTATTCCCCTTATAAAAGAAAGACATTGTAACACGGCTATGGTTGATGTATTAGGTTTCATGCATTGTAAAGATCTCTGAGATCAAGAAGAGAGACTGTGAGAAAGTGAAGAGGAAGTGCAACGACTGTGGTGTAGGTTGTATCCCTTCACTTTGATGATCGGTATAATAATAATGACTGGCAACTTCAGTGTAGATGTAGCCCATCTTGGGTGAACCACGATATATCTGTGTCTCTCTTGTAATGTGTATGTGTGATTATATTTGCATTTCTATTTATTGTTATTGCTCTGCGATCTTGTTTTTCTAACACTTTTTTTCCCATTCTCATTTGTTTACAATCTTTATCATGTGCAACCACATAAATTATATTCTTCGTTGACTAGTTTCCACTTCAATTATTTTTTATAGTTTTTTTATTACAATGGCATAATAGTAAGTGTGAAAAACTTATGTTCATGTCTAAGACACTTATATATACTAGCAAGCCATATTAATAATTAATATGGCTTATATACATCGATCGGCGTATATCAATCATAGGCTACACATTTAAGTGTGTGGCCTATGATTGATATATGTCAATCACCGTATATTAGCCATATTAATTATTAATATGGCTTTCTAGTTGACGGTCAACCCGCTGGAAATATTTGTGACTTTTAATATTAATATTATGTTTAATAAATTATAAATAATTATGTTTACTATTAATAAATTATAAATAATATTAATAATTATAAATAATTTTATTATTAATAAATTATAAATAATATTAATATTAATATTAGTTATATTAATATTAATAAATTATAAAAAATTATGTTTATAATTATATTTAATCTTAATATTATGTTTAATAAATAAGTAGTTTATAATTATGGTTAATAAATTATAAATAATTTAGAGTAATAATAATTATATAATTATAATAATAATAACATCTATTATTATTATTATTATAAAGTAATAAATATTAAAATAATAATAATAATAATAATAATAATTAAACAAAATTACTATTCAGCATATATTTATTGTTATTGTAAACAATACATTGTAATGTGGTATATGTTTTAATAATAATGATAATAATAATAATAATAATTATTATTATTATTATTATTATTAAAATGATTATTATTATTAAAGTTGCCAATTTTCATTATAAATTATTTTTATTTATTATTGTTATAATATATTTTGTATATATTTATTGTTAAGGTAAACAATACATTGTAATGTGGTATATGTTTTAATAATAATGATAATAATAATTATTATTATTATTAAAGTTGCCAATTTTCATTATAAATTATTTATTATTTATTATTGGTATAATATATTTTGTATATATTTATTGTTTTGGTAAACAATACATTGTAATGTGGCATATGTTTTAATAATAATTATTATTATTATTAAAAAAATAGTATTATTATTAAAGTTGACAATTCTCATTATAAATTATTTATAATTATATTTTCTTATTTTCATTTACAATTATTTTAATTAATAATTAATAATTATTATTTTAATTAATTTTTTATTTTCATTTATAATTATTATAATTATTTTTATTATTATAAAATATTTACAAAAATATAAGAAAACAGTAAATAAGAAAATTATTATTACTATTATATATTTAAAAAAAATAAGAATAATAAATAAGAACATAAAATATTTTTATTATTATTATTATAAATAAGAAAATATAATTATATTTAAATAAGAAAAAAATAATAACTAAAAATTATTTATAATGAGGATTAGCAATTATAATTATAATTATAATAAGAATAATATTAATAGTAATGATAATTGATATTCTTATGTTTTTATTATTCTTTATCATAATAATAATAATATATTATTAGTATTATTAGTATTATTATTATTGTAAAATAACAATAACAACAATAATAATATTTATTATAAAATAACAATTTTTTAAATACTTTATAATAATAAAAATAATTATAAATAAAAAAATATAAATATAATAATTATAAATGAAAATACAAAATTCGTTAAAATAATAATAATAATTTATTACTTAAAATAATTGTAAATGAAATTAATAAAATATAATTATAACAATAATAAATGAAAATAATTTATAATGAGGATTGGAAACTTTAATAATAATAATAATTTTTAATAATAATAAGAATAAAAGATATTATAAACGTTTATGTGAGGTTAATAAGTAGATGAATGGTTATGTCACATTGCAACATTCTGAAGTGGACTTGTAAAAATGTCACATTCTAGCATTAGTAGAAAGAGAAGGTAGTATCCTTAACTGTGGTGAAACATAGTAGAATGCAACATTGTAGGTTTTGTAACAATGCAACGTGGCAAGTTTTGTTGACTTTTGGTTTACTATGGTTGAGCATGGTTGACCTTGCTCGACCATGGTGGACCATGGTTGTGGTTAACCATGAACAAATTAGAAAGGAATTAAGATTATTTATATGGTTGACCATGGTCAACCATCCAACCATGGTTCACCATGGTTGACTAATCTCTCTTTGTATCTCACTATGGTTGACCATGGTTCAGTTTGGTTAATCATGGTTGACCATGGTTGACTATGGTTGTTTATGATTGACCATGGTTGACATTGGTTAACCATGGTTGACTATGGTTGACGATGGTTGACTATGGTAAACCATGGTTGATTATGGTTGACTATGGTTGACCATGGTGACCATGGTTTATTATGGTTGACGATGGTTGACCATGGTTAACCATGGATGACTTCAATCCATAAGGTTGTATTCAACAAAGGTTGTCATGAAAGCAAGGTTGTCTTCAAGACCCCCACCTCTTTATAGTCAATTCTCTCCTACTTTTATAGGTGATCAACTCCTTTAAGTGCCCAACCATTCTGCAAAATTTTATCGATTATTCTCGTGTCATTGGATGAGTTGGATCCTTTATGTATTATCTTGTCGAACTATGTCAACCATAGTCAACTATATCAAGCATGGTTGAATTATGTTGACTGTGGTTGACTATGGTTGAATTTGTTTTATTATGGTTGACTGTGGTTCAATTTGTTTTATTATGGTTGGCTTTGGTTGACCATGGTTAGCTTTGGTTGACTTTGGTCAACCATAGTTGACTTTGGTTGACTTCAATCCATATTTAACTTCAATCCATAATTGAATTCAATCCGTCGTTGACTTCAATCCAAGGTTGACTTTGAGCCATGACTGACTTCAATCAATAAGGTTGCATTCATCAAAGGTTGCCTTGAAAGAAAGGTTGTCTTCAACAAAGTTTGACCTCAAGGTTGAGTTTAATTCAAGGTCGACCTTAATCCATGGTTCACTTCAATCTCAGGTTGACTTCGATCCAAGGTTGACTTTAATCCATGGTCGACTTAAATCCAAGGTTGACTTCAATCCAAGATTGAATTCAATCCAAGGTTGACTTCAGGTTGACTTCAATCCATTAATAATATTAACATTACTGATTTCAATCCATGGTTGAATTTGGTTGGTTATGGTTAACTTAGGATGGGTATGGTTGACTATCGTTGACTTTGGTTTACTATGGTTCAATTTGTTTAATTATGGTTGAATTTTGTGGAGTAACTGACAATGATTGACTATGGTTGACCATGGTTGACTTTCTTTGGCCATAATTGACTATTGGTTCACCTTGTTTGACTTTTAACTTTGGTTGGTTATGGTTTAGTTAGATTGGATTTGGTTGACTATGGATGATTTCCATTGAATATGGTTGAATTTGGTTGATTAAGGTTTATCATGGTTAAGTATGGTTGATTTTGTTTGTCTATGGTTGAATTTGGTTGACTAATTCACTATCCCTAACTGTGGTTGACCATGGTTGACTATGACTGACCATAGTTGACTATGACTGACCATGGTTGACTATGGTTCAATTTGTTTTATTATGGTTGGCTTTGGTTGACCATGATTGGATTTGGTTGGCTTCAATCCATATTTAACTTCAATCCATAGTTGAATTCAATCCAATGTTAACTTTAATCCAAGGCTGACTTCAATCAATAAGGTTGCATTCATCAAAAGTTGCCTTGAAAGAAAGGTTGTCTTAACCAAAGTTTGACCTCACGGTTAAGTTCAATTCAAGGTTGACTTTAATCCATAGTTGACTTCAATCCGAGGTTGAATTTGATCCAAGGTCGACTTTAATCCATGGTTGACTTCAAACCAAGGTTGACTTCAAGGTTGGCATCAATCCATTAATAATATTAACATTACTGATTTCAATACATGGTTGAATTTGGTTGGTTATGGTTAACTTAGGATGGGTATGGTTGACTATCATTGATTTTGGTTTACTATGGTTCAATTTGTTTAATTATGATTTGAATTTTGTGGAGTAATTGAAAATGATTGACTATGGTTGACCATGGTTGACTTTCTTTGGCCATAATTGATTATTGATTCACCTTGTTTGAATTTTAACTTTGGTTGGTTATGGTTTACTTAGGTTGGATTTGGTTGACTATGGATGATTTCCACTGAATATGGTTGGCTTTGGTTGATTAAGGTTTACCATGGTTAAGTATGGTTGATTTTGTTTGTCTGTAGTTGAATTTGGTTGACTAATTCATTATGCTTGATTGTGGTTGACTATGACTGACCATGGTTGACTATGGTTAACCATTGTCGACCATGGTTGACCATGGTTAACCATTGTCGACCATGGTTGACCATGGTTGAATTTGGTTCAGTTCGGTTGACAATGGTTGACTATGGTTGACTTAGGTTGACCATAAATGACTACTCATTGACCATGGTTGACTATAGTGGAATATGTTTGACTATGGTTGACTATGGTCGAACATGGCTAACTTTGGTTGATCATGGTTGACAAAGGTTGAATGTGTTTGACTATGAAAACCTTTGGTTGATTATCTCATTATGGTTGACTATGGTTAACTATGGGTATCTTTGTTTGACTTAGATTGACCATGGTTGACTTGTTGAATTTAGTTGACTTTGGTTTACCATGGTTGGCCATCGTTGACTATGGTTGGCTTAGTTTGGCCATAATTGAGTACTGGTTTACCATGATGTAATATGGTTAACTATGGTTGACATGAACTCACCTTGGTTTGCCATCATTGAATTTTTTAACTATGGTTGACTTTGGTTGAATACTTGATTGTGGTTGACTGTTGTTGACCGTGGTTGACAATGCTTGATTATGGGTGACTTTCGTTAGGCATAATTGACTTTGGTTGACTATGGTTGACCATGGTTGATTATGGTTCACTTTGGATGACTATGGTTGACCATGGTTGATTATGGTTGAAATTTTTTACTATGGTTGACTTTTGTAGAGTAAATGACTATGGTTGACTATGGTTACCATGGTTGGTTATGGGTGACTTTGTTTTGTTGTAATTGACTATTGGCTTACCTTGTTTATTTTAACTATGTTTGATTATGGTTGACTATGGTTGACTTTGCTTAACCTTGGTTGATCATGGTAGACAATGGAGGACTTGGGTTGACTAATTGATTATGGTTGACTATAGAGGACTTGGGTTAACTAATTGATTATGGTTCACTATGGTCGACCATGGTTCACTATGGTTGACCATGGTTGGTGATAGTTGACTTTGGTTGATTTTAATATCATATGGTTGACTTGTTGGCTTGATTATGGGTGACACAAGGGTTGACTTTAAAATGATATGGCTGATATTAATTCCACTATTATTTGACTACTGTTGAATTTGGTTGACTTTGTTAGAGCATTGTTGACTTTCGTTGACCATGGATGACTTTTGATGGATTTGGTTGACTTTGGTCAACCATGGTTGACTTCAATCCATAGTTGACTTCAATCCATAGTTTAATTCAATCCATGGTTGACTTCTAGCGAAGGTTAACTTTGAGCTATGGCTGACTTCAATCCATAAAGTTGTATTCATTAAAGTTTTCCTTGAAAGCAAGGTTGTCTTCAACCAAGTTTGACTTCAAGGTTGAGTTCAATTCAAGGTTGAGTTGAAGCCAAGGTCGACTTCAATCCAAGGTTGACTATGGTTGACTTTGTTTGACTTAGGCCACTTTGATTGATCATGGTTGACTATGGTTGGGCTTGGTTGATTATGGTTGACTATGGTTGACCTTATTTGGCCATAATTGATTATAAATTGACCTTTTTTACTTTTGACTTTGGTTGGTTATGGTTGAATTTTGTTTGGCTATTGTTGACTTCAATCCAAGGTTGACTCTTATTGATCATGGTTGACTATGGTTGACTTTGTTTGACTTAGGCCACTTTGATTAATCATGGTTGACTATGGTTGGGCTTGGTTGATTATGGTACAACATGGTTGACTATGGTTGACTTTATTTGGCCATAATTAATTATAACTTGACCTTTTTTATTTTTGACTTTGGTTAAACATGGTTGACTTTGGTTGTTTATGGTTGAATTTTGTTGGCTATGCTTGACTATGGTTGGTTGTGGTCAACTATGGTTGACGTTGGTAGAATATGGTAGACTCTGGTTTCCTTGTGGTTGATTTGTTGGCTTGATTATGGGTGATAGAAGGGTTGACTTTAAAATGCCATGATTGTTTATAATTCCACTATTGTTTGACTTTCGTTGACTATGATTGACATAGTTTGACTATGGTTGACATTGGTAAACTTTGGTTGACCATGGTTGACTATGGTAGAATTTCGTTAATAGAAGGGTTGACTTTAAAATCATATGGTTTATTTTCTTTGACTAACATTAATTTGATAAGGTAATGTTATGTTTGAGGTTGATGCTAATTATTGTATGAGGTTATGTTATATTATCGTGGAATCGTGGTTTAATTAATGAATGATTAATTATGCTTTTATTGTGTACATAAGAAGCTTCCCAAGGGACAAGTTGGAATGAAATGGTCATGAAATGTTATGTCATGTTGTCATGTTCACGTTGATGTTTACGATACATTGATTTGAATATATTATTGTTAACATTATTTTGATAAGGTTGATGTTGAAGTCAATTATTGTATAAGGTTTTGTTACGTTTGAGGTTGATGTTAATTATTGGATAAGGTTATTTTATGTTATGGTTAATTTCTAACTTCATTAATGAATACTTAATTATGGTTCAATTATGTCACATTGTGACCTTCCCAGGGGTCATGTTGGATTGCGATGATCGTTATATGTTATGTCAGATTATGACTTTCACATTGATGTTTAGGAAACATTAATGTTAATATTAACGTTAACATTAACATTAATTTGATAGTGTTATGCTATGTTTGAGGTTGATGTTATGCTATGGTGCAATTATAGCTTAATTTATTAATTTTCTTAATTATCATTTAATTATGTCACATTGGAACCTTCCGAAGGGTCATGTTGGATTGCAATGAACATGGTATGTTATGTGAGATTGTGATGCTAGCATTGTTGTTTACAAAACATTAATGGTAATATTAATATTAACATTAAAATTAATTTGATAAGGTTATGTTATTTTTTAGGTTGATGTTAATTGTATAAGGTAATGTTATGGTGTAATTGTGGGTATAATATTATGCTATGTTTAAGGTAATGTAGTGTTATGTTTAAGGTTGAAGATGTAGTTTGTGGAAGAAAATAGTTGCAACATCAATAACAATAACATGATTAATGAAAACTTGGATAGTGGAGGAAAGAGCATGAGAAAATGAAATAATATGCATAGTGATAGTAGTAACATAAGAAATGGAAAAAATACGAAAACAAAATTCGATACTATTAACATGAAAGATGAGGCATCAATGTTATAATATGTGAAATTATCATTATAAATTGTTACAATGAAATATCTTTTAAGCATTGCTCATCTTTCTTTCTGATTGTAACAACATATGCACTATTCTTCAATTTTGCATAATGTTCAAAAGTAAAAGGTGGTGATATTCGTAAGCCATCCATTGATTTCACGCCTAAAATGGCTGTGAATGTCAATCCTTGCTGCTTAGTTTTTCCAATATCAATTGTTTCCCTTTCTAAGGTCGATCCTTGTGATTTATGTACAGTGAGGGCCCGTGCCATCTTTAGAGGAATTTGCTTATGATTTCCTCTAATAACAAGTGATATTGGTATAAGTTTGGGATTGTATACATCTCATGGAAGAGCAATGTACCTGTAAAAAAGAACTGTAACATACAATGGAAGTTGAGGAGGTTTTGAAACAACCATATATAAGATATATTTAGCATAACAAAGTGCACCATTCACCAAACAAGCTTCAACCCACAATTTTTATGTTAACATGACACGTTATCCAGGGCATAGAAGAACTTTAGATTATCATTTTTAATTAATTAGATTAGATTATCATTTAGATTATCATTTTATGGAAATAATAATAACATAATTTATATGCCATGAAGTGGCTTTTTTATGTTTTCATAAATTTAATTTCATAGGAAAATTAAATTTTGTTCTATTTTTTAAATTCTATAAAAATAATATAAATTATATGTTACATTACTTATTATATATTCTTTAACTAATTTTGTCTAAATAAATTTAAATTACATTACTTATTATTATATATTGTTTAACTAAGTTTGAATTCTATGTTACATTACTTATTATTAATTTTTTAAATAAATTTGACTTAATTCATTACAATTTAAATACAGTACAACTATGACAATTGAATTTAAAATTTAAACATTTAGCCAATATCAATCTATATACAAAACTAAATTTAAAAGATATAAAGATATATACAACTAAGATAACATGTAAATACCAATATTTATGTATAGACTACAAATTATCAACATATCAATCAATTAGGGAAAAACTGTAAAATTAAAACATAAATTCAAAATCAAAATATATGTAATTTAATAATAATTCATAAATGACTAAATTTTAAAACAATCAAAGAAAACAGAAATTCATATATAACTAATCAAAGAAATTATTATATTATAACTGATTAGAGACGTGACCGGCAAAGGTACTGTATCTTGTAGATTTGTGCATTGAAGACATGATCACAAATGTACTTATACCGTTGTTTAATCTACCATAAATCTACCATAGGTTTATGCAATCTATGATTATAATCCTAGTATGGTTACTAAGAAGCAATCTACCACAGATTTATATAGTTGATGCTCGCTGCATTCGATGCCATTATTTATAAATTTAATTAAATTCTATGCATTTCCCAATGCTTACATATGCCACCTTTAAGTCACGAGTTTAAGTGGCAATTAGACACCATGCATTCGCCAATGCCGAGCCATATTTCTGCATGAGTTTAAGTGGCATTCTTTTGAATCTTTTGGGTCAGAAGCCTTGTTTATAGCTTTGGAACCTCGAGCTTAAGCTTTTTTTTTCATAGAAAAATATAACTTACTATTAATATGCGAAATAGTAAAATATGTCCAACTGTCAAGCCACTGCTCAAATACATACAAATCTGCCAATATGGAGTCCCCGGAACAAACCGGTTATATCATCAATATGAAAATCATGAAGTCTGTCTAAAACAGTCAACAAATGCAGCCGAAACCCATAGTCAATCTGCTATGTGTCCAATAATATCAGAAAAGTAAATGCCACAACATCAAAAGTATAAGCATCTCATAAAAGGTCCAAAATATAGCTGTCCACAAAACATAAATATCGAATTCACCCCTGCAGGGAATGTAGTGTAATACTAATATTACACCCTATCTGAGTCAGCATCTGCATGTAGATGATATAAGGCCGCAAAAATATATGAGAGATAATATAGATTTGCCCAACAAGATATTGGGCGTATCATAATCAAGTATCTGCACATGTAAACTACAAAACATATAAGTATCCAGCCGCATAAAAACCTATGGAAAGATAAAAATAAGAGCAATATAAGACAGACGCCCTCAAGACCAATGTAATAAGTAGGAACCATGAGAAAATAGCAAATCATCCCGCCATTCCTGCCACATGATGACCCCAGGCAGAGAGTTGAGAGCCCGTTTCGAGAGCATATCCGCCTCCAGATTGACCTCCCGGAAGATATGTTCAAAGTGAATGTGCTCAAATTCAAGAATGAGCTTTCTAGCTTCCTCCAACCAGTGTTTGAGCAGGAGAACATTCAGAGAAGCAATACCTTTAGCCTAGGCGATAATGGCCTGCGAGTCACCAAATACCTCGAGCTTAAGCTTGTTGCTTCATATCCACACAACTCGAGCTTAAGCATGTTGCTTCATATCTACACAACTATACACATTGAACTTTGAAAATATTTTGTTTAAACACCAACTGTATTGAGCAACCTAAATCCTAGTCCAAATTAATAGAGATAGGAAAATTAATAAAAATATACACAAGGTAGCTAAGGATTCCCATGTTCAAGCAAGTAAAATAATAAATCTTCCAGCAAAATCAATAGGAGGCAAGCTAATCTCGATTGTACATCCATAATAACTTGGCTGGTTCATACATGCTTCTTGGTCATAAAAAAATCCGTGAATTTGTTGTTGTCATTATGCAATCCCACAAGAGACTGACAATTGATCTTTAATTTTGTAAAAACTAATCTAAATATGCATCTCCCAAAGACATTTCAGCCCAAATATTTTGTTATGGAAAAGTTCATTTGCTGTCGGGAAATTTTCCTCATAGGTATAAGGCGGAATGGCATCCTCCAGAATTAAAGCTTTTATAAGTTGTCCAAAAAGGATTGTATAAGTTGTCTGAAATATAAAATGTTTATAGTCTCTTTACATCTCAAAAAATTTAGCAGGAAAGACGAGTCCCATTCTTAGGCCAAATTCATTGAGCAACATGATTACAGTTCCCATTGACTTCCAGCATACCCTCAACAAATTCTTAAAGTCTCAGCAACATGAAGTCGATCAAGATAAACATTTTTACAGTCTCCATAACATGAGGTTCATAATATGCATCATACTTTACAATATCAATTGACAGCTTACCACAAACTCTGTACAATCTCGGCGTTTCATAATATGCATCATAATTTACAAAATCCAAAGGCATCATCATAACTTTCGATCAACTACCATCCAACATTCTTATATGCCACTACAGCAGTATAATAAGATTTATACAGGCTAGTTTCAAAATTTCCTTATAACTGAGCATAGAGAAACGCTTCAACAACTCAGAAAGATAAAAAAAAATATAATTTATATTTTGAGTGACATACCATTTGCCTTGTGCCAGGTTCAAGCCAATTTTTGACAGTTGATCAGCCTCACAATTTCTCTCCCATTTGCACTCAGATTATACAGAGACTACAACAGCGTGTATCCAAAACAAGGTTATGTTCCCAAAACAACTTGGATTCAAAAACTAAAATATTCACGGCTAGTAGATTCTGAGATTCCCATGATTTTGAGATCCCACGAGTTATTTGTACCGCTAAGGACTCATAAAGGAATTATCTCTAGTCATACCCAACACTCTCAACAATGTTATCTCAGTATATGAGTCTACACACAATCAAGCCTCACACTTTTCTCTTAGTGCTTCTTGATTGTAACCCCCTTGAAGCCATTCCTTCATTTTCTTTTAACCTATCTCCTTCCTTTCTCCCTCAATGGAGAAGCAGTTAAGTTTTCTTGATTTAATTTTAAAATAAATAATTTTGTTGAGCTCAACATGTGGCAGAATGAGAATATTATATTGATCCTTTCTTTCCTAATGTCGTACGAATTTATTACTCTTGGTGATATGTCCAATATATTTCCTAAAAATCATGTTAATCAAATATGAAAATGCATCCTTATCCAGTGATGATGATTATGAGCTTCCACTCTTTGCATGAGACACATGAGACGTATGACCACATACAGTTGAGAAGGTCGGGTAACCTACCCTCACGTTGACTTGATGTGCATGAGCCTAGTATGACTTCATGTTTCCTTGTTATGTTACATTGAATTGCATGTGATGTTTAGCCTTGTGGTGACTCGTGATTGAGCCTTGCATGGTAACATTGAGCTATAAAACCCTTAAATGTTGAAGTCCAGCTTGCTGATGACTAGCATGACCCCTTAGAATTGTTTTCCACCCTTGTGTTGACCTTAAGAGCACTCCTTAGGTACCATCCACCATAGCGCTACCTTATATGATTTTTTTGGAGTACTTTGTTGTTGTTTTTTATTGTGATTTCATCATACTGCTATGTTGCTACTATTTTTTATTTGTGAGGGTTGGATGATCTATTTTAGGGTATTTTCCAGTTCCGGGTTCTCTCCTTTCACAAGTATGTTCTTCTAGTTGAGTCTCATGCAAGTAACCTAATGCTAAGAGGTTGAATTCTGTTTAGAATCAATTTTTTTTTAGGATAAGGGA
The DNA here is from genome assembly GCA_027924585.1 of Larix kaempferi. Lineage (NCBI taxonomy): Eukaryota > Viridiplantae > Streptophyta > Pinopsida > Pinales > Pinaceae > Larix > Larix kaempferi. Next base: position 16,189,645 of record BSBM01000136.1, read on the forward strand.
GGTATGCCCTAACATCTGATGTTGAGTTTACAATTGGTTCAGATCTAATATATATTGCTATTGTTATATATATATTGCTATTGTTATTATTGTTATTGTTTTCAGTACTTTAATTGTTATTGGAGCTCATTGTTTTTGGGACATGCTGGACATGAAGGATATTGAGGTATGGTTTTTATTTTCCACAAAAATTACATAATTTTATTGTACTGTAGTAATACATACAACATGAAAACTATGACCTGGATGGCCTGGAATGGAACCTTCATGTTATCTACTTCATCCAATCTTACTATTCAATGCTTTGAGTCCCATTGTTACACACACTAGTGCACTACTTCTTGACATTTGAAGGTCTCAATTACAAACCAACCTTCACCATGCTAGAGATCCAATCCTTATCAACTGTGAAATGAAAGAAATCATCTATGGAATCTGTTGGATCCAACCTTCCTAGTGGAACTCCAAGGGCTATTTCCATATCCCTATATTTTGAACGTGCATTCCTTTCTCAAATAATTCATCTATGGCATTTGTTGGATCCACCCTTCTCGGTGGAACTCCAAGGGTTGATTCTAGATCCTTATAGTTTGAACGTGCATGACGTTCTCAAATCATTGAGCCTTCTATAGGTGAAGGAAAGGTTTGTATTATTGTATTGCCACAAGATATATTTTAGGTATTTTTTGGATATAATGTTGCTAAGTTTTTCTTAACTAGTTTGATTTTCTTCTTGTCGATGCATCCTACTTCAATGTTAGAGTATATATCGGCTTTATTAATCGTGATCAACCAATGTGGCACCATGCTTGCAAGACTTGTTATTATAAAATAATTGAAGAGAGTGGTTCAGTTTATTAGTGTCAAGTTTGTTAGAATCATGCATCCTAAGGTAACCCTACAACTAGATTGCTATATATTTTTTACTAGTGTCAAAGCATATGAGATCCAAACTTCAATGCTCGTTTATTCTGATTTTAATGTCAATTCAAATCATTTAACTGTAAAATGGAATCATCCAAACATAAATGTGAAGTTTTTCTTTAAATACATATACTCCTAGAAATTCAACCATTCATAAATTCAATGTATTTGAAATACCCCCTCATGAAACAAAGAAGAAAGAAGTTACATTACATTAAACAAACTAGGGTGATTAGCTTGTGGTTTATAACCACTACGCTATCAAATTTTATTGCATGATTAGTAGTTCACCTAGTTGGTTTTGATCAATAGTGATTGTTTCTTTGTTGGTCCTAAGCCTTGAAGTTTTGAATTGTCTGTTGGAACAAACCAAAATTACATTTACACCACAAAATACAAAACTTCTGACATGGTATAAAAGAAAACCAAGTTGTTCTGATCTGGATCACTCCACAAAGTCTATATGAGATGAAAAATAAAGAAATGATCTTCTTTATATTGAATCAGCTTGAAGCTTAAAATGGAGAGAGAATTTGTCATTGATTTTATGATGCACATTAAACATGTGCAAGATCAACTGATTGTTGTTGGAGCGAAGGGTTGAAGAAAATGACCTTCCTATGTTTATGATTAATGCACTAGTTGACAAAAATTTTGCAACTATTTGTCGCTAGCATCAGTGTGACACATAAGGAACCTATGTTGATGTTGGATGAACCTGGTGGCATATTTCCAATAAAGGATCAATGTAGAGCGAGTGGATCAGAACATAGGTGAGAGAGCATTCATTGCAAATTTAGAGAAGAAAGGTGTCAAGAGAAACAAGAAGTGTGTGAAAACTAATGAGCATTATCAGAAAAGTCAAAAATCAAGTAAGGGCATGCCTTATTTTAATGATGATACCCCATTGGACCCATAAGAGGCCCCACTTACCTTTTTCCTTGGTATTAACCCTTCAATTTCACAATTGATCTTTTTTTAAGTTTTGAGCATGTCCTCCCCCCATTTGAGCCATTCTTTAAATAGATTGATTGCTCATGGATTTCACTCAGTTACTTTTGGGACCTGGTTGTGACTAAGGAAAATAGATATTTCCTTTTGGGATTACCAGTGCCCATATATTTAATTTGAGCACTTATCTGATTGGTCAAAATGGTAAGCTTTTCCCTCTATTTATATCTCTTTTAGCAAGCTTAATTCTATTCCTTTATTAGGCCATTCTATGGCCTCATTAATGTGGATACATTGTGATTTCACAGACTTGCTGAACATTAGGACCACTTTCTCTAGTTTGATTGACATTATCTCATGATAAAAAATAACATAGTATTAAACAAATCTCATAGAATGTTCATGACATTTGAAGGAAAATGTTGTAAAGAGAATATGTATTCCATCATCATATCAATGAAGCAGGATTGATTGAGCTATTCATTAATATTGAAGAAAGTACATGACGGCACAAGTAGTGCTCATAGATATCTCAAGTCTATGAGTCTATGTAGACCTTAGTTGAGAATTTTTTTTTGTTTAAATACTCAGAAAGCGTCGCTATAGCCATGAAAAGGAGTTGGTAGTTCCTTTCCCGGGTTCATGATATTCCGTGCCTATAGTGACAATAATCCATCGCTTGTATAGAAATTCATCACTTTGTGCATGGTGGGACGTCGCTATAGTGACAATGAACTGTCGCTATAGCGACGGATAATCCGTCACTTGTATAGAAAATTCGTCGGTACGTGCATGACTGGTTGTTTCTCTAGGAATGATTAGCTGTCACTATAGAGACAGACTAACTTTTCTATATCGACACACTAATGTTTCTATAGCAACACATCAACATTGCTATAGCGAAAAAGAGTCATTTCTATAGTGACAGATTAACGTCACTATAGCAATGAAACAAGGTTTTTAAGCATTGTCCACTCACGCCACGTGTCATCTCTTTTATATCGCCATAGCGACAAAAGGATTGAAGTGTGGCTACAACGACGAAAATGTTTCGATGAAAATATGGGGTCATGTTTGTCGCTATAGCAACACAAGAGTGTTGCAATAGCGATGATTTGTCGAGGGAAAAATGTGTACATGTACTAGTGAAATTGCAGGTATTCAACTGTTAATCAACTCATAAATTCAAACACAGAGATAAGCATTTATCAAAATTATTCCATCAACGATTCATACAGAAATCATCCATTTACACAGAAACATGGCATAATTGTCTTTTCTTCATTCAATCATAAGAAAAATTGTACATTCACATTTGCTTCAGAACCTGTGTTATGATCCTCTTAGGCCCGATACATCCCTGGCCATCCTCCCTTGACTTGATCTACATTGTACCCCCCCTACCTCGTAGGCTTACACAATTATAATCAGAGGATTTTGAAACCAATTATGGTTTAGATACACAAAACTCTCAACACACTCCTACTTTATGGAAACCGTTGCTAAGCTTAGCAACTATTCAAAACCACTTCTAGCAGCTAGCTACCTGACCCTAGATCTCCTTGAAACCATTCGAATAATTTCATCATATTTAGTTACAATGGATCAACATATCATTAAATTAACCTCAGAACTAATGACGTATCACTTAAGGTGACCTCTAGTCACAATTTTAGAACCTTCTAAATCATAGTTCACCAATCATAAGGAAATTCAAGTGTATTTGCAAAATTTCACAATCGAGCCCCTCCTCGGGCTAGTGCCAAGCCTTCATGGTCTGACCACATTTTAGACTTTGTTTGAGATTAGGATGCTCTTGCATCAACTACAAACTCATAGTAGCCATATATGGTTCGAAAAGTGGTCTTATGAATATCCTCGTCCTTGATCTAGACTTGGTGGTATCCATGTCTGAGATCTATTTTGGAGAACACTTTTTCTCCCCTCACTTGGTCAAATAAATCATTGATTTGGGGTAATGGGTGCTTATTCTTAATAGTCATTTTTTAACTTCATGTAGTCTAAGCACAAGCTCATGGTACCATCTTTCTTTTTCATGAACAAGATCGGTGCTCCCCATGCAGACACACTTGGTCGAATGCACTTTTTGTCTAACAATTCTTGCAATTGCAATTTTGTGATGAACCTGCAATAATTAATTAATGCAAATACACAAGATATAAAAAATAACAGAACTCAGATTCACTTTTATATTGATTGCGGGCCACTTCGAGGGGGCAACCTCCTTTGAGCAAGCTCAATACAATTAACTTCACGGTGGCTTCATAGGCCTCAACACACACTTATATACTAAGTCTAGGTGCCAATACTATGAGTCAAAACCATGGGACAATATAAACAATGGATCAATAAAACTACGAGCGACTTACAAAGCATATGCGCCAACAACAATAACACAAATTATGGATCAAAAAATATCACGGGATGACTTACAAAGCATATGCGTCCAACAACAATATACTAACAAAGTAAAGACATGGGTTTCTAACATCCCCTCCCCCTTAGAAAAAGCTTTGTCCTCAAAGCTTTAGATGTGAAAATTGATGCAGAATCTGAAGGAGTGGTTCCCCTGTAGCATCCTCGGGTTGCATTCCGGCCCACTGACGCCTTTTGAGTTTCAGGGAGGATTGCTTAAAAGGTTGGAGATGAAGAAGGACCATATCAGCTGCATGAAAAGCGTGCTCAGAACGGTGCTGATCGGCTTGTTGTTTCAGTCGAATTCTTGCCATGTGAAGATTGTCCGGTAAAATGAGAAGAATCTGATTGCGGTTTCAAATAACCGAGTCAATTTCCTGAACTGGGGAGCTGTTGAGTGTGTATGGAAGATGAACTGGCGGTGCCTGTCCATAAAATGCTTCATATGGTGTCCTTTTAGATGTGGTATTGTACCACTGGAGTGCTTCTAGGAAATCCATAGAAATAGCTGTCCACATCTGTGTAGGGATGGGAAAGGGTTCGAGCAGTCCCAAAAGGAGTGTCGTTTCACCCTTGTTGACATGGAAAGTATCACACTCAACCACCATCTGGTGAATTTTCATTTTCAGTCCCTGCCAAAAGAAGTTACATTGTTCCCGATCATAGGTTTTGAGGAACCCAAAGTACCCTACCGATGAAGAAGCATGGAGTTCATAGAAGAGATAGCCTTGTTGAACAGATTGCAACCAATTTGGAACAAGTAGAGAAATAATCGTAAGAGAAACTGGGTCATCAAATTTGCAAGAAGGAGCATCTGCCACCATATTATCCTTACCCTTATTGTAAATGATCGCATAGTCATAACCCATGAGTTGGGTAACCCATTTCTGGTGTGTTAGGGAGGAGACCCATTGTTCCAGAAAATGTTCCAGACTCTGGAGATCAGTCTTGATGCATAAATAATTCCCTAATAGAGATGGTTGCCACATCTGTATTGCATGCAAAATAGCCATCATTTCCTGCTGAGATGTGGCTAAATGCTTACCGGAAAGGTCTCGTGAAGGCGGCAATCCCACTGGTGCAACAAAGACACCTACAGATCGATCCCAGGAAGTAGTGGATACCGTTGGTGGGTGCATCTGAATGGAATGCAGCTGAGCAATGACACCATGTGAATTCTTCTTAAGGATATTTTCCAGGCGATGTGAACTGATGATGCAGAGAGACTCTGGTTGTAAGCCCATAAATTTATGTTGTGTCCCATTGACTGAAAACTGCATCCAAAGTTTAGCAAAATCCCATAAGATGGGGCCATGTGTGCATAACCATTGAATGCCCAGAACCACATCACAGCCACCTAAGGACAAGGCAAACATGTCAGAGCGCAGGTTATCATCTTCCATAGAGATACACACATTGTGACACTTCCCCTTGCAAGGTAAGGTGCCCCCATTGGCAACCATGACTTCAAAGTTGGATCAAGGATGGAAAAAACAATTAACTTGTTTGGCAATCTGAGGGTCAATGAAGTTATGAGTGCTACCAAAATCAATGAGTATGGTAAGAGGGAGCTTCTTGAAGTATCCCCTGACCCACATTGTTTGTGGGGTGGTGACGCTGGTTACATCATGGAGAGAGATCTCGGGTGGGTCGTACTGAGATGGGGTGTCAACAGGCAGGTGTTGAATGTCAACCTGATCATTTACTGTATTTGGAGCTTCTTCACCAAGTTCAGAGGCAGGCGGAGAATACACATCCAAAAGATAGATCTTTTGTTGAACACATCTATGTCCCTGAGTGAATTTCTCATCACAATTATAACAAAGCCCTTTTTCTCGGTGTGCCTGCATCTCGGTTTCAGACAAATGCTTGATAGGAGTTGGTCGAGGAGCTGGCAGGATTGGAGGTCATTGAGAACCCATATTTCGGAAGGGAACAAAAGTGGGTTTGGAGCGCTGTTGGGCTGCAATATTGTCTTCTGCCAACTTAGCCAAACCTAGGACTTCCATCACTGTGTTGGGACAGAACATTTTAACCTCTGACCGGATTTCATCCTTAAGACCACTGATAAAACAACTCCAGTAGAATTCATCAGACAATCCTTCTGTGTGATTGGCTAGTTTCTCAAATTCTGTTTGATACTCTCTCACTGTGCCAGTTTGGTGAAGTTTAGTGAGTGCGCCTATGAAGTCATCAAAAGCACTAGGACCAAATCGTGGAAAAAATATGTCCAGTTTGGCTCGAGATGCGCTTTGATGTATCAACGGTACCATTAAAGGGATTCCTGTTCCAAATGAAAGGATGCAAGTGGAACTTTTTGGACATCAAAAGTTATATGCAGATTGAAATATTGTTCTGCTCGGTATATCCATCCAGTCGGATAAGTCATTGAAGCAAGGAAAATCAAGCTTCGACCCACGAAAAATTGCTGGAAGAAGAGAACCTGGTGGCTGCAAAATATTATGGCTGTTGGTTATTGTTCATGGCTGAATGCTGAAGATGGAGGATGAGAAATTTTTCATCCAGATCTTGGAGTTTGGTTTGGATGGCTGCAAGTGCTTCCTCTATGGTTGTTGCTTCTGCGTGGGTGACAACCACAACCAGGAGTTGTTTTTTGGGAAATGGATAGAAAAACACAAACAAAAGCTTATTTAGTAAAGGAAAATTTGGATTTGGGAAAAACTCAGATGGGTAATTGGGGTTTGACTAGGTTTTAGACACTTTCTGATGGACAGGGAAGCAAAAAATGGGGATTTAAGAAGCGAGGTGCAAGAATGAGAAAATTTGTTAGAGAGGGACAAAGAAGCAGATTTAGGAAAGGAACACAGTGGCAAAATTTGAAGGCGTTTGGGTGAAAATTGAAGGAGTTATGGCAAACCCTAAAAATAGACAAATGTGGGATTTCTGGTCTTGGGAAGTGGAATTTGGGATAGGGTCTTCAGGAATGAAATATGCAGAATGGGATTGCATGGGTGTCAGTGAAGTTTCAGGGAAAACAGAGTTGAAACAAGGGAGATATGGCCGAAAAACAGAATTTTTTTTTTTCTTTCAAAAATGGATTGGCAATGGTGCGGAAGGGATCCGCAATAGATGGATCTGCAATGGCGCGAAAGGGATCGAAAACGTCTAGATCTGAAATGGCGGCTGGATTTAGAATGAATTTCAAAATAGATCTGAAATGGTTGGATCTGGAGCAAGTGATCAGCAACAGTTCAGTTGAAAATAGATATGGACCCCAGGTATGCATGGCTTCCTATCGGTTCAGGGGATTCACTCAGCCACCAATGCTGTCTGACGACTTGCGTATCGGGGCAGTACCCCTCACTCCATGGCTCAGGTAAAACTGATAACCGCTTTGCCACAAACGACAGCTCTTGGTTTACCTCACGGGTGGGAACTAGTCAATCAGGTAGGGGTCGTTGCCCTTTTTGCTGGCAGGTCCTCTCAATGGGCCAACTACTTTGGGGTTCCTGTGGTACTCCTCACAATGCGTTTTAGGGCTTATGCCCAAGTACTTCCCACAGTTAAGCGGATAAGGATTATTCGCAGATCCGAACTTGCAATAGATGTGAAAAAACAAATTTGGTAGAAATTCCACCCAACAAGCCCAAGAAAGTGCTCTGATACCAGATATGATGAACCTGCAATAATTAATTAATGCAAATACATAAGATATCATAAATAACAGAACTCAGAATCACTTTTATATTGATCACAAGCCACTTCGAGGGGGCAACCTCCTTTGAGCAAGCTCAATACAATTAAATTCATGGTGGCTTCATAGGCCTCAACACACACTTATATACTAAGTCTAGGCACCATTACTATGAGTCAAAACCATGGGCCAATATAAACTATGGATCAATAAAACTACGGGTGACTTACAAAGCATATGCGCCAACAACAATAACACAAACTATGGATCAACAAATACCACGATACGACTTACAAAACATATGCGTCCAACAACAATATACTACCAAGTAAAGACATGGGTTCCTAACAAATTTTAACTCAGTCAACTCGGGCACGCTCATTCTGTAAGGGGCCTTTGAAACAATTGTTTCTCCTAGTGTCAAATCGATTGTAAAATCGATGTCTCTCTTTGGGGGAAGTATAGGAATCTCTTTTGGAAACACATACCATAACTCATTTAATATTTCAAAATATTCAAGAGAGGGTTTACCTTTATTTTTAGCAGAATGTAACACTTGGACATCATACAACTTACACCATTTTCTAGCACTTCTATTTAGTCATAGGGTTGATATTTGAAGTACCGAAATGGGTCTCAGTATTCCTAAAACTCTCCTCTAATTTCCTTCCTCATCAGTACACTAGAAAATTCTTATTGTAACAATTTAGGATTACTGCACAGGATACTATCCAATCCATGCCAATTAATACATCATACACTCATAAGGGAAGTGCATTTAATTTGGATTGAGTTTGTAGGTCATTCATGTTTATATGACAATATGATATATACTCTACCACTTTCCTCTTGGTTTCGGTGGCTAGTTGAACTAACCAACTCTTCTCAAATTTATATTTAGTTCATTTGCATTTTTCTACAATCAGGGGTGAGATGTAGCTTAAACTTGAACCAAGATCAATTAATATAGACACTAACTGTGAACATGGACCATGGGGGGATGATGGTCTTCTTGGCGATATTCCAAGGATGCATTAATATTTGGTATGTTCATGGCCACATATTTTATTGTGGTTTCTTCTTGAAGATTATGAACTATTTTAACCACTCCTTCTCGGTGAGGGAAATATTTAAATCAGTGGGGTCCTTCACAACCCCAACAATTAATAGGATCTATATTTTTATTAATAGGTTCCATATCTTCATAACATGTTATTTTGTTTCTGCTATGGTTTGTTACTGTTGTTGAAAGTTATTTATTCCATAATTGTTTCCCTAGAAACTTCAAGATTGGTTTTTGTAGGGTGGTGGTTTAAAGCCTTTCCTCCTTTAATCTGATTTTTCTTTACTTTTATCCTTCCAAGATTTTGGATGCTCAATCCTATATCAGTAATGTTCATAAGAATACTTTTCCTTCATAATGGATTCTGACATATAGTGTGTTTGGTTCATCAAACTCAATTCGGTCCCTATATGTGTTGGGTAAACAACTTAGAAAATGTTGGATCTTCACCTTCTCATCCTTAATGTAAGAAACATATTGCAACATATATAAAAAATTGTTTGAGACTCATCTTCCATACTCATAGTTCCCAGTTTCAGATCATGGAATTCTTTGATCTTTTTATCATAATATCTCTCAGATAAATATTTCTTTCTGGAGTTCTTTTTAAATTGATTCCAATTGATTTGTTTTTCACTAATGTACTTAACCATTTTGAGGTCATTCCACCATATAGAGGATTTTATGTTTAGATTATATATAGCCATTTTAGCTTTCAAGTTACCAAAATAACTATAAAGTCGTAAATATTTACTCATTCCTTATAGCCAAGCCTCAACTTCCTCACCATATTTCATCTCTCCATCAAACACCAATGGTTTAATTTTCTTGAATTCACCTTGTATTTCAATTTTTAAGTCGTTTTGATTTTAAAGTGTGGTTTGAAACTTTACTGGTAGAATTTTTTGATGCATATTCTTCCCTTCCAAATTCCTCACTACTGGAATCTAATTCATCAGGTGAACTGTCACTTTTATTTTTCCTAGGCCTCTTATGTTTCCCTTTTGAATCATGTTCATACCCTTTATCTGACATTTTATGCAAAAATATTTCATTTAATTATTGATGTTATGCTTGTGCTTTCAATATCTTTTCATTGTTTGTCCTATCACTTTGTAGTTCAGCTTGTATACTCCTCACAGTTTCTAGTATTTCATTTGGTGCTTCGGAATTCTTAGTATCATTTAATTATATACAAATTCTCCCTTCTTAGGAATTTTGATTGTTCCCGTTGGGTTGACTTGGTGTCCCCTTCATGATTAATTAACATCTTTACCCTTTAATGTCCAATTCTCCTCTCTTCAGGTCTAATGTCTTCTTGGGATAAAGCTTCCTAAGTATGTTAAAGTTATGTTCTTGTACTAGTTGTTCACAAAGCTAATTGATATAATTGATTTAAAATTGATCTTTGTTCTTGGAATCCAATAGCTAACTCAAGTTATACTAAATTTGGGTTGATCATCTTTCATTTGGTGGAGAGGAGAACTGCGTTGGTGAAGTTATTTCTCAACGTTTTGAGCCACAAAGTAGGGCGCATCATCAGGAGAGAGTGTCTCATGATTTAAATTAGGTCTAGAAGATAGTAATTAATAAGTGTGAGGTTTATTTAAAATTTTTAGGGTTTGCCGACATTCTAGTTTTATATATTTAAAATTTTTCTATTTTTATTCTTATTTTTATTCTTTATCTTATAAGTACTAACCATTATTAACCTAATTAGATTTTTTAATTAAGAGTAAAGTCTTTTTTAGTTAATAGTAATTCAAAATTTAATTAAAAGTATTTAATTAAAAGTATTTAACTAAATACTTTTAATTAAATTTTGAAATACTTTTAACAAAATACTTTTAGTAAGTACCTTATTCTTAATAAAAAATTCTAATTAAGTTAATAAAGCACTTTTAGTAAGTACCTTATTCTTAATAAAAAATTCTAATTAAGTTAATAAAGCCTGATTAATAATTAATCAAGCACAAAATAATTATTTCAAACAATTCAATTAAAAACATTAACAATAATAAAAATAATAATTAATTAATTATTAAAATTTGAATTAACTTTTAGCTAAATACTTTTAATTAAATTTTGAATTACTATTGGCTAAAAAAGACTTTACTCTTAATTAAAAAATCTAATTAGGTTAATAATGGTTAGTACTTATAAGATAAAGAATAAAAATAAGAATAAAAATAGAAAAATTTTAAATATATAAAACTAGAATGTCGACAAACCCTAAAAATTTTAAATAAACCTCACACTTATTAATTACTATCTTCTAGACCTAATTCAAACCGTGAGACACTCTCTCCTGATGATAAGCCCTACTTTGTGGCTCGAAATGTCGAGAAATAACTTCACCAACGCAGTTCTCCTCTCCACCATTTTATCTCTCATTGCGTGATCATGAACAACTTCTTTCATTTACGATCTTTAATAATTTTCTATCTATTTTAATAAACAATTTTATCAATTTTATTTCCAAATAAGCATCACTTCATCCCAAAAAGGTCTTAGTGTTGCATCCTATGCTCTCATACCATTTGTAACATCCATACAAAAAAAATCTATTGCAATATAATATGATAAAATACTTCATTAAATCGAATGCAAACATTCTAAAGGTTCTATTTTTTACTTTTATTACAATTAGAATCTAAAGGTTCTATTTTTCAACTTCGTTCAAATCTATTAACATGTCACAATTAGATTGGACAATTATTTCATTGCTATATTAGGAAGGATTTTCAGATCCTCATTGTACTCCATAAAAATGGATTGCTAGAACATTACTTTGATATCAAATTGTCGCATTTACATATGCTTAAACCATCTTAAAAACTATGATTTTCCTAGGTAAGACTTTCCCATTTGGAATATAATATATTTATATATGACATCAGATGATTACCATTGAAGTTTCAGATTTTTATATACCTGTGTTATAATTTCTAAAACCTTGATTTCGACAATCGCCAAAATCATTTCATAAAAAAATTACACTACTATTGTTTTAACTCCATTATCGTGCCTTGGATCTCATTGTTTATCGAGCTGCACTTGCTATTGACATATGCATTGTACCTATGTTTAATGAATTCCCAAGATTTGATATGAAACTATCACTTTACATTTATTATTATTCTCTTATGGTACTCATATAGCGTTTTTCATGCTAGACTTTTAATGCAATAGGTGTGGTATAAGACAAATGGTGTTCAACCCTTCGCCACTTGTACATCGATGTGTTACCAACTATAACTCTTTCCTCGAGATTTACCAATGTATTTATTGCTAAAACTCTATTTCGCTACATATGCCAAGACGTTCTCATTTTTTTACAATCTTTACTGTGCACAACCACATAAATGATATTCTTCATTGGTTAGTTTCCATTTCAAGTATTTTGTTTATAGTTTTTATATTACAATGCCATAATAGTCATTGTGCACAACTTATGTCTAAGACACTTATATAATATATGTGCACTAAACAAGAGCCATGAAGTGGCAATGTCCCCGATAACAAATTTAAGATTTAATGTTAAGTAAAATTTTGTTTTATGGTTCTTTTGCATTGCGTGGGATTCTTTGCAAACGATGAAGAATCAAATGCAGTTAAAGTATCTGGTATAGGTCCAGAAAGAATATTGTTGGAGACAGTGAAAGCCAAATGGTTTTGGCGTAGATGCGTTGTACATAGATCAGGCCAGTTGTGGACACAAAGTGCAACAGAGGGTACCTTATTCAACACAACGTGATAGTCGATTTTGTCTCTCATATGGTATTTTGGTTTACGTTGGTTTTAAAAAAAACTTAAAACTAATAAAAAAATATATTATTTGTGGGTATCTTATTGAATACAATGCAATATTCAACGCACTTATAATTCAAAGGTCTTGAGCCACATGAATTGCATGTAGCATAAGAACTATGAGCTAAGTGTTATTTTATTTTATTTATAAACAAGATTGGATATATTAATTAACATAGTTTTTAAATCAAGTAAAAGTTCATTATAATTTAAATGTAATTTTTAATTTAAAAAATTTCAAATAATAGAGATGTGGAAATATTGTAACTTCTAAGAATATTATATTTGTACTTTGTTATTCCGGAGATGTTTCATTCCTCCATGAAGACTTTATTGTATATCCGGAGATGTTTTATTCCTTTGTGGATAATGTGGTAACTTGGGTTATTAGACTTCCCTAGTGGGGGTTGGCCCTGTATGAGTCATGTGGGTTAAAGGGTTATTAGACCACCCTAGTGGGGTCGGCCCTGTCACATTATGTTAAGTAGTTAAGTTGGGGCCGACCTAGTTAGTGTAAAAGTTAAGTCGGAGTTGTGTATAAATAGAGGAGGTGTGTTCCTCATTTAACACACATTCACTCACTTGTGATTGACACATAGGTGAGAGAGAGATCTGCTATGGAGGAGAAGGAGCTCATGTTTGTGGATTACATCTTTGTATTTGCTGGTCATCTATATTGAGGAAGCTTTGCTAGGTTTTCTACCCCATGAGGGTTTCCTAGGATAAATCTATGTCTCTTGTGTTTATGCTATGCTTGTTGTTTTTTCATTGATCCTGTATATGCTATTATTGTGAAATGGAATGTAATGCTGATATTTTATGTCTTAGCATATTGAATCTTAACATGGTATCAGAGCTAGCCTGAAGGAAGGAAATGTATGGCACTTACGACACTTGCTTCACTTGCGACAATATGAAGGTTAGGGTTTTATATAGAAAAACCTAGTCATCGTGGAATTTTCGCTATAAATCCATTTTGGCGAAGGTTCGGGATCTAAAACCTTTACAGGTCGTAGATAACATCCCCTTGTACCTTGTGTCCAAAGGAAAGCGTCTAATTCGTTGTACTTTGTGATTTATGATCAGTACAAGTTAGGGTTTCTGCCTCTTCCAAATCTTAGTCATAAACAGGTGACCTAGGAAAAATGTCGCAACTTGGGCTAGGAAGCTCCAAATGAAATTTCGTAAAAAGTGATAGGTATAGAATGGACTGTAGTTTCTTAGGTAAGTTTTTCAGAGGCCGAAGTTGAACCAATGACACATGGCATGCCATACAAGTTTGCTCTCCTGTTTTATCCCATAAACAGGTCACGTTGCGACATTTCGCATAACTCTCTCTCAGAAAATCCAATTGAGGTCAGACGCGTGGGGTTGGTAAGATGATATGTCAGGATACCATAGGTCAAATTTTCAGACCCTGTGGATTCGTAATTTCAGAGATGCACCAGAAACAATCAGGTGCATATTTCTGTCAAAACAGAATTGGATTCTGAGCACCTTCATTCTTGACTTATCACTGCTGCGGGAATTTAAGGCTTCGGAGAAAGTTGGAATTTTTGGAATCAGAATCCACGGTTGAATGCTCCTCATCAAAATCAAAATTTAGACACCAAGATTGAAATTTTTGGTTGGTCAGAAGGCCGAGCCTAATCAAACCCTAGTTCGGGATTTTGATTGGAAAGGCTTCTACAAAAGTTGGAATTTTTGAAGTCTGTGACCATGGCTGGAAGCTCCTCAGAAAAATCAAATTTTAGAGCTTTGGATCAAACCTTTTGATTGGGCAGAAGGGTGGGCTTTATCAAACCCTAATTTGGGGTCCAATAGAGTGAATCTAGAAGTTTCAAAGGAAATTTTGAGGGGTCAAATTTTGCAATTTTCAAAATTGAATTATACCAGCTTGATCAGCTCAGAAAGCCACATCTTTCCATCCATTCAGAAGTTTGAAATTCAAAGTTTGAATTTTTAGGGTTTCTCTAAAAAAACCCTAATCCAGCTCTAGATCCAGTTTCAGCAAATCAAAGTGGATTGGGTTAAAAGCAATCCTAACAGGTATGATTTGAGGAGATACATGTATGTGTTGAAATCTGTTCATGATATGTTTGTCTTCATATTATTGAGATTAGTAAAATTATGATTGTTTGATAATGAATGCATGTGAATGATAGAAGACATTCATTAATTAGGGTTATGACACTTATGATTGTACTAATGCACTTGTGGTGTTGTATGAGCATGATGTTGTCTGCTAACAAGATACAGGTACATCAAGAAAGACAAATCAAGTTCTATGACCATGATGACATGAAGACAATAGACTCATCCATAATCACATAGAAGCTCTACTTACGAGGTATGTATGACTTTGTTCTACTATGTTTAACCTATGATATATGTAGGTTCTAGCACAAGATCTCTAAATCATTGAAGAGAACAAAGAAGATATTGTTTGGGTATGTTAAGACATAACCAAGCTTGATAATCCAAGTATGTTTTCCTATATCAAGTTAGAATCCTACTTTGTTAGGATCTTAGGTAAGTATATTTGTGTATGAAATGATCATGACCATACATACTTAAGATTATCATGTTTTAATAGTATTGAGACTATACTAATGAATGCATGATTATGTATGAGATCATGAGGATGACACTAGTGCACACTTGAGCATGCATAGTGGTCCAGGATGGATAAGAAGTTCAAAGACATATAGAGATCAAGTGGGAGGCAGCCATAAAAGATAAGTATTTGAATTGACATTTGAATCTATGAAATAGTAAATGATATTGATTGGAATAGTTGTATGCATATTTAGATTGTATCATGCATAGTGTAAGCATTCATATAGCATTGAACAATATACTACTAATATGCATATGATGGGTAAGTTGGACAAACATTCCATTGTTGTTTGTCTAGAATGAAACCTCTTTCCTGACATGCTGAGAGTTGTTCACACTCTTGATAATATGTTCTGGTAGAGATGGAAGGCATCTAGATAACCACTGTATGCATACAGGATATGGAAAAGTGTTGTGCCAAAGTATTGGTCAAGATAGTTGCATAACCATGTGAATCATATTTGTATGCATAATAGGTTATCATGTCAATATGATTTGATGATTATGAAGTATTACTAATCATGTAATTAACTTTGATTTGTAGGTACTAAGATCATGAAGAATGATGAACACCAAACAGGTGATGAATGTTCAACAAGAAGACTTACAAATCAAACATACTATAGAAGGCTCGTGGCTAGAAGATTCTCTTAGAAAGAGGAAGAGGATCATGACGAGATGTTTGCTCCAAGTGGCTGGATAAGACCATTCTCTTAATGGTGTAATTGAAGAAATCTCTATACGGGTACCCAGGATCAATAGTCATTTGATGAGCTTAATGATCACCATGGGTGATGCAGATTTCAACCTTTGCTACAAGGTTGAAGATGGTGTCTATATATAGATGACATTCTTCTCTTTGATGGATGGAAGAAGGAACTCACCACAGAGTTTGAATGATCTTGAGGCTCATATCAGTAGACCCATCTGACGAGAGATGGCACAGATAGATATGCAGAAGATCACTCAATGAAGAGTGTGAATGATGTTCAGTCACAGAGGGAGAATTGATAGCTTCTTGACAAGCTTGGGATTTAGCAAAGTAAAGTTGATCCTAACCTTTATCTTAAGGTTATGAATGATGAATTTGTCATCTATTACTGTATGTGGATGATCTTTTTCTGACTAAGAATGAGAAACAGATCATGGAAAGCAAGAAGAAGATAGCTACAGAATTTGAGATGAAAGATCTCGGATTGATGCACTACTTCCTAGGTCTGGAAGTGTGGCAAGGCCTAGAAGGAATCTTTCTCAACCAGGGAAAGTATGCTATGGAAATCTTGAAAATATTTGATATGTTGGAATGCAAAGCCATGGCCACTCCCACGGATTCCAACTTGAAGCTGTTATCTGATGACTCATCAGAGTCAGTGGATGTGACTTTGTACATACATATTATTGGGTCATTGATGTATCTGACGAATACTAGGCCAGATATATGCTTTTCTATGAACCTAGGCGTGTTCACATGATAAGCTACAAGGCATGTGATGAGGTACCTAAAGGGTACAATAGACTTTGGTTTATGTTATCTTGGAGATCATGACTTCAGATTGTATGTCTACATAGATGTTGATTGGGCAGGAAGTGTATCAGACAGGAAGAACACATCGGGCGGATATTATTGTTTGGGATATGCCATGATCTCGTGGTTTAGCAAGAAGCGGTCTAGAGTGGTTCTCAGCACAGCTGAAGCGGAATATATAGCTGCCTACTCTGCTAGTTGTGAAGCGATATGGCTTCGGAAGTTGTTATCATAATTAGAGATGGACCCCACTGTGATCCTGTGTGACAAACAGATTTGTATCAAGATGACAGAGAATCCAATGTTCCATGATAAGTTAATGCACATAGGGATATGGTGCAGAAAGGAGCTATCAAGCTTGAGTATGTGAGCACTGACGAACAAGTTGCTGATATATTGACCAAACCCCTATCTCGAGTAAAGTTTGAGTATTTCCGAGACAAGCTTAGTGTCATTCAGAAGGACCCTCCTCAAAAGGGGGAGTGATATGGTCAACAATGATGTGGAAACTACATTGATGATGAGGATATTGTATCGATGATCGATGATGATGATACCTGTACCAACGATGAGGTCGATGAATGGTCCCTAGTGGACGAGAGGGATTGTATCATCCCCAGACTTCTGTCCCTGAATTGATCCGTACAATCTTGTCTTCGAGAAAGATGTTGGTGAATTATTTAATGTTCTCTCCTGGATTGCTCAGCATAGCAGTAGGTGGTCATTCACAAAACTTGTAATGATGTAATGTTCGCTCCTGGATTAGCAGGTGATCATTCACAGGTTGTAAATCCTAGATTTGATCTAGGTCACACCCTAGTTGAAATAGTACTGGCTCTGTGGTTGACTGGAATGATGTAATGTGCACTCCTAGAATGCTTAGTGTAGCACCAGGTGACCATTCATAGGTCCTGTAATGATGTAATGTTCGCTCCTAGACTACAACAGGTGATCATTCACAGGTGGTAAAAATCCTAGATTTAATCTAGGTCACATCCAGTATGAAAAAGGACTGGCACTGTGGTCAGGATTGCATCTTCCCTAGACATGAGAGGTGTCTTAAAGTGATAAGGATTGATCATCCTGTAAGTAGATCGGAATTGCATCGTCCCTAAACATGAGAGGTGTCTTAAAGTGATAAGGATTGATCATCCTATAAGTAGATCGGGATTGCATCGTCCCTAGACATGAGAGGTGTCTTAAAGTGATAAGGATTGATCATCATGTAAGTAGATCGGGATTGCATTGTCCCTAGACATGAGAGGTGTCTTAAAGTGAGAAGGATTGATCATCTTGTAAGCATATTGGGACTGCATCGCCCCTAAATGTTTGGTTCAAAATGTACGTGATAGAACTTCATCATCCCTGAACGTTTGGTTCAAAATGTACGTGATAGGACTGCATCATCCCTGAACGGTTGGTTCAAAATGCACGTGATAGGATTGTATCATCCTTGGAATTATGTCCTAAAGTGAGCGGGGTTGATCATCCTACAATTGGATCATGTGTATTACAGAGTATGCTGCTATGTTGATGCTGTTGATCGAGAGGATCCAGATGTTGATCGAGGATCTAGTTGATGATGTGATGCTGTTGATCGAGAGGATCCAGTTGATGACGTGATACTGTTGATCGAGAGGATCCAGTTGATGATGTGATACTGTTGATCGAGAGGATCCAGTTGATGTTGTTATGATGATGATCAGTAGATCCAGATGATGAGGCTGTTGATCGGGTGATCCAGATGATGACAATGCTGTAGCTGATCAAGTGTTGCAGAAGGTGAAAACTCAATACTAATGATGCTGATACTCTAGTATTGAAGACCTGAAGATATTCCAGTAATTGGTTGAGTTACTGATGATGTTGAGAAAGCTTCCAATGATTTATAGATGTATCATGTATCATGTAGTTGATGACTTCTTGCTTCTGTAGATTTTGTTATAATATCCTTCTCGTTAAGGGGGAGTGTTGAAATATTGTAACTTCTAAGAATATTATATTTGTACTTTGTTATTCCGGAGATGTTTCATTCCTTCGTGAATACTTTATTGTATATCCGAAGATGTTTTATTCCTCCGTGGATAATTTGGTAACTTGTGTTATTAGAATTCTCTAGTGGGGGTCGGCCCTGTATTATTCATGTGGGTTAAAGGGTTATTAGAAAACCCTAGTGGGGTCGGCCCTATCACATTATGTTAAGTAGTTAAGTTGGGGCCGACCTAGTTAGTGTAAAATTCAAGTCGGAGTTGTGTATACATAGAGGAGGTGTGTTCCTCATTTAACACACATTTACTCACTTATGATTGGCTCATAGGTGAGAGAGATATTTTCTATGGAGGAGAAGGAGCTCATGTTTGTGGATTACATCTTTGTATTTTCCGGTCATCTATATTGAGAAATCTTTGCTGGGTTTTCTACCCCATGAGGGTTTCCCAGGATAAATCTGTGTCTCTTGTGTTTATGCTGTGCTTGTTGTTCTTTCAATGATCCTGTATATGATATTCTTGTGAAATGGAATGTAATGCTGATATTTTATGTCTTAACATATTGAATATTAACAAGAGAGTCCAAATTGTGGACAACAAGGTTTGGAAATTTAGTTGTCATATACTCGCTTTCCTCAATGAACATAATGATTTCTGGTATGCCTATATTCAATGACAACAAATTACAGTCTCTTTTCATCATATGTTATCAGTGTTTGTCAACATTGCTAACGGTAACTATTTTGAAAACTGCATTCGATGACTTAGAATAGATCTTCCTTGTACAAACAGATCAAGGCTTTACTTTGAATATACTCTCAATTTTTTAAAAAAGCAATGAAGAATGCTTTGTTAGGATATTTAGACACTTAGGAGTTAGTTAAGATCAACTTGTGTAATATATCCGTTAGGTAAAGTGTGTTTTCTTAGTATGCATTTGTAAATACTTAATCCGACGGTCACAATATGTTCCCGACATAGAGTGATTCGACGACTCAACTTCTCTTAGATCATACCTACCCTTGATCCATGGCTTAACACCCGATTGGTCCATGATCTCTATTTAAAGAGCATGGAGGGTCATTGGAAAGTTGATCGATTATGAGAAGCTCATTTGTAACTTTCTTTCTTTGCATAATAAATTGCTCTGTAGAAGCTATTTGGCCAGGGCCGTGGAGTGTTTCCCTCTCGAGGGTTTAAACCACGTCAAAACATTGGTGTATCGATCTGTGATATATTTGTGTGAAGTGGTTGCTCTAGGTGTTCGGTCTTTTGGAGTACCCTGTGTACCCGAATATGGTATCAGAGCTTTTATGAAGAGCCGCTTCCGATTATGATTTAGATCTTGAACTGTTGTTTCCGAAACTTAAAAGGGTTTCTAGTTCTAGTATTTATGTGCATTTCTAGGTTGTGGGAGGTGTTCCATTGCGTCTGAAGCACCGTTTTCATCGGGAAATAGTTTTTGTTTAATCGAAAACGATTCCCAGTTACTTCAGAAATGCGTATTTCATCAGATCTGAAAGTATAATGTTACAATGATGTTTTTTTAATTTTTGTTTTAAAGAAAAATAATATCTCATATTTTATTAGTTTTATTATTAGATTTTTTTGGTTCCAGATTGTTGCTTTCCATGTCTGTGTATGCTCTTTGCCGTGCACCTTGTGCGATCTCGGTGAATCAGAAACAGAAAGGGAAAGGGTTTTTCTCAGTTGTGTATGCTCTTTACCGTGCACCTTGTGCAATCTCGGCAGATCAGAAGCATAGAGAAAACGTAGACTTTCCGGGAAAGCTAACGAGATCTAACCCCACAAGTGTGAAATTTTTTTTTTCTTTTTCGATTTGTGGTGTGATTTGCGGGAAAAAAGGCAAGCACGGAAACCAAGCAAGAAGAGTAAAAAAAAAAAAAAAATCCCCCTTCCTCTTTCCCATATTTCCCATACCTTTTAATCTAGTTCACTTGGTTCAAAGTTGCTTTATTCCTTAATAGATCTTGAGTTCAAGTATTAGGAAATTACTTTTAAAAGGAAAAGTGCATGCAATTTCTATTTTCAAGTTACTTTATTGTAAAGGTGCATCTCACTTAAATAATAAAAATAAATAAAAAAAGAGTCACTTAAGTTCTTTTTTATTGCTGCACTATTTAAATTAACATCATTGTAAAAGTGAAATCACTTATTTTACAAAAGTGATTCACTTAAAGCAACTTTCTTATAAAGTGATTATCAAAGGTTCATCTTGGGAAGAAGGGGGTCCTTTTTTTTTTTGCTGGTCATTTTCTATCTGCCACGTCACTATTGAGGACATCTTCATATTTTTCTTTGTTTAAGCATAACTTCATTATACGGAGTCAATTTTTAGAGCCGTTTTTTTTTAGCTGCCTATTTTTTCGAGCTCTTCGCATCCAAACTATTTGTTTCGATTTTTATAGCCATTAATTTACAGTATGGATGCCCCTTGTGATATTCTACTTACCAGTTCCAACTATTTCCCATGGAAATCTCGTATGGGTGATGTTCTACGAAGTAGGGGACTTTTCAGAATTACCTAGGGGAAAGAAACATAACCCACTGATGATGACAAGAAAATAAAATGGGAAAATCGATGTGACTAATTTCATGGATTGATTGGGATGTCAATCTCTACTGATTTGCGATTCCACATATCTGGAATTGATGAACCTGATGCTACTTGGGAGAAGTTGGAATCTGTGTTTGGTAAAAACAATGAAATTCGAAGTCACCAACTCCAAAATGAGTTGATTTCTTTAAATCCAAGTGATTTTTCATGCATACAAGATTATTTATCTCAGTACAAAACTCTTAAACTTTTATGTGAAGAATGCAATATTAAGAGGGAAAACAAACAATGCATTTATCATATTCTTTCCAAACTTGGACCTGCATTTCTGTTTTTGTATCTACATTTTAATCCATGAAAGAATCCTTGAATGCAGCTAGCTATCAAGAGCCTAGTCTTGAATCCTTTTGTGATTCCTTGATTAGAGAGCAAGATAAGCTCATCCATCTTGGAATAATTAACAATGCAGATACATCTGGGAAATCCTTATTGTCCCAACAGAAAGAAAAGTCCAAGCCTCCCAAGAAACAAAATTTTTACAATAATAAATCAAACAAGGGTCTCAAACCCTCTCAGTCAGCTCCTTCTTTAAAAAATGACAAAGGATCCAAGCCAAAAGGAAAGAAGACTGAGCGTCATTGCAACTATTGCGGGAAAGATAATCATGATGAATGTAAGTGTTTCAAGAAGATGGCAGCCTTGGAAGCAGCAATGAAGAAGCACCACATCAGCCTAGATTCGCCTTCAGGATCTACCTCTCATGGACATGCACTTTGTGCTTCTGGTTATTCTTATAATGCATCTTCTTCTTCTACTTCAAATGAATGGCTCATTGATTCTAGAGCATCTTATCATATGGATAAGGATAAAGCCATGTTTTATAATATGCATGAATGTAATACCAAACAAATATTTGTTGGTGATGATAGATCTTTAAGTGTTGTAGGAGCTGGAACAATTCTAGTAGATAATGGTCATTTCAGTGATGTACTATGTGTTCCAAGAATTTCCTGCAATTTGTTATCAGTCTATCAAATCACTCATTCTGGTGAAGGAAAAACTGTGACGTTTACACCCCACCAAGTTGTAATCAAGGATTTTAAAGATCCTCAATAGGTCCTAGCTACCGGAATTGTTGATGATATTACCAGGTTGTATACGTTTAACAACTTTGGATCATCACCTTTTCCTTCAGTTTTTGTTGCTCATAGTGATAACTTGAGCAAACTTTGGCATGAGTTATTTGGTCACTTAAATTATCGCTCATTGCAACAACTATGTAAAGACAATATGGTGACAGGTCTTCTGATGGTATCTTGCAGGGCTGGTGTTTGTTCCGGTTGTGTACTCGGAAAACATCATCGGGACAGTTTTGACAAACATGCCTCTTGGCATGCCTCGATTCCCTTGGAGATTTTGCATAGTGACTTGTGTGGTCCTCTTCCATCTGCTTCCTTTTCTGGTTTCAAATATTTTTTAACTTTCATTGATGATTACACCAGATGCACTTGGGTTTATTTCCTAAAACTTAAGAGCGAAGTATTTAACATGTTCTTGGCCTACAAGGCCCTTGTTGAAAAACAATCTGGTCATCAAATTATTAAGTTAAGATTTGACAATGGAGGAGAATATGTTAACAAAAAGTTCACTACTTTCTGCACTGAAAAAGGAATCCAAGAATAACACACTGTTCCATATACACCACAACAAAATGGTGTAGCTGAACGGAAGAACCGCACTTTAAAAGAAATGGCTAATTGTATGATCCAATCTAAGGGACTAAGTCTTCAATATTGGGCTGAAGCCATTAATTGTGCAAATTACATAGTTAATCGCACCCCCACTAAAGAATTACAAGGTATCACACTAGAAGAAGCATGGAGTAAAATTAAACCAGATATAAGTCACTTCCGTGTGTTTGGTAGTGAAGCATGAGCTCACATTCTGGACGAAAAACGGAAAGCATTGCAGCCTAAAAGTGAAAAGTGCATATTTGTTGGATATTCTGAAGATGCAAAAGGTTATAGACTTCTTCAACCACATTCTCACGATGTAATCATTAGAAGATATGTTAAATTTGATGCGAGCCTAACTCGACGATTGTGTCATCTTTGGCCTGCGAGCCTGATTCGGCGATTGTGCCTTCTTCTTCTTCTTCCAACTTCCTTGATAGGTTTCCAACTCCATTTTCTGATGATGACAGTGAGGATGAAAATCCACCTCCACTTGCTCATGTTCCTCCAATTGCACCAGCACAAGTGCTTCCTCAATGGATCCGTTTAACATGTGAAGCAGTTGGTGATCTTGCCGGTGATCCTAGAGATCAACGTCGAACACGTTCTCAGTTTCAGCGAGCCTCTTCTCTTTTGGCTCAAGTTTCAGAGAATCATGATCCATAAACCTTTGCAGAAGCTTCAGGAAATCCAGATTGGGATGCATCTATGGATGAAGAATATCGTTCCTTAATGGAGAACGATACTTGGGATCTTGTTCCTTTTCCAAAAGGAAGAAAACTTGTCAGATGTAAAGGGGTCTATAGAACTAAGTATGCATCAGATGGAAGTGTTGAAAGACTTAAGGCAAGGTTAGTTGCCAAAGGTTTTTCCCAAGTTGAAGGGATTGAATACAATGAAACCTTTGCTCCTGTCGCAAAAATGAACTCCATCAGCCTTGTTCTTTCCCTTGCATCCTTACACAACTGGGAAGTCCATCAAATGGATATCAAGTCTGTCTTCTTACATGGTGATTTACAGGAGGAAATTTACATGGAACAACCTCCTGGATATGTTCAGAATAACTCTAGCCTTGTCTGCCGCCTTAAGAAATCCTTATATGGCCTTAAGCAAGCTCCTAGAGCTTGGTATGCCAAAATGGATAGCTTTCTCCTTGACACTGATTTTTCTAGATGCCATTCTGACCCCAATGTCTATACCAAGAAAGTAGGAAACCATCTCATCATACTTGTTCTACATGTTGATGACCTTATTCTTACTGGTAGTGACCCTAAGCTTATAACCCATGTGAAATCCAGTCTGAAGCAAAATTTTGAAATGTCATAATTAGGACATTTGCATTATTTTCTTGTTCTCCAAGTCCTGCAAACCAAAGAAGGAATATTTCTTTCTCAGTCTAAGTATGCTTGTGACCTTCTTTATCGCTTTCACATGGAAGATTGTACACCTGCCCCTTCTCCCTTCCAGTCCGGAGTCAAACTTTCTGCCACTTGTACTTCACCTGAAGTAGATGCCACCTTATATCATCAGCTTGTTGGTAGTCTCTTCTACTTGACTCATTCTCGTCCTGACCTTTCCTTTGCCGTTGGTCGTGTTTCTCGTTATATGCAAACACCTCATGAAAGTCGCTAGAAAGAAGCTAAAAGAATACTTTGATATATTTGAGGTACAATTCAGTTTGGGATTCATTACAGTACAGGGGGGGGAACCTTTGTTGGTTGGTTTCACTGATTCAGATTGAGCCGGCGATATTGATGATCGAAAGTCTACTGCAGGTTATGTTTTTAGTCTGGGATCTGGACCTATCACTTGGGCATGTCAGAAACAACAAGCTCTTTCTCTTTCTTCAACAGAGGAAGAATATTGAGCCGCAGTTAATGCCATTCAGGAAGCTTTATGGCTTCGACAGATCCTTTCAGAGTTTGGATTCGAGAAGTAGAAACCTACTCCACTTTGGTGCGACAATCAAAGTGCCATCAAGCTTGCTAAAGATCCAGTCCTACATCAACGCAGCATTAAGCTACATATGTGTTGAGATATTGTAACTTCAAAGAATATTATATTTGTATATTATTTATTCCGGAGATGTTCCATACCTCCGATGTGATTATACTATGAATCTGGAGATGTTTATTCCTCCGAGAAGTTGTGGTAACTAGGGTTATTAGACCCACCATGTGGGGGTCGGCCTAGTCAGTTATAATAGGGTATTTAACCTAATGGTTAAATACGAGGCTACATGTACTTGTGTAAAACATATGTCAGTAGAGTGTATAAATAGAGGAGGTGTGTTCCTCATTTGACACACTCACTCACTTAAGAGAGGCGCACTTGTGGAGGAGAGGTCTGCTATGGTGGAGGAGGAGATCATGTATTTGGTTTGCATCTTTGTATATTGCTGGTCATCTATATTGAGGAAGCTTTACTAGGTTTTCTACCCCACGAGGGTTTCCCAGGATAAATCTGTGTCTCTTGTGTTTATGTTATGCTTGTTGTTTCTTCAGTGATCCTATATATGCTATTATTGTGAAATGGAATGTAATGTTGCTATTTTCTGTCTTAGCATATTGAATTTTAACATGGTATCAGAGCTAACCTGAAGGAAGGCAATGTATGGCACTTACGACACTTGCTTCTCTTACGACAATTTGAAGGTTAGGGTTTTATATAGCAAAAACCAGTCATCATGGAACTTTCGCTATAAATCCATTTATGCAAAGTTTCAGGATCTGAAAAGTTTACAGGTCGTAGATAACATCCCCAGGTACCTTGTGTCCAAAGGGCACCCTCATATTTGTTTTACTTTGTGAGTTATGATCAGTACAAGTTAGGGATTCTGCCTCTTCCAGATCTCAGTCAAAATCAGGTGACCTAGGAAAAAAGGTCATACCTTGGGCTAGGAAGCTCCAAATGAAATTTCGTATAAAGTGATAGGTATTACATAGACTGTACTATCTCAGAAAACGTTTGCAGAGGCCGAAACTGAACCAGTGACACATGGAACGCCATACAAGTTCGCTCTCCTTTTTTATCCCATAAAAAGGTCACGTTGCGACACTTGGAATAACTCTCTCTCAGAGAGTCTAATTGAGGTCAGACCTATCAGGATGGAAAGATAAAAGGGCAAGCTATCTCAGGAAAATTTTTCAGAATCCGAAGTTCAAACAGTGACACGTGGCACGCCGTACAAGTTCGCTCTCCTGTTTTATCCCATAAACAGGTCACGTTGCGACACTTGGCATAAATCTCTCTCAGAGAGTCCAATTGAGGTCAGACCTGTCAGGATGGAAAGATAACAGGTCAGGCTATCTCAGGAAATGTTTTCAGACCCTGTGGATCGAAAAATTCAGAGTTACAGTAGAAACAATCAGGTACATATTTCTGTCAAAACAGAATTATTTTTTGAGCACATTCATTCATGGCTTCCGGAATTTAGGGCTTCGGAGAAAGTTGAATTTTTTGGAATCGGAGTCCACGGCTGAATGATACTCAGGAAAATCGAAATTTAGAGACCAAGATCAAATTTTTTGGTTGGGTAGAAGACCGGGCTTGATCAAACCCTAGTTCGGGATTTTGATCAGAAAGATGGAAAATTAGGGTTTCAGCAAAAGTTGGAATTTTTGATGTCTGTAACCACGGCTGGAAAATCCTCAGAAAAATAAGAGTTTAGAGCCTTGGATCCAACCTTTTGATTGGATAGAAGGGTGGGATTCATCAAACCCTATTTTGGGTTCCTGTCCAGAAGATCGAGAAGTTTCGAAGGCAATTTTGAGGAGTCAAATTTTGGAGATTTCAAAATTGAAGTATGCTAGTTTGATCAGCTCAGCAAGACACATCCTTCCATCCATTCATAAGTGTGAAAGTCAAAGATTGAATTTTTAGGGTTTCTATAGCAAACCCTGATCAAGCTCCAGATCAAGTTTCAGGGGGAGTTGAGGCTAAGGCGTTACATAAGAAGACTACAAGAAGTCTCGACAGGTATGACTTAAAGAGGTTCAGATATGTCTTGAAATCTGATTCTTGATTAAGTTCATAATGTGTTTGTCTTCATATTATTTATTAGTACAATCTTGATTAATGTTAGAATTGTCTTATCACCCTAGTAACAATATGAATGCATGTGAATGATAGAATACATTCATTAATTAGGGCTATATGATTGTACTAATGCATTATGGTGTTGTGTGAGGTTGATGTTGTCTGCTAACAAGATACAGGTACATCACAAAAGACAAATCAAGTTCCATGACCATGACAACATGAAGACAAAGACTCATCCATAATCTTTGTTCTACTTACAAGGTATGTATGACTTTGTTATATTATGCTTAACCTATGAGACATGCAGGTTCTAGCTTAGGATCTCTAAATCAATGAAGAGATTGTTTAGGTATGTTACATAACTAAGCAGGTATACTAATCCAGGTATGTTTTCCTATGTCAAGTTAGAATATTACCTTGTGTTAGGATCCCTTATATAAGTATACTTGGTATGATTGGTTATGCTTATTCATAAAGTTAGTAATCAAGGGTTTATGCATATTATGTCTCTTATCTTGGTTGATGATTTAACTAACTAGATCAAACAAGAATATGCATGAGTAAAAGAAGACTTCCCTGATACCTTGAATATTATCTATAATCATGACTATACATTTTCAAGATTATTTAGAACTATAATGTTTTGATAACATTGAGAATATACTAATGAATGTATGTTTGTGTATGAGATCATGAGAATGACACTAGTGCACACTTGAGCATGCACAATGGTACAGAATGAATAGAAGTTCAAAAGACATACAGAAGATCAAGCGGGAGGCAACCACACAAACATAAAAGATAAGTATTTGAGTTGTTATTAGAAATAGTAAATGATATTGCTTGTATGCATATTTTTATTCCTAGAATATATCATGCTACTAATATGCATATGATTGGTAAGTTGGACAAACATTCCATTGTTGCTTGTCTAGAATGAAACCTCTTTGCTGACATGCTGAGAGCTGTGCACACTCTCGATAGTATGTTCTGGTAGAGATGGAAGGCATCTAGATAGCCACTGTGTGCATACAGGATATGGGAAAGTGTTGTGCCAAAGTATTGGTCAAAATAGTTGCATAACTATGTAAATGATAGCTGTATGCATAATAGGTTATCATGTCAATATGATTCAATGATTATGAAGTATTACTAATCATGTACTTAATTTTGATTTGTAGGAAAGATCATGATGAATGATGAACACTGAACAAGCGATGGATGTTCTACAAAAGATTTACAAATCAAACACACTATAGAAGGCTTGTGGCTAGAAGAGAATCATGATGAGATGCTTTGATCCAAGTGGCTAGATAAGACCATTATCTTAATGGTGTAATTAAAGAAGAAGTGTGAATCAGGTTCTGTATGGGTACCCAGGATTGGTAGTCAATTGATGAGCTTAATGATCATCATGGGTGCTGTGGATCTCAACCTCTGCTACAAGGTTGAATATGGATTCTATACACATATGACATGGATGCAAGAAGGAACTCACCACAGAGTTTGAATGATTTTGAGGCTCATATTAGTAGACCCATCTTACGAGTGATGGCACAGATAGATATGCAGAAGATCACTCAATGCAGAGTGTGAATAATGGACAATTGACAGCTTCATGACAAAGCTTGGGCTTTACCAGAAGTAAAGCTGATCCTAACCTTTACCTTAAGGTTGTGGATGATGAACCTATCATACCATTATTGTGTGACGATGATCTCTTTCTGACAAGGAATGAGAAACAAATCATGAAAATGGCTGCAAAAATGAAAATGAAAGATCTCGGATTAATGCACTACTTCTTAGGTCTAGAAGTATGGCAAGATCCAAAAGAAATCTTTTAAATCAAGGTAAGTATGTTGTGAAGTTTCTAAAAAGATTTGATATGTTGGAGTGTAAAGCCATGGCCACTCCCATGGACTCCAACTTGAAGTTATTAGTTAATGACTAATCGGATTTAGTGGACCTAACCCTATATAGACAAATCATTGGGTCATTGATGTATTTAACAAATACTAGGCCAGATACATGCTTTGCTGTAAATACCCTAAGTCAGTATCTAGTAGAACCTAGAAAGGTTCACTTAATTGCTACAAAGCATGTAGTGAGGTACCTAAAAGGTACATTAGATTTTGGTCTATATTATCTTGGAGGTCATGAACTCCGATTACATGGTTACTCAGATTCTGATTGGGCAGGAAGTGTCTCAGACAGAAAGAGTACATCAGGTGGATGTTATAGTCTTGAATCTACCATGATCTCATGGTTCAGCAAGAAACAATCTAGTGTGGCTCTCAGTACTATTGAAGCAGAATATATAGCTGTCTGCTCTTCTAGCTGTGAAGCAGTGTGGCTTCAGAAGCTATTATATGGAGTGTTTGACTTAGAAATGGATTCCACTGTGATTATGTGTGACAATCAAAGCTGCATCAAGATGATATAAAATCTTGTATTCCACGATAAGTCAAAACAAATTGAGATCCGATACTTCTATATACGAGATATGGTATAGAGAGGAGCTATCAAGCTCGAGTATATAAGCACTGAGGATCAAATTGCTGATATCATGACCAAACCTCTGTCTCGAGTAAAGTTTGAACACTTCCAAGACAAGCTTGGTGTAGTTCAAAAGGACCCTCCTCGAAAGGGGGAGTAGCACAGTATCTGATAACAAGTCCATCTCATCAATGATGAGGTTACCTATTTACTGCATTTAATTACCTAGAATTATTTAGATTTAGGACTCTTATATTTTGCTTTTGATACTAGATATGCATGCTTTTGATGTTAGATATACATGCTTTTGGTGATAGATGTATATATGTTTTGATGATGATGATACATGTTTTGGTTATACATGTTTTGATGATGATGATACATGTTTTGGTTATACATGTTCTGATGATGATGATACATGTTTTGTTATACATGTTGTGAGGGGATTGAATCATCCCTGGACTTCAGTCCTAAAGAGAGCCGTAGACGTATGTCTCTGAGAACAAAATCCTGAATGAACAGGTAAGGGGATTGGATCGTCCTCAGACTTTAGTCCTTTGAATTGAGCCGTAGACATGATGTCTCCGAGAACAAAATCCTGAATGAACAGGTAAGGGGATTGGATCGTCCTCGGACTTTAGTCCTTTGAATTGAGCCGTAGACATGATGTCTCCGAGAAAAAAATCTTGAATGAACAGGTAAGGGGATTGGATCGTCCTCGAACTTTAGTCCTTTGAATTGAGTCGTAGACATGATGTCTCCGAGAAAAAAATCCTGAATGAACAGGTAAGGGGATTGGATCGTCCTCGGACTTTAGACCTTTGAATTGAGCCGTAGACATGATGTCTTCGAGAACAAAATCCTGAATGAACAGGTAAGGGGATTGGATCGTCCTCGGACTTTGGTCCTGTGAATTGAGCCATAGACATGAGGTCTCCGAGAATTGAATGATAGGACTGGATCGTCCCTGAGCTTCGGTTCAAAAGGTACATGATAGGACTGGATTGTCCCTGGACTTCGGTTCAAAAGGTACATGACTGGATTGCATCATCCATGGACGTATGTCCTAAAGAGGGCAGGATTGATCACCCTGGAAAATGTTGATCGTATGATGACGATGCTAATGATCACATGATGACGATGCTGTTGATTGTATGATGACGATGCTGATTGATCGTATGATGACGATGCTAATGATCGTGTGATGACGACGCTGATGATCGTGTGATGATGATGCTGATGATCGTGTGATGACGATGTTGATGATCGTGTGATGATGATGCTGATAATCGTGTGATGACGATACTGATGATGTTGATGTTCCTGTAACTTCTTAAGTTACTGATGATGTTGAGAAAGCTTCCAATGATCTATAGATGTATCATGTATGATGTTGATGACTCCTTGCTCGTGCAGATGTTGTTATAATATCCTTCTCGTTAAGGGGGAGTGTTGAGATATTGTAACTTCAAAGAATATTATATTTGTATATTATTTATTCCGGAGATGTTCCATACCTCCGATGTGATTATACTATGAATCTGGAGATGTTTATTCTTCCGAGAAGTTGTGGTAACTAGGGTTATTAGACCCACCATGTGGGGGTCGGCCCAGTCAGTTATAATAGGGTATTTAACTTAATGGTTAAATACGAGCCTACATGTACTTGTGTAAAACATATGTCAGTGTAGTGTATAAATAGAGGAGGTGTGTTCCTCATTTGGCACACTCACTCACTTAAGAGAGGCGCACTTGTGGAGGAGAGGTCTGCTATGGTGGAGGAGGAGATCATGTCTTTGGTTTGCATCTTTGTATATTGCTGGTCATCTATATTGAGGAAGCTTTACTGGGTTTTCTACCCCATGAGGGTTTCCTAGGATAAATCTGTGTCTCTTGTGTTTATGCTATGCTTGTTGTTTCTTCAGTGATACTGTATATGCTATTATTGTGAAATGGAATGTAATGCTGCTATTTTCTGTCTTAGCATATTGAATTTTAACAATATGCACTTCATCAGCAATCTTGTTCATGATCTTGTTCTTGAAGTGTTTTTTTGTCCTACAGGTGATCAAGTTGCAGACATATTCACCAAGTCTCTTATAGAAGCGAAGTTTTCTAAACTTCGATCTATGTTAGGAGTTCAGGAACTTGTCATTAAGGGGGGATAGGCTCTAATGCCTCCTTCCTTCTCCTAATAGTGTCACTTTTGTAAATCCTTCAATCCCATCCCAAGTTGTTCTTAAGGGGGGATGTTAGGATATTTAGACACTTAGGAGTTAGTTAAGATCAACTTGTGTAATATATCCGTTAGGTAAGGTGTGTTTTCTTAGTATGCATTTGTAAATAGTTATCCAACGGTCACAATATGTTCCCGACATAGAGTGATCTCACGACTCAACTTCTCTTAGATCATACCTAACCTTGATCCGTGGCTTAACACCCGATTGGTCCATGATCTCTATTTAAAGAGCATGGAGGGTCATTGGAAAGTTGATCGATTATGAGAAGCTCATTTGTAACTTTCTTTCTTTGCATAATAAATTGCTCCATAGAAGCTATTTGGCCGGGGCCGTGGAGTGTTTCCCTCTCGAGGGTTTAAACCACGTCAAAACATCGGTGTATCGATCTGTGATATGTTTGTGTGAAGTGGTTTCTATAGGTGTTCGGTCTTTTGGGAGTACCCTGTGTACCCGAACATGCTTTGCATCCAAAATTACATCCACTAAGACACATTCTCCATCAATTTCGAGTGTCCTTGGGATATATCAAGTAGCAATTAATGATCATTGTTACATTAACATACATCAATTGAGGAGATATAGATACATGTCAAAGTGTGGATATCACCTTGAATTGAGTCATTCGCTAATTTTTTAGGACTTCACACTTTTTCCATGAGCTAACTAGATTGAACTTGTAATTACTTTACTCAGGTCATTATCCAATGTTGAGACAAGATTGTCCAAATTTTCCTCACGCGGAATTCTTCACGCACCTCCAATCTCGAGGAAGTTCTTTTAATTCATCTGACATCACTCACACCATAGCATAATGTCAAATCTCACTCTTATCTTCTCTGTTGTGATTTTTATTTATAAATGAGATAATGCTCAAGCCATAATGGAAACAATATGTTGCACAGGATTTTTAGTCAAGCCTCTTTACTTTTGGTGACAAAATTTCAGCATGCAGAGCGGGATATCGATCAAATCAAAACATAAATTGTTTTCTAGAATCTTGTTGACAAACAAAAAAGTGTGTTTGGATCAAAATTTCAAATCCTGAAACCCTTTAAATTCATATGCACCCAATTATCATCCCCCGTTCAAAATAAAACCATGGAGACTTCACCATATCGTTATTTCTTTGTTACTGCCAAATGCTTCCTTTATATATAGTTCAATACTGGATTCGATCGCATGCATTCCTTTGACCTGAACATTGAAGCTCTAAGATCTCCTCCTCCTTGCATGTATTATCCTCTCTATTGGTTGAGGAATTCCTTGGTAGTTGAGAATCAGTGGATGTGCTCTAAAATGGTGTCATTTACAAAAATATAGAGGCAATCATCAAATGTTGTGATTATGGGAGAGGCCTTTCCCTCCGAAGACAATGATCTTCTTGTTGCGCCTAGAAATCAATTCCAACAACAAGCTTTGGTTTCCTCTCTTGAACAATATACTGCAAAATGCTTAGTGTAGATCAAATTAACACATAAGAATTTGAAATTATTTCTTATTGCTTCCGCTCACATGCCTTTTAGCATTAACATAAATGTATAAGGATGGTTCAAATTTTGATTTCCACACAACGCACATCATGAAAAAGGAAAACTATTTCTTCTACCAACAATTTTCAATTCACAACAAAATCCCTAATCTCTATAAAAATAAATTTCCAATGAGCAATGTAAGTCGTGCATGGGCAGGCCCCAGAATCTGGGACAAATTCAAAGAATAGTAATCGCTTGCATAAAACAAGATTAATAAGCAACAAATCTGCATATTCAATGCCGGTGAGTTTTTAAAGGTGTGATAAGGCATCAATAGGCGATTAAATATCAGAAATTTTTTGTTTAGATTATTATGCAATCAGTGTTGCCACCTTAACATTTCCAGTTTAGGTGATAGTTTTCAGCTTATTTGGTTTACTTTGTACATACTAACTATGGCACCATGTTGGCTCTTCAAATTGCAAGTATAATCATGTAATAAGGTAGATGAATTATTAGTCTTTGGAGATTTAGCTACGTTTGGAATATGGAAGTTCTGAATAAACCAACATTACTACGGTCTCGTTTGGAGATTTAATTTCATGAAATTCACTTTAAACATGCTTTATAAATATTGATTACACTAATCTCTATCGATTTTGATAACAGTAATTGCAAAATATATGAAAAACCTTTATGCTTGAATCCTCATTGCCAAATATTCATGCACTTTGGGTTAATTCTCTTAAAGATACTTGATAAAGAATTAAAAATGTGAAAAAAGTAATGTATGAAAGTTGGTAGGAATGGACCATGGTTTTTCAATAGGTATATGGCCATTTGGTTCACTTACAATTTTAATGAGTTGGGACTTATCAATATAATTTGACACTAATAGTTAAAAACATCTAAGACATTCCTATAGATACAAGCTTTCCTTTACATGATAATTACAAAAATTAACTTCAAATCTTCTTAATTAATTTTCTAATACTTATAATATTTATGCAAAAGGAAAATATATATCATATATATATATATATATAATGGAGTAGTTTATTTATTCTACATTTTCAACTTTACGGTTGGTTTTGGTCGGAATTTGGTAAATTGTTTTTTGGTAAAATCTAAATTTTTACTTGTTTGTTTTTTGGTAAAATCGAAATTTTTACTTGTTTAAATTGTGTTTTTGAATCCATAAATAGACTCAACACCCTTGAATACCCCTTGGCATGTGATGATCTGCAGTAGGATCTAATAGCTGTAACAAACCTCACAAAACAAACTCTCAAGAAGTGCAAAGAAGAAGAAGAGAATGCACTCAATAATCACTCATGAACACAGAAAATGGAGAATAACAATATCATACATCAGCTGTGAGATGGAACTGTGAAAATTGAATACAATAATACAATAACTATGTAGAGAATTCGAATTAACCAAGGAGGTCATTCGAATCATGCTCAAAGTCTAGCTTGGATAACATTGCAAACATCATCCAGTCAGTAGTATCGGTCATAAATGGTAATAGTCAGTCAAGTGAGTCTAACTGAGTCTAACTGAGTCTAACAGAACCATCTAGGCATAAATCAGGGGATGGAGTCTCCAAGGAGGGTGCATCAGGCTGTCAAAAGGTCAAGTGGCACTCCAGAACTAGCTAACTAGGAGCTACAGGCAGTTAGCATGAGTAATCAGTGGAATAATTGCTCAATCAGTGCTCTAATTGACTGTCATACTCCTGGTAGGTGAGATAAGGCGCTCTAACTGAATGATAACTGCTGGTAGGTGAGAAAAGGAGCACATGTCATGCAAAAGAGTCAAATAGGGCTCATCAGGTAGGTAGGAGGGCTACTGGGGGATGAAGACAGGCTCTAGGGAGCTAAAAGTAGGCTCTAGGTGCTGGGAGGACCACCAAGAATGACTAGATGTATGCGAAATGCATGCAGACATGCAAACATGAAAAATGATGGTGAGAATATTCCAACACCCTCCCTCAAGCTATACTATGAGGTAGTAATTGAAAACTAAAAAAAAGGGCCCTCATGACTAAGAACAAAGGTCACCTCGTACAATCAATCTAAATAAACTAAGTGAGGAAAGAGGGAAAACCCAGTGGGAAGAAATCCCTCCCTCAAAATAGATTGAAGGATGCTAATGTAGCATATCATCACTCACCCCAGAAGGAGGCAAGTGTCCTTCTTTTTCGAAGAAGGACCGATCAATCTGAAATGGATCAATAATGTGAGAAGGATGAAACCTTCCATTCTGAAAATCTGATCATGTTCTTCTCTGATCATGTGGATCACCAACCAAATCACCGGCATATCAGAGTGTAATGGTTTCATCAAGGAAGAGGAGGATCATCAGGTGAGAGATCATCAAGTTCTTGTGTAGTTAGATATCCCATTTGCTCATCTTCATCATCAGTTGCTAGATCTTCAGGTTCTTGTGGATATGGATCTAGCATTGCCTCATCATCATCTCCATCTTCATATTCTGAATCTGAAATCTCATGTGTGTTAGTTTTTCAGAATTTACTTCAATCTGATCTAGGATCTTAACCGAGAGAACAACATGTACAGCAAATCTACAGCATATCAATCATGTAAACAATAATGCAAGCACACAAGAGACATAAAGTTTACTTGGGGAAAACCATAAAGGTGAAAAACCCCAATAACTTCCTCAGAGATAGATAGAGCAATGATACAACCAGAATATAAGAGATAGTCTTCTCCTAGCAGCAAAGCCTCCTCCTCACAAGTGCGCCACTTTCCGAATGAGAGAAGTGTGTGTAATGAGTGATCAAATAGAGATCTCCTGATCTCTATTTATACTTGTCCTGTCCTACCCAATAAACTAATGGGGCCTACATGTCTAGCTTAACCCATGGTTAACTTAATCCGGGCCGACCCCACACTTGGTGGTCTAATAACCCTTTTACCCACATGACTCATACAGGCCCGACCCCATCAAGGTGGTCTAATAACCTATCGGCAAGTTAACACATGTGCGACACTTGTCAATACAAATGACAACACTTCCTTATAGAGGAATAACACATCTCTATAAGGGTACAATAAATATATATATGAAATACATTCCGAAGTTACATATACATCAACAATGTGAAGAAGCTTCGCTCTCTTTCTCATCATCACTTCCAAACTCTGATTCTGAAATCTCATGTGAAAAAGCAAGTGAAACTGGCTCATCGTCACTTCCAAACTCTAAATCTGAAATATCATGTGAAGAAGCAAGTACAAATGGCTCATCATCACATCCAAACTATGAATCTGTAATCTCATGTGAAGAAGCAAGTACAAATGGCTCATCATCACATCCAAACTCTGAATCTAAAATCTCATGTGAAGAAGCTATGATCTCTTTCTCATCATCACTTAAAGAAGGAACAAATCCAAAAATGTGAATATCATTAAACTGTTTCAGAATGTGCATGTAGTTCTTTGATGTCTCCTTTGAACCAACATAGGTGAGATCATTATCAATAGAACTAGGACATGATGATGACGGATCTCCAACAAGATCACTAGTGGATGTAGTAGTGGCGGCCCACTTTGCCATAGGAGTTGAACCAATAGGTGCTAGATCTTCAGGTTCTTGTGGATCTAGATCTAGCATTCATACTTCTTCAAGAGTCCTCTTTTTCCCAATCTTCTTTGGTGAATCTTCGCCATTTGGAAGACCTTCAACCAAATTTTGAGCTTGTAAGTTTTGCAAATGCTTGTAGTTGAGATGAGATATCCTACTCTCTTCATTTGCATGAGGTGAAGAGTAGACTCCTGTGAGAGAGGTAAGAAGTGTGAACACTCATAGAGTTTTGTCTTATGATTTGCAACTCCTTTTGCAATGATTTTCCCTGAATCCATGTGTTGTACCTAGACTTCATTTGGAGAAAATATCACTCTTTTGGGCTCCCCAATATGAGTCATTTGGTACACTGAAAGTATATTTGCTGTGAGAGAAGGAACATAAAGCACATCAGAAAATTATCCATGGTCAAGATTGATTCTTCCAATCCCTTGAGAGGAGACTTCTGAA
The DNA here is from genome assembly GCA_027924585.1 of Larix kaempferi. Classification (NCBI taxonomy): domain Eukaryota; kingdom Viridiplantae; phylum Streptophyta; class Pinopsida; order Pinales; family Pinaceae; genus Larix; species Larix kaempferi. Next base: position 16,227,238 of record BSBM01000136.1, read on the forward strand.
TCATTTCCCAACATGATGAAAGGGCCAACTGAGCTTTCGAAGTTGGAGAAGAGATCTTTGGAGTAAGACATATGTCTTGTTGCTCCTGAATCTATGATGAATGAAGAATCTATTGATGCTCTTTCCATGAGGGCATGACATATTTCTTTGTCCTTATATCTAGAAGGTTCAGTATTAGTATATTTATTCCTTGCACATGCAGGTACAGGGAGATGGTTTTTATCAAGTAACTGAGCCATCAAGTCTATAGTCTTATTCATACAAGAACTCTTAGGATGAAATCCTCGGTGACAATATGTGCACTTGGATCTATCTTTTTGAGATTGCTTGTTCTTCTTTGAGTTCAAAGCCCCATCTGACTGATATGGAACATCTTTTGGCTTTGTATAATTCGCTCTCTTTTCAAAAAACTTTTGCTTTCCCTTTGCATTCTCTCTTTTGGCCTCAGTAGTTGTAAGGGACGAATCCAACTTTGGTTTGATCATTCCCATGGAGATTAATTTCTCCTCCTCTTCTGTAAGAGATTGGATGAAGTCATCAAGTGAGGGGAACTTCCATTTTGGAATGGATCTCTTAGATGACTGAAATGTGGAGACAAAAACTGAGAAGTTTGGCCCCAATTTGGAGAGAATGGCAAGAATGAGTTGTTTGTCTTCTTTCACTATCTCATATCTCTTCAACTGAGAAATCAAGCTTTTGAAGTTGGTTAAGAATGAATTGATGGATTCGAATCTTTCAGGACTCAAAGAGATGAGTTCATTCTCCAATTTATGACCTTTAAGATCATCTTTCTGTCCAAAGAGGGATTCGAGCTTGTCCCAAACCTTTTTTGGAGATGTTAGATCGATGACATGGAAGTGAAGATATTCAGAAATTGAGAGAAGAAGTAAGCCTACTGCTTCATCAAGCCTATCCAAGTACTTGGATTTCTCTACTGCACTGAGTGGTTCGACCATAATTCCATTTAGTATCCTGGTGAAGCTCTTAGATCTCATGAAGAGAGCCATCTTAGCTTTCCATTCAACATAGTTGGAAGAGGTGATCGTTAGATCGATCTGAGCAGTGAATGTTGAATTGAAGAAGAATTCGAATGGGTGAATAAACCTGCAAAACAAGAAGAGTTTTGTTAATGGAGATTTTCTACACTTCAAATGAACACTACCTTAGGACACCTGATCACATATGACTAAGTCCTTCACACCTGGCTAGAAATCACCGGATTGCTCCAGTGAGCTCAAGGTAATAGCACCAGCATTTGCTGTGGAAACTCAGAGGCTTCTAGTGCTCAGGGAAATATAGATGCTCAAAGAAATGCTGCAATAGCTGCAATTCGAATAGCTACTGACTGCTCTGATACCATGTGATAATCTGCAGTAGGATCTAATAACTGTAACAAGACTCACAAAACAAACTCTCAAGAATTGCAAAGAAGAAGAGAAGAATGCACTCAATAATCACTCATGAACACAAAAAATGGAGAATAGCAGTATCATACATCAGCTGTGAGTTGGCACTGTGAAAATTGAATACAATAATACAATAACTGTGCATAGAATTCGAATTAACCAAGGAGGTCATTCGAATCATGCTCAAAGTCTAGCTTGGATAACATTGGAGACATCATCCAGTCAGTAGTATCAGTCATAAATGGTAATAGTCATTCAAGTGAGTCTAACTGAGTCTAATGAAAAAATCTATGCATAAATCAGGGGATGGAGACTCCAAGGAGGGCGCATGAGGCTGTCAAAAGGTCAAGTGTCACTCTAGAACTAGCTAACTAGGACCTACAAGCAGTTAGCATGAGCAATCAGTGGAGGAACTGCTCAATCAATGCTCTAACTGACTATCAGACTCCTGGTAGATAAGGCGCTCTAACTGAATGATAACTGGTGGTAGGTGAGCAAAGGCACACATGTCATGCAAAAGAGTCAAATAGGGCGCATCAGGTAGGTAGGAGGGCTTCTGGGGGCTAAAGACATGCTCTAGGGAGTTGAAAATAGGTTCTAGGTGCTGGGAGGACCACCAAGATGATGACTGGATGCATGCATTTGCATGCAAAATAGATGTAGGCATGCAAATGCGAAAATTGATGGTGAGAATATTCCAACATGGCACCCAAAATTATGCAATTTTCATAGCTAATATTTGTGATTTTGAAATTTTTAAAAGATTTCCACTTAGAATACATAGAAAATATGATAAAAAAAAGTTGAAAACATAAAATATTTAAACTACACCTATATATAATTGACTTAAATTTTATAAACTACACGGACAATTTACAAACAAGAAACTAAATATATTATAAAACTTAAAAAATATAAATAACTAAAAATAAAACAACTAATACAAAGAATACAAAATAACACAAAATATTAAATATTAAATATATAATAAAATTCAAAAGATATGAAAAAATAGAAATACAATGTCAAATAAAAAGTAAAACGAACGTATTAAGGACTTCAAATACTCATTGTTTTTTAATAACATTGCCTTTAAAAACTGAATATCATGAACATAAACTTATGAACTTTGTAATCTTTATTTAGTTTATAGATTTAAAATTTCTCCTACATTTTTTTCCAATTTATAAACTCTGAAATCGTGTTGGCCATAGATTGAGTTTTTATTCAATTTTAGACTAAATAAATTTAAAGGGTAAAGTTATAACTATTTGCTCTATTTTACTATAATAAAATATGATAAAAGAACTGTGTAGCCATGCCTTTCATGGTTATTAATATGTGTTTTCTCTATAATCTCAATTTTTATCTTATTTTCTCCTTTTTTAGGATTTGTTTTCAAGTGTTTTCTTTGAATTCAAGCATTGTTATAAAACTTAATTTAATTGTCCAATGTTAGGTATCCACCTCATCTGTGGTTAGTTCAGCTTGGCGCGAGTACCTTTTTTTTTCACAAAGATAAAACTATACTTAATATTAAAAATATTAAAAAGTTACAATCTCCACATGTCCACAAAAAAACATATGACCAGATTCCAGACAACCATCACTCCAAGTGAAAAAATGATGAGAAGAACATACTAGTTCCCAAAGTCTCACACCAACAACCAAACCAGGTCAGAGAAATCATGTCAACAGAGAACAAATGGAAAATGAACTACAAAAAAACATGGGAAACTATAACGGCCCAACATACTAGGATTCCAAAAAAAGAGAATACTGTCGCATATAATACTAAAAAGAACTAAGTAGAGAATAAACGCCAGCAACCAGACACCGGGATAGCAGAACCTGCATGGATCTCATAAAAACTATGACCCTCAGGAGCCACCAGTCCCCGGCGCAAGAGCCCATCTACCACAGAATTGTGTTCCCTGTAAATATGGATGAAGGAAGTCCGCAAACACAAACCCAAAAGCAACTTGGTTTGAGCCAACCAAGAAGAAAGACCTAGAGCATTGATAGTACTCACACCATTTTCCAAGTCGATAATAATCGATGCATCCCCCGCAATCTGATCCAAATGGATATTGGCATGTTTTGAAAAATAAAGCACGAGCTAGAAGGCCAGCAATTCCCCCTTTATATTGGTGCCCCGGGCCACAAGACATCAGACTAAAATGATCACCATTAGCTAATTCAATAAACGCACGAGCCCCACATCTTCCCAAATCAAATTGCATAGCACCATCGAAACGTGATCTATTTTCGGACGTGAGTAAATGAAGCGGTCAACCCAGTCGAACAGAGGAAGAAGGTTTCACAATCCGTGGCCCTGCAAATTCTCGAAAAAGTGATAAAACTGAATAGGCGAACCAACAGGAATCTGTAGGAAAATATTCGCAAATTTGGCGGTTCCGGGATTTCCATATCTTCCAAGTAGTGAAACAAACCAATTCCCTAGAATCAATATTGACAACAAACAGATTTTTAAAACAATCTTGTATAGTATCACCCAACCAGGCCAGTGTATTTGCAATGGAAGAGGCAAATTATGACCAAACTTTAGCAGAAAATGGGCATGTAACAAATAGATGGACAAAGGATTTAGACTCCTGGTGACAAAGCAAACATATATCAGGCCTAGAGAAACCCCGTTTTTGCAAATTGCCCCAAATCAAAATCTTCCCTTCCAATAGTAACCACATGAATATCTTCACTTTGAGGGGGAGTCATCATTTCCAAACACTACGATGCCACCACTTCAGCTCCGAACTTATGTTAGATATAATGGCATCATATGCTAGTTTTGCAGTGATAGAGCCATCCCGAGTGTTCCAGGTCCAGAGAAGTGAATCCTCACGATCACAAATTGTAATGCCCCTAGAATGACGGTAAGCTTTGAGGGCATTTGTCGAGTGGCCCAACTGAATAAACTTCAATAAAGTGGTCCTCCGAGTTTGGATGTGTATTAACGATTGAGAAAACACATGATGAATTGCTTAATGACCAAAATGATAAACGAAAACAATGAAATGAATGATACTTGTGGAAATGGATACTTTACTTAAATTGATGGATAAATGTATGCTTGCTTAATGATTAGTTGTTTTATGAAATATATGATGTGTATACATGAATATGTTGCTTAATGATTAGCTACTTTATGAAATATATGATGTGAGTGAAATAAATGCATGTTGGTTGAACGATTAGCAGACTGACGAAACATATGATTTTATGGGAAAATTATGGTTGTTTAACGATTTGTAGATCATGAAATGAATTACGATAAATCAGAACAAAGATATTAATGTGTTCTTTGAGCATGTGTGTAGCGACAGGTGAAACGGTTCACCGAATCACAAAGGAAATATGAGGGCCATAGAGTACGAATAAATCACACATGGAAGAATGAAAACGGTGTCTACTACCTACGGGATTCCATGCACGAGTTGAAAACCACCTATCCACTTACTCGAGGAAGCATGAAGTCGTGCGAAGTGGAACATGACGGAGTTGGTCATGTACGAGGTTGGGGGGCGCATAGTAAGATCGGACTTACTCCTCGGCGCCATTAGTCTCCAATAGCATGTAAAAAGAGGATTGACGGTAACAGATCCTAAATCCCTACACGAAATTCCTGCAAATCAGATGCAACAAAGAAGTATCAACGGAAGGACCCAACGATATGTTACCTTGTCAATAAATGGAAATGATGCACGAAAGGACCCAACGATGTCGTACCTTGTTGGTAAATGGAAATGATTGACGAATGGACCCAACGGTGTGGTACCATGTTGACAAAAAGAAAATGAGGGATAGATAGACCTGACGATGTGGTACCTAGACCCTAGATGAAACCAATTGATCAAATTTATGCATTAAACATGTAAATTGCATTTAGGCCATTTGCACATGAAATGTATTTTAGTAATTAAAATAATGGAAAAATATTGTTTTAGAAGCAAATGGTATACTAAACTCTAGCATTTAGTCAACCCCACTTGCACCCACACAAATAGAAACTAGATTGAACATCAAGGGGGACAGACTTGAGTAAATCTAGGAAGGTAGGTGCACTCTCTTAAAAAATATGACATATGGCTGGGTGAGCTAAATTATAATTGAATAATTAAAAATTAGGCATTTTTGCATGAAACGACATGTGTCGCAGTGAATTTTCCTATTTAAGGAAGGCATGAGGAAGGAGAAAAGGACCCTATGGTTGGATGGTTACCATAATGAGTGTAAGTCATTGATTTGCTTCTATTGTGAGATTGGAAAAGGATCTTGGTGGGGGGGAAGCCCACTTCTGGATCCCTGGTTTTTGTGTGTGAGCTCTATAGCCCTATTGCTCGAGGGTTCGGGAAGAAGGAGAGTATTCCCGGAATTGGTAGGGAGGTTAACCGAGTTGTCAGTTGGATGTCTGGATCAAAGCGGCAAGGAGTGGCAGCTACAACAATCTTCGACGGGTGGATTCACCCATAACCATTGGAATCAGGTATATTATTCCATTTTTATGTGCTAAGTTAAATTTTGAATAAATTTACAGTTTTCTATCATTGATAAGATCTAAACTGTTTTATATGATGTTAGAACTATTTAGATAGTCTTTTAGGAGGACCCTGGAAACGGGGGTCACTACATTTGGTATCAGAGACAGTTGACACTTGAGGGGACCGGACTCATTGCTAAGTTATTTTTTTTTGTGAGAATTTATGTACTTATGGTGGAAAACGAAATATTGGTAGACTGGTTGTGATCTATTTACATATTATGAAAATCTTGAAAAACGACTGATCCATAAATGTATATGATTTATTTTTCTTTGGGGTTTAAATTGTGAGATTTTATGTAATTATCGTGTAAAAATAAATAATGGCGAAGTGGTTGTGATCTCTCAATATATGTATGATAATCCTGGAAACGACCGATCTATATGTGCATATGGTTTAGTTTTCTTAAAAAAAAAAAACTGCGTTTTTAAATGTTAGATTTTTATAACTACGAATTCGAGCCCGAATATACTTGAGTTCCTTATAACTTATGAAAAGGAGTATAGGTGTAGGACTGCAGATATCACCTCGTAACGAACCAATTTAATTGTTTGAGGGTAGATCTCTTTTGGTAATTATTTGTTAAATTTAATTACATATATAAATGTATGAGAGTAGACCTCATTTCGTAATCATGGATCTTAAATTAGCTAGCCTTAAAACAAATGTTATAATAGGGTGAGCATAGATCTCATCCCTAGAATACTTGTTAGATAGTGAACCATTCTTTAAAAAATAAAAAATTAAATGTGATCTGTATATATATTTTGGAAAGGATGTGAGCAAAATTCTCATTACTAATTCCATAGATATATTGAATAGATATGTCATTATCGTAATGTTATGTAATGTAGTTATGTAAAAAGTCTTTATACACTTTTATTTTTATAATGATCCCTTACTTAAATATGTAAAAGAGAAAGTGTAAGTTTAGTATCCTTATGTATGGTAAACTAAACCTTATGATTGTTTAATTATATATTTTATTGTGGTATTGATATTAGCTATGGTTATATAAAGAGTAATGGGAAGACGAATGACCTTTCGACATCATGAACTCAATATCATGCTTATTGACTGAACTAATATGTTATTATCATAAAGTTCCTTACTATAGTTACTTTAGTTTTTAAAGAAATAAAAAATAAATGTGTCATTTTATTAAAATATAGAAAGATGATATATATAATTTTGGGATAGAAATAATCGGTGATAGAATATAATAATTCTTATTTAGAATTAGAGTCATCATTTAGAATTTCAAAATATAATTATATTTTTAGTTAGATAAGAGTTATAGAATATTGCATAGAAACAATTGATAATTGAGGATTGATATATTAGGTGGTAAAAACTTACTACAAATTTTAGAAGTCTTCTTACTACAAACTTGACTTGACTATGGCATGGTGATGAGGAAAATATAACTTGGAAGACCTACCGAGGGAGGGTAACAAACTTAAGTGACTATGATGAAAGAGTAGTGATTCTCATATTTTAAATTAAATAGTGGTGATTAGGACTAAATGGAGATGTTTTAGATGCGTTACAAGAAAATTTATGTAACTATTGCATTGGGTTTGAAACACCTCATAGAGGGTAAAGGAAAGCAGGAATCCAAGTTATATATTTTAAACTTTTCCTACATAACCATGATAAGAAGGAAAGTGGACGGATATGTTTGATGGATTTACTAAATGATGGGAAATTGACAAATTTTAACTAACGAGGCACCAAGATACTCAGATTGACGAGAATCTACTAGATTGTCGAGGGAGTGAAACGGACTTAAAATTTGAAAACCAAGATATCAATGTGATCAGTATGATGAGCTTAACTCAACGACATGGATTGTGCATTATGAGAAAACCATTTATGAAAACTAAGGACCATGAACTTGAAATTGAACCCTGATATCGAATTGGTAAAATAAAGACTATTTTTGTAAAACGAAGTATGGGGACAATCAACACAAAAGGTTGAGCACAATGATGTACGACTAGTTCTGATAGTAGGACTCAATGAGATTATGATGACCCACACAGTTGTGATGTTTTTGAATGGGTCATATAAATATGAAAATAATGAAATGAAGTAAGGATGTGATAAGCTCATTAACCTAAACACAATGATACTAATGAAATGACTAATATATAGATTTTAATACATTCGACTAAGTCACTAATTTTTGATGCCTCGAATCCTATCAAATTGAGAACCAACATTTTTAAAACATTTAGAGGTTTTTTTGGAAGTAGTCTTATGGGAACTGGTTTTGGACTAATTGAGAGTCTCTATTGATTTGGGTAAATCCATGACTATATCTTACCCACAAATTTTTGGATTGAATATTTTAGGATGTTTACCTTCTCGTCTTGGAAGGAAGGATAACCAGATAGATTTGAATACTTGCTTGGTTTTGTTATAATGATGATTTGATAACTATTGGGTAGTTAATGATGCAATAACTTGTAGCTAAATTGGATATCGTAGATCTTCGCAGGACACTAAGAGGTATAGAAAATCTAAGTTGGTACTGACAATTATTGAATGTATTATCGGATTTACATTACGCGAAATTATGATTGAGTTCCTGGGGATGTATTGGAACCGTGTTGGATGAAAAAGAAAACTAATTATTAGAACCACTAGTGCATATGGCCATGATTGTTTGAGAAAAATAGAAGAGAATGACAAGAAGATGAGAATAGGAAATTAAAGTAAAGCCTAGCATCGAAAGTACAAGAACAAAATTAACTTCGGGACGAAGTTCTATATAAGAGGGGGCTTATGTAATGCCCCTAGAATGACGGTAGGCTTTGCGGGCACTAATCGAGTGGCCCAACTGAATAAACTTAAATAAAGTGGTCCTTCGAGTTTGGATGTGTCTTAACGATTGAGAAAATGCATGATGAATAGCTTAATGACCAAAATGATAAACGAAAACAATGAAATGAATGATAATTGTGGAAATGGATACTTTACTTAAATTGATGGATAAATGTATGCTTGCTTAATGATTAACTGTTTTATGAAATATATGATGTGTATACATGAATATGTTTCTTAACGGTTAGCTGTGTTATGAAATATATGATGTGAATGAAATAAATGCATGTTGGCTGAACGATTAGCAGACTGACGAAGCATATGATGTTATGAGTAAATTATGGTTGCTTAACGATTTGCAGATCATGAATGAATTACGATAAATGAGAACAGAGCTATTAATGTCTGCTTTGACCATGTGTGGTCGTAGAGTATGAATAAATTACACATAGAAGAACGACGATGGTGTCGAATTCCTACAGAATTCCACACATGAGTTGAAAAGCACCTATCTGCTTACTTGGGGAAGCGTGAATTTGTATGAAATGGACCATGACGGAGTTGGTCATGTACGAGGTTGGAGGGCACACAGTAAGAACAGACTTACTCCTCAGTGCCATTAGTCTCCAATAGGGTGTAGACGGAGGATTGAAGGTAACGGATCCTAAATCCCTACACGAATTTCTCGCAAATCAGATGCAATGAAGAAGTATCGACGGAAGGACCCAACGATGTGGTACCTTGTCGATAAATGGAAATGATGGACGAAAGGACCCAACAATGTGGTACCTTGTTGATATATGGAAATGATGGATGAATGGACCCGACGGTGTGGTACCATGTTGAAAAAAAGAAAATGAGGGACGGATGGACCCGATGATGTCGTACCTAGACCCTAGATGAAAACAATTAATGAAAATTATGCATTAAACATGTAAATTGCATTTAGGCCATTTGCACATGAAATGTAAATTTTTAGTAATTAAAATAATGGGTAAATATTGTTTTAGGAGTAAATGGTATACGAAACTCTAGCATTTAGTCAACCCCACTTGCACCTACAACAATAGAAACTAGATTGAACATCAAGGGGGACAGACTTGAGTAAATCTAGGAAGGTAGGTGCACTCTCTTAAGAAATCTGACACATGGTTGGATGAGCTAAAATATAATTGAATAATTAAAAATTAGGCATTTTTGCATGAAGCGACATGTGTTGCAGTGGATTTTCCTATTTAAGAAAGGCATGAGGAAGGGGAAAGGGACCCTATGACTGGATGGTTACTATAATGAGTGTAAGACATTAATTTGCTTCTATTGTGAGTTTAGCAAGGGATCTTGGTGGGGGGGAAGCCCACTTATGGATCCCTAGTTTTTGTGTGTGAGCTCTACGACACTATTACTCGGGGGTTCACGAAGAAGGAGAGTATTCCTGAAATTGGTAGGGAGGTTAACCGAGTGGTCAGTTGGATGTCTGGATCAAAGTGGAAAGGAGTGGAAGCTACAACAATATTCGATAGGTGGATTCAACCACAAACATCGAAACCAGGTATATTATTCCATTTTTATGTGCTAAGTTAAATTTTGAATTAATTTTATATTTTTCTATCATGGGAAAGATCTAAACTATTTTATATGATGTTAGAACTATTTAGATAGTCTTTTGGGAGGACCCTGGAAACGGGGGTCCCTACACAAATCCTAGTGTTAGATCTGTGCAAATCCAATGTATATCTCTTCCACTCCTCTGCCATAGTACCATAGAGACCCAATTGAGTGGCATTAATCCAAACATGGAATGTTTGATCTAGACTGTTATCCAGGAGAATTTGATTTAGAAAGAAGTAGCCATAACACCTCAGGTGAGTTACTAGTTCAACAAATAGTCTAAATGAAAGCGGCCCACCCATAATAGGATCTTCACCAATCAATATATTACAACCATTCCCTGTAGACCAAGCCAACCACTCTGCCAAAAAAGATAATGAAGAGAGAAACCCAACCCAAAAATTAGAGACACCTTTGGATTTTTTTACCTTGGAGCGAATCCACTGTATAGTTGAGAGAGCACCAAAATATTTTTCTTTGAGGATTGTGCCTCAAACACAGTCCACATATATCCCTCAGATAGTGCATGCCACATACGTTTAGCCAATAAAGCCGCAGAAAAGGAATATATATTCTTAATAGACCATCCACCCATATCATAAGGTCGAGCCAACTTGGCCCACTCAACTAAATGAAATTTAAGACTGCCATTCCGAGACCATATAAAGTGATGTATCTTCCTGCGTATACTCGTTAATATCGATTTAGGGATTTTGCAAAGGGAAAACCAGTAAACCCCCATATTTTGTAGTACTGACTTAACTAAGGTAAGACGACCACTGCTTGGCACGAGTACCTGCTTTGTAGTACGGGAAATGGCTGATCATGATTTTTTTTGGCATCTCTTACGATAAGAGTAGATATATGAAAACATATAAATAAATATGAGCAAGTTGTATTTTGCACGGTCTTTTACGACCTGTAGCTGTCCAATTTGGATTTATTTTACAGCCTGCAGTTGTCGAATTTGGATTTCTTTTACAACTTGTAGCTGTCCAATTTGGATTTTGTTTTTAAAATCATTAATGGTAAGTGTATTGTATGAAATGGTTGTTCGGGTACATAGGGTACTACCAAAAGATCGAACACCAATAGCAACCACTTCACACAAACACATCACATATCAGTACACTGATGTTTTGGCATGGTTTAAACCCTCGAGAGGGAAACACTCCACAGTCCTGTCCAAATAGCTTCTACGGAGCAATTTATTATGCAAAGAAAGAAAGTTACAAATGAGATTCTCATAATCGATCAACTAGACAATGACCCTCCATGCTCTTTAAATAGAGATCATGAACCAATTGGGTGTTAAGCCACAGAACAAGGTTAGGTATGATCTAAGAGAAGTTGAGTCATCAGATCACTCTATGTCAGGAACATATTATGACCGTCGGATTAAGTATTTACAAATGCATACTAATGCATACTAAGAAAACACACCTTACCTAACGGATATATTACACAAGTTGATCTTCACTAACTCCTAAGTGTCTAAATATCCTAACATCCCCCCTTAATAACAAGTTGGGATAGGATTGAAGGATTTAAAAACGTGACACTAATAGGAGAAGGAAGGAGGAATTAGAGCATATCCCCCCTTAATGAAAAATTCTTGAACTTCTAACATAGATCAAAGTTTAGAAAACTTCGCTTCTATAAGAGACTTGGTGAAGATGTCTGCAACTTGATCCTCTGTAGGACAAAAGAGCACTTCAAGAGCATGATTTCTATTTAAAGAGCATGGAGGGTCATTGGAAAGTTGATCGATTATGAGAAGCTCATTTGTAACTTTATTTCTTTGCATGATAAATTGCTCCATAGAAGCTATTTGGCTGGGGCCATGGAGTGTTTCCCTCTTGAGGGTTTAAACCACATCAAAGCATCGGTGTATCGATCTGTGATCTGTTTGTGTGAAGTGGTTTCTCTAGGTGTTCAGTCTTTTGGGAGTACCCTGTGTACCCGAACATGGTATCAGAGCTTTTATGAAGAGCCGCTTCCGGTTATGATCTAGATCTTGAACTGTTGTTGCCGAAACTTAAAAGGGTTTCTGGTTCTAGTATTTCTGTGCATTTCTAGGTTGTGGGAGGTGTTCCATTGCGTCCGGAGCGCCGTTTTCATTGGGAAATAGTTTTTGTTTAATCGAAAACAGTTCCCGGTTGCTTCAGAAACGCGTATTTCATTAAATCTGAAGGTATAAGTTTACAGTGACGGTTTTTTTATTTTTGTTTTAAAGAAAAATAATATCTCATATTTTATCAGTTTTGATTATTAGATTTTTTTGGTTCCGGATTGTTGCTTTCCATGTCTTCGTATGCTCTTTGCCGTGCACCTTGTGCGATCTCGGCGAATCAGAAACAGAAAGGGAAAGGGTTTTTCTCGGTTGTGTATGCTTTTTACCGTGCACCTTGTGCAATCTCGGCAAATCAGAAGCAAAGAGAAAACGTAGACTTTCCGGGCAAGCTAACGAGATCTAACCCTACAAGTGTGGAAGGTTTTTTTTTTTTTTTTTCGGTTTGTGGTGTGATTTGCAGGAAAAAAGGCAAGCACGGAAACCGAACAAGAAGAGTGAAAAAAAAATCCCCTTCTCTTTCCCATATTTCCCATACCTTTTAATCTAGTTCACTTGGTTCAAAGTTGCTTTATTCCTTAATAGATCTTGAGTTCAAGTCTTAGGAAGTTACTTTTAAAAGGAAAAGTGCATGCAATTTCTATTTTCAAGTTACTTTATTGTAAAAGTGCATCTCACTTAAATAATAAAAATAAATAAAAAGGGAGTCACTTAAGTTTTTTTTTATTGCTGCACTATTTAAAGTAACATCATTGTAAAAGTGAAATCACTTATTTTACAAAAGTGATTCACTTAAAGCAACTTTCTTGTAAAGTGATTATCAAAGGTTCATCTTGGGAAGAGGGGGGTCATTTTTTTTTGCTAGTCATTCTCTATCTGTCATGTCACTATTGAGGACATCTTCAACTTTTTCATTGTTTAAACATAACTTCATTATACGGAGTCAATTTTCAGCGCCATTTTTTTTTAAACTACCTATTTTTTCGAGCTCTTCGCATTCAGACTATTTTTTTTTATTTTTATAACAATTAATTTACAGTATCGCTGCCCCTTGTGATATTCTACTTACTAGTTCCAACTATTTCCCATGAAAATCTCGTATGGAAAGAAACATAACCCACTGATGATGACAAGAAAATAAAATGGGAAAATAGATGTGACTAATTTCATGGATTGATTGGGATGTCAATCTCTACTGATTTGCGATTCCACATATCTGGAATTGATGAACCTGATGCTACTTGGGAGAAGTTGGAATCTGTGTTTGGTAAAAACAATGAAATTCGAAGTCACCAACTCCAAAATGAGTTGATTTCTTTAAATCCAAGTGATTTTTCATGCATACAAGATTATTTATCTCAGTACAAAACTCTTAAACTTTTATGTGAAGAATGCAATATTAAGAGGGAAAACAAACAATGCATTTATCATATTCTTTCCAAACTTGGACCTGCATTTCTGTTTTTGTATCTACATTTTAATCCATGAAAGAATCCTTGAATGCAGCTAGCTATCAAGAGCCTAGTCTTGAATCCTTTTGTGATTCCTTGATTAGAGAGCAAGATAAGCTCATCCATCTTGGAATAATTAACAATGCAGATACATCTGGGAAATCCTTATTGTCCCAACAGAAAGAAAAGTCCAAGCCTCCCAAGAAACAAAATTTTTACAATAATAAATCAAACAAGGGTCTCAAACCCTCTCAGTCAGCTCCTTCTTTAAAAAATGACAAAGGATCCAAGCCAAAAGGCAAGAAGACTGAGCGTCATTGCAACTATTGCGGGAAAGATAATCATGATGAATGTAAGTGTTTCAAGAAGATGGCAGCCTTGGAAGCAGCAATGAAGAAGCACCACATCAGCCTAGATTCGCCTTCAGGATCTACCTCTCATGGACATGCACTTTGTGCTTCTGGTTATTCTTATAATGCATCTTCTTCTTCTACTTCAAATGAATGGCTCATTGATTCTAGAGCATCTTATCATATGGATAAGGATAAAGCCATGTTTTATAATATGCATGAATGTAATACCAAACAAATATTTGTTGGTGATGATAGATCTCTAAGTGTTATAGGAGTTGGAACAGTTCCAGTAGATAATGGTAATTTCAGTGATGTACTATGTGTTCCAAGAATTTTCTGCAATTTTTTATCAGTCTTTCAAATCACTCATTCTAGTGAAGGTAAAACTGTGACGTTTACACCTCACCAAGTTGTAATCAAGGATTTTAAAGATCCTCAACAGGTCCTAGCTACCGGAATCGTTGATGATATTACCAGGTTGTACAAGTTTAACAACTTTGGGTCATCACCTTTTCCTTCAGTTTTTGTTGCTCATAGTGATAACTTGAGCAAACTTTGGCATGAGTGATTTGGTCACTTAAATTATCGCTCATTGCAACAACTATGTAAAGATAATATGGTGACCGGTCTTCCAATGGTATCTTGCAGGGATGGTGTTTGTTCTGGTTGTGTACTCGAAAAACATCATCGGGACAGTTTTGACAAACATGCCTCTTGGCATGCTTTAGTTCCCTTGGAGCTTTTGCATAGTGACTTGTGTGGTCCTCTTCCATCTGCTTCCTTTTCTGGTTTCAAATATTTCTTAACTTTCATTGATGATTACACCAGACGCACTTGGATTTATTTCCTAAAACTTAAGAGAGAAGTATTTAACATGTTCTTGGCCTACAAGTCCTTTGTTGAAAAACAATCTGGTCATCAAATTATTAAGTTAAGATCTGACAATGGAGGAGAATATGTTAACAAAAAGTTCACTACTTTCTGCACTGAACAAGCAATCCAACAACAACACACTGTTCCATATACACCACAACAAAATGGTGTAGTTGAACGGAAGAACCGCACTTTAAAAGAAATGGCTAATTGTATGATCCAATCTAAGGGACTAAGTCTTCAATATTGGGCTGAAGCCATTAATTGTGCAAATTACATAGTTAATCGCACCCCAACTAAAGAATTACAAGGTATCACACCAGAAGAAGCATGGAGTAAAATTAAACCAGATATAAGTCACTTCCGTGTGTTTGGTAGTGAAGCGTGGGCTCACATTCCGAATGAAAAATGGTAAGCATTGCAGCCTAAAAGTGAAAAGTGCATATTTGTTGGATATTCTGAAGATGCAAAAGGTTATAGACTTCTTCAACCATATTCTCATGATCTAATCATTAGAAGAGATGTTAAATTTCATAAAAATCTCTTGGCTTGCGAGCCTAACTCGACGATTGTGCCATCTTTGGCCTGTGAGCCTGATTCGGTGATTGTGCCTTCTTTTTCTTCTTCCAACTTCCTTGACAGGTTTCCAAATCCAGTTTCTGATGATGACAGTGAGGATGAAAATCCACCTCCGCCTGCTCATGTTCCTCCAATTGCACCAGCACAAGTGCTTCCTCGATGGGTCCGTTTAACATGTGAAGCAGTTGGTGATGTTGCCGATGATCCTAGAGATCAACGTCGAACACGTTCTCAGTTTCAGCGAGCCTCTTCTCTTTTGGCTCAAGTTTCCGAGAATCATGATCCATAAACCTTTGCAGAAGCTTCAGGAAATCCAGATTGGGATGCATCTATGGATGAAGAATATCGTTCCTTAATGGCGAACGATACTTGGGATCTTGTACCTCTTCCAAAAGGAAGAAAACTTGTCAGATGTAAATGTGTCTACAGAACTAAGTATGCATCAGATGGACGTGTTGAAAGACTTAAGGCAAGGTTATTTGCCAAAGGTTTTTCCCAAGTTGAAGGGATTGACTACAATGAAACCTTTGCTCCTGTCGCAAAAATGAACTCCATCAGCCTTGTTCTTTCCCTTGCAGCCTTGCACAACTGGGAAGTCCATCAAATGGATATCAAGTCTGCCTTCTTACATGGTGATTTACAGGAGGAAATTTACATGGAACAACCTCCTGGATATGTTCAGAATAACTCTAGCCTTGTCTGCTGCCTTAAGAAATCCTTATATGGCCTTAAGCAAGCTCCTAGAGCTTGGTATGCCAAAATGGATAGCTTTCTCCTTGACACTAGTTTTTCTAGATGCCATTCTGACCCCAATGTCTATACCAAGAAAGTAGGAAACCATCTCATCATACTTGTTCTACATGTTGATGACCTTATTCTTACTGGTAGTGACCCTAAGCTTATAACCCATGTGAAATCCAGTCTTAAGCAAAATTTTGAAATGTCAGACTTAGGACATTTGCATTATTTTCTTGGTCTCCAAGTCCTGCAAACCAAAGAAGGAATATTTATTTCTCAGTCTAAGTATGCTTGTGACCTTCTTCGTCGCTTTCACATGGAAGATTGTACACCTGCCCCTTCTCCCTTCCAGTCCGGAGTCAAACTTTCTGCCACTTGTACTTCACCTGAAGTAGATGCCACCTTATATCGTCAGCTTGTTGGTAGTCTCTTATACTTGACTCATTCCCGTCCTGACGTTTCCATTGTCGTTGGTCGTGTTTCCCGTTATATGCAAACACCTCATGAAAGTCACTAGAAAGAAGCTAAAAGAATACTTTGATATATTCAAGGTACAATTCAATTTGGGATTCATTACAGTACAGGGGGGGAACCTTTGTTGGTTGGTTTCACTGATTCAGATTGGGTCGGCGATCCTGATGATCGAAAGTCTACTGCAGGTTATGTTTTCAGTCTGGGATCTGGACCTATCACTTGGGCATGTAAGAAACAACAAGCTCTTGCTCTTTCTTCAGCAGAAGCAGAATATCGAGCCGCAGTTAATGCCATTCAGGAAGCTTTATGGCTTCGATAGATCCTTTCAGAGTTTTGATTCGAGAAGCAGCAACCTACTCCACTTTGGTGCGACAATCAAAGTGCCATCAAGCTTGCCAAAGATCCAGTCCTACATTAACGCAACATTGAGCTACATATGCACTTCATTAGAAATCTTGTTCATGATCGTGTTCTTGAAGTGCTTTTTTGTCCTACAGGTGATCAAGTTGCAGACATCTTCACCAAGTCTCTTACAGAAGCGAAGTTTTCTAAATTTCGATCTATCTTAGGAGTTCAGGAACTTGTCATTAAGGGGGGATAGGCTCTAATGACTCCTTCCTTCTCCTAATAGTGTCACTTTTGTAAATCCTTCAATCCAATCCCAAGTTGTTCTTAAGGGGGGATGTTAGGATATTTAGACACTTAGGAGTTAGTTAAGATCAACTTGTGTAATATATCCGTTAGGTAAGGTGTGTTTTCTTAGTATGCATTAGTATGCATTTGTAAATACTTAATCCGACGGTCATAATATGTTCCTGACATAGAGTGATCTGATGACTCAACTTCTCTTAGATCATACCTAACCTTGATCTGTGGCTTAACACCCGATTGGTCCATGATCTCTATTTAAAGAGCATGGAGGGTCATTGGAAAATTGATTGATTATGAGAAGCTCATTTGTAACTTTCTTTCTTTGCATAATAAATTGCTCCATAGAAGCTATTTGGCCGGGGCCATGGAGTGTTTCCCTCTCG
The DNA here is from genome assembly GCA_027924585.1 of Larix kaempferi. Classification (NCBI taxonomy): domain Eukaryota; kingdom Viridiplantae; phylum Streptophyta; class Pinopsida; order Pinales; family Pinaceae; genus Larix; species Larix kaempferi. The sequence goes on from BSBM01000136.1 coordinate 16,245,213, forward strand.
AGGGTTTAAATCACGTCAAAACATCGGTGTATCGATCTGTGATATGTTTGTATGAAGTGGTTGCTTTAGGTGTTCGGTCTTTTGGGAGTACCCTGTGTACCCGAACATGCTTTGCATCCAAAATTACATCCACTAAGACACATCCTCCATCAATTTTGAGTGTTCTTGGGATATATCAAGTAGCAATTAATGATCATTGTTACATTAACATACATCAATTGAGGAGATATAGATACATGTCAAAGTGTGGATATCACCTTGAATTGAGTCATTCGCTAATTTTTTAGGACTTCACACTTTTTCCATGAGCTAACTAGATTGAACTTGTAATTACTTTACTCAGGTCATTATCCAATGCTAAGACAAGATTGTTCAAATTTTCCTCACGCGGACTTCTTCACGCACCTCCAATCTCGAGGAAGTTATTTTAGTTCATCTGACATCACTCACACCATAGCATAATGTCAAATCTCACTCTTATCTTCTCTGTCGTGATTTTTCTTTATAAATGAGATAATGCTCAAGCCATAATGGAAACAATATGTTGCACACGATTTTTAGTCTAGCCTCTTTACTTTCGGTGACAAACTTTCAGCGTGCAGAGAGGGCTATTGATCAAATTAAAACATAAATTGTTTTCTAGAATCTTGTTGACAAACAAAAAAGTGTGGTCAGATAAAAATTTCAAATCCTGAAACCCTTTAAATTCATATGCACCCAATTATCATTCCCCATTCAAAATAAAACCATGGAGACTTCACCATATCATTATTTCTTTGTTACGGCCAAATGATTCCTTTATATATAGTTCAATACTGGATTCAATCACATGCATTCCTTTGACCTGAACATTGAAGCTCTAAGATCTCCTCCTCCTTGCATGGATTATCCTCTCTGTTGGTTGAGGAATTCCTTCGTAGTTGAGAATCATTGGATGTGCTCTAAAATGGTGTCGTTTACAAAAATATGGAGGTAATCATCAAATGTTGTGATTATGGGAGAGGCCTTTCCCTCCGAAGACAATGATCTTCTTGTTGCGCCCAGAGATCAATTCCAACAACAAGCTTTGGTTTCCTCTCTTGAACAATATACTGCAAAATGCTTAGTGTAGATCAAATTAACACATAAGAATTTGAAATTATTTCTTATTGCTTCTGCTCACATGCCTTTTAGCATTAACATAAATGTATAAGGATGGTTCAAATTTGATTTCCACGCAAGGCACATCATGAAAAAGGAAAACTATTTCTTCTACCAACAATTTTCAATTCACAACAAAATCCCTAATCTCTATAAAAAGAAATTTCCAATGAGCAATGTAAGTCATGCATGGGCAGGCCCCAGAATTTGGGACAAATTCGAAGAATAGTAATCGCTTGCATAAAACAAGATTAATAAGCAACAAATCTACATATTCAATGTCGGTGAGTTTGTAAAGGTGTGATAAGGCATCAATAGGCAATTAAATATCATAAATTTTTTGTTTAGATTATTATGCAATCAGTGTTGCCACCTTAACATTTCCAGTTTAGGTGATGGTTTTCAGCTTATTTGGTTTACTTTGTACATACTAACTATGGCACCATGTTGGATCTTCAAATTGCAAGTATAATCATATAATAAGGTAGATGAATTATTAGTCTTTGGAGATTTAGCTACGTTTGGAAAATGGAAGTTCTGAATCAACCAACATTACTACGGTCTTGTTTGGAATTTTAACTTCGTGAAATTCACTTTAAACATGCTTGATAAATATTTCTTACACTAATCTCTATTGATTTTGATAACAATAATTGCAAAATATACGAAAAAATTTTATGCTTGAATCCTCATTGCCAAATATTCATGCACTTCGGGTTAATTCTCTTAAAGATACTTGATAAAGAATTAAAAATGTGAAAAAAGTAATGTATGAAAGTTGGTAGGAATGGACCATGGTTTTTCAATAGGTATATGGCCATTTGATTCACTTACAATTTTAATGAGTTAGGACTTATCAATATAATTTGACACTAATAGTTAAAAACATCTAAGCATTCCTATAGATACAAGCTTTCCTTTACATGATAATTACAAAAATTAACTTCAAATCTTCTTAATTAATTTTCTAATACTTATAATATTTATGCAAAAGGAAAATATATATCAAATATATATATAATGGAGTAGTTTATTTATTCTACGTTTTCAACTTTACGGTTGGTTTTCGTCGGAATCCGATAAATTGTTTTTTGGTAAAATCTAAATTTTTACTTGTTTAAATTGTGTTTTTGAATCCATAAATAGATTCAACACCCTCGAATAACCCTTGGCATGTGATGATCTGCAGTAGGATATAATAGCTGTAACAAGCCTCACAAAACAAACTCTCAAGAAGTGCAGAGAAGAAGAAAATAATGCACTCAATAATCACTCATGAACGCAGAAAATGGAAAATAACAATATCATACATCAGCTGTGAGATGGAACTGTGAAAACTAAATACAATAATACAATAACTGTGTAGAGAATTCGAATTAACCAAGGAGGTCATTCGAATCATGCTCAAAGTCTAGCTTGGATAACATTGCAGACATCATCCAGTCAGTAGTATCAGTCATAAATGGTAATAGTCAGTCAAGTGAGTCTAACTGAGTCTAACAGAACCATCTAGGCATAAATCAGGGGATGGAGACTCCAAGGAGGGTGCATCAGGCTGTCAAAAGGTCAAGTGGCACTCCAGAATGTCATGTCCAAAATTTGGAATTGGGTCACAATGGCCTAATCACATTGGCCATATTCATTAGAGTTTGTAAAATTGATGTTAAAGGTCAAATAATTGCCAAGGAGGAAAATTACTAGTTTCCTAGGTTTGGGGTGGAAGGTTTGGGATTTGGAATAATGGGGATAATAAATGATGTTTGAACATTAGAGTGGAATAAATATTTAATAAAGGATCTAAATAAATATATACAAGTGAAAATCAAAGTGGCATTTGATCATGAAGACACATGGAGGAAGTGGGACCCACATATGGCTAGATTTCCCCACTACACTTGGGCATCATTCTCTCACCAATTCGAATTCAAGGTGAATGGTAACATACTTGGGGGAGTCCAAAAGGTATTATTCATGGCATGACTCATCCAAGGTCGAAATATAGAGGAAGAGTAACTCCCATGGAAGAGGAAGAGGCAATTTGGAGTTAGTGAGACACTTGGGCTAGATTCCCTAGCTCTATGACAACAATGATGAAGATGCTATGACACCTATGACACAAATCAGACCTGAAGGATGACATATGACATATATGACATGTCAGGGCTAAAAATAGACTCCAAGAGGGCGCTCAAGGGTGTTAGGGAAGCTAAGATGCTTCCACATGTGATTTGGTGGAAGTGGGAAACTAGGAATTGTTGTACAAGTGACGTTCTTTGGAATCTCTTCCCAACTTGAGTTGGCATGAGTCTCTTGGAAGGAATTCGACCCATTGAGGAAATTAGAACATTATAAATGTCAATAACAAAGAATGAAACCATCTTTTGATCATTTGTAGAATTTTCAATTGCATTTGTGAAGAGGGAGAGCTAGTGGATGACTAGTTTCTTGCCTTAGCCAATTTCGAGGGTGAAAGATTCCCATCCAAGTTAGTAATTGGAAAGGCCATTTAGACCTTTCATTTGGAGATTTAATGGAGTCTTTATTTGCAGGTGTAATCTACAAGGCAGCTCATGGTTTCTTCTATTGCAGCTCACTCCTTCAACCATTTCCAGTTTTGATGGCATATTCTTGATCCTTTAGGGAGGGCATTTTTGGTGAGATATTGTACTCTTTGGGGAAGATTTTAATGCCCCATTTCTTTTTTAATATGAAGTAAATACTCTGTTCTTCATCTCCAAAAAATTTCAGGTCAAAATTCCAAGTAGAAATGTATAAATCTCATTTTTAATGGAAGAACAATGTCATTTCCCCACTACCTTGTTGTGAGCCAATGTATTGATGATGATTTCGAATGAATGGATGATTTTATGATATATTTGTGATAAATATAATTCCATGGATGTCTTATACGAGCTTCATGTACTGTACATGAGCATTTGAAGCATTTTTACTCAGTTTAGTTGTATTGGGAGGTGAAATAGTGCCATTTCCCTAAGGGTCGAATTGGGGATTTTTGCAGTTGAATGGGAGAGGGTGAGAACAGTTGTAATAATCCATTAATGGTGCATATGAGAATTTAATAAAATACTTAACACATTACATACCCCTGTTCATAAATTTGAGTGGGTTTGGAGGCATTTGGGAAGCCATTTTCAGTACTTACCCCAGGGGGATTTGAACCCCAAATTACTAGTAAAATTGCATAATTGGTTCAGAATCTTAAGAGAGTTTGAAGAGGTATTTTGGTGGACATATTTCATCCATAAACATCATATTCAAGTTCTAATATCATTCATACACCTTCCTTGAAGATTTGAAGGCATTTGGAGTCAATTTGAGACCTAGAGACCAATACTAGTCAAAGGAAAATCACTAGTAAAGTTACCTACATTGATCAGAATTGAAAGAGGATTTACAGAAGTATTTTAAAGGTTCAAAGGAATCCCTGAAAAACATATTTATGTTCTAATATCATTCATATACCTTCTCAGAAGATTTGGGATCATTTGGGGCAAATTTGGGACCTAGAGATCAAAACTAGTCAAAGGTCTAACTAGGGAAAAAAGTGAAAAATTGTCATTTTAATAAAATTCCTAAAAAGGGACATTATAGTGGTATCAGAGCATGGTCCTTGCACCTATGGATTAGGTACATACATTCAAGAATAATTGGCAGCCATTTCTTACTATTATGATGAATCCTATGAGTACAATTATTATGAGGAATATGCAGATGCTTATGAGCAATATGAAGCAGAATGTGAATGGTACGAGGAAGAGGCGCCATCATGCAACACTTCTTACAATTTTAGGAGAAATGAAGATTATTCTTATGACTTTATATCTGATGAATATGAGTGTGTCACACCAACCAAGGATAATTCTATGAGCGAGTTCCAAAGATGGAGAGAAAAATATAAAACCTTGCCCCATCAATATCAAAAATATCAAGAATATCTTGCTTCGAGCAAAAATACACAAAATGCCATGTCTTTTGAGTACTATGCTGAACATGTTTTTGAAAATAGGCCCAAAAATGAAGATGTGGAGTTAGTTAAGAAAGGTTTATGCCCTTCTTGTAAAAACCCTTATAGCGAGTATCATATATGTGTGCATGAAATGATGTCCTCCTTGAGGAGAGCTTTTGAGATTTATTCAGGAAGAGATACCAAATATACTGATCCTAAGGAAAACAAGGGGCAAAATGCATCAGCTTTCTTTAAGGAGAAAAAGGAAGAGACATAACAAGAGCATGAAGAAGATTCTATTGAAAATATGGAAGATCATTTCGAGACACCTTCTAGCTTAGACATGAACCAAAGAGCATCTACTGATGGATGCTTAAACTATGAAGGAGTACCTACTGATGGGTGCTCACACCTCTATTTTGGTGACATAGAGATCACTTTTGAAAGTGTTTCTACAAGTACAAGTTTCATTAAGCATGATAATGAAAACCTTGTAGCAGTTGAAGAAGAACCAAGATCAACTTCCCCATCACCACTTGAGCTTCATGAAGTTGGTCCAAGAAAAAATGAAGAAGATGAGGAGGTTCATTTGCAAGAGCCTCATTTTCTTGAAGGGTCCTTAAAGATGAATTAAAAGAAGATCCAAGAGTCCCTCAACATTCTCCATGACACTAGAGCATTGGTGTCAAATTCTTGTTGGAGATCTACTTCATTGGAGGAAACATCCTTCCTTGAAGACATGGAGAAGATTCAAAGAGAAATGTGCCACATCAAAGGTAATTTCATGTCTTTGCTTTTTGATAGAAACCATTTGTTTGAGCTTAATGAATTGTTACATGATGCATAGTTGAAGAATAATGAGGATATTCATAAGCTCACAATTCAAAATGAGCAACTTCTTGAAAAGTTGCAAGATACTTGTTTTTCCTCCTATGTTTCAGATTGTCAAATGGTAGATTGTTTGGAGGATTCTCATGACATGGTGGATCATGAGAAATGTGGGAATTTGAATGTGCTTAATGTGTTTGAAGATGAACTTGAAGAGATCCAAACACTTGATGTGGTGGAAGAGGAACTTGAATTGTCTCTTGATGAAGGTTATGCAATTTTTAAAGAAGAGCATGATTCCTCTACATTGGAACCAATCTATGACAAAGGTTTCCCACTTTTGAAGGAGCTGCATGATACTACCCACATGGATCCTTCCCATGATGAAACTTCTGCACTTTTTGATCATTTGGGTGAGTTAGTTCATTCTCCTACATCCTATAATTCCATGTTTTGCAGTATTAGTCTCAATGAAGTATGGGTGAAAGGGTTCTTTTTGATGGTGCCACATGAGGAGTATGGAACTCCTAGATTTACCTTTTATGATGACATGGTTGGAGCAAATTCTTATTCACATTTGCAACAACATTATTTGCCACTTTATGATGATGCAAATCTACATGGATGCACCTATGATATGCATTTGAGTCACTTGAAGACTCATGGTTTTTCTTGCTCAACACTTGATTCATTTGATGTTGGAGGAACTTCATCCAACACTTGGGAGAATAGATTTATGATTGGAGAACATTTTTGGCAGCCACATACTTTGTTATATTTTTATGATTCTCACATTCATCGATGTATGGGTGAGACTTCTTTGAGTCATTTGAAGTCTCCTTGTTTTTTCTACTCATTATTTGGTTTAGATTTTAGTGGAGTTTCTTCATTCACTTCTTGGATGAAAGAATACATGGTTGAATATTTTGATGCATATCACATCCTTTTGGAGCAGCATTATAGGACATGGGATCCTCACCTATGTTATTCGAGCAAATTTGATTGGTCACTTGAAGCTTGTATGCAATTGGAAAATGGTGTTCTACTTGCTTGGAGGTATAAGCACTTTCATGACTCTTTGATGAAGCATATCCTTGATGTACATTTTCATTACGTTGTTATGTACTTTGATGATATATATTTGGTACTCATGATGTTTGGAAGAATGCATACAAGAAAATGGGATCCAGGAATCCTCTTATCTAATGGTGTGGGTTGGAAAGCACTCTTAATTGTTGGGGTGCAATACAAGCAATGGGACCCTGGAATAATTTTTATCTCATTGGTTTCATTTTTTGGGGGGAAGCAAAGTAGTATGGGAGATGGATTCCCCACTTAATAAAGTGATTTTAATCAGAGTAGTGCAACAGCAAGCATGGTGGTTCCTCTCTAAAATCTTCAAGGAAACTCAAAGACTCAAGGTTGGGCAATTCAATGGCAACTTCAAAGAATTATACAGGAAGCAGGTTCTTCAACACCCATGTTTGAAATTGCTTGAGGACAAGCAATATTGGGAAGGGAGGATTTGTCATGAACCAAATTTGGAATTGGGTCACAATGGCCTAATCACATTGGCCATATTCATTAGAGTTTGTAAAATTGATGTTAAAGGTCAAATAATTTCCAAGGAGAAAAATTACTAGTTTCCTAGGTTTGGGGTGGAAGCTTTGGGATTTGGAATAATGGGGATAATAAATGATGTTTGAACATTAGAGTGGCATAAATATTTAATAAAGTATCTAAATAAATGTATACAAGTGAAAATCAAAGTGGCATTTGATCATGAAGACACATGGAGGAAGTGGGACCCACATATGGCTAGATTTCCCCACTACACTTGGCATCATTCTCTCACCAATTCGAATTCAAGGTGAATGGTAACATACTTGGGGGAGTCCAAAAGGTATTATTCATGGCATGACTCATCCAAGGTCGAAATATAGAGGAAGAGTAACTCCCATGGAAAAGGAAGAGGCAATTTGGAGTTAGTGAGACACTTGGGCTAGATTCCCTAGCTCTATGACAACAATGATGAAGATGCTATGACACCTATGACACAAATCAGACTTGAAGGTTGACATATGACATATATGACATGTCAGGGATAAAACTAGACTCCAAGAGGGCGCTCAAGGGTGTTAGGGAAGCTAAGATGCTTCCACATGTGATTTGGTGGATGTGGGAAACTAGGAATTGTTGTACAAGTGGCGTTCTTTGGAATCTCTTCCCAACTTGAGTTGGCATGAGTCTCTTGGAAGAAATTCGACCCATGGAGGACATTATAACTTTATAAATGTCAATAACAAAGAATGAAACCATATTTTGATCATTTGTAGAATTTGCAATTGCATTTGTGAAGAGGGAGAGCTAGTGGATGACTAGTTTCTTGCCTTAGCCAATTTCGAGGGTGAAAGATTCCCATCCAAGTTGGTAATTGGAAAGGCCATTCAGACCTTTCATTTGGAGCTTTAATGGAGTCTTTATTTTCAGGTGTAAGCTACAGGGAAGCTCATGATTTCTTCTATTGCAGCTCACTCCTTCAACCATTTCCAGTTTTGATGGCATATTCTTGATCCTTGAGGGAGGGCATTTTTGGTGAGCTATTGTACTCTTTGGGGAAGCTTTTAATGCCCCATTTATTTTGTAATATGAATTAAATACTCTGTTCTTCATCTCCAACTAGCTAACTAGGAGCTACAGGAAGTTAGCATGATCAATTAGTGGAATAACTACTCAATCAATGCTCTAACTGACTGTCATACTCCTGGTAGGTGAGATAAGGCACTCTAACTGAATGATAACTGCTGGTAGGTGAGAAAAGGAGAACATGTCATGCAAAAGAGTCAAATAGGGCTCATCAGGTAGGTAGGAGGGCTACTGGGGGATGAAGACAGGCTCTAGGAGCTGAAAATAGGCTCTAGGTGCTGGGAGGACCACCAAGAATGACTAGATGTATGCGAAATGCATGCAGACATGCAAACATGAAAACTGATGGTGAGAATATGTCACATACCCCAATTTTGTAAAAAATATGTAATTATTTCATTATATTCCTGAGACATTATGTTAAATTTAATGCTAAGTAGGAATTGATGACTCAGCAGAGTCACTAGAAATGGAATGTAATTCAGAATATTTTATTATTAATAAATAAATTATGGATACAACAGCATGGGAGAGCTGTTAAAAAGAGGTTACTAGTCAAAATGGTGGATGGAACTAGGTGGAAAGGCAAAAGACAAGTGGCAGCATCCTCAAACACTTCCTAAGTTGCAGGTGGCAACTTCCCTATATTTGGGGTCATGATTCCCCAAGGAAGTGGAATCAGAGCAGGTGGCTCATTAAAGACAGTTAACCCAACAAAGACCTAGGCAATCTTTTAAATAGTACTCAATGAACAGAGCTGGCGGTTCGAATTTTTTCTAGAGGGAGAATGCATTCAGGTGAATGTTATTCAGGAATCCCATTGAGGAAGAGGGAAATATAGTAAGGAAGTTGTTTGAGAGGAATGTTGCAGTAACTTGGTTCCAATATAGTTGTTTGGGCTGAGTGAATTATTTGCTGCACCTAGTTCCAGCTAGGGAGACCAAAGCAAGCTCGGGGGTCCTGAGAAGTGTTGTCTGGGCACTCTCCAGGAGTTGGCAGGGAGGAACAGCCTCCCATTGCTGTTGTTGTCCACAGAAACAGGTTCTGCCATTTATTTCCTTATGTTTGTCAAGTCTGAATAAATGTATGATGAGTTTATTTCTATATGTTTGAAGAGTAATTAGTTAGTAAAATAGTATATCAGAGTGGCAGTAGATAGATTTGGTAGAGTTATTGTGTTTCAGCATTCCTTAATATCATTATTATCTTACGGATAAGGTATTTTTAATGCATGCTATACAATAGTAATATTGTAAGCAATAGTTTATTATTGTAATTTTTAAACCTAGTTTAATTATAATAGTTAAATAGATAAGTAGGGTTTAAGTATACAGTAATTATTCTCTGGAAACATAAACTCGTTTAAACAATCATAGGAACAGAAATAAACCTAACCACATAAATTACAGTATTGATACCATTACAGATAACATCTCAGAAGAGTTGTAGCAATATTTTTTAGAATATCTATATCAGGGTACAAACCCTAGTCAAAGATAACCTATCATAACCTATTAATTAAGTCAATACACAAACCCTAATTACAAATTTAACCAGTCTTTTCATAGCAACTAAATCATTGTGCAGAAACCCTAACAGAAAATTATCACAAGGAATTATCAATAGTTTAAATAACCTAGCTATTAATTTAAAACAGTAGGGTTAGTAGATTAGTATCTAGCTCAATATCAAGTTTAAACATTAACGAAATATCTTTCACTTGACTCTCATTTATCGACAGAGTCTTAATCGTAAAACCTGGTTATTGTTTTAAAACCAAAGAAATAGCAGAACAGTAATTTAGCTCATTTATCGAGCTCAATAGTATAGTAACATCATTTTTTCCTTTTACTCTCAAATAAAAACAGAGTCAAAATCGAAATGACAGAAAGAACAACTAAACCACATCACAACTGTAAGATTCAGTTTGAACCCTATCATTATAGATTAACAAGTAAAAATAAATACTGAGAATTAAGACCATGTTTTCACCTACAGCCGCGACACAAATTCACAGAATACGTGTTTTAAAAACTAAAAATTACTTACTACTGTACTTAGCTTTGAATAAAAATAAACGCAGAAAAGAAACCAGCCAATATACAGAAAACACTTTGTATTAAGTTAAATTTCAAAACTCTGGGTGTTAACCCTAAACCTTTTAAAAAGTGCTATAACGAACCATAAAACCACGAGGTCGTAACCTCACCTATAGAACAGGCTCACAGCCTTCGTTCTCTTCAATTTTACAATACAAGTCTTCTGTAGAAAACCTAAGTGCCAAAAGGAGGATGAATAGCTACAATACCGACCGAAGCCGTAACATCCAAATACAACACAGGGTTAAACCCATAATATTTCATTTAAATATACAGTTAAAAGATTTAGCAAGGCTTTCGTAATCACTGTGGCTTTTCAGTCAAACCAAAACCCTAACCATACAGACAACCAACAAGGAGGATATGCCATGGTGAGAACCAGGCTTACCCAGTAGAGCCAACCGTTGAAGCTCGTGCCATCCATACCTGTAAAGAGAAGCAAGAACCTGCAACGACAATTTTTGTGTCAGTTACAAACGTATCTATTTCAAAACCATTTCTTTAACTAAAAGAAAAACGAAGGAGCAGTTCTGTATCTTACCAGCGTTTGGAAGGAAGTTTTTAACACTGTAATTAGCCTGATAACCACGAGCTGAATGAATGTAAACCCTACCCTTATCACCAAAAGAACGAGCTGGTAGAAACAAAGGGCAACTACCACATGGAAGCTCTTAACAGAATCGAGTCGGGAGATGTAGTCACGCTGTGACAGGGTTAAAACTGGTAACAAAAGGGATAAACCCTAGGTCATAACAAACTCACAACTGCCAACAGCAAAAACAAATGACTCCCAAGCGATACAATGGACAAGCACAAAGCACTGTAGCTGCATGGGAGCTGTTACCAACAACGTTTCAGCAAAACTCAGACAGAAGGGTTCGCAGAGCGACCAAGCCCGAAGGCAAAGGGAAATGACAGAGTAGGGTTAGTCAACAGATTTATATCACCAAATGCGTGGCTCTGGAATGACCACATATCACTTTAAATATTTCCCATGCAGTGGGTCGTCGTTCTATAGTTCTACAACGAGATTCCCATCATATGTTTGCCAAATAAAAATGATAACATGGATATTCCCTTAGGGTCGTGACACCATAGTTTAAAACTGCTTTATATAATACATGATTCAAAACAATGCCATCGAACTTTGCATAGTGAATAATATCACTTTGCCCTACAACCAATAAATCATGCATTTGTCAATAGTGTTCAAAGATTTCGATGAGAATCTCATCATTTGTTGCCAAATAAAAATCATAGTAAGGGTAACATAAATATTGCATGGTGATCATAATGGTTGCAATATCATAGCGTACCTACCATCCTTTTAACAAGCAAAACATTACAATAATGCCTTTAATTCTTGCCTAGTATCGATCCAAACTTGAATTATTAAACCATTGCATTATAAACATCATTTAAAATTCAGTCTTGAAGTATTCTAGACACAAAGAAAATGTATTTGCATTAGAAATGTTATAAAGATAAGGGTGCAATGTAAGCTCTATGTGGTTCATAAAAACCTATCACGACATTGCCAATCACCATAATCTCATGTGCTAAGACATAGATCTTTTCCTTAAGTCTATGAGTAATGAAATGATATTGGATTTAGCGGTTACAATTATGCTACCATAATGCTAATTGTGATAGCTGTACACAGATGGTATAGGACTAACCAGTCCTTCTTTAGGTGACTTCCACTTGTAGGATTCCAGTTACATAGTTCTTAATCTTGGATCAGGGTTACTCTAGACTATTTCACTTATTGTTACGATACAATAACAATCATTTAATTGTTTCAGATTCCTTATAACAAGTAGATGAATTTACTCAAGATAGCTTCTAATTCCTAAACCATTGTCAATCATAAATATAAGAATAATTTATCAACCCATACAAATCCTGAGATGTTAAGAGGAGACTTGTAGCTGATAGAATATCTTGCAAATGCTAAAAACAAGCAAATTATATTTTGATCGCTCCAAATCCTGTATTATTGCAGTTGCAAATCAAACATTTTCTAACTTAAAAACTCGATATAAAGCGATAACTGAGCGAGTAAAAATTGGTCTGAGTATGGTCACCCAGTTGTATTCCACAATGCTAATTATGAAGCATATTTGCAATACAGTAATATCATCAAAGAACAATTATTCCACAGAGTTGTTTAATTCATTGATTCTCCAGAAACATAGCTATCATATTAATTAGTCATTTCTAACTCTCTATAAGTACGATTATAAGAAGATCACAGGAAAGGTTCTACCTTTAAACACTTGATAATCTGGTTAGCATGCTTAGACTTTTTATGGAATGAATTGGTACAGCTAACTGATTTATAATACTTTAAAGATTTAAATATAGCGACCCGCACATTACCTGTATATCTGTAAGAGAAAGACAATTTGATGCATTAGCTCGGAAGCTAAGTAAGCCCAGTCTGCTATGGCAATTTTTCCCTTGTGTTTGAAAAACAGAAAACAATCAGCAACGGTAAAGAAACTCATATCAAAATTTAATTATAACAACAGAGCATTCAGACACATTTATGATCACTTCAATTAATCAAACAGATCAATGAATGCATTTATTAATATTACTTGTTATTTTAAAAATTTTAAAATTTTCGGAAATTTTGGGTTATGACATGTGGTATCAGAGCATGGTTCAAATACTAGGCTTTGATATGGCCCAACTAGTTTCCGCAGAACGGTGACAATGAAAAGAAAATTTATATATATATAATGTACTAATTTGTATTTTTGTTTCATTTAAACATAGCAGAAAATTTCCTTTTTCTGAATCTAACAAACAGGTATGGAAAAGCTAGGAGAATATGCTGAGGAGGAATCTCCAAACACTGAGACAAGACAGATGTCCAGAGAACCTGTGATAGAGGAGGTAATTGCTCACTCCTCAGAGCTGATGCAGACTATAAAGGGTTTAAAGACTGAGATAGAAATAGTCAAGAAGGATAATGAAAGGATTTTGAAAACTCAAGAGCAGTTAAATCAAATTTTGATAGAAAAATTTCAGACTGAAGGAAGAAGCAAGAGAGCTAAATCTAAAGAAGCTAGTCATCAAAAATGGTCTAAAAGGGTGAAACTAGTTAAATCAGACAGCAGTTCATCCTCTGAAGGAAGAAGGGGACAACCAAGCTATCACACTTCTAGTGACAGTAGTGAGGCTGAGTTGTATAACAAAAAGAAGAAGTTCAGGCCTTATGAAGAGATTTCTGGGGAGTTTAAGAAAATAAAACCCCCAACTTTCAATGGAGAATCTGAAACAGGAGAAGAGGCAGAATCCTGGTTATCCAGGATGAGAAAATATTTCCAGATATACAACTATTCAAATCAGCTGAAGGCAAGAATGACCATCTATAACCTTTCTGGAAAGGCGGATATATGGTGGCAAGACTTGAAAAGGGTCAAGGGGATCAAAGAAAAAGAGGTCAATTGGAGTACCTTTAAAAGGTACTTCAAAAAGAAATTTTTGTCTGAACAATACTATGAAGAAAGGGCCAAGGAATTTTATGAGTTAAAACTAGGATCTATGACTATGAAGGACTTAAATAGTAAGTTCTTAAGTCTGTTAAGATATGTGCCGTATTTTGTTGAAGAGAAACATAAGGTACAGCGGTTTCTTAGCTGCCTGTCATATCATATAAAAGACAGAATCGAATATGATAACCCCAAAACTCTGGAAGAAGCTATGCGAAAGGCTAATTTCTGTTTTCAACAGAACAAAAAGAAAGAAGGAATAGCTAATTAGAAGGCTAAAAAGAACAATAATCAGCTTGAGTTCCGGAAAAAGGAGTTTGTACCCCAGAAAAATTTCAAGAATAACCATAGCAGAAACCATTCTAATGGTAAAAAATTCCAGGGAAGCAAAAATGGAGCTGCTAATAATTCCAACAACTTCAAGGGCAGCAAGGAGGCTTCTAACAATCATGGAAATTACACTAAGAATTTTGAACGAAAGGAGCCTGTTAAGTGTTGGGAGTGCAATGGCCCACACTATGCTTCAGTTTGTCCAAATCGAAAGAAACCAAATAGCAATATTCATACTATACAAGATGAAATGACTGTTGGAGACTTTGCAGGGACTATGCCCCGAATCAATGCAGCGTTGGAGAATCGCCAAGCTGACTATCAAACTTCCATGGTGGAAGTAGGAGGTATGGTTAACAAAACCTCTGTAACTATTTTAATAGATCCAGGTGCTAGCCTTAGTTATATTTCACCACAGATAGTAGAAAAGTGTAATTTGACTGTTGAAAGGTTTGATAACCCTTGGTCAGTACAACTAGCCACGGGGGCAAAAAGGAAGGTGAACTGTTATGTTAAGGAATGTGCCCTAGATATGAATGATTTCAAAACTACTGTTAAATTAAATATTCTGCCACTTGGTTCGTATGACATACTTATTGGTATGGATTGGTTAGAACAGCATAAGGTATTTTTAAACTGTTTTGATAAAACCTTTACTTGTGTGAATAATAATGAATAGCCTGTAACGGTTAAGGGTATTCCTAGGAAAACTGTAATCAGGCAGATTTCTGCCTTACAACTTAAAAGAGCAGTCCGAAAAGGGTGCAAAGCCTATGCTGTAACTATTACAGATGAGGCAGTTAAGTTTGAAATAAATAAGATAAAAATAGAGGATATCCCTGTAGTAAACGAATTTACTAATGTTTTTCCGGAGGAAATTCCAGGATTACCTCCCAAGAGGGAACTGGATTTCACAATTGAGCTGGTACCAGGTGCTGTACCCAGTTCAAAGGCTCCGTATCGTATGAATATTCTGGAGCTTAATGAATTAAAAACATAGTTAAAGGAATTAATAGATAAGAATTACATTCGACCCAGTGTGTCCCCTTGGGGAGCACCAGTAATCTTTGTTAAAAAGAAGGACAGAACTATGCGACTCTGCATAGATTACCGTCAACTAAACAAGATGAAAATTAAAAACAGATATCCGTTGCCTCGCATAGATGATATGTTTGATCAGCTACGTGGAGCTACGGTGTTCTCTAAGATAGACCTGAGATCGGGTTACCATTAGGTGAGGATTAAAGAAAAGGACATATTCAAGACAGCTTTCAGAACGAGGTATGGACATTACGAATTTTTCGTAATGCCATTTGGGCTTACTAATGCCCCAGCCGTCTTTATGTGTATAATGAATAACATAATGCATAAATACTTGGACAAATTTGTTGTCGTATTCATCGATGACATTTTAATTTATTCTAAAAATGAAGAGGAACATGAAGAACATTTACGGATAGTCTTACAAGAACTGTGAGAACAACAGCTCTTTGCGAAGTTCAGTAAGTGTGATTTCTTCAAGGATGAAATCCAGTACTTAGGTCATGTAGTGACTAAGGAAGGGCTTTCAGTTGATCCTGAAAAGATCCGGGCAATCGAAGAATGGCCAGTACCAAAAGACGTAACAGATGTTAGGTCCTTCATGGGAATTACCAGTTATTATCGGAGATTCATTGAAGGCTTTTCAAAAATAGCCAACCCAATCACTTCCTTGCAAAAGAAAGGCAAGAAGTTTGATTGGAACTTGAAGTGTGAAGAAATCTTTAAGAAATTAAAGACTTTATTAACAACTGCGCCTATTCTAAGAATAGCAGATCCTAATAAGGATTTCGTGGTTTGCACCGATGCTTGTAATGACGGTCTAGGCAGAGTGTTGACTCAGGATGGGCATGTCATTGCCTATGAGTCCAGGAAGCTGAAGATTCATGAAAAGAATTATGCCACTTATGATTTAGAATTAGCTGTTGTTATTCATGCCTTAAAGATGTGGCGACATCACTTAATAGGCAGAAAGTTTACTTTAATGACTGATAATAAGGGTCTAAAATACCTTTTAGATCAGCCTAACTTAAACGCAAGGCAAGCCAGATGGTTGGCCTTCTTAAGTGAATACGATTTCGAAATTCAGCACATAAAAGGGAAGGAAAATAAGGTGGCTGATGCTTTGAGAAGAAATGCAAAGCTGAATTTTACAACAGCTATCAACACTTATACCTCTGATTTAAATGAACCGCTGACTGAAGGGATAAAATTGGATGAAATTTATCAAAACTTACAAGCTACAGCTAAAGAAGAACCTACAGAAAGTTTGATAAAGGGTTATAGTCTAAATAAAGATGGATTTTTATTATTTAAAGACAGACTGTATGTTCCGAATGTATCTAAAGTTAAACTGTTAATTCTGGATGAAGTTCATAAAACCCCTTACTTAGGGCATCCAGGCTACCAGAAGACTGTCACCATGTTGAGAAAAGATTATTTTTGGCCTAATATGAAATCTGAAGCAGCTGAGTATATAGCTAGATGTTTGGACTGTCAACAAGTAAAAACAGAACATCAGCATCCAGCTGGGTTATTGCAACCTTTTCCTATTCCTAGTTGGAAATGGGAAATAATCAGCTTAGATTTCATTACTGGATTACCTAGAAATCAAAATCAGAATGATTCAATTATGGTGGTAGTAGATAAATTAAGTAAATCAACACACTTTATTCCTGTCAAAACCACTTACAAGGCTGCAAACATAGCTGATATATTTCTGAAGCAGATTTTTAGGTTACATGGTGTCCCAAAGGTTATTATTTTAGATAGGGATCCTAAATTCACAGGAAATTTTTGGAAATCTTTGTTTAAGGGACTAAACACAACACTGAATTTCAGCACTTCCTTCCATCCTCAGACTGATGGACAAACTGAAAGAGTTAATCAGGTATTGGAAGATCTGCTAAGAATGTATGTTAAGGATCAACCAGGTAAGTGGGAGGATTACTTATATTTAGCACAATTTGCATACAATAACAGCTATCAATCGTCAGCTAAGTTCAGTCCTTTTGAAATTTTGTATGGGAGTAAATGTAACACTCCTATCTCTTGGAATAATCCAGTAGATAGATTAGTGTTAGGTCCTGAATTATTAAAAGAAATGGAACAGATTGTGAAACAAGTGCAGGAAAATTTGAAGATTGCCCAGGATCGACAAAAGAGCCAAGCAGATTTGAAAAGAACTCCTAAAGAGTTCCAGGTGGGTGAACATGTGTTCATAAAGGTAATACCAAAGAAGATCTCCCTAAGATTGGGGAGTTGTGCAAAATTAGCGCCATGTTACTGTGGTCCGTTTGAAATTTTATCTAGAATTGGTCAAGTTGCTTATCAGCTAGCATTACCACCTAATTTAAAAGTGCACAATGTTTTTCATATTTCTGTTCTGAAAAAGTATGTTCATGATGCTACTCATGTGATTGATTGGAACGTTGTACAGGTAGAACCAAAAGGGGAAGTTCTGGTGGAACCGGATTGTATCCTCGGGAGGAGGGAAATTACTCTGCGGAACCGCACAATTGGATAGCTGAAGGTGCAATGGAAGCACCTTAGTCCTGAAGAAGCTACCTGGGAACTGGAAAGTAAGATGCGGGAAGCATACCGAAATCTGTTCCAGAAGGTGGCTGAGGATGAGGAATAAGTAACATCGAGGACGATGTTACATTTTAAGGGGGTGTGTATGTCACATACCCCAATTTTGTAAAAATTATGTAATTATTTCATTATATTCCTAAGACATTATGTTAAATTTAATGCTAAGTAGGAATTGATGACTCAGCAGAGTCACTAGAAATGGAATGTAATTCAGAATATTTTATTATTAATAAATAAATTATGGAGACAACAGCATGGGAAAGCTGTTAAAAAGAGGTTACTGGTCAAACTGGTGGATGGAACTAGGTGGAAAGGAAAAAGACAAGTGGAAGCATCCTCAAACACTTCCTAAGTTGTAGGTGGCAACTTCCCTATATTTGGGGTCATGATTCCCCAAGGAAGTGGAATCAGAGCAGGTGGCTCATTAATGACAGTTAACCCAACAAAGACCTAGGCAATCTTTTAAATAGTACTCAATGAACAGAGCTGGGGGTTCGAATTTGTTCTAGAGGGAGAATGCATTCAGGTGAATGTTATTTAGGAATCCCATTGAGGAAGAGGGAAATACAGTAAGGAAGTTGTTTGAGAGGAATGTTGCAGTAACTTGGTTCCAATATAGCTGTTTGGGCTGAGTGAATTATTTGCTGCACCTAGTTCCATCCAGGGAGACCAGAGCAAGCTCGGGGGTCTTGAGAAGTGCTGTCTGGGCACTCTCCAGGAGTTGGTAGGGAGGAACAGCCTCCCATTGCTATTGTTGTCCACAGAAACAGGTTCTGCCATTTATTTCCTTATGTTTGTCAAGTCTGCATAAATGTATGATGAGTTTATTTCTATATGTTTGAAGAGTAATTAGTTAGTAAAATAATATATCAGAGTAGCAGTAGATAGATTTGGTAGAGTTATTGTGTTTCAGCATTCCTTAATATCATTATTATCTTACGGATAAGGTATTTTTAATGCATGCTATACAATAGTAATATTGTAAGCAATAGTTTATTATTGTAATTTTTAAACCTAGTTTAATTATAATAGTTAAATAGATAAGTAGGGTTTAAGTATACAATAATTATTCTCTGGAAACATAAACTCGTTTAAACAATCATAGGAACAAAAATAAACATAACCACATAAATTACAGTATTGATACCATTATACATAACATCTCAGAAGAGTTGTAGCTATATTTTTTAGAATAGCTATATCAGGGTACAAACCCTAGTCAAAGATAACCTATCATAACCTATTAATTAAGTCAATACACAAACCCTAATTACAAATTTAACCAGTCTTTTCATAGCAACTAAATCATTGTGTAGAAACCCTAACAGAAATTATCACAAGGAATTATCAACAGTTTAAATAACCTAGCTATTAATTTAAAACAGTAGGGTTAGCAGATTAGTATCTAGCTCAATATTGAGCTTAAACATTAACGAAATATCTTTCACTTGACTCTCATTTATCGACAGAGTCTTAATCGTAAAACCTGGTTATTGTTTTAAAACCAAATAAATAGCAGAACAGTAATTTAGCTCATTTATCGAGCTCAATAGTATAGTAACATCATTTTTTCCTTTTACTCTCAAATAACAACAGAGTCGAAATTGAAATGATAGAAAGAACAACTAAACCACATCACAACTGTAAGATTCAGTTTGAACCCTATCATTACAGATTAACAAGTAAAAATAAATACTGAGAATTAAGACCATGTTTTCACCTACAGCCGCGACACAAACTCACAGAATACGTGTTTTAAAAACTAAAAATTACTTACTACTGTACTTAGCTTTGAATAAAAATAAACGCAGACAAGAAACCAGCCAATATACAGAAAACACTTTATATTAAGTTAAATTTCAAAACTCTGGGTGTTAACCCTAAACCTTTTAAAAAGTGCTGTAACGAACCATAAAACCACGAGGTCGTAACCTTACCTACAGAACAGGGTCACATCCTTCGTTCTCTTCAATTTTACAATACAAGTCTTCTGTAGAAAACCTAAGTGCCAAAAGGAGTATGAATAGCTACAATACCGACCGAAGCCGTAACATCCAAATACAACACAGGGTTAAACCCATAATATTTCATTTAAATATATAGTTAAAATATTTAGCAAGGCTGCCGTAATCACTGTGGCTTTTCAGTCAAACCAAAACCCTAACCATACAGACAACCAACAAGGAGGATATGCCATGGTGAGAACCAGGCTTACCTTGTAGAGCCAACCGTTGAAGCTCGTGCCATCCATACCTGTAAAGAGAAGCAAGAACCTGCAATGACAATTTTTGTGTCAGTTACAAACGTATCTATTTCAAAACCATTTCTTTAACTAAAAGAAAAATGAAGGAGTTGTTCTGTATCTTACCAGCGTTTGGAAGGAAGTTTTTAACACTGTAATTAGCCTGATAACCACGAGCTGAATGAATGTAAACCCTACCCTTATCACCAAAAGAATGAGCTGGTAGAAACAAAGGGAAACTACCACATGGAAGCTCTTAACAGAATCGAGTTGGGAGATGTAGTCCCGCTATGACAGGGTTAAAACTGGTAACAAAAGGGATAAACCCTAGGTCATAACAAACTCACAACTGCCAACATCAAAAACAAATGACTCCCAAGTGATACAATGGACAAGCACAAAGCACTGTAGCTGCATGGGAGCTGTTACCAACAACGTTTCAACAAAACTCAGACAGAAGGATTCGCAGAGCGACGAAGCCCAAAGGAAAAGGGAAATTTCAGAGTAGGGTTAGTCAACAGATTTATATCACCAAATGCGTGGCTCTGGAATGACCACGTATCACTTTAAATATTTCCCATGCACTGGGTCGTCATTCTATAGTTCTACAACGAGATTCCCATCATATGTTTGCCAAAGAAAAATGATAACATGGATATTCCCTTAGGGTTGTGACACCATAGTTTAAAACTGCTTTATATAATCCATGATTCAAAACAATGCCATTGAACTTTGCATAGTGAATAATATCACTTTGCCCTACAACCAATAAATCATGCATTTGTCAAGAGTGTTCAAAGATTTCGATGAGAATCTCATCATTTGTTGCCAAATAAAAATCATAATAAGGGTAACAGAAATATTGCATGGTGATCATAATGGTTGCAATATCATAGCGTACCTACCATCCTTTTAACAAGCAAAACATTACAATAATGCCTTTAATTCTTGCCTAGTATTGATCCAAACATGAATTATTAAACCATTGCATTATAAACATCATTTAAAATCCAGTCTTGAAGTATTCTAGACACAAAGAAAATGTATTTTCAGTATTAAAGTTATAAAGATAAGGGTGCAATGTAAGCTCTATGTGGTTCATAAAAACCTATCACGACATTGCCAATCAGCATAATCTCATGTGCTAAGACATAGATCTTTTCCTTAAGTCTATGAGTAATGAAATGATATTGGATTTAGCGGTTACAATTATGCTACCATAATGCTAATTGCGATAGCTGTACACAGATGGTATAGGACTAGCCAGTCCTTCTTTAGGTGACTTCCACTTGTAGGATTCCAGTTACATAGTTCTTAATCTTGGATCAGGTTTACTCTAGACTATTTCACTTATTGTTACGATACAATAACAATCATTTAATTGTTTCAGATTCCTTATAACAAGTAGATGAATTTACTCAAGATAGATTCTAATTCCTAAACCATTGTCAATCATAAACTTAAGAATAATTTATCAACCCATACAAATCCTGAGATGTTAAGAGGAGACTTGTAGCTGAAAGAATATCTTGCAAATGCTAAAAACAAGCAAATTATATTTTGATCGCTCCAGATCTTGTATTATTGCAGTTGCAAATCAAACATTTTCTAACTTAAAACTCGATATAATGCGATAACTGAGCGAGTAAAAATTGGTCTGAGTATGGTCACCCAGTTGTGTTCCACAGTGCTAATTATGAAGCATATTTGCAATACAGTAATATCATCAAAGAACAATTATTCCATAGAGTTGTTTAATTCATTGATTCTCCAGAAACATAGCTATCATATTAATTAGTAATTTCTAACTCTCTATAAGTACGATTATAAGAAGATCACAGGAAAGGTTCTACCTTTAAACACTTGATAATCTGGTTAGCATGCTTAGACTTTTTACGGAATGAATTGGTACAGCTAACTGATTTATAATACTTTAAAGATTTAAATGTAGCGACCCACACATTACCTGTATATCTGTAAGAGAAAGACAATTTGATGCATTAGCTCAAAAGCTAAGTAAGCCCAGTCTGCTATGGCAATTTTCCCCTTGTGGTTGAAAAACAGAAAACAATCAGCAACGGTAAAGAAACTCATATCAAAATTTAATTATAACAACAGAGCATTCTGTCATTACCTGAAATTTCTGAAAAATTTAAAATTTTTATTATAACAATAAATGTTAACTAAAAAGCGTTCCTGGTCCTGTTTAATTTCAGTAACTAATCATAATCTTGTTAATCAGTTTCTGTTTAATACAATTGTAATTTTTTATTTATTTTTATTTATTTTAAAGTGGACTGTTTTCTTTCAAACTGCAAAGGGAGAGCTAGCCATAGCTGACTGGCTTACTTAGCTTACGAGCTAATGCATACTTTGTCTTTTGTTCGCAGGTACACCGGGGAAGTATGGGTCACTGAAATTTTAATCTTTGTAAGTATCAAACTCCTTTCCCTGCACTGTAAAAACTTTAAGAAGATCTATTTACTATGCTGGTTGTCGTGTAATACAGTAAGGTTCTTTTCATGAAAGTTACACTTGAAATAAAACTGATAGTCTGCCTCGACATGATATCTCTTATCCTGGATAGTATCGTCAGGTTTGCGATGAATTACAAAGTTTCCATCATATCCATTGCGATATGATCATGACTCTAGTTTAATACGGAATCTATCACTGTAACAAATTGTTTGTATCATGTTTATTGTCGGCATATAGTGACGTTTGCGTTATGTGATATGTTGTCGACTATTACCGGTGATTACTGCTGTGTTCACGTGTTATTAGCATAAGTTGGAAATGTGACGCCTCTAGCGTTGTTCCATTATATTCATCTATAATTCAAAATCCAACGTCTACTTAGTATTATTATTCAACCTATGTCCTCTAACTGTGCCATGTTTTTAAAACTATGTTCATGGTATGGACCTGTAGGTGAGTTTATATTTAAACATCATAGTAATAGAGTTTGTTATTCTAATTGTTGATTGTTTAACAATGGTATCAAGAGAGTTAAGATAGTATGACTTATTAAGTCATGGTGTATCCACCATATAGTTATGGTACTTTTCATTGTCTAAAAAAATGTGGAGTTCTCATTGAAAATTTGATTATATCATTGTTTAAATGACTGCAGGTATAATATGATGCGCCCTAGACATTATCAATGACTTGGTTTTTAATATATATATATTACAATGATTGTATAACAATCATAGTATTTTCCATACATTGGGCAAACTTTATATCCATGCAAATGATTTTTAAATCGGTGAACAATGATTCGAAATGCAACCAAACTATATGATCTCGACCCATGTTACGTTGATAAATTTCATTGCTACATGTTTGGCTCTCCTCCATGCATTTGGTGATATATAAGCTAATAATGAAACCCTACCAGGTCATTGTCTTTGCCTTCGGGCTCGGGTTCTAAGGGAGAAACCCTCCATGTCTGAATTTTGTAGTTGGGAACTGTAAAAATGCAAAATGCTTTGGTTCTGGTTTCGTTGTTTCATTCTGTGGTAGGATAGAAGTCCTCGGCTCTGCTAATGGCGTCTACTTCAGTTTCCTTTGTATACTGGTCTCGTTGTTTCACCATTTTAGAGTCACCTGCTACTTACAGCTTTCCACTGTCGCTGGTGTGAGTATGATGCAGGGTTTCGCTACATTTTTATCCATGAGATGATTGTGTATAGGGTTTGGAAATGTGCTCCCCGACTGGTTCGTTCATAGCTTAAGGGTTTTGTCTTGACTGTTGCCTGTCGTGACTGTCAATAGTGAGATATTGGAAGTTCCCTTGCTCATCTAACTGTCGAATGAAATGGGGTTTCGCTACGTGTTTCCACTGGTGGCTACCAGGTTGTCCACGGGTTACTTCCTCCATGGCTCTGGTAAGATAATGGGTTCCCAGTTTTGGTTTTGCACAGATTGTTTAGATTTATATTAGTATTAACTACTCTCGGCATTCAATAATGTGATTAATATCTCTCGGCATTCGTTAATGTGCAGGTCACGCGGTTCTGAAGGTGCACAGGGCTTCATCTCCAGCGCTGGCTCCTCCGGGTAAGCCTGGTTATCCACGGCTGTCTCTCTCTTTGTTGGTTTTGTTGTGCTAGGGTTGAGTTTGGAGGGGAACTCCTGTATAATGGGATCGTCATTGCTCTTGTGACATGGGTACAGTCACCTGTATAATTGTTTTGTTTATAATAGAAAAGGGTTTGATACCCAGTCATGTTATGAAGAACCATATACGGCTTAGACTGTATGAGGCCAGGGGATTATTACTGTTGTTTTGTTTTCTATAAGTAGGGTTTTTACCCACGCTGTATAAGTTAATAGTTGAGGTAATATGGGGCCTGTCATGGCCGTGTATCATTCAGTGTTTTTTGTTAAATGAATAGAGTGTTTTTAAAAAAAATCTATAAAGACTGTTTTGCGTTCTCCGATACCTGCACGAGATGATAACTCTACTGTAGGGAATTCATGTATCTGTATCTCTGCGTTTTCTTGGTTTCTTTTAAATGTTTAATAAACGAAATGTTGATATTACTACCATTACTGTAATGGTTAAATAATATAAGGTTAACCCTGACAAGTTGGGGTTCTGTTCCTGGTTCAAAACATATATATGGAGATGTTGAATTCGGTGGTGACTGGAAACGAGTTGTGAAATTTTGTTTTGGTTTTTGCATAAATATTTAATATAACTGTGGATAAAATTATATACATAAACTATGTATAAAACCTCCTGTAGGTTCTGTCTGTCATATAAGGCATTTCTTTTCTTTTGTTTTCAGTCTGTCGAATTAATGTGATCAGGCTACGGCCGTGTTAGGTTGTGGTCTACTCTTAATGAGAAATATTTATAATGAAATAAATATTACTACAGTGAATAAATACGAGGGTTGGTAACAACCAATAATGGTGGCGTTCGTTGATAGTTTCTCTACGTCTTAAGGTGTTTGTCTAAAGGTAGGCAAATTCCTACAACAGTGCTTGTGTATTACATGTAATATGAGTTCGATAACGAACAATAATCTATGCCTATGATTTGGTTAAAGAAACATTGAAGTCTTTTGAGACTTGGCTTCGAGCCATTCAATACGTTTGTCCTGTTTTAAACAATATGGCTATTAAATTATAGCATTAGGTTTTTAAAGAGAATAACAATCTACAGTTTATGTGTTTGTATTTAACTACTATTTTTATTGAATGAGATTGCATGAAAAGTTTTTAAACCATGATACATTTTTGCAGCCACACCCTTTAGATAATTGATAGCAGTCAAGGATGCTCTGAGTAAAATAATTAAAATGACATGAGTTTTGTTCTCCTTAGCTCGATACAAAGAATGACCTGTATCTATAGTTGACTGAAATATGAAACAGATATATATACAGGTATATTGCTCTAATAGAAAATATTCCTGTACATTTCTCTAATAGGAAATATCTCACAGTAAATCTAAGATTTATCTATGTCTGTTCTTATGATTGTTTTAATAAATATAATTCTGGGATAACTACTGTTTAATATTCTATCTATTATTTAACTATTAATAGAAATTCTAGAAATAAATAATCATGATATTTGATTTCTGTAACAGTAAAAAATATATCCTGCATAGGATAATTACTCCTTTTAAGTGATAATAGGAATTACCGAAACACTGATCTACTGAAAATAAACACTGTTCAAAACACAGTTGAGATAGTCCATTCTACATTTAATTTATTAAATAAACAACAGGAAGAGTGGCAGAACCTGTTTCTATGGCAGACAATAACAGCGATGGGAGGCTGTTCCTCCCTACCAATTCCTGGAGAGTGCCCAGACAACACTTCTCAGGACCCCCGAGCTTGCTCTGGTCTAACTGGATGGAACTAGGTACAGCCAACAATTCCCTCAGCCCAAACAGCTATACTGGAACCAAGTTACTGCAACTTCCTGACTCAAAACACTTCCTTACGGTTTTCCCACTTCCTCAATGGGACTCCTGAATAGCATTCACCTGAATGTATTCTCCCTCTAGAACAAATGTTGAACCCCCAGCTCAGTTCATTGAGTAGTATTTAAAAGATTTCCTAGGTCTTAGTTGGGCTAACTATCATTAATGAGCCACCTGCTCAGATTCCACTTTCTTGGGGAATCATGACCCCAAAATATAGGGAAGTTGCCACCTGCAACTCAGGAAGTGTTTGAGGATGCTGCCACTTGTCTTTTGTCCTTCCACCTAATTCCATCCACCAGTTAGACCAGTAACCTCTTTTAACAGCTCTCCCATGCTGTTGTCTCCATAATTTATTTATTAATAATAATTATTCAGAATTTACATTCCATTTCTGGAGACTCTGCTGAGTCATCCATTCCTACTTAGCATTAAATTTAACATAATGTCTCAGGAATATTAAAAATAATTACATTATTTTAATAAAATTGGGGTATGTGACACATTCAGACACATTTATGATCACTTCAACTAATCAAACAGCTCAATGAATGCATTTATTAATATTACTTGTTATTTTTGAAAATTTTAAAATTTTCAAAAATTTTGGGTTATGACAGAATATTCCAACACCCTCTCTCAAGCTATACTATGAGGTAGTAACTGAAAACTAAAAAAATAGGGCCCTCATGACTAAGAACAAAGGTCACCCCGTACAATCAATCTAAATAAACTAAGTGAGGAAAGAGGGAAAACCTAGTGGGAAGAAATCCCTCTTTCAAAATAGATTGAAGGATGCTAATGTAGCATATCATCACTCACCCCAGAAGGAGGCAAGTGTCCTTCTTTTTTGAAGAAGGACCGATCGATCTGAAATGGATCAGTAATGTGAGAAGGATGAAACCTTCCATTCTGAAAATCTGATCGGGTTCTTCTCTGATCATGTGGATCACCAACCAAATCACCGGCATATCAAAGTGTAATGGTTTCCCATCGAGGAAGAGGATGATCATAAGGTGAGAGATCATCAAGTTCTTGTGTAACTAGATATCCCATTCACCCATCTTCATCATCAGTTGCTAGATCTTCAGGTTCTTGTGGATATGGATCTAGCATTCCCTCATCATCATCTCCATCTTCATATTCTAAATCTGAAATCTCATGTGTGTTAGTTTTTCAGAATTTACTTCAATCTGATCTAGGATCTTAACTGAGAGAACAACATGTATAGCAACTCTACAACATATCAATCATGTACACAATAATGCAAGCACACAAGAGATAGAGTTTACTTGGGGAAAACCATAAAGGTGAAAAACCCCAATAACTTCCTCAGACATAGATGGAGCAATGATACAACCAGAATATAAGAGATAGTCTTCTCCTAGCAGCAGATCCTCCTCCTCACAAGTGCGCCACTTTCTGAATGAGAGAAGTGTGTGTAATGAGTGATCAAATAGAGATCTCCCGATCTGTATTTATACTTGTCCTATCCTACCCAATAAACTAATGGGGCCTACATGTCTAGCTTAACCCATGGTTAACTTAATCTGGGCCGACCCCACACTTGGTGGTCTAATAACCCTTTTACCCATATGACTCATACAGGGCCGACCCCATCAAGGTGGTCTAATAACCCATCGGCAAGTTAACACATTTGCGACACTTGTCAATACAAATGACGACACTTCCTTATAGAGGAATAACACATCTCTATAAGGGTACAATAAATATATATATGAAATACATTCCGAAGTAACATATACATCAACAATGTGAAGAAGCTTCGCTCTCTTTCTCATCATCACTTCCAAACTCTGATTCTGAAATATCATGTGAAAAAGCAAGTGAAACTGGCTCATCGTCACTTCCAAACTCTGAATCTGAAATCTCATGTGAAGAAGCAAGTACAAATGGCTCATCATCACATCCAAACTCTGAATCTGTAATCTCATGTGAAGAAGCAAGTACAACTGGCTCATCATCACATCCAAACTCTGAATCTGAAATCTCATGTGAAGAAGCTGTGATCTCTTGCTCATCATCACTTAAAGAAGGAACAAATCCAAAAATGTGAATATCATGAAACTGTTTCAGAATGTGCATGTAGTTCTTTGATGTCTCCTTTGAACCAACATAGGTGAGATCATTATCAATAGAACTAGGACATGATGATGACGAATCTCCAACAAGATCACTAGTGGATGCAGTAGTGGTGGCCCACTTTGCCATAGGAGTTGAACCAATAGGTGCTAGATCTTCAGGTTCTTGTGGATCTAGATCTAGCATTCATACGTCTTCAAGAGTCCTCTTTTTCCCAATCTTCTTTGGTAAATCTTTTCCATTTGGAAGACCTTCAACCAAATTTTGAGCTCGTAAGTTTTGAAAATGCTTGTAGTTGAGATGAGATAGCCTACTCTCTTCATTTGCATGAGAGTGAAGAGTAGACTCCTTTGAGAGAGATAAGAAGTGTGAAAACTCATAGAGTTTTGTCTTAGGATTTGCAACTCCTTTTGCAATGATTTTCCCTGAATCCATGTGTTGTACCTAGACTTCATTTGGAGAAAAGATCACTCTTTTGGGCTCCCCAATATGAGTCATTTGGTACACTGAAAGTATATTTGCTGTGAGAGAAGGAACATAAAGCACATCAGAAAATTATCCATGGTCAAGATTGATTCTTCCAATCCCTTGAGAGAATACTTCTGAATCATTGCCCAACATGATGAAAGGGCCAATTGAGCTTTCAAAGTTGGAGAAGATATCTTTGGAGTAAGACATATGTCTTGTTGCTCCTGAATCTATGATGAATGAAGAATATGTTGATGCTCTTTCCATGAGGGCATGAAATATT
The DNA here is from genome assembly GCA_027924585.1 of Larix kaempferi. NCBI lineage: Eukaryota > Viridiplantae > Streptophyta > Pinopsida > Pinales > Pinaceae > Larix > Larix kaempferi. The sequence goes on from BSBM01000136.1 coordinate 16,274,402, forward strand.
TCTTTGTCCTTAGATCTAGAAGGTTCAGTATCAGTATATTTCTTCCTTGCACATGCAGGTATAGGGAGATTTTTTTTCTCAAGTAACTGAGCAATCAAGTCTATAGTCTTATTCATACAAGAACTCTTAGGATGAAATCCTCGGTGACAATATGTGCACTTGGATCTCTCTTTCTGAGATTGCTTGTTCTTCTTTGAGTTCAAAGCCCCATCTGAATGATATGGAACATCTTTTGGCTTTGTATAATTCGCTCTCTTTTCAGAAAACTTTTGCTTTCCCTTTGAATTCTCTCTTTTGGCCTCAGCAGTTGTAAGGGCCGAATCCAAATTTGGTTTGATCATTCCCATGGAGATTAATTTCTCCTCCTCTTCTGTAAGAGATTGGATGAAGTCATCAAGTGAGGGAAGCTTCCATTTTGGAATGGACATCTTAGCTGACTGAAATGTGGAGACAAAAACTGAGAAGTTTGGCCCCAATTTGGAGAGAATGGCAAGAATGAGTTGTTTGTCTTCTTTCACTATCTCATATCTCTTCAACTAAGAAATAAAGCTTTTGAACTTGGTTAAGAATGAATTGATGGATTCAAAGCTTTCAGGACTCAAAGATATGAGTTCATTCTCCAATTTATGACCTTTCAGATCATCTTTTTGTCCAAAGAGGGATTCGAGCTTGTCCCAAACCTCTTTTGGAGATGTTAGATCGATGACATGGAAGTGAAGATCTTCAGAAATTGAGAGATGAAGTAAGCCTACTGCTTCATCAAGCCTATCCAAGTACTTGGATTTCTCTACTGCACTGAGTGGTTCGACCATAATTCCATTTAGTATCCTGGTGAAGCTCTTGGATCTCATGAAGAGAGCCATCTTAGCTTTCCATTTGACATAGTTGGAAGAGGTGATTTTTAGATCCATCTGAGCAGTGAATGTCGAATTGAAGAAGAATTCGAATGGGTGAATAAACCTGCAAAACAAGAAGAGTTTTGTTAATGGAGATTTGCTACACTTCAAATGAACACTACCTTAGGACACCTGATCACATATGACTAAGTCCTTCACACCTGGCTAGACCTCACTGGATTGCTCCAGTGAATTCAAGGTAATAGCATCAGCATTTGTTGTGGAGACTCAGAGGCTTCTAGTGCTCAGGGAAAGATAGATGCTCAAAGAAATGCTGCAATGGCTGCAATTCGAATAACTGCTGACTGCTCTGATACCATGTGATAATCTGCAGTAGGATCTAATAGCTGTAACAAGCATCGCAAAACAAACTCTCAAGAAGTGCAAAGAAGAAGAGAATAATGCACTCAATAATCACTCATGAACAAAAAAAATGGAGAATAGCAGTATCATACATCAACTGTGAGTTGGCACTGTGAAAACTGAATACAATAATACAATAACTGTGTAGAGAATTCGAATTAACCAAGGAGGTCATTCGAATCATGCTCAAACTCTAGTTTGGATAACATTGGAGACATCATCCAGTCAATAGTATCAGTCATAAATGGTAATAGTCATTCAAGTGAGTCTAATTGAGTCTAACGGAAAAATCTAGGCATAAATCAGGGGATGGAGACTCCAAGGAGGGCACATGAGGTTGTCAGAAGGTCAAGTGGCACTCTAGAACTAGCTAACTAGGAGCTACAAGCAGTTAGCATGAGCAATCAGTGGAGGAACTGCTCAATCAATGCTCTAACTGACTGTCAGACTCCTAGTAGGTGAGATAAGGCGCTCTAATTGAATGATGACTGGTGGTAGGAGAGAAAAGTCGCACATGTCATGCAAAAGAGTCAAATAGGGTGCATCAAGTAGGTAGGAGGGCTTCTGGGGGTTGAAGCCAGGCTCTAGGGAGTTGAAAATAGGTTCTAGGTGCTGGGAGGACCACCAAAATGATGACTAGATGCATGCATTTGCATGCAAATGCATGCAAATGACTGGATGCATGCAAAATAGATGCAGACATGCAAATCTGAAAATTGATGGTGAGAATATTCCAACATGACACCCAAAATTATGCAATTTTCATAGCTAATATTTGTGATTTTGAGATTTTTAAAAGATTTCCACTCAGAATACATAGAAAATATGATAAAAAAAGGTTGAAAACATAAAATATTTAAACTACACCTATATATAATTGACTTAAACTTTATAAACTACACGAACAATTTACAAACAAGAAACTAAATATATTATAAAACTTGAAAAATATAAATAACTAAAAATAAAACAACTAGTACAAAGAATACAAAATAACACAAAATATTAAATATATAATAAAATTCAAAAGATATGAAAAATAGAAATACAATGTCAAATAAAAAGTAAAACGAACGTATTAAGGACTTCAAATACTCATTGTTTTTTAATAACATTGCCTTTAAAAAATGAATATCATGAACATAAACTTATGAACTTCGTAATCTTTATTTAGTTTATAGATTTAAAATTTCTCCTACATTTTTTGCCAATTTATAAACTCTGAAATCGTGTTGGCCATAGGTTGAGTTTTTATTCAATTTTAGGCTAAATAAATTTAAGGGGTAAAGTTATAACTATTTGCTCTATTTTACTATAATAAAATATGATAAAAGAACTGTGTAGCCATGCCTTTCATGGTTATTAATCTGTGTTTTCTCTATAATCTCAATTTTTATCTTATTTTCTCCTTTTTTAGGATTTGTTTTCAAGTGTTTTTTTTGAATTCAAGCATTGTTATAAAACTTAATTTAATTGTCCAATGTTAGGTATCCACCTCATCTGTGGTTAGTTCAGCTTGGCGCGAGTACCTTTTTTTTTCACAAAGATAAACCTATACTTAATATTAAAAATATTAAAAAGTTACAATCTCCACATGTCCACAAAAAAACATATGACCAGATTCCAGACAACCATCACTCCATGTGAAAAAATGACGAGAAGAACATACTAGTTCCCAAAGTCTCACACCAACAACCAAACCAGGTCAGAGAAATCATGTCAATAGAGGACAAATGGAAAATGAACTACAAAAAAACATGGGAAACTATATCGGCCCAACATACCAGGATTCCAAAAAAAGAGAATACTATCGCATATAATACTAAAAAGAACTAAGTAGAGAATAAACTCCAACAACCAGACACCTGGATAGTAGAACCTGCATGGATCTCATAAAAATTATGACCCTTAGGAGCCACCAGCCCCTGGCGCAAGAGCCCATCCGCCACAGAATTGTGTTCCCTGTAAATATGGATGAAGGAAGTCCGCAAACACAAACCCAAAAGCAACTTGGTTTGAGCCTACCAAGAAGAAATACCTAGAGCATTGATAGTACTCACACCATTTTCCCAGTCGATAATAATCGATGCATCCCCCGCAATCTGATCCAAATGGATATTGGCATGTTTTGAAAAATAAAGCACGAGCCAGAAGGCCAACAATTCCCCCTTTATATTGGTTCCCGGGCCACAAGACATCAGACTAAAATGATCACCATTAGCTAATTCAATAAACACACGAGCCCCACATCTTCCCAAATCAGATTGCGTAGCACCATCGAAACGTGATCTATTTTCGGACATGAGTAAATGAAGCATTCAACCCAGTCGAACAGAGGAAGAAGGTTTCACAATCCGTGGCCCTGCAAATTCTCGAAAAAGTGATAAAACTGAACAGGCGAACCAACAGGGATCTGTAGGAAAATATTCGAAAATTTGGTGCTTTCGGGATTTCCATATCTTCCAAGTAGCAAAACAAACCAATTCCCTAGAATCAATATTGACAACAAACCGATTTTTAAAACAATCTTGTATAGTATCACCCAACCAAGCCAGTGTATTTGCAATGGAAGAGGCAAACTGTGACCAAACTTTAGCAGAAAATGGGCATGTAACAAATAGATGGACAAAGGATTCATACTCCTGTCGACAAAGCAAACATATATCAGGCCTAGAGAAACCCTGTTTTTGCAAATTGCCCCAAATCAAAATCTTCCCTTCCAATAGTAACCACACGAATAGCTTCACTTTGAGGGGGAGTCATCATTTCCAAACACTGCGATGCCACCACTTCAGCTCCAAACTTATGGTAGATATAATGGCATCATATGCTAGTTTTGCAGTGATAGAGCCATCCCGAGTGTTCCAGGTCCAGAGAAGTAAATCCTCACGATCACAAATTGTAATTCCCCTAGAATGACGGTAGGCTTTGAGGGCACTTGTCGAGTGGCCCAACTGAATAAACTTCAATAAAGTGGTCCTCCGAGTTTGGATGTGTATTAACGATTGAGAAAACACATGATGAATTGCTTAATGACCAAAATGATAAACGAAAACAATGAAATGAATGATACTTGTGGAAATGGATACTTTACTTAAATTGATGGATAAATGTATGCTTGCTTAATGATTAGTTGTTTTATGAAATATATGATGTGTATACATGAATATGTTGCTTAACGATTAGTTGCGTTATGAAATATATGATGTGAGTGAAATAAATGCATGTTGGTTGAACGATTAGCAGACTGACGAAACATATGATTTTATCGAAAAATTATGGTTGTTTAACGATTTGTAGATCATGAAATGAATTACGATAAATCAGAACAGAGATATTAATGTGTGCTTTGAGCATGTGTGTAGCGACAGGTGAAACGGTTCACCAACTGACTCACAAAGGAAATATGAGGGCCAAGAGTACGAATAAATCACACATGGAAGAACGATAATGGTGTCGACTACCTACGGGATTCCACGCATGAGTTGAAAACCACCTATCCACTTACTCAAGGAAGAGTGAAGTCGTGCGAAGTGGACCATGACGGAGTTGGTCACGTATGATGTTGGGGGGCGCGCAGTAAGATCGGACTTACTCCTCGGTGCCATTAGTATCCAATAGCATGTAGACAAAGGATTGACGGTAACAGATCCTAAATCCCTACAAGAAATTCCCACAAATCAGATGCAACGAAGAAGTATCAACGGAAGGACCCAACGATATGTTACCTTGTCGATAAATGGAAATGATGCACGAAAGGACCCAACGATGTCGTACCTTGTCGGTAAATGGAAATGATGGACGAATGGACCCGACGGTGTGGTACCATGTTGACAAAAAGAAAATGAGGGACAGATGGACCCGACGATGTGGTACCTAGACCCTAGACGAAACCAATTGATGAAATTTATGCATTAAACATGTAAATTGTATTTAGGCCATTTGCACATGAAATGTATTTTAGTAATTAAAATAATGGAGAAATATTGTTTTAGGAGCAAATGGTATACTAAACTCTAGCATTTAGTCAACCCCACTTGCAACCACACAAATAGAAACTAGATTGAACATCAAGGGGGACAGACTTGAGTAAATCTAGGAAGGTAGGTACACTCTCTTAAAAAATCTGACACATGGTTGGGTGAGCTAAATTATAATTGAATAATTAAAAATTAGGCATTTTTGCATGAAACGACATGTGTCGCAGTGAATTTTCCTATTTAAGGAAGGCATGAGGAAGGAGAAAAGGACCCTATGGCTGGATGGTTACCATAATGAGTGTAAGTCATTGATTTGCTTCTATTGTGAGTTCGGAAATGGATCTTGGTGGGGGGGGAGCCCACTTCTGGATCCCTGGTTTTTGTGTGTGAGCTCTACAACCCTATTGATCGGGGGTTCGGGAAGAAGGAGAGTATTCCTGGAGTTGGTAGGGAGATTAACCGAGTGGTCATTTGGATGTCTGGATCAAAGCGGCAAGGAGTGGCAGCTACAACAATCTTCGACGGGTGGATTCACCCACAACCATTGGAATCATGTATATTATTCCATTTTTATGTGTTAAGTTAAATTTTGAATTAATTTTACAGTTTTCTATCATTAGTAAGATCTAAACTGTTTTATATGATGTTAGAACTATTTAGATATTTTTTTGGGAGGACCCTGGAAACAGGGGTCGCTACATTTGGTATCAGAGATAGTTGACCCTTGAAGGGACTGGACTCATTGCTAAGTTTTTTTTTTTGGTGAGAATTTATGTACTTATTGTGGAAAACGAAATATTGACAGACTAGTTGTGATCTATTAATATATTATGAAAATCTTGAAAAACGACTGATCCATAAATGTATATGATTTATTTTTCTTTGGGGTTTAAATTGTGAGAATTTATGTAATTATCGTGTAAAAATAAATAATGGCGAACTGGTTGTGATCTCTCAACGACATTTTTAAATGTTATATTTTTATAACTACGAATTCGAGCCCGAATATACTTGAGTTCCTTATAACTTAAGGAAAGGAGTATAGGTGTAGGACTCCAGATATCACCTCGTAACTATCCGGTCTTAAGTAGTTGATCTTAATAACGAACCAATTTAATTGTTTGAGGGTAGATCTCTTTTGGTAATTAGTTGTTAAAGTTAATTACATATATAAATGTATGAGAGTAGACCTAGAATGACGGTAGGATTTGAGGGCACTTATCGAGTGGCCCAACTGAATAAACTTAAATAAAGTGGTCCTTCGAGTTTGGATGTGTCTTAACGATTGAGAAAACGCATGATGAATTGCTTAATGACCAAAATGATAAACGAAAACAATGAAATGAATGATACTTGTGGAAATGGATACTTTAATTAAATTGATGGATAAATGTATGCTTGCTTAATGATTAACTGTTTTATGAAATATATGATGTGTATACATGAATATGTTTCTTAACGGTTAGCTGTGTTATGAAATATATGATATGAATGAAATAAATGCATGTTGGCTGAACGATTAGCAGACTGACGAAACATATGATGTTATGAGTAAATTATGGTTTCTTAACGATTTGCAGATCATAAATGAATTACGATAAATGAGAACAGAGCTATTAATGTGTGCTTTGACAATGTGTGTAGTGATAGGTGAAACAGTTCACCAACTGAATCACAAAGGAAATATGAGGGTCGTAGAGTATGAATAAATTACACATAGAAGAACGATGATGGTGTCGAATTCCTACAAAATTCCATGCATGAGTTGAAAAGCACCTATCTGCTTACTCGGGGAAGCGTGAATTCTTATGAAATGGACCATGACGGAGTTGGTCATGTACGAGGTTGGGGGGCACATAGTAAGAACAGACTTACTCCTCAGCGCCATTAGTCTCCAATAGAGTGTAGATGGAGGATTGAAGGTAACGGATCCTAAATCCCTACACGAATTTCCCGCAAATCAGATGCAATGAAGAAGTATCGACGGAAGGACCCAACAATGTGGTACCTTGTCGATAAATGGAAATGATGGCCGAAAGGACCCAACAATGTGGTACCTTGTTGATATATGGAAATGATGGATGAATGGACCCGACGGTGTGGTACCATGTTGACAAAAAGAAAATGAGGGACGGATGGACCCGACGATGTGGTACCTAGACCCTAGATGAAAACAATTAATGAAAATTATGCATTAACATGTAAATTGCATTTAGGCCATTTGCACATGAAATGTAAATTTTTAGTAATTAAAATAATGGGTAAATATTGTTTTAGGAGTAAATGGTATACGAAACTCTAGCATTTAGTCAACCCCACTTGCACCTACAAAAATAGAAACTAGATTGAACATCAAGGGGGACAGACTTGAGTAAATCTAGGAAGGTAGGTGCACTCTCTTAAGAAATCTGACACATGGTTGGGTGAGCTAAAATATAATTGAATAATTAAAAATTAGGCATTTTTGCATGAAGCGACATGTGTTGCAGTGGATTTTCCTATTTAAGGAAGGCATGAGGAAGGGGAAAAGGATCCTATGGCTGGATGGTTACCATAATGAGTGTAAGACATTAATTTGCTTCTATTGTGAGTTTAGCAAGGGATCTTGGTGGGGGGGAAGCCCACTTATGGATCCCTAGTTTTTGTGTGTGAGCTCTACGACCCTATTACTCGGGGGTTCATGAAGAAGGAGAGTATTCCTGAAATTGGTAGGGAGGTTAACCGAGTGGTCAGTTGGATGTCTGGATCAAAGTGGAAAGGAGTGGCAGCTACAACAATCTTCGATGGGTGGATTCACCCACAAACATCGAAACCAGGTATATTATTCCATTTTTATGTTCTAAGTTAAATTTTGAATTAATTTTATAGTTTTCTATCATTGGAAAGATCTAAACTATTTTATATGATGTTAGAACTATTTAAATAGTCTTTTGGGAGGACCCTGGAAACGGGGGTCCCTACACAAATCCTAGTGTTAGATCTGTGCAAATTCAATGTATATCTCTTCCACTCCTCTGCCATAGTACCATAGAGACCCAATTGAGTGGCATTAATCCAAACATGGAATGTCTGATCTGAACTATTATCGAGGAGAATTTGATTTAGAAAGAAGTAGCCATAACACCTCAGGTGAGTTACTAGTTTAGCAAATAGTCTAAATGAAAGTGGCCCATCCATAATAGGATCTTCACCAATCAATATATTATGACCATTCCCTGTAGACCAAGCCAATCACTCTGCCAAAACAGATAATGAAGAGAGCAACCCAACCCAAAAATTAGAGACACCTTTGGATTTTTTTACCTTGGAGCGAATCCACTGTATTGTTGAGAGAGCACCAAAATATTTTTCTTTGAGGATTGTGCCTCAAACACAGTCCACATATATCCCTCAGATAGTGCATGCCACATAAATTTAGCCAATAAAGTCACAGAAAAGGAATATATATTCTTAATAGACCATCCACCCATATCATAAGGTCGAGCCAACTTGGCCCACTCAACTAAATGGAATTTATGACTGCCATTCCGAGACCATATAAAGTGATGTATCTTCCTGCTTATACTCGTTAATATCGATTTAGGGATTTTGCAAAGGGAAAACCAGTAAACCCCCATATTTTGTAGTACTGACTTAACTAAGGTAAGACGACCACTGCTTGGCGCGAGTACCTGCTTTGTAGTATGGGAAATGGCTAATCATGATTATTTTTTGGCATCTCTTACCACAAGAGTAGATATATGAAAACATCTAAATAAATATGAGCAAGTTGTATTTTGCACAATCTTTTACGACCTATAGCTGTCCAATTTGGATTTATTTTACAGCCTGTAGTTGTCCAATTTGGATTTCTTTTACAACTTGTAGCTGTCCAATTTGGATTTTGTTTTTAAAATCATTAATGGTAAGTGTATTGTATGAAATGGTTGTTCGGGTACATAGGGTACTCCCAAAAGACCGAACACCAATAGCAACCACTTCACACAAACACATCACATATCAGCAAACTGATTTTTTGGCGTGGTTTAAACCCTTGAGAGAGAAACACTCCACGGCCTTGGCCAAATAGCTTCTACGGAGCAATTTATTATGCAAAGAAAGAAAGTTACAAATGAGATTCTCATAATCGGTCAACTAGACAATGACCCTCCATGCTCTTTAAATAGAGATCATGAACCAATTGGGTGTTAAGCCACGGATCAAGGTTAGGTATGATCTAAGAGAAGTTGAGCCGTCGGATCACTCTATGTCTAGGACATATCGTGACCACCACATTAAATATTTACAAATGCATACTAATGCATACAAAAGAAACACACTTTTCCTAACGGATATATTACACAAGTTGATCTTCACTAACTCCTAAGTGTCTAAATATCCTAACATCCCCCCTTAATAAAACCTTGGGATAGGATTGAAGGATTTAAAAACGTGACACTATTAGGAGAAGGAAGGAGGAATTAGAGCATATCCCCCCTTAATGACAAATTCTTGAACTCCTAACATAGATCAATGTTTAGAAAACTTCGCTTCTATAAGAGACTTGGTGAAGATGTTTGCAACTTGATCCTCTATAGGACAAAAGAGCACTTCAAGAACACGATCATGAACAAGATTTCTGATGAAGTGCATATGTAGCTCAATGTCTTTGCTGCATTGATGTAGGACTGGATCTTTGGCAAGCTTGATGGCACTTTGATTGTCGCACAAAAGTGGAGTAGGCTGCTGCTTCTCGAATCCAAACTCTGAAAGGATCTGTCGAAGCCATAAGGCTTCCTGACTGGCATTAACTGCGGCTCGATATTCTGCCTCTACTGAAGAAAGAGAAAGAGCTTGTTGTTTCTTACAAGCCCAAGTGACAAGTCCAGATCCTAGATTGAAAACATAACCTTCTGTAGAATTTCGATCATTAGGATTGTCGGCAATCTGAGTCAGTGAAACCAACTAACAAAGGTTCCCCCCCTGTACTGTAATGAATCCCAAACTGAATTGTACCTCGAATATATCGAAGTATTCTTTTAGCTGCTTTCCAGTGACTTTCATGAGGAGTTTGCATATAACGGGCAACACGACCAACGACAAAGGAAAGGTCAAGATGGGAATGAGTCAAGTATAAGAGACTACCACCAAGTTGACGATACAAGGTAGCATCTACTTGAGGTGAAGTACAAGTGGAAGAAAGTTTGACTCCGGACTGGAAGGGAGAAGGGGCTGGTGTACAATATTCCATGTGAAAGTGACGAAGAAGGTCACAAGCATACTTAGACTGAGAAAGAAAGATTCCTTCTTTGGTTTGCAGGACTTGGAGACCAAGAAAATAATGCAAATGTCCTAAGTTTGACATTTCAAAATTTGCTTAAGACTAGATTTCACATGGGTTATAAGCTTAGGGTCACTACCAGTAAGAATAAGGTCATCAACATATAGAGCAAGTATGATGAGATGGTTTCCTACTTTCTTGGTATAGACATTGGGGTCAGAATGGCATCTAGAAAAACAAGTGTCAGGGAGAAAGCTATCCATTTTGGCATACCAAGCTCTAGGAGCTTGCTTAAGGCCATATAAGGATTTCTTAAGCCGACAGAAAAGGCTAGAGTTATTTTGAACATATCTAGGAGGTTGTTCCATGTAAATTTCCTCCTACAAATCACCATGTAAGAAGGCAAAATTGACATCCATTTGATGGACTTCCCAGTTATATAAGGCTGCAAGGGAAAGAACAAGGCGGATGGAGTTCATTTTTGCAACAAGAGAAAAGGTTTCATTGTAGTCAATCCCTTCAACTTGGGAAAAACCTTTGGAAATTAACCTTGCCTTAAGTCTTTCAACACTTCCATCTGATGCATACTTAGTTCTATAGACGCATTTACATCTGACAAGTTTTCTTCTTTTTGGAAGAGGTACAAGATCCCAAGTATCGTTCGCCATTAAGGAACAATATTCTTCATCCATAGCTGCATCCCAATCTAGATTTCCTGAAGCTTCTGCAAAGGTTTCTGGATCATGATTCTCGAAAACTTGAGCCAAAAGAGAAGAGGCTCGCTGAAACTTAGAACGTGTTTGATGTTGATCTCTAGGATCACCGGCAAGATCACCAGCTGCTTCACATGTTGAACGGACCCATCGAGGAAGCACTTATGCTGGTGCAACTGGAGGAACATGAGCAAGCGGTGGTGGATTTCATCCTCATTGTCATCATCAAAAACTGGATTTGGAAACCTGTCAAGGAAGTTGGAAGACGAAGAAGGCACAATCACTGAATCAAGCTCGCAAACCAAAGATGGCACAATTGCCGAGTTAGGCTCATAGGCCAAGATATTTTCATCAAATTTAACATCTCTTCTAATGATTACATCATGAGAATGTGATTGAATAAGTCTATAACCTTTTACATCTATAGAATATCCAACAAATATGCACTTTTCACTTTTAGGCTGCAATGCTTTCCGTTTTTTATCCGGAATGCGTGCCCATGCTTCACTACCAAAAACACGGAAGTGACTTACATCTGGTTTCATTTTACTCCATGCTTCTTTTGGTGTGATACCTTGTAAAGCTTTAGTTTGGGTGCGATTAACTATGTAATTTACACAATTTATGGCTTCAGCCCAAAATTGAAGACTTAGTCCCTTAGATTGGATCATACAATTAGCCATTTCTTTTAAAGCACGGTTCTTTTGTTCAGCTACACCATTTTGTTGTAGTGTATATGGAACAGTGTGTTGTTGTTGGATTCCTTGTTTAGTGCAGAAAGTAGTGAATTTTTTTTAACATATTCTCCTCCATTGTCAGATCTTAACTTAATAATTTGATGACCAGATTGTTTTTTAACAAGGGCCTTGTACGCCAAGAACATGTTAAATACTCTGCTCTTAAGTTTTAGGAAATAAACCCAAGTGCGCTTGGTGTAATCATCAATGAAATTTAAGAAATATTTGAAACCAGGAAAGGAAGCAGATGGAAGAGGACCACACAAGTCACTATACACAAGCTCCAAGGGAACTAAGGCGTGCCAAGAGGCATGATTGTCAAAACTATTCCGATGATGTTTTCTGAGTACACAACTGGAACAGACGCCATCCTTGCAAGATACCATTGGAAGACCTGTCACTATATTGTCTTTACATAGTTGTTGCAATGAGCGATAATTTAAGTGACCAAATCGCTCATGCCAAAGTTTGCTCAAGTTATCACTATGAGCAACAAAAATTGAAGGAAAAGGTGATGACCCAAAGTTGTTAAATTTGTACAACCTGGTAATATCATCAACAAATTTGGTAGCTAGGACCTATTGAGGATCTTTAAAATCCTTGATTATAACTTGGTGAGGTGTAAACGTCACAATTTTACCTTCACCAGAATGAGTGATTTGATCGACTTATAATAAATTGCATGAAATTCTTGGAACACATAGTACATCACTGAAATGAGCATTATCTACTGGAATTGTTCCAACTCCTACAACACTTAGAGATCTATCATCACCAATAAATAATTGTTTGGTGTTAGATTCATGCATAGTAGAAAAGATGGCTTGATCTCCAAAATCATTGAGCCATTCATTTGAAGTAGAAGAAGAAGATGCATTATAAGAATAACCAGAAGCACAAAGTCTGTGTCCATGAGAGGTAGATTCTGAAGGCGAAACTAGGCTGATGTGGTGCATCTTCATTGTTGCTTCCAAGGCTACCATCTTCTTGAAACACTTAGATTCATCATGACTATCTTTCCCGTAATAGTTGCAATGACGCTCAGTCTTCTGGCTTTTGGTTTGGATCCTTTGTCATTTTTTAAAGGAGCTGACTGAGAGGGTTTGCGACCCTTGTTTTACTTATTATTGTGAAAATTGTGTTTCTTGGGAGGCTTGGACTTTTCTTTCTGTTGGGACAATAAGGATTTCCCAGATGTATCTCCATTGTTAATTATTTCAAGATGGATGAGCTTATCTTGCTCTCTAATTAGGGAATCACAAAAGGATTCAAGACTAGGCTCTTGATAGCTAGTTGCATTCAAGGATTCTTTCATGGAGTAAAATGTAGATACAAAAACAGAATATACAGATCCAAGTTTGGAAAGAATATGATAAATGAATTGTTTGTCCCTCTTAATCTTGCATTCTTCACATAAGAGTTTAAGAGTTTTGTACTTCGATAAATAATCTTGTATGCATGAAAAATCACTTGGATTTAAAGAAATCAACTCATTTTCGAGTAGGTGACCTCGAATTTTAGTGTGTTTACCAAACACAGATTCCAACTTGTCCCAAACAGCATCAGTTTCATCAATTCCAGATATGTGGAATCACAAATCAATAGAGATTGACATCCCAATCAATCCACGAGTTTCGTCACATCTATTTGCCCATTTGATTTTCTTATTATCATCAGTGGGTTCTGTTTCTTTCCCTGAGGTAATTCTGAAAAGTACTCTACTTCGTAGAACATCCTCCATACGATATTTCTATGAGAAATAGTTGGAACTGGTAAGTAGAATATCACAAGGAGAGGCCATATTTGTAAATTAATGGCTATAAAAGTAGAAACCAATAGTCTGGATGTGAAGAGCTTGAAAAGTAGGCGGTTTAAAAAAAATGGCACTGAAAACTGACTCGGTATGATGAAGTTATGCTTGATCAAAGAAATGTTGAAGATGTCCCCAATAGTGACATGGCAGATAGAGAATGACCAGCTAAAAAAAAGGATCCCCCTCTTCCCAAGATGAACTGTTGATGTATATGTAAATTCGGAATGTATTTCATATATATTTATGGTACCCTTATAAGAGATGTGTTATTCCTCTATAAGGAAGTGTAGTCATGTGGATTGACAAGTGTCGCAAGTGTGTGTACTTGCCGATGGGTTATTAGACCACTATGTGTGGGGTCGGCCCTAAAATATATATTATATTGTGGATGTATCTAGATAGACAAGTTGGTCCCATAAGGTGACTAGGAAAACAGGTTAAGTATAAATAGAGATCAGGATATCTCTATTTGGATCATTCGGAAAGACACACTTCTCTCACTCAGAAAGTGGCGCACTAGTGAGGAGGCGGATCATCTGCTCTAGGAGACTATCTCAAGTGTATTTTGGTTGTACTTTGGTTGAGCCATCGCTCTCTCTATCTCTGAGGAAGTTGTGGGGTTTTTCACCTTAGGGTTTTCCACACAGAAACTTTGTGTCTCTTGTCTCTCATGCTTTTGATTCTTGTGATGCTTGTCATGCTTATTGTGATTGTTATGCATTGATATACTATATATGTTATTCTCTCAGTAAATATCCAAGAGTATTGTGAATTAATGCTCAAATTTTAACATGGTATCAGAGCTAACCTGAGAAGAAGACATTTTGCAGTGACGAAAACTTGAGTTTCTTGTTTATTGGGTTTCTCTCCATAGTTTTTGGAAAAGCAGTATAGTAAATTGACTCTACTCATCAAGGAGAATCTATCTGTCCAATCAGAATTCAATTCTGATCATTTTTAGATTTGGCCCAAAAAATTAGGGTTTCCACAAAAATAGGAATTTCTGAAATCTGAAGCCATAGCTGCAAGCTCCTTGCAAAAATCGATGTTTAGAGCTTTGGATCAAGATTTTTGGCTGGGGAGATATATAGGAAACTCAAACCCTATTTCAGGACTCTCCCTAGTGAACCCGGGAGGACAAACAGGAAAATCTGAAGGGTAAAGCTTTGTTGATCTCAAATTCTGAATACACCAGGATGATCAACGCATCAAGGCGCATCTTTCTATCTTTTCAGAAAGTTGAAATTCACATTTTGAAATTTTAGGGTTTTTTCGACAAACCCTAATCCGGGACCAGATCTAGTTTTCAACATTTCAAGTGGTAAGACCTAAATATTTTCTATTTCATTTGAAGTACTCTTTTAGATGTTTCACCACACCAAGCTTGAGGATAAGCTTGAAGGGGATGATAACTTCCGAGCTTGGAAGTATAGGATTGGGTTAATCCTGCAAGAGAATGAGCTGGACTCATATATAAAAGAAGACATCCCTATCCCAGAGGATGAAGAGGATAAGGTATTGCATAAGAAGAACTTGGTCAAGGCAAAGAGAATCATTGTTGATTCTATCAAAGACCATCTCATACCCCATGTGTCTTCTCTAAAGACACCTAAGGCTATGTTTGACTCTTTGACCAAGCTATTTGAAGGAAAGAACATAAATCGGAAGATGACCCTGCGGAATCAATTGAAAGGGGTCAAGATGTCGAATAGAGAAACCATTCAATCCTATTTCTCCAAGGTCTCTCAAATAAAGGAACATCTTGAAGCTGTAGATGAAATGGTGGAGAATGGTGAAATTGTTATGACTACTTTGAATGGCCTACCTAGGTCATGGGACTTTTTTATCCAGGGGATCTATGCCAGAAAGAAGTTAATCTCCTTCAGCAGATTATGGGAGGAATGTTCTCAAGAAGAAGCAAGGCTTGTGGCAAGAGAAGAGAAGATGGGAAATGAAGATCAAGCTCTCATAGCTCACACTAAGAAGGGCAAGTTCAAGAGGGAGCCATCCCATTGTTGGGTATGTTATATCTCTTCACATGGTCGCTGCGTGTACAACACGATCCCTACGTTCGACCCATTGTACTCTATATAATTCCGGTAAAAGGAATTAGGGTTGTAACCTAATTCGGGTAAACGAATTAGGGCTTTAGATGCTGCAGAATACCATTTATTGTATTGTACATGTAAAATAAACATATAATGAGAAAGGAGCTATGCGGCTCTAAGTTTTGCTGGTTTTTTCCCGGTTAAGGGTTTCCAGGTGAAAATCTCTGTGTAATGTGTGTGCCATTGTGTGTTTTTCTGTTAATGCTTAAGAATCATATAAGTTTGTACTTCACTGTTAAGGTTTAAAACTTACACCCATCACAAGAAGAAATCTTCTCAACATTTTCACAAAGACAAGAAAGATCTAAGGTGTTTCACTTGTAATGAGAAGGGTCACTTTTCTTCAGAATGTCCCAAGAACAAAAGGGACAAACACAACAACAAAAACTCCAGCAAGAAGAAGAAGGGTAACAAAAGAAGGTACCATGCTCAAGCTGCCGAAGATGATGAACCTCCAAAGAAGAAGGCTAGGGCAGAAAGTGATGATAGTAATGATGACTCATCAAGTGAAGAAGAGTATGTTCTAATCTCTGCTCTCACAGGTACTATCTCCCATGGTTGTAATGATTGGTTAATTGACAGTGGGGCTTCCAAACACATGACTGGGTTTAAAGAATCCTTTGTAAATCTGTCTGAACATGAATCACCCCATAAAGTGAAACTTGGGGATGAATATCAATATCCCATCAAAGGAAGTGGTGAAGCCTCCTACAACCTAGATTTTGGAAAATCTTTGAAGATGAAAGAAGTCCTTTATGTACTTGGGCTCAAGAAGAACTTACTCTCCATCTCTGCATTGGATACAAAAGGTATGAGGGTTGCATTTGTGGATGGCCAAGTCTTAATGTGGCCAAAGGGAAAGACCATAGATGATGCAGTTGTGATTGGAGAGCAAGAGGGAGGTTTGTATAAATTAAAAGGACAACCTGAACATGCCATGGTGCATGAATCCATGGAGCCAAGTGAACTTTGGCATAGAAGACTTGCTCATATGCACTATAGGGCACTTCCAATTGCAAGCAAGGCTGTAGAGGGTCTTCCTGAAATCAAGACCAAACATGAAGGTGTTTGCAAAGGATGTGCAAAAGGTAAGAATATTAAGAAGGCTTTCTCAAGCAGTGAAAGCAAGGCAAAAGATATCCTGGAAATCATCCACTCAGATGTATGTGGTTCCATGTCATCCAATTCTCTAAGTGGGTATGTTTATTATGTTTCATTTATTGATGACTTCTCCAGGAAGACTTGGGTATACTTCTTGAAAAACAAAGATGAGGTGTTTGATAAGTTCAAGGAATTCAAAACCTTGATGGAAAATCAAACTGACAAAAATATCAAAACATTCAGATCCGACAATGGTGGAGAATTCACCTCAGGTGACTTCAAGAAGCTTTGTAGTGATTCATGGATTAAGAGGGAGTTGACTGCTCCTTATAATCCTCAATAGAATGGAGTTACAGAAAAGAAGAACGTAACAATCATGGAAGCAGCAAGGGCAATGCTGCATGACCAGGATCTACCTATGCATCTATGGGCAGAAGCAGCTAGAACAGGTGTATATGTGCAGAACAAAACACCCCACAAGATATTGGACAACAAGACACCAAAAGAGGTCTTTTCTAGTAAGAAACCTGAAGTCATCCATCTCAGAATATTTGGTTGTCCAGTATACACTCATGTCCCAAAGGAAAAGAGGACCAAACTAGATCCTTCAGGAAAGAAGGGTATCTTTGTGGGTTACAGTGAAAGCTCGAAGGCTTACAGAATATACTTTCCAGGGTTCAAGAAGATTGATGTCAGCAGGGATGTAACATTTGATGAAAACTCAGCATTCATCAAATCAAGGAAGGAACCTATCGAAGTTTATGAAGAACCTAAGGAAACTAGATTTCAAGACACTACCATGACTGAAGCAATTCCAGAAGTTGTTCGTGAGTTTGAAGATCCGCAAGAACCTATAGATCCACCCCATGAGGATAACTCTCACAAGAGGAAACCTGCATGGGCTAGAGAGCTCATTCAAGATGCATAAATATTTGGCATTCCAGAAGAAGAACACAGAGCAAAGAAGAGAGCTAGATCACATACCAGCTATGTTGCTTTACTCTATGACATTATGAACAAAGAACCTTCCAGTTATGAAGAAGCAACAGAAAAGAAAGAATGGAAGGATGCCATGGTTGAGGAATACCAATCAATAATGAAGAATGATGTTTGGGATGTTGTCCCAAGACCTAAAGAGAAGTCTGTTGTGACTTCCAAATGGATCTACAAAATCAAGCATGCTGCAGATGGCAGTGTAGAGAAATACAAAGCAAGATTCGTAGCTCGTGGATTCTCTCAGAAAGAGGGAATAGATTATGAAGAAACTTTTGCACCTATAGCCAGGTATACTTCCATCAGAATAGTACTTTCCCTGGCTACAACAATGAAATGGAAAATACACCAGATGGATGTCAAGACTGCTTTCTTGAATGGTGTCGTTGAAGAGGAAGTATACGTGGAGCAGCAACTCGGTTTTGAAATACATGACACGGAGTCATATGTGTGCAGATTGAAGAAAGCCTTGTATGGCTTGAAGCAAGCTCCCAGAGCTTGGTATGGTAGGATGGATAGTTTCCCATCTAGCTTGGGCTTTACCAAGAGTAAAGTGGATTCCAACCTCTACTACAAGGTTGAGGAAGGGAATCCTATGATTCTACTCCTATATGTGGATGACTTATTTGTAACAGGATATGACAGATTGATTGCAGATACTAAGAGGAAGCTTGCTGCTGAGTTCGATATGAAATATTTGGGAATGATGCATTATTTTCTAGGTATGGAGGTGTGGTAAAATTCAGGTGGGATCTTCCTTGGTCAAGGGAAGTACACAATAGGTATTCTGAAGAGATTTGGGATGATGGATTGCAAGGCCATGGCCACACCCATGGCATCGAATCTGAAGCTTCTATGTGATGTTTCATCTAAGCCGGTTGATGTCTCTATGTATCGTCAGATGATTGGGTCCTTGATGTACCTGACAAACACGAGACCAGATATTTGCTTTGCAGTGAACACATTGAGCCAGTTCCTGACGGATCCGAGGAGTGTTCATTTGGTTGTTGTAAAGCATGTTCTGAGGTACTTGAAGGGTACAGTGGATTATGGGCTCAAGTATGAAGCGAATCAAAAGTTTAACCTGCAGGGTTATGTTGATTCAGATTGGGCTGGCAGTGCTGCAAATAGGAAGAGCACATCTGGGTGCTGCTTCAGTATGGGATCAGGTGTGATCTCTTGGTTTAGTAGGAAGCAGTCCTGCGTAGCACTGAGCACAACTGAGGCAGAGTATGTTGCAGCCTGCTCAGCTAGTGGTGAGGCAGTATGGCTACGGAAGCTATTGTCTGAGTTATTTGATCTCCCACTGGATGCTACTGGTATCTTCTGCGATAACCAGAGTTGTGTGAAGATGTCTGAGAACCCAGTGTTTCATGACAGGTCGAAACACATAGAGATCAAATATCACTATATCAAGGATATGGTGCAGAGAGGAGCCATGAAGCTCTTGTATGTTACGATGGACGAGAAGGTTGCAGATGTGCTGACGAAGCCACTAGCCAGGGTTAAGTTCGAGTACTTCAGGGAGAGGCTTGGTGTTCTTCAGATCGACGACACTTCGAGGAAGAATTGATGGACACATTTGCTAAAGACATCCCAAGCATGTTGGAAGGAGGATCCTTCACATGGCTGTGGATGTAAGCGCTGGATGATGAGTATCAGGACGATGCTCCAGTTACTGCTCTGTATATGCATCATGTTGGATGCTGGATATGATCAATTGGATCATTTATATTTGTATGTATGTACGCATCATGTTGATGCTGGATATGATCAGTTGGATCATTTATATTTATATGTATGTACGCATCGTGTTGATGCTGGATATGATCGGTTGGATCATTTGTATGTATTTGTATATGCATCATGTTGGATGCTTGGACCATGTATCTATATCAGGTGGATATATTGTATGATCAGGTAGATCATGTATGTTGATATGTATCATGTATTTGTATTTGTATCAGGTGGATACACTGCATGATCAGGTGGATCATGTATGATGATATGTATCAGGTAGATACTTGGTGTGCATTAGGTGGATGCATTGTATGATCAGGTTGATCATGATGATGAGTTTCAGGATGTTGCTCCAGATGATATGTACCAGGATGGTACAAGTGATGATGATTAGTATGATCATGGGAATTAGGATGATGCCTCGTGCGATGATGATCCGTTGGATCATGAGTATCAGGTTGATACTTGGAGGTTAGAGATGATATGTGGCAGGTTGTGCAAAAAGCATATAATCAGTCCTGGGAGATCTTGCCGGTTATGCTGCGGCACATAAATGTTCCTGGGGTACTCTTTCCGGTATTGCTAGGTAGTATGTAATCAGTCCTCAGATATCCGATAGGTTGAGCTGTGTGCTCGTAATCAGTCCTAGGATGAGGTATTACTATGGAGACATGTAATCAATCCTGGAGATCCGAGATGTTGAGTTGTGTGCTCGTAATTAGTCCTGGGATGCTCTTTAGAGATCTTGTCGGTCGTGCTGCAGCACATAAATGTTCCTGGGATGCTCTTTAAAGGTTTTGTCTATCTACATGTAATCAGTCCTAGAGATCCAAGAGGTTGAGCTGTATGCTCGTAATAAGTCCTGGGATGCTCTTTAGAGATCTTGTCGGTCGTGCTGTGGCACATAAATGTTCCTGGGATGCTCTTTAAAGGTATTATGGAGGAGATGCATGTAATCAGTCCTGGGAGATCTTGCGATCGTGCTTAGGCACATAAATGTTCTTGGGATACTCTTCCCGGTATTACATCCGCACATAAAATTAGTCTTGAGAGGCCACCTCTATCAGACCGTTCGCACAGATGATGAAGACCTATAGGTGGTGGGCTTACATCCAGTATGAAAAAGGACTGACTCTGTAGAACTTCCTATGACGAGTAGAGTCAGTGATTGGTTGAGATAGCAGCAGCAGTGACGATGATGATGACGATGATCTCGAGAAGAAGACTTGTCTAGCAGAACTGTGTTGAGAAATACCTTGCTAGTTAAGAGGGAGTGTTGATGTATATGTAACTTCGGAATGTATTTCATCTATGTATTTCATATATATTTATTGTACCCTTATAAGAGATGCGTTATTCCTCTATAAGGAAGTGTCGTCATGTGGATTGACAAGTGTCACAAGTGTGTGTACTTGTCGATGGGTTATTAGACCACTATGTGTGGGGTCGGCCCTAAAATATATATTATATTGTGGATGTATCTAGATAGACAAGTCGGCCCCATAAGGTCACTGGGAAAACAGGTTAAGTATAAATAGAGATTGGGAGATCTCTATTTGGATCATTCGGAAAAACACACTTCTCTCACTCAAAAAGTGGCGCACTAGTGAGGAGGATCATCTGCTCTAAGAGAATATGTCAAGTGTATTTTGGTTGTACTTTGGTTGAGCCATTGCTCTCTCTATCTCTAAGGAAGTTGTGGGGTTTTTCACCTTAGGGTTTTCCCCATGGAAACTCTGTGTCTCTTGTCTCTCATGCTTTTGATTCTTGTAATGCTTGTCATGCTTATTGTGATTGTTATGCATTGATATATGTTAGGAATCCGTGCCAACCCTTATGTTTACTATGTTAGTATATTGTTGTTGGATGCATATGCTTTGTAAGTCATCCCGTAGTATTTGTTGATCCATAGTTTATATTAGCCCATAATATTGACCCATAGTATTGGATGCATATGCTTTGTAAGTCGTCCCATAGTAGTATATGTCCCATGGTTTTGACTCATTGTATTGGGCATAGACTTAGTATATAAGTGTGTGTTGAGGTCATTGAAGGCACCGTGAAGTTAATTGTATTGGGCTTGCTCAAAGGAAGTTTCCCCTTCGAAGTGGCACGTGATCAGTATAAAAGTGATTCTAAGTTCTATTATTTCTAATATATCGTGTATTTGCATTAATTAATTATTGCAGGTTCATCACATCTAGTATCAGAGCACTTTCTTGGGCTCATTGGGTGGAATTTCTGCCAATTTTTTTTTTCACATCTGTTGCAAGTTCGGATCTGGGGATAACCCCTATCCACTTAACTGTGGGAAGTACTTTGGCATAAGCCCTAAAAATCATTGTGAGGAGTACCACAGGAACCCCAAAGTAGCTGGCCCATTGAGAGGACCTGCCAGCGAAAAGGGCAACGACCCCTACCTGATTGACTAGTTCCCAGCCGTGAGGTAAACCAAGAGATGTTGTTTATGGCAAAGCGGTTATCAGTTTTACTTGAGCCATGGAGTGAG
This sequence comes from Larix kaempferi, assembly GCA_027924585.1. NCBI lineage: Eukaryota > Viridiplantae > Streptophyta > Pinopsida > Pinales > Pinaceae > Larix > Larix kaempferi. The sequence continues at coordinate 16,296,615 of BSBM01000136.1, forward strand.
GGGTACTGCCCCAATACGCAAGCCGTCAGACAACATTGGTGGCCGAGTGAATCCCTTGAACCGATAGGAAGACACACATACCTGGGGTCCATATCTATTTTCAGCTGAACTGTTGCAAATCACTTCTGCTCCAGATCCATCCATTTCAGATCTATTCTGAAAGTCATTCCAGATCCAGTCGTCATTTCAAATCCAACCGTTTTCGATCATTTCCGCATTGTTGCAGATCCATCCGTTGGTGATCCATTTCTGGAAGAAAAAAAAATTTCTGTTTTTCGGCCATATCTCCCTTGTTTAACCTTTGTTTTCCCTGAAACTTCACTGACATCCCTACAATCCCATACTGCATATTTCATTCCTGAAGACCCTATCCCAAATTCCACTTCCCAAAACCAGAAATCTCACATTTATCTATTTTTAGGGTTTGCCATAACTCCTTCAATTTTCACCCAAATGCCGTCAAATTTTGCCACCGTGTTCCTTTCCTAATTCTGCTTCTTTATCCCTCTCTACCAAATTTTCTCATTCTTTCACCCTGCTTCTGAAATCCCCATTTTTTACTTCCCTGTCCATCAGAAAGTGTCCAAAACCTAGTCAAACCCCAATTACCCATCTGAGTTTTTCCCAAATCCAAATCTTCCTTTACTAAATAAGCTTTTGTTTGTGTTTTTCTATCCATTTCCAAGAAAAAAAAAACAAAAAAAAACCATGGAGGAAGCACTTGCAGCCATCCAAACCAAACTCCAAGATCTAGATGAAAAATTTCTTAGCCTCCATCTTCGGCATTCGGCCATGAACAATAACCGACAACCAGAATATTTTGCTGCCACCGGGTTCTCTTCTTCCAGCAATTTTCACGGGCCGAAGCTTGATTTTCCTCGCTTCAATGGTACTGATCCGACTGGATGGATATACCAAGCAGAACAATATTTCAGTCTGCATAATACTTTTGATGTCCAGAAAGTTCCACTTGCATCCTTTCATTTGGAACAAGAATCCCTTCAATGGTACCGTTGGTACATCAAAGCTCATCCTGACCCAAACTGGATAGATTTTTGCCAACTCTTTTTGCCACAATTTGGTCCTAGTGCTTTTGATGACTTCACAGGAGCACTCACTAAACTTCACCAAATTGGCACAGTGAGAGAGTATCAGACAAAATTTGAGAAATTGGCCAATCACATAGAAGGATTGTCTGATGAATTCTACAGGAGTTGTTTTATCAGTGGTCTCAAGGATGAAATCCGCTCAGAGGTCAAAATGTTCTGTCCCAACACAATGATGGAAGTCCTAGGGTTGGCTAAGTTGGCAGAGGACAAGATCGCAACTCAACAACACTCCAAACCCACCTTTGTTCTCTTCAGAAATATGGGTTCCCAACGTCCTCCCATCACGCTTGCCCCACAACCAACTCTCATCAAGCATTTGTCTGAAACAGAGATGCAGGCACGCCGAGAAAAAGGGCTTTGCTATAATTGTGATGAGAAATTCACTCGGGGACATAGATGTGTTCAACAAAAGCTCTATCTCTTGGATGTGGATTCCTTGCTTGCCTCAAAACTTGATGAAGAATCTCCAGATACAGTAGATGATCAGGTCGACATTCAACACCCGCCTGTTGACACCCCATCTCAGGACAACCCACCCGAGCTCTCTCTCCATGCTGTAACCAGCGTCACCACCCCACAAACAATGCAAGTCAGGGGATACTTCAAGAAGCTCCCTCTTACCATACTCATTGATTCTGGTAGCACTCATAACTTCATTGACCCTAGGATTTCCAAACAGGCTGATTGTTTTGTCCATACTTGCTTCAACTTTGAAGTCATGGTTTCCAATGGGGGGCACTTTACCTTGCAAGGAGAAGTGTCACAATGTGTGTATCTCTATGGAAGATTATAACCTGTGCTCTGACATGTTTTCCTTGTCCTTAGGTGGATGTGATGTTGTTTTGGGCGTTCAATGGTTATGCACACTTGGCCCCATCTTATGGGATTTTTTGGAACTTTGGATGAAGTTTTCAGTAAATGGGGCACAACACAAATTAATGGGCTTACAACCAGGGTCTCTCTGCATCATCAGTTCACCTTGCCTGGAAAAAATCCTTAAGAAGAATTCACATGGTATCATCGCTCAACTCCATTCCCTTCAGATGCACCCATCAATAGTCTCCACTACTTCCTTGGATAGATATGCAGGTGTCTTTACTGAACCAATGAGCTTTCCGCATTCAAGAGACCTTTCCGGTAAGACTTTAGTCGCATCTACCTCTCAGCAGGAAATGATGGCTATTTTGCATGCAGTACAGAAGTGGCAACCATACCTATTAGGGAATTATTTCTGCATCAAGATTGATCTCTAGAGTCTGGAAAATTTTCTAGAACAATGGGTCTCCTCCCCAACACACCTGAAATGAGTTATCCAACTCATGGGTTATCCCTATGCGATCACTTACAAGAAGGGTAAGGACAATATGGTGGCAGATGCTCCTTCTCGCACAATTGATGACCTAGTTTCTCTTATAGCTCTTTCTCTACTTGTTCCAAATTGGTTGCAATATGTTCAATAGGGCTATCTCTTCTATGAAATCCATGCTTCTTCATCAGCAGAGCACTCTGGGTTCTTCAAAATGTATGACCAGGAACAATGTAACTTCTTTAAGCAGGGACTGAAAGTGACAATTCAAGAGATGGTGGCTGACTGTGATACTTTCCAGGTCAACAAGGGTGAAACGACACTCCTTTCAAGATTGCTCAAACCCTTTCCCATCCCTACACAACTTTGGCCAACTATTTCTATGGATCTCCTAGTAGCAGTCTGGTGGTACAATACCACATCTCAAAGAACACCATATGAAGCAGTCTACGGACAGACACAGCCAGTTCTTCTTCCATACACCCTTAGCAGCTCTCCAGTTGAGGAAATTGACTCAGTTCGTCGAAACCGCGATCAGATTCTTCTCATTCTGTAGGACAATCTTCACATGGCCAGAATTCGCCTGAAACAACAAGCCGACCAACACCGTTCTGAGCGTATTTTCTGCGCAGCTGATGAGGTTCTTCTTCATCTACAACCTTCCAAGCAATCCTCCCTGACACTCCAAAGGCGTCAGTGGCCTGAAATGCAACCCGAGGATGCTACCGGGGAACCACTTCTTCAGATTCTGCAGCAATTTCTCCAACCAAAGCTTTGAGGACAAAGCTTTTTCTAAGGGAGAGGGGATGTTAGGAACCCATGTCAACCCTTCTCTTTACTATGTTAGTGTATTGTTGTTGGACGCATATGCTTTGTAAGTCGTCCCGTAGTATTATATGTCCCATGGTTTTGACTCATTGTATTGGGCATAGACTTAGTATATAAGTGTGTGTTGAGGTCATTGAAGGCACCGTGAAGTTAATTGTATTGAGCTTGGTCAAAGGAGATTGCCCCCTCGAAGTGCTCCATGATCAATATAAAAGTGATTCTAAGTTCTATTATTTCTGATATCTCGTGTATTTGCATTAATTAATTATTGTAGGTTCATCACAATATACTGTATATGTTATTCTCTCAGTAAATATTCAAGAGTATTGTGAATTAATACTCAAATTTTAACATGAACCTTTGACAATCACTTTACAAGAAAGTTGCTTTAAGTGAATCAGTTTTATAAAATATGTGATTTCACTTTTACAATGATGTTACTTTAAATAGTGCAACAATAAAAAGGAACTTAAGTGACTCACTTTTTATTTTTATTTTTTATTATTTAAGTGGGATGTACTTTTACAATAAAGTAACTTGAAAATATAAATTGCATGCACTTTTTATTTTAAAAGTAACTTTCAAGACTTGAACTGAAGACCTATTAAGGAATAAAACAACTTTGAACCAAGTGAGCTATATTAAAATGTATGTAAAATATGGAAAGGAGGAAGGGTTTTTTTTTTTAACTCTTCTTACTCGATTTCCGTGCTTTCCTTTTTCTCCTACAAATCACACCATAAACCAAAACAAAACAACTTTTCCACACTTGTGGGGTTAGATCTCATTAGCTTGTCCGGAAAGTCTACGTTTTCTCTCTATTTCTGATTTGTTGAGATCGCACAAGGTGCATGGCAAAGAGCATACGCAGCCGAGAAAAACCCTTTCCCTTTTTGTTTCTGATTCACCGAGATCACTCAAGGTGCACGGCAAAGAGAATACGTAGATAGAGAAAGCAACAATCCGAAACTAAAAAAATCTAATAATAAAAAACTGATAAAATATGAGATTTAAAAAAAAAAAAAAAACGTCACTGTAACATTATACCTTCAGATCTGATGAAATACGTGTTTTTGAAGCAACCGGGAACCGTTTTTGATCAAACGAAAACTATTTCCCAATGGAAACGGCGCTCCGGACGCAAGGGAATACCTTCCATAGCCCAAAAATGCATAGAAATACTAGAACCAGAAACCCTTTCAAGTTTCAGCAACAACAGTTCAAGATCTAGATCATAACCGGAAGCGGTCTTCATAAAAGCTCTGATACCATGTTCAGGTACACAGGGTACTCCCTAAAGACAGAACACCAAGAACAACCACTTCACACAAACAGATCATAGATTGGCACACCGATGTTTTCACGTGGTTTAAACCCTTGAGAGGGAAACACTCCACGGCCCCGGCCAAATAGCTTATATGGAGCAATTTATTATGCAAAGAAAGAAAGTTACAAATGAGCTTCTCATAATTGAATAACTAGACAATGACCCTCCATGCTCTTTAAATAGAGATCATGGACCAATTGGGTGTTAAGCCACAGATCAAGGTTAGGTATGTTCCAAGAGAAGTTGAGCCGTCGGATCACTCTATGTCTAAAACATATCGTGACCGTTGGATTAAATATTTACAAATGCATACTAATGCATACTAAAGAAACACACTTTTCCTAACGGATATATTACACAAGTTGATCTTAACTAACTCCTAAGTGTCTAAATATCCTAACAATGCCTATTTCATGTGGGAAACAAGTTTATCCCTGATATATTGGATTTGTAATTTACTAGAAAAATGTGTTAATGTTTATGTATTTGTATTTTTCTTATTTTAAGATAAATATTCTAAAGTAAAGTGAAGTGGATGTTATTTCAATTAGTAATGTTTCATATTTATATATGATAATGCATCATATTTATATATGATAATGCATTTTGTTATTGAGGTTTTGAAATTGCATTATTAAAGCTTAAAGATAATAACTTAAAGATATTTAGGTATTTTTCTGTTATTAAAGCTTAAATATAATAAATTGAGGTCTTTTTTAGTTTTGAAAAAAAAAATTCATGACTTTTGTTGTTTTAAATCTTGCTACACAATTTTTTTAAAGAAAAGTTAAATTTAGTGTGTCATTTTTATTAAGTTTATTTAATTCTTAGTCATGGAATTAACACATTATTTATTAAGGTGATTTAATTGAATAGGAATATTGCAAAATGTATGGATCCATGGAAGCTTTCCCTCTCAAGAAAAAGAAAGACCATAAATAAATTCTTCATTTTTTTATTATTAAGCGCAATAAAATATAATAGCTAAACCAAAATTTGTAGTGGAATTTAGTATTAATTAAACTATTATAAGTTATTCCAGAATGAGTGTTTTTCTCGATCAGTTATATTAATTAGAATGCATGGTTTTTCGACTCTGTTATATTATTTATGATTTCAAGCTCACCTAAAGGAATTATGGCAGCTCCTTAAATTTCACTTGTAATGCATATGGGTTTAGCTCCTTAAATTGATGCCACAAGCTGCAATTGAAGACATCGATCAAAGTTAATAGAAGACAAAAATATATATGAAAAAATGTCAACCAATGTATCAAGAGTATCAAGAAATTAATGAAGTCTAAATAGACTTCCCATAATACTAAGAAAAAGATTAAATGTTATTTTCAAAATTCAACCATGATTCCACTTCTTTGTGGACATAGAAGATTTGCATACAGATGGTTATCCTGAATTTGGAGAACTGAAAATCACCTCAGTAGCCATGATACATATATAAAGTCAATGTTTATATTAATATAGTGCAATGGTATATCTATTTGAATTGATATAAATTGAAAAGTGTAAACAATAGTTGTTTAGGTTCAATGTCTATATTCTTATCAATTAATTTAAAATTCAAGGATATATATATATTAATTATTTATATATAGCCCAATGGTATGTTGCACCGAGTCAGTATATTTTGCAAGATGTATACAATCATTGGTTAGGTTGATGTTTATGTTCAAGATTTATATTTTTTTGTAATTAATTGAGAATTTGAAGGATATATATATAAAGTCAATGTTTATATTTATATAGTGTAATGATATATTTATTTGAATTGATATCAATTGAAAAGTGTAAACAATAGTTGTTTAGGTTCATGTCTATATTCCTTATCAATTAATTTAAATTTGAAGGACATAAATATTAACTATTTATATAGAGAGAGTCCCATGGTATGTTGTAGTTAATTGATATAAATTGAAAGAGGTGTAATAAATGTTGAAGGATACATATAATAATATAACGCAAATGATTATACTCTACTCTAAAACGATACTTATTAGAAGTATATATATAAAGATTGTTTATATATATAAAGTACAAATGTCTGTACTTTTAGTTGTACTCATATTACCTATTTTATACATCAATGAACTGTCGTGAAGAGCCCAAATCATTTATAGGGTTAGTTATAAAAAATAAAAAATAAAAAATAAATTTCACTTATCGACATAAGAGTCGGAAGAGCCCCTACATTTGGTATCAGAGCCTGGTCGAACTTAGATAGGACCTAGGCATTTCCGCAGAATTTTTTTGAAATGTGTATTTGAACTAATAAATTTTACTTTAAATCTTGAATAGACTTCGTCATGGATCGAAGAACCTGCAAAAGTAGAGCTGGAAGGGGGCACGGACGAGCTGCACGCCCAACAACCCCAATGACCCCTGTGAATACGCCTCCAAGAGCCGAAGAAACCATTAACCTGCCCGTTAGTGAGGTTATGACAATGATGAGAAATTAACATAGGCTGACGGAGGCATTGATGACACGACTAGACCGCAAGAACGCCACTTCTCAAGTTAATGTAGTACTGTAGACACCACCACCGGTTAACATACACCGGGAACTGGGAAAAGTGAAATTTCTAGAGTTTTGGGGTTCCACTGAAGGAACTGCAGCAGAAGCATGGCTAGAAAATATAGCCATGTGTTTTTCGCTCAGGGACTACACGTCCAATATGAAGGTGCGCATGGCGATATTGCAGCTTAAGGGGGAATCCCTACTTTGGTGGAAGACCTTACAGCTTCAGTTAGGTCTGGAACTTGAGGAGATCTCCTTGGAACTGTTCGATGAACATTTTTCGTCAACACTATTTATTAGATGATTTCATCGAACGACAGTTGAATGATCTCCATGCATTAAAGGAAGGACTACGAACATTACAAGAGTATGAGATCCGTTATATGGAATTGCTGAGGTATGTGATGAGTCAAGTTTTCAAGTATTTGATAACCTTTTTTTCAGCAGCCAAACTCAAGCAATGGTGACGAAACATACTCATTTGTGGGGGAAAATGTTTTACTTTAATTATTTAATGAAATTGTTTTATGATTATTCTTGGATATTAGAATGCATATCAAATAAACTAATTATATGGAAACCAAGCATGATTGAATAGGTTCAGGTTCATTCAAGGATGGACGTGTAGAAGACTAAAGGATCACCAAGCTCGGCGCCCTGTTTCCTGATTTATAGAGGACGCACTCCCACTTTCAAGAAGAATCGGCATTTTGACAATCAATTAGGATCAACATTAAATCATATAAATATGGACCTCTCGGGTAGCGAGAGGCCCCTGCTGTTATTTTGAGAAAAACATTGTTTTAACGTTTTCTGCCCTATCGATACTGCGAAGTACAAACCTTTGTTTTAACATGGATTTTATATTTTAAATAAGAGATTGATGATTAATTCCAGCGAGCGTTTCTATTTTTTTATTCTCTCCTGAGTACGGGTTGGGGAGGGCCCCTCCAACACGTAGGTCAGGAGATTCCTATTTGCAGGTATTTTTCCAATTATGCATTTTATATTGATGAGCAATTATATTGCATGTGGAAGAGCTTGAATGATTCATTATTTCTGTAGTAGTTTATAATACATTTTGTAGTACAGTAGAACAATTTCAGTAGTCCTGTAGGTTCTTTCTTTCAACGCATATTTCAATCAACGATTGCATGTGTATCAGCTTTCCTTTCAATACCATGGTTTATATCTGAGGTTTTTTACTGTGTCTCATCATGATCAATTTCTTTAGTAGTAGATGGATAGCTTGAAATGATTGCACTTCAGTTTTAGTCTTGGGATTTAAAATGGTTTAGATCAGAATTCTAGTTTTAGGCATAAAATAACAACAGACCTTGTTTTCCCCAATCTTAGAATAGATCTGTTATGGCATGTTCATTTTTAGATTTATTATTCTGCATTAAGTAATTTTATAAGATCATTCTCTTTACTCTCAGTATTTTAATTATTTAAGATAGATTTACTACTTTATTTCTTAGAACAGATTTACTGCTTTTGGCATCTTTATTTCTTAGAACAGATTTACTGCTTTTGGCATCTTTATTTCTTAGAACAGGTTTACTGCTTTCAGCACTTTAATTCTTTTAATTAGATTTATTGCTTTCCCGTATTTCATTCATAGCATAACCAGTTTTCATATTTAGTAGACAACCTTTAGAACATTGATACCGACATCCAGCTGTGACGAAGAGATTATCCTATAAGAGCACAGATAGTGCATGCATCTCTAAAGTTTGTATGTTCCCCGGGTTGACATTTAAAGTAGGCTCCTGGTATAGTTTCCCTTGTTGAGATATTTTAACTTCAAAGAATATTATATTTGTACTTTATTATTCCGGAGATGTTTCATTCCTCCGTGAAGATCTTATTGTATATCTGGAGATGTTTATTCCTCCGTCGGAATGTGGTAACTTGGGTTATTAGACTTCCCTAGTGGGGGTCGGCCCTATGTGTGTTATGTGGGTCAAAGGGTTATTAGACCACCCTAGAGGGTTCGGCCCAGTTAGTTGTAGTGGGGTATTTAATCCATTGGTTAAATACGAGCCTACATGTTTTGTGTAAAAGATAAGTCGGAGTAGTGTATAAATAGAGGAGGTGTATTCCTCATTTTACACACTCACTCACTTGAGAGTGGCTCACTTGTGGAGGAGAGGTCTGCTATGGAGAAGGAGGAGCTTATGCTCAGGGTTACATCTTTGTATATTGCTGTTCATCTATATTGAGGAAGCTTTACTGGGTTTTCTACCCCATGAGGGTTTCCCAGGATAAATTTGTGTCTCTTGTGTTTATGTTGTGCTTGTTGTTTCTTCAGTGATCCTGTATATGCTATTATTTTGAAATGGAATGAAATGCTGCTATTTTCTATCTTAGCATATTGAATCTTAACATGGTATCAGAGCTAACCTGAAGGAAGGAAATGTATGGCACTTACGACACTTGCTTCACTTGCGACAATTTGAAGGTTTGGGTTTTACATAGCAAAAACCAGTCATCGTGGAACTTTCTCTATAAATCCATTTATGCGAAGGTGCAGGATCTGAAAATGTTACAGGTCGTAGATAACATCCCCAGGTACCTTGTGTCCAAATGGAACCCTCAGATTCGTTGTACTTTGTGAGTTATGATCAGTACAAGTTAGGGTTTCGGCCTCTTCCAGATCTCAGTCAAAATCAGGTGACCTGGGAAAAAAGGTCATAACTTGGGCTAGGAAGGTCCAAATGAAATTTCGTAAAACATGATAGGTAGTACACAGACTTTACTATCTCAGAAAAGTTGTTTCAGAGGCCGAAGTTGAACCAGTGAGACGTGGCATGCCGTACAAGTTTGCTCTCCTGTTTTATCCCATAAACAGGTCACGTTGCGACACTTGGCATAAATGGGGCTAGGAAGCTCCAAATGAAATTTCGTAAAATGTGACAGGTAGTACACGGACTGTCCTATCTCAGAAAAATGTTTCAGAGGCCGAAGTTGAACCAGTGACACGTGGCATGCCGTACAAGTTTGCTCTCCTGGTTTATCCCATAACCAGGTCACGTTGCGACACTTGGCATAACTCTCTCTCAGAAAATCCAATTGAGGTCAGACCTGTCGGGATGGAAAGATGACAGGTCAGGTTACCACAGAAAAAGTTTTCAGACCTTGTGGAGCGAAAAGTTTGGAGTTACAGCAGAAACAATCAGGTATATATTTCTGTCAAAACAGAAGTATTTTTGGAGCACCTTCATTCATGGCTTCTGGAATTTAGGGTTTCGGAGAAAGTTAGAATTTTTGGAATCGGAAACCACGGCTAAATGCTACTCAGTAAAATCAAAATTTAGAGACCAAGATCGAATTTTTTGGTTGGGTATAAGACCGGGCTTGATCAAACTCCAGTTCGGGATTTTGATCGGAAAGATGGAAAATTAGGGCTTCAACAAAAGTTGAAATTTTTTAAGTCTGTAACCACGGCTGGAAGCTCCTCAGAAAAATAAGAGTTTAGAGCCTTGGATCGAACCTTTTGATTGGACAGAAGGGTGGGCTTCATAAAACCCTAGTTCGGATTCCTGTCTAGAAGATCCAGAAGTTTCGAAGGCAATTTTGAGGGGTCAAATTTTGGAGATTTCAAAATTGAAGTATGCTAGCAAGACACATCCTTCCATCCATTCAGAAGTGTGAAAGTCAAAGATTGAATTTTTAGGGTTTCTCTAGAAAACCCTAATCAAGCTCCAGATCAAGTTTTAGGGGGATTTGAGGCTAAGGCCTTACATAAGAAGACTACAAGAAGTCTCGACAGGTATGACTTAAGGAGGTTCAGGTATGTCTTGAAATATGATTCTTGATTAAGTTCATGATGTGTTTGTCTTCATATTATTTATTAGTACAATCTTGATTAATGTTAGAATTGTCTTATCACCCTAGTAACAGTATGAATGCATGTGAATGATCGAAGACATTCATTGATTAGGGCTATACGATTGTACTAATGCATTATGGTGTTGTGTGAGGTTGATGTTGTCTGCTAACAAGATACAAGTACATCACAAAAGACAAATCAAGTTCCATGACCATGACAACATGAAGACAAAGGCTCATCCATAATCTTTGTTCTACTTACGAGGTATGTATGACTTTGTTATATTATGCTTAACCTATGAGACATGCAGGTTCTAGCTCAGGATCTCTAAATCATTGAAGAGATTGTTTAGGTATGTTGTACATAACTAAGTAGGTATACTCATCCAGGTATGTTTTCTTATGTCAAGTTAGAATCTTACCTTGTGTTAGGATCCTTTATATAAGTATACTTGGTATGATTGGTTATGCTTATTCATAAATTTAGTAATCAAGGGTTTATGCATATTATGTCTCTTGTCTTGATGATTTAATTAACCACAAGAGTACTATGATCAAACAAGAATATGCATGAGTAAAAGAAGACTTCCTTGAAACCCTGAATACTAATGATCATGACTATACATATTCAAGATTATTTAGAATTATAATGTTTTGAGAATATACTAATGAATGTATGTTTGTGTATGAGATCATGAGGATGACACTAGTGCACACTTGAGCATGCACAGTGGTACAGAATGAATAGAAGTTCAAAAGACATATAGAAGATCAAGCGGGAGGCAACCACACAAACATAAAAGATAAGTATTTGAGTTGTTATTTGAAATAGTAAATGATATTGCTTGTATGCATATTTGTATTCCTAGAATATATCATGCTGAGTGTAAACATTCATAGAGCATTGAATAGTATACTACTAATATGCATATGATTGGTAAGTTGGACAAACATTCCATTACTTCTTGTCTAGAATGAAACCTCTTTGTTGACATGCTGAGAGCTGTGCACACTCTCGATAGTATGTTCTGGTAGAGATGGAAGGCATCTAGATAGCCACTGTATGCATACAGGATATGGGAAAGTGTTGTGCCAAAGTATTTGTCAAAAAGTTGCATAACTATGTAAATGATATATGTATGCATAATAGGTTATCATGTCAATATGATTTGATGATTATGAAGTATTACTAATCATGTACTTAATTTTGATTTGTAGGAAAGATCATGATGAATGATGAACACTGAACAAGCGATGGATGTTCAACAAAAGGATTTACAAATCAAACACACTATAGAAGGCTTGTGGCTAGAAGATTCTCTTAGAAAGAGGAAGAGAATCATGATGAGATGTTTGCTCCAAGTGGCTAGATAAGACCATTCTCTTAATGGTGTAATTAAAGAAGAAGTGTGAATCAGGTTCTGTATGGGTTCCCAGGATCGATAATCAATTGATGAGCTTAATGATCACCATGGGTGATGTGGATCTCAACCTTTGCTACAAGGTTGAATATGGTTTCTGTACACAGATGTTGATTGGGCAGAAATTGTATCAGACAGGAAGAGCACATCGAGAGGATGTTACTATCTGGGATCAGCCATGATCTCATGGTTTAGAAGGAAGCAATCTAGTGTGGCTCTCAGCACAAGTGGAATATATGGCTGCTTGCTCTGCTAGTTGTGAAGCGGTATGGATTTAGAATGGACCCAACTGTGATCCTATGTGACAAACAAAGTTGTACCAAAATGGCAGAGAATCCAGTATTCCATGATAAGTCAAAGCACATAGAGATCTGACATTTCTATATACAAGATATGGTGCAGAAAAGAATAAAAGTTTGAATTTGTAACAAGTTACCGATGTACTAACCAAACCCCTACCTCAAGTAAATTTTTTCGAGACAAACTTAAAATAGTTCAGAAGGACCCTCCTCGAAAGGGGGAGCGATGTGATCACCTATGATGAGATTGCCCGCATTGACAGTGAGGTCGGTGATGTGGATACCTATATTGGTGATGCCGACAGAGAGGTTGGTGGATGGTCCTTAGATAGGGTCTAAGGTGACAAGGGGATTGCATCATCCTTGAACACATGTTCTAAAAGAGATCCGTAGACGTATGTCTTCGAGAATGAAGTCCTTGGTGGACATGAGGGGATTGGATCATCCCTGGACTTCAGTCCTAAAGAGAGCCGTAGACGTATGTCTTCGAGAATGAAATCCTTGGTGGACATGTGAGGATTGCATCATCCTTGAACACAAGTTCTAAAGTGAGCCGTAGACAAGTCTCTCCGAGAAAGAAGAGGGATTGTATCATCCTTGAACACTTGTTCTAAAGAGAGACGTAGATGTATGTCTTCGAAAATGAAGTCCTTGGTGGACATGAGAGGATTGGATCATCCTTGGACTTCAGTCCTAAAGAGAGCCATAGACATGATGTCTCCGAGAATGAAGTCCTGAATGAACCGGTAAGGGATTGCATCTTCCCCGGACCTCGGTTCCAGAATTGAGCCATAGACTGATGTCTCCGAAAATTGAAGATAGGACTGCATCGTCCCTGAACTAGGTTCAAAATGTACGTGAGGACTGCATCATCCATGAACTGGGTTCAAAATGTACGTGAGGACTGCATCGTCCATGAACTGGGTTCAAAATGTACGTGAGGACTGCATCGTCCATGAAATGGGTTCAAAATGTACGTGAGGACTGCATCGTCCATGAACTGGGTTCAAAATGTACGTGAGGACTACATCGTCCATGAACTGGGTTCAATATGTACGTGAGGACTGCATCGTCCATGAACTGGGTTCAAAATGTACGTGAGGACTGCATCATCCATGAACTGGGTTCAAAATGTACGTGATGGGATTGCATCGTCCCTAGACATGAGACTTGTCTTAAAGTGATAAGGACTAATCATCCTGTAAGTAGATTGGGATTGCATCGTCCCTAGACATGAGACTTGTCTTAAAGTGATAAGGACTGATCATCCTATAAGTAGATTGGGATTGCATCATCCCTAGACATGAGACTTGTCTTAAAGTGATAAGGACTAATCATCCTGTAAGTAGATTGGGATTGCATCGTCCCTGGACATGGTGAGGTGTCTTAAAGTGATAAGGACTAATCATCCTGTAAGTAGATTGGGATTGCATCGTCCCTAGACATGGTGAGGTGTCTTAAAGTGATAAGGACTAATCATCCTGTAAGTAGATTGGGATTGCATCATCCCTAGACATGGTGAGGTGTCTTAAAGTGATAAGGACTAATCATCCTCTAAGTAGATTGGGATTGCATTGTCCCTAGACATGGTGAGGTGTCTTAAAGTGATAAGGACTAATCATCCTGTAAGTTGATTCAGGATTGCATCATCCCTAGACATGGTGAGGTGTCTTAAAAGGATAAGGATTGATCATCCTGTAAGTTGATCTGGATTGCATCATCCATTGACATGAGAGATGTCTTAAACTGAGAGGGACTGATCATCCCGTAATAGGATCTTGTGTGTTGCAGAGTATGCTGCTATGTTTTGATGATAGATGTATTAGTGAGAATACATGCTTTTGATGATAGATGTATTAGTGAGAATACATGTTTTGATGATATATGTATTAGTAAGAATACATGTTTTGATGATAGATGTATTGGTGTGGATACTAATACAGATGATCCAGATGCTGTTGATCGAGATGATCTAGATGTTGTAGATCAAGATGATCCAGATGCTGTACATCGTGATGATCCAGATGCTGTAGATCGAGATGATCCAGATGCTGTAGATCGAGATGATCCAGATGCTGTAGATCGAGATGATCCAGATGTTGTAGATCGAGATGATCCAGATGTTGTAGATCGAGATGATCTCGATGTTGATGATCATATGATGATGATGCTGATGATCGTGAGGATCCAGATGTTGATGTTGTTGTAGCTGTTCGAGTGCTGCAGAAGATAAAGACTCAGTACTGAAGATGTTGATATTCCAGTATTGAAGATGTTCCAGTAACTGCTTGAGTTACTGATGATGTTGAGAAAGCTTCCAATGATTTATAGATGTATCATGTATGATGTTGATGACTCCTTGCTCATGCAGATGCTGTTATAATATCCTTCTCGTTAAGGGGGAGTGTTGAGATATTGTAACTTCAAAGAATATTATATTTGTACTTTATTATTCCAGAGATGTTTCATTCCTCCGTGAAGATCTTATTGTATATCTGGAGATGTTTATTCCTCCGTCGGAATGTGGTAACTTGGGTTATTAGACTTCCCTAGTGGGGGTCGGCCCTATGTGTGTTATGTGGGTCAAAGGGTTATTAGACCACCCTAGAGGGGTCCGCCCAGTTAGTTGTAGTGGGGTATTTAATCCATTGGTTAAATACGAGCCTACATGTTTTGTGTAAAAGATAAGTCGGAGTAGTGTATAAATAGAGGAGGTGTATTCCTCATTTTACACACTCACTCACTTGAGAGTGGCTCACTTGTGGAGGAGAGGTCTGCTATGGAGAAGGAGGAGCTTATGCTCAGGGTTACATCTTTGTATATTGCTGGTCATCTATATTGAGGAAGCTTTACTGGGTTTTCTACCCCATGAGGGTTTCCCAGGATAAATTTGTGTCTCTTGTGTTTATGCTGTGCTTGTTGTTTCTTCAGTGATCCTGTATATGCTATTATTTTGAAATGGAATGAATGCCTCGTCTACAAAGGGATAGGTTTGGCCGCTTTCTGCCCAAGCATTCCATGAGAAACAACGGTAATAACAGTTCTGACCATTCTTAGTTTGAATTCCTACACTCTGAAAATGAAACTAACTCCACATACGATCCGTACAATAGTAACTTCACTACCAGTTCCAACTCAAACACCTCGATGGCAAGCGAAGAGGAGGAACCTAGGGAGCTTTTCACCTTTCCCATAAGCATACCTCTCGGAAATGCCAGAATGAAGAACATCAATCCTAATAATCTACCAAACTTTCATGGGTTGACTTCAGAAGATCCTGACACATTCCTGTTTGAATTTGAGGTAGTTTGCAGATCATTTGATTACATTACAGATGCACAAAATCTTAGGCTTTTTCCTTCCACACTGAAAGACCTATCACTTCGGTGGTTCATGAGCCTTGAAGGAAATAATATCTTTAGCTGGGATCAAATGAAACAGTCATTCTTAGAAAAATATAGGGATTACTACAAGGCCAAAGATACTAGGGATGAAATCTTTAGGATGCAACAAGGAGATAGAGAGTCATTAGAAGATTATTCCCAAAGATTTCAACTCAGCAACAAACGAGCCAGCCATTACACATTAGATCCTGAATCACTAAAGCTTGTCCTTCTCATAGGTGTAAAAGAGGAGAATTTTGAAGCCTTAAATCTCCTTGGAGATGGAGATATATTCCAAAAATATTTTGACCAGATCCTGCAAATCTTCAAAAACTACTCAAGATCTAGAAAAACTAAGAATGGGACGAGGGATACACATACAACCACCAGTGGATCATCATTCTCAACACCAACACTTACAAAATCTGATTTAGGAAACCTGCTGAATGACATGAAAACTGACATACTACAATCCCTAGCCATGCAACTTGATGCTCTTCAAATAAAAAAGAAACAGGATGAAATTAACCAAGCCTTGGCAGTATTTTGTCCTCATTGTAGAAAGAAGCATGAGAAGGGGCAGTGCACCTTGAACACAATAGAAGTATGTGGTCTCTGCACCAATGACCATTCCACTGATAAATGTCCCCTCTTACCCTCATGTAAGGTAGATATTCAAGACCCAATAGCTGAAGGAACTATAGAACAACTCTATTTTATAAATCAGAGGAGGAATAATTTTGTTAGGCCATATCAGCAAAGCAATCAAACTTACTATAATCAAGGGCAACCAAATTGGAACTCTGCATTGACTACATGGAAAGCACAGCCAAATCAAAACCAATGGCAACAAAACCAGCAAGCATATCAAACATCCTATCAACAACCATATTATCCCCCGTCTTATTCTCAATACCCCCCACCTTTTCCATCCACCACAAATTATGCAAACCAGTACCTCCATCCATCAAATTGGAGGGCGCCATTACAACAACCACTCATTATGCCACCCCCACAACCTCAACCACCTCCCAGACCTCCACCTATTCCAGCCCAACCAATTCCAAATCCTAATAATAACAGACCCCCACAACAGCAGCAGGCTTATAACACCGATTTCACACAATTCCCAACTTATGTTGTAGACACCATAGAAATAAATGAAATAAACCTATGATTTGGAAAAACATTGCAGAATACATCCCCACACAACATCCAACAACCTGTACCTGAAGCTCAAGACCACACATCAGAACCCTATGTTCAGCATCCTGATGAACCAAAACCTCCCGAGGATGAAACCCAACCACTTCCATGCAACAGAAATCCCCCATTTCCAGAAAAAAATTGTCCGAAATACAAAAGAAGAGGAAGAGAATACAATCTTAAACGAATTCAAACACCTAAACATCCAAATCCCGATTTTACAAGCCATAAGGGATGTGCCTGTTCGGGTACACAGGGTACTACCAAAGGACTGAACACCAAGAGCAACCACTTCACACAAACATATCACAGATCAACACACCGATGTTTTGACGTGGTTTAAACCCTCTTGAGGGAAATACTCCACAGCCCCGGCCAAATAGCTTCTACGGGACAATTTATTATGCAAAGAAAGAAAGTTACAAATGAGCTTCTCATAATCGATCAACTAAACAATGACCCTCCATGCTCTTTAAATAGAGATCATGGACCAATCAGGTGTTAAGCCACATATCAAGGTTAGGTTTGATCTAAGAGAAGTTGAGCCGTTGGATCACTCTATGTCGGGAACATATCGTGACCATCGGATTAAGTATTTACAAATGCATACTAAAGAAACACAATATCCCTAACGGATATATTACATAAGTTGATCTTAACTAACTCCTAAGTGTCTAAATATCCTAACATCCCCCCTTAAGAACAACTTGGGATAGGATTGAAGGATTTACAAAAGATACACTATTAGGAGAAGGAAGGAGGCATTAGATCCTATCCCCCCTTAATGACAAGTTCCTGAACTCCTAACATAGATCAAAGTTTAGAAAACTTCACTTCTGTAAGAGACTTGGTGAAGATGTCTGCAACTTGATCATCTGTAGGGAAAAAGAGCACTTCAAGAACACAATCATGAACAAGATTTCTGATGAAGTGCATATGTAGCTCAATGTGTTTGCTGCGTTGATGTAGAACTGGATCTTTGGAAAGCTTGATGGCACTTTGATTGTCGCACCAAAGTGGAGTAGGCTGCTGCTGATCGAATCCAAACTCTGAAAGGATCTGTCGAAGCCATAAAGCTTCTTGAATGGCATTAACTGCTGCTCGATATTCTGCCTCTGCTGAAGAAAGAGCACGAGCTTGTTGTTTCTTACAACCCCAAGTAATAGATCCAGATCCCAGACTGAAAACATAACCTGCAGTAGACTTTCGATCATCAGGATTGCCGACCCAATCTGAATTAGTGAAACCAACGAACAAAGGTTTCCCCCCTGTACTGTAATGAATCCCAAACTGAACTGTACCTCGAATATATCGAAGTATTCTTTTAGCTGCTTTCCAGTGACTTTCATGAGGTGTTTCCATCTAACAGGAAACACGACCAACGACAAAGGAAAGGTCAGGACAGGAATGAGTCAAGTATAAGAGACTACCAACAAGCTGACGATATAAGGTGGCATTGACTTTAGGTGAAGTACATGTGGCAGAAAGTTTGACTCCAGACTGGAAGGGAGAAGGGGCTGGTGTACAATATTCCATGTGAAAGTGACGAAGAAGGTCACAAGCATACTTAGACTGAGAAAGAAAGATTCATTCTTTGGTTTGCAGGACTTGGAGACCAAGAAAATAATGCAAATGTCTTAAGTCTAACATTTCAAAATTTTGTTTAAGACTGGATTTCACATGGGTTATAAGCTTAGGGTCACTACCAATAAGAAGAAGGTCATCAACATATAGAACAAGTATGATGAGATGGTTTCCTACTTTCTTGGTATAGACATTGGGGTCAGAATGGCATCTAGAAAAACAAGTGTCAAGGAGAAAGTTATCCATTTTGGCATACCAAGGTCTAGGAGCTTGCTTAAGGCCATATAATAATTTCTTAAGACGGCAGACAACGCTAGATTTATTCTGAACATAGCCAGGAGGTTGTTCCATGTAAATTTCTTCCTCTAAATCACCATGTAAGAAGGTTGACTTGACATCCATTTGATGGACTTCCCAGTTGTGTAAGGCTGCAAGGGAAAGAACAAGGCGGATCGAGTTCATTTTTGCGACGGGAGCAAAGGTTTCATTGAATTCAATCCCTTCAACTTGGGAAAAACCTTTGGCAACTAACCTTTCCTTAAGTCTTTCAACACTTCCATCTGATGCATACTTAGTTTTGTGGACCCATTTACATCTGACAAGTTTTCTTCCTTTTGGAAGAGGTACAAGATCCCAAGTATCGTTTGCCATTAAGGAATGATATTCTTCATCCATAGCTACATCCCAATCTGTATTTCCTGAAGCTTCTGCAAATGTTTCTGGATCATGATTCTCGGAAACTTGAGCCAAAAGAGAAGACGCTCGCTGAAACTGAGAATGTGTTCGACGCTGATCTCTAGGATCATCGGCAAGATCACTAGCTGCTTCACATGTTGAACGGACCCATTGAGGAAGCACTTGTGTTGGTGCAACTGGAGGAACATGAGCAGGCAGAGGTGGATTTTCATCCTCACTGTCATCATTAGAAACTGGAGTTGGAAACTTGTCAAGGAAGTTGGAAGAAGAAGAAGAAGGCACAAACGCCAAATCAGGCTCGTAGGCCAAAGATGTCACATTCACCGAGTTAGGCTCGCAGGCCAAGAGATTTTCATCAAATTTAACATCTCTTCTAATTATTATATCATGAGAATATGGTTGAAGAAGTCTATAACCTTTTATATCTTCAGAATATCCAACAAATATGCACTTTTCACTTTTAGGCTGCAATGCTTTTTATTTTTCATCCGGAATGTGAGCCCATGCTTCACTACCAAACACATGGAAGTGACTTACATCAGTTTTAGGTTTACTCCATGCTTCTTCCGGTGTTATACCTTGTAATGATTTAGTGGGGGTGTGATTAACTATGTAATTTGCACAATTTATGACTTCAGCCCAAAATTGAAGACTTAGTCCCTTAGATTGGATCATACAATTAGCCATTTCTTTTAAGGTGCAGTTCTTCCGCTCAACTACACCATTTTGTTGTGGTGTATATGGAACAGTGTGCTGTTGTTGGATGCCTTGTTCAGTGTAGAAAGTAGTGAACTTTTTGTTAACATATTCTCCTCCATTATCAGATCTTAACTTAATAATTTGATGACCAGATTGTTTTTCAACAAGGGCCTTGTAGGCCAAGAACATGTTAAATAATTCGCTCTTAAGTTTTAGGAAATAAACCCAAGTGCGTCTGGTGTAATCATCAATGAAAGTTAAGAAATATTTGAAACCATAAAAGGAAGTAGATGGAAGAGGACCACACAAGTCACTATGCACAAGCTCCAAGGGAACCGAAGCGTGCCAAGAGGCACATTTGTCAAAACTGTCCCGATGATGTTTTCTGAGTACACAACCGAAACAAACACCATCTCTGCAAGATACCATCGGAAGACCTGTCACCATATTTTCTTTACATAGTTGTTGCAATGAGCGATAATTTAAGTGACCAAATCGCTCATGCCAAAGTTTGCTCAAGTTATCCCTATGAGCAACAAAAACTGAAGGGAAAGGTGATGACCCAAAGTTGTTAAAATTGTATAACCTGGTAATATCATCAAAAATTCCGGTAGCTAGGACTTGTTGAGGATCTTTAAAATCCTTGATTACAACTTAGTGAGGTGTAAAGGTCACAATTTTACCTTCACCAGAATGAGTGATCTGATAGACTGATAACAAATTGCAAGAAATTCTTGGAACACATAGTACTTCACTAAAATGACCATTATCTACTGGAACTGTTCCAGCTCCTACAACACTTAGAGATCTATCATCACCAACAAATATTTGTTTGGTGTTACATTCATGCATAGTAGAAAAGATGGCTTGATCCTTATCCATATGATAAGATGCTCTAGAATCAATGAGCCATTCATTTGAAGTAGAAAAAGAAGATGCATTACAAGAATAACCAGAAGCACAAAGTGCATGTCCATGAGAGGCAGATTCTGAAGGCAAATCTAGAATGATGTGGTGCTTCTTCATTGCTGCTTCCAAGGCTGCCATCTTCTTGAAACACTTAGTTTCATCATGATTATAATTTCGGCAATAGTTGCAATGACACTCAGTTTTCTTGCCTTTTGTCTTGGATCCTTTGTCATTTTTTAAAGAAGGAGCTGACTGAGAGGGTTTTGGACCCTTGTTTGACTTATTATTACGAAAATTTTGTTTCTTGGAAGGTTTAGACTTTTCTTTCTGTTGGGACAATAAGGCTTTCCCAGATTTATCTGCATTGTTTATTATTCCAAGATGAATGAGTTTATCTTGCTCTCTAATCAAGAAATCACAAAAGGATTCAAGACTAGGCTCTTGATAGCTAGTTGCATTCAAGGATTCTTTCATGGAGTAAAATGTAAATACACAAACAAAATATGCAGGTCCAAGTTTGGAAAGAATATGATAAATGCATTGTTTTTCTTCCCTCTTAATTTTACATTCTGCACATAAGAGTTTAAGAGTTTTGTACTTAGATAAATAATCTTGAATGCATGAAAAGTCACTTGGATTTAAAGAAATCAACTCATTTTCGAGTTGGTGACCTCGAATTTCATTGTGTTTACCAAACACAGATTCCAACTTCTCCCAAGCAGCATCAGGTTCATCAATTCCAGATATGTGGAATCGCAAATCAGTAGAGATTGACATCCCAATCAATCCACGAGCTTTGTCACTTCTATTTTCCCATTTTATTTTCTTATCATCATCAGTGGGTTCGGTTTCTTTCCCTGAGGTAATTCTGAAAAGTCCCCTACTTCGTAGAACATCCTCCATACGAGATTTCCATGAAAAATAGTTGGAACTGTTAAGTAGAATATCACAAGGGGCGGTCATATTTGTAATTTAATGGCTATAAAAGCAGAAACCAATAGTCTGGATGTGAAGAGCTCGAAAAAATAGGTGGTTTAAAAAAAATGGCATGGAAAACTGACTCTGTATGATGAAGTTATGCTTGAACAAAGAAACTGTTGAAGATGTCCCCAATAGTGACATGGTAGCTAGAGAATATCCAACAAAAAAAAAGAATCCCCCTCTTCCCAAGATGAACCTTTTGACAATCACTTTACAAGAAAGTTGCTCTAAGTGAACCACTTTTGTAAAATAAGTGATTTCACTTTTACAATGATATTACTTTTAAATAGTGCAACAATAAAAAAAACTTAAGTGACTCACTTGTATTTTTATTTTTTATTATTTAAGTGAGATGCACTTTTACAATAAAGTAACTTGAAAATAGAAATTGCATGCACTTTTTATTTTAAAAGTAACTTCCTAAGACTTGAACTCAAGACCTATTAAGGAATAAAGCAACTTTGAACCAAGTGAGCTAGATTAAAAGGTATGTAAAATATAGGAATGAGGAAGGGGTTTTTTTTTTTTTTTACTCTTCTTGCTTGGTTTGCGTGCTTGCCCTTTTTACTGCAAAACAAACCACAAATAGAAACAAAAAAAAATTTCCACACTTCTGGAGTTAGATCTCGTTAGCTTGCTCGAAAATTCTATGTTTTCTGTTTGTTTCTGATTTGTCGAGATCGCACAAGGTGCATGGCAAAGAGCATACGCAGCCGAGAAAAACCCTTTCCCTTTCTGTTTCTGATTTGTCGAGATCACTCAAGGTGCACGGAAAAGAGCATACACAGACGGGAAAGCAACAACTCGATCCCAAAAAAAATCTAATAGTAAAAAAAAATGATAAAATATGATATTTTTTTCTTTTAAAAATAGACAATAAAAAAATGCGTCACTGTAACATTATACCTTCAGATCTGATGAAATATGCATTTCTAGAGCAACCGGGAACCATTTTCGATCAAACGAAAACTATTTCCCAATGGAAACGGCGCTCCGTACGCAATAGAACACCTCCCCTAGCTCAAAAATGCACAGAAATACCAGAAACAGAAACCCTTTCAAGTTTCGGCAACAATAGTTCAATATCTAGATCACAACCGGAAGCGGCTCTTCTTAAAAGCTCTGATACCATGTTCGGGTACACAGGGTACTACCAAAGGACCGAACACCAAGAGCAACCACTTCACACAAACAGATCACCAATCAACACACCGATGTTTTGACGTGGTTTAAACCCTCTTGAGGGAAACACTCCACGGCCCCGGCCAAATAGCTTCTACGAGAAAATTTATTATGCAAAGAAATAAAGTTACAAATGAGCTTCTCATAATCGATCAACTAAAAAATGACCCTCCATGCTCTTTAAATAGAGATCATGGACTGATCAGGTGTTAAGCCACGGATCAAGGTTAGGTTTGATCTACGAGAAGTTGAGTCGTCGGATCACTCTATGTCGGGAACATATCATGACCATCGGATTAAGTATTTACAAATGCATACTAAAGAAACACACTATCCCTGATGGATATATTACACAAGTTGATCTTAACTAACTCCTAAGTGTCTAAATATCCTAATAGTGCCCATCTGCAACAAATTCATTAGAGAAAATTGCCTAAAGAAGCCAAGAAGAAGGAAGCGTGACCCACCAACTATTAATCTAGTGGGACAATTGGCCGATTTGATGTTAGGTGTCATAATAAATCCTAAATATCTTGATCCTAGTAGTCCTATAGTAAACGTCACCATAAATAACAAACAAATAAATAAAAGCTTAATCGATTTAGGAGCTGCGATCAATGTCATGACTAAGGAAACCATGTTATACCTGGGACTCCAATCAATGGTAAGACCAACCACAACAATACTCCAACTAGTAGACACGTCCACTGTGAAGCCTGATGGAATGCTAGAAGACATTATGATCAATATCGAGTCCTGGGAACACCCAGCTGATTTTATAATAATCGAAATCAGAAGCAAACTTAGCGGCTATCCAATTATCCTAGGTAGACCTTGGTTAGCAACTGTGGACGCTTACATAGGTTTCCGATCAGGAAATATGACAATCACCAGTGGACATACCATGAAGAAAATCCAATCTACCCACCAACAATGAAGTCCTCAGAGTTAGAATATAAAAATTGGACTGATGATTACCAGAACACACCAAATCACAACCTCTGACCTATCCTAAAAATTGATGCTACAATATCTTTAAAAGCAGTAGATGAAGATGGCCATATAGATAGATTTATACAAAATATATCTCCTAACAATCATGTTCTTCAAGAATTTTTTTCTACAGAAACAGGTGAAAGTTCAAAACAGAACACGGATGACTTATGGACAGAAGTACTGCCATAACAGATTGAGAAGGGAAAAGTCGTGGAAATTCACCCTAGCAAAATAGTCAACATAAATTCCAATTTAGAACCGGAGCAAGAAGAGAAATTGATGAAGATACTAGCACAACAAAGTAAAGAATTTGCATGGACATATGCAGATATGAAAGGAATACATCCTGATATCTACAAACACTACATTTACATCAAAAAAGGTTCTACTCCCATCAGGCAACCACAAAGAAGTCTAAACCCTGCACTAAAAGACATAGTCAAAGTGGAATTACAAAATTTATTAGACGCAGGGTTCATCTATCCAATATATGATAGTGAGTGGGTCTCACCACTAGTCATAGTGCCCAAAAAAGGAGGCAAATGGAGAATTTGTGTGGACTACAGGGAGCTGAATAAAGCAACAAAGAAAGATCATTTTTCACTTCCATTTATAGACCAAGTGCTGGATACATTATATGGAAACAAGTACTTTTCATTCTTAAACGGTTTCAATGGTTACAACCAAATTTTAATACACCCAGCTGATCAAGATAAGACGACCTTCACATGCCCACGGGGAACTTACGCCTATAGGGTCCTACCCTTTGGTCTATGTAACACCCCAACAACATTTCAAAGAGCCATACTGAGTATTTTCTCCAATTTTTTGAATAACAAAATGGAAGTATTCATGGATGATTTCACACCTTAGGGACAGAGCTTTGAGTAGGCATTGAAAAATCTTGAATTAGTATTAAAAAAATGTGTTGAAATGAGCTTGTGCCTAAGCAATGACAAATGTATGATGTTAATGGAAGAAGGAATTGTTCTAGGACATCATATATCACAGAGAGGTATAGAGGTGGATCAAGCCAAAGTATCAGTAATCAAGACACTGCCCCCACCTGTCAAACAAAGAGATATGAGAAGCTTCCTTGGATAGACAGGGTACTACAGAAGGTTTATTGAGAATTATAGCAGAATTGCTGCCCCCATGTTTGCACTTCTCACAAAAGACAATGAGTTCATATGGACAAGCAACTGCATGTCATCCTTTGAAAGTCTTAAACAGAAAACCATCATAGCACCAATACTTCAAGGACCAAACTGGGAAATTACATTTCACATTCACACCGATGCATCATATAAATCCATCGGATCTGTGCTTGGGCAAGAAAAAGACAAGAAACCCTATGCCATATACTATATAAGTAAAAATTTGGCTGGGGAAGAACTCAACTACACATTCACATAGAAGGAATTTATGGCAGTCATACATGCAATCAATAAATTCAGGCATTACATTACAGGATACCAAAGTTTTATCCATACTGACCACTCAACGATCATATATCTTATGAACAAGCCTAATACCAGTGCAAGGATTATTCGATGGATGCTGCTTCTACAGGAATTCAACATCACTATAATAGATAAACCAGGCAAGCATAATGTTGTAGAAGACTTTTTGTCAAGAGTAACACATGGGAAAGATAATGAATTGGTCCAAGATAACTTCCCCGATGAGTACCTTTTTGCCATATCAATAAAAATCCCATGGTTTGCTGACATAGCAAACTATTTGGTATCTGGGAAGTTTCCAGAACATTACAATTATAAAGAAAGGACAAAAGTAATAAGACAAAGTGCCACATATACATGGATAGAGGGCATGCTTTTTAAATAAGGACCAAATCAAGTACTTAGAAGGTGCATTAGGGAAGATGAGGTACATGACATAATGCATACCACCCACAATGAACCCTGTGGAGGACACTATGCTGCAAAAAGGACAGCCTACAAGATCTTGCAAACAGGGTATTATTGGTCAACACTCCACAGAGATGATTATGAGTATGTGTCCCATTGTGACGATTGCCAGAGAATGGGAAAACCGATGCAAAAACAAGAAATGCCACTACATCCACAAATCTCTTTAGAGGCATTCAATAAGTGGGGATTCGATTTTGTTGGCCCATTCAACCCAAAGTCCAATTAGAAGAGCTACATCCTTGTATGCACTGATTACCTTACAAAATGGACAGAGGTAGCAGCACTGGCTGCTGCAAATGAAACTAGTGTGGCCAAATTCTTTACTGAGTAGATCTTTCACAGATTTGGGGTGCCAAGAGAAGTAGTTTCTGATCAAGGACCGTAATTCACATCAAATTTAATTGAAAACTTGATGAAAATAAATAATGTAAAGCACAGACAGTCATCCTCCTACCACCCTCAAGGAAATGGTCAAGCTGAAGTAACCAACAGGGAATTAGAGAGAATCTTGACAAAAACTGTCCAACTTCACAAAAGGGATTGGGCTGACAGACTTAGTGAAGCAGTCTGGGCTTACAATACTACATGGAAAACAACAACAGGAGTCACACCTTATGAATTGGTCTATGGAAAAAAGGTAATGCTACCAATCGAATTTGAAGTAAAAACATTAAGAATTGTAGTCGATATAAATATGAACCTATCAGACATTCAAAAAGAAGGCATGCTACAGCTAAATCAACTAGATGAACACCGCCAACAAGCACTTACACATACCGAAATCATCCAACAACAAAGAAAGAAATGGCATGACCAACATTTGAAGGATAAGAAATTCAACGAAGGTGATTGGGCACTACTCTACGACTCCAGATTTCACACATTCAAAGGAAAGCTAACCACAAGATGGCTTGGACCTTACATTATACATAAAATTTATGACAATGGTGCTGTGAGAATTATTACAATTGATGATGATGAGTTCCCCATGATAGTGAATGGGCATCGCCTAAAAATATACAAAAAACCACAGTCCAAAGAAGAATTTACACAAGTACTATACCAGCAACAATTGATGCTGATAGAGCATGCTACAAATTAGTGAAGTTCAATGTATATCATGAAAAAAAAAAAAGAGAAAAAATATAAGAAAAAGCAAAAAAAAAAGAAAAAAGAGAAAATAGAAAAAAAAAAGCAAAAAAAAAAACACACAAAAGGTAACAGAAATTTTATAGGGCATCGACCACAATTCAAGTGAGGTTTCCATCTATTCAAGATAGCCAACAAAAATTTCTACAACTACGGACACTCTACAATATCATCACAAAAAGCTGCCAACTATTCAAGCGAGCCTGCAAAATAATTCAAGCGAGGGTGCCAACTATTCAAGCGAGCCTGCAAAATGATTCGAGCGATGCTGCCATGTATTCAAGACAGCTAGTCACATACAGCCATTAAACCATCCAATAAGAAAAAAATATTGCATGACTCGTATCCTCAACAGGCACAACTTTCAAAAGAAGGCAATGCAGCAAATTCAAAATGAAAAGAACCGGAAAAAGCAGCTCACACGAGCAACTACTGACATGCACAAATCTACTACAGAATCCACCATCCATAAAAATCGCACCAGAGCATCAAAACAGGTACGCATAAATACCAAGGTAATCTCTAACACGATTTTATTTTATGATTAAAGTAAAACATTATCCCACGCTACATGAGATTTTCGTCAGCTGAGGACAGCTTCTACTCTAAATTGGCGGCATGGTGGAATGACCCTAAAAATTCATGATTGCTACTTAAAATTCAGTCACCTCATCAAATCATGATCGCAACCTTCAATACAGAGGTCAATCATGAGAAGACAGAGATCAATCATGGGAAATAGGGGATTAAAAGGGGCAGGTACAGGTATGATGGAAAGAACAGGTGCAGAAAGATAGCGAATTAGGGTGCATAATATTCCACGACTGCACATATAAGTAACCACCCAAAATTCACAAGAAGCAGCCACCATTTGTATTCCTCGAACCCGTAAGCAGTGCCCGACCAAGTTGAAGGTATAAAACTGCATTCCAAAAGCCTTGGTTTTGTTGATCATAAGAGAGGTTCTCAAAATGACAAAGGGTTTTAAAAGGAGTGAACCAGAGGATCACAGCATCATATACCAGAACATAAGAGTCCTGCAGATCATTCACGGCGCAGGCTGGATGCCCTTCATCCTGGGTCTAAAAGGACATGATGCAGGGATAGCTCAGGAATTCGCAAGAAATTTCAAGCATATTAAAGATGAACAGTACGTCACCTGGGTGAAGGGGTTAAGTATCAAGTTGGACGAGGAGACAATTTCCAAATTCACTGGCCTACAGAGGGGTTTGTGTTGGAGCAGGGATGACAGGGAGGCAAACCAAGAAGCAAAAGCAGCATTCTTTGAGCGAGGAGAGGTCTATGACGAGGACAAAAACAGAGTCAAAAGAATCTCCATGCCAGTGCCATGGGAGGACGTAGCTGAAATCGTTCTAAGGCACATCACATGCTCTAGTAGGTTAAGCTATGTTCCCATCTTTCATTTTCAGATCCTAGAACTGATAAGACACATGACCTAGCATCCCTCAAATAACAACATTAGTATCACATTTTACTTGCTCCAATCCCTATCGGAAATGAGCAAGAAGGTGGAGAAGGGTAAAGATGATGCCTTGGCCCATCATGGGCTAGTCAAGATAATTGTTTTCAAGGAATTGAAGGCGCAGATACCGGAACTTTCGTGCGAGGAATTCGTGCTGGTATCCGCAGAAGATGTTCAAAGGATGAGAAGTACACCCACAGCTAGCATACCACCTGGAGGAAGGAATGGAGCTGCCCATGTATCAGGGGCGAAAAGGAAGATTGACCTGGACCATGTAGCAGAGACCCTGGTGGAAATAAAAAATTCAAAAGAGCACTCCCCCAGGGCAAAATCAGAAATTCCTGCCAAAAGTCAAGAACCCAAGAGGAGGAGTACGAGACTCAACCAAACAGCCTGAATCTGAACAAACAAGGAAAAGAGCAGAGAACCTAGTCCCATTGTTCAAGATGTGTCGGATGGGGACGATGATTAGTGGGTAGATCAGGAAGACCCCACTACAGAAGAGGAACAGGATGAATAAATGCAGGACAGAGGGGAAGAAATGAATAAAGAAGCAGAAGAAATGGATAAGGGAGAAGAGCAGAACTTAGGAGAGCAAGGCAACTTCCAGGGAAATCCTCCAGCACAAGATAACCTTAAGGTTGTCACCCAACTCGCCGAGGCACGAGCAGAATTGGAGAAGCTCATAAACGAGTTGACAGCATTAAGGATTGGGATAGGAAGCCAGCCCACACCTCCCCCGTTCTCAGCCGAGAAAACTCAAATACTGAAGATGCACCATGTAGAGGAGCTACGACTGGCCGAGCAGAAGCATTTAGCGCTTCAAGAAAAGTTGGCGGAGGCACAAGCCAAATTGGCCAAAAAGGACCAGGAGGTCACCAAATTAAAAGACGTTTTGGCCACTACTGCCGGCATATATGAAAAACTGAGATACCTCAGACCCCCGTCGGCAATCTATGCAGTCTATATGCAGGAGAAATGGGGCAAATACCAGCTCGAGAGGTTGAAGCAAGGACTCCCTATAGAGGTAAGCACCCCCAAGGAGTTTATGCATGCATGTTTGAACTCCACAAAGCTGGAGAAAGACAAATTAAGTGAGTTCTTTTTGCATAACTTCGTGGTTTCTGGCTCGCCCAACTGGTTGCCAAACCCATATGTGGGTGATTTCTAGTTGAGGGCATTATGTTCGTGGATGAACCATGAAATTGAGCGAGCACAGGACTACCATCTCTATGTTGTATCCAAATGGGAAACCCCATTGATGATCAGACCTGAGCCAACTCACCTCGAGGGAATAATCTATAACCACAGGATCCTCACTTAGGATGAGGAACAGATACCCATTCTCCTCGCAAAACAACAGGAGGTTGTGACTCATTTTGACATTACACTCCGCAGCACGCAGAAGGAAGTTAATGAGTCCATTAAGGAAAGATGGAGCAGAGTCGCAAACAATCTGAAGAGGAGAGAACTCCACTCTCCCCTCAGTCTTGATGATGCCCTTTTCAAAGCCACACTCTACAAAGAATCCCTGGCAAGGAACCAACTCAGATGGATCGGGATGAGACTGAATCCCCCATTCTTTCTTTCCCTGGTCATCAAGGAACAGATAAATGAAGAGAAAGAAAGGAGGACATGGACCAAGGAGGATCAGAACTTTGGGTATCACAGGTAGGCAGGGATCCCTAGGGTGGTAGCATGGGACATCAGGGAGGTCATCGATGAATCGAATAAGTCACCCAAGGATGGGTGAATCCTTCAAGTGTGGGAGAGAATGATGAGTCAAGTTTTCAATTATTTGATAACCTTTTTTCCAGCATCCAAACTCAAGCAATGGTGACGAAACATACTCATTTGTGGGGGAAAATTTTTTACTTTAATTATTTAATGGAATTGTTTTATGATTATTCTTGGATATTAGAATGTGTATCAAATAAACTAATTATATGGAAACCAAGTGTGATTGAACAGGTTCAGGTTCATTCAAGGATGGACGTGTAGAAGACTAAAGGATCACCAAGCTCGGTGCCCTGTTTCCTGATTTATGGAGGACGCACTCCCACTTTCAAGAAGAATCAACATTTTGACAATCTGTTAGGATCAACATTAAATCATATAAATATGGACCTCTAGGATAGCGAGAGGCCCCTGCTGTTATTTTGAGAAAAACATTGTTTTAACGTTTTCTACCCTATCGATACTGCGAAGTACAGACCTTTTTTTTGACATGGATTTTATATTTTAAATAAGAGATTGATGATTAATTCCAGCCAGCATTTCTAAGTTTTTATTTTCTCCTAAGTACGGGTGGGGGAGGGCCCTCCAACACATAGGTTAGGAGATTCCTATTTGCAGGTATTTTTCCAATTATGCATTTTATATTGATGAACACTTATATTGCATGTGGAAGCGCTTGAATGATTCATTATTTCTATAGTAGTTTATAATACATTTTGTAGTACAGTAGAACAGTTTCAGTAGTCCTGTAGGTTCTTTCTTTCAACGCATATATGAATCAACGATTACATGTGTATTAGCTTTGCTTTCAATACCATGGTTTATATCTGAGGTTTTTGACTATTTCTCATCGTGATCAATTTCTTTAGTAGTAGATGGATAGCTTGAAATGATTGCACTTCAATTTTAGTCTTGGGATTTAAAATGGTTTAGATCAGAATTCTAGTTTTAGGCATAAAATAACGACAGACCTTGTTTTCCCCAATATTAGAATAGATCTGTTATGGCATGTTCATTTTTAGATTTATTATTCTGCATTAAGTAATTTTATAAGATCATTGCCTGTACTCTCAGTATTTTAATTATTTAAGATAGATTTACTACTTTATTTCTTAGAACAAATTTACTACTTTTGGCATCTTTATTTCTTAGAACAGGTTTACTGCTTTCAGCACTTTAATTCTTTTAATTAGATTTATTGCTTTCCCGTATTTCATTCATAGCATAACTAGTTTTCATATTTAGTAGACAACCTTTAGAACATTGATGCTGACATCCAACTCTGACAAGATATTATCCTATAAGAGCACAGATAGTGCATGCATCTCTAAAGTTTGTACGTTCCCAGGGTTGACATTTAAAGTAGGCTCTTGGTATAGTTGCCCTCATTAGGAATCCATATTGGGAGCTCACCAGTATGCACCTCATGTGTCTACAGAGAAACTGAAGGTCAACAAGTTTGTCTACGGATTAAACTCAGTTATCCCAGACAAGGTACATATTTTGCCACCTTCAAATTTGCATGACGTGGTCCATAAAGCTCTCATTGTTGAGGAAGAGCTTCCCGGAAAAGGAGTACCCAATAAGATCTTTAACAGTATTGATCGAGGATGCCACTATTCTCATGCACCAAAACATCACTATGGGAAGAATAATTTTGGAAAGGGCCCTTTCAATGAAAGGCCTAACAGAGGCGATAGAACACCATACCGACTACCACTGTGAAATGATCATACAAAACCTTTTGCAAAACCGACACAGTTTGGTCTCAGGAGAAGTAGTACACCAAATGGAAATAACTCTAGGGGCGCAAAAGCTAGATGTTGGAAATGTGGAGGACCACACTTCCAAAGAGAATGTCCTTGGCAGGACCGAGGAAATCGAAGAGTTCAAGGACCATGACAAACTACTGCAACAGATCTGGGACGAGTGCATCGCATTCATGCGGCCGTAAAAAACTGTCAAGTGAAACATCAATCTATGGTCCTCGACACCACTGGTAAGATAGATGGTAAAGTATTCTCTTTGCTTATAGACCTTGGTGCTACAGAAAGTTTCATTTATTTAAAATCTTTAGAAAATAGTAATATGATGGAATTCAGTCAAGAGGATTTTGACACTGTCGAAATGGCTTTCGGTAGTGTCCAAAGCATGGGTCTCAAGGTAGAAGATTATGAAGTTGACTTAGGAGTGTGCTTTAATAGAATGTCTTGGTATGATTATAGAGTTAGGTACTTATGATCTAATCCTGGGAATGAATTGGCTTGAGGCACACTCTGCGGTGATGGATTGCCAGAGTAAAGATTTAAACTTTCTAGACAATGAAGGTTACAAAAGAGTATTGACGGGAAGGAAAAGGAAAGTTTCCCTAAGGATGATATCAGCCATGCAACTAAAGAAGAGCATGAGAAAGGGGTATCAACTATATGCGGTGATAGCGATGAACAAGGAAGGGGATAAAGTAGAAGTGATCAACCACCCTCTATTCTTGGTATACATGCATGTATTTCTATATGCTCTACCTGGCCTACCGCCACAGCATGAACTAGAATTCACAATTGAACTGAAGCCATGAACAGATCCTATAGCAAGATCTCCTTACCGAATGTCGGTGCCAAAGTTGAACGAGTTACAAATTCAACTTCAAGAGTTGTCGGACTTAGGGTTGATCAGACCTAGTGTGTCCCCTTGGGGAGCATTGGTGATTTTTGTCAAGAAAAAGGAAGGGTCTTGGCACTTGTGCATTGACTACCGTCAACTAAACAAGGCGACCGTAAGAAATCAGTACCCTCTACCCAGGATTGATGACTTTTTCGACTAGATGAAGGGTGCGACAGTATTTTCTAAGATAGATTTGAGATCAGGATATCACCAGTTGAGAATTAATGATGAAGATATCCCAAAAACTGCTTTCAAGCCTAGATTTGGACACTTTGAGTTTGTCGTAGTACCTTTCGGTTTGACAAATGCACCTAGTGTATTTATGAACCTTATGAATGGTGTGTTTCGTCAGTACCTCGACAAATTTGTGCAAGTATTTTTGGACGATATTCTGATATATTCTAGAACACCAGAAGAACATGAAGAACACTAAAGATAGTTTTGTAATGTTTAAAAGAGAATCACCTATACAGAAAGTTATCATTAGGGGAATTTTGAGGTAAAAAATGCGCCTCAAAACAAAAAATGTACTATCAAAATCAACTTTAAAAGAACCAATCACATTTTAGAGGATGACATCATCTATAATAGTTGAGGTGACATTGGTTGAGTTAAAGGTGTTTATTTTTCAAATTCTAAATTGGGAATAAAAACCCATAGTTAACTATATCAATGTAATAAGTAAAGTACTCATAATGAAAATAGTACTTATAAATTACCTTTGAATATAATATAAATGTACTAAAGTACTTTTAAAGTATTTAAAAAGAAAGCTACTCTCTATATTTCAATATAAAATAAATTACAAATACCAAAAACATAAATGCTTTATTCAAAATCAAATCTGTAATTACTTTTCAATGTACATAATATATACTTTTAAATAATAAATTATAAATATAAAAAACCTTGAAATCTCTTCAAAATCAAAATCATCTAAATACTTTTCAATATAAAATATATACTTTATACTTTATAATATATATATTAAATATTATAATATGTATATTTATATATTTAATGTATTTTATAATATATAATTTATACTTTTAAATAATAAATTAAAAATATAAAAAACATTGAAACGTGTTTAAATACTTTTCAATATAGAATATATATTATTTTAAATATTTACCCCTTATCTAATGAATACACAGTATTCAACTTAAAATCCATCATTTTTATGTCACATGTTCTGACATAAAATAAAATAAATTAAATGAGAAGTAAATCCATTAAATTAATATTTAAAACAAATACATATTATATTAATCTATTGAATTTTTAATTTTATATTTAATTAATAATGCAAAGGTATATGTGCAATTGAATACTTGTTATGGGATCATTGATTCCTAATAAATCCTTTATGTTATTGAATTAAATAAAACAAATAAAATTTATTGATTTTTAAATGGATATTTTAAAAATATTTAATTTTATAAAGTATATTTAAATAATGCAGATATTTATATAAATAGATGTTTAATATATTTAAAAATATTAATAACAATATAAATAAATGTTTAAGTTAGATTTATAAAAACATATAAATACGATTTATATGAATATACAATTGAGTTTTATTTTTAATGAGCAAGTTAGATTTATATAATAATATATACTCTTAAAAAATGATAATTAATGCATATAAATTTACTTTATGTTTAAAATTCAAAATTCAAAATATATAGTTTTATAAATATATTTTGAATGTTGAATAAGTTATATTTCAAAATTCAAACTTATAAGTACATTCATCATATTATATTTAAAAACAATTCACGTATTTAAAAGTACTCTTACTTTTAGTCACATCAAAAAAAAAATTTTAATTGTTTTTATTTTAGACATCTTTTCAATCTAATTTAACCATAGTGACATTGGTTGTAGTGTAAAAGTTGAGTTGTAAATATACCTCCCCCACAAAATGCCTAACTCATAATATTTTATGATATCTCTTAGGAGGCTCATTTGAGACCTCAAAATTCCCATAATGCCAAGTGTTCGTTCTTCCAGAAGGAGATTCATTACCTTGGCCACATTATATCTGGTGAAGGGATTGCAGTGGACCTGGCAAAGATTGAATAAATTTGGGAATGGTCGGCACCCACCAATGTACATGAGGTACGAAACTTTATGGGACTCACGGGGTATTATAGACGTTTTTTGGAAGGCTTCTCTAGAGTAGCGCGACCTATAACAGAACTGTAGAAGAAGAACCATCCCTTCGTTTGGATTGAGAAATGCGAATGAGCCTTTGCTAAAATAAAATAACTTTTGACTACAACACC
The DNA here is from genome assembly GCA_027924585.1 of Larix kaempferi. NCBI lineage: Eukaryota > Viridiplantae > Streptophyta > Pinopsida > Pinales > Pinaceae > Larix > Larix kaempferi. The sequence continues at coordinate 16,332,165 of BSBM01000136.1, forward strand.
AATCTTAAGAGTTTCCGGATATTGAAAATTCCAAACCAGTAGAATTTGTAACACACCACTTGGGGAGCAATGGAAAGCCCGAAAACCCTAGCGAAACTCTGTGGTGCCGTAGGACCTTCCGGCCGCCTGGCCGCTCCAAGGAAATTGACGCCTGCGCCTGAGATGCATTCCATGACCTCTGATCCTTGTCGAGTTCTGCACCCGGTCCTAGTCGAGCTCAACCGTGATGGAAGCGAGGGGATGGAGAGTTACAGGCCAACCCCAAATTTAAACACTTATTTGACCCCTCTGGATCTCAACAGGGGCATGAGAGCGATGACTTGTAGATAAGAAGGATCCCTTTCGCTGGCGCTACGTGCAACCCCGTTGACGCCTCTCAGGCTACTGCTTTCTCCTGAGCCGATAGAGTTCTCAAAGGGGGTTGGTCACGGCACTTTTGATCCAGCTCTTTCAGACCTGACGGTTCAAGCGAATCTAGCAGCAGCAAGACGAGCCAAAGCTACCAGGATCCCTCTCGATCCTGTCTCTTTTTCGATTTTTGTAAGACCTCTGAAGGGGGTTTCTATTTTTTGGCAAGTGACCCACCTTTACTCTGTTCTTGAGCTGAAATCATTGATTCAACAGGTAGAAGGAATCCCTCCTGGTATGCAGAGGCTTATCTATGTAGGGCGGCAACTCTCAGACCATCAACTTATCCATAGCCTTGGGATCTCAAAGGATTCTTGTATTTCTATGGTGGCAAGCCTACGAGGAGGGTAACAGTAAACCTTCGGCTTCTCAGAACAAGACCTTCAAAGAGGCAGTGCGGGCGGGGCTCTCCCCTGCTCATGGTTCGGTCCAGACTTCTCACCTAGTCTACATAGTGGACAAAACCGATTTTGTCCCCTCCGTGGAGATCTCTCAACCAGAAGTCCAAGAGAATATTACCTTATTTAAGGAGCTGACCCTCATCTGTAGGTTCAATGGGTTATGGCCAAAAACCAAGGATCTCCTCAGATGGATCAACTCTAATTGGATCAGGAATCCTCGGGTTCTGCTGTGCTCTAAAGGTTTGTTTTTAGTAATGTTCTCCTGTCGAGAAGACCTTCTTACTGTTATGATAAAGGGAACTTGGTTTTGGGGGTCTGCAGGGATTTTCTTAACCCCTTTGTTCCCTGAGTTCAATCCTTTAAACATGGTTGTGATGAAGGTACCCATCTGGGTTCATCTTCCAAACTTACCAATCCATTTCTAGACTCAGTCAGTTTTCGAAGGGATTGGTAATGCTTCGGGCAGCTTCTTATCCTCCGATGACACCCGCTCAGCACAGGGTCTCTTCACCTTTGCTCGCGTCTGCGCTTCCATTGACATCAGTTTGGGGCTTCCAGACATGATCAACCTGAATATAGGCAGCTCCACTTGGTCTCAAGCCTTGGACTATGAGAACACGGCCTTCAGGTGTAGGATCTGTAGACAAACGGGTCACCTCCTTAGTGCTTTCCTACAAAGGAATCCCCAACACCACAGGACAATGAATGCTCACAAAGCCAAGAGATGGCAACCAGGGATGCCCATGCAGGATGAAGATGGTCAAACTAGTGAAGATGATCAAAGTGACCAGCTAAAGGAAGAAACCCCTATAGCCAACCAGGAGCAAAATCCTACTCCACCTCAGCCCAAGGTGAACATACCTCTTCAAGAAGACCAAAGCACGGAAAGTGGCCCTCCACAAGGGAAAAAGAGATATCATGATTTTTCCTCTTCATATTTTGATAAGGATCTCCTTCGTGTGACCAGTGCTGCGCTACAATTGGCCTTAGTGCCCCCAACTTCAGGAGGCTGGATTCAAGTCAAGAAAAAGCAAGGAAAAAAAGGTAGATCTGAGACTCAGTCCATTTCTGGGCATTGATATTCTTCTAGGACTTTTTTCCTCTCATAGCTAGTTTGTTTCTCTTTGCCTATTCGGGTGTGCATTCTAAGATCTTCGTTTGGATGTTTATCCTCTTCTTTCCACCTCACTTGGCCTTCGGGCAGAAAGCGGTGTATAGTAATGTAACTGTATTTTCTTCAAAGCAATTCAAGGTTCCTCTCTTACTTACAAAAAAAAATAAAAATCTTAAGAGTTCCCGATATAGATAAAGACTTCATGGTGTGTACGGATGCATCAAAGGATGGGGTTGGTTGTGTATTGATGCAAGATGGAAGGGTAATTGCATACACGTCCAAAAGACTTAGGACACACAAAGAGAACTATGCGACCCATGATATGGAGATGACTGCAGTGATGTATGCCTTGAGGTTATAGAGACACTATCTGGTAGGAAGGAAGTTTTAGTTGAAGACTGACCATTGTGGGTTACAACACATATTCACTCAAAGCGACCTTAATGCAAGACAGAGAAGATGGTCGGAGTTACTCACTGAGTACGAATTCGAAATAACTTATGTAAAGGGAACTTTAAACAGAGTGGCGAATGCACTTAGTCGTAGACCCAGGATATTCTCTGTCATACCTATGAAGACCAACTTAAGAGAAAAGATCATGACTCTACAGCAGGAGGATGCATGGTATAATGAAGTAAAAAGAAAGTTGGAGAATGAGCAGATGAGGATACCCAAGTTTGAGGGGTACTCCTTGGACATGGATGGACTATTACGGTATAAATGCCGTATGTATGTCCCTGATAATGAATAAATCTGAAGTTTGATACTGTTAGAAGCTCATAGAGCAGTTTACAGAGCACAACCCGGGATAAAGAAAATGTATGCAGACTTGAAACCCTTGTTCTTTTGGCAAGGTATGAAGAGGGATGTGGTAAGTTTCATGGCGAAGTGTATGGAATGCCAAATGGTAAAGGCCGAACATCGGCACCCAGTTGGATTGCTTCAACCACATGCAATCCCGGAATCAAAGTGGGAATTTATTTCGATGGATTTTATATTTGGTTCACCCTTAACCAACAGGAGACACGACAAAATTTTTGTAGTTTTCGACACTCTTACCAAGAGTGCACACTTCCTACCAATTAAGAACATGTATCAAGCTCCTGATATTGCTAAGGTTTTTATCCATGAGTTAGTGAGACTACATGGAATTCCGAAAAATATTATCTCGGATAGAGGTTCAGTATTTATTGGGATATTTTGAACGAGCTTTCAAGAAGCTCTTGGCACTCAACTTAACTTCAGCACCGCCTCTCACCCTTAGACAGACGGACAAATGGAAAGGGTGAAACAGGTGTTAGAGGACATGCTAAGAATGTATGTAATGGATCAACAGAAGAGGTGGGAAGAATACCTACCCTTAGTAGAATTTGCTTACAACAACAGTTATCAGAGTTCTATTCAGATGGCACCATTTGAATTTTTATATGGGACACCTTGTAGAACTCCCATAAGTTGGGATAGGTTGGAGGATAGGGAATTTCTAGGTCCTGAGGTAATACAAGAGATGGAGGAACATATGGTTACTATTCGTTCTCGACTGAAGAAAGCAAAGAGTCGACAAAATATCTATGTGGATGTGCATAGAACTGAACGAAACTATGAGACTGAGGACAGGGTATTCCTACAGGTGAAACCGCAAAAGAGTTCTATAAAATTTGGCAAGGGAGCCAAGTTGTCACCTAGGTTTGTGGTAGCCTTTAGGATTTTGGAATGGATACGACCACTTTTCTATCGTCTTGACTTGCCATCATCATTGAGTAGAATTCATAATGTATTTCATGTTTCTGTATTACGTCATTATGTTCGTGATACTTCAAATGTCATTGATTTGAGCAATGTGCAGATAACGAATGACGGGGCCATGATGGCCGAACCGATCTGGATTTTGGACCAGCGAACATGGCAGCTTAGGCACCGTGTGATTGATCCAAGTCAAAGTGCAGTGTAATAGTTATAGTCCTAGCTTTGGAACTTGGGAGGACACAACCGAGATGCATCATAGCTTTCCGCATTTATTTTGAACTTTGGGACGAAGTTCTAAATAAGTAGGGGTGTATGTAGTGCCCATAAACTATTGTAGACCTTGAGGGAACCTGTTGAGTGAACCAACTAAATAAAACATTAATAAAATAACTCTTTGATTTTATATTGAGTAGGTGCATGACTACAATTGATTATGAATTAATAAAATAAATGATATATGTGGAATTGGATAGTTGATGTAAACGAATAATTACATGTTACTTAATGATTAGCTTTGATTGTGAAAAATATGTTACATGTACATATAGATGATGCTTAACGATTAGTTATATGAGTAATTATGTGATGAGAACAAAATAAGTAAAGATTGAAGAAATGCCTTGCTAATTAGAGGAACGTATGATGTGATGTGTAAACTATAAATTCTTAACGATTAGCGGGTTTATGAATTGAATTATATTGATGAAAGAGGACATGACTATTAATATGTGTTTTTGAGAAATGTGTGTAGCGATAGGTCAAACGGTTCACCGACGGACACACAAGGGAATTGAAGGACTGCAGAGTACGGATAAATCACACACAGGGAGAACGACGACGATGTCGACTTCCGACGGAATTCCACACATGAGTAGAGAAGAATTGATCCGCTTACTCAGGGGAAGCGTGAGGTCGTGCAATGTGGACCACAATGGAGTTGGTCACGTACGAGTTGGAGGGCACATAGTAAGAATGGACTTACTCCTCAACGCCATTAGTCTCCAATAGCGTGTAGATGGAGGATTGAAGGTAACGGATCTTAAATCCCTACATGAAGTTCTCGCAAGTCGTATCAAACAAAATGATATCGGCAGAAGGACCCGACAATGTGGTACCTTGCCGAAAAATGGAAATGATGGACGCAAGGACCCGTCGATGTGGTACCTTGCCGAGAAACGAAAATGACGGACGCAAGGACCCGACGATGTGGTACCTTGCCGAGAAATGGAAACGACGGACGATTGGACCCGACGGAGTGATACCATGTCAAAAGATGAGAATAAAGGACTGATGGTCCCAATGGTGTGGTACCTAGGTCCTAGAAGGGATTAATTGTTAAACTTTCTGCATAAAAATGTATAAAATTGCATCTAGAACATTTGCTCAGGAAAATGCATTTTAGTATCTCAAAATAATAGAAATTATTACTTTAGACATTTGCACATGAAAATACATTTTAGTATTTAAGATAATAGAAATCATTATTTTAGGAGCACAATGGAATCCTAGGCTTGAGAATTTAGCTAACACCACTTGCACCCACAAAATTAGAGATTAGAAGGAACATCATAGAGACAAACTTGAGTAAACTTAGGAAGTTGGTGCACTCTCTAGAAAACTTGACACATGGATAGGTGAGCTAAATTCACTTTTTAATAAAAAGAAATTAACCATTTTTGCATGAATTGACATGTGTCGCAATGGATTTTCCTATTTAAGGAAGGCTTTGGGAATGGGGAAAGGGCCCAAGTTTTGGATGGTTATCGTAATTTTTGTAAAGATAGTGACTTGCTTCCATTGGAGTTTGGAAAGAGATTTTGGTGGGGGGAAACCCATTTCTGAGTCTCTAGAAGTGTGTGTGAGCTTTACGACCTATTTGCTTGGGGCTTCGGGAGGAAGGAGAGTAATCCCAATAAGGTAGAAAGGCTAACCGAGGTGTCCATCGATGGTCATGGTGATCAAAGGATGGGATTGGAGTTGCGATTTCCTTGGAACTACACCAACAGCTGGGAACAACTATTCATACAGGTTTTATTCACTTGAAGATTTAATTATCTATGTTTTCTTTCTTTATTTGAAATTACTTAATATCTGAAATTTTATAATTATGTGATTATTTAATTTCTGGAATACAAGTTTAAAGTGCTCGAAGATTTGAATATTCTGATTTTAGTTACGAAAATTTGAGATATGAAATTTTATATATTTGTAATTATTTAAGTTCTGGAATGTAAGTTTAAAGTGCTCAAAGATTTGAATATTTTGATTTTAGTTAAGGAAATTTGAGATCTGAAATTTTATATATTTGTAATTATCTAAGTTCTGGAATGTAAATTTAAGGTGATCGAATATTTGAATATTCTGATTTTAGTTAAGGAAATTACATGAGATCTAAAACGTATATTTATGAATTTATTCAATTCCTAGAATGAAATTCTTGTGTGCTTGAATTTTTTATCTCTGATTTATTTGAGGAAACACTTGAGATCTGACATGGGATGTCAATCTTTTGATTATCCCATTTCTTATATATATATTAAATAATAATGAAATACAAAAAAAATTATTTCAAAAAGGAAGGAATCCAATAAGAATATTTTTAATAATTCCTGCCATACTATTGACAACTTCCAAGGAACTTTCATATCATAATGATTGGTAGCCCCTATCGTCTAGTGGACCAGGACATCTCTCTTTCAAGGAGGAAATGGGGATTCAACTTCCCCTAGGTTATATATATATATAAGTCCAGGTTGTGTACATGGATCTGAGATGACTGATCTGTCCTATACCCTCTTGATATCTGAGCTATCTAGATCTACACGACCTTGTCTTTGTGTGTACATCCAAAGCTTGGAAGGATTAACCCTATCTTTGACTCCGCCTATCTCTGTGTATTTTTTCCTACTCTCTGTCCTATATTCATCACTTCGATGGTTGAGATATTTACGCTCTACATAAATCCAGCATTAATATCTGAAAAGATTAATTTTCCCTCACTACGATCATTGACATATTCTCACCCTGTGCAATATTGGCATTAGTCTCTTTATGGAACAATGTACTAATCCTGACCGCTGACATTATAACCTGTACTATGTATTGTAAGAATTATCTCTAGTTCAACGCCTTAACACAGCGTGAGGAATCTCACCTTTACTCTCTACGCAGACCTGGTGTATTATACTTAGAACCTAGTTCATTAAATCCCATACTTCATTCGTGAAGTAGATGGCTCTAAAACTATGTCATCGTTTCCTCCTGTAGCAACTGATCAAATTTTAAATCCACCCCTCTCTGATTCAAATTGATGGCAGGATATGATAACATAGTTCTCTTGGTACTTTTCAATTCTGGTCATCATCATTTAACCTCTACGCAAATGGCATATAATACTTATGTAAATCGATTCCCATGCCATGTCATTAACCTCGGTGTGGTTTCATTCAGAATTTTTTTTAACATTTAATTTTTGAGATTTCCCATTCATTCATGAGTCATCTTAATTCACGAGGTCTCTCTTTGTCAATTCCTTTATTTTTCTTTCACTCATCTTTTTCAGTTTAATTGACTCAGAGTTTAAATGGAGGCCATCAATTTGAATGTCGATTCACCCCTGAGATTTCACCCTTCATCACTGAGTCCCCATAGTGATTATGCTTCACTGTCGACCTAGAAGCTCGAGCTTTTTGTCCTAACCTATCTTATCGACGATATCCTTTCCAAGGTAAATCTTGAGTTAAGACCAGTCCTCACCTATCTCATCGGCAATATCTTTTCCAGGATAAATGTCGAGATTGAAGGCATAAGCCAATTCTGAAACTTGGAGGATCAAGGACTAGGTAAGAATTACACAGAAGATCATGTCTCAGTGATCTTTCTAAGTTGGTAGAAATCTTTCCACACCAAGCATCTAGCTGATAGTGAGACTTGAACTGTGAACCAATCACATTTATTATGCTAGTGAAGCTGTGTCACTGGAATAAAACTATTCATCAACATCTATGTACCAGCTAGTGAAGTGCTATGAGTGGGAATGGATAAAGGCCTGTACCCTTTGTTAAGTGTAATTGTAAGATTGAATCTCAAGAATCATGCTTATGTTTGCAGTTATGCACATTTGAAAAATAAAGTTTAATGTTTAATTTTATTTCAATTAATTTTAAATTTGAAGGATACATATATAAAGTCAATGTTTATATTAATATAGTGCAATGGTATATCTATTTGAATTGATATAAATTGAAAAGTGTAAACAATACTTGTATAGGTTCAATGTCTTTATTCTATATAATGATACATATATTGTATAGGTTCAATGTCTTTATTCTTTATAATGATACATATGTAAAGTCAATTTTTATATTAATATAGTGCAATGGTATATCTATTTGAATGGATGTAAACTGAAAAGTGTAAACAATAGTTGTTTAGGTTCAATGTCTATATTCCTTATCAATGATACACATATAAAGTCAAAGTTTATATTAATATAGTGCAATGGTATATCTATTTGAATTGATATAAATTGAAAAGTGTAAACAATAGTTGTTTAGGTTTAATGTCTATATTCTTATCAATTGATTTAAAATAAAAGATATATATTAATTATTTATATATAGCCCAATGGTATGTTGCATCAAATTGGTATATTTTGCAAGATGTATACAATCATTGGTTAGGTTAATGTTTATGTTTAAGATTTATATTCTTTTGTAACTAATTGAGAATTTAAAGGATATATATATACAGTCAATGTTTGTATTTATATAGTTCAATGGTATATCTATTTGAATTGATATAAATTGAAAAGTGTAAACAATAGTTGTTTAGGTTCAATGTCTATATTCCTTATCAATTAATTTAAATTTAAAGGACATAAATATTAACTATTTATATCTATATAGAGTCCCATGGTATGTTGTAGTTAATTTATATAAATTGAAAGAGGTGTAATAAATGTTGAAAGATACATATAATAATATAACTCAAATGATTATACTCTACTCTGAAACGATACCTTTTAGAAGTATATATATAAAGATTGTTTATATATATAAAGTGCAAATGTTTGTACTTTTAGGTGTACTCATATTAACTATTTTATACATCAATCAACTTTTGTGAAGAGCCCAAATCATTTATAGGGTTAGTTATAAAAATAAAAATAAAAACACTTATTGACATAAGAGTCGGACGAGCCCCTACAATAGGGTTTTAAGGCCCAGGGTTTACTCTTAAGCCATCTTAATGGTGGTTCCTTTCAATAGATAACCGACATGTTGCAAAGAAATATTAAAGTGATCTTGTGTGTGTATTTGATTTGTCTACATAATTAAATAATTGAATCCCCTTCTATTTTTGTAATATATGGATATGTTTAATAGACACGACGGAACACCATACCGATCGCCACCGCAGAATGATCATGAAAAACCTTTTGCAAAACCGACACAGTTTGGACTAAGGAGAAGTAGTGCACCAACTGGAAATAACTCTAGGGGTCCAAAATCTAGATATTGGAAATGTGGAGGACTGCACTTCCAAAGCGAATGTCCTTGGCAGGACCAAGGAACCCGAAGAGTTCAAGGACCAGGACAAACTACTGCGGTAGATCTGGGATGAGCGCATCGCATTCATGTGGTCTTCAACAACCATCAAGTGGAAAATCAATCTACGGTCCTTGAGACCAATGGTAAGATAGATGGTAAAGTATTCTCTTTGCTTATAGACCCTGGTGCTACAAAAAGTTTCATTTCTTTAAAATCTTTAGAAAATAGTAAGATGATGGAATTCGGTCAAGAGGATTTTGACACTGTCGAAATGGCTTCCGGTAGTGTCCAAAGAGTGGGTCTCAAGGTAGAAGATTGTGAGGTTGACTTAGGAGTGTGCTCTGCTAGAATGTCCTTGTATGCTACAGAGTTAGGTACTTATGATCTAAACCTGGGAATGGATTGGCTTGAGGCACACTCTATGGTGATGGATTGTCGGAGTAAAGAGTTAAACTTTCTAGACAATTAAGGTTACAAAAGAGTATTGATGGGAAAGAAAAGGAAAGTTTCCCTAAGGATGATATTGGCCATGCAACTGAAGAAGAGCATGAGAAAGGGGGTGTCAACTGTATGTGGTGATAGCGATGAACAAGGAAGGGGATAAAGTAGAAGTTATCAACCACCCTATGTTCTCGGAATACATGGATGTATTTCTGGATGCTCTACCTGGCCTGTCGTTGTAGCGTGAACTGGAATTCACAATTGAAATGAAACCAAGAACATATCCTATAGCAAGAACTCCTTACTGAATGTCGGTACCAGAGTTGAAGGAGTTACAAATTCAACTTCAAGTGTTGTTGGACTTAGGGTTGATCATACCTAGTGTGTCCCCTTGGGGAGCACCGATGATTTTTGTCAAGAAAGAGGATGGATCGTGGCACTTGTGCATTGACTACCATTAACTGAACAAGGCGACCATAAGAAATCAGTACCCTCTACCCAGGATTGATGACCTTTTTGACCAGATGAAGGGTGCGACTGTATTTTCTAAGATAGATTTGAGATCAGGATATCACCAGTTGATAATTAACGATGAAGATATCCCAAAAACTGCTTTCAAGACTAGATTTGGACACTTTGAGTTTGTCATAGTACCTTTCAATTTGACAAACGCACCCAGTGTATTTATGAACCTTAAGAATGGTGTGTTTTGTCAGTACCTTGACAAATTTGTGCAAGTATTTTTGGACGATATTCTGATATATTCTAGAACACCAGAAGAACATGAGGGACACTTCAAGATAGTTTTGCAATGTTTAAGAGAGAATCACCCATAAGGAAATTTATCATTAGGGGAATTTTGAGGTAAAAAATAGGCCCTCAAAACAAAAAATGTACTATCAAAATCAACTTTAAAAGAACCAATCACATTTTAGAGGATGACATCCTCTATAATAGTTGAGGTGGCATTCGTTGAGTTAAAGGTGTTTATTTGTCAAATTTTAAATGGGGAATAAAAACCCATAGTTAACCATATCAATGTTGTAAGTAAAGTACTCATAATGAAAATAGTACTTATAAATTACTTTTGAATATAATATAAATGTACTAAAGTACTCTTAAACTACTTAAAAATAAAGATACTCTCTATATTTCAATATAAAATAAATTACAAATACAAAAAACATAAATGCTTTATTCAAAATCAAATCTGTAATTACTTTTCAATGTACATAATATATACTTTTAAATAATAAATTATAAATATAAAAAACCTTGAAATCTCTTCAAAATCAAAATCATCTAAATACTTTTCAATATAAAATATATAATTTATACTTTATAATATATATATATTAATATTATAATATGCATATTTATATATTTAATGTATTTTATAATATATAATTTATACTTTTAAATAATAAATTAAAAATATAAAAAACGTTGAAACGTGTTTAAATACTTTTCAATATAGAATATATATTATTTTAAATATTTACTCCTTATCTAATGAATACACAGTATTCAACGTAAAAATTCATAATTTTTATGTCACGTGTTCTGATATGAAATAAAATAAATTAAATGAGAAGTAAATCCATTAAATTAATATTTAAAACAAATACAAATTATATTAATCTATTGAATTTTTAATTTTATATTTAATTAGTATTGCAAAGGTATATATGCAATGGAATACTTGTTATGGGATCATTGATTCCTAAGAAATCTTTTATGTTATTGAATTAAATAAAACAAATGAAATTTATTGATTGTTAAATGGATATTTTAAAAATATTTAATTTTATTAAGTACATTTAAATAATATAGATATTTATATAAATAGATGTTTAATATATTTAAAAATATTAGTAACAATACAAATACGATTTATATGAATATATGATTAAGTTTTATTTTTAATGAGCAAGTTACATTTATATAATAAATATATACTCTTAAAAAATGATAATTGATGCATATAAATTTACTTTATATTTAAAATTCAAAATTCAAAATATATAGTTTTATAAATATATTTTGAATATTGAATAAGTTATATTTCAAAATTCAAACTTATAAGTATGTTCATCATATTATATTTAAAATCAATTCATGTATTTAAAAGTAATCTTACTTTTAATCACATCAAAAAAGTTTTTTTAATTGTTTTTATTTTAGACATATTTTCAATCTAATTTAACCATAGTTACATTGGTTGTAGTGTAAAAGTTGAGTTGTAAATATACCTCCTCAACAAAATGCTTAACTCATAATATTTTATTATATCTCTTAGGAGACCCAGTTTAGACCTCAAAATTTCCCTATTGCCAAGTGTTCGTTCTTCCAGAAGGAGATTCACTACATTGGCTACATTATATCCAGTGAAGGGATTGCAGTGGACCCGGCAAAGATTGAAGAAATTTGGGAATGGCTGACACCCAACAACATACATGAGGTACGAAGCTTTACGGGACTCACGGGGTATTATAGAAGTTTTGTGGAAGGCTTCTCTAGAGTAGCGAGACCTATAACTGAACTGTAGAAGAAGAACTATCCCTTCATTTGGACTAAGAAATGTGAAGGAGCCTTTGCTAAAATAAAAGAACTGTTGACTACAACACCAATCTTAAGAGTTCTCGATATGGATAAAGACTTCCTCGTGTGAATGGATGCATCAAAGGATGGTGTTGGTTGTGTATTGATGCAAGATGGAAGGTTAATTGCATACATGTCCAGAAGAATTAGGCCGCACAAAGAGAATTATGCGATCCATGATATGGAGATGACTGCGCTGATGCATGCCTTGAGGTTATGGAGACACTATCTGGTAGGAAGGAAGTTTTAGTTGAAGACTAACCATTGTGGGTTACAACACATATTCACTCAAAGCAACCTTAATGCAAGATAGAGAAGATGGTTAGAGTTACTCAATGAGTACGAAGTTGAAATAACTTATGTAAAGGGAAATTTAAATAGTGGTAGATGCACTCAGTCGTAGACCTAGGATATTCTCTGTCATACCTATGAAGACCAACTTAAGAGAAAAGATCCTGACCCTACAGCAAGAGGACGCATGGTATAATGAAGTAAAAATAGAGTTGGAGAATGAGCAGATGAGGATACCCAAGTTTGAGGGGTACTCATTGGACATGGATGGACTATTGCGGTATAAACATTGTATGTATGTCCCCGATAATGAATAAATCCAAAGTTTGATACTGTTAGAAGCTCATAGAGCAGTTTACAGAGCACATCCCGGGATAAAGAAAATGTACGCAGACTTGAAACCCTTGTTCTTTTGGCAAGGTATGAAGAGGGATGCGGTAAGTTTCGTGGTGAAGTGTATGGAATGCCAGATGGTAAAGGCCGAACATCGACACCCGGCTAGATTACTTCAACCACATGCAATCCTGGAATCAAAGTTGGAAGTTATTTCGATGGATTTTATATTTGGTTTACCCTTAACCAACAGGAGACACGACAAAATTTTTGTAGTTGTCGACACTCTTACCAAGAGTGCACACTTCCTACTGATTAAAAACATGTATCGAGCTCCTGAGATAGATAAGGTTTTTATCAATGAGGTAGTGAGACTACATGGAATTCCAAAAAATATTATCTCGGATAGAGGTTCAGTATTTACTGGGATATTTTGGACAAGATTTCAAGAAGCTCTTGGCACTCAACTTAACTTCAGCACCGCCTCTCACCCTTATATGGACAGACAAACAGAAAGGGTGAACCAGGTGTTAGAGGACATTCTAAGAATGTACGTAATGGATCAACATAAGAGGTGGGAAGAATACCTACCCTTAGTAGAATTTGCTTACAACAACAGTTATCAGAGTTCTATTCAGATGGCACCATTTGAATTTTTATATGGGAGATCTTGTAGAACTCCCATAAGTTGGGATAGGTTGCAGGATAGGGAATTTCTAGGTCATGAGGTAATACAGGAGATGGAGGAACATATGGTTACTATTCGTGCTCAACTGAAGGAAGCACATGATTGATAGAAGATCTATGCGAATTCACATAGAACTGACTGAAACTATGAGATTGGGGACAGGGTATTCCTAGGGTGAAACCACATAAGATTTCTATAAAATTTGGCAAGGGAGCCAAGTTGTCACCTAGGTTTGTGGTACCCTTTAGGATTTTGGAATGGATAGGACCGGTTTCCTATTGTCTTTACTTTCCATCATCATTGAGTATAATTCATAATGTATTTAATGTTTATGTATTACGCCACTATGTTCCCGATACTTCAAATGTCATTGATTTGAGCAATGTGCAGCTAACAGACGACGGGGCTGTGATGGCCGAACCGATCTGGATTTTGGACCAACGAACACTGAAGCTTAGGAACCATGTGATTGATCCAAGTCAAAGTGTAGTGGGACAGTTATAGTTCTATCTCTGCGACTTGGGAGGACACAGTTGAGATGCGTCAAATATTTCTGCATTTATTCTGAACTTTGGGATGAAGTTCTAAATAAGTAGGGGTGTATGTAGTGCCCCTAGACTATTGTAGACCTTGAGGGAACCTGTTGAGTGAACTGAATAAATAAAAGATTAATAAAATAACTCTTTGATTTTATATTGAGTAGGTGCATGACTACAATTGATTATGAATTAATAAAATAAATAATATATGTGGAATTGGATAGTTGATGTAAATGAATAATTACATGTTACTTAATGATTAGCTTTGATTGTGAAAAATATGTTACCTATACATATAGATGATGCTTAACAATTAGTTGTATGATTAATTATGTGATGAGAACAAAAGAAGTACATATTGAAGAAATGCCTTGCTAATTAGACGAATGGATGATGTGATGTGTAAACTAGAAATGCTTAACGATTAGCAAGTTTATGAATTGAATTATGATGAAAGAGGACATTACTATTAATATGTGTTTTTTAGAAATGTGTGTAGTGACAGGTCAAACAGTTCACCAACGGACACACAGGGGAATTGAAGGGTCATAGAGTACGGATAAATCACACATCGGGAGACTGACGATGATGTCAACTTCCAACGAAATTCCATGCATAAGTAGAGAAGAATTGATCCACTTACTTAGGGGAAGCCTGAGATCCTACGATGTGGACCACGATGGAGTTGGTCACGTACAATTTGGGGGGCCCGCAGTAAGAACAAACTTACTCCTTAGCGCCATTAGTCTCCAATAGCGTGTAGATGGAGGATTGAAGGTAACAGATCATAAATCACTACATGAAGTTCCCACAAGTCATATGAAACGAAAGGATATTGGCAGAAGGACCCGACGATGTGGTACCTTGCAAAAAATGGAAATGACAGACGCAAGGACCCGACAATGTGGTACCTTGCCGAGAAACGGAAATGATTGACGCAAGGACCCAACAATGTGGTACCATGTCGAAAGATGAGCATAAAGGACAGATGGTCCCAATGGTGTGGTACCTAAGTCCTAGAAGGGATTAATTGTTAAACTTTATGCATAAAAATGTATAAAATTGCATCTAGAACATTTGCTCAGGAAAATGAATTTTAGTATCTAAAATAATAGAAATGATTATTTTAGTATCTAAAATAATAGAAATGATTATTTTAGTATCTAAAATAATATAAATTATTATTTTAGACATTTGCACATGAAAATACATTTTTGTATTTAAAATAATAGAAATCATTATTTTAGGAGAAAAATGGAATCCTAGGCTTGAGAATTTTGCTAACACCACTTTCACCCACAAAATTAGAGATTAGAAGGAACATCATGGAGACAAACTTGAGTAAACTTAGGAAAGTTGGTGCACTCTCTAGAAAACTTGACACGTGGATAGGTGAGCTAAATTCACTTTTTAATATAAAGAGATTAAGCATTTTTGCATGAAGCGACATGTGTCACAATGGATTTTCCAATTTAAGGAAGGCTTTGGGAATGGGGAAAGGGCCCATGTTTTGGATGGCTATCGTAATTTTTGTAAAGAGAGTGACTTGCTGCTATCGGAATTTGGCAAGATATTTTGGTGGGGGGGAAACCCATTTCTGAGTCTCAAGAAGTGTGTGTGATCTCTACGGCCTATTTTCTTAGGGATTCAGGAGGAAGGAGAGTACTCCCAATAAAGGTAGGAAGGCTAACCGAGGTGTCCGTCGGTGGTCGTGGTGATCAAACAACGGGATTGGAGTTATGATTTCCTTGGAACTACACCAACGGCTGGGAACGACTATTCATACAGGTTTTATTCATTTGAAGATTTAATTATCTATGTTTTCTTTCTTTATTTGAAATTACTTGAGATCTGAAATTTTATAATTATGTGATTATTTAATTTCTAGAATATAAGTTTAAAGTGCTCAAAGATTTGAATATTTTGATTTTAGTAAAGAAAATTTGAGATCTGAAATTTTATATATCTGTAATTATTTAAGTTCTCAAATGTAAGTTTAAAGTGCTCGAAGATTTGAATATTCTGATTTTAGTTAAGGATATTTGAGATCTGAACTTTTATATATTTGTAATTATCTAAGTTCGAGAATGTAAGTTTAAGGTGCTCGAAGATTTGAATATTTTGATTTTAGTTAAGGAAATTACTTGAGATCTAAGACATATATTTCTAAATTTATTCAATTCCTGGAATGAAATTCTTGTCTGCTTGGATTTTTTTATCTCTGATTTATTTGAGGAAACACTTGAGATCTGACATGGGCTGTCAATCTATTGAGTATCCCATTTCTTTTAAACATATATATATATATATATATATATATATATATATATATATATATATATATATATATATATATATAAGTCCAGGCCGTGTACATGGATCTGAGATGACCGATCTATCCTATACCCTCTGGATATCTGCGTTGTCCAGATCTACATGACCTTGTCTCTATGTGTACATCCGAAGCTCGAAAGGATTAACCCTATCTTTGAATCCGCTTATCTCTGTGTTATTTTTTCCTACTATCTGTCCTATATTCATCACTTCGATGGTTGAGATATTTACCCTCTGTGTAAATCCAACATTAATCTCCGAAAAGATTAATTTTCCCTCACTACGACCGCTGACATATTCTCACCCTATGCAATCTTGGCATTAGTCTCTTTATGGAACAATGTACTAATCCTGACCACTGACATAATAACCTGTACTCTGTATTGTAAGAATTATCTATGGGTCAACACCTTAACACAGTGTGAGAAATCTCGCCTTTACTCTCTATGCAGACTTGGTGTATTATACTCAGAACCTGGTTCATTAAATCCCATACTTCATTTGTGAAGTAGATGGCTCTAAAACTATCATTTCCTCCTGTATTGACTGGTCAAATTTTTCAATCCACCCCTCTCTGATTCAAATTGATGGCATGGTATGGTAGCATAGTTTTGTTGGTACTTTTCAATTCTGGTCATCATTATTTAACCTATGCGCAAATAGCATATAATACTTATGTAAATCGATTCCCATGCCATGTCATTAACCTCGGTGTGATTTCATTCTGAATTTTTGTTAACATTTAATTTCTAAGATTTCCCATTCATTCATGAGTCATCTTAATTCACGAGGTCTCTCTTTGTCAATTCCTTTATTTTTCTTTCACTCATCTTTGTCATATTAATCAACTTAGAGTTTAAATTGAGGCAATTAATTTGAATGTCAATTCATCCCTGATATTTCACACTTCATCAGTGAGTCCCCATAGTGGCTATGCTTCACTGTCGACCTGGAAGCTCAAGCTTTATGTCCCCACCTATCTTATCGACGATATCCTTGACACGGTAAATATTGAGTTAAGACCAGTCCTCACCTATCGGCGATATCTTTGCCACGATAAATGCTGAGATTGAGGGCGTAATCCAATTCTGAAACTAGGAGGATTGAGGGCCAAGTAAGCGTTGCACAGAAAATAATGTCTCAGTGATCTTTCCGAGCTGGTAGAAAGCTTTCCACGCCAAGAAGTTGGTTGATAGCGAGACTTGAACTATGAACCAATCACATTTATTATGCTAGTGAAGCCATGTCACTAGAATAAAACTATTCATCAACACGTGTGTACGATCTAGTGAAGTGCTATGAGTGGGAATGGAGAAAGGCTTGTACCCTTTGTTAAGTGTAATTGTAAGATTGAATTTCAAGAATCATGTTTATGTTTGCAGTTACACACATTTGAAAAATGAAGTTTAATGTTTAATTTTATTTCAATTAATTTTAAATTTGAAGGATACATATATAAAGTCAATGTTTATATTAATATAGTGAAATGGTATATCTATTTGAATTGACATCTGGAGCTCGTCACCTGGCGTTTTCCAAAATATTGAGGAGGATGGTGGTTTTGGGATTGGTGGTTTAGTAGGTAGCCGGTCTTCTGTTGGACCACATTCAACCCTGGAGGTAGCTATTCTTCCATTTCAACCCAACTCTCCGTTCTGGGAAGGATCTGCTGTAGGTTTCATGCCAGAGGAACGTTGTGCAAGCATATGGGGCGTTAATGGTTTTAGTTCCTCACCTTCACCGGATCCGTTGAGTGTTGGACTTGTGGATCTTCCGGATTTCATCAACTCCTCGGGTGGTTACCATATTATTTCACCTGTGTAGGGTATCAGTGCTGAGTCGGTGGCTAGAGAGGATAAGCAGGAAAGGTTTTGTCATTTGTCTCCCCCTGGAGGTTTTGTGGCAGCAAATTTGGACTCTGCTGAGCAGCGTGGTTTCTCAAGCCCGTCCGAGGATTCAAATCAGAGGGATCGTGGCTGTGCAGTAGGTTTTGAAGGGTTGCAAGACAATGTACCACACGTGAAGAGCCGAAGGAAGTGGATTAAGAATACGGGAAAAGCTCCAAATTACACGTTCAAGGAAGACATTGGAATCCAGCAGATCGTAGGGATGGTCAAATCAGTGTTGGTGGGTTGGTTTTATGGAAAGCCGGTGAGCCACAAGAAAGTGATTCAGTGGGCCTTGGGGGCTTGGCTCGGCCATTGTGGTTATGTCCCTCGCGTAGTGGGGCTCTCTGGAGGGTGGTTCGCCTTTCATTTTTCCTCGGATGCCCATGCTCAATGGGCATTAAGATTGAAGTGGTTGATTCTTAAGGTTCCACTCCTGCTTAAGCCGTGGAATCCTTTATTCGATGCTAGCCGTGAACGTATGGATGTTATCCCGCTTTGGGTACAGATTTCGGGTCTCCCATTACACTACTGGGCCGAGGAACATTTTAGGAGCATTGGTAACCTATTGGGGACTTACCTGGATGCAGATTTCTCCTTTGCGTCAACTGCGATTAAGAAGGTTGCGAGAATTTTGGTGAGTATTAATGTTAGGGAAGGGTTATATGAGGGCATGGATTTGAAATGGGGGCCTTACACTTTTGAACAAACTTTGGACTATGAAAATGTGCCATTCCATTGTAGACGGTGTCATGAATATGGACATCCGGCTATCGAATGCCCTATGCCTGTTCGTATGAAGTTTAGAAATACTCTGAAGCGCCGGATTGTGGAAAAGGAGGCTGGTGTGACAATGAAAGATGTTGCTAAGGGTCAGCAAGAGTTTTTTCGTTCTGATGTGGAGGTTCCTTCGGTTGTTCGTTCTGATGAGGAGGTTCCTACGGGTGATGAGGAGGCAGTTGGCATAGTGGTGGAGGATGGTACTGTCCCGAATGTGGGTGCTATCGTGGTCATAGAAGAGCCCAAACCTTCTCAGCCACAAGTTTCAGCTCAGGAGGGATCTTTGCTCTCTTTTCTTCGGTCACTGGACATGGCAGCAGGTTCTTCTTCTATTTCCTTATCAAATCCTTCCTTCAGTTTTTTTATTAAAAACTTTTCTTTTCCAGGCTTGGATTGGGTGGATGGGTTTAGGAATCTTCATATATCCCCACAGTTGTTGTCACCCTTTTCGGTCCCTTTGTGTTATGTGGATTCACCCCCTGTTGTGGATCCTCTGCTTTCAGATTGTTCCCCGGTTATTAACCCTGTTGATTCCCCAGAACATCTGACTGCACCTTCTAAGCCTTCTTCACCCATTGGTTCCTCAGAGTCTGGTTATTTTCCGCGTTCTATGAATAAGCCATCAGCTGGGGGGTTAGGGAAATAGAATACTAAACCCCCCAAATCCAGAGGTAGGAAGGACTTCATCTCTCAAGCTAAGTCTCGATCCTACTCAGATATTAGGAACGGTAAAAAAATTTCTATTGAGAGGGCACTTAGAGTGGTGAATGCCCATAAGGAAGGGTTCTGATGAAGATTATGTCCTTTAATTGCCGAGGTCTTGCTGGTCACTCAAAAAGACCTACACTGCGTCAGATGTTGCAACTGGAACATCCTGATATTTTGTTATTTCAAGAAACTATGTGTAGTGGTGATGAAGCTATTAGTAGACTGAATTTATGGTTCTTGGGCTGGTGTTTTGAGGGCTTGGATGCTAGGGTTCGCTCCGGAGGTTCGGCGATTGGCTGGAATGAAGCTAAGGTTTGTGTCTCCTCTCTCTGGGGAATGCATTCGGTGTTAGGCATGGCTTGTAAGTCTTTGGAATTTGACAGAGTTTTTACTATTGTAAACATTTATGGACCTTATTGTGATAGAGAATCGTTTTGGACTACCCTATTGGATAGATATTTGCTCAAGGGAGATTCTACGATCCTGGGAGGGGATCTCAATTTTTCTCTAGGGAAAGCAGAGATTTGGGGGCCTCACGCTCAAGTGGATCCCCTATAAAAAAAATTTATTCAGAAATTTTCAGAAGGCAATTGGATTGATGTGGAGCCTGTATGTTTGAAGCCATCCTGGAGAAACAAGAGAGTTGGTATGGATAGAGTGGCAAAAGGTTGGATTGTTTCCTTATTTCTGAACAGATTGTGGAGTCTCTTTTCTATGTTAGGCAATGGATAGGGTCGGGAGGATGTTCAGATCATGAATCGATTTTTATGGAGTTGAAGGAAGGCCCTATCAAACCTCCTGCGCCCTTAAAATTTAATAAGGTTTGTCTGGAAGACCCAACCTTTTTTGAGCTATTTCACCATCATTGGATCCCTTACCATCCGGGGTCTGTCCATACTACAGCCTTTCACTTTGATAAGAACATCAAATCACTCAAGGAACCTATTAAATCATGGGCCGCAGATAAGAGGAGTAGGGATGGCAAGGCTCTCAAGTCTATTGAAGAGGAAATTTCTTCTATTTTTTATGGAACGGGTGGTGGATACTGCTCTCAGGAAATGAAGGATCATCTTGTACAACTGGTGGATAAGAGGAACAGGATCCTTTTGCAGAATGAAGAGGCTTGGAGATTGAAAAGTAGGGCCATTTGGCTGGAAAGTGGGGATGATAATTCCAAGTTTTTTCATGCATACGCTAAAGGCCAAAGATCTGTCAACACTATCTGGAGCCTTGAGGATTCTGATGGAAATTCTCAGTCCACATTTGATGGTTTGGTCGAGGTTGGGGTTAATCATTTCCAGTATCTTTTCAAAGCCAACAACAGAGTGAACATTGAAGAGGTCATCAGGGTAGCTCAACTTTTTCCTCGGTTTGTTGAAGGGGATGATAACAGGATGTTGATGGACAGCATTACGGGGGACGAACTGAAGGCTGTTTTGAATAGTTCTCAGAAGGACAAGAGCCCTGGGCTTGATGGATGGATGATTGAATTTTTTATAGCTCTTTTTGATATTATTGGTGATGATCTCTTACAGCTTGTTGAGGATTCTAGATAGGAAGGTAGAGTCCCAGCTAGCATTAACTCCACTTTCATTGCTCTAATTCCTAAAGTGGACACTCCTTCTAATCTTAATGATTTTCGGCCTATCTCCTTATGCAACTATGTGTATAAGATTGTAACTAAAGTGATCGCTCATAGGCTCAAACCTATCCTATCTACACATATCTCAGAGGAGCAGTTTGGGTTCCTTGAAGGGCGCCAGATCCATGAAGCAATTGGAATAGCTCAGGAAGGCTTACAATGTATCAAAACCAGAAAGCTGAAAGGAGCAATACTAAAAATTGACCCATCAAAGGCATATGACAAGGTCAATTGGCTTTATATTCATCTTATGCTAACACATTTGGGGTTTGAGATTGGTTTCATACGGTGGATCATGAGCTGTATCTCCACTGTTTCTTTCTCTGTTTTAATGAATGGAGCGGTGACCCCCTTCTTTCACTCTGGACGTGGCCTGCGTCAGGGATGTCCACTGTCTCCCTTGTTATTCTTGCTGGTGGCCGAGAGTTTGAGTAGGGCTATTAAGGAAGCTAAAAGAATGGGTGACTTTGAAGGGATCTTGGTGGCACCTGCAATCTCACTTTGACATCTACTTTTTGTGGATTACATTATGATCTTCTGCTCAGGTTCAAGCAGGGAAGCAGTTAAACTTAAAGAAATTCTGGATCTCTTTTCCCTAGCAACTGGAATGGAGATTAATGATGGGAAATCCTCACTTACTATTTCTCTCTTGTGTGAGGAGGAACTACACACTTACACCAATCTGTTTCCCTTCATTCTTCTTACCCTTTCTGAAGGGTTAAGATACCTTGGCTTCAATTTAAAGCCTAATGACTATTTGAAACAGGACTGGGTATGGATTTTGGAAAAGTTTGAAAAAAGGTTAAAAAGATGGAGCTTCAGGTGGCTCTCTCGAGCTGGTAGGTTGGTATTGGTTAAGTCAGTGCTGGAAGCTATTCCAGTGTATTGGATGTCTCTAGCATGGATTCCAAAGGGCATTCTTGAAGTTGCTAGGAAAATCTATTTCAGATTGTTGTGGAATGGCAAGGAGGATGCACATGTGACTCCCTGGGTGAAATGGGAGAGAATCGCAACTCCAAAATCTTTGGGTGGGTGGGGACTAAAAAACATATTTCATTTCTCTAAAGCATTGGCAGCTAAGTGTGGATGGAGGTTAATCATATCAGGGGGCTTCTAGGCAAGAGTTATGATTAAAAAATATATTGAACTTGATTCAATGTAAGATTGGATTAGGTCTCCTCACAAGTCACATAAACGGGGGTATGTTATTTGGAAAGCTTTGGTTTCCTCGTTTCATGTTATTGAACAAAATCTAGTCTAGGATGTTGGCAATGGGAAGAAGTTGAGGATTAGACGAGATCCTTGGGTGGGATGTGAAGCACAACACTTACTGTCAGCAGGGCTGATTGAGGAGTTGAGGCAGAGGGATATTATTGTTCTCTATCAATTGGTGGATTTGGAGAATGTCTGGATGGGAAGCCCAATTTGGAGGAGAGCGGATACCTTTGGATTAGATGTGGTTAAGGAGAATGAACATAGACTGTACTTGAGGGATCTCAGTAGGGATCAAATTTTCCTTAAAGAAGAAGACGAAACTTTGGTATGGGATGGGGATCTCTCGGGTAATTATACTCCTAAATATGGTTATCAGTGGATCAGTGAGAACTTTGTGGACAGAGAGTAGGTATGGTGGTGGAAAACTCTATGGAGAATTCAGTTCCCACTCAAGGCTATAATATTCATGTGGTGTTTCTTGGCCAACAAGATCCCGACATGGGATTTTTCGCAAAGAAGAAGTCTTCAAGGTGCTAGCAGGTGCTACCTGTGTTATCAGAATGAGGAAAATGTTCTACATTTGTTTCTCCACTGTAGCTTCATCTCATAGGTCTAGAATGTCGTGTCTATAATTTTAAAAGTAAACTTCCATTGGGATGGGAACACCCTTAAGGAGGCTTGGAGCCGGTGGTCACATAATCCTGCATTTGCAACTTTTAAAGCGCTCCCTCCTATTGTTATCTGGGGAATTTGGCTCTCACAGAACAATTGTTTGTTCTCTAACAAGAAGGGACTTCTAGCTTTAGTGGCTATTAACAGCTGTAGCATTTTTTAAGCTCTCAAGCATATCAAACATGCTACTATTCCTAGAAATATATAACCGGTGGATATTGATCGAACTCAGTCGTGGGGTTTCTTTGATGGGGCTTGTCAAAATGAACTATGTGGGGGAGGGGCTCTTCTTTGCATGTCTCCTACTCATTTTTATGTGATGTCGTTTGGATTTGGGAGGGGGACCAATAACTGGGCTGAGATTCTCAGTCTTAAGTTACTTATCTCCTTTGTTGTGGAACACTCTGTCAGTAATATTTGTGTGTTTGGGGACTCATTGAATGTGGTAAAGTGGTTCAATGGCTATTATCAGTGCAACAACCGGAGGATTGCTGCTGTTTTGGATCAAATTCAGAATGTCTCTTACACCTTTGATACTTTCAATTGCAGGCATATATTTCGGGAAAATAACGCAGAGGCGGACAAAGCCTCGAAGGAAGGGCTGCTGCTAGGAATCGGAATTTGGAAAATCAATGAATTTAAAGATGGGGTTGGCTGGGAACTGTTTCACAGGCCGTTCATTGAATGATGTTATGATATGCTACTTGAAGTTTGCTGAACTTCAAGTTATTACAGGGGAACAATTGGATGGATAACTGTAAATTGTTGGCATTTCTCAGTTTATTTTTCTCTTTAAAAAACTTGTACAGGCAGGCTTATATTATTTTTTTGAAAAACTATACAATTATGATTACAGGGACTAAATATATCGTTGTATAAGATGTTAATGCTCACGCGGTGAGAACATCACTGCATATTTTAGATTGAAGCTTGAAGCTAGATTTTGTTGCTCCATTTTCCACTCTAACTGAGTGATGATGATCAATGTAATTTCGTACTCTTAAGGATGAAATGAAATTACGCTTTTTTTCCAGGAAAATAAATAAATAAATAGTGAAATGGTATATCTATATGAATTGATATAAATTGAAAAATGTAAACAATAGTTGTTTAGGTTCAATGTATTTATTCTTTATAATGATACATATATAAACTCACTTTTTTATTAATATAGTGCAATGGTATATCTATTTGAATGGATGTAAATTGAAAAGTGTAAACAATAGTTGTTTAGGTTCAATGTCTATATTACTTATCAATGATAAACATATAAAGTCAAATTTTATATTAATATAGTGCAATGGTATATCTATTTGAATTGATATAAATTGAAAAGTGTAAACAATAGTTGTTTAGGTTCAATGTCTACTTTTATTAATTGATTTAAAATCGAAGGATATATATTAATTATTTATATATATCCCAATGGTATGTTGCACCGAATTGGTATATTTTGCAAGATGTATACAATCATTAGGTAGGTTAATGTTTATGTTCAAGATTTATATTCTTTTGTAACTAATTGAGAATTTGAAGGATATATATATAAAGTCAATGTTTATATTTATATATTGCAATGGTATATTTATTTGAATTAACATAAATTAAAAAATGTAAACAATAGTTGTTTAGGTTCAATAGCTATGTTCTTTATTAATTAATTTAAATTAATTAATTTAAATTTGAAGGACATAAATATTAACTATTTATATCTATATAGAATCCCATGATATGTTGTAGTTAATTGATATAAATTGAAAGAGGTGTAATAAATGTTGAAGGATACATATAATAATATAACTCAAATGATTATACTCTACTCTAACGATACCTATTAGAAGTATATATATAAAGATTGTTTATATATATAAAGTGCAGATGTCTCTACTTTTAGTTGTACTCATATTAACTATTTTATGCATCAATGAACTTTTGTGAAGAGCCCAAAGAGCCCAAATAATTTATAGGGTTAGTTATAAAAAATAAAAATAAAACACTTATCGACATAAGAGTCGGACGAGCCTAGGGTTTTAACGCCTAGGGTTTACTCTTAAGCCATCTTAATGGTGGTTCCTTTCAATAGATAACCGGTATTTTGCAAAGAAATATTAAAGTGATCTTGTGTGTATTTGATTTGTCTATATAATTAAATAGTTGAATCCCCTTCTCTTTCTGTAATATATGAATTTGTTTAATTTATATTTTTTTTATAGGGATTCTCTTTGTATTTTCAATTCGTTTAAATAGTTAAATAGTCAATTCCATCCTTGTACTACTTCTGCAATGGTATGAATTGTGTAATCTATACGTTTGGCAAGGATCCTTCCTCGATTGGCATGGATTTAGTGTATTTCTTTCACCATTAATATTCGATAGTTGAAATAGTTAAACTTATGCATTTATCCATCCAAAATAATTCTGTGTGTAAGATATTTCTAAATACAAATACATCTATATATTAACAAAGGGTATTATCACTACTTAGAATCAACCTGAATATTAATGTTAAAAACTCCTTGTTTTATAATACAAAAGATCGAAATATTATTCTGAATGAAAAGAAACACTATACCGCAAATTAGAATATTTAACTTTAGTATGTGAATAATAAATGCAGTTCTTTAATAGCATTTATAGTTAATAACTACAACAGAACCAACTTTATAAGGCTTCAAACTATAGATTTTTAATAACAAATTAAATGAACAAGAATAATAGCTGCAAAGCAGCTAGTCCCTGCCTTAAAATTATGTATTAAAATATTATGTCCAAAATATAATATATACAATAAAATTGAAGAAAATGTTTAGTTTCATATATTATATGAACTTGTGACAATTATTTTACCAAAATAAAATATAAATACCATAATACCATGAAATTATAAAGATGTTAATATTGTATATTATATAAACTTGTGAAGAGTTTTTCATGTCCATGTCAAATTTATTTCATAATATATTTTTTTTAAATGGTGTTGAGCATGTTGAGACACATGTTTTTATTTTTGAAATTTATTATAACAATATTGATTAGAGAAGAAAGCATGAAAGATAGAAAGTGAAAATCTAAAGTTTTAAAGATAAATGAAAATAAAAAACATAAAAAAAAGTGAGAAAAAAAATAATCATAATTAAAAGAAGATCTCTTGTTTGAAATATATAATTATAAAAAAACATAAAACATGGTAAGAATTAAAATCTTAATTAATATTTGAAAAAAATCAAATTTTCTCACATATTTAAATATAAAAATAATTTAATTTAATTATATTATTTTTAATTACATAAATTTTAAAAAATCTACATAAGAATAATATACATTCATCTCCAATCCCAATCCTTTCACTTATATCTCAAATTCAATGAATAATATACATTCATTTCCAACAATATAAATTCATCTACTTTCTTATGATCACATCATTACTACAGTAATTTAAAACACTAAATGCTTTAACATTGGACTAAATGATATAATGCAAATTGATCTAGTTATTTTCTTAGTGACCTCGCTGTGATGCAAGTTGTTGTTCTTACTCACCTATTAGACTTCTCATTATTAAAGCACCACCCTTCATCCTATTAGTAAATTGATATACGGATGCATCTTATTAGTAAATTGATATACAAATGCGTACTTTCGGGATAGTTATGAAGAACTTTTTATAATATTGAATGTTGAGTGGAGTCATTCTTAAATATTATTTCAGCACAATCTAAATTTGAAATTAGAGAGTATGGTTATTTCAAATATTTTGAATATTAAGATTTCGAATTTTATCAAATGCATTTTTATAAATTAATAATTTAATGTAACAATAAAATATTATAATGGAGTTATTCTTTAAATATTATTTCAGCACAATTTTAAATTTGAAATTAAAGGTTATAATATATGGTTATTTCAAATATTTTCATTAAAAACTAGTATTCATAAATATTTACATTTTGAAATTATAAATTTCAGGAGCTAATTAAGATATTTATTTTTTAGTATGAAATTAATTTACATATTTATATTTTACTAATTTGTATAACCCATTCACCTCTGGTAAATTATTAAAAGCTAAAATAGCTGGCATATATGTTAAGTTTTGTGTTGGTTTTCATTCCCAAATATGGATAAATATCATATATTATCGTACTGTAGCGTTGAAAAACAAATTATATTCATTTTTCTCGGTATGCAGGAAACAAACTTATATAACTGTCAAATGGGTAAAGCCTTCTACACATTGCCATCTTACATAGTTGGAATAGGAAATTGTGGGGCAAGCATACATAGGGTTAATAGCATTTTAGAAGATGAATTAGGTATTACACTGTAAAAAGTAGAGTATCGGAAGCTTTAATATTCTTTAATTGTAATATCAATTGTAAATTGAAATCAATGTTTTTTATCTGGATGATCCATATGGAATAATGTTTTAATTATTTTATGTAAAAGACTTTGTTTATCAATTTACGAACTATGTGTTGGTTACATGATATAACTATTATTGCTCCTCGAAATCACAATTGGTTTGAGTAAATTCTATAATTATAGAGGTTGAAAGCTACCAGATCGTTATCAATCCCAAATGGTTTGAGTAAATTCTATAATTACATAGGTTGAAAGCTACCAGATCATTATCATATGGAGCCAACTTTGGCATAAGTGTCTTTCTTTACGGATTTATGGCCCATGCAAATTGAAAACTCTAGCCCCGGATTATCCAAACTCTACCCATTACCAGCCATTCCCTTTTGTTAAATTGTACACACATTCCTCGACCGTAAGAGCTGCTTCTAATTTGTGGGTAATATTTCTACGTGTTAGTGTTTTGGAGACTCCATCCCCACAGTGTTTGTCGATTTGCAATTAAAAATAAGTTAATAGATTTTCAGCCATAAACCAAAGCCTTGAGCAAACAACCTTCGCGTGGCAGTTGCACAATGTTGGATTTTAACAAGTGGCATCAGGTCTTAAACATGTGGTCGTAATAACAATTGCTAGAGTTCCTCACTCACTAGATTGCAAACGTGGAAAAACGAATTAGATCCTTAACGAGCTACGAGCTAGATGATGCAACATTTAGCCTTGTCCTGGATACCACCGTCCGGGAAGGTTTAGACTTTCGCATTCCACCGCTCCTCAGATAAGGAAGACGAGAGGAAAAGATTAGTGGTTGCCAAGGTTGGGTTATACATAGTTAAGTTGCTTACTTCAGAGGGAAATTTTCAGTTAAATGATTAGGATTTGTGACTGCTAGCTAATAATTTGGAAGGAATGACATTGGATATCAGCTTAAAAAGTTATGTTGCTGATCTGAGTAAGCCCATAGTCTCTGCACATGGGAGACTATTTTCAAGAAGATAGTAGGTTGGTCGGCATTGGCAGACAAGTTTAATGTTCAGAACAAAACTTGCCAACCTAGTCTTATTTCCATTCCCTTGCATCTTTACTTGCAACTAGATATGTAATTGGAGAATATGTCAAGCAATACAGGGGAGAATCTATCAAACCACACAGAGTAAAGTTTAAAAGCTAGCGATTTTTTATGAAAGTAAGTCTAAATTCTTCCTTCAATCCATGTCGTAATTGTAAAGCTGAATATCGAATTAAATCCAAAAGACCAAGACCTTGCCTATGACTGTTGTTTTCCATAGCATTTCACAGGCATGCACATATATAAAAAAATACAGGGTATACAAATTTATGACAACTTTTAAGTCTGCAATGAATTCAATTTTAATACCCTACTTTAGGAAGTTTGTCCTTGTATTTTTTTATTACATTCAAACCTGGGAGGAACACTTGGTACACCTGGATATAGTTTTGGAAAATTGACAACAGCAGACTTTTTTGCCAAGCCAAAAAGGGCAAGTGCAAGTTTGGGTTGCAAAAAATTAAATATTTGGGACATCTAATTAGTAATGCAAGAGTCGAGATGGATTAAACTAAGGTCCAATCCATTCAAGAGTGGCCTACCCAAAAGACCTTTACTCAGCCGCGAGGATTCTTGGGTTTATTTTTACTATAGAAGATTCATACAAGGATTCTCTCATCTTGCAGCATACAGGGTATACAAATTTACGTGTAGGCACTCTATTCTACCCCAAAGACAGGAGATTATTTCTTCCATGCACTGATCCTCCTCTATTCTATTCCAAACCATATTTAATGACCTCAAACATTTAATTGCTTCTCATTCATATTTTTCCATTATTTATCTATTTTATTATTGTGCTTATGTTCTAGAAATAAAACGCAGCTATAGAAATTAATCTATGTATTTTTAGAATCTTGATGTACCAAGTCATTGCTAAAGAGCAAGAAATTCAATTACTGCATAGTTAAACCCATAAAACTAGAGCCAAATCTTCAATGAACAGAGATGACTAGTAACCAAATTTCTCGAAACCACAACGTTCCGAGTAGAAATGAGAAGGTTGGTTCATGTAAAATAAAATATTTACTACCATTTCTTGTCCGTCGAACATTGTTGAGCCATGGTTGAGATACTGCCATCTCCCCGCCATGAAATGCTTCTCCATGTGCGGATTCGGGAGCCTCTACCTCACGATGCCATTTCCATTGCCACCTTCGAAACTACCACATCCTCCAGAAGGGTTACGAATTTGATGAAGAGCAAGTCTAGGCTGGGTGGGTTTGGCAGGCTTCTTTAAGCCTATGTATTGTCTTGAAGACCTTCATCTAACATGCGGATTGTCTAGCAAAATTTTATGGGCAACACGGCCTCATCGTAATGCAGATATACTTGTTGGTCCTCCTCCTTCTCATGAGTTAATGTACACAGATAACCTAAAAAGAGGCCACTAGGTTGCCCAATAAGCATAATATAATGTCATGTCCAACTCCAGTGCACCGTTGAAAAATATAGTTGTATCAAAGGGACCCTGAATCAGAAATATCTTGGACCTTCATTTTGAGTACCTGTATCTATGGAACTATCAGTTTTGTAAACGATGGTTGTTTTCAGCTGTTTTAATATAAATACCAAAACCGTTTCTATTCAAAAACAATGTACATTCACTCTTCAATTGCTTCTAATCGCATGCTAAACAATAAAATTGAGAATCAGGTCTTTTGTATAAGAATCAACCACGTACCCATATCCAACTTTTCCTATTAAAGAAAACTTTTGCTCCAAAAATCAAGATTATTCCAACTGAACTATCTATAAAAATGGGTAAGAATATCAACTACTTTTTGTTATACATCTGAGATTAACCTATAACAAAAATTGGCATACATGATACTGAAGAGTCAAGACGTTCACTAAATTAACAGACCCGTTTGGCTTCTACAAAGCATGTTTAAGTTGATCTCATTACAAAATTGCCTCCTTCGTCGTTGTATTCTGTAATTTCAAAATATTAATCAAGAGAGACCTTCAGATATAAATACTCAACAGGAAATTACCTCGATATGTGCCTGTGACGAGGGCATGTTACGGTTGTCGGAAAGTGAGGCCATCACGCACATGATGGCCAAAATAGTCACACTGAATGTAAACAGGGCATTTTCCCTATACGCAAATGAATGCATCTTTCAATTTTGGCCTCCGAGAGCCCCGATTCGTTTCAGTTTTTCCCTCCGAGAGCCCCAATTCGGTTCAATTTTGGCCGGCAAGAAACCGGATAACCCTAAAATGCAATAACAAAACCCATCATACTGAGACACAGTGGCCTGTAATTCACGTCCATTTAATATTCAATGTGGCCACCATGAAGACCTGGCTGTCATATCGGAGTCTGTAAGCTGGGAGAGAGTAATAAAGCTGGGAGAGAGTGGTGAAGCTCACCATTTTCCAAAGCCTTTGATAGAATTGAGTCAAGTTCCTTGGGTCGATTTCGAGGAACCCTGGCTATGGAGTCCACTAACTGTATATCCTTCATCTAGGCGCCAGCCCCAAAATAACAAGTCAATTAAACAGTAAACATAAAAATAGATCCAGAAAGTCTGCTTCTCTGCTCTAAGACTGGTGCTCTGCTCTGGAGATTGGATTTCTATCATACAAATCTATCCCTCGAGGTGGGAGAAGGGAAGGCATTTGCTCCCAGTATTCATGTGGCACTAAAGCTATTATCGCACTGCACGGAGTAGATTTAGTTGTATTCTAACTAATAATTAACTAAAGATGCAGTTAGTTTCCTGCTGTGCATTTTGTCCAAATAAATTCAAGCTTAGTGCACTAATACTAAATAAGTCACACTGAGGGCGTTGATTCCAACCCCAGCTTTCATCAAATGTATCCGTGCTAAAGACGGGGGATTAATAAAGTCGTATCCGTGGGTAGATATGGTACATTGCTCCGAGCATATTTGTCACTTCAAACAGATATCATTCAATTCAAGAACTTAAATGTTTGGACAATGTGGGCATATTCGTAGATGTTTGAATGTCATTAGCATAAATGTTTGGACAATGTAGGCATATTTGTAGATGTTTGAATGTCATTAGCAGAGCTCGGCACATCAGATCAATGAATGGATGTATTGTCAATGGCCATGGCCAAAAAATAGTAAAAAAAACAGTAACATTAAATGATAATTAATGACAACATAGTACATGTACCAAGTGGCAATGCTAGAAAAAAAGTTAATTTTTCTTTTTTAAATGATTTTTTTTTTAATTTCTAACAATTATTTCTCACACTAGAGGTATTTAGCCATTTCAATGTACTCCACCAATTGAAAATAAGAAATAACTAATTTCAAAAAATATTTTCTTGTTTTCAAATTATTAAAAAATTGTATAAATTATTAAAAAATATGAAAAATTT
Organism: Larix kaempferi; assembly: GCA_027924585.1. Lineage (NCBI taxonomy): Eukaryota > Viridiplantae > Streptophyta > Pinopsida > Pinales > Pinaceae > Larix > Larix kaempferi. The sequence continues at coordinate 16,364,307 of BSBM01000136.1, forward strand.
ATAAAACATTACCAAAACATTGTAATTTTTATAAATATTAATAGAAAGTCAAACTATGTCGAAGACCGATCGATCGCTATAATCCCTGCCTTGGCAGGGACTAATAAATTCCATAAGAAAACTCTTAACTACTAAGCACATGATAGAGATAGAAAAACTAGCATATATATTCAATACTATAGCATTGGGAAACCACTTTCACAGATTCACGATCCACCAACCATAGGCACATTCTCACAGCAATGGCCACCCCCGAGCTATTCGTACCGTTGGCGACTCCTAAAGGAATTCTCTCTTGTCATACTCAACACTCTCAACATTGTTATCTCAATATATCATTTTGCACACAATCAGCCTCACACTTTTCTCTTAGCTCTTCTTGGTTATAACCCCCTTGAAGGCGTCCCCTCATTCGCGTTTAAACTCTCTCCTGCCTTTGTCACTCAGTGGAGAAGCAGTTAGGTTTTCTTTGGGTATCTTGATTCAAATTTAAAATAGATAATTGTGTTGAGCTCAACATATGGCAAAATGAGAATATTATATTTTTTCTTTTTTTTCTCATGTTGTGCGAATTTATTACTCTTGGTTATATGTTCAATGTCTTTCTTGAAAATTATATTAATCAAATCTGCAAATACATATAATCAGTATCTCAATTTCATAAAACATTATCACCAAAATAATTTGGTGTTCATGTATCATAATTACATTTCTCAAATTCTAGTAAATAAATAAAATAAAATGCAATAATAAAAATACATAAATTCTAACTTAGGGGATATTACAGATACAAAGCCCTAATTAAGAGAAAAAAAATGAACTATATAACTAAAAAGCAGGAAAATGTTTTACGCCTCTCTAAGGTAGCTCCTAAGAAATTCTAGAGGGCAAATTCTAACTAGTAAAACTAAAGATAATAGTACGATTCCTTTAAAACAATCGAATTATTATTTTAAAAAGCTTTGCGAATCCTCAGATGTCATAGATAACATTTGAACCTTCCTTACAATAAAAGACATTTTTTTGTTAGAAGATATTGATTTTCGGGTTAAGCACCTATCAAATGGAAAATCTAAGGACATTGAAGGATACCAAGCATAAATATTAAAAATTGGAGGGCATGTCCTCATTCCTTACATCCAAAAACTCTTCAATCTAGTGGTCAAGCAAGGTTTTTGTAATCCTTTCACTCAAAGCCTCATTATTCCTATCTTTAAAAGCGGTGATAAAAATAACCCTTCTAATTATCATACCATTATGATTAGCCCTATCTTAGCCAAGATTTACGATATCAGTTTAGAAAAGAAAATTAGCATATGGCTAAATGGTCTTTAGAAGGCATCACTCTACCATGGACCACCTCATTACGCTTAGGATCATTACAGAGGAATGTCGTAATAGTAAATACAATCTCTTATTTTGCTTCATGGAATTTATGAAACCTTCTGATATGGTTCCTATAAATAACCTGTGGAATAGATTAGAAGGGCTAAAGGTTCCTTTCGAGTTAAGAGTTTCCACGATAAGGTTGTACGAGATTGTCATTCCAAAATTTAAGACCGTTGAGGGGTGGTCGAAAGATATTAATTGTAATATTGGAGTTAAGCAAGGTTTCCCCCTCTTTCCTACCCTTTTCGGCATATACATCAATAATATAGAATGCTGTTTAGAAGAATTAGGTTGCACTGGCATGACCTTAGTTGGGATAGTCATCATCCTCCTTTATGTTGATGATATTGTTTTTATGGAAAGGTGTCCCTTTGAACTTGATAAGCAATTTAGAATTCTCAATGATCTCTTCTCTAATATGGGTATGACTGTTAACACCAACAAAACAAAATTTATGAATATCAAGTCCAAGAAGGTCCCTTACGCTAATTTTATATATGAAAATATCAACTTGGAGGAAGTGTATTCTTACTAATATCTCAGAATTGATATTCATCACAAGCTCACCTAGAACTATAGCATTGAGAAAAGGATTAACGGAGGGTGGAAAGCTTATTTTGGTCTTGAAAACAATTGTAAGTCAGAAAACCTTGTGATGTAAGATAAGAACAAATTACTTTTTGAAACTCGTCACTCTCATTATCGTGTACGGTTGTGAAGTATGGGGTTGTGACAACTCTAGAGAATATTGGAGAAATATTGAACAAATCCATAATCATTTCATAATATATAACCTCAAAATTAAAAGAAATACACCCAACCCTATTCTCCTACTAGAAGTGGGTCTTCCCCCCATCGAGAGCATTGCTATGACTAGGTACCTTATGTGCAAGTACATGATAAATAACATGGGAAACTAGATACTTCCTAAAATTGCTTTAAATTCTAGTCAACACCACCTACGACTCAATAGAGGTTGGTATAAAGATGCCATGGCTTGGTTAAACCACTGGGGGATTGATGAAAATGTCAATTTGCAAAATATCAATAACATTAAAAATATTATTAGAGGTTAAAAGAAAATTAAGACACTTAAAGAGGTCACTAACCCTAATCCGGAAGATCAAAAGTATCTCTCTGTTTTAACTAGTTCGAAGAAGAAAATTAATATATCCAAGATATGAATGAACTCTCATGAGCTTCATAGTGAAATAAGATGCTATAAAATTCCTAAAACACCATGGGTGAAAAGGATTTTTCATCTCTGTGAAACTATGAGTATTGAGGATGAAAGTCACTTTCTCTTAGAGTACCCTATGTACACCCACATTATATCGGCGTTTCATAATCTTTTCTACAATACAAACCTCCCTAACCTTCTAACATGTCAAAACTATGGTGACCTAGGAATGCTTCTTTAGGCTAAGCTTTTTTAGCATAGGAATTTGACAGCAATCAAAGTAATATTTTCTCTTAAGGTCCAATAGACCAAAGTTGGTCTCAATGGACATTAACCACCAACATTATATTATTTATTTATATTTAATATTTTATTTATTTATATCTTTCTTTTACAAAAAAATATTTTCATTATTTATAATAATAATAATAATAATATCTCACCAATCCTTTCCCGTAGGTTGGTCGTCAACTAGCATCACCATATTAATTAATATTTTGTTTAATAATACATCAATCACCGACATTATTATTCATTTGTCTGACTTAAATATTGTTGTCAATCAACGTATATTAACCATATTATTAATTAATATGGTTATGCTGGTAACTAGGGAAGAAAATTCATAGGCTTAACTACATTACTCAAAAGAAAGTAATATTATTCATTGAATGAAATTATGTACTCTCAACTATATTATTCGTACTTGCATTATTTTCATGTAAACCCATGCCATAATGACATGGAGTATTGTTATCCATTACAAGAAATTCCATCTCAACTATATTATTTATTGTTACATTATATTAAAATTCCAAAATATTCACATAAGAAACTCCATAATATCAACTATATTGATAACACATAATAAAATTCCATAATACCAATACTTTGTTATTTACAAGATGAAATTCTACAACATTATCGTGTACAAATCTACATAGTAGTAACATGTTAGGAACCCGTGTCAACCCTTCTCTTTACTATGTTAGTATATTGTTGTTGGACGCATATGCTTTGTAAGTCGTCCCGTAGTATTTGTTGATCCATAGTTTATATTAGCCCATAGTATTGACCCATAGTATTGGACGCATATGCTTTGTAATTCGTCCCGTAGTATTATATGTCCCATGGTTTTGACTCATAGTATTGGGCATAGACTTAGTATATAAGTGTGTGTTGGGGTCATTGAAGGACCGTGAAGTTAATTGTATTGAGCTTGCTCAAAGGAGGTTGCCCCCTCGAAGTGGCCCGTGATCAATATAAAAGTGATTCTGAGTTCTGTTATTTTTGATATCTTGTGTATTTGCATTAATTAATTATTGCAGGTTCTTCACATCTGGTATCAGAGCACTTTCTTGGGCTCGTTGGGTGGAGTTTCTGCCAAATTTTTTTTCGCATTTGTTGCAAGTTCGGATCTGGGGATAACCCCTATCCACTTAATTGTGGGAAGTACTTGGGCATAAGCCCTAAAACTCATTGTGAGGAGTACCACAGGAACACCAAAGTAGTTGTCCCATTGAGAGGACATGCTAGCGAAAAGGGCAACAACCCCTACTTGATTGATTAGTTCCCACCCGTGAGGTAAACCAAGAGCTGTCGTTTGTGGCAAAGCGATTATCAGCTTTACCTGAGCCATGGAGTGAGGGGTACTGCCCCAATACACAAGCTGTCAGATAGCATTGGTGGCCGAGTGAATCCCCTGAACCGATAGGAAGCCGCACATACCTGGGGTCCATATCTATTTTCAGTTGAACTATTGCCGATCACTTCCGCTCCAGATCCAACCGTTTCAGATCTATTCTGAAATTCGTTCCAGATCCAGCCATTTTTTATCCCTTCCGCGCTGTTGCAGATCCATCTGTTGCGGATCCCTTCTGCACCGCTGTTGTCAATCCATTTTTGGGGAAAAAAAGAGAGTATAAAATTATGTTTTTCGGCCATATATCCCTTGTTTCAAATCTGTTTTCCCTGAAACTTCACTGACATCCCTGCAATCCCATTTTGCATATTTCATTCTTGAAGACCCTATCCCAAATTCCACTTCCCAAGACCAAAAATCCCACATTTGTCTATTTTTAGGTTTTCCATAACTCCTTCAATTTTAACCCAAACGCCTTCAAATTTTGCCACCATGTTCCTTTCCTAATTCTACTTCTTTGTCTCTCTCTATCAAATTTTCTCGTTCTTTCACCCCGCTTCTGAAATCCCCATTTTTTGCTTCCCTGTCCATCAGAAAGTGTCCAAAACCTAGTCAAACCCCAATTACCCATCCGAGTTTTTCCCAAATCCAAATCTTCCCTTACTAAATAAGCTTTTGTTTGTGTTTTTCTATCCATTCCCCCCCCCCCCCAAAAAAAAAAAAAAAAAAAAACTCTTGGTTGTGGTTGTCACCCGCGCAGGAGAAAAAACCATGGAGGAAGCACTTACAGCCATCCAAACCAAACTCCAAGATCTGGATGAAAAATTTCTCAGCCTCCATCTTCAGCATTCAGCCATGAACAATAACTGACAACCAGAATCTTTTGCAGCCACCAAGTTCTCTTCTTCCAGCAATTTTCATGTGCCAAAGCTTGATTTTCCTCGCTTCAATGGTACTGATCTGACTAGATGGATATACCGAGCAGAACAATATTTCAGTCTGCATAATACTTTTGATGTCCAAAAAGTTCCACTTGCATCCTTTCATTTGGAACAAGAAGCCCTTCAATGGTACCGTTGGTACATCAAAGCTCATCTCAAGCCAAACTGGACAGATTTTTGCCAACTCCTTTTGCCACGATTTGGTCCTAGTGCTTTTGATGACTTCACAGGAGCACTCACTAAACTTCACCAAATTGGCACAGTGAGAGAGTATCAGACAGAATTTGAGAAACTGGCCAATCACACAGAAGGATTGTCTGATGAATTCTATAGGAGTGGTTTTATCAGTGGTCTCAAGGATGAAATCCGCTCAGAGGTCAAAATGTTCTGTCCCAACACAATGATGGAAGTCCTAGGGTTGGCTAAGTTGGCAGAGGACAATATCACATCTCAACAACGCTCCAAACCCACCTTTGTTCCCTTCAAAAATATGGGTTCCCAACGACCTCCTATCATGCCTGCTCCTCAACCAACTCCTATCAAGCATTTGTTTGAAACAGAGATGCAGGCACGCCAAGAAAAAGGACTTTGTTATAATTGTGATGAGAAATTCACTCAAGGACATAGATGTGTTCAATAAAAGCTCTATCTCTTGGATGTGGATTCTCCGCCTACCTCAGAACTTGATGAAGAAGCTCCAGATACAGTAAATGATTAGGTCGACATTCAACACTCACTTGATGACACCCCATCTCAGGACGACCCACCGGAGATCTCTCTCCATGCTGTAACCAGCGTCACCACCCCACAAACAATGCGAGTCAGGGGATACTTCAAGAAGCTCCCTCTTACCATACTCATTGATTCTGGTAGCACTCATAACTTCATTGACCCTCGGATTGCCAAAGAGGCTGATTGTTTTGTCCATCCTTGCTCCAACTTTGAAGTCATGGTTGCCAATGGGGGCACCTTACCTTGCAAGGGGAAGTGTCACAATGTGCGTATCTCTATGGAAGATTATAACCTACGCTTTGACATGTTTTCCTTGTCCTTGGGCGGATGTGATGTGGTTTTGGGCATTCAATGGTTACGCACACTTGGCCCCATCTTATGGGATTTTGCGGAACTTTGGATGTAGTTTTCAGTCAATGGGGCACAACACAAATTAATGGGCTTACAACCAGGGTGTCTCCGCATCATCAGTTCACATCGCCTAGAAAAAATCCTTAAGAAGAATTCACATGGTGTCATCGCTTAGCTCAATTCCATTCAAATGCACCCATCAATGGTCTCCACTACTTCCTTGGATAGATATGCAGGTGTTCTTGTTGAACCAATGAGCTTGCCGCCTTCAAGAGACCTTTCCGGTAAGAATTTAGTCGCATATACCTCTCAGCAGGAACTGATGGCTATTTTCCATGCAGTACAGAAGTGGCAGCCATGCCTATTAGGGAATTATTTCTGCATCAAGACTAATCTCCAGAGTCTGGAAAATTTTCTGGAACAATGGGTCTCCTACCCAACACACCTGAAATGGGTTATCCAACTCATGGGTTATCCCTATGCGATCACTTACAAGAAGGGCAAGGACAATATGGTGGCAGATGCTCCTTCTCACACAATTGATGACCTAGTTTCTCTTACTGCTCTTTCTCTACTTGTTCCAAATTGGTTGCAATATGTTCAATAGGGTTATCTCCTCTATGAACTCCATGCTTCTTCATCAACAGGGAACTCTGGGTTCTTCAAAATGTATGACCGGGAACAATGCAACTTCTTTTGGCAGGGACTGAAAATTCAACAGATGGTGGCTGACTGTGATACTTTCTAGGTCAACAAGGGTGAAACAACACTCCTTTCGGGATTGCTCAAACCCTTGCCCATCCCTACACAGCTTTGGCCAACTATTTCTATGGATTTCCTAGCAGCGCTCTGGTGGTACAATACCACATCTCAAAGGACACCATATGAAGTAGTCTATGGACAGACACCACCAGTTCTTCTTCCATACACCCTTAGCAGCTCCCCAGTTCAGGAAATTGACTCGGTTCTTCGAAACCGCGATCAAATTCTTCTCATTCTGCAGGACAATCTTCACATGGCCAAAATTCGCTTGAAACAACAAGCCGATCAACACCGTTCTGGGTGCATTTTCCACGAAGCCGATAGGGTTCTTCTTCATCTATAGCCTTCCAAGCAATCCTCCCTAACACTCCAAAGGCGTCAGTGGCCCGAAATGCAAACCGAGGATGCTATCGGGGAACCACTCCTTCAGATTCTGCAGCAATTTCTCCAACCAAAGCTTTGAGGACAAAGCTTTTTCTAAGGGAGAGGGGATGTTAGGAACCCGTGTCAACCCTTCTCTTTACTATGTTAGTATATTGTTGTTGGATGCATATGCTTTGTAAGTCATTCTGTAGTATTTGTTGATCCATAGTTTATATTAGCCCATAGTATTGACCCATAGTATTGGACGCATATGCTTTGTAAGTCGTCCCGTAGTATTATATGTCCCATGGTTTTGACTCATAGTATTAGGCATAGACTTAGTATACAAGTGTGTGTTGAGGTCATTGAAGGACCGTGAAGTTAATTGTATTGAGCTTGCTCAAAGGAGGTTGCCCCCTCGAATTGGCCCGTGATTAATATAAAAAGTGATTCTGAGTTCTGTTATTTCTGATATCTTGTGTATTCGCATTAATTAATTATTGCAGGTTCTTCACATTCATACTTGCATTATTTTCATGTAAACCCATGCCATAATGACATGGAGTATTGTTATCCATTACAAGAAATTCCATCTCAACTATATAATTTATTGTTACATTATATTAAAATTCCAAAATATTCACATAAGAAACTCCATAATATCAACTATATTGATAACACATAATAAAATTCCATAATACCAACACTTTTTTATTTACAAGATGAAATTCTACAACATTATCGTGTACAAATCTACATATTAGTAACACTACTTGCATTATTTACTTTTCACTAAATCTTCATTTAATAATAACACTACTTGTAATATTCATTTTTTACTTAAATCTCATAGTGATATGTGGAATCTATTTCCTTATCCAATATCTCCCTAAGGTACGCTAATCTTAGTTGATATAATTTATTTTAATGTAGATATTATTATTTATATTTACTTTCACATTCAACGAGTTAAATAATTTATAACACTACTTGCAATGTTTACTTTTAAGTAAATCTCATTGTGTATATGGAATCCCTTTCAGTCTCTCTAAAGTATATTAATTTTTATTGATATATATTTGTTTTGTTATAAATATTTTTATTTTTACTCATTTATTTTGGTTTGATTTGATTATTAACACATTATTAGGTTTACCATGAAGTATTGTTATTTTTTGTCATCCAATATTTTGTTTAGTAAACATGATTAGTCTTACATATGTGACACATCTACCTCACCCAATGTGTAGTAGTGCTTCTCTATGTAATTATGTGTGTGACAGAAACAAGAGTCGTGATTATCAAAACATAAGTAAATTTTAGTTTTTAACCTTTCCCAATCAATAAAAAAACAAGAGTTGCATACAACTTAGTCCCCGCCTTTAATAGTTTGAAATTTAAATGAATACAATATTTTTAATATAAAGAGATATTACTAATTTGAAGAAAAATTGAAATGCCAATAAAATTGAAAATTAAAAAAACAGAGGGATATTAATTTTTTGATATAGAAATTAGATTAATGTTTAAATAATCAACAATAAAACTTGATATACATAGGAACCATTGATCATTTGCATTTGCAATCTTGCAAGTGCCACTTACAATATTCTTGCCTCTCTTCATAATTTCCTCAACGCTTTGAGGCCAATAATATGGCAGTAATCTTTCCTATGCCAATATTGTCATGATTTCTCAACACTTTGAGGTCAATGCTTCGGATCACAATGTTGGTAGCCTACATTTTTAGTTTTGAATGCAAATGAAAAATTATTTAGAACTGTGGATCCTGAAAACATTCTTGGGTGGACAAGAGAGGGAACAACACCATACAAGGACTACCATGCTAAGGTTGCGGGAATTGTTGCTACTGCAACTGCTTCTACACCAACTGTGTCTCCATGCTACATCTGAACCCGGGGAAATACTGGAGAGAAGGTCAAAGGCCATGGACTAATGATATCAAACTTAGGCAATGAGGATGTGTTATCAGACATGCTCATAGCCAAAGATGAATGAGGTCATTAACATGACACCTTTTCCTTATTCAACTTTGGAGATGAGTGTGTCTAATAATGCATCCTCATTGTCTAAGGCCAATATAATTAGTTCATGGCCTTCTACTTTCTCTCTAGTATTTCCTTGGGTTTTGATGTAGCATGGAGACATAGTTGTTGCAGTAGAAACAATTGTTTCAGCCTCAATGTGGTAGTCCTTGTATGGTGCTATTCCCTCTCTTCTCCACCCAAGAATGTTTTCAGGAGCCATAGTTCTAAAGAATATTTCATTTGTATTCAAAATAGAAACTTTGATGGGATCCAGAGAACAAAACTAGTCAAATATGACTGAAAGAGAAGGCAAGACCTTATTACAAGGTTCACCTGAGTACTACACATCCATTCTTATAGAAGAATCCAATGATCCACAAGATCGTGCATAAAAAAAAATCTTAAATACCAAATATGAGGACCAAATAATGATAGAGACAGAGTTAGGAAATAATAGGTCACATTGTGCTTCAAACACACCTTCAAGCAATGATTCTGAAACTGATCCTTACTCGAAGACTAAAATTCATGAGATTACAAAAAATTGTGTATAGGGATTCCAATGTAATGGAGGAGGATATGTTCTTGAAGTAGAAGAGGGCTCATCCATAGATGAGGAATAAATGCATCACATCAACAATCTATCAACAAAGCAAGGTGGAATCAACAAAGCCAAAACATGTATTTAGAACATTAGAAACAATACTTGTCCCGGTGTTGGTGGCCATTTCAATGATACATGGAAGGATATTTCGAGTGAGATTAGTAACATATTTTTGTATTCTATTATCAAATTGCAACCCCTTATAAAAGAGTTGTTTATGTTAAAGTTTCCATTTTTTATTTTTATTTTTTGCTTTCTACTCAACAAGGAAACTAAATCTTTTGCTTCTCCCATTTGGCCCGATTAGAGGAAATTTCAATATAAAATGGGCTTTCCAAAAATAATACAAATTCCATGTCATCATGTATTAGCCAATCAAAATTCTTTAAAATTCAAAAAGGGAGCACCTAAAAAAATTGGAGGAAAAAAATAAAAACTACTTTTTTGGATCGTATTTTCAACTTATCTCCTTGTAGGTTTACTCAAATTTCAAGCGGGAGGACTCGTTGGATGCATAATTAAATTGTGCATCCAACGAGTACCCATGTTGCATATTTTTAATAACATCCACAATGTGAAAAATCAAAAATACATTAAAAAACGTGTTTCTAGTGAGAGAAAACACGTTTTTTAATGTATTTTCAATTTTTCACACTGTGGATGTTGTTAAAAGTATGCAACATGGGTACTCGTTAGATGCATAATTTAATTATGCATCTAATGAGTCCCCCCATTGAAATTTGAGTAAACCTACAAGGAGATAAGTTGAAAATACAATCCCAAATAGTAGTTCTTTTACTCTCTCTCTACTATTATTTTATTATTTTCTTATTATTTTCCTTAGGAGGCCCATTTTTTATCCAAATTTCCTCTAATTGACTGTTGAATTGCATTCGGAGGTTTATTTTCACAAGAGGATTTTCCTCAGATATTTTACCCTAGAGCTAGCATCATTCTCCAAAATAAATGCCAAGGATTCATTCTTTAGGGATTCAAAGAAAACGTCAAGCAGAAGTATTGAAGGAGGGATGTGCCCTCCTGTCCAAGGTAGTGGAACCGGTGAGGAACAAACATAATTTGTTATTATTTTATCTATGTATTCGTACGTATCAAAATTATTGAGCCACTTTAAATTTTAAACTACATCCACTAAGAGTACTAATAATGTTTCCATACACAATTTTGTGGGAATCATTCTTCCATTTTCCAACACATAAAGTTTTGTGTGCGGCAGCAAGAGCATCATAGTTTTCTATCATTTTCAAACATGAACACTATGGCTATCCATTAGTGATTTTAGGGATATAATATACTCAAGTTTTCAAGCTGCTATGGAGACCAAAGAAGCAAATTTCCATATCTCTTAGACCTAGCACACATAGAGAGAAATTTCAAAAGGTGCATTGAAGAGCTAAGCATCAAAAGGAAAATTCACTTATTTAACCACTTGAATAGTCAAATTGCTAGCTTATTAACCACTTGGATAGTTGAGTTCACTTAACAGTAGTAGTGGCATTAATTTGCAAATAAAGTGACTCCATTTTGCATTTCATTTTTGTTTCATATGAACTGTACAAAGTAGACACCAAAATGTTCCAGATGTCCAATGAGAATAGAACCACATTACAGACTAAAAAATAGAAACCATTCTTTATGAGATTCCTTGGCATTGATTAGTGATTTACTTAATTATATGAAAATATTGAATCAAAACTTACCGAGGACTCCTCAAAATGCTTGTGTTCACCAGATAGAGAATAGATGCCAAGAGCCGTGCATGTAATTATTCCTGCAATAGAGGCCAAGAGTAGTGTGTGTAATTATTCTGGCAATGGTAATCTTTTTCCACTTTTAAGTTTCATCTGGTCACAAACAACATTCAATTATTTTATCATATCGGATGAAAAAGCATGTTTTCATAGTAAAACATAACTTTAAAATTTGACCACCAAACATTTTCTCCTTCTATATATTCAACCTCTCTGCATCGTCTCACATCAATCTTTAAAAGTGCATTCTTTCTCATACTAATGATGGGATATAGTATGACATGAAATTTCAATGCTTCTAAAATCTAGCACAACTTAAAAAATACCGTGGACAATATCAACTTTAACGAACTCTTAAAAAACAATTAAACAATTTATTGCAGGAAATTTAGGCTAGAAACTCATATAAAAGGCATTGCTAATATCTAGAGAAACTCTTTAATGAGTTGGAAGCTAATATTCCATGCCTAAATAGACATTGTAAGCCTACAGTCAAAGAGAGGATGTAGAGAGAGCAGGAGTAAAAGAAGAGAGGTTGGGGCAGAGAAACGTCGTCTTTGTATAATCAAGGCTAGTTGAGAATTAGGGAGACTATTTTGAATTTACAGAATATATGTACAGTGTTTATATTAATATAATTGAAGCATTTATATCTTCATTCATGTATGTGTGTGCCTCTTTCCATTGATGTGTTTGTAATGTTTTCTAAGCGTGTGAATGGATTAATAAAGCTCTACGTAACTAGTTGGAGGATTAGTAGTGAGGAAACAAAGAGTATATAAGGGAAATGAAAAATTTATGTAATAAATGGTGGATTAATAAAGTTTGGTTCTATAATAGCTTTGTATCTATTTGATTAATTGCATACCCCATTGTATGCAAGAAGAACAGGGTGACGATCTCTAATGATTAGGGGTTAATTTCATGTGTTTTTTTGTGTAAGAAACAACGAATGGTAATCTCCAGCGATGTATCAATTCTATACTCTGTTTGCAGCGATTGGGTATGAGCATTATGCTTTGTTCTATGCAAAAGGAAAATGTATGATAATCCTCTAGCAATCGTGTGTGGATTTCTTGCTTGTTGTCCAGCGATCAAGCATAAAAATTAATGCCATAATGTTGAGACATTGGCAGTCACCCTTGTGGAACGTTAGAATTCAATTCAGTCCATTGTAGGAAGAGAATCGAATTGACAAGAGAGCTTCTCCAACTTTGAATTAACGTTGTGGGTATTGATCCTTTGCAAGGGGAGAGTCGATCTATGGTGAGGAGAGATAATAAAGTGGTATGGAGGTTCACTTAGCTTTCAAATTTTCACTATGGTGGAATTGAGCCATGTCCAGGAGAGAAGCACTTTCTTGTATAAGGAGGATTGAACTGCCAGAAGGTGCGCCCAACTCAGTGAAGGATTACACTAGAAGTGAATTATGTTCTTTGAGAGTTGATCTGTGGTCAAAGAGAGTGAGGTAGAAGTTTGCCATACAATGAAATAATTGTTCTTAAGTGCCTATAACGATTTATGTCATATTTCAAGTTTCAATTAAAAATTTGGTAGCATCACAAATTCTGAGTATTATATAAATTGTGAATGATTACTTGAGACTGGTCTGAGTTGAATAGTCACAGTTTTAATTTGGTCAAGATATTTTCCTCTACCACCATTTGGTGAAGAACCAAGAACCTATGTCTCCTTGTTATATCGTGGTGTGTGAATGCTAATAAGATTCAATGGAGAGTTTTCAAACACCAAACCAGTCAGGGTTTTCAAACCATGTACTGTAACATCAAAAATATTAATTCATTGGGTGGAAAGAGAGAAACTAAATAACAACTACTTACTATTCAATAAGCTGGCTTGATCCTCCAAATAAGTCCATAGGAGGTCAACCTGCTTTGGTTTTGGTTCCCGATTTGCCACATAATAAAATGAAGTAGAGCTCAGAGGATAAGTTGATGCAAGGTGCATCTTATTGGTTGAGCCATTTTAGCAGTGGGCACCAGCCAGAATATTACATAACACCACTTCCCATGTGGGGAGAAGTCTGCTACATAACAGAAAAATTAGTTAACTATATACAAAAAAAACTTTCCCAAAGGAATCACTCTTTCAATCTACTACTAAAACTTTCCCAAAAAAGCTCTTCAAAAAGAAACAAATGACCATTTGTGGAAAATCCTGCTCCATAATTCAGAAATGAATTTATTACCAGTTAACTCTATCACGAGTCCTAACCGAACAAGGACGTCCCAGTGCATAGTCCTGACTGAACAAGGACGTCCCAGTGCATAACAATGAAATAATGCCTTTGCATAAGAATGAAAATGGATTTCTACAATGTAGAAAATACTAGATTTCAATGTAGAAAAGACTAGAAGCATTAGTTGGTTCGCAGTGGGAGCTTGCAAACCTGTCAACTCTTGTCAAACTGACACATATGCATGTCAATCCACTAGAAAGAAAATATGTAGATATTAACATTTGCAAGTTAAAGTCTTGTTCTATTTTCATTTTATTTTTATTTTTCTTAATGTGTGCCAATGATAAAAATTGTCTTTGCATGCACTTTTAACCAATAGGACTTACACATTTATTAAAATATTTTATTAAATAAAGAAAAGTCTAGAAGCATTAGTTGGCTCGCAGTGGGAGCTTGAAAACCTGTCAAAACTAACGCTTATGCTTGTCAATCCACTAGAAAGAAAATATATAGATATTAACATTTGCAAGTTTAAATCCTTGTTCTATTTTCGTTTTATTTTTATTTTTCTTAATGTGTGCCAATGATAAAAATTGTCTTTTCACGCACTTTTAACCAATAGGACTTACACATTTATTAAAATATTTTATTAAATAAACACAAATAAATAAATAAGTTCTTACAACATTAGGTAAACTATAATCAAATTTTAGAAATGTTTCTATACAAAGTAAATTAATAGGAAAAAGCGGAACATATAGTCTCTGCCTACGGCCTACGGCAGGGACTAATACATTATTATTAAAATAATTATTGCAAAGTCATTGTTGTCTCTAAGATTTTTTGGTTATATCGTTTTGACACAATGGAAGCTGGAAAGCTTAAGAATGTAAGGTATATGAAAAATGTTTTTTGTGGAGAGGCACTTATGTATTCTCCCTTTTCGTTATGAATAAGAAGAGTATGATTTTTTTCTATGGAAAAAAAAGGTATTCGGAGATTTACACAAAACAATTATCAATCTCTTATGTCAAAAAATAATAATATATAATTTTTAGTGAAAATAAAATTGATGAGTTATTAATTTAAGTGAATATAAATTGATGGGTTATTAAAACATTATAGATATTTATGTCAATATAAATTGATGGGTTATTAGAACATAAGAATTTTTTTTTTTATCACGGATATTTTTTAAGTTCATATTAATCATGTAAAACTTAAGAACAATTTTTTTACCAAATTTGATAAGAAATTGCCACTAAAAAACACTTTGAGTACCTTCTATTGCATGCCCACAACCTCAATGCCTTTATAAAGAAAACAATTCAATTGATAGAATCCATTGATAAAATATAAAAAAAATTGATTATATAATTTTACATACTCTAACACTAACACTAACACATAAATAAATTTGTATACTTCTACTTTGAACAATTTCATACTAAAATTTCAACCATCAAAATTTATAATTCCAACAAAGTTCCAACCCAAAACTCACTAAATACTAAAATATGTGTGGTACACAAATAGTTTATCCTCCTTATAAATAGTCTCCACTAGCTCCTTGAATCATTATATGCCCATGGGACATTCAAAAAATATATTTTCTAATCATGTCACTTGAGAGCCTTGGACTAGAGGATATGAATAAAAGTTTGTTCTTTACTATTTATAATCTGAACATTAGACAAGAAGATATGACGAAAGGTTTATTCATTACTATGTATTGATGTGTATAATGGATATGGCATTATAGATAGAGGCAGTGTGGGTCAATATCAAATAACGTGTTACGTATTATGAACATGAATTAATGTACTTTGGATTATGTTTTATCTCAACTCACTTAAGGTGGGTTCCATGTTAAATTCACTGGGTTCGTCTTCCAAACTTACCAATCCATTTATGGACTTAGTCAGTCTTCGAAGGGATTGGTAATGCTATGGGCAGCTTCTTATCCTCCGATGACACCCGCTCAGCACAGGGTCTCTTCACCTTTGCTCGCGTCTGCGCTTCCATTGACATCAGTTTGGGGCTTCCAGACATGATCAACCTGAATATAGGCATCTCCACTTGGTCTCAAGCCTTGGACTACGAGAACACGGCCTTCAGGTGTAGGATCTGTAGACAAACGGGTCACCTCCTTAGTGCTTTCCTGCAAAGGAAGCCCCAACACCACAGGACAATGAATGCTCACAAAGCCAAGAGATGGCAACCAGGGACGCCCATGCACGATGAAGATGGTCAAACCAGTGAAGATGATCAAAGTGACCAACTAAAGGAAGAAACCCCTCTTACCAACCAGGAGCAAAATCCTACTCCACCTCAGCCCAAGGTGAACATACCTCTTCAAGAATACCAAAGCACGGAAAGTGGCCCTCCACAAGGGCAAAAGAGATATCATGATTTTTCCTCTTCAGATTTTGATAAGGATCTCCCTCGTGTGACCAGTGCTGCGCTGCAATTGGCCTTAGTGCCCCCAACTTCAGGAGGCTAGATTCAAGTCAAGAAAAAGCAAGGAAAAAAAGGTAAATCTGAGAATCAGTCCATTTCTGGGCATTGATATTCTTCTAGGACTTTTTTCCTCTCATAGCTGGTTTGTTTCTCTTTGCCTCTTCGGCTGTGCGTTCTAAGCTCTTCGTTTGGTTGTTTATCCTCTTCTTTCCACCTCACTTGGCCTTCGGGCAGATAGCGGTGTATAGTAATGTAACTGTATTTTCTTCAAAGCAATTCAAGGTTCCTCTCTTACTTACAAAAAAAAATAAAAATCTTAAGAGTTCCCGATATGGATAAAGACTTCATGGTGTGTACGGATGCATCAAAGGATGGGGTTGGTTTTGTATTGATGCAAGATGGAAGGGTAATTGCATACACGTCCAAAAGACTTAGGCCACACAAAGAGAATTATGCGACCCATGATATGGAGATGACTGCGGTGATGTATGCCTTGAGGTTATAGAGACACTATCTAGTAGGAAGGAAGTTTTAGTTGAAGACTGACCATTGTGGGTTACAACACATATTCACTCAAAGCGACCTTAATGCAAGACAGAGAAGATGGTCGGAGTTACTCACTGAGTACGAATTCGAAATAACTTATGTAAAGGGAAATTTAAACAGAGTGGCGAATGCACTTAGTCATAGGCCCAGGATATTCTCTGTCATACCTATGAAGACCAACTTAAGAGAAAAGATCATGACTCTACAGCAGGAGGATGCATGGTATAATGAAGTAAAAACAAAGTTGGAGAATGAGCAGATGAGGATACCCAAGTTTGAGGGGTACTCCTTGGACATGGATGGACTATTACGGTATAAATGCCGTATGTATGTCCCTGATAATGAATAGATACGAAGTTTGATACTGTTAGAATCTCATAGAGAAGTTTACAGAGCACAGCCCGGGATAAAGAAAATGTACGCATACTTGAAACCCTTGTTCTTTTGGCAAGGTATGAAGAGGGATGTGGTAAGTTTCATGGCGAAGTGTATGGAATGCCAGATGGTAAAGGCCGAACATCGGCACCCAGTTGGATTGCTTCAACCACATCCAATCCCGGAATCAAAGTGGGAATTTATTTCGATGGATTTTATATTTGGTTTACCCTTAACCAACAGGAGACACGACAAAATTTTTGCAGTTGTCGACACTCTTACCAAGAGTGCACACTTCCTACCAATTAAGAACATGTATCAAACACCTGATATTGCTAAGGTTTTTATCCATGAGTTAGTGAGACTACATGGAATTCTGAAAAATATTATCTCGGATAGAGGTTCAGTATTTATTGGGATATTTTGAACGAGCTTTCAAGAAACTCTTGGCACTCAACTTAACTTCAGCACCGCCTCTCACCCTTAGACGGACGGACAAATGGAAAGGGTGAACCAGGTGTTAGAGGACATGCTAAGAATGTATGTAATGGATCAACAGAAGAGGTGGGAAGAATACCTACCCTTAGTAGAATTGCTTACAACAACAGTTATCAGAGTTCTATTCAGATGGCACCATTTGAATTTTTATATGGGAAACCTTGTAGAACTCCCATAAGTTGGGATAGGTTGGAGGATAGGGAATTTCTAGGTCCTGAGGTAATACAAGAGATGGAGGAACATATGGTTACTATTCGTTCTCGACTGAAGAAAGCAAAGAATCGACAGAAGATCTATGTGGATGTGCATAGAACTGAACGAAACTATGAGACTGGGGACAGGGTATTCCTATAGGTGAAACCGCAAAAGAGTTCTATAAAATTTGGCAAGGGAGCCAAGTTGTCACCTAGGTTTGTGGTACCCTTTAGGATTTTGGAATGGATATGACCACTTTTCTATCATCTTGACTTGCCATCATCATTGAGTAGAATTCATAATGTATTTCATGTTTCTGTATTACGTCATTATGTTCCTAATACTTCAAATGTCATTGATTTGAGAAATGTGCAGATAACGGATGACGGGGCCATGATGGCCGAACCGATCTGGATTTTGGACCAGCGAACATGGCAGCTTAGGCACCGTGTGATTGATCCAAGTCAAAGTGCAGTGTAACAGTTATAGTCCTAGCTCTGGAACTTGGGAGGACACAACCGAGATGCGTCATAGCTTTCCGCATTTATTTTGAACTTTGGGACGAAGTTTTAAATAAGTAGGGGTGTATGTAGTGCCCATAAACTATTGTAGACCTTGAGGGAACCTGTTGAGTGAACCAACTAAATAAAACATTAATAAAATAACTCTTTGATTTTATATTGAGTAGGTGCATGACTACAATTGATTATGAATTAATAAAATAAATGATATATGTGGAATTGGATAGTTGATGTAAACGAATAATTACATGTTACTTAATGATTAGCTTTGATTGTGAAAAATATGTTACATGTACATATAGATGATGCTTAACGATTAGTTATATGAGTAATTATGTGATGAGAACAAAAGAAGTGCAGATTGAAGAAATCCCTTGCTAATTAGAGGAATGTATGATGTGATGTGTAAACTATAAATTCTTAATGATTAGCGGGTTTATGAATTGAATTATATTGATGAAAGAGGACATGACTATTAATATGTTTTTTTGAGAAATGTGTGTAGCGATAGGTCAAACGGTTCACCGACGGACACACAAGGGAATTGAAGGGCTGTAGAGTACGGATAAATCACACACAGGGAGAACGACGACGATGTCGACTTCCGACGGAATTCCACACATGAGTAGAGAAGAATTGATCCGCTTACTTAGGGGAAGCGTGAGTTCGTGCAATGTGGACCACAATGGAGTTGGTCACGTACGAGTTGGAGGGCACACAGTAAGAACGGACTTACTCCTCAACGCCATTAGTCTCCAATAGCGTGTAGATGGAGGATTGAAGGTAACGGATCTTAAATCCCTACATGAATTTCTTGCAAATCATATCAAACAAAATGATATCGGCAGAAGGACCCGACGATGTGGTACCTTGCCGAAAAATGGAAATAATGGACGCAAGGACTCGTCGATGTGGTACCTTGCCGAGAAACGAAAATGACGGACGTAAGGACCCGATGATGTGGTACCTTGCCGAGAAATGGAAACGACGAACGATTGGACCCGACGGAGTGGTACCATGTCGAAAGATGAGAATAAAGGACGGATGGTCCCAATGGTGTGGTACCTAGGTCCTAGAAGGGATTAATTGTTAAACTTTATGCATAAAAATGTATAAAATTGCATCTAGAACATTTGCTCAGGAAAATGCATTTTAGTATCTCAAAATAATAGAAATGATTACTTTAGACATTTGCACATGAAAATACATTTTAGTATTTAAGATAATAGAAATCATTATTTTAGGAGCACAATGGAATCCTAGGCTTGAGAATTTAGCTAACACCACTTGCACCCACAAAATTAGAGATTAGAAGGAACATCATAGAGACAAACTTGAGTAAACTTAGGAAGTTGGTGCACTCTCTAGAAAACTTGACACATGGATAG
This sequence comes from Larix kaempferi, assembly GCA_027924585.1. NCBI lineage: Eukaryota > Viridiplantae > Streptophyta > Pinopsida > Pinales > Pinaceae > Larix > Larix kaempferi. The sequence continues at coordinate 16,384,271 of BSBM01000136.1, forward strand.
GTGAGCTAAATTCACTTTTTAATAAAAAGAAATTAGCCATTTTTGCATGAATCGACATGTGTCGCAATGGATTTTCCTATTTAAGGAAGGCTTTGGGAATGGGGAAAGGGCCCAAGTTTTGGATGGTTATCGTAATTTTTGTAAAGATAGTGACTTGCTTCCATTGGAGTTTGGAAAGAGATTTTGGTGGGGGGGAAACCCATTTCCGAGTCTCTAGAAGTGTGTGTGAGCTTTACGACCTATTTGCTTGGGGCTTCGGGAGGAAGGAGAGTACTCCCAATAAGGTAGAAAGGCTAACTGAGGTGTCCGTCGATGGTCGTGGTGACGAAACGATGGGATTGGAGTTGCGATTTCGTTGGAACTACACCAACAGCTGGGAACAACTATTCATACAGGTTTTATTCACTTGAAGATTTAATTATCTATGTTTTCTTTCTTTATTTGAAATTACTTAATATCTAAAATTTTATAATTATGTGACTATTTAATTTCTGGAATATAAGTTTAAAGTGCTCGAAGATTTGAATATTCTAATTTTAGTTACGAAAATTTGAGATCTGAAATTTTATATATTTGTAATTATTTAAGTTCTGGAATGTAAGTTTAAAGTGCTCAAAGATTTGAATATTTTGATTTTAGTTAAGGAAATTTTAGATCTGAAACTTTATATATTTGTAATTATCTAAGTTCTGGAATGTAAGTTTAAGGTGCTCGAATATTTGAATATTCTGATTTTAGTTAAGGAAATTACATGAGATCTAAAACGTATATTTATGAATTTATTCAATTCCTGGAATGAAATTCTTGTGTGCTTGAATTTTTTATCTCTGATTTATTTGAGGAAACACTTGAGATCTGACATGGGATTTCAATCTTTTGAGTATCCCATTTCTTTTATATATATATATAAAATAATAATGAAATACAAAAAAAATTATTTCAGAAAGGAAGGAATCCAATAAGAATATTTTTGATCATTCCTGCCATACTATTGACAACTTCCAAGGAACTTTCATATCATAATGATTGGTAGCCCCTATCGTCTAGTGGACCAGGACATCTCTCTTTTAAGGAGGAAATGGGGATTCAACTTCCCCTAGGGTATATATATATATATAAGTCCAGGCCGTGTACATGGATCTGAGATGACCAATCTGTCCTATACCCTCTGGATATCTGAGCTATCCAGATCTACACGACCTTGTCTTTGTGTGTACATCCAAATCTTGGAAGGATTAACCCTATCTTTGACTCCGCTTATCTCTGTGTTATTTTTTCCTACTCTTTGTCCTATATTCATCACTTCGATGGTTGAGATATTTACGCTCTACATAAATCCAACATTAATATCTGAAAAGATTAATTTTCCCTCACTACGATCGCTGACATATTCTCACCCTGTGCAATATTGGCATTAGTCTCTTTATGGAACAATGTACTAATCCTGACCGCTGACATTATAACCTGTACTATGTATTGTAAGAATTATCTCTAGTTCAATGCCTTAACACAGCGTGAGGAATCTCACCTTTACTCTCTGCGCAGACCTGGTGTATTATACTTAGAACCTGGTTCATTAAATCCCATACTTCATTCGTGAAGTAGATGGCTCTAAAACTATGTCATCATTTCCTCCTGTAGCAACTGATCAAATTTTAAATCCACCCCTCTCTGATTCAAATTGATGGCAGGATATGATAACATAGTTCTCTTGGTACTTTTCAATTATGGTCATCATCATTTAACCTCTGCGCAAATAGCATATAATACTTATGTAAATCGATTCCCATGCCATGTCATTAACCTCGGTGTGGTTTCATTCAGAATTTTTTTTAACATTTAATTTTTGAGATTTCCCATTCATTCATGAGTCATCTTAATTCACGAGGTCTCTCTTTGTCAATTCCTTTATTTTTCTTTCACTCATCTTTGTCGGTTTAATTGACTCAGATTTTAAATGGAGGCCATCAATTTGAATTTCGATTCACCCCTGAGATTTCACCCTTCATCACTGAGTCCCCATAGTGATTATGCTTCACTGTCGACCTGGAAGCTCGAGCTTTATGTCCTAACCTATCTTATCGGTGATATCCTTTCCAAGGTAAATATTGAGTTAAGACCAGTCCTCACCTATCTCATCGGCAATATCTTTTCCAGGATAAATGTCGAGATTGAAGGCATAAGCCAATTCTGAAACTTGGAGGATCAAGGGCTAGGTAATAATTACACAGAAGATCATGTCTCAGTGATCTTTCTGAGCTGGTAGAAAGATTTCCACACCAAGCATCTAGCTGATACAGAGACTTGAACTGTGAACCAATCACATTTATTATGCTAGTGAAGCTGTGTCACTGGAATAAAACTATTCATCAACATCTATGTACCAGCTAGTGAAGTGCTATGAGTGGGAATGGATAAAGGCCTGTACCCTTTGTTAAGTGTAATTGTAAGATTGAATTTCAAGAATCATGCTTATGTTTGCAGTTATGCACATTTGAAAAATAAAGTTTAATGTTTAATTTTATTTCAATTAATTTTAAATTTGAAGGATACATATATAAAGTCAATGTTTATATTAATATAGTGCAATGGTATATCTATTTGAATTGATATAAATTGAAAAGTGTAAACAATAGTTGTATAGGTTCAATGTCTTTATTCTTTATAATGATACATATATAAAGTCAATTTTTATATTAATATAGTGCAATGGTATATCTATTTGAATGGATGTAAACTGAAAAGTGTAAACAATAGTTGTTTAGGTTCAATGTCTATATTCCTTATCAATGATACACATATAAAGTCAAAGTTTATATTAATATAGTGCAATGGTATATCTATTTGAATTGATATAAATTGAAAAGTGTAAACAATAGTTGTTTAGGTTTAATGTCTATATTCTTATCAATTGATTTAAAATAAAAGATATATATTAATTATTTATATATAGCCCAATGGTATGTTGCATCGAATTGGCATATTTTGCAAGATGTATACAATCATTGGTTAGGTTAATGTTTATGTTTAAGATTTATATTCTTTTGTAACTAATTGAGAATTTAAAGGATATATATATACAGTCAATGTTTGTATTTATATAGTGCAATGGTATATCTATTTGAATTGATTTAAATTGAAAAGTGTAAACAATAGTTGTTTAGGTTCAATGTCTATATTCCTTATCAATTAATTTAAATTTAAAGGACATAAATATTAACTATTTATATCTATATAGAGTCCCATGGTATGTTGTAGTTAATTTATATAAATTGAAAGAGGTGTAATAAATGTTGAAAGATACATATAATAATATAACTCAAATGATTATACTCTACTCTGAAACGATACCTATTAGAAGTATATATATAAAGATTGTTTATATATATAAAGTGCAAATGTTTGTACTTTTAGGTGTACTCATATTAACTATTTTATACATCAATCAACTTTTGTGAAGAGCCCAAATCATTTATAGGGTTAGTTATAAAAATAAAAATAAAAACACTTATTGACATAAGAGTCGGACGAGCTCGGACGAGCCCCTACAATAGGGTTTTAAGGCCCAGGGTTTACTCTTAAGCCATCTTAATGGTGGCTCCTTTCAATAGATAACCGACATGTTGCAAAGAAATATTAAAGTGATCTTGTGTGTGTATTTGATTTGTCTATATAATTAAATAATTGAATCCCCTTCTATTTCTGTAATATATGGATTTGTTTAATAGACACGACAGAACACCATACCGATCGCGACCGCAGAATGATCATGAAAAACCTTTTGCAAAACCGACACAGTTTGGACTAAGGAGAAGTAGTGCACCAACTAGAAATAACTCTAGGGGCCCAAAAGCTAGATGTTGGAAATGTGGAGGACCGCACTTCCAAAGCGAATGTCCTTGGCAGGACCAAGGAACCCAAAGAGTTCAAGGACCAGGACAAACTACTGTGGTAGATCTGGGATGAGCGCATCGCATTCATGTGGTCGTCAACAACCATCAAGTGGAAAATCAATCTACGGTCCTTGAGACCACTGGTAAGATAGATGGTAAAGTATTCTCTTTGCTTATAGACCCTGGTGCTACAAAAAGTTTCATTTCTTTAAAATATTTAGAAAATAGTAAGATGATGGAATTCGGTCAAGAGGATTTTGACACTGTCGAAATGGCTTCCGGTAGTGTCCAAAGAGTGGGTCTCAAGGTAGAATATTGTGAAGTTGACTTAGGAGTGTGCTCTGCTAGAATTTCCTTGTATGCTACAGAGTTAGGTACTTATGATCTAAACCTAGGAATGGATTGGCTTGAGGCACACTCTACGGTGATGGATTGTCGGAGTAAAGAGTTAAACTTTCTAGACAATTAAGGTTACAAAAGAGTATTGATGGGAAAGAAAAGGAAAGTTTCCCTAAGGATGATATCGGCCATGCAACTGAAGAAGAGCATGAGAAAGGGGTGTCAACTGTATGTGGTGATAGCGATGAACAAGGAAGGGGATAAAGTAGAAGTTATCAACCACCCTCTGTTCTCGGAATACATGGATGTATTTCTGGATGCTCTACCTGGCTTGTCGTTGTAGCGTGAACTTGAATTCACAATTCAATTGAAACCAAGAACATATCCTATAGCAAGAACTCCTTACCGAATGTCGGTGCCAGAGTTGAAGGAGTTACAAATTCAACTTCAAGAGTTGTTGGACTTACGATTGATAATACCTAGTGTGTCCCCTTGGGGAGCACCGATGATTTTTGTCAAGAAAGAGGATGGATCGTGGCACTTGTGCATTGACTACCATTAACTGAACAAGACGACCATAAGAAATCAGTACCCTCTACCCAGGATTGATGACCTTTTCGACCAGATGAAGGGTGCGACTGTATTTTCTAAGATAGATTTGAGATCAGGATATCACCAGTTGATAATTAACGATAAAGATATCCCAAAAAATGCTTTCAAGACTAGATTTGGACACTTTGAGTTTGTCATAGTACCTTTCAATTTGACAAATGCACCCAGTGTATTTATGAACCTTACGAATGGTGCTTTTCGTCAGTACCTCGACAAATTTGTGCAAGTATTTTTGGACGATATTCTGATATATTCTAGAACACCAAAAGAACATGAGGGACACTTCAAGATAGTTTTGCAATGTTTAAGAGAGAATCACCCATAAGGAAAGTTATCATTAGGGGAATTTTGAGGTAAAAAATGGGCCCTCAAAACAAAAAATGTACTATCAAAATCAACTTTAAAAGAACCAATCACATTTTAGAGGATGACATCATCTATAATAGTTGAGGTGGCATTGGTTGAGTTAAAGGTGTTTATTTGTCAAATTTTAAATGGGGAATAAAAACCCATAGTTAACCATATCAATGTTGTAAGTAAAGTACTCATAATGAAAATAGTACTTATAAATTACTTTTGAATATAATATAAATGTACTAAAGTACTCTTAAACTACTTAAAAAGAAAGGTACTCTCTATATTTCAATATAAAATAAATTACAAATACAAAAAATATAAATGCTTTATTCAAAATCAAATCTGTAATTACTTTTCAATGTACGTAATATATACTTTTAAATAATAAATTATAAATATAAAAAACCTTGAAATCTCTTCAAAATCAAAATCATCTAAATACTTTTCAATATAAAATATATAATTTATACCTTATAATATATATATTAAATATTATAATATGCATATTTATATATTTAATGTATTTTATAATATATAATTTATACTTTTAAATAATAAATTAAAAATATAAAAAACATTGAAACGTGTTTAAATACTTTTCAATATAGAATATATATTATTTTAAATATTTACTCCTTATCTAATGAATACGCAGTATTCAACTTAAAAATTCATAATTTTTATGTCACGTGTTCTGACATAAAATAAAATAAATTAAATGAGAAGTAAATCCATTAAATTAATATTTAAAACAAATACATATTATATTAATCTATTGAATTTTTAATTTTATATTTAATTAATATTGCAAAGGTATATATGTAATGGAATACTTGTTATGGGATCATTGATTCCTAATAAATCCTTTATGTTATTGAATTAAATAAAACAAATGAAATTTATTGATTGTTAAATGGATATTTTAAAAATATTTAATTTTATTAAGTACATTTAAATAATATAGATATTTATATAAATAGATGTTTAATATATTTAAAAATATTAGTAACAATATAAATACGATTTATATGAATATATGATTAAGTTTTATTTTTAATGAGCAAGTTTGATTTATATAATAAATATATACTCTTAAAAAATGATAATTGATGCATATAAATTTACTTTATATTTAAAATTCAAAATTCAAAATATATAGTTTTATAAATATATTTTGAATATTGAATAAGTTATATTTCAAAATTCAAACTTATAAGTACGTTCATCATATTATATTTAAAATCAATTCATGTATTTAAAAGTAATCTTACTTTTAATCACATCAAAAAAGGTTTTTTAATTGTTTTTATTTTAGACATATTTTCAATCTAATTTAACCATAGTTACATTGGTTGTAGTGTAAAAGTTGAGTTGTAAATATACCTCCCCAACAAAATGCCTAACTCATAATATTTTATTATATCTCTTAGGAGACCCATTTTAGACCTCAAAATTTTCCTATTGCCAAGTGTTCGTTCTTCCAGAAGGAAATTCACTACATTGGCCACATTATATCCAATGAAGGGATTGCAGCGGACCCGGCAAAGATTGAAGAAATTTGGGAATGGCCGACACCCAACAACATACATGAGGTACGAAGCTTTATGGGACTCACGGGGTATTATAGAAGTTTTGTGGAAGGCTTCTCTAGAGTAGCGAGACCTATAACTGAACTGTAGAAGAAGAACTGTCCCTTCATTTGGACTAAGAAATGTGAAGGAGCCTTTTCTAAAATAAAATAACTGTTGACTACAACACCAATCTTAAGAGTTATCGATATGGATAAAGACTTCCTCGTGTGAATGGATGCATCAAAGGATGGTGTTGGTTGTGTATTGATGCAAGATGGAAGGTTAATTGCATACATGTCCAGAAGACTTAGGCCGCACGAGGAGAATTATGCGATCCATGATATGGAGATGACTGCGGTGATGCATGCCTTGAGGTTATGGAGACACTATCTGGTAGGAAGGAAGTTTTAGTTGAAGACTGACCATTGTGGGTTACAACACATATTCACTCAAAGCAACCTTAATGCAAGATAGAGAAGATAGTCAGAGTTACTCAATGAGTACGAATTTGAAATAACTTATGTAAAGGGAAATTTAAACAGAGTGGCAGATGCACTCAGTCGTAGACCTAGGATATTATCTATCATACTTATGAAGACCAACTTAAGAGAAAAGATCCTGACCCTACAGCAGGAGGACGCATGGTATAATGAAGTAAAAACAGAGTTGGAGAATGAGCAGATGAGGATACCCAAGTTTGAGGGGTACTCATTAGACATGGATGGACTATTGTGGTATAAACATTGTATGTATGTCCCTGATAATGAATAAATCCAAAGTTTGATACTGTTAGAAGCTCATAGAGCAGTTTACAGAGCACATCCCGGGATAAAGAAAATGTACGCAGACTTGAAACCCTTGTTCTTTTGGCAAGGTATGAAGAGGGATGCGGTAAGTTTCGTGGTGAAGTGTATGGAATGCCAGATGGTAAAGGCCGAACATCGACACCCAGCTAGATTACTTCAACCATATGCAATCCTGGAATCAAAGTTGGAAGTTATTTCGATGGATTTTATATTTGGTTTACCCTTAACCAACAGGAGACACGACAAAATTTTTGTAGTTGTCGACACTCTTACCAAGAGTGCACACTTCCTACTGATTAAAAACACGTATCGAGCTCCTGAGATAGATAAGGTTTTTATCAATGAGGTAGTGAGACTACATGGAATTCCAAAAAATATTATCTCGGATAGAGGTTCAGTATTTACCGAGATATTTTGGACAAGATTTCAAGAAACTCTTGGCACTCAACTTAACTTCAGCACCGCCTCTCACCCTTAGACGGACAGACAAATGGAAAGGGTGAACCAGGTGTTAGAGGACATTCTAAGAATGTACGTAATGGATCAACATAAGAGGTGGGAAGAATACCTACCCTTAGTAGAATTTGCTTACAACAACAGTTATCAGAGTTCTATTCAGATGGCACCATTTGAATTTTTATATGGGAGATCTTGTAGAACTCCCATAAGTTGGGATAGGTTGCAGGATAGGGCATTTCTAGGTCATGAGGTAATACAGGAGATGGAGGAACATATGGTTACTATCCATGCTCAACTGAAGGAAGCACATGATTGACAGAATATCTATGCAGATTCACATAGAACTGACTGAAACTATGAGATTGGGGACAGGGTATTCCTACGGGTGAAACCACAGAAGAGTTCTATAAAATTTGGCAAGGGAGCCAAGTTGTCACCTAGGTTTGTGGTACCCTTTAGGATTTTGGAACGGATAGGACCGGTTTCCTATTGTCTTTACTTGCCATCATCATTGAGTATAATTCATAATGTATTTAATGTTTATGTATTACGCCACTGTGTTCCCGATACTTCAAATGTCATTGATTTGAGCAATGTGCAGCTAACAGACGACGGGGTTGTGATGGCCGAACCGATCTGGATTTTGGACCAGCAAACACTGAAGCTTAGCCACCATGTGATTGATCCAAGTCAAAGTGCAGTGGGACAGTTATAGTTCTAGCTCTCCGACTTGGGAGGACACAGTTGAGATGCATCATAGCTTTCTGCATTTATTCTGAACTTTGGGATGAAGTTCTAAATAAGTAGGGGTGTATGTAGTGCCCCTAGACTATTGTAGACCTTGAGGGCACCTGTTGAGTGAACTGAATAAATAAAACATTAATAAAATAACTCTTTGATTTTATATTGAGTAGGTGCATGACTACAATTGATTATGAATTAATAAAATAAATGATATATGTGGAATTGGATAGTTGATGTAAACGAATAATTACATGTTACTTAATGATTAGCTTTGATTGTGAAAAATATGTTACCTGTACATATAGATGATGCTTAATATTAGTTGTATGATTAATTATGTGATGAGAACAAAAGAAGTACATATTGAAGAAATGCCTTGCTAATTAGACGAATGTATGATGTGATGTGTAAACTAGAAATGCTTAACGATTAGCAAGTTTATGAATTGAATTATGATGAAAGAGGACATGACTATTAATATGTGTTTTTGAGAAATGTGTGTAGTGATAGGTCAAACAGTTCATCGACGGACACACAAGGGAATTGAAGGTTCATAGAGTACGGATAAATCACACACGAGGAGACTGACGATGATGTCGACTTCCGATGGAATTCGACGCATAAGTAGAGAAGAATTGATCCACTTACTTAGGGGAAGTCTGAGATCCTGCGATGTGGACCACGATGGAGTTGGTCACGTACGAGTTGGGGGGTGCGCAATAAGAACAAACTTACTCCTTAGCGCCATTAGTCTCCAATAGCATGTAGACGGAGGATTGAAGGTAACGGATCATAAATCCCTACATGAAGTTCCCACAAGTCATATGAAACGAAAAGATATTGGCAAAAGGACCCGACGATGTGGTACCTTGCGAAAAACGGAAATGACAGACGCAAGCACCCGACAATGTGGTACCTTGCCGAGAAACGGAAATGATTGGCGCAAGGACCCGACGATGTGGTACCTTGCGGAGAAATGGAAATAATGGACAACTGGACCCGACAGAGAGGTACCATGTCAAAAGATGAGCATAAAGGACAGATGGTCCCAATGGTGTGGTACCTAAGTCCTAGAAGGGATTAATGGTTAAACTTTATGCATAAAAATGTATAAAATTGCATCTAGAACATTTGCTCAGGAAAATGCATTTTAGTATCTAAAATAATAGAAATTATTGTTTTAGTATCTAAAATAATAGAAATTATTATTTTAGACATTTGCACATGAAAATACATTTTCGTATTTAAAATAATAGAAATCATTATTTTAGGAGAAAAATGGAATCCTAGGCTTGAGAATTTTGCTAACACCACTTTCACCCACAAAATTAGAGATTAGAAGGAACATCATGGAGACAAACTTGAGTAAACTTAGGAAAGTTGGTGCACTCTCTAGAAAACTTGACACGTGGATAGGTGAGCTAAATTCACTTTTTAATATAAAGAGATTAAGCATTTTTGCATGAAGCGACATGTGTCGCAATGGATTTTCCAATTTAAGGAAGGCTTTGGGAATGGGGAAAGGGCCCATGTTTTGGATGGCTATCGTAATTTTTGTAAAGAGAGTGACTTGCTGCTATTGGAGTTTGGCAAGAAATTTTGGTGGGGGGGGAACCCATTTCTGAGTCTCAAGAAGTGTGTGTGATCTCTACGGCCTATTTTCTTAGGGATTCAGGAGGAAGGAGAGTACTCCCAATAAGGTAGGAAGGCTAACCGAGGTGTCCGTCGGTGGTCGTGATGATAAAACGACGGGATTGAAGTTATGATTTCCTTGGAACTACACCAATGGCTGGGAACGACTATTCATACAAGTTTTATTCACTTGAAGATTTAATTATCTATGTTTTCTTTCTTTATTTGAAATTACTTGAGATCTGAAATTTTATAATTATGTGATTATTTAATTTCTAGAATATAAGTTTAAAGTGCTCAAAGATTTGAATATTTTGATTTTAGTAAAGAAAATTTGAGATCTGAAATTTTATATATCTGTAATTATTTAAGTTCTCAAATGTAAGTTTAAAGTGCTCGAAGATTTGAATATTCTGATTTTAGTTAAGGATATTTGAGATTTGAACTTTTATATATTTGTAATTATCTAAGTTCTAGAATGTAAGTTTAAGGTGCTCGAAGATTTGAATATTTTGATTTTAGTTAAGGAAATTACTTGAGATCTAAGACATATATTTCTAAATTTATTCAATTCCTGGAATGAAATTCTTATGTGCTTGGATTTTTTTATCTCTGATTTATTTGAGGAAACACTTGAGATCTGACATGGGCTGTCAATCTATTGAGTATCCCATTTCTTTTAAACATATATATATATATATATATATATATATATATATATATATATATATATATATATATATAAGTCCAGGCCATGTACATGGATCTGAGATGACCGATCTATCCTATACCCTCTGGATATCTGCGTTGTCCAGATCTACACGACCTTGTCTCTATGTGTACATCCGAAGCTCGAAAGGATTAACCCTATCTTTGACTCCGCTTATCTCTATGTTATTTTTTCCTACTCTATGTCCTATATTCATCACTTCGATGGTTGAGATATTTACCCTCTGTGTAAATCCAACATTAATCTCTGAAAATATTAATTTTCCCTCACTACGATCGCTGAAATATTCTCACCCTATGCAATATTGGCATTAGTCTCTTTATGGAACAATGTACTAATCCTGACCACTAACATAATAACCTGTACTCTGTATTGTAAGAATTATCTAGGGGTCAACACCTTAACACAGTGTGAGAAATCTCGCCTTTACTCTCTATGCAGACCTGGTGTATTATACTCAGAACCTGGTTCATTAAATCCCATACTTCATTTGTGAAGTAGATGGCTCTAAAACTATGTCATCGTTTCCTCCTGTAGCGACTGGTCAAATTTTTCAATCCACCCCTCTCTGATTCAAATTGATGGCATGGTATGGCAGCATAGTTTTGTTGGTACTTTTCAATTCTGGTCATCATTATTTAACCTCTTCGCAAATAGCATATAATACTTCTGTAAATCGATTCCCATGCCATGTCATTAACCTCGGTGTGATTTCATTCTGAATTTTTGTTAACATTTAATTTCTGAGATTTCCCATTCATTCATGAGTCGTCTTAATTCACGAGGTCTCTCTTTGTCAATTCCTTTATTTTTCTTTCACTCATCTTTGTCATATTAATCGACTTAGAGTTTAAATTGAGGCAATTAATTTGAATGTCAATTCATCCCTAATATTTCACACTTCATCAATGAGTCCCCATAGTGGTTATGCTTCACTGTCGACCTGGAAGCTCGAGCTTTATGTCCCCACCTATCTTATCGACAATATCCTTGACACGGTAAATATTGAGTTAAGACCAGTCCTCACCTATCTCATCGGCGATATCTTTGCCACGATAAATGCTGAGATTGAGGGCGTAATCCAATTCTGAAACTAGGAGGATCGAGGGCCAGGTAAGCGTTGCACAGAAGATAATGTCTCAGTAATCTTTCTGAGCTAGTAGAAAGCTTTCCACGCCAAGAAGCTGGTTGATAGCGAGACTTGAACTATGAACCAATCACATTTATTATGCTAGTGAAGCCATGTCACTAGAATAAAACTATTCATCAACATGTGTGTACGAGGTAGTGAAGTGCTATGAGTGGGAATGGATAAAGGCTTGTACCCTTTGTTAAGTGTAATTGTAAGATTGAATTTCAAGAATCATGTTTATGTTTGCAGTTACACACATTTGAAAAATGAAGTTTAATGTTTAATTTTATTTCAATTAATTTTAAATTTGAAGGATACATATATAAAGTCAATGTTTATATTAATATAGTGAAATGGTATATCTATTTGAATTGACATCTGGAGCTCGTCACTTGGCGTTTTCCAGAATATTGAGGAGGATGGTGTTTTTGGGATTGGTGGTTTAGTAGGTAGCCGGTCTTCTGTTGGACCACATTCAACCCTGGAGGCATCTATTCTGCCATTTCAACCCAACTCTCTGTTCTGGGAAGGATCTGTTGTAGGTTTCGTGCCAAAGGAACGTTGTGCGAGCATATGGGGCGTTAAGGGTTTTAGTTCCTCACCTTCACTGGATCCGTTGAGTGCTAGACTTGTGGATCTTCCGGATTTCATCAACTCCTCGGGTGGTTACCATATTATTTCACCTGTGTAGGGTATCAGTGCTGAGTCGGTGCCTAGAGAGGATAAGCAGGAAAGGTTTTGTCATTTGTCTCCCCCTGGAGGTTTTGTGGTAGCAAATTTGGACTCTGCTGAGTAGCATGGTTTCTCAAGCCCGTACGAGGATTCAAATCAGAGGGATTGTGGCTGTGCAGTAGGTTTTGAAGGGTTGCAGGACAATGTACCACACGTGAAGAGCCGAAGTAAGTGGATTAAGAATACGGGAAAAGCTCCAAATTACACGTTTAGGGAAGGTATTGGAATCCAGCAGATCGTAGGGATGGTCAAATCGGTGTTGGTGGGTTGGGTTTATGGAAAGTCGGTGAGCAACAAGCCGGTGATTCAGTGGGCCTTGGGGGCTTGGCTCGGCCATTGCGGTTATGTCCCTCGCATAGTGGGGCTCTCTGGAGGGTGGTTCGCCTTTCATTTTTCCTCGGATGCCCATGCTCAATGGGCACTAAGATTGAACTGGTTGATTCTTAAGGTTCCACTCCTGCTTAAGCCATGGAATCCTTTATTCGATGCTAGCCATGAACGTATGGATGTTATCCCGCTTTGGGTACGGATTTCGGGTCTCCCATTACACTACTGGGCCGAGGAACATTTCAGGAGGATTGGTAACCTATTGGGAACTTACCTGGATGCAGATTTCTCCTTTGTGGCAACTGCGATTCAGAAGGTTGCGAGAATTTTGGTGAGTATTAATGTTAGGGAAGGGTTATATGAGGGCATGGATTTGAAATGGGGGCCTTACACTTTTGAACAAACTCTGGACTATGAAAATGTGCCATTCCATTGTAGACGGTGTCATGAATATGGACATCCGGCTATCGAATGCCCTATGCTTATTCGTATGAAGTTTAGAAATACTCTGAAGCGCCAAATTGTGGAAAAGGAGGTTGGTGTGACAATGAAATATGTTGCTAAGGGTCAGCAAGAGTTTGTTCGTTTTGATGTGGAGGTTCCTTCGGTTGTTCGTTCTGATGAGGAGGTTCCTACGGGTGATGAGGAGGCAGTTGGCATAGTGGTGGAGGATGGTACTGTCTCGAATGTGGGTGCTATCGTGGTCATAGAAGAGCCCGAACCTTCTCAGGCATGAGTTTCAGCTCAAGAGGGATCTCTGCTCTCTTTTCTTCGGTCACCGGACATGGCCGTAGGTTCTTCTTCTGTTTCCTTATCAAATCCTTCCTTCAGTTTTTTTATTAAAAAATTTTCTTTTCCAGGCTTGGATTGGGTGGATGGGTTTAGGAATCTTCATATATCCCCACAGTTGTTGTCACCCATTTTTGGTCCCTTTGTGTTATGTGGATTCACCCCCTGTTGTGGATCCTCTTCTTTCAGATTGTTCCCCGGTTATTAACCCTGTTGATTCCCCAGAACATCTGACTGCACCTTCTAAGCCTTCTTCACCCATTGGTTCCTCGGAGTCTGGTTATTTTCTGCGTTCTATGAATAAGCCATCAGCTGGGGGGTTAGGGAAAGAGAAGACTAAACCCCCCAAATCCAGAGGTAGGAAGGCCTTCATCTCTCAAGCTAAGTGCCGAGCCTACTCGGATATTAGGAACGATAAACAACTTTCTATTGAGAGGGCACTTAGAGCGGTGAATACCCATAAGGAAGGGTTCCGATGAAGATTATGTCCTTTAATTGCTGAGGTCTTGCTGGTCCCTCTAAAAGACCTGCACTACGTCGGATGTTGCAACTGGAACATCCTGATATTTTGTTGTTTCAAGAAACTATGTGTAGTGGTGATGAAGCTATTAGTAGACTGAATTTATGGTTCCTGGGCTGGGGTTTTGAGGGCTTGGATGCTAGGGGTCGCTCCGGAGGTTTGGCGATTGGCTGGAATGAAGCTAAGGTTTGTGTCTCCTCTCTCTGGGGAATGCATTCGGTGTTAGGCATGGCTTGTAAGTCTTTGGAATTTGACAGAGTTTTTACTATTGTAAACATTTATGGACCTTATTGTGATAGAGAATCGTTTTGGACTGCCCTATTGGATAGAGATTTGCTCAAGGGAGATTCTACGATCCTAGGAGGGGATCTCAATTTTTCTCTTGGGAAAGCAGAGATTTTGGGGCCTCACGCTCAAGTGGATCCCCTATAAAAAAAATTTATTCGGAAATTTTCAGAAGGCAATTGGATTGATGTGGAGCCTGTATGTTTGAAGCCATCCTGGAGAAACAAGAGAGTTGGTATGGATAGAGTGGCAAAAGGTTGGATCGTTTCCTTATTTCTGAACAGATTGTGGAGTCTCTTTTCTATGTTAGGCAATGGATAGGGTCGGGAGGATGTTTAGATCATGAATCGATTTTTATGGAGTTGAAGGCAGGCCCTATCAAACCTCCTGCGCCCTTAAAATTTAATAAGGTTTGTCTGGAAGACCCAACCTTTTTTGAGCTATTTCACCATCATTGGATCCCTTACCATCCAGGGTCTATCCATACTACAGCCTTTCACTTTGCTAAGAACATCAAATCACTCAAGGAACCTATTAAATCATGGGTTGCAGATAAGAGGAGTAGGGATGACAGGGCTCTCAAGTCTATTGAAGAGGAAATTTCTTCTATTTTTGATGGAACAGGTGGTGGATACTGCTCTCAGGCAATGAAGGATCATCTTGTACAACTGGTGGATAAGAGGAACAGGATCCTTTTGCAGAATGAAGAGGCTTGGAGATTGAAAAGTAGGGCCATTTGGCTGGAAAGTGGGGATGATAATTCCAAGTTTTTTCATGCATACGCTGAAGGCAGAAGATCTGTCAACACTATCTGGAGCCTTGAGGATTCTGATGGAAATTCTCATTCCACATTTGATGGTTTGGTCGAGGTTGGGGTTAATCATTTCCAGTATCTTTTCAAAGCCAACAACAGAGTGAACATTGAAGAGGTCATCAGGGTAGCTCAACTTTTTCCTCGGTTTGTTGAAGGGTATGATAACAGGATGTTGATGGACAGCATTTCGGGGGACGAACTGAAGGCTGTTTTGAATAGTTCTCAGAAGGACAAGAGCCCTGGGCTTGATGGATGGACGATTGAATTTTTTATAGCTCTTTTTGATATTATTGGTGATGATCTCTTACAGCTTGTTGAGGATTCTAGATAAGAAGGTAGAGTCCCAGCTAGCATTAACTCCACTTTCATTGCTCTAATTCCTAAAGTGGACACTCCTTCTAATCTTAATGATTTTCGGCCTATCTCCTTATGCAACTATGTGTATAAGATTGTAACTAAAGTGATCGCTCATAGGCTCAAACCTATCTTATCTACACATATCTCAGAGGAGCAGTTTGGGTTCCTTGAAGGGCGCCAGATCCATGAAGCGATTGGAATAGCTTAGGAAGGCTTACAATGTATCAAAACCAGAAAGCTGAAAGGAGCAATACTAAAAATTGACCTATCAAAGGCATATGACAAGGTCAATTGGCTTTATATTCGTCTTATGCTAACACATTTGGGGTTTGAGATTGGTTTCATACGGTGGATAATGAGCTATATCTCCACTGTTTCTTTCTTTGTTTTAATGAATGGAGTGGTGACCCCCGTCTTTCACTCTGGACGTGGCCTGCGTCAGGGATGTCCACTGTCTCCCTTGTTATTCTTGCTGGTGGCCGAGAGTTTGAGTAGGGCTATTAAGGAAGCTAAAAGAATGGGTGACTTTGAAGGGATCTTGGTGGCACCTGCAATCTCACTTTGACATCTACTTTTTGTGGATTACATTATGATCTTCTGCTCAGGTTCAAGCAGGGAAGTAGTTAAACTTAAAGAAATTCTGGATCTCTTTTCCCTAGCAACTGGAATGGAGATTAATGATGGGAAATCCTCACTTACTGTTTCTCTCTTGTGTGAGGAGGAACTACACACTTACACCAATCTGTTTATGGTTAGTTATAAAAAATAAAAATAAAACACTTATCGACATAAGAGTCGGACGAGCCCTTACAATAGGGTTTTAAGGCCCTAGGGTTTACTCTTAAGCCATCTTAATGGTGGTTCCTTTCAATAGATAACCGGTATTTTGCAAAGAAAAATTAAAGTGATCTTTTGTGTATTTGATTTGTCTATATAATTAAATACTTGAATCCCCTTCTCTTTCTGTAATATATGGATTTGTTTAATTTATATTTTTTCTGTAATATATGGATTTGTTTAATTTATAATTTTTATAGGGATTCTCTTTGTATTTTCAATTCGTTTAAATAGTTAAATAGTCAATTTCATCCGTGTACTACTTCTGCAATGGTATGAATTGTGTAATCTATACGTTTGGCAAGGATCCTTCCTCGATTGGCATGGATTTAGTGTATTTCTTTCACCATTAATATTCGATAGTTGAAATAGTTAAACTTATGCATTTATCCATCCAAAATAATTCTGTGTAAGATATTTCTAAATATAAATACATCCATATATTAACAAAGGGTATTATCACTACTTAGAATCAACCTGAATATTAATGTTAAAAACTCCTTGTTTTATAATACAAAAGATCGAAATATTATTCTGAATGAAAAGAAAAACTATACCGGAAATTAGAATATTTAACTTCAGTATGTGAATAATAAATGCAGTTCTTTAATAGCATTTATAGTTAATAACTACAACAGAACCAACTTTATAAGGCTTCAAACTATAGATCTTTAATAACAAATTAAATGAATAAATTCCATAAGAAAACTCTTGACTTCTAAGCACATGATAGAGATAGAAAAACTAGCATATATATTCAATACTATAGCATTGGGAAACCACTTTCACAAATTCACGATCCACCAACCATAGGCACATTCTCACAGCAATGGCCACCCCCGAGCTATTCGTACCGTTGGCGACTCCTAAAGGAATTCTCTCTTGTCATACTCAACACTCTCAACATTGTTATCTCAATATATCATTTCTCTTAGCTCTTCTTGGTTGTAACCCCCTTGAAGGCGTCCTCTCATTCGCGTTTAACCTCTCTCCTGCCTTTGTCACTCAGTGGAGAAGCAGTTAGGTTTTCTTGGGGAATCTTGATTCAAATTTAAAATAAATAATTGTGTTGAGCTCAACATATCGCAGAATGAGAATATTATATTTTTTCTATTTTTCTTCATGTTGTGCGAATTTATTACTCTTGGTTATATGTTCAATGTCTTTTCTGAAAATTATATTAATCAAATCTGCAAATACATATAATTAGTATCTCAATTTCATAAAACATTATCACCAAAATAATTTGGTGTTCATGTATCATAATTACATTTCTCAAATTCTAGTAAATAAATAAAATAAAATGTAATAATAAAAATACATAAATTCTAACTTAGGGGATATTACAGATACAAAGCCCTAATTAAGAGAAAAAAAATGAACTATATAACTAAAAAGCAGGAAAATGTTTTACGCCTCTCTAAAGTAGCTCCTAAGAAATTCTAGAGGCAAATTCTAAATAGTAAAACTAAAAATAATAGTAGGATTCCTTTAAAACAATGGAATTATTATTTTAAAAAGCTTTGCGAATCCTCAGATGTCGTAGATAACATTTGAACCTTCCTTACAATAAAAAGACATTTTTTTGTTAGAAGATATTGATTTTCGGGTTAAGCACCTATCAAATGGAAAAGCTAAGGACATTGAAGGATACCAAGCATAAATATTAAAAATTGGAGGGCATGTCCTCATTCCTTACATCCACAAACTCTTCAATCTAGTGGTCAAGCAAGGTTTTTGTAATCGTTTCACTCAAAGCCTCATTATTCCTATCTTTAAAAGCGGTGATAAAAATAACCCTTCTAATTATCATACCATTATGATTAGCCCTATCTTAGCCAAGATTTACGATATCATTTTAGAAAAGAAAATCAGCATATGGCTAAATGGTCTTTAGAAGACATCACTCTACCATGGACCACCTCATTACGCTTAGGATCATTACAGAGGAATGTCGTAATAGTAAATACAATCTCTTATTTTGCTTCATGGAATTTATGAAACCTTCTGATATGGTTCCTATAAATAACCTGTGGAATAGATTAGAAGGGCTAAAGGTTCCTTTCGAGTTGAGAGTTTCCACGATAAGGTTGTACGAGATTGTCATTGCAAAATTTAAGACCGTTGAGGGGTGGTTGAAAGATATTAATTGTAGTATTGGAGTTAAGCAAGGTTTCCCCCTCTTTCCTACCCTTTTCGGCATATACATCAATAATATAGAATGTTGTTTAGAAGAATTAGGTTGCACTGGCATGACCTTAGTTGGGATAGTCATCATCCTCCTTTATGTTGATGATATTGTTTTTATGGAAAGGTGTCCCTTTGAACTTGATAGGCAATTTAGAATTCTCAATGATCTCTTCTCTAATATGGGTATGACTGTTAACACCAACAAAACAAAAGTTATGAATATCAAGTCCAAGAAGGTCCCTTACGGTAATTTTATATATGAAAATATCAACTTGGAGGAAGTGTATTCTTACAAATATCTCAGAATTGATATTCATCACAAGCTCAACTAGAACTATAGCATTGAGAAAAGGATTAACGGAGGGTGGAAAGCTTATTTTGGTCTTGAAAACAATTGTAAGTCAGAAAACCTTGTGATGTAAGATAAGAAGAAATTACTTTTTGAAACTCGTCACTCTCATTATCGTGGACGGTTGTGAAGTATGGGGTTGTGAAAACTATAGAGAATATTGGAGAAATATTGAACAAATCCATAATCATTTCATAATATATAACCTCAAAATTAAAAGAAATACACACAACCCTATTCTCCTACTAGAAGTGGGTCTTCCCCCCATCGAGAGCATTGCTATGACTAGGTACCTTATGTGCAAGTACATGATAAATAACATGGGAAACTAGATACTTCTTAAAATTGCTTTAAATTCTAGTCAACACCACCTACGACTCAATAGAGGATGGTATAAAGATGCCATGGCTTGGTTAAACCATTGGGGGATTGATGAAAATGTCAATTTGCAAAATATCAATAACATTAAAAATATTATTAGAGGTTAAAAGAAAATTAAGACACTTAAAGAGGTCACTAACCCTAATCCGGAAGATCAAAAGTATCTCTCTGTTTTAACTAGTTCGAAGAAGAAAATTAATATATCCAAGATATGAATGAACTCTCATGAGCTTCATAGTGAAACAAGATGCTATAAAATTCCTAAAATACCATGGGTGAAAAGGATTTTTCATCTCTGTGAAACTATGAGTATTGAGGATGAAAGTCACTTTCTCTTAGAGTACCCTATGTACACCCACATTATATCGAAGTTTCATAATCTTTTCTACAATACAAACCTCCCTAACCTTCTAACATGTCAAAACTATGGTGACCTAGGAATGCTTCTTTAGGCTAAGCTTTTTTAGCATAGGAATTTTACAACAATCAAAGTAATATTTTCTCTTAAGGTCCAATAGACCAAAGTTGGTCTCAATGGACATTAACCACCAACATTATATTATTTATTTATATTTAATATTTTATTTATTTATATCTTTCTTTTAAAAAAAATATTTTCATTATTTATAATAATAATATCTCACCAATCCTTTCCCGTAGGTTGGTCGTCAACTAGCATAACCATATTAATTAAGATTGTGGTTAATAATACATCAATCACCGACATTATTATTCATTTGTCTGACTTAAATATTGTTGTCAATCGACGTATATTAACCATATTATTAATTAATATGGTTATGTTGGTAACTAGGGAAGAAAATTCATAGGCTCAACTACATTACTCAAAAGAAAGTAATATTATTCATTGAATGAAATTATGTACTCTCAACTATATTATTCGTACTTGCATTATTTTCATGTAAACCCATGCCATAATGACATGGAGTATTGTTATCCATTACAAGAAATTCCATCTCAACTGTATTATTTATTGTTACATTATATTAAAATTCCAAAATATTCACATAAGAAACTCCATAATATCAACTATATTGATAACACATAATAAAATTCCATAATACCAATACTTTGTTATTTACAAGATGAAATTCTACAACATTATCGTGTACAAATCTACATAGTAGTAACATGTTAGGAACCCGTGTCAACCCTTCTCTTTACTATGTTAGTATATTTTTGTTGGACGCATATGCTTTATAAGTCGTGACGTAGTATTTGTTGATCCATAGTTTATATTAGCCCATAGTATTGACCCATAGTATTGAACGCATATGCTTTGTAAGTCGTCTCGTAGTATTATATGTCCCATGGTTTTGACTCATAGTATTGGGCATAGACTTAGTATATAAGTGTGTGTTGGAGTCATTGAAGGACCGTGAAGTTAATTGTATTGAGCTTGCTCAAAGGAGGTTTCCCCCTCGAAGTGGCCCGTGATCAATATAAAAGTGATTCTGAGTTCTGTTATTTCTGATATCTTGTGTATTTGCATTAATTAATTATTGCAGGTTCTTCACATCTGGTATCAGAGCACTTTCTTGGGCTCGTTGAGTGGAGTTTCTGCCAAAAAAAATTTCGCATCTGTTGCAAGTTTGGATTTGGGGGTAACCCCTATCCACTTAACTGTGGGAAGTACTTGGCCATAAGCCCTAAAACTCATTATGAGGAGTACCACAGGAACGCCAAAGTAGCTGGCCCATTGAGAGGACCTACTAGCGAAAAGGGCAACAACCCCTACTTGATTGATTAGTTCCCACCCGTGAGGTAAACCAAGAGCTTTCGTTTATGGCAAAGCGATTATCAGCTTTACCTGAGCTGTGGAGTGAGGGGTGTTGCCCCAATACACAAGCCGTCAGACAACATTGGTGGCCGAGTGAATCCCCTAAACCGATAGGAAGCCGCACATACCTGGGGTCCATATCTATTTTCAGTTGAACTGTTGCCGATCACTTCTGCTCTAGATCCAACCGTTTCAGATCTATTCTGAAAGTCGTTCCAGATCCAGCCATTTTCGATCCCTTCCGCGCCGTTGTAGATCCATTTGTTGCGGATCCCTTCCGCACCGCTATTGTCGATCCATTTCTGGGAAGAAAAAAAAAAGAGTATAAAATTCTGTTTTTCGGCCATATCTCCCTTGTTTCAAATCTGTTTTCCCTGAAACTTCACTGACATCCCTGCAATCCCATTCTGCATATTTCATTCCTGAAGACCCTATCCCAAATTCCACTTCCCAATACCAAAAATCCCACATTTGTCTATTTTTAGGTTTTCCATAACTCCTTCAATTTTCACCCAAACGCCTTCAAATTTTGCCACCGTGTTCCTTTCCTAATTCTGCTTGTTTGTCCCTCTCTACCAAATTTTCTCATTCTTTCACCCCGCTTCTGAAATCCCCATTTTTTGCTTCCGTGTCCATCAAAAAGTGTCCAAAACCTAGTCAAACCCCAATTACCCATCCGATTTTTTCCCAAATCCAAATCTTCCCTTACTAAATAAGCTTATGTTTGTGTTTTTCTATCCATTCCCCCCCAAAAAAAAAAAAAAAAAAAAACTCTTGGTTGTGGTTGTCACCCGCGCAGGAGAAAAAACCATGGAGGAAGCACTTGCAGCCATCCAAACCAAACTCCAAGATTTGGATGAAAAATTTCTCAGCCTCCATCTTCAGCATTCAGCCATGAACAATAACCAACAACCAAAATATTTTACAACCACTGGGTTCTCTTCTTCCACCAATTTTCATGGGCCGAAGCTTGATTTTCCTCCCTTCAATGGTACTGATCCGACTAGATGGATATACCAAGCAGAACAATATTTCAGTCTGCATAATACTTTTGATGTCCAGAAAGTTCCACTTGCATCCTTTCATTTGGAACAAGAATCCCTTCAATGGTACCGTTGGTACATCAAAGCTCATCCTGAGCCAAACTGGACAGATTTTTGCCAACTCCTTTTTCCACGATTTGGTCCTACTGCTTTTGATGACTTCACAGGAGCACTCACTAAACTTCACCAAATTGGCACAGTGAGAGAGTATCAGACAGAATTTGAGAAACTGGCCAATCACACAGAAGGATTGTCTGATAAATTCTACAGGAGTTGTTTTATGAGTGGTCTCAAGGATGAAATCTGCTCAGAGGTCAAAATGTTCTGTCCCAACACAATCATGGAAGTCTTAGGGTTGGCTAAGTTGGCAGAGGACAAGATCACAGCTCAACAACGCTCCAAACCCACCTTTGTTCCCTTCAGAAATATGGGTTTCCAACAACCTCCTATCATGCTTGCTCCTCAACCAACTCCTATCAAGCATTGTTTGAAAGAGAGATGCAGGCACGCCCAGAATGGATTGGCTTGAGGCACACTCTGCGGTGATGGATTGTTGGAATAAAGAGTTAAACTTTCTAGACGATGAAGGTTACAAAAGAGTATTGACGGGAAGGAAAAGGAAAGTTTCCCTAAGTATGATATCGACCATGCAACTAAAGAAGAGCATGAGAAAGGGGTGTCAACTATATACGGTGATAGCGATGAACAAGGAAGGGGATAACGTAGAAGTGATCAACCACCCTCTATTCTCGGAATACATGGATGTATTTCTGGATGCTCTACCTGGCCTACCGCCTCAGCGTGAACTGGACTTCACAATTGAACTGAAACCAGGAACAGATCCTATAGCAAGAACTCCTTACCAAATGTCGGTGCCAGAGTTGAATGAGTTACAAATTCAACATCAAGAGTTGTTGGACTTAGTGTTGATCAAACCTAGTGTGTCCCCTTGGGGAACACCAGTGATTTTTTTCAAGAAAAAGGATGGGTCTTGGCGCTTGTGCATTGACTACCATCAACTGAATAAGGCAGCCGTAAGAAATCAGTACCCTCTACCCAGGATTGATGACCTTTTCGACCAGATGAAGGGTGTGACAGTATTTTCTAGTGACAGTATTTTCTAAGATAGATTTGAGATCAAGATATCACCAGTTGAGAATTAATGATGAATATATCCCAAAAACTGCTTTCAAGACTAGATTTGGACACTTTGAGTTTGTCATAGTACCTTTCGATTTGACAAATTCACCCAGTGTATTTATGAACCTTATGAATGGTGTGTTTCGTCAGTACCTCAACAAATTTGTGCTAGTATTTTTGGACGATATTATGATATATTCTAGAACACCAGAAGAACATGAGGAACACTTGAAGATAGTTTTGCAATGTTTAAGAGAGAATCACCTATACGGAAAGTTATCATTAAGGGAATTTTGACGTAAAAAATGGGCTTCAAAACAAAAAAAATGTACTATCAAAATCAACTTTAAAAGAACAAATCACATTTTAGAGGATGACATCATCTAAAATAGTTGAGGTGGCATTGGTTGAGTTAAAGGTGTTTATTTGTCAAATTCTAAATTGGAAATAAAACCCCATAATTAACCATATCAGTGTTGTAAGTAAAGTACTCATAATGAAAATAGTACTTATAAATTACTTTTGAATATAATATAAATGTACTAAAGTACTTAAAAAGAAATGTACTCTCTATATTTCAATATATAATAAATTACAAATACCAAAAAACATAAATACTTTATTCAAAATCAAATATGTAATTAGTTTTCAATGTACATAATATATACTTTTAAATAATAAATTATAAATATAAAAAACCTTGAAATCTCTTAAAAATCAAAATCATCTAAATACTTTTCAATATAAATTATATAATTTATAATTTATAAAATATATATATTAAATATTATAATATGTATATTTATATATTTAATGTATTTTATAATATATAATTTATACTTTTAAATAATAAATTAAAAATATAAAAAGCATTGAAATGTGTTTAAATACTTTTCAATATAGAATATATATTATTTTAAATATTTACTCCTTATCTAATGAATACGTAGTATTCAACTTAAAAATCCATTATTTTTATGTCACGTGTTCTGACATAAAATAAAATAAATTAAATGAGAAGTAAATCCATTAAATTAATATTGAAAACAAATACATATTATATTAATCTATTGAATTTTTAATTTTATATTTAATTAATAATGCAAAAGTATATATGCAATGGAATACTTGTTATGGGATCATTGATTCCTAATAAATCCTTTATGTTATTGAATTAAATAAAACAAATGAAATTTATTGATTGTTAAATGGATATTTTAAAAATATTTAATTTTATTAAGTATATTTAAATAATGCAGATATTTATATAAATAGATGTTTAATATATTTAAAAATATTAATAACAATATAAATAAACGATTAATTTAGATTTATAAATTAAAAAAACACGATTTATATGAATATATGATTGAGTTTTATTTTTAATGAGTATGTTAGATTTATATAATAAATATATACTCTTAAAAAATGATAATTGATGCATATAAATTTACTTTATTTTTAAAATTCAAAATTCAAAATATATAGTTTTATAAATATATTTTGAATATTGAATAATTTATATTTCAAAATTCAAACTTATAAGTGCATTCATCATATTATATTTAAAAGCAATTCATGTATTTAAAAGTACTCTTACTTTTAGTCACATCAAAAAAGTTTTTCTAATTGTTTTTATTTTATACATCTTTTCAATCTAATTTAACCATAGTTACATTAGTTGTAGTGTAAAAGCTGAGTTGTAAATATACTTCCCCCGCAAAATGCCTAACTCATAATCTTTTATTATATCTCTTAAGAGGCCCATTTAAGACCTCAAAATTCCCCTAATGCCAAGTGTTTGTTCTTCCAGAAGGAGATTCACTACCTTGGCCACATTATATCTGGTGAAGGGATTGCAGTGGACCCGGCAAAGATTGAAGAAATTTGGGAATGGTCGGCACCCACCAACGTACATGAGGTATGGAGCTTTATGGGACTTGCGGGGTATTATAGACATTTTGTGGAAGGCTTCTCTAGAGTAGCGGGACCTATACTGAACTGTAGAAGAAGAACCGTCCCTTCTTTTGGACTGAGAAATGCGAATGAGCCTTTGCTAAAATAAAAGAACTGTTGACTAAAACACCAATCTTAAGAGTTCCCGATATGGATAAAGACTTCCTGGTGTGTACGGATGCATCAACGGATGGTTTTGGTTGTGTATTGATGCAAGATGGAAGGGTAATTGCATACACGTCCAGAAGACTTAGGCTGCACAAAGAGAATTATGTGACCCATGATATGGAGATGACTGCAGTGAGGCATGCCTTGAGGATATGGAGACACTATCTGGTAGGAAGGAAGTTTTAGTTGAAGACTAACCATTGTGGGTTACAACACATATTCACTCAAAGCGACCTTAATGCAAGATAGAGAAGATGGTCGGAGTTACTCATGAGTACGAATTTGAAATAACTTATGTAAAGGGAACTTTAAACAGAGTGGAGGATGCACTTAGTCGTAGACCCAGGATATTCTCTCTCATACCTATGAAGACCAACTTAAGAGAAAAGATCCTGACCGTACATTAGGAGGACGCATGGAATAATGAAGTAAAAACAGAGTTGGAGAATGAGCAGATGAGGATACCCAAATTTGAGGGGTACTCCTTGGACATGGATGGACTATTGCGATATAAATGCTGTATGTATGTCCCTGATCATGAATAAATCTGAAGTTTGATACTGTTAGAATCATAGAGCAGTTTACAGAGATAAAGAAAATGTACGCAGACTTGAAACCCTTGTTCTTTTGGCAAGGTATGAAGAGGGATGTGGTAAGTTTCATGGCGAAGTGTATGGAATGCCAGATGGTAAAGGCCGAACATCGACACCCAGCTGGATTGCTTCAACCACATGCAATCCTGGAATCAAAGTGGCAAGTTATTTCGATGTATTTTATATTTGGTTTACCCTTAACCAACAGGAGACACGACAAAATTTTTGTAGTTGTCGACTCTCTTACCAAGAGTGCACATTTCCTACTGATTAAGAACATGTATCAAGCTCCTGAGATAGCTAAGATTTTTATCAATGAGTTAGTGAGACTACATGGAATTTTGAAAAATATTATCTCGAATAGAGGTTCAGTATTTACTGGGATATTTTGGATGAGCTTTCAAGAAGCTCTTGGCACTCAACTTAACTCTAGCACCACCTCTCACCCTGAGATGGACGGAAAAACGGAAAGGGTGAACCAAGTGTTAGAGGACATGCTAAGAATGTACGTAATGGATCAACATAATAGGTGGGAAGAATACCTACCCTTAGTAGAATTTGCTTACAACAACAGTTATCAGAGTTCTATTCAGATGGCACCATTTGAATTTTTATATGGGAGACCTTGTAGAACGCCCATAAGTTGGGATAGGTTGGAGGATAGGGCATTTCTAGGTCCTGAGGTAATACAGGAGATGGAGGAACAAATGGTTACTATTCGTTCTTGACTGAAGGAAGCACATAATCGGCAGAAGATCTATGCGGATGCGCATAGAACTAACCGAAACTATGAGATTGGGGACAAGGTATTCCTACAGGTGAAACCACAAAAGAGTTCTATAAAATTTGGCAAGGGATCCAAGTTGTCACCTAGGTTTGTGGTACCCTTTAGGATTTTGGAATGGATAGGACCGGTTTCGTATCGTCTTGACTTTCCATCATCATTGAGTAGAATTCATAATGTATTTAATGTTTCTGTATTACGTCACTATGTTCCCGATACTTCAAATGTCATTGATTTGAGCAATGTGCATATAACGGATGACGGGGCCATGATGGCCGAACCGATCCGGATTTTGGACCAGCGAACACGGCAGCTTAGGAACCGTGTGATTGATCCAAGTCAAAGTGCAGTGGGACAGTTATAACCCTAGCTCTGCGACTTGGGAGGACATAGCTGAGATGTGTCATAGCTTTCTGCATTTATTCTGAACTTCAGGACGAAGTTGTAAATAAGTATGAGTGTATGTAGTGCCCCTAGACTATTGTAGACCTTGAGGGCACCTGTTGAGTGAACCAACTGAATAAAACATAATAAAATACTCTTTGATTTTATATTGAGTAGGTGCATGACTACAATTGGTTATGAATTAATAAAATAAATGATATATGTGGAATTGGATAGTTGATGTAAACGAATAATTACATGTTACTTAATGATTAGCTTTAATTGTGAAAAATATGTTAAATGTACATATAGATGATGCTTAACGATTAGTTATATGAGTAATTATGTGATGAGAACAAAAGAAGTACATATTGAACAAATGCCTTGCTAATTAGAGGAATGTATGATGTGATGTGTAAACTATAAATGTTTAACGATTAGCGGGTTTATGAATTGAATTATGATGAAAGAGGACATGACTATTAATATGTGTTTTTGAGAAATGTGTGTAGCGACAGATGAAACGGTTCACCAACGGACACACAAGGGAATTGAAAGGCTGTAGAGTACGGATAAATCACACACGGGGAGAACGACGATGATGTTGACTTCCGACAGAATTCCACGCATGAGTAGAGAAGCATTAATCTGCTTACCTAGGGGAAGCATGAGGTCATGCGATGTGGACCACGATGGAGTTGGTCACGTATGAGTTGGGTGGAGCACAATAAGAACGCACTTACTCCTCAATACCATTAGTATCCAATAGCGTGTAGACGGAGGATTGAAGGTAATGGATCCTAAATCCCTACATGAAGTTCCTGCAAGTCATATGAAACGAAAGGATATTGGCAGAAGAACCTGACGATGTAGTACCTTGCCGAAAAATGAAAATGACGGACGCAAGGACCCGACGATGTGGTACCTTGCCAAGAAACAGAAATGACAGATGCAAGGACCTGACGATGTGGTACCTTGCTAAGAAATGGAAATGATGGATGATTGGACCCGACGAAGTGGTACCATGTTGAAAGATGAGCATAAAAGACGGATGGTCCCAATGGTGTGGTACCTAGGTCCTAGAAATGATAAATTTATGCATAAAATTGTATAAAATTGCATCTAGAACATTTGCTTAGGAAAATGCATTTTAGTGTATAAAATAATAGAAATTATTATTTTAGACATTTTCACATGAAAATACATTTTAGTATTTAAAATAATAGAAATCATTATTTTAGGAGCAAAATGGAATCCTAGGCTTGAGAATTTAGCTAGAACCACTTGCACCCACAAAATTAGAGCTTAGAAGGAACATCATGGAGACAAACTTGAGTAAACTTAGGAAGTTGGTGCACTCTCTAGAAAACATAACACATGGATACGTGAGCTAAATTCACTTTTTAATAAAAAGAAATTAAGCATTTTTGCATGAATTGACATGTGTCGCAATGGATTTTCCTATTTAAGGAAGGCTTTGGGAATGGGGAAAGGGCCCAAATTTTGGATGGTTATCGTAATTTTTGTAAAGAGAGTGACTTACTGCTATTGAAGTTTGGCAAGAGATTTTGGTGGGGGGAAAACCCATTTCTGAGTCTCTAGAAGTGTGTGTGAGCTCTACGGCCTATTTGCTCGAGGGTTCGGGAGGAAGGAGAGTACTCCCAATAAGGTAGGAAGGCTAACCGAGGTGTCCGTCGGTGGTCGTGGTGATCAAACAATGGGATTGGAGTTGTGATTTCCTTAGAACTACACCAACGGCTAGGAACGACTATTCATACAGGTTTTATTCGCTTGAAGATTTAATTATCTCCATTTTCTTTATTTATTTGAAATTACTTGAGATCTGAAATTTTATAATTATGTAATTATTTAGTTCCTGGAATATAAGTTTAAAGTGCTCGAAGATTTGAATATTCTGATTTTAGTTAAGAAAATTTGAGATCTGAAATTTTATATATCTGTAATTATTTAAGTTCTGGAATGTAAGTTTAAAGTGCTCGAAGATTTGAATATTATAATTTTAGTTTTTTAAGGGTGAATCCATGAAGATGGGTGTCTATATTAGGGTGTCTCGTGAGAAAAATAAATCTGATTTTTTCATGTTTTTCAACTTTGGGCGAATAAAAGTGATATTTTTGTTTAGAATTTCACTTTTCACTAAAAAGAAAACTTTTAGAGAATTATGTTAGGTTTCTATTTATATTTTTTTCAATTTTTTTTATTGAGATTTGATATGTCGATTTGGCAAATGTTTGACAATGTGTTCTTATAAAATGAAAGGACTACAAAATAGTCATGTTTTGTCGCAACCGTAAAATCATTGTTAAACTTGTTTTTTGCAAAAAAAAAAATGTTGCGACAATCTACACACAATATACTACTGTATGACTATAATTTTGTAACCAATGGATCTATATACTAATTATTATATTTTTTGGAATTCGATCAATGGGGAAACCATTTCGATTTTCAATATATTTTTTGTCGCAAGACTTTTCTCTCAATTGATTATAAAACTAAAAAATCTGCGAATACCCTTTTGAAGTAGACACGCCAATTAACTGCACCATATTTGTTTCAATTTTTTTGGTGGTGTATTTTTAAAGCTATGGATTTTTCTTTTCACCGCATTTTGAAAGAGATGAAACCAAACTCGACACATGTTAAGAAAAAAAATAATTAAAAGTATCATATCTCACCTATACACAACAAAATCTATTAAAAAGCTATTTGAATTGATATAAATTGAAGAATGTAAACAATAGTTGTTTAGGTTCAATGTCTTTATTCTTTATCAATGATACATATATCAAGTCAATTTTTATATTAATATAGTGCAATGGTATATCTATTTGAATGGATGTAAATTGAAAAGTGTAAACAATAATGGTTTAGGTTCAATGTCTATATTCCTTATTAATGATACACATATAAACTCAATGTATTAATATAGTGCAATGGTATATCTATTTGAATTGATATAAATTGAAAAGTGTAAACAATAGTTGTTTAGGTTCAATGTCTATTTTTATTAATTGATTTAAAATCGAAGAATATATATTAATTATTTATATATATATCCCAATGGCATGTTGCACCGAATTGGTATATTTTGCAAGATGTATACAATCATTAGGTAGGTTAATGTTTAAGTTCAAGATTTATATTCTTTTGTAACTAATTGAGAATTTGAAGGCTATATATATAAAGTCAATGTTTATATTTATATATTGGAATGGTATATTTATTTGAATTAATATAAATTAAAAAGTGTAAACAATAGTTGTTTAGGTTCAATAGCTCTATTCTTTATTAATTAATTTAAATTTGAACGACATAAATATTAACTATTTATATCTATATAGAATCCCATGATATGTTGTAGTTAATTGATATAAATGGAAAGATGTGTAATAAATGTTGAAGGATACCTATAATAATATAACTCAAATGATTATACTCTACTCTAACGATACCTATTAGAAGTATATATATAAAGATTGTTTATATATATAAAGTGCATTTATATATATATAAAGTGCAGATGTCTCTACTGTTAGTTGTACTGATATTAACTATTTTATACATCAATGAACTTTTGTGAAGAGCCCAAAGAGCCCAAATCATTTATAGGGTTAGTTATAAAAAATAAAAATAAAACACTTATCGACATAAGAGTCGGACGAGCCCTTACAATAGGGTTTTAAGGCCC
Source organism: Larix kaempferi (assembly GCA_027924585.1). Taxonomy (NCBI): domain Eukaryota; kingdom Viridiplantae; phylum Streptophyta; class Pinopsida; order Pinales; family Pinaceae; genus Larix; species Larix kaempferi. The sequence goes on from BSBM01000136.1 coordinate 16,415,708, forward strand.
TAGGGTTTACTCTTAAGCCATCTTAATGGTGGTTCCTTTCAATAGATAACCGGTATTTTGCAAAGAAATATTGAAGTGATCTTGTGTGTATTTGATTTGTCTATATAATTAAATACTTGAATCCCCTTCTCTTTCTGTAATATATGGATTTGTTTAATTTATATTTTTTTTTATAGGGATTCTCTTTGTATTTTCAATTCGTTTAAATAGTTAAATAGTCATTTTCATCCTTGTACTACTTCTGCAATGGTATGAATTGTGTAATCTATACGTTTGGCAAGGATCCTTCCTCGATTGGCATGGATTTAGTGTATTTCTTTCACCATTAATATTCGATAGTTGAAATAGTTAAACTTATGCATTTATCCATCCAAAATAATTCTGTGTGTAAGATATTTCTAAATATAAATACATCTATATATTAACAAAGGGTATTATCACTACTTGGAATCAACCTGAATATTAATGTTAAAAACTCCTTGTTTTATAATACAAAAGATCGAAATATTATTCTGAATGAAAAGAAACACTATACCGGAAATTAGAATATTTAACTTCAGTATGTGAATAATAAATGCAGTTCTTTAATAGCATTTATAGTTAATAACTACAACAGAACCAACTTTATAAGGCTTCAACCTATAGATCTTTAATAACAAATTAAATGAATAAATTCCATAAGAAAACTCTTGACTTCTAAGCACATGATAGAGATAGAAAAACTAGCATATATATTCAATACTATAGCATTGGGAAACCACTTTCACAAATTCACGATCCACCAACCATAGGCACATTCTCACAGCAATGGCCACCCCCGAGCTATTCGTACCGTTGGCGACTCCTAAAGGAATTGTGTTGAGCTCAACATATGGCGGAATGAGAATATTATATTTTTTCTTTTTTCCTCATGTTGTGCGAATTTATTACTCTTGGTTATATGTTCAATTTCTTTCCTGAAAATTATATTAATTAAATCTGCAAATACATATAATCAGTATCTCAATTTCATAAAACATTATCACCAAAATAATTTGGTGTTCATGTATCATAATTACATTTCTCAAATTCTAGTAAATAAATAAAATAAAATGCAATAATAAAAATACATAAATTCTAACTTAGGGGATATTACAGATATAAAGTCCTAATTAAGAGAAAAAAAAAAATGAACTATATAACTAAAAAGCAGGAAAATGTTTTACGTCTCTCTAAGATAGCTCCTAAGAAATTCTAGAGGCAAATTCTAACTAGTAAAACTAAAGATAATAGTAGGATTTCTTTTAAACAATGGAATTATTATTTTAAAAAGCTTTGCGAATCCTCATATGTCGTAGATAACATTTGAACCTTCCTTACAATAAAAGACATTTTTTTGTTAGAAGATATTGATTTTCGGGTTAAGCACCTATCAAATGGAAAAGCTAAGGATATTGAAGGATACCAAGCATAAATATTAAAAATTGGAGGGCATGTCCTCATTCCTTACATCCACAAACTCTTCAATCTAGTGGTCAAGCAAGGTTTTTGTAATCCTTTCACTCAGAGCCTCATTATTCCTATCTTTAAAAGCGGTGATAAAAATAACCCTTCTAATTATCATACCATTATGATTAGCCCTATCTTAGCCAAGATTTACGATATCATTTTAGAAAAGAAAATCAACATATGGCTAAACGGTCTTTAGAAGACATCACTCTACCATGGACCACCTCATTACACTTAGGATCATTACAGAGGAATGTTGTAATAGTAGATACATTCTCTTATTTTGCTTCATGGAATTTATGAAAGCTTCCAATATGGTTCCTATAAATAACTTGTGGAATAGATTAGAAGGGCTAAAGGTTCCTTTCGAGTTGAGAGTTTCCACGAGATTGTCATTGCAAAATTTAAGAGCATTGAGGGGTGGTCGAAAGATATTAATTGTAATATTGGAGTTAAGAAAGGTTTCCCCCTCTTTCCTACCCTTTTCGGCATATACATCAATAATATAGAATGTTGTTTAGAAGAATTAGGTTGCACTGGCATGACCTTAGTTGGGATAGTTGTCATCCTCCTTTATGTTGATGATATTGATTTTATGGAAAGGTGTCCCTTTGATCTTGATAAGCAATTTAGAATTCTCAATGATCTCTTCTCTAATATGGGTATGACTGTTAACACCAACAAAACAAAAGTTATGAATATCAAGTCCAAGAAGGTCCCTTACGCTAATTTTATATATGAAAATATCAACTTGGAGGAAGTGTATTCTTACAAATATCTCAGAATTGATATTCATCACAAGCTCAACTAGAACTATAGCATTGAGAAAAGGATTAACGGAGGGTGGAAAGCTTATTTTGGTCTTGAAAACAATTGTAAGTCAGAAAACCTTGTGATGTAAGATAAAAATAAATTGCTTTTTGAAATTCCTCACTCACATTATCGTGTACGGTTGTGAAGTATGGGGTTGTGAAAACTCTAGAGAATCTTGGAGAAATATTGAACAAATCCATAATCATTTCATAATGTATAACCTCAAAATTAAAAGAAATACACCCAACCCTATTCTCCTACTAGAAGTGGGTCTTCCCCCCATCAAGAGCATCGCTATGACTAGGTACCTTATATGCAAGTACATGATAAATAACATGGGAAACTAGATACTTACTAAAATTTCTTTAAATTATAGTCAAGGCCACCTACAACTCAATAGAGGCTGGTATAGCCATGGCTTGGTTAAACGATTGGGGGTAAAAGAAAATTAAGATACTTAAAGAGGTCACTAACCCTAATCTGGAAGATCAAAAGTATCTCTCTTTTTTAACTAGTTCAAAGAAAGAAATTAATATATCCAAGATATGAATGAACTCTCATGAGCTTCATAGTGAAACAAGATGCCGAAAAATTCATAAAACACCATGGGTGAAAAGGATTTTCCATCTCTGTGAAACTATGAGCATTGAGGATGAAAGTCACTTTCTCTTAGAGTACCCTATGTACACCCACATTATATCGGAGTTCCATAATCTTTGCTACAATACAAACCTCCCTAACCTTCTAACATGTCAAAACTATGGTGACCCAGGAATGCTTCTTTAGGCTAAGCTTGTTTAGCATAGGAATTTTACAACAATCAAAGTAATATTTTGTCTTAAGGTCCAATATTTTCATTATTTATAATAATAATAATATCTCACCAATCTTTTCCGTTAGGTTGGTCGTCAACTACCATAACCATATTAATTAATATTGTGGTTAATAATACGTCAATCACTGACATTATTATTCCTTTATCTGACTTAAATATTGTCGGCAATCGATGTATATTAACCATATTATTAATTAATATGATTATGCTAGTAACTAGGGAAGAAAATTCATAGGCTCAACTACATTACTCAAAGCAACTAATATTATTCATTGAATGAAATTATGTACTCTCAACTATATTATTCGTACTTGCATTATTTTCATGTAAACCCATGCCATAATGACATGGAGTATTGTTCTCCATTACAAGAAATTACATCTCAACTATATTATTTATTGTTACATTATATTAAAATTCCAAAATATTCACATAAGAAACTCCATAATATCAACTATATTGATAATACATATTAAAATTCCTGAATACCAATATTTTTTTATTTACATGATGAAATTCTACAACATTGTCGTGTAAATCTACATATGAGTAATACTACTTGCATTATTTACTTTTCACTAAATCTTCATGTAATAATAACACTACTTATAATATTCATTTTTTACTTAAATCTCATAGTGATATGTAGAATCTATTTCCTTATCCAATATCTCCCTAAGCAATATTTCCCTAAGGTATGCTAATCTTAGTTGATATAATTTATTTTAATGTACATATTATTATTATTTATATTTACTTCCACATTCAACAAGTTAAAATAATTGATAACACTACTTACCATTTTTACTTTTAAGTAAATCTCATTATGTATATGCAATCCCTTTCAATCTCTCTCAAGTATATTAATATTTATTGATATATATTTATTTTGTTATAAATAATTTTATTTTTACTAATTTATTTTGGTTTGATTTGATTATTAACACATTATTAGGTTTACCATGAAGTATTGTTATTTTTTGTTATTCAATATTGTGTTTAGTAAACATGGTTAGTGTAACATATGTGACACGTCTACCTCACCCAATGTGTAGTAGTGCTTTTCTACATAATTATGTGTGACAGAAACAAGAGCCGAGTAAATTTTAGTTTTTAACCTTTCCCAATCAATAAAATAAATAAATTATTGCAAAGTCATTGTTGTCTCTAAGATTTTTTGGTTATATATATTTGTTTTATATAGAATATGTATTTGGAGATTATTTACGTTCTCACACAATGGAAGTTGGAAAGCTTAAGAATGTAAGGTATATGAAAAATGTATTTTTTTTGTGTAGAAGCACTTGAGGAATGTATTTTTTCTTTTTGTTATGAATAAGAAAAGTATGATTTTTTTCTATGGAAAAAAAAAAGTTATTCGGAGATTTACACAAAACAATTGGTTGTTAAAATTTACACAAAGCAATTATCAATCTCTTATGTCAAAAAATAATAATATATAATTTTTAGTAAAAATAAAATTGACAAATTATTAATTGAAGTGAATATAAATTGATGGGCTATTAAAACATTATAGATATTTATGTCAATATAAATTGATAGATTATTGGAACATAAGGATTTTTTTTTATCATAGATATTTTTTAAGTTTATATTAATCATATAAAACTTAAGAACGAAATTTTTACCAAATTTGATAAAAAAATTACCACTAAAAGCACTTTAGTACCTTCTATCCCATGCCCACAACCTCAATGCCTTTATAAAGAAAACAATTTAAATAATAGAATCCATTGATAAAATATAAAAAAAATGATTATATAATTTTACATACTCTAACACTAATACATAAATAAATTTTTCTACTTCTACTTTGAACAATTTCATACTAAAATTTCAACCATCAAAATTTATAATTCCAACAAAGTTCCAACCCAAAACTCACCAAATACTAAAATCTGTGTGGTACACAAATAGTTTATCCTCCTTATAAATAGTCTCCACTTTGCTCCTTGAATCATTATATGCCGATGGGACATGCAAAAAAAATATTTTCTAATCATGTCACTTGAGAGCCTTGGACTCGAGGATATGAATAAAAGTGTGTTCTTTACTATTTATAATCTGAACATTAGACAAGAAGATATGACGAAAGGTTTATTCATTACTATGTATTGATGTGTATAATGGATATGGCATTATAGAGAGGCAGTGTGGGTCAATATCAAATAACGTGTTACGTATTATGAACCTGAATTAATGTACTTTGGATTATGTTTTATCTCGACTCACTTAAGGTGGGTTCCATGTGTAGGAATATATTAAAAAAGAATGCCAATAAGATGCAGTACGCACTTAATGGGTTCACAGCGGAGGCCGGATAACAAGTGAATTTTGTTTGTTGCCCCTGTCTAGGGAGGGAAAGCTAACCAAAATATAAATAAATGTTTTTTTTTAATTTTTTTAATATATGATATTATAAATATTATAAAAACATTGTTAAATAAAAAAATTAAAAAAAAAAACAATTTTGTTAAGGAAAATTAATTTAGTTTTGTGATTTAGCCCACAAGATGTAGAATAGATGGTGATCGGGTGTATTTTTAAGGCACTCCTTGTATAAGGTTTCCGGTTCAAAACTCCATGAGTACAAACCTTACCAAAAGAAAATTCTAGATGTACAATTTATATATGACCCCATCATAGACATATTAAAGTAATTTATAGCAATTGATTTGATTGCACTATGTATCATAATTCCAAACAATTGGAATTAATGCACTCTTTTTCTGTCTTATCCTAGTATGGTTCTTGACTGTAAATAATTATCTCCATTTGGGAACTTCTAAACAACATCTATGTTATTGGCACTCGAGAAGAGGCCAACGAGGGAGTAGGAATTGCATCATACTTTTTTGTGTGTGGGTATTTAAAAGGAAAATATGGTTTTATGGAAGCATTTCTCCCTATTCTTCTTTAAGTGGAGGTTTATAGCATAGGTAGGGGAAGCTTTCAGGGGCCATGTATGTGTTATCTCTGTCGTTCTAGTGATGAATCTGTTGAGCATTTGTTTATTTCCTGCCCTTCTACCCGAGAGGTATGAGAGGTTTTACAAAGGAAATTAAAACTTCCTAACATCTGGAAAAATAATTATGTGGTTTACTGTCTTGAGGATTTCTTCATTCCAAAAGAGCTTAAGTGTTGGAGGACTGTCCCGTCTCTGGTGTGTTGGGGAATTTGGATGGCTAACGCTTTTTTTATTAAGTGAATCTAAAAGTAGTTAATTGTACTAGTGCTTTATGAAAACAAATGCATTGGTGTGCTTATACACCTAAATGTAAGGAAAATTTTAAGGATCCGTAAGTTTATCAAAGTGTGGAAACCTTAGCGAATCCTACCAATACTTAAATTTGCAAACATAAAATGTTTGGTGATTTTTTTTAAAAATTCAAATTTCTAAGGATTTTATATAGTTTTTAGACAATTTTGGTGATTTTTAGAGTTAAAAAAACTATCCCAGGGAATTTGGGCCAGCCATCTTTTTTGGAAACAAAAGGTCGAAATAACCCATGAACTAAATTTCGCCCCAAAAATTTTCCATACCTAAATATAATGTAAATAACAATTCAAAAAATGACCTTTACACTCAAATTTTGTAGTAAAAACATAATATTTAAAATTAAAAAAATCCTTTGTAGTTTGCACTCAACATATATATGCATCAATGCACATTAAACATACAAAAACACTAATGTATCCAGATAATCGGGGCACTAATTCAAAATGATGTAAAATAACTTTATTTTTTAAAGTTTAAAGTTTATTTACGGTGCATTGTAATATAAGTTGAATTCGGGTATTGGCTCTAACACTCGCAGTGAGCTTTGTGCTCTTTGGCTATTATTGTATTTTGCCCGCTTCAAATTGGTTACTTCACTTCTGGTGTTGGGCGACTCTTTGTCTATCATTTCATGGGCCAAGAATATTTCTCCACTCAATGTGTTGGTCCTATCATATTGACTGGAAGAGGTTCGGTCGTCTATTAAATCTTTTGAGCACATCCATTTCACTCATATTTTTCGGGAGTGCAACCAGGATGCTGATATGCTTTCTAAGTCAACTTATCATCTCCGGAGGGTATCATTGTTTGGGAATAGTGGCTTGACGACAAGTATATTACCTGTGGTTCTATGGACTTGCACTGGGCTTAGTATTTCTGTTTTATTTCCTGATGGGTTCTATTTATATATTATATGTGGCACTTATTTTCTTTGCAGGTGATTAGTTCTCTGTCTTCCAACATTCTATTGGGTTTTTGGTCTGTGGGGTGGTCTCCATCCCCTTTTTTGGTTCATGATATGCTTGGGGTGGCCTCATCAGTTTTTTTGGCCACTCAGTGTTCTCTTTGTTTATTGGTGGGCTTGTTATTTGGCCCTTTACATGACTGTCGGCTTTGTATTCAGGGTGTTTTTATTTCTCTGTGGTTCTACTAGACTTGTTCGGACTGCTATGTATGGTTTTAGCTATGTTTTCCATCTGTTTAGATGGATGCTCTGATGGACCCATGTTTACTCTGTTATACTTTCATGAGCCAGGTTGTTTATTGCCGGGATGTTGCATGTGCTTATTTACTATTTCCTTTATTAATAGTAAGTTATATTTTCTTTGGAAAAAAAAGGTGCAACATGGTAAGGTTAAATAAGAAATACCAAGCCACACTTCAACTTTGTAAAACATGTTATTTGTAAAAAAATTGCAATGTGGTTCAAACTTCACATACAACCATGCTAGTGCATCTTAATAATGGATTAAATAAAAAAACTCATATTTGTAAAAAAAAATATATATATATATATATATATATATATAATCAATGGTGTTTCTAAGAAACCAATGTTTAATCCTATTAGGTGCACAACAATAAAGTTGTATTACTATTTAACAATGAAATATTAATGAAAATATTTAAGAATATTTTTTTAATAATTTGATCTAAAAAATAGATTTAAAATATTAATCAAATTAGGTAATCATTGAGTGAATAATTTAATATTCAAGTTTGTAAAAAAGTTTGATCGAGTATCTTCTTGTACAACAAATAATTCACATTGAAAATTTGTTAAACATTTTATACTGACATTAAATAATTACCGCAGAAAAATGACATTAAACCAACAGCAATATCAACATCAACATCAATATATACATCAACATCAACATCAACATCAACATCAGCATGATATAAAAAAAAATGCAGTAATACATAATGTTTCGAGCTGTGGCTCTCATGATATGATTATTACAAATATATATAGAAGCTAACATGTCAATGAAGTCGAAATATCATTCCTTCACTAACTATGTGCAACAACAAGTGCGCTATGCAAAAGCTGGGGGCGGGGGGAATGGCAACATTCATACATAGTTTGGCATTTTTACATGGTTTTACTTGGATATTCGACCTGGGGTTCATATGAGAATCAAATAAATAGTTCATAAATCATATTAAAAATAAATGGGGCCCATTGGACTTCCACAAAGAGATTATCATCTCACCATGTGCTCCCTTCCTACAAGAGTGAGAATATAGAGAGAAAAGTGAGAGAGATGTGGGAAAAAGTTGAGGGAGAAATGGTCATGAGCATCCTTGTATATTCAACTTGCAACAAATTACTCCATTTTAGCTCCAAAATAAAATTTCCTAATGGCCTCTCCAATTTCCATTTAGGATGGGAATCTTGCACCCTCAAAATTGGTACTAAGGCAAGTAGAGTAAACACTCCACTAGCATGGACAAGCTATGCTCTCCAATTTGCAAAATGAGAAATGATCAAAAACTGCTCTATTTATTTCTTCTTGTATTTTATTAACTTCCCAAGGCCTCCTTAGCTCGAATTCCATCCAAGGTACTCATCCCAACTTAAGTTATGGAGAGATTCCATGAATGCCACGTGTCCAACTTTTCCTAGCTCTCTTCTTCCATCAATTCGAATGGGGGACTCTTGGCTGCCCTAACTCCCCTTGTGCGCCCTCTTGGAGGCTATTTTTAGCCCTGACATGTCATATATGTCATATGTCAGCAATCAGGTTTGAACTTTGTCATAAGTGTCATAGAATCTTCATCATTGTTGTCATATGAATTAGGGAATCTAGCTCCAAGTGTCACAATTCTTCTAAGATTCCTCTTCCTATTCCATGGGAGTTACTCTTCCACTCTAATTCGACCTTACATGATTCATACCATGAATAATACCTCTTCAAATCCCCCAAGTATGTTACCCTTCATCTTGAACTCGAATTGGTGAGAGAATAATGCCAAGTGTAGTGGGGAAGCTTGCCACATGTGGGTCCCACAACCTCTTATGTTCCCTGATGATCCAATGCCACTTATTTTCTTTTTATTATTATTATTTTGACCCATTTAGTGTGAATTTGTAAGTCTAAGGTCATTTTGGGTCTCGTATCTCCCTTATTCCAACTTTTAATGCTTCCACCTCCAACCTAGGGAACTAGTAATTTCCCCCCATGATAGTTCATTTGGATGGGTATATTACAACTTTGAATTGGGAATTTCTCTTAATGTGACCCACCTTGTCCATTTGGGTCTAATTTTACACTATTACTAACTTGGACATCATTCTTGGCAATTATTTGACCCTTAGCACCAATTTGACAAACTATCATGAGTATGGCCAAGTGGCTTAGGCCATTGTGACCCAATGCAAAATTTGGGGACATGACAAATCCTTCATTCCCAATATTGCTTGTCCTCAAGAAATTTCAAACATGGATGTTGAAGAACCTGCTTTCTTTCCAAAACTTTGCTTCTGAAACTTTCTTTCCAAAACTTTAAGTAGTGGCACTCATGTACTAAAATTGTGTGTTTCCAAAAGCAAGGATATGTGGGTTTGCTTTTTCATATTGATATCCCCTGAACATCACCACTAAACACCAAAATATTAATTAAATCCATCAAAACAAATCTTGCACAATTACTCTTTACCTCTTTCATATTTTGGAAACCCTTTCTGATACCACTATATAATTCTTTGAAGTTTCCATTGAGTTTCCCAACATTGAGTCTTCAAGATCCCATGAAAATTTTAGAGAGGATCCACCATGATTGATGATGCACTACTATGATTAAAATCACCTTATTAAGTGGGAACTCAATCTCCCATACTACTTGTTTCCCCCAAAAAAAATTGAAACCAATGAGACTAAAAATTATTCCAGGGTCCCATTGCTTGTATTGCACTTCAACAATTAGGAGTGCTCTCCAACCCATACCATCAGGAAAGAGAATTCCTGGATCCCATTTCCTTGTATGCATTCATACAAACATCATAAGTACAAAATATAGATCATCAAAGTACATAAAAACATAATAAAAATGTACATCAAGGAGATGCCTCATCAAAGAATCATGAAAGTGCTTATACCTCCAAGCAAGTAGACCACCCTTTGCCAAGTGCATACAAGCATCAGGTGACCCATCAAATCTGCTCCAATGACATAGGTGAGGATCCCATGTCCTATAATGCTGCTCCAAAAGGGTGTAAGATGCATCAAAATAGTCATCCATGTATTCTTTCATCCAGGAAGTGAATGAAGAATCTCCACTAAAATCTGAACCAAGTAGGGAGCAAAGTAAACAATGAGCCTTCAAGGGGATCACATAAGTACCCTTTGTGCATCCCTGAATATGTGTATCATAAAAAATTAATAAAGGATGTTTCTTCCAATAAAAATGTGCTCCAATCATATATCTCTTCACCAAAGTATTGGATGAAGTTCCTCCAACATCAATTGAACTAAGCAAGGATCAAAGAAAATCATGAGTCTTCAAGTGACTCAAGTGAACATCATAGGTGCATCCATGTATATATGTATCATCATAAGGTAAAAGAGTATGTTGTTGCAAATATAAATAATAAGGTTCTCTAGTCATGTCATCATAAAAAGGAGAGATAGGAGTTTCATACTCCTCATGTGGCACCATTAGAAAGAAACATTCACCCAATTTTCATCCCCATTTGATGTGGCTGAAAAAGAAGTAGGGGGTGAAGAATTATGAACCAACCTCAACTCTTTGCAACTCTTACCCATTGAAATCTTTAATTCATCTTCTCCATAATTGGCTGGTCCAACTATTGTGATATCATGTGCCTCCTCCAAGGATTTGCAACTCTCTCCATGAGGCAACTCATAATCCCTCTGAACAAAGACAAGTGCTTGTCTTCCTTCCTGTTTGAGTGTATAATCTTCAAGAACCTGCATATCAACATGTACCTCATGTTCCACCATCACATGAGGTTCCTCCTTTGTAACATAAATTACTTCATCCATTGAATGATTGTCTAATATGTAGGAGGGTGTAAAGGACATTTGCAACTTCTCTTGAAGTTGCTTAATATGCACCATAGATTTTTGGAGTGTATTTTGGGTGGACTCCAACTCATTTGAGAGCTTGTCATTCTCTTCTACATCCTTCAAGGTCATTCCATGATACAAACCACTAATATCAATTACATAATATCTATCAAAAATAAAATTTTAAAAATTACCTTTGGTGTCCAACATTGCCTTCTGTATTTTATCCATGTCTTCAAGGGAAGATTTCTCCTCAACACACCAACAAAATTTCGAAACTAGTGTATGTGTGTCATGGAGAGTTTTCAATACCTCTTGAATCTTCTTTTCATCCATCTTCAAGGACCCTTCAAGAAAATGAGGCTCTTGCAAATGAACTTCCTCATCTTCTTCATTCTTGCTTGGATCAACTTCTTGAAGCTAAAGTGGTGATGGGGAAGTTGATCTTGGTTCTTCTTCAACTGCTAGGTCTTCATTTTCATGCTTAATGGAAGTTTGGCTTGCAGCAACACTTTCAAAAGTGATCTCTATGTCACCAACATAGAGGTGTGCACCCATTAGTAGGTACTCCTTCATAGTTCAAGCATCCATCATGTTATCTCCTCAAATAAACATAGACTAGTAGTGGTTTCTAGGTGATAGGAGGTCTTTAAATTTTTCATTTTTAGATGTATTTGAGGTTCTCTTTCAAGAGTTCGAAGTATGTAATGAAGTTTGAAATAACATTTGATGTTACTTTGTCTCCAAGAAAGAATTTTTCGGTTTCGGTAGCTTAAGCGAACAGGGCAATTGTTCATTAGCTACCGAAAACCCATCTTTCGGCAACTCAGAGCGCAAAGGTAAAATTACTCAAAGCTACCGAAAGGGAAGGCACGTATCATGTATCATGGAGAAGTTTTCGGTGGCTTAGGCGGATACGATATTTTTTCTTTAGCCACCGAAAAGGGTAGGTTTCTGGCAGCTTACGGTTCAAAGGCAAGATTGTCCACAGCCACCGAAAGCAGGGGCATTTGTAAACACTTTTTCGGCATCTTACGGGGTCAAAGGAGAAATCATCGGCTACCAAAATTGAGTCGGTGTCGAACGGTGGAGACGTCTAATCAAGGGTTTAGTCATGAATTAAATGGGATTCATCATTGCTTAACCGCCGAAAGGGTCACTTCCAGCAAATACACGATCTCCCTCAAGGTGAAGCCTGATACCATCATAATCTCACACTGGCCGATCGAACCTTATACCTCTCCACCTGCTGATTTTCTAAAAGAATGTACCTCCAGTATAATCATGCGACAGTAACATGTCGTTAATCCCTCATGATTAACCCCCTAGTTCACATCCCTTGAAGTTAGGTTTTGAAAACCGCACCACCCCTCCTCTTTCGCTCTTACCACGTCGTCGAGCTCACCTTTTCCCTGATTTTGCATCGTTCCCTCAAGCCCGATTTTTAGCAGCAGGTGTCAGGAAGCGACTTACAGAATGAAGAAAAGTGGAGGAGTGGTCCTCAGGAAAGAATTAAATGACATCTGTTACCTGGAGGTGCACCCTGAGGTATGTCGACTCTTCAAAGATGTTGGTTATTATAAATTTTGCAAAAAACTGCAAGGATCTCATCAGCAAATAGCCGAAACGTTTGCTCTCACATTTGATGGCAGAAGGGCGATAATTGGAAAGGAGGAATTCCAGGTAGACGAAACCCTTATAGCTGAGGTGACAAAGCTTCCAACAACTGCAGAAAATTGGTTCAAGACCACTGTTACAAAATATTTCGAGTTTCGATCCTATCTGAAACCTGAGCATAGGAATCTGGTATGGAAGAAGGATATTCCTATGTCCTATCTTGAGGATAAATGGCAGCGTCTATTGAAGTCGATTCTGGTTTACATAACCTTTGAAGGTAGATATAACAGGGTGTTGATTTACCATTTTAAATTACTAAACCATTTCACTGGCAGGATCCCCCTTAATCTCCCTTTTTATCTCTACAAAATCCTGACTAAAATGGCTCATCAAGTTAGAGCCCAGCAAACCAAAATCGCAGGCAGGCTATACCACCATGGTTTGATCAAGCTCGTAGTTTCTGAGTTGTTGCAAAGGAGAAACATGAACTAGGAATTCTTCCTTTTCTAGAATGACTTCGAAACAGAGTTGCAACCAGAAGGTGGAAAGAAGTCTTCCACCCCTAGAAGTGGGAAAAGGAAGAGGAGGGCTATTTCCCCAATTGCAGTCAACCCCCTTTCCTCAGCTCGCAAAGTGTAGAAGGCTAAAAACAAATTAGAGTTCAGTAGTAGGATGGAGGAAGAGGGAGCTGGTTTAGAAGGAAAGAACATCCTCAACTTGCCATACACAGATTCCGAAGAGGATGAACAGCCAAACGATGGGGTAGGAGGTGAAATTTTGTTCTCACCTACACCTGAGGAAGAGCCAAATCAATAGATTGTTGAAGCATCAACCAGCGAATCAAAGAACTCCTCATCTCAGAAGATTAATCAACTGTTAAGACAGGTGTATGAGCTCAAACTACTTCAGAAGGTGATCAAGGAGAAGAATGAAACGTTGAATAAAAGAAATAATGTGTTGTATACCTCCTTTCAAGGGTTAACCAAAAAGCATAGCAAGCTGAAAGGGAGGAATATAAGATTGATAAGAGACAATATCAGATTGAGCAGGAAGGTTGAGCTTCTGGGAAATAAGGAAATGACTCCGAAACCCCAGCCTAAGGTACACTCAGACCTTGACACCTTAGCAACAGTAGCAGTCAGTTTTGCTGACACTCTGGTTTTGGCCCAAGATGAAGAAAAATCCAAGCAGCAGGAAGATGAGTAGCAGAAGTAAAAAAAAAACAATTTTGTCAAAAAATTTGCAGGCTAGATCAAGCACAGTTTTCGATGGCTTAGGCGAACATAGGAAATTGTTCATTAACTACCAAAAAACTCCAATTTTCGGCGGCTTAGGAGAACACGCTAATTGTTCATTAGCCACCGAAATCAGGGATTTCAGTAGCTAATAAAATTTTAACCCAGGTTTTCCAGCTACCAAAAATACAGAATAACACAGAAGGCGGTTTTTGCACCAAACTTGACCTTGCTGATCCAAACACCCCGAGGGCATTTTCTAATGATGGTTAAAAGTTTAAAAGAATCCTAATCAATTCTCTATTCCAGACTGAAGGGAGCCATCAAGGTGAGAAGGGAATCTTCTTGTCTATTTTGGGAAAAACAGCCTGCAGATTCTCCAGGCAGGAGTTTCGACCTCACTCAACAGCCTCCGAAGGCCCATTACAATTGTCGAAGATAGGAGGACTGGAAAGATGGAGGTTACTTTTCGAATGTGGGAATCTTTCATACTTTTCAGGAAGTTGTTTTTAGATAGCTATTTTTAGTAGATTCGTTCCAGTTTTTCAGTATCTTGAACATTTTTTGTAAAGGCTATAAAGCCTGTGACTTATTTAGAACAAGGGTTCGATTTTGGAGACTTTTTCACATGTTGTAAGCTCAGACTTCTTATGTTATATCAGTAAAACAAGCTTCTTTCACCATTAGTTGTTCAGAATTCCATCTTCTATCTATTCTGTGCTTGCATTTGAATGCTATATTCATGCTGTTATGTTTATTTACGCCTGATGACTGTCATCTTATCAATGTATTCATAAGCTTAACTCTGCAAGTATTCTGTAATTATTGTAATCTGCCATTCATATATACCTTTATGTATGATTCTACTGGTATGATAGTTACTTCTCCACACATTCATTTATTTACAAACCCTTTGAGCATTAGTGGTTGAAAGCATTGTCCATCTGAGCGCATTTAGATATGTTTTGAGTGAATGAGGATTGATTGAGTCATCCAACTTGATCCACCTTTTTATATTATTGAGATATTGGTTAAGTTACTAAGCTCTTTCGATTACAACCTAGAAAGACTCCTGGAGTGCTAACATTTTGGCGTTGTTGCCAGGGAGAGGAAGTTGAAACTAGTTTCCCTGGGAGAACAATATAAGATCCATCTTTGATGATAGACAAAGTGTGGCTGGTATTCTGGTTGTAATCATCTATCTAGCGACTCCATTCAAACGAAGTGGCTTCGAGAAGACCAAGTACTAGAGCAAATCCTCAAAGGCCACTAGTGACACCTGTTCCAGATCCTGAACAGATTATAAGGAGAGGAAGAGCTTCACAAATACAAATTTCCAGATCTACAAGGGGAACCACCTCAGGTACTTCTAGAGGTACTGCTTCTCTTTTATCAAATGAAACTCCCTTTAAATTTTTGCCTACTGAAGCAGCTAATTCACAGAAAATTATAAGTAAATCAGAAGATTTGGAAGTTGAAGAATTCTCGACTAGTTCTGTTGTTGAAGATCCTATTTTCGAATCTGTTACCCAAGCTGACTTAGGAAAAGAAACCCTAGAATCCATCAAAGAAGAGGGCTCTTCTTCCTACCTGAATCCCTTATCAACTAAGCTTGAAGAGAGCTATCCTTTTGTTCATACCAATGTACTTTCCATTGAAAACATCTTGCAGAATCTTTTAGATCAACGCGGAGAAAGATTGGCCTTGTTGCTTGCACGGTCCTATAAGGACTGCTATTGTCCCAACCAGCCCACAAATCTTTTCACCTCAACTCTTGGCGACTCAATTGGGTCAAACCCACCACTTCCATCACCACCTATACCTCCTCAACTATCCCACACACCAACGATATCTTCTGCTACCCCTTCCATACCCACATCCACTATGGTCGTCCCTCTGAATAAGATGGAAAAGATCCTCGTTGCCATATATGCCCCTCTAAATTTTCCTAACCCCCTTTCTCCCATGCCTAATGGAGATTACCAAAAATACATACCTAAGTTTACTATAGAGGGGGACTTTACAGCTGAACAACATTTAGAGGCATTCTATAGTTATCCTGAGAACATAAATATTGAGCATGAAGATGTATGGACTAGTGTTTTTGTGCAAAGCTTAGATGGTCAGGCTAGGAAATGGTTCAAAGAGTTACCTACTGGATCAATAGCTAACATCGAAGCCCTATATGACTTGTTTTTGAAGCATTGGGGAGAAAATACAGAATAACACAGAAGGCGGTTTTTGCACCAAACCTGACCTTGCAGATCCAAACACCCTGAGGGCATTTTCTAATGATGGTTAAAAGTTTAAAATAATCCTGATCAATTCTCTGTTCCGGACTGAAGGGCGCCAGCAAGGTGAGAAGAGAATCTTCTTGTCTATTTTGGGAAAAACGACCTGCAGATTCTCCAGGTAGCAGTTTCAACCCCACTCACCAGCCTCCGAAGGCCCATTACAACTGTCGAAGATAGGAGGACTGGAAAGATGGAGGTTACTTTTCGAATGTGAGAATCTTTCATACTTTTCAGGAAGCTATTTTTAGATAGCTATTTTTAGCAGATTCGATCCAGTTTTTCAGGATCTTGAACATTTTTGTAAAGGATATAAAGCCTGTGACTTATGTAGAACAAGGGTTTGATTTTGGAGACTTTTTCACATGTTGTAAGCTCATACTTCTTATGTTATATCAGTAAAACAAGCTTCTTTCACCATTAGTTGTTCAGAATTCCATCTTCTATCTATTCTGTGCTTGCATTTGAATGCTATATTCATGTTGTTATGTTTATTTACGCCTGATGACTGTCATCTTATCAATGTATTCATAAGCTCAACTCTGCAAGCATTCTATAATTATTGTAATTTGCCATTCATATATACCTTTATGTATGATTCTGCTGGTATGATAGTTACTTCTCCACACATTCATTTATTTACAAACCCTCTGAGAATTAGTGGTTGAAAGCCTTGTCCATCTGAGCGCATTTAGATATGTTTTGAGTGAATGAGGATTGATTGAGTCATCCAACTTGATCCACCTTTTTATATTATTGACAAATTGATTAAGTTACCAGGCTCTTTCGATTGCAACCTAGAAAGACTCCTGGAGTGCTAACACATCAGTATATACTCTTTGATTCATGTCCAAGGTAGAATGTGTCTCGAAATGATATTCAATATTTTCAATAGAGTATTATTCATTCTCATGTGATGTCTCTTAATATTTTTCAGTCACTTGGGAGTGAATTTCAATCCTCTTCATGTACTGCTTCTTCTACTTCACCTATTTTAGAACTAGGTGGCTCATGGGTCTCCTCCTTTTCACTCACACATATATGATTTTTTCTCCAAGGTATTTTGTAAGAAGGGCATATACCTTTCTTCACTAACTCCACATATTCATTTTTGGGCCTATTTTCAAACACCCAATCAGCATAGTCTTCAAAAGGAATGGACTTTTGTATATCTCCCTTCAAAGCTAGATATTGTTGGGGCAAGATTTTACATGTTGCTATCAATATTTGTAATTCATTCATAGAATTATCCTTTGGTAGTGTGACACACTCATCTTCATCAGACTCAAAGTCATAAGAATAACCCTCATTCTTTATGAAATTGTAAGAAGTGTTGCATGATGGCACCTCTTCCTCATACATTCACATTCTTCTTCATATTGCTCATAAGCATTGTACTCATAGGATTCATCATAATAGTAATACATGGCTGAAAATTATTCTTAAATTTATGATATTAATTCACGGGTGCAAGGACCATTCTCTGATACCATTGTAATGACCCCAATTTTAATTTTTTCCCAATTTGGCCAATTTTCGAACCTTGGACTAGTGAAGCTCCAAACTATCCCAAATGATACCAAATGGTTTTGAATTATGTCCAGAGTGGATTGAGGTGTATTAGTACACCCTAATACAACTATTATATTCTTGGACACCTTCTAAGTACTTCAGCAACTTTCATTTACAATTAGAGAATGAAAGGAAAAATTACTAGGAAAATCAATATTGAAACCCCAAAGGGTAGATGGCTCCAAAATACTCCTAAGGATTTCGAATTGGGACTGAGAGTGTTTGAAGGGTATTAGTACATAAAAATTAACCTAATGGGTTCATAGAAAATATCAAAATACTTCTGCAACATTCATTTAAGTTCAGGAGAAAATAGGGAAATTTGCTAGTAAATTCGAGGTTCAAATCCCCCAAGGGTAGAGGTCACTAATGGCTTCCCAAATGCAGTACGAACCTCTCAAATTTCAGAATAGAGACGTGTATTAGTTATATTACTTCAATGGGCACCCAAATTCATCATTAATTAGTTCCTAAATGCTTCTGCAACTCCCATAAATCATAGATTGGTAAACATGTCTTAAAATAGGGGGGAATGAGAGAAAAACGTTATAACTTGCTATGAAATTTGTGAGAAATGTTACAAGTACTTGCATAAGGTGTATGAATATTATTCAGTATATTAATGGCTCTCCAAAAATCAATAAAACCATAGATATTTACTGATACAAGTCGATACCAAACAACTTCAAGCTCTCTCAACAAGATTTATGGGAAAATGGTTCGAATCTCTTCCTTGAATGTAAATATCACTTGAAATACATAATGTTTCGAGATGTGGCTCTCATTATATGATTATTACAAATATATATAGCATCTAACATGTCCATGAAGTCAAAATATCAGTCCTTCACTAACTATGTGCAACAACAAGTGCGCTATGCAAAAGCTATGGGGGGGAATAACACCATTCATACATAGTTTGGCATTATTACATGTTTTTACTTGGATATTCGACCTGAGGTTCATATGAGAATCAAATACATAGTTCATACATCATATTACAAATAAATGGGGTCCCTTGTACTTCCACGAAGAAATCAGCATCTCACCATGTGCGCCCTTCCTCCAAGAGCAAGAATATAGAGAGAAAAGTGAGAGAGATGTGGGAACAAGTTGAAGGAGAAATGGTCACGAGAAGCCCTATAGATTAAACCTGAAACAAATGAATCCATTGTAGCTCCAAATTAAATGTCTCAATGGCCTCTCCAATTTCCAATTAGTATGGGAATCTTGCACCCTCGAAATTGGTACTAAGGCAAGTAGAGTAAACACTCCACTAGCATGGACAAGCTATGCTCTCCAATTTGCAAAATGAGAAATGATCAAAAGATGCTATATTTCTTTCCTCTTGTCTTTTATTAACCTACCAAGGCCTCCTTATCTTGAATTCCATCCAAGAGACTCATCCCAACTAAAGTTAGGGAGAGATTCCCATGAATGCCACTTGTCCAACTTTTCCTAACTCTCATTTTCCATCAATTCGAATGGGGGACTCTTGGCTGACCTAACTCCCCTTGTGCTCCCTCTTGGAGGATATTTTTACCCCTGACATGTCATATATGTCAGATGTCAACAATCAGGTCTGAACTTTGTCATAAGTGTCATAGAATCTTCATCATTGTTGTCATATGAGTTAGGGAATCTAGCTCTAAGTGTCACAATTCTTCTAAAATGCCTCTTCCTCTTCCATGGGAGTTTCTCTTCTACTCCAATTCGACCTTACATGATTCATGCCATGAATAATACCTCTTCAAATCCCCGAAGTATGTTACCCTTCATCTTGAACTCGAATTGGTGAGAGAATAATGCCAAGTGTAGTGGGGAATCTTTCCACTTGTGGGTCCCACAACCTCTTATGTGCCCTCATGATCCAATGCCACCTTATTTTCTTTTTATTATTATTTGTTTGACCCATTTAATGTGAATTTGTAAGTCTAAGGTCATTTTGGGTCTTGTAGCTCCCTTATTCCAACTTTTAATGCTTCCACCTCCAACCTAGGGAACTAGTAATTTTCCTCCATGATAGTTCATTTGGATGGGTATATTACAACTTTGAATTGGGAATTTCTTTTAATGTGACCCACTTTGTCCATTTGGATCTAATTTTACATTATTACTAACTTGGACGTCATTCTTGGCAATTATTTGACCCTTAGCACCAATTTGACAAACTATCATGAGTATGGCCAAGTGGCTTAGGCCATTATGACCTAATGCAAAATTTGGGGACATGAAAAAATGTTTGGTGATTTTTTAAAAAAATATTCCAATTTCTAAGGACTTTATATAGCTTTTAGACAATTTTGGTGATTTTTAGAGTTAAAAAAACTATCCCAGGGAATTTGGGCGAACCATCTTTGAAAAAAGGCAAATGGATGAATATTTTTTTGGAAAAAAAGGCCGAAAATAGCCCATGAACTAAATTTCACCCCTAAAATTTTCCATACCTAAATATAATGTAAATAACAATTCAAAAACTGACCTCTACACTCAAATTTTGTCGTAAAAACATAATATTTAAAATTTAAAAAATCCTTTGTGGTTTGCACTCAACATATATATGCATCGATGCACACTAAACATACAAAAACACTAATGTATCCAAATATACGGGGCACTCATTCAAAATGATGTAAAATAACTTTATTTTTTTAAGTTTAAAGTTTATTTAAGGTGCATTGTAATATAAGGTGCAACATGGTATTAAGGTTAAATAAAAAATAGCAAGCTGCCACACTTGAATTTTGTAAAACATGTTACTTGCAAAAAAATTGCAATGTGGTGCAAACTTCACATACAACCATGCTAGTGCATCTTAATAATGGATTAAATAAAATAACCCATATATATATATATATATATGGTTTTCTAAAAAAACAATGTTTAACCCTATTAGGTGCACAACAATAGAGTTGTATTACTATTTAATAATGAAAATATTTAAGAATATTTTTTTAATGATTTAATCTAAAAAATAGATTTAAAATATTAATCAAATAAGGTAATCATTGAGTGAATGATTAAATATTCAAGTTTGTAAAAAAATTTGATCAAGTATCTTCTTGTACAACAAATAATTCACATTGAAAATTTGTTAAACATTTTATACTGACATTAAATAATTACCACAGAAAAATGACATTAAACCAACATCAACATCAACATATACATCAACATCAACATGATATAAAAAAAATGCAGTATATGAAAAATAAAAATGTTTACAAAATAAACAATATTTTTTTACAAAATTGTTTACATTTGTAAAAATATGGCATTAATTGCACTATTAGGAAGAAGTGTTTATTGAAGTTTTTTAATAAACACTTCCCAAAAATTTTCATAATAAATATGCATAATGTTTTTTACGATTTAATATGCATGATGTTTATAAACAATATAAAATTGGAGGAATAATTATTTTTTAAATTTAACCATAATTATTTTAATTTTATCGAAAATAATGAAAAATTTAGTAAAAACATTTAAGAATAATTTTTAAAAATATTTTAATCTAAAAAATAGATTTGAAATATTAGTCAAATCAGACAATCATTGATTGAATGATTTAATATTCAATATTGATCAACATATTGTATCTTCTTGTGCAACAAAGAATTCACATTGAAAATTTGTTAAACATTATATACTAACATTAAATGATTACCACGGAAAAATGACATTAAACCAATGTCAAATATACATCTCAATTCAAATAACTGCTATGAGATAGTTGGTATGCCAATGGAACCAGAGGGATCACTACCTACACCAATAGAGCCAAAGGCATTGGTACCCACACTAACAGAGCTAGAGGCATTAGTACCTCTTCTAGGAAATGGTGTAGACTGAAGCAGATCATATATCTCTCCATGAAGATCTAAATCACCCAATGAGACCATCCTATTTATAACTGTGAGGAATGAACTAGGAGATGGTGGATGGACGGCTTGTTGAGGAAAAGAGGGTGGTCGATAGACTCGTGAATGAGGAGATGTGTTCGTTTGGCTAGGTGAGGAGAAGGATGAGGTGGAGGAGAGGGTGGTCAGTCGATCTGTGGATGAGGATATAGTGGTCGATTGGATCGCTCAGAAGGAGATAGTGGTCAAGCAACCTATGGAGGAGGAGATGGTGGTTGATCATGAAGGTGAGGAGGAGGAGGTGGAGGAGTTGGTGGTCGTTTTAAGTGGCGAGGATAAGTACGAGGTGGAGGTGGAGGATCACTACCTTCATCAGATCAACCAAAAGTAGGTTGAATTTCACATCCATCCCTCCTCCTCTCAACTAGTATATTGAACACACTAACAATATGACACATCAATGTCCTCATATTATACAAAAGGTTCATCCACATATCTACAAGGTCAAGGTCCTACATGATCTTACCTAACTCGTAGAGGGTGCAATCCATGCTAAGCCAACAATCCACATAAATTATCAACCAACTCTTGATAGACTCTAGTATCTAGACTACATCGTAGGACGGGCCTCTGTAACTGATGCAGTACATCAGCCTCATCCATATCCTCATCATGTACTTGGGCAGGTCCCTCCCCAACATAAGTGCTAATATCTGCAAAATAGTACACAATAATAATTAGACAATTTCACTAAGCAATTTAAAGAAAATGTTAAAATAAATTATATTTGCATTAAGTAAGATAATCAAATGAAACTAGATTAATCAAAACATAATGCTAATATTACCTTTAGTATTTGGTGGCTCATCATGAGTGAAAATGATGTTCGAACATCCTCACTAGTTTATCTCCACGTATGGGTACACCACAAGATCTAAGGTGTTATCATCCTCCTTGGTAAGAAAATACAGTGTCCCTGAAGTGATCCTACCTGGGAACTTTGACTGGTCCCCCTTGGGAACATTTGGTCCCACATGTGCATATGCACGTTGGTCATCATCCTAGGAGTCCAGTATTCAAATGACGGCCTAGTGATTGGGAACCTCTAAAAAATAAGCAAAATAAATCTGAAAGAAAAGGGAAGTTGACCCTCCCATCAAACGGTGAATGACATCAACCTAGAGAAAACCAAAATTGCTGCAAAAAAATGGCAGACCACTTAATGCATCTAGGTCTTTGCACTAAAGAATCTACATAATATAATAGCGGTCAACTAATGCACAACTCAGTAGTGATGAAGTGGTTCAATGTCATGAATAAAAGTGAGAGGCACCTAACCTCCTCTACATCAAATGAATCTATCCACGACTTCCCAACAAAAACCTAGAAATCAACGGTATCAGTGATGTGCTAGCTAATATATCTCTGAGAGTATAATAGTTGACTCTCTGCTGCAACACTAGGAGGTGCATTAGGGAGTTGGGGAAAATCCTCCCCTGATCTCCTGGATATCCCAGTAATGAATTATATGTCCTCCTCTGTGGTTTGGAACCACAGATCGATATCAACCCTAAACGCCTTTCTACGTTGATCTTAGCCACGGTTCAACTGGGTGAGTAATTTTGAGTTCCCCTTTAGGGATGCATCCTCCTCATAAAACTTGAGGTGTACAAAAATCATAAAGAGGAGTTGGGTCTATGCTGCAATATGGTGAGGTTGAAAATCCATATCCCTCTCTTGGGTATCCCACACTTGTGCAACATTATACAAGTCAACATGCGCCTGCTACTCCTACTACTACTCTCACTGTTGATGTCTCTAATTCACAAATAAATTTCGCTAGTCTCACACACAAAAAAAGACATTAAAAAATATATATTAAATGAATCTTTTATTTATTAAAATTAGAATTTTTTTTCACAACACATGTATTTAATAGGTAGCATGCCTTAAAAGAAGTCAAGAACTGCATGCAGTTCTTTTAAACACATGGTGCACCACATTCGGTGTGCTAAATTAATTGTGGTGCCACTGTATATGCTACACAATTTTAATAACAATATAGAACTGCGGTGCATGTAATTAAATTATATTGCACCGGTGCACCATAAAAAACATAAGCACTGTAAATGGTGAACTCAATTAATTATAACGCACTAGTTATGTAACACAGTTACAATAACAATAAAGAAAACCGATGCACCTTATTAACTGAAAATGTACTGGTGCATTTAAAAATCTATAAGCACTAAATATTGTTTATTATGAACTATATTATATCAATGCATCCTTGTATATGGAGCATCGATGCTTTAAATAAATGTTTTGCACCATCAATGGTCTGCAGGTTTTCATACAACGCACTAGGATCGGCACATCCCTATGTGAAAATATCATGGAATATATGGTGATTTTTTTTTTCCTACATCAAGTGGTGTGTATTTAAATATCCAGTGCATCGATAATATGGTGCACTAAATTAGCATTTGGACCTATGAGTAAAATAAACTATACACACCAGTGTATGTGCACATGGTTTATTTAAATGCACTAGTATCAGAATGTTGTCAAAAAATTTAAATTTTCTCCTACTCATAGAAGTGCATCAATTAATATATAATGCACCGGGTACATAGTACACTACATGACCATACAGATACACCACCAACAATGCCCCTGTAAATTTATAGGGAGCACAAAGATGTGTAGTGCAAGCCGAATAGATTGAATGCATTGCGCGGATTTAAATTTATTTTAATGGAAAATTCAAGTTGAATTTGGATTTTTAATCCGCTAAAGGTTTAAATAAGAAGGTAAGAAATATATTACCTGAACACTTTCGCACCAAGGAGGCATGGTTTCCATGTACACAATAAATGAAATTCACCAATCGTTTTCAAAATTTTCAACGCCATGTTCAAACCAAGGGATGGGAGAAATCCAACAACAACAGAGCGTCGATGGTAGGGTGCATCAAGCAATCAATTGTAGGACCAATGCTTGGGTGGTCTACAACACTGAATTTGGGTGAAAATGTTTTTTTCTGCCTGGTAATTTTTTCATTTTACCCTATTCTGGTGTTCTTGACTACAATATGCACTAGGGCATTCGTAGGACATAAACACACCGCAAATGAATAAAAAAACATAAAAAGTTTTTTTTTTGTCCAACAATTTGTTTATTTTACCATATTCCGGTGCTCATGATGACAATACGCATCGGTGTGTTCTTAAGACATAAACACACCGCCAATGAATATAAAAATATAAACAAATTGTTTTTTCATCTGCCAATTTTTTTATTTTACCCTATTCGTGTGCGCCAAATACTTCGACACACAAGTGCGTTAGTAAGATACCAATGCACCGAACATGAATATAAAATATAAGAAATTCTTTTTCCTCGAAGCAATGTTTTTATTTTACCTTATGTCGGTGCTCCAAATTACAATACACACCATTTCCTTCATAAGACATCAATGCATTGCTAATGAATATAACAATATGAAATATGGTTTTTTCGTTCGATAATTTTTTTTTAATTTTACCCTATTATGTTGCGCCCTGTATAAATATGCACAAGTGCATTTGTAATATATTGATTCACCATAAATGCATATAAATATATAAAATTGGTTTTTCCATCCGACATTTTTTTTATTTTAACCTTCGTCAGTGCTGATGATTACCATACACACTAGTGCGTTAGTAAGAGATAAACACACCGCCAATGAATATTAAAATATATAAATGGGTTTTCCATCCATAATTTTTTTACTTTACACTATTTTGGTGCTCTCGATAACAATAAGCACTAGTGCATTTATGTATTTATAACATATTGATTAGTGTTGCTAGTGAAAATCTTGTGCAAAAACTAAGAAAAAAGCGCTATGCAGGTTTAGATCAGGTTGCAGCTTTGATTAGGTTTTTGCAAGGTTGATCATGGCCTCGCTGGGGGGAGATCCCCCCACTTCTGTCGCAGGATATGGCCCTCACTTTTGTCGCAGGAGATGGCGACATTCAGGTGACTAGTGGAAGCATAGGGCAAGAAGGCCCCCTCATCCTCAATGGGTCAATTTGTCAAGAAACTGGATCAAATGTTGGAAGTCCCTCTACTAGGTGGTAGGTCACATAATGTGGCCATTTCCCTTGCGGAAAAGGGTTTGATCGGGAAATTTTATGGGTTGTGGCCGTCGCCTAGAGAGGTTGAAGCTTGGGTTCAAAAAAGATGGAGGATGCTAATCCAAGGGGATTTGGGAATCTTCTTCGTGGGAAAAGGTTTCTTCATTTTTCATTTTGCAGAGAAAGTAGATCGGGACTTGATCTTTTGAAGCGGGCCTTATTTATGGGTTGCAAGGGGCTCTATATGAATCGCTCGACTCTGGACTTTGATCTCACCCAGGATGTCCCTTCTACAGTTCTAGTCTCGGTGTAGCTACCTCACCTTCCGATACATTGTTGGAACATCATGGTCCTAAAATCCATTGGTGACACTCTGGATAAATTCATAGATTGGGTTGAACCGAAGGATCAATTTTTGTGCGCCCAGATTTGTGTAGAGGGATCAGATGTAATACCCCCATTTTGACCCTTATGATATATTTCCTTTTAATGTAAATATTGTATACATGTGATGTATGTTTTCTTAGCGTGGAGCTCAAGGCCAAGGCCTCGCTAATGGATGCTCGGATTTTATTTAAAAAGGAAAGTATGTGATATTATGTTATCCATGTGATATTATGTTATCCATGTGCTATTAAGCCATGGAACATTGTAAAATGATGTAAATATTAATACTGCAATAAAATACCCAAAAAATATGGCTATGGAACCAACTAATAAGAGGGGGCCATGTGTATCCACTAGGGAGAGGTGAGGGGGTTGTGGGATTGAACCATATGCTTCCAAATGTCATCTTGAGAACCCATTTGAATTTCCTTGCTGGCATTTAATTATGTTGTAAGGAAGTGGTTGAAGAAATCAGTCCATGGATTCAATGGAGCATAGGTAGCCCAACAATTCGTATGGCAGGGTATGGGCTCTGTTTACTTGACCCACAAGTCACTCTACCTCATGGGAGGACATTTTTCCTCATCTCCATTCCATGGTGGAGGGGAAAGCATCAGTTTTCATTATTACACATGCCCAGCAGTGAACAAAACCATGAATTGCGACTTGGAAGGAAGCCACGTTTGGAAGCGCCAAAAATGCCCAGAAATTTGTGTGGACAGTGAAATCCAATGGGGAATGGTTGATTTTTAGAGTGTTAGATGCCCAGAAATCCCCAAGAAAAGCCAGGTTTGGAATCCCGAAAGGCCAGCAAAGGGACAGAGTCACTTGGACGCAAAAATGAGAAAATCCAAGCGTGGAGGGTAGAGCAGAGGAAAGAACAGAGGTTGGAACCACTTGATAAACCCAGTGAAGGCTAAAATATCAAGGAATTAGCAACTTGGACCTTTCTATGCCCACCCTAAAGAGCACTGGAGGGAAGGGGCACTTGAGGGATTGCGTAGTAGAGAAGGGTACCTTCCTTGTATTGGGTGTGGTAGGTATTGTGGGTGCAAAGGTTGTTTGAGTTTAGTTTGAGGTGCTTGTAGCTATGTGGTTGATCTCACTGGCTTAGCATCCTCCTCCTTTTCCTGTTTGCAAGCTTGATAAGCCCAACTATGTGTTGGCTTAGCATGATTGTTTGTGTGAAGCGATGGCTATGAGTGAGCCTATTTAGTTCCTCCTTAGTGGATACATAGCCCATCTCAGGGGTGGTCTCTTAGCTGAAATAATATAGGCTAGACAGAGACCTATGGTTGGGTGGAGCATTTCTCTCACATAGCCAGTTGATTGGACAACTTCATCTTAAACATAAGTGTTCTATGTGATTTAAATTATGTCCTTTCTTTGTTCTGAATTTTGAATTATTTATGTTATTTGAAATGAAATGATTATCTTAAGTTAGTCAGGATAAATCCTGTGCATAGCATGAGAAGGGGATTAATTCTCTGTATGTTGTTTTATCATTCTTCCAGGGAGAAACATGTTGATGCATTCTATTCTGTGTGTGCATTATTATGTTTTAACTCCACTGTGTATGTTTATTATCCATTGCGCACACCTTTAGATGGTTTGTATTTCCTCATATGACTTTGGGGGAGAAATAGAAACCCCCCTGTTGTGTTAATGTTCCCTCTATGGGTCGGATGATGGGAGGGGACGTGACTGAGTGATAGCAGAGCTCTTTACAGAGTGGTAAAGAGGTATTGATGAATTTTGGGGAAACATTTGGTTGGAAGAATGGAAAAACCATAGTTCTCAAGTGTGGAAGAGGATCACACCATTGCATAGGACTCACCAAGAGCTTTCCAATGGTAGCAATTTTCCCAAAAATGGACTTAGAATGAGAAAGATATCGTCCTACGAAATTGGCAGTAACAGGGGTATATGGCCGACTTCCGACTTTCCGAGCCCGCATTGCGGATTGCGGATTGTGGAAGTCGGAGGTGTGATTTATTCAGACTTGTGTGTTGGAGTTCCGAATTTCCAACTACCACATTGTGGATTGCGGATTGAGGAAGTCGGAAGTGTGATTTCTTCAAAGCTGTGAATTTGGGGTTCCGACTTTCTGACTCCCGCATTGCGGATTGCGGATTGTGGAAGTCGGAGGTGTGACTTCTTCAGAATTGTGCATTGGAGTTCTAACTTTTCGATTCCCTCATTGCGAATTGTAGAAGTCAGAGGTATGATTTCTTTGGAGTTGTGTGTTGGAGTTCCGACTTTCTGACTTCCACATTGCGGATTGCGGAAGTCGGAGGTGTGATTTCTTTTGAGTTGTGCGTTCGAGTTCTAAATTTCTGACTCCTGCATTGCCGATTCCGGATTGCAGAATTCGAAGGTGTGATTTATTTGGAGTTGTGCATTGGAGTTCTGAATTTCCAACTCCCGCATTGCGGATTACGGATTGATTTCTTCGAAGTTGTGCATTGGAGTTCCGACTTTCTGACTTCCGCATTGCGGATTGTGAAACTCAAAGGTGTGATTTCTTCGCATTTGTCTGTTGGAGTTCCGACTTTTCGACTCCCACATTACAGATTGTGGATTACGGAAGTTGAAAGTGTGATTTATTTGAAGCTGTGAATTTGGGATTCTGAATTTCTGGCTCCTGCATTGCGGATTGCAAAAGTCGGAGATGTGAATTTGGGGTTCCAACTTTCAACTCCCCCATTGCGGATTGTGGATTGAGGAAGTCGGAGGTGAAATTTCTTGAAGCTGTGCGTTGGGGTGTCGGCTTTCCAAATCCGCATTGCGACTTGCAGCTTGCGAATTGCGGTTTGCAGACTAAAGTTTGATATTTAGAATAAATTGCAGTTGTGTAAAAGTGTGGAAATTTAGAAAAAAAATTAGCAACTTGTTTCTAAGGAGCTCCTGCATCACCTCTAAAGGGAACCGAGGTGACTGGGGACATGACAACAGATTTAGGAACTCGATAATGAGAAACTCCTACTCAAATGTCGGATCTGCCATGAATACGGGCATTTTGCTAAAGATTGCAAGAAAACCCCCCTTCCCCAGGTTGTCCCGCAACCAGAGGAATAATGGAATACAATGGACCATGGGAATAACTCGAAGCAAGGATCCAAACGAAAAGGCACAGGCCAGCAGGGAAGAGACAAAAGGGCAAGAAGTCCCCATAGGAATAATGAGAAACAAGAGGAAAATAGATTTGAATGACTTGGAATGGAAGAAGAAGAGAAGGAAGTGAACCAAGAGGAGGATCAAGATCCCCAAGGAGGAGAGTAGAATAATCAGCCCCAAGAAATGATGAATGCAGTTATCTAGACAGACTCAACTGAAGAAGAGAGAGAACTCCCTCTGGAAATCAATAAGGAAAATCACCAGCTGAAGACAAGAGATTGGGATCCAAGCTAGAATCTGAGTCCTAAAAAATCCCCTGTAAGAATTGCCTCGCCTTCGATGGGCTCTGAATCAGAACCCTCTGATTCAGATCCAGAAGTCCAAATTCGAAAGAAATGTAGGATATAAAAGGACAAAAGGGAGGAGAAGGCTGAAAGAGAAAATAATTTAGGTACTCATCCCACCATTGATAAAAAAGTTCAAAGAATGATCTCGGAGGATGCACCACAAGACAAAATAGGGAAATCAATGCCAAAGGGGTCTCCCTTCAATCCAAAAGCAAGTATCAAAGTTGATCTCCTGGAATTGTAGAGGTATGGGATCTAAGGAAAAGGAAGAAGCGATTAGGGATTTGATGAGGAATGAGCTTCCAGAAATCATCCTTCTCTGGGAGATCAAACTGGAGGAAGTGGTCCTCCAACAAAAAATGAACTTAATATGGAAGCAAGATACAGCATTATCCATCAGCGCAAGACGAGCGTCAGGGGGTTTGGAAATTCTCTAGGACCAATCCAAATTTTCTTTCAAGGGCTCCTTCAAATCACAACATTGGAAAATTGTTCTGCTAAGTCATCTTCAATCAAATATTCTGGTATCTGTTTTAAATATATATGTTCTTGTCAATTATTTGGATACAAAAGCACATTGGTCCTCCCTTTTGGCTTGGGACATCCTAGGTCATTTTTTGAACCTTTTCTTTGGTGGGGATTTGAATTTGGTTCTTTCCGGTAATGAGAAGAAAGGTGGGTCAGTAGTAAGGGACCCCTGGAGGGAGTGGGCTAAAGACCTTATCCAATGCTAGGATCTGGTGGACATCCAACTCCAGACCAAGAAATACACTTGGAATAACAAAATATCGAGGCATGGGCATGTGGTGGCCAGGTTAGATCAGTTCTTAGTGGCTAACTCATTCCTACTCTCAAATATCTCAATGTCCTCCCCAATGTTATCTTCCAGCATTTCTGGTCATTGCCCAATCTCCCTTGTTTTGGAAACTGAAGTGGATCTAGGCCCCATCCCTTTTAGTTCCTCCCCAACTTGGAAGGATTGACCAGATTTCTTGAAAATTGTTAAAGAAGCATGGGATGTTGATATTAGAGGCTCTCCCTTCTTTATCCGGGAGAATAAAATGAGAAGAGTTAAAGGGATTCTTAAACAATGGGATAAGGCATCCCTCTCGTCTCCTATTGAGGAAATGAAATATTATCACGACACTCTTAGTCGACACCAGGAGGAAATGGAAATCAAGGTTGAGGTGGGGGACTAGGATATAAAAAGGGAGGATGAACTACAAAATTATTTGCACTTAGCCCAACGTAGAGAGGAGTATTAGATACTTAAGTTTAGAAGCTTATGGTTGCAAGGAGGTGACAAAAACACCAAATTCTTCCATCTTCAAGCCAAAATTCGGGACCATAAAAAAACTCTGAAGGAAATTGAAGCCTTGGATGCGAGGAAAGTTAATGGGTTCAAGGAGATCAAAGAGGGGGCATATAAGTTTTTTATCTCACTATACTCTGCAGGGGAAGATGATTTATCTAAAGTTCAGCAGATGGATATTCAAGATATCCCCACCATCCTTACCCTAGAGGACAACGAGGACCTAATCAAACCCATAACTTAGGAAGATATAAAGAGTACTATCTGGGGCATGAATCCAAATAAAGCTCCAAGGCCTGATGGATTTTCAGCACATTTCTACAAGATGTGTTGGGGAATCATCAAAAAATACCTTAATAGAATGTTGGAATATGCGCAAAGGAAGCTAACCCTAGGGGGGAATTAACTCCTCGTTTCTGGCATTAATCTTGAAGGATTCCAATCCATTCTCTTTTTCCATATTCAAGCCAATTTCGTTATGTAATGTTTGCTACAAAATATTCGCCAAAATAATCTCCCAACAGCTAAAGAGATATCTTCCAGTTATCATCTCTTCAAATCAAGGGGGATTTGTTCGGAAAAGGAGAATTCTTGATAACATAATCTTGGTTCAAGAGGAAATTCATTCCAACAGAAGAAAGAAGGAAAAATGTATGATCATAAAACTAGATACGGAAAATGCTTTTGATAGGGTCAATAATCAATTCTTATTTAAAGTCATGGAAAAATTTGGTTTTGGAAATAAGATCATCTCCTAGATCAAGGCATGTATTGGTCAACCTTGGATTGCCCCATTAGTGAATGGCATAGTCTCTAAATTATTTCATGCAACTAGAGGCCTCCGGCAGGTATTCCCCTTTTCCCCGCTTCTATATATTATTATGGACAAATCTCTGAGCAGGTCTCTTGAACAAGATAGACTGAGTGGAGATATCAAAGGGATTAAAATTGCAAGAAAGGTTAAGGAAATAAATCACTCCCAATTTTCAAATGATACACTACTAATTGGGGGATCTTCGATCATGGTTGCACAAAGGTTCAAATAAATTTTGGATATATTTTGCACTGTGTCGGCAAGTAAGGTGAACAAGAGTAAGAGTCACATTTACGGGTGGAATGTCCCTGCTCATATCCTTGCCAAAATTCAGAGAGTATTTGGATTTATGTCATGTCCCCTCAACAGTGAACATTGGACCAAGATCCTAACCCAACCAATCCCTTGGGTTGAGGAGACAACTTCAGTATCATGGGGTTAATTTTTGAATTCCAGGCATTTAATTAATTAGGAGTGTGCATTTAATTTTATCCGAAGTTTATTATGCACTTGGAATATTTAATTTTGATGCATTTAATATTTTTATGATAAATGAATAAGGATAATGCTCCACTAGGGTGCATTAGTGGATAAGGTTGACTAAGAGGAGACTTGAGGAAGAAGCTAAGGAGAAAACACATAAATCTAGAAAATCAGAAAAAAGGAAAGAAAGATGGAGCAAATCAGAAAAGCAGCAAAAACTCAGGAAAAGCAGCATAAAGCAGAAAGCAGGATAAATCATAAAAGCAGGAAAGTTCAGAAAACAAGTAAAGTCTAGAATAGCCAGAAGAAGCAAAAAAAGCTAAAACATAAAGTGGAAAAGAAAACAGAAAAGGAAAACGGAGGAAAGCAAAGCAAAAAGGAAAATGTAGGAAAGCTAGCTTTCCTTATCCACTCAAGGAGGGAACATTAGTTAAGGACAATTTATCCTCAATTCACCCACTCTCTATAAATGAACCATTGCGCACCACATTCACATATTTTGTCAGTTTGAGTATTGGTATGAGAGCAATTATGCCTCAAAGACTTGGGAGATGTGCCCCTGGTCCAAGTTTGGGATATGTGCCCCTGCTTCCTATGAGAGGATGATGGCATTCATACATTATCACTGAGTTTCATTGCAGGTCATGTATCTGATCCAAGGCTGGGTTGAAATTCAGAAAGCTTCATGAAGACTATGGTTCGAATCTCAGAGCTTCTCAGTGATTTTCAATGCTAGATTGTTGTGTAGGATAGGAGAAGAGTTTTTGTAATGATTTGAGGAGTCCCTTGGATAATTTATGATGAATTTACTGTCAAAATAAATCTCTAATATCATTCATGTCATTTAATATTACAGAATTCAGAAATATTCAGAGTTTTCTCCACCCCTTCTATATTTGCCTAGATTTTGAGTAGTTTTTAGAATACTTGTGAAATATGAATGAGAATAGTTCCAAATGAGTTTATTATTGTTTCTGATGTTAATTAACATGTTAAATGACCCAATCCATGTCTGATTTGAGAAATTATTGAGCCTTCATTGACTGTTTGGGATCTCCTGAAAATTACTAGTTGTGCAATCCTGGAATGTCAAATTACTAGTATTTTTGTGAGACTTATTCAGAACTTCCTATAAATTTATGGAATTCACCCTGACTGTGTAATGACTGTAATTTTATTTTATTTATCCTCTCTGATTCAGAAACACCCATCCATAGCTTCTAGTCAAATTTTAGATCCATACTAGTCTGCATATGCTGAGGTGCCCAGGGGTGTTGGAGTAGATTTCAGCCTTTCTGATATTGATACATCAATGGTCTCAGTACTTTGTGCAGAGGTATCAACAAATATTAGAGCCTTCCTTCCATACAAATATTTTGATCTTGTCCACCCTCAGTCAAACTGGCTTCCATAAACATTGTTTTAATTGATTATGTGTAGAAGAGAGTTTTTGTATCACTAATCATAGTTGGTACATTACACTTTAGCAGCTCCAATTCTTGGAATACCTTTAAGTATCTAAGAGAAAATATTGCTAAAGGTTATCAAAGTAAAGGGTATCGGTAGCTAATAATTGATAAGATTTCTAAAAGAATCCAACAATGGGGTATGAACTGGCTAAATCCTGTCGGTAGAGATATTCTGATTAAGTCAGTCCTATCTTCGATGCCCCTTTTTCTTTGTTCAGTTTTGTTGGCTCCCTCGGTAGTTCTTAATCAAATAAATAAGATGATTAGGAAGTTCCTATGGAATGGAGGTAAAAATAATGAGCAACAATCTCCCCTAATCAGTTGGAACATTGTTAAGGGTCCTTTGGATAGAGGAGGACTGGGAATCCGAGACATTCATATTATGAATCTTTCTCTTTGATCTAAGATCCTCTAGAGGATGCTGGTGGACTCAAAGAATTGGGGATCGCGGGATTTTAGGAATACATATATAAAATGAAGGATCTCTCGATGTTTGGACTCTGCCCCTATAGGTAAAAATGGAACCAAAATCTAGATACTTTATGTAAAATCCTACAATATAAATTGCATTAGGTCTCAGGAACTAGGAAAAGGATCAAGATAACGGAGGACTCTATTATGATGGTCACTCTGCTGGGAGAGCTCCTATAGTTTCAGACTCTTAAAGAATGGATGGAATGTATTGGGATATTCTCATTAGAGGACTTATGTACATGGCATCCCACTTCGGGTCATTGGATTGGATGGTCACTCCCAATCCCTCGAGAGAATATTTCGAAAGAATTACAACTATTGAAGGGGTGGCTAAAAGGTAAGGCACCTATGGATAAAATAACAAAGGACAAAAGAGGATGGGGTGACAAGGAAGGATGTTACTTAGTCAAGCAAGGTTATGGAGCACTTATGATGGATTCTTGTGCCTCACCAAGGTTAACCTAGTGGAGGATTATTTGGAAAAACATTGCCCCCCCCAAAGTCAATTTTTTATGTTGGATACTCGCCCATGGGAAGATTTTGACAGGAGAAAACCTTTAAAAAATAGGATTTTAGGGTCCTTTCTAGTGTGTGCTCTGTAAACAGGAAGAGGAATATTCCTCTCATTTGTTCTCTTCTTGTCCCTTGATTTTTGAGGTATGGAAGAAAGTTATGGGACCCCTCTCTTTCTCAGTTGATCTGATCGGAAGGACTATGAATTATTTTAGCCATTGGAATTCGACATACTCCTCTTCATTCCAGAACAAGCCCCTGCTTCTATATCTTTGGAAATCCCTCCCCAAATATGTCTGTTGGAAAGTATGGATCGCAAGAAATCATTTGATCTTCGATAACTCTTTGGCCTTGCCAAGAAAAATTGCTAGGAGAGATAAAGGTCTCTTATAAAAATACCTCTCTGAAAGTTTTTCTCAAATGGGAATGCCCTCTACCATCAACAAGGATGAAGAATATTGGATTCAATCTCTAAAATTAAATTTGGGTCCCCCCCTCTAGAATAAAGGTTAATCAATCCTGGGAATTGTGTATGAAAGATGAGGAATTTGGATGGGAAAAAAAGTGATTTTGAGGAAGAGGATCACATAAGTTGTAATTCTAGGGGACTCTCGTACTACTATTCATGCTACTAAGTATCAATCCCCTCTTTAAAACATCACCTTATAAAGAATCCAACTAAGAATATGGGGGAGTCTGGAGGCAATTCGTTCAGTGGAATTCTTCCATCTTCTCCGTAGTCAGAATTCTCAAGCTGATTCCTTGGCCAATCTAGCAACAACAAGATCCTAAGGAAGCTTTCAATCTCAAAATGGAGAGATATATTATGAGGAAATTCTATAAGTTTTTTAATCTTTGGGATAGTATGGGGGCTAAAACCCATCCCAAATTCTACAAAAAGGGGGCCAAAGGTTGGAATCTCCCTGTCCCATTTTCCAACATTATGAATCTAGGAGTGAGACACGTGGGAAACAGGTATGCTGCCAAGGTTTGGATGGAAGCCTCCTCCTTCATAATATCATTCTCTACTCAATTCATTAACTACATTCGAAAGATGGTGCCGCACTGGTACAAGACAATTATTCTTGCTATTAGGAAGGTTGGTTTGCGATCCCTCAGTAAATACTGCATCCACTCCCACACACATTTTGTTCATTGCATGCGTCATTGCTTCTGGGGAATTGTTTCCAGGTACATGATTTCGGTTGCAAAGATTGCAATGGAAAGGACACCCATAAATGGAAATTATGGCATAGGAAACAAGCTGGAGCCATATTTTAATGTGACGATGCTTAGAAACATAATTTCATTCAGTCTTGAATGCACTCAGACTATGCTCTGGATTTAGCTCGGCAAAGGAAAAAACAAAGGGAGCATTGGGTGTTGGGAGGTGACAATGGACAAAGAAGAGGAGGAGAGGGAGTCCTTTTGTTGCATGGAGTATGGAGTTCGAAAGCTGAACTGGGGCATGCATAGGCTAAGAAGGTGGTTCAACTGGCTGGAGCATGACGGGAGCAGCACGAAAAAACACTAGGAGGAGTGGCAAGAGGAGGAAGAACAACAGAGAGTGGAGGAGAAAAGGCATTTCCAGTTGCAATTGGACCTGTTAGCGAATAAAATGGATCAACAGTAGGACAGAGTTAAGGAATTGAAGGCCAAAGGGGAAACTCTTGAAGCAGAATTTGTTGAGCTCAAGAAGAAGTTAAAGGAGAAGGAGGAGGTTGAAGCATCATTAGTTGCTACTCCATAGATCAAGCTGGAGGACCAAGTTCCATGGTTTCATTTTTAGCTTGACATCATAAAATGCTTTTTTGTAATTTTTATAGGACAATTTGTAAGGAAATATAAGCCTAGGATTATAGCATTATGGGCTAGATTTCATATTAGGAAGCTTGAATCTTTGCATAACTACATTAGGGTTTTTTTACAGTCAGGAAAGATTCCTTATTTTGATGTTATGTATATTTGTATGCTGGGGACTTTCCTCTCTTTTTATTAATATAAATCTATACCTATTTCAGTTGAAAAAAAAGTGTTGCTAGTGAAAATAAAATATATATATTTTTCTCGCATCTAACAAGGAATTTTGAAGTCAATGCATTGTGTTAATGTGCACACCGGTGAGTCTAATATGTAAATGCACTGATGCGCATTATATATATAAAAGAACCATTTAGAAACATCTTCTAAAACCTCCACCCTCCTGCCTCCGCTAGTGACCTCCACTATAAACAAATAATTGAACTCTTTTTAGAGGAGATTCCACAAAAACCTCTGTTAGAAGGTGTTTTCCCTATAGTGTTCACAACGTAATTAAAGGTTGGTAGTGGATCTTAAGTGAAACAAGCCTCCTTTCACATAGTCTCTTCACCACAAGGTAGACCATACATTTATTTTTCATGAATTAAACCCTTCAATAAACGATGAAAGTTCATTGCTTTTTCATGTTGTATTCACCAATTAAATCTAAAATAAAAAAAAATTAGCCTTAAGCTTTGTGGATTTCTCAAACCAAAACATCTTCAATCCTAATTTCAATCTTCAAGAAATATACTAGTGTGGATTAAAAAGAAATGTTTATCTCCCTCATGATTTCACCTTTGTCAATTGAACTTTTGGCATAAGACTTCTATCCATGCCATTTTAACATTGTAGGAAATCAGAGAATGATATAAATTTGTCCATAAAATTTAAGAATAAACACTCATATTTGGATAAACACTAATGAAGGCATGCATATAATGAATATAGATTATTGGTGTCATTTATCGATTGAGATCAAATCTCTTGAGGGTTTTTGTAGATATTGGGGTTGAAAAACAATTTGTGAGATACTAAGGCTCTCCCAAATAGTAAGAAGTATTGCACCCTTGCTTTGGGAGAGAGAATGCTCTACTTAGGTCTTAGTTTGATACACATAGACAAAGAAAATGTTTTATGGTGCAAAATGCATTATTGGCTTTCCAGGGTACCAAAAATGTAGCAAAGGAATGCATCACATTTTTGGGGTGAAAATGCATCATCCAAGGAGTTGGAATTGATGTGTAATGGATTCGGTGACTATTGGAGGTGCTTTATTTGGAGAAGATATTAAAATATTAATAGGCTTGGAGTTGAGTGTCACTTGTGGGAAAATTGAATGGTTGTTATGGAATTTACTAATAAGCAAGTTTAAACCCTTGTTTTCCAATTTAATTGGGTTTAGAGCCTTCAATGGGCAATTTCACTGAAATCAAAATCATGTTTACCAATTTTTTGGGAGTTCAAAACCTTATTTTCCAATTTTGTTAAGTTCAAAACCTCATTTTTCAATTTTGTTGAGTTTAAATCCTTGATTGTCAATTTTTTGGCGATGTTAGAAATCTAATCCTTCGAGATTATGATTTCATCCAAATTATAAATATTGTAAATATTGTAGTCAGTTGAATAAAAGGAAGATGAGGAGTCATAGGGACTCCAACGGATCTCTTGGAATCCAAAGTCCAAGAGACACTTGCGCTAGTAGAAAAATAGGTGATAAATGACTAGGTGACCAAAAAAGTTGGTCACCAAGTGAAATAAATGACTAAAACACCAAAAACGTTGGTTGCCACAATGTTTTGAAGTGAAATATGCCCAAATTTGAGCAATTTTAAGTGATCACAACTAAAAATGACTAAAATAAATGAATAATTTAGTCATGGGATAGAAAAACATGACTAATTTAGTCATGGGATAAAAAATATGACTAGACAATCTAAGTTAATAATTATATAAGATGTACGTTGTTAAAATTTACAAAATTGTAGTAATTTTATTACAATTTCATAAATTTTAATGTCGTAGATGGATTCATAGACCCCCTTAAAAGGGATCCATTTCACTTGGGCAAGATTGATTTCCATTCAAAGAGTTATTGTTCTTGATGAGTGAGAGAAAATGATACTTATTTAAAAAATATGCTTTAATACCTTCCTCTGAATGCTCTACCTTCTAACAAGGAGAACTCATATCTCATTTACAAGTAGGAGCTATTTGCATTAGCCCTATGTCATCCAGTTTTTTCCTAGAAGGGGTCGTCTCCAAGCTATGGGGCCATGAAAAAGTAGTTGTATGTTGCTTGAAACTATGCGCATAAGGTCCCTGCAATTGAACACATCCTAAAAAAATGTTGTCATATGACCCCTTTGATAGACTTACTAAGTTGCATCATGTGCATCGCCTTAGTCCGATCGATGTCTTGTCTTGGAGATGGGTCATTTTTTTCCATGCATGTCGTCATGTCATGATTCTTATATCATCACATTGAGATCATCACACTGATCACGTTCATATTTAGTTTGATGAAAACCATCGCCATTTGACCCTCTCAACAGTCAATCAATTTTTTGGCACGAGCATGTATTTTCAATTTTGTGTCATGTCAACTAATAAAGATGCCAAGTTCACATCTTCCAATAAATTTTCAATTGCATATGTTGGTTGTCCTTATCCTCAAATTCGCATCTGAAATGTAAAAATTCCTTGTCCACGTGCCACTTCGTAAGAAAACACCAATAACCTCTAAGGATCACTCTTTCCCATCTTAACAAATGATGATTAGGTACAAAACTACAAAATTTGCTTTTCATATGGAAAAGAGTCCAAATCTTTATACTCAAATCCAAATCATATAATATTTAGACTATTTTTTATTTATCTTCTTAACCAATAAATTAACATCATCATTTAAAATCTTATTAATTTAAATTAAATAATTATTTTTTTATTTACAAACTTTCCTTCATTTCAAATTACCCCCAATACACTCTTGGCATGGCTACCTCCCTCGCCACATTTGTATATTTCAAAACAAATTATAATTATATCCCTCAACATAACATTATGATTAAAAGGTGAAAATCTAATGAATATAATTTTATTTTATTTTGAGGGTATGGCACCCTTGGCTTCTTTCGCACGCCTTACACTTTCCAATAGTTCATTAAAAGATTATTTTTTAAAAACCTAAAACGATTTTGCCACCTAATATCGGTATCTAAAATGATTTAAAAAACACTAAAACTTATCCACCACATAGATAAAAATAGACCAAGAATTTACATGCTGGACAACACGGGATTTATAGAAAAGTCGATGCTTACCTCCAAATATCCGCAATCTCATATTTAAATCCATTTTATTTCCATTCAATTATTAGTATTTTCACATTTAGATTTTTCATTGTTTTCTCTATGCCTGAGATTCGATCAGATGGCGTCCTAGGAATCCACCAAGGGCTTTTGTGTGCACTGGTCTTCAATTTTTATTTTAATTTTTAATTTTTTTGTCAAGGTAGGTATTTGAATAATTCTTGATCTCGTTGTCCATCCTGCCCGACATACGCCCAACAATCAAATACCACATGCACACATAATGGAAATGATCCATATTTTATATCCCACGCCAATGTTTAGAAATACTCATTTTCTAAAGCTTTATCTACAATCCACAAAAGGTCTGAGTTCCTAAACAAGACCAGTTTCCAAGAAGATGATGCAACAATAAGCATAAGCTTTGCGATAGTATGTTTTTATTGGGTAGATTAATATTTCCATAGTATGTTTTTATTGGGAAGATTAATATTTCCATATGACGTTAAAAACTGTAAATATTTCCTGTTAAAAACTGTAAATATTTAGCCGGTAAGAAATTCATAGAATTCTGCAGTCTACGATCTACC
Source organism: Larix kaempferi (assembly GCA_027924585.1). NCBI lineage: Eukaryota > Viridiplantae > Streptophyta > Pinopsida > Pinales > Pinaceae > Larix > Larix kaempferi. The sequence continues at coordinate 16,456,494 of BSBM01000136.1, forward strand.
ACCTAGAATTCATCATATGCACACTTCCAAATTTGGAAAAGTGTGACAACCGATGTATGCAGCGATCGATAGAAAAATTGAGCATATGAATAATGTGGTCATCTACATAAATAGTGTGGCTTTCATTTTCATTGTGTTGTATTGACAGTCATTTCATTAATCACTTATCAAATTAATATAAGTTATACCCTTAGAGTGCTACATTTGAATAAAGGAAATGGATGATATATGTAATCATTGTACAAATTACGCTAAAATCCACTGGATCTTGCATGTCGAAAATCCAAAAAATATAGCATGGAATTTTATTTTAAATTGTTTCTAGCGAAAGTAATTTCATGTTCTTGTAATTCAAGTCTTTCCTTCCCGGTATGTTTGTGTGATATGAGCAACCAACGCCCTTGTTGTGGGAAGGGATGTACATCAGTTGACTATGGAGGGGTATGGAGGGGTATACTGTTTAAATATGGTCCAAGACAAAACAAAAGAGTTACAAGCATAAGTGGCTGAACTACTTATTTCATATTATACATTAATATATATATGTTACATGCTTTGATGGTTCAAGCCAATACTAGCTAAGTGATCCTCAATTTGAATAATGGAATGTAACTAACACACTTTAACACACTTAACCAAGATATTACTACTTCTAACACTCCTTCTTAATCTCGATGGTTACATTCTTAATAAACACTCCCTCTTAATTATGATACTTTAAAACTGTTAAAATGAAAATCTCACAAATGCAAATGCTTGCTAGTGTATGTGTCTCAGCCAAGCTTACAAACAATTAACAAAATTTCAAAAAACTAAATTGGCTTCATATTAGACTTCTTAGGCCTATTTCTTTCATCTTCATCTTCAAAGCTAGAATGTTCACCTGGATCCCAAATCTGATGTTGTTGTCATCCTTTTTCCTTGCTTTCAATAGTATCCTCGGTCAACTGATCTCTATGGTTGATTGTCTTCTTTGTCTCATTATGTCTCAACTCAAAAATATTCATCAAACACTTCCATAATTCACCTATCTGAATGTCCAACTTTATTACTTACATGTGTATGTTACTGAAATTCATTTCCTACTACATTTCTGCAATGCTAATTTCAACTTCTTGCAAAATATTGTTTTCATACTCTTCATTTGCTAGAATCTTCTTGTTCATGTCTTCACAAATCCTTATATTTTCTATCCATTCTTCTAGCATTGTCAACTCTTCATCATAATCTGTTAGCACAACATCCAAGTGTTGTTCTTCTTTCTTAGTACCTGCACAATCTGCATACACACACAAATTTTCAGTTCCAAAACCATGAGATTCCTTGGTCTCGATTGATGCTTCAAGCATATTTCCCTTGTGTAGGAATGGACTCCAAACACTCTACAAAATATTCATCTTGTTTCTTATCAAACACTGATACATGGGCATTTTTATCTTCAATTAAATTTCCATCAGCAAACTCTTCTTGGTTCACTAAGTTAATGTCATCATCAATATCTATTGTTGGATTCACCAAAGTTTCTTCATTGTCACGGGATGCTACAATGGCAGCTTTAACTATAACTTCATCATCCATTGGTGTATCTACGCAGTGGGATTCACCTTCCTCTTCATGCTCTATTGTGCAAACAATGAATTCAATCTTCTCCTCTACTTTAACTTTCTCGTCTTCTTTCTCTTTCTCTACTTCAAACACGAAAGCTTCTTCTAATGTACCAATATGATGCAAAGTAATTTTGTTTCTTCTCTTTTTATTGTACCTCATCTCTAGAGCATCCCAAAAATATTTTTCACTAACAACTTGATGACATTTATAGAAAATACTATTAAAAACGCTTTTATCCATTGCTGACAAAATAAGATATCTTGCAACTACGTTTTTTCTCTTATCACGGGGATCTACAAAATCCTTTTGAACAAAGCACCATAAATTTACTGAACAAAACAAAATTTATTCTATTTTATTTTCCCAAATTTCAAAATTCATACTTGAGAAAAATGGCAAAATCTGCATTGATCTTCTCAATATTTCATCTATCTCTTCATCTTCATTGGGGTTGTTCTGCTCTGGAACTTCATTGTTCTGCTCCATAGCTAAAAATACTCTATATTTCTTTGCAAATTTTTCTCTTCATAGCAGTAATTCTTCACTTCAAACAAATTATTTTCTTTCTCAATATCAATTGACACTGATCAATGTAAGGCTGCCCGTTTTTGTCAATATATGTGCCAAAATCTTAACACTCATCACACTTCACAAAACTTTCTCTTTACGCTAATGCTGACTGGGCTCCTTCAAAAATTTCTTCAGACGAACACTTTTATACAAACTGAATTTTGTAATCATTGATGTGGATATAAATTGGTGTTGTTAGACTCAATGCATTCTCAAAAATCAGTTCTTGCTCTCTCTTTTCACTTATACGATCTTTCTTAGAAAAAAAAAGTATTTCACCAAAATATAAAAACATCTTTTTTCACAAAAATCCTAGCTCCAAATTCTTGAGAAATATGATAAAAATATCCTTTCACAAATTTCTTTTCAATTTTTTTTGGCCAAAGTATAAAAAATATAAATCTTTCCAAAACATTACTTGGTGAAATAGGTTGGCTATTCAAAATTTAAAACCCTTGTAAATACCAGATTTTAATTATGCACAAATTTGCTTGCTATTACTCACTGGCATGGGTGTTTCTCCTATTTCTTTCCTCAAGCTAAGGTATTGGAGGAACTCTCTTCACAAAGATAAGACTGAACCTTCTACGATGGCTATAGAAAACAAACAAATTTCAAGCATGAATCGCTAAACTATTGATTTCATATTACACTATAGAATATATAGTTACAAAATTTGGTGGTTCAAGCTAATATGGTTAACTGATCCTCAAACTGAATAACAAAATGTAACTAACACAATTTAACCAATGAGATTATACAACAAACACTCCCTCTGAATTATGATACTCTAATACTGTTAAAATGCAAATGCTTGTTGGTTTATGTTTCATTTAGGCTTACAAACACTTAACAAAATTTCAAAAAACTAAATTAGCTTTAGATTAGGCTGCTTAGGTCTATTTATTTTATCTTCATATTCAAAGATAGGATGTTTGCCTGGATTTCAAATCTGATGTTGTTGTCGTCCTCGTGCCTTGCTTTCAATAGTATCCTCGGTCAAATGATCTCTGTGGTTTCCTGTCTTCTTCGTCTCATTGTGTCTCAACTCAAAAATATTCCTCAAACACTTACATAATTCATATATCTCAATGTTCAACTCTATTCCTTGCAGGTGCATGTTTCTAAACTCCATTTGTTCCTTGTCATATTCTTCATCTGTTACAATATTCTTGTTCATGTTTTCACAAATCATTGGATTTTCTAGCCATTCTTCTAGCATTCTCAACTCTTCATCGGAATCTATTAGTATTGCATCAAAGTGTTGTTCTTCTTTCTTGGTAGCTACATAATCTGCATACACACACAAATTTTCAGTTCCAAATCATGGGATCCTTGGTCTCGGTTGACGCATAAGGAAACTCTTCATCATACATTGCTACATGGGCAGTTTTATCTTCAACTAAATTTTCATCAACAAACTCTTTTGTTGGGTTCACTAAGTTAATGTCATCAACAATATCTGTTGTTGGATTCTCCAAAGTTTGTTCATCATCACAAGCTGCTACAATGGAAGCGACAACTGCAACTTCATCATCCACTAGTGTATCTACATAGTGGGATTCACCTTCCTCATGTTCGTCCTCGCAAACTTCTTCAATCTTCTCCTCTACTTCAACTTTCTCGCATTCTTTCTCTTTCTCTGCTTCATACACTGAAGCTTCTTCTAATGTACCAATATGTTGCAAAGTGTTTATATTTCATCTCTTTTTAGTGTACCTCATCTCTAAAGCATCCCAAAAAACTTTTGCACTTTTAACTTGATCAAATTTATAGAAAACACTATAAAAAACACTTTCATCAACTGTTGACAAAATAAAAAATCTTGCTATTGCATTTCTTCTATTATCATGTGGATCTACTAAACCTTTTTGAACAAAGCGCCATAAATTTACTGAACAAAACAAATCTTCCATTTTATTTTCCCAAATTTCATAATTCATACCTGAGAAAAATGGTAAAATTTGCAATGATCTTCTTAATATTTCATCTATCTCCCCATCCGCATTGAGTTTGTAATGCGTTTCATATTCATTGATATACTCTATATCTACAATCTGATTCTTGTCTTCAACATCTTCTCGATTTATGGGCTCTTCTACTACAACTGAAATCTCACCATACATATTTACAAAATAGGCTTCCTCTGCCCTTCCGTTCTCTTTCGCAATTTGTTTAATATTTCTCCAAAATTATTTTAATCTTCTCATATAACCCATTACAAACCAAGATATTTTCTTTACAATCACGACTACGGGTAATCCTTTCACAATACTTTCAAAGCTTCTTCTCAAAACACAAAATTAGGGTTTTTTCAACCATATTCAAACTTAACAAAATCGATGTTTTTTTTGCGAGTAACCGTAAGTCTCTTTATATATATTCCAACCTAAAAAGCTTTTCATAAACCCAAACTCGTCCCTTTTCTTATTTTGGTCCATGGTTAAAAAGAAGTCTTCACTTGTCCATTACCATAAAAATAAACCTTCTTTAAACCAAAATTTCTTTTTAAAAAAGGCTTTCATAATAGCATAAAAGACTTTCATGAACCTTTTAAAAATTAATATTTCCTTTTAATATGACTTCTCACACCATTGATTAAATATTTCAAAAAACAATATTTTTAGTCATTTGACTTACTGGGTATTTCCTCTTGTGCAGCGATTCTTCAAGATATAAGCGCTACCACTTACAGAACTTTCTTCACTGCATTATCTCACGACGACTTTCTCAGGTGAATAACTGAATGGTAATCTTCAAACACAAGGAATATATATATATATATATATATATCGGATTTTGTTTGTTACACACAAGGTATATATATATATTAGATCGAATTTTGGTATTTTAGTAATCTTTCCTTCATTAATGGGTAATGGGGTTGGTTCTACATAACTTAATAGAGAAGTGGAAGGCGTCGTCTTCTTGACAAGTCTCTCTTCCTATTTGATCGAATCGCATCACCAATAAAGACATCCCATGTATTTGAACTTCTCGTTAACTCTCTTATGAAGAAATAGTCATAGTTCTAGAGTTTATCATTTTGTTGGTTTTGTGTTCGCCTTTTTATGGGAGATCTCTTAGATTACCACCCCTTCCTATCCCATCCTTTAATGAATAAAAACAAACGCCATTAATGTGAATAAATGTTTTGTTGGAAGATTATTACATTAGTACTTTAAAGGTTACCACATCTTTCTATTCTTATTGCGTCGAGAGGTTCTACAGTCCAGTATGAGGGAGATCTTGTAACATGTGTGGAGTGTTTGTCGAATGTTTGTCGAGTAACAAAATAATGCAAAATAAACAAAAAAGAATAATAGAAAGTAAAAATTAATAAATATTATGTCGGCCATAAACAAAAAAGAATAATACAAAGTAAAAAGTAAATATGAGGGAGATCTTGTAATGTTTGGGTGTCCAGTATTTGTCGAGTAACAAAATAATACAAAGTAAACAAAAAAGAATAATACAAAGTAAAAAGTAATAAATATTATGTCGGCCATAAACAAAAAAAATAATACAAAGTAAAAAGTAAATATGAGGAAGATCGTGCAATTTCTATTTCTTATGTCGAGTATAGTAATTTATTATTACCAGCTCTCCTTAAATAGCTCCTTGAGTGCAATACCTGAGCCGAAATTTGCACCTCGGGAGATTTGATCCCTCTAGGCACTTGATAAAGCCTAGAATTTGGATCTAGGTTGATTTAATGGAAACAAATAACATTAATGTGAATAAATGTTTTGTTTGAAAATTATTATATGAATAGTTTAAAGGTAGAGTGGTTACTTTTACGAGAAGAAGAAGAATAAAACTTCCTCATTTTATCCAAAAAAATGTTTTAAAATAATATACCTATTTGTGATGGTCAAAGTTCATCTATCACATCAGTTTTTCGAGAGTAAAAAAAGAAGATTACATATTTTCTAATAATTGAAGTGGTTACTTTTACGAGAAGAAGAAGAATAAAACTTCCTCATTTTATCCAAAAATGTTTTAAAATAATATAACTATTTGTGATGATCAAAGTTCATCTATCACATCATTTTTTCGAGAGTAAAAGAAGATTACATATTTTTTAATAATTGAAGAAGATTAAAGTTTAATAATTGTAGAAGATTATATATTTTACTTAAAAATCATTTTGAAGTAGGAGATTACTCACGAGATCTTAGCTTTGACTATTCTCCCAAAGAGAAAAGTCATACTAAAATTTGGAATATACATTAAAATACCAAAAAAATAAGGACTAGAGCATTATAGGTTATTTCATGAAGAGAAAGAACGAAATCTTAGCTTGACTATTATCCGAAAGTTTGATGAAGAGAGAAAAGACATACGAGAACTTGAAATATACATTAAAATTTAAAATAAAATAAAAAAAACTAAGGACTTACACATTAAAATTTAAAATATAATATAAAAACTCAGGACTGGAGCATCACAGGTTACTTCATGAACAAAAAGAGCTTGCTTAGAGAAGACGTGACTTGGCAAAGATAGTTAATTATATGTAGAATATTTATAGGGAGTGTTGTTGAGGGAAACAATCATTTGGTAATGATATGGTTATAATACTTATTTAAGTTGAATGAATTATTATATAGATGTCTTGTTATTTATCTCTGTATCTTATATATATATATATCAAGGTAATCATCTTTTGTTGTACATTTAGATTTATAAATAAAATAAAATAAACTAAGGACTGGAGCATTACAGGTTACTTCATGAACAAAAATAACTTGCTTAAAGAAGACGTGACTGGCAAAGATAGTTAATTATATGTAGAAATTTTATAGGGATTGTTATTGAGGGAAACAATCATTTGATAATGATATGGTTTTAATACTTATTTAAGTTGAATGAATTATTATATAGATGTCTTGTTATTTATCTTTGTATCTTATATATACATCAAGGTAATCATATTTTGTCATCTTTTGTTGTACATTTGGATTTATTGTAACAGGAGGTTGATCCTTGAAAGAGGCATCATATTCATTTACTCATTCATCCCATTCATAAGTGATATAAAGTAATTTTTTTTTTCTATTTTATTAAAGAATAAATAAAATTAAGACAAAATATAATATTTAAGAAATTAACATTACATGAAAAATTGTTGTAGTATAATTTGTTTTGATACACATACCAATGAACTAGATTTTGGGTGTTTTTTTGGAGTGTTTTGCATGCCTTGTTATTTAGATTCCCCTCCCATGTTTCCTGGTTTGAATGGATGTTTCATTTTTCCTGGTTTGAATGGATGTTTCATTTGCATTCAATCCATATACCATCATCATTATGATGATATATCATTAGGTTTAATTTCATGCATCAATTCATATATCATTCTCATTATGTTCAACATTATCAATTCATATATCATTCTTATTATGTTCAACATTTTGTATATTTTTAATGTTATTTTTAATATTTTAATTAATTGATTGATATTAAAATATAACAAAAGGGAAGAAGCAAAGCTTCAAGTCCCTGCCAAGTCACCAAAATACGTGGCTTAAGAAATAAGCAAACAGAATATGTGGCAGTCGTGTTAGAACTAATTTTGTTTACGTAAGCTATACTACTTACCTTTAGTCCAACTAGACTAGCCTTAGAGTAAGTCCCATGGCATTGGGGCTATCTTAGTTCATGCATTTTAATAGGTTCCATGGGCACTATACTACTTTCTTACATTACCCACCATACACAATATAGATTTCTCAATGGCCTCAAGTTCGGTCGGGGCAGGCACCACAAATAGATGTGCAAATGGTTTGAAACCGGTTGAATTGCTTCTATGTGTTGTTAACAACTGCTATATCCATGGATGGGGCAGGGAAGAGTGGCATTCACGCTTTTCAGGTAGGGTAAGTTTCTTTCATGCTTGTCTCGTAGTTTCCATTTAGGCAGGTCTGGTAGTTGTCATTCAGGCTAGTCAGCCTGGTTTTTGGCAGGTCAGGTTGCGCCAGTTTGAAGTGCATTCCCATTACTCTATTAGCATAGAGTTTTCTCTACAATGGGGTGGGAAAAAAGGATAGAATAAGAAAAGAATGTAATAAAAATTAAAAAAGGCACTTACCTACTGCAATGGTAATAGTTTATGTCGTCTTAGGTAGTGTACTTTTTCTGCTCCCTAGCTGAATTAGTTTTATTTGGCACGATGCTGATTATAAAAACTATTTAGACACACCTCTAAGGTGGCCTGCCTTTATATATATATATATCTATATATATATATATATATATATATATATATATATATATAAAACTTGAGCCCACCGTAAGTGAAGAAACCTGATTTGCCGACTAGACTAAGTCTTATAAGTCTTATAAGTTGATGAAGGGTGGATATTTAAATCCAATTATGGAAAAAAATGCTATCAAATGAAGTATATGAGCAATACAGTTATTGCTTCATCACTAACTTATTCAAAATATACAGTTCGTTGAATTAGCCCATTAAAAGTAGGCAACCATAGAATGTGATTTGGCATCAAAAAAATTAGTACTTATAGAGATGGAAAAAAATAATTGAAAAGTATAGATCACATGTAAATAAAGCCTTCCACTAAACATTACATGAAACAGTCATAAACATTGATAATATACGTACAACACTATTGGAAAACTTTGTTAAAGATAAATATGAATAAAAATAAGTTGGTACTCCAACAGTAAATTCCCATAAATATATAGTTGGTTGAATTAGCCCACGAGTAAATTCTGAGAAGTTGCTTCATAACTTGGGAAACTCACTGTATGTAAATCGTTATGCAGTATACTCCACCATCCCTTATGGGTTTTGCGTGCTTGATTTTTTATTGGGAAGCACTGCCAGATTTGTAATATTCCCAGCTACTCTTGCAAAGTAGAAGACCCCCCAAAAATATTAAAATTAAGATACTTCTTTGTTTTACTGTTCAACAAGCTTAAAATAAGGTTAATGTGAATAAATGTTTTGTTTGAAGATTATTATATGAGTAGTTTAAAGGTAGAGTGGCTACTTTTACGAGAAGAAGAAGAATAAAACTTCCTCATTTTATCCAAAAATGTTTTAAAATAATATACCTCTTTGTGATGATCAAAGTTCATCTATCACATCATTTTTTCGAGAGTAAAAGAAGATTACATATTTTCTAATAATTGAAGTGGTTACTTTTACGAGAAGAAGAAGAATAGAACTTCCTCATTTTATCCAAAAATGTTTTAAAATAATATAACTATTTGTGATGATCAAAGTTCACCTATCAAGTCATTTTTTCGAGAGTAAAAGAAGATTACATATTTTCTAATAATTGAAGAAGATTAAAGTTTAATAATCGTAGAAGATTATATATTTTACTTAAAAATCATTTTGAAGTAGGAGATTATTCACGAGATCTTAGCTTTGACTATTCTCCCGAAGAGAAAAGTCATACTAAAATTTGGAATATACATTAAAATACCAAAAAATTAAGGACCAGAGCATTATAGGTTATTTCATGAAGAGAAAGAACGAAATCTTAGCTTGACTATTCTCCGAAAGTTTGATGAAGAGAGAAAAGTCATACGAGAACTTGAAATATACGTTAAAATTTAAAATAAAATAAAATAAACTAAGGACTTACACATTAAAATTTAAAATAAAATAAAATAAATCAGGGCGGGAGCATCACAGGTTACTTCATGAACAAAAAGAACTTGCTTAGAGAAGACGTGACTTGGTAAAGATAGTTAATTATATGTAGAATATTTATAGGGAGTGTTGTTGAGGGAAACAATCATTTGGTAATGATATGGTTTTAATACTTATTTAAGTTGAATGAATTATTATGGTTATAATACTTATTTAAGTTGAATGAATTATTATATAGATGTCTTGTTATTTATCTCTGTATCTTATATATATATATCAAGGTAATCATCTTTTGTTGTACATTTAGATTTATAGATAAAACAAAATAAACTAAGGACTGGAGCATTATAGGTTACTTCATGAACAAAAATAACTTGCTTAGAGAAGACATGACTTGGCAAAGATAGTTAATTATATGTAGAAATTTTATAGGGATTGTTATTGAGGGAAACAATCATTTGATAATGATATGGTTTTAATACTTATTTAAGTGGAATGAATTATTATATAGATGTCTTGTTATTTATCTTTGTATCTTATATATACATCAAGGTAATCATATTTTGTCATCTTTTGTTGTACATTTGGATTTATTGTAACACGAGGTTGATCCTTCAAAGAGGCATCATATTCATTTACTCATTCATCCCATTCATATGTGATATAAAGTAATTTATTTATTTTTTTCGATTTTATTAAAGAATAAATAAAATTAAGACAAAATATAACATTTAAGAAATTAACATTACATGGAAAATTGTTGTAGTATAATTTGTTTTGATACAAATACCAATGAACTAGATTTTGGGTGTTTTTTTGGAGTGTTTTACATGCCTTGTTGTTTAGATTCCCCTCCCATGTTTCCTGGTTTGAATGGATGTTTCATTGTTCCTAGTTTGAATGGATGTTTCATTTGCATTCAATCCATATACCATCATCATTATGATGATATATCATTAGGTTTAATTTCATGCATCAATTCATATATCATTCTCATTATGTTCAACATTATCAATTCATATATCATTCTTATTATGTTCATTATGTTCAACATTATCAATTCATATATCATTCTTATTATGTTCAACATTTTGTATATTTTTAATGTTATTTTTAATATTTTAATTAATTGATTGATATTAAAATATAACAAGAGGGAAGAAGCAAAGCTTCAAGTCCTTGCCAAGTCACCAAAATACGTGGCTTGGGAAATAAGCAACCAGAATACGTGGCAGTCGTGTTAGAACTAATTTTGTTTCTGTAAGCTATACTACTTACCTTTAGTCCAACTAGACTAGCCTTAGAGTAAGTCCCATGGCATTGGGGCTATCTTAGTTCATGCATTTTAATAGGTTCCATGGGCACTATACTACTTTCTTACATTACCCACCATACACAATATAGATTTCTCAATGGCCTCAAGTTCGGTCGGGGCAGGCACCACAAATAGATGTGCAAATGGTTTGAACCCAGTTGAATTGCTTCTATGTGTTGTTAACAATTACTATATCCATGGATGGGGCAGGGAAGAGTGGCATTCATGCTTTTCAGGTAGGGTAAGTTTCTTTCATGCTTGTCTGGTAGTTTCCATTTAGGCAGGTCCGGTAGTTGTCATTCAGGCTAGTCAGCCTGGTTTTTGGCACGTCAGGTTGCGCCAGTTTGAAGTGCATTCCCATTACTCTATTAGCATAGAGTTTTCTCTACAATGGGGTGGGCGAAAAGGATAGTATAAGAAAAGAATGTAATAAAAATAAAAAAAGGCACTTACCTACTGCAATGGTAACAGTTTATGTCATCTTAGGGAGTGTACTTTTTCTGCTCCCTGGCTGAATTAGTTTTATTTGGCACGATGTTGGTTATAAAAACTATTTAGACACACCTCTAAGGTGGCATGCCTTTATATATATATATGGCGATCTGCATGCACTACGAAAACATGGTTAATTGACAATACGTAATCACATTTTAAGACCTAACATTGTATCTATGCATGATAACTATGTATCTCAATACGAATTAGAGCTAACACGAACATGCTTACTAAATCAAATAAAGCAAATATGAGCATGTCAAAACCCATCGTAAAGACAGAAACATAATTTTAATACAGATTTTTAATGAGAACTTGAGCCCACCGTAAATGAAGAAACCTGATTTGCCGACTAGACTATGTCTTATAAGTTGATGAAGGGTGGATATTTAAATCCAATTATGGAAAAAAATGCTATCAAATGAAGTATATGAGCAATACAGTTATTCTTCATCACTAAGTTATTCAAAATATACAGTTCGTTGAATTAGCCCATTAAAAGTAGGCAGCCATAGAATGTGTTTTGGCATCAAAAAAATTAGTACTTATAGAGATGGAAAAAAAAAAATTGAAATGCACAGATCACATGTAAATAAAGCCTTACACTAAACATTACATGAAACAGTCATAAACATTGATAATAAACGTACAACACTATTGGAAAACTTTGTTAAACTTTGTTAAAGATAAATATGAATAAAAATAAGTTGGTACTCCAACAGTAAATTCCCATAAATATATAGTTGGTTGAATTAGCCCACGAGTAAATTCTGAGAAGTTGCTTCATAACTTGGGAAACGCACTGTATGTAAATCATTATGCAGTACAATCCACCATCCCTTATGGGTTTTGCGTGCTTGATTTTTTATTGGAAAGCACTTCCAGATTTGTAATAATCCCAGCTACTTTTGCAAAGTAGAAGACCCCCCAAAAATATTAAAATTAAGATACTTCTCTGCAATTTTACTGTTCAACAAGCTTAAAATAAGGTTAACCATTTTACGTTTTCCCCATAATTAATTCATTCGTGTTAATGTGAATTCTATTTATATGTTTCAACGACAAGGAAGTGATTGATTACAAGAAAATCGATGCCCATGTTCACCAGTTCAAGGGAAGAAGTTCCAGGTATAAACCTATTAATATGTATTAACTAGCAATTGCCCCAAAAAGGTGCAATAATACGCTGATAGGTTGTAGTTGGAGGGTGAAATGACTAAAAAAAGGAAAAGTAAAATTGAATTGGTGTTTCGGGGAAAACCCCCCAAAAAAGTGCATAGGATAAATTTTTCCCAACCTGGCCTTATAGCAAGTCCATGAAGCACCAAACTTTTGAGATTTGTTAAATTCCTTCCATTCCTTAACTACATACTCATAAAAAAGTATATGAGCATTGAGTTTTAAAGAGTATCAACCAAGAAAATGTCATGGACCATTTCATTATATACCCAACTCCCAAGAAAAGAACCACATGTGATAAGTTGACATGGAAGTTATTCACATTCTTGAAAATGCTATCTAATTTTGGTTAATGACAATTTAGTTTTCTTATAATGAAGTGGATCATGGTTGTTTCTTATTTGCTTCAAATATGAAGTTTCTTTCCTTAGATTCGTGTCATGCATAGGGTTGGGTGCTATTGTAACATACCCCTCATATAAATGACAAGAGATTCAAAACCTATCTTACATGAGTTCACAAATATACCCTAATTTGCATCAATGTAAAGAAAAAGGAAAATGACATCATAGCATAAATTCAATTATAACATATTAGTCAATACATCCCTAAATAGCCATGGAATTAAATGCAACTTTTAACATACTTTCTCAGACAATGCACAATATGAAATATTAACCCAATAATGACAAACAATGAAATAGAATGTTTTTTGGTGAGGCATTCCATAAAAACTCTTGGCAATTCTTTCCACCAAGATGAGTCCCAAGCAATATTTTACCGCTAAAGTGCTCATTTAACTTTGGGGTTAGTTTAATGGCCTTCCTTTAGCATTCCATAGGTTGCAACAGGTTTGTCAATTTGTGTTCATTGTGGCTACAAGCCCATTTATAGTAATAGAAAGAGGGTTTCAAGGACATTCTAACAGCCCTTTATCGAACTCCCAATTTGATTTATGAAAGTCATTTTACAAACACAATCCATTATGCAACTTCAAGCTAACAAATAATGATCCAAAAGATCTGAAGATAATAACATACTTAATTTCATAATGCAATAATAAAGCTAGCAAATTACATGTAAACTATGCTCGACATGAGTATAGCAAAAAATTTCCTTGATCCAAGTTTCACAATGTCATCAGCCTGGCTTTCCCTGAATTATATGGTTAGATAATGAAATAAAAGCATTCAAATGTGTAGATGTAGAGAAATCCTAAGCTACAATTAACATGGGTTTTTACTGTTAATTCACTTGAGCAATCATACAATTTAGTTTCCATAAACAAAATTTGGGAATAGAGGAATTTTGGGTCAATTTGCTTGGAGATCTACATCCTTAATCCAAACTAAAAATGGAATGTGGCCTCACAACGTATTCTGGTAATAATAACTAAGTAAAACAACAATGCTCGACTTTTCTTACTTCTTTTGGCTTGTTATGTTTATAAGCTCAAGGACTGGTTAAAACAAAATAGGAGAACAAGATTTCAACTAAAAATTTGCTTTTACATACATAGACCAAACTTTGATTTTACAAGAGACAAAAAATAATTAATTTCAAAGTGCAAACCACCTACAAGTTATGACAGTTTCAAAAACTGGGTCACTTTGGAGGAAATAATGCAACAAAGGTTGTCTTATCTGGCATATTCTAATGTCTCTCTTTATTTTTGTATTTTACTTGGGTATATTAATTCCATCGAGCACTAAAGACTCCCCAGAACCATCTCCAATCATGGAACATAAGCATAAGTTGATTTATCAATATCTAAAACCTACAGGGCACTCAAAGCCAAGAAGATGTCTATTAAACCAAATCAAGTATCATGTTTCACATTGATTAGACATCTCAGAACTGGGTCAATAGAACAACATAGGAGTACCATGCACATATCAATTGCATGGGACTGGGATATTTGCATATGTGTGTTTAATAAAGTAAAGAAGAAAACTCTAAAGGGTTTCAATCACTTTTCTTGAATTAAATGGTTATCATTAAAATATTAGATTACAACATTGGTGAGTAAATTTTCAACTAAAACCAAAGAGAAAGGATAGAAAGAGTATGTACCTACTGAGTAAGTTCCTTTGTATATACCTCAACAAGTATAGAAACAATCTTAATAAGAGTTGAATGTGTCGTCTACAAGAAGTTTGGATAGTTTACAACATCACTCATTCTAGAGCATTCATTTTAGATCATCCGTACTCACAGGTTTGTGGACACTACATTTGATATCACATGCACTTCTAGATGTGACAAGTTAAGCTTTAAGGCAAAAGATTAAAACAAATATAGAGTGTGACCAAAGAGTTTGTTTTAATAAAAACACTTCTAATCTATACTTCATTGGTTAATAAACATATCCATCCATTTAATATAGAGCAAACACAATCTTGAAGAATAAAACACACATCAATGCTACTAAGAATACAATAACTGATTGCTAAAACTTGACTTGCATTGCTTAAATCCTTTAACTAAAAGTAATAATGAAAATTCAACAACATATAATGTTATGTCAATTGTCAGATGAATATTTCTATGAAATAGAATAAACCATTGGTTCTTTTTACAAATTTCCTTCCAGATTTGGCACTTATAAAATTAAAAGTAAGTCTACCTCATCTTTTTGGGTTGAAATTTAATGCATTCCTTAACTCTCTCCTAAGAGTATGAGTTAGCAACATTATTTTTGTATTAATTTCATATTTTATTAAATTATGATGAATGGAAGGTTGAGATTATTATACACATGTAATTAATAATAACAATTTATAAATTATTAATCATAACGGTTTATAAATTCCTTTTAAGAATTAATCTCTGTGATTTCTATGTTATTTTCAAATACTAATATTACAATAAATAAATAGAAGGTTGAAGGTTGGGGTATTATTCACATGTGAATCATAATAGTTCATAAGTTCCTTTTCAATAATTAAACTCTTCATAATAAACGTGCTAGACACATGTGGAAATGCTACTGAAAAACATTGTTCCCTTTTGTTGTCCCTCCCACCACTAATTTGTCACCACGTGTCCTCATGATTTGCTCTGAAATGTCTGTTGCGGGTTTGTTGTGCCCAACGGTTTGTTCAGTGGTCTCTAAGATTGTTGAGAGCGGTTTGTTTAGTGGTCTCTAAGATTGTTGAGAACCTGCTGGTTGCATCCTTTCCAAGTTTTCCTGAACGCGTCCTTCACTTACATATCTTGGTATCCATACCCTTCTCTCCACGTCTTTCACTTTGTCACCTTCATGTCCATGCCTCTGCAGTAAATGCATTTATTTCAGTTGGTTGCTCGATAGCTGGTGCAGAAATGTGGCAATTTGGGATTCTCTCAACATGTATACCCAATCCCACGGCTTCGATTTCACTTCGTTGCAGTCATGAACTTTCTTCGTCTTTTCACAGGTATGTGCAAACAGCTACAATTATTCCCTTTGCTTACCATAAACAATGTTGCAGGATCCACTCTCTTTGAATTGTTCCAAGCGATTACATCCACCATTGTGGCCTTTATTGGCCCATATTTTTAAAATCATTTTTCTAATTTCTTCATGCCCTTCTTCGTATTCTTGTCACAGAAGGGCATGAAGAAACAAAAAATAATAAAAACTAATAAACCCATGTATTGAATGCATGGTAATTGAAACCACATTATCTACAAGGATGCATCAAGATCTATAAATAGCTATCAGTCCAATTTCCATGGTGCTATTGTTGAAGCCCTGAATTTTGATGCAAGTGTACTTTTCATAATTTTGAAAACTCAAAATTAAATAATGTATTTTAAATCTTATAAAGATAAACATAATGTTTTTTATAAATCTAATAATAATTAAATTTCTTTAGAATATAAATGGTTGATGGACTAAAAAACCTTGACTGTATTTCTTTATTTCTCATTGCATATCACACAAACTAAAAAACTGGTTAGATTGGTAATTTGATTTTTCCATAAATTGTAATTCTATGAAATATGAATCATATTGGTATGATAAGAGCTGATTAGTTGAGAAAGTAATTTTCTTTATTGATTTTTGTTTTTATGCTGGAGATCAAAGATGTTCATTTATCAATGTTGTTCCAAGTTCATTAAATTTAATATAAAAAAATTAAATTTAGTATATTTATTTAAAATTTATAGATTAATTATGGAATGTGAAAATTCTTTCAAATAATATTTATTGTAATTATATAACATAATTCAAAAAATGAAAAAAGTGAAAACCTGAACAACAGCAAATAAAAATTAGTTAAAATTTATAAATTAATATCTATGAACATGTGAGAGATGGATAGAAAATAAAGATGTAAATATTTAATTAATTTGTGAGAGATGGATAGAAAATAAATATGTAAATATTTAATTAATTTGTGTGATGACATAGTAAAACTATTCAAAAGATGAAAGTTGAGCTATCAATTTTAAAAATATTTAAATAGATTTATTTTAATCATAATCTATTTTTTTTTTATAATAGTTTTTTTTAATTAATTATATTGTAAAAATAATTATGTATAAGATTTACAGTCTCTCAATGCCCATAAAGACTGAATGGTCTAAACAATTGCTTCATATATAATTGAACTCAACAGATATACTGTCGAAACCACCTATTACTACTTTCTCATTTGTTTGGAAAATGAATATGCTACAGGAAAACATAAAAACTAAAACATGCTACAACTCATATATCCTTTTTAACTTCGGTGTCCATTTTCAAGTTTCACAAACTCAAGTTTTAATCATTGAAATTTGTATTTTGTCTTTCCAAAGAGATCCCAGCGTAACAACACACCAACTATTATCTTCAAAAGCAGATTCTAATATATCAACTCACCAAATGCATCTTAACTACTCTCGAAAGTATTTATGGGGTCTTAGTTTCTTGGACTTTACATATTGAAAACAATTAGTTCAATTTACCCGATGCATCTTAACTACCCTGGAGAAGTACACTCCAGTGATAATATATTTTGATAAGACGGTGAAATATTTTAATATTTACGCAAGATAATTACCATTAAGGAATACATTTGTGACATAGAAGGAGGTTTGGTCGTTCCTGTCTCTAAATTGAAATAAAGAGAAAGGATAGAAATCCATGAAAAAATAACCACTTTAATAACATTAAACAAAGACCGCTTCATGTTTGAATATTACAATAAACCGAAAAGCAAAAATACATTTAACATGACTATTTAACAACAAACCAAAAAGAAACTGTCGTAACTCTTACTGGTGTAAACATTGGATGATATATTATATTACTTTATCTCTCTATGAAGGTGAAGATGAACATTACTGTATGAAAACAGGGAATTGCACAATTTGAATTTAGCAACAAAATTATGACAAACTTCCCCCTTGTGGACACTGCTTAGTGAAATCTAGTTAATTATGGTTTCTTGCTGTTGCGCGATTATTTATTTATTATTAATGTGGACCCTTCAGAGCAGAATAATTTCCCCATAACATGAGGGCATCTACCTAAACATACGACAGATGGACGGTGAAACATGATTTCTCATTAACAAATGGAAACCCGGGTGATATCATACATTAATTTACGGTTGAGTAAGAAAATATGGAATCTAGATTGTACATTCCCATGGTAAGTTGTGCCAACAAGTAATTCAACAATCTGGCCAAACTCTTAGTTCACCAATTAAGGGTGATAGTATGCACTATGAAGCCATGATTACAGTTAAGAGTTGAGGATATTATAATATGGAAATCAAAGCGGGTAAGGTTTAAATTTTAATATTTTGTGCCAAACTCCAATGGGAAATGCATGTTCAAGGAAAATTGGTCATAACTATGGCATACATAGAATTGCAAATGACATGAACAACAAATAGAAGACTCAACATAATCCCATATGAAAGCTAGCTAAATTGAAACTTACAAATAGGCCTGACATCTCATAGACATCTTATTGTGTCACATATAAAGCTCAGATCCATATGAAATAAAACAAGAGCCTATCGAGGTGGCCCACTGTCATTCATTAAAGAGTGTAGAACGAAAGGCAAAACAACCCTTAAAGCAACTGAGATATGATGGATTTGAGATAATGACAACTGGGTAATGCTCCTTTTCTATTAAGGTCGAACAAGATTGCCTTTAAATTTGTTAACAAGACGGGGCCATGGCATAATAGGATCCAAATTGAAATGGAAACAATGCTGAGAAAAATCATCGCAAGAGGGATTATCACTGCCAGCCCATGTGGCCAAATGCCTGAACTATAATGATAGCCATAAAATTATAATGATATCCATAAAATAAGAAAGGTGGTGTTATCCAAGAATTATCGAGTGAGGAAGTGTAATTCATAAGCTTATGGAAAATCCTTCGATTGAGGCTGCCAACCCAACAACAAAATGAAAGAAAGATCCTAATCTAAAGAAGTAATTACATTGACGGAAACAATATAAGCTGTAAAATGCATGAACATAGATGGTAAATTTCCATGCCTTCACAGAACTCAATTTTGTTGTCCTCTAATTTAAATTACAAATCTGGATGAGAAAAGAAACTAAAACAGGTAAATAAAAATGTACTGTAGCTGACAGCCTTCACCACATCAGCTAAAAGACTATATTTGCTGGGATCACTATTGCTACACAATAATATCACATTGAGCAGGTATGAAACGAGTAGTGGGCAGCTTTACGAGCAGGAAATTTCCTGGAAATCCTTCTTCAAAGACTCGTCTACTGAATCCACCACATTCACCCGAGTCCAGCTATCAACTTGCAATCAGACAAGAGCATTAACACATCCAAAGTTATTACAATAATAACTACACATGTGAAAAGTAAGAGAATAAGAGCTCCTTGTAAAAGTTTACATTTACCACGTCCCACAAAAAGATGCAGGTATTTTGAGGCACATTGCTACATTTGGAAATAATGAATCTAACTTCAGCCAAAATGATGCAAATAACTGTCAGAACTCAACCCCAAATCTCAAACACTCTCGTGCCCAAATTATGACAGAAATAAATGTGTAATAAATCCCAGAGGGTGAAATATAATTGATTCCATGGGCTCGGCCAGGGTTCTAGCTCCAAATTCTTTGGAATAATATTTAAAAAAAAAACCTTCTTGGGCTTAAATAAAGTAATGACAGTTAAGAAATTAACAAGAAAAATCAAATACCTCAGTCCAAAATTCGCTTCCCCAAGAGTTTACCTGCACAAAAACCTTCAATTCATTTAGGCCATGAACAAATTAAGCTAGTTGTAAACTTTATCCTAGATAAAATCACAACTTTTCAGAGAAGAAGCCCTTTCTTGCCTAGCATAGGACCGAAAGAAGCCCAAAGAACTTTAAAATCTACCCCAAAAACGTGAAACAATTGACACTATAAATGCCAAGATTTGCAAGACCTGAATTAAATCTGAAATGAGTGAAGTCCACCATAGCTTCCGAATGACGAACCTGTGTTGGAGGCCGCCCCTGGGTTTGGTAGAATAGAAACCAGACAACCAGCCAGGTAACGCAATATCAACAACAAAAACTAACAGGGAAGATCCTGTCGACAATTAAATGGTGAAACGCGGACCCGTAGAGGTGCTTGGGGATTTCAGGAAACAACGCACCAGATTCATGGATCTCTGTCAAAGCTCGAGAAGTTGCAGGATTCAATGTTCTAATGTTTCCATGGCCATCTTTCCACATACTCAGAGCTAGCCAACAGACTTGCACACTGCTACAACAAAATTTGGTTTCTCACAACTCCTTTCAATATTCCCAAGATGGGGCTCCATCTTCTTCTTCTTGACAAATCAAAACTCGCCGGGAAAAATCCAAATGGTGGAACTTCCATTACCAGTGGTGGAAGGAATGCCTCCCAGGATCGAGTGCGCAACTGACACTCTAACCTATATATGGCCTCTCTTACTACATGCAGTGGAGATCTCAGAGGAACCATTCGAAATCCAATAACGCCACCTAGCTCTGGACGTCAGAGCATTCAACTTGGTTAAATACTGAAATCCTGGAATGGAAGCCAGGTTCGGTATACCTATTTCCTCTCATTCCACTCAAATGTATCAGCGAACCCTAGAGTATTCGGTATAGCTACTGTGTCCCATAGAGAGAGACTTCCTGGACACGAAAGAACCACGTGAAAACCTTAACCTTATCGGAAACCCTATCTCAAATGCAAACATAGAGGTCTTTTATTGATGAGATGCGTGGCAGTTTTTGATTTGGGAGAGGGACGACAAAAGTGCACTGTGTTTTTCTTAACCCGTTCGTCAGTTGAAGGGCATGTTCAGAAATTATACAGACGCTGTTGGCGGCGGGAAACTAATGGGACTCTGACAGACAGACAACCTAACCACCCAACCCATCCTTTCCTTTGCAAACAGGTGGCATTCGATTGCAAACAAGTGGCGGAATATTATTGGCAAAAGAAACAGAGTCGTGGCGGAAATTGATTTGACCAAAGGACGACTAAAAGGAACAATGTTCTTCAAAATGACCCTCGGGAAATAACGCCTATCAACATAAAAATATAAACACTACAAGAAATTTACACAATCTGAACACTACAAAAAATTTACACATCCTATGACCTGAAATAGTGTAACATTTTCACATTGACAGCGTAGGGGTGCAAAAATTTATGCATACAATTGGGTGCATTTGTAACGACAAAAATTGGGCAGGGTAAGCAACAAATTTATGGAAACGAATCTATTCAATGCCATTTTTTCTCACTCTGCTGGGAAATTGTAGCAAAATTCGATTTGGCTCCTGAAAGCCCTTCGACAATGGCAATTGAGTTTTTATCACTGAATATGGCATGTGTATGTGTGTGGAGGTGTATTCAATGTCTGCAGCAACTCAAGGAGCCATATAATTGTTGAATTAGCCCACTAAATGTAAGCAGCCATATATACATTTATAAAAATAATTACCTAATTCTCACTAACAAAAAACTGACTCCCAAATTCTCAAAAACAAGAAATAAAACCCCGATGATCCCACACCCATTACAACCTCACATTTACAAGCATGGCTATGTTCTTGAAATTTTAACCTGTAAAACTATATTACCATCCATCAATTTTTTGCATCCCTACTCCTTTCATCGTCCGCAGATCGAGCTGTTGTTCGTCGCTTGTCATATGCGGAGACCAGGGGAGGAGAAGATGCAGAGCAAGAGTAATTTAAGTGATGAACATCAGCATGAAGTCCATGTTGTGATGTATCCATAGCAGCCTCTCCAGTTGAATTAGTTGAACCAGCAGCCCCTGTTGAACCATAAGTTGTAGTCTTAGCTTTTCCAGTAGTTGTTGCTGAAGAAAGAGCCCCATCTTTCCCAGCTGAGCCAGCCTCTCCAGTAGAACCAACAATAGAATAAGTAACAATCCACATTTCTGCCTTTCTGGAGCTATCCAAGAGCCTCGCCTGTCATGACATTAAGATATCCTTCATTTACTCTCCACGCAATCTTCAGAAGATTAAGTCGTTGCTTGAGTCGGACTACCCAATTGATCTGGTCGAGATGCCCTTACCCGCCATGGAGGGTCTCCCTCCTAGAGCAGAGTCCACCTCAGATATCCAGAATGAGAAGATACCTTTCCTCATAAAGGTCGTCGGCCACTGGGAAGAGCCCTTCCACACCCTTTTGCAGTGCCTCTCGACGGACTAGTAGCCTACAACAACAACAAATCAAGTTTGAATTGCATGCATGCAGGCAAGCGAACGCCTGTCGTGTGGGGCTTGCATGCCTGCCCTATGGGTTGATGCATGCACTTTTACATGACATATACCTGATAGCAACGTGGACCAGCACAAAACAATAGCCATAGCAAGTGGGGTATGCTTCGATTAAAGTCCAAATAAAGCTCCCGATTAATTGATTGGTTAGAATCGAATATATCATAAAAAACTTTGGTTAAAATTCCTTGAAACATGTGCCCAGACTAATACAATTCCACAAAGTGATTTATATAGTCCCTACTGCTTGGCAAGCCGACAGGGACTAATAAAAGTGTAAAAGTTAGAGTTTATTCAAGGATCGAGAAAATGTCATATGGAAGAGAGTGCATGTAAATTATATGACAAAATCAATATATATAATCAACACATTAACTATTTTATATAAGTTGATCATTTAAAAATATTCATCATCTTAAGAATAATAATAAATCATCCTAAGAATTACATAACAATTACATTTGATTTCATGAGTCGAGTGAATTAGTTAGAGATTCTAATATATGCATATATCTTCAAATCACATGTAATTGTTTATGCAACTTCTTTCACTTGGATAGAGAAGTAAAAATCACATGCCAAACTTGAGCTCAGCTTGGTCCGCATATACGTGGTAACCCCTCATGTGCTTAAACATGGTCAAAATCACATGAAGAGATTGGGGATTTGGAGTTTGCTAATTAATAAAACCGCCTCCCTCCTTATCAAGGAAGGAATGGTGTCAAGGGTGTTGATTAAGGAGACATCCTGCAATGTGTGCAAGAAGGGGGGAGGAAAGGATGTGATGTGAAGGAAAAAAAAGGATGGTCTCTAGTATGTTAGAGTTAGTTTTGAAAATTTAGGTCAGCTTGGTAAGTGGGTGTTAAGTTAGTATAAGGTTAATTCATTATCTTATCTTCATGGTGGTTACTTTTTAGAAAAGCTAAGGTATTCATTAAGTATTAATTATTATTGTGGGAGTTAGAATAGTATTTGATAGGGTTAATTAAAATTTAATATGAAGGAATAGGTGAATAATTCTATTAATGTTAGGACTAATATTTAATTAAAGTCAAGATTGTCTTTTAATTAAATATGTCAAGGTTAGTACTTTAATTAAATAATTAATATATTTGAATAAAAGAGTACCAATATTCTTATTATTGAATTTAAACAACTATTTTTATAAAAAATTCTAGTTTAGTAAGTATTAGGATTAGCATAAATTATTAAATTCAAATTGTGAGCTAATTTTTAGGGTGATTAAAAATTGGTGTTACTTTATAAATTAAGTTAGACTAGTATTTGTTAGGGCTAGCAATGTAATATTAATTAAATTCTTTGGATTAAGGATTAATATTAATTAGTAGGAATAGAGTTTTAATTAGTATATCAACTTGATAGGGGTTAATGTATTAAATTTAATGGGATTAAGGGTATTTTTAATAATTCAAATTATTAGAGATTTTAAAATTATTTTAATAGTTAGGGATAGCAATATCCAATTAGAAAGATAGGGTTTATTTCCCTAATTTTTTTATCAATACTAAAATCTATTCTAATTCTTAGGGTTTAACCTTTTAGTCGGCTTAAAGCATTCAAAGCTCTAAAACAACTATCAGCTTAAAATCATAATATGCAAAGTTATTATTCCTATTAATTTTTGGCTATTCTCTAAACCTGGGATCTTGAGACACTTTTCTCTTGAGGATGAGCCCTATTATGAGGCTTGAAACATCGGGAACTAAATCCATTCAATGCAGTCTTCCCATATTATACTTAGTATTCTCCCTTAAAGCTTGAACTTTAGCTTATATGGTAGTGGTACAAGGCTTACAATTTCTAGTTAATAATGTACACTAGTAAATCTCAAACTCTTTTCATTGCATAACTGGCCTCAATTTTAGTATGGTCCTTCTAAAATTTGAACTTTGGCTTACATGGGACAAATGCAAATCTTTGTTTGTTATGTTGGATGCATAGCCTTTGTTCATAATCACATATAGTTTCTCTGACTGAAATTCATTACCATTTAGATTTATGCATTTAAATACTTGATAGTCCATTGTCCAACAACAATGGTATGGTGGTAACTTGGTAAGTTTTATAGAGTATTCTATTTGTTGTTATTACCTCATGATTGCATTTTTACCACTTCCAACTTGTGAGGACTTTTTTAATGTATTGATGTTTGCAAATGTTGTGAACATCTCCCTTGAAAGTGGAATATTGAAGATACTTTTTTATCTGTTTTGTTTTTTTCTTTTCCAGTTCAACTTTGAGGATGTCTTGTGATGAAGGATTCAATTAAGTAAATGATTTCATTTGTAGATGATCCATAGATCTTTCCATTCTTATGGGGGGAATGAGCCCTTCTCCTATATTGTATGTGATTTTCTTTAAAAGTGGGCAAACCTATTATTTGATTTATTTGAAGGAGCGGCAACTTAGCCAACTTAGAACTGGTATGTATCAATGTCAAGTGCCATCTTCGCAATGTTGGGTTATGTCACATGTATTATCGCCATGAGTATACCCCATTTTGTTTAGCCACTTATCACCCATTTTGACACCACATTCTACAAACCAGACCCCAAACATCAAAACCATTGACTTCTAAAGACCACACATATATATCATATAGATACCCTTTGTGATAGTATGTCACGATTTTTAATATTTTTTAGTATGTTTTATATTACAGTTGGAATCATAGCGTGTTAATGTTTGTAAGAGTTCGTGATATATTTTCAGTGTAAATTTTGATTCAGTGTGAACTTTGATTCTATTTAAGGGTGCTAGCTCAATGGAAGAGCACTTGCCTTACAGGAAGGAGGTTGGTGGTTCGATTCCTCCATGCCCTATCTACATAAATCAATGACTAATTAAATGACCAGTTAACAACAATCAATGACTAAATAAATGACTAGTTAACAACAATCAATGACTAAAGAAATGACCACTTAACAACAATCAATGACTAAATAAATGACCAGTTAAAAACAATCAATAATTAAATAAATGACCACTTAACAACAATCAATGTGTTGGCAGGCGGTTTGGTAAGATCATATCGCAGCATCTCCGATGCTGCAACAAGGCAGAAGATGGTGTGGAAGGCGAAGAGCGGAAGATTTTTTTGTGCATGTGTGGGTCAATTGTACTGCGGATTGTGGGTTTTGGGTCATTGGACCACATATTATGTACTGTTGAGTCAGTTATACTGCAGCATGCGGGTTTTTGGTCATTTTTTGACTAGGTCAGTTAGATATTGGGTCATTTGTCCATAGTGTCAGTTAGGAAGTCGGTAGTAAGTGGACAATAGTTGTAAGGCGGAAGCCTATATATAGATAAGAATTGTAAGTGTTGAGAAGAGAATTTGGTTGAAGAACAATGTGAAGCTTTGATGTTGGTTGTATGGTTTCCAGGTATGTTTTGATGTCAAGAGTCATTGCGGAGATCTAGTTTTTGCAGAGACATTGTATCTGGGTTGACAATGATAATATAATGAAGCTATTTTGGTGCAATCTCTATGTTCAATCTATTCAGTTATGTAACATCCCTTCAATTTGACCCCTATTGTTATTTTTTTTTAAATATAATTATGAATTGTGTAAACAGTCCTTGTGAGGAGCTCAAGGCCAAGGCCCCACCAATAGACCTCGAGCTAAGTGTTATGTTCATAAGTGCTCATTTTTAACCTAAGAGACTTTGAGATGACGCGTCTAAATGACGACAACCAAATCTACTAAGAGGAAGGCAATTAATGACAGAAAGTCATCCTAAATGGTGCGATAGCTAGAACAAACAACAAAATAATTTATTCCTTAAAAATGATAAAGATTATGATTTGAGGATGAGGATAGAAGCTTTTTGGTCGCACGCTAATGGTTATCTTCGATAACCTATCATTTGGCCTAAAAATATAGCTATGGTCATAGAGACTAATTAATAGCATTAAATATTAATTTCCAACAAGGGTGCGGAAAATACGCTTAATTATCCTTTTGACAAAATAGAGTTTTGGAGTGGCTATTTACTAAAGTCAGACATTAAACTCCTTTAGCCCTAATATTAACCTAAAACTATGTATCATGGTACTATCCTTAATAATATCTAGTCACTATTTTTCCAATAGTATTATTTAGGAAATTAACAAAAATACGTTTCATTAAGACAATTTTTGTACAAATTGTTAAAAGAATTAATATGTATGAAAATGTATCTACATATAGGAAGTTATATATACATATGAAAAATGCATTTAAAATTATGAATACATTATACACATATGGAAATAAGCATGAATTTTGTAAATACTCATTCCTTACAATCATGCAAAGGTTTCTTTATATATATATATATATATAAAGGATTATAACATACATGGTGTTATGAACGAAACATATAATAAAGTATATACATATTATATCTTTAGATTTGGGGAAGAATGCTAATACGTTAATAAAAGTGGATTATCTTATTCTAAAACCTGAGCTTCTTGCCTGCACTAAGGGAAGATCCCTCTCTAACCATCACTACCTGAATAGATTGGACAAGTGGCGTAGTCGAGGAGAATCTTTAGGGGTGTTGTCTCCTTTAACGATTGAATGCTGAATAGAATTACCTGCCATCTGGCGTATGTTTTCTTGTTGACCTTCTAATTTCGATTGGCGTCATTAATCCAGTCAAATTGAATTACATCCGGCGAAACCAGATCTCTGTATCCGGTAGACCTTCGATTTATACCTCCTTTGATTTCTTTTAAAAATCTATCCATGACATCGTTGTCGTTTAGTATGTATATTGGCTTCGCTTTGAACAAACTTGTATATTGGTAGTTAAATAATCTCATTTTGGATCTCGGATGTTGTTTGACCTTGATATCCATTTTATATTTAGATTTCTTCCTTTTTGTTAAACTCCGTACCATTAAACCTCTGCCTCAAGAAACGTTGGTTGAGATCTCTATTAGGTTAGACCTCCAGCCCTCTATCACAATACTACGCTAGTGATAGATTTCGGGATGATATTTTCTATATAAGTATATGCTGCTCATCCATTTTCTTATATATTCAGAACTGAAATCGTAATTTTCAGGGCTTATTATTATTATTATTACTGGATGGAAATCGAATCGACCTCTGCGTACCTATTTTTGTTTTTATAAGTCGGAATAGTATTTGCTCTCTTATAATTTTACGTTGGATAGAAAGAAAACATGTTTACACTGTGGGGATCTTCCCGCGTTGTTTATGCTGCCATGGTTTGGCTTATCTCCATTGAGATCTTCCTTTGTTTATGCTGCCACAGGAAACCGTGGATCCCATGCAATCTCATGGTATACTTTTGCTGCAACGACTTAGCCATTTTCCTATTTTCTTAACCTCCATCTTTTTTTTATAAAATTTCAAATCCGAGTTATTGATTAATGGAGACACTAGGAGTTAGAGTTCGTTGAAAGATTTAAGTCTGGCTTATTTTCTTTTTAAAATAATAGAGATGGAAGGCTGGCTTGAACTACTGGACTAAGGCTATTCATCATACTCTACCGGCTTACTTATTTCATAACACATAAGTTATACTAAGTTATACTTGCGACTTAAAAAGTATAAAACTATACTTTACTAACAAAATTAAGTTTAGGGTGATAAAAGCTTACATATCGTTTTGACGGTATATTTGCATTAATTCTTTGTATATTTTTAGAATTCTGGTTTAAAGTGAAGCCACAACCAAGTTAGTTTAATCTACATAATATTACATATGTATAAAAAATACCTTACCTTGAAAACAATATTTTAAACTTTTAAAAAAAGATGTTATCCTATACTTTTTATTTAAAACTTCCCTCAACTAAAAAGGCAGTTTGATATTCGATAAATTATAATTACTCATTATAAGATAAGAGCATAATACATAGGTTGAGACACTTTAGCATAAAGAAAGAGTACAAGGCCTGGATTTGATTAAAATGTTTTTTTTTTGGCATAAAAGATGTTATGCTAGGTTAAGAATTAAAATATATATATATATATATATATATATATATATATATATATACATATATTGCGCATAACTTGTAAAGGTGCATATTAGATAAATATTACTTATTCTATATTTTCAAAGGCAACAATATTGAATAGGTGTAGTGTAAAGAATAAGAATGGCTCTCTTTTGGAAATACCTTTGACCCTCTTTTGTATTATGTATAAGTATCAGTTTGTACCCTTCTTATAAAGTAATTTTATAAGAAAGGGACCTAGCATGTAGAACCTAGGTTGGAAGGCTAAAACCTTAGCTTTAACTGTACATGTGTTTCTGGTAAAAAAATAATAACCTATTATTTTATATGGGTTAAAAGAAAAATGGAATCATTAGTTTAAATATTTACTTTTAAGTGTAGTTAGTTGGAGGAAAGAAAGGTATGTTTTACATACTTTTACATGTTAGAGAATGCCCTCTATGAAAGTGGTGAAGAAAAGGGAAAGCAACAACCAAGTTGTAGATTGTAACCTCTTTCTCAAATTAATAATACAACACAACCCTTTGTGGACGTAGCCCAAGATGCGGGTGAACCACGTGAAAAAGTCTCTTTCTGATGTGTTTTTCGCATGTGTCCCTAATGCGTGTATCTTATAGAATCTTTGCATTTGATGTATCTCAACGTTAAAATGATCCCGTTTGAATGTTCTCTCTTGTATGAACTTAAGAGTTTAATCTTCTAGATAGAAGTGGTGACCTTCTCGTTTATGTCAACACTTGAGTGAACAAATGGTAATTAGTTGACAATCCCTTATTGATGTTAAAAGGGTATGTTGTGTTTTCTTAAAGTAGGTTCAAGTTACTGGTTTTATTTAGTTATGTAAAGATGAATTTATATGAGTAAGCTTAGGAACCATTACAGTACTAATCGATATTTCAGTGAATCCTTGTGTTTCATTATTTAGATCTCAAATGTTATGAAGTCGAAAGGCACGATACATGAAGGTTAATTTGGTGATAATGTTAGCTCTTTCTATGTTAAAAGGATTGTTGACAAGCTACCATCTTTTGTCAAAGTTGTTTCTTTAAACATATTGCCTTAGGTAAGTGGTATGATTTTGTCAATAAGTACAACACTATGATGTTACATCATTTTAGAAAAACTCACGACTGTTGTGGCATCATATGTGATTATAACTGATTTGTTAATTAAAAGGGTAAATTTGTTAGTAATATACTTCCGCGATAACTAATATTAGCACTTATTACTGTATGGAAAATTTTAAATTTTTACAAAATTTGGGGATGTGACGAGTTATGATAATGCGATGTTGCAATATATGAATAATGTCATGCTTCTTTGATGCGATACTTGCTTTACAATTACTGTTGTTTCAATGATGAATGTTTGGGTTGAATATCGCTTTAATACTATGTTCAATGCTTAAAGACCTCTGTTCTAGTGTTTCAATAAGTGTAAGTGCTATAGCCACGACCATCCTCCTTCATTTGGTGGAAACATGGTTCTGTCTGCTCTCCCTTGATCGCCTCGGGTGATACCTCATCTGCTCTGCAGGTGTTGCTGGGCAGGGTCAAACCTGTCCGGGCTAGTGCTCAGGGAGATCGCGGTGGGTTCAGGTCGACAGCGATGGGAACCCCTGTTGACTGGGTTTGAGTCAACAATTGGTTTCGTTGTCGGGACCTTGTATGAAGTGAAAGGAGGATATGTTGTGGCACCTGACGAAACCGGAGATCCAAGAATGGTTTGATCAGAAGTTGCAGGAATTCGCTAAAGAGGAAAGTCGGAACACTCGATTAACAGTAGGATAGTGTAATATCCTAGGAACAATTTACCCATAGTATTAACTCAATTCCAAATTCCTTTAAACTCCACTAGTCAAATTTCTGCTAATTTCTTCGAACCGTGCAAGGAGTTAGTGAGGTGTACTAGGCTAAAGACTGAGGATGGTGGGATGAAAGTTCAATTCTGGAATTTATATGGGGTTAGGTGCAGCAGCAGGTCAAAGTGAAGATCGGAGGTGTCCTATGCACCATGTACCAGTACCTTTCACTTTTCAACAATAGAGCTAGTCTATTGCCTACTTCGAGGCTTCCTGGGTAGCTGGCATATGCATACTAGACAGGTAGGGGTTCTGGGAGTTAGTGACAGTGTATATATCAGTTCAATGGTGGCTGGATAGGTTCAGGAGGATTCTGGAGCAGATTGGACAAAGTTTGGAAAGATTTCTGTGACAGGTGCTTAGCTGGGATTGTCGAGCTAGGAATTTTGTTGGCTTCCCAAACATAAGGCAGAAGCTTCTAGATTCTTTTTTTAAGGGATGATATGGTTAATATATTGAGTTATTAACCTACTACAACAAACGGGAAGTTGAATGGATGCACAGATTACATTTTATAAAGAAAATAGTGAAACTAGTCTAGAAAAACCCCTCAATGAGCTAGTCTTGGAATTTAACTTGACAAATGACTCCCATTAACTGATTTTTCTGTTTTGAAAGGCTATGCAGCTATGATATAGTATTAAAAACAGTAATGAATCAAAATAGATATAACAGAACTCTTATTTTTATTTCAATGTCTCCTTTCTCAAAACATAGTGCCTCACAGGCTATAAATTGCATTACATTGGTGGAGAAGATGAATAGAGAGAAGGATTTTATAGTAGATTTGTTCTTGAAGTAATGATCAGAACCTATATGAATAATAAGTATGATTTGGCTGCTCCTTCTTTTGGTAGTCTTCACTGGTACGTCCTCCTTCAACTAGATGTCTCCATCAGGGGAAACGCCTCCAAATTTAGTTGGACGAACTGGAGCAATGAGAGGAATGGGAGATCAAGTCTGAATTCGACCTCTGGACATGGAAGCCTATGACATATGTTGATAACAACTACTAGAGCTCACTGGAGGTCCTGGGCATGCTCCTCTACAACCATCTTCTTCTGTTAATGATCCTCCTCCAAAACTAGCTGCAGTTCTTCTTCAGTGGTGGCCTCCTCTTCAATCTGACATTAGATCTTCATGGCTGAACTGTACTGGAGATTACTGGCTGTAATATAACTTGTTGGACCTACACAACACTCTTGGATAACTCACAAAGTCTTGGGGCACATCACCCAAGCAAACTTGTTGAGGCACAACACTCAACTAGAGAGGCTCAGAGCTCTCAAACCAAAATTGCAAATTACAAAAGTTCTTTCCTGAAGTTGGAATCATGCTTAAATAGATGAGATAGCTTGCTTGGAAAGCCATACCACACGTGTGGGTGAGGTAGGGCGCATCCTCTCTGAGATTGGCAACTTCTGTGCTTTCTCCACTTTCTTTCCTCAACCTCCTTCAGTCAGAATTGGTAAGTGTGCCCTAGCTGCTTTTCTGGATGTTGCTAATTCTCTACTGAGTGCTTTTCCTGATTCTTTCCATTCCATTTGCTTTCCACTTTTCTTCTTTTGCCAACTTTTTCCAGCTGTTGTCAGTTTCTATTTCCATTATGACTTTCTTTCCATTCTGAATTATTCTCCAGTCGGCAAGGTCATCCACTTGACACCAATTCGACCTCCTAGCCTTCATTATCCAACTTGGCAACATTTATTAGTATTTAAT
The DNA here is from genome assembly GCA_027924585.1 of Larix kaempferi. Lineage (NCBI taxonomy): Eukaryota > Viridiplantae > Streptophyta > Pinopsida > Pinales > Pinaceae > Larix > Larix kaempferi. The sequence continues at coordinate 16,488,627 of BSBM01000136.1, forward strand.
AAATAAAAATACCAAAATACTTCTCAACATTAATTCCAGCTTCCAAAATTAATTAAATAACTTAGTAATTAATTATTTCCTAGGGTGTACTTGCCTAAAAAATTATCCCCATGAATCAATTACTCAATTAATTATGACTTAGACCCCTAGGGATAGGAGGATCCAAGTGGTGACCAAGGTCACTAGGGGGGGGACATGACAGATAGTGGGTAGATAGATACATTCATGACGGTCCGCACGAATGGTTCTTCTTTGAGTTCCCGGTCCTACTGTTTGAATGGTTGGCAAAGTTGACCTTCCAAAAGAAGAACTTCCAAGGTGGTGAACCGATGATCTGGACCCCCGAATTGATTCAGGAATAGCAGGAAGTTGATAATAAAGCATCGTGGGTTGTCGAAGTGTGGTTCGATAGAATCCTAGAGGGCTATATCACAGAGTTCGCGGTTGATACTCAGAAGTCCTACAGTGAAGCCGAAAGATATTTTTTCTGTGAACCTCGGGGTTGGTTTTTACTGTCGCTTCAACTGTTGATCAAGATGCTTATTTGCGAAAAAGGTATATTGAAGATGCATCTTGATCAATAGAAAACCTGGTGGGCGGAGGCCATGGGTACCGCGACAGTTGGGGGATGGTGCATGGAATGTTAAGGGGTAGATGGGTGCAAGTCATGATGAGACTGTGAGTGAAGCCGAGGAAAAAAGTGGTCTTACGAGGGGAGGAGCGAGGTTTTGATAGGAAAAGAGGCAGAGGAAGGGAGAAGGTCCTGTTGCGGTCGAACCACAATATCGTGAAGGAAGACCACATGGGACGAAGCGACCTCACAGTCCTGACAAGGAAAACCAGGCTAAGCCCAGGATAGAGGCAGGACCAAACCCCAGCACCAACGTGCCCACACCTCCGCTCACTATCTCTCAGATAGCAAGAAATACCACTTCGACACCAACAAGTTCGTCAATTCCATAGAAGTTAATTGGTAGTAGCACAACAAAAGGAGGAAGGAAGCCCAGAATGGCGAGCGATGATGCTAAGTTACCGTTGTTCCATGGGAGTGCGACAGATAACCTGGAACAATATTGGTTTTTGTGTGAAGCGGTCTGGACCATAAAACAGATCACCGATGATGCTGCTAAAAAAGGACAGTTAGCGACGAATCTGTGAGGTCGTGAATTAGATTGGTTTATGAAGTTCGTTCTAGTCCCTACAGGAGCCCCAGAGAAGTCGCTGGATGAGATTCGGGATGGGCTGATTGCCGAATTTAGAAGGCCCAAGTCTGAGGCTCAATATATTACAGAATTGAAAGAAATTAAGCAGTATCCCAATGAGACGATATGGGATTTTGACCAGCGATTCAAGACGCTGATGGAAAAGGTTAGTTTTTATATGAGTGTCGTCCAACATAAAGAATGGTTCATTGCGGCACTACTACCACATATTCGGCTACCATTGATGCAACAAAACATCTCGACGCCCAGTGAAGCTCTGGAGATTGCAATGCGGTTGGAGGCGTCGCCGATTGGAGAAAATGCAGTCGGGATGTCGCAGATACAAACACAGTTGGCTAACTTAACTATACAGCTGCAAGATTTGAAGAAGGGAAAGGAGCAGCACAAAGATGTCTGGTGTACGCGATGTCGAGGAGAAGGGCATACGAATGACAATTGCCCAGACTTCCACAATTATTTGGTTTCAAGAGCACCAAATCCATTAAATGGAGGTAGCATGCCGTGGTGTCGCGTCTTCCAGGTGTATGGGCACAGTCATGACAATTGCCCTTATATGCATAAAATGGTCACCACCCCGAGGAATCTTTATTGTACATTATGCAAATCGGTGGGTCACGACGACAAGGATTGCCGTGCATATGGGTTTCTACAAGAAAGAATGTGCGATGCGTTCTATGTAAAGGACGACCAACGTGTCGTACAACATCCACAACCGCAGGTAGCCCAGACGCTACCTCAACCGTAGATGTAGTTTGTACCGCAGCAACAACAACCGCCGCAGTTCATGCTGCAATATGCTCCGATGTAGATGGCTCCACAACAGCCACAGTACGTACAGCAACCGCAGTATGCACCACAAGGACAAGGGATGCAACCGGCACCAGTACAGCAACAGTTTAATCAACCACAGTACCAACAGCAGGGAGGATTCCGGGGAGGATACCAGGGAGGCCATAGCGGTGGATTTGGTCATGGAGGAGGACGAGGTGGTCGTGGACTGGTTCAATGCTATCACTGTGCGGTATGGGGGCACTACTAGCGAGACTGCCAGCTACTACAGAACCAGTGTACATTATGCTTTGTTAACGATCACACAGTTGAGAATTGTCCATAGTTGATTGCGCGCTGGCAAGCAGGAAATACTCCCCAGTTGCAGAACCCGCCCCAGGCATAGCAACCTGCCCAGAACCAAGTGCAGCAACCAGTACAGAACCAGAATATGCGGCAGACTAAGAATCAGAATGTGAACCCACCAGGAAATCCACCGCTAAACCAGACCCAAGGTGCAAATATCGCGACAATTTTTGCAGAACCAAGACCACAAGATGCTTCTATTGCTGTAGTCACTCGCGGAGGAAAGACAACTGGAGAGGATAGCTCACTGATCAGGTTAGCTGGAAAAAAGAAGGTATCATTTGACATTGATGCGGAGCGGGAGACGTTTCTTCAAACACGACGTGCGCTCGAGAATGACCGAGGCAAAGCTGTTGTGTATGACATGCCCTATACTTTTGATGTTACTTCGAAGGTTGGCCCGTCACAACAGTCCAGCACACTTCGAGCATTTTTGGAACATTGTTTGTCCCTGGCAAGAGATCTCGATGCTCTTTTTGCGATTGAAGCTTTGTTACGACGACCGGCCCAGGACCGACAAGAACTCGCGGTCAATATTCAAATTGGCAACTATGATGTTGATTCGTTTATTCTGGACCTTGGTTTGGATGTCAACATCTTAACCAAGCAGGATTGGAAGAAGATGGGGAGCCCCCCATTGAGTTGGTCTCCTGTACAGCTCCGATTAGCTAATCATGCTAAAGTAACACCAATTGGGAGAGTTCCGCGAATGGTGGTGGACATCAAGGGAATGAAAACATATGCCGACTTTGATGTAATAGAAGTAGTCGAGGGAGGAATCTCTTATCCAACATTACTGGGGATTGGATGGGCTAATGATAGTGGAGCTGTAATCAACTTCAAGTGATGGATGATGACTTTTGAAAATCGTGATCTTAGAGTTATTGCCCCGTTGGATCCGGCTGAAGGACGCCGCTACATAGAGCCCATGAAGGACGATGATCCCAGTGGATGGGACCATGCATTCAATATTTCTTAAGATTATATCCATCTGAATGCCAACTATGAGCTAGGATGGCGCAGCGACAGCTCTGCATCTTCCGACTCTAATGATGCGCTAGAATATTGGCAGAATCACTTGCATGAGGTATCGCTCCGTAAGTGCGGGTTGATCACACGATCATTATGCCGTATCGTAACTGAAACGATTACACTTCCCATATATGACGGGCTTCCTGGCTTATCTGACTTTCTGACGGAGTTTGAAGCAAGAGTTTTCGAACCTTAGCGATTGCTGGCGTTGAACGAAGCATTGAAGGCTGCTTCAGCACGCTAGTGGGAAACACACAAAGCATCAATTAATGAATGGTCAAAGTGCAGAAGATTAATGATGGTACGCTTTGGCGATACCGAGGTCTGCCACACCGAGAAGTATGATGGTCAGGATGACCCTAGTGGTCACCTACTGGAGTGTCAGCGGTTATGGGTATCGCGACCAAAAGATGAGTGGGTCCATGCTTTTATCCATACCTTGGATGAGATGCCACGCTCATGGTATATTGCAGTTGAGTTGCGAGGGGAAATTTCTACTTGGTTGGAGCTCACCGTGTGTTTTACCCATACATTCAATTTTGCGGATGCCGATACTGAGGTCAATAATGCACTACAGCTCATCCATGATGTAATTCTGCAGGTTGACCTGGTGGCCTATCCTGTAGATCCACATACGCACTGCCAGATGCAGTCTCTTATGGAATGCTTCAATATCAGTGGTGGGATAGAATATGGTGATGATCCACGGAATGTGAATATCCCAGAATCCGAAGGAAGTCGTGTTGTGGTACCACCTGATGCGCCAACCGATCCTATCAGTCAGTCGCTGAGGATCCGCAAGATTAACATTGGGACAGAGGACACTCCAAAGTTCGCAAATGTCAGGGATTACTAGGATGACGAGCTGATAAGCAAGGTCACTGATATGCTCCACGAGTTTCAGGATGTATTTCCGACAAATTTTTCTGACATGAAGGGGATCCTAGGCGACTTAGGGGAAATGAAGATTCCATTAAAACCAGATGCTAAGCCGGTCCGGTAGCAACCCTATCGACTAAATCCGTGACATAAGGATAGGGTCAAGGTAGAACTTGATCGCATGCTAGATGCTGGTATCATCGAACCAGTCGAAGAGTCGGAATGGATTAGTCCTATGGTGGTACAAGATAAGAAGACTGGCGAGGTACGCATTTGTGTCGACCTCAGGAAGCTAAATGATGCATGTTTGCACGATCCGTTTCCAACCCCATTTACTGACGATGTGCTAAAAGGTGTGGGTGGCTAGGAGATGTACTCTTTCACAGATGGGTTCTCTGGCTACCATCAAATCCGCATTGCCAAAGAAGACCGCCATAAGACAACTTTTGTTACCGAATGGGGCTACTTTCAGTACATCGTGATGCCGTTTGGTTTGAAGAATGCGCCTGCGATATTTTCGTGGGTTGTTGTCTCCACATTCAAAGATTTCATTCATAATATTTTACAGGTATACATGGATGATTGGACGGTCTACGGATTGGTCCGCGATCATCTGGCGAATCTGCGGTTGATGTTAGAACGATGCCGACAGCATCAGATATCGTTGAATTTGAAGAAATGCATCTTTTGTGCACCATTTGGGATATTACTAGGCCATATTGTGTGTAAGCAAGGATTGTTGGTTGACCCAGCAAAGATTGCGCTTATTCTAAGTTTGACACCACTGACTACTGTTAAGTAGTTATGAGAAACGATGGGACACACGGGGTTATGCCGCAACATGCATGGATGATGCGGTGGCACTAGATGAACGTCTAGAGCAGTTGGTAAAGTTGGAGGAAGATCGCTTCCTCACTGGGTTTCACCAGGGGATAGAGAAGGATCACCAGAAGGCATGGCATGATCGACACATAAAAAACAAACAGTTTCAGCAGAGCGACTTGGTGTTGTTGTATGACAACAAGTTTATGAAACATCCAGGAAAATTGCAGATACATTGGCTTGGTCCATATCGCATCAGTGGTATTACTTCAGGCGGTGCGGTTCAACTGCAGCAGCTGGACGGGGCGATGTTCCCCAAACTGGTGAATGGTCATAGGTTGATGTTAGGAACCCATGTCTTTACTTTGTTAGTATATTGTTGTTGGACGCATATGCTTTGTAAGTCGTCCCGTAGTATTTGTTCATCCATAGTTTATATTAGCCCATAGTATTGAACGCATATGCTTTGTAAGTCGTCCCATAGTATTATATGTCCCATGGTTTTGACTCATAGTATTGGCGCCTAGACTTAGCCCATAGTTTGTATTGACACATAGTATTGACCCATGGTATTGGCGCCTAGACTTAGTATATAAGTGTGTGTTGAGGCCTATGAAGGCACGGTGAAGTTAATTGTATTGAGCTTGCTCAAAGGAGGTTGCCCCCTCGAAGTGGCCCGTGATCAATATAAAAGTGATTCTGAGTTCTATTATTTCTAATATCTCGTGTATTTGCATTAATTAATTATTGAAGGTTCATCTCGTCTGGTATCAGAGCACTTTCTTGGGCTCGTTGGGTGGAATTTCTGCCAAAATTTTTTTTTGCATCTGTTGCCAGTTCGGATCTAGGAATAATCTCTATCCGCTTAACTGTGGGAAGTACTTGGGAATAAGCCCTAAAAATCATTGTGAGGAGTACCACAGGAACCCCAAAGTAGCTGTCCCATTGAGAGGACCTACCAGCGAAAAGGGCAACGACCCCTACCCGATTGACTAGTTCCCACCCGTGAGATAAACCAAGAGTTTTCGTTTGTGGCAAAGCGGTTATCAGTTTTACCTGGGCCGTGGAGTGAGGGGTACTGCCCCAATACGCAAGCCGTCAGACAGCATTGGTGGCCGAGTGAATCCCTTGAACCGATAGGAAGTCACACATACTTGGGGTCCATATCTATTTTCAGCTGAACTGTTGCTGATCACTTCCGCTCCAGATCCAGCCGTTTCAGATCTATTCTGAAAGTCATTCCAGATCCAGTCGCCATTTCATATCCATCCATTTTTTATCCCTTCTGCGCCATTGCAGATCCATCTGTTACAGATCCCTATCTCCCTTGTTTCAACACTGTTTTCCCTGAAACTTCACTAACATCCCTGCAATCCCATTCTGCATATTTCATTCCTGAAGACCCTATCCCAAATTCCACTTCCCAAGACCAGAAATCCCACATTTGTCTATTTTTAGGGTTTTCCATAACTCCTTCAATTTTCACCCAATCACCTTCAAATTTTACCACAGAGTTCCTTTCCTAATTCTGCTTCTGTGTCCCTCTCTGCCAAATTTTCTCATTCCTTCACCCCGCTTCTGAAATCCCCATTTTTTGCTTCCCTATCCATCAGAAAGTGTCCAAAACCTAGTCACACCCCAATTACCCCTCCGAATTTTTTCCAAATTCAAATTTCCCTTTACTAAATAAGCTTTTTTTTATGTTTTTCTATCCATTCTCCCCCCCCCAAAAAAAAAAAAACTCCTGGTTATGGTTGTCACCCGTGCAGGAGAAAAAACCATGGAGGAAGCACTTGCAACCATCCAAACCAAACTCCAAGATCTGGATGAAAAATTTCTCATCCTCCATCTTCAGCATTCAGCGATGAACAATAACTGACAGCTAGAATCTTTTGCAGTCACCGAGTTCTCTTCTTCTAGCAATTTTCGTGGGCCGAAGCTTGATTTTCCTCGCTTCAATGGTACTGATCCAACTGGATGGATATACTGTGCAGAACAATATTTCAGCCTGCATAATACTTTTGATGTCCAGAAAGTTCCACTTGCATCCTTTCATTTGGAACAGGAAGCCCTTCAATGGTACCGTTGGTACATCAAAGCTCATCCTGAGCCAAACTGGACAGATTTTTGCCAACTCATTTTGCCACGATTTGGTCCTAGTGCTTTTGACGACTTCACAGGAGCACTCACTAAACTACACCAAACTGGCACAGTGAAAGAGTATCAAACAGAATTTGAGAAACTAGCCAATCACACAGAAGGATTGTCTGTTGAATTCTACAGGAGTTGTTTTATCAGTGGTCTCAAGGATGAAATCCGCTCAGAGGTCAAAATGTTCTGTCCCAACACAATGATGGACTCCTAAGGTTGGCTAAGTTGGCAGAAGACAATCTTGCATCCCAACAACGCTCCAAACCCACTTTTGTTCCCTTCCGAAATATGGGTTCTCAACGACCTCCCATCCCGCCAGCTCCTCGACCAACTCCTATCAAGCATTTGTTTGAAACCGAGATGCAGGCACGCCGAGAAAAAGGGCTTTGTTATAATTGTGATGAGAAATTCACTCAGGGACATAGATGTGTTCAACAAAAGCTCTATCTCTTAGATGTGGATTCTCCGCCTGCCTCAAAACTTGATGAAGAAGCTCCAGATATAGTAGATGATCAGGTCGACATTCAACACCCGCCTGTTGACACCCCATCTCAAGACGACCCACCCAAGATCTCTCTCCATGCTGTAACCTGCGTCACCACCCCACAAACAATGCAAGTCAGGGGATACTTCAAGAAGCTCCCTCTTACCATACTCATTGATTCTGGTAGCACTCATAACTTCATTGATCCTCGGATTGCCAAACAGGCTGATTGTTTTGTCCATCCTTGCTCCAACTTTGAAGTCATGGTTGCCAATGGGGGCACCTTACCTTGCAAGGGGAAGTGTCACAATGTGCGTATCTCTATGGAAGATTATAACCTACGCTCTCACATGTTTGCCTTGTCCTTAGGCGGATTTGATGTGGTTTTGGGCGTTCAATGGTTACACACACTTGGCCCCATCTTATGGGATTTTGTTGAACTTTGGATGCAGTTTTCAGTCAATGGGGCACAACACAAATTTATGGGCTTACAACCAGGGTCTCTCTACATCATCAGTTCACATCGCCTGGAAAAAATACTTAAGAAGAATTCACATGGTGTCATCGCTCAACTCCATTCCATTCAGATGCACCCATCAATAGTCTCCACTACTTCCTTGGATAGATATGCAGGTGTCTTTGCTGAACCAATGAGCTTGTTGCCTTCAAGAGACCTTTCCGGTAAGAATTTAGCCGCATCTACCTCTCAGCAGGAAATGATGACTATTTTGCATACAGTACAGAAGTGGCAGCCATCCCTATTGGGGAATTATTTCTGCATCAAGACTGATCTCCAGACTCTGGAAACTTTCCTGGAACAATGGGTCTCCTCCCCAACACACCTGAAATTGGTTATCCAACTCATGGGTTATGACTATGCGACCACTTACCAGAAGGGTAAGGACAATATGGTGGAAGATGCTCCTCCTCACACATTTGATGACCCAGTTTCTCTTACAGCTATTTCTCTTCTTGTTCCAAATTGGTTGCAATCTGTTCAACGGGGCTATCTCTTCTATGAACTCCATGCTTCTTCATCAGTAGGGCACTCTGGGTTCCTCAAAATGTATGACGAGGAACAATGTAACTTCTTTTGGCAGGGACTCAAAAGGACAATTCAACGGATGATGGTTGACTGTGATACTTTCCAGCTCAACAAGGGTGAAACGACCCTCCTTTCGGGACTGCTCGAACCCTTGCCCATCCCTACACAGATTTGGACAACTATTTCTATGGATTTCCTGGAAGCGCTCCAGTGGTATAGTACCACATCTAAAAGGACACCATATGAAGCAATCTCTAGACAGGCACCGCCAGTTCTTCTTCCATACACCTTCAGCAGCTCCCCAGTTCAGGAAATTGATGCAATTCTTCGAAATCGTGATCAACTTCTTCTCATTCTGCAGGACAATTTTCACATGGCAAGAATTCGACTGAAACAACAAGCCGATCAGCACCGTTCTGAGCGCACTTTTCACATCGCTGATATGGTTCTTTTTCGTCTACAGCCTTCCATGAAATCCTCCCTGAAACTCCAAAGGCACCAGTGGCTCGGAATGCAACCCAAGGATGCTACAGGGGACCCACTCCTTCAGATTTTGCGGCAATTTCCACATCTAAAGCTTTGAGGACAAATCTTTTTCTAAGGGAGAGGGGATGTTAGGAACCCATGTCTTTACTTTGTTAGTATATTGTTGTTGGATGCATATGCTTTGTAAGTTGTCCCGTAGTATTTGTTGATCCATAGTTTATATTATCCCATAGTATTGACCCATAGTATTGGACGCATATGCTTTGTAAGCCATCCCATGGTTTTGACTCATAGTATTGGTGCCTAGACTTAGCCCATGGTTTGTATTGACACATAGTATTGACCCATGGTATTGGTGCCTACACTTAGTATATAAGTGTGTGTTGAGGCCTATGAAGGCACGGTGAGGTTAATTGTATTGAGCTTGCTCAAAGGAGGTTGCCCCCTCGAAGTGGCCCGTGATCAATATAAAAGTGATTATGAGTTCTATTATTTCTGATATCTTGTGTATTTGCATTAATTAATTATTGCAGGTTCATCTCAGTTGAAGCCTTATCAGTTGGGCTTGGAACAGCGTGATGCTTGAGTCACATCGAGTAAAAAAAAAAAAAAAAAAATGGCAGGATGATTGGTGGCAGGATGGCGCACCAACAAGGATGGAATGCGGAAGTAGGGAGGCTTCTGCCGCACGTTTGGAGCGGTCGGTGATAAGTGGCAGCATTGCGACCAGGTCAAATCAGCAATAAATAAAAAAATTTAAAGCAGTTAATTAACGACGCTTGTTCGAATGATGGGCATTAATGGCAGATCCGGTCGATCGGCTGACAGCATCAACGGTGGATTTGCGTCATTAATACAGGATTTTGGTTGAATTAATGCATGATTTCGTGATGATTACAGAAGATTCGGCTGGATGCTATAAAACTAGATCGGAGTTGGTCGGAAGACACCGAGAAATTAGTTGTGAAGTGTTGTTGCAGAGTGCAGTCGTGAATTGAGCAAGGTGCTGATAAGCATATAACGAGGTGCTACAAGGTATTCCAGGAGAACTAGAGACAGTCAAGATTAGCAGCGAAGTGGAGTCTCCCTTCATCCCGGTGGTTGTTGAGCAAGAATTTGTGTCATCTACAGCCGTTGATCTTGGACCCGAAGTTGCCAATATGCCGGTGGGAGCATCAGTTTTTGTTAAGAAGAGACGGGGAGGTCAGCACTCTAAATTCCCATAGAGTAAGAGGGTGCTTTGGTCCTCCACCGCGACGGCAGGCGACGCTCAAGAACAGGTGGGGCAGTCCAGTCACCCCATTCGTGAGTCTTCCCCATGGGCGGGACTGTCAACCGGCGACATCCTTGGGTATATCCCTCCCGTTCGGCCGAATGCCACCCCACGCAAGATAAACCCAAAACAGCAGTACAAAGTGAAGATGCTGGCACTCCCGGCTAGAATGGAGTGCTCTGTGGATATTAGGTCGGCATTACTGCACCTGCATTATGACAACCATGATATGGTGGGCTACCCTGACATTGCATCCACCCCCTATGTGCCTGAGACATGACTTTCCCCGACACCGACGGTACAAGACTAGGCACGTCGATTGAAGCAGGACGGCTTGTTAGGGCTTCTTAACATGCCACATTTTGGGTGATTGGCGGAAGTTAATGCATGCATAAAGAATCTCCTCACTTGCTTTCATGGTGGTTCATTGTGGCTGGACAGTGAAGTCCCGGTCACTGTCGATTTAATTTCATATATAACCGGCTTGCCTAAGAATGGAGTCGATCAGTTGCAGTTCATCCAAGGGAAGGAAAACGACAAAAATTGGGCATTGTAGTTGGCATAGAAATATGGCTTAGAAACGGATGGGCATGGGTATCTCATCAAAAGCTCCAATGATTAGGCGGCACTCACGGGCGTTAAGATCCTATCCTGCAAGTTGGTTAGGGGTGGTCGACCTAACCAATGCAACTCAGGGATTGTTGCATGCGCAGAGCAATGTGCGGAAGGGGTCCAAATGAACTGGTCCCTGTATCTCTTGAATCAATTAATGGAGGGCACGATATCAAAATTTGTGGTATGTACGAGAGCTCGAGAGACTCTGGGATTGCCAATTGCAGTTTTGGCTATATTGGGAGATGCTTTGCGCCGTGGCAACACAGGTCCCGCGAATAACTAAAGAAATTGTAGCATGGTTCAAACCTGTCATGGTGTTTGCAATTCGGCCGCATACCATACACATACAAGTCCACCGAGATCTTGATCGGCAATGGTTGCAGACCTCGTATAAGGTGACGTCCGAAGGCTTGGAGGCTACTGTGAATGAGTGGCCGGAGGCATGGCAACAACCCATGATTTTGGCGAAGATAGAAGCCGGTGGCCCGGAGTTGGGCCCAGATGATCGGGTATCGGCACAGGAGCAATAGAGTCACCATGAATCAGGGCACCAATCAACCAAAACGATATCAGATGATAGCGACCGTGACCTTGAAGAAAATTGCTCGAAAAGATATCACGAGCACGCAACGATCAGCGGGTTGTCCTTTCTCGCCGAGGCACAGCTGGGCCGCCTGCTCACAGCGCTCAATACTGCATCCTTTGCGGCAGCAAACAAGATGGCCAGGAAAGCGGATGAAGGATTCCATGTGATCGCCACTCGGTTAGAGTCCCTGTATGATATGGTTTCCGGAAAGGCACTAGAGAAAGCAGCGGCACCAACCTTTGGCATAATCAGCACTGAGCCGTAGGTGAGGAATGTGGAAATTTCCCTGACTGCGATTGTGACCAAAGATACGGCAATAAACACGTTGCTGCAGCAGTTGAAGATGGTGACCCTCAATGTTAATGCATTTCCCTCGGAAGGGTTGACCACTATGCAGGCTACTACCAGCAAGGAAACGACAGACCAACTGTGGCAGATCAGTGGTATGTGTGTCCGACTACAAACGAGTGAAGCCGATGCGAAGTGCACTATCGAATAATTGAATGCCAGGGCTGCTTCCACACGACAGGCTGTGGATGACCTTGAAGCACACATCAAGGAAGAACGGGCTAACCAGGCACGCAAAATTGAAGGCCTGAAAAAGGAACATGATTTCCTTATTGTCAAAAAGGCTCATCTGTGGGATGACAGTGTATGGGTTGACCGGGCGATCACGGAAGCCTATCAACATGTGCCGGAGCCCACTGAAGAGGTAGACGTGCTCCACCGGGTGTAGCAACTGGGGGCTTCCATTATTCAATTGAGACAGGAGAATCAGGAGTTGAAGGCCCAGATGAAATCAGGTACGCCTCAAGCTTAAGTGGACGAATGAAGAAGGGTAATTGAGGAAGTTTCCGCTCAGATGGAGGAGCTAGAGATGTAGGAAACCAGGCTCACGGCTGACACTATACAATTTTGGGGCTGTATTGTTCATGACGAGCAGGTTGGGTAGCTGACTAAGTATCGGCAGGAAGCTGAGGGACAGTTGGCCACATTGAAAGCCACAATGCGCACAATGCCACCACTGGAGCAAGTGGCTAAGTCTCAGGAGCGAAAAGACTTGCAACACCGTGTCGCCAAGGCGGACGAGCGACAGAAGACATGCGCGACCCAGTTAGAGGAGTTCCAAGACAGCGGTGGCAAATTCATGATGCAGACGAGTGAAGCTTTGCAGGCAGTGCAGAAATGTCGATAGCAGGTGGTGGAAAAGCTTACAGATCACCCATCTGCAGAAGACGTGGTCAACAGTCAGTCCGCAGTGATGGAAGCCAAGGAGGTGGTGCGGACAGTTGAATAGCCGTATGAGGACTTCAAATTCAAAACGACGGAGTACACTGTATCCTGTTGACGTGGCTCGAGGGCAAGCCACAAGATTGTGTTGGGGGCCTGTTGGCAAGCGGTTTGGTAAGATGGTATCGCAGCATCTCTAATACTGCGATAAGGCAGAAGATGGTGCAGAAGGCGACGAGTGGAAGATTATTTTGTGCATGTGTGGGTCAATTGTACCGCGGATTGCGGGTTTTGGGTCATTGGACCACATATTATGTACTGTTGAGTCAGTTATACCGCAGCATGCGGGTTTTTGGTTGTTTTTTGACTAGGTCAGTTAGATACTGGGTCATTTGTCCATAGTGTCAGTTAGGAAGTCGGTAGTAAGTGGACAAGAGTTGTAAGGCAGAAGCCTATACATAGATAAGAATTGTAAGTGTTGAGAAGAGAATTTAGCTGAAGAACAATGTGAAGCTTTGATGTTGGTTGTATGGTTTCCGGATATGTTTTGATGTCAAGAGTCATTGCGGAGATCTAGTTTTTGCAGAGACATTGTATCTGGATTGACAATGATAATATAATGAAGTTATTTCGGTGCAATCTCTGTGTTCAATTTGTTCAGTTATGATAATGCGATGTTGCAATATACGAATAATGTCATGCTTCTTTGATGCGATACTTGCTTTACAATTACTGTTGTTGCAATGATGAATGTTTGGGTTGAATATCGCTTTAATACTATGTTCAATGCTGAAAGACCTCTGTTCTAGTGTTGCAATAAGTGTAAGTGCTATAGCCGCGACCATCCTCCTTCATTCGGCGGAAACATGGTTCTGTCTGCTCTCCCTTGATCGCCTCAGGTGAGATCTCATCTGCTCTGCAGGTGTTGCTGGGCAGGGTCAAACCTGTCTGGGCTGGTGCTTAGGGAGATCGCAGTGGGTTCGGGTTGACAGCGATGGGAACCCCTGTCGACTGGGTTTGAGTCAACACAATGACAAAATAAATGACTAGTTAACAACAATCAATGACTAAATGAACTACCAAACAATGATAACTAATGACCAAATAATGACTATTAATGACCAAATAAATGACCAAACGACGACAATCAATGACCAAATAAATTACTAAATATATGACCAACGCATGAATCAATTCAAGCAATTTATGACCAAGTGATAAATGACCAATTTGGTTGGGTGATAAGTGACTGCTAATTTATGACTAGCGGTCATGTGACCAAATTTAGTCATTTATCACCCAATTTTAGTCATTTTTTAAGTCACTTATCTCCCATTTTGTACTAGTGCTTGGCCATTGTATAAATAAGCATCTTGATTAATGAAGAAGTATGAATTCGGGAGTTATCCACTCAATAGTGGTATCATAGAGAGGTTGTATTAAATGGTTATGATGAAACCTCAACGTTAGAAACCAATAAATTTAAAAATATAGACAAGGATCTAAGTGAAGAGAAATATAACTAAGCTTCGTGATATGAATAGAAATTGGTTATTCAATGAAAAGGAGAAAATGAGGCTAAGAAAACTTGAAATTTCTAAAAAGAAGATGTTGGAAGAGATGCATAGTGGCTAGAGAAGGGGAAAAAATACAAAGTTTTCTTATAATTATGCACAACATAGAAACAAAATAAATACAATATGGGAAATGGACAAGCCAAATGGAGGTAAGGCAAGTAAGTTCCATGAAACTGTTGCAACACAAGTTTGACACTTCAGTGTATCTACAAGGAACCAGCTAGAGAAAACATTGCATAATTACTAAGTTGATTACTTCCTTCCTAAGATTTGTTACCAAGGAATCAAATCAAATGATGATGGAAGAAATCTTAAAGAAGGAGTTAAAATTAGTGAGCTGGCATCCTTCAAAATGGACAAAAGCATCGGGGAAAATATATGGCTAATAGAATTATTCTTTCACAATTTACAACTTATTGGAAGAAAATATAATCAAGATAATTGAAGAAGCAACTCTCATCCCCAAAATGGACATGCTAGAAACATTTGTTGAATTCAAGCCAATCTCTCTCTCTCTCTCTCTCTCTCTGAGGGGGCACATAGATTTTTAGTGGTAAGGGTGAAAAAAAAATCTTAGAGGTTAGTCCTCATGAACCATTCATTTTTCTCGTTTGAAGACAAATACATGATACTAATGTATCATCTCAAGAAGGACTACATTCCTTAAAAACAAAGAAACTTTCAACAACGATTATGAAACTTGATCTATCAAAAGCGTATAATAGATTAAGTTGCCTCTATATTAGGGTGACGCTCCTCCATGAGGGATTCATTTTTTCAATTGGTAGATGGATCTATGAAATAGTTTAAGGATCCATATTTATCTTAAAGTGTACAAAATTTCCAACCATAAAATGTTTGAGGGTATTTTTGTAAAAATATTCAAATTTATAAGCATTTGTATATAGTTTCTAGAAAATTTAATAATTTTTATATTAAAATACTTTTATCCTATAGAATATAAGCAAATCATATTAGAAATAATGGAAATTAGTGAATCTCTTTTTGGAAGAAAACATGGAAAATTAGCCGATGGGCACGAACTTTGGGCCTAAAATTTCCCTTGAATGGATTATGGGATGTATAAATTTAGATTCTCTTACATTTTTAACAAATGTTTCAATGTCTAAATTCTTGACTTCCACAAGGGGATTGAGAGAAGGATTCCCTCTATCCCTTTTGTTGTTTTTACTCATAATTAAAGGTCTAAGTAAGACAATTTTAGAAGCTAGGAGGTGGGAACCATCTCTAGGGTTAATATAGGTAGGGATTTGTCCTTATCTCACTTACTATTTGTAGACGGCGTACTACTATTTAGTAATGGAACTTCAAGAGAAGAAAAAAGTTAAAAGAAATACTAAAGGTATATAGTGTTGCTATAGGTATGGAAGACAATGTACAAAAAGTTGCAATAACCTTTAATATGCTAGAAATAGAACTAGAAAGTCTAAAATACTCCTATTCAAACACATAAAATTCCAAACAAGTTTTAAATAGTTAGTTTTTTCCCTTAAACCAAATGTTTATTGGAAAAGAGATTGGGACTAGTTGTTAGAAAAAGTTAAGGCTAGAATAAAAAAATGGTGCAATAGATGGTTATTGATTAGGGAAAGAATGACACTAATAAAGTTAGTACTAGAAGCAATTCAAATGTACTATCATTCATTGCTTACATTCCAAAAACTGTCATAGAGAATATTCAAAAAAATTATGTTTCAAATTTCTACAAGAAGGAAAGAAAATGGTGGCATTCTTCTAGTAAAGTGGAAGAACATAGCTAATCCCAAAGAGGAAAGAGGGTGGGGTCTAAAAATATTCACTTCTTTGGGGAATCATTTGCTATCAAGGGTTTATGGAAAATTATTAACATTTGGGGACTTCGAAAGTAGATAATAGCACAAAAAAATCAGACATGGAACTTTTGTTGATTAGATTATGAATCCAATGAAGAACAAAAATAATGGCCCTATACATTGGAAGAGAATTGTACAAGCATTTTCTATGATTGAGAATTGGTTAGAATGGAAGGTTGTAATGTTCCTTGTTAGGAATTTTATTAAAATTGCAATTTTCCACTTTTTTCCTTAGTTCGACCTTTGACTAGTTTCGATCTCTAGGTCCCAAATTTGCCCCAAATGATCCCAAATCTTCTGAGAAGGTATATTAATGATATTAGAACATAAATATGTGTTTCATGGATGTCTTTTTACCTTTAAAACACTTCTGCAAATACTCTTTCAATTCTGGTTAATGTAGGTAACTTTACTAGTGATTTCCCTTTGACTAGTATTGGTCTCTAGGTCTCAAATTGACTCCAAATGCCTTCAAATATTCAAGGAAGGTTTATGAATGATATTAGGAATTGAATATGATGTTCAGGGATAACATATGGCCACCAAAAGACCTCTGCAAACTCTCTTAATATTCTGGACCAAGTATGCAATTTTACTAGTAATTTGGGGTTCAAATCCCCCTAAGGTAAGTACTGAAAATGGCTTCCCAAATGCCTCCAAACCCACTCAAATTTATGAACAGAGGTATGTAATGTGTTAATTATGTTATTAAGGTATCATATGCACCATTAATGGTTTATTACAACTGTTCTCACCCTCTTCCATTCAACTGCAAAAATCCCCAAGTCGACCCTTGGGGAAATGGCACTATTTCTTCTCCCAATGCAATTAAACTGAGTAAAAATGCTTCAAATGCTCAAGTACAGTACATGAAACTTGTATAAGAAATCCATGGCAGTATATTTATCACAAATATATCAGAGAATCATCCATTCATTCGAAATCATCATCAATACATTGGCTCACAACAAGGTAGTGGGGAAATGGCATTGTTCTTCCATTAAAAATGAGATTTATACATTTCTACTTAGAATTTCGACCTGAAACTTTTTGGAGATGAAGAACAGAGTATTTACTTCATATTACAAAAGAAATGGGGCATTATAAGCTCCCCCAAAGAGTACAATAGCTCACCAAAAACGCCCTCCCTTAAGGATCAAGAATATGCCATCAAAATTGGAAATGGTTGAAGGAGCGAGCTGCAATAGAAGAAACCATGAGCTGCCCTGTAGCTTACACCTGCAAATAAAAACTCCATTAAAGCTCCAAATGAAAGGTCTGAATGGCCTTTCCAATTGCCAACTTGGATGGGAATCTTTCACCCTCGAAATTGGCTAAGGCAAGAAACTAGTCATCCACTAGCTCTCCCTCTTCACAAATGCAATTGCAAATTCTACAAATGATCAAAATCCATTCTCATACTTCATTTCTACATTTTATAACCAAAATTAGCCTTCTAAGGGTCGAAATCCTCTCAATAGATTCAATAGATTTTCATTTAGGAAATATTCCACATTTGCCACTTGTCTCCTAGTTCCAACCTTCCATCTTCTCCCAAATTCGATTTTGAGTCTCTTTGGCTTCTCCCACTCCCAAATTTGCCTTCTTTGAGCCTATTTTTGGGGCTGACATGTCATAGCGGTCAGATGTCAGAGGTCAGGTCTGCAATTTGTCATAGTTGTCATAGATGCTCCATCATTGGTGTCATAGGGCTAGGGAATCTAGCCCAAGTGTCCACAAACTTCCACTTTGACTCTTTATCTTCCATGGAGGTTACCAGTCCTTCCAAATTCGACCTAAGATTCTCAATGACATGTGTTATGACTTACCAACTCACCCAAGAGTGTTCACATTCCCATTAATTCGAATTTGCAAAAGAGAGATACCATGTATTATGAAAAATCAAGCTAGTGTGGGTCCCACATCCTCCATATGTCTCCAAAACCATTTGTCACTTAGGATTTCTCTTGAATTTCTTTATTCACTCTATTTATTAAATACTTGAACCCTTCTAATGTCTAAACATCATTTATTATCCCCCTTATTCCAAATCCCAAAGCTTCCACCCCAAACCTAGGAAACTAGTAATTTTCCTCCTTGGCAATTATTTGACCCTTAACACCAATTTTACAAACTCTAATGAATATGGCTAATGTGATTAGGCCATTGTGACCCAATTCCAAATTTTGGACATGACAAATCCTCCCTTCCCAATATTGCTTGTCCTCAAGCAATTTCAAACAAGGGTGTTGAAGAACCTGCTTTCTGTATAATTCTTTGAAGTTGCCATTGAATTGCCAAACCTTGAGTCTTTGGGTTTCCATGAAGATTTTAGAGAGGAACCACCATGCTTGCTGCTGCACTACTCTGATAAAAATCACTTTATTAAGTGGGAAATCCATCTCCCATACTTCTTGTTTCCCCCAAAAAATTGAAACCAATGAGATAAAAATTATTCCAGGGTCCCATTGCTTGTATTGCACCCCAACAATTAAGAGTGCTCTCCAACCTACACCATTAGATAAGAGGATTCCTGGATCCCATTTTCTTGTATGCATTCTTCCAAACATCATGAGTACCAAATATATATCATCAAAGTACATAACAACATAATGAAAATGTACATCAAGGATATGCTTCATCAAAGAGTCATGAAAGTGCTTATACCTCCAAGCAAGTAGACCACCATTTTCCAAGTGCATACAAGCTTCAAGTGACCAATCAAATCTGCTCCAATGACATAGGTGAGGATCCCATGTCCTATAATGCTGCTCCAAAAGGATGTGATATGCATCAAAATATTCAGCCATGTATTCTTTCATCCAAGAAGTGAATGAAGAATCTCCACTAGAATCTGAACCAAATAATGAGCAGAAAAAACAAGGAGACTTCAAATGACTCAAAGAAGTCTCACCCATACATCCATGAATGTGAGAATCATAAAAATATAACAAAGTATGTGGCTTCCAACAAAAATGTTCTCCCATCATAAATCTATTCATCCAAGTGTTGGATGAAGTTCCTCTAACATCAAATGAACCCAGTGTTGAGCAAGAAAAACCATGAGTATTCAAGTGACTCAAATCCATATCATAGGTGCATCCATGTAGATGTGAATCATCATAAAGTGACAAATTATGCTGCTGCAAATGTGAATAAGAATGTGCTCCAACCATGTCATCATAAAAGTTAAATATAGGAGTTCCATACTCCTCATGTGGCACCATCAAAAAGAACCCTTTCACCCATACTTCATTGAGACTAATACTGCAAAACATGGAATTGTAGGATGTAGGAGAATGTACTAACTCACCCAAATGATCAAAAAGTTCAGGAGTTTCATCATGGGAAGGATCCATGTGGGTAGTATCATGCAGCTCCTTCAAAAGTGTGAACTCTTTGTCATAGTTTGGTTCCAATGTAGAGGAATCATGCTCTTCTTTAAAAACTGCATAACCTTCATCAAGAGGCAATTCAAATTCCTCTTCCACCACATCAAGTGTTTGGATCTCTTCAAGTTCATCTTCAAACACATCAAGAACATTCAAATTTTCACATTTCTCATGATCCACCATGTCATGAGAATCCTCCAAACAATCTACCATTTGACAATCTGAAACATAGGAGGAAAAACAAGTATCTTGCAACTTTTCAAGAAGTTGCTCATTTTGAATGGTGAGCTTATGAATATCCTCATTATTCTTCAAGTATGCATCATGTAACAATTCATTAAGCTCAAACAAATGGTTTCTATAAAAAAGCAAAGACATGAAATTACCTTTGATGTGGCACATTGCTCTTTGAATCTTCTCCATGTCTTCAAGGAAGGATGTTTCCTCCAATGAAGTAGCTCTCCAACAAGAATTTGACACCAATGCTTGAGTGTCATGGAGAATGCTGAGGGACTCTTGGATCTTATTTTCATCCATCTTTAAGGACCCTTCAAGAAAATGAGGCTCTTGCAAATGAACCTCCTCATCTTCTTCAATTTTGCTTGGACCAACTTCATGAAGCTCAAGTGGTGATGGGGAAGTTGATCTTGGTTTTTCTTCAACTGCTACAAGGTCTTCATTAGCATGCTTAATGAAACTTGTACTTGTAGAAACACTTTCAAAAGTGATCTCTATGTCACCAACATAGAGGTGTGGGCACCCATCAGTAGGTACTCCTTCATAGTTTAAGCATCCATCAGTAGATGCTCTTTGGTTCATGTCTAAGCTAGAAGGTGTCTCGAAATGATCTTCCATATTTTCAATAGAATCTTCTTCATGCTCTTGTGATGTCTCTTCCTTTTGCTCCTTAAAGCAAGCTGATGCATTTTGCCCCTTGTTTTCCTTAGGATCAATATATTTGGAATCTCTTCTTGAATAAATCTCAAAAGCTCTCCTCAAGGAGGACATCATTTCATGCACACATATATGATACTCGCTCCAAGGGTTTTTACAAGAAGGGCATAAACCTTTCTTCACTAACTCCACATCTTCATTTTTGGGCCTATTTTCAAAAACATGTTCAGCATAGTACTCAAAAGACATGGCATTTTGTATATTTTTGCTAAAAGCAAGATATTCTTGATATTTTTGATATTGTTGGGGCAAGGTTTTATATTTTGCTCTCCATCTTTGGAGCTCACTCATAGAATTATCCTTGGTTGGTGTGACACACTCATATTCATTAGATTTAAAGTCATAAGAATAATCTTCATTTCTCTTGAAATTGTAAGAAGTGTTGCATGATGGCACCTCTTCCTCATACCATTCACATTCTGCTTCATATTGCTCATAAGCATCTGCATATTCCTCATAAGAATTGTACTCATAGGATTCATCATAATAGTAAGACATGACTGCCAATTATTCTTGAATGTATGTACCTAATACACAGGTGCAAGGACCATGCTCTGATACCACTGCAATGTCCCTTGTTAGGAATTTTATTAAAATTGCAATTTTCCACTTTTTTCCCTAGTTAGACTTTTGACTAGTTTTGATCTCTAGGTCCCAAATTTGCCCCAAATGATCCCAAATCTTCTGAGAAGGTATATGAATGATATTAGAACATAAATATGTGTTTCAAGGATGCCTTTGGACCTTTAAAATACTTCTGCAAATCCTCTTTCAATTCTGATCAATGTAGGTAACTTTACTAGTGATTTTCCTTTGACTAGTATTGGTCTCTAGGTCTCAAATTGACTCCAAATGCCTTCAAATCTTCAAGGAAGGTGTATGAATGATATTATAACTTGAATATGATTTTTATGGATGACATATGTCCACCAAAATGCCTCTGCAAACTCTCTTAAGATTCTGAACCAATTATGCAATTTTACTAGTAATTTGGGGTTCAAATCCCCCTGGGGTAAGTACTGAAAATGGCTTCCCAAATGCCTCCAAACCCACTCAAATTTATGAACAGAGGTATGTAATGTGTTAAGTATTTTATTAAAGTCTCATATGCACCATTAATGGATTATTACAACTGTTCTCACCCTCTTCCATTCAACTGCAAAAATCCCCAATTCGACCCTTGGGGAAATGGCACTATTTCACCTCCCAATACAACTAAACTGAGTAAAAATGCTTCAAATGCTCAAGTACAGTATATGAAACTTGTAGAAGACATCCATGGCAGTATATTTATCACAAATATATCATAGAATCATCCATTCATTCGAAATCATCATCAATACATTGGCTCACAACAAGGTAGTGGGGAAATGGCATTGTTCTTCCATTAAAAATTAGATTTATACATTTCTACTTGGAATTTCGACCTGAAACTTTTTGGAGATGAAGAACAGAGTATTTACTTCATATTACAAAAGAAATGGGGCATTAAAAGCTTCCCCAAAGAGTACAATAGCTCACCAAAAACGCCCTCCCTCAAGGATCAAGAATATGCCATCAAAACTGGAAATGGTTGAAGGAGTGAGATGCAATAGAAGAAACCATGAGCTACCCTGTAGCTTACACCTGCAAATAAAGACTCCATTAAAGCTCCAAATGAAAGGTCTGAATGGCCTTTCCAATTACCAACTTGGATGGGAATCTTTCACCCTCGAAATTGGCTAAGGCAAGAAACTAGTCATCCACTAGCTCTCCCTCTTCACAAATGCAATTGCAAATTCTACAAATGATCAAAAGATATTCTCATACTTCATTTCTACATTTTATAGCCAACATTAGCATTCTAAGGGTCGAAATCCTCTCAATAGATTCAATAGATTTCCATTTAGGAAATATTCCACATTTGCCACTTGTCTCCTAGTTCCAACCTTCCATCTTCTCCCAAATTTGATTTTGAGTCTCTTTGGCTTCTCCAACTCCCAAATTCGCCTCCCTTGAGCCTATTTTTTGGGCTGACATGTCAAAGTGGTCAGATGTCAGAGGTCAAGTCTGCAATTTGTCATAGTTGTCATAGATGCTCCATCATTGGTGTCATAGGGGCTAAGGAATCTAGCCCAAGTGTCCACAAACTTCCACTTTGACTCTTTATCTTCCATGGAGGTTACCAATCCTTCCCAATTCGACCTAAGATGCTCAATGACATGTGTTATGACATACCAACTCACCCAAGAGTGTTCACATTCCCATTAATTCGAATTTGCAAAAGAGAGATACCATGTATTATGAAAAATCAAGCTAGTGTGGGTCCCACATCCTCCATATGTCTCCAAAACCATTTGTCACCTATGATTTCTCTTGAATTTCTTTATTCACTCTATTTATTAAATACTTGAACCCTTCTAATGTCTAAACATCATTTATTATCCCCCTTATTCCAAATCCCAAAGCTTCCACCCCAAACCTAGGAAACTAGTAATTTTCCTCCTTGGCAATTATTTGACCCTTAACATCAATTTTACAAACTCTAATGAATATGGCTAATGTGATTAGGCCATTGTGACCCAATTCCAAATTTGGGACATGACAAAGGTTGAAAATGGAGAACAAGTAAGGATTGGTATAGACCATTAGGTGTGATGCAAAAACTTGGTTAGATCTCAAGATAAGTTGATAAAATCTTTAAGATCATGGCCTTTATACTCTCAATCAAGAGGTAGAGTAGGAAACAATAGATATATATGGTAGTGATGCTAGGTATTTGCTCAAAGATTGGGATTGGAATGAGAGAATGCAAATTTATGAAAATCATACGGCTAGCCTTATTCAAACTCATGTTAGAATAAAGGAAGAAGAAAATACCCTCGATTTATATATATATATATGACTTTAGGTGAATACAAAAGTCACTTGTTCTCATAGCGTTTATTTAACGGTATGTTCTCATAGTGTTTGCTTAACCATATGCATGTTGTTATCAGTTTCAACTACTCCACACAAGGAAAGAACTAGCCTACCACGATGGAAAGTGATTTGGAAGGTCAAAGCTCTTTCTCTCTTATCATTTATTTATTAAATATCCTTATGCTTAACATATTTGTTTATTAAATATCCTTATGTTAACATATTTGCGCTCATGTTGAACACATAAAAGGGGTTAAAAAATGTAGGGGAAGGAGAATTGGTGGAGGATGTAATCTCAAAAAGTTGAAAAAAAAGGATATAAGAAATTTAAGGCTTTGCGTGGCATCATAATTTGGGGTTTTTTTGGTTAGTTTGAAATTTTCAAATATTTTAAGGGAAATACATCTCTATTTTTCATTGCCCTTTATAGCCTCAAGTTATGGTAAGAAATTTAAGGTTTTTTCTTGCATTCAATCATTTAGGTATTTTTAGTTAATTTGAAATTCTCAAATATTTTAGGGAAAATATATTCATACCTTTCAATGCCCTTTACACTCTTTATAGCTTCAAGTTATATTGTGCTTTTTCATACAAAGAACCCTAAGCAAATAGAGAACCTCGTAATAGGCAAATCCGAAGCATATGTTTTGTTTGATAAAGCTAGGCAAGGGCGTTTTTTTATAGACCTAAGCGAGGGTTCTAAAATTTACTTTTCAATGTCCTTATATCCTTTATAGATTTTCAATGTCCTTATATCCTTTATAGATTCAAGTTATAGTGTGCTTTTTCATACAAAGAACCCTAGGCAAGGGCTTCCCGAGCATAGGTTTTGTTTGATAAAACTAGGCAAGGGCTTCCAAAATTTATCAGAGGAAGTTTGTATTTCTCAAATATTCACTGAATAGGTTTAGGGAAGGGACTAATAACTATGCTGAATTAGTTTGGTCATTAATTAGTTGAATGGATACTCTTAAATATATAAAAGAGATTTGATAGATCTAGGCAAGGGTTTCCAAAATTTATCAATGCTGATTAGAGTTTGTATTTCTAAGATATTCACAGAGATATTCACAGGTTTACGAGAAAGGCCCATAACTATGCTGAATTAGTTTGTTCATTAATTAGTTGAATGGGCTAAATACAAATATTCAATATTACTCTTAGGTGTATAAAAAAACAATCGAAAGTTGTGGAAAATTCTTTCTTTCCTCATACTTACAAAGATACTTACAAAGAATTACTGTTGAAGGAAGCATATAACAGGTAGCTGAAAGTACATTGACCATGAAAGATTTCAAAGATGATAGCTTTACCATTTTCTCAATCAGATTATACTTTAGCTGTTCTTGTTTTAATCAAAGTCTTCCATAACACTGTTTTTAAACAAAGTCTTCTTTGTTCCTGCTGAGATATGGTGTAATCTGTAAATGTTTGGGCTATTCCCTTTTTTTAATCAAAGTCTTCCATAACACTAATTTTAATCAAAGTCTTCCTTAACAGTATTTTATAGATTTTTAAGAACAATCTGAACTCTGAACTTATACATGGCTGTGTAATGTATATGTTTGAGCTGTTCCCTTTTTAATCAAAGTCTTCCATATTAACACTATTTTTAATCAAAGTCTTCCTTAAAAGTATTTTATAGATCTTTAAGAACAATCTGAACTCTGCACTTATATATGGCTGTGTAATGAAGTGGTTAGACACTGTTTTATTGTTTTTGATGAGGATCAAGAAGTACAGCGATAGAGATCTCTATCCCATATACCATATGAAAGTGCCATGCACAAATTAAATGCAAACACTGTAAATAAATTTCAATGATCAATCTCCAATTTTAGACAATCAACCATCAATCACAGGCCGTTGACGCGCCTTTTCCAGTGGGCAAACGCCTCCGGTAACGCTGCTTCGGCTTTTCGCTTCTTTGAGTGCTCAGTCCCTTCGTCCACTGTAATTCCCGGGCAATGATTTAACGGTGACCGCTGCAGATTTACTCCAAACAGCCGGACTGAAGACGAATAAGATTCCCCGTCGCTTGATGGAGATGGCTTTTGGAGATCCGGAATTTCTAGAGAGGACGGCGGTTGCCCGTCCTCTGACACAGACTTGGGATTCAACAAAGTGTTGAGAGAATTGGATCCAGCGACGCGGGGAATCGAACAATGGCCGACGGGGTCTATCCCCAGTGGCTGCGGTGAGCAAATGAGGTTAGCCCAGTTCGGATACTTATTCACGCCGAAGGGGTGGACGGGCTGCAGGCAGCGGCTGAGCGGCGTTGGTGAAGCAGCAGAAGGGAAGAGATAGCAGGGCCGGCGGCGGAAGGTAATGAAAAGGCGGCGGGAACGGGAGCTCCGCCGGAAGGTAACGATGTCGCCGGCTTGGAGGCGTTTTTCTTTGACGTAATGGCTCCAGCCCTTGGTGAGCACGTAGCTCTGGCTGCTGTTCCAGTAAGAATAGCGAAACCGCCATGTTTTGTAGTTGTTGTCCTCGAAATTTAGCAGGACCCCCTTTCCCTTGTCCTCGCCCGACGCCTCGTCGAGTGGAAAGTATTTCTCGGCGTAGTGCTTAGGGATAACGAGACGGTTCAGCTTCCCCACATCGCTGGGCGTGACGGCCTTGTCGAACAGGTGATCGCGGGGTTCTATCGGAGTCGAACAGGCGATGTCGGGATAAGCCACAGAAGAAGAAGTTGTGTCGTTATTCTGAAGCTCTTCGTCATAGGTGTGTTTTCTTAGCATGTCCACGATCTCATCTGTGGAATGGCCGCGGAGAAAGGCGGTCTCGGGGTGCGATTCGACAATGTTGAAGTTCGTCACGGCATCGACGCCGCGGAACTTGCTGGCGGCCCTGTCGTAGGCCCTAGCAGCGTCTATTTCTCGGTTGAATGTCCCCAGCCAGACTCGCTGATGCTTCTCGTATATCTGCGCGCCCCAGCGCCCGTTGGGCTGCGGGACGACGCCCTTGTATTGGGACGACAGCAGCTTCTTGCACAACTTTTCCTGATCATCGCCATGCTCCAAAGGGGTATCACTATGAATGTTCTTGGAGCAGACGGCGCTGATTTTGCTCCCAATTCGTTCCAGTTCTACCCGATCAGATAACGAAGAACAAGAAACCCACTTGCCAGCAGCCGCAGGTGACGAGCTCGATTCCTCCTCGGTCAAACTTTCGATCGCCTGGTTGTCTATTCTCGTCAAATCAGAGCCCATTTTCTTGAATTCAGCGGAATAATTATGAAGCTCGCTTGAACTATCGGAGCTATGGGCCCCTTCTGTAAAGAAACACCCGCCCAACGTGAGAGACACGTCAGGAGTAGAAGCGCAATTGCCATTTCCCAAGGCCTGCAACACATACTCAGAAAATGTCAATCCCAGAATCTACACAGGGGTCGACACGCATTTAGTAAATTACTAAATTTCTGTGCCACAAATCCAATACACAATTATTCATAAATCCCAGACCCTGTTCTACACAATATATATACACAACCAAGAATCAAGAATCAATATATATACTACAACCAAGAATCAAGAATCAAGAATCAATATATATACTACAACCAAGAATCATCGCCCACAGTTCCCAACCACTCAGACCTGCAAATACATATCACATTAACTAACCTTGAGTCCTACTAAATCATAACGAGCCGCCATTATGGGCGCAGCCACAGCAGTGCCAGACATATTCTCGTGCCTTGAGATCAAGCTCCACGAAAACTTTGGGAGGAAGGAATGGATACTCGGGAATGAGCATGAGTAAACCGCCCGGTGCGATAAACTAAAAAAAAAAACTTGGGTGCCCTATTTGAAGAGTTGAGTTGTCTGCTGTTACACCGTAAATATTATTTTTTGTTGGTATCAGATTGGGTCAACTCTGGCAGGCAGCCAATGAACGCTAAAACCCGCACGGCATTTTTCATTCGCTTTATTCAGTTTATATTTTTCTACATATAAATAATATATGGGGTATCATGTCCCCGTAACGCGACGCTCTCGCGTCAATTACGAAGTCAACAATTCATTTAAAATCCGGTGCGCAGATTATCTCTAAGTGCGGTTCCCAGTGCTGCCCTGGAGCTTTTGGACAACTCGCACACGTCAATGCAATGACGTCAGCAGTTTTGTCGCTTAGGGACTTGCAGATGTCAGCGCAATGACGTCAGCGATGTTCTCCATATGACACTTGCCAACGTAAGGGAGTGACGTAATTGCTGTTCTCTATGGTAGTTAGTTAAAAAGATCGATTATGTGTACCTTTCATTCTCTCTTTATGTTTTTTTTTAAATTATGATTTTTGTTGTTTAAATTACAATTTTGATTGAAGAAATGGATTCAACAACTTTATCGCTCTTTTTTTTTTTTTTTTGCTGAAATCATGATTTTTATTGTTTAAATTGCAATTTTGATTGAAGAAATGGATTCAACAACCTTATAGTTCTTTTTTATTTTTTTTTGCTGAACTCATGATTTTTATTGTTTAAATTGCAATTTTGATTGAAGAAATGGATTCAACAACCTTATCATTGGAACACTTCAATTATATAATTCCAACAATCTAAAACTGCAATTTCAACAGTTTCGTTAATAGATGCAAATCATGAACCTTTTAGCCTACTCGGTTGTCTATTATTACCTTTTCCCCTTGAAATTGTTAAATCTCATTAAGTTATAATTTTGAATTATAAATGATAGGGTTATTGATATGCGTTAAAATTGTTTGTTATTGGTTAATAATTACTTTTTCTAGAATGTAAGGATTAAGGTGAAAGCTAAGTACCTTGCTACATAGAATTGCATGTTTTGAAGAGTGGGTTGCATACCAGTGGATTTAAATTTAAGTGAACTAAGCTTGCAAGGTTTTATTCTTTTAAGAAGGCAATAGTTGTCCTTGTAAATAAGGGTTGGTGTGAAAAGGTTTTTTAATGGTAATAGATTGTAAAGGCATTGTAACGTTCTTCTCTTTCAGTGTGTATGTTTGTAAAACGTGACACTTTCGAACATGTGATGTAATACTCTCATTTTGATCCTTATGAAATATTGGCTTTTAATGTAAATATTGTATACATGAGATGTATGTTTTCCTAGCGTGGAGCTCAAGGCCAAGGCCCCACTAGTGTATGTTTGGATTTTATTTAAAATGGACAAATATTTGACATTATGGTATCCATGTGCTATTAAGCCATGAAACATTGTAAAATGATGTAAATATTAATATTGCAATCAAATAACAAACACTGGCTATGGAAGCAATGAATTAGAGGGGCCATGTGTATCCACTATGGAGTGGTGAGGGGGTTGTGGGGTTGAACCATATGCTTCCAAATGTCATCTTGTGAACCCATTTGACTTTCTTTGCTAACATTTAATTTTGTGTAAGAAAGTTGTTGAAGAAATCAGTCCATGGCTTCAATGGAGCATGGGCAACCCAGAAATTCGTATGGCGGGTATGAGCTTTGTTTTCCTTGACACGCAAGTCACTCTACCTCATGGGAATTCATTCTTCCTCATTCCCATTCCATGGTGGAACATCTAAGCTTTAGTTTCCATCCATTACACAAACCAAACAATGAGAAAAACCAGACATCGCAACTTTGCCTGAAACCACGTTTTGAAGTGCCATAAACGCCCAGAATTTCGTGTGGATAATGAAATCCAATGGGGGATCCATAGACATGAACCTTAGGGAGAATTGAGAGTGTTAGACACCCTGAAATCCATAGAAAAACCCAGTTCTAATAGCCCGAAAATCCAATTACGAGATTGAGTCATTTGGTTACCGAATTGTGAGAATCCAAGCGTGAATGACAGAACAGAGGATAGAACAAAGGTTGGGATTGCTTGATAAACCCAGTGAAGGCTAGAATCTCAAGGAATTAGCAGCTGGACCTTTTTATTCCCACCTTGAAGAGCACTGGAGGGAAGGGATGCCTGAGGGACTGTGCAACAGAGAAGGGGACCTTCCTTGTGTTGGGTGTGGTAGGTATTTTGGGTGCCATGACTGTCTGAGTTTAGTTGAGATGCCTATAGCTCTATGGTTGAACTCAGTGGCTTAGCATCCTCCTCCTTTGTTTCTTGCATGCTTGATCAACCCAACTGTGTGTTGGCTTAGCATGACTGTTTGTGTGAGACCATGGCCGTGAGTGAGATTGTTTAGTTCCTCCTTAGTGGATACACATCCCAGCTCGGGGGTGGTCTCTTAGCTGAAAGAATACAGGCTGGACAGAGACCTATGGTTGGGTGGAACGTTGCTCTTACATAGCCAGCTGCTTGGACAGTTCATTCTGAAGATAAGTGTTCTTTGTGGTTTAAATTATATTGATTATGTCTTCTGCAATGTTTAATTTGATGATTGTAATGATTATATGTTGAATGCACGATGCAATTGTGTGTGGATAGTGTATCATTCCGCTGTGTTTATTTGAAGTATGAATCTGCACACATAAGTTTTTATTTATTACGAATTCGTTAGCAACGTATGGGGTTGAGTACTACAAATAAGCCCCAGAATGTTAGTCATGTTTCCTCCCTTGCATCGAGTCGACGAGAGGGAACGTGACATGTGCATTCTTGAAAAATGTTGGCAAATAATAACCTGTCCTCAATACTTCATGGCGATGGTGTTTTCTAGGAAATGTTTGTGGTTTGCTGGTGCTACTTCGAAGCTTAAGCCTAGAAAGCCATTCTTCCAGTAAGCTAAGGAGGTCCCTAAGATGCACACTTGCTCTTATGATACGATGCAGTATCATTCGTACTAGAAGGGTCTAATAACTGATCTAATTGCATTGTCATCTTCGGGTAATAATAAGTCAAGTGGAATTTTATCAATCGATATTATGGCGGTGCATAACCCACGATGTAGAGCATTCAATACTATGCAACGGAGTGCTTAGACACTACCAAGAATTAATGGCTCAAGATCCAAAGGTATATGGCAAGAGTGGAAGTCTACGGTCAAGGTATCATCATTGTCAATTAAATAATTATGTGGTGATAGCTATCTTCATTACCAATTAAATAATTAAGTTATAACATGTTTTACTATATTTTTAAAATAAGCAATTAAATTACTATGTATAAAATATATTTTCTTCCATTAACAATTGTTAATTTTATTTTATTATAATATTTTGAATTACAATAATGTTTCTCAAGTATAAAACACACCACAAGATGTCTAACATAGAAAACCATTTATAAAATTATAATAAAAATATTAAATATTAAAACGTAAAAATGATAAATGACACAGTTGTCAATTAGAGTGTATCATAATCATTCAGTATCGTAAATTTATATGAGAAGTATATTTAGTCTAAGCAACCTTAGACTATTATAATATTAGGTTTAAGTTTTTATATTTATTAATTTTTATTTTTTTTAAAATCGAAGGAGAAAATTATGGGATACATATTTGTCCTCTTTTGGGGATGAATGCGCTTGCGTATGCGACACGCGAAACATTCGTCATTTTGTTAATGTAACATTTCACTTCACTTTTCACAAATTAGGGAACATCAAAAAATGTTTTGCAAGGTATATTCCACACACAAGTGTGCCCCCATGTAAAGTAGATAATATTTTATTTCACTTTTCACAAATTAGGGAACATCAAAAAATTGTTTTGCAAGGTATATTTCACACACAAGTGTGCCCCCATGTAAAGTAGATAATATTTTATTTATCTTATTAAACTAGATAATATTTATTTTATTTAAACATTGAGCATCTTAGATTTTGATGTTGCAAACTTGATTAAAGAAAGTTGTATTTAAATCAAACTATGTTTTATGGAATTCCTGAGGAAATTACCAAGGTTAAATTTTAATGAAAACATTAAGATTAAATTTCAATGAGAAATTAAGTTAATTCGAGATGTAAAAAGAAAATTTAGATATTAACAT
The DNA here is from genome assembly GCA_027924585.1 of Larix kaempferi. Taxonomy (NCBI): domain Eukaryota; kingdom Viridiplantae; phylum Streptophyta; class Pinopsida; order Pinales; family Pinaceae; genus Larix; species Larix kaempferi. The sequence goes on from BSBM01000136.1 coordinate 16,520,170, forward strand.
TTTTATACTTTAAAATAGAAAAAAAAAATAGTTTAGTAATTCCAATTTTTGTGTTCTTTTTTGCAATTATTTATAACTCCAATATTTACTTATAGATGTGATGGGGATTGAGTATTCTAGCAATAATGAACTAATGTAAAAGTTGATAACAAAATAGCTTAAAAAATAATGATATTTTTCTACATCTATATAACAAAGATATGAAAAGATGAAAGTGCAAAACCATTTGAAACTTAACACTCCCATGGCATGAAAAGTAAGTAATAGCATAAAGAATGTTAGGATCTCATGTCCTTTATTAACGACATATATCAAAAAATAACATGAAACTTCCCACAACACAACAATGAACACCAAAATAATTATAATAGCCACCTTATTCTAAAGAGGGACATTTTGCTAACCATTTTGAAAGTCACCTCTCAATAATGTCAAAGCCACAAAATACAATACTCAATGTCCTTACTACAAGCCTCCTTCTAGTTATTACCACCATCAACCCTTATTTTAAAGGTGGCATTAATTAGAATAATGAGCCAATCCCAACACATTAGTGGGAATGATCATAACAATTAAGAATAACTCACAATGGTTAAGATTTGTACAGGACCGAAGGAATTGTGTGAGTAAGGAAATAAGGTGGTAAAAACTAAACAACACTTTTCTATGTTGTGCAATGTACTCACGTCATATTTATATATTGAATATTAAAAATCTACATCTCAAAAAAATTATAAAAGGTAAAATAAAATTAGTTAAAAAATAATGTAATGAAGAAACAAATAACTAAGAATACAATCATCTGGAGCAGATTGCAGGTGATTCGATGATCATTGTAAACTGGGCAAACTCTAATGCTGACAACAATGCTTTGGCACTCACTTCTTGGCTGGACCAAACGAGGTTACTCCTTAGTCATTGTGCGTCGACTTCTATTGTTCACATATATCGGGAGCATAACACTGTGGCAGATTCTCTTTCGAGGCGGGGACTTGAGGCGATGGCAGGCAGGATTTTTTATGAGATCTTGGAGGGATCCCTTCCGCCCTCTAGGGGGTTCTGGAATATTTTTGTTGTGTAGTCTGATGAATTGTTTTTTGGCGGTACTCGTATTAGGTGGATAGTTTTCTTTTCTTCTTCTTTTATTATGGTTACTACTTACATTTTGGACCTTTGTTTATCTTTAAACACTTTGGAGAATTGGTATATCCCGGCTCTATCACTTATTGTCTTATGTACTATCTCGTGAGACCTGGAATGGCCTCGGTATTTGGTGACAAATGTTTAGTTGCTTGCTGGACTTTTTTTGTTTCTTTGCACTTCATATACTTATAAATAAAATATAAATTTTTTCTTGTGAAAAAAAAACTAAAAATACAATCAACAACACATCCATTTATGCAAAAATTAAAAAAATTATAAAATTATTAAAATTGATTTTCTGTATCCTATCATTTTGCCATCACCTTACTTTAAAATTTTAAACATCATCTAACATAATATAAACTCTATTGTGCTATGCAACTATTTGAATTACTACATAAAATATTTGTGTAAGAAAAACAAACTACATTAACATATTGTGCTAGGCAATATTTGGATTACTGCATAAAATATTTGTGTGAGAAAAACAAACTACATTGACATTTTATTGGCCATTAAATTTTGTCCCATTCATGAATAAAATATGGTTTCATAGAGTATCCCTGGGACAATGTACCTTTCAAAGAGAGATTCGATATTTAATATAGTTATGATATCAATTATATCACATCCTAACTATATTTTGAAAGTCTTCTTCTTAATTTTATAGAAAATATAGTGAAAGTTTTCTTCTTTATTTTGTATAAGATATTTTGAAAATAAATTATATTTATATTTTTAAAATGTATTAGTTTTTGAAACATTTCAAAAATTATTTTTTATTTGTGTTCATTTCAAGTGGATGATCATAAAAGTACAAAAGTCAAAATATATTTAGAAGTTAATGAAGTAGCCGCACGACTAAACGCGTTAAAGATGACGTTTTTGAATCAGCTGCTTGCGAACAAAAAAACCGCGTAACTGTATCAATCTCCAATTTATACCGTGGTCATTTGACTTCTAAAATATTATCCAATTTTTTATATTCAAACAGGTATAGAAGTGGCACATATCTTGCCACATTAGTCTATTTCCTAAATCGCATAAATTACTCGTCTTAGTCCGCCTAATGGAATACAATATATGTCCACGTGCATAAACAATGATAAGGTGTGACTCAACATCCATTATTCACAAATTCAATATATATATATATATATATATTAATTTATCTATTTATTTACTATTTTTTAAATTTTGTTGATAGTATTTAGGATAAATTGTATCATGTATCTTTTGATTCTAATGAATAATATTGGCATGCTTTTTTCTGTTGAAAAAAAAATTGTATTTTGTTAAAATTTAAAGTTTTATCAGCATAGAGATCAATACCATTACGACAATATGTTCATTGCATTGAGAGTAACGAGGTGTTTACAATTAAGTATGGAGGAGATGTTGTATGTAACATTCCTATGTATGCTTATAACTTATTAAAAAAATAGTAATTAAAAAATTCATATTAACTCATAAAAAAAAAACAGCATGATTGGTCTTAAAACCTCATCTATTAAACACCCAAGAATCCAATTTCTTGGAATGTAAACATTCTTTTAATGTGTATGTAAAATTTAAGATCATGTTTTCTTAATATATAAAATATTTAAGATAAAAAAGTTTACACCTCAATAAATTGGATCCCTCTGGGTACTTATAAATCTAGATTTAATATTAATTTATGTTGATTAGTAATTTAATCTGTCATTCACGTGATTTGAATTAAGGTGAGAAAAATAATAATCATTTTTTCCAATCAATATTCAAATTAAACTCAATTAACATCTTACCATCTTATTATAGTTTTTTTTTAAATTGTGCCTAAAACTATTTTTATACATGATGAATTATTCTCAAAATATAATAATAATGATATTTGTTAAATTTAAGAAAAACAAAAATAAAAATAAAAAAATGCACTAAGAAGACTTCTAGATGACTTTTGGAGATAGATATGATTATTCTCGAAGTAAGACGATATGATTAAAGCAAATTTAAGAGAAAATAAAAAGTCAAAAAGAAAGCTTTTAGAAGTTTGAAGAAGGGAGGAAACCATTGGCATGACTCTTAAGTCATTAAGTGGAGCTTTATGACATGACACTTAAAGTAGGGTAATAGCATATTTCACTTCATATTGGCATTTGGAAAATTATGCAATTTATAATTATAGTAAGGTATTTTTAAATGTAGAAGTAATAAATAGATGTTATGGGTTTAATTAAAAATATATAGTATTTTTCAAAATGGAAGGAGACAAAATAAGGTTATATTTTTTCTTAGTAATGTTTGTATAGACAAATTAGAGAAAAGGATAAACAAGAGATGTGGGGAAAGGGTGATTATAGCAAGGACTATCTTGTTAATGTAGATGATGCAATACTAAGAACTAAGATGTTACATAATATACAAGATCACATATAAAGGTGTTGAGTACTTTTGTGTGAAGGTTTGGATGGATATGGATAAGAAAACTGTTAAGATTCTAGTGGGCGGTCTTCACTAACATCTCGAGGTTTTGGTGTAACGATTAGTATAATTTGGTATCAGAGCCTCCACCTAGGTTCGAGTCATAGAGCGGGTGGCAAAATTGGCATTGCAGTGTTCGTCTGGGGCTCGTACGGCTCAAAGGGGACACCACTGTACAAGCGCACATCCAGCCTAGAGTCTAGACTGTGGAGCATGGTGGGATGTTAAGATCCTAGTGGGCGGCCTTCACTAACATCTCGAGGTTTTGGTGTAACGGTTCGTATAATGTATCTATGCTCTGATGAGACCTATTAAAATCTCAAACTTCTAAGAATACGATTTTACTATATTTTGGTTACATGATTATGGACATGATATCATTTTTAAGAGGGATTTGTGTTATTTAGAACTAATATAGGATATGCACTTGACATGTTACAAGAATATTAGTTAGATTTTCTCTCTAATGAATTTTATATCAACTTCTATCTTTTTATTAGTGCTTTATGTATATCTTGAATGTAACTCTTTTCTTCTTGAATATAAAGTTATGATTTTTTCAAAAATACAAATATTGTGTTTGGTTTCCCAATGAATTCAAATATTTCTTTATTTGGAAGATTAACTATTATCTTAAACATGAAATCATTAAAAAAAGAATAAAGAGTAATGCCCCCTTACAATATATTCTTAGCAAAAACAAAACTATACCCAATAGAATTAGATGCACTACTCCATATATAACAAAGATATGAAGATATCAACATGTAAAACCACTTGAAACTTAACACTTTAAGACATGAAAAACATATAATAACAAAAGGAATGTTAGGATCTCACATCCTCCATTTACGACATGTAATAAAAATACCATGAAATTTCATATGACACAACAATGAACACACAAATAATTATACTAGCCACCTTATTTGAAAGGGTAATACTCCGTTAACCAGTTCTAGGGAAACCTCCCAATAGTGTTAAAGCCACAAGATACAATATCAATGCCCCTACTACAAGCTTCCTTCCTTATTTATTTAGGACTACAACCCGACCTTAGTTGTTTCCACTAACAACCCTTATTTAAATGGTAGCATTAATTATAATAGTGGGCCACATTTAACATATTCTACTAACATCTACTACCCTCAACTACCCTTTCACCTCATTAAGTGCAATCATGAAGATATAACATTAGTAGGGATGATCATAACAATTAAGAATCATCTTTCCCCCTGGGTGTAGATTAGTTGGCAACTGTGCGCTTGTTAAGGCGTATAGGTTGTTAAGCATATCGCTGGTTCAGACCTCGTTGCAGTATTGAGGGTGCGTTGTGGGGAAGGCATACTCTCCTGGGGGTATAGTGGTAGCGAGATTGGAAAAATGGATCTCGTGTCACGCGAGTATCAGCCCAACTCCAATTGTCGATTCCCTTAGATAAAAAAAAAAAAAAAAAAAAAAGAAGAAGAAGAAAAAAAAAGAAAAGAAAAGAAAAAAGAAAAAGAAAAAAAAAGAAAAAGAAAAAGAATCATCTTGCACAAGTTGAGATTTGAATAGGGAGATGACTACCTTTCACCTCATTAAGTGTAGTCATGAAGATATAACTTTAATAGGGATGATCATAGCAATTAAGAATCAACTTGCACAAGTTAAAATTTGTAATAAGAAGATGAAAACAATGTAAATAACTGTGCAAGTAAAGGTTATGCCAAGCATGAGGAAATAGAGAAGTAAAAACTAAGAGACACTTTTATATGGTATACATCGTACTCACAATCAAATGAAAATCAAATTTTAATATTGAAAATTAAGAATCAACATTTCAAAAAAAAATTATGGAAGATACAAAGTTAGTTAAAAAAACAAAAACAAAGTAATATTAAAAAAGGACTAAGAATATAATCCACAACACATCCATCCTTTGATGCAAAGCCAAAGAAATCAAATTTATAAAAAGAAAATCACAAGAATCTTACCATTTCATCATCACCTTTAATTATTATAATAGCTTACTTAAAGCTTTTAAACATTATCTCACATAATATAAACTTTATTTTACTATACAACTATTGAGATTAGTCCAACATAATCCACATAAAATTTGTGTGAAAAAAACAAACTACATTGACATTTTATTGGCCATTACATTTTGTCCCATTCGTAACTAAAATATGGCTTCATAGAGTATCGTTTGGACATTTGAAATATGTAGCTTTCGAAGGAGAGTAGCCGCACGACTAAACGCGTTAAAGATGACGTTTCTAAGCGAAAATTTTGAATCATGCTTGCGAACAAAAAAACCGCGTAACTATATCAATCTCCAATTTATACAGTGGCCATTTGACTTCTAAAATATTATCCAATTTTTTATATTCAAACAGGTATAGAAGTGGCACATATCTTGCCACATTAGTCTATTTCCTAAATCGCATAGATTATTCGTCTTAGTCCGCCTAATGGAATACAATATATGTCCACGTGCATAAACAATGATAAGGTGTGACTCAACATCCATTATTCACAAATTCAATATATATATATTTACTATTTTTTAAATTTTGTTGATAGTATTTAGGATAAATTGTATCATGTATCTTTTGATTCTAATGAATAATATTGGCATGCTTTTTTCTGTTGAAAAAAAAATTGTATTTTGTTAAAATTTAAAGTTTTATCAGCATAGAGATCAATACCATTACGATAATATGTTCATTGCATTGAGAGTAGCGAGGTGTTTACAATGAAGTATGGAGGAGATGTTGTATGTAACATTCCCATGTGTGCTTATAACTTATTAAAAAAATGGTAATTAAAAAATTTATATTAACTCATAAAAAAAAACAGCATGATTGGTCTTAAAACCTCATCTATTAAACACCCAAGAATCCAATTTCTTGGAATGTAAACATTCTTTTAATGTGTATGTAAAATTTAAGATCATGTTTTCTTAATATATAAAATATTTAAGATAAAAAAAATTTACAACTCAATAAATGGATCCCTATGGATACTTATAAATCTAGATTTAATATTGATTTATGTTGATTAGTAATTCAATCTATCATTCACATGATTTGAATTAAAGTGAGAAAAATAATAATCATTTCTTCCAACCAATATTCAAATTATACTCAATTAACATCTTACCATCTTATTATAGTTTCTTTTAAAATTGTGCCTAAAACTATTTTTATACATGATGAATTATTCTCAAAATATAATAATAATGATATTTCTTAAATTTAAGAAAAACAAAAATAAAAATAAAAAAATGCAGACTTCTAGATGACTTTTGGAGATAGATATGATTATTCTCGAAGCAAGACGATATGATTAAAGTAAATTTAAGAGAAAATAAAAAGTCAAAAAGAAAGCTTTTAGAAGTTTGAAGAAGGGAGGAAACCATTACAATGACTCTTAAGTCGTCATTAAGTGGAGCTTTATGACATGACACTTAAAGTAGGGTAATAGCATATTTCACTTCATATTGGCATTTGGAAAATTATGCAATTTATAATTATAGTAAGGTATTTTTAAATGTAGAAGTAATAAATATATGGTATAGGTTTAATTAAAAATATATAGTATTTTTCAAAATGGAAGGAGACAAAATAAGGTTATATTTTTTCTTATTGATGTTTGTATAGACAAATTAGATAAAAGGATAAACAAGAGATGTGGGGAAAGGGTGACTATAGCGAGGACTATCTTGTTAATGTAGATGATGCAACACTAACAACTAAGATGTTACATAACATACATGATCATATATAAAGGCCTTGAGTACTTTTGTGTGAAAGTTTGGATGGATATGGATAAGAAAACTGTTAAGATCCTAGTGGGCGGCCTTCACTAACATCTCAAAATTTTGGTGTAATGGTTAGTATAATTTGGTATCAGAGCCTCCACCCAGGTTCGAGTCACAGAGCGGGTGGTAACGTCGGCATTGCAGCGTTCGTCTGGGGCTCGCACAACTCAAAGGGGACACCACCATACAGGTGCACATCTAGCCCAAAGTCTGGACTGCGGAGCGTGGTGGGATGTTAAGATCCTAGTGGACAGCCTTCACTAACATCTCGAGGTTTTGGTGTAACGGTTCGTATCATGTATCTATGCTCTGATGAGACCTATTAAAATCTCAAACTTCTAAGAAGACGATTTTACTATATTTTGGTTACATGATTATGGACATGATATCATTTTTAAGAGGGATTTGTGTTATTTAGAACTAATATAGGATATGCACTTGACATGTTAGAAGAATATTAGTTAGATTTTCTCTCTAATGAATTTTATATCAACTTCTATCCTTTTATTAGTGCTTTATGTATATCTTGAATGTAACTCTTTTCTTCTTGAATATAAAGTTATGATTTTTCCAAAAATACAAATATTGTGTTTGGTTTCCCAATGCGTGACTTTGATTGATCGTTAGGAAGTATTGTGATTAGTGTCTCATTTAATTTAAATTCAAATATTTCTTTATTTGGAAGATTAACCATTATCTTAAACATGAAATCATTAAGAAAAGAATAAAGAGCAATGCCCCCTTACAATATATTCTTAGCAAAAACAAAACTATACCTAATAGAATTAGATGCACTACTCCATATATAACAAAGATATGAATATATCAACATGTAAAACCACTTGAAACTTAACACTTTAAGACATGAAAAACATATAATAACAAAAGGAATGTTAGGATCTCACATCCTCCATTTATGACATGTAATAAAAATACCATGAAATTTCATATGACACAACAATGAACACACAAATAATTATACTAGCCACCTTTTTTGAAAGGGTAATACTCCGTTAACCAGTTCTAGGGAAACCTCCCAATAGTGTTAAAGCCACAAGATACAATATCAATGCCCCTACTACAAGCTTCCTTCCTTATTTATTTAAGACTACAACCCGACCCTAGTTGTTTCCACTAACAACCCTTATTTAAATGGTAGCATTAATTATAATAGTGGGCCACATTTAACATATTCTACTAACATCTACTACCCTTTCACCTCATTAAGTGCAATCATGAAGATATAACATTAGTAGGAATGATCTTAACAATTAAGAATCATCTTTCCCCCGGGGTGTGGACCAGTTGGCAACCGTGTGCATGTTAAGGCGTACAGGTTGTTAAGCACATCGCTGGTTCAAACCTCGTTGCAGCATTGAGGGTGCGCTGTGGGGAAGGCGTACTCTCTTGGGGGTATAGTGGTAGCGAGATTGGAACATTAGATCCCGTGTCACGCGAGTACCAACCCAACTCCAGTTGTCGATTCCCTTAGATAAAAATAAAAAATAAGAATCATCTTGCACAGGTTGAGATTTGTAATAGGGAGATGACTACCCTTTCACCTCATTAAGTGTAGTCATGAAGATATAACATTAATAGGGATGATCATAACAATTAAGAATCAACTTGCACAGGTTAAAATTTGTAATAAGGAGATGAAAACAATGTAAGTAACCGTGCAAGTAAAGGTTATGCCAAGCATGAGGAAATAGAGAAGTAAAAACTAAGAGACACTTTTATATGGTGTACATCGTACTCACAATCAAATGAAAATCAAATTTTAATATTGAAAATTAAGAATCAACATTTCAAAAAAAAATTATGGGAGATACAAAGTTAGTTAAAAAAAAAAGTAATATTAAAAAAGGACTAAGAATATAATCAACAACACATCCATCCTTTGATGCAAAGCCAAAGAGACCAAATTTATAAAAAGAAAATCACAAGAATCTTACCATTTCATCATCACCTTTAATTATTATAATAGCTTACTTAAAGCTTTTAAACATTATCTCACATAATATAAACTTTATTTTACTATACAACTATTGAGATTAGTCCAACATAATCCACATAAAATTTGTGTGAAAGAAACAAACTACATTGACATTTTATTGGCCATTACATTTTGTCCCATTCGTAGCTAAAATATGGCTTCATAGAGTATCGTTTGGACATTTGAAATATGTACCTTTCGAAAGAGATATTCAATATTTAATAGAAATATAATACCATTTATCTTTGGTATAAATAAGTAACATCCTAAGCAGTTTTCTTAATTTTAAAGAAAATATTTTGGAAGTCTTTTTCTTATTTTTGGCAATAAATTATATTTATATTTTTAAAATGTATTATTTATGGAAACATTCCAAAATATTTTTCATAAATCTGCGCCGTTCTTTCTAAGTGGATGATTAAAAAAGTAGGCGATTAAAAAAATTTAGAAAAAAAAAGTCAAAAGATATTTTAAAGTTAAGGAAGTAGCCGCACGGCTAAACGCGTTAAAGATGATGTTTCTAAGCGAAAAAATTGAATCATCTTGATGCGAACAAGAAACCGCGCTATTATAATCATCATCCAATTTATACAAACATTTAAATAGTCATTTTACATTAAAATATTATCACATCCTATATATTCAAACAATATAAAAGTGGCACATACCTTGCTGGAATCTTTAGAATCTAGTTGTCTCTTTCCCAATCGCATAGATTATTCCTCTTAGTCGGCCTTATGCAATCCACTTTATGTGGATAAATCAATTATAAGGTGAAAGTCCAACATCCACTATTCACAAATCTATTTTATAGATTTTTTTTTTAACCCATCACATCTTATAAATATCTTATTATAGTGCCTCAAAATATAGATGAAAAAAAATAGAAATGATATGATTATTCTCAAAGTAAGATTATAATGATTAAAGTCAATTTAGGAGAAAAAAAGCTTTTAGAAGCTTGAAGAAGGAAGGAAACTATTGTCATATTAAATAAATGATATATATTTAAATTAATAATTAGTTTGGTGGGTTAGTTCAAGTGGCTTAGTGTTGTGAATTGTAAGTAGGAGGTTATGGATAAATAAGAAATGTGGAGAAGGGTAACTATAGCTAGGACTATATTGTTAATGTAGACATGTGACATTAACAACTAGGATGCTACACAACATACATTAATACTTACAAGCCTTAGATTTCTTTTGTGTGAAGGTTGGGATGAATATAGATACACGAAACATTAAGATAGTGGTATTCTTACTAAAGAAGAACAAAACTACCACAAATCAACTTCAAAGGTAGCCACTAGACACTACCCAAAATTATAAATATTTTAGACTAGATTTCATTGACAATATAAGGTGGAATGCATGGATGAGGAAAACACTACAATAATGGTGGGATACTTGCATAAGGAAATATTGCAAGAAGGGTGGAAAGCATTGTTCTACTACAAACTAGAAGCAAGACATCATAGGTTCGTGACTAACAAACACTGCACTCCCACTTTCAAATGCTCATAACCAAAATGTTCTTTTATGGATATGAAGTATGGGGACTAACTATATCCAAAAACAGATGAAATTAGGTCGAGCAAGTGAAAAGACACTTGATAACAAATTGTCTAAGAATAAAAAATAACATCACTTTCAAGATAATCATAGCTTCATTTGACATTAAATTGTCCTCGTTGGCCTCACACATCCTCTCCATGTCCTTCCATGGATGCATAGTTTATGTCACCTAATTAATCGAGGTAAGGGATAGGCAATTCCAATGCATTTTAGGTTGTGTTCATTGAATAATTGTGCATTAAATTTTGTGGGATCATGATTTGAAAGAGCAAAGGGATGATAGGGACTTAGTACATTTCTTCCTCTAATTCCAATCTCTTGTTTTTACTACTTATTTATGTTATGTATCTATGCTTTGATGAGACCTATTGACATTCCAAACTTCTAAGAAGACATTTTTACTATAATTTTGGTTTCAAGATTATGGACATGATATATTAGTTTATGCAGGGCTTTGTGCCATTTAGAACTAATATAAGATACATAGGTGATAAGTAGAAGAATACTAGCTAGAGTTTCTCTATGATGGACTATATATCAAACTCTTTCTTTCTATTAATGCTTTATGCATATCCTGAATGTGATTTATCATCTATTTTGGTGCTTTTGGGGTGGAACAATTGGATGAATAGGCTCGTAGGGCCCATTTTAGGGGAAGGTCTTATTTTGAAAATTTGGTGTCCAAAACCTTTTAATGCTGGTTTGAGGGCTTAATCAATGTTTTTTAGGGTCAAAAGTTTGTGAGCATAGCTCACAACCCCTCAACATTGTTCAATTAGAGCAAATTTGGGGTCTAAAATGGGCCTCCTAAGGAAAATATTAAAAAATGTCATGCCACACTAAGTTAGAGGTGTTATGTAGTGTAGGATAATCTATATTGTCTCGTTAATGATAATTGACAAGTATATTGTGTTAGTGTTAAATTAAGAGATGAGAATTAAAAATATTGATGAAAAGTTCAGGTTCTTGTCCACGGAATAAATGATATAGTGGTAAAAATTTTAATATTATATTATAATTTATTTAGAATAATTAACAATTGATTAAATATATAATTTGTATATTTAATAATAAATTTAAATTCACTAAAATTAAATAATAAATTATATCAATATTAACAATTAAATCATTATTATATATATATAAAAGCTTTAATATATGTTAAATGTTAATTATATTATAATATTATAAATTAATTATACTACAGGTTAATTTGCATAGAAACTATTTTTTTTCCAAGAAAAAAAAGTGTATTTTTATTCCATTTAGAGAAAAAATACATTCTTAAGTTCCTTTCGGCACTGGAAAAAAGCTTCAGATAAAGTCTGGTGACCAGTCTATGACATAACAGGCAGAAAGCAAAATTGTTGATCCTACAGGATCAATAAATGCTCCAGAATATTCATATTATATTTTTGCAAAAGGAATGATATGTTTGTTAACAACAGTGCCTCCTTGAAATTCTTCGAAATGTAGTTCCCCATCATGAAGAAGTAGTCCAAGTTTGGACAGAGCATCAACGTCCACATTGTACTTGCGCCTAGTGTGAATAAAAGTGATATAGTGAAACGACTCCCTCACTATTTTTAGTTGATTCACCAAATATATGATACCAACATGAGAAACTTCTGACAACCCCTGCATATATTTGATCACAAGATCATAGTCCCCCAAGATCTGCAAATTGAGAATAGTCCTCCTAAAATCCACCTTCAGGAGAAAATACAGAGCTTTAAACTCCGACTGATTGTTGGTTCCAGAGCCCAAACCACCCCATCCTTTGTAGAAATGTTGAGAGTCCAAAAAAAAATTGAAACCAAAGCCACTAACCGAATTATGATCCTAGCTAGCCCCATCGAAGAAATCCCAATGCTTGCAATCATCAATTACCAGAGCCACTAAAGGTCTAGAAGTTAAAGGTTTTTGTGTCGACTTAGAGGCATCAAAAAATACAACATCTTGGGATTCTACCTGCAAACTAGAAATAGACTTATCTTTGAACACAGCCGCATTTCTAGCCAACCAAACACCCCAAGAAACAATGATAGGGAGGATCCTGAACACCCTGCCTTCCCTGGAGATGAAAAATGCCTAAAAACAGAGATCGATAGAAGGTCCATACCACAAAATAGAGTGCATCCGATCAATATGCCAAAATCCCCCCATACTGACTTGAAAAATGAACACATAATGCAAAAATGTAATACAGATTCTTCCTCCCTTCTACATAAGTAAAAACTCCCATGACCCTGGAAGCTGAAACATTGGAGTTTATCCCAAGTTAATACTTTGTTCTTCAACATAAGCCATAAATGTAGAGTACTCTTGGGAGGGATTTTAATCTTCCATATCTCCTTCCACCACCAATGGAGCTGAATAACCACATGAAATAAAGACTCATAACCCAACCTAGCACTGTCATCGCCTCCCCAAAGGATTATATATCCAACATAGATCATCCTCCTCTCTATTGAGTAAAACATGTCCTTATACCAACATCAAAATAAAATAATCCCAACTGGATCGCCAAATACCCAAAAGACCAAGATCCTCTGCCCCCAACCATTCATGTATCCAGATGTTTTCACCCATGGACTTAGCTATCATGTTCAATGTGGCAAATCCCCGACTCTATAGATGTGCAACGAGGCCATCTGACAACAGACGCTCATTGGAAATCCCAAAAATGGCATATCTCCCAATCCGCATCGACCGACCATTGCCAACCTTCCAGGCCAGATGACACTCCAGGACTTTAAATGCATTAGTTAACACTCTCCACTAGTTGGAGCACATTGAGGTAGATTTATCCCTACTTCTAATCCAGTCCATCACCGAATCATGAGATACATAGTTGGCCACCAAAATTCTCTTCCACGGGTTGTCATTTTTAAAAAAAATCCAAAGATTTTTGCCATCCAATGCCTTATTGAATAGAAATATATTCTTCATGCCCTCCTAGAAACTTGGGAGATGCTAAGACCTTCCATTTCATAAGACGTAGAGTATTACCATCCTTGTCATTTCTCCAAATAAATTTAAAAAAAATATTTCTTATCGAATGCAAAGTACTAAGATGAATTTTAGCCAACAGATGCCAATAAACAAGAATTGCTTCAAGAACAAATTTCACCAAAACCAATCTGCCACCCCTAGAAAGCCAATGGTTACACCAAAAGAAAACTTTCCCAACTACCAGGTCTACAAGCCAGACCCAATCATTGATCTCATATGTGTTAGGTTTTAAGTTGAAACCAAGATAGGGAATACCCTCCTCCATAATACAACACTCATATGAAAAATGGTTACTCCAGAATCCCCGAGCACTCACCTGATCTTCCAACATATACATGGCCAATTTCTCATTGTTGATTTCCATACCCATAGCTTTGCAAAAGAAGTCTAAAATACGCCTCAATCAGATACATTCAACTTCTTCCTTTCTATAGAATAGAAAACGGTCATCCACAAACATAAGATGTGTAAGTACTGCCTGATCATTAAAGGAAATACCCTTGAGATTCCTCCTAGAGTGTTCGTAAAATGATGGTACAGCTAAGCCCTTCAATAACAAGAAGGAAAAGATACAGAGAGAGTGGACATCCTTGCTGTATTCCATGAGTGGCTTTGAAAAATGAAGTTACGGACCCATTAATCAACACCGCAAATACAGGAGAAGTAGCACACCCCATAATCCAGTTGGTATGTTCTGAATTGAATCCAATATGCAACAGAACTAGACAAAGAAAAATCCAATAAGCCTTATCATAGGATTTCGAAAGATCAAGTTTGGTAGCTTCCACCTGCAAATTTTTTACCTTAATGGAATGAATACCTTCCTAAGATGCTCCAACCCCCTCATGTATAAGGCACCCCTTCAAAAATCCAAAATGCTCAAGAGACATATAATCTGAAAGAAAAGGGTTTAGTCAGATAACCAATATTTTCACAACGATCTTCTAAATCTCGTTTTACAATGATATGGGCCTAAAATACGCAAAAGAACGGGGCCTATCTTTTTTGGGAATTAAAACAATAAATGTAGAGTTCAAAGCCGAAGGAACCACCCCAGAAATATGAACTTCTTCAACAACCATAGAAAATCCTCCCCAAATAATTCAAAAAAATCTAAGAAAAATTCAGGGGGCCAACCATCCAGCCTAGTGCTCTTATCCCTATAGAAAAAATGGAATGCACCAAGAGGCTCCTCTAAGGCGATATCCCTAAACAGATATGCACTATCTTCCACAGATAGCATATGAGGGAATTTTTGTATTACAATAAGCATCCCCAACTTATCACATTGGGATGGCTTCGAATAGAGACCTTGAAAATATGAGATAGCCACCTCCTCCAATCCTGTAAAGCCTTTAACTGAATTTACAATAGAGTCGAGAAGGTCCCAGATAGTGTTTGCATTTTTTTGGTGGGATGCCACCCGCTGAAAATACTTGGTATTCAAATCTCCAGCTTCTAACCAGAGTGCTATACTCTTAAGACGCTACTCCTTCTCCACATCCTCCAGTATATTTATTTTCTCCAATTCCAAACAAGAGATTAATTACTTCTTCCCCCCATCAAAAAAAATGAGTGGATCAATAGAGTATAACTCCTCCAACTTCGACTCCACCCCCACCAAAGCTTCATCCTTGGATCGGCTTCTATTCACATTCCAATCCCTGACACGAGCCTTTAGAACTTTAAGGTTCCCTACAAATTGACAAGCGGCACGGCCTGCCTCCCCCCTTAAATGGACCCAAGAATTTTCAATCAAATCTCAAAAGCACGGTAAGCTTGAACAACTAGAATTATACTTAAAAGGAGCTCCGGGTTTTGTCTCTGGGATACCAATTTCCAAGAAAATAGGGAAATGATCCAAAAACAAACAATACCCAACCTATGATCTGAACAAATGCCTATCTTCAATCAAATTAACATTCATAAAAAACATATCAATACATTTGGAAATACCTTGGTCACCAATCCGCTTGTTAGTCTAGGTAGGTTTGATTTCATTGACAAGATAAGGTGGAATGCATGGATGAGGAAAACACTACAAGAATGGTGGGATACTTGCATAAGGAAATATTGCAAGAAGGGTGGAAAGCATTGTTCTACTACAAACTAGAAGCAAGACATCATAGGTTCGTGACTAACAAACACTGCACTCCCACTTTCAAATGCTCATAACCAAAATGTTCTTTTATGGATATGAAGTATGGGGACTAACTATATTCAAAAACAGATGAAATTAGGTTGAGCAAGTGAAAAGACACTTGATAACAAATTGTCTAAGAATAAAAAATAACATCACTTTCAAGATAATCCTAGCTTCATTTGACATTAAATTGTCCTCGTTGGCCTCACACATCCTCTCCATGTCCTTCCATGGATGCATAGTTTATGTCACCTAATTAATCGAGGTAAGGGATAAGCAATTCCAGTGCAATTTAGGTTGTGTTCATTGAATAATTGTGCATTGAATTTGTTGGAACATTTAAAAAACCCATTATGTCATTCTAGACTTAGGATAAAATTAATTAATCATTTATGATTAATTTCCTCAGTTTTGACTAGGTAGAATAGGCCAGTTTTGTCTTTTAGTGGACCACATGCTATCCTCATTCACAGAAACGAATTTGGATAGATTCTAGATAAGATTTCATTGGATTCTATCTGATTTTATTCCATTCTTGAATTAGAAAGACACTATCCAGATTTAGTTAGCTTTGTCCTGCTTTTTCTACTTTCTAGTGGAAAAGATAAAGCTAGTTGACTTGGAATCTTTTGCCACTTGACCAATTCGACCTACACATCATATATAACATTCTAAAGCCATCAATACATTCCATTTACCTCACTCATGAGCTTCCATACCATAATTTCCAAATTCGTGCGCCTCTAGGACAGTTTTGGAAACTGCTTTTGCCACCTAGGGAGTTTTTTGTATTTTCTAAGCCTTCTCTTTTTGCTCTTTCCATATTGCCTCAAAGCAATTCGATTTTCTCCATGGAGGATGTATTATATATTGTTACAATATCAATGAATAACATACAGAGTGTTTTCCATAATTTATTCTCTCTATTCTTCTTCTCTCATTGTCTAAAATATTCCATGGTGAAATTGTCTTATGAATCTAGTTCCTAGTAATTGAAAATCTCACATGGTATCAAAGCTAGATTGATTCAAAACAATTTACAAGAGTGTTTTTTGTAGGTATTACCATCACCAGGAGTGCATTAGTATGGAGCAAAATCAAGCCAAAGCTGTGACTCTCACTCCCTTCAATTTCTTTGACTGGAAGGCGCATATGATCATCCAGCTTCAGAGCAAAGGATTGTATAGAGTCACTATGGGGCTTGAAACTGAGCCAAGAGCTGTTGCATTAAAATCCAAAAGGTTCAATAGGATTGATTAAGCTTATGGGTTACTTTATCTCTCTGTATCTCTAGATCTTCTATTCCATATCGATTCTCTATCAACTCCAAATGAAGTGTGGACAAAGCTAGCGTCTCTCTTTGGAAAACAGGACGAGCTCAGAGGTCATTTGTTGGAGATTGAGCTGGTCTCTCTTAGTCCAAGTAATTTCGATTCTATGGAGGATTTCATCTCAAAATTCAAGAACCTAGTGCTTCAACTCAAGCAATGTGGTATAGAGAATAAGGATGAGCAATTAATCCTTACCATTCTGTCAAAACTGAGCTCTGAATACTCAGTATTTGTGTCTACTTTTCATTCTACAAGACTTGCAGTTCCGAAGTGGAAGATGCCAACCTTGGATGCATTCATTGATTCACTCACTCAAGAAAAGGACAATCTGGTCCAAATGAGGGATTAATCACCCTCCAAATACTTTGCACTTGTTTCTCATGGAGCAAAGAGTTTCAAGAATGACAAATCCAAACATAAGATATTGTCAGATGAAGAGGATTCTGATGGAGATTCCAAATCCAAGAAGATGAAGAAGGATAAGCCCAAGTGTTCTTATTGCTGCAAAGGCACTCATCCTGAGAAATCTTGATTCAATAAGAAATTGGACATCATGGCCAAGATGCTTGAAGAGCATAACATAGATGTCCCTGACTTTGCAAAGAAAGAACAAGGCAAGCTTGTTATAGAACAAGAACTCTGTCTCCAAGCCTCTCCCAAAGGTAATAATGTTTATGCTTTGAGTGCTAGAGTGAAATATAATTCTGATGTCTCTGATATTGATTCACATTCTGATATATAAGAATCAGAAGCCTCCACCTCTTCCTTGGAACAATCTTTAGTCAGTTCATCCAAGTCTACTCTCAAAACTAGTCATTTTTTACTAGCTTCTGACTTGTCTTCTGAAAGGTCTTTCCACCATCATTCAAATATTTTAGATTCCGATTTAGAAGATGATTTATAGTCTGATATGCAGGTCATTACATATCCCACATCATATTCCCAACCTTTGGATGCACAAAAGACCCTACAAACCCCAAGTTCTCTAGTTAAGAAACTACACAATTATATATTTTCCTACACTGTGTCACTTGCCTCTGTTGCACTTTTGTCTTGCATATCTTTAATTGGTTGGAAAAACACTGTTTTGGAATTATCTGGAATGATATTCCACACATATGGACCTGACCCCATCATTCATGGTTCAAAATTCAAGTCCTCACACTCTCCAGGCTCGCTCAGTTGTCCGGGTGATCTAGTTTCTCAAACGTTTTCTACTGAAATTATGTTCGATCATGGAGACTCCACATATTTACTGGTTGTTGCTCCATATGACTTACATTCTAATATTTCAGAGCTGCATGATCTCATTTTAAATATCAAAAAGGTTCTACATTATTTTGAGAAGAAAGTACAAGAACTAGTACACCACATTGAAGCTACAAAAGAAATTGATCCTGTTGAGTTCATTATTTCTCCTTGGGAAGGAGTATGCATAGATCTTCTTTCCATCATTGATCATGTTTTCAGATCTGATTATGTATGTTACATCATCAAGAAAAATTCATTTGATGCTCCTTCATCATCAGAAGATGAACTTCATAGAGCTTAAACACATGGTTCTTGCCTACACAACATTGATGCACTGATGCATGATCATGACATCCACAATCTCTTCATCAAGTCAGTTACTAAGAAGAAACCCATTTAGATCATTCAGCTCATTCAAATGAGCAACATGACAGTATGAAGACATCAAGCATGTCCATTTTTTAGGGAGGGTTTTGTTCCCATGAGGTTTTCTCTGTTTCCTCGGTTTACATGGACTAGTTATTTTTGTATTGGGGTGACCATAAGCCTTGTTGCTTGGGCCCTATATTTCTGATATTTTTCTGATTCCCATCACATAAAGTCAGGCTTAAGGGGGGGTGTTGGAACATTTAAAAAAATCCACTATGTCATTATAGACTTAGGATAAAATTAATTAATCATTTCTGATTAATTTCCTCAGTTTTGACTAGGTAGAATAGGCCAGTTTTGTCTTTTAGTGGACCACATGCTATCCTCATTCACAAAAATGAATTTGGATAGATTATGGATAATATTTCCTTGGATTCTCTCTGATTTTATTCCATTCCTGAATTAGAAAGACACTATCCATATTTAGTTAGCTTTGTCCTGCTTTTTCTACTTTCTAGTGGAAAAGATAAAGCTAGTTGACTTGGAACCTTTTTCCACTTGACCAATTCGACCTCCACATCATATATAACCTTCTAAAGCCATCAATACATTCCATTTACCTCACTCATGAGATTAAAACCATACTTGCCAAATTTGTGAGCCTCTAGGATAGTTTTGGAAACTGCTTTTGCTACCTAGGGTGTTTTTTGTATTTTCTAAGCCTTTTCTTTTTGCTCTTTCCATATTGCCTCAAAGCAATTCGATTTTCTCCATGGAGGATGTATTATATATTGTTACAATATCAATGAATAACATACAGAGTGTTTTCCATAATTTATTCTCTCTATTCTTCTTCTCTGATTGTTTAAAATATTCCATGGTGAAATTGTCTTATGAATCTAGTTCCTAGTAATCGAAAATCTCACAAAATTTTGCGGGATCATGATTTGAAAGAGTAAAGGGATGATAGGGACTTAGTACATTTCTTCCTCTAATTCCAATATCTTGTTTTTACTACTTATTTATGTTATGTATATATGTCTGGATGAGACCTATTGACATTCCAAACTTCTAAGAAGACAATTTTACTATAATTTTGGTTTCAAGATTATGGACATGATATATTAGTTTATGCAGGGCTTTGTGCCATTTAGAACTAATATAAGATACATAGGTGATAAGTAGAAGAATACTAGCTAGAGTTTCTCTATGATGGACTTTATATCAAACTCTTTCTTTCTATTAATGCTTTATGCATATCCCGAATGTGATTTTTTTATTCTTGATGATCCAAATTGGATCAATATATAATTTATCATCTATTTTGGTGCGCTTGGGGTGGAACAATTGGATGAATGGGCTCGTAGGGCCCATTTTAGGGGAAGGTCTTATTTTTCAAATTTGTTGTCCAAAACTTTCTAATGCCGGTTTGAGGGCTTAATCAATGTTTTTTAGGGTCAAAAGTTTGTGAGCATAGCTCACAACCCCTCAACATTGTTCAATTAGAGCAAATTTGGGGTAAAAAATGGGCCTCCTAAGGAAAATATTAAAAAATGGCATGCCACACTAAGTTAGAGGTGTTATGTAGTGTAGGATAATCTATATTGTCTCATTAATGATAATTGACAAGTATATTGTGTTAGTGTAAAATTAAGAGATGAGAATTAAAAATATTGATGAAAAGTTTAGATTCTTGTGCATAGAATAAATGATATAGTGGTAAAATTTTCAATATTATATTATAATTTATTTAGAATAATTAACAATTGATTAAATATATATTTTGTATATTTAATAATAAATTTAAATTCACTAAAATTAAATAATAAATTATAACAATATTAACAATTAAATCATTATTTTTTATAAATAAATAAATATATATATATATATAAGCTTTAATATATGTTAAATGTTAATTATATTATGTTATAATATAATATTATATATTAATTATACTACAGGTTAATTTACATAGAAACTATTTTTTTTCCAAGAAAAAAAGGTGTATTTTTATTCCATTTAGAGAAAAAATACATTCTTAAATTCCTTTCGGCACTAGAAAAAAGCTTGAGATAAAGTCTGGTGACCAGTGTATGACATAACAGGCAGAAAGCAAAATTGTTGATCCTACAGGATCAATAAATGCTCCAGAATATTCATATTATGTTTCTACAAAAGGAATGATCTGTTTGTTAACAACAATGCCTCCTTGAAATTCTTCCAAATGTAGTTCTCCATCATGAAGAAGTTGTCCAAGTTTGGACAAAGAATCAACGTCCACATTGTACTCGCGCCTAGTGTGAATAAAAGTGATATAGTGAAAGGAATCCGTCACTATTTTTAGTTGATTCACCAAATATATGAGACCAACATAAGAAACTTCTGACAACCCCTGCATAGATTTGATCACAAGATCATAGTCCCCCAAGATCTGCAAATTGAGAATAGTCCTCCTAAAATCCACCTTCAGGATAAAATACAAAGCTTTAAACTCTGATTGATTGTTGGTTCCAGAGCCCAAACCACCCCATCCTTTGTAGAAATGCTGAGAGTCCAGGAAAAAAATGAAACCAAAGCCACTAACCAAATTATGATCCTAGCTAGCCCCATCAAAGAAATACCAAGGCCTGTAATCATCAATGTCCAGAGCCATTGAAGGTCTAGAAGTTAGATTTTTTGCGTCGACTTATAGGTATCAAATAATACAACATCTTGGGATTATACCTGCAAACTAGAAATAGACTTATCTCTGAACACAACTGCACTTTTGGCCAACCAAACACCCCAAGACACAATGATAGGGAGGATCCTGAACACCCTGCCTTCCCTAGAGACGAAAAATTCCTGAAAACAAAGATCGACAGAAGGTCCATCCCACAAAACAGAGTGCATCCGATCAAAATTCCAAACTCCCCCCATACTGACTTGACAAATGAACACATAATGAAAATATGTAATATAGATTCTTCCTCTCTTCTACATAAGTAAAATATCCCAGGACCCTGGAAGCTGAAACATTGGAGTTTATCCTAAGTTAATACTTTGTTCTTCAACATAAGCCATAAATGTAGAGTACTCTTGGGAGGGATTTTAATCTTCCAGATCTCCTTCCACCACCAATGGGGTTGAATAACCACATGAAATAAATAATCATAACCCAACCTAGCACTCTCATCACCCCCCAAAGGATTATAGATCCATCATAGATCATCCTCCTCTGTACTGAGTAAAACATGTCCTACTACCAACATTCAAATAAAATAATCCCAACTCGATCGCCAAATACCCAAAAGACTAAGATCCTATGCCCCCAACCATTCATGTCTCTAGATGTTTTCACCCATGGACTTAGCTGTCATGTTCAATGTGGCAAATCCTCGATTCTATAAATGTGCGATGAGGCCATCCGACAGCAGATGCTCATCGGAAATCCCAAAAAAGGCATCTCTCCCAATCTGCATCGACCAACCATTGCCAACTTTCCAGGCCAGATGACACTCTAGGACTTTAAATGCATTAGTTAACACTCTCTACTAGTTGGAGCACATTGAGGTATATTTCTCCCTACTTCTAATCCAGTCCATCACCGAATCATGAGATACATAGTAGGCCACCAAAATTCTCTTGCACAGGTTGTCATTTTAAAAAAAAATCCAAATATTTTTGGCAGCTAAGGCCTTTTGAATAGGAATATATTCTTCATCCCCCACCCTCCTAGAAACTTGGGAGCTGCTAAAACCTTTCATTTCACAAGACGTAGAGTATTACCATCCTTGTCATTTCTCTAAAGAAATTTAAAAAAAATATTTCTTATCGAATGCAAAGTACTAAGATGAATTTTAGCCAGCAGATGCCAATAAACAAGAATTGCTTCAAGAACAAATTTCACAAAAATCAATCTGCCACCCCTAGAAAGCCAACGGTTACACCAAAAGAAAAAATTCCCAACTACCAGGTCTACAAGCTAGACCCAATCCTTGATCCCATATTTGTTTGGTTTTAAGTTGAAACCAGGATAGGGAATACCCTCCTCCATAATACAACACTCATATGAAAAATTGTTACTCCAGAATCCCCGAGCACCCACCTGATCTTCCAGCATATACATGGCCAATTTTGCATTGTTGATTTCCATACCCATAGCTTTGCAAAAGAAGTTTAAAATACCCCTCAATCAGATACATTCAACTTCTTCCTTTCTATAGAACAGAAAAAGGTTATCCACAAACATAAGATGTGTAAGTACATCTTGATCATTAAAGGAAATATCCTTGAGATTCCTCCTAGAGCATTCGTAAAATGATGGTACAGCTAAGCCCTTCAATAACAAGAAGGAAAAGATATGGAGCGAGTTGAAATCCTTGCTGTATTCCACGAGTGGCTTTGAAAAATGAAGTTATAGACCCATCAATCAACACCGCAAATATAGGAGAAGTAACACACCCCATAATCCAGTTGGTATGTTCTGAATTGAATCCAATATGCAACAGAACTAGATGAAGAAAAATCCAAGAAGCCTTATCATAGGATTTCGAAAGATCCAGTTTGGTAGCTTCCACCTACAAATTTTTGACCTTAATGGAATGAATACCTTCTTGAGATGCTCCAACATCCTCATGTATAAGGTGCCCCTTCAAAAATCCAAAATGCTCAAGAGACATATAATCCGAAAGAAAAGGCTTCAGTTGGATAGCCAATATTTTCACAACGATCTTGTAAACCTTGTTGCACAATGATACGGGCCTAAAATACGCAAAAGAATAGGGCCTATCCTTTTTGGGAATTAAAACAATAAATGTAGAGTTCAAAGCCAAAGGAACCACCCCAGAAATATGAACTTCTTCAACAACCATAAAAAAATCCTCCCCAAATAATTCAAAAAATTCTAAGAAAAATTCAGGGGGCCAAAAGTTGGAATGCACCAAGAAGCTCCTCTAAGGTGATACCCTAAAAATATATGCGCTATCTTCCATAGATAGCATCCGAGGGAATTTTTTTATTACATTAAGCATCCCCAACATATCACATTGGGCCGGCTTCGAATAGAGAATTTGAAAATATGAGATAGCCTCCAGTCCTGTAAATCCTTTAACCGAATTTACAATAGAGTCGAGAAGGTCCTAGATAGTGCTCGCATTTTTTCTGTGGGATGCCACCCACTGAAAATACTTGGTATTCAAATCTCCAGCTGTTAGATTTTTAACATTAATTCAATATGCTATAGGATCTTTACTGAGAGAATAAAATGTACAGTATATCAATGCATAACAATCATATCAAGCATGCCAAGCATCACAAGAATCAAAAGCATGAGACAATAGACACACAGAGTTTCCATGGGGAAAACCCTAAGGTGAAAAACCCCACAACTTCCTCAGAGATAGATAGAGAAATGGCTCAACCAAAGTACAACCAAATACAATAGATAGTCTCCTACTATGCAGCTGATCCTCCTCCTCCAATGTGCGCCACTTTCTGAGTGAGAGAAGAGTGAGTTCTGAGATGATCAAAATAGAGAATCTCGACTCTCTATTTATACTTGTCCTGACCTGCCTAATTACTTATGGGGCTGACTTGTCTAACTTAGCCTAATAACCCCAGTTACATATATATCAGGCCGACACCCACATCAGGTAGTCTAATAACCCATCGGCAAGTTAACACACTTGCGACACTTGTCAATACAAATGACGACACTTCCTTATAGATGAATAACACATCTCTTATAAGGGTACAATAAATATATATATGAAATACATTCTGAAGTTACCTATACATCAACACTCTCTCTTAACTAGGAAGGTATTTCTTGACATAGATCATCAGGCACAAGTCTTCTTCTCTGGATCATCATCATTGATGAATCATCATCGAATCATCATCATCGTCACAGCTGCTGCTATCTCGTCCAATCTCTGAATCTACTCGTCATAGGAAGTTCTACAGAGCCATTCCTTTTTCATACTGGATGTAGGCCCACCACCTGTAGGTCTTCATCATCACTGGTCATACTGTTGAATCCTTAGGACTCATCACGTGCGTCTGCAAAACCTCGCAAGAGAATCCCAGGCCTTTTACAAGCACATAGCTCAACCTTTCGAATCTCTCAGGATCTTTTACATGCCACTGCACAACCTGTCCACGACCATAGAGTATCCACCTAATACTCACCATACATCCAACTGATGTATATCATCACATGATCAACCTGATCATCATCATCATCTGTGAGCAAGCCATCAAGTAAGTACACCTCAGGATTGATTACACTGCTTCTGCAAAACCTGCAAGATCTCTCAGGACTAATTTACACTGCCTCGGCAAAACTTGCAAGAGCATCTTAGGACTGATTATATGCCTCTGCAAAACCTGTGTACCAAACTGTCACATCAATGTCTTCAGATCATCATGTAGTCCACGGAGCACAACCCAGATGCACACACACGGCACTTACACTCACCATGGGAGGACGAACCTACCACCATGTGAAAGGCTCATATCACTTACACTCACCAGCATGGGAGCACCAACCTACTACCATTTGGGAAAGGTTAACAACACTTACATCAACGACCATGGGAGGACCAACCTACCACCATGTCAGAAAGGCCCAACTCTTACATCAACGACCATGATAGGACTAACCTACTATCATGTCGGAAAGGATTCAACACTTATATCTCACTATAGGAGGACTAACCTGCCACTATGTGAGAATGGACCAACACTTACATCTTATCATGGGAGGACCAACCTACCACCATGTAAGAATGGCTCAGCCCTTACATCATGCCATGGGAGGACTAACTTGCCACCATGCAAGAATGGCTCGGCCCTTACATCCTTCCATGGGAGGACCAACCTACCACCATGCAAGAGTGGATCAGCCCTTACATCCTGCCATGGGAGGACCAACCTACCACCATGCAAGAATGGCCTAGTGTGCATCTGTGTCTTTGGACTTCATCACTTCCCTTTGGAAGGAATCTCGATCTGAAGTACACCAAGTCTCCCTCTAAAGTATTCAAACTTCACTCTGGCAAGTGGCTTGGTCAACACATCGGCTATCTGCTCGTCTATCGCAACATACAGGAGCTTCACAGCTCCCCTCTGCACCATATCCCTGATATAGTGGAACTTGATCTCAATGTGCTTCGACCTGTCATGGAACACTGGGTTCTCTAAAAACTTCACACAACCCTGGTTGTTGCAATATATATAGGTAGCATTCAACTGTAGATCAAAAAAATCAGACAGTAGCTTCCTAAGCCATACTGCCGCACAACTAGTTGAACAAGCTGCGACATACTCTACTTCAGCTGTACTCAGTGCCACACAGGACTGCTTCCTGCTAAACCAAGAGATCACACTTGATCCCATACTGAAGCAGCACCCCAAGGTTCCTGCCCAATCCGAATCAACATAACCCTCCAGGTTAAACTTTTGATTTGCCTCATACTTG
Source organism: Larix kaempferi (assembly GCA_027924585.1). Lineage (NCBI taxonomy): Eukaryota > Viridiplantae > Streptophyta > Pinopsida > Pinales > Pinaceae > Larix > Larix kaempferi. Next base: position 16,546,728 of record BSBM01000136.1, read on the forward strand.
AGCCCATAATCCATTGTACCCTTCAGGTACCTCAGAACATGCTTTGTAGCTATTAGGTGAACATGTCTCGGATTTTTCAGATACTGGCTCAAGGTGTTCATTGCAAAGCAAATGTATGGCCTTGTATTCGTCAGGTACATCAAGGACCCAATCATCTGACGATACATCATATCATCAACTGGATCGGAAGAAGCATCACACAGAAGCTTCAGGTTTGATGCCATAGGTGTGGCCATGGCCTTGCAGTCCATCATCCCAAATCTCTTTAGGATATTTACTGCATACTTCCCTTGTACAAGGAAGATCCCATCTGCACTCTACCACACCTCCATACCAAGAAAGTAGTGCATCATACCCAAGTCCTTCATCTCGAACTCGGCAGCTAGCTTCCTCTTTGTGTCGGCAATCAGTCTATCCTCACCTGTCAGAAATAGGTCATCCACATACAATAGTAGAATCATTGGATTTCCTTCCTCAACCTTGTAGTAAAGGTTGGAATCCTCCTTACTCTTGGTAAAGCCCAAACTGGATAGGAATCCATCTATCCTGCCATACTAGGTCCTGGGTGCCTGTTTCAAACCATACAGGGATTTCTTCAGTTTGCACACATGTGTTCCTCTATCATGTGTCTCAAACCCGAGTGGTTGCTCCACATACACTTCCTCTTCAACTACACCATTCAAGAAAGTTGTCTTGACATCCATCTGGTGTACCTTCCATTTCATCATTGCAGCTAGAGCAAGTACTAATCTAATGGAAGTGTATCTGGACACAGGAGCGAAAGTCTCTTCATAATCAATTCCTTCTTTCTGGGAGAATCCACGAGCCACAAACCTAGCTTTGTATTTCTCAATGTTACCATCTGCAGCATGCTTGACCTTATAGATCCATTTGGAAGTCACCACAGACTTCGCATCTGGTCTTGGGACCACATCCCAAACATCATTCTTCATAATAGATTGGTATTCTTCGATCATAGCATCCTTCCATTCTTTCTTTTCTGCAGCTTCTTCATAACTGGAAGGTTCTTTATCCATGATGTCACAGAGTAAAGCAACATAGCTAGTATGTGACCTTGTCCTTTTCCTTTTTTTGTGTTCTTCTTCTGGAATGCCAAATATCTCTGCATCTTAGATGAGCTCTCTAGCCCATGTTGGTTTCCTCTTATGAGGATTCTTCTCACGAGGTGGATCCATAGGTTCTTGTGGATCTTCCACTTCTCGATCTTCTTCAGGAACTGCTTCATTCTTTGTGGTGTCTTGAGTTCTGGATATTCTGGGTTCTTCATTGTCTTCAACAGGTGTCTTTCTCGATTTGTGGTAAGTTGAACTTTCATCAAATGTTATATCTCTGCTGATGTCAATCTTCTTGAATCCAGGGAAGTAGATTCTGTAAGCTTTCGAGCTTTCACTGTAACCCACAAATATACCCTTCTTTCCTGAAGGATCCAACTTTGACCTTTTATCTTTTGGGATGTGAGTGTATATTGGATAGCCAAATACTCCGAGATGGCTCACTTCTGGTTTCTTACCAGTAAACACTTCTTCTGGTGTTTTGTTGTCAAGTATCTTATGGGGTATTCTGTTCTGCACATATACAATTGTCCTTGCTGCTTCAACCCATAGGTGCATAGGTAAGTATTGGTCATGTAGCATTGCCCTTGCTGCTTCCATGATTGTTCTATTCTTCCTCTCGGCAACCCCATTCTGCCATGGATTGTAAGGAGTAGTCAACTCCCTCTTAATCCCTGAATCACTGCATAAATTCTTGAAGTCTCCTGAAGTAAATTCTCCGCCATTGTCAGATCTGAAGATCTTGATATTCAAGTCAGTTTAGTTTTCTATCAAGGCTTTGAATTCCTTGAAATTGTTAAACATTTAATCTTTGTTCTTCAAGAAGTAGATCCAAGTCTTCTTAGAGAAATCATCAATAAAGGAGACATAGTATACATACCCACTCAGAGAACTAGATGACATAGGACTGCATACATCAGAGTGGATAATCTCCAAGATTCCCTTTTCCTTGCTTTCACTGCTTGGAAATGTCTTATTTGTATTCTTTCCCTTTGCACAACCTTTGCAAATGCCTTCATGCTTTGTCTGGATTTCAGGAAGACCTTCTACCGCTTTGCTTGCAATTGGTAATGCTCTGTAATGCATGTGTGCAAGCCTTCTGTGCCAAAGTTCACTTGGCTCTACAGAATCATGGACCATGGCTTGTTCTGGATGGCCCTTCAATTTGTATAATCCTCCCTCTTGCTGTCCAATCACAACTGCATCATCTATAGTCTTACCCTTAGGCCACATTAAGACTTGGCCATCTATAAATGCAACCCTCATGCCTTTTGCATCCAATGCAGATATTGAGAGTAGATTCTTCTTGAGACCTGGAACATAGAGTACATCTTTCATATTCATAGACTTTCCAGAGTCTAGTTGATATGAGGCTTCACCAATCCCTTTTATGGGATACTGGTAGTCATCTCCAAGCTTCACCTTGTGGGGTGAATCATGTTCAGATAGATTCACAAAGGATTCTTTGAATCCTGTCATATGTTTGGAAGCCCCACTATCTATGAGCCAATCATTACTTCCATGAGTAATGGTTCTGGTGAGAGCAGAAATCAAAACATATTCTTCATCACTTGAAGAATCTTCACTATCTTCTCTAGCCCTCTTCCTAGGAGGTTCATCATCCTCTACAGTATGAGCATGATGTCTTCTTTTGAAGTTCTTCTTATTGTGAGTACCCTCTTTCTTATTCTTAGGGCAATCTCTGGCATAGTGTCCCTTATCATCACATGTATAGCAACGGACATGGGTCATGTCCCTTCGATGTTTGGGACTACCTCTTTGATTCTGATATTTTCCTTTCTTGCCACGATGGTGAGCTTTCTTGTCACCATGTCTTTTGGAGTGAGCTATGAGTGCTTGGTATTCACTCCCCATCTTCTCTTCTCTGGCTACAATTTGAGCTTCTTCCTATGAGCATTCTTCCCACAGTCTACTGAAAGAGATAAGTTTCTTTCTAGCACAAATTCCTTGGATGAAGGAATCCCATGACCTAGGGAGGCCATTAAGAGTGGTCATCACCACTTCTCCATTTTCTATATCTTCACCCATAGCATCAAGTTGTTCTTTTTATCTGGGAGACCCTTGAGAAATATGACTGCATAGTCTTAGCATTCTAGATCTTGATATTCTTTAATTGAATCCTCACGGTCATCTTCTGATTTATGTTCTTGCCTTCAAATAGTTTGGTCAAGGAATCAAACATCTCTTTTGGTGTCTTTAGGGATGACACATGAGGGATGAGATGATCTTTAATAGAATCGGCAATTATCCTCTTTGCCTTGACCAAATTCCTCTTGTGAAGAGCCTTAGCCTCTTCTCCCTCTGGGGCAGGGACCTCTTCACTTATATAAGTATCCAACTCATTCTCTTCAAGGATTAACCCAATCCTATACTTCCATGCTCGGAAGTTATCATCTCCTTCAAGCTTTTCCTCAAGCTTGGTGTGGTGAGACATCTTAAAGAGTACTTCAAATGGAAATAGAAAAGATTTGAGTCTTACCACTTGATTGCTGAAAACTGGATCTAGTGCCAGATTAGGGTTTGAGTTTCCTGGAGATCTACACAACCAAAAATCTTGAACCAAAGCTCCAAACTTCTGATTTTCCAAGGAGCTTCTAGTTGTGTCTTCAGATTTCAGAAATTCCTATTTTTTAGGAAACCCTAATTTTTAGGGCCATAGCTGAAGGTGCTCAGAATTGAATTCTGATTGGACAGATAGATTCACCTTGCCAAGGAGAGTCAATCCATCATATTACTTTTCCAAAATCTGTGGAGAAAAACCCAAAAACAAGAAGCCCTAGCTTCCGCAACTGCACATTATCTTCTTCTTAGGTTAGCTCTGATACCATGTTAGATTTTTAGCATTAATTCAATATGCTATAGGATCTTTAGTGAGAGAATAACATGTACAGTATATCAATGCATAACAATCATATCAAGCATGCCAAGCATCACAAGAATAAAAATCATGAGACAATAGACACACAGAGTTTCCGTGGGGAAAACCCTAAGGTGAAAAACCCCACAAATTCCTCAGAGGGAGATAGAGCAATGGCTCAACCAAAGTACAACCAAATACAATAGATAGTCTCCTACTATGCAGCTGATCCTCCTCCTCCAATGTGCGCCACTTTCTGAGTGAGAGAAGAGTGAGTTCTGAGATGATCAAAATAGAGAATCCCGACTCTCTATTTATACTTGTCCTGACCTACCTAATTACTTATGGGGCCGACTTGTCTAACTTAGCCTAATAACCCTAGTTACATATATATCAGGCCGACACCCACATCAGGTAGTCTAATAACCCATCAACAAGTTAACACACTTGTGACACTTGTCAATACAAATGACGACACTTCCTTATAGAGGAATAACACATCTCTTATAAGGGTACAATAAATATATATATGAAATACATTCCGAAGTTACCTATACATCAACACCAGCTTCTAACCAGAGTGCTCTACTCTTAAGATGCTACTCCTTCTCCACATCTTCCAGTATCTTTGTTTTCTCTGATTCCAAACAAGAGATTAATTCCTTCCTCCCGCCATCAGAAAAAATGAGTGGATCAACAGAGTATAACTCCTCCAACTTCGACTCCACCCCCACCAAATCTTCATCCTTATATCGGCTTCTGTTCACATTCCACTCCCTGACACGGGCCTTTAGAATTTTAAGGTTCCCTACAAATTGACAAGCGACACAACCTTCCTCCCCCCTTAAATGGACCCAAGTATTTTCAATCAAAGCTTGAAAGCATGGTAAGCTTGAACAACTAGAATTATACTTAAAAGGAGCTCCGGGTTTTGCCTCTGGGATACCAATTTCCAAGAAAATAGGGAAATTATCCGAAAAAAAACAAGACCCAACCTAGGATCTGAACAAATGCCTATCTTCAATCAAATTAACATTCATAAAAAACATATCAAGACATTTGGAAATACCTTGGTCACCAATCCGCTTGTTAGTCCAGGTAGGTTTGATTTTTGTTGGTTTAATGTCAATCCATCCATACAACTTGAACAAATTCCATAAATCTACAACCAAAGTGTCTGCCCTCGCCATACTAACCCAAGTCTCCTCCACGTCCAGGGTAAGATTCATGTAACCACTCGCGATAAGTGACTCAACTTGATATAATTCCATAGATAACACCGAAGACCAGAACTCAAATCTATCCTCATAAGGCCCATATATGTTGAGTATTAAGAACTTCTAAACCAACTCATGACTGAGGAATTCGATCCATAAAATAGAACGACCACCAAAATAATTATAGACCTGTAACCACTTGGAAACCCCGGAAATAAGGCCTCCAAATTGTTAGGAACCCATGTCTTTACATTGTTAGTATATTGTTGTTGGACGCATATGCTTTGTAAGTCATCCCATAGTATTTGTTGATCAATAGTTTGTGTTATTGTTGTTGGTGCATATGCTTTGTAAGTCACCCATAGTATTGTTGATCCATAGTTTGTAGTGGCCCATGGTTTTGACCCATAGTATTGGCGCCTAGACTTAGTATATAAGTGTGTGTTGAGACTTATGAAGACATCGTGAAGTTATTTGTATTGAGCTTGCTCAAAGGAGGTTGCCCCCTCGAAGTGGCCTGTGATCAATATAAAAGTGATTATGAGTTCTGTCATTTGTGCTATTTCGCATATTCTTATTAATTAATTATTGCAGGTGCTTCACATCTGGTATCAGAGCACTTTCTTGGGCTCGCTGGGTGAAATTTCTGCCAAATTTTTTTTTTCGCATCTGTTGCAGATTCGGATTTGGGAATAATCCCTATCCGCTTAACTGTGGGAAGTACTTGGGAATAAGCCCTAAAAATCATTGCGAGGAGTACCACAGGAACCCTGAAGTAGCTGGCCCATTGAGAGGACCTGCCAACGAAAAGGGAAACGACCCCTACCTGATTGACTAGTTCCCATCCGTGAGGTAAACCAAGAGCTGTCGTTTGTGGCAAAGTGGTTATCAGTTTTACCTGAGCCGTGGAGTGAGGGGTACTGCCCCAATATGCAAGTCGTCAGACATCATTGGTGGCCGAGTGAAACCCCTGAACTGTTAGGAAGCTGCACATACCTAGGGTCCATATCTATTTTCAACTGAATTGTTGTCGATCACTGCTGCGCCATTTCAGATCCAGCCGTTCAGATCCATTCTGAAAACTGTTCCAGATCCAGCCGTTTTCAATCCATTCGATGCCGTTTCAGATCCCTCTATTTTCGCTCACTTCTAGGCCGTTGCAGATCTATCTGTTTCAGATCCCTTCCGAGCCGTAGCCTCTCCAGTCTGCTAAAAAAAAAGTATAAAATTCAGTTTTTTCTCCATATCTCCCTTGTTTTCACTCTGTTTTCCTTGAAATTTTTGGGGAGCCCTTGTCATCCCATTCTTCATATTTCATTCCTGAGGACCCTATCCCCAATTCCACTTCCCAAAGCCCGAAATCCCACATTTGTCTATTTTTAGGGTTTGCCATAACTTCCTCAGATTTCACCCAATCACTTTCAAATTTTACCACAAAGTTCCTTTCTAAATTCTGCTTCTTTGTCCCCCTCTGCCAAATTTTCCCATTCTTTCACCCCGCTTCTGAAATCCTCCTTTTTTGATTCCCTGTCTATTCGACAGTGTCCAAAGCCTAGTCAAACCCCTATTACCCTTCATATTTTTTCCCAAATCCAGATTTTCCTTTACTGAAGTAGTTTCTGTTTTTGTTTTCCTACCCAGTCAACCTAAAAAAAAAAAAAAACTTATGCTTATGGTTGTCACCCGTGCAGGAGAAAAAACCATGGAAGAAGCACTTGCAGCCATCCAAGCCAAACTCCAGGATCTAGATGAAAAATTTCTCGGCCTCCATCTTGAACATTCAGCTATGAACAACAAACGACAGTCTGAGTCTTCAGCAGACAATGGGTTCTCTTCTTCCAACAATTTCCGTGGTCCGAAGTTTGATTTTCCTCGCTTCAATGGTACTGATCCAACTGGATGGATCTATCGTGCAGAACAGTATTTCAGTCTGCATAATACTTTTGATGTCAACAAAGTTCCGCTTGCATCCTTTCATTTGGAGCAGGAAGCTCTTCAATGGTACTGTTGGTACATCAAGGCTCATGAAGAGTGAAAATAGCTAGACTTTTTCCAGCTCCTTTTGCAACGATTTGGTCCTAGTGCTTTTGATGACTTCACAGGAGCCCTCACTAAACTTTTCCAAATTGGCACTGTGAGAGAGTATCAAACCGAATTTGAGAAACTAGCCAACCACACTAAAGGATTGTCTGTTGACTTTTACTGGAGTTGTTTTATCAGTGGTCTAAAGGATGCCATCCGCTCTGAGGTCAAAATGTTCTGTCCCAACACAATGATGGAAGCCCTAGGGTTGGCTAAGTTAGCAGAAGACAAGATTGCAGCCCAACAATGCTCCAAGCCCACTTTTGTTCCCTTCCGAAATATGGGTTCTCAATGACTACTTATACTGTAGGCTCCTCGACCAACTCCTATCAAGCATTTGTCTGAAACAGAGATGCAAGCACGCAGAGAAAAGGGGCTTTTCTATAATTGTGATGAGAAATTCACTCGAGGACATAGATCTGTTCAGCAAAAGATCTATCTTTTGGATGTGGATTCTCCGCCTGCCTCTGAAATTGGTGACGAAGATCCAGAAACAATGGATGCTCAGGTCAACATTCAGGAACCGCCTATTGACCCTCCATCTCAGGATGACCAGCCAGAGATATCTCTCCATGATTTAGCTGGAATCACCACCCCCCAAACAATGCGGGTCAGGGGTTACTTCAAGAACCTTCCTCTTACAATACTCATTGATTCGAGTAGAACTCATAATTTCATTGACCCTCGGATTACCAAACAAGCTGATTGTTTTATCCATCCCTGCTCCAACTTTGAAGTCATGGTTTCCAATGGGGGCACCTTACCTTGCAAAGGGAAGTGTCGAAATGTGAGTATCTCTATGGGAGATTATACCTTGCGCTCTGACATGTTTGCCTTGACCTTAGGCAGATGTGATGTGGTTTTGGGCGCTCAATGGCTACGCACACTTGGCCCTATCTTATGGGATTTTGCTGAACTTTGGATGCAGTTTTCCCTCAATGGAAAAAAACACACATTGAAAGGATTACAACCAGGGTCTCTCAGCATCATCAGTTCACATCACATGGAAGAACTCCTCAAGAAGAATTCACATGGTGTCATCGCTCAGATCCATTCCATTCAGATGCAACCATCAACGGTCTCCACTACTCCTTTGGATCTACAACAAATTCTGGATCGATATACAGGTGTCTTTGCTGAACCAGTGGGATTGCCACCTTCAAGGCCAGAATACCATCGTATTCATCTCCTTCCTGGAAGAGTTCCTCCCAACATCAGGCCCTATCGCTACCCATTTCACCAAAAAACGGAGATGGAAATGCTCGTTCGGGACTTATTGAAGCAAGGTATTATTCGCCCAAGCACTAGTTCCTTTTCTTCTCCAATTCTTCTTGTCCGCAAAAAAGATGGGTCATGGCGCCTCTGCATTGACTTCTGAGCACTTAATCACCTCACCATCAAGGATAAGTTTCCAATTCCTGTTGTTGATGAGCTTATTGATGAGCTTCATGGGGCTCAATTTTTCTCCAAGTTGGATCTTTGTTCTGGGTATCATCAAATTTGGGTTCGTGAGGATGATATCCCTAAAATAGCTTTCCGCACACATGATGGCCATTATGAGCTTTTGGTCATGCCCTTTGGCCTCACTAATGCTCCTTCCACATTCCAGGCCTTAATGAATAAACTATTTCGACCCTACTTGCGGAAATTCATTTTGGTATTCTTTGATGATATCCTCATCTACAGTAAAACATGGGATGAACATCTCCAGCATCTGGATCTTGTCATGCAACTTTTCTCTGACCATCATCTCCATGCCAAGCAGTCTAAATGTGTTTTTGGACAGAAGGAAGTTGAGTATATCGGGCACATTATCTCAGCACAAGGGGTTTGCATGGATCCTGCCAAAATCGATGCCATGAACAATTGGCTACATCCTCAGACACTCAAGAGCCTTCATGGTTTTTTTGGGGTTGACTGGCTACTACCGCAAGTTTGTCAAGGATTATGGGAAGATTGCAGCTCCATTAACTTCTCTATTGAAAAAGGATGCTTTTACATGGACACATGCTGCTCAGTGTGCATTTGACAAACTAAAACAAGCTATGTGTACTACACCTGTTCTAGCTATGCCTGATTTTTCCAATCCCTTCACTATTGAGAGTGATGCTTGCGGAAATGGCCTTGGTTATGTTCTCCTTCAAGATGAACACCCCATTGCGTTCGCCAGCAAAGCCCTTTCAGGTAAGAATTTAGCTACCTCTACATATGAGAAGGAAATGATGGCTATTTTGCATGCAGTATAGAAGTGGCGACCATACCTATTACAGAATCATTTTTGCATCAAGACTGATCACCAGAGTCTAAAATATTTCTTGGAACAACGTGTCTCCTCCTTATCACAACAGAAATGGGTTAGCAAACTCATGGGTTATGACTATGAGATCACTTACAAGAAGGGTAAATACAATATTGTGGCAGATGCTCTTTCTCGCACATTTGATGCCCAAGGTTCTCTTTCAGCTATTTCTATGCTTGTTCCAAATTGGTTGCAATCTATTCAACAGGGTTATGTCAATGACTCTTCCTTATCTCAAATCATGCAACGCTTGACCAAGAACCATTCTGCTGTACCACATTACTCTTGGGATGGTGCTTCTCTGAGATACAAGGGTCGTCTGGTGCTTCCCCAGAGCACAGATATTCAACAGGTTGTCTTCTATGAACTCCATGCTTCTCCATCGACAGGGCACTCTGGGTTCCTCAAAACGTATGAACAAGCACGGCGTAACTTCTTTTGGCAGGGAATGAAAAGGACAATTCAATAGATGGTGGCTGAATGTGATACATACCAGTGCAATAAGGGTGAAACAACACTCCTTCCAGGATTGCTCGAACCCTTGCCCATACCTACACGGATTTGGACAGATATTTCTATGGATTTCATTGAAGGGATCCCTAAATCTGGAGGGAAGACAGTGATTCTCGTTGTGGTTGATCGCCTCTCCAAATATAGTCATTTTTGGCTCTCATCCATCCCTATACAACCTCCTCAGTCACTCAAATTTTCCTGGACCAGATCTTTCGTCTTCATGGCATCCCTTCTTCCATTGTCTCGAATCATGATGCGACTTTCACCAGTCATTTTTGGACAAAACTATTTCGCCACACTGGCACCAAACTGAAGATGAGTTCAGGGTATCACCCACAAACAGATGGTCAGACTGAAATTATCAATAAATGCTTGGAAACTTATCTTCGTTGCTTCACCTCTGAACAACAACATCAATGGGAAAAGTGGCTCCCTCTCGCTGAATGGTGGTACAATACCTCTTACCACACTACCTCTAAAATGACCCCATATGAAGCAGTCTATGGTCAAGAACCTCCAGTTCTTCTTCCATACACCCCCAACAGTTCACCAGTTCAGGAAGTTGACACGGTCCTTCGAAACCATGATCAGATTCTTCGCATTTTGCGGGACAATCTTCACATGGCAAGAAATCTCATGAAGCAACAAGTTGATCAACACCGTTCTGAGCGTACTTTTCAAGTAGGCGATATGGTTTTTCTTCGTCTCCAGCCGTACAAGTAATCCTCCCTGAAAATCAAAGGGTGTCATAAGCTCGCTCCAAAGTTCCATGGGCCATATCGGATTCGTCAGAAGATTGGGTCCGTGGATTATAAATTGGAACTTCCTCCTTCTTCCCGCATTCATCCAGTATTTCATGTCTCTTTTCTGAATAAAGTTCTTGGCACCAACATCAGTGGACAAACGGTTTTACCCGAACTGGATAATGAAGGATCCATCCTTTTGGAGCTGAAGGCCATCCTCAATCAGCGCACTCATCAGCTTCGCTCTCGCTCTATCACAGAGGTCTTAATTCAGTGGCATGGCATGCAACCAGAGGATGCTACATGGGAACCACTTCTTTAGATTCAACAACAATTTCCACATCTAAAGCTTTGAGGACAAAGATTTTTTTAAGGGGGAGGAGATGTTAGGAACCCATGTCTTTACTTTGTTAGTATATTGTTGTTGGACGCATATGCTTTGTAAGTCGTCCCGTAGTATTTTTTGATCAATAGTTTGTGTTATTGTTGTTGGCGCATATGCTTTGTAAGTCGCCCGTAGTATTGTTGATCCATAGTTTGTAGTGGCCCATGGTTTTGACCCATAGTATTGGCGCCTAGACTTAGTATATAAGTGTGTGTTGAGACCTATGAAGACACCATGAAGTTATTTGTATTGAGCTTGCTCAAAGGAGGTTGCCCCCTCATAGTGGCATGTGATCAATATAAAAGTGATTCTGAGTTCTGTCATTTCTGCTATTTCGCATATTCTTATTAATTAATTGTTGCAGGTGCTTCACACAAATACCCCACACGCATCCACTGAGAAAAAACACATATAAGGAAACATCTTCTCTAACTTCCTAACTACCTCTAGACTAGAAGTCATTGTCTCTTGAAGTAACAAAAAATTAGGATTCTCAACCACAACTAATCGCTTGAGGGATAACAGTTTGGGCCACCCCACAAGGCCTCGAACGTTAATAGAGATGAGTTTCATCTAGAGTCCCCATCCTAGGGCTTACATGCTCTAAGTACCCTTGATATTTGAAGCTGATGCCCTTGCGAAACCTCCCGCTTGGCTTTTTCTTTAGCACGAAATATAAGAGTTTTCCTCCCAGCTTTCCTAGATGCAGAAGAGGGGGATTGTCCCATTTCAATACCTTCTATAACCCCTGCATTTTCATGCAGGAACACAGAAAATATGGGCCTCTACTACCACTGTCAGACACACTACCTCCATCATTCGATAAAGATTTGTGGGGGACAACATATATCGCACCTTTTACTAGCTCCTTTACCATCACAACTCTCGATGTATCCAAAAGAGGTGGCATCGATTCAACTGCCATAGGTATGAAATTTTCAACCAGAGGTTCCACCACCTTGCATGCATTCGACACCACAACCTCAACATCAACCGATGCCCTAGGTGTATCATTAACCACCATACCACTTTCTTCCCATAGCTCCACCATTTTCACCAACTGGCTGCAAGAAAGTTCATATCCCTCCAACAAAGACTCAATGGCTAGCAAATTATCTTCTTCCTTACCAAACTCTGTGGGAAGAATAGAATCCCAAATGATCTCATTATTGAGTCGCTCCTTCTCCATCGGGAACTGAATGGGCTCATCATCTGCCTCTAACTTCAAGTATTGGGAAGAGCTTTCGTCCCTTACAGGTACTTATTTACACTTCCAAATTTTCTTAACAAACTGTAAATCGCAATCTACCACCACATGTCCATACAAATGGCATCGATCACATTGAAATGGAACATTTAGGTATTCAAAAGGTTGCGAGAATATGTTCTCACCAACAACCAAGTCCAGAGTCTTGAATAGACCCTAGCTTGCATCCACCTCCACCAAAATGTGATCCACTGAATGCCTCTAATATTTGAAAAGATCCACGTCCACCACAATAAACTTACCGATAGAATCCCCAATTTCCTTAAAGCCTTCCTCGGAACACAATTCCAAAGGTAGAAATGGAAATTTAACCCAGATATGAAAGGAAGCCACCGAGTCTTTTCGGGGGTCGACCAAGGGGTGCCACAGATTGGTAGCTAAAGGAAATTTACCTAGTAACCATACTCGATGCATAATGGCTTCTGCATCTTCCACTGATTTGAACTCAAAGCCATACCACCCTCATGGAAAACCAAAAACCTTAGAGAACGTAGTAATCACCTTCAACCATGTGCCTTCAACCCATTCTTTTACAACAAACTCCGATAATTTTCCACCACAAAATATCCCAATAAGCACCCTAGACATGAATTTTGGGATCTCCATAACCAAAATATCCATCCCAATAACTAGCTCCTTGAAAACCCCTTTAGAATTCAAGACTTTTTTCTTCTTCCACTTTTCCTAAGACCCAAGAGACCAGAACCCAGACTCCCTAATCTTTTGACAGACCAACCTTCGACATCTTGCTTGAGAAGAGGACTACCATTGAAACCACCACCTTTGGGTTCTCCCAGAAAACAGGAAGGAAACATAGGAGCATATAATGCATGACTATCGCAATCAGGGTTAGAATTAGGAGACTGGTCGCAAATATTCAAATATGACAACCCATAAGGGGCAGAAGTACCAACCTCTTCATGGTAGTTAATGGTTATCCTCTCAACCCAATTCGCCAGAGGAGGAGAGTGAAGCGAGTTGCCTTAGAATTGGTAATCATTCATTTGTGGAGAGCCAAATCCACACGAGTGACCAGGTCTGGCACTTCATACCACATATCCGACTGTGTATCCTGGGAGATGCGTCCGCCTCCGAAGGTAGAATGATGTGCACATCCAAGGAACTTGATCCTAACTGAACCAACCATACCGACAATGAACCAAAACAAATTGGAGACCCAAGGTCTGACAACTCCACCACCCCTATGTAAGACTCCTTAAATTCCCAGCTATATCCATTGGATCTACTGCTCCAAGCTATCGTCGAAGCTTGCCCCCCACCATAACCTTGCTTCAAGAAAACCTCATAGTCTGACGAGAAGATACTAGCTTGTGAAACATAGTCATCAGAGTAATCAACCAGGGTTCCACACACTTCTTCCATCGAAATGACTAGAGTCTGAATCCTGCACACCAGTGAAAACCCTAATCTCCAAACCCTAATCTCCAACTCTCATTCCCTCTATCTATAACATTCATATGTTATAGGAATCCCTACATAGAATATATTATATCTAAGACATAATATAATTAACTATGTAACATTACTACTATATGGTATGCGTTAGTTAAAAGTTAAAATATATATTATATTATGTAATATAAAATATATTATAATATATATTATAACTTTTAACTAACGTGTATAATATAAACGTATTATATATTAGCGTCTATTATATTGATATTAATATAGTATTAGTATATTACATATATTAGTTAGTTATATATATATATTTAAAGCTACAATAGTTCTACATTACATATATAGGAAAACAAACAAAACAAAATTACAGTCTCTCTTTCACCATTTTAAGGTGGCCTGAGATGGTGAAACCACCATCCTAGGCGCTCAAAACTACTATCATGACTGTCTTGCTAAAAAAATAAGACCTTCCCAACATAGGGAAAACATGCCAAATACTAGTAAGAGACCATCAAGTTTTGACTAGATATCAATGTTCTGTAAGGCAGACTATATAAAAGACTATCTAAAACATAAAACCAAAAATACTGAAAAGAACAAGGAATATTCAAGGCATTAGAATGACGCTTAGCTAGGATTTGCACCATGAGAAGAGACTTCACATTCCTCAATGATCAGGCATCCCTCTATTTCCATGTCCATGGATCCCTCCTCAGGCTGCTTGATCAAGAGGGGTGCCCATTTCCAAGGTGGGAACAAGTTGTCCAAATCCAAGCGCCGAATCTTCTTAGCAGAGGAGAGGCCAAATTCAGGGGGAGTCTGAGTTTCCAGGTGGTCCCCAAAAGTGTGGTCTAGAAGCTTTCTTCCTTTCCCTACCTGATCGCATGATTCCATAGATTCTTTTGAGAGGATCCCCCCATCAAGTTCTCCTCAGATAACCCCTACACCGACATTCCAACAACTTCAAAACACTTACCAAATAAAGAGTGCTCCCAATCAAAACTGTCATCAAGGTTTTTTATACCATCAACGGTCTGCTCCATGCTCACCCTCATTTATAAAACCATCTCCTTGAAGCTTCTCCATTTGGTCTGGGTGTCTTCCATCAATAAACACATCATATGTTTGACCACCCAATAATGATTAATATTCCCGGTTGAGCGAGCTGAGGCCAGCTGCTGTGCAATAATTCTATCCTCCTAGTCGTTGATAGGGAAGTGAACTGACGCCGAAACAGTGTCCACATACCCATCGCTCCTAGACCTACCATACGCCTTGCGTCCTGAAGCACTAGAACCACTACTTCCCTGCCTATGTTTCCCACGCTAACGCAGAGACATGGTTTTTGCTTCACCCTTATCCGACTCACTACAAACAACCAATGTCTGAGGAGGATGCCAAAAAACCAAGAACCAGAACTTCAGATCCATCTAAACCCATGCCTACTCATAAAACATGAAATCTACATGAGAGTGCTACTACAACATCACGCTAGAACAAATTGACACTGTACTAATTGGCATCCCATTTCCCACTCGAAAGGCCAATGAATTAATTAACATTAATAGGTGCATTAAGTTCATAGCCTTCATTAATAACTGATCTGTCATTTTGACTTCCCACATGTATAAACGCCAGCCTATTGCTCGCATGTCATGTTAGGATTATTAATACTCCATCCTTGTCCTACCTAGCATTATTTCTTTTTCCTAGTAGCTGATGTTGTCATTTCCCCCCTAGTGGTGTGCAGATGTCTTCCAGGATCCATCTACCACCTTATGGGCCATGCGTGCATCATTTTAGGACCACTTAAGTTAGGTCCCTATTTTTTAGGAGCCTACTTAGTGTTCGAGTTCAATCCACATGAGGTAGCTGACTCTTGTGGGGGGTTGTGCTCTGAATTCCACTGATGCGCTGTCCTTGGTAAGTTAACTGATTGTGTCTTCAGTTAATTGAGTTTAGGTTCAATTAGTTGAGTTTGGGTCTTCTGTAGCACTCTAGTGGTGACAATTCCTATGCTAGATCAACCGAGACTCGAATTCTCCTAGGTGATTCGAATTCTCTCCATTGTAACATCATTGTTGACTATATTGATTATTGGATCATGTGACATTATTCTGTTCCTCTCTGAGTTCTCATGCATGATTAATTGTTTGCTCATTTTTACTGCAGTTTTCACTGTAATTCATCTTTTCTGCTCATTCTTTCTTTGTGAGGTATACTCAGCTCCATGATCTGCCGTGATTTAGAATTTCATATGTCCGTCACGTACCATCTCGTGGTTTCCACCTGCATCCAGGATATATTAGTTAGTGATATTACATGTTAGTGAAAATTTATATATAATTTTAAGTGGTTATTGATTAGTATTTAGTATTTAATAATTTTAATTATTAAAGGATGTTTTAATTAAATATATTCATATTTTTTAAAAAGAGCTAGTATTTAGTAATATAACTAACTATGTAAGGGTAAGAGTTAGTTAAAAGTTAAAATATATACTATATTATATTATATAATATAAAATATATTCTAATATATATTATAACTTTTATATAAATGTATTATATATTAGTGTGTACCATATTTATATTTATATAATATTAGTATATTTTAGTTAGTTATATTACATGTTAGTAAAAATATATATATTTTTTTTCAAGTGCTTATTGATTAGTATTTAGTATTTAAATATTTTAATTATTCAGGGATGTATTAATTAAATATATTCATATTTTGTAAAAGGAGGTAGTATCTCTCTCTCTCTCTCTCTCTCTCTCTCTCTCTTTGTATATATATATATATATATAGGGGAATCAACAATTGGAGTTGGGTTGGTACTCGCGTGATATGGGGTCCAGGGATCCAATCTCACTACCACTAGACCCCTAGGTGCATCCACAGGGATTGAACCATGGCGCACGAGTAATATTGGGGGGATTCGAACAAACGACCTTCCATTTACAACTGATTACAACTTCTCATCTTTACCACTTGAGTTGCCCCCCACAGGCTTAGTATTTAGTAATATTAGAAACACTATTTTTTAATTTTTATTTTGTATTAGTATTTAATATTTAAATGATCTAATTATTTGGATATGCAGTAATTAAATATATTTTGATTTTTAAAAATGAAATATGGTTTAGTAATATTAGAAATACTAATTTTTTTAGTTAGTATTTCAAGGTAACTCCATTTAAAATTTAATATTATTTATTTTTATTTTTAAAAGATTAATTATATAAATGCTTTAGTATTTTTTTTTGTAAGGCTCGTACTCATAGAGTTTCAAATCGGTGACCTTATGCAATAAGTGCCTTAACAATACACCCATTCACTGTCTATTCTACACCCTCTGGGAAAATTCTTTTAGTATTTCAAAATGACTCCACTATCATTTTAATTAATGCGATATTTAAGTTTTAAAGGATTTGGAAGTAGTGATAATATAAAATATTATATATTTATTATTTCAAGTATATTTATAGTATTTTGAGATGAAATTTTTACTATCTTAACCAAGGTGAGATTTCTATGGAGTTAGCTATTGTCAAATAAAAATATGACACATGATCATCTTTGACTTCTATATGTCCAACTCAACCATAATGGTTGACCAAAGCTGTTGAAATTCTATTGGTTTGAGAAATCCAACTCATCCATGGCACATTGTTTTATAATACCTATTTTAGACCCCAAATTTGCTCTAATATACACTCCAAGTCTTTTCCAACGATGCAAGAATAGACTCAATTGGAGTATGTATGAGGAAGTTATGTCTCCCACAAGTTGACATATCCAATCGACCACCATAGTTATACTGAGTGGATTCCATGTCAACTCTCATTCCCCACACTTGTGGAGCTATTGACGTGTGGACTTTCAAGAGCATTCTAGAGGTCAGAAACCCTAAACCTAATTGAGAGTGGAGGCATGTATAAACACTAAAACTAAGACTAGACGACTATTGGGTTATGTTAAATACCATGTTGTTATGAGGAGAAGGGGTTCCATTCTGATGATGTTATTATACTGTAACATAGTTGAACAACAATAAGGGAGTGTATAATAAAGCATAACAAATGAAGTAGGAGATTCTATAGTAGCCGTGCAGGCCACAATGTCAGAGGTAACTCCATAGTGAGTACCACTTTCTTTGTATTTTCATTACATATTGGAGAAGAAAATAGAAAGGCACAATCCTCACTTATGGCTGGGTTTTTCCCTATAGTGGGATTTCCAAGGATATATCTTGTGTTATTTTTGTTGTTGTGTTATTTTTCTCTTGTTATTTTCCTTTCAATTCCAGTTTATGTACCATTCCACTAAATTAGGCTAACATAATGAATTAATTTATAAGATCTGTTGTGTTGAACTGTTCTAGTGGAATATCTTAATTTTTGAGAAAATATGATGAGCCTTGAACTTTAAAACTTTAAGTGCGGAAATACTGAATACTTGAATCAATGAACCATTAAATCACATGAAACACTCAACCATAACACAAGATGTGCCCTGAGGAAAACCCTCAAAACAATGAGGATGAAAAACCACAACAAATATTCAGATTATAATTATGATAGATAACAGAGAATGTCTTTTACAAAATAATAGATTGCTTTCGGCACCCTAGGTTATAGATAAGAGAGAATACTAAGCAACAGAGAATATAGATCAATTGTATCAACTTTCCATGTTCCCAACAC
The DNA here is from genome assembly GCA_027924585.1 of Larix kaempferi. Classification (NCBI taxonomy): domain Eukaryota; kingdom Viridiplantae; phylum Streptophyta; class Pinopsida; order Pinales; family Pinaceae; genus Larix; species Larix kaempferi. Next base: position 16,565,319 of record BSBM01000136.1, read on the forward strand.
ATTAATAACAAGCAAGAATCATTGCCATGCAAGCTATAGCGAATGGTTGCATCACATGCAAAAACTGTGAATTTCCTTCTTGGAGAATTATCTTGTGCAAAGAGAAGTGCCTTGCCTTCAAGGGAGAAGAGAATTCGCTTCACATTGAATTCATCAATCCTGTATAACATATTTATATTTTCTTCACATGCATCGGCTTATATTTTTATCTTCTGACTTCATGATGAACTCTCCCTCCATCTGGATGCATCAATATTGCACGAAGAAGAGATCCCCATTTCTCTTGCAGTGCATTAACTCATTGAACTGAGTCTTAGGATGAGCTCGCTCATTTACTGAAAGTTTTCCCACTTAGTTAGGTGGCTAACTTAAGTGTCGTCATACAAGTGTCACAACTCAAGTGTCGTCTTTTACTTTAATATAAGTGTCGTCTTTTAGTTTAACATAAGTGTCGTCATGCAATAACACTTAGTTAACTAGATCTTCTTTGTTATCACTTAGTTTACTCTCTTTAACTGATTTTTCTTGTTAAAATCACTGTAGTGATCAATTTGAGTTCTCCTTTGATTTACTGAATTCTTCATTGAAGTTTAACAATTCGAACTCACTTAGTCATCTCATGAGCAATTCAAATTCTCTTTTTCTCTCTGCATTTATATTTATCTCTTATCTTTACTGTATGGTCAATATGTGTTAACTTTAATTATCTATCATATCATATTATACTCAGAAGATTTGTCAGATGTTGTGATAATATTATATTACTCTCGGACCAAATGATCATATGCTAAAGTAATTCACTCTAGAGGTGGCCAGTCTCTAAAGGAGACTTAATAGAAATCATTGACCATGGTTAGTACTACATCACACAACATTAATGCTTCAACATGCAAAGAATCTACCTCTATAACTAGAGGTCCACCCCATGGGTACCTACTATAACTGGATGTCCACATGAGAATCTGACTTGACACACAAGTCCTGAGCCTTGTCTAACAAGAATTTACAACATCATCACTTTGGTACATCAAAGCATTCACCTCAACACATGAGGAATAACATTTTACAACCGAAGGATTAGTCATTCTTGAGTCCAACTCAAGAATCTACTCCAAGTTCCTAAGTCCAACTCAGGCTCCCTACCTCAACACATGAGAATGACTCATGATACTTTACATTTAACACTCCCTCTCAGAGAGGGAGGCATTCTATGCCATACCAAGCTTGTCTCAAAAGTACCTAAACTTCGTCACTGATAGAGGATTTGTTAACACATATACAATCTTCTCATCAATAACAATGTACTGAAGTTTCACTGTACCTTTCTAGATCATGTCTCTGATGAAGTGATACTCCATTTCAATGTGCTTCGACTTATCATGAAACACTGGGTTTTTAGAAATCTTGTTGCAACTTTGATTGTCATATCGAATGAATTTAGACTCAAGATTCTCACCGAACAACCCAACAAGTAGCTTCCTAAGACACACTGCTTCTCAACAGGAAATAGTATCAGCAATATACTCTGCTTCTTAGTAGGAAGTACTATCAGCAATATACTTTGCTTCTATACAAAACCCAAGCTAAACAATAGTTGGATGCACTCTTTCGGTCCACAATGGTACCACCCAAATCATAGTCAGTATAACCAAGTTACAACACCCCTCCACTGGAGGCATATCTGAGTCCATAAGAAATTGTACCTCGAAGGTACCTAATCACATGCTTAGTAGAGACCCAATGTCTATGTCTCAGATCAGACATAAACTAATCAAAATACTCACATGATAACATATATTTGGTCTCGAGTGTAGCAAGTGCATCAACGAACCAATAAGCTGTCTATACAAAGTGGGGTCCAATGGATCTAGTCCAAAATCTGACTCATGCAGTTTCCTCAAATTGGAAACCATCGGAGTACTCATGGATTTCCAATCCATCATGCCAAACCTGCACAATATATCAACAATGTACTTCCCTTGAGAAATAAATATCTCATATTTTCTTTGCCAAATATCAAGGCCAAGAAAGTAGTGCATAAGACCTAAGTATTTCATCTTGAACTCATAAATGAGATCCCTCTTGCACCAAGCAATCAATTGTTCCTCTCCAGTAAGGAACAAATCATCAACATATAGAACCAATATCAACAATTGGTTCTTCACTACTTTGAAGTACAAATTTGGATCAACTTTGCTCTTAGAGAATCCCAGTCTTTGAAGATAACTAACAATTCTTGAAGACCAAGATTTGGGAGCTTGCTTAAGCCCATACAAGGATTTCTTCAATTTTCACACATGGGAATCCTTCCCATGAAACAAAAACCCCTTGGGCCGCTGTATATAAACCTCTTCCTAAACCTCACCATCGAGGAAGGATGTCTTCACATCCATCTGGTGAAGCTTCCATTCTAGAACAGATGCAAGTGATATCTTAGCTTGAGTAGTGGTGTACCTAGCCACATGAGAGAATGTCTCCTCATAGTCTATGCCTGCTTTCTGAGGGAAAAATAAAGAAAAAAATATGGCTTTATACTTTTCATTACTGCCATCAACAACATGCTTGATAATGTAAATCCATCTGGAATTAATTATGGACTTCACTTCAGGTTTAAGAATAAATTCCTAAACATCGTTCTTCAGAATGGACTTGTATTCCTCTACCATTGCATCTTTCCATACTTGCTTCTTTGTAGCTTCTTAATAGATGGAAGGATTTGAATCACTGATGTGACTCATTTTTGCAACATACCCTGAATATTTATCAAGTTGATTTTACTCTTTGGAAGAGCCTAATGGTGCTCCATGCCTTTTTGTATCTTGTAGTATATCTCGGCACCATGCAGAACTCTTCTTGGCAAGAGGTTCATCAACCAGTTCTACTGGTTCATCATGAGATAATGAATCTTAGAACTCTGTTGGATTCTCCCTATGAACATCTAAATGGGGAGAATCAATATCTTGGTCCTCCATCATAGGAGTCTCATGTTCCTCTGTGTCTGTATCATACTAAAGTTATTTTGATCGCTTGAATGCTACCTCTTCATGGAAGGTCACATCTCAGCCGACCTCAATGTGTCTTTCACCTAAAACATATATTATGTAGGATTTGGATGGTTCCATATAACCAACAAAGGTTCCCTTCTTTACTAATGTATCCATCTTTATCCTCTTTTCTTTTGACACATGAATGTATAAAGGACTCCCAAAGATCCTCAAGTGTGAAATATATGGTTTTTGACCAATGAACACTTCTTCAGGTGTGTTCTCATCTAGAATTGCATGAGGACTTCTATTATGGATATATACTACTATACTAGTGGCCTCTTCCCATAATGAGGTAGGAAGGTCTTGATCATGCATCATGGCTTTTGCAACCATGGTAGAGCCTATATATCAGTTAACTATATACAGCTACATGTAATACAACTATTTTTATTTATTTATTGTAGACCCTATTTGTTATGCCCCACCATGCTCTTGCTATTCCATTCTCATTTTGACATGGTATATTGAATTCCAATCAATCTATAAATCCTAAGGCATTGCAACACCCTACACATGTATTTATCAACATGCAAAAAAATATTATGTATTCTTTCAATCGATTTGAGTTTGTAATATTACTAGCATAAATAATAATAGACACTCAATTAGCTACTCACATTTACAAAGTTGTTCAATTTGATCATACTTTCATTGCAAAACACAAAATAAGGGCATCATGTATCATATAACTTAGATGATAACATCCTTGAAAACATTGAACACGAAAAACGTGTTAAATAACAATTAATATAATTCAACCATAGTTCCATGCCAAACAATGACCAACAATATTATGTTAATATCCAACTATATTTGATAGTTGGAATTCTTCATCCAAAATTCACTTCCCTAAATACTTAAAATGAAATGTTTCCTTCAATATATTGTATTTCTCTTATGCTCAATTCTCTCTATATCGTAACATTTTTAGGTGTTAGAACACCATCAAACCTCCATGTCAAATATTTTTGTTTCCAGAAATGAAAATCCATCTTGTAAATATTTTTGTACATTCAAAGATATCATCACTTCACCGCCACTATGCATCCCACTAATTACACCATTGTTTGTTGATAGAATTCTTGTAAAGTGATATTGATACATTTTCATGTAGCTGAGGCCACTCTTCTTAATTAACTCTAGTATCTTCAAATAAGTTCCATGTATGCACACTCAAACTTGGTGCCATGTCCTTGGTTTTCACTAATCAAGAGCACGACCTTTTCTTCTAGTAAACCATGTGTTTCTCATTATCACTCTTCAGTGCCTCTATAATATTATCAACAACGTGATAGTGAAGAGGAGCTCCCACATGAATTCTCATATTTAGATTCATCAAATCTTTCTCACCAGCTATCCATCACTTCGAATATTCAAATTCAAATATATGGATCTATTCCTTGAATATATGATAGGTATCATCCTAAATCATCAAATTGATCACTTTATCCTATTTGAGATCCATATCCCCCCTCTATATTCTCAACATGAGAATATCATCGAGGATCTATCCCCTCGAATATTATTAACTATTTACGGAAGAGAAGAAGAATTTGATACTCTTTAAGAGAATATGACCCATGATTAGGATTCGATTTATCACTATGGTTGGATGTATGCTCTAGACCTTGTATAGAGGTGCATAACCAATAGCAAAGGTACTTTGTTGTATGATACACTTTTATATCTCTAGTATTAGTGATAATGTGAGAAGAACACCAATGCTGCAATTGAATTTATTTTATACTCTAAATCGAGTAGACTTCAACAACAAATATTTTATTCCTAGAGTCTACTCAAGTTTAGATTATAAAATAAATCCAATTGAAAAAAATGTTGTTTTTCTCAAATCATCACTAACATTTAACAATGGAATGTAAAAACATAAAAAAATTATTTTTTAATTTATCCAATATCATATCATGCACCTCCAATACATTTGGAGCCACAAAATCACAATTATATATCTTACTTAAAGTTTTTATTATGTATTCTGAAGTGTTAGTGTTTGACTAACACATGATATTTCCAAAAGATCAAACACCTTGAGTAGTCATTCACACAAACATATCACTTATCAACATACTAATTTTTTTACGTGGTTAAAATCCTCGAAGAGGGAAATGGTCCATGGCCCCAACCAAATAGCTACTTGAGGAAATACATTATGCAAAAGAAAAAAATGTTACAATGAGTTTCTCACAATCGATCATCATTCAAATGACCCTCCATGCTCTTTAAATAGAGATCATGGGCCAATCAGGTGTTAAGCCATGGATCAATGGCCATTAAGATTGAGGTGATAATGAACTATTGGATCACTCTATCTAGAACATATTTGGACCATTGGATTACATATGTACAATCACATACTAAAGAAACACACTTTACCTAAAGATGCATTATGCCAAGTTAATCTTAACTAACTTTTAAGTGTCTAAATATCCTAACATCCCCTCTTAAGAACAACTTAGGGTAGGATTGAAGGATTTACAAAAGTGACACTATAGGAGAAGGAAGGAGGAATAAGAGCCTATCCCCCCTTAATGAAAAATTCCTAAACTCCTAACATAGATCGAAGTTTAGAAAATTTTCTTATGTAAGAGACTTGGTGAATATGTCTGCAACTTGATCATCTATAGGGAAAAAGAGCACTTTGAGAATATGATGATGAACAAGATTTTTGATGAAGTGCATATGTAGCTCAATGTGTTTGGTGCACTGATGTTGAAATGGATCTTTGGTGAGATTGATGGAACTTTGATTGTCACACCAAAGAATAGTCAGATGTTTTTTCTCTAATAAAAAATTTGAGAGGATCTATCAAATCCACAAGCCTTCCAAACTTGCATTAACTGTGACTCAATACTCTACTTTTGCTGAAGAGAGAACAAGAGCTTGTTGTTTCTTACAAGCATAAGCGACATGTTTGGAAACAAGAGTGAAAACATGACCAATAGTAGACTTCAGATCATTAGGGCCACCAACCCAATCTGAATCAGTGAAACCAACTAACAAAGGAACCCCCCTGAAATGTAATGAATCACAAACTAAACTGTACCCCATATATTCCAAAGTATACTTTTTGTTTCTTCGTAATGTCTTTCATGGGTCAGTATAGGGTGGGTATGAGTCTAGCATAAGAGACTACCAACTAGCTGATGTTACAAGGTAACATCTACTTCGAGTGGAGTGCAAGCGGAAGAAAGTTTGACTCCATCCGCCTTGTTCTCGTCCTTCATGCTTCACATATATGGGAGGTCCATCAAATGGATTTCAAGTCCACCTTCTTGCATGGGGATTTGTAGGAATAAATTTACATGGAACAACCTCCTGGCTATGTTTAGAATGAATCTATCCTTGTCTGTTGGCTTGAGAAATTTCTACCATGTTTGAATAACACAATATATTTCCAAAAGATCAAACACCTTGAGCAGTTGCTCACACAAATATCACATATCAATACACTAATGTTTTTTTGTTGTTAAAACCCTTGAAGAGGGAAATAGTCCACAGCCCCATCCAAATAGCTATTTGAGGAAATATATTATGCAAAATAAAATAAAAATTTACAATGAGTTTCTCACAATCGATCATCTATCAAATGGCCCTCCATGCTCTTTAAATGGAGATCATGGACCAATAAGGTGTTAGGCCAAAAATCAATGCTCATTAAGATCAGGTGATAATGATCCTCCATATCACTCTATGTCTAGAACATATCGTGACCTTCGTATTACATATGTACAAATGCATAGTAATGCATACTAAAGAAACACTCTTTACCCAAAAATACAATATATCAAGTTGATCTTAATTAAATCCTAAGTGTCTAAATATACTAACAATTAGATCCTTCAAAATAGGAACTACAATGCTCAACAAATGAGAATAATATTCACATACAATGATCCGAGCCAAAAACAAAATCTAGGTTTTGTCAAGGTCTATATATTTTGTTGTTTCTATGTAATAACAAGTCTTATTTATTTATTTATTTTTGAATTCACATTTTATTCAATTTCCCATTGGTAAAGAAGTTTTGATTAGATCAATATACCTTTCATTTGTGAAGGTTTGTTTGGAAAAAAAGGCAATTTTAAAGCCTCGACACATATAGGGCATTGATGATGATGTGGAAGTTGGTGGCTTTATTGTTCCAATAGGTTTGTTGATGGTTTAATATTATGGGAGAATGCACCTAAGTAGTTAAGTATTCTCCTTACTTAAACGCTCTCAACCAAGAGGGAACAATTTTAGCATTGAACTACAATTTTAGTCCTTTTCTCAACGTAGTTCTCTATAAACACCTCCATTGCTACAACATTTACATGGGTAATTGGGAAGCTACTACATTTTGAATAAAAAATATAATCAATTATGCTTGTAAGATAACAAGAGACAAAGACATTCCAAAATCCAAATAAGTTTAGTAGGACAAAGGCACTGTAAAGGTGAAGGAAGGTATTGGAGCTCAAATTGCCTCCATTGTCAAAATTGAGGAAGTTGTAATATTCATTGGAGAAGAAGGAAATAATTCTCTCATTAACATGTATGGATTTAAGCTCCTTTTATTATACAATGCATGTTCCCCATCTCAGTAGGATCCTATTAGTTTAATAGGATGTGGGTAGTCAGTGTAAGTGTTGTTGATTATTGTGGAGAAATGAGTTTTTCAGGTTGTTCAATGCAAATGCATAATTTTATGGTTATCTACAAATTGTTGTGCTCCTATTTATATAATCTCAGTTCTTGATTCAATTAGGGTCTCATTCCTTTAATATATATCATCGTTTTATCTTCTTCTATTCTTGTATATAGACTTATTGCACATTTTTTCTTTGCAATGAAAACCTCACAGGGAAAACAAAGCTATGCTTCCACACATTTGTAGGTGGCATCGCTAGTAAAATTGTCAATGCAGACTAGTGTTTTGAACCTATGGAGATTCAAACCGGGCACTTGTTGGCATGAAACTAGCCAAATGACCAATACAATTGGTTGTAATACCCCCATTTTGACCCTTGGAATTATTGTCTTGATATGTAAATAATGTAAATATGTGGTGTATGATTCCTAGTGTGGAGCTCAAGGCCAAGGCCCCACTAGTGAATGGTCGGATTATAAAGGAAATTATTTTATATATTGTGGATGTGTCAGTCAACCATGGAAAAATGTAACAACATGTAAATATTTATAATACAAATAAAAGTCCAAGAGATGGCTATGGAGGAAACTAAAATGAGGGGGATGTGTTTATCCACAAGGGAGAGGTGAGGGGTGTGTGGGATCCAATCCTTTGTTTCCAAGTGTCATCTTGAGAACCCTTTGTGCCATAAATGGTAAGCAACTGCCTAGGTGGACTTCCATGGTAATATTTATTTCTATTGTAAGAAGGAAGTTGATAAATCAGTTCATGAATTTAATGGAGCATGGGATGATTGCAGAAATTCGTATGGGCTCAGTTTTGGGTACCCATAAGTCAATATTCCTAATGTGAATTTGTTTCCTTTCACTCCCATTCCATTATTGGGAAACTAGAGACAAATTCATAGTATGCTATGCATTCCCATCCAGAGAAATAACATAAATCGCAACTTGATAAAGAGCCCTATTTTAGACTATAAAAACTACCCAGAAACTCATGTTGGTTGTCAAATCCAGTGAGAAATCCATAGACCTGAAACCTAGAGAAAATTTGAGAGTACTAGAATCCAAAAAATCTATGGGGGAACCCATATTTGGAAGACCAAAAATTGAATTTCGTGACTGCAAGTTAGTATGGCCAGAAAGTAGAGAATCTGAGAGACCATTGACGTCTGAGAGATATTAGAGGTTGGAATTACTTGATAAACCTAGTGTAGACAAATATACATGAAGGTTTAGTAGCTTGGAAATTTCTATTCCCACCCTAAATAGCATTGGAGGGAAGGGGCGCTTGACAGATTGTATAGCAGATAAGGGGACCTTTCTTGTGTTGGGTGCGGTAGGTATTGTGGGTGCCAAAGCGAACTGATACAACTTGATATTCCTGTAGCTCTGTGGTTGAGCTCACTGGCTTAGCATTCTGCTTCATTCTCCCTTTGTATGCTTGATAAACCCAATTGTGCGCTGACTTAGCATGATAGTATGTTTCTATGGTTGTGAGTGAGCCTATGTAGTTCCTCCCTAATGGATGCATAGCCCAACTTGGGGGTGGCCTCTCAACAAAGAGATAAAGTGTCAGATAGAGTGCCTATGGCTGGGTGGAATGTTTCTCTTCCATAGCCAATTGCTTGGAAGAATTCATTTAAAAATATAAGTGTTTACTTGTTAATCCATTGATGTGTTAACTGTGTCTGATTTTTATGGTTATGCCTGTGATGAATATGTTGGTATATGCATAATGTGTGTGTGGATAGATTTGTTTCTGTTGTGTTTTTACTTATGCATCTGCACATGCATTTAAACGCTTTTGAATTTTGTAATATGGTCGTGGTGGAAAAATTTAGAATTCCCATAGATCGCTCATGTCCCCTCCGTAGTCAAATTGATGGGTGGGGATGTGGAAAAGTGGTATCAAAGCTGCTGGTTGCAACACTGGGATATTTGGGCCAAAATACACACTCATAGGCAGGACATCGGCCAGCAGTCGTCAATGGTATTCGAGCGTCGGTCATCGGCCAACAATCGTCGGTCGACGGTGCGCATCCATGAGGTTGCCAAAATGCATCTTGACTAATAGGCCACGAAGAGAGGTCCGCAAGCACAACGGAGTATAGGTCAACGAAGGTCGTTTGTTGGCATTTGTTGATTGGAAGTCATCGGTGATTGTAATGGATCTTCATCGAACCTGACACTTATTTCAATTAAGCATCTTTTGGTTGCAATTTCCATCAGCTTGTATGCTTTTGCATCTTTTGCATATTCCGGTAGAATTCATTCGCTACTTTGGGGTTGAATGGATTTTCTTTTGTCAGATGGGATTCTAGCTTATGCCTTGGATCTAAAAACTCTCAGATGAGAGACATCAAGTTTGTTTCCTTTCATTGCTTCAAATGGAGTGACCCCATCCACAGATTTGTGGGGTACCCTATTCTGAATGTATGTATAACAGTTCACAGCTTTTTCCCAGAGATATGGTGATAGATACCTTGCTTCAAGCAAGCAAGTAGCCATCTCTTTCAATGACCCATTCTTCCTCTCAGCTACACCATTTTGTTGTGGTGTATATGGGATAGAATGTTGCATTTGGATGCCCTCATAAGCACAAAAATACTGTAACTCCCTCTTTATGTACTCTCCTCCATTGTTTTATCTGAGTGCTTTGATCTTCTTGCCAACATTGTTCTCAACTAAGGCCTTGAAAAATTTGAAAGTTTCTAATACCTCAAACTTCTACTTGAGAAAGTAGATCCAACAGAATCTAGAGTAATCATCTATGAAGGTCAGAAGGTATCTAGATCCATTTATAGAAGCTATGGCCACCAGTCCTGAGACATCACTGTGTATTAGATCAAGTGTGGAGGAATATCTCCTTTCCTTCCCAACATCATACTTTTGCTCTGGATGCTTCCCTACCAAGCAACCTTTTTATATCCCTTAATAGAAATTTATGTTGGGAAATCCTTCAACCATTTCTTCCTTGTGCAACTGTTGCAAGTACTTGAATTTTAGGTGTTCGAATATTTCATGCCAGAGTTTGCTTGTCTCATTTGCATGAGTCAAGAGATCATTTTGATGTGAATATGGAAAAAAATGTGAGAACTCATATGCCTTTGAGTCATGGTTCGCAACAACTTTATCTATTAGCTCTCGAGATGAGATCTCTGTAATCTCAACTGTGTCAGGTCCAAAAAAAACATTATTCGGTGAACCAGTGTGTGTCATATGCTAAACAGACAACAAGTTTGTTGCCAAAGAAGGAACATACAAAACATTACTGAAATTTCCATGATCCAGTTGTATTGTGCCTTTCCCTTCAGCAGAGATCTGAGAATCATCACCCGTGTGAATACTAGGACCATCGGTAAGATCTAGAGAAGAAAATGATTATTTGGAGGAAACCATGTGGTTGGAGGCCATAATCAATGAGGAAGGCTTGTGATTGTGAGAATCTTGCCTTCAGTAAATGGCATCTCTCATGATCATCTGTCTCACTTCTAGAATCAGTATTCCTTGCACCTTCTGGGAGGGAAATGTTGTGTTGTTTAAGGAGTTTGGTCATTTGATCTATCTTCTTCTTCATGCAAAATCTCTCTGGGTGGTTTCCTTTCTTGCAATAGGAACCCTTGGTCTTCTCAAACCCCTTTTGCTTAACCTTCTTGGAGTTGGAGGCTCCTTCCGATGGATTAGACTTCTCATTCTGCTTGGATTCAAATAGCTTCTTTGCTTTAGCATTCACAATTTTTGACTCTCCATCCATAAGAGCTTGATTTTTGGAGGCCTTCAAGGCACCCATCTGAATAAATTTGTATTGTACTTGGATGAGAGATTCAATGAATGCATCTAAATAAGAAATTTTCAAGTTGGGGATTGAAAATCTACTTGAATGGAAGGTTCAAACAAAAATTGAAAACTCCAGACCAAGCTTGCTTAGAATGGATAGCACCAGTATCTCATCCTTCTTCTCAATGCTACATTATTTGCATTGCATGACCAAGGATTTGAATTTAGAGAATAAATGTTGTATGGTTTTGAAAGTGCTGGGTTGAAGAGAAATTAACTCATTCTCCAGAATATGGCCCCTTGGCTCATCTTGCTTGTCGAAGAGGGTATAAAGATTCAACCAAACCTTTCTTGGAGTCTTCAATCCATCAATGTGGAAGATAAAATATCTGGAAATATGAATACACATGAAGCCAAATGCTTCATCTAATATGTTTAGATACTTGGCCTTCTCAACAACTGCTTGAGGTTCGACCTTCTTGTCCATTGTGACCCTGTGAAGAATCTTGTTGTGCAATACCATTTTCATATCATCCCTCCAATCAAGATAATTTAAGGGTGTCAGGATCCTCAGAGACAGAGGAACACTCGAATACTCCATGTGAAATTGTTGGAGCGAATACAAAACTGAAATTGCTGCTACTATTGCACTGAAAAACCTTCAATATCCTACAAAAAACTCTTACATTTGGAGATAAAATATTACTGAGCGCTTCTTTAGGACAATAGGCACTTTTATCTGGATCCTTCACACCTGCCTAAACCTCAAAGGATTTCTCCATTGAATTCAATGCAATGGAAACAAGATTTGCTATGGAAATCCAGAGGCTTCTGGTGCACTAATGAAAGAAGATGCTCAACCTACGCTCTCTAAGCTCTGATGCCATGTGAAATTCTAAAACACAGTATATCATAGAGCTGAGAATACCTCACAATGAAAGAATGAGTAGAAAAGGTGAAATACAGTGACAATTGCAGTGAAAAGAGCAGTAAAATTAATCATGCATTGGAACTCATATGGAAGCACAAATGTGTAACATTATCCATTAATCAGTAGAGTCCAAAAATATGTCACAATAGAGAGAATTCGAATATCCTAGGAGAATTCGAGTCTCAGTCTGTCTAGCATAGGAATTGTCACCACGGGAGTGCTCCTAAAGACCCAAACTCAACTCAACTCAACCAAAACTCAGTTAATTGAAGCTACTGCCACTTATATGACCAAGAAGAGCGCATTAGTAAGTTTGTCATGCAAATCACTCAGAAAAGGGTGCATTATATCACAAACAGTGGCAATCAGAGCACAAATCCTCCACAAGATTCAGCTAACTCAGGTGGACTAAACTAGATCACTGGGTTGGCTCCTAAAATGTAGGGAACTGACTCTGGTGGTCCTAAAACGATGCATGCAGGGTGCATTAGGTGGATAATGGCTCCTAGATGACATATGCACACTACTAGGGGTCAAATGAAATGATCAAATAATAGGATGAAGTATTAATTATCCTAACACAAGGGGTTCCCGAATTGCATCTTAGGGAGAAGTCTGTGCTGAGGATTCCTAAAACAGAAAAAAGTATAGAGCTTGAAATTTTTTTTGGCCATAGCAGGAGAATATTCGCTTGGAATTTGATAAAACCTGAAGCGTTCAAACACTATCAATGGATTCCACAAAAACACCAGTGAGAGGCTTGAGCCCATTCTACTATGATTTGGCATAAATTTCAAAATATCGACTTTTAAAGATCAATTTCTGCAGTCATCTCCTCTATAGGAAAATAATGCAGTGTGTTGGTCATATTATGCACTAGCTCCCTGATGTAGTGCATGCGAACCTCAGTCTGCCATCTTGGATCATGGAAAGTATCTCTGAAGGATTTTGGATCAAACCCCATCATCATGTAGCACATATATGAGAGAAGTGGATATGTATGACATAGTGCAAGGTTTGCAACTTGATACTGAGATCTGGTTCTCCTAATGTCAGATGTATCCCCAGCTACGATCCCAGTAGTTTGAAGGATTTTGTGAGCCCATTTTGGCCTTGGCCATGGATTGGGAGTATGTGCTGGTTCTGGATCTAGATCTGCATGATCTTCATTCTCAACATCAAGATCTGATTCAACTTGGTTCTCATCATAAGAGACATCATCCAAATCTTCATCAAGTGCAAATGGAGTAGGCATATCAGATCTACCTTGGTCTTCAACTGGCTGTACATCTTGTAATGGATCTTCATTGAACCTGACACTTATTTCAATTGAGCATCTTTTGGTTGCAATTTCCATCAGCTTGTATGCTTTTGCATCTTCTACATATCCCAGCAGAATTCATTCGCTACTTTGGGGTTGAATGGATTTTCTTTTGTCAGATGGGATTCTAGCCCATGCCTTGGATCCAAAAACTCTCAGATGAGAGACATCAGGTTTTTCCCCTTCATTGCTACAAATGGAGTGACCCCATCCACAGATTTGTTGGGTACCCTATTCTGAATGTATGTATAACAGTTCACGGCTTTTTCCTAGAGATATGGTGACATATCCCTTGCTTCAAGCAAGCAGGTATCCATCTCTTTCAATGACCCATTCTTCCTCTCAGCTACACCATTTGCTGTGGTGTGTACGGGACAAAATGATGCATTTGGATGCCCTCATAAGCACAAACATAAGCACAAAAATACTGCAACTCCCTCTTTATTTACTCTCCTCCATTATTTTATTTGAGTGCTTTGATCTTCTTGCAAACATTGTTCTCAACTAAGGCCTTGAAAACTTTGAAAGTTTCTAATACCTTAGACTTCTACTTGAGAAAGTAGATCCAACAGAGCCTAGAGTAATCATCTATGAAGGTCAAAAGGTATCTAGATCCATTTATAGAAGATATGTCCATCGGTCCTGAGACATCACTATTTATTAGATCAAGTGTGGAGGAATCTCTCCTTGCCTTCCCAACATTATACTTTCGCTTTGGATGCTTCCCTACCAAGCAACCTTTGCATATCCCTTAAAAGAAATTTATGTCGAGAAATCCTTCAACCATTTCTTCCTTGTGCAACTGTTGCAAGTACTTGAATTTTAGGTGTCCGAATATTTCATGCCAGAGTTTGCTTGTCTCATTTGCATGATTCAGGAGAGCATTTTGATGTGAATATGGGAAACAAATGTGAGAACTCATATGCCTTTGAGTCATGGTTTGCAACAACTTTATATATTAGCTTCCTAGATGAGATCTCTTTAATCTCAACTGTGTCAGGTCCATAAAAAAAAATATTCGTTGAACCAGTGTGTGTCATATGCTAAACAGATAACAAGTTTGTTGCCAAATAAGGAACATACAGAACATTACTGAACTTTCCATGATCTAGTTGTATTGTGTCTTTCCCTTCAGCAGAGATCTAAGAATCATCTCCCATGTGAATACTAGGACCATCGGTAAGATCTAGAGAAGAAAATGATTATTTGGAGGAAGCCATGTGGTTGGAGGCCAGAATCAATGAGGAAGGCTTGTGATCGTGAGAATCCAGCCTTCAGTGCATGGCATCTCTCATGATCATCTGTCTCACTTCTAGAATCAGTATTCCTTGCACCTTCTGGGAGGGAAATGTTGTGTTGTTCAAGGAGTTTGGTCATTTGATCTATCTTCTTCTTCATGCAAGATCTCTCTAGGTGGTTTCTTTTCTTGCGATAGGAACACTTGGTTTTCTCAAACTTCTTTTGCTTAACCTTCTTGGAGTTTGTTGTTGCTGCAACATCCTTCCCCAAAATTTTAAAGATATTTGGGGCCCCTCCTTCTACACATTTTGTAACAAGTGTTTTCCTTATCTTTCAGATTTATTTTTCTCTCTAACTTGGCAAAATTTTCAACACTTGCTTCCCAAAAGTTTTCTCAATTATTTTTTCTTAGGAAAAGTCACCTTTTCTCTTCAGCGCAATTTTTAGCCTTAACTCATCCGCTTTAGCGCAAATGTTGGGCATAAATCGTCCGCCCTTTGGCGCAATCGCTAATGCTAAATATTCTGCTTGGTGTAAATGTTAACCATAAGTGTGCCGCCCTTTAGTGCAATTGCTAACTATAAGTTTGCCACTTGGTGCATTTGTTAACCATAGGTCTTCTGCTTGGGGCATACGTTGACTATAAGTCGGCCGCCCCGTTTGCAAATCTTAGGCCTTTTACCATTTGGCGCGGAATTTTTAAATGTAAGTCAGCTGCCCTTTTAGCGCGAATTGTAACCATATCTCGACCACCATTGGTGCCAAACCTATCCTTAGATGAGCACCGACGCAAAATCCCTTAAGTTTTTTCCATGACTCGTTGGCGCGGTTCCTGTTAGCGCACATTTTGTGACTAAAACTTGCGCCAAAGGCGCAAGGCTTACTCATATAGCTCCTGCCTCCATAGATGTGCCTCGTCTTCCCTCGAAGTCTAATGTTGGCGCAACTCTATCAACGTTGGTTTTAACGTCATGATTGCCACTTGTGCGCAGGACTTAACGTTTAACTCGTCACTTAGCGCAAAACTTAAAGTTTTGTTTGCCGCTTAGTGCATAACTTAAAGTTACAGTCGTCACCTTAGCACAGAGTTTAAACTTGTGCTCGCCGCTTGGTGCGAAGATATTTTTTGGTTTGTGTGCATGCACGGAGTTGGTTGGGCCATCAATAGGGCCATGTGCTATTTTAATTGCGGAAGGTATTGAGCCCTGTGCTCATTCAATACGCCGACCCTGATCCTAACCATCATTCCAAGAATAATGAAACCAAAGTGGCTCGTATATCTTGTTGGCATTTGCGTCTAGTATTTCTCATGATTTTCAACTGTGAAATGGTAGCTGCAATTGTGAATTAGTTGATTATTTTGTTAAAACAACTTCCATATTATGAAAGTGACATATTCTGAATTTTTCATAACTGATTTGCTAATGCTTGAAGGCTATCTAGTTAAAACCAACTCTGTCATATTTTCTTTCACAAATCTATCAGTTCATTGGCTGGCCCACTGTGCATATCTACTTTCTGGAAGCAATTTCTCAAGAAGCAGCAGCATGAGCAGCACAAGTCAAATCAGATCTGCGCAAGCATGAGATTGCAGCAAAGGCAACAATATATGTTCAGAGCAAAATTATCTTGAAAGAGATCAGTCAATGGGTCACCCATATCCAAAGTGTAGATGGCCAAGAATCCACAAGCGAGCCAGTTGGTGGGGATGAGTTAGCGAGTCAGCAAAAGAAAGCCAAATAAAATAGATAAACCATCAGGATTCTTATTTGTCTTAATGTGAGAAAAGGCTTAATTTCCTTTATTGTATAAATGCTTTAGAAGACAACTAGCTCTGATTTTGTCTTATATGGAAGGCTCTCCATGAATCTATAGGTTTTGTAATTGTGCACTAAAGTACAAATTAGAAGGTTCTAGATTTTAGGGCACACCTCTCAGCTCAAGTAGCAATTTGTAAATTTATAAATAGAAGAATAGAAGAGGAACATAGGACTTTTTGCAGGTGAAAGTAATTTTCTAGCTGGTACGTGAATTACTTTACTACTTGCTCCAAGAACTAGATTTTTCCTAATGAAATCCTGGAGAGGACGTTTTTGCCTGGAAATGTGTGTTGAATGTTTGTTGGACTATTTCTGAAGCATTCGTATACTACTGTGAGATCTTTCTTTACTATTATGAATTATTTCTGTGTGATGAATGATCTTTATATTTTCCTGTACAATGATGTCTCTCTTAAATGAGTAATGGAATGTATTCAGTGAATTAAAGCTATCTTTAATATCTGTTGTTTTCTGCTGAGATTGCATATTTATGATTTAATGGCTATCTGTATGATCTTTAGATGTTTCTTTCAGCGTATTGCTCATATTTACAATTTGCTCCTTGCAAGGATAGATTAGATTTGTTTATACTATTTTAGGTTAATTTAGATTAGTTACTTGCATTTAGCTTAAGGCACTTGCATTTCATCTTAAAATAAAATACCTAAACGGTGGATTAGGCTGCAAATGGTGTAAAGAACAAGAATCTTTAAATCTTACGGTAGCCAGAACCGTTAATCGGATGGATTCCCCACACCAAACGATGAGCGATCTAATTGGGCTCGCTTACCGGGGAGAATCCCTTTCTGATTGATGCTGTGATTTCCGAGGCATCACCAGTTTTTGGCGCTAGAAGGAGGGCCTACAGTGCATGGCTGACAAAGGAGACTCTTCCTGTCAAGAAGATCCTACTGAGAACTCACTTGAAACAGTAATCCCAAGAAATCAAGAAAATCCCAATTCTGATTCGAAACAACAAGAAACATTGTATGATGTTCCTTTTGCTGAAATAATAGATTTAAGAAGACACACATGAGCTTATGTTAAACAACTCGATGGTTTAAACACAATAACTTTTCTACCTAGAAGAAGAGCTCCTAAAAGAGAAAGATAGTATACCCGTGATTCAATTCTGGTGCAGAACTTTGAAGAGCTGGTAGATTTATCTTTGGAAGAGATCATAGAACCTCTGAA
The DNA here is from genome assembly GCA_027924585.1 of Larix kaempferi. NCBI lineage: Eukaryota > Viridiplantae > Streptophyta > Pinopsida > Pinales > Pinaceae > Larix > Larix kaempferi. Next base: position 16,583,298 of record BSBM01000136.1, read on the forward strand.
AGAAGTCGATTCTGAAGATCCAGAAAATCTCAGAGTTCTTTTCACTCCAAATAATTCTCCACCTCATACTCCACATGATTCTCCACCCAATTCTCCACATAGATCCATGGCTATACCTACATGGAGTGCTAGGGGGGCGTTAAATTTAGCTGGACCATTCCATAATCTGCCTAAAAATCCAAAGAAGGTTTTGCCTAAGTGCGACCCAGGTAAAGGCATATCTGCTGAAGATCATCTTAAGAGTTTTTATTTAGCTTTGAATCTTTTAAATGTACAGCATGAATATGTATCTGTAGGCTTTTCCCATACACATTTGAACTGAAAGTTTCTTCTTGGTATTTTAGCTTACAAGCTAGCTCAATTTCCAATTGGGAAGAGTTTGAAAAATGTTTTTTAAAGAAGTATGGGAATCAGAAAACTGTAGCTACACTCATGAAAGAATTATTGTCCATGAGAAGGGAAAAGAAAGAAAAGGTTCAAGACTTCAACCAAAGGTTCACTACACTCTTGAATAATTTCAGCGAAGCAACTAAACCTGCAGAAGAATCTTTAGTTGAATATTATACAACAACACTTGAAGGCCCCATAGCAATGTTCGTCAAAAGAGCTAAGAAGACCACCCTGAGAGAAAATTTCGAAGAAGCTAGGAAGGTGGAAGAAGAAGCAGACAAAATTGCTAAACATGCCTTAGATGCAGAAACAAAGCCAACAAATAATAGAAAACCCCTGCTACTTACTAGGAATAAAGAAGAGTCATCGGCGGACATGGAAAACGTAGTTAAAATGATGTAGAAATTGTCCAATAAAATTGTAGATCTTGAGAAAGATAAGGCATCTAGGACATCTAGGAAGCCTTTCAAACCATTCTACAAGAAGAGAGAAGACAATGACCAGCCTCATCCACCTATGCACAACTCCCCTATTTTAAATCTAAATGAAATAGGAATGGAACACTTCTGTACCTTTCATCAAGAGTTACACTCTGAAAAGAGCTGCCCACAATGGATTAATTCTATGAGTTTAGTAATGAACCAAATCCTGGATTCACAGATTCCAAATCAAGATGATCCTCCAGAGGAACAAACCCTTGAAGTAGAGGAACCCTCTCCAGATACCACCATGGTATTATGGGACTGGGTACCTTTAACTGAATTAATAGAAGATGATCCCGTGGAGAGCCCAGTCTCTGCTATAAACATTAACACTCACAGTAAAGTTCCCATTGCAAATCCAATTCCTAGCTCAACTACGCCCAAATATAAAGTTTCCAAAGAGATACCTAAGAGACACATTACAGTCATTCTGCCTCGAACTAAAGCTAACCCAATAGATGCCAAACAACCAAACATTGACACAACAGTCCAGCAACCAAAAGTCACATTGGGCAAGACAGACAATCAAACGAAAGTTGTAAAAGAATGTGATATGAGATATGACATCATTGAAGATATAAAGAAGGTAAAAGCAAATGTTTCATTATTCGATATGTGTAGTTTTCCCCAACAACGAAACAAGTTGTTGCAAGATCTTCAATCCCATCCCAGCCCTTGTTAGGACCCCATGTCTTTACTTTGTTAGTATATTGTTGTTGGACGCATATGCTTTGTAAGTCATCCCGTAGTATTTGTTGATCCATAGTCTGTGTTATTGTTGTTGGCGCATATGCTTTGTAAGTCTCCCATAGTTTTGTTGGTCCATAGTTTGTATTGGCCCATGGTTTTGACTCATAGTATTGGCGCCTAGACTTGGCCCATGGTTTGTATTAGCCCATGGTTTGTATTGACACATAGTATTGACCCATGGTATTAGCGCCTAGACTTAATAGATAAGTATGTGTTGAGGTCTATGAAGGCACTGTGAAGTTAATTGTATTGAGCTTGCTCAAAGGAGGTTTCCCCCTCGAAGTGGCCCGTGATCAATATAAAAGTGATTCTGAGTTCTATTATTTCTGATATCTCATGTATTTGCATTAATTAATTATTGTAGGTTCTTCACATCTGGTATCAGAGCACTGTCTTGGGCTCGCTGGGTGAAATTTCTGCCAAATTGTTTTTTTCGCATTTGTTGCAGGTTCAGATTTGGGAATAATCCCTATCCGCTTAACTGTGGGAAGTACTTGGGAATAATCCCTAAAACGCATTGTGAGGAGTACCACAGGAACCCTGAAGTAGCTGGCCCATTGACAGGACCCACCAGTGAAAAGGGAAACGACCCCTACTTGATTGACTAGTTCCCACCCGTGAGGTAAACCAAGAGCTGTCATTTGTGGCAAAGCGGTTATCAGTTTTACCTGAGCCATGGAGTGAGGGGTACTACCCAAATACGCAAGCCGTCAGACAACATTGGTGGCCAAGTGAAACCCTTGAACTGCTAGGAAGCCGCACATACCTGGGGTCCATATCTATTTTTAGTTGAGCTGTTGTCAAGCTTTGCTACGTCATTTCAGATCCAGCCATTCAGATCCATTCTGAAAGTCATTCCAGATCCAGCTGTTTTCAGTTTTTTCTCCATATCTCCCTTGTTTTCACTCTGTTTCCCTTAAAACTTTCAGGGAACCCCTGTAATCCCATTCTGCATATTTCATTCCTGAGGACCCTATCCCCAATTCCACTTCCCAAAGCTCGAAATCCCAAATTTGTCTCTTTTTAGGGTTTTCCATAACTTCCTCTGATTTCACCCAATCACCTTCAAATTTTACCACAGAGTTCCTTTCCAAATTCTACTTCTTTTTCCCCCTCTGCCAAATTTTCCCATTCTTTCACCCCGCTTCTGAAATCCCCATTTTTGCCTCCCTGTCCATCAGAAAGTGTCCAAATCCTAGTCAAACCCCAATTACCAATCTGAGTTTTTCCCAAATCCAAATTTTCCTTTACTAAATAAGTTTTGTTTCTGTTTTTCTATCCTTTTCCAAAAAAAAAATCCTGGTTGTGGTTGTCACCCGCGTAGGAGCAAAAACCATGGAGGAAGCATTTGCAACCATCCAAACCAAACTCCAAGATCCGAATGAAAAATTTCTCAGCTTCAATCTTCAGCATTCAGCCATGAACAATAACCGACAGCTAGAATCTTTTGTAGCCACCGGGTTCTCTTCTTCCAACAATTTTCGTGGGCCGAAGCTTGATTTTCCTTGCTTCAATGGTACTGATCCGATTGGATGGATATACCAAGCATAACAATATTTCAGTCTACATAATACTTTTGATGTCCAGAAAGTTTTACTTGCATCCTTTCATTTGGAACTGGAAGCCCGTCAATGGTACCGTTGGTACATCAAAGCTCATCCCGAGCCAAACTGGACATATTTTTTCCAACTCCTTTTGCCACGATTTGGTCCTAGTGATTTTGACGACTTCATAGGAGCACTCACTAAACTTCACCAAACTGGCACAGTGAGAGAGTATCAAACAGAATTTGAGAAACTTGCCAATCACACAGAAGGATTGTCTGATGAATTTTACAGGAGTTGTTTTATCAGTGGTCTTAAGGATGAAATCCGGTCAGAGGTTAAAATGTTATGTCCCAACACAATGATGGAAGTCCTAGGTTTGGCTAAGTTGGCAGAAGACAAGATCGCAACTCAACAACGCTCCAAACCCACCTTTGTTCCCTTTAGAAATATGGGTTCCCAACGACTTCCCATCACGCTTGCTCCTCAACCAACTCCTATCAAGCATTTGTTTGAAATAGAGATGCAGGCACGCCGAGAAAAAGGGCTTTGTTATAATTGTGATGAGAAATTCACTCGGGGACATAGATGTGTTCAACAAAATCTCTATCTCTTGGATGTGTATTCTCCACCTGCCTCCGAATTTGGTGAAGAAGCTACAGATACAGTAGATGATCAGGTCGACATTCAACACCCACCTGTTGACACCCCATCTTAGGACGACCCACTCGAGATTTCTCTCCATGCTATAACAGGCGTCACCACCCCACAAACAATGCAGGTCAGGGGATACTTCAAGAAGCTCCCTCTTACCATACTCATTGATTCTGGTAGCACTCATAACTTCAATGAACCTCAGATTTCCAAACAGGCTAATTGTTTTGTCCATCCTTGCTCCAACTTTGAAGTCATGGTTGCTAATGGGGGCACCTTACCCTGCAAGGGGAAGTGTCACAATGTGCGTATCTCTATGGAAGATTACAACTTACGCTCTGAAATGTTTGCCTTGTCCTTAGGTGGATGTGATGTGGTTTTGGGCATTCAATGGTTATGCACACTTGGCCCCATCTTATGGGATTTTGCTAAACTTTGGATGCAATTTTCACCCAATGGGACACAACACAAAATTTTGGGCTTACAACCAGGGTCTCTCCGCATCATCAGTTCACATTGCCTGGAAAAGATCCTTAAGAAGAATTCACATGGTGTCATTGCTCATCTCCATTCCCTTCAGATGCACCCACCAATGGTCTCCACTACTTCCTTGGATAGATATGCAGGTGTCTTTGTTGCACCAGTGGGCTCGCCGCCTTCATGAGACCTTTCCGATAAGCATTTAGCCGCATCTACATCTCAGCAGGACATGATGGCTATTTTGCATACAGTACAGAAGTGGCATCCATCCCTATTGGGGAATTATTTATGCATCAAGACTGATCTCCAGAGTCTGGAAATTTTCCTAGAACAATGGGTCTCCTCCCCAGCACACCTGAAATGGGTTATCCAACTCATGGGTTATGACTAAGCGACCACTTACCAGAAGGGTAAGGACAATATGGTGGAAGATGCTCCTTCTCGCACATTTGATGACCCAGTTTCTCTTACAGTTATTTCTCTGCTTGTTCCAAATTAGTTGCAATCTGTTCAATGGGGCTATCTCTTCTATGAACTCCATGCTTCTTCATCAGCAGGGGACTCTAGGTTTCTCAAAATGTATGACCAAGAATAATGTAAATTCTTTTGGCAGGGATTGAAAATGACAATTCAACGGATGGTGGTTGAATGTGATACTTTCCAGGTCAACAAGGGTGAAACGACCCTCCTTTCAAGACTGCTCGAACCCTTTCCCATCCCTACACAGATTTGGACAACTATTTCTATGGATTTCCTGGAAGCGCTCCAGTGGTATAGTACCACATCTAAAAGGACACCATATGAAGCAGTATCTAGACAGGCACCGCCAGTTCTTTTTCCATACACCTTCAGCAGCTCCCCAGTTCAGGAAATTGATTCAATTCTTCGAAACCGCGATCAACTTCTTCTCATTCTGCAGGACAATCTTCACATGGAAAGAATTTGACTAAAACAACAAGCCGATCAGCACCGTTCTGCGTGCACTTTTCACGTCGCTGATATGGTTCTTCTTCGTCTACATCCTTCCATGCAATCCTCCCTGAAACTCAAAAGGCGCCAGTGGCTCAGAATGCAACCCGAGGATGCTACAGGGGACCCACTCCTTCAGCTTCTGCATCAATTTCCACATCTAAAGCTTTGAGGAAAAAGATTTTTCTAAGGGAGAGGGGATGTTAGGAACCCATGTCTTTACTTTGTTAGTATATTGTTTTTGGACGCATATGCTTTGTAAGTCGTCCCGTAGTATTTTTTGATCCATAGTCTGTGTTATTGTTGTTGGCGCATATGCTTTGTAAGTCGCCCATAGTTTTGTTGATCCATAGTTTGTATTGGCCCATGGTTTTGACTCATAGTATTGGTTCCTAGACTTAGCCCATGGTTTGTATTGACACATAGTATTGACCCATGGTATTGGTGCCTAGACTTAGTATATAAGTGTGTGTTGAGGCCTTTGAAGGCATCGTGAAGTTAATTGTATTGAGCTTGCTCAAAGGAGGTTGCTCCCTCGAAGTGGCCCGTGATCAATATAAAAGTGATTCTGAGTTCTATTATTTCTGATATCTCGTGCATTTGCATTAATTAATTATTGCAGGTTCTTTACAGCACTCCATTAACAGACACTCAAGAAGACCTTAAAATTAATGAAGCCTGTATCGGTGGGAAATCCAAATCCCATACATTGCCTTTCCTTTTAACTTTTGAAATCTTCAATCACAATGTACATAATTGTCTGGTGGATTCTGGAGCATCTTCGAATGTCATGCCACCGTCGATCTATAAGAAGATTAATGGTCAACCAATTCCATCTCCCGCTCAGATTATTCAGTTAGATAGGATTGTTGTTAAAGTTATTGGGGAAATGAAGGATGTGCTCATTAGGTTGTCGGCAGATTCTAGAATATGTCATTTCATTGATATAATGGTCATTGACATTCCTGAAGCCTATGGTTTAATCCTAAGCAGGGACGGGTCCACAAAACTAAATGGTTACTTTGCAACTGATTGGTCCCATTATGGTTACCATATCATAATAGGCAGAATCAGATTAAAATTTCGAGGGAACCACACATGAAACAAAATGTAACTCAGATAGAAGGAAAGAATTGTTAAATTTTCAGAATTTACTTCAATCTGATCTAGGATCTTAACTGAGAGAACAACATGTACAGCATATCTACAGCATATCAATCATGGAGACAATAATGCAAGCACACAAGAGACACAAAGATTTACTTGGGGAAAACCATAAAGGTGAAAAACCCCAATAACTTCCTCAGAGATAGATAGAGCAATGATACAACCAACCAAGAGAGATAGCCATAACCTAGCAGCAGATCCTCCTCCTCCATAAGTGCGCCACTCCTCCTTGAGTGCATGTGTGAGAAGTGAGTGAGTAAATAGAGTGCCTCCCGCACCCTATTTATACTTGACTTGACTTGCCTTTTTACCTAACTCATGTAGGCTCGAACTTAACCACATAACATAATGCTGACTGGGCCGACCCCCAATAGGGTGGTCTAATAACCCTTTGACCCACATGGACGACCCCCAATAGGGTGGTCTAATAACCCTTTTGACCCACATGACTTATACAGGGCCGACCCCAAACAAGGTGGTCTAATAACCCATCAAGTATAAGTTACGACACCTACAATATAAATGACGACACTTCCTTATAGAGGAATAATACCATCTCTATAGGAATACAATATACATATATGTGAAATACATTCCGAAGTTACATATACATCAACACTCCCTCTTAACTAGGAAGGTATTTCTCAGCACAGTTCTTCTAGCACAAGTCATCTTCTCTGGATCATCGTCACTAGATAATCGTCATCGAGTCATCATCATCGTCACTGCTGCTGCTATCTCAATCAATCTCTGAATCTACTCGTCATAGGAAGTTCTACAGAGCCAGTCCTTTTTCATACTGGATGTAGGCCCACCACCTGCAGGTCTTCGTCATCACTGGCCATACTGTGGAATCCTCAGGACTTATTACGTGCGTCACAAAACCTGGCTGCAGCATCCCAGGCTATTACGAGCACACAGCTCTACCTGTAGGATCTCCCAGGAGCACATTACATGTGACCCATCACAAAACCTGGCTGAAGCATCCCAGGCTGTTACGAGCACGCGGCTCTACCTGTCGGATCTCCCAGGAGCACATTACATGTGATCTCACCACAAAACCTGGTTGAAGCATCTGAGGCCTTTTTCATCCTGTCCAGATCTCCCAGGAGCAAATTACATGTGGTCCACCACAAAACCTGGCTGAAGCATCTGAGGCCTTTTTCATCCTGTCCAGATCTCCCAGGAGCAAATTACATGTGGTCATGACAAAACCTGGCTGAATCATCTGAGGCCTTTTTCATCCTGTCCAGATCTCCCAGGAGCAAATTACATGCCATAGGACAAAACCTCGCAAGAGCATCTCAGGATGTTACGGGTACACAACTCCGACCTGAAATCTCCCAGGGCACAAATTACATGTCCTCCCAAGCAAAACCTCGCAAGAGCATTTTCCAGATGTCCCAGGGCACCGAATTACATGCCATAGGCAAAACCTCGAAAGACCATCTGCAAATATCCCAGGGCACAAATTACATGCTTTCCTGCACAACCTGATCCACGGCCATAAAGTATCATCTGATACTCATCAAACATCATCCTGATGTACACATGATCATCCTGATCATCATCACTGCAACATCCTGCCGCATGTCATCTGGAGAAGCTCGTCATCCACGATCATCCAAGTATCCACCTGATACATACATAGATACATGATCCACACAATGTATCCATCAACATACATGATCCACCTGATCATACAAAGATACATGATCCACACAATGTACCCATCAACATACATGATCTACCTGATCATACAAGGATACATGATCCACACAATGTACCCATCAACATACATGATCTACCTGATCATACAAGGATACATGATCCACACAATGTATCCATCAACATCCATGATCTACCTGATCATATCCAGCATCCAACATGATGCATACATACATACATATAATGATCCAACTGATCATATCTAAGTAGAAACCAGAACATCATCCTGATGCTCATCATCCAGCGCTTACATCCACGGCCATGTGAAGGATCCCCCTTCCAACATGCTTGGAATGGCTTCAGCAAATGTGTCCATCACTTCTTCCTCGAAGTATCCTTGATCTGAAGCATGCCAAGCCTCTCTCTGAAGTACTCGAACTTGACCCTGGCTAGTGGCTTCGTCAGCACATCTGCAATCTGCTCGTCTGTTGCAACATACAGGAGCTTCACAGCTCCTCTCTGCACCATATCCCTGATATAGTGATATTTGATCTCTATGTGTTTCGACCTGTCATGAAACACTGGGTTCTCGGACAGTGTAACGTCCCCTTCCGTCATCAAACGCAGGGAAGGAAACATTAACAACACACCGGGGCTTTTGGCAGACTTAGCCCCAATATTACATTACTCATAAATTCATAACAATTAAAAACTTCTATATGCAGATTCATCTCAATATAAACACATCGGAATTAAACATAATAGCAAGCACACAAACAGTAGTGCCTAACATATATATATATATATATATATATATCACAGCGGGGGATGATTCAGCATATAGAGACTCAATCTCGTTACAATGCCATGCATGGATTCCAAATTAAGATAATCAACTCATTTCATTAAACATGGACAATTTAACATATTGCAGAACACAAAATGCAAATAATTTATAATACACAGAACACTTATCTTGAAAAGTAGATGTCCAACGACTGGCTACGTGAGAGCAACGTTCCACCCAACCATAGATCTCTTTCCAGCCTATATTCTTTCAGCTGAGAGATCACCCCCGAGCTGGGCTTTGTATCCACTAAGGAGGAACTAGCTGGGCTCACTCACAGCCATGGTTTCGGTCATCAGCTATGCTAAGCCAACACACAGTTGGTTTTTCAAGCATGCAAATGACAAATGAGGAGGATGCCAAGCCAGTGAGCTCAACCACAAAGCTACAGGCATCTCAAATGAACTCAACAGTCATGGCACCCACAATACCCACCGCACCCAACACAAGGAAGGTCCCCTTCTCTGCTGCACAGTCCCTCAGGCGTCCCTTCCCTCCAGTTCTCTTTAGGGTGGGCATAGAAAGGTCCAGCTGCTAATTCCTTGAGACTCTAGCCTTCACTGGGTTTACCAAGCAAACCAAACCTCTGCTCAGTCATTCACACTTGGATTTCTCACAGTTTTGTTATCCAATAAGTCAATCCCGTCACTTCATTTCTGGGCTGTAAAAACTGGGATTTCCAATGGATTTCGGGGTAGCTAATGCTCCCAAATTCACCCCAAGGTTCATACCAATGGATCCCCCATTGGATTTCACTGTCCGATGCCAAATCTGGGCGTTCTTGGCTCTTCAAAACGCGGGTTCTTTCAAAGTCGCGATTTCTGGTTTTTCACTCTGCTGGCAATTCGTTTTTTGGATGGAAAATGGTGCTGGTTAGTTTCCCAATGGAATGGGGATGAAGAAGAAGCAACATCCATGAGGTAGAGTGGCTTGTGGTACAAGAAAACAGAGCCCATACTCTGCCATACGAATTTCTGGGCTGCCCATGCTCCATTGAAGCCATGGACTGAAATCCTCAACCACTTCCTTACAACAGAATTAAATGTCATCAAGGAAAGTCAAATGGGTTCTCAAGGTGACAGATGGCAGCCTATGGTTCAATCCCATAGCCCCCTCACCACTCCCTAGTGGATACACATGGCCCCTTCTCATTCGTTGCTCCCATAGCCAGTTTTGGTATTTTATTGCATGATGTTTATTTACATCCTATTACAATTTCCATGGCTTAAGAGCACATGGGCATCAAATATCAATGCTTGCCCTTTTTAAATCAAAATTCAGTCTTTCACTAGCGGGGCCTTGGCCTTGAGCTCCACGCTAGGAAAACATACATCACATGTACACATTATTTACATTAAATGCTAATATATCCTAAGGGTCAAAATGGGGTATTACAATCCCCTCCCCCTTAGAATAACACCGTCCTCGGTGTTCCAAGACTTAGGCACACATATACAATTTACACATGTCCAAAACTTCAAAACTTTGCAAATCTGCCCTGCATTCTGTTCTTTACTTTGAACTTTCAGGACCAAGTCCTTTGATTTTCACAAGCTGCTCCTGCTGATTCGGATCTTCCAGCTCATCCATAAGTCTGAAAACTTTATGGCTGCTACCCTCTTGAGGTTCATCTCGTTCTGCTGCTTTTGCATCTTAAGCATCTCTCCAAGATTTTCTTGGGTCTTGGAAATTGTTTGAAGAAGACTTCCAGCCAATTCTAATAGCCTATGGTCTGCTGCCATGGTCATTGTGCACAGTTGGTTCTCACTTGGCTCACAAGCAACACTTGCTCATAGCAACTGCAACCAATTGATTTAATTTCCACCTGTGAAATTCATCATTACAATTATCATTAGGCCAAGCATAACCCAAACATAAAAAAAAATCAGTCAATGGTTTTTCCCCAATTGACATGGAGGTCCCATGCTCTATTCATGAGACTTTCACACTTTCCATGCTTTTCCAGCATACACATGAATTCTTTCATGTTCATCGATTCACGTTAAATTAACTACTTCAGCATTCACAATTTATTTCAAGCAAATAAACACACTCTACTTTTAGCCATACATGCATTCAACAATTTTCTGTGTTTATAAATGCATCAATAAAAAGGAAAGAGAGAGCAGTAAGAGTTTCTTCTCTTAGTCTTGTTCCATTCTGGAACCCACACCACCACGGTGGTTTTCATGCTCCTAGTCTCTTTCACCTCAACGTGAATGCTTGACCTGCCCTTCTTGGCTATGAAACTTAATGTCTATGGTCTATTTCAGACCTCTCAACCATGGAGTCCCTCCACATGGTTTATCTACAACTCTTGGCTGCTAGGACTCACACAGTCCCACTAGCCCCATCTTTCCATTACTGCTCATGCTGAGCTCTTTAGGATGGTTACATGTCCACATGCATCCTTAAGATGCTTTCATAGTCATTGCTTCCAGCAATACCTACACTCAAACATTGAATTAATTCACATGTTTAGTTTATTTTCATAGGAAATCATAACCAAATCATATACACATGTATATTCATAAGCAAGAAATTACAACATAACCAAATACTTATCTGCATTGGATGTCTTCACTTTATTCCATAGGGTCCTTCTTTGCTTTACAAGCCTTGGATCTCCTATGGGTATAATAACGAATGTTGGGATAGCACGCAGGCTACTCCTCAACATCAAATAACCTTGTATGTTTGGCCAGCACGCAGGCTGCTCCAAATCACCAATAATCTTGCATGTTTGGCCAACACGCAGGCTGCTCCAAATCATCAAATAGTATTGCATGTTTGGCCAGCGCACAGGCTGCTCCACAACATCAAATAGTCTTGCATGTTTGGCCAGCGCACAGTCTGCTCCACAACATCAAATAGTCTTACATGTTTGGCCAGCGCACAGGCTGCTCCACAGCATCAAATAGTCTTACATGTTTGGCCAGCGCACAGGCTGCTCCACAACATCAAATAGTCTTACATGTTTGGCCAGCGCACAGGCTGCTCCACAACATCAATTAATCAATGCTCAACCAGTCATTTCTGGATTTACCAAGCAGCTTTTAGTTCTTTCAGGGTCCCTGCTTCCTGCATTGACCAAGTTTTCCAACAAAGAAACAATAATGCATCAACTCACTGTTACAAGCTTTATGCTTGAAACCTTCATTATTTCATATAAGAAATGAATGAAATTGAATACTTATCTGTATTGTGCATTTCCTCTCTGGTCCACAGGGTCCTGCTTTTACTTTGTAAGCCTTGGGATCCTCCTGCGGACTAGGATGTTTGGCCAGCACGCAGGCTGCTCCAAATCATCAAATAATTAACACCTTACCAGTACACCTTCACGCCGACTGGAAGGAAACTTCACTACGACCATTTCTAGGTCAAGGCTCTACTATGGAGCCATAGGCATATAATAGCCCTTTCATCAATACTTCACAACCCTTCATCGAAACCCCCACAACCTCCACAACCTCCACAACATCCTTTCATTTATATTAACCCTTCCACCACAACCCCTCACAACATCCTTTTATTTTGATTCTTTAGTGTGTAACATCAATTATAATCTGTTTAGGCTGAAAACACAAGATGGATAAGCAAGTTCATTAGTATTGCTGCTCTAAAACTGTAAACATATTTCACAACATTCACTATCCAACCTTGAAACACCAGGAATGCATCCATTCCCTTAAGGCGTAGTCAATATTGGCATCCCTAACATAACTCAGCACTAGAAAGGCATGCACTCATTACTGATGTGAATTATGAAGGTCCTAATCATACTTCAAGCAGTGTGCCATAATAGAAATAAAATCAGAACATGCTCTGCATATTAACTCAAATAATTAGACATGCATGTATGTATATATATATCAATCAGGGTTTATGGAACACTTATCCATTTGCAGATGTTATTTCTCTTCTTTAATGAGGAATGGGGGCTCCTTCTCTGAGTTGACAGTCCCTCGGTTTTCCATCCCAATTCCTTTTGATGTTACATGCCTCTCACATGTATTACTGACATAATCTTAACCATCTCACTCATATTGTTTACCAATCATGTAGTGCAGATGAGACATTAATAATGTCTTATGGCGTTTCACCTGAAACCCACTTTCAAATCATGGAATCCCTTCCCATGAAGTTTGGCTTCTGCAGGACCTCTCTCATGGTCTTCCTGCAATGTGTCTTCCTGGCACACTTATTAAACAACCAAACAGTCAGCAACATTTAACAATACCATTCAAATCTGATTGTTTCATAACCAATCCATGGCACTAATAATTAAATTCAGCATGAATTTGCAACTCTGTCTACTACAGAAATTGGTTTTCTTATCCATGAGGCTATCCTCATATTGTTTGGCTCCTGTAAGTGACACCACTTTTCCCGTTATGGTCTTATGCCCGCTGCCATACATGAGCATCCACTTACAGCATGTCCTCCTGACACATTTTCATATAAGCCAAACAGTCATTAGCAATTATTAGCAAAATTTCAAATCTGAAACACTTACAAATCTGATATTTACAACTGTTCTTACTAACAGAACTTAGAGCTCTCAACCATGAGATTCCTTCTCATAAGTTCTAGATCAAATTTCACAGTCATATCATTCATACAACTCTGTCCTTCCACAGAGCATTCTAGCATCCCATCGATCATGATTGGGCTCTTCATGCACTTACTATTCTGCATTCATAACAGCCCATGAAATGATCCTAGAATTATCATCAATTCATCATTTCATTCATTATTTATTTTGCAATAACATATGCATCAGTTCTATGCATTCATACAATGCGTCACAAGATTTATGAAATCTCTTAATGCACATCTACTCAATGCTACCCTGCATTGTTTCATGAGTACTATGCATTCAAGCATATTATGATTGAAACATGACTATCTCATATAACTTTCATTACCATAATCAGGACCACCAGTCCTCACTTGCTTTGGTTATTAAGCACATAACCAACATATACATGGCATGATATAAATTCATATGAATGCATTGAGATTTCTAAACAGTCCCAATCGGTATTCAATATCACATGCAAACTAACTCATCATAGCTCAAACATAGTTGAAGAGATCTTACCAAATCCTCTTTCAACATTCATGCAATTTGGCACCAATAATCATTACCTGCATGGTTATCATTAACATCATCTGATGTTACCTGATCAGTTGGCCTCTTACCAAGGCTGCTCAGTCCTTTTGCCAACTTTGTGATCATAGATTTGTTGCACCATCCTTTCTGCATAAGGTTGTTGGCTTCATGCAACAACATCCTCAGCACATTTAGCCATGCTCTTTGTTATCCTTGGTCCTACAACCAATACCAACATCAATAGTGATTATCAACCACAATATTCTCCATTAGTGGTTCATTGCATATGCAGACTTCATTATTCTACCAATATGCAATATCCCATTTATGCACAAGCATTTCCATATGCACTATGCAATGTTTGTTAAGATGCCATCTAGTGCATATACATCTATGTAATCCCTTACATTTTTAACATTTTTATGCCATATGACAATTTCATAATTAGAAGTATGATAACAAACAGGGGTTTAAAGAATTCTTACCTTTTCGATCCCTCACTGTAACATGGAATTCCTCTTCCATATCATGCAATTGTAGAAATTGCCCACATTGACAACAAAATTTGTTTGTTAAAACAGCTGCTGGCACTCTTCTGCGCTAAATATCTATGATATATGTAGACCTCATTCAAACTCTGGTCATGCATCATTGCTCCCTGCTGGACAAGCTTTCCAATGCCTGTCCCCGTGATCCATTCCGACATCAGGTGTGGAAACAACGTTGTTTCAAAAATGACAACTCTTACCAATAATTCTGCACATTTTACACAGTTGTATTTTGGTCCAGAATGCCAACTTCAACCACCTGTGGAAGAAAATCTATGAAGAATCGCAAAAACTTTTATATCGGGCAAAGTTAGTCCATATAACCAGAAACAGTCGGCACTTCGCGGATCTCAATTTCGATGCACCATTCATCTTTTATAAAATTCTGGGTTTAACTACTTCTTACTTTTCACATTTTTAACTCCCTTTGCATCCTGTGCTCCACCTGTGCGCCACCTGCGCACAACCTGTGCGCAACCTGCGCACAATCCGCGCACTATCCGTCCGCAACCTGCACTCAATCCGTGTGCAACCTACGCGCAATCCGCGCACGACCCGCGCGCAATCCGCGCACTATCTGCGCGCAACTTGTACGCGATCTGCGCACAATCCGCGCGCAATCCGCGCACTATCCGCGCGCAACCTGTACGCGATCTGCGCGCAATCCGCGCGCAACCTGTACGCCATCTGTGCGCAATCTGTGCGCGACCCGCATGCAATCCGCGCGCAATCTACGCACAATCTGCGCACGACCCGCGCACTATCCGCGCGCAACCTACGTGCAATCCGCGCGCAATCTGCGCACAATCTGCGCACGACCCACGCGCAATCCGCGCACTATCCGCGCGCAACCTGTACGCGATCTGCGCGCAATCCGCGCGCAACCTGTACGCCATCTGTGCGCAACCTGTACGCCATCTGTGCGCAATCTGTGCGCGACCCGCATGCAATCCGCGCGCAATCTGCGCACAATCTGCGCACGACCCGCGCACTATCCGCGCGCAACCTACGCGCAATCCGCGCGCAATCTGCACACAATCTGCGCACGACCCGCGCGCAATCCGCGCACTATCCGCGCGCAACCTACGCGCAATCCGCGCGCAATCTGTGCGCGACCCGCACGCAATCTGCGTGCTTGCGGGGGTCATATCTCCCTCGTCCCTTAACCAAATTGGATGAATTTGGTACCGTTGGAAAGCTCTGGAAGAGTTCTATGCACCTATGCAATCTTCTTTTGCATATGAGGAATTTGTCCCTGTCATTTTCCCAAATCAAAATTCCACCCCCAACTTCCCACTTCCACATCAAAACCATTCTGTCTCTTGCCTGCAACTTCAACTTTTCACAACAGTTAGAAAATTTTCTGGAATGTGCCCTTTCATCCCCTTACAGAGGTGAACTACTACATAAAAACTTGCATAAAAACAGTAAGAGAATGGCAAGAACTTGCATCTCTAATAAGGTATTTTCTTTTCATTTCACATTCAACAATCCAACCAATAGATTCACAATTAATCTCCAAGCAGCCAACAAGCACGGGTAAGGAAACTCATGAGCATAAGGGCATAATTTGCAGGCTTTCCTCACTTCGGAAAACCATCAATTGGCCACACAATGTGGATTCATTGTAATTAACAATCATCATTAAGACATGGGGCTGTAACAACTGATTGTTCATGCTTTTACTCAGGAAATTAACAAACAAAACTCATTTCCAGCCATGCTCAACATTCAAGTTCATGCATTCAAAGCATCATGGACATTCAAGGAACATGGATTCATCATTAATCAAGGTCTCAAGCACATGATGCATCATCTCCTATGCACAGCAATTAACAACAACAACAACAAAACAATATAAGATGGCAGAGGTTGCCCCTCCTTTCTCTCCTCCATGGAGGCAAACAAACAAATACAAACTGAATGCTACAGCATTGGGGACAAATTAGAGCAAGCATTCAACCTAAAAATGAATTTTCTCGCTCCTTCCCCTATTTCATAGAATGCAATCAATGCAAGCATCTTGCAAAAATCCCCAAACAGTCATGGAAATGATTTCCCATTCCAACAAATAGAAGCCATGCAATCTTGAGGTTTCTTTAATACATTTTAGTTCCAAATACAAAATGCATGTACACACAGTGATTTATATCTCTGTGAAGGGCCCAACAGCCGTAGTGTTGAACCTAGAGCTTTGATACCACTCTGTAACGTCCCCTTCCGTCATCAAACGCAGGGAAGGAAACATTAACAACACACCGGGGCTTTTGGCAGACTTAGCCCCAATATTACATTACTCATAAATTCATAACAATTAAAAACTTCTATATGCAGATTCATCTCAATATAAACACAGCGGAATTAAACATAATAGCAAGCACACAAATAGTAGTGCCTAACATATATATATATATATATATATCACAGCGGGGGATGATTCAGCATATAGAGACTCAATCTCGTTACAATGCCATGCATGGATTCCAAATTAAGATAATCAACTCATTTCATTAAACATGGACAATTTAACATATTGCAGAACACAAAATGCAAATAATTTATAATACACAGAACACTTATCTTGAAAAGTAGATGTCCAACGACTGGCTACGTGAGAGCAACGTTCCACCCAACCATAGATCTCTTTCCAGCCTATATTCTTTCAGCTGAGAGATCACCCCCGAGCTGGGCTTTGTATCCACTAAGGAGGAACTAGCTGGGCTCACTCACAGCCATGGTTTCGGTCATCAGCTATGCTAAGCCAACACACAGTTGGTTTTTCAAGCATGCAAATGACAAATGAGGAGGATGCCAAGCCAGTGAGCTCAACCACAAAGCTACAGGCATCTCAAATGAACTCAACAGTCATGGCACCCACAATACCCACCGCACCCAACACAAGGAAGGTCCCCTTCTCTGCTGCACAGTCCCTCAGGCGTCCCTTCCCTCCAGTTCTCTTTAGGGTGGGCATAGAAAGGTCCAGCTGCTAATTCCTTGAGACTCTAGCCTTCACTGGGTTTACCAAGCAAACCAAACCTCTGCTCAGTCATTCACACTTGGATTTCTCACAGTTCTGTTATCCAGTAAGTCAATCCCGTCACTTCATTTCTGGGCTGTAAAAACTGGGATTTCCAATGGATTTCGGGGTAGCTAATGCTCCCAAATTCACCCCAAGGTTCATACCAATGGATCCCCCATTGGATTTCACTGTCCGATGCCAAATCTGGGCGTTCTTGGCTCTTCAAAACGCGGGTTCTTTCAAAGTCGCGATTTCTGGTTTTTCACTCTGCTGGCAATTCGTTTTTTGGATGGAAAATGGTGCTGGTTAGTTTCCCAATGGAATGGGGATGAGGAAGAAGCAACATCCATGAGGTAGAGTGGCTTGTGGTACAAGAAAACAGAGCCCATACTCTGCCATACGAATTTCTGGGCTGCCCATGCTCCATTGAAGCCATGGACTGAAATCCTCAACCACTTCCTTACAACAGAATTAAATGTCATCAAGGAAAGTCAAATGGGTTCTCAAGGTGACATATGGCAGCCTATGGTTCAATCCCATAGCCCCCTCACCACTCCCTAGTGGATACACATGGCCCCTTCTCATTCGTTGCTCCCATAGCCAGTTTTGGTATTTTATTGCATGATGTTTATTTACATCCTATTACAATTTCCATGGCTTAAGAGCACATGGGCATCAAATATCAATGCTTGCCCTTTTTAAATCAAAATTCAGTCTTTCACTAGCGGGGCCTTGGCCTTGAGCTCCACGCTAGGAAAACATACATCACATGTACACATTATTTACATTAAATGCTAATATATCCTAAGGGTCAAAATGGGGTATTACAGACAGCTTCACACAACTCTGTCTATCACAAGAGATACCAGTAGCATCCAACGGGAGATCAAATAACTCAGACAGTAGCTTCCGTAGCCATACTGCCTCACAACTAGCTGAACAGGCTGCAACATACTCAGCCTTAGCTATACTCAGTGCTACGTAGGACTGCTTCCTGCTAAACCAAGAGATCACACCTGATCCCATACTGAAGCAACACCCAGATGTGCTCTTCCTGTTTGCAGCACTGCCAGCCCAATCTGAATCAACATAACCCTGCAGGTTAAACTTTTGATTCACCTCATACTTGAGCCCATAATCCACTGTACCCTTCAGGTACCTCAGAACATGCTTTATAGCAATCGGGTGAACACTCCTCGGATCCGTCAGGAACTGGCTCAATGTGTTCACAGCAAAGCAAATGTCTGGTCTCGTGTTCGTCAGGTACATCAAGGACCCAATTATCTGACGATACATAGAGACATCAACCAGCTCAGATGAAGCATCACATAGAAGCTTCAGATTCGATGCCATAGGTGTGGCCATAGCCTTGCAGTCCATCATCCCGAACTTCTTCAGGATCTCTACTGTATACTTCCCTTGTCCAAGGAAGATTCCATCATTCTGCCATACCTCCATGCCAAAAACAAATAGTGCATCATCCCCAAGTTCTTCATCTTGAACTCGGCAGTAAGCTTCCGCTGCGTGTCGGCAATCAATCTATCTTCACCATACCAAGTTCTGCACATATATGATTTCCTATCATGTGTCTCAGAACCAAGTGGCTGCTCCACATACACTTCTTCTTCAACTACACCATTCAAGAAAGTTGTCTTGAATCCATCTGGTGTATCTTCTGTTTCGTCACTTTTATATTTCTCTATGCTGCCATCTGCAACATGCTTGATCTAATAGTTCCATATGGAAGTCATAACAAACTTCCCTTTAGGTCTTGGGATTACATCCCAAACATCATTCTTCATGATCGACGGATCATGGCATTCCATTTCTTCATCCCAGATCCTGGGAACTTCAATATCTTTAATAGATATCTTTGTTGCTGGAACAAATGTTGTAGTCTTTTTGTAGGTGAAGATATACGGTCTTTCCTACAAAACAGGTTAAATTGCATGATTAGAAACATCTCATAATTTTCAGAACAAATTCTTACACATAAAGAAATATGTCATACAGTCATGCAATTATCTTAGCCAATGCTTCAATACAACATTTATCCATATCCCGTAACTTTCTAGATGCCTTCCAATCTCTACCAGAACATTGTTAAGAGTGTGCACAACTCCCAACATGTCAGCAAAGAGGTTTCATTCTAGATAAGTAGCAATGGAATGTTGTACAGTGCCATAGGCCACTTACCCATGAATATTAGTAGTATATTGTTCATCAATGCAATTATTCTAATATGCACAATACATATCCTAAGTCTAGGAACATGAGCATATACATCATTGAACAATTTTATTTAAACAAACAAATATGCAAGAAATGATAATTAAAATACTTATCTTTGTTTGTTCGTTGGGTGGACTCCCTCTGAGTCTTTGCTTCCTTGCAGGAGCTGCTGGAGTCCTGATCTGAAGTAGCTTTTTCTACACCTTTCTGATGTGGAATGTAGAGAGATGGTCAACTCCCTCTGAATATATGCATCCTTGCAGAAGCTACTGAAGTGTGCTCCTTTGATTTCTTGCAGGAACAACTGGAGTGTGCTCCCTCTTGATCTTTGCTTCCTGGATTACCTGTCTTTGAACTTATACTCATTCTTGATCCCTATGCATGCTTGTTAGTATCATCATAATCAAAAAATTCATTAGAATAATCTTAATATTATCAAAAACACAATAATCTAAAGCATGTATAGTCAGGATCATTTCAAACACAAATAATAAACATTAGTATTCAAGGTTTCTGTAGGATTCTTATGGTTAGTCAAATCATAAGAAACATAACATGTCTAAACCTGTAATTACTCAAACCTATGACTCTTCAGGTTAGTTGAATCATCAATCAAGATAAGAGATATAATATGCATAAAACCTGTGATTATTCAAACCTATACCTTCATGATTCTTCTGGTTAGTCATATCATCAATTATGGTAAGAAACATAATATGCATACAACCATGATTATTCAAACCTATGACTTCATGAATAATCATTATCAACAACACAACAGTATAAGATCCTAACCCAAGGTAGGATTCTAGCTTGATATAGGAAAAACATACCTGGATTAGCATGCTAGCTATTTATGTCTAACATACCCGCATAATGTCTTATTTTTCTTCGTCAATGACTTGTGCTAGTAACCTGCATGTCTCATAAGTTAACCATTGCAAAACCAAGTTATACATACCTCGTAAATGGATCTTCTATGAGATCCATGACAATGGATGAATCTTTGTCCTCATGTTATCATGATCATATGTTCTTGGACCAGAACATTATTTGTCTTTCTTGGTGTACCTTTCATGTTAGTAGACAACATAAACCTCATACAACACCATAATTCATTAGTACAATCATAAGTGTTAATACCCTAATCAATGAATATTTTCTATCGTGCATTCATAATTTTATTAAGGTGATATGACAAGTCTAAAATCAAGATTGTACTAACCGTAATAACATGAAGACAAACATACCATAAACTTAATCATGAACAAATCTCAAAACATACCTCGATGAGTCATACCTGTCGAGATCGCTTGTAATCTTCTTATGTAAGGCCTTAGCCTCATCTCCCTCTGAAACAGGAACTTCTTCACCTATGTAGGTGACCAATCCATCTTCTTCTAGGATTAACCCAATCCACTTGATGTGCAAGAACTGGACCTAGAACTGGATATGGGTTTGTCAGAGAAACCCCAAAAATTCAAACTTTCAATTTCAAACTTCCGAAAGGATATAAATATGCGCCTTGATGAGCTGATCAAATTGGTATATTCATAATTTGAAAACTGCAAAGTTTCACTCCTCAATTTTGCCTTTGAAACTTCCGGATTCACTGGACGTGACCCTGAACTGGGGTTTGATGAATCCCACTCTTTTTCCCAATCAAAAGGTTTGATCCAAAGCTCTAAGCTTCTATTTTTCTGAGGAGCTTCCAGCCGTGGTCTCAGATTTCAAAAATTCCCATTTTTACAGAAGCCCTAATTTTCCACTTTCCTGATCAAAGTCCCGAACTAGGGTCTGATCAAGCTCGGCCTTCTGCCCAACCAAAAATTCTGATTTTGGTCTCTAAATTTTTATTTTGATGAGTAGCATTCAGCCGTGGTCTCCGATTACAAAAATTTCAACTTTCTCCAGAGCCCTAAATTCCGGAAGCCATGAATGAAGGTACCAAAAAATAATTCTGTTTTGACAGAAATATGTACCTGATTGTTTCTGGTGTAACTCCAAAATTTTTGATCCACAGGGTCTAAAAAATGTTTCCTGAGATATCCTGACCTGTTACCTTTCCATCCTGATAGGTCTGACCTCAATTGGATTCTCTGAGAGAGAGTTATGCCAAATGTCGCAACGTGACCTGTTTTGGGATAAAACAGAAGAGCGAACTTGTACGGCGTGCCACGTGTCACTGTTTGAACTTCGGCCTCTAAAAAAGTTTTCTGAGATAGCTCGTCCTGTTATATTTCCATCCTGACAGGTCTGACCTCAATTGGATTTTCTGAGAGAGAGTTATGCCAAGTGTCGCAACGTGACCTGTTTATGGGATAAAACAGTAGAGCGAACTTGTACGGCATTCCACGTGTCACGGGTTCAACTTCGGCCTCTGAAAAAGTTTTTGGAGATAGTACAGACTGTGTACTACCTGTCACTTTTTACGAAATGTCATTTGGAGCTTCCTAGCCCAAGTTATGACCTTTTTCCCAAAGTCACCTGATTTTGACTCAGATCTGGAAGACGCAGAAACCCTATATTGCACAGATCATAAATCACAAAGTACAACGAATTAGAGGTTGTCCTTTGGACACAAGGTACCTGGAGATCTTAGCTTCGGCCTGTAACAATTTCAGATCCGAAAACTTCTCCAAAACGGATTTATAGAGAAAGTTCTACGATGACTGGTTTTTGCTATATCAAGCCCTAGCATCGTAAGTGCAACAAGTGTCATACATGCCATATCATGCCTTCTTTCAGGCTAGCTCTGATACCATGTTAAATTTTCAGAATTTACTTCAATCTGATCTAGGATCTTAACTGAGAGAACAACATGTACAGCATATCTACAGCATATCAATCATGGAGACAATAATGCAAGCACACAAGAGACACAAAGATTTACTTGGGGAAAACCATAAAGGTGAAAAACCCCAATAACTTCCTCAGAGATAGATAGAGCAATGATACAACCAACCAAGAGAGATAGCCATAACCTAGCAGCAGATCCTCCTCCTCCATAAGTGTGCCACTCCTCCTTGAGTGCATGTGTGAGAAGTGAGTGAGTAAATAGAGTGCCTCCCGCACTCTATTTATACTTGACTCGACTTGCCTTTTTACCTAACTCATGTAGGCTCGAACTTAACCACATAACATAATGCTGACTGGGCCGACCCCCAATAGGGTGGTCTAATAACCCTTTGACCCACATGGACGACCCCCAATAGGGTGGTCTAATAACCCTTTTGACCCACATGACTTATACAGGGCCGACCCCAAACAAGGTGGTCTAATAACCCATCAAGTATAAGTTACGACACCTACAATATAAATGACGACACTTCCTTATAGAGGAATAATACCATCTCTATAGGAATACAATATACATATATGTGAAATACATTCCGAAGTTACATATACATCAACAAGAATGAAGTTGTAGCCTTCTCATCTTCAGTTTTGGGGAGTTATTTTTAGAAATTGATCTGGGTAATTATCAATCTGAAACTATTAGCCATGAATCAGATAAACAGTCCAATCTCCTTCAGTTTTCTTGGACTGATGATATCGATTGTAACATAGTTAGCTTAGTCACTAACTTAGATCATAGAGATACTAACTTAGTTAAATCAAACAATGTTTTTTGGACTTTATACTTTGATGGTTCCAAGACTCTGGAAGGATCCGGAGCTGGTTGTATTCTAGTGGATCCTGAAAGTAATAAGTACTTCTTGTCCTGTAGATTAGAATTTGATTGTACTAATAACACTGTTGAATATGAAGCTTTAGTCCACGGATTGAAGAAATCCATCGGTTTAAATGTTAAGTACCTCAAAGTTTTTGGTGACTCAGATATAGTTGTAAGACAAGTGAGAGATACCATTCACTGTCTTTCACTTCATTTGAAAGGTTATCAAGCTGAGGTATGGGATTTAATTACACATTTTGATGCTTTCAATATAAAATTTGTTCCTAGACTGCAAAATGATGCGACTGATTTATTAGCAACTTCCGCTTCCAGATTGGTGCCGACTAATAACAAATGTTCAATTGAACTGGTTTTCAGGCCTTCTGTCCCAGACAATATCACAAATTTCAGAGTTTTCGATGATGATGATCAGATTATCAGTTTTCTAACAAATGAAGACATGTTCCAAGAAGCTGTGATAGACGAAGAAGAGCATGATGCTGTTTTACAAAATAAATATGCAGCTAAAGGAAATTTCATCCCCAAAGGGGTGAGGTCACTTGAAATGTTGTTTGATCTACAAAGCAAGTTCAAAAGGCCAGCAAATACTAAAACCAATAGCTCATCGATGCAACACGAATTGGTAAATCTGGGCACCGAAGCTGAACCAAAATTTGTTAACCTTGGTAAATGTTGTTCATCGAGAGAAAGAGATAAGTTCATCAAGCTCTTTCGACAAAATAAGGATGTTTTTGCATGGACTTATGAATATCTAAAAACATATGACACCCGCATTATTCAGCATATCATACCAATGAAGGCAGGCATCAAGCCATTTCAACAGCAATTGAGGAGGATGCACCCTACTCTCGAACCTCTGATTCAAAAGGAATTGAAGAAGTTACTTGATGCTAAGATAATATTTAAGGTCTGGAATTCTGAGTGGGTTGCTAACCTTGTTCCCGTAAGAAATAAGTCAGGAGAGATAAGATTATGTGTTGACTTCAGAAATCTGAATAGAGCTTCAGATAAAGAAAACTATCCCATCCCTTTAATGGAACAAATTCTCCAGATGGTATCAAGATCAAAACTCTTTTCCCTTCTTGATGGTTTCTCTGGTTACAATCAAGTATTAGTAGCTGAAGAAGACTGTCTTAAAACTACTTTCTGCACCAAGTGGGGAACTTTCGCTTACTGAAGAATGCCATTTGACCTAATAAACGCAGGAGACACGTTCTAGAGAGCAATGGACACCGCCTTCCGAGGATTGGGAGATCATTGTGTTGTTGTCTATCTAGATGACGTGACAGTTTTTTCAAAGAAAAGAGAAGACCATGTTGTTCACTTAAAACAAATTTTCGATCGCTGCCGAAAATATGGTATCTCTTTAAACCCCAAGAAGAGTGTGTTTGTTGTTATTGAAGGTAAACTGCTGGGTCATATCATTTCAAAAAAGGGAATTTCAATAGATCAAGAGAGAGTGCAAGTTATCAATAAAATTCCCATGCCCCATAACAAAAAATCCATGCAGTCATTTATGGGCACTATCAATTTTGTCCGAATATTTGTCCTTGATTTTGCTCAGACTGTTAAACCTTTGCAGCAAATAGTCAAGCAGAGCACATAGTTCAAATGGATAGACTTAGAAAAGGATGCATTCAGAGATATTAAAGCAGCCATAGCTAATGCTCCTTCCTTAAGAATCCCAGATTTTGACAAATATTTTATCTTGTATACTTTTGCCTCAGATGACTCTCTCGCAGCTGTGCTCACGCAAAAGATAGAATTAGGAGACGAATACCCAATCCCGTTTATGAGCACTGGTCTGCAAGGTGTTGAGATGAACTATCCTGTTGTCGGAAAAAAAGTGTATGCCGTGTTCAAAGCAGTAAAACAGTTCAGACCATATATTCTTAAGAACAGAACCAAAGTTATAGTTCTCCACCTAGTTGTCAAATCCCTTTTCGTTCAAAAGGAGTTGGAAGAAAGAAGGGGAAATTGGGTCATAGCTCTTCAAGAATATGACTTAGAATTTAAACTGTCCACCATCATCAAAGGGCAAGGCCTAAGTAAATTACTTACTGAACATACACTTGATGAAGAGCAGGATTGGAAGAATGAAGCCGAGTTGAATTTAGTCGAAGTATGTCCCATTTTCACAGCTCCTGAATCATGGTATAGGGATTTAGTGCATTACTTGCAACAAGGGTACCTACTAGAACACTGGATTTCTAAACAAAGAAGGGCCCTCCATTTGAAGTCAGTAGCTTATCAGATCATTAACGAAATACTTTTCAGAAAAAATTATAATGGATTTTTTCTCAGATGCCTAGAGAAGGAGGATGTAGGTAAAGTCGTCAAGGAGTTACACGATGGCCCTGCTGGGGGACATTATTTAGGGGAGACAACAACTCACAAAATACTGAGAGCTCTCTATTACTGGCCCACTTTATTCTAGGATTCCCATACTTATGCACGGAACTGTGACGTATGTTAAAGGAGCGCTGGAAAATTACCTAAGGCAATAGGACCCTTACAGCCGGTTATCATCACAGAACCTTTTGAACAGTGGGGTATAGATGTCACTGGAGAGATAAAGCCAAATTCTTCTTTGCAACATCGATACATCCTAACAGCCACCGACTATTTCACTAGATGGACAGAGGCTGCCCCATTGCGCAAGATCAATGAAGATGCAGTCATCAGTTTCTTAAAAGAGAACATCATAACTGGGTTTGGGGTTCCAATTTCCCTAGTATTTGATAATGCCACTTATTTCTCGTCTTTTAAAATAAATGAATTTGTTTATGAAAGGGGAATTAAATTGCATTATTCGGCCAATTACTACCCCTAGGGAAATGGACTAGCTGAATCTTCAAACAAAAACCTCATCTGAATTCTCAAGAAGACTGTGATTTAAAATAAACGAAGCTAGCATATAGCTCTCCCAAATTCCTTATGGGAAGATAGGGTGATTCCAAAGAATGCATTAGGGGTTTCCCCTTACACCCTTGTTTATGGAAAGGAAGCCATCCTCCCTCCCAACATCTTACTTCCATCCTTGCAATTGTCCCAAGCCTCCCGAGGGTCTGGTAGTCAGGTTTTACAATCTGGGATTGACACCCTGCTTCAACTTGAAGAAGCTCGACAGAAAGCCAAGAACTGAGTCCACCAACACCAAGATATAGTCAAAAGATGGTTCGATAAAAGGAAGTCCAGTAAAAGAAGTTTTGAAGTAGGAGATTTAGTTCTGAAATGGGACCATCATCATGAAGGAAAGGGAATGCACATGAAATTCCAACACTTATGGGTAGGCCCTTACAAAATTTCTGCAAAGCTTGACCCATCCACTTACAAGCTAACAGAACTCCGGGGAGAGGAAGTAACCCTTCCCCTCAACAGCCTCACCTTGAAACAATACTTTGCATAGTCTCGTTGAGGTTTTCTGTACATAAATAAAAGGTTTCTTTGTTTCTTTGATTTCCTTGCTAATATTTGTTTTGCTTTGTTTTGTAGTTAGGTTTGTCAGTACCATTTACTTTGTATGAACTTTCTCATTTTCTAGGCTAATAAAACCCAGCTCAACCCCTGGCTTAGCGGTAGTACATAACTCTCGGAAAAATTGAAATCTTGAAGGAAGAATCTCATTTGTAAAGAAAAGTAGGCTCTGTGACTTTGCTTCCACTGATTAGTCTTCGAAAATGGGGAGATACTTTTCTGTTTGGTAAAAATAACCCCAGTTAAATGACTAATGATCCAATATTTCTCTCTCACTATCTTAAGGCTCCACTCATTCTAACATTAATTCATGTCTCAAGGTTTCCTTGCTATTATGGAACCACGGAAAGGAAACATGCTTAACAGAGGTATGGTATTTAAAATAATCCCATGCTACAAAGAAAATCCTAAAGGCATATATCAAAGGGTCTGATTTCCAGACATTCTCGCCTCAATCAAAGCATGGCTAAGATAAAAGAAAAATGTTCAAATCTAGAAAGTTGTTCAAATTAGCTCAGCTCAAGCAAAGTTCTTCTCCGTCCGTGAAGCTTTATAAATCAAATAAATTCTCTCGCTCACACAAAAGGACATTATGGATTGAAGAACCAAAATCAAAGATTGGAATTTTAAGGAAACTATTTCTTGAAGGCTCAAATAGCAAAAGTTGTCAAATTCATGAACATCCAAAAGGATGTAGATAGCATGGGAACGAGGAACAAATGAATATCTCTGTGAAGTACTGTTACGATCCTGTGGATTCCTCTTTTAGTTAAATCACCATAAAGACAGTCCTAAAAGAATTAACTCCATACTTCGGCCTTGAGAGAGTTTGGAAGAAATATAAGTCTTAGCCCCCTTTCTCCCAAAACACCAATATGATTAAGAGATCACCCCATTCTTAAAAGTTGAATTGTGAGGCATTTTGTTGCGCATGAAGCTATCAATTTAGATGTCATTCTGAGTCATGATGGGATTTTGTTTTAGAGATCTGTGTTCTCTAGTGAATCGCCAATTGTTGTTGCTACAACATCCGTCCCCAAAATTTTAAAGATATTTGGGGCCCCTCCTTCTACACATTTTGTAACAAGTGTTTTCCTTGTCTTTAAGATTTTTTTTTCTCTCTAACTTGGCAAAATTTTCAACACTTGCTTCCCAAAAGTTTTCTCAATTATTTTTTCTAAGGCAAAGTCACATTTTCTCTTCAGCACAATTTTTAGCCTTAACTCATTCGCTTTAGCGCAAATGTTGAGCATAACTTGGCCGCCCTTTGGCGCAATCGCTAATGCTAAATATTCCGCTTGGCGTAAATGTTAACCATAAGTGTGCCGCCCTTTAGCACAATTGCTAACTATAAGTCTGCCGCTTGGCGCATTATTAACCATAGGTCTTCCGCTTGGCGCATACATTGACTATAAGTCGGCCGTCCCGTTTTCAAATCTTAGGCCTTTTACCATTTGGCGCACAATTTTTAAATGTAAATCGGCCACCCTTTTAGCGCGAATTGCAACCATATCTCGACCGCCATTGGCGCCAAACCTATCCTTAGATGAGCATTGACGCAAAATCCCTTAAGTATTTTCCATGACTCGTTGGCGCGGTTCCTGTTAGTGCACATTTTGTGACAAAAACTTGCGGCAAAGGCGCAAGGCTTACCCATATAGCTCCCGCCTCCATATATGCGCCTCGTCTTCCCTCAAAGTCTAATGCTGGTGCAACTCTATCAGCGATGGTTTTAATGTCATGATCGCCACTTGGGAACAGGACTTAACGTTTAACTCGCCGCTTAGCGCAAAACTTAAAGTTTCGCTTGCCGCTTAGCACATAACTTAAAGTTATGGTCGTCAACTAGCGCAGAGTTTAACCTTGTGTTCGCTGCTTGGCGCGAAGATCTTTTTTAGTTTGTGTGCGCCCATGGAGTTGGTTGGGCCATCAATAGGGCCATGTGCCGTTTTAATTGCGGAAGGTCTCGAGCCCCGTGCTCATTCAATATGCCAACCCTGATCCTTACCATCATTCCAAGAATAATGAAACCAAAGTGGCTCGTATAGATTGTTGGAATTTGCGTCTAGTATTTCTCATGATTTTCAATTGTGAAATGGTAGCTGCAATTGTGAATTAGTTGATTATTTTGTTAAAAAAACTTCCATATTATGAAAGTGGCATATTCTGAATTTTTCATAACTGATTTGATAATGCTTGAAGGCTATCTAGTTAAAACCAACTCTGTCATATTTTCTTTCACAGATATATCAGTTCATTGGCCAGCCCGCTGTGCATATCTACTTTCTGGAAGCAATTGATCAAGAAGCAACACAAGTCAAATCAGATTTGCGCAAGCATGAGATTGCAGCAAAAGCAACAATATCTGTTCAGAGCAAAATTATCTTGAAAGAGCTCAGTCAATGGGTCACCCATATCCAAAGTGTAGATGACCAAGCATCCACAAGCGAGCCAGTTGGTGGGGACGAGTCAACGAGTCAGCAAAAGGAAGCCAAATAAAATAGATAAACCATCAGGATTCTTATTTGTCTTAATGTGAGAAAAGGATGAATTTCCTTTATTGTATAAATGCTTTAGAAGACAAATGGCTCTGATTTTGTCTTATATGGAAGGCTCTCCACGAATTTGTGGGTTTTGTAACTATGCACTAAAGGACAAATTAGAAGGTTCTAGAGTTTAGGGCACACCTGTCAGCTCAGGCAGCAATTTGTAAATTTATAAATAGAAGAATAAAAGAGGAATAGAAGACTTTTTGCAGGTGAAAGAAATTTTCTAGTTGGTACGTGAATTACTTTGCTACTTGCTCCAAGAACTGGATTTTTCCTAATGAAAGCCTGGAGAGGACGTTTTTGCTCGGAAATGTGTGCTAAATGTTTGTTGGACTATTCCTGTAGCATTCGTATATTACTATAAGATCTTTCTTTACTATTATGAATTATTTCTGTGTGATGAATGATCTTTCTATTTTCCTGTACAATGATGTCTCTCTTAAATGAGTAATGGAATGTATTATGTGAATTAAATCTATCTTTAATATCTGTTGTTTTATGCTGAGATTGCATCTTTATGATTTAATGGCTATCTGTATGATCTTTAGATGTTTCTTTCAGCGTATTGCTCATATTTACAGTTTTCTCCTTGCAATGATAGATTAGATTTGCTTACACCATTTTAGGTTAATTTAGATTAGTTACTTGCATTTAGCTTAGGGAACTTGCATTTCATCTTAAAATAAAATACATAAACGGTGGATCGGGCCGCAACTAGTGTAAATAACAAGAATCTTTAAATCTTACGGTAGCTGGAACCGTTAACCGGACGGATTCCCCACACCAAATGATGAGCGATCTAATTGGGATCGCTTACCGAGGAGAATCCCTTTCTGCTTGATGCTGCGATTTCCAAGGCATCAATAGAGTTAGAGGCTCCTTCCGATGGATTAGACTTCTCATTCTGCATGGATTCAAATCAATTCTTTGCTTTAGCATTCACACCTTTTGACTCTCCATCCATAAGAGCTTGATTTTTGGAGGCCTTCAAGGAACCCATTTGAATCAATTTGTATTGTACTTGGATGAGAGATTCAATGAATGCATCTAAATAAGAAATTTTCGAGTTGGGGATTGAAAATATTCTTGAATGGAAGGTAGAAAAAAAATTGAAAACTCCAGACCAAGCTTGCTTAGAATGGATAGCACCAGTTGCTCATCATTCTTCTCAATGCCACATTGTTTGCATTTGCATGACCAAGGATTTTAATTTAGAGAAGAATTGTTGTATGATTTTGAAAGTGTTGGGTTGAAGAGAAATTAACTCATTCTACAGAATATGGCCCCCTGGCTCATTTTGCTTGCCGAAGAGGGTATCAAGATTCAACCAAACCTCTCTTGGATTCTTCAATCCATCAATATGGAAGAGAAAATATCTGGAAATATGAAGACACATGAAGACAAATGCTTCATCTAATATGTTTAAATACTTGGCGTTCTCAACAACTGCTTGAGGTTCGACCTCCTTTCCCATTGTGACCCTGTGAAGAATCTTGTTGCGCAATACCATTTTCATATCATCTGTCCAATCAAGATAATTTAAGGGTGTTAGGATCCTCAGAGACAGAGGAACACTCGAATTCTCCATGTGAAACTACTAGAGCGAATACAAAACTGAAACTGCTGCTACTGTTGCACTGAAAAACCTTCAATATCTTGCAAAAAAATCTTAATTTTGGAGATAAAATACTACTGAGCACTGCTTTAGGACAATAAGCAGTTTTATCCGAATCCTTCACACATGGCTAAACCTCAAAGGATTTCTCCATTGAATTCAATGCAATGACAACAAGATTTGCTATGGAAATCCAAAGGCTTTTGGTGCACTACTAAAAGAAGATGCTCAACCTATGCTCTCTAAGCTCTAATTCCATGTGAAATTCTAAATCACAATAGATCATAGAGCTGAGAATACCTCACAATGAAAGAATGAGCAGAAAAGGTGAATTACAGTGACAATTGCAGTGAAAAGAGCAGTAAAATTAATCATGCATTGGAACTCATATGGAAGCAAAAATGTGTAACATTATCCATTAATCAATAGAGTCCACAAATATGTCACAATAGAGAGAATTCAAATATCCTAGGAGAATTCGAGTCTTAGTTTGTCTTGCATAGGAATTGTCACCACGGGAATGCTCCTAAAGACCCAAACTCAACTCAACTCAACCAAAACTCAATTAACTGAAGCTACTATCAGTTAACTGACCAAGAAGAGCATATTAGTGAGTTTTTCATGCAAATCACTTAGAAAAGGGTGCATTATATCACAAACAGTGGCAATCATAGCACAAACCCTCCACAAGAATCACCTAACTTAGGTGGACTAAACTAGATCACTGGGTTGGCTCCTAAAATGTAGGGAACTGACTCTAGTGGTCCTAAAACGATGCATGCAGGGCACATTAGGTGGATAATGGGTCCTAGATGACATATGCACACTACTAGGGGTCAAATGACATCATCACATACTAGGAAAAATAAAATAATGCTAAGTAGGACAAGGATGAAGTATTAATTATCCTAACACGAGGGGTTCCCGAATTGCATTTTAGGGAGAAGTCTGTGGTGAGGATTCATAAAGAAGAAAAAAGTATAGAGCCTGAAAATTGTTTTGGCCATAACAAGAGAATATTAGCTTGGAATTTGATGAAACCTGAAGCGTTCAGACACTATTAATGAATGCCACAAAAACACCAGTGAGAGGCTTGAGCCCATTCTGCTCCGATTTGGTATAAATTTCAAAATATCAACTTTTAAAGATCAATTTCTGCATTCATCTCCTCTATAGGAAAATAATGCAGTGTGTTGGTCATATTATGCACTAGCTCCCTGATGTAGTGTATGTGAACCTCAGTCTGCCATCTTGGATCATGGCAAGTATCTGTGAAGGATTTTGGATCAGACCCCATCATCATGTAGCACATCTCTGAGAGAAGTGGATATGTATGACATAGTGCAAGGTTTGCAACTTGATACTGAGATCTAGTTCTCCTAATGTTAGATGGATCCCCAGCTACGATCCCAGTAGCTTCAAGGAGTTTGTGAGCCCATTTTGGCCTTGGCCATGGATTGGGAGTAGGTGCTGGTTCTGGATCTAGATCTGCATGATATTCATTCTCAACATCAAGATCTGATTCAACTTGGTTCTCATCATAAGAGACATCATCCTAATATTCATTAGGTGCAAATGGAGTAGGCATATCAGATCTACCTTGGTCTTCAACTGGCCGTAGATCTTGTAATGGATCTTCATCGAACCTGACACTTATTTCAATTAAGAATCTTTTGGTTGCAATTTTCATCATCTTGTATGCTTTTGCATCTGCTGCATATCCTAGCAGAATTCATTCGCTACTTTGGGGTTGAATGGATTTTCTTTTGTCAGATGGGATTCTAGCCCATGCCTTGGATCCAAAAACTCTCAGATGAGAGACATCAAGTTTTTTCCCTTCATTGCTTCAAATGGAGTGACCCCATCCACATATTTGTGGGGTACCCTATTCTGAATGTATGTATAACAGTTCATGGATTTTTTCCAGAGATATGGTGACAAATCCCTTGCTTCAAGCAAGCAGGTAGCCATCTCTTTCAATGACCCATTCTTCCTCTAAGCTACACCATTTTGTTTTTATGTGTATGGGACAGAATGTTGTATTTGGATGCCGTCATAAGCACACAAATAATACAACTCCCTCTTCATGTACTCTCCTCCATTGTTTTATCTGAGTGCTTTGATCTTCTTGCCAACATTGTTCTCAACTAAGGCCTTGAAAACTTTGAAAGTTTCTAATGCCTCATACTTCTACTTGAGAAAGTAGATCCAACAGAACCTAGAGTAATCATCTATGAAGGTCATAAGGTATCTGGATCCATTTATAGAAGCTATGGCCATGGGTCCTGAGACATCACTGTGTATTAGATCAAGTGTGGAGGAATCTCTCCTTGCCTTCCAAACATCATACTTTTGCTCTGGATGCTTCCTTACCAAGCAACCTTTGCATATCCCTTAATAGAAATTTATGTCAAGAAATCCTTCAACCATTTCTTCCTTGTGCAACTGTTGCAAGTACTTGAATTTTAGGTCTCCGAATATTTCATTCCAGAGTTTGCTTGTCTCATTTGCATGAGTCAAGAGACCATTTTGATGTGAATATGGAAAAAAAATGTGAGAACTCATATGCCTTTGAGTCATGGTTTGCAACAAATTTAGCTATTAGCTTCCGAGATGATATCTCTATAATCTCAACTATGTCAGGTCCAAAAAAACTTTATTCAGTGAACCAATGTGTGTCATATGCTAAACAGACAACAAGTTTGTTTCCAAAGAAGGAACATACAGAACATTACTGACCTTTCCATGATCCAGTTTTATTGTGCCTTTCCCTTCAATAGAGATCTGAGAATCATCTCCCATTTGAATACTAGGACCATCGGTAATATCTAGAGAAGAAAATGATTATTTGGAGGCAACCATTTGGTTGGAGGCCAGAATCAATGAGGAAGGATTGTGATTGTGAGAATCCAGACTTCAATGCATGGCATCTCTCATGATCATATGTCTCACTTCTAGAATCAGTATTCCTTGCACCTTCTGGGAGGGAAATGTTGTGTTGTTCAAGGAGTTTGGTCATTTTATCTATCTTCTTCTTCATGCAAGATCTCTCTAGGTGGTTTCCTTTCTTGCAATAGGAACACTTGGTCTTCTCAAACCCCTTATGCTTAACCTTCTTGGAGTTGGAGGCTCCTTCCGATGGATTAGACTTCTCCTTCTGCTTGGATTCAAATTGCTTCTTTTCTTTCGCATTCACACTTTTTGACTCTCCATCCATAAGAGCTTGATTTTTGGAGGCCTTCAAGGCATCCATTTGAATCAATTTGTATTGTACTTGGATGAGAGATTCAATGAATGCATCTAAATAAGAACCTTTCGAGTTGGGGATTGAAAATATACTTGAATGGAAGGTAGAAACAAAAATTGAAAACTCCATACCAAGCTTGCTTAGAATGGATAGCACCAGTTGCTCATCCTTCTTCTCAATGCCACATTGTTTGCATTGCATGACCAAGGATTTGAATTTAGAGAAGAAATGTTGTATGGTTTCGAAACTATTGGGTTGAAGAGAAATTAACTCATTCTCCAAAATATGGCCCCATGTCTCATCTTGCTTGCCGAAGAGGGTATCAAGATTCAACCAAACCTCTCTTGGAGTCTTCAATCCATCAATGTGGAAGAGAAAATATCTAGAAATATGAATACACACGAAGCCAAATGCTTCATGTAATATGTTTAGATACTTGGCCTTCTCAACAGCTGCTTGAGGTTCGACCTCCTTGCCCATTGTGCCCTTGTGAAGAATATTGTTACGCAATACCATTTTCATATCATTCTTCCAATCAAGATAATTTAAGGGTGTCAGGATCCTCAGAGACAGAGGAACACTCGAATTATCCATGTGAAACTACTGCCACTGTTGCATTGAAAAACCTACAATGTCCTGCAAAAAACTCTTAATTTTGGAGATAAAATACTACTGAGCACTGCTTTAGGACAATAGGCACTTTTATTCGGATCCTTCACACCTAGTTAAACCTCAAAGGATTTCTCCATTGAATTCAATGCAATGGCAATAAGATTTGCTATGGAAATCCAAAGGCTTCTGGTGCACTACTGAAAGAAGCTGCTCAACCTACGCTCTATATGCTTTGTGTTGGTTCCCTATTTTTCCTATTCAGTATAATGTTTTCTAGCTTAAAGTCTTAATGGAATCAAATAATAATCAGTTTTGTTGTGTCTTTTGGAAGTCAACACTGCTAAGCTATGGTAAGTGATTTTTAATTACTTGTTTGTCATTTTGCCTTATTTTATGCAAATGATTGGGTCTTTAGGTTTCATTTAATGATAGGTTAGTAATAATTTTTGTTTCTCTTCTATGCAGGGTTCTTTTTGCTACCCGACCCCTGTCTCAGCGCTCAAAGGAGGATTTATGCAAAGATTTGGGTATTCGATCTACAATGAGGGCGTTTTTCCTGGATTCATCTCACCTTTTAGATGCTTGTGAGGATTGCTCAGCTGCTATTTTGGGGATGATCTTCGATTAAGGAGCTGTGGTTTTCCTTTTCAGTACTATGTGGATTTCAGGGGATTTGAGCTCCCATCTTTGGCTCAGACATGCCGAGATAGCTGTAGGGAAACCCTAAGTAAGGGGAGGAGAAGACTGTAAAAAACTTCATTTCATCAATAAGATTCAGTGCTTGTTTTTATCAAATCTGTGATTTAAGATTGTTAGGGGTTGAGGGCAGGGCCCACCTTCAACACCAAATTGTGGTATTTCAGTATTGTGTATTTTGCAGTAGCAGTGTAGCGTTTTTATCATTTTACATTGCTTTCCAGAATGTTAATGGATTTGCTCATCGATGGATTGAAATAGAATGCGTGACTGCTTACTATTAGTTAATATCATTTGTAGTTGATTTAGCTTGTTAAATATATTTTAGGAACAGTTTGTATCTAAGACTCTCTCTGGTTTTTAGCGCGAATTGTTGTTTAAGATTATGGTATGCATAAATCGTGTGATGGATTTGATTTAGGTTATTGTAGACTCGATTTCATGAAGGGTTATAAGTAGATTTTACATTTTCCACATTACCAGCATATAGCGATATAATGATAGCTACAGGATTGGTTCGGACTCTTCATATTCATAGGACTGTAGAATAAATTAAGGAATGGCGTGGGTTTAGATATTCCCTTTGATTTCCAGTGGGTGGACGTAGAGTAGATTCCTACAAGTTATTAAGTAATTTCATTGGCATTTTGATCTAGCGCAGAGCATAAACTTGTGAATGATTTGTATATAAAATCTTCTTTGATTTTTAGTGTGAGTGGCCACAGTAATGATGAGATGTGTGATAGTTTGGATTGGATTTATCATAGAATTGATTTAGTAGGATTGAGGAATGGTGTGTATCAAAATCCCCTTTCGATTTCCAGTATGAATTGTAATGTTGTCAAACTAGTGATGAGCTTGATTTCAGTTACTGAGGAATTGACTTGCTGAAGAGAACAGAGTGCATTTCATATTGCCTCTTACTATTAATGTTAGAACATAGCTCCATTTCTTTCGACCTTTGAGCTCGCAAAACTGTAGGATAGATTTGCATTTGCAGTATGTGGATTTAACAAAGATTGCAGTAGTATAGGGTTTGGATATATTGGTTTATCAAATATTTAGGGTTTGTTAATAACTAAATAGGAGTTGATATTTGGCATTGAATGAAGAAAAATTATAGTTTAATAGC
The DNA here is from genome assembly GCA_027924585.1 of Larix kaempferi. Taxonomy (NCBI): domain Eukaryota; kingdom Viridiplantae; phylum Streptophyta; class Pinopsida; order Pinales; family Pinaceae; genus Larix; species Larix kaempferi. Next base: position 16,620,189 of record BSBM01000136.1, read on the forward strand.
GCTATCTTCTAGGGTTGAACCTTAGCTTTATAATATATATATTTTCTGAAACCTTCCTGAACAGTTCTGTTATTCGATGGTGAGCATCTTCTGAAAATTCCAACATTCTGTTATGTGCACTTATATACACAAAAATCAAGAGTAGTACAGCAGCAGTAAACCGACCTGCCTTTGATGGAATGCTTGTGAATAAGTTAACAGGTTTTATCTCAGCAGTGATTCTAGGAGTATTTGTGCGGATTGAAGTATTATACTTGGCAGAGTTACTAAGTGGAACTTAGATATATTGAAATTAATTGAGCATATGTGTTTAGCAGATAATTTTCTTTCCTTAGTAGGTTGATTATTTTGAAAGTAAACTGAAGTTACTATAGCTTAAGATTGCTGTAGAGATTGTCAATTGCTTTAAGAGATTGTTGTAGTTCAAGGATTTGTTTAATTTCTTAGCAGGTTGTTCTACTGTAGTTCAATACTGTTGTGAAGGATTGCTGTAGTTAGTGTTTCTTTAGAAGATCAAGTTTGCTTCAAAAATTACTATAGTTACCTTTGGCTATAAATTGCTGCAGACTAGCATTTCTGTCAGCCAAGCATTAAAACCATCTTGCCTGCACATATAGTGTAGCAGCTCAAAGTTCATGTACCCTGGTTGACAATTAAATTAAGGTGAATTAAGTATCATTAATTTTAACCAACACTTTGATTCCATGTGAAATTCTAAATCATAGTAGATCATAGAGATAAGAATAACTCACAATGAAATAATAAGCAGAAAGGTGAATTACAGTGGCAATTGTAGTGAAAAGAGCGGTAAAATTAATCATACATTGGAACTCATATGGAAGAAGCAATGTGTAACATTATCCATTAATCAGTAGAGTCTACAAATATGTTACAATAGAGAGAATTCAAATATCCTAGGAGAATTCGAGTCTCAGTCTGTCTAGCATAGGAATTGCCACCACGGGAGCATAAGAATTGTCACCACGGGAGTGCTCTTGAAGACCCAAACTCAACTCAACTCAACCAAAACTCAGTTAACTAAAGCTACTGTTAGTTAAATGACCAAGAAGAGCGCATTAGTGAGTTTGTCATGCAAGTCACTCATAAAAGGGTGCATTATATCACAAACAGTGGCAATTGGAGCACAACCCCTCCACAAAAATCAGCTAACTCAGGTGGACTAAACTAGATCACTGGGTTGGATCCTAAAATGTAGGGAACAGACTCTGGTGGTCGTAAAATGATGCATGCAGGGTGCATTAGGTCGATACTGGGTCCTAGATGACATATGCACACTACTAGGGGTCAAATGACATCATCAAATACTAGGAAAAATAAAATAATGCTAAGTAGGACAAGGATGAAGTATTAATTATCCTAACACGAGGGGTTCCCAAATTGCATTTTAGGGAGAAGTCTGTGGTGAGGATTCATAAAAAGGAAAAAAGTATAGAGCCTGAAAATTGTTTTGGCCATAACAGGAGAATATTAGCTTGGAATTTGATGAAACCTGAAGCATTCAGACATTATTAATGAATGCCACAAAAACACCAGTGAGAAGCTTGAGCCCATTTTGCTCCAATTTGGCATAAATTTCAAAATATCGACTTTTAAAGATCAATGTCTAGAAACCTAATGGGGGGCCGATTTGGGTCTAAATTGTTAGGATACATTCATATACTAGGTATGCAACTAACTATGGAATATTGGAGCCAAATTCCAAAAGGCGTGATAGCGGGGTACGAAAGAAGGTCAAAATTCACTATTTTGGAGCACTTTGGGGGGATTTTGGAAAAATTGCAAGAGGTAAAGGTGACCGTAGATGTCAAAACCAGAAAAATATTTGAACTTGACATTTTACCTACTCATCTATATAGAAAAATTTATTTAGACAAAGTTTTTCTAGAAATTCTTAGTTTATGAGATAGCCATTTTTGGTAAAAATTCTGGGTCTAGGAAAAAGTCCAAAACTTAAAAGTAGTCAAACCTATAATTTTATAGAGGTTGATTGTAGTATCGGATCAGAGATACGAAAGTTTCCAAGTAATCCTTGTTATATGTGCTAACAGTCCCTGATAGAAAATTTATTTTATTTCTTTCTATATTTTCTTTTGCAGGTGGTTGAAGTTTGTCTCCGAAATTAATTGCACCTGTAAAAATTGTGCATAATTGGGAAGAATTAATATTTTTGGGAGGATGTAACTTTCATCTCTGAGATCTTAATGAATCATGAGAATAGGATTTGGAAATCTTATTCATAGTGGAATAGAGGTGCATAGTCATAATCTTGATGATAAATTCAGTTGTGTTAGAGATCGGAATGTAAAGTTAGTCACAGCAGATCTAATGAACAAATAAATCAGTCACAACAGATGAATAAGAAGATATGGTGCAAAACTGTGCAAAACATGCAGCAGTTCTCTCTATCCCAGAAAGGGTGAATGAATTACAATACAAACTGTTACAATGAACAGAGCAATTCGAATTGCCTAAGGAGGTCATTCGAATCACTGAATGGAGTAGCTTGACTCAATCTAGGAGTCCTCATCAATCATCGGTGTTGCTCATCAATCACAACAACCAGTCATCCAGGTGTCAAGCTGAGTCTAACTGATCATAATAAATGTAACTGAAGTGTGTAGCACTGATATAGGATCTGGAGGCTCAGTGGGGGCGCATGGGAGGCTAACTGGAGTCAGAGCAAGTCACCTAATCGAACTGGAGGTCAATCGGAGGTGAAACAGTCAGTCAGGAGTGAAATCGGAGTGAAATCAATCAGAATCGGAGCTAACTGAATGTAACTGGAGTGAATCTGCAGTGGTAGGTGAACAAGTGCGCCCTTCTCTGTCAGTAGGTGAGAAGAGGGCGCCTTTCAGCTAAGGAGGGCTAAAACTCTGTGGAAAGTGGCTCCCGGGTGCTAGAAGAAGGTGGATAAGGTGCTGGAGGCATCAAACTGGTGACTGGACTGCATATCCTGAAATAGATCATGCAAGATCCTGAAGTAGATATGTATCCCGAAATAGATGATCCTGAAATAGATATGTATCCCAAAATAGATGATGGATATCCGAACACCCCCCCTCAAGCTAGACTATGATGTGCCAACTAAAATAATGTGGGGCCCTGGTAACTAAGACCAAAGGTCACCCCAATACAATAATCCAAAAAATGCTGAAAAATAAACTAAGTGAGGAAAGAGGGAAAACCCAGTGGGAAGAAAGCCCCCCCTCAAGTCTAAAGCATAATAATGAATCAATCTGTCTCCACCATGATGGAACTCACCCCCAACAGTGAACGGAGGTAAGAGAACTTCTTCTCAGTGAAGCTCTTGGTGAAGATGTCTGCAATTTGCTCATCAGTAGGGAAATATTGCAGAATGATGGTGCGGTCATGCACCAACTGTCGAATGTAATGCATATGAATCTCAATGTGCTTGGTCCTCTGCCGCTGAACTGGATCTGTGGAGATCTTGATAGCACTTTGATTGTCACAAAATAGGTGTTAACACCCAAAAAGTGCTCACTAGCTCATTTACCACATTATATGACTCATTTGTCCATTTTCCTACCATATTTCCATTAAAAATCCCAAAAAACCCATTAAAAAGCCTCCAAAAGGCCTAAAATGCCTCCAAAAGGCCAAAAAACCATCAAAATAGCCTAAAAAAGGCTAAAAAACCCCCTTTTCCTCCAAAAATAGCAAAAATCCCCTAAAAAGGGAATAAAAATATAAAATAATGAGGAAAAGGAGGAAAAAACCCTATACAGCTGCATAAAACCATGTGTTCCCTAAAACCATGGGTCAGCACTCCACCACCAAAAAACTATAAATAGGTGGTGGAGATCCCTTATTCCATATCCACAATCACAAGCACCCTTACTCTGCCAAAATCTCTCTCGAAACCCTAGTTCACCTTCGAACTATTTTCACCTTGAGAGCCACCTTTGGCCCATTCCCAACATTGGAGAAGGAGAAGGAGCATTCTTGAAGCTTGGAGCATCCTCTTGGACACTGCAAAGGGCTTCACCAACCTTGACACTCAAGGTAACATCAATACAAAGTCATTCTTTCATTTTGGTGTTTATGCTTCATGCTTGTATTAGAAATAATTTAAATTTTGGTTTATTGCATAATTAGTTTAATATACTGAACTGCTACTAAGGAGTCCATTCTCCTTAGTAGGTGCTCATTGGCACAAGCTAGGGGTAAAACCCTAGCTACAGTTTTGGCGAGTATGACCCCAGTCACTATGATCCAGCAGCTCATCAGTTCCTTTGGTACCACACTCCGTAGCACTGTTGATTGTTCCGGTGCACCAGTTCTGCAGTTCACACATGATCCGCTCAGCAGTATGTCCCATATTTGTGTCCCCTCTGGACCCTTATGATGTACACAGTGGTCATGTATCTTACAGGTCCCCTTTTTTGGGCCTCACAGTTATATTTATGTATCTTGATACGAGCATGGGTATGCCCGCCTCGTCCATATATTGAGATTATTCCTCAGTCAGTATATGAGGTCATGTATATTTCAGGTCCCCATTTTTTGGACCCCATTGTTGTTATTATGTTATATCCTGATACGAGCATGGGAATGCCCGCCTCGTCCATATGATCCGATGATTCCTCATCCTTTATTGAGGTTATGTACTTTTAGTTCTTGCAGTTGTTCGGGATCGTTGTTCCGGGCTCCAGTTTGTTTTCTTCTCTTCTCTCCACATCCCAGGAAAACCATTCATGACTTATGATGTCCATCGGCCATACGATGAGCTCCTGCCCTCGCACATCAGGGGGCAATCTGTTAACACCCAAAAAGTGCTCACTAGCTCATTTACCACATTATATGACTCATTTGTCCATTTTCCTACCATATTTCCATTAAAAATCCCCAAAAACCCATTAAAAAGCCTCCAAAAGGCCTAAAATGCCTCCAAAAGGCCAAAAAACCATCAAAATAGCCTAAAAAAGGCTAAAAAAACCCCCTTTTCCTCCAAAAATAGCAAAAATCCCCTAAAAAGGGAATAAAAATATAAAATAATGAGGAAAAGGAGGAAAAAACCCTATACAGCTGCATAAAACCATGTGTTCCCTAAAACCATGGGTCAGCACTCCACCACCAAAAAACTATAAATAGGTGGTGGAGATCCCTTATTCCATATCCACAATCACAAGCACCCTTACTCTGCCAAAATCTCTCTCGAAACCCTAGTTCACCTTCGAACTATTTTCACCTTGAGAGCCACCTTTGGCCCATTCCCAACATTGGAGAAGGAGAAGGAGCATTCTTGAAGCTTGGAGCATCCTCTTGGACACTGCAAAGGGCTTCACCAACCTTGACACTCAAGGTAACATCAATACAAAGTCATTCTTTCATTTTGGTGTTTATGCTTCATGCTTGTATTAGAAATAATTTAAATTTTGGTTTATTGCATAATTAGTTTAATATACTGAACTGCTACTAAGGAGTCCATTCTCCTTAGTAGGTGCTCATTGGCACAAGCTAGGGGTAAAACCCTAGCTACAATAGGACAGTCGAAGTAGTGCCACCAAAACCAAACTCGGAAAGAATACCCTGCAACCAAACTGCCTGAATGCAGGCATTGACTGCCCCTCGATACTCTGCCTCTGCTGAAGAAAGTGCAATGGCTGCTTGCTTTTTGCTGGACCAGCAAATAGCACCATGACCAATCATGAAAACATAACCGGAAGTGGACTTCCGATCAATGCTATCACCTGCCCAATCTGAATCAGTAAAACCAATGAAATCTAGCTCAGAATCTGCAGCATAATGTATGCCAAACTGTCTCGTACCTTGCACATACTGCAAGATCCGCTTGGCTGCTCGCCAATGAAGCTCATGTGGCTGATGCATATATCTTGACACGGCACTCACGGCATATGAGATATCAGGCCGTGAATGTGTCAAATAAAGTAGTGAACCAATCAACTGTCGATACATACTGCAATCTGCAAGCGTTGTGGAATCTCCCTCCTCAAGACTGATTCCTGAGAGGAATGGGAACGGGGCTGCCTTACATTCAGCCATATTAAACTTCAATAACAGGTCGGAAGCATATTTTTGCTGAGATATAGTGATCCCATCGAAATTTTGAGCTATCTCCAAGCCCAAAAAGTGACTCAGCAAGCCCAAATCGCTCATGTCAAAAGCTAGATTTAGGGCAGATTTTAGCTTGTTTATTGAAGTAAGTGTGCTACCAGTAATAAGCAGATCATCAACATAAAGTACAATAACCAACAAATTACCTTTAACTCGCTGAAGATAGACATTCGGATCAGATTTGCATCTTTGGAAATTCTGAGAAAGAAGGAAGGAGTCCATCTTTGCGTACCAAGCTCTTGGGGCCTGTTTTAACCCGTACAAAGACTTCTTCAATCTACAAACCAATGATGGATCTGATGTATAACCCTCTGGATGCTGCATATAGACCTCTTCAGCAAGGTCTCCATGTAAAAATGCACTCTTCACATCCATGTGATGCACCTCCCAGTGCTTGGATGCGGCAATAGCTAAAACAAGGCGGATGGAATCCATCTTTGCAACCGGTGCAAAGGTCTCTGTGTAGTCCACTCCTTGGACTTGGGAAAAACCTTTTTCCACCAACCTTGCTTTATATTTGCTGATAGTGCCATCAGCAGCAACTTTAGTACGGTAGACCCATTTACACTTCACTAATTTTCTTCCAGGTGGAAGAGAAACTAGCTCCCATGTATTGTTCTTTTGAAGAGAACTGTACTCTTCATCCATGGCATCTTTCCATCTCGGATCTCGATGGGCTGAATAATATGATTGGGGATCTGAACCAGCCATCAAATAACAAATCTCAGGAAGAAATGGATCAGCAATAGAAAGAGCCATACCTGCCCTTTGAAAGTCTCCTCTTGTTCGTCTCGGATCAGCAGGATTTCCAAGATTCGAACCAGCAGATTGTAGAGTATTTTGGGCCCACTTTGGTAACTGAGGGGGATCTGAATGGTCGGATTCCGAACCTGATATGTCATGATCATCATATGCTGCTACAATATCAGAAATATCAGAACTCATACCTTCATTATCGCTGCTCGAATCTTCTTCTGGTGAAGGCGGTGAATCGGCAGTTTTCTCCTCAACTAGTTGCAATTCTTGAAGCGGTTCTTCAAACTGCACACTGCGCTCTATGAATATCTTTTTAGATCTGATATCCATGAGTTTATATGCTTTTGATTCTTCCCCATATCCTATCAATATGCACTCGATACTTTGTGGATCCAAAGCTCGTCTCTTCTCAGAAGGAATTCTAGCCCATGCAGTAGAGCCAAAAACTCTCAAATTTGACACATCCGGTTTGTGACCAAAGAATGCTTCGAAAGGAGTCATACCTTTCACGGATGAATGTGGAACTCAGTTCTGTATATATGCAGCAACATTGATTGCTTCAGCCCAAAGATTTGCAGCCAAACCTTTTGATTCAATCATGCATGTAGCCATCTCTTTCAGTGACCGGTTTTTCCTTTCCGCTACACCGTTCTGCTGGGGTGTGTAGGGAACTGTATGTTGGATCTTGATTCCGCTTTGGGAACAAAGTTGCAGCAACTCGGACTTGATATATTCCCCACCATTATCAGATCTAAGAGCTTTGATCTTGCTCTCAGTGGTGGTCTCAACAGAAGCCTTAAAATCCTTGAATTTTCCAAGCACTTCTGACTTGTTTTTGAGAAAGAATACCCATGTAAAGCGAGAATAATCATCAATAAATGTCAAAACATACCTTGAACCATTTAATGACATATGGGGCAGCGGACCGCTGATATCAGAATGGATCAATCCCAAAATAGTAGAGGCTCTGCTAGCCTTGCCGCGGTCGAATCTGTGCTCGGGGTGCTTCCCAATAATGCAACCGGTGCATATTCCCTTCGAGGAACGGAGTTGTGGAAGCCCATCAAACATGGATTTATTTGATAGCAGCAGCAAATACTTATAATTTAGATGTCCAAATCTTTCATGCCAAAGCCTACTAACCTCATTACCATGTGTGCGAAGAGCAGTGGGCTTTGCAAGCGGAATAAAGTGCGAAAACTCATAACATTTAGCAGTGTGGTTTGCCTTTCCAACCGCAACTAGTCTTCCACTTTTGATATCAGAAATTTCAACTGTATTAGGGCTGAATGTGACTTTCTTTGGATCACCAGTATGTGTCATTTGATACACAGAAAGGAGATTCGAAGCTAAGGAAGGCACATAGAGAACATTCTGAAAGCATCCATGATCTACATGAATCGTACCTTTGCCCTTTGAAGAAATTTTTGAGTCATCTCCCAAATGGATGGGGATGGAGCTGTTTGGATCGAATGAGGAAAAAGAATCAATATTTGCAGCCATATGATTTGATGCACCCGAATCTATCAAGAGAGTGGGCTTCGAAACCGTTGCCATGAGTGCTTGTCCTCTTTCATGATCGTCATTCCGATCCTTCTTCCTTGCACCGTCAGGAAGGGTTATGTTGTTCTTTTCCAAAAGGAGGGCCATTTGATCTATAGTCTTCTTCATACATGAACTTTCGGGATGAAAGCCACGGTTACAATAAGTACATTTAGATTTTTGGTTACCTTCTTTGCCCTTTTGCTTGGATTTCGAACTGGATGGTGCATCCGTTTGCTTGCCTTTGTCTTTTTGCTTGTGAGGCTCGAATTTGGGCTTCTCCTTCTTTAGCTTTCCTTTACCATTCGAAATCTTGGGTCCTTGAACAAATAGGGCTGAATCTTTGGAGCTTATGGACCCCATTTGAATCAACTTGTCATGCTCTTTCGTAACGGACTCAATGAAGGCATTCAAGGTAGGCATCTTCCAATTCGGGGTAGTTAGCCGACCGGAATTGAAAGTGGAGACAAATACCGAATAATCTTTCCCAAGCTTGCTTAGAATGGAGAGGATCAACTGTTTATCCTCTTTGATAACACCACTGTTCTTCAATTGCAAGTTCAAGTTCTTGAATTTTGTGAAGAATTCATTGATGCTCTCGAAATTCTCAGGATTAAGGCCAATCAATTCATTCTCTAATTGAAAATCCCTAAGCTCATCCTGCTTGCCGAATAGTGTCTCAAGTTGCTCCCATATGGATTTTGGAGTCTTCAATCCGCTGAGATGGAAGTGAAGATCTTTGGAGATGGAGAGACAAAGAAGACCGTAAGCTTCATCAAGCTTATTGTAGTGTTTGGTTCTTTCTGCCACATTGTTTGGCTCCAATTCAAGACCAAGAGTGACTCGGTAGTATCCTTTTGAACGTAATATGATCTCCATATCATCTTTCCAATCAAAATAATTGAATGGGGTGAGGATAGGCTTTGAAGAAGAGTATTCCATTGCTAGGAGCGAGTCAAATGATGAAGAAGAAGCTTGCATGCAGACTATAGCGAATGGAGATGCTGTAGGGAAGCTTGCATGCAGAATGTAGCGAGTGCACTTGGAGGAGATAATTAACCTGCAAATCACATAAGAACAATCACAATAAGGTCGAACAATCCACCCTTTGAGAGTTGCATCACACCTGGGATTGGATTTCAAGCAATGTTGAATAGGTCCAATGTATCAGATCCAGGAATTATGTGGTAACTCAAGCTTCTGGAGTGGTATTGGAGTATTTTTCAAGCTTTGCATGCACAGGAGCGAATGCCCTTGAGATATTTCATGCCAAACTTTTTGCAATTTTTTTTGCAATTCAGTCAAATCTTCTTGTATAAACACCTGTAGAAAAGAGATCTTGTTCCTGCAATGGCTCTGATACCATGTAAAGTTAGTCACAGCAGATCTAATGAACAAATAAATCAGTCACAACAGATGAATAAGAAGATATGGTGCAAAACTGTGCAAAACATGCAGCAGTGCTCTCTATCCCAGAAAGGGTGAATGAATTACAATACAAACTGTTACAATGAACAGAGCAATTCGAATTGCCTAAGGAGGTCATTCGAATCACTGAATGGAGTAGCTTGACTCAATCTAGGAGTCCTCATCAATCATCGGTGTTGCTCATCAATCACAACAACCAGTCATCCAGGTGTCAAGCTGAGTCTAACTGATCATAATAAATGTAACTGAAGTGTGTAGCACTGATATAGGATCTGGAGGCTCAGTGGGGGCGCATGGGAGGCTAACTGGAGTCAGAGCAAGTCACCTAATCGAACTGGAGGTCAATCGGAGGTGAAACAGTCAGTCAGGAGTGAAATCGGAGTGAAATCAATCAGAATCGGAGCTAACTGAATGTAACTGGAGTGAATCTGCAGTGGTAGGTGAACAAGTGCGCCCTTCTCTGTCAGTAGGTGAGAAGAGGGCGCCTTTCAGCTAAGGAGGGCTAAAACTCTGTGGAAAGTGGCTCCCGGGTGCTAGAAGAAGGTGGATAAGGTGCTGGAGGCATCAAACTGGTGACTGGACTGCATATCCTGAAATAGATCATGCAAGATCCTGAAGTAGATATGTATCCCGAAATAGATGATCCTGAAATAGATATGTATCCCGAAATAGATGATGGATATCCGAACACGGAATAGAAATATGCCTATTACATTTATCTGATAAAAAATATCAATAATGGTAGTTTTCATAAATGCAAAAATGGAACAAAAAAATATGATGGTTCAAGAACCCTATGAGTTACTCCATAGGACTAATTCTATTAAAGAATACCATTTTATGTGTCATTGCATGTATTACTAATATGTCTAATAAATACCTCTATGATGCATAGTGCTTGTGGTTGACAATCTTTGAATAGTGTAGCAGAGGGAATCAAGTAGAAGGGAAAGAGTCTCCAAAAGAAAATGGTAACCATGAATGATGCTCAGGACCCCTATGAACATGATGATTATGTCTTAGGATAAAACATGCAAGATGACAATGCTAAGACTAAATCCAATGGGAGGAGAGAGAAAATCACTCCCCAAATCATTGAAACAATGAGGAGTTTCAATGAGATATTGCTCAAAGCTCAAGAAGAGAAGAACCAAATTAATGCAGTCATCCTTAAGAGTCTCACTGATATTTAGAAAATGGATCATATTGGAGCTAATCCAAGCAATGTTTTTCAAGAAAGAAGAAGTGCAGAAAGTCACACTAGAAAGAGGTCTCCAAGTCCAAGAAATGATTCTTTGAGCAGGGCACATAAGCTATCTTCGTCAAGATCTCCTTCTAGAATTCCATGTGATTCTCAAGGTTCTCAAAGCATCCCAAAGCATACTTCCAACAGACTTAGAAGAAGAATAAATTTCAAGAGTATCCCACAAGGAAAATTTAGGAAGGCAAGGCTTCCCACATTTGCTGAAGAAAGTAAGACAGTTCAAGAAAGAGGCATGGCTTCTTGGAATGAAGAAATATTTTCGAATACATGATTACTCAGTAAAGTAAAAGGCCAGAATTTCTATTTTCAATCTCAATGTCCGAGCTTCAATTTGGTGGGATCATCTCATGCAAGTAAAGGAAATCAAGGAAATAAGGATCAGCTGGGAGTGATTTAAAAATTATTTCAAGGAAAAGTACCTATATTCTAGGTATTATGATGATAAGAGAGAGGAGTTCAATGAGCTAAAATTGGGACATAATTATATGGAATAACATGTCCATAATTTTTTGGAATTGTTGACTTATGTGGATTACATAAAATATGAAAGGATAAAAATTCAAATCTTCCTTGGAAGTCTACCCCAAAATTTTAGAGACAGGATTTTGTTAATCCACCAACTCTTGATGAAGCCATTAGAATGGCGATGCATTGTTATGAAAAGATCAAAGGAAAATAAAAAATTCATCCAGCATGGAAGGGAAATCTAGAAAGAATATTTGACCAAAGGATAAGTGGATTCAAACCTCCATTCAAAAATCAACCAAGAAATTTCCAATAGGGCCAACAAGCGCAAAGTGGAATCAAGCCAGATGTTGTAGCAGAAAAAGGACTGAAAGGACCACTTCAGTGTTGGGTATATGGATAAAACCACATGCTTAAAGATTGTCCACATCGAAGAGATAAACCTCAAGGATTACATAACTTAGAAGAAGCAGTTACAATGGAGGATATAGTCAAGGAAACTCCCCGAATTTATACAACATTGGACAACCATCTGGAAAACCATCAATCAACAGTAGTGGAAGTTGAATGTAAGATTGTTAAACAATCTATTTATTTTTTGATTGATCCAGGATCTACTCATAGTTATGTTACTCCAAAATTGGTTGAAAGTTCTTCTCTTATAAAAATGAAGCATAATAATTTTTGGCTAGTTCAATTAGTCGCGAGAACAAAAAGAAAGGTGAGTGAAGTAGTGATGGAGTGCCCCATAGATTTGAATGGACTCTTCACAAAATTAAATTTGAATGTCATACCATCAAGATCTTATAATGCTCTTATTGATATGGATTGGTTGGAAAAGCATAGAGCCAAGAAAGACTGCTATGAGAGGTATTTGAATGCATTGATGAAGAAGGGATGCCGAGAGTGGTGAAAGGGATTCCCAAGCAAGTTTCAGTAAGGCATATTTCAGCTATGCAGTTGAGAAATTTCTACAAGAAAGGATGCCAGCTATATGCGGTCTATGTATCAGATTCATTGGAATAAAAAGGCCCAAATATAGAGGATTATCAGTTGTTGCAAGAGTTCAAAGATGTGTTTACAGATGAAGTGCCAGCATTTACACCAAAATGGGACATTGATTTTACAATCAATCTTGTTCCAGGGGAAACCCCAATTTCTAAAGCTCCTTATAGAATGAACATGTTGGAATTGGTAGAGTTAAAAATGCAGCTACAGGAATTAATGGACAAGAGGTATATTAGACCAAGTGTGTCTCCTTGGGGAGCAACGGTGTTATTTGTCAAAAATAAAGATGGGACTTTAAGGATATTTATTGATTACATACAACTAAATAAAGTTACAGTCAAGAATAAATATCCATTTCCAAAAATTCATGATTTGTTTGATCAAATGAAGGGAGCCAAAGTGTTTTCAAAGATCGACTTGAGATCCAGTTATCATCAAGTGAGAATAAAGGAAGAAGACATTCACAAGACAACTTTCTGGACAAGATATGGCCATTATGAGTTCACAGTGGTGCCATTTGGTATTACTAAATGCACCTGCCACATTCATGTGTCTCATGAATAATCTTCAACAAGTATTTGGATAAGTTCATGTTAGTGTTATTGGATGAAATTCTTGTTTACTCAAAGAGTGAATAAGAGCATGACAAACACTTAAGAATGGTGCTGGAAGTTCTTAGAGAGCACAAATTATATGAAAATCTTAGCAAGTGTGACTTCTATCAAATAAGGGTGTCGTATTTGGGTCATATTATTTACAAAGAAGGAATTGCAGTGGATCTGGAAAATATTGAAGCCATAATGAATTGGTCTAATCCAAAGAATCCCACCGATGTTAGATCTTTTATGGGTTCTGCATGATATTATAGAAGGTTCATTGAGGGATTCGCCAAGATCGCTCATCCAATTACATCAATGCAAAGAAGGAATGTAAAATTTGTATGATCTGAAAAATGCGAAGAAAGCTTTCAACAATTGAAGAAGTTACTTACTAGTGCCCCTATTTTGAAGATTGCAAATCCAAAGAAATATTTTGTAGTATGCACGAATGCTTTTGTTGAAGGATTAGGTGGATTGCTTATCCAAGAAGGCTTTGTGATTATGAAAAGAATTATGCAACTTGTGATTTAGAGCTAGCATCCATAATACACGCCCTCAAGATGTGGAGACATTATTTGTTGGGAAGAAGATTAGAGCTTAGGATGGATCACATGAGCTTAAAATATTTGTATGATCAACCGAGATTAAATTCTAGTCAAGCTAGATGGATGGAATTTTTGTGTGAGTTTGATTTTGAAATCAAACATGTGAAGGGAAAAGAGAACAAATTTGCAGACGCCCTTAGTAAAAAATTTCATGTAGCAGCCTTAAGTATGTGCAAATCATATTTAAGAACAAGAGTTCTTGAAGCCCAAAATAAAGATGAGAATTATCTTAAAGTAAAAGAGAAATTGCAGCAAGGAAATTTAGATGAAAAGTGTGAAGGATATCATCTTGGAGAAGATTATAGTCTTGCTTATAAAGGTAGATAATATATTCCAAATTGTGTAGAATTAAAGAAGATTCTAATGGATGAAATTCATCAAATGCCATATTCTGAACATCCAGGATATCAAAAGATAATAACAACATCAATAAAACAATACTTTTGGCATGGGATGAAAAAGGATGTGGCATAATACATTTCCCATTGTAAAAAATTCCAACAAGTCAAGGCAGTGCATCAACATCGATTAGGACTGTTGCAACCTTTTCCCATTCTAGAATGGAAGTGGAAAGTAATTTCTATGGATTTTATAACAGTTTTTTCCAATGATAACAAGGTAGCATGATTCAATCATGGTTGTGGTAGACAAGTTATCAAAAGCATTGTTGGTTAACTTTATGGGCTGACCCAGGTTCGGCGAAGTTCTTAGGTAGACCCAACAAAATCCCCTTCACTGGCCCGTTCGACATCAACCTGCGAATAGGATGAAGTCTCACCTGAAGCAAAGATGGGTGGTTATAGAATCGGGTTTCTGTAACCTTGGTGATGCGTGGATGTGTTATGCGAACTTGTAATGTATTCCTTGCTTAACATCTACTTAACATATCAATACCAACATATGACTGTGAACTACACAGTTACCAACAACCTACAGTCTTCGTTGAATCATTGTTCATTTACACTTATAACTTCGCATTTATCATACTTAACATGACTTTGCAACATTCATACATATGTGCTCTGCTTACTTATCATAACATTCTCATTCACATACATATGAAAGAAAATACATAAGCATAATCATAACATGACCACAAGCACATCATAGATTCACACATATAACACAGGGATTTACGTGGTTCACCCCCCAGATAGGAGCTACGTCCATGGGAACTGTTCTTATATTACTTGGAAGGGGTAACAGTTCCAGTCTATGCACTCATCTACAGACTCTTCTCTATAATAGATCTATGCACACTCAAATGCAGAGTGTTTTCTACAATAGATCTCTGCGCACTCAGCTGCAGATTCTTTTCTACAATAGATCTCTGCGCACTCGGCTGCATAGTCTTTTTCCTCTCTTAGATATCTCTCATTCTAAATATAACATATAGAAATCTCTCTAAATCTCTCTAAATATAACCCTTCCTTATACAAAATTTCCCTTTATATAGATGTTCCCGAAGGTCACATATATTACAATAACTATGGGCCAACCCCCATAGTACCCTGAAACCCAAAATAACATGGTTATCTTATTGACCACACTTTTCCTTAACTTCGTTGTAGCTCTGCTATCCTTTTGCGCCACTTCCTCTGACTCTGACGCTTCATCTGACAGTCATAGTTATGATCGTGCAGCTCTGACTCTACAGTGGCACGTCCTTTGCACCATTCCACTTCTTTACTCACCGCTTCTGTAGCTGAGAGTTTGTCGCTTCATCCATATCTTCTCCAAATACCTCTGGTCATCCTTAGTACTTCGTCTTTACTAAGGGGATAGGTCATTTCCTGTCAACCTCACTTTGTTCTATACCCTCCTCCCAGGAATTGCGGAGTTGCTTCTCCCAAAACTTGGTCAATGTTAGGCCTCGCCTAACTGTACCTTCGTCATCAAAACTTCCTGCACTTGGGTTGCGCCCAACAAGCATCCCATTTTATTCCAGTGAATTCCACTCCTAAAACAAGTGGCATAGAAAATATCTTCATTAAAGAGATCTTCAGATTGCATGGGTTACCCAAAGCAATAATCTCAAGCCGAGATGCAAAGTTGACATCCAATTTTTGGAAAGGTTTATTTCAGGAATTGGGGACTCAACTAAATTTTAGTACAACATATCATCCTCAAACAAATGGCCAAACCGAGAGGGTGAATCAAGTTCTTGAAGATATGTTGAGGATGTGTGTGATAGATAAGCCATCCAAGTGGGAGGATTACCTACACTTGGTAGAATTTGCATACAAAAATGGACATCAAGCATCATTGGGAATGATTCCATTTGAGGAATTGTATGGAAAAGGATGCAAAACTCCGGTGAGCTGGGATAGTCCAGTAAACATAATAGTACTTGGGCCAACAATGCTCAAGGAAATGGAACAAAAAATTGTTAAGATTAGGAAGAATTTAAAGGCATCCAAGGACAGGAAGAAGAGATATGCAGATTTAAAAATAACGCATAAGTAATCTAAAGTTGGGGATAATGTTTATTTAAGATTAAATCTAAAGAGAATTTCTCGAAAGTTGGGAAGTTGTGTCAAGTTGGCATCGATATATTGTGGGCCATTTGAAGTCCTTGATAGGATATGGCCAATTTCATATAGGATTTCATTACCTGTTAACATGAGAGATCATAATGTTTTTCATGTTTCTTTGCTTAAGAAGTATGTACATGATCCTAATCATATAATTTATTGGAATGTGATTCAAGTGGAACCCGAGGGAGAGTTCCAAGTGGAACTTATGCGCATTCTCGACAAGAAGGTAACATTGATCTGGAATGGATCCATTGGATAGGTAAAGGTGCAATGGAAGCACCTTGGTCCCGATGAGGCTACACGGGAGCTAGAGGATGCCACGAGAGAGGAATAATCGGTTTTGTTCAATTTTGAGAACATCGAGGACAGTGTTTCTCTAAGGGGAAGGGAAATGTAATACCCCCATTTTTCCCCTTGGAATTATTAGTTTAATATGTAAATAATGTGAATACGTGGTGTATGATTCCTAGCGTGGAGCTCAAGGATAAGGCCCTGTTAGTGAATGCTCAGCTTATAAATGAAAGTATTTTATATATTGTGGACATGTTCTAGTCGACCATGGAAAAATGTAACATGTAAATATTTATAATACAAATAAAAGTCGAAGAGCTGGCTATAGAGGCAACTAAAATGAGGGGGCTTTGCTTATCCACTGGGGAGAGGTGACGGGTGTGTGGGATCTAATCCTTTGTTTCCAAGTGTCATTTTGAGAACCCATTGTTCCATAAATGGTAAGAAAATACCTAACTAAAATTCCATGCTAATATTTATTTCTGTTGTAAGAAGGAAGCTGAGAAATCAGCTCATGAATTTAATGGAGCATGGGACGACTGCAGAAATTCGTATGGTTGAGTATGGTACCCATAAGTCAATATTCCTCATGGGAATTTGTTTCCTTTCACTCCCATTCCATTATTGGGAAACTAGAGACCAATTCAAATTATTCTATGCATTCCCAATAAGAGAAATAACAGAAAATGCAACTTGAGAGAGAGCCTTGCTTCATACGGTCAAAATGGCCCTGAAACTCGTTTTGGTCATCAAATCCAGTGGAGAATCCATAGAATTGAACCCTGGGGATAATTTGAGGGTATTAGAATCCAAAAAATCCATGGGAGAACCCATATTAGGAATCCCAAAAATTGAATTTCGTGACTGCAAGTCAGTATGGCCAAAAAGCAGAGAATCCAAGAGACAATTGGTGTTTGAGAGATATTAGAGGTTGGAATTGCTTGACAAACCCAATGTATGTAAATATCTATGAAGTTTTAGCAGCTTGGACCTTTCTATTCCCACCTTGAATATCACTAGAGGGAAGGGGCACCTAAGGGACTATGTAGAAGAGAAGGGAACCTTCCTTGTGTTGGGTGCGGTAGGTATTGTGGGTGTCAAGGATGAATGAGACCAATTGATATTCCTATAGCTATGTGGTTGAGCTCACTAGTTTATCATTCCCCTTCATTTCCCCTCCGTATGCTTGATAAAACTAGCTGTGCATTGGCTTAGCATGAGAGTATGTTTCTATGGTTGTGAGTGAACCTATGTCGTTCCTCCCTAGTGGATGCATAGACCAACTCGGGGGTGGCCTCTAAGAAGAGAGATAAAGTGTTGGACAGGGTGCCTATGGCTGGGTGGAATGTTGCTCTTCCATATCCAGTTGCTTGGATGAATTCATTTAAAAAGATAAGTGTTTACTCATTAATCGATTGATGTGTTAACTGTGTCTGATTTTTATGGTTATGCTTGTGATGAATATGTTGGTATATCCATAATGTGTGTGTGGATAGATTTATTTTCATTTTGTTTTTAGTTATGCATCTGCACATCCATTTAAATGATTTTGAATTTCATAATATTGTCGTGGGGGCAAAATTTATAATCCCAACAGATCGCTCATGTCCCCTCCATGGTCGGATGGATGGGTGGGTACGTAACATTGGAAACAACTGATTGTGTTAGGATATTCCTATACTCCATCCTAGTCCTACTATATTTTCAGTCATTTTCATTTTCAGTCTTTTAGGGTTTGCATGCATTTCCAATCATCAGTCCCAGCACCTAGCCCTCAGTTAGCTAGCCCCCGGAGCTTCTTCCTAATTAGTTTCATCCCTCCTAGTTCCTAGTGCGCCCTCCTTTCACCTACTGCACGAGAGAGGTGCACTTCTTCACCTACCAGTCCAGTTATGTTCAGTTAACAAGAGTTCTCTCCCTGATTTTAGGCTTGACTCACTCTTTACTGACCTTATCACTCCGATGGACCTCCAGTGTGACTAGATAGGATGTTCTGACTCCAGTTATCTCCATGAGTGCCCTCCACTGAGCCTCCTTCACTACATTAGTGCTTCCATGTGCCAGTTACACCTACCACATTCAGTTAGACTCAGTTTGACTTCTAGTTGACTATTACTTGTGCATTGATGACTTCACTGATGATGAGTTGGACTCCTAGTTATGACTTGATGACACACCACTAATTATGGATATGTCCATTCAGGCTAATTCGAATCACACCTAGTGTATTTGAATCCTGAGCATTGTATATTTACCTTTTTCTATTCAGATTAATGTAACATGTGTAATTATTCTGCCTCTATTTGAGCTCCTTTCGATCTGTGTTCTTCTGCTCTATTCTTCTTCTATCATTCCTAAATTCTTTCATTGTGAGGTTTACATCATCTCTTTGGATCTACTGTGAGCATCTTCACATGGTATCAGAGCCATTTGAGAGTATATTCTACCTTTATTCTTGAGAGTTTTTTGCAGGTATTTCGAAGTTCCAACAGTTGCAGCAATAGTATCACCAGTTTCTTTTTGCACCCATTCCAACAGTCAAGATGAGCAATTCGAATGGTCCTTCTTCTCCTATGATTCTCACTCCTTTCAATTACTTTGAATGGAAGCGTAGGATGAGATTACACTTGCATAATAGACAACTAAATCGAATAGTATTTGAAAAAGATGCCATACCACATCAAGTTGTAGAGGGAATCAAGCATTTAAATAGAATGGGTGAATCCTTTGGATTCATATCCCTTCATATGTCAGAAGATCTACTATTTCATGTTGAAGGATTGAAGTCTCCAAATGAGTTATGGAAAAAATTGGAGAGTCTATTTGGCAAACAAGATGGGCTAAGAGGCCACATTCTCAAAAATGAATTGGTTGCCCTACAACCTAGCAATTTCGAGAGCATTCAAGAATCCTTCTCAAAATTTCATAAATTAGTTTCACAATGCAAGCATTGTGGAATCACTAAAAGTGATGAGCAATTGGTACTCTCCATATTGAGCAAAATTGGATCTCAATTTTCTGTCTTTGTATCTACTTTCCATTCTGTTCGAATGTCAATCCCTGGATGGAAGTTTCCCACCTTAAAAGACTTTTCTGAAGATCTCATTCAAGAAGAGGACAAACTGATTCAAATGGATGACATCAAGGCCTCCAAAGATCTAGCTCTTCTAGCTGGAGAAGCAAGTGGAGCGAATGCAAAGGGGAAGCAAAAAGACAAGGACAAGAAGCCATCTAAATCTAAAAGTGACAAACACAAGAGACCTAATTGCTCCTACTGCAAGAGAGGAAACCATTCGGAAAAAGCTTGCATGCACAAGAAAATAGATCTACTAACCAAGCTTCTTGAACAAAACAAAATTGTTGTTCCAAAAGAAGCAAAGATTTATGATCCTAGAAGTGGATCTGATAATTGCCATGCATTGATGGCTGTTTTTTCAAAGTCACAAGCCCTCCTCAGATTTTGGAGCCTCCAACCACATGGTTTCCTCTGAAGAATATTTCTCCTCTTTAGATCTCAAATATGGGCCTACTATTCACATGGGAGACAACTCTCAAATTTCTGCCAAAGGATTGGGTACAGTACATATGGAGCATGGTAAGTTCAAAAATGTTTTATTTGTTCCTTCTCTAATAGCTAATTTGTTATCAGTATATCAGATGACTCATACAGGATCACCAAAGCAAGTAACTTTTGGTCCAAACACAGTAGAGATTACAAAGATCTCCACTGGAAATATTTTAGCGAATGGGGTTGCTAATCATGCCTCTAAGGCATATGAGTTCTCTCACTTCATGCCCTTCTCTCCGACTATTCCTTCAGATTCTGATCAAGATCAGAGTGACTCCTCTTCTGATGAAGAAGAAGATCAAGATCTTGATGTTGAGATCATAGTTCAAGAATAATCAGATCCGGAACCAACACATATTCTCAGTCCAGATTCGAGGTCAATATGGGCTCACATAGTCCTTGCTACTACTAAGAACACAGTTGAGGATTCATCTATTCACCGAACTACCAGACTTCAGCATCATGCCAACCTTGCATTATTCCATCTACCTCTCCATGAGAGATGCAACATGATGATGGGGTTCTCTCTTCCATCACTTGGGAAGACCCCTCATGTTCCATTCGCTCCAGTTGCAGAAAGAATTCCTGAGAGACTTGCTTCATCCAATCCATCCTCTACATAGTGGAAGGCACATCAGAAGACTAGATCCACATCTAGCATCTGTTTTGGCATCCTACATAATATAGTTATATCAACTCCATTTCCTCTTTATTGTTTCTTTGTTCATCATGTCCTTGACATGGCAAAGGTATAGGGAGTTGGGTCTCAAACTAACTAATCTTGGGGAAGACCACTCTTTCCAACCCAAGTGACCTACCATAGTGGAAGAAAAAGATATATGATGGAGCAATATATCCTATCAATTTGTTCTTGAGGAATCCCTTGTGCAATAGAGGAATGAGATGACATATAATTTCACCTAGATCCTTTGACAACTACCAATGGTGGCAAAGACACCTTCAAGAAGTAACCGTTTCAGAGGTGCAACATCCTCCAAGGTATAAGTTAACTTTGGCATTCCTTTATTTGAAGGAAATATAGATGCAAATACTTTGGAGAAATGGTTAAATCTATTAGAGAATTGTTACTCTATTAAAAAAAATGATGATAGAAAAATACCACTGTCTCACTCATTAAGTCCCTTCTCCATGCCCAAGATTGATGTGGAAATTACTAGGAGAGGCATGCTAGAGGTGATTTTGCAATGTTTGGGACAAAACCCACTTGGAAGAATTTTGTTGATGGCCCAAAAAATTAGTTCAACCCTATTGGAAAATATGCTGAATAGTACACGCGATGGACAACTTTGTGTTAGGAGAGAGGCTAAATAGTGTTAGAGTACACCAATATCTTCCATGCCTTACAATCAAATATGGCTATCATAGATTCCAAGTTGCAGTTGGTTTTGAAGTATTGCAATGGCCTACATAGGTATATCTAAAAAAACATGAAGTTTTTGGACATCTCCTTATTGGGAGGCACTTCTTGATATGCTGTCAAAAATGAGAAAAAAATTAAGCAAAAGAATAAGCAGGATATAAAACTTCAGGAAAAATAATCCAAGTTGCAAGCATAGAAGGGAAATGGGAATCCGCTGGCACAAAACTGATGAATCTTATTCAAAGCTATCATTTCTAGTCAATATGAAAGCACCAAATTCAAACTCTAGCTCAAAATCTAATTCAACTAGATAAGGGAAATTGGATCATTGACATGGAACCCCTTTCTACCATCACAACATAAGAGATCCAACCTAAAGAGTTAGAGGATCCTAAGGAATATGAGTGCCTCTTCTATTCACAAATGTGTAGGGTGAAGGGGAATATGCTCCATTTGATTGTTTATAGCACTATCCAGGAGAACCTAATATTAGAAAATGCCATCAAGGGATTGAAGTTATTAACAATGGAACACCCTTATCCATACATCATCAATTGGATGAGCCAAGGATGAGACATCTTATTTGTTAGCAATGTCACTTTCCTTACAACATCAATCCTTTCAAAGATGAGGTATTGTGTGATGTTTCCCAAATTAAATTTAGTAATGTCTTTTAGGACAACCCTATATGTGGAAACATCATGTTGTTTATGAGTATAAAATCTGTGGTGTTATTGTTACTTTGGGAGGTCAACTCGACATAGTACTAGAGTTAGTTTTGAATACCTTAGTTTATTTGATTTATTTGATCCCAACAAAGTAGTGCATGAAGGTAATTTCTTGGATCAGATATTTTTCCTTTTCATGATTCAGCCAAAAGTTGAACAAAAGAATGGATTGTACATGGGGTCTATCTACATAACAAAAGAGGGTGAACAAAATAATGGAATATTTCTAGGCTATACTCACTTCATTAGTAGGGTGCCTATGTTAAGAAATGTAGCTCGGACGTGAACTTATTGCACATATTCAATATGAACATGTGGGAAGTGGTTCAAGACATTTCGAAAGTAACCACTTAGGAAAAGTAGGTAATTAATTCTATTTTGTACTTCACTTTAGGAAAAAGTGAAAAGTCTTATGTTTTACAATTGATTCTATTAAAGTATATTTAATACATTAATGAATTAGAATAGGATTTAATCCCAATCAACCATCTTAGGTTGAGATTAGGGTTTTGGTGGATTAGGTTTTTAGTCAAATCATAAATATAGATCAGATATAAATATTTAAACATAGTTGTACAATTGAGCGGGTTAAACAACCAAAGGAGAGAAAGAAAAGACATCAGGAAGAGGATCAACTAGCACAAAAGAAAGTTGAAGAAGTATTCCATGCAGATCCATATGGATATTTATATTAGGTCCTACAAGGTTATACAATTGTTTTACTCATTCGTGAAAGTTAGGCCTTCTCAATAGGTTGCAAGGCTGTGGTGATATGAACAAGTTGTATAATTATTGTAATTCAATAATTTGTGGATGTTTCCTTGTAAGCTTTGATTAAGGAATGGAAAATTTATTTTTAAGGAGAAATTACCTATGTATGTGTGAATTTATTATATTATTATGCTATTTACTATTTCCAACTATTGTGTGATTAATGCTATGTTTAGGAAATTTTTGCATTATTTATATTATGTAATTAATTGCTCAAATTTAGAACATAAGGAAAACAATCGCTTAGGGTAGGAAAATTACAGGGTATCATAGGTATAGGATTCGATTGAGTTTCTCAAGAGTTTAGGGTAGTATATCAAATATCATAAACAAGAACCAACAATTAAATGGTTTTCATAGTTTATGCATTAAATCTCAGAGATGGATGAATCAACTAGTCTCAGATTCAAGGACATGTTGAAAGGTGCCTCAAATTTTCTATCTTAGAAAGTAAGGATCACACTCGTGTTGGAAGAGAATGATATTTGGTATATAGTCAATCATGTTGTGACTCCACTGAAATATTCGCAGGATTTGGTAGTTCATAAGAAAAAGGATGTGAAGTTCAAGCAGATAATCATGGATGCTATAAAATACCATTTGATCCCTCACATATATGGGAAGAAGAAAAAAAAGGACATGTTTTATGCACTAGTTAGCCTTTACAAGAGAGATAACATAAATAAAAGGATGATATTGTTGAATAGATTCAAAGCTATAGAGATGACCAAATCAGATACATCTACCAATTACTTGATGAAGTTCATGCATATTCACGATCATCTTGTAACAATTGGGGAGAATATTGTAGATGTAGAGTTAGTAAACATGGCACTAAATGGATTCTCAACTTCATGGGGGACATTTGTCTAGGGAATCTATGCTCATGAGCATATTCCCTCCTTGGAAAGACTATGGGATGATTTCATCTAGGAGGAGACTCAGATGGAGTCAAAGGATAGATAGAAGGGTGGTGACAGTGACCTTCCTATATTTAGTCAAACAAAGAGGGCAGAAATAAAGGGTTAACCAAGGGAAAGGGAAACAATGTAGAGTCAAATTCAAGACCAATGAATGATTTGAGTAATATCAAGTGCTTAATATGTCATAAGAACAAATATTATGCATCATAGTGTCTAGACAAGAAGAAGAGTAAAGGGAAGAAACAATAGAATTAGGTAGAAACCTCTATAGGAACTCAAATGAATCGGTTTGCCTCCAATTTAGAGAGGTATTTATTGATGGTATCTTTCCTTTCTTCTAGCACGGTACTATGGGATATGTGATATGTGGATGATGGAGCATCTTGGCATATGACATCAACTAGGCATTTTTTTTTAATTCTAAAAGGGAAAAACTCATAAGTTTAGGTTGATGTTGGTGATGATGCTAAGTATCTAGTAGTAGGAGTTGGTACCATTCCCTTCTAATTAAATTTAGGTAACTCTTTATATTTTGGCGATGTTTCATTTTTTCTAGGTCTTAGGAAAAAATTGCTTGCATATCCATTTATGGAAGATAAGGGATTTGTAGTAGAGTTCAAGAACCAACAAGACCTTATTATACCAAAGGAGTCCATTCCAAAATCAACATAGGTGATCAGGGTTAGGGAAGGAAATCTATATTATAGATTATAGGGTGAACCTATTCAAGCCCTAGGTCATGACAATGACAACTTGTGTGAGTGGTCATAACAAGAGGATAGGGCATCTACATCATACATAATTTTCTATTCTATGGAAGATAATCATAAGGATTCTAGAGCATAGCATGATAGAATAGGAAGTATGCAGAGGATGCACACTTGGCATGTTTTCCAAGGATGCTTTCCCAAGTAGGGAGCATAGGTCTAAGGGAATTCTAGAACTAGTACATTTGGATGTATGTGGATCAAGGTCAGTAGCAACAATGTTAGGAATATTTTACTATGATGAATTTTCTTGCAATGCTTGGATCTACTTCTTAAAGGCTAAGGATGAGGTATTTAGTAGGTTTCAGAGTTCAAAGATCTATTTGAAAACCAAATAAGGAAGAAGCTCAAATTATTTAGATTAGATAATGGGAGTGAGTATATCTCCAAGGATATCAAGGGTTCCTACAAGGAGGCATGAATCGAGAGGGAGATGAGTATTCCATACAAACCACAACATAAAAAGGTTGGGGAGCACAACAATCAATCCATCATAGGGGTTTCTAAGTTGATTATACATGACTATAAATTGTCTATGTTACTTTATGTAGAAGAATGCAATGCAACAATTCACATTCAAAATAGGTGTCCTCACATGATCATGGAAGACCCGACACTAGAGAAGGCATTCATTGGTGTGAAGCTAGAGGTTAATCATTATGTATCTTTGCTTGTCCAATTTAAATCCATGTGCTAGTAGAGAAGAGGAACATTTTGGATCCCTCCAATAGAAAGGTTTTGTTTTTGTTATAGTGAGACTTCAAAGGTCTATAGGGTATTTATTTAAGAGAAAATAAAGACAGTAGTAAGTAGGGACATAAAGGTTGAGGAATAATTTGCATCCAAGAAGTCTCAGTAGCCTATTATAGTTATAAAGGATGAGGAGTAGGAAGATTCAAAGGTTGAGACAAAGCCACCAATGAATTATATCTTAGAGTAGTAGCCTTCAGACCAAGAGGAGGATCTAGTAGCTTCTTCTACTTTTGTCAGGAGACATCAATGGTTCTTTCAAACATTGAGAGATGCTAAGGATTTAGTTAATCCTGTTAGGATGACTTTCAATGAAGTTGACATTCAAAGAAGTTTTCAAAGTACATGGAATTAATGATAATCATCATAGATTCTAAGCCTTCCATCTTTCATGAGGTAGTAGACCATCGAGTCTAGTAGGCTGCAACAATGATGTGTGGGAATTAGTTCGAAGACCAGATACGAAATCCATGGAGAGTTCTAGGTGGATATACAAGGTCAATCATGTGGTAGGTGGAAACATCAAGAAGTTCAAAGTGAGGTTTGGGGTGAAAGGGTTCTCCCCATAACATGGAGTGGAATACACGGAGAATTTTTCTCTAGTCATGATCAAGTTCACATCCATTAGAGAATTTATGTCTTTATTTTTAGTTATGGGATGGAGGATACATCAGATGGATGCAAAGATAACTTTTCTCAAGGGGATAATTGACTAAGAAGTGTACATAAAGAATTCTCATGGATTTTAAGTAAGTGGGAATAAGTACAATGTTTGCAAGATGAAAAAGGCCTTATATGGACTCAAGTAGGCATTGAAAGCATAGTATTCTAGGATCAATAGATACTTGCAGAGTATGGGCTTCACCAAAACTTATATTATATATTTTTTGGGATTGATATTCTTGTTTTGGTGTTGTATGCAGATGAATTTTTTCTTACAATTTTAGGGAAGCTCATTGCAAGGTGCAAAGTAGATATGGTAGATGCGTTTGAGATGACAAACATTGGCATGATGCATTACCTCTTGGGGTTGGAGGTTTTGCAAAGAACATGTGATATTTTACTTATAAGATAGGGTAAGTATGTAGTTGATATCCTCAAAAGGTTTAGGATGGAGGACTACAAAACTATGGACGCAACTATGATCACTAATCTAAAGAAGGTAACATCTTTAGATTCAAATATGGTGGACCCTACATTGTGTAGACAACTGATAAGTTCCTTGATTTTCTAGTCAATGCTAGTACATATATATGTTTTGTACTGAACACGTTTAGTTAGTTCATATTTGAGTCAAGGAAAGAGAATTGGATAGCAAAAAACATGTTCTTAAATACTTGAGGGGCACAATGGAGTATGGTTTGAGATATCTTTGAAATGGTGAAATGAAGTTGAGAGGATATATAGACTTAGATTGGGAAGATATTGCAATAGCTAGGGATAACACTTTGTGGTGATGCTTTAGCTTGGGATCAAATATGATACCTTGGTTCAATAGGAAGTAGAATTTTCTGGGACTTAACTTAGCAAAGGTAGAGTATATGGAAGTCAATATTGTTAGTTGTGAGGCCATTTGGCTTCACAAATTGCTTGCAAGATTATTTTATAAGGATTTGGATCCCACGATTATTTATTGCGATAATTAGAGTTGCATAAAATTATCTTAGAATCCAGTGTTTCATGATAGGTCCAAATATATAGAGATCATATATCACTTCGTATGGGACATGATCTAGAAGGGATAAGTAAGGCCACGATATATTCCCATAGATCGACAGGTAGCTAATATTCTTACCAAACCCTTAACAAAATGGAATTTTTAGGCCACAGAATTGGATTGGTATACAATTCCTTCCTTGCTAAGAGGGAGTGTTGAGAAATATAGCTCGGACAAGAACTTCTTGCATAGGTTCGATATGCATGTGCAAGAAGTGGTAAGAGACATTTCAAAAGTAACTACTTAGTTAAATTGAGTAATTAATTATATTTTGTAATTTACTTTAGAAAAAAATGAAAAATATTATGTTTTAGTACATTAATGACTTAGACTAGGATTCAATCTTAACTGCCAATCTCAAGATGAGACTAGGATTTTGGTAGATTAAGTTTTCAGACAAAGCATAAATACAAACAAACAAAAAAATTTCATACATAGTTGAGCAATTGAGTAGGTTAAGTGCCACAAAAGAGAAAGTAGAGACACAAGGAAGAAAATCGACCCAAAACCAAGCAAATTGAAGAAGTAGTTGATGTAATCCATAAAAATCTATATAGATCATACATCAAACCATACAACTGGTATCCTCATTTT
Source organism: Larix kaempferi (assembly GCA_027924585.1). Classification (NCBI taxonomy): domain Eukaryota; kingdom Viridiplantae; phylum Streptophyta; class Pinopsida; order Pinales; family Pinaceae; genus Larix; species Larix kaempferi. Next base: position 16,648,000 of record BSBM01000136.1, read on the forward strand.
TTGTGGAGGTTGTACCTTCTCATTAGGCCACATGCTCATTTCTAGGGTTATTTAAACATGCTATACAATTTCCAAGTTTCAATAGTTTGTGGATGTTTCCTTGTAATCTTTGATTAAGGAATGGAAATATGATTTCGAAGGAGAAACCACCTGTGGATGTATAAATTTGTTTTATTCTTTTTCTATTTACTATTCTATCTATTGTGTGATTGATTCTATGTTCAAAATTTAAATTTATGCATTATTTAAATTTTGTAATTCATTTATTAGATTTAGAAAATAAGGACAATGATCACCTAGGCTAGGAATATTTGAAACCTTTACACTACCAGGTCAAGCATTCAAGTGATTTTATTCTTGGTGCTCGTTTTCCTAATATAGATTCCTCTCTTTGAAAGAATGAAGAAATCAAACATAAGATTCAAGAGCTCATCCAAAACGGAAAGATGTGACCAAGATCCTCTCCTTACGAAAGCCAAATTGTGTTGGTCCAGAAGAAGGATGGGACATGGAGACTCTATATTTATTACAAACATATTAAAAATCATAGTCTAGAACCAATATCCAATCCCATATATTGATGATCTTCTTGATCAACTCAAGCATGGCAATTTTTTCATTAAGACTAATCTAAAGTCAAGCTACCACTAGGTACCAATTGAGAAAACTGATGTATGGGAAATTTCCTTCAAGTCTAAAGAAGGCCTTTTTGAGTGGTTGGTCATGCATTTTGTATTAACTAACACTACTGCAATATTCACGAGGATGATGGATGATATATTATGACTATTCTTAAATTATTTCTTGGCCGTATATTTGGATGGTATCCTCATCTTCATAAAAAATTAGGAAAAACACTTGGAACACATTTAGTACATCCTAAGCATGATGTGACAACACAATCTATATGCCAATCTATGTAGAGAATTTAGTATTTGGGATGCATCATAGATGGACATAATATGCATGTTTATCCAACCAAGATCCAATTCATTTGCGATTGGTTGGACTTAAAGAATCTAATAGAGTTCCATAGTTGGGTCTTACCAACTTCTATCGCAATTTCATGCTAGGATTATCTCATATCACTTGGCCCCTAATCCAAGTGAACAAGGGTGGGGGAAAAACTAATCTTATTTGGGTCAATTTACAAAAAAAAACATTTGAGTATTTGAAACATTTCCTTTTCTCAACATTAATAATCACTCTACCAGACCTATAACAACCCTTCAAGATTGAGATAGATGTTTTATATTATGGTGTTAATGTAGTCCTCACTCAACATGGCCATCTAGTGGCTCATCACAATGAGCAACCCACCAATGTAGTTTACATGCACCCCATCAAGGACAAGGAGATGTACCCCATTGTGCAAGCTTGTTACCAATGGAATCATTGCATCTTGGAGAACGAGATGATCATACACACTTAATACAATGCTGCCCCTATAGTTCATCCAGATGTAAAAAACGTTAAATAATGACCACCATCAAAAGTGGTCCACATAACTACAATAATTCCACCTTGGATCATAGTGCTTACTACAGTGCTAAAATCTTGTGGGCATGAGGCCTTTGGGTGTCCCTAATTGCATGACAATGACATTGACTTTGTTGTTACTTGTTAGACACTAGGTTTAGGTAAACCAGTCTTAAGACTTTCATGCCTAGGATGGATTTTTATGCCATTTGGGTCATCTTTGTGTTTATTCAAGCAAGCATTAGAAGTTGAATTAAGAGGCACATTATAGTTGAGTTTTAGTGGTAGGGAAATTCAACATAGAGAAGGTAGCGGTTGTTGATATATTGTTGAAGATCTTATTGTATATCCGGAGATGTTTATTCCTCCGTCAGAATGTGGTAACTCGGGTTATTAGACTTCCCTAGTGGGGGTCGGACCTATATGTGTTATGTGGGTCAAAGGGTTATTAGACTACCCTAGAGGGGTCGGACCAGTCAGTTGTAGTGGGGTATTTAACCCATTGGTTAAATACGAGCCTACGTGTACTTGTGTAAAAGATATGTCAGAGTGGTGTATAAATAGAGGAGGTGTGTTCCTCATTTGATACACTCACACACTTGAGGATAACGCACTTGTGGAGGAGAGGTCTGCTATTGTGGAGGAGGAGATCATGTCTCAAGGTTTCATCTTTGTATATTGCTGGTCATCTATATTGAGGAAGCTTTGCTGGGTTTTCTACCCCATGAGGGTTTCCCAGGATAAATTTATGCCTCTTGTGTTTATGCTATGCTTGTTGTTTCTTTAGTGATCCTGTATATGCTATTATTGTGAAATGGAATGTAATGCTGCTATTTTCTGTCTTAGCATATTAAATCTTAACATGGTATCAGAGCTAACCTGAAGGAAGGCAAGGTATGGCACTTACGACACTTGCTTTACTTACGACAATTTGAAGGTTAGGGTTTTACATAGCAAACACCAGTCATCGTGGCACTTTCGCTATAAATCCATTTCTGCGAAGGTTCAGGGTCTGAAACATTTACAGGTCGAAGATAACATCCCCAGGTACCTTGTGTCCAAAGGGAACCCTCAGATTCGTTGTACTTTATGAGTTATGATCAGTACAAGTTAGGGTTTCTGCCTCTTCCAGATCTCAGTCAAAATCAGGTGACCTTGGAAAAAAGGTCATAACTTGGGCTACGAAGATCCAAATGAAATTTCGTAAAAAGTGTCAGGTAGTACACAGACTTTAATATCTCAGGAAACGTTTTCAGAGGCCGAAGGTGAGCCAGTGACACGTGTCACGCCGTACAAGTTCGCTCTCCTATTTTATCCCATAAACAGGTCACGTTGCGACACTTGGCATAACTCTCTCTCAGAGAGTCCATTTGAGGTCAGACCTGTCAGGATGGAAAGATAACAGGACGAGATATCTCAGGAAACGTTTTCAGAGGCCGAAGTTCAAACAGTGACACGTGGCATGCCGTACAAGTTCGCTCTCCTGTTTTATCCCATAAACAGGTCACGTTGCGACACTTGGAATAACTCTCTCTGAGAAAATCCAATTGAGGTCAGACCTGTCAGGATGGAAAGAGGACAGGTCAGGCTACTGCAAAAAATGTTTTCAGACCCTGTGGAGCAAAAATTTCAGAGTTATAATAGAAACAATCAGGTGCATATTTCTGTAAAAACAGAATTATTTTCGGAGCACCTTTATTCATGGCTTCCGGAATTTAGGGTTTCGGAGAAAGTTAGAATTTTTTGAATCAGAGTCCACGGCTGAATGCTACTCAGAAAAATCGAAATTTAGAGACCAAGATCAAATTTTTTGGTTGGGTAGAAGACCGGGCTTGATCAAACCCTAGTTTGGGATTTTGATCAGAAAGATGGAAAATTAGGGCTTCAGCAAAAGTTGGAATTTTTGAAGTCTGTAACCACGGCTAGAAGCTCCTCAGAAAAATAAGAGTTTAGAGCCTTGGATCGAACCTTTTTATTGGACAGAAGGGTGGGCTTCATCATACCCTAGTTCGGGTTCCTGTCCAGAAGATCCAGAAGTTTCGAAGGCAATTTTGAGGGGTCAAATTTTGGAGATTCCAAAATTGAAGTATGCCAGTTTGATCAGCTCAGTAAGACATATTCTTTCATCCATTCAGAAGTGTGAAAGTCAAAGATTGAATCTTTAGGGTTTCTCTAGCAAACCCTAATCAAGCTCCAGATCAAGTTTCAGGGGGATTTGAGGCTAAGGCCTTACATGAGAAGACTACAAGAAGTCTCGACGTGTATGACTTAAGGAGGTTCAGGTATGTCTTGAAATCTGATTCTTGATTAAGTTCATAATGTGTTTGCCTTCATATTATTTATTAGTACAATCTTGATTAAACTATATTATCACCCTAATAACAGTATGAATGCATGTGAATGATCGAAGACATTCATTGTTTAGGGCTATATGATTGCACTAATACACTGTGGTATTGTATGAGGTTGATGTTGTCTGCTAACAAGATTCAGGTACATCACGAAAGACAAATCAAGTTCCATGACCATGACAACATGAAGACAAAGACTCCTACATAATCTTTGATCACATATAGGTTCTACTTACGAGGTATTTATGAGTTTGTTCTATTATGCTTAACCTATGAGATAAGTAGGTTCCAGCAGATGATCTCTAAATCATTGAAGAGAACAAAGAAGATATTGATTAGGTATGTTAAACAAATATACTAACCTTGGTATGTTTCCTATGAATCTTACCTTGTGTTAGTATCCCTTATATAAGTATACTTGGTATTATTAGATATGCTTATTCATAAAGTTAGTAATCAAGGGATTATGCATGTTATAATTGATGATATGCATGAGTAAAAGAAGGCTTCCCTGAAATCTTGAATACTAATGTTTATTATCTATAATCATGACTATACATTTTCAAGATTATTTAGAACTATAATGTTTTGATAGCATTTAGAATATACTAATGGGTGTATGTTTGTGTATGAGATCATGAGGATGACTATTGAGCATGCACAGTGGTACATAATGAATAGAAGTACAAAAGACATACAGAAGATCAAGCGGGAGGCAACCACACAAACATAAAAGATAAGTATTTGAGTTGTTATTTGAAATAGTAATGTTATTGCCTTTAATAGGTTGTATGCATATTTGTATTCCTAGAATATATGATGCTGAGTGTAAACATTCATAGAGCATTGAACAGTATACTACTAATATGCATATGATTGGTAAGTTGGACAAACATTCCATTGTTGCTTGTCTAGAATGAAACCTCTTTGCTGACATGCTGAGAGCTGTGCACACTCTCGATAGTATGTTCTGGTAGAGATGGAAAGAATCTAGATAGCCACTATATGCATACAGGATATGGAAAAGTGTTGTGCCAAAGTATTGGTCAAAATAGTTGCATAACTATGTAAATGATATCTGTATGCATAATAGGTTATCATGTCAATATGATTTGATGATTATGAAGTATTACTAATCCTCTACTTAATTTTGATTTGTAGGAAAGATCATGATGAATGATGAACACTGAACAAGCGATGGATGTTCAACAAAAGATTTACAAATCAAACACACTATAGAAGGCTTGTGGCTAGAAGATTATATTAAAAAGAAGAAGAGAATCATGATGAGATGTTTTGCTCCAAGTGAATAGATAAAGACCATTCTCTTAAATGGTACAATTAAAGAAGAAGTGTGAATCAGGTACCCAGGATCGATAATCAATTGATGAGCTTAATGATCACCATGGGTGATGTGGATCTCAACCTTTGCTACAAGGTTGAATATGGTTTCTATACACAAATGACATGGATGTAAGAAGGAACTCACCACAGAGTTCGAATGATATTGAGGCTCATATCAGTAGACCCATCTAACGAGAGATGGCACATATAGATGGCTGCAGAAATGAAAATGAAAGATCTCATATTGATGCATTACTTCCTAGGTCTAGAAGTATGGCAAGGATCATAAGGAATATTTCTCAACTAGGGAAAGTATGCCGAGAAATATTAAAAGGACTTGAGGTGTTGGAATGACCATTCTTATGGATTCCAACCTGAAGAGTTAGTGGATATAACTCTGTATAGTCAAATTATTGGGTGATTGATGTATATAACATATACTAGGTTAGATATATTCTTTGTTGTGAACACCTTGAGTCAGTATCTAGTGGAAACTAGATGTGTTCACCTGATAGTTGCAAAGCATGTGATGAGGCACCTAAAGGATACGATAGACTTTGATCTATGCTATCTTGGAGATCATGACTTCAGATGGCTACTCAGATGCTGATTGGGAAGAAAGTGTATCAGACAGGAAGAACACATCAAGAGGATGTTATTGTCTGGGATTAACCATGATCTTGTGGTTTAGCTGGAAGCAGTCTAGTGTGGCTCTCAGCACAAGCAGAATATATGGCTGCTTGCTCTGCTAGTTGTGAAGAAGTTTGGCTTCAGGATTGTTTGACTTAGAGATAGAACCAACTGTGATCCTATGTGACAAATAGAGTTGTATCAAGATGACATAGAATCCAGTGTTCCATGATAAGTCAAAGAACATAGGGATCTAACAAGATATGACGCAGAAAGGAACTATAAAGTTTGAATTTGTAACAGGTTACTGATGTATTAACCAAACCTCTACCTCAAGTGAAGAAGTTACCAACATACTAACCAAACCTTTGTCTCGAGTGAAATTTGAATACTTCCGAGACAAGCTTGGTGTAGCTCAAAAGGACCCTCCTCGAAAGGGGGAGTAGTATAGTCACTGATGATGAGATTGTCTCATCGAACAACAAGGTCGATGATGAGGTAACCTGTTCTCTACACCTAGATACTTAGAAATATTTAGATTTAGGACTCTTATGCTTAGAATACTTTGTTTTACTTATACATGCTTTTGATGTTAGATGTATTAGTAAGAATACATGCTTTTGATGATAGATGTATTGGTGAGAATACATGCTTTTGATGATAAGATGTATTGGTAAGAATACATACTTTTGATGACACATGTATTGATTAATGTACTTGTATGGTTGAGGATACTTGTACTTGTATTGATGAGAATACATGTGGGGATTGTATCATCCTTGAACACTTGTTCTAAAGTGAGCCGTAGACAGGTTTTTCCGAGAAAGAAAAGGGATTGTATCATCCCTGGACTTCGGTCCCTGAATTGATCCGTAGACGTATGGTCTCCGAAAATGAAGTCCTTAGTGGACAGGTAGGGATTATATCATCCCTGGACTTCGGTCCCTGAATTGATCCCTAGACGTATGGTCTCCGAGAATGAAGTCCTTAGTGGACAGTTGAGGGGATTGGATCATCCCTGGACTTTCAGTCCTAAAGAAAGTCGTAGACGTGAGGTCTCCAAGAATGAAGTCCTTAGTGGACAGTTGAGGGGATTGGATCATCCCTGGACTTTCAGTCCTAAAGAGAGCCGTAGACGTGAGGTCTCCGAGAATGAAGTCCTTAGTGGACAGTTGAGGGGATTGGATCATCCCTGGACGTTCAGTCCTAAAGAGAGCCGTAGACGTGAGGTCTCCGAGAATGAAGTCCTTAGTGGACAGTTGAGGGGATTGGATCATCCCTGGACTTTCAGTCCTAAAGAGAGCCATAGATGTGAGGTCTCCGAGAAGTGGGGATTGTATCATCCCCGGACTTCGGTCCCTGAATTGATCCGTAGACGTGTGGTCTCCGAGAAGTGGGGATTGTATCATCCCCAGATTTCGGTCCCTGAATTGATCCGTAGACGTGAGGTCTCCGAGAAGTGGGGATTGTATCATCCCTGGACTTCGGTCCTTGAATTGATCCGTAGACGTGTGGTCTCCGAGAAGTGGGGATTGTATCATCCCCGGACTTCGGTCCCTGAATTGATCCGTAGACGTGAGGTCTCCAAGAAGTGGGGATTGTATCATCCCCAGACTTCGGTCCCTGAATTGATCCGTAGATGTGAGGTCTCCGAGAAGTGGGGATTGTATCATCCCTGAACTTCGGTCCCTGAATTGATCCGTAGATGTGAGGTCTCTGAGAAGTGGGGATTGTATCATCCCAGGACTTCAGTCCCTGAATTGATCCGTAGACGTGTGGTCTCCGAAAAGTGGGGATTGTATCATCCCCAGACTTTAGTCCCTGAATTGATCCGTAGACGAATGGTCTCCGAGAAAGTGATTTTTTTTATGATGTTGTTACTTGTATCGGTATGGATACTTGTATTGATGATGTGGTTACTTGTATCGGTATGGATGTGGTTACTTGTATCGGTAGGATACTTGTATTGATGATGTGGTTACTTGTATCGGTAGCATACTTGTATTGATGATATGGTTACTTGTATCAGTGTGGATACTTGTATTGACGATATGTATACTTATATTGGCATGAATACTTGTACTAATGATGTGGATACTTGTATTGTTATGGATACCTGTATTGATGACGATGCTGATGATCGTGTGATGATGATGCTGATGATTGTGTGATGACGATGCTGATGATCGTGTGATGACGATGCTGATGATTGTGTGATGACGATGTTGATGATCGTGTCATGACGATGCTGATGATCGTGTGATGACGATGCTGATGATCGTGTGATGACGATGCTGATGATCGTGTGATGACGATGCTGATGATCGTGTGATGACGATGTTGATGATCGTGTGATGACGATGCTGATGATCGTGTGATGACGATACTGATGATCGTGAGGATCCAGATGTTGATGTTGTTATAGCTGTTCGAGTGATGCAGAAGATAAAGACTCAGTACTGAAGATGTTGATGTTCTAATATTGAAGATGTTCCAGTAACTGCTTGAGTTACTGATGATGTTGAGAAAGCTTCCAATGATTTATAGATGTATCATGTATGATGTTGATGACTCCTTGCTCACGCAGATGCTGTTATAATATCCTTCTCGTTAAGGGGGAGTGTTGAGATATTGTAACTTCAAAGAATATTATATTTGTACTTTATTATTCCGGAGATGTTTCATTCCTCCTTGAAGATCTTATTGTATATCCAGAGATGTTTATTCCTCCGTCAGAATGTGGTAACTCGGGTTATTAGACTTCCCTAGTGGGGGTCGGCCCTGTATGTGTTATGTGGGTCAAAGGGTTATTAGACTACCCTAGAGGGGTCGGCCCAGTCAGTTGTAGTGGGGTATTTAACCCATTGGTTAAATATGAGCCTACGTGTACTTGTGTAAAAGATATGTCAGAGTGGTGTATAAATAGAGGAGGTGTGTTCCTCATTTGATACACTCACACACTTGAGGATAACGCACTTGTGGAGGAGAGGTCTGCTATTGTGGAGGAGGAGATCATGTCTCAGGGTTTCATATTTGTATATTGCTGGTCATCTATATTGAGGAAGCTTTGTTGGGTTTTCTACCCCATGAGGGTTTCCCAGGATAAATTTCTGTCTCTTGTGTTTATGCTATGCTTGTTGTTTCTTCAGTGATCCTGTATATGCTATTATTGTGAAATGGAATGTAATGCTGCTATTTTCTGTCTTAGCATATTAAATATTAACAGCGGTAGTGTGGAAAAAGTATTTCTAGTGGCCAAATATTTGATGGGACGTCAACATGTATATTATATAACGCATTCAATGTGTCATTTCCAAACCCACCATCAAGAAGTAGGGGTTGTATAGCCCTCTACCTACCTTATATAGAACTTGGGAATCTATCTCCATGAACTACATGTCCAACAAGCATGCCATTGACTATGTATTTTTGGTTATTGACCAGGTATCTAAGATGGTTAGTTCGATGTCCTATATGAAGAGTATCACATTAAGGCCACTACAAATATCTTCTTTGAGCATGTTTGGTTTCATTTTGGATTCCCATGGACCATTGTTTCATATAGGGACATTAATTTCTACCCAACCTGTCATTAATGATGGACACTGTTGATGTATTTGTAACTTCGGAAGATATTCACTTGTATATTGTATGTATTACATTTGTACTTTATTGTATCCCCGACGGAGATGTCTTATTCCTTCGATCGGAAGTGTCGTCATTTGTATTCTATTGTTGTACCTCCGATGGAGATGTTTGTTCCTCTGGGTCGGAGAAGTCATTATTGTACTTGAGTCATGTAAATTCATTGAGGTCCATCCTCCCATGTATGACAGGGCATTAGAACCCGGAGTAGTGTCGCAAGTTATATTGTATGTGTCATAACTTATGTTTGATGGGTTATTAGACCACCTTGGTGGGGTTGGCCCTGTATGATTCATGTGGGTTTAAGGGTTATTAGACCACCCTAGTGCGGTTATCCTAGTGACAAGTAGTAATGGGTTATTAGACTCTTCTAAGGAAGGTCGGCCCAGTTAGAGTTAAAGGCAGGTCAAGTCATTGTATAAATAGAGAGTGTGACTCTCTCATTCTATTCATTCACTCACTCACTCACTTCGCATTAGTGAGAGAGAGGAGGAGTGCACACAAGTGGAGGAGGAGCAACTGCTAGGAGACTACATCTTGTTGTGGGGTTTTATCTTTGTGATCTTTGTATTGGTGCTCATTCTATCTCTGAGGAAGTTGCAGGGTTTTTCACCTTCTTGGTTTTCCCCGGTGAAATGCTTTGTGTCTCTTGTGTCTTGTGTTTGATATGCTATACATGTTGTTCTCTTAGTTAAGATCCTGGATCATATTGAATTAAATGATGAAAAACTAACATGGTATCAGAGCTAGCCTAAAGGAAGGCATTGTATGGCATTTATGACACTTGTTGCACTTGCGACAAATTGGAAGCTGGGGCTTGGTATAGTAAAAACCAGTCATCATGGCACTTTTACTATAACTCAGTTTTGGCGAAGGTTCATGATCTGAAACGTTTACAGGATGAATATGAAATTTCCATGTACCTTGTGTCCGAAGGAAAGCCTCACATTCGTTGTACTTTGTGAGATATGATCCGTACAAGTTAGGGTTTCTTCCTCTTCCAGAATGCAGTCCTAAATAGGTGACCTAGGAAAAAAGGTCATATCTCGGGCTAGGAAGATCCAAATGGAATTCTGTAAAATGTGACAGTTAGGGAATGGACTGTAGTTTCACAGGTATAGGTTTCAGAGGCCGAAGTTGAAACAGTGACACGTGGCACTCCGTACAAGTTCTCTATACTGTTTCATCCCATAAACAGGTCACGTTGCGACACTTGGCATATCTATCTCTCAGAGAATCCATTAAAGCTAAGATCTGTGGGGTTGGAAATAGGACAGTTCATTCTACCACAGGCCAAAGTTTCAGACCTTGAGGATCTCAAATTTCAGATATACATCAGAAACAATATGGCATATATTTCTGTACAAAGAGAATTGGATTCTGCGCACTTTCATTTTTGGATCATCATTGCTGCGGGAAATTAGGGTTTCTGCAAAAGTTGGAATTTTTAGAATCTGAGACCACAGATGGATGCTCCTCATAAAAATCAAAATTTAGATATCAAGATCGAATTTTTTGGTTGGGTAGAACCCCAAGTTCTATCAAACCCTAGTTTGGGTTTTTGACCAGAAAATCAGAAAACCAGAATTTGACAGAAGCTACAGATCTGAATCTCGTAGGTCAATTTTGAGGGGTCAATTTTTGGATTTTTCAAAATCTGAGCACACCATCTTTCTCCCCTCAGTCAATTGCATCTCCCTGTCTAGATAGAATTTTGAAATTCCAAGTTTGGATTTTTAGGGTTTCTCTATGAAACCCTAGCTAGCTCCAAATCCAGTGTATAGGATTAGGTTAATCCTAAGAATAGAATTGGACACCTACATAAGTGAAGAAGTTCCAGTTCCAGAGGGAGATGAGGCTAAGTCCTTACATAAGAAGAATACAATCAATCTCGACAGGTATGACTTGAGGAGATACATGTATGTTCATGATTAAGTTGATGATATGTTTGTCTTCATATTATTGAGGTTAGTACAATCTTGATTAATTTTAGACTTGTCTTATCACCCTAGTAAAAGTATGAATGCATGTGAATGATAGAAGACATTTATTGATTAGGGTTATGTCACTTATGACTATAATAATGCACTATGGTGTTGTATGAGGATGATGTTGTTCGCTTACATAAAAGGTACATCAAGAAAGACAAATCAAGTACTAGATCAAGAACATATGACCATGGTGACATGAAGACAAAGACTCATCCATAGTCATGGATCACATAGAAGCTTTACTTACGAGGTATGTATAATTTGGTTCTACAATGGTTAACTTATGAGATTTGCAGGTTACTATCACAAGTGATTGAAGAGAACAAGAAGACATTATGTGGGCATGTTAGACATAACTAGCAAGCATAATAATCCATGTATGTTTTTCCTATATCAAGTTAGAATCCTACCTTATGTTAGGATCTTATATAAGTATACTTGGTATGATTTATAATTCATGAAGTTAGAAGTTTGGGCAATCATGGGTTTTTGCATATTATGCTTCTTAGTTTGATTAATGATATGACAAACTAGAAGAGTCCTATGGTCAAAAAAAAATATGCATAAGAAGTCCTCCCTGAAACCTTGAATACTAACGCTTGTGTATGAAATGATCCTGACCATACATGATTAAGATTATTTAGAATCATAATGTTTTGATAAGTATTGAGAATATACTAATGCATGTATGATTATGTATGGGATATTGAGGATGACACAATGATGACACTAGTGCACACTTAAGCATTCATAGTGGTCCAGGATGGATAGAAGTTCAAAGACATATAATCATGATGATATCATAAAGGAAGCAAAGATCAAGAGGGAACATGCTCCAGGAAGCAAAGATCAAGAGGGAGCACACTCCAGTAGTTCCTGCAAGGAAGCAAAGATTGAGAGGGAGTCCACCCAACAACCAAACAAAGATAAGTATTTGAATTGTCATTTATTATATATTTGATTACTTAAATGATGTTGTCCAGTCATGTACATGCTTATGTTCCTAGATTTAGGATGTATATTATGCATAATAGAAAATTTGCATTAATGAACAAGATACTACTAATATGTAAGTAATGGGTAAGTGGCCTATGGTAATGTACAACATTCCATTTCTACTTATCTAGAATGAAACCTCTTTGCTAACATGTTGGGAGTTGTGCACACTCTTAACAATGTTCTAGTAGAGATGGAAGGCATCTAGAAAGTTACTGGATATGGATAAATGTTGTATTGAAGCATTGGCTAAGATAATTGCATTACTATATGACATACATTCTTATGTGTAAGAATTTGTTTTTGAAAAACTATGAGAAGTTTCTAATCATGCAATTAAATTTGACTTGTAGGAAAGATCATGTACAATCACCTACAAAAGAAGGACAATGACATTTGTTCTAGCGATGAAGTTCAAGAAAACTACCTATTGAAGATATTGAAGAATCTGAAGTTCCCAGGATCAGGGATGCAGTAATGGAAGGATGCCATGATCGAGGAATACCAATTGATCATGAAGAATGATGTTTGGGATGTGGTCCCAAGACCAAAAGGGAATTCTGTTGTGACTTCCAAGTAGATCTATAAGATCAAGCATGCTGCAGATAGTAGCATAGAGAAATATAAGGCAAGTGATGAAGTGGAAGATACACCAGATGGATGTCAATACAACTTTCTTGAATGGTGTAGTTGAAGAGAAAGTGGAGCAGCCACTCGGATTTGAGACACATGACAGGGAGTCACATGTGTGCAAATTGAAGAAATCATTGTATGGCTTGAAGCAAGCACCCATGACATGGTATGGCAGGATAAACAACTTCCTGTCTAGTTTGGGCTTTACCAAGAGTAAAGCGGATTCCAACCTTTACTACAAGGTTGAGGATGGCAATCCAATGATACTCCTACTGTATATGGATGACCTGTTTGTGACAGGTGAGGATAGGTTTATTGCCGATACGAAGAGGAAGCTTGCTGCCAAGTTCGAGATGAAGGACTTGGGTATGATGCATTACTTTCTAGGTATGGAGGTGTGGCAGAGTGCAGATGGAATATTCCTTGGACAAGGGAAGAATACAGTAGAGATCCTGAAGCAGTTCGGGATGATGGACTGCAAGGCCATGGCCACAACTATGGCATCGAACCTGAAGTTATTGAGTGATGCTTCATTAGAGTCCGTTGATGCCACGGTGTATCGCCAGATGATTGGGTCCTTGATGTACCTGATGAACATGAGACCATATATTTTCTTTGCTGTGAACACCTTAAACTAGTTCCTGACGGATCCTAGACATGTTCACTTGATTACTTGAAGCAATCCTGGGTAGTAGTGAGTACAGCCGTAGCAGAGTATGTCGCAACTTGTTCGGCCAGTTATGAGGCAGTATGGTTAAGGAAGCTACTATCTGATTTATTTGATCTCCAGTTGGATGCTACTTGTATCTATTGTGACAACCAGAGTTGTGTGAAGTTGTCAGAGTACCTGGTGTTCCATGACAAGTCGAAGCGCATCGAGATAAAATATCACTATATCAGGGATATGGTGCAGAGAGGAGCATTGAAGCTACAATATGTTGTGATAGATGAGAAGATTGCATATGTGTTGACCAAACCACTAGCCAGAGTGAAGTTCAAGTACTTCAGAGAGAGGCTTGGTATTCTTCAGATAAAAGATACTTTGAGGATGAAGTGATGGAACACATTTGCAGGAGCCATTCTAAGCATAGTGGTAGGAGGATCCTTCCCATGGCTATGGATGTAAGCGCTGTGTGATGAACATCAGGACGATGCTCCAGATGATGTTCTACATGATTATGATCAAGATGATCATATGTGTTGATATGCATCAGGATGATCATATGTGTTGATATGAATCAGGACGATGCTGTGATGATGATCAGGATGATCGTGTGATGATATGTATTAGGATGATGCTATGATGATGATCAAGATGATCATGTGTGGTGAGCATCAGGTCGATGCTCCAGATGTGGTACATCAGGATGATGTATTGTATGATGATGATCAGGATGATCATATGTGATGAGCATCAGGTCGATACTCTAGATGTTGTGCATCAGAAGGATGTACTGTATGATGATGATCAGTATAATCATGAGCATCAGGATGATGCTCCATGCGAAGAGGATGATCAGTAGGATCATGAGTATCAGGATGATACTTCGTGGCCGTGGACAGGTTGTGCAGTTGCATAGAAAATATCCAGGAGATCCAGACAGGTTGTGCTAGGCACAAAAAAGATCCTCGGATGCTCTTTAGAGATCTTGTAGGATGCAAGATACTATTTTAAGGTTTTGCAAGGGTCACATAGAAAAGATCCTGGAGATACAGACAGGTTGTGCTAGGCATGGAAAATATCTTGGGATGCTCTTTAGAGATTTTGCAGGATGCAAAATACTCTTTTAAGGTTTTACGAGTTCACATGTAAAAGATCCCGGAGATCCGAACAGGTTGTGTTGGGCACGGAAAAGATCCTGGGATGCTCTTTAGAGATCTTGCAGGTTGCAAGATACTCTTTTAAGGTTTTGTGAAGGTCACATGTAAAATATCCTGGGAGATCCGATAGGTTGAGCAGTAATCTGGTAAAAGTCCTGGGATACTCTTTCGAGGTTTTGTTGACGCATGTAATCAGCCCTGAGAATTCCACAGGATGGCACACTCGCAGAGATGATGAAGACCTATAGGAGGCTAGGCCTACATCTAGCATAAAAAAGGGTTGGCTCTGTAGAACTTCCTATGACAAGAATAATTTAGAGATAGCACCAATGATCGAGATGATGAGTACAAAAACAATGATGATGATGCTTTGTGATCCAGTGACGATGATCCAACTCTAGAATTGAAAACTTGTGCCTATATGCATTGATGACCTGTGTCAAGAGAATACATTCCTAGCTAAGAGAGAGTGTTGATGTATTTGTAACTTCGGAAGATATTCACTTGTATATTGTATGTATTAAACTTGTACTTTATTGTATCCCCGACAGAGATGTCTTATTCCTCCAATCGAAAGTGTTGTCATTTGCATTCTATTGTTGTACCTGCGATGGAGATGTTTGTTCCTCCGGTTCGGAGAAGTCATTATTGTACTTGAGTCATGTAAAGTCATTGAGTTCCATCCTCCCATGTATGACAGGGCATTAGACCCCGGAGTAGTGTCACAAGTTATATTGTAAGTGTCGTAACTTATATTTGATGGGTTATTAGACCATCTTGGTGGTGTCGGCCCTGTATGAGTAACGTGGGTTAAAGGGTTATTAGAACACCCTAGTGGGGTCGGACCAGTGACAAGTGGTAATGGGTTATTAGACTCTCCTAAGGGAGGTCGGCTCAGTTAGAGTTAAAGGCAAGTCAAGTCATTGTATAAATAGAGAGTGTGACTATCTCATTCTATTCAGTCACTCACTCACTCACTTCGCATTAGTGAGAAAGAGGAGGAGTGCACACAAGTGGAGGAGGAGCAGCTGCTAGGAGACTATCTCTTGTTGTGGGGTTTGATCTTTGTGATATTTGTATTGGTGCTCATTCTATCTCTAAGGAAGTTGTGGGGTTTTTCACCTTCTTGGTTTTCCCCGATGAAATGATTTGTGTATCTTGTCTCTTGTGTTTAATATGATGTACATGTTGTTCTCTCAGTTAATATCCTAGATCATATTGAATTAAATGATGAAAAACTAACAGACACTAATTTGACCAAATCAATTGCCTATCACTTCCAAACTAGTGGATAGACAGAGGTAGTCAATAAGATGCTTGTTCATATATTTAGAATGTATAACTCTAAGCATCCACATGCATGGGATGCGTATTTTCTTTATGTTCAACATAGCTACAATAGATCCCTTCATATCTCTATTACCCACATCTCTTTTTAGGTGTGCTTGGGGTTCCAACAATTGCCCCCAAATGATGTACCTATTTTCATTGCATCTACATATGAAGAACTCTTCAATGCTCATACAAAGGTTGATAGAGTAACCAAACTTGTTGAATGATGGATCGAACACATCCAACAACAAGTTCATAATATTTTACAAAAATTCACTGTTGCGTACAAGCGACCATCATCAACATTGGCTTCCACATCTGTATCAGGTGGGATATAAGGTATGATCAGTGTATGTAGAAAGATAATTTCATAGGACCCCATTAGAATCTCATTCAACTCTGATACATTCCTTACACCATCACCAAGGTTGTGGGTGACAATACTTTTGAATTAAGTATCCCCCCTTTCCTTGCACTTGCACACTATATTTAATGTGGAGTTGCTTTGATCATATTTCCCACCTCTCTCGGACACCTCATAGTCAACCAAGAAATTGGTCCCTACATAACTCAATTTTGTTGTCACTAAGAAGATGATGGTCAACTCAATCATGGACACCGAGATGAAGGGAATCAATTATTATAACATTGAACTCTATCGAGTTATCATAGTAGGACAACTTCTTAACCAGGGAAAATGGCTTGGCAAGAATTAGGTTAAACAAATGTTTCCCCATTTGATGGAGGAACTTGACACAAAGGGGATTATTGATTCCTAATGGGGGGGAAATTATTTAGGTCGATACTCATGGCCACCCACCCATTCCACCGATTCAAATGATTCCACATCTTGGCATTTTTACTACCATTTTTCAAGTCCTGAATTTTTGATGTATTTTTTGGGCATTTCCCTTGTGTATTTGGAAGATGATGTAGGAAATTCCACAAACAAATGTGGCTCTCCTAACTCATAGAGCATGGATTAAGCATTGTAATGGACCAATAAATACCCTAAATACAGTTTGTAAGGAAATGTTGTCCCCTTAGGAAGTTGACATATCGACCAACCTCCTTGGGGTCCACATTCCTTTTGCCACATCATTTTCTAGGGTTAGGGTTTTGTATCTTTAGTTTTTTTCATCCTATGGAATCATACTTTATGTTAAAAGTAAATTTTGGCCTCTTGTAATGTCTTACACTAAATAGATTTTGTAAGGAAACGTTGTGCCCTTAGGAAGATGACTTATCAACTAGCTTCCTTGGGGTCCACATTCCTTTTGCTACATCATTTTCTAGGGTTAGGGTTTTGTAGGGTTTTTCATCCTATGGAATCAAACTTTATGTTGAAAGGAAATTTGGGCCTCTTGTAATGTCTTTTTGCAAATGAGCATACCCAACACATCTCTCTTCAAAGATAAGCTACCACTATTCTAGCTAGGCTGTATTTCTCTGCATTTTATAGTCTTTTCCTATTTCGTTCATGAATATAATTTTGGTTTTATTGTATTATTGTTCTCTCTATAATATATCTATTGTTTCCTTTTTATATTTCTAACTTTATTTTATTCCCTACATAATCTATATCACTTGTCAACCTAATCAGCCCATGAGGGATAAACATGTCACAAAAGAGATTTGAACATGGGTGGAGAGTATACAATCTTCTCCTCTTACTACCCAAACTTGATCTAATTGTAAAACTATTGTGTGTTAAGATAAGGCCAATGGAAAAATTTATTCATGTAAATGAGACATTCAGTGATTACAATAATGCATCTCTTAAAGGTATCAACTGAATTACAAATTTCGATCTTGATTCTAAATTTACAAGCAATAGTTGTAATATACCACTTAACCCATTACACCCATAAGCAGTCCAGTACACCCCTAAGCAGGATCATAAAAAGTTGGAAGGAAACAACTTTAACATTTCCCTCCTTCCATCATAAAAGCAACAATGTAATTTTGAAAATGTACCCCCTTTAACAAAATGCTACAAATTGAGTATTGATATTGTTTGATAACAGTTATTAGTGATAGAATGATAATTTTTTTTTGAAAATTACATTGTTCTTTAACCTTTGGATAACACTAGGAAGGTTGCATAATGATATTATTGGGTCGAGAGGACCTTTCTACAACCTAAAGTGGAGGATATGGGTCACGTCTGTCACATGTTGGCTCCAAATTTAAATTGGCTAGATTGTAAAATACATTTATATAAATATACATTGAATTTCCATTCTTGCATCCTCACATTTTAAATAATAATAAATAGTTACAATAATAACTATTTTACTTCATAATGGGTGAATGAACTCAAATTTTGCATATTTGTAGGGTTTATGTGTTAGTCTTTAGTATCCCGAATTGGAATTGTTGGCAGGTGGATGAATATATTGGATTATATATTGTTAAGTAAATAATAGAACAATGTGTAAGATATTAGTTTTGTGATAATTGCAAATTAACCAATAATTGGGTAAATTGAAAGCATTTTACTTCACAATTAATTAATTAATGCAACTTTTGTGTATTTGCAAGATTTATATGTTATAATTTACATCATCAAATAGTTGCACTCCAACCATTAAATTTGGGTAAATAACCTTTTTACTAGATTTTGCAAAGAATCTTGACTTTTGTCAAAGTATTTTGATTTAATCGTAAACACAATGTAAACAATTTTGAGATTCTGTTTTTTTGGAATTTTCCAAGTACAAAATTATACAACAAGTAGCACAGTTTAAGATAGTGTTTAAATGCACTTGAATAATGTATTATGTTTTTCCAATAGAGGAATATGATATGTGTTTTTTTCTTTGGAAAAACCAATGAATGAATGCAATTTTTGCCTATTTGTAGGATTGATGTGTTATACTTTACGACATGTAATAGTTGGCACTTCTACCATTATATTTGGGTGAATAACTATTTTAATTCATAATTAATTAATTAATTAATTTTTGTTTATTTGCAGTAATTATGTGTTAGCATTTACAACATTTACGACATGATTTCAAATTGGAATAGTTGTGGTTAGATATTATTTTTGGGTGAATATCTACTTTACTTCATAATTAATTAATTAATTAATGCAACTTTGGCCTATTTGTAAGATATCCAAATTTGAATAATTGGTGATTGAATGATTATAACCTAAAATATATTAGATTAAATGTATTTTAAGTTGATAATGTAACAATGAGTTAGATATTAGTTTTGTAAGAATTGCATATTAATAAATCATCATAAATTCATCTCAACGCTCTATAAGTGTTGAGTCTAGAGATCAAATCCCTTGAGGTGCAAACCCCTTTTTCGAATCCTAAACTTCCTCGGGAGATTTGATCCCCATCAACCCTTGATAAAGCCAAAATTAAGATAGATCTATGTTGATATGAACCGCATTCATAGTATTTAGGTTTCTCAATATTTAAATTTGCCATAGAAGATCCTAGGATGAGTGCAATAAAACATAAAACTTAATAAAAAAGATATTTTAATTTGCTCAATAAGATTTTTCCATACTCAAGTTTATTTTCTTCGATATTGAGGCTATAGAATTGATCTATTTCTTAAAAAAATCGTTAAATCTTTGTTTAATCCCAATCTTGATTTAGTTGTAAAATGCACCTTTAATCATATTAAAAAACCATATATATATCCAAAAACATAATCATGGTTTTTTAAAGCTTCTGAGATATGTTCAAATAAGTTAAATTGTTTATTTTTGTTTTTCACATTTTTTAAGTATCTTTGTTTTTTTTTTGACAAGAACGGGTAGATTTTATATTGATAAAACTATGGCTGAGCCATCCAAAAGATACATCTTAGAATTCTGGCTGAAAACCAAAATTCCTCAACACAGATAAGACCAAAACTGCTTCTTCTAAAGAAACAAGAGACGCACTAAGTCTACGACTTTGCTCTACTTCAGGCATACAAAACTTGATGAAGCTCATACAAATTAATTCAAAGATCTAGTTTGACTACGTGTCAACACTGGTTGCCTGGAAAGAGGAGGCTTTTTCTTTTTTGTTACTTTCATCCATTCCTTGGACTGTTCTGGTTCGGCATACAAGAGAGCTTCTTCTGCTTGGTCAGCCCAGCTTGGGCCTGCAAAAGACGTTGTGGGAATCGGATTGTCATTCAATGAGATAGAAGCTGTCTGTTCTGCTGGATCACTCGGGGTTTTTTCTGAGTCTGGTTCCTTTGATATACTTTGATGAGCTGGGATCGCCCCCTCCCACCAAGTTGGCTTCCGACGAGATTTGGCTAATTTCTTTTTTTCTGAATTTTTGCAGTTAGCGGCTATATGCCCTGTCTCAAAACATACTCTGCATCTGAAATTTATATATTCATAATCTAACTTCACAGTCCAAGATCTGTCTTTACCTTGAAGAATGATTTGAGCAGGAAATCCTTTGGTGAAGTCCATCTCAACGCAGATACGAGCAAAGGTTGTAAAAGCCGTTTTTGTTTCAGGACTTCTGCTGTGAAATTTCCCAAGAGCATTTCCAATGGATTGCAAGGATTCAGGTCCCCAAAAGTGGAGGGGAAGATTTGGTAAACGGACCCATACTGGAGCTGAGGAGATGTCTGCAGTAGAGGCATCAAAGGAAGGAGTCCAAGGCTGTAAGGACAGTCCAGATCTGCCCCAAAACCAGGGTCCAGATTTGCAGATCTGGTCCCTATCTTCAGGAGAACCAAAAATGACAACAAAAAACCCTCTTGCACAAGGGCAAATAAGAGCATCAGA
The DNA here is from genome assembly GCA_027924585.1 of Larix kaempferi. Lineage (NCBI taxonomy): Eukaryota > Viridiplantae > Streptophyta > Pinopsida > Pinales > Pinaceae > Larix > Larix kaempferi. The sequence goes on from BSBM01000136.1 coordinate 16,668,984, forward strand.
GCTCAGAATAGGATCCCAAGCGGACAAGACCCAAGAGTGGAGATCTGCAAGCTTGGGCCAAAATCCATTGAACCTGCAAACCAGGGCACACTGAGAGTAGTGATCCGCATGCAAAACGGCTTCCTGACTGACTGGAAGAATCAGATCTGGAGCTTCCACCACCAAAAAGCCAGACGGATGGCCAGAAGACGGAAAGGAGCCATGCTTGAGAGGGATCGAGCTTCCGGCCGCAGCAGCAACAGAGGAGACGGTCGCTTCACCCTGCAACGAACCAGAAGACTTCAGCGAGTGAGAGGAACAGGTCTTCGGAGGAGGAGATTTCAATCCCATAACGCAGTCCGTGAAAGAGACGGCCATGGAGTCGCTGGAGAACGGCCGAGCGACCGAGGAGGCGGAACGCTGCGTAGGGTTTTTCTCTGCCGCGGCTAAAAAATACTCCATTACATTTTTTAAGTATCTTTGTTAAAAAACATAATCAAAGAATTTTTAAAGATTATGTGATATGCTCAAATAAGTTAAATAATCTTTTTGTTTTTTAGATATTTTTAAGAAAGTATATTGAGTTTTATTTTATTGTATTGTAAAAAACTTTTTTATATTTATATGTACAAATTTATAAACAATAAAAAAAAGTTTTGAACTTTGTAACTCCACACTAATACAAGTTCCATTACCACATTGTTTACTATTAAACTTCTATAATATTGTTAAAATACTTCCACACTAATACAAGTTCCATTACCACATTGTTTACTATTAAACTTTTATAATATTGTTAAAATATCTCTGTGTAATATTGTTAAATTTTGTCATTTTATTTTGATGATGAATTATTTTTTATAAGGAAAAAAATTATGCTTAAATTATATGTATAATAGTTGGAAAAAATACATATACACTTATCAGCAAAACAAAATCTCAATCTAAACATGACCAATCAATACAAAACATTATCAAACAAAGCATCAAGGAATCGAGAACAACATTTGGTGATCACCCAAAGAACTCAAAATGGATTGTTCACACAACAACTGTGGAATAAACCCAGTTCAACACAAAAGACGTCCCACACCTGTAAAGTAAGTCACGACAAAATAGGAACAACATATTTCAAGTATATAAATTCAATAGACCTAGATTTTCAGGGATATAATGCATAGTATCATAGGTAATTCATGCCTTATAAATCTCCAGCCTATCTGCCATGGAAAGGTGGATTGATTCCCATAATTCAAAGAAAATGAAGCCCTCTGGAGCGAGAATACCGCGTCTAGACAGAGCATCCGCCTGATCATTGAATTCATGGTATATATGGATAATAGATAAGCCTAGGAAATCCTTTAATAAACACGTAGTATGTTCCAGTCAAACTTGTAGGTGAAGGGTCTTTAGAGTACCTTTTTTGTGTGCCCAATTGATTACCAACAAAGAATCACCTCCAACTTGCATCAAGATTCTATGATGGATCTTTGCAAAAAATAAAATCATCCATAAACCCATGAGCTCCCCACATGTATTAATACCAGGTCCACAATTTAACCATAGTTTGAAAAACCGAACATCGTCCAAAACAATAATGATTCCTACACCACATTTATGAGCTACATCCCGAGAGGTGCCATCGAAACAAGCTCTTATACCATCCATGAACACAAGAGAACACCTCACCAATTGATTCGAAATCGACACACAAATATTCCCCTCCATATTCATAAAATAAGGCAATTGCTTTGTCTGTTACCCAATTCAAAAAAAACCTTTTTCCTTAAAAAAATTAAAAGGTTCCTTACCTTCTAGGTTTCTCAACATATAAAACAAGCAAGGTCACCCAGGTTGGAGCAAAATTCTACCAATTGAAAAAAAACTATAAAAATAATGATCCATGCCAATCCATCATAATACTACAAGTCCTATGCACTGATGACCAAACCGAGATAGAAAATGGACAGGAAACAAACAAGTGCACAACATATTCCAAGTAAGTAAGAAAACAACTACCAACCTAATATCACATCATTCATAAATATATATATAATTCAACTCCCAAAACATCAAACTGTATGAAAATTAAGCTTTTGAGTGGTCATTTTATATATTCACACCAATATAACTGTGGCACATACTTCGCTGGATTCGTCAGAACCGCGTTGTCTTTTTCCCAAATCGCATAGATGCAAAACGTGTCCACGTAAGCATACCGGATAAACAACTGACATGCACGACTCACGAATCATCTTGCAAAATATCTTATTATGGAGTTTCTAGAAATTTTATCAGTTGTAAACAAGAAAGAATTATTTTCAAAGTATAATATAATGATAAAACTAAATTTAATTGATAAAAAATTAATAAAATGTTTCGAAGGGTCTTCTCAGTGACTTGCAAAGATGATAGAATTACTTTGAAAGCATAATAATAATGATAAAAGCATATTTAGGAAATTACAAAATCAATTTTTTAAAGAAATGCGAAGGAAGGAAAAGCATGTTTAAGTTGACCTTCACAGCTCTAGTCTATAAGTAGGCAAAGTCATTTTAAGTCGAATTTTATATATTGGCATTTAAAGTAAGTCAATGAACAAACTCTCACTACTGTTACATAAAGATTTATTTTAAATAAACTTATGATAATGATGGTTACTGGAGCAACTTTGTTTTATTGAACTGGTTAAAAGATAAAGAAATTTATATTTTATATTTTTTTATTATTTTAATGTTTAAATTTTTTAAGATAAGTATTTTTAAATTATTATAGTTGTGATGAGTTAAAAAGTTAGAAATGTTAGTATTGTAATAAATATTTTGAGATTGTATTTAAATGTGGGTATAAATAAGACATTTCACTTTATAGTTAAAAAACTACATGCATTTATTTTTGTTAATCTTGTATTCATTATTTTTGTGTTTTTTTTAATCGACCTATAATAGGTCAATTTGGTTGTCATGTGACATTGCGTTCTACAAAAATGTTGGAATTGATAATGAATCATATTAGATGCATTCATTTTTTCCATATTAAAGTTTTGTTTGTGAAAAAATAATGTGCTATGATAATGTACATGGACTCAACTTTTTTTTAAAAGGTGGTTTATCATTTGTTAGAGGGCTACTCCACCAGTATATGTGCCAACACATGATATTCCAACACAAGAATCAAGGTATGGCCAGATTTACATAATCCACATATTTATTACAAAGGGGCTCAACAAGAGCAACATGTCACTTACAAGAATTGAACCTGGGTGGGGAGGGTAACTATCAATCCTCCCAACCACCCAAGCCAACTGGTGCACTTACATTTTTTAGTATTTAATAGATGTTGATTCTTTAAAAAGTTTTAAAATTGGATCAATTAAAAACACATTGCATAAAATCAACACTTTCGGGGGAACTCCATTTTTTCCATACATTCTAACTAAATATTACAAATATAAAAAACCTACTTGAAGAGGACAACCCAATCTTATGCATCGTGATTAATTCAATTTTTTTAATTGAATTTTCATTTTGTTGATTCACAATAGAAAATTGGAAAAGAAATTGTGTTGATGTCCAATATTAGCATGATTACGAAGCATTGTAATATAATGCCAGAGGTGAACATCCTTAATGATGTCGTCATCCCTTTCGTCTCAACTATGGATTCTAGAACAATGTCCTCTTCTCGTCCATACTTGGTGTTTCCACATATGTCATCATTTGGCCTTCACGCCTCTCATGGGAAGTTTCATTGTGTGTGTCGTGCTAGTAAAATTATGTCCAGTTTTAAAATTAACTTATTCTTTCCATTAGTGTCGTCATGCTATCATTTCTATACCATTGAGTCACGTCCGGAATGCTCTTCGGAACGATATGTTGTTTCGCCATTTTTCGTCATCATGTGATCCCCGTATAACTCTTCCCAAGTTTCGCCAAGTCAAATTCATGTGCGTCTTAATTATCCAATACAATTTAGTCATCGACCCTTCAATTTAAATTAACCTCCTCATTCCATTAGCATCATCATAATTCCTACGTTAAAAAACACCCCCAACCCACTTGCCTCATTCCATTAAAAAACACCCCCACCCCTTGCCTCATTCTATTAAAAAATACCCCCCACCCCCTTGAAATATTCGAGGCAATATACCGAATTCTAGGGTGTACACCATCAAGTAAAAGTATATGACCTAAATATTTCCCTCAAAAAATCGGCGTGGAAACGACCACTCGACACACCATACAAAACCTACGAGGGCATTCATCTATGTGACAATGCAAAGGAAAACGAGGCATATTTTTATTGATTAAAAGGGCCTCACGGTATGGTTGGCTAGTCAAAATTAAGGCACCACCGATCGCTTCTAGACCCAAAAGAAATATACAAGGTTGTTTCAACGATAGGTCCACACACAATAACTGGAAGAATAGCTTCATATTTGGGGTTAAAAGGGCATCATATGAAGCTTTGAAAGTTAGACACTCGACACCAGAATGTAGTCATATACTCTATGTTTTATTAATAAGACAACTTGAAGGGTGAAGTTGAGTCTAAGCCTACTAGTTGAATGACCAACCAATTATATATATATATATTCCATCAAGATTCGAGGTTAGAATTTTAATGTGATAGCCATAGTATCATCTATAATCCTTGAAACAAAAAAAAATCGCGTATGACAACTGGATTATGGAACTGTAAATTTCCTATTCACCCATTCATCTACCAAGAATATGAAACGCTAAAGGTTCCCAAAACACTTAAGCTTATTGGAGTAGGTGAAATGCTTTGGCTACTCTCGGAGGTATTTAAATACAAGGTGAAAGTGAAGGCAACAGACATCGAAGGTAAGGAGAAGTTCACTAGTTTCCAAAGATTTTATTTTTTTCCCTTTCATTCCTAGTCGTCCAAGAGCGTAACAGTGTGGTGATGGTAGGTAGGGATACTTCCAAGTCCATCCAATAGGGTGAAGGCAGATTGTCCTTCCGTCGGAGGCATGTTATGTTATTCTGCATGTTTTTTGTTCTTTTCCTTATAATTTTTAAGATTGACATCTTCATGTCTGCAAGTTACCTTCAAGACAATTTGAATGTGAAGTACTCACATTGTTTGGATTTCACCCGATTGAACCTGGGATGTTGAGAGCAGCATCGGGTCTCAGAAACCTATTGTTCTCATTGGTCTAAAACCAATCACAATTGTTGTAGCGACGACTATAAAACTCTTTGTTGATTAATAAACAAAAAATTGGCATACTTGCTTCCTTAGATTTATTTTTATCATTTGAATTCATTTATTTTCTGTTTTTCAGTTTTTTTTAACAAACTATAAATAAAGAGGACTGTAAATATTATTTTTCTTATTTGTAATTTTTTGTTGTTGTTGTAACTTTACATTATAAGAGTTTATCCTTCTTATTTCTATTTTGCAAAAGAAGACTAACAATTGAGATCAGTTTTTATGTTCTCTTTTACATAACGTAGAAGTTTAGCTCAAAAGATTTTGTTTTACATTGATGCTCTCAATTTAAGAATTCCAAATTTGTATTTAATAGACATAACATTATGCAACTTAACAAGGCTGATTTTGTGCTTAAATGATATAATATCTTGCATCTACCATTTGGATTAATACTCTAATGAAGAACTTTTACTTTCCGATTATTTCATTAGTTTTCTTTCACTTTAAAAGGCTAACACTGCCTTTTATTTTATTTTGTTAGTTAGTTGTTTATTTTTTATTAACAAAGTTTCTATTCATCATAATTAATGCTTCAATTTGTCATTAGATTTTAATCTCTTTTAACTGGTTTGATTTCATTTATTTCATATGCTAGTTCATTTTATTTTTATATATGTTTTCTACTAATATTTGTAGGTGATAATAAATCGAGGGCTCTTAACAATACTCGGGTTTCCATCCCCATCACCCCCTTAACCATCCTTCTAGGGGTGTTCATCATTGTTTTTTCCCAAGTAACTTTGAGCATCAACGTAATTTGGCCACTCCGTTGGGGAAATTTTGAGTCATCCATTCTTTTTTACCTTGGTGCATGTCCTTATCCCCTAGAAAATCCCATAGAATATGAGGTGAGTCTCCTAAGTTTGAACCTCTTATAGCAATCCCGAATAGGAGAGAAGTACTTAAGTATATTAGAAAATGCATAACTTAGTCCACTATCCGAGTTTCTAACCTTTGCTCATCCTCTCCTTCTATAACCATGGATTCTTCTGGTAGTGCTAGCATTGGCACTGGCACTGCTGCGGCGAGTTCCTCAATATTATAGAGTATGTTTAATCAGCACAATCCTATTGTTAACTATGCTAATACTTAGGAAGTCATGAAAAAATGGTCATTTTCCAATATAAGCTAGATAATGATGCCAAGCCATGGTGTACCTTTGCCACTAAATATGGCCCCAAACACCGATCCTCTCCCCAAATTCAAATACCATCTTCCTAAGTTATTTATAAACAACACAACGTCATTCAATGAGCATCTATCTGCCTTTTCAAATGAATGTGAAAACATTGGCGCTCATGACAATGACACTTGTATGCGTCTTTTCGTCAATTCATTAGAGAGGAGGGATGTCGCTGAGTTTTTCGAATTACCTGACAAGATGTTCACCACCTAGTTTGACTCATGTATTGGTTGAAATCCACATTTGGGAGTGTCGAGAACCCAACCAAATACCTAAGGAGTTTTAATTGCTTATTTCTTAAAGAGAATGAAACTGTCAAGGCCTTCAACCCCAGGTTTATGAAACGTTATAACAAGTTTCATGAAGTTATCTGACCTTCTCAGCAAGCCACCCTTGTCTATTATTTAACAGTCTTCCTCCTCCTTAATAACTGTTAGGTAAAATATATGCATTAATAATTCCCTGTGAACATCAAATTGTCAAACCAGGGTAATCATAAACTTAGAGGTGCAGGCATAGGAAATGCGGGACGAGAGAGGCTAATCTAATGCCAACAAACACACTTTAAAATGCTATGAATTAAAGCCGAGCGAAATTTGATAAGAAAACTAACACCACAAAATGCAGCGATGGGATCTCAAGATCTTATCTCCCGAGTTTGACCCTGATAGTCAATAACTTACTCTTTCAATGGTTAGTTAAGCTAAAAAAAATAAAAACAATCAAATACAAAAATAAAACAAACGCAAAAGTAAACTGAATCAAAAGAACAATAAAGAAATCTACAACAAACTCCATTACTAAACTCAGAACCAATCCTTCAAATACATATATCAAACACAATCACCCTGCAAATATGGTAACACATAATTTTAATCATAAACATTTAACTGCAATGATTATTATTTTACTTAAATTTTACCTTTATAAAACATTATTTATAAATTATATTCAAAAAGTATCTATATTATGATTTAATGCTTTAAAACTTCAATGTGACAATATGACTTTAGAATCAAATATATATTACATTACCACTACATAAGTATTAAAATAAACACATAACGTTAACACTCAACACATATTTAAATAATATATATTAAAAGTATAAAACAGAAAAATGTCATACTATGGAATATTAACATGAAAACCAATGATGACATGGTGACCGAATCACATGTCAGACACACAAATAAGAATAGTCAACAAAAGTATATATAAGACAAAAATATAAGAATAGTCAACAAAAGTACAAGAATAGTGTATAAGACCAAAAAAGAAAAACCAAGTGCATATATGAAAGGGAAGAAATACGTAGTTGTAATTTTAATCTCTTTTCATAAATGTACACAAAAGACACCCTGTAAACTACTAAGATTTATGTACGTAGTTGTAATGTTGTAATTTAAACCATTGTTTGAGAAGGGCTTATTGGGTGAATTCATATTGCGATTTAAGAGATGAGATCATGGATATAGTGAACTCATGTGAATACGTGTTGGAAAAGTGAATAAGGTAGGATTGAATTGCAGAGAGTTAGAGGAAGATTTGAGAGGGTGTTGTGAAGCAAATCGTGGAGCAAGGACAATATTGGTTCAATGTATGTTAATTACATATATAGAACATTATGCAGAGTTGAAACACATAACAAAACATAATGTAAATAGATATATGATTTCTCTGATTAATATATGCAAATAAATATATGACTTCTATGCAAATAAAATGATAAAGATCTTTGAGCTTTTAATTACCTAAATCAAGATAAAGAATATAATTAAAATTCTTTTGAAAAGAATCTAAGAATAATCAAAACCAAATTACATTACAATGAAGATAACATTTCTATTCATTACAATGAAGATAACATTTCTATTGCAAAAGTTTAACTAAAACTAAATAGAAAGAGACAACACCTCCTAGTCGGTGGGCCCTTGCCGTCTCGTTGGTGATCCTTGCGCTATGCTATCTCAAGTCAACATAAGGAACATGATATCTCTAAATCAAACTTCCATAAATCAGAAATGAGTGTTATAGTAGCATCAGACCTCTCAAAATAGAGTTCACATGAAATCTTAATAGAGGAACAATACTTCAAGTTTTTTTTTCCTTATGCTACTGCTACATATTTTTACAGGGAATTGAAGGGGTAGATTACAATTGATCCCCCACACTCAAATCTGTTTAGCAAATTTTCTAAATTTGGAAAAAAATGGGCTCATAAAAATCTGGGCATAACAGTCCATTTGGGCGAATTCATGTTAAAGAACCGCCTAGATCTCCCAGTTTGTTTTGAATTTTGAGAAATGACCCACTTGTTACTTAATTCCCCCCCCCCCCCCTCTCTCTCTCCCCTTCCTTCCCCCCTCTATTTGTCTTTCCTTCCACCCCCCTCCCTCAATCTCTCTCCCTCCCTCCCTCTTTTTATCTCTCTCACACCTTCCCTTCATCCACCCCCTCCCTCTCTCCCTGTATTGATCTCTCTCTTTCAATACTTCAGTCCTTCCCTTCCTCCATCCCTCTCTCTTAATCTGTCTATATTTCCCCCCTCTCTCTCCATATTTCTCCCACCTTTCTTCACACCCCCTCTCTCTCCCTCTAAACCCTTAACCTCTAATATCTCTCTCTATCTAAATCCCTAACCCCTAACCGTCAATCTCTCTCTCTCTCTCTCTCTCTATATATATATATATATATATATATATATGACCCCAAATCTCTCTCTCTCTAAACCCCTAACCCCCAATCTCTTTCTCTCTAAACCTCTCTCTCTCTCTCTCTCTCTATTTCAAACCCTAACCCCCTATCTCTCTCTCTCTATAAACCCCCAACCTTCAATCTCTCTCTCTAAAACCCTAACCCTCAATCTCTCTCTCTCTCTCTCTCTCTCTCTCTCTGTCTCTCTCTTTAAACCCCTAACCCCTTATCTCTCTCTCTCTCTCTCTCTCTCTAAACCCCTAACCCCCAATCTCTCACACTCTCTCTTTGTAAACCCCCCTATCTCTCTCTATATATAGATAGATAAACCCCTAACCCCCAATGTCTCTCTCTCTTCATCTATCTAAACCCCTAACCCCCAATCTCTCTCTCTCTCTCTCTCTCTCTATCTCTAAACCCCTAACCCCAAATCTCTATCTATCTCTCCCTCTCTCTATCTCTAAACCCCTAACCCCCAATCTCTCTCTCTCTCTCTCTATACCGCTGACCCCCAATCTCTCTTTCTCTCTCTAAGCAAACCCCTAACCCCCTATCTCAGTCTCTCTAAACCCCTAATCCTAATCTCTCTCTCTCTCTATCTAAGCCCCCAACCCCCAATCTCTCTCTCTCTCTCTCTAAACCCATAACCACCAATATCTCTCTTTCTATCTCCCTCTCTCTTTGAACCCCTAACCCCCTATCTCCTCCTCTGTAAATCCCTAACCTCAAATATCTCTCTTTCTCTAAACCCCTAGCGTCCAATCTCTCTCTCTCTCTCTCTCTCTCTCTCTCTCTCTAAACCCCTAACCTACAGTCTTTGTGACATCCCCTTTACTCAATCCAACCATCGGGAGGGGACACTAGTTGATTTTGGGCTCACAAATTTTGCCCCAAAGCCATAATACAAATTTCAACATATGAAATGTGTGCAAAAACACAAATAAAAATACACAACATAATTAAACTCGATCCACACATACAACATGCATTTATCAACATAATTATCACATGAATCAAATAAAAACATTTCATATTCAAATGCATGAGAATACTTATCTTTATCCAACACAGACCCAAGCAAGTAGTTGTGTAAGAGTGATTTTCCACCCAACCATAGGCACTCTGTACAACATATACTCTTTCTACTGAGATGCTACCCCAAAGCTGGGATATGAGACCACCAAGGCGAAGGAAACACCTACATGCTTCTATCTATCATCCCACAACCAATTCTTCTCTCTGTGCTTAGACAAATGCTCATACTGTGTTGTACAGGGATCTCACTCAGTTCTCATAGCCTTGGCTTCCATAGTACCTTCCCCACAACACGCCCTTCTTGGATCAAGCATCCCCTTCACCGATCCATGGTTCTCTTGGGTGATCCATCTTGCCTGGTGCTTCTAGTGTGTGGATAGAAGAAGTCCAATAAGATATGTGTTGCTATAGAACCACCCGTAGTTTCAATTCGTGGCTTCTCAAGCACCTATGAGTAGAAAAACTCAATGTGTAAGGGTTCCTAACTTGCCCAACCTCTCTGCTCACCTACAACCATCATTTTTCCCTTCCAAATATGTAGTGTTGTCTCCAAATTCGAATTTCTGGGTTAAACAGAGTTTGGTAAGCTTATGAACACCAATCCAGAGCTCCACCTAGTGTAGATCTGCCTGAAAGAGTGAGAGAATGAGGGTTGACTCCAAGGAATATGAGAAAATGGTGAAAATACAATTGACATAACTTCTGACAATAGAAGAAAGGAATTCTCGCAGCTGCAAACTGGCTTCTGTTAAGACAGAATTGTCACAAAAGTGCAATCAGCCCCATGCTTCAATAACTAATGAGGTGACTTTTCCCACCAACCTCACACATGCATTCAATGATTGGAGAATAGTAAAAAAATGAGGTAATTGGCTTATTCAAAGCACATGACAAAATTTGGGTGAGTTCTAAGGTTGACACTTGGCAGCAAGGATTTAGTCTCCCATGGACCCCCTTTCCTCTTCCCCTCTGGTGGAATCATAGCCTCTGTGGTGCTCTTTACACAACCATTCTTGGACCATTTTATTATTTATGCACACAATATTTACATATATTCGAAATCAGTATGACAAGTGTTGTAGTCCCAAGGTTCATGTGGTTACCATAGATACATTACATGTTATAAGCAAGCATACACAATGACACAGATACAAGAGACGAGACAGATAGAGAGAAGCACAAGCCTTTGTATTAACCAGCAAGAGCATGATACACTATAGAACCAATCTAACTAGTACATCGGCTCAACATCCTATATATATATATATATATATCTGTCAATATAGTTACATAACCGTTTGTCGGTCTAACTGACTGACTTGACCTATACTTAGTCGACGCGACCTGTCGACATATACTTCAGAGTGGTCAGGCGGAGGGCCTAGTTGACAGGCCGACTTAGGCCCCTCCAACATCTCCCCCACCTCAAAATATTTCTTCATACCGAAGAAATTGAGAGATCAAAAATTGCAAAAAGACTCATTAAGACGGTTATGATGAAGGTAAGTTGGAGCTGGAAACATCAGGTATCTGTAGGTAGACTTCAATAATAAATTCGGCAGAAACAAAGGGATGGTTCTGGAACTCTTCCCAGGCGTGCAACAAATTTTGAATGTCGACAATCAATGTCGTGAGCTTCGACAAGTTTTCCATCTTGTCGTGGGTGGATGTAGTCTATAAATAGATCATGTCAGGTCCAAATATGGTAATTGTTTCTTGGGAAACAACAAGTAAATGTCGGAGTCAGGGCTGAATTTCTTCAAGTTTGTTGAGGCTGCAGCATGGTTGAGATATCCACTGTGTTTCCTGTTTTTCTAGTTTGTCCATTTTTTATTTATTTTCCATGATGATCTGACTATCAATTCTTTCAGTAAGTGCTTCTTCTACGGTCAAGCGCTAACGGTGAAGTATGCCTAATAATGTTCTTGTTGATGTATATGTAACTTCAGAATGTATTTCACATATATATATATCGTATTCCTATAGAGATGGTATTATTCCTCTATAAGGAAGTGTCGTCATTTATATTGTAAGTGTCGTAACTTATACTTGATGGGTTATTAGACCACCTTATTTGGGGTCGGCCCTGTATAAGTCATGTGGGTCAAAGGGTTATTAGACCACCCTATTGGGGGTCGACCATGTGGGTCAAAGGGTTATTAGACCACCCTATTGGTGGTCGGCCCACTCAGCATTATGTTATGTGGTAAAGTTCGAGCCTACATGAGTTAGGTAAAAAGGCAAGTCAAGTCAAGTATAAATAGAGTGCGGGAGGCACTCTATTTGCTCACTCACTTCTCACACATGCACTCAAGGAGGAGTGGCGCACTTATGGAGGAGGAGGATCTGCTGCTATGTTATGGCTATCTCTCTTGGTTGGTTGTATCATTGCTCTATCTATCTCTGAGGAAGTTATTGGGGTTTTTCACCTTTATGGTTTTCCCCAAGTAAATCTTTGTGTCTCTTGTGTGCTTGCATTATTGTCTCCATGATTGATATGCTGTAGATATGCTGTACATGTTGTTCTCTCAGTTAAGATCCTAGATCAGATTGAAGTAAATTCTGAAAATTTAACAGTTCTTGTCTTTTGAAGTTCTTTGTAGACTTCGCCATAATGTACATACCAATTTTTCAAAACTTTGGCAAGTTTTTCTGCTTGAATATCATATTAATTGAGTAAATTGAGAGCTTCCGTGAAGGATGTAAACTGATTTTCCACGAGGGAAGATACTTCGACAGCCTAGTCTTGTTGTTTCTTGAGAAGCTCAGATTGTAGCATCGACACGATAGACTCAAATAACTAGTATTCTCTGTCGAGAGGTGATGTCGTGTCGGGACTTGGTGGAAGTGGGATGAATTGCTGAGCTAAGTCTTCACACTTAGCAAGAAACGTAGTCTTTTATTCCTGTAGCTGTTGGATCTGGTCTTCCATCTCCTGTCGGCGGCGTCTCTGTTCTCGAAAAACTGCATCTTCAATCAAATCAAGCTCTTGTTGAGATGCCAACTGTGGTTGATAGCTGGAAGTAGCTCCAAATTGATCCAAGTAGACTGAGAGAGTGTTTTCTGATTGATTTTTCTATTTTTGATACCTTTGCAATTGCTGCTGAAGTTCTCTCTCTTTACGCTTCTTTTCCTTGTGTTTCTTTCGGCTTCTTTTTTCTTTTTATTTTTCTTTACTTATGATTTGTTGTTCTGGCCCCTTTTCTTTATCTGCTGTTGCTGGATGAATTTCGACAGCTGCTTGTGTGTTAGCAACAAATTATTCTTCCTGGACTTGTATACTTGGATTTGCTTCTTTGGGAACTGGAATTTCATGTTCGACGGTTTCGACACTTACTGGAATATTTGCTGGTATGCTGGATGTATCAATATTGCTTGTACTAGTGTCTTGATTGCTGGTTTGTTCTGGTGGTTTTGTCGTGTCGGCTGCAATATCTTGAGTTACAGCTGGTTGGTTCTTTGGCTTGAGCTAAGGTGGCTTTAACTGCTTCTGTCATTATTTATTCTTTGTTTTGCTGTTGTATCACCGGACTAGACTTGGATACAACAACAAGCCAACCACACGGTCTAAATAAAATATATACATCATATATTCCTAGCCATTCACTAGTCGGGCCTTGTCCTTGAGTTCTGCACTAGCATATTTACATCATTCAGATAATTTTGGCTAAATACATTCCAAGTCAAAACTAGGGGTATTACAGTCTCTCTCTCTCTCTAAACCCCTAACCACCAATCTCTCTCTTTATCTCTCACTCTCTAAACCCCTAACCCCCAATCTTTATTTCTCTCTCTAAACCCCTAACTTCCAATCTCTCTCTGTAAACACCTAACCTCCAATATTTCTCTCTCTGTAAACTCCTAACCTCCAATATCTCTTTCTCTTTCTAAATCCCTAACCCCCAATCTCTCTCTCTCTCTCTCTCTCTCCATACATATATATATATACACCCCTAACCCCTAACCCCCAATCTCTCTCTCTCTCTCTCCCTCTCTCTCTCTCTCCATCTATCTAAACCCCTAACCCCTAACCCCCAATCTCTCTCTCTGTAAACCCTTAACCCCCAATCTCTCGCTCTATAAACCCTTAACCCCCAATATCTCTCTCTAAACCACTAACCCCCAATCTCTCTATCTCTCTCTCTCTCTAAACCCTTAACCCACAATCTCTTTCTATCTTAACCCCTAACCTCCAATATCTCTCTCTCTCTCTAACTCTTTCCCTCCCTATATCCCTACCTCTCACTCTCTCCCTCTATTTCCATCCCTCTCTCCATATTTCTCCCACCATATGTTATACTCCCTCTCTCTTCCTCCCTCCCTTTCTCTCGAAGTCACCCACCTTTCATCCCCCCCTCTCTATCTTGTGTGCGCACATGCACACACACACACACACTCCTTTCATCCTCCTGCTCCCTCTTCCTCCCTCACACACTCTCTCTCTCTCACACATTCTCACACTCCATCCCTCCCTCTCTCTATTCCTCTAAGCCACCCCCCCTCTCTCTCTCCCTTCCTCCCCCTCCCTCTCCCCCATCACTCCCTCCCTTTGACTCTCTCCCTCGCTCAATTCCCCCCATGCCTCCCTCCAACCCCCCTAATCTCTCTCTCTCTCTCCCCATCCCTCTAACTCCCCCCCTACCTCACTCTCTATTCCAACCTCCCTTCCCCCTTCTCTCTCTATCTCATTACATTGATCTCTCCCTTAGCCCCACCTTATTCCCCCCCCTATCTCTCTCCATCGCTCTAACTCCCTCCCTAACTCACTATGTTTTCTACCCTCCCTTCCTCCTTTCCTCCATCACTCTTCTCCCCCGCTCTCTCTCTCTTGCTTGATCTCTCCCTCATCCTCCCTTTCTCCCCAACTCCATCCTTTCATCGATATCTTTCTAACCCCAACCTTGGTCCTTCTTTACCTCTCTTTCTCTCTCTCCATCATCCCTTCTCTCTCCCCATCATTTTCTCTCTCTCACTCCCTAACTTCCCCCATCCCCACCCCCGTTCTCTCTCTCCAAGACTCATTCCCTCGCTCTTCTTCCCTACCTCACTCTATTTTTTATCCTCCCTTCTTCGCTACCTCACTAATCCCCTCCCTCTCTATATGTTTATCTCTCTTTCTCGCTATATTCCACCCTCCACTCTCTCTCATCATCCCTCCCATCGCCTCTCTCCCTCTCTCTCTCTCTCTCTCTCTCTTTCTCTCCCCTTCTCTCTATTTATCTCTCTTTCCCTCTTCCTATCCATTCCTCCATCTCCTTCACTCCATCCATCACGCACACTCACTCTCTCTCCCCCTTACCCTCTCTCTCTCTCTCTCTCTCTCTTGACAACCCCCATGGTTCTTGGATAAAACTAGATAAAGTTATCCTTTTGCATACCTTGAAATATAGAAGCATTGGCAATAGTGGAATTTATATTCAAGGAATATGGGAGTTAAATATGAAAAATGAAATATTCCTGTTGGCATATGATGTTCATATGGAAATAAATTCAAGTGATTACAATTAGATATCACAATTTTTAATACGAATAGAAAACCATTAACAAAATTTATCATGTCTTAAATTTGTTAACTAATTGTGAAACATGCCTCATCCTATCAAATAAGAACAAGACACATATCTACATATAGTAACATAAATTCAAGATTTAACAAATAAACAAATTCATCATGTTTAGTCATACCAACAATCAACAAAACTTACAACAATAGATGATTTTCATTGGGAACACTACTGGTATCCACATTAATAAAATCATTAGAAAAAACCATCCCCATTTCTAACTTATCAGTAGGAGGGGCCACACATCACTTAAATTTGCACCAAAAAAACTTGATAATAAGTTCAAAGATTACATATTAACGGTAAAGCATTGAATTTATATTCAGACATAAATGTATAACAATCCAGGTGTAGGAGGGAACTCTACATAAATGTTATGTTATCTTTATTTCCAAGCGACTGGACAAGTTTATCATCAATGAGGGCACTCTACATTTTGCTGCTATCATCTGACAATGGGTTGGTTTAGGAGATGACTCGAATCACCATCCTATTCTTCTAGAGCTGGAACAGGGAACCAGAAGCCCTTCGAGTCCCTTGAAATCGATGTCAGATGGCTGAAATATGTGGAATTCAAAGAAATGATAAAAATAGATTGGATCCCTTACGAAAGGAACAACCTGCTCTTTGCAGCTCTACAATTCAATAACAACTTAGAATTTATTAATTCACAGGTCATTCCTTGGAGAGTTCATAAAATATTTGAACAAAAAATGGAGCTCAAAAACATTTGGAAGATTTATACAGTCATCATCCTGTGAGATACACATCAGAATATCACAAACAAGAGATATTAAGTATGGAACACCGAAAGAGGGTTCTTCTCCTTGATGAGGAGGCATCAGCTAGGATGCAAGGCTAAGCCGTATAGTTGCAGCTTAGAGACAACAATACTAAATATTTCCACAACCACATTAAACATAGGAAAAATGTTAATAGTATATGGGAATGACAGGATGAGCCGGGAAATGAATGCAGGGTTTTAGGAGCTGGCTGAGCTTGGGATCAAACATTTCAAGTTTGTTTACTCTCAAGAATAGGAAATATCTATTTTATAGATGATGAGTCTGACAATTTTTTTTTCTAATATGGTCTCCGAGGAAGAAAATCAAAACCTACAGTGACCTGTGACGATGGAGGAACTCAAAGAAGCCATTCGGTCCATGCAACATGAAAAAATACCAGGACCTGACGTATGGGCTATTGAATTTTATGAAGCCTTCATGGATTTATTTGAGGAGGATATTCTTGCAGTCATTGAGGAATCGAGACTAAAGGGAAGAGTCCTTGTTGTTTTCAATTCCACTTTCATAGCTCTCATACCGAAAAAAGATAAAGGGATCTCTTTCGATGATTATTGACCCATTTCATTATGAAATTGCATCTACAAATTTATTGCTAAAGTCATCACCAGAATAATTAAGGGGATACTATCCACTAGGATATCCAATGAGTAGCATGCATTCTTAAATGGAAGACTGATCCATGATGCAGTAGGAAGAGCCCAAGAAGTCCCCCAGTCATCTAAACTGAGGAAGTTGCCAACATCTCATCTAAATTGAGGAAGTTTCCAACATTTGTTCTAAAAATTAACCTTAGGAGAGCCTATGACCAGGTAAATTGGAATTATTTGAGATTGATCCTTCTGAAAGCTGGGTTTCCTCTTCCTTTTGTAAACTAGATGATTTCTTGTGTACAGTCTATTACTTATGCTATATTAATTAATGCTTCTACTGCTAAGTTTTCTAGACCAGAATGAGGGTTGTGAAAGGGATGCCCCTTAGCACCATTACTATTTCTTTTAATTTTGGAAGGACTGAGTAGGTCCATCCTTATGGAAAAGTCAAATGGGTCTTTCTTTGGTATAAATATAGCACAAAAGACCAGTATTACACATCTACTCTTAGTAGATGATATATTGATATTTCCCGATGGATTTAGAAGGGGCATCTGCAAAATTAAAAGGATTTTGGAAATATTTATTGAAGCCACATGTATGACCATCAACGTCCTTAAGTCCACTATATCTTTTATGAATATGGACCTTGACTTAAAGGAATGGATCATTTCTCATATTCCTTTCAAGGAGGTGGATATAGAATAAGGGATCCAATATTTTGGGTTCTTCATTAAGCCAAATGATTATGGGATAAAGGACTAGTCTTTGATGGTAAGTAGAGTGGAAAGGAAAATCCTTCTATGGTGTAATATATGGATTTTTAAGGGAGGTAGGTTGGTCCTCCTCAAGTCCATTTTAGAGGCCATACATGTATATTGGATGACATTAGCACACATCCCCGACGACATCATGAATCACATCAGAAATATCTTTTTTGACTTCCTATGGGACGGTCATAAGGTTCACCAACCATTCCATGGATAGCATGGGACATACTTACTATTCAAAAGGAGGCTGGCGGATGGGGACTAAAACATGCAGAGTACTTTGCTAGAGCTCTTGCAACAAAGGGTTTATGGCATAATATCAAGGAGAATAATATTTGGACACAGGTGATATACAAAAAATACATATATCCATTGTCCATCGAAGATTGGTTCCATAGGAGAATCAGGGATGGAAGGAAAGTTAGGCTTGGAATAGATCCTTGGATTGACAACTTGGTGGATCATATTTTACCTGACCAAATGATCGATAATCTACAAGAACAATGGTATTTATTATTATCTCAGATCAACGATATACAACATACCAATTAGCAAGCTCAAAGATGGTTCGATGCGAATCATTTCAGGTTCACACATGTTGACAAAATTTCCTGGGACATTTTCACCTCAAGTTTACAAAATAATGCCATCCGCTTGACAGATAGAGCGAACGAGATACTCAGGTACAAGAACAATGTTGATGGTAAATACCCTCCTAATATTGGTTATAAGGTGCTTACTGAAGATGTTAGGATATTCCTATACTCCATCCTAGTCCCACCAGTATTTTGATCCTTTACATTTTCAGTCATGCATGCACCTTTTAGGGTTTGCATGCATTCTAGGGTTTGCATGCATTTTGCATGCATCCCAGTCATCAGTCCAGCACCTAGCCCTCAGTTAGCCAGCCCCCAGGAGCTTCTCACTATTCAGTTTTAGCCCTCCAGTTGCTTAGTGCGCCCTTCTTCCTTGATTTTA
The DNA here is from genome assembly GCA_027924585.1 of Larix kaempferi. Taxonomy (NCBI): domain Eukaryota; kingdom Viridiplantae; phylum Streptophyta; class Pinopsida; order Pinales; family Pinaceae; genus Larix; species Larix kaempferi. The sequence goes on from BSBM01000136.1 coordinate 16,687,827, forward strand.
GGGAGCAACTCGCCCTTCTTCACCTACCAGTTCAGTTACACTCAGTTACAGTCAGTTACAGTCAGTTACATTGAGTTACACTCAGTTACACTCAGTTACATTCAGTTACAGTCAGTTACAGTCAGTTACAGTCAATTACATTGAGTTACACTCAGTTACATTCAGTTACTCTTAGTTACATTGAGTTACACTTAGTTACATGGAGTTACACTCAGTTACACTCAGTTACACTGAGTTACACTTAGTTACACTTAGTTACACTGAGTTACACCTACCAGAGTTAGTTTGACTGATGGTTGACAGTTACTTGAGCATTGATGACTCCACTGATGATGATGAAGACTTCCAGTTGCACTCCGATGATCATGAGGACACCTAGTTGTGCTCCGATGACACTCCAGTGATCCTTTGATCACTCCATGAAGGCTAATTCGAATTGCCACCTTAGGCATTCGAATTCCTCATGCATTGTATTATTTATATGTCCATTTGTGATTAATAATCTAGTATGACCGAAGTATTATTGCTTCTATCTGAGTTCTACTGTACCATATTATTCTGTTGCTCATTATACTGCATGTATCACTCTTCTTCTATTTTCTTGCTTAATCATAATTATTCTCTTGTGAGATACATCATCTCTTAGATCTGCTGTGAGGATTTTCACATGGTATCAGAGCATGTTGAGAGTATTGTTTATCTCCATTCTTGAGAGTTTTTTGCAGGTTATTACCAAGATTTCGAGTGCAGCAGTTGCAGCAGAATCTGCATTTTTGCAGCAGTAGCAGTTGCAGTTATTCTATATTGTTTTTGCAGGTCTTCTACATCTTCAATGTATCCTGAATTAGAAGAAATCACTCCTCTTTCTCTATTCAACTATGATGAATGGAAACCAAAAATAATAGCATATTTAAAGAGCCATGATCTCTTTGATTGCTATTTTGAAAGAGAGTTCGAATCCTCTACAAAGAAGATTAAATGGTTGAATAAAGGTGACATGCACATTGGAAGAATGAAGCTTACTATGACTGATTACATATTGTACCCGACCATCTTTGATATTGAAACTCCAAAAGAGTTATGGGCTCATCTGGATGAAAGATCCGGCAAAAAGAATGATGGTTTTGGTCCAAATCCCTTCAAAAGCAAGCAAGGTGATGCATTCGCTCCACTTGATGGTCTCTTAGATCATGATGCATTCGCTCCTCCTGATGGTCTCTCAGATCATGTTGCATTCGCTCCCCTTGATGATCTCTCAGATCATGAACCAGTATCATCTCATATTGAAGTTGTTGACAAAGAACTTGCAGATTCTTCGCTCATGCTCAAACTTTCTTCTCTTTCTGTGCCAGTTCACACTCTAGATATTGCAGAAGGTCCTAAATCCTCTCTTGCACCAGAGTCTGTTGGTTTGCATCATGATCACATGATTATTTCGGAGGTAACATCAGCTATTGGAGGTAATGCATTCGCTCCTCTTCAGCAAACATCTCTTATTTACTACTATATGATCATTAGCACATGCTTTCAGAAGGTTATTGAAGAATATGGCCATTGCCACCCGCTTGAGATAATTTCTCATGCATCATATGATAGTTTTGATCTCACCCCTGCTGGTTCAAAGGAGATCTCAAGAAACTGTTTTGAAAGTCTTAAATCTGATTTTGATTTCAAGCAAACATGTAATAGTTCTTTTTGGCATAATCTCACCCATGGTGGTTCGAAGGAGAAGACAAAGGACTATATGCACATTCAAAAATTTGATCCTACCTCAGCTGATTCGAATCACAGGTTCAAGGATCATTCTAATACTGTTGGATTTGTTCTCATCACATTCGATCTGAAGAGCAAGTACAAGCACATGCTTTTTGAGCATGATCCACTTCTTCCCAAGAAGAAGATACCTCCAGACATATGACCAAGCATCACACCTGCTTGAGTTTGGAGCTTTTATTTTTTATGTGTGTCTTACAGTCTATTTTTTGAGGAGGGGGTATGTTTCCCATGAAATTTTCCCACTTCCTTGGTTTATTGATTGTTATTATTCATTGTATTGGGTGACCTTTGGTCTTAGTTACCAGGGCCCAGGATGGATTAAGGGGGGGTGTTAGGATATTCCTATACTCCATCCTAGTCCCACCAGTATTTTGATCCTTTACATTTTCAGTCATGCATGTACCTTTTAGGGTTTGCATGCATTCTAGGGTTTGCATGCATTTTGCATGCATCCCAGTCATCAGTCCAGCACCTAGCCCTCAGTTAGCCAGCCCCCAGGAGCTTCTCACTATTCAGTTTTAGCCCTCCAGTTGCTTAGTGCGCCCTTCTTCCTTGATTTTAGGGAGCAACTCGCCCTTCTTCACCTACCAGTTCAGTTACAGTCAGTTACAGTCAGTTACATTGAGTTACACTCAGTTACACTCAGTTACATTCAGTTACAGTCAGTTACAGTCAGTTACAGTCAGTTACATTGAGTTACACTCAGTTACATTCAGTTACTCTTAGTTACATTGAGTTACACTTAGTTACATGGAGTTACACTCAGTTACACTCAGTTACACTGAGTTACACTTAGTTACACTGAGTTACACCTACCAGAGTTAGTTTGACTGATGGTTGACAGTTACTTGAGCATTGATGACTCCACTGATGATGATGAAGACTTCCAGTTGCACTCCGATGATCATGAGGACACCTAGTTGTGCTCCGATGACACTCCAGTGATCCTTTGATCACTCCATGAAGGCTAATTCGAATTGCCACCTTAGGCATTCGAATTCCTCATGCATTGTATTATTTATATGTCCATTTGTGATTAATAATCTAGTATGACCGAAGTATTATTGCTTCTATCTGAGTTCTACTGTACCATATTATTCTGTTGCTCATTATACTGCATGTATCACTCTTCTTCTATTTTCTTGCTTAATCATAATTATTCTCTTGTGAGATACATCATCTCTTAGATCTGCTGTGAGGATTTTCACAGAAGAAAGGGATCTCCTGGTACCAAATTGGTGGCACACATTGATTTGGAAAGTTGTTTGTCTGCTTAAGATTATCCTCTTTTCCTGGATGGCTCTTTCAAATAGAATCCCAGTATGGTATTTTATCCAAGGGAATATTTATAAAGGTCCCGATAGATGTTATCTTTGTAGGGACAATGAGGAGACCATTAATCATTTGTTCCTTCAATGCACATATATGAAAATACTATGGAAGATTGCACAACAGGTTAAAGGTTTCATTATCGACTAGTTTGGGCATGACCTTTTCAAGGCCCTCTATTCTTGGCACAATTATCCTATTGCCACAAAATTCCTTTCTCTTCCTTATATCCTGATATGGACCACCTGGCTCGTGTGCAACAAATTTGTCTTTGAGGACCACCACATACCCCCTGAAGTGTATGCATATAAAAGTTTAGCCATCATTGAAACATTTCCATAGGGGAACATAAATAAGCATCCATGAGTTATTATTGAAGAATGGGTGGATAGATCCTTCAATTGGTACTTTTTGGATGGGGCTTCACCAGGAGAGCCAACTAAAGGTGGGGGGGTGGTGGCATCATAGACAATAATGACCTTGACTGGATAAGATATGCTGTGACTATTGGGCCTTGCACCAATAATCGAGCAAAGTTAATTTCCTTGAAAATCACCCTATAATTGGCCTTAGATATGGATATTCGTAGAGTTCATGTTTTCAGTGACTCAAATATGGTCACCAATTGGATGAGACTAAGGAGACCACCCATGAACATATTTCTAAAGTCTATTTATGAGGAATTCGATAGGATTGTGGATCACTTCCATTTCATCATCTTTCTAGATGTGTATAGAGAAAGGAACATTACAACAGACCATCTTTCCAAAACTGGGCTACAATTCAAAGACAATGTATGGAAAAAATGGGAATGAACCAATGATACCATCACCGAGGATGATTAGGGACCAATGCCATTTTAATTCTACCTTGGCTCCATTATGATTTGTATGTATATATAACATATTGAGAATCCTCTTACGTATCCATATTTTTGGATAACAGGAGAATATATATGAAAATACATACCTATGATTATAATATAGTTGTATTCATTTTCCCATACTGATGTATAAAGATGAATGAGACAGAAATAGTAGGCACATACCCACAATATAACAAAATTTTTGTATGAGGTCATTTACATCCATGAAGAATGTGCTTTCTCAATATAAAAAATTATGATATTTTTCCATGGAAAAAAATAAATGTATAACAATCGAAAAATACATATTATACATGAGAATCTAAAATTAAATACATATACAAAAATATAAACTTTCAAAAAAGAAGAAGTAGTTTTTTAACTCTATAAAATACTTGAACACGATACACACACATACATAAAGATAAGTGTGCATGTGGAAAATATGTATGGGAATCTATGTCACATCAACGACATGCACATTATCCTCTAGGGTGACCTAGATCACATAGTACAATAATTTCAAATTAAACACTCGAGGTGAAAATCCACAAGCAATACTATTTTTGACATATATACAAATAATTTGCTACATGGACAAATTGAAAATGATATCTACAAATGTACTAAAAACAATTGTGGATAGTTACCTAAGTGTTGAGTGGGGCATTTTTAGTGAGATGAACAATATAAACATTTCCTAGAATCCTCCAACCCTTAAAATTGAAGTTTTTTTAATAAAGTATCAATAATTAGAGTATATAACTATGTATCAAGTCCATGCCCGTTATGTGAAAAAGTGGATCATTCCACACCTTCACTACCCACTGATGGAATCTATGAACAACATTTCAATTTAAGGTTTTTTTTTCACATAATTGTTGACACACACACATATATATTATTCATCCATTCCTCATCCATAATAGGTGACAAGTCATCCAAGTCCACATTGCCTAGCATCCTAAATGAGTGACCATTCATCATACAAGTAAAGTGCAATTAACAAACATGGACGGTATTCATTGTTAAATATCTTGAGACAAGTCAAACTTGTGCATCTAATAACCATTGTCCTCCTAATACATGAAACAATAATCTTGATTTTATAAGTTAAACCCAATGTTCAATGTACATGTGTGCAAATACACATTGATCTCATACCCTTAGACTCAAAGGTGAATGGATCATGCCACCCATATTGACAACTCTTTGCATAAGCAATGAGCTCTTGAAGGCTTAATGAATCCTTAACAATTTTAATCTTGAGGTCTTTGATCCTTAATATTTTTTCATTTGTCTTACATGGGTTGTCAAATGATTTTGGTTATTGAAGTATCTAGCTTTGTTCTAACCATTTTCCACGTTGCAGTAGTTTATTTATTTGATCAATCTATTTATCAAGTTAGATCTAAGTGTTGGATTTCCTTGTTAATATTCTTCATCACCATTGCAAGGAATATTTGTTCAAAAATAAACTCCATAACCCAAATATTAAAGGCACAAGTCCTACAAAAAAAACCAGTTTCAACAATTTAATCTTACACATATTCCTATTATGTGATCAATATTTTGTGTCTAGGATACACTAATAGGTCTACTGCAATAACATTAAGGACAATGGATTCAATCTTAAATCATCCTTAAAACTAGTTTCCCAACATCTCAAAATAACTTTAAAGGCATTTACTATTATTGAGTGATAATAACATATGAACTATCATTAATAAATCGATTCAATAGTAAGGAAAATATGAGCAATGATACCTCCTTATTATGAGCCAACTTTAAGGCTTTGAAACATTGAGAAATTTCAATCGATAACCATAGTTTAAAAATATATGAAGTTATTCATTGTGTTTAACCATGCACATAGAATATGACATACCCCCCTTGAATTGGAAAACAAACTACCTAAAGTGAGAGGAATTTTGATGTGATGACTATGGGAAACATCCCATGTAGCATCAAAGTTGTGTTGAGTTGTGTGAGGGACTTCATAATTTGAAGTGTAGTTTTGAGAGCTAATAGGGACTAAAATAATCCCACATGAATGTTAATCATTTGATCTCAAGTAGGACTAATGGTCCCTATTACACATCATGAGATTTGGCGAATAACATGAGAATACCCTAATAAAAACTTGAAACCTATCATAAGGTGATGCATGGACCTTGACTGCATCAATGAAGACCCAACTATATAAACATCATTTGTAGAGAGGAATTAACTATGTCTCCATGTCATTTCTCATGTCTAGTTCATTTTTTTGATGGTTCGATAACCTAGGAAGTTTGAATCATTGTAATAGTTGATTCCCAAAGGATCATGCCCAAATTATAGTTTTGAGGATGGAATTTTGGCCCTCTAAGTAAGAACAATGTTAGAAGAGGATTGACCCTTTAAGGATTTAACTCTGTAATTGTAATATTGGCCAAGATTTGTTGGAATATCCAACAATACTGAGAGAGGGGGGCGAATCAGTATTTCCTTCTTTTCCTTTTATTAAAATAATTAGTACAAGACACACAAATAATCAAACACGTTAGGACACAAGATGTTATCGTAGAAACATCAAAGAGAAAACCACAAACTCCTACTCATTAATAAGATGAATTTTACAAAATTGTTTATCTACTTCTACAGAAGGGATGCAACTACACCCCATATTTTTCCTGATGCTACAGACAAGGATGCTACTACACCCCAGATCTTCTTCTTACTACTACAGACAAGGATGCAATGACACCCTGGATCTTCTGCTTGCTGCTATAGACAAGGATGCAACAACACTATGGTTTCCAGCTTATACTGGAAGGAGGCTACGACCCCGTGCAGGCTTCCTGACCTAGCACCACCCTGCCACCCTAATTTAAATTCATCAGACTTCCATATCTTATTTATGTTTTCAACCGTGTCACTGGTTTTCCTTGTTTGGTCTCTATCTATAGCTGCTGCTACATAGATCTGGATCACATAGATGAATTCTTTCACTCTCTGTCTATAAATACCTTCTAACACATTTTCTACGAATGCATCTTCTCACAGTTGCACCTTTTCATTCTTCGATCATGCCTCTTCATGAAAACACAATTCTTCATTTTAATAATTCTTTAACTCTATTTAGATTTATTAATCATGACTTTCCGCAACAAAAATATTTCCAAAATTGCCTCCCCGCAATGATAATTCTGCACCAGAATTCCTTCCGAATTTTCCTTTTTCCGCAATGATATTTCCACAACAAAAATCATTCTGCAATTGCCTTTCTGCAACGATCTTTCTGCAATTACCTTTCCACAGTGACCTTTCAGCAATTTCCTTTCCGCAGTGGTTTTTCCGCAATTTCCTTTCCGCATCAAATTTTTCGCAATCTCTTTTCCACAGTGGTTTTTCCACAATTTCCTTTCCACAATGAATTTTCCGCAATATCCTTTCCGCAGTGATTGTGGACCGTCTGATCTTGATCAATGATGGATTCTCTTTCTGCATCTTGCATATTGTGGATTGCAGAACTATATTTCGATTTTTACAAACTAGATTCCGCAATTTGTCTCCCGTAAGACTTCTTCCGCAAGCCTCTTTCCGCAAGGTTCTTTCCGCAGCGATCGTGGACCGTCGGATCTTGATCAACGGTGGATTCTATTTCTGTATCTTGTAGATTGCGGAACTGTATTTCGAATTTTACAAATTATCTTTCGCAATTTATATTTCCGCAATTCTCTTTCCACAGTCGGGTTGCGGATTGTGGATTATGTACGTGTCTTCAAATTTTCCCGAAATGGGCTTCCGCAGTTTCCCTCCCACAATTCTTTTTCTGCAACTCTTTACAATCGTCGATTTCTTGCGGGTTCTTTCCTAGCCATCGATCTGATATCAGATGCAGATCTCACCTTATCTTTGTGGATCCATTATCTTCCTTACACCTTTCTCTTGTGGCTTTGATCTCATCTGTCGATCTACTGTCTCCGACAGAACTTCACTTAATCATGCGTATTTCTTATATTTTGGTCATGCTCATCTCATGATCTCCTTCCCATCGTTGATCCATATTTTCTCCTTTAATCTAGATCATCCAAATCTTTGCAAACTTCAATATTTGCAACTCTACGATTTTACATTGATTGATCAGAGAATCAATCCATCACTTAATCGATCATGACTGGGCTTGATTTCCTTGCTGGATCTGCACATCGACTCCGTGGTTTTAGACACACAGAGATCATTCATACATCCACTACAACATTCAATCCTCAAAATCCCTTACTTTAGGCTACGCATACAAACAGTGATTAATCAAGCATTTACACAGATGTCCCAAACTATCAATTGATTCATTGATACAGAGATACATACATATTCAATTGTTAACACTTCAGACATAGATTCATGCGTACACATAGAGACATCTTAATTAGATTTCTTTATCCACACAGGAACCTGATACAAACAAGGTCACTTCCTCTAGCCCGGTTTACATTGATTTGGCCATCCCTTTAGCCATACTCTTCATAATGATGCCATATTGCAACACTGAATTCATAATTGCACTAAAACGCTACCATGTGTCTTTTACATGCCACATCATCATCTATGTCATACCATGTCATCACTACCTTTGTCTTTCACTGAGTTTTCCTTGCCATCACGTCCTTGGTTATTCCTTTGTCATTACTGAACTCCTTTGACATCAATGAAAACCATATCCAACATTATCCCCCTTTGGCATTGATGGCAACACCTAAACATTCTCCCCCTTTGAAAACAATAACCTATTATGCCCTTTATTGTAATCATCTTGATATAGAATTTCCAATCATTCTCCTTTTAGACAATTGCCCTTCTTTTTCTTCTTTTTATTCTCTTCCTCCAATTAACTTGGTCTTGGTGCTGATCATCTAATTAACATCCTTCTTTACCTTTGTGTAGTGAGTCTTTGATAAGTTCATGGAATCCCCCTATCACAGCGTGCCTTATCTTTCCAACACATTCTTCTTTTGTGACAAATTTTATACTTATTGGTTTATCTTTGAGTTCTTTCATTCAACCCTTATTTTTTTCCATAGATTTCTCTTTAAATATATATCATATAACTTGTTCTTCTTGAAGGAGTCTTCAATGCCATACAAGCAAATTCTCAACTTTATGTTTTTGCTCCCCTTTTTGACCAAATATCAAAATGATATGCACTAGCTTCATTCCCACTTATACTCTTCTTCCAACACTTTCTTTTATAGCCTTCACCATGATTCCTCAATATTTGCTACATCTTCAAAAACAAATTCAGAGATAAATTCATCAAACTGATATGTGTCTGAATACCAATTGTTCTTTCGCAATCTTCAACTGTTGAAGCTCTGACTGAAGTTCCAAATAATCTGCAAATTTTGAATCTACAGCCTTCTCCTCTTGATTTCTAGGATGTAATCTTACTGCTACTTTTACTCATCTTGTCACTTTCCAATAAAAAGAATGATTGTTTATAATTGCCCCATCAGACAGTCCTTAAAATTGTCTAAATATGCTCTTGTATTAATATTTACATGTTCTCATCAACTATGAAGACATGCTTATCGAGTTTTCCAAGTGTAGAATGTGGAAGGTCATCCCAAACCAATGTAATCAAATGATTACTTTCAGGATGGAGAAATTTTTCAATTAATGTGTCATGGCTTCATATTTTGTATAATCATATAGCACCAACAAATTGCAACAATTCATCATTCCAGAGAATTGTAGATGAACTTTCATGAACCAGTTGACCTGAATAATAGGATAATATTCATCTTGGTTTACATATTTTATGGTATTCATGTATCTCATGGATCACACATTTTAATATTTCATGTTACTTACACTATGTTCTTATCCAACCATATACTAGTCGTACGATCATTTCTTGTCTTTTAGGAATATAGCTTTTTACCAAGTACTCCTATGACTCTTCTTCTCCTTGTTTTGATGGCAACCTCAAAACATTCTTTTCTTCTTACCAAAATATATTTTCAAGTACCAATTGCAATTTTATGATATTAACTCCCCCTGAGTACATGATCCTTTCTAATGCTTCATTTCAGGGTTCTCTTCTAAGTCATAAGAATTTTAGAAAAGACATCCATCTTCAGTTCCACCACCATCACTAACTTCTTCTTCATCATCTTTATCTCCATCAATGTGTTCTTTTACATCTTCATCTTGCTTCCCATCATAATGGATGTCATTCTTATCTACAACACTATTATGCTTAACATCATATTTGGAAACTTCATTGTGGCTTGGGGTCTTTGTTTCCTATGACTCTTTGTAGTCTTCCTTTCTTCTCCACATCTTTCCATGAGGTACCCCTCTTACTGACCTTGGTTGTTTCTTGGATTCCATTATTAGATTTTTTGTCTTGGTTCTGCAATCAACAGCCTTGTGACCAAGCTTGTGATAGTAGTGACAGTATCCATAGAATCTTCCTTTATGTTTAAGGAATCTTTGATCTTCTTACTTCATATCTTCTATCTTTTTCCATCTCTTCCTTTGTTCTTGACCTTTTATTGAAGTATTCTTCCTCAGCTTACATTCTCTAGCCATATGTCCAAAATTATGACATATGTAGCATTGACCAAAAAATATCCGCTGGACTCTACTTGTCATTGGTCCTTTAGGTATCATAGCAGTTCTGTCTTTATTATGAGATGAGGGAGCAAAATTCTGACTATCCTTCTTAATCGGGCTTTTGAGTGCAGTAACATGGCTTCTTTCATTTCTATCTTGGAGTGTAGAGGAAAAATATTTTGAATTATTTTCTTAGTCATAGCCTAATCCAGTTTTATCACTTAATGGTCTTTGGCTACTCAAGATCTCATCTAAAATATTTGAACTGCTTTCACATTTTGACATAATAGATTATTCATCGAGCTTCTTTCTAAGCTGCATAATATCTTCTTCAATCTTCTCTGATTTTTGCATTCTCTTTCTGAGCTGTAAAACTATATCCTCTTCAATCTTCTTGGCATCTTCAAGCTGGGTTTTCAAGTTACTAATGGTTTGGTTTGACTGTTTGTTCTTTTTCTTGCATTTATCAAGTTCTTCAAGAGCATTGATTAATTCATCTCTTAGACCTACTTCTCCTTCTTCCATTGATTCATCATCTTGAGCTTCTATTCCCATGAATAGAATCTATGTTTCCTCATCATCACTCGTGTCTTCATCTTCACTATCTTCCATGGTGTAAGAGATTTTCTTCTTTTCATTGAACTTCTTTTTGTTTACTGTTTTTCCCTTTTTGAACTTCTTTGAAGCTTCTTTCTCATCACTTACATTTTGCTTAGGATAAGGAAATTTTAAAGCAAAGTGTCCAATTCTTCCACGGTTAAAGCACTTTAGAGGTAGCTTTCCCCTGTACTTGCCAGTACCTCTCTCAAGCTTCCTGATGAACAAGGATTCTTCATCATCTGAGTTTTCTGATTGGTTCTTGGATAAGGATTTAAAGGATTCTTCTTTCCTTGATTGACCATCTTCTCCTTTTCTCATCTCGTAGGTAGTGAAAATCCCATGTAGTTCATCTACTATCATGTCTTCAAGATCATATTGTTCTTCTAGAGAAGATACCTTTGAGTCATACTTCATTAGCAGGGTTCTTAGTATTTTGTCAACTATTTCTTCCTGCTTTAATTCTCCTCCAAGGCCTCAAATAGCATTGACAATTTCATCTACTCTTAGAAGATATTCTGCAATATTTTCTCCCTCTTTCATTTTTAGGATTTCAAACTGTCCCTTGTATGTCTGAAGTTTTGATTGTTTTACTTTGGATGCTCCGTCATAGACAAATTTTAATTTATCCCAAGCCTCCTTGGATATCTTGCATTGCATGAATTTTACAAACACTAAGCTTGTTAACCCATTCAATATTGCATTCAGGGATTTTACATTGGCCTCATATTGGTCAAGTTCTTCTTTGTCTGTAGGTAGATTGTCTTCTATTTTATACTTCTTTTCAACTACTCTCCAAGCCGTCCCTCCAAGAGACATTAGATGACGCTTCATTCTTGCACTCCAATACGCATAGTTAATTCCTTTGAACAGTGGAGGTCTGTTGGTAGCTAATCCTTCTTGCTGATCCATTGTGGTCTTTAACTAGGATCTTCCTTCCAGTGGTTAGACTATAGTGAATAAACCTGCTTTGATACCATTTGTTGGAATATCCAACAATACTAAGAGGGGGGGGGTGAATCAGTATTTCCTTCTTTTTCCTTTTATTAAAACAATTAGTACAAGACACACAAATAATCAAACAAGTAATGACACAAGAATTTATCATGGAAACCTCAAAGAGCAAACCACAAACTCATACTCATTAATAAGATGAATTTTACAAAATTGTTTATCTGCTTCTACAGAAGGGATGCAACTACACCCCATATTTTTCCTAATGCTACAAACAAGGATGCTACTACACCCCAGATATTCTTCGTGCTGCTACAGATAAGGATGCAATGAAACCCTAGATCTTCTACCTACTGCTACAGACAAGGATGCAACAACACCTAGTTTTCCAGCTTATACTAGGATGCTATGACCCCCTGTAGGATTTCTGCCTGTCCTAGCACCACCCTACCACCCTAATTTAAATTCATAAGACTTCCAGATCTTCTTTATGTTTTCAAAACTGTCACTGGTTTTCCTTCTTTGGTCTCTGTCTAGAGCTGCTGCTACATAGATCTGGATCACAGAGACGACTTCTTTCACTCAACACTTTGTCTATAAATACCTTCTAACACGTTTTCTATGAATGCATCTTCTCACAGTTGTGCCTTTTCATTCTTAGATCGTTCCTCTTCATGAAAACACAATTATTCATTTTAATAATTCTTTAACTCTATTTAGGTTTATCAGTCATGAATTTCCACAACAAAAATCTTTCCAAAATTGCCTCTCCGCAATGATAATTCTACATCATAATTGCCTCCGAATTTTCCCTTTTCCGCAATGATATTTCCGCAACGATATTTCCGCAATTACCTTTCCACAGTGACCTTTCCGCAATTCCTTTTCGTAGTGGTTTTTCCGCAACGAATTTTTCGCAATCTCCTTTCCGCAGTGGTTTTTCTGCAATTTCCTTTCCGCAACGACTTTTCCGCAATCTCCTTTTCGTAGTGATCATGGACCGTCTGATCTTGATCAACGGTGGATTCTCTTTCCGCAGCTTGCGGATTGCGGATTGCGGAACTATATTTCGATTTTTACAAACTAGCTTCCGGAATTTGTCTCCCGCAAGACGTCTTCCGCAAGACGTCTTCCGCAAGTCTGTTTCCGCAAGGTTCTTTCCGCAGTGATTGTGTACCATTGGGTCTTTATCAATGGTGGATTCTCTTTAGACAACTTGTGGATTGAGGAACTATATTTCGACTTTTACAAATTGTTTTCCGCAATTTATATTTTCGCAATTCTCTTTCTGCAGCCGGGTTGCGGATTGTGGACGTGCCTTCAACTTTTCCCGAAATGGGATTTTGCAATTTCCCTCCCACAATTCCTTTTCCGCAACTCTTTACAACCGTATATTTCTTACGGGTTCTTTCCCGACCGTAGATCTGAGATCAAATGCAGATCTCACCTTATCTTTGCGGATCCATTATCTTCCTTACACCTTTCTCTTGTGGAATTTCTCTGGGGCATCAGATCTCTTACGGATTTGCTCATCTGTCAATCTGCTGTCTTCAGTGGAACTTCACTTAATCTTAAGTATTTCTTATCTTTCATTCACGTTAACCTCGTTATTTCTTTCCCATCGTTGATCCATCTTTTCTCCTTTAATATGGATCGTCCAAATCTTTGGAAACTTCAATCTTTGCAACTCTACGATTCTACATTGATTGATCGGAGAATCAATCAATCACTCAATCGATCATGACTGAACTTGATTCCCTTACTGGATCTGCACATTGATTCCGTGGTTTTACACACACATATATCATTCATACATCCGCCGCAACATTTAATTCTCAAAATACCTTACTTCAGGCTATGCATACAAATGGTGATTAATCAAGCATTTACATAGATATCCCAAACTGCCAATTGATTCATTGATACAAATATACACAAATATTCAACTGTTAACACTTCAGACATAGATTCATGCATACACATAGATACAACTTAATTAGCTTTCTTTATTCACACAGGAACCTGATACAAATAGGGTCGCTTCCTCTGGCATGGTTTACATTGATTTGGACACCCCCCTAGCCATACTCTTCATAATGATTCCATATTGCAACACTGACTTCATAATAACACTAAAATGCCACCATGTGTCTTTTACATGCCACATCATCATCTATGTCATGCCATGTCATCACTACCTTTGTCTTTCACTGAGTTTTCCTTGCCATCATGTCCTTGGTTATTCCTTTGTCATTACTGAACTCCTTTGACATCAATGAAAACCATATCCAACAAGATTTAGCCTATTAATAGAATAAAATATTATTTTTGCTCATTCATTTTGTGTGCATATTGTATTTGGTTCCTTTTAATATTGTTGTATTATGAATTTCATACTTTTACGATGTTAGATTACCCTAGTTCCAAAATCGTAAATATCATTATTTAGGTGAGGTTTATTTTTTTCTAATGTATTTAAATGACTTGAAGTTTTCTTGATTTTCCACATGGATAGGTATTCCTACCTTCCTATTATGATGATTCTTCCCACTTATCCAATGAATACCATGTTTTACAAGTGATCAACAACTCAATTCCTTACATCCTACAACGATTGCAAGTACTTCTTTCCTTTCAAAATATTTTAGAAAGCATTAACTAGTGTCTACTAAGCCCTCAATGATGGCACATTACCCCCTATAGAGTGGTGCATTACCCCCTATATGGTGGCGAATTACATATTATTGATTTCGTCTTAGGTCTATTAGTTTTTATTGTACACCTTTGTCTCCTATAGATATGAAGAAGATATTTTCATTTTAGTCATCATTGTATCTTGTCTTGTCTTATGTACTTAGTACATTGTGTAAGGAGGTTACTTACTCGAAGAGGATTGTTATTTATCCCAGTTATTAATTATTAAGGCGTGGATTGCTTTCTTCTAGTCTATTTATTCTATTTTTATTCTATATCTGGGACTTGGTTGCATAACATTTGATATCAGAGCTCTTTCCTCAGGACTGATTTCTTCAAAATGAGACATCTTGAAATTTTCTCTATAATTTTCTTCTACAAGGAATCATAAAATGAGATTAAAAACCCATATCTAGAACAATTCAAGCTATCAATTGTCCAATTTTTAGATCATGAGACATTACAAGTTCATAGATATTCTCCTTGGAAGCTAGGGTTTATGAATAGTCCAAAAACTAGTCTTAAACAAGTGTTCTGGGGAAAATTTTCATATATGGGGAATGAAAGATACAAATTGAGTGAGACCTATTGAATCAGAAAGAAGACAGACCACAGTATCTGTCATAGGTATTTCCATCTTAGATATAAAATATTGGACAGGAGGCAGACCATACAAGTTCGCTCTTTTGGAAAGACAAAAATTAAGAAGTGTTGGGAGATTAACAATAACTTCTTGTTGGTAAATCAAAATCAGGTAAGACTTGTGGAATTGTAAAAATGACACTCAGGATAAATCAATCCAAATTTTAAAACCCAGAGGAGCATAAATTTTAAATTTAAGTCAGTTCCAAGTCAGCCATAAAACAGTCTTCCAATCAGGGTTTGAAAAAGGTATGCCATTTTAAATTTGAATAACTTTGAGTAGAATGATCTAATTGTGGTGAAACCTAGGGTGTGATATCTATTTATATTGTTTAAAATTCCACCAAAAGGAAGTGTAAAAACTCACACTCCCCTCAAAACACCAAAGGATCCATCCTCGATGTACAATGAAAGGGAAGACCTATCTTTTCGAGTGTCGTAGTTGGAAGATATGATTAAAGGGACTGTGAAAAAAATTGATTGAGTAAATCTAGAGGAGAAGTTGAATAAAATGGAGGAAAATATGAAAGGTTTGGTGAGAAAATCTGATTTACTCAATTCAGAGGATAAATTGAACAATATTTCTAATCTCATACAAAATTCAAGGGATACTCCCCCTATAGGTGAGGCCGTGTTCTAGGATACTCAGGAGGATAAAGATAATATCCATGTTGCGACACATTCCATGAATAATAATATTCCAAGAGGAAATGGTTATTGTAATGGAAATCATTAGGGATGGTTACGAAGGGGTACCCAACTTCCCAAGATTAACATGAGAAATTTTGATGGAAATGATCCAATAACTTGTATATTCTAGATGGAGAAATTCTTTGATCTACAACAGGTGCCAACCTTGCAAAAGGTAACTATTGCATCCTTATATTTAGATCCTGATCAATTTGTATGGTACCAATGGATTTGTGACCGTAAAAAGGAATCTATTATATCTTGGTCTATATTCACATAAGAATTGATTGCACATTATTGGGATATAAATAGCAACACTTTCTTTAGCCAGTTGATAAATCTCAAGCAAAAAGGACAAGTTAGTGAGCACATCAAGCAGTTTCCGAAGCTAAGTATTAGAGTGAAGAATATTTCAGAAGATAATTTGTTGAATCTCTTGATTGGAAATTTGAAGGATAACATCCAACATGAGGTTCACCTTTGGGAACCTAAGTCTTTGGAGCATGCATTTAGGGTGGCAAGAAAAGTTGAAAAAAAAATTATGGCAACAATGAATTCTACCACTTACAACTATAAGGAAGGAAGTGTGGTCTCAAGTCATCCACAACCTACAAGGTTGACACAACAAAAACTGGAGGAAAAAAAGAGAAAAGGGGATTTGTTACAGTTCCTATAGCAAATATAGTAAGGGCGACAAGTGCACTGAGAATAAACTATTTTACATAGATTGTGAGGAAGATGAATAAAATGAACAAGAAGTATCAAAAGAAGAGGATCCACACCAGGAACCAACATCAGGGATTGAAGAAGAAGAAATTTGCCCCACCATATATTGCAATGCTTTGGATGGAATTACCTGTCCTCAAACTCTCAAGATAGAAGGCTATATCAAGAAGAAAAAGGTAATAGTACTAATTGTTCGTGTACACAGGGTACTACCAAAGGACCGAACACCAAGAGAAACCACTTCACACAAACAGATCACAGATCAACACACCGATGTTTTGACGTAGTTTAAACCCTCTTGAGGGAAACACTCCACGGCCCTGGCCAAATAGCTTCTACGGGACAATTTATTATGCAAAGAAAGAAAGTTACAAATGAGCTTCTCATAATCGATCAACTAAACAATGACCCTCCATGCTCTTTAAATAGATATCATGGACCAATCGAGTGTTAAGCCACGGATGAAGGTTAGGTTTGATCTAAGAGAAGTTGAGCCGTCAGATCACTCTATGTCGGGTACATATCGTGACCGTCGGATTAAGTATTTACAAATGCATACTAATGCATACTAAAGAAACACACTATCCCTAACGGATATATTACACAAGTTGATCTTAACTAACTCCTAAGTGTCTAAATATCCTAACATCCCCCCTTAAGAACAACTTGGGATAGGATTGAAGGATTTACAAAAGTGACAATATTAGGAGAAGGAAGGAGGCATTAGAGCCTATCCCCCCTTAATGACAAGTTGTTGAACTCCTAACATAGATCGAAGTTTAGAAAACTTCGCTTCTGTAAGAGACTTGGTGAAGATGTCTGCAACTTGATCATCTGTAGGGAAAAAGAGCACTTCAAAAACACGATCATGAACAAGATTTCTGATGAAGTGCATATGTAGCTCAATGTGTTTGCTGCGTTGATGTAGAACTGGATCTTTGGCAAGCTTGATGGCACTTTGATTGTCGCACCAAAGTGGAGTAGGATGTTGCTGCTTGAATCCAAACTATGAAAGGATCCGTCGAAGCCATAAAGCTTCCTGACTGGCGTTAACTGTTGCTCGATATTCTGCCTCTGCTGAAGAAAGAGAAAGAGCTTGTTGTTTCTTACAAGCCCAAGTAATAGGTCCAGATCCTAGACTGAAAACATAACCTACAGTAGACTTTCAATCATCAGGATCGTCGGCCCAATCTGAATCAGTGAAACCAACCAACAAAGGTTTCCCCCCTGTACTGTAATGAATCCCAAACTGAACTGTACCTCGAATATATCGAAGTATTCTTTTAGCTGCTTTCCAATGACTTTCATGAGGTGTCTGCATATAACAAGAAACACGACCAACGGCAAAGGAAAGGTCAGGACGAGAATGAGTCAAGTATAAGAGACTGCCAACAAGCTGATGATATAAGGTGGCATCGACTTCAGGTGAAGTACAAGTGGCAGAAATTTTGACTCCAGACTGGAAGGGAGAAGGGGCTGGTGTACAATCTTCCATGTTAAAGCGACGAAGAAGGTCACAAGCATACTTAGACTGAGAAAGAAAGATTCCTTCTTGGGTTTGCAGGACTCGGCGACCAAGAAAATAATGCAAATGTTTTAAGTCTGACATTTCAAAATTTTGTTTAAGACTGGATTTCACATGGGTTATAAGGTTAGGGTCACTACCAGTAAGAATAAGGTCATCAACATATATAACAAGTATGATGAGATGGTTTCCTACTTTCTTGGTATAGACATTAGGGTCAGAATGGCATCTAGAAAAACCAGTGTCAAGGAGAAATTTATCCATTTTGGCATACCAAGCTCGAGGAGCTTGCTTAAGGCCATATAAGGATTTCTTAAGGTGGCAGACAAGGCTAGAGTTATTCTGAACATAGCTAGGAGGTTGTTCCATGTAAATTTTCTCCTGTAAATCACCATGTAAGAAGGCAGACTTGACATCCATTTGATGGACTTCCCAGTTGTGTAAGGCTGCAAGGGAAAGAACAAGGCAGATGGAGTTCATTTTTGCGACGGGAGCAAAGGTTTCATTGTAGTCAATCCCTTCAACTTGGGAAAAACCTTTGGCAACTAACCTTGCCTTAAGTCTTTCAACACTTCCATCTGATGCATACTTAGTTCTGTAGACCCATTTACATCTGACAAGTTTTCTTCCTTTTGGAAGAGGTACAAGATCCCAAGTATCATTCTCCATTAAGGAACGATATTCTTCATCCATGGCTGCATCCCAATCTGTATTTCCTAAAGATTCTACAAAAGTTTCTGGATCATGATTCTCGGAAACTTGATCCAAAAGAGAAGAGGCTCGCTGAAACTGAGAACGTGTTCGACGTTGATCTCTAGGATCACCGACAAGATCACCAACTACTTCACATGTTGAACGGACCCATCGAGGAAGCACTTGTGCTGGTGCAACTGGAGGAACATGAGCAGGTGGAGGTGGATTTTCATCCTCACTATCATTATCAGAATTTGGAGTTGGAAACCTGTCAAGGAAGTTGGAAGAAGAAGAAGAAGAAGGCACAAACGCCGAATCAGGCTCGTAGGCCAAAGATGGCACAATCGCCGAGTTAGGCTCACAGGCCAAGAGATTTTCATTAAATTTAACATCTCTTCTAATGATTATATCATGAGAATGTGGTTGAATAAGTCTATAACCTTTTACATCTTCAGAATACCCAACAAATATGCACTTTTCACTTTTAGGCTGTAATGCTTTCCATTTTTCATCTGGAAAGTGAGCCCATGCTTCACTACCAAACACACGAAAGTGACTTACATCAGGTTTAGTTTTACTCATACTTATTCCGGTGTTATACCTTGTAATGCTTTTTTGCGGGTGTGATTAACTATGTAATTTGCACAATTGATGGCTTCAGCCCAAAATTGAAGACTTAGTCCCTTAGATTGGATCATATAATTAGCCATTTCTTTTAAAGTGTCGTTCTTCCGCTCAGCTACACCATTTTGTTGTGGTGTATATGGAACAGTGTGCTGTTGTTGGATGCCTTTTTCAGTGCAGAAAGTAATGAACTGTTTGTTAACATATTCTCCTCCATTGTCATATCTTAACTTAATAATTTGATGACCAGATTGTTTTTCAACAAGGGCCTTGTAGGACAAGAACATGTTAAATACTTCGCTCTTAAGTTTTAGGAAATAAACCCAAGTGCGTCTGGTGTAATAATCAATGAAAGTTAAGAAATATTTGAAACCAGAAAAGGAAGCAGATGGAAGAGGACCACACAAGTCATTATGCACAAGCTCCAAGGGAACCGAGGCGTGCCAAGAGGCACGTTTGTCAAAACTGTCCCGATGATGTTTTCCGAGTACACAACCTGAACAAACACCATCTCTGCAAGATACCATCGGAAGACCTGTCACCATATTTTCTTTACATAATTGTTGCAATGAGCGATAATTTAAGTGACCAAATCGCTCATGCCAAAGTTTGCTCAAGTTATCACTATGAGCAACAAAAACTGAAGGAAAAGGTGATGACCCAAAGTTGTTAAACTTGTACAACCTGGTAATATCATCAACAATTCCGGTAGCTAGGACCTGTTGAGGATCTTTAAAATCCTTGATTACAACTTGGTGAGGTGTAAAGGTCACAGTTTTACCTTCACCAGAATGAGTGATCTGATAGACTAATAAAAAATTACAGGAAATTCTTGGAACACATAGTACATCACTAAAATGACCATTATCTACTGGAACTGTTCCAGCTCCTACAACACTTAGAGATCTATCATCACCAACAAATATTTGTTTGGTGTTACATTCATGCATAGTAGAAAAGATGGCTTGATCCTTAGCCATATGATAAGATGCTCCAGAATCAATGAGCCATTCATTTGAAGTAGAAGAAGAAGATGCATTATAAGAATAACCAGAAGCACAAAGTGCATGTCCATGAGAGGCATATTCTGAAGATGAATCTAGGCTGATGTGGTGCTTCTTCATTGCTGCTTCCAAGGCTGCCATCTTCTTGAAACACTTAGATTCATCATGATTATCTTTCCCGCAATAGTTGCAATGACGCTCAGTCTTCTTGCCTTTTGGCTTGGATCCTTTGTCATTTTTTAAAGAAGGAGCTGACTGAGAGGGTTTGGGACCCTTGTTTGACTTATTATTGCGAAAATTTTGTTTCTTGGGACGCTTGGACTTTTTTTTTTTCTGTTGGGACAATAAGGCTTTCCCAGATGTATCTGCATTGTTGATTATTCCAAGATGAATGAGTTTATCTTGTTCTCTAATCAATGAATCACAAAAAGATTCAAGACTAGGCTCTTGATAGCTAGCTGCATTCAAGGATGCTTTCATGGAGTAAAATGTAGATACAAAAACAGAATATGCAGGTCCAAGTTTGGAAAGAATATGATAAATGCACTGTTTGTCTTCCCTCTCAATCTTACATTCTGCACATAAGAGTTTAAGAGTTTTGTACTTAGATAAATAATCTTGAATGCATGAAAAGTCACTTGGATTTAAAGAAATCAACTCATTTTCGAGTTGGTGAACTCGAATTTCATTGTGTTTACCAAACACAGATTCCAACTTGTCCCAAACAGCATTAGGTTCATCAATTCCAGATATGTGGAATCGCAAATCAGTAGAGACTGACATCCCAATCAATCCACGAGCTTCATCACATCTATTTGCCCATTTTATTTTCTTATCATCATCAGTGGGTTCTTCGTAGAACATCCTCCATACAAGATTTCCATGAGAAATAATTGGAACTATTAAGTAGAATATCACAAGGGGCGGCCATATTTGTAAATTAATGGCTGTAAAAGAAGAAACCAATAGTCTGGATGTGAAGAGCTTGAACAAATAGGCTGTTTAAAAAAAAACGACACTGAAAACTGACTCTGTATGATGAAGTTATGCTTGAACAAAGAAACTGTTGAAGATGTCCCCAATAGTGACGTGGCAACTAGAGAATGTCCAACAAAAAAAAAGAACCCCCCTCTTTCCAAGATGAACCTTTTGACAATCACTTTACAAGAAAGTTTCTTTAAGTGAACCACTTTTGTAAAATAAGTGATTTCACTTTTACAATGATATTACTTTTAAATAGTGCAACAATAAAATAACTTAAGTGATTCACTTGTATTTTTATTTTTTATTATTTAAGTGAGATGCACTTTATAATAAAATAACTCGAAAATAGAAATTGCATGCACTTTGTCTTTTAAAAGTAACTTCCTAAGACTTGAACTCAAGACCTATTAAGGAATAAAGCAACTTTGAACCAAGTGAGCTAAATTAAAAGGTATGTAAAATATGGGAATGCTGAAGGGGGCTTTTTTTTTTTTTACTCTTCTTGCTCGATTTGCGTGTTTTCCCTTTTTCCTGTAAAACAAACCACAAATCGAAACAAACAAAAAAATTTCCACACTTGTGGAGTTAGATCTTGTTACCGGAAAGCTCTGTTTCTGATTTGCCGAGATCGTGCAAGGTGCACAGCAAAGAGCATACGCAGCCGAGAAAAACCCTTTCCCTTTCTGTTTCTGATTTGATGAGATCGATCAAGGTGCATGACAAAGAGCATACGCAGACAGGAAAGCAACAATCCGAACCCAAAAAAATCTAACAGTAAAAAATGATGAAATATGAGAGATTTTTTTCTTTTAAAAACAGAAAATAAAAAAATGCGTCACTGTAACATTATACCTTCAAATCTGATGAAATACGCGTTTCTGGAGCAACCAGGAACCGTTTTCGATCAAACGAAAACTATTTCCCAATGGAAACGACGCTCCAGACGCAATGGAACACCTCCCATAGCCCATAAATGCACAGAAATACCAGAACTAGAAACCCTTTCGAGTTTCGGCAACAACAGTTCAAGATCTAGATCATAACCGGAAGCGACACTTCATAAACGCTCTGATACCATGTTCGGGTACACAGGGTACTACCAAAGGACCGAACACCAAGAGAAACCACTTCACACAAATAGATCACAGATCAACACACCGATGTTTTGACGTGGTTTAAACCCTCTTGAGGGAAACACTCCACAGCCTCGACCAAATAGCTTATACGGGACAATTTATTATGCAAAGAAAGAAAGTTACAAATGAGCTTCTCATAATTGATCAACTAAAGAATGAACCTCCATGCTCTTTAAATAGAGATCATGGACCAATCAGGTGTTAAGACACGGATCAAGGTTAGGTTTGATCTAAGAGAAGTTGAGTCGTCGGATCACTCTATGTCGGGAACATATCGTGACCGTCGGATTAAGTATTTAAAAATGCATACTAATGCATACTAAAGAAACACACTATCCCTAACGGATATATTACACAAGTTGATCTTAACTAACTCCTAAGTGTCTAAATATCCTAACACTAATTGATTCTGGCAGTACTCACAATTTTATTGATTTTAAGATAACACGAGCTTTAAATTACTTTATATATCTAGCACCATCGTTTTAGGTGATGGTTGCAGATGGAGGAACTATAAATTGCTCAGGAAAATGGCATCATATACTATGATCTAAATAGTACAATGATTTCCATTCCAATGAGCGGGGTTGTTGTGGTTCTAGGAGTAGGGGTCCAATGGCTACAATCCTTGGGAACAATATATTTTAATTTTCAAGAGATTTTCTTGACATTTTTTTAGGGAGGAAAAGAATTTATGTTAATAGGTATTAGATGGATACCTTAGAAGATAATCAACTCCAATGGCATGACCAAGATTTTGTGGAAGGAACACCGGGGTGTAATTGCACAATTTTGCTCACTAGATGTTCAAACACCTAAATTGTTCATATCTCTAGATCTACAATAGGTCCTCGATAATCATTCCAAGGTATTTGATAATATTCCCATAGGATTCTAACCTACTCGAGAACATGATCATGTTATTCACTTGGTTTCAGGAAGTTTTTCACCCAATATAAGGCCTTATAGATATCACTATGCCCAGAAAAGTGAAATTGAGCATATGGTCGCAAAAATGTTAGAGGCTGGAATAATCCAAACTAGCCAAGGTTATTACTCTTCTCCAGTAATATTGGTGCACAAAAAGGACAGCTAATAGCATATGTGTGTACATTATAGTGAGCTTAAAAATCTCACTTAGTAAAAATAAATTCCCCATTCTGGTTATTGATGAATTGTTAGATGGACTACATGGGGAAATTTACTTCACCAAGTTGGATCTTTGCTCAGAATATCATCAGATCATAATGAATAAAGAGGACATTCCAAAAACAACTTTATGAACTCATGAATGCCATTATGATTTTTTTGTTATGACTTTTGTCCTTACAAATGCACCTTCAACATTTCAAGGTTTGATGAATTCCATCTTCGATCCTTTTCTTCGAAAATATGTGTTAGTATTCTTTGATGATATATTGATCTACAATAAATCTTGGGAGGCCTGTGTTCAACATGTTGATAAGGTGCTCACACTATTGGAGGAACAAAAATTATATTCAAAACCCTCCAAATATTTCTTTGGAGTATAGGAGGTGGAATACCTGGGTCATATCGTCTCTCATGAAGGTGTTAAGGTAGACCCTAACAAAATTAAAGCAATCCAAGAATGGAAGATCCATACAACCCTAAATCAAACACATATACTATGAAGCATTAACTTTATACTATGAACGAGAACTCTAGCCATAAAAACGATGATTTTTGCAAAACAAACACCAAAAACACCCCCCAAATAGAAAAGTGTTGATACCAGTATACACGTTTTTTTTTCAGTCTAAGAAATAGATCCATGGCCTAAAATCCCATACTGTTGTTTACAAAAAATTAAAATCAACCCCTAAATTGGAGATTTTTTTTTTTCTTCAAGATATAAATTACAACTTTTTTGAAACTTGCATATTAAACAAAAAGAAGTCATAAATAATTTCACCACTCTAACCATATAAAAACAAAGAAATTATGATGCAATTCATAATGAAATAATATATTAGACCATACAAGAACAAATTATTCATATAAATATTCAAAAACTCCTTTAGAGTTTCAATTACAAACATCATACTAATAAAAAACATCTAAAATGCTTCATGTGAAATTATTCAAATTCATCCATGGATTCTGACACCCCATCAGAATCTACATTTTCTGCAGATGAAGGACTAGATGAAGATGTAGATGACCCATATTCTTCTCTATTATCAATGGGTGCACCCTCTGAGTCTACATCTATGCCCATCATTTTAGATGTCATATTCCTTCAGGATATACAACTTGGTTTAACAGACTCCCATCTTGAAACTTCTTGTTTTGGAAACAACCTCTTGATAATCTCTATAGTCTTGGAGTGAAGAGTGTCTTTCTTTGTCAACTTGAAACCATAAAAAAGTATAACAACTTCCTCTAATTTCAAGATGTCAATGCGGTGGCGATTTATTTTTTGACCCTTTATTTTTCTCTTTCTGCAACCCTTTTTCTCAACCACCATCTCTGCCTTGTACACACCATCAAATGGGTGTGTATCTGTTGCATACCAATGTACTTCTACTAATACTACTTCTTCATTTTCTTTATTGACCTTCATAGCTT
Source organism: Larix kaempferi (assembly GCA_027924585.1). Taxonomy (NCBI): domain Eukaryota; kingdom Viridiplantae; phylum Streptophyta; class Pinopsida; order Pinales; family Pinaceae; genus Larix; species Larix kaempferi. Next base: position 16,713,258 of record BSBM01000136.1, read on the forward strand.
TTGCAATCCAGAATGGATAATGACGTGCGTCATCTGTAGAAAAATTTGAAATCATGCAACCCTCCTTGAAACTATATATTAAAAATTCAAAAAAATCCAAAAACTATATACTAAAAAATTTAACCCATAATCCCCCAACACCCCTAAACTATATATTAAAAAATTAAAAAAAAAACATTAAAAACTATCCCCCTAAACTATATATTAAAATATTAAAAAAAACATTAATAACTACCCCACCCCCCTAAACTATATATTAAATATAAAAAAAAAACATTAAAACTACCCCCAACCCCCCCTAAACTATATATTAAAAAATAAAAATAAAACATTAAAAACTACCCCCAACCCCCCCTAAACTATATATTAAAAAATAAAAAACAACATTTAAAACTACCCGGACCCCTAAAATAAACTATATATTAATAAAATTAAAAAAAAACTACCCCCTAACCCTTCCCCTAAACTATATATTAAAAAAATTAAAAAAAAAACATTTAAAACTACCCCCCAACCCCCCTAAACTATATAATAAAATAATTAAAAAATAAATTAAACCTACCCCCTAAACACCCATAAACTATATAATAAAAAACATTTACAAAAACATAAAATCTTACCCCTAACCCTTCCCCCTCCTCCCTCCCCCTCCTTTCCCCCTCCTCCCCACCACTCCCTTCCCCTTCCTCCCGATGCCCCTCCCTTCCTCCCTTCCCCCTCCTCCCCTCCCTTCCCCCTCCTCCCCCTCCTACTCCTCCCTTATCCCTCCTCACCCTCCTCCCTTATTCATGCTCCTCTTCCCACATTGCCCCGCTCACTTGGGCGCCAAAGGGATGCCCCTCATGGGTAGCGCGATTCTCAGAGGAGGAGGGGGAAGGGGGGCAGCGGGAGGAAGGGGAAGGGAGCAACGGGAGGAAGGGAGAAGTGGAGGGAGGAGGGGGAAGGGAGGGGAAGGGAGGAGGAGGGGGGAGGGTAGGGAGGAGGGGGGAGGGGGGAGGGTTAGGGTAGGGAGGAGGGTGAAGGGTTAGGGTGTAGGTTTTAATTGTTTGTAAACAAATTTTATTACATACTTTAGGGGGGTTTGGTGGTTAGGTTTAATTTTTAATTATATAGTTTAGGGGGTTAGGGGGTAGGTTATATATATAGGTTATGGGGGTTTAGGGGGTATTTTTTTTTTTAATTTTTTATAATATAGTTTAGCAAGGGTTAGGGGGTAGGTTTTATTTTATTTTTTATTTTTTTATTATATAGTTTAGGGGGGGTTTATGGGGTAGGTTTTAATTTGTTTTTTAATTTTTTTATTATATAGTTTAGGGGGGTTGGGGCTTAGTTTTTAATGTTTTTTTTAATTTTAATTTTAATATATAGTTTAGTTTAGGGGGGTTGGGCGTAGTTTTTAATGTTTTTTTTTTTTTAATTTTTAATATATAGTTTAGTTTAGGGGGGTTGGTGGTAGCTTTTAATGTTTTTTTTTAATTTTAATATATAGTTTAGGGGGGATTGGGGGGTATTTTTTAATGTTTTTTTTTAATTTATTAATATATAGTTTAGGGGGGTTGTGGGTATTTTTTAATGTTTTTTAAGGAAAATTTTAAGATAGAATTTGGGGGGGGGGTTAGGGGGTAGTTTTTTTTTTAATATATAGTTTAGGGCGGTTGGGGGTAGTTATTTTTTCCATATAATGTTTTTAATGTAATGTTGTTGGGGTTAGAGGGCGATGAGACTTATGAATCTATTTTAATTAATGAAAAGAGTGAAGGAAATATAGTAAGGTGTTGAGTTGTAATGCCGTGGCTAAAAAATTAACATATGAAGAAAGGGATTTGAAAGGAGTGACTGTAAACATCTATCAAAAACCACAAGCGTTGATTAATTATCTCATAGATACATTTTCAAGAGAAGGAGATTGGGTCTTAGATTTGTTCTCGGGTCCAGGTAAACTTTCTGATATTACATATGAAAGCATATTTCAAGTTTTATTGTTTTTTTATTCTTCATTATTATTATTTTTTTAAAGTATGTTTCTTTATGCTATTTGACTTAACTTTTTTATTTTTTATTTTTGGGTGATTATGTACAACAATAGCATGCTCCTTACATAAAGGAAGAAATTGCATATCCATTGATAATGATCCATTGCAATGCAATTACATCAAACAAAGAGTTAATGCTATTCAAGTTCTTCCAGATGAACTGCAAGAAGTTGGTTTGAATAAATGAGAGTTTAGTGAAACACTTATGGAAAAGATGTCAAAAGAGCATCAACCTCCATTAGGAGGGGTGTTTGGAAAGGAGCACTTTGGGAATCTTGCAGACATATAAGACCCAATGGAAGAGGACATTGATGTCCCTGAAGAAATCCAAGCTCTAGAAAATTCCAATTTCAATGAAGAATTTGGCATGCATGATACTGTTGATTAGTTTCATGTCTTGAAGAAAATGTTAAATTTGACAATTTTTTGATAAGATATATTAGTAATGTTTTGACTTTCAGACTTTATTTTAGAAATAAAAATTCTATATATAATGTTTTTAATATGTTTTTACAAATATATGGTATAGTTTTTCTTGAATTTATGTGAATCGTCACTTTTCGGAAAATAATGTGAAATAGTATCATTTTTATACAAAACATCTTTGAAAATTCATTGAAAATGGTTTTAAATGTCTTTATTTTCTAGAATTTTTTACAATTTTGTCAATAAAAATGTCTTATTTTGTCCATAAAAATGTCTTATTTTATAGAAAAAATTGCAAAATGTATATGTTTTTCATTATAAATTGCTTATAAATGTATGTTATTTTGTCAAAATTTACAAAAACACACTTGAAAATATAAATTAAATTTTTTTTACGACAAAGATAATTCAAAGGCCCAAAAAAATGCCTCAAAATGAAAATGTGTGATACTGGTATCAACCCTTTTTGAAACGGAGGTAAAAATAGCTACTAAAATTAGGAGAGAGAAAAACGAGAACCGTGTCAAGTTCTCGTTTCATAGTATAAGTGGTTAAACACCTTAGGGGATTTCTCGTGTTGACAGGATATTATCGCAATTTTGTTAAGAATTATGGGTGAATAGCAACACCCTTAACAACATTACTGAAAAAGGATGCATTTTCATGGACTCCATATGCAACTAAGGCATTTGAAGAACTCAAAGAGGCCATGTGCAGAGCTCCAATCTTGGATACACCCGATTTCACAAAAACCTTCATCATGGAATGTGATGCGTCAAGGAACGACATTGGTGCTATTTTAATGCAATATGGAAGGTCCCTTGCCTTTGAATCCAACCAATTAAGGGGAAGAATCTACACAAACCAATTTATGAGAAGGAAATGCTAGCAATTCTACATGCCCTGAAGCAATGACGCCCCTACCTCATAGGAATACATTTCAAGGTTATTATTGATCATGACAGCCTTAAATATTTCTTGGAACAAAGGCTATCTTCAGAAGAGCAACAAAAATGGGTAACAAATATGTTGGGATATGACTTTGAAATCATCTACAAAAAGGTGAAGAAAAATGTTGTGGCAGATGCAATCTCTAGGAAAGATGAGGATGTTGAAGCACTTCTCTATGCTATCTCCATCATCCAACCGGATTGGATAACCGAAGCAAGGGATGAATGGAAGAGCGATGAATAGATATGGACATTCATTCAAAATTTGTAGTAGGATCCCAATGCCTCTAATACATTTATGTGGAAAGATGACTTACTATGGTACACAGATCGCTTATATCTTTGTAAGAGTTCCCAACTCAAGCAAAAGGTACTTTTGGAATTCCACTCCTCACCGGTAGGATGGCAGTTAGGTTTCTTAAAAACCTACCACAGGGTCAAGAAATATTTTTTTTGGGATGGTCTTAAAACTGATGTTTGAATATTTGTGACAGAATGTTTGGTTTTCCAACAAAATAAAGTGGAAACAATTAAGACCCCAATTCTTCTACAACTACTTTCCATTCCAAGCCAACGGTGGACAGAGTTCTCAATGGATTTTATCACAGGTTTACCAAAGTATGAAGGAAAGAGTGTCATCATGGTGGTTGTTGATAGACTTACTAAATATGCACACTTGTGTGCACTATCTCACCCTTTCAAAGCTAGCATAGTTGCCACTGCTTTTATGGAGACAGTCCAAAAACTACATGGTACTTCAAATATTATAGTAAGTGATAGGGATTTGCAATTTTTGGACTGAATTATTTTCTTGTTTGGGTACTCAGCTGGCTCATAGCTCATCTTATCATCCTCAATTTGATGTACAAACAGAGACAATGAACAAATGTTTGGAAGGATATCTTCGATTTTTTTAGCTGATAAACAAACACAACGGTTCAAGTGGTTACCCTTGGAAGAATGGTGGTACAACACTTCCTTCCATACATTAGAAAAAATGACCCCATTTATGGCACTTTATGGCTATCATCCACCATCCATCACATCTTCATTAAGAGACTCATCTAAGGTTCATGCAGTGGAAGACCACATGGATCATCAACAACAAGTACTTCAAATCTTAAAAGACAACTTGACTTTGGCACATAATCGAATGAAACAACAAGCATATCAACACTACAGTGAATGAATCTTTGATGTGGGGGATTGGGTGCTTTTAAGACTACAACCATACAAATAGATGTCCCTAAATAAAACCAAGAAGGATAATAAATTATCACCTAAATACTACGGTCCCTATAAGGTGCTACAAAATATTGGAAGTATGGACTACAAATTGGAAATGCCTACATCTTCACAAGTCCATCCAGTTTTCCATGTTTCATGTTTAAAGAAGGTAATCGATGACAAGATACCAATTCAAACTATATTACCAAAACTTGATGAGGAATGAAAAATCATCTTGGAGCCTGAAGATATCATTGAAACAAGCATTAGACAGCTTCGGAATAGATCAATTCCAGAGTATCTCATTAAATGGAAGAACCTAACCATGGAAGATTCAACATGGGAATGCGAGTCCTTTATACAACAACATCCATAAATACTTCAGCGTCGTGGACAAAATTTTTTGAAGGGGAGGGGCATGTTAAGCCCTAAATGATGGCACATTACTTCATCCAAACAAAATACTTTAATACCTCCAATTGATTGAAGAGATTATTTCAAAAAATACTTGAGAAGATGAAACATTGATACTTAAGAGTTAATGAAGGTTACCTAGATTTTAATTAATATCAAATTTTAATTGTGACAAGATCTAGTCTACAATAAATTATTTGAGATCATACGCATGAGCCTTTTCGCATGGAGAATGCTAATATTTTATTTTTAAATTATTTTAATTTCTCACAAATTGTGGCAAGTGAAGGAAAACTTTATCCTATCAATAGAACACAATGAATATAATAAATTTTAAGGCCACAACCAATCTAAACACCAAATTGGTGTATGAGACCCTTTGTTTTTTGCGACAAGGGTTCCCCTCCATATAACAATTTGATTACTAAAGTCTATGAAAGTGTACATACCCTACCCTCCCTTAGATTTGAACCTATGACCTTCTATGAGGAAACACATGTTATTAACCAATAAGCCCAATTACGTTGTACTATTTTCAAAAATGAAAAAAATATATGTATATATTTTTATAAATATTCTAAAAAAAGATTACATAACTCTTAACAATTTTTTTCTTTCAAAATAATCACTCTTGTATGGCTTAAACTATTTGAAAAAACAATTACAATAATCACTTTCTTGGTTACCTCTTTCTCGGTTACCTAAGATTGTTGGGACTAAAATGAAACTATACTATAATGATGTTAAAAATATTGATAAAATTTAAAATTTATTTAAACTTTTAATGATAATGTCAAAGTGTTTCATTATTATTGAAATTAATGAATAGTTTTAAAATATATTTTTAAAAATATTGATATTAAATCTTAATTTGTGAATGTTAAGAGTAAATTTAATTTCAAAATTATATAATAATATGATGATGATGATGATAGTTAATGTTCACTTAGACTAGTTTTGTTCCTTCGAATCTTAAGAAAGAAAAGTAAGGAACTACTTGGTTTTCTTTAGAGTTTTATTTTTGTGCTAAAAAAGATTGGAGAGGAGTGTTCCTAAATTACTATAATTTTGATGAGATAGAAAGTTGGGAAGGTTTGTATTGTAACAATTTTTTTGAAATTGAGATCTTATGCGGGTCTACATAGGGAAATCTAAGAGGAAGTGATTTTTATCCTTAACGCTCATAGTCTCACAAAGATGACAGATCCTTTCATCGCACACATATTTTGTAATAATTTACTCTTATTACCTTTTATTATATAAAGAGGTGAAATTACATTTAATCCACATGTGTTATGGGATGTAATTCCTCTATTAACTCTTGGTATATAATGAGGTGAGCAGTCATTGCAAATTAATCAATGGTCAAGAATTCACATATGAACATAAGGATGTGTCATGTAATGTGATTATGGAGTGGGATGTGATGCTCATGCGTGAGATCTCTATTGTAAGATTGAATATTATTGATGATTAAGAAGATTTCTACCTTCCAGTGGATGTTTCCCCATTTGGGATTTTACCACATATATTTTGACGTTCTCTTGTCTATTATCTTATCTCCATTTTTATTCATGTTCATGTTATTTGTTGCTTATAACTTGATAGAAGGTTAGATTATCTCATGCTATGCATGTTTTGCATTTTTGTATGACTTTATCATATTCTCAATATTCTAACATGGTATCAGAGTAGGTTGCTGCTACCTTCTTCAATAAAAATATTCTATTTTATTTTTAAGCAACATTTTCTCATGATTTCACTTGAGCACTCCATATTTTGTAGTTTTTGGACTTGATCTACAATACCCAAGTGGTATTTTTTCAGATCTGGGCTTTATATTACATATTTACATTTTTTCTTTCAAACCCTAACCATTGTGGATAAGTGTTTAAGGTAAATTTGAGCGACAACTTTCAGATAATTTTTTTGACAAATGGAGATATTGAAGACAAAAATTGTATATCTGAGTTCCTCTCGCAAAAATACTGAATTTCAAAAAAGAAATCATCTCATTTGAAGTTTGGACGATGAAGATATTGTTATTTTAAAATAAACTATTTTCCATTTTTTTTGGTGATGGCCACATGGACTACAGAGTGAATATCTTTTGATTGAGTGCCCACATTTCAATTATGTCTACACATATGGATGTAGAACGACTTCTGTAGTTTTGAAAATAGGTTATAATAAGAATTCTGGGAAATATTGAGCGAGTTATGGTCATTTTAAATTTTCCATTTTTCTGCTTTCAGTTTTCTGATGCAGAGTTACAGATTTGTCTTTTTGCAGCTGTTGAGATTCAATTTTGGTGAGAAAGTTCAATTTTTATTCATCTCTTATCTTGAAATTCTTTTCATTAGCTTCTTGATCTCTTTGCATTTGGTATTTTTTCCTTGTTCATCATATTTACATAGGTTGTCTTGTTCATGTTTTACTTGTCTCTAACCTTCTTGTGTGGAAGATGTTTTGACATTTTCAGGGGCATGGATCTCTAGTATGGTAATGGTGACATCAAGAAATGAACCTATGCTTAGTACTTAGTTTCTTGATGACTATATTTTTGTTTTTATAAGTGATATCATGATTTGAACATAATTTGCTATATGTTGATCATGTTAAACATTTTGATCTATCTTTATATATCATGTCATATTAATTTCGATCAAATTTTACTCAATACTTATATGGCCTTAAGCAATTTCATATTATCATTTCATATATCATGTCCTAGGCTCATCATGTTTATGCTTTACTCTTCAAAGTACTTTGTGCAAATTAGCTCTCTGTGTACTTCACTTCCTGTGTAGTTGAAGAGTTATGGGGCAGCTTGGTTCTGACATCCCTTCCTATCTTAAGCATATGTTTTGATTATCTCTGTTCTTTCAACAGTATTCCTCATTTATCAACTTATCCTTGATAGCAAAGTGTGATCCTATTTTCTTCTTTATCTAGGATATTGGAAGTTGTCATTCAAAGGAAATTTAATGTAGTCTCAATCACTTTATTTCAGATATAATGTAATGAAGGACTATCTTCTTGTTAATGTCATGATGATTGTCTGCATGATATCATATTCGATGGTAGACCATTGGGGCCTTGTATTCATGATGAGATCTATTGCAGAGTTTTACTGCATCTTTGAACTATTAGTTGATTTCCAGTTGCGATGGCTATTGTGGTGTTCTAGGAATTTTGCTATTGGATCTAGTAGCCACTATGGCTTCTCTTTTAGATATAGCCATTATATTGTTGGATCCCTTGCCACATGCTCTAAGCATTTTGTTGTTGGATCTAGTATCCGCTATGGCTTCTCTTTAGATCTAGGAAATCTATAGTTGATCTTGTTTCCACATGTTATGTTGTACTGGTCGTACACTGTTGTGGTAGAGTTCATCATACAACTTGGTTCAGGTGCAATTTCATGGTTCATTGAGAAGCGATTGTTATCTTCATCTACTCCATGAGGCAAAGTGTGTTTTTATTCGCAGCTTATGGATATTTTGGAAGTTGTCATCAAGGGGGATGGTATGTAATGCCATCTTCCTCATTTTTGTTTTATATTCTATCTCCTACTCATCATTAAGGGGAGGTGTTGGAATATGTAATGATGACCGAATGTATTTGGAAGGTAATAATGTCCAATATTATGTAAAAATATTATCCCACACATAATATGTAATAATTTACTCTTATTATCTTTTATTATATAAAGAGGTGAAATTACATTTATCCCACATGTGTTATGGGATGTAATTCCTCTATTACCTCTTGGTATATAATGAGGTGAGGAGTCATTGTAATTTAATCAATAATTTAAAAATTCACATATGAACAAAAGGATGTGTCATGTAACGTGATTATGGCGTGGAATGTGATGCTCATGTGTGGGAGCTCTATTGTAATATTGGATATTATTGATGATTAATAAGATTTCAACATTCCCATGGATGTTTCCCCATTTGGGGTTTTACCACATATATCTGGTGTTCTCTTTTCTATTCTTTTATCTCCATTTTTATTCATGTTCATGTTATTTGTTGCTTATAATTTGATAGAAGGATAGATCAACTCATGCTATGCATGTTTGTTTTGTTGTATGAATTTATCATATTCTCAATATTCTAACATGTAGCTCATGAGAGTTTGTTCTTATTTTAGCTATGTAGATCTTATTCTTTACTCTAAATAAAAAAATTAGTTCAATATTAGGGTTAATGATCTACTTGTAATATCTTAATTTTATTGTATACTCTACATTTTCATCATACCACAACTTCTCTTTTAACTTCAAAGTAATAATATTTGTAATATCATTTAAATTTTGCAAAGTGACATTTTCATCAATCCCCCACATCTTTAACCAAGACATGGTACCTTTATGCCAACCTTTCTTGAGTGTTACGTGGTTTTGATTGAAATTTAAATCAATTTTCAAAAGTATCTAGTCTTACAAGTTATTTATTTTTTTCTTGTACATTAGGTACCTAGTCATAGCTATGCTCTCAATTGGGGGAAAGACCCACTTCAATAAAGAGAATGGGATGTGGCGTATTTATTTTAATTTTAAGATTTTAAGTTATAAAATTATTCTATATTTTCTCAATCCTTCTCCAAGATTCTCTAGGCAGGTTGCAGCCCCAAACTTCACACCCATACATGAGAATGGGAGTAACGAGAGTTTCAAAGAGGAATTTATTTTTATCCCACATCACAATTTTTTTTGAATTACAATTGTTTTCAAGACCAAAATAAGCTTTCTACCCTCCATTGAGCCTTTTCTCAATGTTATAGTTCTAGTTAAGCTTGTGATGGATATCAATCCCAAAATATTTTTAGGAAGTCACTTCCTCCAAGTTGCTATTATCATATAAAAAAGGAGCGTAAGTGACCTTCTTATATTTTATCAACATAACTTTGATTTTGTTGGTATTGAAAACCATGCCCATACCAAAGTAGAAATCCTTGATAATTCTTAATTTCTTATTATGGTCAAAGGGACATATTGCTAGAAGAACCATATATCATCAACATAAAGAGGAAGGATGATGAAAATTCCTGCTAATGTCCATGTACCCATGCATCCTGCCTCTATTAAACAACCTTCTAACTTATAAATGTATATACTAAAAATGGTAGGGGATGGGGGGAAGCCTTGATTAACTCCTATATTACAATTAGTATCTTCTGACCAACCATAAGTGTTCTTAAATTTGAAAATGCCATTCTCGTATAACCTTATTGCAACGACTCTCAGCCCGAAAGGAACCTTTAAATTTTCTAATCTTTTCCAGAAGTTATTTCTAGGAATTGTATAAAAATATTTCCTAAAGAGAACGCAACAAAAAAGGAGATTGATCTTATTATTTCGTAGGATCCATCTTAGAGAGGTGTTAAAGCTTCTCTTGCTTAGTCTTTATATAGGTCATTTTTTCTTTTAATGAGGGACTTGTACATGTTTATCTTGTCAAATTTTTGGGACTCCTCAATAGCTTCTTTGATTTCTCTTCTTGCAATTTGACACTATTTGTCATACCAAGGGTTGTTTATTCTATTTCTATTTTTATACGACACTTCAATAGAGAAATTGTTAATGGAAGAGGAGAGGGTTGTAGATAAATTATGATAAAGGTCTTGTATGTTGCCCCTACTAGACAGATGATATAGATTAATTTAAATCATTTTGAAAATGATCAACTTTACTTTTGTTGAAGATTAAGTACTTTTGACTTTGAGAATTTCTTTCTATGGGATTGCTATCCATAGAAAAGTTGAGAGTTATAATTAAAGGTCTATGATCGGAGTAAGTTTCATGGTAATTTAAAATAACAAAATTTATTATTTGTTTGTTTAAAGGGATATCAGAAATGACATAGTAAACCACACTACTTCCAAGCCCATGAATGCAAGTCATTCAACTAGAATTGGGACATTTTAGACCGTTGCAAATAATTATATATTGAGCACTATGAATCTTGATTAGCTCGAAACCAAACAAATTTTCCCCTAAATATTCATAACTTCTTTCCTAGTTCTTGACTAAAGCAAGGTCTTTGTCTAACCATAGAGGATTAGGTTTGGAAGCATTGCTTAAGAGAATAGCTTGGTTACTAGTTATTCGAGCATTAAAGTCACCCATTAAGAGGATATTTCCTTCATTTCTTAAACTAGAAATATCACATTCAAGGCCATTATAAGGACACGTTTTATCTAAATTGTTCTTCTTATATAAGCTAGAATTGATAGACAGAAAATATCAAATTGCTATAAAGATTTTTTAGCATTAATATTTGTAATCTCCATCCACATGTACTTGTTGAACGGATCTTTCTTATAGAGCCTAACACGAGAGGAAATGTTATTCCTAATGTAGCAAGTTATGCCTCCAATACCTTGGCAACATGATCGCTTGTTCCATATCATCCAAATAACAAATCCTTATATTATAGAGACCTTAGATTCTTCATTTTCCCAAGTTTCAACCAACAATATAATATCAATTTCATTCAAAATCCAACTTAACTTAGAACCTATTAATAAAATATCCACTTTAAACATTATAACATTTATATTAAAAAAATTCACCACAATTACAAAAACTATTCCAAAACAACATTAACCAATTCTTTAATGCTTAAAATAAATCTTACCCAAACTAATATCTAACATGAAAATACCCAACATGACTCCACACCTAAAGATTTCCCAAACTAATATCTAACATGATACCAGACCTAATCTATGTGAGGAGGGGTGTACAACCAATCATCTATTAATTATTCACAAAACTAATCTTGAAAAACATTTCTATAAACAAGACCAATCACAAGGTAGTACACTAATGTAGTTTCCTTGTAAATAAGTTTTTTTAAGTGAATATTTTGTTATCATGACCCCACACCTAAAGATTTCCCAAACTAATATCTAACATGATACCACACCTCATCTATGTGAGGAGGGGTGTACAACCAATCATCTATTGATTATTCACAAAAACTGATCTTGAAAAACATTTCTATAAACCAGACCAATCACAAGGTAGTACACTAATATAGTTTCCTTATAAATAAGTTTTTTTTTAATGAATATTTTGTTAAATGATGGTAAAATTTATTGTAATTGAGTTGCATCATGCTATTATTTGTAAATATAAATTTACTCATCATTATTATTTAAAGAAATTTATACCATTTAAAATAATTAGTTGGTTATCTATAAAGGATTAGGTTTTTACACTTGCCAAATGTTTTTGGATTTGGAAAAACGAATTATTTTTTAATCTTACTCCAAACCAAATTTTAAAAATAGATATACATTTTTTTATAATATTTTGCAGTTATTTCGAATTTAAATCAATATTGTATGTTTAATGTGTAAGGAAATCTATTTGAGATTTTTCACCCACTCTCAACGTTCCACGTGGCAATTGTCCATTTCTTAACTTACTAATGGATACCTCAACCTCTTAACTTACTAAGGAAATGCAAGTGACGTACCCAACAACTACTTCACAATTTCCCTAGAGTTGCAAGTTGCAAGTTGCAAGTTGACATTTTGATGGTCATGTATTAAAAAAACAGTTGACATTTTGATGGCAAATTAAAAGAAAAGCAAAGAAGCACGAGTAAACATATTTAAGTAGTCTTTGACAATTCAAATCGTCTAAAATATAATAAGACTCAAAGGTGATTCAAAAGTCATCCCAAAATGACGATAATTAATTATGTTTCAAGTGATGAAAATCCATGATTCATGATTCATGGATGTAGTTCATTGTGTATGGTTTTATATCATATTTAAGTTAATACAATGATTTTAACATTATTAAAAAATAGTTAATAATTGACTATTATATTATAATAATAAAAATAGTATTCGTTATTATAAATAATAATTTAATAATAATAAAATAAATTATAGTTATATAGTATAACATTGAATATAGTTAATTATATATGATTATAAAGATAACAATATAATTTTAACTTATTATTTTATGGCACAAATTCATATTAATATTATTTATCATATATTATTATTTCAAATAAATGATGTAACATGTATATTTAATTAGCTGCTTTATGGGTTGATAAGAGGATGGCTTCTGTCATGATAGAGTTCAATGTTTCGAAAGGATTGCTAACTGAAGTTGAAATTATGCGGGGTGTAAAGGTTTTTAAACAACAATTAGTCTACCTCAATGTACCTTTTCACTGCCATTATTGTAGAGGCACTGGGCACTTTAAGGCTAAATGCTCTAGTTTTCTTTTTGGCGAGAATGAATGGGACTCTGATGAGAATTCCGGTCATGAACATGAGGTTCTGGTGTTGGTTTGTAGTGATAATTGTCTTGCTCCTCAACGATGGACGTCTCATGTAACAACTGAAAACTTGGGTGCTATTAAAGGTATGTCCCTTAATGACTATTCTACTGAGTATGTGGGAGTCTCTAGGGAAGAATTGAATTTTTTAACCTCTACCGAAAAGGAATATGAGAACAAATATTTCATTGGTGACTTAGGGTTTGACAATTGTGTCGTTGTTTCGAGTAATCCTTTTGTGATGATTGAGTCTGTTTCAAATAAAGGCTTGATTGTGGATTGTGGTGGTTCGGAAGTTCCTTCTTCTAATTATGAAATACTGAATACCTTATCAATGACTGTAAACCCTAATGTGGATGGTATTGTCTCAGAACCCCTGACTACTGTATTACCCCCAAATATGTCGACAATAGAGGGTGTGGATACGTCTGGTTGTTTGTCACTAAGTACTAATATGAATTTGTCTTCTATTGGGAATGGAAAAAGTGACTTTTCAAAGCTTGACTCCTCTTTTTATGAAAGGTCTTTAGTTATATGCCCTCAAAACCCTACTTCAAACAATGTTGATTATAGTCTCTAGGTTCTAGATTCTGGTGCAAGTTTGGTATCTTCTCCTTCATATTGGGATGTTATAGTGAAGACCCCACTTCAGGTCTTTTCAACTAAACTATCAAATAACCTTGATGTATCCCTTGTGTGTTCTATAAGGCACCAAAATGTAATGGTCATGAAGAAGAGAAATAAAGGGAAACAAGCAAAAAATAATTTGGAATATCTTGAAATTGAATACATCCCCCTTCCTAAAAGATTATTGGATACTTTAACCTTAAAATCTAATTCTGGTTTGTCCAACAATTTTTGGGCCCTTAGAGATGGCTTACCTAAGTTCATGTGTGCTTAATCTTAATTATGTCCTTCAATGTTAGGGGGGTCAGGGGGATTGTTAAGGCTAGGGCCCTCATACAACTCCTTACAACTACTATCCCTTATGTGATCTTAATTCCACAAACGATGTGTAGTGGTGATCAAGTTGTAGAGGTTTTCTCTAAAATTCTTCCTGGATGGGAAATGTCTACTTTGGATTCTAATGGCCTTTATGGTGGTTTGTTGGCCACATGGAATCTAGTGGTTACTAATTTCAAGCCCTTTGGGACTTGTGCATGATTCCTCTTGGGGGGTGTATATAGAGGTCTTGACCAGAATTTCTCCATTGTCAATTGTTATGAACCCTATAAGGAAAGGGAAAGATTTTGGAAATCTGTGGACTCTAGTGGTATACTGGATTCTAATCTTATTCTGGCTAGGGATTTGAATTTGACCTTATCCGCATCTAAGATATGGGGAGGAAGCTCTAGAGTAGATCCTCTATCGGAGTTCTTCTTCAACTTATTAAGAGTTCCAATTTGGTGGATGTTCTCCCTGCTAAAATTGGCCCACTTGGAGAAATGGGAGATGTGGATTTGGTGGTATTAGCAAGAGATTGGATAGATTTTTAATGGTTGATCTCCTCTCAAATTCCTTGGATAAATTTAGATATTGGGTAATCAACTCTACTATTTCTGATCACTCCCCAATTTGTTTACAACTAGATGGTGTGAAGAAAATCATGATAACTACCTGTTTAAATTCAATCATACATGGTTAGATGATGAATATTTTTTCTCTATGGTTAGAACAAATTGGAATTCCTTCTCAGTTATAGAAGATTCATCTACTATAAATAGGTTGGTTTGCAAACTTAATTTTTTTTAAAAGAAGGTTGTCCTTTGGGAAAAAGAAAAGAAGCTAAAATCAAATCAAGATTTGGTGGATATTGAGGGGCTGATGGATCATGTTTTTTATTCTGGTAACTTTGGTATTTTTACTGAGGAAGAAAATAAGGTATTAGCCCATATGGAGAGTCATAAATCCTTTTTACTTAGGAAATAAGAGATGAATTGGAGGTTGAAAGGTCGGGCTATATGGATATCTCAGGGTTTCAATAATACTAAATTTTTTCATAGATATGCTAACTATAGAAGGAATCTTAAATCTATTTGGGATATGGAGGATGAGAATGGGAATTTGATTCATTCTCAAAGGGATTTAGAATAGGCTACTCATTGTCAGTTTTATAATCATTTCAGGGACCATGGTAATAATGATATTTCCTCTCATCTCAAGGTGATTAGTAACTATCCTGCCTTCTTTTCTACTGATGAGGGCCTTAAAATTGGGGATCTTGTTACACTTAAGGAAATTGAAGGAGTTTTAAAACAATTTGCTAAAGATAAGAGCTTGGGGCCTAGTGGCTGGCTTGTGGAACTCTTTATTTCCTTGTTTGATTTGACGGGAATGGTTTTATCGGAGATGGTAGAGTAGTCCAGAATTTTTGTTATGTTTCTAGGGCCATAAAATTTAATTTTATTACCCTTATCCCTAAATGCAACAAACCTACGAGCTTCTTAGGTTTTAGACCAACATCTCTATGTAATCTCTTTTATAAATTATCACTAAGATATTATCTAATAGACTAAGACCAAAGTTGGTTGAGGTTATAACTAAGGAGAAATTTGGGTTCGTAGCCAATGGACAAATACTTGATGCAGTGGTTGTCACTCAGGAATGTTTACACTCCATTAAAGCAAAAAAGATGGAAACCTTAATTTTGAAAATGGATCTTGTGAAAGCATATGATAAATTTAATTGGGTTTTTCTTAGATTGATCCTTCTTCATACAACCCTCCCACTCATGGTCAACTGGATAGTGGCTTGTGTATCCTCATCATTTTTTGTTCTTCTTCAACAGCTCTAGGGGACTAAGACAAAGTTGCCCACTTTCTTCCCTTCTATTCCCATTGGTAATTGAAGGTCTGAACATATTAATTTCAGTGGAAAAACATAAAGGCAAGTTGACTGGTTTAAATTTTCATCTACTTTATTTATCACTCACTTGTTATTTGTGGATAATTTTTTATTGTTTGGTAAAGGCACAATTGAGGAATGGACTACTTTTGCTGAGATCATCTGCTTACTTTGTGCAACATCAGGTATGGAGGTGAGTGCAACCAAATATGTTTTCATTAGAAATGAAGTTGATGATGATATAATTGCTCAGATTGTCACCTTTATTCCTTTCCAAGTGGCATAATTGAATGATGGAATTAAGTATTTGATTTATTACTTGGAACCCAATAATTACATAGTAAAATATTGGATGTGGCTTGCCAAAAAAGTGGAGAAGAGGATAGGAAATTGGGCTTACAGATTTTTATCTTTGGGTGGGAGATTTACTTTAGTAAGATCTATGTTAGTTCACATCCTTGTGTATTGGTTCTATTTACCTCAAGTACCTCAAATCATTCTTCAACTGATAAAAAATAAAATGTTTACTTTTTTGTGGTTAGGCTCCATACAGGGGGACAAAATTCATCTTTTGAGATGGGACAAACTTGCTAAACCAAAGTCCATGGGTGGTTGGGATATAAAGAACATCCACTGGTTTAGTATTGTGTTGTGTATGAAAAGTATGTGGAGGGGCTTTTTTGGATCTAGGTTTTGGTGTGATGTTCTCATGGAAAAGTAACTTAAATGAAATCTTGTTGGTTGGATAAGGAATTCAAGAAAAAAGGTTCGGGTTGTTTCAAATTTTTGGAATGGATTTGTAAGGGAATTTTCTTGGAGTAGTAGGGGTCTATTTTGGAATGTTGGTAATGGTTCTCAGGTTCTTGTTGGGATTGATATAGTTATTGGAAATGATGATAATTATGTCCTTTAATATGTTGGTTGTGGAGCCTGATCTCAAGATTCAGAGATATTATTATTCAGCTATGTCCATACCCCAGGTTTGGTTATGATCCTGGCACGGTCCCCAGGGGGTCTGGGGGCCAGTGGGCTCTCGTCGGGGGTTCGGGGGTAGCGCCCCTGAGAAAGGGGGTTTGGGAGTAGAGCCCGCGAGAAAATGGGGATTCGGGGACGAATCCCCCGAGAAATGTTTTTGGGTTGTTTCGCCAACAGTTTTTGGGCCCATGGTTTTGGGTAACTCATGGTATTTTCCCATTGTATTTCCCTTATAAAAGAAATACATTGTAACACATCTAGGGTTGATGTATTTGGTATTATGCATTGTAAAGATATCTGAGATCGGAAGAGAGACTGTGAGATAGTGAAGAGGAAGTGTAGCAGCTGTGCTGCAGGTTGTATCCCTTCACTTTGTTGGACGGTATAATAATAAGGACTGGCAACTTCAGTGTGGACGTAGCCCATCTTGGGTGAACCATGATATATGTGTCTCTCTTGTAATGTGTATGTGTGATTATATTTGCATTTCTGTTTATTGTTATTGCTCTGCGATCCTGTATTTCTAACAATTGGTATCAGAGCCAAAGGTCTATTTGGCAGATAAACCCGCAGGAAGCTAGGGTTTCTGGTTCATGTGGGAGCAATGGTAGAAGAAGGAAAGTTTAAGGTCGAGAATTTTAACGGCAAAAAATGCCAGTTATGAAAGATGCAAATGGAGGACTATCTATACCAGAAGGATCTATTCCTACCGTTGGGAGGAAGAGTAAAGCAGCCGGAAGCTATGAAGGACGAAGAATGGGAGGTTCTTGACAGAAAGGCTCTGGGAACAATACAGTTGAGCCTGGCTTCGTCGGTGGCTCTCAATAGCTCAAAATAAATGAAAACGAAGGGGTTGATGAGCACATTGGGTAAGCTATATGAAAAACCCTCGTCCTCCATCAAGGTATTTCTAATGAAGTGTTTATTTAATATGAAGATGTCTGAAAATGGATCTGTTACTGATCATTTAAATGATTTTAATACGGTTACAAATCAACTAATTTCTGTGAGTGTGACCTTCGATGATGAGGTTAGGGCTCTTCTAATATTGTGTTCA
Source organism: Larix kaempferi (assembly GCA_027924585.1). NCBI lineage: Eukaryota > Viridiplantae > Streptophyta > Pinopsida > Pinales > Pinaceae > Larix > Larix kaempferi. The sequence continues at coordinate 16,731,505 of BSBM01000136.1, forward strand.
TTGCCAGAAAGCTGGAATAGCTTGGTCATGGCTGTAAGTAACTTTGTCTCTGCTTCAAACACCTTGAAATTTGATGATGTTATTGGTGTTATTCTTAGCGAAGAAATGCGAAGAAAAAGCATAGGTGAGACATCAGGTAATGCGTTGACCATGGAGAGAAGGGGAAGACAAAAGGAGAGAGGAAAGAGCCAAGGTAATCACAGCAACTCTAAAAAGGGAAGATCCAAGTCCAAATTGGGAAAAATAGAGTGCTAGAACTATGGAAAGAAAGGACATATGAAGAAAGGTTGCAGATCTCTAAAGAAGAAACGAGATGGACATCAGAAAACTACCCAGGAAGAAAATATAGCAGGTGATGTGTTACAAGATGATTTGATTCTTGCATTATATAATACTAGTGATTATTGGGTAGTAGATTCGGGGGCTTCATGTCATGCTACATCCCATAGGAAATATTTTCATGATTATGTTCTAGGCCATTTTGGACATGTTTTATTGGGTGATGATGAGCCATGTAAAGATGCTGGAATGGGTAAGGTATGGATAAAATTTAAGAATGGAAGTGATTGGCTGTTGAAAGATGCTAGGCATATTCCTGCTATGAAACGAAATATGATCTCAACAAGGCAATTGGGAGATGGCGGATGTCTATCTACGTTCGGAGAAAAGTGGTGGAAGATCACTAAATGATCAATGGTGATAGAAAAAGGAGACAGGGTAGGTACGTTGTATTTATGTCCTCATAATACTGACCATTCTATCTCTTTAGCTTCCATGGGAGTAGATACAACATTGTGGCATCATAGGCTTGGCCACATGAGTGAGAAAAGGATGCAGATTCTCCACTCAAGGAAGTTGCTGCCAGATTTGAAGCAGGTAAGTTTGGAATTATGTGAGAACTGTGTTTATGGAAAACAGAAGAGAGTCATATTTCTTAGGGCTGGGAAACAGAAAAAGAATGAAAAGTTAGAGCTTGTGCATACATATGTATGGGGACCGGCTCAGGTACAATCTCTTGGTGGCTCTCATTATTATGTTACATTTATTGATGATGCAACTAGGAAAACTTGGGTTTATTGCATTAGACAGAAATCTGATGTGTTTGCTACTTTTAAGAATTGGAAAGCTTTGGTTGAGAATGAGACATGAAAAAGGTTGACGTGTCTTAGATCTGATAATGGAGGTGAGTACAACGGCAAGGAGTTTGATAGTTACTAATCATATCATGGGATTTGTAGAGAGAAGACAATCCCAGGAACACCACAAGAAAATGGTGTGTCAGAAAGGATGAACAGAACAATCATGGAGCGTGCAAGGTGTATGAGACTGCATGCAGGGTTTCCCTTACAGTTTTGGGTGGATGCTGTAAGTACTATTGTTTATTTAATAAACAGAGGACCTTCAAGTGCTTTGGATGGTGGTATTCCAGAGGAGGCATGGACAGGTAAAAAGGTAAAATATTCATTTATGAGAACGTTTGGTTGTGAAGCATTTGTCCATATTGATAAAGATAATAGAACAAAGTTTGAAGCTAAATCCAAGAAATGTACCTTTATTGGATATGGGGTTGACGATTTTGGTTATCGCTTATGGGATTATGAAAATAACAAAATCATTAGGAGTAGAGATGTGATATTCAATGAAAAGGTCATGTATAAAGATTAGTTGAAGGGAAATAAACAGGAAAAGAAAAACACAGAGTACACAGTACTTGATGAAATTAAAGAAAATGAAGTTCCAAAGGTGTCAAAAAATCAAGAACAGCAACAAGTACCTGAAACTCCTACAACTGCAAGAAGATCTAGTAGGTTAAGTAGACTCCCTGAACGATACTCTCTTTCAATGTACTGTTTATTGATGACTGATGTTGATGAATCATAATGTTATGAAGAAGCAATGCAGGTGGAAACTAGAAAGAAGTGGGAGAAAGGCATGAATGGATGGACTCATTGGTAGGAAACCAGACTTGGGATTTGGTTCGTTTGTATTCTGGTAAAAGAGCATTGCATAAAAAATGGATTTACAGGTTAAAGGAAGAAGAAGGAGGTAAGAAGCAGTACAATGCGAGACTTGTTATAAAGGGGTTTGCGCAGAAGAAAGGTATAGATTTTGATGAAATATTTTCTCTTGTTGTTAAGATGACTTCAATTAGGACTATCTTAAGTCTAGTGGCGGTAGAAGATTTGCATCTTGAACAGTTAGATGTAAAAACATCCTTTCTCCATGGGGATTTGGAGGAAGAGATATATATGTAGTAGCCACAAGGGTATGAGGTCAAAGGTAAGGAGAAGTTGGTATGCAGGTTGAAAAATAGTTTGTATGGCTTGAAACAAGCTCCAAGGCAGTGGTATTTAAAATTTGACAGGTTTATGAAAGAACAAGGTTATAGTAGATGTCATTCTGACCACTGTGTTTATTTCAAGAAGCTAGACAATGAAAGATATATTATCTTGTTATTGTATTTGGATGGCATGCTTGTTGCAGGGTCTAACATTTAGGATATAAATGTACTCAAATGGAAGCTAGCTAATTCATTTGCAATGAAGGATTTGGGTGCTGCAAAGCAAATCCTTGGTATGAGAATAACGAGAGATAGGAAAAATCACAAATTGACATTGTCTCAGAGTGAGTACATACAAAAGGTGTTGGAGAGGTTCAGAATGCAGAATACAAAACCAGTAAGTACACCTTTAGCCATCCATTTCGGTCTAAGTAAGGAAATGTGTCCCAAGACACAGGAAGAGACAAATTACATGTCCAAGATTCCCTATCAATCAACAATTGGTAGCTTGATGTATGCCATTGTGTGCACAAGACCAAATATTGCACAACCAGTGGGATTTGTGAGCAGATATATGAACAATCTAGGTAAAGAACACTGGAAGATAGTACAGTGGATTCTCAGGTATTTGAGAGGTACTACCACTTAGACATTATGTTTTGGAGGTTCACACACTGTTCTACAGGGATATGTTGATGCAGATATGGAAGGTGATAAGGATAGCAGGAGGAGCACCATAGGGTATGTGTTTACTGTAGGTGGAACAATAGTAAGTCGGATTTTTAAAATGCAGAAGTTTGTTGCACTTTCAACAACGAAAGCAGAGTATGCTGTTGTTACAAAGGCTAAAAAATAGATGATTTGGTTGCAGAGGTTTATGGAGGAATTGGGTAAGAAGAAGAAGGATAGCAGGTTGTATAGTGACAGCCAAAGTGCCATTCATCTTGAAAAGAACTCAACATTCCATTCCAAGACTAAACATATACAACTCAAGTACCATTTCATACGCTCTATTAGGGAAGATGAATTGTTGAAGCTGGAATAGATACATACTAGCCAGAATCCTGTAGACATGTTCACAAATGTAGTGACCAGAGAGAAACCAAGTTCCTGCTTGGTTTCAGTTGGCCTTCTAGCGTGAAGGTGAATATGAGAAATTTTCCAAGTCCAAGGTCCAGCAAGTGCAGCAGCGGTGGAGTTGTTGTTACCAGTCTCCAAGTGGGAGATTGTTGGTTGTGGAGCCTGATCTCCAGATTCAGAGATATTATTATTCAGTTGTGTCCGTACCCCAGGTTTGGTTATGATCCCGACATGATCCCCAGGGGGTCTAGGGGCTAGCGGGCCCCCGCTGGGGGTTCGGGGGTGAAGCCTCCGAGAAATGTTTTTGGGCTGTTTCACCAACTGTTTTCGGGCCCATGGTTTTGGGTAACCCGTGGTATTTTCCCATTGTATTTCCCTTATAAAAGAAAGAAATTGTAACATGACTGGGGTTGATGTATTAGGTATTATGCATTGTAAAGATCTCTGAGATCGGAAGAGAGACTGTGAGACAGTGAAGAGGAAGTGCAGCGGCTGTGCTGTAGGTTGTATCCCTTCACTTTGCTGGACGGTATAATAATAAGGACTGGCAACTTCAGTGTGGATGTAGCCCATCTTGGGTGAAACACAATATATCTGTGTCTCTCTTGTAATGTGTATGTGTGATTATATTTGCACTTCTGTTTATTGTTATTGCTTTGCGATCCTGTATTTCTAACATAATACTACCTCATTGATTATTTGGCTGAGTTTGGATTTCATACTTAGGCACACATTAAAATACCTCATTGGATAAGATACTTTGATTCTTATTGGTTGAGTGTTGACGACTTGGGGCTGGGTAGTATATGGGATGAGGAATGGAATGCCTATTTTTTTTCATTGAACAAAGAAGGAATGAGATTAAGAGATAACGAGAATGAATTGGTTTGTTCTTTGAATCACTCCACAGGTCAAGTGCCTGCTAAGGATGCTTATACTAAAATTCCAAATTATCTTTCAAATTCTAGTTCTAAATGGTGGTATAGTAGAATATGGAAGTGGAATATGCCACTAAAAATAAAATGTTTCTTTTGGATTACTTATGAGAACTCCATACTAACATGGGATACTATTCTTCAAAGGGGTTGGTTTGGCCCAAATATTTGTGTTCTGTGTAAACAATATTGTGAGTCTGTTAATCATATTTTTGTGCATTCCAATTACAACAAGAGGGTTTGGCAGTCTTTTACTGCAGATAATGGTCTCCTACAGGGTTGGGGAACTAATTTAGTTGAAGAAAAACTTGAGTGGTGGGTTAGGAAATTTGATGCACATAAAATGATTCCTGTGTTCATTTGCAGGGAAATATGGAAATCTAGGAACTTTTATATTTTTGAACATAAATCCTTGAATGATTTTTCTATTTGTTTGAGAATATTGGCATGTACAAAGAGCATGCTTATGCCGAGATTAGCAACAAGCCTATTCTTGTTACTAATCCTCTAGTCTCCAATTACACAACATGTTTCTTTGATGGTGCTGCCAATAGTGGCATTTGTGGTGCAGTGATAAATCTATAGATTAATGAAGATCATCATTTTAAGTTTTGGATGAATTGTGGGTTTGGTTCTAGTACTAAAACTGAATTAATATCCTTGTGGTGTTTACTCAAATTTGTATCTACATTTGGCATTGTTTCTTTACAGGTTTTTGGTGGCTCCTTGGTCATTGTCAATTGGGCTAAAAAGTTATACAATTTATAGATCCTCTCTCTAGAACATTGGTGCTCGAGGGTTAATGTGCTTATGGATTCCTTTGTGATTTTTCAATTGATCATGTTTTTAGATAACATAATGTTGTTGCAGATGGGATCTCCAAAACTACTCTTGGGTAAGATGAAGGTGTTCTTTTCATTGAAGAATATATGGAAGATTGTTTGACCTATAATGATTCAGTTTTATTTATGAAGTAGATGGGTAGAATTATGTTGTATGTTGGGAGTATTTTTCGATCTGTTATGTATTTATGGACACTATGGATTGTATAGTGTATTTGGATATCTTTTTGTTTGGTTTATTCTCCAGACATGTTGTCAGTCTTTTGCGGTGAACTTCTGTATGGCTGACTAATAGGGAGATGGTTTGATTGTCTATTTTGATCACTCTTTTTTTTTAGAGACGTCAAAAGAATTGGTTTTATATGTACTCTTTGATTCTCATGAATAACAAGAGATGTGTTTATTTTTTGCTTGGAAAAAATATTATTGATATGATTTATTTTTTTTCTAGAGAAAAATATTGACAACTTTTATTCCATGAAGGTTTTAAAATTTACAACTAGGATTTTCCAGAGGCATTCTGTGCATAGGGTAGATCAAGGAATTTCTTTATAATACAATGCAGTGGTCACTAAAAATAGGGTTACTTTTTAACCATAAATATTAATGGGAACTAAACTAGTATTTCCTTGGAGATGAAGGCCATCTTCCTTTGTTGAACTTATGCTGGAGTTTCCAAAGGACATTGAGGAATTAACTGTAAATGAATCCCTTCTATATGAATATTATAGTAGAGAGATTTAAGTTTAACCTATATTTCAAGGTGGGTTCAATAACAATTTCATCACTATTGTAGATACACCTCGATGAAACCTATGGTCAATTCAGATATCGAGGTAAGGCGACTTCTCAACTCTCGCTTGATGCTTGATATTGAGCTTGAGAACAAGCATGTTGGATTCCCTTGAATCTCCCTTTGTATTTTGGGAATGTTCTCACCCATTTGTATTACATGTGATTTATGTACGAGACATTTATGTCTTTCAATGTAACAATAATACCGTCATTAGTCAATGCCGAGATGTTCTTTATGACTATAGATATTACCTAAGATTGATCTCCCTAGAGGAGATATGGCCCTAATGATCGATGTGCTATAGTATTAGAATCCCTTCCTGGTTGTTGCATGCTTCCTTTGCAAGTGTATCAGCTTGAGTGTTGTGCTCTTGTAAAATATGTTTGAAAGATATGATACCAAAACCAATAGAAAGAGAGAACACGTTCCTTAGAATTTGGTCCAATATAAGATGAGTGCATCTTCTATACTCTTTTATCCAAACAATGTCTATTTTGGAGTCTGATAGGACCAAGAGATGAGAGATTTGGTTCTCTTGGGCCAATTTCAATGTTGTATATATGTTGACCAGCTTTGAAAAGTTATTTTAGTTTATTCACATGCTCCTTTTGAATGAGATAGTTTGGTTTCTAAGGATTAATATTTCTCCAAATCCATTTTTTCTTGTGTTCCCAATCAATGCTCTATCGGAGAAATAGTGATGGGAAGCTCTATTAATAATCGATGGGGGGATGACCCTTCCCTTCTTCACTACATTTTTCTGAGGAGAAGATGATGCATATATGATTCATAAAATTGTTGAGAATGATGAGGGATTCTTATCTTTAAATATGTCTTGATTTCTAGATATCCATTACTCCCCAGCAGATAATGAGAGGAGATGAGAGATTGACTGATATTTTTTATTCAGTATGCCACTATTCCCATGCTTCCAAAAGAGTATTTCTAGCATAAGGGGGCTAAGAGAGAGGGTTGTTCGTTTGAGATAGCTTCCATAATTCCTATGTGAAAGGGAAATTTATAAGGATATGTGCCATTGGTTCCTTCTTATACTGACATCAGGGCATATGCCCCAACCGAATTTTCCTCCCTTTAAAAGGTTGTCCCAAGTGACTATTTTGTTGTTAAGCGTGAGCTGAAAAATAGAATGGATTTAGGTGGTGCATGCAACTTCCATATTTTTTACCACCACCCAGGGTTTTTTGTCTTGATCATCCTTTGGAATATCTTTGTACCCTTGATTTAATAGATAGGAGATACTTGTTGGATTCTTGATCTATATTAGTTGGTCTGAGATCTATGAGAGTGAGATGTATGCTTTCCTTAAGCTTGCTATGTATAGATACCATTGATCTTTAAATTGTCTAGATAATCCATAGCTTTGAGTTGATTTCCATCCAATGTGCCCTGCATCAGAAGGATCTTCTTCTAATATGTCTACCAAGACTCTCAGATTGAGGGAGGCTATATAAGTTGTCATCTCTTTTGGCAATAATGTATAGTTGAATATAAAAATTAAATAAATATTATGACTATATATTGATTTTATTAATAGATGATGATGATGATGATGATGACGATAGTTAACGCCCACGTACCAATTTCGGTTGATAGGAAATTAAGAAAAAGAAGCAAGGAACCACTTGGTTTGCTTTAGAATTTTATTTCTACACTCAAAAAATATTGGAGAGGAGTGTTCCTAAATTACTATAATTTTGATGAGATAGAAGGTTGGGAGGGTTTGTATTTTAACAATTTTTTTGAATCTGAGATCTTATGTGGGTGTACACAAGGAAATATAAGAGGAAGTGCTTTTAATCCTCAACATTGATAGTCTCACAAAGATGATAGAACCTTTGAGCCTATAGAGTTTTAAGAAAAGTACAACACTGTGTTTCACTATGCATCTCATGAGAGTTCATTCTTATTTTAGCTATGTGGATCTTCTTCTTTACTCTAGTTAAAACAAACATATAATTTGATCTTCAAGATTAGGATTAATGACTTGCTTGTAATATCTTAATTTTCTTTTATCCTCTAAATTTTCATCATGCCACATTTTCTCTTTAAACTTCGAAGAAATAATATTTTTAATATCATCTTTTTTAGCAAAGTGACATTTTTCGTCAACCCCTCACATATTTAACCAAGACACTGAATCTCTATATCATCCTTTCTTAAGCCTTAGGTGGTTTTGACTAGAATTTAAATCAATTTTAGAAGTATTTGGTCTCCCAAGTTATTTAATTTTTCTTGTACATTAAGTATCTAATCATATCTATGATCTCAATGGGGGAAAGAACCAATTCAATCAGGAGAAAAAGATATAGCACATTCTTTTAATTTTAATATTTTAAATTATATTATGCTTGCAAATTTGTGTAATCCTTCTCCAAGATTCACTAGAGAGGATGCAACCCAAAACTTCACACCCATACCGGAGAACGAGAGTGATGAGTGTTTCAAAGGGGAATTTATTTTTATCCCACATCACAAGGTTTGCTAGCTTACAATTGTTTTCAAAACCAAAAAAAAATTCCACCCTCGATTGATCCTTTTCTTGATGTTGTAGTTCTAGTTAATCTTGTGATGGATGTCAATCCCAAGATATTTGTAGGAATTCAATTCCTCCAAGTTTTTATTTCCATACAAAAATCAAGCATAAGTGACCTTATTATATTTTATCAGCATACCTTTGGTTTTGTTAGTATTGAAGGTCATTCCCATACTAGAGCATAAATCCTTGAGAATTATTAATTGCTTATCAAGATCAGAGGGACACCTTTATAGAAGAATCATATCACCAGCATAAAGAAGGAGGATGATGACAATTGACACAAATGTCATGCCATTGCATATTACCCTTATTAAACAACCTTCTAACTTATCAATGTATATACCAAAAAGGTTAGGGGTGAGTAGGTAGCCTTGCTTAACTCCTATATTATAATTAATTGCTTTCGACCTACCCTTAGTGTTCTTAAACTTGACAATGACATTATCATACAACCTTATTGCAACATCTCTACACTCAAAAGGAAAATTTAACTCTTCTAATTTTTTCCATAAGTTATTTCTAGGCAGTATATCAAAATATTTCTTAAAGTCCACAAAGCAACAAAGGACATTGAGATTATTTATGCGACATTCCTCAGCAATGATCCTAAGAGTACAGAGGTGGTCTATGGTGGAATGATACCTTCAAAATTGGCTTGTCCTTTATCCCTTTTTCCTTTGAAATTCTATCCATATCCCGATCTTATTTTACAAAATAATACCACATAATTTGGCTAAGAGAGGGTTAATCATAATGTTCCTATAATTAGAGGGGTTATGTTTATCACTACTTTTAAAAATGGGTACAATAAGGCTCTGAGTTCAAAATTTAGGGAGGCCTTACTTGACTGCTAGATTGAAGAGATTATGGACGTTAGGGATGAGGACAAACCCCCCAATTTTTAGGATTTCGGATTGGTAGCCTTCGATGTCCTTAGATTTCTCATTTTCGAGGTGATTAATCCCAAAATATATATCTTCTGAAGGAAAACATTTATCCTCCATACAAAGGGGTTGAATGTTGTCCACAACATCATGTGATTCATAAAGCTTCTTAAGATAGAAATTACAGTCCTTCAAAACAATCATATTATTCTCTTTTTTTTGCGAATTAGAATTTGTCTCTAGAATTTCTTAGTATCCATCTTAGAGAGGTGTAAAAGCTTATCCTTATTATTTATGTAAGCCTTTTTTTCTTTTAATGAGGGATTTGTACCTACTATTTATCTTGTCAATTTTTAGGGACTCATCAATAGCTTCTTTGATTTTTCTTTTTACAATTTTACATTCTTTGTCATACCAAGGGTTGGTCATTCTATTTTTAATTTTATATGACATTTCAATAGAGAAATTGTAAATGGAAGAGGAGAGGGTTGTAGATAAATAATCATATAAAGGTATTCTATATTGCCCTTTCTAGATAGAGGAAACATATTATTATTTAAATCATTTGGAAAAATATCAGCTTTACTTTTGTTGAAGATTAAAATTTGAGAATTTGTTTCTATGGGAATACTTAGTATGCATAATAAAGTTGAGTGCTACAATGAAAGGTCCATGATCTAAGTTAGGTTTATGGTCATTTAAAATGTCATAATTTATTATTTGGTTGTTTAAAGGGATATCATAAATGAAATAGTCAGCCACACTACTTTCAATCCCTTGAATGCAAGTCATTCAGTTAGAATTAGGTCATTTCATAAGACAATTGAAAATAATTAGATCTTGAGCACTACAGAGTTTGATTAGCTTAGAACCAAACAAAATTTCCCCTAAATATTCAAAACTCCTTGTGTACTTGATGGCTAAAGCAAGGTCTTTGTCTAACCATAGATGATTAGGGTTGGAAGCATTGCTTAAGGTAATAACTTGGTTACTAGTTGTTTGAACATTAATGTCACCCATTAAGAGGATATTGCCTTCATTTCTTAAACTATAAATATCATGTTCAATGCCATTATAAGGAAAAGTTGTATTTAGATCGTTCTTCTTATGAAAGCTAGAATTGATAGGTACAAAATAACAAATTGTTATATATATATTTTTTATCATTAATATCTGTAATCTCTATCCATATGTACTGGTTTAATGGATCCTTCTTATAAATCCTAACATGAGGGGATATGTTCTTCCTAGTGTAACAGGTTATTCCTCCAATACCTCAACGATAGGATCACTTGCTCCATATTGACCATAAAACAAATCCTTTAAGCGCACGGACCTTAGATTCTTTATGCTCCTAGGTTTCAATTAAAAATATAATATCAATTTCATTTAAAATCAAACTTAATTTGGAACCTTTATTCCATACTACATCATATAGATTTTATAATTTTATAAATTATTTAAATTTAAAAGAATGTTAATTTGTACCATTTGCTATGAAATATGATTTAATGTTAAGATTCAATAAAGATTATGAGTTTATGTTGATTTTATCAATTGATGATGATACTCTACATCATATTATAGAGTATTCAAATTGAAGAGAATGTGTAGTTTATCTAATTTGCTATGAAATTAATTAAAATTATAGAATGTAATAATATTTATATAATGTAATAATAATATGTTAAATTATTATATATATATATATATATAAAATTATTTATGATATCAATATTATTATAAATTGAAAAATAAATATATATAATATTATATAGTATTATATACTATAGTACTATATAATAACTAACTATTATATATATAATAAAAATCAGTCAAGTGGGTTAGCTGAAATGGTTGAGAGTTGTGAGTTGTAATCAGAAGGTTTCGGGGTTAAATTCATGGGTGGCTATGCATTAATATAAGGGTCTCACTTGATGTCTCCACCAGGTTAGGCCCCGTAATCAGGGTCGGTGGTTTACCTTGAATACCATCCTCGAAATGAGAAAAAGCACCTGAGAATTTCCCACGAATTTCCGCCCTCTCCCTCTTGTTCCTTTGTAGCAGACCCTGCTCAATGCAACCACGTCCGCGGAATGACCCCCGCCGCAGGATTCTGCCCATACGCTGCCGCTACAGGTCTGCACGAGCTGTTCTTGATCGCTCCTATTCTTGAAGTGTATAATTGAAGATTCATCCACTAATCTTGACCGCCCTTCAAGAAGCCAGTGCCGACGCCAGGTATTCACTGCATCTTCAAGCATGAAGGGCATTATGATATTCAATGGAGGAGCTGCACTTACAGGCGTGTGGAAATGACTTCTCGGGGACGACGATTCAAGAACAAGATTCAAGAACAAGAATGCGCGACACCCTGATACAGTGGACGATATGGGGCTCAAATTTCGTAGGGCAGCATTTGGAGACGTGCACAAGGCTTCTTCTGTGGGTGAGAGGGCCCTTCCATCCCACAAGATGGGGAGTACTGCAGATGAATGGCGAGAAGCCCTTTCTGCTGAGACATCGCCGCCGCTCGAGGCCCGTAGAAGCCCAACCCAGCCTACCACGGACATCACGCGAACAGGGCCTTCGACACCAATGGGTCTTCCATCTGCTGCAGGTTTCTCAAAGCAAATTCACACTATTTGTTAAATGTTTATTCTCAATTAAATATTAATTGATATAATCAAAATATTATATGATATTTTGATTATATCAATTACTATATAATCTAACCAATTATTTGAATATATAATTGAGAATAAATAATTCAAATAATTGGTTAGATGATATATTAATTGATATAATCAAAATATATAATATTTTTATTATATCAATTAATATATAATTGAGAATAAACATTTAACAAATAGTGTGAGTTTATGTTGCATGATATTTGTATGTAATTTTATAAGTTTTGTTATATATATGTTAGTTTATATATATATATTTCAATTTATAATTATAAGTAATAATATTGATATCATAAATCTTTTAATAGTTATGGTTAGATTGATTATTGTATTGGTATACCTTAATATATAATATTAAGAGGTCGATTTCAATTTTTTTGTTAAACTATAACATTAGGAAGTTGAATTTAAGATAATGTTACATTGTGATATTAAGGGGTTTGTAATATGGTTATATCTATTAATGCGATGTTCATCTTAGTTGACTTAAGTTGGATTGATATGTTTTTTAATGGCTATGTCATATTGTGACTTTCATTAAGGATTGTGTCTCATTATAATATTTTTCAAGGGTTATCTTGATTATGGCATTGCTCAATGTTTATGTCACTTTGCGCTTTTTTTGTAAGATCCATCAACAATATTACTTTAAATGGATAAGTACAAAAATGTCAAATAGGGTATGCCCTAACAGAGCCTAGACTAGAGATAAAAATTATTGTTGATCATAAGTATTTTGTAGGGTCTTAGAGTGTTTGAGACCAAAAAGTAAATAAATATATATTGAGCTTGGACTATACATGAAATAAATAGTAAACAAAAGATTAAAACTTAGATAGGAAAAGCTATTCTATATTTTCATCATCAGAAATAGAGATGGTGTGACGTTCCCATCCATCAATCTGACCAATAGAGGGGGACATTTATGAATTCCTAGCTTCTAAATTCCATCCCATGTATTACGAATTCATAAACAATAAAATGCATGTGCATATGTACAATTATAAAACACAACGGAAATAAAATCTATCCACACACACACACACACCATGGATATACAAGAAAAATTATCACATGCATAATATAAACTCATTGCACGTCTAAATACAAAGGGAATAGTTATATTTAAACAAAGAAGATCGAAGTAATCGACTATGTAAGAGTAATTTTCCACCCAACCATAGGAACTCTGTCCAGCATACATGGAAAATTTTAGGGGCAAAATTTATCGCATGGGATAATTTTTGAGGTTTCCCCTCCCGAAAAAAAGATTCATCAATTTGCCTTGTTTTTTTGTTTTTTGTTTTTTGTTTTTTTTTTTGTTTTTTTTTTGTTTTTTTTGTTTTTTGTTTTTTGTTTTTTGTTTTTTTTTTGTTTTTTGTTTTTTGTTTTGTTTTGTTTTGTTTTGTTTTGTTTTTTTTTTTTTTTTTTCCTGCTGAAATGATTCACCCAAATTCCATAGGATAAATTTTTTTTACTCTAAATGCCGCCAAAATTTTCTAAAAACGATATAAAATCCCTAGAAATTTGAATATTTTTTTAAAATATCGCCAAACATTTTATGGTTGGAAATTTTATAGTTAGTAATATTCAATGAGGTTTATGCACTTTAAGAAAATTATGGATCCATAAAAATTTCCTTTCCATCATATACTATTTTTGCTAAGAGGCCAATGATGAGCTGGGATACGAGGTCACTGGGTCCAACATTGGAGCTATAAACAAGGATTTGCTTCAGAATTCCTCAAAATTGTTGACCTGCACTTTCCATTTTCCCGAAAAAATATTGACACCAACAATGAATGCCTATGTTTTCTCACTGTCTATTATTTAGGGTTGATGTCTCTCCAATGTTTTCTTCTTTGAATCTACAAATTATTCCAACTATTGCAGTTTAACATAGGTGGGTTAAGATACAAGGAATAATTCTCATATAGTCTTCTTGGAATCTACTGTAGCTTCATGGAGGGCATCCAAATGATCATTTGCAGCTTGAATTTATTTGTACTTCTACTATTTCTCTAGAGGATCACTCATGGTTTGTTTTTCCCGATGCATTTGTTTAGTCGTCTCCTGAAACTCATCAACAAGCCTCTGTAATTGTTCCAACATGCCTATCCAATCCTTGAAAGTGGAAAAAATGACCCTACTTTGTTTGTATATTTTTGGAGGCAGGTGAAAGTTGTGTTAATCTCTATCAACAAAGGAGGTAACCAATCTATGAGCTCTTACAACTACTGTATCCCTGGGTTTGTACTATGTCGAACTCAGCCTGCAAAATATCTTCTCTTTCACTCAAGTGTTTCCAGGAGGAGTAGAGTATAAAAACACTCACCTATGGACTTGAATGTGAAACCTCCTCTTAAAGCATGGGTTTCTATGATTTAAGATTGGGCCACACACCTACAAGTTGTTGGGAAATGGTCTCAACATTTATTTCCGTAGCTTCCCAAGTTTGGTGCTCAACATTCTTTTCTAGAATGAATTCGACCAATTGTATCTCCATTTGTTGATATGTTATTTACATAGCTTCCTAATATTTCTCCTCTTTGAAAATACTCTTTTCAAATTTATAGGAGGAGGAACACATCATATGAATTATTTTTTATGTGAACAAAACCTGCATATCTATTGAAGTGGAGGCAAGCCTAATCGAATTCATCCAACTTAAGGGTTGTCCATTGGCAATTGAGGGATTTGATTTGTTGAAAGTATGGATCAATTATTCTACCTATAATGCACTTTCTTGATGCTTCTACAAAATCCTAGCTTGTGTATCCTCTATAAAAAATGGAACCACATCTGTGTGGTTCTGCTAGATCCTTAACATTTCTCTATAGTGCTCCATATTTTTCACTAACTGTTGTAGTTTCGCCATGATGGACAAAAAATCTAAAGGGAAGGAGGATGGGGTTCTCATAATAGTTATGGGAATGTCCTTCCCCCCACTTCTTCCATGGTAAATTATATAGGGGTGCTCACCTTAGTCTGACACTACATTGGAATATAATGATGTCATGGGGGTTTATCGCCAATTCTATCTCTCACTGATTTCCCCTCTTGTGGTGTAGACTACGTAGGTGAAGAAACATTGTCAAAAATATCCATTGTATTTTGCTTAGAATTTGTCTATGGAGGTGTGATTACTAGTTGTTATGTACCAGCTGGAATATTGTGTCTAACTTCATGAGTGACCAAGATACCCAAGCACATCCTATAGGGCCCCAATTTGTCATCATTAATAGTGATCATCTATCGAACCCAAGTCATGTTTTCCCAAAAATTATTCAATTCCCATAGGAAGGGGTCTTCTAGATGAACAAACATGGTTTCCATTGCGACAGTGTTTGATCACCCTCAATAATTTTTCCTAGGTGTCGGTTCAAAGGCCACACTACCTTAGTTTCATGGGAACGGTCCTTGTAAAATTTGAACAATAGACCTAATATGGAATAAGAAATACCTCCTTATTATTTGTGTTGATTAAGGAATGGTGGATACTAGAACTATAGGGAACTTAGGTTTAGTTAATGGTTTAGGTACATCTCATTTTTTTCTTGACTTAGTGCCTTCCTCCATAGCACTGGAATTCATTTTTCAAGACACTTCCTCCTTCACCACTATTTGATTTTGTTTTGGATTTAGAGTGGTTAAATCAAGTAGTAGGTAGGTAGTTCCTTGTGGTGTTTTGTATTCATGCACATCGAACCACTGAGAAACCTCCATGTCAAAAAATGCCTATGTCAAATAGTAGGGGAGGTTGGAAACCTTGAAAATATCTATGACTATAGCACATGCTTGAAAAAATGTATGGTCTCTATCCATTTATAACCAAATATTCCTTGCATGCGCATCCAACATATCTTAGGGAATCCTCATGTAAATAGGGGTGGTGAGTGCAATCATGCGATCATACCAGTTTATGAATATGGCATCATTGAACATATTGTTTTTGGCATTGCTGCTGATCTTGTATGGCTCATATCGTAGTGAGAAATCTCTCCTGTCTACATTTGAATATGAATCCCACCCTTCAGGAGGATGGCAATTCCACATGGAAAATTCCACCAATAGATATCCAAAAATAAAATAGGTGGAGGTTGTATCAACATCTATACATGCCTAATGTTACTATCCAAAATTTGCTCACCTACTTTGTCATCAACTCCATCATCAGTATACATCATAATCAATAGTAAAAGCACCGTTTTCCATCCCACTTGATCCATATGACTTGAGGAAATGATCAAATGGAAAAAAAATAATATTGAAACTAAAAATATGACCATAAATTTAGGGTCAGGACTTTTCCTTTGAAATCCATGACCTTGGTTGCACATATTACCCAAAAACCTGCAACCTAATCCAAAAAGTGAAATTTCAATTATAATTTATCATTAGCTCTCCCCCAAGGGAAGTGGTGGCTAAAAGTGGGCACATACCTTGACATGGTCAAAATAAACAACGAATCTAACTTCCAAAATACTAACCTATCCACTAAGCAATAAAGGGAATGTAGAGCATACACATTGGATCTAGATCCCATTTTTTGACCACTCTTGTTCCTATAAAATAAGACCTCATGGTCACTATTTGATAATTCCATTCTCACATAACCAAAACATGTTGACATGCTACCAAATTTAGAGAGATAAATTGTACTTTTCTTTCTATTTTCACCACAAGGGGAGTGCTAAACTTACACTCAAATGGAGATCGAGACTACAAGAATATGAATGAACCTACTCTAGGATCATATGAGGAGGCCCATTGCTCTTGGAAACATGAGAGATGAATCTGGTTATCCTGAGAGGGATGACCATGTATCTAGGAGAGAATCAGTCCACAAAAAAGTGGTGGAAGACATATATGAGGAATGTGAAAGATAGGAGTGCATATCTAGAGGACAAGCTGCAGAGTAAAGAAACTATGGAAACGGGATGGAACAAGTTGCAGAAGATGAAGCGATGAGGAGAACATGGAAGTTCATGGTTGAATGAGAGAGGAGTGGATGCAAAATATGGAACAACAAGGAGTAACTTGGTAGAGGGAGCATATATTGATAATGAGTTAATAGATTGAGAGGGTGAGTTAAAAAACTCTATCTCACAATATCAATAATTCGAGATAGCCAGAGGAGAAGTAGTGGAACAATCATAGTTATCTAGGCCTGTAAAAAACAATGAAACTGTTCAACCCTAAATGTTGGAAAATTACCCCCTATATTGTGGCTCATTAAATATTATTGATGTTGGCTTGGGTGTATTAGTGGTAATTTTTATTAGTATTATTATATTTTTTATGTTGTCTTGGGTACATCATTTGTAATTGTACCTCTTTGTCTCCTATATATAGGAGGGATACCTTTTCATTTGAATCATCTTGTCTTTTCTTGTCTTGTGTACTTAGTACATTGTATAAGGAGGTTTACCCATAAAAGAGGCTTGATATTCATTTATTTTAT
This sequence comes from Larix kaempferi, assembly GCA_027924585.1. Classification (NCBI taxonomy): domain Eukaryota; kingdom Viridiplantae; phylum Streptophyta; class Pinopsida; order Pinales; family Pinaceae; genus Larix; species Larix kaempferi. The sequence goes on from BSBM01000136.1 coordinate 16,749,037, forward strand.
TCATTAAAGGACTGGATTTCTCTTTCTGGTCTATTTCTACTCTTTTCATACTGCCTTTGGAAATTTGTTGCTTAACGTTTGGTATCAGAGCTTGGAGGCTTAACAAAAGACATCTTGGAATTTGAACTATAATTTTTTTCTACAAAGACTTAGATAGAAAAGAATGAAACCCATCTAGAAAAAAGGTAAGAATATTGGTGGTAAAAGTTTCAAATACCGAATCATTACAGGTTCATAGATATACCCAGTGGAAGTAAGGGTTTCTAACTAGTCCAAAAACTAGTCTAAAACATGTGTTCTAGGAAAACGGTTATATCTAGAGTATACAAGATCCAAATTGAGTGAGACATATTGCATAAGAAATAATAAATACCACATTACCTTGGGTAGCAATTTTAGAACCAGACTCGAAATATTGGACACATGGAAGGCCTTACACTCTCGCTCTTATGAATAGGCAAAAAATAAGAATTGTTGGGAAAATTGTCACAACTTTTTTTTGGCACATATGAATTCAAAGACACCTGTGGCATTGGAAATATGGCATATTAGGATACTATAGGCCGATAATTTGGACTCTTAGGGGCCAAAATTTCAGGGTTACCTGAGTTGAAAGGTCGTTTAACTAATCAGTCTTCAAATCAGGGTTGGAAAATTGTATGTCATTTTAAATTTGAATAACTTTTAGTAGAAGGATATATTTAAGGTGAACCAAATGTTGGATATACATTTATATTGTTTAAAATTCCACCAAAAGGTAGTGGAAAAAATAACACTCCACTCAAACCACCATATGATTCATCCCCGACCTACGATGAAAGTGAAGACATATCTTTTAGGATGTCTAAGTTGGAAGATATGATGAAAATGACTGTGAAAATGGTTGGTTTAGTTAACTTGGAAAATAAGATGACTAGTAAAGATGATCTCAAGGGGATGGATAGAAAATAGTACCTAGAATATTTTAATATACTACTAAATGAGATAAGACTTAGCTTTCCTAGACATTTGTCTACTCAAGAAGAGGATAACGAGGAAAAACGAGACTTATTCTAGTCACGTATTGATAAAATTGAAAAATAGTTAGAGAATAAGAGGTTTGAGTCCCCAAAATATGACGATATAATCCATCATCATTGGTTCAACTTATGTCCAAAGAACTAATTCATTCCTAAGATTGACATGATAAATTTTGATGGCAATGATCCATTAAAATGAATATTCCAGATGGAGAAATTCTTTGATCTACACCAAGTGTCAACTTTGCATAAGGTAATTGTTGCATCATTATATTTAGAACCTGATCAATTTGTATGGTACCAATGGATTTGTGACCATAAAAAAGACTCTATTATCTCGTGGTCTATATTCATGGAATAATTGATTGCACATTAGGACGATATTAGTAGAAACACTTTCTTTACTTAGTTGATAAATCTCAAACAAAAAGGTCCAATTACAAAGCACATCAAGTAGTTTCAGAAGTTAAGTTTTAGAGTGAAGAATATTTCAGAAGATAATTTTTTGGATCTCTTTATGGGAACTTTAAAGGAGAATATTCAATATGAGATACATATCCTTGAACCTAAATAATTGGAGAATGCTTGTAGTTTGGCAAGGAAAATTGAAATTAAAAATATGGTGATGAATACTAGAAGGACCACCTCCAACACATATAGAGAGAATAATGTTCCTTCTTCTAACCCACCTCAAAGGTTGACACCTCAACAACTGGATGAAAGAAGAGCAAAAGGTCTATGCTTTAATTGAGACAACAAGTATAGTAAGGGACATAAGTGTGGCAGAAAGAAATTATTCTACATAGATTGTGAAGAGGAAGAAACAAAAGAACAAGAACCATCTCAAGCTGAATAAATATAAGAGATTACTTCTGAAGAGATTAATCCCACCATATCCTGTCATGCACTGAATGGAATTAACACTACTCAAAATCTCAATATTGAAGTATATATCAAAAATAAAAAGGTAACAGTGTTGATTGATTCTGGTAGTACTCATAATTTCATTCACTTTAAATGATCTAAAGCTCTCAATTGATTTGTATATCCAACACCGGAGTTTCAAGTAATGATTGCAGATAGAGGAATTATCAATTGCTTAGGGAAATTCCATAATATAAATCTTACTATGGGGGGATATGTATTGAATATTCCAATCATTTCTATCCCAATGGGTGGTGTTGATGTTGTTGTAGGGGTTAAATGGTTAAAATCATTGGGAATAATGGATTTTAATTTTCAAGAACTTTTCATGAAATTTTCTTGGGAAGAAAAAGAATTTGAATTAAGGGGTATCATAAGGAATCCAAGCAAGGTGATAAGATCTAATGGTATGAAAAATTGTCAAAAAAGGTACATCAAGGTGTAACTGCACAATTATGCTCATTAGATGTTCAAACATCTAGGCCTCCTATTCCCCTGGATCTCCAAAGGGTCATTGATAAGCACTCCAAGGTATTTGAATATATTTAAGGGTCTTCCACCTCCTCGATATTTTGATCATGCTATTCACTTAATTCGAGGAAGTGTTCCTCCCAACATCAAACCTTACAGATACCCCTATGTCCATAAGAGTGAAATTGAGCACATGGTTGAAGAAATGTTAGAGGCTGTCATAATTAGGCATAGCCAAAGATATTACTCTGCACCAGTGGTAATGGTACACAAGAAGGAGGGATCATGGCGTATGTGTCCAAATTATAGAGATCTCAATAAGATCACCATTAAAGATAAGGTTCCCATTCTTGTCATTAATGAATTGTTAGCTGAACTAAATGGAGCAGTTTACTTCACAAAGTTGGATCTTCGTTTAGGGTATCATCATATTAGAATGAAGGAAGAAGACACCCCAAAAACAAGATTCAGAACTCATGAAGGTCATTATGAATTTCTAGTCATGCCTTTTGGCCTTACAAATGCACCTTCCACATTTCAGAGTTTGATGAATTCCATTTTCAATCTCTTAGAAAATTTGTATTAGTATTTTTTGATGATATACTAATCTCTAGAAAGTATTGGGAACTTCAACATGTCGACAGGGTGCTACAACTACTAAAGGAGCAACAACTATATGAAAAAAATTCCAAATATTTATTTGGGGTAAAGGAGGTAGAGTATTTGGGTCATATTGTATCTCATAAAGGTTTCAAGGTAAACTCTAACAAAATTAAATCCATGATGGACTGGACGATTTCCAAAACCTTGAAGAATCTTAGAGGATTCTTAGGATTGACATGGTACTACCACAAGTTTGTTTGGAACCGTGGAAGAATAACAACACCTCTTAAAACATTATTGAAGAAGGATCCATTTTCATGGACTCTAGAGGCAACTCAAGCATTTGAAAAACATAAAGAGGCAATGTGCAAAGCTCATGTTTTGACCACGCCAGACTTCTCAAAAGCCTTCATTATGGAATGCGATGCCTTAGGAAATGGAATAGGTGTTGTTCTAATGCAAGAAGGAATGCCATTGATTTTGAAAGTCGACCAATCAAGGGGAAGAACTTATAGAAACCAATTTATGAGAAGGACATGATGGCAATACTACATGCACTTAATCAATGGCGTCCTTACCTAATAGCTAGGCACTTCAAGGTCAAAAAAGATCAAGATAGTCTTAAATACTTCTTGGAACAAAGACTATGTTCAGAAGAGCAACAAAAATGGGTAACCAAGATGTTGGGATATGAATTTGAAATCATCTATAAAAAAGGGGTCCGGAATGTGGTGGAAGATGCACTCTCTAGAAAAAATGAGGATGTGGAGGAATTACTTTATGTGATTTCGAGTATACAACCCAATTTGGTAGTAGTATCAAGGGAATAATGGAAGAATAACCTATCTGTGTAGACACTCATTCAAAAGCTACAAAAGGATCCTATTGTATCATATAATTTTGTGTGGAAAAATGATTCACTATGGTATAAGGATCACTTACATATATGTAAGAACTCCAAACTAAAACTAAATATCCTTTTGGACACACCTCTCCTATAGGTGCACACTCAGGATTCCTAAAAACGTACCATAAGGTCAAGAAGGAATTCTTTTGAGAAGATATTAAACCTGATGTTCCATTAGAGAAATTTTGAGGTAAAAAATGAGCCTCAAAACAAAAGAAATGTACTATAAAAATCAACCAATAGGATTTAAGGTGATGATGTCACCCATAGGGCATGAATCACCATTTTGGGGTAAAAAAGTAAAAAGGTAAAAAGGTCAAAGTGAAAAAACTACTTCTTCAATTCATATTTTCAACTTATCTCCCTGTATATTCACTCAAATTTCAATCACGAGAAGCCGTTGAATGGGGAATCCAATTCCGCATCCAACGAGTACCATAGATTACCTCCTACATTCTTCTTCCATTGACTTTACATTGTATACCCTATTTTTCGTAAAGCTTAAGTATTTTGGTCAACTCATACTTTATACTTTAATGTTCTTTGACCTATTATTATTTTGATAAGGCTTAACCATTTAAAGGTAGGCAATCTCTTAATTTTATTTTAACTCTTTCATTACCATAACTTCTAACTTTTCACTATGCTCATATTTCTTCACCCTTTGATATTCATCATGGTTTTTTTTTTTGGTCACTTGTCATCATTATTTGTTCAAATCCATATCCTAATATTATTATCTAAACAAGGGGGTAAATTATTTATACATTTGAGAGCATATGTCAAGCAAACCCGATACTACCATATGTTAATTAGCATTCCTATATTTTAATTATGAACTAGAATTTAGAACTTATCCAAATCATTACATGATTTGGATAAGTTCCATGTCTATTATTATTCGGAATAATATCTCTTTAAATGGTATGCTAACATTTTTATTGATTTGTTTCTCATATAGTCATATGCAATAGTTTTGATAATTGGCATAATTAACCTTTCACACTTAATTGTTCATTGATTCCCGCACCGAATAGTTATGAGTTGATGTGGTCGGATCTGCCACATGGATTTCTCTTCTAGAAGCTTCAAGATGGTTTTATGTTTTAGAGATAAAGCCCAGAATTCCTCCGGGTGGATAGAATCTTTGGTCAACTCATTGGTCAACAGTTTTCATCAGCTCAAGTTATTTTCCAAATAGATAACTTCAAACACCATTTGTGAGCAAACAATGATGAAATTTGAAAGTCAGGAACATGAGTTTTTGCAGAATACCCCCAATTGAGTACAAATTAGACATATTTAAAAAAAAGTGCATGGTTTGGGAGATATCATCATTCGTCTAAAAATTGTTCAACCCAAAATTATAGGTGTAGCTGATTTTCCAAATCACATGTCAAATAGAGGTAGAAGATAAGGGTGTGTGACCGTTTTTCTCTCGATTTGAACTCTAGATACAAGCACCATGGATGGAATCATGATTTGTTTTTTTCTATTTATGTCTATAGTTGTTATATTCATGCGATTCAAGCTTATCTTTAGATCCTGTTGGTCCCAAAGGTGAACCAGGTTGAATTGAATCACACTTGGGCATGATAGAAGCTCATTTGTTTATAAATACTATATCTATATCTTTATGCATAGTATTTAATTATCTTTTTCAAAAACTTTACTTGGACTAGGACATACACAGTGTTTAACAAATGAAAGGTGTTCATGCAGAGGAAACTTACAGCTCATTTCAGAATGCAGGGATAAATGGAAATGGAAATAACGGATGAAAACTAGATATATTCAAGAAGTGGCTGATATTATCAAATTTCTTGAAACGAGGGACATTTAGAACGTACTGAATCTTTTGCACGAAGATTTTCAACAATTCATACACAGTTGTAAGTAAACTCAGTGAATGGAGTAACGAAGTCACATTTTCATTACACAATACAAGTAAGAAAATCTCAATAACCTTGCATCATACATGAAAATATTTAAAGGATACGACATAGGAATACAATGATGAATATCTGACTTAAAATTTAACTCTGAAATACTATGAATATCACTGATCTCATTATGAGATTGGAAACTGCATCAAATTTTCATTAATCATGAGTATTTTTACACATAAATGGAATGGAACAATAGCGAATTCATTGAAGAGAGCAAGAACATCTCTCTGAAATATATTTGTATCTTTAATCTCTTACAATCTCAAAATTCCATAGTCAAAACTGCTTCTCGACTCTACAAAAACTAGTTAGAGAGACTCTCTACTAATATTGCCAACCATTTCAAATGGAATACAATCCTCCTTATATAGAGTTTGTAGGTAACCTTATTCAGTTCCTTACATTCTAAGGAACCGAATAATATTTGAAAAGTGCTTGGGAATGCCTTCCCCATCCCATGGAGAAGGCGTTCCCAATTACATCTTTGAAAAGTGCTTTAAAAGAAATTATTTCATCATTTAATTATTTAAGAGTGTCCCTCATCCTTGAAACATATGTCTGCTTCATAATCATATACCTTGCAATCTTGATTATCTAAGTTGTGTTGTCTATGCCCTTTTCAGCCAATTGTTTCTTGATCTTTTTTTTTTTCAGATAACCTATGACTTTTTCAGCCTGCCTTGGCATGTCTCCTAGTTGTTTTTCAACTGATTTTATTTCTTCCATAACCTTTGTAGATAGATCGAACTCATCATGGATAACTTCAAAATAATCCCACTTGTTCATGAACCAATCTTCAATCTTCTCCTAGACAGTTTGAGTAATTCTTCTTAACAATTGTTCTCCTTGAACATCTATTTGGAGAGAAGTTAATTGATGTTTTAGGTCTCCTAATTCTTTCTCCAATTTTGAAATTTCATCTTATTTCTCGCTGATTTCATATTCTAATTCAAGGACTATATTATCTTTTTTCTCCAGCTCCTTTTTTGCCTCATCCATCCTGTCACTTAAGTCATTGTGTTCATCAATAGGTCTAGGACTGGATCTCAAATTTGCCTAGTCTTCTTCCATTGCATCTACATAAATAGTACCTGGTATATCAGGGGGCTCACCTGTAACTTCTGATATTGTAGGATGACTTTTTGTTGGAACCTCTGGGGTTTTCATTGTTGATTGACTGGCTGCTTGAATTAGAGGGGTTTCAGCATTATTACTCCCTTCAGTAGAAATATTTGTGGCTTCCAATTTCAAATTTGCAATATTCCAATGCATATCATCAATCTTCCTCCTTCTATCTTCATATAATTTTTGAAATTCTATCATACTGGCATATATATATATTTTTTCTCTTCTTCCACTTGCCTCAATTCTTCAGACTGCACTGGTTCGACTGTAGGAATCTTCATATTTTTATTTAGTGTAGTTATTTCATTATATATCTTGGATATTAGTGACTTGATTGAGGTTTCATCATATGGATTTGTTGCTAAGGCTACCAGTTTTGATACCAAAGAATTGATGGTGGTCTGTTTAGCCTTGGTAGTCCATTTTTCCATCCTGTATAACTTCTCAAATTTCTGTAGTTCCAGCCTTAAATTTCTTTCATTTTTTTCATATTTGACAATTTCTGTGCACATCATGTCACTTGTCTGTTTATAAAAATCCATCTTGTCTATCTTGCTAAACTCCTTGAAATTGGCTATGTGCTCTTCTTCTATCTAATCACTGAGTTTCATTGGCTTGGCTACCTTGGGTTCGAAAATAGAAAACCTCAAGGCATCTTGTTGATGACATGCCACTTCTATTAGTCTCTTCCATTTGGTTGGGAGGTGTTGTCTCATCTCCTTCATCATCTTCATTCCCCTTTCTCTGATATTTCTATATCCAACCTGAAGGTCTGTCTTTACAGGGACTGATTCTGTAGATGAAGACCCCTGTATTTTATGAGTAATAGTAAAATCTATGGAAGGATAGATTTTTAGGATATTTTCATGAGTTGAAACCAAGGCCTGAAACATTTTGAGGGTGTAGAGACATGCTCGTCTATATCTCCACAAAATTGCAGCAAAATATGATGAGTTTAACGGGGTCAAAAAGTTCAATTACAAACCTCCATGGAATAAGCCAACAAAATAGAGTCATCAAACAAATATGAAAGGCTATTTAATTCTTCCAAAGGCATGCATGCAAATCAAATCCCAATTTGGAAAGCTCACTTTCAATGTACCTAAAAGCAAATAATTTCAACGTCAGATCATTCTTACACATCTTAAACTGACATACTATTATCTTCATCCCCAATTCAAAACCATGCAATATTATGTTTTCCACACGTTGTTTTAAAATAAATAATGCAAAACTCCACTCAATCATCATTTGAGAAATCCATAACATATTACCCATCTCTATTTCATTCCACCATCCTTCACCTATATGCTTCAATCAAGTTTCCAACATCAATTGTAGCAAACCCAACTTCTATGCTCACTTATACTTATCATATTCACTCTAATGTCTATATGATTCCTCTTCACATTGATAATTTTGGTTAGGTTCCTAGTCTGGAAATTGGCAATGGCGAGAAAAACTTGAACTACATAGTGTATGAACTTCTTGCATGAAGAATGTGTGATATAGCCAAATGGAAATGAGAGGATTGATGAAAATACAATTGATATTACGTGTGACCATATAATGAAAGACTCTCACAATTGTGAAAGAAGTATATTCAACTCATGCTTCCATTTATTAGATGAGAATACTTTCCCACCAACCTCTCACATGCATTTAATGATTAGAGTTAATAATTCAAAGGAGGTAAATAAATTGGTTTAAGGCACATGGTATAAAATGGACCAGTTCTAAGGCTGACGATTTGCAAAAGATGATTTACTTTCCCATAGATCCCCTTTCATCTTCCCCTCTAGTGGAATCATATCCCCCCTCTAGTGATTTATGCATAGCCATCTTGGATCATTATATTATTTTCTAGCATAATATTTACATAACTTTAAATCGTCACAATAATCCTAACAATTAGTCTGCATGGATATTCATGTTATACATGCATAGCCACTCACAATTCATCCCTTGGCCTTGAGATCTTCACTAGTATGCTTACTTGCATATTTACATCATTTTACATAACCCGATTTAATACTTCCCAAAGGTTCAAACTGGGGTATTATAGTGCATTTGCACTTGGAATTGACTACAAGGTGAGGAACATTCCAGATATTCTTGAAATGAGCTAAAATGTCTAGGGACAAACTTTTATAGTCAAATTTCTCATCAATAAAATGGAACTATAACTTCTAACAATTTTTCTATTAAATTTAAATTCATTTTAAAGTTGAATTTCTCCACTTATTAATTTACTCCAAAAACTCCAAATATACACACATCAATTTGACATTTAAATGGTAATGTATAAGCCCATAGGGGGTAGAGAAATTGGTAATGAGTAATTGAGTTGAGAAAGTTGTAAATGGAAAGTCACAGGTTCAAATCCCCATGGGTACTTAAAAAAAACGACCACATATAAAAAAAGCATTTGACATTTTGATAGACACGTATTAAAAAAACATTAGACATTTTGATGTCCATGTATTAGGTACCTGATGTACAAGCACATGATAAATAACATGGGAGACGAGAGACTTCCTAAAATTGCTTTAAAATCAAGTCAAAACCACCTGTGCCTCAAGTGAGGCTGGTGTAAAGATACGACGGCTTGGTTAAACCATTGGGGCTACATTGAGAAAATGACACTTTGCAAAATATCACTAATGTCAAAAATAATATTACATCTAAGTTTAAAGAGAAAATGTGGTGTGAGAAACTGTAATAACCCAATTTTGACCCTTAGGAAATATTGGCTTCTAATGTAAATATTGTATACACGCGTTGCATGTTTCCCTAGCGTGGAGCTCAGGGCCAAGGCCCCGCTAGTTTATGCTCGGATTTTATTTGAATTAGACACGCTTGATATTTTGTTACCCACGTGCTATCAAGCAATGGGATATTGTAAATTGATGTAAATATTTAATATTGAAATAAAATACCAAAACTGGCTATGGAGGCAACGAATGAGAAGGGGCCACGTGTATCCACTAGGGAGTGGTGAGGGGGCTATGGGACTAAACCCTAGGCTGCCATATGTCATTATGAGAACCCATTGACTTCCCTAGATGACATTTATGCCTGTCGTAAGGAAGTGGTTGAGATTTCAGCCCATGGCTTCAATGAAGCATGGGCAGCCCAGAAATTCGTATGGGTAGTTATGAGCTCTGTTTTCTTGTACAAGAAGTCACTCAACCTCATGGGAGGTTGCTTGATTCTCATCCCCATTCCATGGTGAAGGAAGGTAGCATCATTCTCCATCCAAAAGAAAAAAAACGAGCTCCCAGCAGGGAGAAAACCAGAAATCGCAACTGTGAGAGAACCCACGTTTTGGGAAGCCAAAAACGTCAAGATTTGGTATTGGGCAGTGAAATCCAATGGGGGATCCATTGGTATGTCCCTTGGGGCGAATGTGGGCGCATGAGCTACCTCGAAATCAATAGGAAAACCCAGTTTTTGCAGCTCAGAATACAAGTGACGGATTTGAGTTATTTGGTGAGCAGAATGGTGAGAAATCAAGTTGGAAATGACTATGCAGAGGTTGGGTATGCTTGATAAACCCAGTGAAGCTAGGATCTCAAGGATTAGCAGCTGGACCTTTCTATGCCCATCCTGAAGAGCACTGGAGGGAAGAGTTTCCTGAGGGACTGTGTAACAGAGAAGGGGATCTTCCTTGTGTTGGATGTGGCAGGTAATGTGGGTGCCTTCCTGTTGAGTTCACTTGAGATGCCTGTAGCTCTGTGGTTGAGATCATTGGCTTAGCGTTATCCTCCTCTATCTTATGTTATGCTTGATAAACCCAACGGTGTGTTGGCTTAGCTTAGCGGATGACCGAAACCATGGCTGTGAGTGAGCCCAGTTAGTTCTTCCTTAGTGGATACACAGCCTAGCTCGGGGGTGATCTCTCAGCTGAAGAATATAAGCTGGATAGAGATCTATGGTTGGGTGGAACATTGCCCTCACGTAGCCATTCGTTGGACATTTACATTTCAAGATAAGTATTCTTGTGAATTAATTTATATACATTCCATGTTCTGCAATGTGTTCAATCTGAATGTTAAATATTCATGGTAATCAAATTGATATGGAATCACCTTTTTGCTTGAGATAAACATGTTGATGCATTCCATCCTATCTGTGTATTATGTTTAATTCCGCTGTGTTTATATTGAATGGAATCTGCACACAGAAGTTTTTAATTGTTATGAAATTATGAGTAAAAATATTGAGGCTAAGTCTTTTCCAAAATCCCGGTGTGTTGTTAACGTTCCCTTCCCTGCATTTAATGGGAGAAGGGGACGTTACAGAAAAAATTAGAGGTGAAAATAAAATTAAGATACTATAAAGAGGTCATTTACCATAATTTGGAAGTTCAAAAGTATCTCTTAGTATTAACTAGCTAAAAGAAGAAAATTAATATACCAAGATAAGAACAAAATCCCATGAGCTCCATAGCGAAACAGGACGTTGGCCAATCCCTAAAACTCTATGGTCGGAAAGTATTTGTCCTCTTTATGAGTCTGAGTGTTGAGGATGAAAATCACATTCTCTTAGAGTGTTCCGCTTACACCCACATTAGATCTCAATTTCATAATATTTGCGATAATACAAACATTTCTAACCTCCTAACTTGCCAAAATTTAATGAGCTAGGATATCTTCTCTCCAAGCTTTTTGAGCATAGGAATAAAACTTTAAAGCAAACCAAATAATTCCTTCTTCTTTTTTTCTTTTTAAGATCCGATAGACCAAATTTGATCTTAAAAAACATTAATCATGATCATTATTAAAAAAAAAAGCATTGAAAAACAAATAAGCATGACTCCATAAACTCAACTCAGATGTGATTTTTAATGGTCTTTTTTTCTTCTTTAACATAAAAATTTTCCAAATATGATAATGTTTTCATGTTTTTGGGGAGCAAGAGAGGAGCGAGGCGAGGTGAGGTGATTTAGGGTTTTTACATGCGAGGGTTTGGTGGCCGTTTTGGTTTCCATCAGTTTTCAGATCGGGTTGAACCATGTTGCTCGTGCCTTCCATATTAATCATGTTGTTCTAATGGCGGCTATACACTTGGCTCCTTTTCTCGGCGGTCTATACACTTGGATCCTTTTCATCAGTTTTGGGACCACCAGCTGAGGTTTTAGTGCTCTTGAGGGTGCGTATGTAGATGCATCTACTTTGAGTGGGCGTCTACATTTTTGGGTTTTACCGTGATTATTGATCTATGTATTCACCTTTTAGGGGGACATGGGTGTCAGCTTCGGAAGTGGTTTCAATTCCGACCTCAGCAAACCCGTAGATTAATGGCTGACGACCCGCTTTTGTTCTCTGGTAAGGTATCTTCCGGCCTATTTTTTCTGGTCATTTGGGTTTGGTTGGATTATCGCTATCACCTATTTTTTAGGGAAAACGTTTCCTATGTCAGTATCACTCTTTAGGGGAACCATCGCTAGTTGGGACCACTTGCCTTTTGGTCATAAATTTTCTACGCCCTTGAGTTCCATTGGTTATGGGGGAGGTTCCGACACCTGGAGGCCCAGTTTTTCTACCTCCTAAAGAAATGGATTAATGGATAGAGGAAAACGGCATCATGCGACCGGATGCATACTATAAGGAATTGCTTAAGGGTAAAAAAGAGGCCGCCACAAGTGGAGAACATGCAAAAAAGTATCGATCTTGTCCACCTCCAACTGTTGGTAAAGACCCTCTATCAAAGAAGGCTTCGGTTTCTGGTGATGGGTTTCGGGGTGGTGCTTCGGCTTCTTCAAAACTGCTTCGGGGGCTGCCTCCCTCTCCGATGGATGTGGTGAGAAGGGGAGAGGCACGAGCATTCCTATTACTCAACATATTATCATATCCAATAAGAGGAAAAGGAAGTTGAATAGGCACCCTTGTGAACACTGGCTGAATGCCGGTTGTGACCTGGGTTTAGGGGACCTTGTTGAGTTGAATATGACTTTACTGGTTGGAAAATTTAGCTACAACACCATGCATCGGAAGGATATTGTGAAATGGGTTTCACGGACTTGGTATCCCATTTTGGATTATTCACCTGGGGTTTCCATCTTGTCTAAAGGATGGTTTAGTTTTAAATTTTGGGAGGAAGCTCATGCCAATTTGATTTTGGAGCACCTTTGGCTTAAAGGGTCGGGCAGCCTCATGCTCCAACGTTGGCATATGGATTTTGATCCTGATCGGGCCACTATTAGGATGTGGCATTTGTGGGTTTTGCTTCCTGGTTTTCCTTTGGCTATGTGAAACCGAGAGGTATTCGAGGTGGTGGGAAACTGGTTGGGATGCTTTATCCATTTGGGAGAGGATGTGCTTAATGGTGTGGAAAAGCGCATTGGGTGCATATTAGTTGAGTTCGACATGTCTCTTGGATTGATTGATGTACTCCACATTGATTGGAGGGGTCGCCAGTTCACCCAGACTATTGATTACTGGGGTATCTCGTTTCGGTGCTCTAACTGCAAGGAGGTCGGGCACTATTGGAGAAATTGCAAGGGGTCGAAGGTATGTTTGCACGATACTTATGCCGAGGAGGGTGATTCTTTCTGGTCATTAGATGAGTACATCAACCGAGATATAGATGTGATAGGTTCTCTGGATGGCTTCTCCAACCGAATCTCCCATCCCGATTCTGCGACTTCAGATATTCTGGGTAAGATCAAATTAAATGACCCATATTTTTTCCATTCTTTGAATGAACCTGGGAAGGATTTTATTATCTCATTAGAATTAAAAAAATTTGAGTTTGGTCATTCGGTAATTTATGGTGATCCACCTACAAATGGTTTGTTACATCCTTTTGTGTGGTCTGCTATGAATGCCCTCTCTGTTTCCAAAGCGTCCTCTCCCAGGACTTTGGCGGGCCCCGTTGATTCTACTCCACCCTTTGACTCACAGTTTTCTAGTGATGAGTATGGCTCCGAGAATCTGTCTCAAAATGATACTATTCAGATATCCTATGATGTAAATATATCCTCTCCAATTACTCAGGCCCCCCTGCCATCAGAAGGGGTTTTATCTCTTTCTCTTTTGGTGGAGTCTCAGACGATGGATGAAAATACCTCCCTGGATGCGGAATTCACGCCCTTGGAGTAGTTGAGATGTATTAATGTGCCCTCTTTCTCTGAAGTGGTCAAGAAAAAACCTATCCCGCTATTCCAAAAGAACCAAGAAATTCCTTAGGGGTGGGGCTGGAAACCAATCTGTCTTATGGTTTACATGCTAAAAACAAATTGGTTCAAGGGGCAAGGGAGGGGGGATTAGCTACGGACCTATCCACCATAAAAACTCGTAGTGCACGGAAGGGTGCTACAAAAGGGGATAAATCATGCCAACTGGTTGGTTTGTAGGGTCTTATTAGCGATACTCACTCTTCTGATTTTGGGGCGCTTAGAGATATTAAAGCCCTTTCCAGGCTGAAGAAATGATATATCTATATTTGAACATGCGAGGAGTGGGGGGCATCCCTAAACAACTTTCCCTCCAACATGTTCTTCTTTTGAATAATCCTGACATAGTTATGTTGGGATATTCCTATACTCCATCCTAGTCCTAACAACATTCTCCATTTTTGCATTTTCAGTCATGCATGCATTTTGCATGCAGTCATGATTTTGCATGCATCCCAGTCATCAGTCCCATCACCTAGCCCTCAGTTAGATAGCCCCGAGAGCTTCTTTCTGATCATTTTTATCCCTCCTAGTGCTTAGTGTGCCCTACATGCATACCAGGTTCCCTCTCTCACCTACCAATCAGTTGCACTTCAGTTAGTTGAGTTATCTTTAGATCTTTCCTTGATTTAAGGCCAGATTGACTCTCAACTGACTGTATCACTCCGATGGACCTACAATGAGACTAGACTGCCTATTCTGACTCCAGTTAGCTCCTCATGTGCCCTCCACTGAGCCTCCTTCATTCAGTTAGTGATTCCATGTGCCAGTTACACCTACCACACTCAGTTAGACTTAGTTTGACACCTGGTTGACAGTTACTTGTGCATTGGTGACTCGACTGATGATGATCAGGACTTCTAGTTGTGCTTTGATGACACTCCAGTGATGTTTTGATCACTCCATGAAGGCTAATTCAAATTTCCACCTTGGCATTTGAATACTCTCACCATTGTATTATTTATTTGTCCATATTGTGATTAATGAATTAGTGTGTGATGTTATTCTTCTTCTATCCAAGTTCTATTGTATCATAATTATGTTGCTCCTTTACACTGCATTTACCACTCTTCTTCTATTTTCTTGCTTAATCTTAATCTTTCTTGTGAGGTATACATCAGCTCTTAGATCTGCTGTGAGGATTTTCACATGGTATCAGAGCATGTTGAGAGTATAGTCTATCTCCATTCCTGAGAGGTTTTTGCCGGTTATTATCAAGATTTCGAGTGCAGCAGTTGCAGTAGTTTTTGCACTTTTGCAGCAATAGAAGTTGCAGACATTTTCTATTGTTTTTTGCAGGTCTTTTGAAACAACTTCCATGAATTTGGAATAAATTACTCCTCTTTCTCCATTCAACTATGATGAATGGGAACCACAGATGATATCACATTTGAAGAGACATGGTCTCTTTGATTATTGTTTTGAAAGAGAGTTCAAATCCTCTGAAGAAGAGAATGACTGGTTAAATGAAGGTGACAGAGCCTCTGCAGCCATGATGTTTGCTATGTCTCGATGCATGGTACACCACTTATTTTCTGTTGAATCTCCAAAAGATCTATGGGCCCATCTGGATACAAGATTTGGCAAACATAATGAAGGGATTGGTCCAAACCATTTTGAGAGAAATCCCACTGTTGCATTCGCCCTCCTCGATGATCTCTCTGATCATGAATCAATATCAAAGATATCTCATATTGAAGTTGTCCACAAAGAAGAAGAACTTGCAGATTCTACACTCATGCTCCAAATTTCTTCTATTTCGAATTCTGTGCCAGCTCACACTCCAGAAACTGTAGAGGTTCTTAAATCCTCTCTTGCACAAGAGTCTGTTGGTTTGCATCATGATCTATTGAATGTTTCGGAGGTCAAATCAGCAATTGGAGGTAATGCATTCGCTCTCCTTGATCACTCACCTCTTATGTACTACTATATGATCATTTGTACATGATCTCATAAGTTTATTGAAGATGTAGGGCATTTCCATTCGCTTGGGATAATTTCTCATGCATTTTATGGTTTTGATCTCACCTCTACTAGTTCAAAGGAGATCTCAAGAAACCATTCATTAAGTCTTGGAGCTGATTTAAAATCCAAGCAATCACTACTTGGGATAATTTCTCATGCATATCATGGTTTTGATCTCACCTCTAATGGTTCAAAGGAGATTTCAAGAAACCATTCTTCAAGACTTGGATCTGATTTGGATTCAAAGCATTCACTATCATGTGATGGTTCCTTTAGGGATAATGTCACCTATGATGGTTCGAAGGAGAAAACAAAAGACTATCTACACATTCATGGATTTGATCCTACATCAGCTGATTCAAATCATAGGTTCCGGGATCATTCTCATACTTTTGGATTTGTTCTCATCACATTCGATATGAAGAGCAAGTACAAGAACATGATTTTTGAGCATGAACCACTTCTTCCCAAGAAGAAGATACCTCCAGACATATGACCAAGAATCACACCTGCTTGAGTTTGGAGCATTTATTTTTGGTGTTCCTTACAATCTATTTTGAGGGGGGGTATTTTTGTAATGAGGTTTTCCCCATTTCCTCGGTTTATTGACTGTTATTATTATTCATTGTATTGGGTGACCTTTGGTCTCAGTTACCAGGGCCCAGGATGGATTAAGGGGGGGTGTTGGGATATTCCTATACTCCATCCTAGTCCTACCATCATTCCATTTTTTCATTTTCAGTCATGCATGCATTTTGCATGCAGTCATGCTTTTGCATGCATCCATGCAATTGTATGCATCCCAGTCATCAGTCCCAACACCTATCCCTCAGTTAGCTAGCCCCGGGAGCTTCTTTCTGATCTGTTTTATCCCTCCTAGTGCTTAATGTGCCTTGCATGCAATTCCATGCATCCCAGGTGCCCTCTCTCACCTACCACTCAATTGCACTTCAGTTGGTTGAGTTATCTTTAGATATTTCCTTGATTTAAGGCTAGATTGACTCTCAACTAACTGTATCACTCCGATGGACCTACAGTGAGACTAGACTTCCTATTATGACTCCAGTTAGCTCCTCATGCGCCCTCCACTGAGCCTCCTTCATTCAGTTAGTGCTTCCATGTTCCAATTACACCTACCACACTCAGTTAGACTTTGTTTGACACCTGGTTGACAGTTGCTTGTGCATTGATGATTCGACTGATGATGATCAGGACTTCTAGTTGTGCTTTGATGATACTCTAGTGATCTTTTGATCACTCCATGAAGGCTAATTCGAATTGACACCTTGGCATTCGAATCCTCTCACCATTGTATTATTTATTTGTCCATATTGTGATTAATAAATTAGTGTGTGATGTTATTCTGGTTCTATCTGAGTTCTACTGTATCATAATTCTGTTGCTCCTTTACACTGCATTGACCACTCTTCTTCTATTTTTTTGCTTAATCTTAATCTTTCTTGTGAGGTGTTATAGGTCAAATCTGCACTTCTCCGTCCGTGATCACATTTAGCTGTTGATCACACAAAAGTACAACTTGGATTGAAGAGCATGATGACCCTAGATGATGAATGGCCTAGACTTACACCTCTGCAGCTGACAAAACCCTCTTTTATCTACTTTTAAGGAAAAACGCTACCCTACAAGCATGATAGTAGCGTTTTCCTCCAGAAATACTTCACTTCATTAAAGTAGCGTTTTCCCTCATAAATACTCTACTTTGCTTCAATAGAGTAGCGTACAGCCTCATAAATCTTGCAAACGCTGGTTGTAAAGCAAAGAAGTTGCATGTGGAACGCTACTCCACTTAAGAAAAGTAGCGTACACCTTAAAAAGTAATAAACAAATACATTAATTTGACAAATTGGGATTAGTTGAAGTTGGTTTTGCAACTTCCCCAACTTCCCAATCAAACTACCTCTCGATCCAAACTACCTACCTTGTCCCATAAATACAAGGGGGATAGATGAGAGGGAGGAGGAGAAACTATGCATTAAGGGTTGTTACACTGGAGGAATTCCAAAGTTAGTGTGAAGAGAAGGAGCCTAGGATCTGGTTGCACAAGCACTCTGAATGATCAGGTATACTTGTACTAATTATTTGCTTTTGACAGTAAAGGTTGAAATGCCCTTCCCATCCCAATCAAATGTCTAATGGATTGCATGTTTGTTTGGATTAAATGCTTGATTGTATTTGATGTCTAAATTGTATTTCAATTTCATCATTGCTATATCAGTCAAGATACGTTGAGGAAAGTATCTTTGTATTACAGGTTCGTCAAATGGAAGATCAAGTGGAGGATCGATCGAAGGAGCAAGCGAAAGCTAGGATCGAACTTCGTTAATAAGGTATGCCTTCAAGAAACTTGATCTCTTTCCTTTTGTAGAATCCTATGTGATATGATCAATGCATTTACCTGTCACCCCAAAAGTTGGTAGTGTCCCTCTCCTCGCTATAGGGTAGAATTCCCGAACAACAGACTAGCGACTCCACTAGGGACTGGTTGTTTTCTGTTCTAGGAGACTCATTTGACTTTCCTTCTAGTACTTTTTGATCCTTTGAGAGGCTCTGTAGGTTATTGTAGCCTGTTTCCATTGCTTGACTTACCTCAGTTTGAAGTTTTGAAGCCTGTTTTAAACCTTCTCTGGCAAAAACACTAGTTTCTATGCATACAGTAGCGTTCACCTCCTGAAAAACGTTGGTTTGCTTTTACAAAGTAGACTACACCGCCTGAAAAACGCAGGTTTCTCTACTGCATAGTAGAGTACTTTCCTGTAAGTCTCTGTTTGTTTTTGGGATTTGAGTTTTTCATGTTTGGCTTGATTTCTAGCCTCTGTTTTTGCTTTCCCAACTGATCCTTGAGGTCTTTATGATTTTTTTGAGCCTTGTTTGCCTATCCTAAGTCCCTTAGGTCATATTTTGCTTGCTTGAGTACTTTTGAGGTGTCTTGTTTGTTTGTTGCTCTTTTTGGAAACCATGCCTTGTTCCTAGTTGAACATAGCTACATGTTGGTACCCTAGTTGCTTGTTGCAAGTATACAAACCTTTGTTTATCACATTTGTTGTTTGTTGCAACACTAAGCATACTTTGACGGTGTCTTAACTTTTGATTTAGGGTTTGACCCCAAGTAGGAGTCTTTAGGGTGTTTTCAAAAGTTTTTGAGTCTAGACACTTCCTGATTGCTTTGTCAGTTTCAGTTTCAAGTAGGATGAAGTCTTTTAGTTTGCTTCCATTTGAGTCTTTGTGATTGTAAGGCCATCTTTGGTTCGCTTGCCTACCGTTAGCTTGGCTTATTGTTTTTAGGGTTCTTGATGCTTTGGAGCAACCTTTGAAGTTTGCCTTTCCATTTTAAAGCATCTCTTATCCTTCTTTTCTTTCCACTTTGTCTTCCAAGCCCAAGGTTTTTTCCTTTTAAAAACTTCGTAGGACAAGTCTTTGTCAAGTAATCAAACTGATTGTTGTGAACCTTGGTGTTGTTTTTTCTTACTTACATTGCTCTTTTAGGTCTTACTTGCTTCCATTTTCGAGTTCTTTTTCTTTGGCATATATCAGAAAAAGCAAAAAAATGAGTTTGGTAGTTTAAAGTAGTAAGGCTTATGATCATTTCGAAGTAGCATAGTTTACTTTGTTTTGAATTTGAAAAAGAAAAGAAAAAAGAGATTTGTTTTTGGTTTGCTTAAGTTTTCATTTTGGAAAGAGCATAAATGGAAAAAAAAGAAAAAGAGTCTTTTGTTGCTTTGAAAGTTATTTCTTTTGCACTTTACTTTCTCTAACCATTTCCACACAATGCACTACCCCATTGAGTAAAAAGTTGCCTTAAAAATAATTTTAATAAAATAAATTAGAAACATTTTCTTTTTGGGAATACACGACACCAACTAGCTTAGGCTAGAGTTTCGAGCTTAAAACACCTTAAACTGCTCGGAACTAGTTTCATTACACAACAATCGTAGTACAAATTTCATTTAGGTAAACCCATATATATCAAATAACCCTGGGATGCTCTACTCAAACCAGAATTAAGCATGAGGCCGTGGAAGATCAGAATTGTTGAGGATAACCCCTTAACGTTCATTTTGACCATAAACTAGAGTCGATTCACGTACGGGGGTCCTTTCGGACTTCGAGCTTTGCTACCCTACCCATGCATTTTGACTAGGCTGACGACTGTCCCCCCAGGATATTTCGTATGTATGGTAGCCTTAGTATCATACCTTTAGGATCCTACACAGGTAGAGTGGGCGGTTATTCCCACTTCACCTAGGATAGGCGTGGAAGGTAACCCTTTGGCAGTACTCCAGGGAAAGCGGTTTGGTGATTCAAGCGCTTGCACCCAGTGGACCTCCGGTGGACACCACGAAACTGACCATTAGTACTCTGTTAGTCTGTTCTTGGCCCTAATCATCCTAGACTTACTTCCGAGAGTATTTGCTATCCATTTGATTGATTTGATTACTTAGGATTTCTTAGTGGTATGTTGTTTTCCCCTTAGTCTTAGTGGCCACTAGGTTTTTACTTAGTGTTGATTTTATACAATTGTGTAAGACCAACAGTTTTGTAGGTCTCGGAGGTTGCAAAACCTTCCCCCACCCAGTGTGGAGCCACTACTGCCACCACGACGACGGAGGACTAACTCTAGTGGTCTTTTTGAATCTACTGGTGAAATAGAGGTTCCTGGTGAACCACAACGTAGAATCCCGAATCAACAAGTTTTTAACACTGTTAAGGTTGAGGATATCACTTCCAGTGATTTTAACACTCCTTTTAACCCTCCTCTTACTGGACTTAACGATCCGCTTCTGGTACCTGTTGGTTTCCAGCAACCCGAGTATAGTGCTTATTTTTTCACACCTGGGCATATTATGACTAACCCAGGAGACGATCAGGGAGTTCCACATACTCCCACAATGGGTATGAATACAAGTATTGTAAACCCTCCTTCCACTGCTACACCGAGTTCGACACAAGCAACTTCTGTTTCAATTCCATCCTTCAGTTTTAACGCTGGTACGTTATGCATACCAAGCTCAATAGCTTTGACATCCGCCTCTACCCCTACTTTTGGACCCAATAATATAGTGAACGTCGTTACACCTCCTGTGACTCAACAGTCATACCATATACCTAGTACTTGGATTTCCACACCCAATGTAGGGCCGAATACCTCTGCAACTATGCCTGTCATGAGTACCATGACTGTGCTGTCCACCTCGACTACCCTTGGTTTTAACACCTTTGCAGGTTAAAATATGAATCAAAGTAATGTACATGTAGGACATATCCCCTTTTCTTTTTTTTCTGGAGGAGCGGGTAATATTTTTTAACCAACAATATGGCGGGGCTAACACCCAGCCACAGTGGACGAATACACAGGGTACCAATCCACTTTCATTTGGGTGGGGGAATTTCAACAACACTTTCACACAACAACAGATGGTTGGGGGCAACCCCTACCAGCAGATGGTTGGGGACAACCCCTACCAGCAGATGGCTAGTGGAAACCCTTTCCAGTAGATTCCTGGAGGCAACCCTTACCAACAAATGGATGGGGGCAACCCTAACCAGCAGTTTATGGGTCAAACGATGGGAGGTTCCCCCTTCATGAATCTAGCTCATCAAATTCCATCTTTTAAACCCCGTTTACCATTTCTGGAAACTCTGTATTTTCCAGATCTTTCCAAGTTAACGAACGATCCAGTGTGCCATAACGTTACGTGGCCACTAGTTTCCACTAAGCTACTTTCGGACATTCCAAAATTCGAAGGTAAAATTGGTGAGGATACTGGTGATCATGTTACCACTTTTCATCTCTGGTGTTCTTCGAACTCGTTGAATGAAGATTCCATTAGGTTGAGACTTTTTCAAAGGACCTTAACTGGTGCTGTAGCCAAATGGTACATTGAGTTACCTGCGGCCACCTTTTTTAACTTTCAGGATCTCACCATAGTCTTTTTTAACCACTTCCAGCTTCCTGTTCGGTACGATGCCGGAACAGATCTTTTGTTAACTTTTAGACAAAACAAAGCCACCCATTTATCTAGTCATATTCAGGAGTGGCGAAGATGGAAGAGGCTCATTAAGGCCAATATCCCCCAGAATTCTTATTAGAGTGGTATCTAAAATCACTCCTTCCTTATGTTTATAAGGAAGTAGCTACTTCTGGGGTGTCATCGGAAGAAGAAGCCATTCTAAGGACCCAGTAACTAGATTTGGTTTACGCTCAGTCTGGGCTCCTTTACGAGATTATACCTGATGCACCGGAATCGAACATCGATCTAGGTAGACCAAAACCTAGACCACATGCTGATAGCATAATAGGTTCAGTTGATTCTGTAGCCTTCGAAGCATTGACTAAACAGGTTCATGCCTTATTGGTCAAACAATCGACTGCAGAAGTTACTGCCATCACAACCTCTCCTTCTACTACTGAATATGTACAACAGATTCAGACTAATCAAAACGGCCCTCGACAGCCCAACAATAAAAAGAAGGGCAAGAAAGGAGAGGGGAACCAACAAAAGCCGAAAAACAAAGAAAATGCTGAGGAGGATAACAGAGAAAAGAAGAAGGTCAAGTTCCCTTGCAAGCTTTGCAAGCAGGACCACCTCACTCACCAATGCCCTCTAATCGAAGAAGCCTAGAAGCTGCTTCAAGAAAAAATACCTGTCGTCCTTAAAGATCCATTTCCAAAAGGGCAGGGATAAACTTCTGGCACCTCCAATGCTGGGGGCACCACCCATGCTTCAGTTGATCAAAATTTCATTAATATGGTTAACTCGGACGCTCTTTTACAAATGCGGGAAAGAAATTATACCCTGGATTCACAGAGCAAGGATAAAGATGTTCCTGAATCTTCCACTCATCTCCACATACCTGTGGACCCACTGCCCAAGATACTGAAAGGTGTCTTGAAACGGGCTTCGCATAATCCCAACTCACGGGTTGCTACCAACTACAGTGTGGTTGAAGATCTAGCCCAAACCCCTTGTGCTATGTCCACCTTAGAAGTCTTGCAAAGTTGTCCATTACAACGAAATGCACTTCTAGCAGCGATTGGAAGTATGGAATCATCCAACATGACTGCACGTTTTGATATGTCTGATATCAAATAATGGTTTCCATACCACGTTGCCCTTCAGATAGAGGTAGCTCATGGTCCTATGACCATGAGACGAGTTGTCGTAGATGAGGGTGCGTCTACGTGCGTAATGTCAATTTCTTGTTGGAAAGCTTTGGGTTCTCCAGAGTTAGCCCCCTCATCACACTGCTTACTGCCTTCGATGGCAGGACTTTCCATCCACACGTAGTTCTACCATCGTTTGAAATTACACTTGCTGGTAAGACAGTTGCTATAGAGATTGAAGTTCTGGATGCCTTGTGTTAACACCCAAAAAGTGTTCACTACCTCATCTAACTCATTACATGGCTCATTTGTCCATTTTCCTACCATATTTCCCTTAAAAACCCTAAAAATCCCACTAAAAAGCCTCCAAAAGGCCTAAAATGCCTCCAAAATGCCACAAAACCATCAAAAAAGCCTCAAAAAGGCTAAAAAACCTCATTTTCCTCCAAAAATAGCAAAATCCCTCTAAAAAGGGAATAAAAAATATAAAATAATGAGGAAAAGGAGGAAAAAACCCTATACAGCTGCCTTAAACCATATGGTTCCCAAAACCATGGGTCAACACTC
The DNA here is from genome assembly GCA_027924585.1 of Larix kaempferi. Lineage (NCBI taxonomy): Eukaryota > Viridiplantae > Streptophyta > Pinopsida > Pinales > Pinaceae > Larix > Larix kaempferi. The sequence goes on from BSBM01000136.1 coordinate 16,772,870, forward strand.
CACCACCAAAAAAATATAAATAGGTGATGGAGATCCCTTATTTCACATCCACAATCAAGTATACCCTTACTCTGCCAAAATCTCTCTTGAAACCCTAGCTCACCATTGAGCCACTTTCACCTTGAGAGCCCCTTTTGGCCCATTTCCACCATTGGAGAAAGAGAAGGAGCACATTGGATCTTGGAGAAACCCTCTTGGACATTGCAAGAGCTTCATCAACCTCCGCATTGGAGGTAATATCAATACAAAAACCATTATTTATCTTTTGTTCTTTATGTTTCATGCATGTGTTTTAGATTAGTTTACATTTCTGTTTTAGTTTAATAATTTACATTTACTGAACTGCTACTAAGGAGTCCATTCTCCTTAGTAGGTGCTCATTTGCACAAGCTAGGGGTAAAACCCTAGCTACACCTTGCTTGATTACAATATGTTGTTAGGCAGGAGCTGGACATATGCCATGCGAGCCATTGCATCGGTAGGTTTCCGAGTTGTTATGTTCCCCCACAAAGGCAAGATCGTCACGGTCGATCAACTTTCATTCTCTTGGCAAAACAACCGGACTTCATCGGAATCCACAATTCCGTTAGTTGATCAATCTGCACCAGCAAGCGAGAGTTTAGGAGCAGGGCTTTACGGGTCATTAATGGGCACTTTTGACCTACCTGCTCCCGTTCTTTTCATGTGTTCTGATGAAGGTTCATCTACTGAAACTTTCATGGTCGGTTTAAGGACTGATCCATGGATCCTTCCTACTATATCAGAACCATCAGTGCCCTTATCCCTTGCAGAAGTAGCATACATGGAAGCACAACATGCTGCAATGGAACATATCCTGACTCCATTGGTCTCTACCGAGTCGGATATGGACCCTGCTCTTGCACGGTCAACGAACTCTTCCCTCTCTCCTAATTGTTTGGAAATAGTTTTTCCTTCTGACGAAAATTTTTTTGAAGCCATGATAGGCCTGAGACAACCTTGGGAACATTTACACCCCAGGACCTATCTACTTCTTGTTCTAAACTTGATAGAGAGAGGTGAGTTCCCTTCGAGACCCAGTGAGAATGATGATTGGTCCTCTGTCCTTTCCACTTCACAGGTTGTTGTTGCTAAAAGGAATAGGACGAGTACAATGAGAACCATCCCTGTCAACATTCCCACTCGACCTGGTGTCACAGAACATATCCTTATTGGAGCGGACTGTTATCTTGATGAGATCATTCCATACACCAATCTTTTCAATGATTTTCGTGGCATCTTTGCCCGGCCTCATCATGAGATCCCATGCACTGACCCTACTTGAAGAAGTGATACTGTGCTTTTTCATGTATTATAGTTGTACATTGTGTAGAACTAGTTTTTGCTTGTGATTGCTAGTTGACCTTAAGTGTGTTTTATCGCTTCGTGTTTCAGATGTCGACTGAACACTGTTAAATTTTCAGAATTTACTTCAATCTGATCTAGGATCTTAACTGAGAGAACAACATGTACAGCAAATCTACAACATATCAATCATAGACACAATAATGCCAACACACAAGAGACACAGAGTTTACTTGGGGAAAACCATAAAGGTGAAAAACCCCAATAACTTCCTCAGAGATAGATAGAGCAATGATACAACCAGAATACAAGAGATAGTCTTCTCCTAGCAGCAGAGCCTCCTCCTCCACAAGTGCGCCACTCTCCCAAGTGTGAGTGAGAGAATAGAATATGTAAAATGAGAGAGACACACTCTCTATTTATACACTAACTTGGCTTGACCTTTACTCAACTAGGTCGGCCTCAACTTAACCACTTAACATAATGCTGATTGGGCCGACCCCCACTAGGGTGGTCTAATAACCCTTTGACCCACATGTCCGACCCCCAATAGGGTGGTCTAATAACCCTTTGACCCACATGACTTATACAGGGCCGACCCCAACAAGGTGGTCTAATAACCCATCAAGTATAAGTTACGACACTTACAATATAAATGACGACACTTCCGTATAGAGGAATAATAACATCTCTATAGGAATACAATATACATATATGTGAAATACATTCCGAAGTTACATATACATCAACACTCCCTCTTAACTAGGAAGGTATTTCTCGACACAGGTCTTCTAGCACAAGTCATCTTCTCTGGATCATCGTCACTGGATAATCGTCATCGAGTCATCACCATTGTCACTTCTGTTGCTATCTCAATCAATCTCTGAATCTACTCATCATAGGAAGTTCTACAGAGCCAGTCCTTTTTCATAATGGATGTAGGCCCACCACCTGCAGGTCTTCGTCATCAGTGGCCATACTGTGGAATTCTCAGGACTTATTACGTGCGTCACAAAACCTCGAAAGAGCATCCCAGGCTGTTACGAGCACACGGCTCTACCTATAGGATCTCCCAGGGCCATATTATATGTGAACTCACCACAAAACCTCGCAAGAGCATCCCAGGCTGTTACGAGCACGCAGATCTACCTATAGGATCTCCCAGGGATAGATTATATGTGGTCACCACAAAACCTCGCAAGAGCATCCTAGGCTATTACGAGCCCGCAGCTCTACCTATAGGATCTCCCAGGGACATATTATATGTGGTCATGGAAAAACCTCGCAAGAGCATCCCAGGACTTATTATGGGCACACAGCCCAACCTATCGGATCTCCCAGGGACAGATTATATGCCATAGGAAAAAACCTCGAAAGAGCATCTGCCAGATATCCCAGGGCATGAATTACATGCCATAGGAAAAACCTCGAAAGACTATATGCAGATCTCCCAGGGCCAAATTATATGTCCTCCCAGAGCAAAACCTCGAAAGAGGATTTGCCAGATATCCCAGGGTACGAATTACATGCCATAGGAAAAACCTCGAAAGACTATCTACAAATCTCCCAGGGCCAAATTATATGCTCATCTGCACAACCTGATCCATTGCCATAGAGTATCAACCTGATACTCACCATACATCATCCTGATGTACACATGATCATCCTGATCATCGTTACTGCAACATCCTTCTGCATGTCATCTGGAGCAACATCCTGAAGCTCGTCATCCACGATCATCCTGATCATATAATGCATCTACTTGATGCATACCAAGTATCTACCTGATACATATCATCATACATGATCCACCTGATACAAATACATGATACATATCACCATACATGATCCACCTGATCATACAATGTATCCACCTGATACATATACAGATACATGGTCCAAGCATCCAACATGATGCATACAAAATACATACAAATGATCCTACTGATCATATCCAACATCCAACATGATGCGTACATACATATACATATAAATGATCCAACTGATCATATCCAACATCCAACATGATGCGTACATACATATACATATAAATGATCCAACTGATCATATCCAACATCCAACATGATGCATACATATAAAATGATCCAACTGATCATACAAAGCAGAAACTAGAACATCATCCTGATGTTCATCATCCAGCGATTACATCCACAGCCATGTGAAGGATCCTCCTTCCAACATACTTGGAATGGCTTCAGCAAATGTGTCCATCACTTCTTCCTCGAAGTGTCCTCAATCTGAAGAATGCTAAGCCTCTCTCTGAAGTACTCGAACTTCACCCTGGCTAGTGGCTTCGTCAGCACATCTGCAATATGCTCGTCCGTCGCAACATACAGGAGCTTCACAGCTCCTCTCTGCACCATATCCCTGATATAGTGATATTTGATCTCTATGTGTTTCGACCTGTCCTGAAACACTGGGTTCTCGGAAAGCTTCACACAACTCTGGTTATCACAGAAGATAGCAGTAGCATCCAACGGGAGATCAAATAACTCAGACAGTAGCTTCCGTAGCCATACTACCTCACAACTAGCTGAACAGGCTGTAACATACTCTGCCTCAGCTGTACTAGGTGCTACGCAGGACTGCTTCCTGCTAAACCAAGAGATCACACCTGATCCCATACTAAAGTAGCATCCAAATGTGCTCTTCCTATCTGCAGCACTGCCAGCCCAATCTGAATCAACATAACCCTGCAAGTTAAACTTTTGATTCGCTTCATACTTGAGCCCATAATCCACTGTACCCTTCAGGTACCTCAGAACATGCTTTACAGCAACCAGGTTAACACTCCTCGGATCTGTCAGGAACTGACTCAATGTGTTCACAGCAAAGCAAATGTATGGTCTCGTGTTCGTCAGGTACATCAAGGACCCAATCATCTGACGATACATAGAGACATCAATCGGCTCAGATGAAGCATCACATAGAAGCTTCAGATTCAATGCCATAGGTGTGGCCATGGCCTTGCAATCCATCATCCCGAACCTCTTCAGGATCTCTACTGCATACTTCCCTTGTCCAAGGAAGATTCCATCTGCACTCTGCCACACCTCCATGCCAAAAAAAAATAGTGCATCATCCCCAAGTTCTTCATCTCGAACTCGGCAGTAAGCTTCCGCTGCGTGTCGGCAATCAATCTATCTTCACCTGTAACAAACAGGTTATCCGCATACAAAAGTAGTATCACTGGATTGCCTTCCTCAACCTTGTAGTAAAGGTTGGAATCCGCTTTACTCTTGGTAAATCCCAAACTGGATAGAAAGCTGTCTATCCTACCATACCAAGTTCTGCACATATATGACTCCCTGTCATGTGTCTCAGAACCAAGTGGTTGCACCACATACACTTCTTCTTCAACTACACCATTCAAGAAAGCTGTCTTGAAATCCATCTGGTGTATCTTCTATCTCATCACTTTTATATTTCTCTATGCTGCCATCTGCAGCATGCTTGATCTTATAGTTCCATTTGGAAGTCACAACAGACTTCCCTTCAGCTCTTGGGACCGCATCCCAAACATCGTTCTTCATGATCGATGGATCATGGCATTCTTCCCGTATCCTGGGAACTTCAATATCTTCAATAGATAATTTTGTTGCTTGAACAAATGTTGTAGTTCTTCTTTTGTAGGTGATGGCATACGATCTTTCCTACACAACAAGTTAAATTGCATGATTAGAAAACATCTCATATTTTTTAGAACAAATTCTTACACATAAAGAAATATGTCATACAGTCATGCAATTATCTTAGCCAATGCTTCAATACAACATTTATCCATATTCCATAACTTTCTACATGCCTTCCAATCTCTACCAGAACATTGTTAAGAGTGTGAACAACTCCCAACATGTCAGCAAAGAGGTTTCATTCTAGATAAGTAGCAATGGAATGTTGTACAGTGCCATGGCCACTTACCCATGTATATTAGTAGTATACTGTTCATCAATGCAACTATTCTAATATGCATAATACACAACCTAATTCTAGGAACATCATTATATACATTATTGAACAGTATTATTTAAACAATAAAATATGCAAGTAATGACAATTCAAATACTTATCTTTGTGTGTTTGTTGGGTTGACTCCCTCTCAGTCTTTGCTTCTTTTCTGCAACTCCATTCTTATGTGGATTGTGAGAAGTGGTCAACTCCCTCTGAATATCTACATCCTTGCAGAAACTACTGAAGTGTGCTCCTTTGCTTTCTTGCAGGAACAACTAGAGTGTGCTCCCTCTTGATCTTTGCTTCCTGGATTACCTGTCCTTGAACTTACATCCATCCTTAATCACTATGCATGCTTATTAGTATCATCATTGTGTTATCCTTGAGGTCTCATACATAATCACACATTTATTAGTATAATTTTAATACTATCAAAACACAATAATCTTAAACATGTATATTCATGATCATTCACAGATAATAAACATTACTATTCAAGGTTTCAGGTAAGTCTTCTTTTACTCATACATTTTCTTATTTGATCATAGGAATCTTCTGGTTAGTTGAATCATCAATCAAGATAAGAGATATAATATGCATAAAACCTGTGATTATTCAAACCTATACCTTCATGATTCTTCTGGTTAGTCATATCATCAATTATGGTAAGAAACATAATATGCATACAACCATGATTATTCAAACCTATGACTTCATGAATAATCATTATCAACAACACAACAGTATAACATCCTAACACAAGGTAGGATTCTAGCTTGATATAGGAAAAACATACCTGGATTAGCATGCTAGCTAGTTATGTCTAACATACCGGCATAATGTCTTCTGGTTCTCTTCAGTGACTTGTGCTAGTAACCTGCATGTCTCATAAGTTAACCATTGTATGACCAAGTTATACATACCTCGAAAGTAGATCTTCTATGTGATCCATGACAATGGATAAATATTTGTCTTCATGTCACCATGAGCATATGTTCTTGAAGTAGAACATGATTTGAATTTCTTGGTGTACCTTTTGTGTTAGAAAACAACATAAACCTCATACAACATCACAATGCATTAGTACAATCATAAGTGTCAAAACCTTAATCAATGAATATATTCTATAAGGTAATACGACAAGTCTAGTAATTAATCAAGATTGTACTGTAATGATATGAAGACAAACATATCATAACTTTAATCATGAACAAATATCGAAACATACCTCGATGAGTCATACCTGTCGAGATCGCTTGTAATATTCTTATGTAAGGCCTTAGCCTCATCTCCCTCTGAAACAGGAACTTCTTCACTTATGCAGGTGACCAATCCATCTTCTTCTAGGATTAACCCAATCCACTTGATTTGCAAGAACTGGATCTTGAGCTGTAATAGGGTTTGTCAAAGAAAGCCCAAAAATTCAAACTTCCGAAAGGATAGAAATATGCGCCTTGATGAGCTGATCAAGCTGGTATATTTAGAATTTGAAAACTGCAAAGTTTCACTCCTCAATTTTGCCTTTGAAACTTTCGGATTCGCTGGACGTGACCTCGAACTAGGGTTTGATGAAGCCCACTATTCTTCCCAATCAAAAGGTATGATCCAAAGCTCTAAGATTCTATTTCTATGAGGAGCTTCCAGCCGTGGTAACAGATTTAAAAAATTCCCATTTTTGCAGAAGCCCTAATTTTCCACTTTTCTGATCAAAGTCCCGAACTAGGGTCTGATCAAGCCCGGCCTTCTGCCCAACCAAAAATTCTGATCTTGGTCTCTAAATTTTTATTTTGATGAGTAGCATCCAGCCGTGGTCTCCGATTACAAAAATTCCAACTTTCTCCGAAGCCCTAAATTCCGGAAGCCATGAATGAAGGTACTCAAAAATAATTCTGTTTTGACAGAAGTATGTACCTAATTGTTTCTGGTGTAACTCCCAACTTTTTGATCCACAGGGTCTGAAACATTTTCTTGATATATCCTGACCCATTATATTTCCATCTCGACAGGTCTGACCTCAATTCGATTCTCTGAGAGAGAGTTATGCCAAGTGTCGCAACGTGACCTGTTTATGGGATAATACAGGAGAGCGAACTTGTACGGAGTGCAACGTGTCACTGTTTCAACTTTGGCCTCTGAACATTTTTTCTACGATATATCACCCTGTTATCTTTCCATCCTGATAGGTCTGACCTCAATTGGACTCCGTGAGAGAGAGTTATGCCAAGTTTCGCAACGTGACCTGTTTATGGGATAATACATGAGAGCGAACTTGTACGGCGTGCCACGTATCACCGGTTCCACTTTGGCCTCTGAAAATTTTTCCTGAGATATTACAATCTGTGTAATACCTGTCGCTTTTTATGAAATTTCATTTGGATCTTCCTAGCCCAAGTTATGACCTTTTTCCCAAGGTCACCTGATTTTGATTCAGATCTGGAAGCGGCAGAAACCCTATATTGTACATATCATAAATCACAAAGTACAATGAATTAGAGGTTGTCCTTTGGACACAAGGTACATGGGGATTTACACTTCGACCTGTAAATATTTCAGATCCTAAAACTTCGCCAAAACGGATTTATAGCGAAAGTGATACGATGACTGGTGTTTGCTATATCAAGCCCTAGCATCGTAAGTGCAACAAGTGTCATACATGCCATATCATGCCTTCTTTAAGGCTAGCTCTGATACCATGTTAAATTTTCAGAATTTACTTCAATATGATCTAGGATCTTAACTGAGAGAACAACATGTATAGCAAATCTACAGCATATCAATCATGGACACAATAATGCAAGCACACAAGAGACACAGAGTTTACTTGGGGAAAACCATAAAGGTGAAAAACCCCAATAACTTCCTCAGAGATAGATAGAGCAATGATACAACCAGAATACAAGATATAGTCTTCTCCTAGTAGCAGAGCCTCCTCCTCCACAAGTGCGCCACTCTCCCAAGTGTGAGTGAGAGAATAGAATATGTAAAATGAGAGAGACACACTCTCTATTTATACACTAACTTGACTTGACATTTACTCAACTAGGTCGGCCTCAACTTAACCACTTAACATAATGCTGATTGGGCCGACCCCCACTAGGGTGGTCTAATAACCCTTTGACCCACATGGACGACCCCCAATAGGGTGGTCTAATAACCCTTTGACCCACATGACTTATACAGGGCCGACCCCAACAAGGTGGTCTAATAACCCATCAAGGATAAGTTACGACACTTACAATATAAATGACGACACTTCCGTATAGAGGAATAATAACATCTCTATAGGAATACAATATACATATATGTGAAATGCATTCCGAAGTTACATATACATCAACAAACACTTTTTAGGATTTGTTGATGGCGCCAGTCGCCACACCCGACAGTTGGATTCAACAGCTTGGGTCATTTTCTCACCGACTGGCCAACTGGTTTCTTCAGGGGGGGTTTGTTTGGATCCCATGACAAATAACGTAGTTGAGTACAGTGCGGTCATAGAACTTCTCCGGGATGCTCTCATCCAGGGAATTTCACATTTGGAGGTAAGACTTGATTCGCAACTAGTTGTATTTCAGTTGATGGGTGTTTATCAGATTAGAGATCATATTTTGCTATGACAGTTTCTAGGAGTTAAACTATTGGAAAGACAGTTTGTTTCCATCATATATCAACATATTCCAAGAAATTTGAATGCATTAGCTGATTCATTTGCAAATTATGTTTTAGATTGGCATTTGTATCATACACGTCTATAAATAAACATTTGCACATAAGGTTAAACACACACATGTAAATATAAGCCGATACTGTATATATATCCGATACTGTATCAAAAACTAGTTTGAGTTTGGAACATAGGTCTATCACATAGTAGTGTCATAAGATACAAAATTGTGCTCGATGGCCTAAAAAATATACATAAAAGATCCTTCTCCTATGGAGAAGGTGGGGCCTCATCAGCATCCACTGCCTCTCGGTAACATATGACCAGCCTGGCTACCTTCCGCAACAACCTAATCCAGGTTGGGGGCACACTGACTACATCCTCCTATATGACAACGGGCATCTACTCAATGCGATATGTAAGAATGTCATGAGTCAAACGACTCATCTTCCTCTCTACAGCCCCTAGCATAGCATCAGCTGCACCCACATCAACGGGCCTCATGAAAGTAGTAGGGTGTCCCTCGAGACGAACTGGTCCAACATCTGCATATGACACTTTGTTTTAGTATTTTCAAACTCACCATAAAAATAATATACTTTAAATTGAAAAAACTTAAATAATTTTCAAAACATAAACATACCTATGTCTCCCCAGGAACCACCTGGAGGAAGTACCAGCTCTGGATCATGACAGAAGTCTAAACCAGCAAACGGAAACTGCTCAAATATTGGCACCTGTCTCTCCCACCATCCCTAGAAATCATCGGTGTGATAGCAAAAGTGGCTTTCTCCACCACCGTGGCGGAGAAAATTGTCACCCCAATGGCCCATACTCGACTCATGAGGAATTACTGGGGGCAAAGGCATGCCCAAGCTAAGAGTGGGTACCCTCTCGAAGAAGAAGGTACAAAGGATGCTGCCATATCCAAATTTCTTCACTCTCCCGGTATTACACCCCGAGAGTTGAAGCTTCATGTTTGATAAGATACTTGTGCACCAATCATATACATGACCTTGCAAGCATTCGACACCAATATACATGCAGTGCTTTGAGGCTAAGTGCTGTGTGACACTCCCTCCCATTCGGTTCAACATACTTATAATAATCTTCAGAGGGAGGCTTGTAAGAGTAGAAATGAGAATTTGACTTCCACATTTCTCAGCACCTTCCACACAGTAGGCATTTACATAATATTGCACAGACACGGCACCCACATTTCGTGTGGACCCTTTCAGGTTTACAGGATCTCCCCTCCTAGAGAGCCCTATAATAAAGTATATGTCGTCAACAATGAGGTCCAGGGTCTCTCCCCAGATATTGAACACATTGGCATCGACATCCCAATACTAGATGAGTATTTGAAGTAAGCGGTCAATTTTTAGTCCAGGGTCCATGTGTTCATGCTCCCTCTCCCTCCAAATAAGTGCCATCCTGTTAAAAGAAGGGTCAATTTTTAGTCCTTGAGCATTTTTTAGACATATTCAAGGGAAAACGCTACTCTATATGCACACAGTCACGTTTGGACGCTACTGTCCTTGAGGAACAGTAGCGTTCACCCTAAAAAGATACTCTACTCTACCATTACACAGTAGCGTACACGAAAATCACGAGTTGAACATGGCTAGAAAAGTGATTTTAAGCATGAAAATTGATAAATGAACCATCAAAATGCAAGTTGGGATGAAAATAACTTACTTGGAAGAAGAATGAGGTTGAATGGTGGCCCGATTTGATCGCTATGAATGGATGAAGATCAAGGGTTTGCTTCAAAACTTGCCCTTCAAATTTCCAAATGTGATATTTGAGTTTTCAAAATGCAATTACATATATGAATTTGAATTTGATTTTTACCCACCTTTTTGAAAAGCCTATAGTTTCAAATTTCATAAAAAAGGGTTCTATTTAATCATTAATACCTATAAATGTTGATGAGATGAATTTAACCTATGTTTCTCAATTTTTCACTAGATTTTCATAGCATCAATCTATTATGAATTAATTTCTTTATTGATGGACCACGTTAAGTACTTTTTGATTGAAATTTTATGTCATTGAAGATTTTTTGTCATTAATACTAACACGGTTGTTGAGATCCTAGTCTTTGGCAGGTCATGAGTTATGATCCTAGTAGCTGTCATTTAAGACATTTTAAGCCCTTGTTTGGACTATTGAAACCTAAACAAGATTGTCGAGTGTCCTCTTCAAGCTCGTTAAAGGAACTGAAGGCCCATCCACTTAAGTATAAGTTTAACCATTTTCCGGACTTTTGCGGATTACTTACGAAAAAGGAATACTCTAGTCATCCATGACTAGAAGAGTTCTTCTTCCATTGTTTTACACTTTTTTGGGGGAGGAGACTAACTTTACGAAAAAGGACCTTTTGGAGCCTTCTTTAGGGTTTTTTAGGCTCTCGAAATATGAAAACACGAAGTGAGCACTCACCTACGCGGGCTCGATGTGAAATCTACGAGAGGGTGTATAGAGGATTGTTTAAGTTTTTCAGACTCTATAAACAGGAAAACACCGGTGAGCATTAACCTACTTGGGATCGATATGAAAATCCACAAGTAGGTGTATGGAGTTATTGTTTAATTTTTTTAGACTCCTTAAAATTGAAAACACCGGCAAGCAAGAACAGATCTTGGCTCGATATTAAAATCCAGAGATGAGTATTATAGAGTATTCTTCTATCTCTTCTTCAAACTCTATAAACAATGAAGAAGGTCCTGAGTCTTCCTCCCATGGGCTCGTTAAACTCTTTACATGGCTGGATCTATTGAGTTTTCATTCTTTCTTGGACTCATTAAAACAATAAGAAAGGTATTCTTTTATCTAAAAAGAATAAGGGATAAGAAGGGTATATTACATCTTACAGTTTCAAAGGCAGTTCAGTCAGTCCTATCCTTGAACACAACACCTACTTGAGTATATCATTTTAGTTGGGTTTTATTTTTTGACCTTAAGGTGAACCTGATCTCCGAGTTGTTTACTCCCCCGGTTGGTTATTCTTCCAACCATATGGAGGGTCTGCTAATGTCTCCTACATCACAGGCTTATATCACTTCCCCATCATGTTGAAAATTGCTTAAGTCACTTTGTGTCGTGCTCACTGTTCAAGGATACAGCCTGTGTCGGCCATTCTGTAGTTTACCTTGACCTCATGTGTCAGCCATCCTAGTGTCAGTCTTTTTACTTGTACTACTCCACATCAACTCATACCATTTGAGTGTTCCTCGTGTTGGATGATGTAGGATGCCTTAAGGCCTCCCTTCCAACGGACTTCTTCCCATCGACATCAACTCATTTTGCTCTGGGAATGAAGTTTAGAGTTTCGGTTAGTACCTTGAGGATTGCAGTCACCAGTGGCAATCTCTCTCGCTGTTGAATTATGAGAATACATCAATGTCTCTTATTTGACAGGTTCCTCAAGTGTTCGACGTCAAGTCCATTTATTCACACTTGTTGGATCGTACTAGGTACCTTGGGCCCCATTATCATTATCGGTGGAAGCCCTCACATTTTTTAATGGTATACATCAATGACCGGTAATCAAATGATACCCCCCATGTTCGACTTTCAGCTGATTTATTCACATGGTTAGGGTTTGTACCTTGGGTTGTTTGGATGAAGACCTTGGGATTTTGATAGCAATACCTCATTATGTTATCACCCAAGCTGCGCAAGACTGATACTCACCCATTTTGGCTCTCCATGAGACATAGATCCAGTTTGTTGTTATGGCTATGATCTCTCATTTTGACATGGATGCACGCTTGTATTTCAGTGGCCATGCTATATATACATCTCCTAGATATGTATCGGAGATCATGTTGTATCATGCTACACATCTCTATGATGTCAAGATTGTAATTGCTCGCTGACCTTAATCTTAATTTCAGGTACTTTTGTGACTTGGTTCTGTGGTTTCTTGCTCCTCCGCTGACTTGGAATTATAATGTATTTCGGCCACCATTTCCCTCTGACCTCACACATTAGGGGGCATCTGTTATAAGTCAAATCTACACTTCTCCGTCCGCGATCACATTTAGCTGTTGATCACACAAAAGGACAACTTGGATTGAAGAGCATGATGACCCTAAATGATGAATGGCCTAGACTTACCCCTCTGCAGCTGACAAAACCCTCTTTTTACCTACTTTTAAGGAAAAACGCTACCCTACAAGCATGATAGTAGCATTTTCCTCTAGAAATACTCTACTCCACTTCATTAAAGTAGCGTTTTCCCTCAGAAATACTCTACTTTGCTTCAATAGAGTAGTGTACATCCTCATAAATCTTGCAAACGTTGGTTGTAAAGCAGAGAAGTTGCATGTGGAACGCTACTCCACTTAAGAAAAGTAGCATACACCTTAAAAAGTAATAAAAATATATTAATTTGATGAATTGGGATTAGTTGAAGTTGGTTTTGCAACTTCCCCAACTTCCCAATCAAACTACCTCTCAATCCAAACTGCCTACCTTGTCCCATAATTACAAGGGGGATAGATGAGAGGGAGGAGGAGAAACTATGCATTAAGGGTTGTTACGCTGGAGGAATTCCAAAGTTAGTGTAAAAAGTAGGAGCCCAGGATCCAGTTGCACAAGCACTCTGAATGATCAGGTATACTTGTACTGATTATTTGCTTTTGACAATAAAGGTTGAAATGCCCTTCCTGTCCCAATCAAATGTCTAATGGATTTCATGTTTGTTTGGATTAAATGCTTGATTGTATTTGATGTCTAAATTGCATTTCAATTTCATCATTGTTATATCAGTCAAGATACGCTGAGGAAGGTATCTTTGTATTGCAGGTTCGTCAAATGGAAGATCAAGTGGAGGATCGATCGAAGGAGCAAGCGAAAGCTAGGATCGAACTTCGTTAATAAGGTATTCCTTCAAGAACCTTGATCTATTTTTTTTTGTAGAAGACTATGTGATATGATCAATGCATTTACCTGTCACCCCAGAAGTTGGTAGTGTCCCTCTCCTCGGTATAGGGTAGAATTCATGAACAACATGAGGTATACATCAGCGCTTATATCTGCTGTGAGGATTTTCACAAGTTATTCTGCACAATGGTCTCAGAAGTAAAGGCTCATTTTTTTTTACCAAAATCAAACCAAATTGGAAAATGTGTGCTACCAGTGTGGGCGACCTTTCTTGGGGTCTTCTGGCTTCCTGGGATCCTCAGGTATTAAATTTGAGACCCTTTGTGACCAAGGAGGGGATCCTCAGGTATTAAATTTGAGGCCCTTTATGACCAAGGAGGGGATCCTTCTCTCTGGAATACTTGTTGGTTTTGATGCTAAGTTAAATTTCATCAATTTCTATGGGCCCTACGCGGATAGGCGTGCTTTTTGGGAAGCGGTTTGTGCTGAGTTAAACTTGGAAAACCTTATACTCACAAGGGATTTAAACTTCACCTGGTCGGTGGGTGAAGTATGGGGTAGACATGCAAAAGTGGATCCCCTGGTTACTTTTTTTCATAACATTTTCTCCTCCAAGGGCCTAATTGATATTGTTCAAAATCCCTTATCTCCTACCTGGAGAAATGGCCGACAAGGTGAGGATTTTGTTGCTAAAAGACTGGATCGTTTCTTGATTGCGGAAAAGCTATTGGCCAAATTCAACAAATATATATCCTGGTCTTAGGATATTTGCATCAGTGACCATGTTCCTATTTTCTTATTAGGCATGGCCCAAGTTGGCACAGTTTTTGGTGATGCGAAGTCAAGATAAGCTCAGCTGGAAATGCAAATTCCATGTAAGCGCAGTTGGTGATGCGAAGTCTAAGCATGGCGCAGTTTTTCTAATGCATAGAGTCAGTGAAGCAAGTATTTTTGGTAATAGGTACAAGTAAAGTGAGGTCCAACAATGACCTATCTTGGGTAAGTGAATCCATGATCCCAGAGAGTTGGGTAAGGAGCAGTGTGGAATTGGATGAAAGCGACCCGTCTCCTTAGTACAGGGTACTAAGACCGTTAGAAGCAGAATGACGGGCCGAAAATGATAAAAGAAGTGGAGAGGCAGAAAGGGACGTGCCAGTATGCAGTCAGAGCTACGCAGTCAGAACTGCGGCTGTCAAAAGAGGCATTAGAGCCATAAGCGGCACATAAAGGCTTCCGAAGGCAAGTGAAGCAGCTATTGACTACGAAAAGTCGGGTTAGCAGGGTAACAGTGCCAGTTTTGGAGGATTTTTGGGTAGCATGGGTTTTTGGCCCACAATCATTGTAAAGACGTGACCCTCGGGCATGATCTCTAAAAGTGGGAATTTTGTAAGGGAAGGGTTGATTTTTGTTGATCTTTGAGAGGAATTATTGATCATATAGAAGATCTTACATTGATCCAAAGAGAGGTAAAAGGATCTGCATCTATGTGCACAGAGACCTATTGTAGGGAGAGGAGTCTGCAAATGAGTGTGTAGACTGGAACTGTTGAACCCTTCCCATTAATATAAACAACAGTTACCGTGGGCGTAGCTCCCATCCGGGGGGTGAACCATGTAAACAAGTGTGTTATGTGATTGAATGAGTATGACTGTGTATACTTATGTTTCTATTTACATTCATACTGATGCTTATGTATGTTCATGCATTTATATGTATTTTCACGTGTACGGTGGATGAGAATACTATGTTAAGTATGGTGTATATATGACTGAATGCACAAGTATCTCGGAATATGTTGGATGCATAAGTAATAGGAATAAAACTAATTCAATCAAGTCTGTAAAGTGTGTTATTGTTGAGAAGCGCAGTCCCGAGCTGTGCTATTGTATTGGGTAGTATCGTTTAAATTGAAAAGTGCACAATCCCAATGTGCTACGTTGCATATCTGTTGAGAAGCGCAGTCTGGAGTTGCGTTGTCTTATTGTTTAGTGGCCATTTCAAAGTGAGCAGTCCTAGCGCACGTTGTAGCATAAGAAGTAAACATGAAGTAGGTGTGAATTCGCGCAGCTCACCAGCTTATTAACCGCAAATCACCTGATTACAGAAACCTACTTTTGTAATCCCCCATAACTTCGCCTCAGGTGAGAACTCAGTTTGTTCGCAGACTGTTGCCGAAAGGGCCAGTGAAGAAGGGTTTTGTTGGACCACAATTGTGCAGAACCTGGGTCAGTCAATAAAGTTAAAGAACGAGGTTCATAGCCAACAAATGGTTATGTTTCTGCACTTGAACTGGTGATGTGCTCCGAATATTGGAATCCCGAGAGAACAGAAATATAGAACTGGGTGGATAATACAGAAAATAAGTTTTCCAAGAAAGAGAACAAACATCCGTGTTTCTCTGACGTAGAATGGTTGCAGAGATACCTATATTTTGAAATTTATGAAATTTTCTTCGCATTCTTCAGCAACAATCTATATGAGTGGTTACCAAGAGTAGCAGAACGGAAGAATTGCTATCAGGGTGGAGAACCTACGGCATGGACTCTAGAACTTATTAAGAGACTGAAAGCAGTGGATAGCCCAATATCAAGAGCAGTAGACTTCTGGCTAGATAGCATACTAGAAGGCTACCTTACAAAATTCGCTGTGGACACTCTGAAGTCTTACAGTGCAGTAGAGGAAGAATTTTTCAAAGGATTCAGAGATAAGTACCTGAACAATCTGAGTCTATACGTTAAAATGATGTTAGCAGAGAAAGGTGTCTTAAGAATGCAATAAGATTCCTGTAAATTTAAATCTGTAATGTTCAGTAAAATATATACAGTGACACTGAGGAAAACATCTACACATTACGAAGTGGTAAAAGATACAAGTATAGTACCGGAAATAGGTTTAATGAAAATGAACCTCACACCTCTCGAGATACTGAGTTAGGAAGTAATAGAGACTCATATCAGGTTGAGATTGATAGTGAAGCAGAGCCTAGAGTAACTACCTATCAGCCTATTACTCCGCATAAACCTCTAGTTGACGACAAAAATACTACTAACCCATAGAACAACAGTAGTAGTGACACCGCATCAGTAAGTACTGAGAATATTCCAAGCAGTAGTATACCTAACACTTCAAAGAACACTATACCTCCTAGAACAAGAATGACAGATGACATCAAGTTGCCTATATTCAAAGGAAAAGGTCTAGAAGACCCTGAGAAACACTGGTTTCTTTGTGAAGCCATGTGGAATGTTAAACAAGACATGATGATGCTATTAGACAAGCACAACTAGTTACCACATTTAGGGACAGAGCTTCAACATGGTTTATGAATTACTCTGTTGGACATAATAGGACCCCAGTGGATATTAGGACTGCGCTCATAAGAGAATTTAAAAAACCAAAGTCAGAATTGCAGTGTATCACAGAGCTCAAAGAAATTAAACAGAAAGAGAGTGATTCAGTGTGGGAATTTGATCAAAAGTTCAAAGCGCTGTTAAATCAAGTGAGCTTTGACATTGCACCACAACAGCACCGAGAATGTTTCATAGTTGCACTGTTGCCACATATTAGATTACCGTTAATGCAACAAAAGGTTACTTTACAGACAAAGGCCCTAGAGATTGCGATGAAGCTAGATGATTCACCTATAGGACAGACTAGCACGGGTATGGTTTAGATACAGACCCAGTTAGCAAATTTGACATTACAACTGCAAAATTGAAGAAATGAAAAGAAACCCGAGAAGAGGTTTGGTGTACAAAGTGTAAGGGAGAAGGTCACTCCAAGGAACATTGTCCGGTATTTAAATATTACATCACTAACGGAGCTCCAAACCCATTGAATCAGTAGCGAGGACCATGGTGTTAGATTTTCCGATGTAGAGGACATCTCCCAAAAGATTGTTATTTAATTCAGAAATATGTGTGAACACTTAAGAACCTATATTGCACATTTTGTAAGTCAGTTGGCCATGATGATTCCAACTGCAGAGCCTATGAACTTATGATAGAAAGAAAACATGATGTCTACCGAGTACAAGAAGAAACACCGCATAACAATGAAACCACGCAGTATGATCAAGGAACGTATAGAGGACATGGTGGATTAAGAGGAAGAGGAAGAAACAATGGCCAAGGAAGAGGCAGAGGTCAAATAGTATGCTATAACTGCGTTCAACCTGGATATCTATCCAGAGATTGCACAAATGCTTGTACTACATGCAAATATTGTAAGTCTTTGGACCATGTCATTGAGGCATGCCCTGTGCTCAAAGAAAAAATGCAAGAAAGAAGACCAGAAGCACAAAATAAGAACATACAGATGATCGCAGCTGAAAAATGGAATACAGATTGCAACATTCATGCTGTGCTGCGAAGTGGAGCTACGACAGGTGTAGATAGAAGAGCGGAAGCTTTGACCTTTGAGAATCACCAAGATAAACAAAATCCTATTGAAGGGACTTGGATAAGGAAAGCGACTGGGAAAACGCCTGGTTTCGAGCTGAACAATGAAAAAGAAGTATTCATGGAAGCCAGAGAAACATTCAAAGAGCCAGAACCTGTCACTCCATGAATCAAGTTGTGAAGAGAGACTTTTCCTGTAAAGGATATGCCATCTTCGTATGATCAATCACGTACTGCGAAAGACACAATGAGTCCTGTTGTGCAGCTATTACAGAGCTGCATGAAGCTGTTGAAGTATGAAAATGCTTTAGCAGAATTACAGAACCTACTGAGTCATTACGAGTAGCGTAATATAGTGACTGAAACACATAGGGTCATTCATCATATTAATAACCATAAAATAACCGGAAGGGAAATGAGACTGAATACGCCGATCGAAGATTTTGAAATGGACGATATTTTCCTTGAATTAGGCTTAGAAGTAAATGTCTTGACAAAGAAGACATGGGAACAAATGGGAAAGCCGAAGTTAACGTGGTGACCAATACAGTTGAGGCTACCCAATCAGGAAAAGGTTCTACCCTTTGGGAGGTTAGCAGATGTCCTTGTTGACATTGATGGAGTGCAAGGTAGAGCAGACTTCGAAGTGATTGAGATCGTAGATGATAGCCAACCATATCCTACACTATTGGGGATATATTGGGAAATGGATAGCCTCACAATTATAAACTTGAAAAAGAAGCAGCTGATATTTGAAGGAATAGATATCAGGGTCATCGCACCCTTGGATCCTTCACAAGGACAGAGATAGACTGAACCAATAAGAGAAGAATGCAGAGCTCAAGATTTGGATCGTATCTACAAGATGATGGTGAATCAGGAATATTACGTCAACCCAACTGGTGATGGAACACTGAGTTGGCGATGTGACAGTTCTTGCATATCTGACTCAGATGCAAGACTAAAGAATTGGCAGAGCAGAATGCATGAAGTGTCTGCAAGAAGATGCGCGTAGATCATGAAATCACTGCGCTAGATTGGAATAGAGGTAAGTCCAATCCCTACTTATGATGGCTTGACTAATATTCACACATTTTTTCAAGAATATCTTATATCAGTTTCAGATGAACATAAGATAGCAGAATTGGATAACACACTGTGCGCTACACCTACGAGATGGTGGCCTGCGCATAAGCACAATCTGACCACATGGGAGGAATGTAAGCATATAATGGAGATCATATTTTTAGAAGAAACTGATTTTGTACAAGTGAAATATAATGGAAAAATTGATCTTATAGATCACATAAACCTTTGTATGAAACCATGGACACACAAACCGTAAACAGAGTGGGTTCATCTATTTGTACACACATTAGAGCAGATTCTGAAGAATTGGTACACAGAAACAGAACTTCGCAGAGGAATAGTGGAATGGTTTGTCATGATTAAGAACTTTCAAGTGACTTTCAACTTTGAAGATGAATGTCCAAATATAAATGAGGCATTACAGGTCATCAAAAAGAAGGTATTCAACGACACACCAGAACCCATGTATCACCAACGAGAATGGCCAAGACAGCTAGAACATGCCCTGGAATGTTATAACTTCGCTTTAGATGAAGATGAAGATGAAAGTGATGATGACGACCCACACAATTTAAACATACCTAAGTTGGAAGGAAAGCGCGAATTCGAAGGACCTCCATTGGAAATTCCGGATCTAAGTAATCCTGTAAAAACTTGAAAAGTGAACATTGGAACCACTAAAGAACCAAAGTTCGCTTCTATAGGAGATTATTGGGATGAAGAGACAACTGTGTAGATAGCAGATTTACTCCGTGAATATGAAGACTTATTTCCTACGATTTTTTCTGAAATGAAAGGCATTTTGGGCAACTTGGGGGTTATGAAAATACCTCTCAAGCCAGATGCGAAGCCCATTAAGTAGAGACCTTATCGACTAAATCCAAGATACAAAGTATGGGTAAAAGTAGAGATTGATAAGATGCTCGACGCTGGAATCATTGAACCTGTAGAAGAGTCAAAATGGATAAGTGCAATGGTTATCTAGGAAAAGAAAACTAATGGCAAAATTAGGATCTATATAGATCTCGAAAAGCTAAACGATGCATCACTGCATGACCCATTTCCTACTCCATTCACAGATGAGGTGTTAGACAATGTTGGAGGAAATGAAGCATACTCTTTCACTGATGGGTTTTCTAGATACCATCGGATCAGAATTGATACAGCAGACAGGCACAGGACCACTATTTCCACAGAATGGGGCTCATTTCAGTACACAGTAATTCCCTTTGGTCTGAAGAACGCACCTTCCATTTTCTCAAGAGTAGTTGTTGGTGCATTCAAGGATTTCATCCATAAATTTTTAGAAGTATATTTTGATGATTGGACAGTATTTGGGTTATTAAAGAACCATTATGCCAGCCTAAGACTGATGTTAGTGAAGCGTAGACAACATTAGATCTCCCTGAACTTGAAGAAGAGCATCTTCTGTGTTCCTTATGGAATTCTATTGGGACACATTTTTTGTAAGAAAGGGATGATGGTTGATCCAGCTAAAATCTCATATATTGTGAACTTGCCAGCACCTAATTCAGTAAAACAACTACGCACTACATTGGGGCACACAAGCTATTACAGGAAGTTCATCAAAGGATATGCGCATATAACTGCTCCTATGGAAAAATTGTTGAAGAAAGAAGCGAAGTTCATATGGACTGAAGACTGCCAGAAAGGACTGTACACACTGAAAGCAAGGATGGTAAGTGCACATATCCTAGTTTTTCCAGACTGGAGAAAACATTTCCACGTACATGTAGATGCTTCATCCATCTCACTTGGTGTTGTGCTAGCTCATCCAGGTGAGGGAGGCATTGACCATCCTATTGCATTCTCTAGCAGGAATCTTTCCTCGGCAGAAAATAATTACACTACAACATAAAGAGAAGGTTTAGCCATGGTGTACGCACTGTAAAAGTTCAAATAGTATTTGTTAGGTGTGCACTTTTGTATGTTTACTGACCATTCAAAGTTGAAATGCCTGGTCAATAAACTAGTGTTAGGGGGACGAATCTATATATGGTTGTTACTCTTTCAGGAGTATGACTTTGAAATCACTGTTAATCCAGGAAGGATGAACTCATGACCTGACCATCTCTCCAGAATTGAGTCAGGCGAAGAACCTTTCAACCTAGAAGACAGTCTACGAGATGCGCAGTTGTTTTCTATTCAGATAGAATATGACTATTTTAAGAACATTATAGAATTTCTAACCACAAGTCTGGCACCTACAGAATTTACTACGTAGCAGAAGAAAAAACTGGTAGTAAAAGCAGCTGACTTCACCATAATTGCAGGATAATTATACAAGCTAGGACTGGATGAAGTATTGCGTAGATGTGTGCTAGAACATGAGAAACCATTGATACTGGATGAAGCACATTCAGGGGTATCTGGAGGCTATGCAAGAAGAGATACTATGCATACAATATTAAGAGCGGGACTATGGTGGACTACACTCCATAAGGATTCAAAGGAACATTTTCATAGTTGCGATGTTTTCCAGAGGATAGGAAAGCCATCTCGCAGAGATGAGATGTCATTGATGCCATAGTTGACATTGCAAGCCTTTGATAAGTGGACTATTGATTTTGTGGGACCTATTAACCCACCAGGGAAGCGAACTGGTTCAAGTTACATTATTACAGCTACATACTATCTAACCAGATGGGAGGAGGAAAAACCAATAAAGGACTGCAGCATAGTTACTGCCACACAGTTCATTTTTGAAAACATCATCACAAGGTTTGGATGTCCAAAGATCCTAATGAGCGATAAGGGAACACACTTCTTGAATAGAACTATTGAAGCACTGACTGAAGAATTCCATATTTACTATCAGAAGAGCACACGATATCATCCACAAGCTAATGGCATTGTTGAGGCTTTTAACAAAGTGTTGGAAAATGAACTGACCAAGGTATGTAACACAAACAAGGATGATTGGGATCTATGAATACCAGCTGTGTTATGGGCATACAGGACAACTTGCAAGAAGTTGTCATGCCATACACCTTTTAGGTTAACATATGGACAGGAAGCTGTGATGCCAATGGAATACATAGTCCCAAGTTTGAGAATTGTAGTTTTCACAGGCATGGAAGATAATGAGACAATGGAAGAAAGACTACTACACTTGGTTGGCTTAGAAGAAGACCGCTTCATTGCAGGATTTCACCAACAAGTGCAGAAAGACAGAGAAAAAGCATGGCATGATCGCCACATCAAGTACAAATATTTTCAGGTAGGATATCTTGTCCTCCTCTATGACAGTAAATTCATAAACTTTACTGGAAGATTTAAGATGCACTTGATAGGGCCATATGTTGTCAAGCATGTTACTAATGGTGGCACATTTCAACTAACCACCTTGAGGGGAGCAAACCTACCAGGTCTTATTAATGGAAGTAGACTAAAACCCTACAATGATAGTCCTACTTCGCAAGAAATCAGTTGATCAACAACGAAGGAAATTCTAAGTGTCATGTGCAGTTGAAACTAGACACTAAGAATGACAGAATAAAGAGTCTGCACGCAATTTTGGTGAAACGCGAAGTTCTATGAAATATCAAATGCGAACTGCACATTGGAAGAACAAATGCGAAGTGCACGTTGGAAGTTGTGATGCGAAGTACAAAGAAGAATCCCAGCTGCAAATTTAAAAACGACAGAGCATAAATGCGCAATGGAACCTCGCAGATTTTGTCTAAGCCATGAGGGAAGTTCGACGGAACTAGCCGTTAAAATATCGGTCGAAAAAATAGCCGTTATATAGTGTTTTTGCCAAGGACCGCTTGTGCATTTAATGCAAATTTAGCTGTTTCTAATGCATTCAATGAAGGAAAGGACTAATATCCTCAACAGATTTGGCCAATGGTCACAACATTTAATGTCTATCTAGCCATTTGGGGCGTGCCTCAAGGTTAACTGCGCCTATAAATTCTGCTAAGCCAAGACTCGTGGGCTTTACCAAAAGCTTTTTCACAAGAATAGTTTCAGTTTACCAGTGAGTGCCGAGCAAGCTCAAGAGAACACAGCCCAATTTCCAAGTGAATGTCTGAACAATCGACAGTTGAACAGACTGTGATGGATTTTAAACGCTCTGGGCTTGCAGGACTAATGAGAACGCCCAACGAAAGATCTGTTCCAGAAAGAGGTTCGGGGTCAAGAAGCTCATCGCATCACGCAACAAATATGCAGTGAAAGGATAAGCAACCCATTAAGGAACCTGAGAAGCCGAAGGCAGGAGGGATACCGAAGCTTGGACCGCCACTACCACTAGGGGACAGGCCCATCTATCTCATGCATGAGTACATTCCACCAAGAAGGCTTGACGCGCCAGTAGTTACCTTGTACAAGAATGAGCAGTATGACATTCTGTTACCATCGATTTCCATCCATGTGGAAATCCAAGAGGACTTACTTGGAAAGATAGTGGGATGCAAGTTCTCAGACCATGATCTCGTAGAGGGGAAGGACCCTAAAGAGAGGAAATATCCTCAGTTCCAAGCTGACCGATATATGTGTTGATGGGAGGATGATAAATCAGGAAAACCAATCATCATTGCGCAGGACTGGATCAAGCCATTGGTGCCATCTAGACTGCTGAATCTCCTGCGTATAGCCCATTTTGACCAAAGTCCCGAGTGTACTTCATTGGTGCGCACTCTAATGTCGTGCACGCACCAGGGTTTTCTGTGGTTCGACCGGAATATTGATATCAATGTCGACCTAATATACAACATCACTCATCTCAGCAAGCGAGGTGATGATCCCACAGCAGAGTTTGTGGGAAAAACGAAGGATAAAGAGCTCGCAAAACAAATGAAGGAAGAATATAAAATAGTAAATGTAAAACCCCATTTTTCCCTTGATGTTTATTGGCTTCAATGTAAACACTGTGTATATGCAGTATGTGTATTTTCCCTAGTGTGGAGCTCAAGGCCATGGCCCCACTAGTGGATGTTTAAAGTTTATTGCTGAGGCAAGTATTTGGACAGTTTGATTATTGTTGAGATATTGTAACTTCTAAGAATATTATATTGTACTTTATTATTCCGGAGATGTTTCATTCCTCCATGAAGACCTTATTGTATATATGGAGATGTTTATTCCTCTATCGGAATGTGGTAACTTGGGTTATTAGACTTCCCTAGTGGGGTTGGCCTAGATTCAATTGTAACGGGGTGCTTAACCCGGTGGTTAAAGTTGGGGCCGACCTAGTTAGTGTAAAAGTCAAGTCAGAGTTGTGTATAAATAGAGGAGGTGTGTTCCTCATTTAACACACATTCACTTACTTGTGATTAGCACATAGGTGAGAGAGAGATATTCTATGGAGGAGAAGGAGATCATGTTTGTGGATTACATCTTTGTATTTGCTGGTCATCTATATTGAGGAAGCTTTGTTGAGTTTTCTACCCCATGAGGGTTTCCCCGGATAAATCTGTGTCTCTTGTGTTTATGTTGTGCTTGTTGTTCTTTTAGTGATCTTGTATATGATATTGTTGTGAAATGCAACGTAATGTTGATATTTTATGTCTTAGCATATTTAATCTTAACATGGTATCAAAGCTAGCTTGAAGGAAGGCAATGTATGGCACTTAGGACACTTGCTTCTCTTGCGACAATTTGAAGGTTAGGGTTTTTTATAGCAAAAACCAGCCATCGTAGTACTTTCGCTATAAATCCATTTTGGCGAATATTCAAGATAGGAAACCTTTACAAGTCATAGATAATGTCCCCCTGTACCTTATGTCCAAAGGAAAACCTCAGATTCGTTGTACTTTGTGAGTTATGATCAGTACAAGTTAGGGTTTCTGCCTCTTCCAGATCTCATTCATAAAACGGTGACCTGGGAAAAAAGGTCACAACTTGGGCTAGGAAGCTCCAATGAAATTTCGTAAAAGGTGACAGGTAGAGAACGGACTGTAGTTTCTCAGGTAAGGTTTTTAGAGGCCAAAGTTGAGCCAGTGACACGTGGCACGCCATACAAGTTCGCTCTCTTGTTTCATCCCATAAACAAGTCACATTGCTACACTTGACATACCTCTTTATAAAATAATCCAATTGAGTTCGGACCTATGGGGTTGGAAAGATGACAGGTCAGGCTACCATAATCCTAGTTTTCAGACCCTGGAGATCCGAAGTTTCAGATATGCACCAGAAACAATACAACACATCTGAAAGGCTAAAACAGAGGAAATCTAAGATGAGGAGGAAGAAGCTCTCACTTAGGGTTTTCAGTTCTTAGGTCTAGAAGGACCTGATACAATGTTGGAGACACCCGATACAACATTGGAAGCTTTAATAATGGATTTGGAATCCATTCATATTGATCCCCCATCAAAATTTTGTGGGAGGAAGGAGATTGAAGATTAGGGTTTCCAAGTAAGAAGAAATCCTAGCAAAATTGGGAGACTCATAGGGAAGCGATGAAGACGGTTTAAATGGCGTTGATATCCTATCATCCTAGCACCATGAACATACATAAGTTGTTTACAAGTGATCTAGCTTGGATGGTTATGGTTTTACCCTTATAGAGAAGACAACTCGACAGGTATGACTTGAGAAGACACAGGTATGTTTTGAAATATGATTCTTGATTAAGTTCATAATATGTTTGTCTTCATGTTATTGAGGTTAGTACAATTGTGATTGTTTGATAATGAATGCATACGAGTGATAGAAGACATTCATTGATTAGGTTTATGAATCTTATGATTGTACTAATGAACTTGTGGTGTTGTATGAGGATGATGTTGTTTGCTAACAAGATGTAGGTACATCAAGAAAGACAAATCAAGTTCTATGACCATGATGACATGGATACAAAGACTCATCCATAGTCTTTGACCACATAGAAGCTCTACTTATGAGGTATGTATGACTTTTTTCTACTATGCTTAACCTATGAGATATGCAGGTTCTAGCACAAGGTCTCTAAATCATTGAAGAGAACAAAGAAGATATTGTTTGGGTATGTTAAGACATAACCAAGCTTGATAATCTAGGTATGTTTTCCCACATCAAGTTAAAATCCTACTTTGTTAGGATATTAGGTAAGTATACCTATGTATGAAATGATCATGACCATACATACTTAAGATTATTTAGAATCATAATGTTTTGATAGTATTGAGACTATACTAATGAATGTATGATTATGAGGATGACACTAGTATGCATAGTGGTCCAAGATGGATAAGAAGTTCAAAGACATATAGATATCAAGTAGGAGGCAACCATAAAAGATAAGTATTTGAGTTGTTATTTGAATCTCTGAAATAGTAAACGATATTGCTTATAGTAGTTGTACGCATTCCTAGAATATATCATGTTGAGTGTAAACATTCATATAGCATTGAACGGTATACTACTAATATGCATATGATTGGTAAGTTGGACAAACATTCCATTGTTGCTTGTCTAGAATGAAACCTCTTTGCTGACATGCTGAGAGCTGTGCACACTCTCAATAGTATGTTCTGGTAGAGATGGAAGGCATCTAGATAGCCACTATATGCATACATGATATGGAAAAGTGTTGTGCCAAAGTATTGGTCAAGATAGTTGCATAACTATGTGAATCATATCTGTATGCATAATAGATTTTCATGTCAACATGATTTGATGATTATAAAGTATTACTAATCATGTAATTAACTTTGATTTGTAGGAAAGATCATGAAGAATGATGAACAACGAACAAGTGATGGATGTTCAACAATAAGATTTACAAATCAAACATAATATAGAAGGCTCGTGGCTAGAAGATTCTCTTAGAAAGAGAAAGAGGATCATGACGAGATGTTTGTGGCTAGATAAGACCATTCTCTTAATGGTGTAATTGAAGAAGAAGTGTGAATTGAGAAAACTCCCAGAATTCAATTGAAGAAAGCTCTGTACGAGTACCCAGGATCGATAGTCATTTGATGAGCTTAATGATCACCATGGGTGATGCGGATTTCAACCTTTGATACAAGGTTGAAGATGGTGTACATATTCAGATGAAATTCTTCTCTTAGATGGATGCAAGAAGGAACTCACCACAGAGTTCGAATGATCTTGAGGCTCATATCAGTAGACCCATCTGATGGGAGATGGCATGGATAGATATGCAGAAGATCACTCAATGCAGAGTGTGAATGATGTCCAGTTACAGAGGGAGAATTGATAGCTTCTTGACAAGCTTGGGCTTTATCAAAAGTAAAGTTGATCCTAACCTTTACCTTAAGGTTATGGATGATACTATTATTGTATGCGGATGATCTCTTTCTGACAATGAATGAGAAACAGATCATGGAAAGCAAGAAGAAGCTAGCTACAGAATTTGAGATCAAAGATCTCGGATTGATGCATTACTTCCTAGGTCTGGAAGTATGGCAAGGCTCAGAAGGAATATTTCTCAACCAGGGAAAGTATGCTGTGGAAATCTTGAGAAGATTTGATATGTTGGAATGTACAACCATGGCCAATCTCATGGGTTCCGACTTGAAGCTGTTAGCTGATGACTCATCAGAGTTAGTGGATGTAACTTTGTATAGATAGATTATTGGGTCATTCATGTATCTGATGAACACTAGGCCAGATATATGCTTTGCTTTGAACATGTTGAGTCAGTATCTAGTGGAACCTAGACGTGCTCACTTAATAGCTGCAAAGCATGTGATGAGGTACCTGAAGGGTATGATAGACTTTGGTTTATATTATCTTGGAGATCATGATTTCAGATTGTATGGCTACACAGATGCTGATTGGGCTGGAAGTGTATCAGATAGTAAGAGCACATCGGATGGATGTTATTGTCTGGGATCTGCCATGATCTCGTGGTTTAGCAGGAAGCAGTCTAGTGTGGCTCTCAGCATAGCTGAAACATAATATATAGCTGCTTGCTCTACTAGTTGTGAAGCGATATGGCTTCGAAGTTGTTATCAGGATTATTTGACTTGGAGATGGAATCCATTGTGATCCTGTGTGACAATCAGAGTTGTATCGAGATGAAAGAGAATCCAGTGTTCCATGATAAGTCAAAGCACATAGAGATCCAATATTTCTATATACGGGATATGGTGCAGAAAGGAGCTATAAAGCTCGAGTATGTGAGCACTGACGAACAAGTTGTTGATGTATTGACCAAACCTCTGTCTTGAGTAAAGTTTGAGTATTTCCGAGACAAGCTTGGTGTAGTTCAGAAGGACCCTCCTTGAAAGGGGGAGTGATATGGTCGCTGATGATGAGATTGCATGTATCGACTATAAGGTCGATGATGTGGATACTTGTATCGATGATGAGGATACTGTATTGATGATTTGGATACTGTATTGATGAGGATACGGTATCGTTGATGTGGATACTATATTGATGAGGATATTGTATCGTTGATGTGGATGCTTTATTGATGTGGATACTTGTATTGATGATGAGGTTACTTGTTCCGACGATGAGGTCGATGATGAGGATGTTGTTTACGACGATGAGGTCGATGCATGGTCCTTAGACTTTGTCTAAGTGGACGAGGAGGGATTGTATCATCCCCAGACTTCGGTCCCTGAATTGATTCATAGAAATATGTCTCTGAGAAGTGGTCCCTAGTGGACGAGAGGGATTGTATCATCCCCGAAATTCGGTCCCTGAAATGATCCGTAGACATATGTCTCCGAGAAGTGGTCCCTAGTGGACAAGAGGGATTGTATCATCCCCAGACTTTGGTCCCTGAATTGATCCGTAGACTCTTGTCTTTGAGAAAGATGTTGGTGAATGATGTAATGTGCACTCCTGGACTGCTCAGCAGTGGGTGATCATTCACGAAACTTGTAATGATGTAATGTTCGCTCCTGGATTAGCAGGTGATCATTCACAGGTTGTAAATCCTAGATTCGATCTAGGTCACACCCCAGTTGAAATAGTACTGGCTCTGTGGTTGACTGGAATGATGTAATGTGCGCTCCTAGACTGCTCAATGTAGCAGCAAGTGATCATTTGCAGGTCCTGTAATGATGTAATGTTCACTCCTGGACTGCTCAATGCAGCAGTAGGTGATCATTCACAGGTGGTAAAATCCTAGATTTAATCTAGGTCATATCCAGTATGAAAAAGGACTGGCACTGTGGTTGGGATTGCATCATCCCTAGACATGAGAGGTGTCTTAAAGTGATAAGGATTGATCATCCTATAAGTAGATCAGGATTGCATCGTCCCTAAACATGAGGGGTGTCTTAAAGTGATAACGATTGATCATCATGTAACTAGATCGGGATTGCATTGTCCCTAGATATGAGATGTGTCTTAAAGTGAGAAGGATTGATCATCCTGTAATCAGATCGGGACTGCATCGTCCTTGAACATTTGGTTCAAAATGTAGGTGATAGGACTGCATCGTCCGTGAACGTTTGGTTCAAAATGTACGTGATAGGACTGCATTGTCCTTGAACGTTTGGTTCAAAATGTACATGATAGGACTGCATCGTCCCTAAACGGTTGGTTCAAAATGCACATGATAGGATTGTATCATCCTTGGACTTATGTCCTAAAGTGAGCGGGATTGATCATCCTATAATTAGATCATGTGTGTTGCAGGGTATGCTGCTATGATTTTGTTGATCGGTATATCCAGATGATGAGGCTGCTGATCGAGAGATCCAGATGATGATGTTGATCGGTATATCCAGACGATGAGGCTGTTGATTGAGAGATCCGGATGATGATGTTGATCGGTAGATCCAGACGATGAGGCTGTTGATCGAGAGATCCAGATGATGATGCTGATCGGTAGATCCAGACGATGAGGCTGTTGATCGAGAGATCCAGATGATGATGCTGATCGGTAGATCCAGACGATGAGGCTGTTGATCGATAAATCTAGATGATGATGTTGATCAGTAGATCCATATGTTAATGTTGGTGATCGATAGGATCCAGATGATGATGATGTTGATCGAGAGGATCCAGATGGAGATGCTGTTGATTGAGATGATGATGTTGTTGTAGCTGTTCGAGCGCTGCACAAGATGAAGATCTAGTATTGAATATCTTGAAGATGTTTCAGTAACTGTTTTAGTTACTGATGATGTATTAAGAAAGCTTCCAATGATTTATAGATGTATCATGTATCATGTAGTTGATGACTTCTTGCTCCTGCAGATGTTGTTATAATATCCTTCTCGTTAAGGGGGAGTGTTGAGATATTGTAACTTCTAAGAATATTATATTGTACTTTATTATTTCGGAGATGTTTCATTCCTCTGTGAAGACCTTATTGTATATCTGGAGATGTTTATTCCTCCGTCGGAATGTGGTAACTTGGGTTATTAGACTTCCCTAGTGGGGTCGGCCTAGAGTCAGTTGTAATGGGGTGTTTAACCCAGTGGTTAAAGTTGGGCCGACCTAGTTAGTGTAAAAGTCAAGTCGAAGTTGTGTATAAATAGAGGAGGTGTGTTACTCATTTAACACACATTCACTTACTTGTGATTAGCACATAGGTGAGAGAGAGATCTGCTATGGAGGAGAAGGAGATCATGTTTGTGGATTACATCTTTGTATTTGCTGGTCATCTATATTGAGGAATCTTTGTAGGGTTTTCTACCCCATGAGGGTTTCCCAGGATAAATCTATGTCTCTTGTGTTTATGTTGTTCTTTCAATGATCTTTTATATGCTATTGTTGTGAAATGAAATGTAATGCTGATATTTTCTGTCTTAGCATATTGAATCTTAACAATTATTCATGGGTTGTTAAGCCATGAAGAAATGTAAATGATGTAATTATTTATTAATGAATAAAATAACCAAGAAGCTGGCTAAGGAGGAAACTAATGAGAAGGGGCCACATGTATTCACTAGGGAGAGGTGAGGGGGTTATGGGATTGGTTTCCCATGTTGACACATGTCTGAATGTGAACCCATTTGAACTCCCTGCTGACGTTAATGTGGTTGCAGAGGGTGGTTGAGAACCCTATTGCTTAATCCGATGGAGTGTGGAGCATGCCTGTGATTTCGTATGGTAGAGCATGACTTTGGTTGCTTATCCGGAAAGACACTCAACGCCTGAAACTGGCAGAGCCTTTTTGACTGCCGGGGGTGGAAGGAAACAACCACCACATTCATTTGGATAGGTGTTAAATTTTCAGAATTTACTTCAATCTGATCTAGGATCTTAACTGAGAGAACAACATGTACATCATATCTACAGCATATCAATCATGGATACAATAATGCAAGCACACAAGAGACACAAAGATTTACTTGGGGAAAACCATAAAGGTGAAAAACCCCAATAACTTCCTCAGAGATAGATAGAGCAATGATACAACCATGAGAGATAGACATAACCTAGTAGCAGATCCTCCTCCTCCATAAGTGCGCCACTCCTCCTTGAGTGCATGAGTGAGAAGTGAGTGATCAAATAGGGTGCCTCCTGCACTCTATTTATACTTCACTTGACTTGCCTTTTACATAAATCATGTAGGCTCGAACTTAACCACATAACATAATGATGATTGGGCCGACCCCTAATAGGGTGGTCTAATAACCCTTCGACCCACATGGCCGACCCCCAATAGGGTGGTCTAATAACCCTTTGACCCACATGACTTATACAGGGCCGACCCCAACAAGGTGGTCTAATAACCCATCAAGTGTAAGTTACGACATTTACAATATAAATGACGACACTTCCGTATAGAGGAATAATACCATCTCTATAGGAGTACATACAAAATACATATATGAAATACATTCCGAAGTTACATATACATCAACAATAGGGACGATCCATTCATGCACTGGCCATTCATGATCCATCGCCCCACAGAGAGAGAGCTTGCTCATACATTTCTGGAGATGCAGAGTCAACAGAGTAGTATAACCTGAAGATAATTGTGTTTCCCTAGGATATAGAAAATACTAGAAATTTGATAGCCAAGAGAACTGTTTGTGTGAACCCAGTATACCGGGGACAGAGTGCTCCATGACCGAGTGGTGAGAACCCGTGAGGAAACCGCAAGCCTGAACAGTGCAGAGAAACTATGAGAGAGCTTGAGCTTGGATCACAGAGGATAGATTGCGGAATAGAGCCTTGTCTGCAAGCTTGGAACGAGTTAGCTTGTTGAACTGTGAAAGAAGGTTGTTTTTCTTGATAAACCCAATGAAGGCTGTAGTCTCATAGAACTAGCGATTGAACCTTTCTATGCCCATCCTGGAATAGCACTGGAAGGGAAAAGGCCTTGAGGGACTTTGCAGCAGAGAAGAGGGTATTCCTTGTGTTGGATGTGGTAGGTAATGTGGGTTCCAGGTCGAAAGAGTGTTGAGATGCCTGCATCTCTGTGGTTGAGATCACTAGCTTAGCAATGCCTCCCTTGTTGTCGTTGTTTTCCTAATAAACCCACTATCGGTTGGCTTAGCATGATCAAATTGTATGATATGTTTAATAAACCCAATGTTAAGTTGGCTTGGCATGATTGTATTATTTGGTATGCCTAATAAACCAACTACAAGTTGGCTTAGCATGATCAGCTAGTCAAGTATGCTTGATAAACCCAACTGTATGCTCTCTTGGCATGACCCTGCTATTGGTATGCTTGATAAACCCAACTGGAAGTTGGCTTAGCATGACTAGTATGTCCCTGTAATGATTGATAAACCCATTGTAGGTTGGCTTAGCATGGGTAGGTTCCCTAGAATGCTTGATAAACCCAACTACAAATTGGCTTAGCATTGGGATGGAACCTTGACTGTGAGAGAACCTGCTAGCCCTCCTTAGTGGATACACATCCCAGATCAGGGGTGATCTCTCATCCGATAGAGTGCAGGATGGATAGAGATCTAAGGTTGGGTGGAACATTGCTCTCACTTAGCCAGTTGCTTCAGAAAATGAAAGATAAGTATTTTTGTTATGTAAATTGATGGTGTTTCATTGTTATGAAATGGTTTCTTATGTTCAATTGTGCAATTGTGGAATGTATGTTTATGTGGATTTGATTAACAAGGAATCATGTGCAGGCATGAGTAAAGGACTGAGTTCATTGTTATATCAATATCATTGTATTGCATGAGTTTAATGCATTATAAGTGTCAAAACCCAATAATTTCTGAAAAATTTAAATTTTTTTTTTTTTTTAAATAGTAATAAATGTTATTAAATGCAGTCTTTTAACTGTCTGTTTAACTTTACGTGAATGTAAGTGTGTCTGAATGGTATTTGTTATATTTAAATGTTATTATGGTTTTCTCCTTTCCGTTATTGGTGGTTTTACTGTTCTGCAACCTCAAGGAGGAGACTGCCATAGCAGACTGGGCTTACTTAGCTTTCGAGCTAATGCATCGAACAGTCTTTCTCTTTACAGATATACAGGTAAGGTGCGGTCGCGATAATTAATTCCTTAAAGTATTATAATCCAAAAAGTTGTTCCAAAATCACCCAATAAAAAGTCTAAATATGCCAACTTGGTTTGCAGGTGTTTGAAGGTAGCATTCTGCCTACGAAATTCTCTGTTCTTACTGTTATTGAACTTGAAACTACTAGAAAACGACGACTGTATTTTCTGAAGTGTCCATGAATTAAACAAATCTGTGGAATAATTGTTATTGGTGATGTTACTGTAATGCAGATACGCCTCATAATTAGCACAGTGAAAGATAACTTACTTATTTTAGCATTAGCTAAACTTTCTATCATTTACAAGTCTCCTCCTAATATCTCAGGAGTTGTATGAGTTGGACAAATTATTCTTATGTCAATGATTCATAACTTAAAAGCTTATCTTGAGTAGACTCGTTTAAATGTTATAAGAAAATTCTGAAACAGTTGAATGTTTGTCACTGTATCGTAATGATAAATGAGTTAATCTAGTGTGAATCTGATCCAAAGTTAAATTTTATGTATCTGGAATTCTTCAAGTGAATGTCACCTAGTAAAAGAACTACTTATTAACATCTCCCTTTATTAATCATAAACTGAAGGTGAAGACCTATGTCTTGCACAGGTGGTCATGGTGATTGAAAAAGTCGTAAAAGAATTTTATCAATAAAAAGGGCGCTTGCATTGCACCCTTGCCTTTATTAATTCTTCTTTTTTTTAATAGCCATTATATATCTTCTTTAAGTCTTGTAATACTCCAAGACTTGATTTAAATGATGTTTTGAATTTTTGCAATGGATTGACCATTCAAGTTGGGATCGGTATTTAGACAAGAATTTTAAAAACATTAATGAATTGCTTTGCTTGTTAATAGTATGGTAGTTTAGACTATGATAAAACCACCATTAAAATCACCATGAATTGTTTTTTTTTTTGTTACCCTTACTATGATGTTTAGTTGGCTACAAAGGATGATATTTCAATGAAATCACTGGATACTAATGTCAATGCATGATTTATTGGATTATAGGGTAAGTGATATTATTCGCTATACAACGTTTGATGGCATTGATTGAATCATGGATTATGTATCAACCAAATGGTATCACGGTCCTAGGAAATATCCATGTTATTAATTAAATTGGCAAACAATGATGTAGTCATCGTCGTAAAAACTATGAAAGAATTACCCACTGCATGAGAATTATTAAGAGGGATACGTGGCTAACTCACATCCAAGTGTTCGTGACATAAAAGGTTGACTAACCCTAATCTTATCATTCCTTCCCTCGCCTTCGGGCTCGGCCGCTCTGTCAATTCTTCTGTCCAAAATTTCACCGAAACCATGGTGGTAACAGCTCCTACGCTGTTACACTTCTTCGTACTCGTTCAGTAGTAGGACTTTGGAAATTTTGTGTTGTGCTATAGCAGTTTACGTTTGTGAAAGATCTAGGGTTTCTCCCCTTTTTGGTATCAGTTCGGACCTTGTCTCGGCGTACTCAGAAACATCAGTTTAGTTCTGTCCGAAGCTTCCACTGCATTTTGTACATGCTTTCACTCAGCTTAACCATGTTGGTGAAGAGAGAAGGGTTTCCTCTTCTGCTGCTCGTGGCTAACAACCTACCTACTGTGCATGCCTCCATTCAAATCTCTGGTAAGCTACAGGTTTCGTCTTTGTTTTCGAAATACAACACTTGGTTTAGAAATCAACATTTATATATATATAAATGATAACTGATGATGTTTTCTTACGTTGCAGGCCCTGACTCGATTCGCGGTGTGGGTGACCCCGAGCTTCGGCAGTTGGTTGCTTAACCGGGTAAGCCTGGTTTCACCATGGCTGTTCTCCTTGCTGGTTGTAGAATGGTTAGGTTTTGGTCTTAAATGATTCATCCTCGTGGTAGAAAGGGTTTGTAGAAGAATTATTATTCAAAAGAAACAAGCTGTGGCCTGTTCTGAAGTTGAAGTGACGGCCCTGGGGTTTTGTTTCGTTATTGTACTTTGAAAGGATTAGAGTTAACCCCACGTTTTTGGAAGTTAACTTAATATAAAAGGTTGCCTGTACAATGGTTGTTGTATGTCTACGTTTTTCCTTAAATTTAATGCTATGTTCAGTAATAGGAAAGTTTATATTTTCTACAACACTTTAAGAATAAAAAGGAGACGAGGCCATAGGTGAAGGCGCTGTCTAAAATCTCTGTGTTCATTTTTTGTATGTGGGGTTATCATGATAAGGTTCAAGCTGAACCTTGAGCTTATCAAGAAGCTAGAATTATCGTATTGTTTGTATCTGTGTGTTGAAAAATTAAGAGCTGGGTTGTTCTACTGCTGTTAACCCTTATAGATAAAATACTGGGGTTTACGTACTTAGGTTTTGTTTGTTGTTATTCACTTAAGTTAGCTAGGGTTTTCGTTTCGTTTTAACAAAGTAACTTTGTTATAGATCCTCCTATAAATTTCTGATCTGGATGTGGCGTATAAATTAATCTCTATATAAAAGGAAAATCGTTTAAAAACGGTCCTAGGCGGTGACCGCAGATGAATCGTTGTTTTAAATCTCACAGTTTAAATATCTGTAAGGTCTGAAATGTTAGGTTTGATCCGGAACACCGACAGTGGTTTTTGTTTCTATGTTTATTCTAAAGTTATGAGTTTGCTTCGGTTGGTAATGAGAAACAAGTGAATAATATTAATAACTTCTGTGTGTTGCAATTCTTTTAGGGTTTTTCGGCATATTCGTCTTGTGGATAAAGAATGGGTAAATCCTTAACTAGGGTTTATGTTTAGTTTAAAATGTTAGAATTAAGACTGGTCGAAATCCGACTAAAGTTCATAACCTGCCATATATAATATAGCTGTAGCTACACAAGTCCTGCAACGAGGTTAAACATACTATCGATATTGTAATATAATTAATTGCATATTCATACTGTTTCCTTTGACTGTTTAAACACAATGTACTCTCAAGAATACTTACTGTAAACATGAACCCTAATTATCTATTTTAACTATTGCAATTTAACTAGGTTTGAGTATTTCAATAATACTATTTCTTGTGATATTACTATGGTATAACATGCATGGATATACCTTTTTAGTACTGCAGTAATGCTAAGAAAGAATGCTGAAATACAGTAACCCTTAATAATATACTACTGATGTTCAAAGATTACTACCTTTTACTAAATTAATTACTCCTAAAACATAATAAAAATAAACATAACATACATTCATTTATACTAAATAAATAAACAGGAGTAGGTGGCAGAACCTGTTTCAAACTGTGGACAACAACAGCAATGGGAGGCTGTTCCTCCCTACCAACTCCTGGAGAGTGCCCAGATAGCACTTCTCAGGCCCCGAGCTTGCTCTGGTCTTCCTGGATGGAACTAGGTGCAGCAAAACAATTCACTCAGCCAAAACAGCTAAACTGGAACCAAGTTACTGCAGCATCCCACTCAAACAAATTTCCTTACTGTATTTTCCCTCTTCCTCAATGGGACTCCTGAATAGCATTCACTTGAATGTATTCTCCCTTCAGAACAATGTTGAACCCTCAGCTCAGTTCATTGAGTACTATTTAAAAGATTGCCTAGGTCTTTGTTGGGTTAACTGTCATTAATGAGCCACCTGCTCAGATTCCACTTTCTTGGGGAATCATGACCCCAAAATATAGGGAAGTTGCCACCTGCAACTTAGGAAGTGTTTGAGGATGCTTCCACTTGTCTTTTTCCTTTCCACCTAGTTCCCTCCACCAGTTAGACCAGTAACCTCTTTTAACAGCTCTCCCATGCTGTTGTCTCCATAATTTATTTATTAATAATAAAATATTCAGAATTACATTCCATTTCTGGTGACTCTGCTGAGTCATCAATTCCTAATTGGCATTAAATTTAACATAATGTCTCAGGAATATAATAAAATAAATACATTATTTTTGCAAAATTGGGGTATGTGACATACACGCCCCCTTAAAATGTAACATCGTCCTCGATGTTACTTATTCCTCATCCTCAACCACCTGCTGGAATAGATTTGGGTATGCTTCCCGCATCTTACTTTCCAGTTCCCAGGTAGCTTCTTCAGGACTAAGGTGCTTCCATTGCACCTTCAGCTGTCCAATTGTGCGGTTCCGCAGAGTAATTTCCCTCCTCCCGAGGATACAATCCGGTTCCACCAGAACTTCCCCTTCTGGTTCTACCTGTACAATGTTCCAATCAATAACATGAGCAGTATCATGAACATACTTTTTCAGAACAAAAATATGAAAAACATTGTGTACCTTTAAATTAGGTGGTAATGCTAGTTGATAAGCAACTTGACCAATCCTAGATAAAATTTCAAACGGACCACAGTAACGTGGCGCTAATTTTGCACAACTCCCCAGTCTTAGGGAGCTCTTCTTTGGTCTTACCTTGATGAACAAATGTTCACCTACCTGGAACTCTCTAGGAGTTCTTTTTAAATCTGCTTGACAGGCACCGCATCAACAATGAATAGATGCACACTTACTACAACCAGCTGTGCGATGTGATACGACGCAGTCCGCGTATCTCAAAGGACGTGACAACCATGTATCTCCAGAAGTTGTTATTTAGGGTTGACTTGCACTCTATCTACATTCATCCTAGGGATGAGAAGCAAAACCCACAATGGTTCCCAATGGATTACCAACTGTATGCGTAGAGGATTGAGCTCGCCCTGGAAGACTGGCTAGCAAAGTGGAAGATCGATGCACCTGTGGAAATCCATACTACATCAGAGGAAATAAAGGAAAAAATCCACTTGATGAAGATGAGACAACCAAAGAAGAGACATAAGCAGGGGAAAAGAGAAAGGACCCTTAAGGGTCGGCAAAAGAAAAAGGTCCCAGAAAGAACCACAAAGCAAGCAAGAATCCACCAGAGGCGAAGTTACACGATGATGATTATGACTGCATTACACTGCGCGTCACCGAGCAATTAGAGTAGATGCTCACGCTGAAAGATAGAAAAAGCGAATAGGCTCACACGCAAATAAATGAGAATCTTACACAGCTCAAGAGCATGGTTGCAAGGATAGAACAAGTCCAGAAGGACTTGGTGCATGATTGTAATTCAAAGGGAAAGTTAGGTGAATCAAGTCAAAAAAAGAGAAGGCCACCGGTCTTGACAACGAAACCTCACTTGCTCCGAATGGAGCCGCTGAGAATCATATTCCCAAGCGATGAGCTAGCCAAAGGTGTGAAGAAGCTAGAGCACCTGGATATCAATATTGGAATGCTACCTATTGAGGGGTTGCACAATCTGCATTTGCAGGTTGTAGAATAAATCAGGGATAGAGACATAGTCTCTTACAACCAAAACCTACGTCTTGAGGAGAGTTACAAAGAAATGTCAGATGCAAGTGCGCAGAAAACAAGAGAACTAGCTAAAGCGCGGGATAAGCAAAGAAGGAGGGAAGAGACAGTTGCTATGGTGTGCGCACAAATGCCAAAATGTGAAGTGCATCCTGAGTTAGAAGATACAATAGTTCAGATTGGAAAGGTGGTCAGTGACCTTAAAGCAGAGATGGAGGACATGGATATCGCCCACAAGGAAGAGGTTTCTAACCTTGCAACTCAGAAGCAACCTATTACTCCACTGAACATTGTAGAAGCAAGAGCTGCCACACTAAGGGATTCAACCGAGAGTATCTCCAGTGAAATAGAAAGATGCCAAGACTTATTGGAAGAAACCACTAAGGTATGGGCTACGCTACAAGAGGATCTAGCCCTACAAAAAATTCAGGATGACTTGCATCAACGACAGACAGAGTTGGACTCTATAGTGTATCTCAATGGCAGATAAGTGGCACAGAGCTTTGACAAACAACAACTCTAATTATGGACTAATGCTCAAAAAATCCCCAAGATGGATGTTTTCCCCAGCGGAGTCACCATTTCTGTGTTGGAGAAAACTCACTATGGCTTGGGGTAGACCACAACAAACAGATGACTACTAGAAATCAACTCAATTCTCAGAACTATGCTATATAAATGACAATGCTAAGATAAGGAAGAAGATAACCAACCTCGATCCAAACATTTGATGTAGATCCCCGTTGGAGCTTTTCAATCCGTGCACTTGAATTTGCAAATTAGTCTTGACAGCCAATATACAACAAGTAAATATAACATATAAATGGCATTAACATCATCAATAGAAATGGCCCATGATATAACAAGTAAATGCAACCCAATGTAAGATAAACAAAATTTACAGCATTAATGGACGAGAATATGAGTATTTCTATTAATAAACAAGAAGAAGTACAAAGTGATACGACCTTTTGTAGGCAACCAATCTGAACCAAGATCTGGATCAATCCAATTGTGCCTCCACCACTTCAATCCTCCATGAATGGCAAACTCAAACTATATAGGAGTTTGGAAGGTGAACATAAAGGGTTCACAACTACAAGGATCAATGAGTGTAGACTCAAGATAGGGCAAAAATCCACTAGAGTTCTCTTGCTCTTCTTTCTCCTCCGGTCCATAAGACATATGTGCTCAATATATAGTCCTCTCAAAGGTAAGTGAAAGGACACATCGAGACATTTCTTGGGCAGATGAAGAGCCAAAGGTCACCCAATGACCACTTTTTGGGAGTAAAAAGTAATAAACTAGTGATTTTTACCATTTTACTTGATACCCACGAGCTATAGTGATGCAACTCGCGGGTACGCTTGTTATAGTGATGCAACAAGCGGGTCAGAGGAAAAAATGAGGAACTAGGATGTTTGAAGGATATAAAGTGGATCTTAGTCAGTGAAATGGATCCTACAGGACAAAGAATGTTGATGCTCACAGGGTGGAAGATTATGTTGTAACAGATGCCCCCTAATGTGTGAGGTCAGAGACTGATGCTACGATGGCCGAAATACATTATAAAACTCAGAAGTGGAGTGATGGAGACACAAGTGGAAAGAGCATCTCACTCATCATAATACAATAGTATCCCTGAATACATGTCAGTAGTACAACAATCTGATATAATGGCCATGAATAGGCAGTACATAGTGAATACATGTCATAAGTGATCATAGCTATGATCCCTCTACAGTAAGATATGGTCTCTTGCTGAAGAAGAAACAACTGGTGCAAACTGGAGGTACAAACTGTTGATTATATGAGAGGTAATATCTAAGATGTAAAGTCAAAGTCATAAGTAGCATACTGAATGCCACTATCGCCTGGGGTCTTCTACACAAGTCTTCGATGGTGCAAGTCCCATCAAGTGAATAAAGGAATTAGGGTCGAACCTGATGTGACATCATCTGATTACCGGTTAATGATGTATACCCTTAATAGACGCGAGATAACCCACCAATAATG
Source organism: Larix kaempferi (assembly GCA_027924585.1). NCBI lineage: Eukaryota > Viridiplantae > Streptophyta > Pinopsida > Pinales > Pinaceae > Larix > Larix kaempferi. The sequence goes on from BSBM01000136.1 coordinate 16,813,914, forward strand.
AAAATGGGCATCAAAGCACAGAGCACAATCATCGGAGTGTGAATAAATGAGTTGAAGTCGAACACTAGGATGAATCCATCGATTAGGGGACATTGATGTATTCCCAAAACTGTCGATGGCGAGAGAACCTACCACTAATGACTGCAAGCCTCAAGTCCCGGAATAAATGGGTTGAATTTGACGGAACGAGACTCGCTGGAAGGAGGGCATTAAGGCATCCCCCATCAACCAACACGAGGTACCAGCTACGCTGAAAGATTTGGAATAATTCAAGTGGAACAGACTGACTCAATAAGGATGTTAAATTTTGAGCATTAATTCACAATACTCTAGGATCTTACTGAGAGAATAACATGTTCAGTATATCAATGCATATCAATCATAACAAGCATATCAATCATCACAAGAATCAAAAGCATGAGAGACAAGAGACACAGAGTTTCCGTGGGGAAAAACCTAAGGTGAAAAATCCCACAACTTCCTCAGAGATAGAGAGAGCAATGTCTCAACCAAAGTACAACCAAAATACACAGAGATAGTCTCCTAGTAGCAGATGATCCTCCTCCTCACTAGTGCGCCACTTTCTGAGTGAGAGAAGTGTGAGTTTCCGAATGATGCAAATAGAGATCTCCCGATCTTTATTTATACTTAACCTATTTTCCCAATATCCTTATGGGGCCGACTTTTCTAGCTAGGTACATTAATTACATATTACCTAAAATAGGGACGACCCCACACATGGTGGTCTAATAACCCATCGGCAAGTTAACATACTTGCGACACTTGTCAATACACAAGACGACACTTCCTTATAGAGGAATAACACATCTCTTATAAGGGTACAATAAATATATATGAAATGAATTCCGAAGTTACATATACATCAACACTCCCTCTTAACTAGGAAGGTATTTCTCGACACAGATCTGCTAGCACAAGTCTTCTTCTCTGGATCATCGTCATCGATGCATCATCCTCGAATCATCATCATCATCACTGCTGCTGCTATCTCAAACAATCTTTGCATCTACTCGTCATAGGAAGTTCTACAGAGCCAGTCCTTTTTCATACTGGATGTAATCCCACCACCTGCAGGTCTTCATCATCACTGGCCATACTGTGGAATCCTCAGGACTTATTACGTGCATCACAAAACCTTGCAAGAGCATCCCAGGATGTTATGAGCACACGACTCTACCTGTAGGATCTCCTAGGGCCATATTATATGTGACCTCACCACAAAACCTTGCAAGATCATCCCAGGATATTACGAGCACACAGCTCTACCTATAGGATCTCCCAGGGATAGATTACATGTGGTCATGGAAAAAACTTTCAAGAGCATCCCAGGACTTATTACGAGCACACAACTCAACCTATTGGATCTCCCAGGGCCGAATTATATGCGATAGGACAAAACCTCGAAAGAGCATCTGCCAGATATCCCAGGGCCAAATTATATGCCATAGGCAAAACCTTGCAAGACTATCTGCAGATCTCCCAGGGCCAAATTATATGTCCTCCCAGAGCAAAACCTCGAAAGAGCATTTTCCAGATTTCCCAGGGCCAGATTATCTGCCATAGGCAAAACCTCGAAGGACTATCTGCAAATCTCCGAGGGAGAAATTATATGCTAATCTGCACAATCTGATCCACGGCCATAGAGTATCAACGTGATACTCACCATAAATCATCCTGATGTATACATGATCATCCTGATCACCATCACTGCAACATCCTGCTACATGTCATCTGGAGCAACATCCTGAAGCTTGTCATCTATGATCATCCTGATCATACAATGCATCCACCTGATGCATACCAAGTATCTACCTGATACATATCATCATACATGATCCACCTGATCATACAATGTATCTACCTAATACATACATACATACACAATGCATCTAACTGATATATCAACATACATGATCTACCTGATCATACACAGTATCCACCTGATACATATATAGATACATGGTCCAAGCATCCAACATGATGCATATACAAAATGCATATAAATGATCCAACTGATCATATCCAGCATCAACCGGATGCGTACATACATATACATATATATGATCCAACTCATCATATCCAGCATCAACCTGATGCATACATACATATACATATAAATGATCCAACTGATCATATCCAGCACCAACCTGATGTATATACAGAGCAGTAACTGGAGCATCATCCTGATGCTCATCATCCAGCGCTTACATCCACAGCCATGTGAAGGATCCTCCTTCCAACATGCTTGGAATGGCTTTAGCAAATGTCTCCATCACTTCTTCCTCGAAGTGTCATCGATCGGAATAACACCGAGCCTCTCTCTGAAGTACTCGAACTTCACTCTGGCTAGTGGCTTCGTCATCACATCTGCAATTTGCTTGTCCATCGCAACATACAGGAGCTTCACTGCTCCTCTCTGCACCATATCCCTGATATAGTGATATCTGATCTCTATGTGTTTCGACCTGTCGTGAAACACTAGGTTCTCAGACATCTTCACACAACTCTGGTTATCACAGAAGATACCAGTAGCATCCAACGGGAGATCAAATAACTTAGACAGTAGCTTCTGAAGCCATACTACCTCACAACTAGCCGAACAAGCTGCAACATACTCTGCCTCGGCTGTACTCAGTGCTACGCAGGATTGCTTCCTGCTAAACCAAGAGATCACACCTGATCCCATGCTGAAACAACACCCAGATGTGCTCTTCCTATCTGCAGCACTTCCTGCCCAATCTGAATCAACATAACCTTGCAGGTTAAACTTTTGATTCACTTCATACCTAAGCCCATAATCAACTGTACCCTTCAGGTACCTCAAGATATGCTTTACAGCAACCAGGTGAACACTCCTCGGATCCGTCAGGAACTAGCTCAATGTGTTCACCGCAAAGAAAATATCTGGTCTCGTGTTCGTCAGGTACATCAAGGACCCAATCATCTGACGATACATAGAGACATCAACCGACTCAGATGAAGCATCACATAGAAGCTTCAGATTCGATGCCATAGGTGTGGCCATGGCCTTGCAATCCATCATCCCGAGCCTCTTCAGGATATCTACAGTATACTTCCCTTGTCCAAGGAAGATCCCATCTGTACTCTGCCACACCTCCATACCTAGGAAATAGTGCATCATCCCCAGGTCCTTCATATCAAACTCAGCAGCAAGCTTCCTCTTTGTATCTGCAATCAATATGTCATCTCCTGTTACAAATAAGTCATCCACATACAGGAGCAGAATCACGGGATTCCCTTCCTCAACCTTGTAGTAAAGGTTGGAATCCGCTTTGCTCTTGGTAAAGCCCAAACTAGATAGGAAACTGTCCATCCTACCATACCAAGTTCTGGGAGCTTGCTTCAAGGCATACAAGGCTTTCTTAAATCTGCACACATATGACTCCCTGTCATATGTTTCAAAACCGAGTGGCTGCTCCACATACACTTCCTCTTCAACTACACCATTCAAGAAGGCAGTCTTGACATCCATATGGTGTATCTTCCACTTCATCGCTGCAGCCAGGGAAAGTACTGTTTTGATGGAAGTGTACCTGGCTACAGGAGCAAAAGTTTCTTCATAGTCTATTCCCTCTTTCTGAGAAAATCCACGAGCTATGAATCTTGCCTTGTATTTTTCTATGCTGCCATCTACAGCATGCTTGATTTTGTAGATCCATTTGGAAGTCACAACAGACTTCCCTTTAGGTCTTGGGACAACATCCCAAACATCATTTTTCATTATTGATTCGTATTCCTCGACCATGGAATCCTTCCATTCTTTCTTTTCCGCTGCTTCTTCATAACTGGAAGTTTCTTTGTTCATGATATCACAGAGTAAAGCAACATAGCTGGTATGAGATCTAGTTCTCTTCTTTGCTTTGTGTTCTTCTTCTGGAATGTCAAATCTCTCTGCATCTTGAATGAGCTCTCTAGCCCATGCAGGTTTCCTCTTGTGAGAGTTGTCGTCACATGGTGGATCTACAGGTTGTTGAGGATCTTCAATTTCACGATCAACATCTGGAATTGCTTCAGTCATGGTAGTGTCTTGAAATCTAGTTTCCTTAGGTTCTTCATAATCTTCAACATGTGTCTTTCTTGATTTGATAAATGCTGAGTTTTCATCAAATGTCACATCCCTGCTGACATCAATATTCTTGAACCCTAAAAAGTATATTCTGTAAGCCTTTGAGCTTTCACTGTAAGCCACAAAGATACCTTTCTTTCCTGAAGGATCTAGTTTGGTCCTCTTTTCCTTTGGGACATGAGTGTATACTAGACAACCAAATATTCTGAGGTGGCTGACTTCAGGTTTCTTACCAGAGAAGACCTCTTCTGGTGTCTTGTTTTCCAATATCTTGTGGGGTGTCCTGTTCTCTGCATATACAGTTGTTCTAGCTGCTTCTTCCCATAGGTGCATAGGTAGATCTTGGTCATGCAACATTTCCCTTGCTTCTTCCATGATTGTTCTGTTCTTCCTTTCTGCAACTCCATTTTGTTGTGGATTGTAAGGAGCAGTCAAATCCCTCTTAATCCCTGAATCAGTGCAAAGCTTCTTGAAGTCACCCGAGGTGAATTATCCACCATTGTCGGATCTGAATGTTTTGATCTTCTTATCAGTTTGATTCTCCATCAAGGTTTTGAATTCCTTGAACTTATCAAACACCTGATCTTTGTTCTTCAAGAAGTAGACCCAAGTCTTCCTGGAGAAGTCATCAATGAAAGAGACATAGTAAACATACCCACTCAGAGAACTGGATGGCATAGGACCACATACATCTGAGTGGATGATTTCCAAAATACCTTTTGCCTTGCTTTCACTGCTTGGGAAAGCTTTCTTAATGTTCTTACCTTTTGCACATCCTTTGCAAACACCTTCATGCTTGGTCTTAATTTCAGGAAGACCTTCTATAGCCTTACTTGCAATTGGTAATGCTCTGTAGTGCATATGTGCAAGTCTTCTATGCCAAAGTTCACTTGGATCCATGGAATCATGTACCATGGCATGTTTAGGTTGGCCCTTCAATTTATACAATCCTCCCTCTTGCTCTCCAATAACCACTGCATCATCAATAGTTTTACCTTTTGGCCACATCAAAACTTGGCCATCTACAAATGCAACCCTCATGCCTTTTGCATCCAATGCAGAGATGGAGAGAATGTTCTTCTTGAGTCCAGGTACATAACGAACTTCTTTCATCTTCAAAGACTTTCCAGAATCTAGATTGTAGGAGGCTTCACCACTTCCTTTGATGGGGTATTGATAGTCATCCCCAAGTTTCACTTTATGGGGTGATTCATGTTAAGATATATTTACAAAAGATTCTTTAAACCCAATCATGTGTTTGGAAGCCCCACTGTAAATTAACCAATCATTACAGCCATGAGAGATAGTAACTGTGAGAGCAGAGATTAGAACATACTCTTCTTCACTTGATGAGTCATCATCACTTTCTTCCCTAGCCTTCTTCTTTGGAGGTTCATCATCTTCAGCAGCATGAGCATGGAACTTTCTTTTGTTGCCCTTCTTCTTCTTGCTGGAGTTGATGTTATCCCTTTTGTTCCTGGGACATTCTGAAGCAAAGTGACCCTTCTCATTGCATGTGAAACATCTTATATCCTTCTTATTCTTTTGTTGGTTGTGATAGGAACTCTTGTGGTGAGAGTGATCCTTCTTGGGCTTGCTTCTTTTGGTGTGGGCTGCGAGAGCTTGATCTTCACCTCCCATCTTTTCTTCACGAGCTACAAGCCTAGCTTCTTCTTGAGAGCATTCCTCCCACAGTTTACTGAAAGAGATCAATTTCTTTCTTGCACAGATTCCTTGAATAAAGGAGTCCCATGACCTAGGAAGGCCATTCAGAGTGGTCATAACAACTTCACCATTATCCACTACTTCATCCACAGCTTCAAGTTGTTCCTTGATCTGAGAGACCTTGGAGAAGTAAGATTGAGTGGTTTCTCCATTCAACATCTTGACCCCTTTCAATTGATTCCACAGAGTCATCTTCCAATTTATGTTCTTCCCTTCAAATAACTTGGTCAGAGAGTCAAACATCTCCTTGGGTGTCTTTAGAGAAGACACATGAGGTATGAGATGGTTTTTGATAGAATAGGCAATGATTCTCTTTGCCTTGACCAAGTTCTTCTTATGCAATACCTTAGCTTCTTCATCCTCTGGGATAGGGATGTCTTCTTTTATATATGAGTCCAACTCATTCTCTTCCAGGATTAACCCAATCCTATACTTCCAGGCTCGGAAGTTATCAGTCCCTTCAAGCTTATCCTCAAGCTTGGTGTGGTGAGACATCTTTAAAGATTACTTCAAATGAAAATTGAAAATATTTAGGTCTTACCACTTATTTTGCTGAAAACTGGATCTGGTCCCGGATTATGGTTTGTCGAAAAAAACCTAAAAATTCAAAATGTGAATTTAAACTTTCTGAAAGGATAGAAAGATGCGCCTTGATGAGGTGATCAGCCTGGTGTATTCAGAATTTCATATCTGCAAAGCTTTACCCTTCAGAAATGCCTTTTTGTCTTCCCGGGTTCACTAAGGAGAACCTTGAATTAGGGTTTGAGTTTCCCAGAGATCTACCCAGCCAAAAATATCGATCCAAATCTCTAAACTTCGATTTTTGCAAGGAGCTTCCAGATATGTCTTTCGATTCCAGAAATACCTATTTTTGGGGAAACCCTAATTTTTAGGGCCAAATCTGAAAATGCTCAGAATTGAATTCTGATTGGACAGATAGATTCTCCTTGATGAGTAGAGTCAATCTACTATATTGGTTTTCCAAAATTTGTGGAGAGAAACCCAATAAACAAGAAACCCTAGTTTTCGTCACTGCACAATGTCTTCTTCTCAGGTTAGCTCTGATACCATGTTAAATTTTGAGCATTAATTCACAATACTCTAGGATCTTACTGAGAGAATAACATGTTCAGTATATTAATGCATATCAATCATAACAAGCATGTCAATCATCACAAGAATCAAAAGCATGAGAGACAAGAGACATAGAGTTTCCGTGGGGAAAACCCTAAGGTGAAAAACCCCACAACTTCCTTAGAGATAGAGAGAGCAATGGATCAACCAAAGTACAACCAAAATACACAGAGATAGTCTCCTAGTAGCAGATGATCCTCCTCCTCACTAGTGCGCCACTTTCTGAGTGAGAGAAGTGTGAGTTTCCGAATGATGCAAATAGAGATCTCCCGATCTCTATTTATACTTAACCTGTTTGCCCAATATCCTTATGGGGCCAGCTTGTCTAGCTAGGTACATTAATTACATATTACATAAAATAGGGCCGACCCCACACATGGTGGTCTAATAACCCATCGGCAAGTTAACATACTTGCGACACTTGTCAATACACATGATGACACTTCCTTATAGAGGAATAACACATCTCTTATAAGGGTAAAATAAATATATATGAAATACATAGATGAAATACATTCCGAAGTTACATATACATCAACAAAGGATGGCCGAAATGCAATAGTCAAGAGATCTGAGGAGTGGCTGACACTAGTTTCAGGACTTCCTTTGAACAAGAGCATGAGCAAATGGATAGACTCAGGCAGCATAGACTTGACATAAACTGTGCAATGTAGTAGGCATTACAAAGGGCTCCATAATGACTAGAATCTTAACCAAACGGTGGAGAAAACTGAGAAACAAGTACAGCTTCTAAGGTCCAACTATAGTACTGACTCATAATGTACGGAGTGGAATGAATGCTCTGTTCAAAGGTGACACAACAGATGCGAACAAGAAGTAGTAACCATAATCCCGTCCGGCTTTATGGAATATTTGATTTTTTTGGTCTTTTTCATATTTGGGAAAAGCTTGAAAAAGAATAAAATTGCTTATAGTACAACAAGTGCGGGAACAAGTGTCAAATAGCGAGAAGACTAGTTCCAAGCAGTGGAACATACCTATCATCAATGCAAGGAAGTGCATGCAGGATGTGGACACTCGGGGGGGTGTTCCCTCAGGGTCAAAAGGTCATCAAATTGTGAAGGGAAAATATAATCTCTGCAGGGCTCGACAGGGAAAAGTGCTCAGGCTCCAGGCTAACAACTGAGTAAGAGGGAGCCAGCACAAGGCTCAAGCGGCAAGCAGGATGATGCAATGCAATAACAACATGATATAACTGAGAAGAGTCCTTAAGGGAGATGGCCAACATAAGACAAAAGTAGAGTATGAGTCTTTATCGCAATGTCATGGCGTAACTACAAAGGACTCCCAATCCTAAGGACAAATAACGGCATGGGCACCAAAATCCACAAAGAAGTTCTAACTAGGGTACCCATGTTTGGAAAATCCCTACCACCACATAACGACACTTCTATAGCAGTGTGAAGGTTCAGTGTCGATTACGAAGCGGGGTCGCACCTAGGGTTTATGAAAATGGTCAACAGGTCAAATGCATAATGCACATGGAAATGACATCTAACCTATATTTCAGGTGTGAAACGTACCTACCATAGGTGTGAAATGGTCCAGGATAGCTTTCGTCAAAGAAATATGACTAAAAAAATACTACTCCAAGACATTATATGAGTCCATAATGGCACAAAACAGTAAAAACTATAGACAAGTGGGTCCTGAAAATTATAAATAGTAATAAAAAATTACAATTTACAATTCATTTTTACTATTCACCCATTTGGAGCTTTGTGGTTAGTTTTCACCTGAAAGTTCAGTTGCCGATTCTGGGAGCTACAAGTGACCGTTCATCAAACCATCAGGAGCAGGTTGGTAGTCTCATCCATAGCTTTCATTTCAATGCTTTCATTTTAATTTTCAGCGGTGGTATTTTTAGTTTGGCCAAGCCCTAAATGGCTTTGGCGCTACCCGCGAGCTGTAGCTATGCGGGTCGCGGGTAGGGAAAGATACTCGCAGTTAATGCAAAGACTGACTGTGGGTACCCGCACCTGTATACAAACTATCCCACGGGTAGGGCCATGAAGTTGAAAATGCAAAAGAATTTGACTCAAATGCTTGTTTTTATTCACTCTAGGATGGTTCTAGAGTGGAGGGAGAGGGAGCATGACCAAGTTGATGAGTCCGTGTGCAATGATGTGAAAGCACAGCAGGCATTGCAAGCATGTGGGTTGTACAAATTTTGGAGTATAGTGGGTTTGAGGGCCCAAAACCTATTACTCTGTCGCTTGATCGACTATTGGGATGTTGATGCACATAACTTCAATCTCAATGGGAAAATCCTCAGACTGGAAGTGGATGACATCTACTTCATTACCAGTTTGTCCCGTCGAGGTGAGGAGGCTAGTCTTCGGTATCGTACTATGGGTGGTGGGATCACCGTCCTTGACTACATAGCGCGGTATTGCCCCGCAAACACATGCACGGTGGGAAGTCAGGTGCCCATCAATACCATAGTAAATATGAGCATGAAGATCATTGTGGCTACCTTAGTGCGGATCACGGGATCCAAAGCTCTGCGCCAGGCGTCCAAGCCAGTGATGTTCTATGCATCACAATGCATGCAGCCTATATTATTTAACTGGTGAGCCACACTGCTGGGGTCTACGAAGACTCAACTGACATAATGCAAAGAAGGGAAGGCCAAAAACTTCAGGTATGGGAGTATCCTATGCAGCTTCTTCTTCGAGAGAGTTCTAGGGCTTAGTCCGAGGGTGGATGTCCCTTCTCATAGTCTCCTGGATCCAGCCCTAACCTGGTGGTCTGAGATCTTGACACGACAGGGTGGTGGCCGCCTGGCATCACCATATACCGAGCAGTTTTTCTGTTGGTGGGACCGCAGGTGATTGCCATAGAGGACTATCCCTATGTAGGGATAAACTTTTGCCAGGATAGGGACATGCCACTCCCACCAAATGCAGCGTTCAGAGACATTGGTGAGTACTCTTTTTAGGTTTTTGTGTATTAAATTTTTATGAGATTTTGATTATATATGTAAATGAAAAAATCTTTTTGGTCGTAGTATCATATGCTAATGTTTGATTGTTTGCTCGTAGACAAAGTCCCAGTGAGACCTGATGACTTCCCGAGACATGGTCGTCGGGGCAGGTGATGCTGTAGCAGGACGCACTCTATAGACCTTACGGTGCAACCTCACATGGATGGTTGCTAGGGTTCCATAGATAGAGGTGGCGAGACTACCTGAGGCCATGCAGCGCCAAGTAGTGGGGGTTTCGAGTGATTGGGTGCGGCTACTGCAGCGGGCTGCCAATGCAGTTCAATATTTCTACAAGACACATCTTGTCGAGGCAGCAGCTAGGCCTCCTCGTAGGGAGTAGATATCTCAGGATCTCATTTTTTGTATCAATATGTATATTTTTTAGGGCTACGGGCTGCAGTTTTGTATGACACTACCATTTTTGGACATATTTATAAAAAAAAACTTTGGTTCTCCAGTTCTACTATATGTGTGTATGTACAAATGTATGAATGTCTTCTTATATTTGTGTGCTTCATGGTGAATGTGACAAATTCCAATCTAATACAGATTTAGCGTATGCATCAGATATATGATTAACACTTCTTGGAACGTGTATGTATGTAATTCAAACAAAATTTTATTCGAAGAGTCTTACCCTTAGGAATTTCCGTAGTAGCATAGGATCTCGCACACCGTATTGACCATTCAGCTGAGACACAACTAGTTGCGAATCCAGGTAGACTTCTACAGACTGGATGCCATGGGAAATAGCATCCCGAAGTAGCTCAATGACGACACTATACTTAGCCACATTGTTAGATGTAGGACCAAGGCAAGTACCTCCTGAGGACACAACTAGGTGGTCAGGTGAGAAAATAACCCAGGCGACAGAAGCAAGTTGCTGCGTATGACGGCTAGCACCATTGGCGAATGCTAAGAATGTTGGAAACTCTGCTGACATTTGTCAATCAAACAGAAGCTATTTAGCAGACCCCAAAACCAAACAAAATCTAAACTATGTACAGAAGCAACTATACAATAGTATACAAAAGTATAAGCCCGAACCAGAGGTTCAAGCATAATACCGCTTGAGGTAGAACCCATTTCTAGGCTCCTTCAAGACAGTCCCCTCATAGTCTTCTAATTCATAGGATCCTTTTTCAAAGACACGCCTCACGATGTAAGGACCATGCCACATGGGGTTAAACTTTCCTGCCCCCAGGGGTTCCTTAGCTTGGTCATATAAGAGGACCAAGTCACCTTCAGCATACTGCGGGGGATGGACAAACCTATCATACTGAACCTTAATACGACGTTTGTTGGCATCTATAGCCACAGCTGCATCTCGACGCTACTCATCAAGTTGCTCAAGGTGGATTAAACATTGCTCAAGACCCATCATATCAGGGAGGAGCTCTATGGCCAATTTAAGCGAAGGGATCTCGCATTCAATCGGTAAAATTGACTCCACACCGTGGACTAGCTGAAATGGTGAGAACCTGGTGGCAGTCTTGACTGCGGTTCGATACGCCCACAAAGCAGGATATAACATGATGTTCTAGTTGGTCTTGCTTTGTTGGATGGTACGTTGGAGAATGGTCTTCAAAGAATGGTCCTCAGGAGTGCAATCGTCACTGATGTAGACATTCTCAACTATTTTGGGAGTACGAGAGATATTGATCGACGTAGTTGGGGAAATGTTAGCCATATTCCCTTCTGCAAAAACATCATGCGACTCCAAAAGAGACACAAGGTGACCAACCATCTCTGCTAGAGTCATCCTAAACTCTTCTCATTCGGCGAGCTCGAGTTTGGGAAGGAAATAAGAGTGATGGTGCATATCTTCCCAAGGTATTTGACTACCACACATGGCCTCCATAATAGCTTCATCAGAAGGAAAAGTATCATCGAGGCAATCATGGGAACAAGACGAGTTGGCTGCCCAAACCGGCAGCGTAACAAGATCTTCCTCGACTGTCTAGGAAGAAGAGAGATCCGGTTCTGCAGTGGCTTATTGAATATGCTGATAGGCAAGCTCAGCTACAGATAGTGGCATAGACATCCTGACATGTGAAATGTATCTAGATGTGGAACTCGTGGACAGTAAAGTCCACGGATCGTCAAAATAGGAAGTCCAGAATGACATACTATGCAAAGGAGGAGACGCATCGTCGGTTATGGTTCCAATAAAATTCACAGGTGCGGAAAAATCATAAGTTCCCATCAATGAAGGGTACATGCCAACACCCATGTTCCATGTTGCCTGTTGAGAATGAGTAACCTGCGGGACTATGGATCCCGTGGATGCTGTGGAAGAGGAGTTAATGTAATCCAACTGATCGATGGTCACAATCTTTCCTTCATGGGGAAAGCAGATAAATCTGAATATAGTGGATGCGACAAATTTCATGGCATAAATCTAATTTCGACCCAGTAAAAGGTTGTAGTTGATGGGCACATCAACCACCTCGACTTCAATAGGCACAGACTTAACTCCCAAGGCGACAACAGGGGAAGGGATAATTCCATGCAGCTTAAAAGAATGACCGTTGAATGCAGTGAGCATGGTTCTAGACGTGAGTAGGAGAGGAGAGCCAAGATATTTCCAACAAGCTAACGACATTACTGATGCAAAGGCACATTCGTCAACCATAGTACATTTGACAAAACTCTGAAGGCACACCACTTGGATTTGAAAAGCCACGTGGTAGGGTAAGCGAGGTTGGACATCAATAGTGTTGAACATGATAACAGTGGGACTTCCCCCATCCTGAACTCCTAACGCACTCAAAAGAGCATGCTTCTGAGAAGGACAGGCCTGCAAAACTTCAAGAACCAACATGGCACACGGAGTTTGGCCCAAATATTCTATGATGGAGTAGTTGTGGGTGGCTCGAGCATTAGAATTATGCGTAGAGCGCTTAAGAACACCTATTGGTATCCGCAGCATAATAGAAGGCTTCTCAATATGCAAGGAATTGTTAGGAGGAGGGGGAGGCTCACTCCCCAAATTGGGTTGTGGTGCATCATAATAGCGCTGATGAGTGGCAACACTAACCTCTGATTGAACCATGTTCACACATCCATAACCACTAGTATTGGAAGAAGACATTGTTGTCTCAGTAGGTCCATAAACAGTGGTGGGAGCATGCGAAGCCATGTTTTGGTGATGAGGTAGGGGATCCTTCAACACAGCTGGGCTCTGTGCCAAGTGCTTCGATGCTTATTCAATACGAGGACATAAGTGAGTAAGATGGTCTTCCCCACAAAGCTTGCGAGGAAACTTCACCTTACGCCTAGGTTTACGGTCCTCACCGGCATTTCCGCCTTCCCTAGGAGGGTTGGAATTATCCTTACGGGGGGTAATGTGATTTCTATTGTTATTCCCATTGTTTCCACCCTTACGATTATTTCTCCCCTTTTTCTTACTACTAGGTTGTTGGTTGCCTGATTGGTTTGTCGTTTGCACACTGTGTACATTGTGATGGGGTGGAAGTCGACAAGGTTTGAACCTGTCCGGGAGTAGACTGGTTTAGCAACAAATTCTGCATTTGATTAGCTACCAAATCTACGGGGCATGCCTGTAGATCCTATGATGCCATCGGCATGCGGTCCAGGAACTGATGTGGGCTCATGACGTGTGTGCGGTTCGTAAGGAATGATGTCATACAAAATGCCAGACTGAGAGTATAATAAGTCTAACTGCTGGACTTTCAAGATAGCTTGTTCCTCAATCACAATGTTGGACATCGAAACATCCTTAGCAATGTATGGGAGTAGAAACTTGAGGAACCATTCCAACAGGAACTCTGGAGGAATGTTAGCTTTCACTAACCTCTTCTACCGACGCCACTCTTGAACGTGGTCAGAAATATGCGTGGCCTTGTTCTGACGGAAGGTAGATAAAAGTTCGGTGCCAGTATCATAGCGAATCGGAAACTGGAAACGATCTAAGAAAATTAAAGTGATCTTGTTAAAACCCCTATAAGTGTTTCCAGGCAACTCGACGTACCACTTCGTGGCTACCCCCGTGAGGGTGCATTGAAATAGTCGCAATCTAATGGAATTGTGATTCAATGAGTTGGAGGAGCACCAAAGGTGGAATGTCATGACATGATCTCCGAGGTCCTCACCACCTTTCCCTTCAAACTTAGGAATGTCCGAAGGGATCTTGGTAGGGACCAAGGGCCAAGTAGGGTCGTGACACACTAGATCATTCATGAGCTTCAAAAGATCTGGAAGATTCAAGCGTGCAAGGAATGGGAGATGAGGCTGGAAAGCTTGATTATAAGCCCCCATAAAAGGTTGGTTAAACATAACAGTGTTATAAGATGGACCAAAAGCTTGACCATGAGGATTAAACTGCTGATAATGAGGACCTGACGGACCATAAGCTTTCCCATGGCCATAGGATTGATAACCTCCTCCTGCCTGACCCATTTGAGAGTAAGTAGGTATGTGCATGTTTTTGGCACCATATTGGGGTGGTGGGTTGTACTGGTGGCCAGCACCGACTGTGTTGTAGTAAGGGTTGCCACCATGAGTATGGGGCATATATGTACTATTCATAGCGAGAACCGTGTTGTAATGACCATAATGGTATGGTATGTTCCCACCCCCAGCATTAGGATTAGCTTGAGCAGTCGTGTGGTGACCAGAAGCATGAGATATGTTCCCAGCCCCAATATTGGTGTTACTACTAGTAGGGATGGTGGCGTTATGTCCATGTGGATAGGATATATTCCCACCCCCTACATTGGCATTACTAGTGGTGGTAGTGGACACAAAAGTATGTGGTATATGTCCACCCCTGTGGTTGGGAGGAGCATTAACATCCGTAAAAGTAGTCCTGGGTTGACGAGTAGCGGCATGTGTATTAGGTGGTGGATGGCGAGTCGAGTTTCGAACCACGTTCCTATTAGGTTGGGAAATCCTAGGAGGTGGTCTTCTTCCAACATTAGTATTGTTAGGAGGAACATGACCAGTCCCCGTACTATGTGTGTGAGTGGACAACGTAGTGCCCCGAGTGAGGGTAGTGCCCCTAGTGGGTATAGAATGGCTAACACCATGACTAGTGCCAACGTGACTACCAAACGCAGTGGACGGTTCAATTATACTATGATTAGGCATACCAAAAAAGAGTGCGGTTGGGTTGATCGTAGGACCAGTGTTGTCATGTAACTCTGGCATCTCGTATCTATAATTCCGTGGAAATGAAGGAACGAACGGATCGTCTTGTTCTTCATCCTCGGGTAAAGTTGGTATTTCGTGAAGATAATTATCTGGATTCGAAGGATCGAACGGATCTTGTTCAAGTGGATTCGGCCAAATCGAACCAGGTTGAGTCTCAGGTGGATCACCTCCCCACGCCTTACGAGGAGTATGGGGATTGGAAGTGTGGTCAACCCTACCCGATGGAGTCGAAGGTATTTCCTCAGTATCGAAATGTGTAGCAGTCATGATGTCTTGGACGTATGTCTCGTAATAATTCGAAGACTCAGGGGGATCCCTCCGGCATCCTCTAGCGAGACGGAGTGAGAACTTGGTCGGCTTTAAACCAGCCAACCGACGGGATCGGCGGAGAGTAGGGCTCCGCGCCACGATATCTACGAAGAGAATATATAATCAAAACGTCTCCCAAAGGCCAACTATCGATAAAAAACAGTAAATCAAAAGCACACACCTAGAGAAACTACAGCCAAGAGAAGACAAACAGAGTGGCTAAATGAGCTCCCGACACTAGAGATGGTATGTCTCTCCTAGGAGAGGCTTGAGACTCCCAAGCTATAGCCGGAGGTAGCAGAATCAGTTATAGAGACACCCAGGCTTCACTGCGTGTACAGGGTCAAGTCCACTGCACAAACACAACTGTGTTGTCCAATCCCTATCTGACTCAGGACACGAAAAGTATAACCACTGCAAGTACCCTGTGCGATACCTAGGTAAGGAAAATATGGTCACCGCAATATAACTAATGCTCAGGGGGATAGTCGTAGGTGGGATCCGTCGTATGGGCAAGGTAGCTAAGCCCGAAGCACAAGAGGACGAACCTCTTATACCCCCAGATACGAACAAACCATGGAAATATCTCCCACGTTCAGCCGGTATCAAAGGGATATCCCTTCAACCAACCTCCCATGACCTCGTGCTTAACTCTGGCTTGAGTAGAGCTTCCTGAGAACACCGATCTATACCATGGATTCCTCCACTCCCTGGTCAGACACCTAATGTTCCATCTAGTAGTCTTGGATTGTTAACTCACAATGATCTATTCCAAGACTCTAAACCTATGCTAGTTGGTGTACCCTATAAATAAAATCAGTCTAATCAATTTTAAGATTAAGCG
Source organism: Larix kaempferi (assembly GCA_027924585.1). NCBI lineage: Eukaryota > Viridiplantae > Streptophyta > Pinopsida > Pinales > Pinaceae > Larix > Larix kaempferi. The sequence continues at coordinate 16,830,216 of BSBM01000136.1, forward strand.
TTAATTTTAATGGCTGTAATTACTCAAGGGATATGATCGTGAAACAAGTGATGTGTAAGACTCATCAGTATGCAAAATCGCCAAATCCTAGACTCATCTATCCAATGAAAACAATGCCACTAATATGCACAATCAAACCAATGATTTCGAAATAAATATGCAATCCTTTTATATTTTTCAATGCATAATCAGAATCTAAATGAAGGCAGAAAGCACTCAATGCAAGATGCAATACATAAAAGCAATTTTTATTTTTTTGTATTTTCTCTTATAAACGAAAGGAAAATGCAAAAACTATGTGTATATTTTTTTGTATTTTTCAATATATGGAAATGAAAAATGTAAGCAAAATCCTACTATCTAGTCACTGATATGCCAAGGAGATCACTAAGACAACCAAGAAGATACCAAATAGTAAGACTAAGCCAAAGAAATGAGCTCAAAAGGAAAGAACCAACAAGGCTAAATCCAAAGATGGGTAAAAAACCAACAAGGCTCAACCAAGGGAAACGAAGAGTTCTGATCACAACCAAGGCATGGAACAGTCAAGAAACATGCCAACAAAGACTCAGGATCAACCAAAACCAACCCAACAACAACCAAATGTCATAAACCAACAAAAGCCGGAGTTATACGCTACTGTCAAAGGAATACCTGCGGGTACCCACGAGCAGTAGAGTAAACAGAGGTGGGTATATGTGGGCAGAGTTAAGCTAGCCCGCGGGTGAGGAAAGGAAAATTGGCAAACAGAGAGTCCAATGGCTCAACGGCAGATAAGTGACACAGAGTTTCGACAAAAAACAACTCTAATTATGGACTAATGCTCAAAAAATCCCCAAGATGGATGTTTTCCCCAGCGGAGTCGCCATTTCTGTGTTGGAGAAAACTCACTATGGCTTGGGGTAGACCACAACAGACAAATGACTACTAGAAATCAACTCAATTCTCATAACTATGTTATATAAATGACAATGCTAAGATAAGGAAGAAGATAACCCACCTCGATCCAAATGTTTGATGTAGATCCCCGTTGGAGCTTTTCAATCCCTGCACTTGAATCTGCAAAGTACATATAACATATAAATGGCATTAACATCATCAATAGAAATGGCCCATGATATAACAAGTAAATGCAACCCAATGTAAGATAAACAACATTTACAACTTTAATGGACGAGAATATGAGTATTTCTATTAATAAACAAGAAGAAGTACAAAGTGATACGACCTCTTGCCGGCAACCAATCTGAACCAAGATATGGATCAATCCACTTGTGCCTCCACCACTTCAATCCTCCATGAATGGCAAACTCAAACTAGATAGGAGTTTGGAAGGTGAACATAAAGGGTTCACAACTACAAGGATCAATGAGTGTAGACTCAAGATAGGGCAAAAATCCACTAGAGTTCTCTTGCTCTTCTTTCTCCTCCCGTCCATAAGCCATATGTTCTCAATATATAGTCCTCTCAAAGGTAAGTGAAATGACACATCGAGATGTTTCTTGGGCAGATGGAGAGCCAAAGGTCACCCAATGACCGTTTTTTGGGAGTAAAAAGTAATAAACTAGTGATTTTTACCATTTTACTTGATACCCGTGGGCTATAGTGATGCAACTCGTGGGTACTCTTTCTATAGTGATGCAACTCACGGGTACGCTTGCTATAGTGATGCAACAAGCGGGTCAGAGGAAAAAATATGGAACTGGGATGTCTGAAGGATATAAAGTGGATCTGAGTCAGTGAAATGGATCCTACAGGCCAAAGAATGCTAATGCTCACAGGGTGGAAGATTACGTTGTAACAATTGGGTAGTATTGTTCAAGTTGCAAAGTGCACAATCCCAGTGTGTTGTGTTGCGTATCTGTCGAGAAGTGCAATATGGATTTGGATTGTCTTATTGTTTAGTGGCCATTTCAAAGTGCGCAGTCCCAGTGAAAACTGTAGCATAAGAAGTAAACGTGAAGTATGTGTGACTTCGCGCAACTCACCAAATTATTAACCACATCGCCTGATTACAAAATCCTGCTTCTGTAATCCCCCAATACTTCGCCTCGGGTGAGACCTCAGTCTGTTCGCAGACTGTTGCCAAAAGGGCCGGTGAAGAAGGGTTTTGTTGGACCACAACTACCCAGAACCTTGGTCAGTCGATAAAGTTAAAGAATGAGGTTCATAGCCAACAAATGGTTCCATTGCCACGCTTGAACTAGTGATGTGATCCGAATATTGGAATCCCGAGAGAACATAAATACAGAACTGGGTGGATAATATAGAAAAGGAGTTTTCCAAGAAAGAGAACAAACGTCCACGTTTATCTGACGTAGAATTGCTGCAGAGATACCTATATTCTGACATTTACGAAATTTTATTCGCATTTTTCAGCAACAATCTATATGAGTGGTTATCAAGATAGTTAGCAGAACGGAAGAATTGCTATCAAGGTGGAGAACCTATGGCGTGGAATCTAGAACTGATTCAAAGACTTAAGGCAGTGGACAGCCCAATCTCAAGAGCAGTAGACTTATGGCTAGATAACATACTAGAAGGCTACGTTACAGAATTTGTTGTGGACACTCTGAAGTCTTACAGCACAGCAGAGGCAGAATTTTTCAAGGGATTCAGAGGTAAGTACCTGAATAATCTGAGTCTATGCATTAAAATGTTGTTAGAAAAGAAAGGTGTCTTAAGAATGCAATAATATTCCTATAAATTTAAATCTGTAATGTTCAATAATATAGACAGTGACACTGAGGAAAACATCTACACATTACGAAGTGGTAAAATATACAAGTATAGTATCGGAAAGAGGTTTAGTGAACATGAACCTCGCACCTCTCGAGATACTGAGTTAGGAAGTAATAGAGACTCATATAAGGTTGAGACTCATAGTGAAGCAGATCCTAGAGTAACTACCTATCAGCCTATTACTTAGAAGAAACCTCCATTTGACGACAGAAATACTACTAACCCACAGAACAACAGTAGTAGTAACACCGTAGCAACAAGTACTCAAAACATTCCAAGCAGTAGTATACCTAACACTTCACAGAACACTATGTCTCCTAGAAGAAGAATGAAATACAACATCAAGCTACCTATATTCAAAGTAATGGGAATAGAAGACCCTGAGAAACACTGGTTTCTATGTGAAGTCGTGTGGAATGGTTAAAAAGCAAACTTGCTTTCTCTGGAAAAATTGCTTGTTTTTCATTAAATCTTCCACACTCAATTTACACACATATTATCAGTTCGTCTTCGGACTGCAAATATCATCACTAACATTAACACACTTGAATATCAGGTAGCTTTTGATCCCAACTGTTCGCTCGAAGCGCAAAGGGAGAGCATACACTACCGACTTATTACATACTCTTTACACTTGAGATATCTGCTTTGTTAGTTTTTTAGAATTTACTTCAATCTGATCTAGGACCTTAACTGAGAGAACAACATGTACATCATATCTACAGCATATGAATCATGGACATAATAATTCAAGGACACAAGAGACAATAGACACACAAAGTTTCACTGGGGAAAACCATAAAGGTGAAAAACCCCACAACTTCCTCATAGATAGATAGAGAAATGATACAACCCAAGCATAAGAGATAGTCTTCTCCTAGCAGTAGCTTCTCCTCCTCCACAGGTGCACCACCCTCCAATGAGAGTATGAGTGAGAAAATGAATCATCAAATAGAGTGCCTCCCACACTCTATTTATACTTGACTTGACTTGCCTAATAACCTTTACTAGGTCGTCCTCAACTTAACCACATAACATAATGTTGACAGGGCCGACCCCCAATAGGGTGGTCTAATAACCCTTTGACCCACATGACTTATACAGGGCCAACGCCATCAAGGTGGTCTAATAACCCATCAAGTATAAGTTACGACACTTACAATATAAATGACGACACTTCCGTATAGAGGAATAATAACATATCTATAGGAATACAATATACATATATGTGAAATACATTCCGAAGTTACAATTACATCAACACTCCCTCTTAACTAGGAAGGTATTTCTCGACATAGATCTTCTAGCACAAGTCTTCTTCTCTGGATCATCATCACTGGATCATCATCATCATCACTGCTACTGCTATCTCAATCAATCTCAAATCTACTCGTCATAGGAAGTTCTACAGAGCCAACCCTTTTTCATGCTGGATGCAAGCCCACCACCTGCAGGTCTTCATCATCACTGGCCATACTGTGGAATCATCAGGACTTATTACGTGCGTCACAATGCCTCAAAAGAGTATCCCAGGACCATTTATGTGCCGAAGCACGACCGACAAGATCTCCCAAGTCCACTTACATGTGACTGTCACAAAACCTTAAAAGAGTGTCTAGCATAGCAAGAACTCTAAAGAGCATCCAAGGTCTTTTACGTTACGAGCACAACCTGTCCGGATCTCCAGGACGTATTACATGTGACCCCCACCACAAAACCTTAAAAGAGTGTCAATCAAGAACTCTAAAGAGCATCTGAGGCCTTTTACGTGATTAGCACAACCTGTCCAGATCTCCAGGACTTATTACATGTGGTCATGGCAATGCCTCAAAAGAGAATCCCAGGATGTTATGAGCACACAGCTCTACCTGTCGGATCTCCCAGGTCTACTTATATGTCCTCCAGATCAATGCCTCAAAAGAGCATCCCAGGCTATTACGAGCACACAGATCTACCTGTAGGATCTCCCAGGTCTACTTATATGCTCATTTGCACAACCTGTCCACGGCCACAGAGTATCATCCTGATACTCTCCATACATCATCCTGATGTACATCAACACGTGATCATCCTGATCATCATCATAGCATCATCCTGATACATATCATATGGAGCAACATCCCGAAGCTCGTCATTCATGATCATCCTGATCATACTATGCATCCACCTGATGCATACCAAGTATCTACCTGATGCATATCATCATACATGATCTACCTAATCATACAATGTATCATACATGATCTACGTGATCATACAATGTATCCACCTGATACATATCATCATACATGATCTACCTGATCATACAATGTATCCACCTGATACATATACAAACACATGATCCAACTGATCATATCCATCATGTACAGAAGCAACTATACAATAGTATACAAAAGTATAATCCTGAACCAGAGGTTCAAGCATAATACCGCTTGAGGTAGAACCCATTTCTAGGCTCCTTCAAGACAGTCCCCTCATAGTCTTCTAATTCATAGGATCCTTTTTCAAAGACACGCCTCACGATGTAAGGACCATGCCACATGGGGTTAAACTTTCCTGCCCCCAGGGGTTCCTTAGCTTGGTCATATAAGAGGACCAATTCACCTTCAGCATACTGCGGGGGATGGACAAACCTATCATACTGAACCTTAATACGACGTTTGTTGGCATCTATAGCCACAGCTGCATCTCGACGCTACTCATCAAGTTGCTCAAGGTGGATTAAACATTGCTCAAGACCCATCATATCAGGGAGGAGCTCTATGGCCAATTTAAGCGAAGGGATCTCGCATTCAATCGGTAAAATTGACTCCACACCGTGGACTAGCTGAAATGGTGAGAACCTGGTGGCAGTCTTGACTGCGGTTCGATACGCCCACAAAGCAGGATATAACATGATGTTCTAGTTGGTCTTGCTTTGTTGGATGGTACGTTGGAGAATGGTCTTCAAAGAATGGTCCTTAGGAGTGCAATCGTCACTGATGTAGACATTCTCAACTATTTTGGGAGTACGAGAGATATTGATCGACGTAGTTGGGGAAATGTTAGCCATATTCCCTTCTGCAAAAACATCATGCGACTCCAAAAGAGACACAAGGTGACCAACCATCTCTGCTAGAGTCATCCTAAACTCTTCTCATTCGGCGAGCTCGAGTTTGGGAAGGAAATAAGAGTGATGGTGCATATCTTCCCAAGGTATTTCACTACCACACATGGCCTCCATAATAGCTTCATCAGAAGGAAAAGTATCATCGAGGCAATCATGGGAACAAGACGAGTTGGCTGCCCAAACCGGCAGCGTAACAAGATCTTCCTCGACTGTCTAGGAAGAAGAGAGATCCGGTTCTGCAGTGGCTTATTGAATATGCTGATAGGCAAGCTCAGCTACAGATAGTGGCATAGACATCCTGACATGTGAAATGTATCTAGATGTGGAACTCGTGGACAGTAAAGTCCACGGATCGTCAAAATAGGAAGTCCAGAATGACATACTATGCAAAGGAGGAGACGCATCGTCGGTTATGGTTCCAATAAAATTCACAGGTGCGGAAAAATCATAAGTTCCCATCAATGAAGGGTACATGCCAACACCCATGTTCCATGTTGCCTGTTGAGAATGAGTAACCTGCGGGACTATGGATCCCGTGGATGTTGTGGAAGAGGATTTAATGTAATCCAACTGATCGATGGTCACAATCTTTCCTTCATGGGGAAAGCAGATAAATCTGAATATAGTGGATGCGACAAATTTCATGGCATAAATCTAATTTCGACCCAGTAAAAGGTTGTAGTTGATGGGCACATCAACCACCTCGACTTCAATAGGCACAGACTTAACTCCCAAGGCGACAACAGGGGAAGGGATAATTCCATGCAGCTTAAAAGAATGACCATTGAATGCAGTGAGCATGGTTCTAGACGTGAGTAGGAGAGGAGATCCAAGATATTTCCAACAAGCTAACGACATTACTGATGCAAAGGCACATTCGTCAACCATAGTACATTTGACAAAACTCTGAAGGCACACCACTTGGATTTGAAAAGCCACGTGGTAGGGTAAGCGAGGTTGGACATCAATAGTGTTGAACATGATAACAGTGGGACTTCCCCCATCCTGAACTCCTAACGCACTCAAAAGAGCATGCTTCTGAGAAGGACAGGCCTGCAAAACTTCAAGAACCAACATGGCACACGGAGTTTGGCCCAAATATTCTATGATGGAGTAGTTGTGGGTGGCTCGAGCATTAGAATTATGCGTAGAGCGCTTAAGAACACCTATTGGTATCCGCAGCATAATAGAAGGCTTCTCAATATGCAAGGAATTGTTAGGAGGAGGGGGAGGCTCACTCCCCAAATTGGGTTGTGGTGCATCATAATAGCGCTGATGAGTGGCAACACTAACCTCTGATTGAACCATGTTCACACATCCATAACCACTAGTATTGGAAGAAGACATTGTTGTCTCAGTAGGTCCATAAACAGTGGTGGGAGCATGCGAAGCCATGTTTTGGTGATGAGGTAGGGGATCCTTCAACACAGCTGGGCTCTGTGCCAAGTGCTTCGATGCTTATTCAATACGAGGACATAAGTGAGTAAGATGGTCTTCCCCACAAAGCTTGCGAGGAAACTTCACCTTACGCCTAGGTTTACGGTCCTCACCGGCATTTCCGCCTTCCCTAGGAGGGTTGGAATTATCCTTACGGGGGGTAATGTGATTTCTATTGTTATTCCCATTGTTTCCACCCTTACGATTATTTCTCCCCTTTTTCTTACTACTAGGTTGTTGGTTGCCTGATTGGTTTGTCGTTTGCACACTGTGTACATTGGATGATGGGGTGGAAGTCGACAAGGTTTGAACCTGTCCGGGAGTAGACTGGTTTAGCAACAAATTCTGCATTTGATTAGCTACCAAATCTACGGGGCATGCCTGTAGATCCTATGATGCCATCGGCATGCGGTCCAGGAACTGATGTGGGCTCATGACGTGTGTGCGGTTCGTAAGGAATGATGTCATACAAAATGCCAGACTGAGAGTATAATAAGTCTAACTGCTGGACTTTCAAGATAGCTTGTTCCTCAATCACAATGTTGGACATCGAAACATCCTTAGCAATGTATGGGAGTAGAAACTTGAGGAACCATTCCAACAGGAACTCTGGAGGAATGTTAGCTTTCACTAACCTCTTCTACCGACGCCACTCTTGAACGTGGTCAGAAATATGCGTGGCCTTGTTCTGACGGAAGGTAGATAAAAGTTCGGTGCCAGTATCATAGCGAATCGGAAACTGGAAACGATCTAAGAAAATTAAAGTGATCTTGTTAAAACCCCTATAAGTGTTTCCAGGCAACTCGACGTACCACTTCGTGGCTACCCCCGTGAGGGTGCATTGAAATAGTCGCAATCTAATGGAATTGTGATTCAATGAGTTGGAGGAGCACCAAAGGTGGAATGTCATGACATGATCTCCGAGGTCCTCACCACCTTTCCCTTCAAACTTAGGAATGTCCGAAGGGATCTTGGTAGGGACCAAGGGCCAAGTAGGGTCGTGACACACTAGATCATTCGTGAGCTTCAAAAGATCTGGAAGATTCAAGCGTGCAAGGAATGGGAGATGAGGCTGGAAAGCTTGATTATAAGCCCCCATAAAAGGTTGGTTAAACATAACAGTGTTATAAGATGGACCAAAAGCTTGACCATGAGGATTAAACTGCTGATAATGAGGACCTGACGGACCATAAGCTTTCCCATGGCCATAGGATTGATAACCTCCTCCTGCCTGACCCATTTGAGAGTAAGTAGGTATGTGCATGTTTTTGGCACCATATTGGGGTGGTGGGTTGTACTGGTGGCCAGCACCGACTGTGTTGTAGTAAGGGTTGCCACCATGAGTATGGGGCATATATGTACTATTCATAGCGAGAACCGTGTTGTAATGACCATAATGGTATGGTATGTTCCCACCCCCAGCATTAGGATTAGCTTGAGCAGTCGTGTGGTGACCAGAAGCATGAGATATGTTCCCAGCCCCAATATTGGTGTTACTACTAGTAGGGATGGTGGCGTTATGTCCATGTGGATAGGATATATTCCCACCCCCTACATTGGCATTACTAGTGGTGGTAGTGGACACAAAAGTATGCGGTATATGTCCACCCCTGTGGTTGGGAGGAGCATTAACATCCGTAAAAGTAGTCCTGGGTTGACGAGTAGCGGCATGTGTATTAGGTGGTGGATGGCGAGTCGAGTTTCGAACCACGTTCCTATTAGGTTGGGAAATCCTAGGAGGTGGTCTTCTTCCAACATTAGTATTGTTAGGAGGAACATGACCAGTCCCCGTACTATGTGTGTGAGTGGACAACGTAGTGCCCCGAGTGAGGGTAGTGCCCCTAGTGGGTATAGAATGGCTAACACCATGACTAGTGCCAACGTGACTACCAAACGCAGTGGACGGTTCAATTATACTATGATTAGGCATACCAAAAAAGAGTGCGGTTGGGTTGATCGTAGGACCAGTGTTGTCATGTAACTCTGGCATCTCGTATCTATAATTCCGTGGAAATGAAGGAACGAACGGATCGTCTTGTTCTTCATCCTTGGGTAAAGTTGGTATTTCGTGAAGATAATTATCTGGATTCGAAGGATCGAACGGATCTTGTTCAAGTGGATTCGGCCAAATCGAACCAGGTTGAGTCTCAGGTGGATCACCTCCCCACGCCTTACGAGGAGTATGGGGATTGGAAGTGTGGTCAACCCTACCCGATGGAGTCGAAGGTATTTCCTCAGTATCGAAATGTGTAGCAGTCATGATGTCTTGGACGTATGTCTCGTAATAATTCGAAGACTCAGGGGGAGCCCTCCGGCATCCTCTAGCGAGACGGAGTGAGAACTTGGTCGGCTTTAAACCAGCCAACCGACGGGATCGGCGGAGAGTAGGGCTCCGCGCCACGATATCTACGAAGAGAATATATAATCAAAACGTCTCCCAAAGGCCAACTATCGATAAAAAACAGTAAATCAAAAGCACACACCTAGAGAAACTACAGCCAAGAGAAGACAAACAGAGTGGCTAAATGAGCTCCCGACACTAGAGATGGTATGTCTCTCCTAGGAGAGGCTTGAGACTCCCAAGCTATAGCCGGAGGTAGCAGAATCAGTTATAGAGACACCCAGGCTTCACTGCGTGTACAGGGTCAAGTCCACTGCACAAACACAACTGTGTTGTCCAATCCCTATCTGACTCAGGACACGAAAAGTATAACCACTGCAAGTACCCTGTGCGATACCTAGGTAAGGAAAATATGGTCACCGCAATATAACTAATGCTCAGGGGGATAGTCGTAGGTGGGATCCGTCGTATGGGAAAGGTAGCTAAGCCCGAAGCACAAGAGGACGAACCTCTTATACCCCCAGATACGAACAAACCATGGAAATATCTCCCACGTTCAGCCGGTATCAAAGGGATATCCCTTCAACCAACCTCCCATGACCTCGTGCTTAACTCTGGCTTGAGTAGAGCTTCCTGAGAACACCGATCTATACCATGGATTCCTCCACTCCCTGGTCAGACACCTAATGTTCCATCTAGTAGTCTTGGATTGTTAACTCACAATGATCTATTCCAAGACTCTAAACCTATGCTAGTTGGTGTACCCTATAAATAAAATCAGTCTAATCAATTTTAAGATTAAGCGTTAATTTTAATGGCTGTAATTACTCAAGGGATATGATCGTGAAACAAGTGATGTGTAAGACTCATCATAATGCAAAATCGCCAAATCCTAGACTCATCTATCCAATGAAAACAATGCCACTAATATGCACAATCAAACCAATGATTTCGAAATAAATATGCAATCCTTTTATATTTTTCAATGCACAATCAGAATCTAAATGAAGGAAGAAAGCACTCAATGCAAGATGCAATACATAAAAGCAATTTTTATTTTTTTGTATTTTCTCTTATAAACGAAAGGAAAATGCAAAAACTATGTGTATATTTTTTTGTATTTTTCAATATATGGAAATGAAAAATGTAAGCAAAATCCTACTATCTAGTCACTGATATGCCAAGGAGATCACTAAGACAACCAAGAAGATACCAAATAGTAAGACTAAGCCAAAGAAATGAGCTCAAAAGGAAAGAACCAACAAGGCTAAATCCAAAGATGGGTAAAAAACCAACAAGGCTCAACCAAGGGAAACGAAGAGTTCTGATCACAACCAAGGCATGGAACAGTCAAGAAACAGGCCAACAAAGACTCAGGATCAACCAAAACCAACCCAACAACAACCAAATGTCATAAACCAACAAAAGCCGGAGTTATACGCTACTGTCAAAGGAATACCTGCGGGTACCCACGAGCAGTAGAGTAAACAGAGGTGGGTATATGTGGGCAGAGTTAAGCTAGCCCGCGGGTGAGGAAGGGTTTTGTTGGACCACAACTACCCAGAACCTTGGTCAGTCGATAAAGTTAAAGAATGAGGTTCATAGCCAACAAATGGTTCCATTGCCACGCTTGAACTAGTGATGTGATCCGAATATTGGAATCCCGAGAGAACATAAATACAGAACTGGGTGGATAATATAGAAAAGGAGTTTTCCAAGAAAGAGAACAAACGTCCACGTTTATCTGACGTAGAATTGCTGCAGAGATACCTATATTCTGACATTTACGAAATTTTATTCGCATTTTTCAGCAACAATCTATATGAGTGGTTATCAAGATAGTTAGCAGAACGGAAGAATTGCTATCAAGGTGGAGAACCTATGGCGTGGAATCTAGAACTGATTCAAAGACTTAAGGCAGTGGATATCCCAATCTCAAGAGCAGTAGACTTATGGCTAGATAACATACTAGAAGGCTACGTTACAGAATTTGTTGTGGACACTCTGAAGTCTTACAGCACAGCAGAGGCAGAATTTTTCAAGGGATTCAGAGGTAAGTACCTGAATAATCTGAGTCTATGCATTAAAATGTTGTTAGAAAAGAAAGGTGTCTTAAGAATGCAATAATATTCCTATAAATTTAAATCTGTAATGTTCAATAATATAGACAGTGACACTGAGGAAAACATCTACACATTACGAAGTGGTAAAATATACAAGTATAGTATCGGAAAGAGGTTTAGTGAACATGAACCTCGCACCTCTCGAGATACTGAGTTAGGAAGTAATAGAGACTCATATAAGGTTGAGACTCATAGTGAAGTAGATCCTAGAGTAACTACGTATCAGCCTATTACTTAGAAGAAACCTCCATTTGACGACAGAAATACTACTAACCCACAGAACAACAGTAGTAGTAACACCGTAGCAACAAGTACTCAAAACATTCCAAGCAGTAGTATACCTAACACTTCACAGAACACTATGTCTCCTAGAAGAAGAATGAAATACAACATCAAGCTACCTATATTCAAAGTAATGGGAATAGAAGACCCTAAGAAACACTGGTTTCTATGTGAAGTCGTGTGGAATGGTTAAAAAGCAAACTTGCTTTCTCTGGAAAAATTGCTTGTTTTTCATTAAATCTTCCACACTCAATTTACACACATATTATCAGTTCGTCTTCGGACTGCAAATATCATCACTGACATTAACACACTTGAATATCAGGTAGCTTTTGATCCCAACTGTTCGCTCGAAGCGCAAAGGGAGAGCATACACTACCGACTTATTACATACTCTTTACACTTGAGATATCTGCTTTGTTAGTTTTTTAGAATTTACTTCAATCTGATCTAGGACCTTAACTGAGAGAACAACATGTACATCATATCTACAGCATATGAATCATGGACATAATAATTCAAGGACACAAGAGACAATAGACACACAAAGTTTCACTGGGGAAAACCATAAAGGTGAAAAACCCCACAACTTCCTCATAGATAGATAGAGAAATGATACAACCCAAGCATAAGAGATAGTCTTCTCCTAGCAGTAGCTTCTCCTCCTCCACAGGTGCACCACCCTCCAATGAGAGTATGAGTGAGAAAATGAATCATCAAATAGAGTGCCTCCCACACTCTATTTATACTTGACTTGACTTGCCTAATAACCTTTACTAGGTCGGCCTCAACTTAACCACATAACATAATGTTGACAGGGCCGACCCCCAATAGGGTGGTCTAATAACCCTTTGACCCACATGACTTATACAGGGCCAACGCCATCAAGGTGGTCTAATAACCCATCAAGTATAAGTTACGACACTTACAATATAAATGACGACACTTCCGTATAGAGGAATAATAACATATCTATAGGAATACAATATACATATATGTGAAATACATTCCGAAGTTACAATTACATCAACACTCCCTCTTAACTAGGAAGTTATTTCTCGACATAGATCTTCTAGCACAAGTCTTCTTCTCTGGATCATCATCACTGGATCATCATCATCATCACTGCTACTGCTATCTCAATCAATCTCAAATCTACTCGTCATAGGAAGTTCTGCAGAGCCAACCCTTTTTCATGCTGGATGCAAGCCCACCACCTGCAGGTCTTCATCATCACTGGCCATACTGTGGAATCATCAGGACTTATTACGTGCGTCACAATGCCTCAAAAGAGTATCCCAGGACCATTTATGTGCCGAAGCACGACCGACAAGATCTCCCAAGTCCACTTACATGTGACTGTCACAAAACCTTAAAAGAGTGTCTAGCATAGCAAGAACTCTAAAGAGCATCCAAGGTCTTTTACGTTACGAGCACAACCTGTCCGGATCTCCAGGACGTATTACATGTGACCCCCACCACAAAACCTTAAAAGAGTGTCAATCAAGAACTCTAAAGAGCATCTGAGGCCTTTTACGTGATTAGCACAACCTGTCCAGATCTCCAGGACTTATTACATGTGGTCATGGCAATGCCTCAAAAGAGAATCCCAGGATGTTATGAGCACACAGCTCTACCTGTCGGATCTCCCAGGTCTACTTATATGTCCTCCAGATCAATGCCTCAAAAGAGCATCCCAGGATATTACGAGCACACAGATCTACCTGTAGGATCTCCCAGGTCTACTTATATGCTCATTTGCACAACCTGTCCACGGCCACAGAGTATCATCCTGATACTCTCCATACATCATCCTGATGTACATCAACACGTGATCATCCTGATCATCATCATAGCATCATCCTGATACATATCATATGGAGCAACATCCCGAAGCTCGTCATTCATGATCATCCTGATCATATTGTGCATCCACCTGATGCATACCAAGTATCTACCTGATGCATATCATCATACATGATCTACCTAATCATACAATGTATCATACATGATCTACGTGATCATACAATGTATCCACCTGATACATATCATCATACATGATCTACCTGATCATACAATGTATCCACCTGATACATATACAAACACATGATCCAACTGATCATATCCATCATCCAACATGATGCATATATAGATACATGATCCAACTGATCATAACAAGCATCCAACATGATGCATATACATATACATGATCCAACTGATCATAAAAAGCATCCAACATGATGCATATACAGAGCAGTAACTGGAGCATCGTCGTGATGCTCATCATCCAACGCTTAAATCCACAGCTATGGAAGGATCCTCCTCTCACCATGCTTGGAATGGCTCCTGCAAATGTGTCCATCACTTCTTCCTCGAAGTGTCATCAATCTGAAGAACACCAAGCCTCTCTCTGAAGTACTCAAACTTTACTCTAGCTAGTGGTTTCATCAGCACATCTGCAACCTGCTCATCTATCGCAACATACAGGAGCTTCACTGCTCCTCTCTGCACCATATCCTTGATATAGTGATATTTGATCTCAATGTGCTTTGACCTTTCGTGGAACACCGGGTTCTTAGACAACTTCACACAACTATGGTTGTCACAAAAGATACCAGTTGCATCCAACGGGATATCAAATAACTCAGATAGTAGCTTCCGGAGCCATACTGCCTCACAACTAGCCGAAGAAGTTGCAACATACTCTGATTCGGCTGTACTCAGTGCTACGCAGGACTGCTTCCTACTAAACCAAGAGATCACACCTAATCCCATACTGAAGCAGCACCCAGAAGTGCTCTTCCTATCTGCAGCAATGCCCAATCTGAATCAGCATAACCCTGCAGGTTAAACTTTTGATTCACATCATACTTGAGCCCATACTCAACTGTACCCTTTAGGTACCTCAAAATATGCTTTACAGCAACCATGTGAACACCTTTGGGTTCCGTCAGGAATTGGCTCAATGTGTTCACAGCAGAGAAAATATCTGGTCTCGTGTTCGTTAGATACATCAAGGACTTAATCATCTAACAATACACTGTGACATCAATCGGCTCAGATGAAGCATCACACAGAAGCTTCAGGTTCGATGCCATAGGTGTGGCCATGGCCTTGCAGTCCATCATCCCGAACCTCTTCAGGATATCTACTGCATACTTCCCTTGTCGAGGGAAGATTCCATCTGCACTCTGCCACACCTCTATGCCTAAAAAATAGTGCATCATCCCCAAGTCCTTCATCTCAAACTCATTAGCAAGCTTCCTCTTCGTATCGGCAATCAATCTATCCTCACCTGTAACAAACAGGTCATCCACATAAGTAATATAAGTAATATCACCAGATTGCCTTCCTCAACCTTGTAGTAAAGGTTGGAATCCACTTTACTCTTGGTAAAGTCCAAACTGGATAGAAAGTTGTCTATCCTACCATACCAAGTCCTAGGAGATTGCTTCAATCCATACAAGGCTTTCTTCAACCTACACACATATGACTCCCTGTCATGTGTCTCAAAACCAAGTGGATATTCTACATATACTTCCTCTTCGACTACACCATTCAAGAAATTTGTCTTGACATCCATCTGGTGTATCTTTGATTTCATTACTGTAGCCAGAGAAAGTACTGATCTAATGGAAGTGTATCTGGCTACAGGAGCAAAAGTCTCTTCATAATCAATCCTTCTTTCTGGGAGAAGCCACGAGCTATAAACCTCGCTTTGTATTTATCCATGCTACCATCTGCTGCATGCTTGATCTTGTAGATCCACTTGGAAGTCACAACAGACTTCCCTTCAAGTCTTGGAACCACATCCCAAACATGATTGATTGGTACTTCTCGACCATGGCATCCTTTTACTATATCCCGTATCCTGGGAACTTCAGATTCTTCAATATCTTCAATAGATAGTTTGAACTTCGTTGCTGGAACAAATGTTGTAGTCCTTCTTTTGTAGGTGATGGTATACAATCTTTCCTACAAAGCAAGTTAAATTGCATGATTAGAAACATCTCATAGTTTTCAGAACAAATTCTTACATGTAAAGAAATATGGCATACAATCATGCAATTATTTTAGCCAATGCTTCAATACAACATTTATCCATATCCCATAACTTTCTAGATGCCTTCCAATCTCTACCAGTGTTGGACGATTGTTGGATAATTCGACAGAGTTGTCAGATTGTCATTGATGGCAGTTAGATCAAAAGAAATGCAACATTCTCAAGCTTGAAAAGATGCACTCAGACTTGCTTTTTGACTAAGTCAAAAACTTCTTTTAGTTGCAGCAGCGAATAACTTTCATTATTTGGAGCCACAACAACGGTTGAGACTTTGATTTTGTAGCCACTACAACGGATGATGTTTTAAGTTTTCAGCCAGTGGATGAAAGTCTAATTGAGAGTCGCAACAGCGGAAGCAATCATTTGTATGGAGCCGCAGTGGGTATTTGTTTGGTTTTGGATCGCTATGGCGGATGATTTCTGAAACACAAGCCGCAATGGCAGCGGATGGTATTGGATTTTGGAGCCGCTACATCGAATGTATTTTTATGATCAAAACCGATACAATGGAAGTTGTGTCTTCAGTAGATGTTCTTTTTGTCTGCTCCGCTATAGTGGATATTGTTTTTTATGTTCTTGCTTTCTATGACGGAAGCCAAAGAAAGTCTGTGAAATGCTTAAAGACGTGTTTTATGAAGATGTCAGAAAACGATATGGCGGTTACAGGCAGTTTGAAAATTCATAACTGACTCAGGTATACGAAGCATCAGGAAGTTGAAGCGGTAAGGATGTATGTGTGTGTATAAGAGTGGGCTGAAGGGCACGAAGTTTGGTTGGATGTTTTTGAGGAGAGACAAGACTGAGGAATGTTTATTATCAGAAGCAAGCAAAGAAAAATGCAGAGCATAATATATGATGAGCAGAGATAAAGAACAATAAGAAGAAGAATGAAGAAAGAGGCCAAGAAGTAGAATGAGAGCAGAGCAGAAGAATAAGAATAGAGAAGATGAAAAGACAAAACAAGATGAAAGAAGAGCAAAAGTCCTGAACAGAGATAAACCGGTATGCATTGTTTAGGGTGGTGCTAGGGAGGATTGTTGTCCTCATATTTCAGTGGGTGTTGAAGAAGAAGAGTTGGTGCTCTTTTACAAGTGGGTTCTTTTAATTCGAAGGTTGTAACCTCATTTGAGTAGAAGCTCAAAGATAAAAATGATGTACAGAAGTTGAACCTTTCTTGACATCCTAAGAAGAAGAGGTTTTTCCGTTTATGGATTTCCTCATGAAAAATCTGTGCCTCTGTGTATATTTGTGTGATTGAATGATTATACTGTGCCTATATATTAAATCTACTGCAATGAACTTTCTGTTGTTAAAAGAATGAATGTAAAGGTTCTGATAACACCCTGACTGTTGTAAGATATCAAGGAAAATATTTTTAAAATTGTTTAAGCTCTGTAATTAACTGATTCACCCCCCTCCTCTAAGTTAATTGATACTTTCCAGAACATTTTTTAGAGTGTGCACAGCTCCCAACATGTCAACAAAGAGGTTTCATTCTAGATAAGTAGCAATGGAATGTTGTACAGTTCCATAGGCCACTTACCCATCACATGCATATTAGTAGTATACTGTAATTATTCTAATATGCATAATGCACACCCTAAGTTAAGGAACATAAGCATATACATCATTGAGCAATATTATTTAAACAAACAAGTATGCAAGAAATGACAATTCAAATACTTATCTTTGTTTGGTTGTAGGGTGGACTCCCTCTCAATATTTGCTTCCTTGCAGGAACTACTGGAGTGTGCTCCCTCTTGATCTTTGCTTCCTGGATTACCTGTCCTTATATCCATCCTCGATCACTTATGCATACTGACTAGTATCATCAATGTGTTATCCTCGAGATCTCATACACAATCATACATTCATTAGTATAATCTCAATACTATAAAACATTATGATTCTAAGTAATCTTAAACATGTATGGTCAAGATCATTTCATACACAGATAATTTATCACAAGCACTAGTTTTCAAGGTTTTAGGGAGTACTTCCTTTACTCATGCATATTCTTATTTGACCAAAGGACTTTTCTGGTTAGTCATATCATCTATCAATGTAAGAGACATAATATGCATAAACCCTTGATTACTCAAACCTATAACTTTATGAATAATCATTATCAATCATACCAAGTATACTTATATAAGAGATCCTAACACAAGGTAGGATTCGAACTTGATATAGGAAAAACATACCTGTATTAGCATGCTAGCTAGTTATGTCTAACATACTCGCATAATGTCTTCTTGTTCTCTTCAATGACTTGTGCTAGTAACCTGCATATCTCATAGGTTAACCATTATAGAACCAAGTTATACATACCTCGTAAGTAGATCTTCTATGTGATCCATGACAATGGATGAATCTTTGTCTTCATGTCACCATGGTCATATGTTCTTGAACTAGAACATGATTTGTCTTTCTTGATGTACCTTTCATGTTAGCGGACAACATCAACCTCATGCAACACCACAATGCATTAGTACAATCATAAGTGTCAAAACCCTAATCAATGAATATCTTCTATCATGCGTTCATATTTTTATTAAGGTGATACGATAAGTCTAAAATTAATCAATATTGTACTAATCTTAATGAAGACAAACATAAACTTAATCATGAATAGATTTCAAAACATACCTGTAAGTCATACCTGTCGAGTTTTCTTGTAATCTTCTTATGTAAGGCCTTAGCCTCATCTCCCTCTGAAACTGGAACTTCTTCACTTATGCAGGTGACCAATCCATTCTCTTCTGGGATTAACCCAATCCACTTGATTTGCATAAAATGGATATGGAGCTGGATTAGGGTTTGTCAGGGAAACCCTAAAAATTCAAACTTTGAATTTCAAACTTCTGAAAGGATAGAAAGATGCACCTTGATGAGCTAATCAACCTAGTATACTCAGAATCTTAAAACTGCAAAGTTTCACCCTCAAAATTGCCTTTTAGATTTCCGGATTCACTAGGGAGGACCCTGAATTAGGGTTTGAGTTTCCGAGAGCTTCACCCAACCAAATACTTTGATCCAAAGCTATAAAATTTGATTTTTCCAAGGAGCTTCTAGCTATGGTCACAGATTTCAAAAATTCCCATTTTTGCAGAAGCCCTAATTTTCCACTTTTCCGATCAAAGTCCTGAACTAGGGTTTGATCAATCCAGACCTTCTTCCCAACCAAAAAAATCGATCTTGGTCTCTAAATTTCGATTTTGATGAGGAGCATTCAGCCTTGGTCTTCGATACAAAAATTCCAACATTCTCTGAAACCCTAAATTCCCGGAGCCATGAATGAAGGTGCTCAAAATCCAATTTGGTTTTGACATAAATATCCACCTGATTGTTTCTGGTGTAAATCCAAAATTACGAATCCACAGGGTCTGAAACTATGACCTGTGGTAGCTTGACTTGTCACCTTTCCAACCCCATAGGTATGACCTCAATTGGATTCTCTGAGAGAGATTTATGCTAAGTGTCGCAACGTGACCTTTTTATGGGATAAAACAGGAGAGCGAACTTGTACAGAGTGACACGTGTCACTGGCTCACTTTCGGCCTGAGAAATTAAATTTCGTACCCTACCTAACCCATTTTATGAAATTTCATTTGGAGCTTCCTAGACCATGTTGTGACCTTTTTTCCTAGGTCACCTGTTTATGAATGAGATCTGTAAGAGGTAGAAACCCTGGGTTGTATAGATCATAAAACACAAAGTACAATGAATTAGAAGTTGTGATTTGGACAAAAGGTACATTGAGATCTTATATTCGACCTGTAAAAGTTTCAGATCCTGAAACTTCGTCAAAATTAATTTATAGCGAAAGTGCTACGATGACTGGTTTTTGCTATATCAAGCCCTAGCTTCGCAAGTGAAACAAGTGTCATAAATGCCATACCATGCCTTCTTTCAGGATAGCTCTGATACCATGTTAGTTTTTCAGAATTTACTTCAATCTCATCTAGGATATTAACTGAGAGAACAACATGTACAACATATGAATCATGGACATAATAATGCAAGCACACAAGAGTCAATAGACACACAGAGTTTCACTAGGGAAAACCATAAAGGTGAAAAACCCCACAACTTCCTCAGAGATAGATAGAGCAATGATACAACCCAAGCATAAGAGATAGTCTTCTCCTAGAAGCAGCTTCTCCTCCTCCACAATTGTGCCACTCTCCAATGAGAGTATGAGTGAGAAAATGAATCATCAAATAGAGTGCCTCCCGCACTCTATTTATAATTGACTTGACTTGACTAATAACCTTTACTAGGTCGGCCTCAACTTAACCACATAACATAATGCTGACAGGGCCGAACCCCAATATGGTGGTCTAATAACCTTTTGACCCACATGACTTATACAGGGCCGACCCCATCGAGGTGGTCTAATAACCCATCAAGTATAAGTTACGACACTTACAATATAAATGACGACACTTCCGTATAGAGGAATAATAACATCTCTATAGGAATACAATATACATATATGTGAAATACATTCTGAAGTTACAATTACATCAACATGCTTTTCATATGCTAGTTCGCACTAAGCACGGGCACAGAGGATACACAGACCTCGACTCAAATATTTGCAGAACTCTCAAATCGCCAAAAATCGAATGCCTAAATGAGAGCCTTGGAGTATTATTTATACAAAAACTAGCCGGTGGCCCGGTGACTCTAGACTGACAACATTCAGTCAAAAGTAAAGATTCGGGGCGGAGTGTGGGGATAGCCACATCTGTTATCTCATCCTTTAAGTAGTCTAACTGACATATGGGGACCCGAATAAATTACTTTAGATGGACTTCAAGAAAGAATCGGATTGAATTTTCTTTTTAAAACAAAGGGACATACATCCGACAACATAAATTAAAATTATTACAATGTGGAACCTATTAAGGAGGCCCACCATGCCTTTCAATCAATCATTGGGGTCCCACCCCTGCAGACGGATACAGTTTGACAACACAAAATAAATTATTACAATGTGGAACCTATTAAGGCGGTCCACCATGCCTTTCAATCAATCATAGGGGTTCCACCCCTGCAGACAGATACATCTCTCTTGTCCATCACCGAGATCCACTCCACCACACGGATAATCAAAATGATCCCCATCAGAATCCACGGGTTAATATGGCATAATGTATGGGTAGAGATTATAGTCAAAGAATTGCTCAATGTCCAACCCAAACATAACCTGGTTATTTCCACACATAAAATCTCCCTGAAAAGTTGACTCCACTCTATAGTTAAGAGGAATCCTTCTGGTGTGAACTTTGCTGTCAATTCTCTTGTCGTCTTGATCTCTTTTGATGAAATTTTGGGTTGTATAAATAGTATGTTCAAGCGGTGTATATCTTCCTCCAAGGTGTCGTAATTTAAATTTGAACCACATGTGGTTCTAGTCTACAACCTACATATCAGCTTGAAGGTGGAGGATGAAATTATCCCTTCGATGAACCCAATCTTTTCTTGGACAAAACTTATCCAAAAATATTTCAGTCTACCCTGTTATAGGTCAAATCTGCACTTCTCCATCCGTGATCACATTATGATGTCGATCACACAAAAGGACAACATGGATTGAAGAGCTAGATTACCCTGGATGATGTATGGACTGAACCTACCCTCTTCAGCTGGGATTTTCCCATATTTACCTGATATTTTGACATGTGCGCTACTATGTGGGCAGAAGACTAGTGCACATTTGCTAGTATGCCCTACTTTTCTCAAGTGAAACTAGCGCACACCTTGGAAAAGCTGCAGGCGCTTGTTGCAAAACACAACATTTGCGTCCTGTGTGCTACTATGCCTTGAGAAACTCGTGCACATCTTAAGATGAAAATCAAAAATATATTAATTTGACGAATTGGGATTAGTTGAAGTTGGTTCTGCAACTTCCCCAACCTCCAAATTCAACCACCTCTCGATTTAAACTGCCTAGCTTGTCCAATAAATACAAGGAGGATCCATGAGAGAGGAACCTAGAAGAAAGGCTTTAAGCACTGTTACGCTGGAGGAAAGTCCCAAGTCATTGTGAAGAGCAGGAGCCCAGGACTTGGTTGCAGAAACATCTCGACACATTAGGTATATTGGACTGATTCATGTTTCTTTGACAATAAAAAGGTCGAAATACCCTTCCTGTCCCAAATACGATGTCTATTAGATTGTATGTCTATTTGGTGTAATATCTGATTATATTTGATGTTAAATTACTTTCTGATTTCATCATATTTATATATAGTCAAGATATGCTGAGGAAGGTATCTTTTGTATTGCAAGTTCATCAAGTGGGAGATCAAGCAGGAGATCAAGTGAAAGCTAGGACCAACTGTCGAGTAAAGGTATGTCTTTCCACACATAACCTGGTTATTTCCACACATAAAATCTCCCTGAAAAGTTTACTCCACTCTATAGTTAAGAGGAATCCTTCTGGTGTGAACTTTGATGTCAATTCTCTTACCGTCTTGATCTCTTTTGATGAAATTTTGGATTGTATAAACAATATGTTCAAGCAGCGTATATCTTCCTCCAAGGTGTCGTAATTTAAATTTGAACCACATGTGGTTCTGTTCTGCAACCTGCATATCATCTTGAAGGTGGAGGATGAAATTATCCCTTCGATGAACACAATATTTTCTTGGACAAAACTTATCCAAAAATATTTCAGTCCACCCTTACAATTTATTGTTGATAAGATTTGACGGGTCTGCACATATAACTATCTCACGTTCTTCTCTGCAGAATTGAAGAATAAGGTTATATGTGGTCCAAGTAAGATCACCATCTCCCAAGTCGACATACGACATATCTATGCCTTCTTCTTCAATGCAATCTAGCCAAACTTCTCAACAACAAATTAATTTGTCGTGTGCCTTTTCCAAACCAAGAAAGGCATCTTTTTCCCATTTCTCCAAAATTTGGAGTTTGAGTGGAGATTCTTGGATTTGTCTTATTAGAGTTAAAGACAAAAACTTCTCAGCCTCTGTTCTATTTGCATGCACCAAAGATTGTTGGTGCTCTTCTAGTGTCAAGGATTCATCCCATGGCTTTAAGAACAAGCCTGCCTGAGAATGGCTAAGTTGGGATGGAAATGGCCTTGTTGGACTCTTGCCTTTCTCTTGTTGTGAAGAACTGGATGTGCCTGCACTGAACATATTGAGCTGGGGAAAAGCTTGAGTATGGAACTCTTCTCTGGTTAACATATCAGCAACACAATTAAGATAACCCGGCTTATAAACAATGTCAAAATCAAAATTCTGTAACCATAAAAACCATTTTAAAATCCTAGAACTATTCTCTGCCATAAGATTTTCATTCTTAAATATCCCAAGCATTATTTTCAAATCGGTTCTAACTAGAAACTTTACAGGCTTAAAAAATAAATGAAAATGATTAACTGTATTTTTAACAGCCCGGATTTCTTTGTGGCTGGATGGATAATTGAGTTCTGCATATTTAAATGACCCCGAGGGATAGCCACAAATCTCTTCTCTCTCGCCATGCTTTTCAACTAGAACTCCACCCCATGCATTTGTTGAAGCATCTATTTCAATTACAATATTACCAGTTCCTTGGGGAAGAGAGAGAGTAGGGAGTTGCTGCACTTTTGCTTTAATTTTCTGGGCTGCAGCAGTCAAATCTGAAGACCATTTAGGGGGATTCTTTTTCAATCTCTTCTGAACGATATGAATATCTTCAGCTTGCCCCTTATAGAATGGTCTGATGTAGTTGAGACTTCCTAGAAATCTCTGAAGCTGAACCTTTTCTAAGATTTGATCCAGAAAATGCGAGAACACCTTTAAGACATGGTCCTGAAGAATTACTTGCCCTTTATTTATCTTGAAACCGAGAAACTCGATTTCAGTCTTTCCAATTTCCATCTTTCTCTTGGAGAGAACAAGACCATGCTTATAAAATAAAAGATAAAATTCCTATAAATGCTTTAAATGATCTTGCAAGTTCTTAGAGCATATCAGGACATCATATATATAGACTAATGCCCATCTTTTTTCCCTGAAAATATCCTCCATTCTCTTTTGGAATTCAGAGGGGGCATTGTTTATTCCAAAAGGTAAGACTTTCCATTGATATTGGCCATGGGGAACAACGAAAGCAGTTTTAAACCTATCTTTTGCTTCAATCCCAATTTGATAGAAACCAGATTTCAAATCAAACTTGCTAAATATAGTACATCCAGCAATCCGTTGCAGAAGACTAGCTTTATCAGGTAATGGATACCTAATTTTCTGGAGCACTGCACTAAGAGGTTTATAATTCACAACCAGTCTTGGTTTACCTCTCTTAATCTCTGAGTGTTTGTTAACAACAAAGGCTCTGCAAGCCCATGGACTCTTAGAGGGTTCAATTAACTCTTTTGAAAGCAACTCTTTAATTTCACTAGCACAAAATTCTCTCTTAGTGGGAGACATCAATCTAGCAGAGGCTTTCATAGATTTATGTTTTACCAGAGGTTCAAAAGAAATGGAAACAAATTATTTTTCTCTGGTCCAGAAAGCATTAGGGATTTTTGAGATGCGGTCTTTCTCAAGCTTTTTAGAGATATCAGCAAGGGCTTTGTCCTTGTGCATTTCTGCATAGGCAATGCATCTCTCCATTTTGAACAAGTTTTCAATGTTTGTTTTAGGCTCAGTTATTTTCATAGGGATTTTGCATTTCAAATGAGCGTCAAAGGATAAAGGACAAGAAACTGGCTTTCCTTTTATGGTACATGTAAACAACATCCTAATAGTGTCAAAAGTAACAGGGCTCACTCTATATAGGAATTCAGAACCTAATATACAATCTTCTTTTATACTATCCAACATATTCAAGGATAAAGCTTCTGTACATCCTTCTATTTGAATAGGAAAGTATGCTATTGTACCCAAAATTTGTACAGGGGTAACTTCTATAGCAACTCCGTGTTCTGAATCCTTCTCCCAATAGAATGAAGGGATTGCACTTCCTTTTGCTAAATTCATCTGACAACCTGAATCAATCATGCAATCCAACTTATAGGGCTTGAATTCTGGAGGACAAAAAGAAACTTGAATGTACATTGTAGGACCTGTGAAAAGTACCACGGAAGGTTCAGGGAGAAGAGCATCTTCTTTTAAATCTTTCTTTTCATGCTCAGGGATCTTAAGAGCTATTTCATATTGTCAGCACATCTCATCTTCAGAAGATCGATCTCTTTCTCCAACTGTTACTTCAAGCACTATTTTCAAATCTTCAATTTCCCTTACAAGCTTCGTAAGGAAATTCTGTTTTTCTTTGATTTGGAGGCGAAGCAGATTTTCTTTATCTTTTCTGAATTTCTGCCTATCCTCATGCTCTGCAGGATAGTGCTTATATAAATCTGCAGGATTTTAGAATGTAGGATGATGGGAAGGAGAGAGTTTACCTTCTTCTGATTGCTTCTCTTTTCCTTTAAGTAATGACAGTAGCTTTTTCTTTTCTTCCTTTAATTCTCCTCTGAGAATATACTAAAAAACAGGAATCTCAGATAACTGTTGATCAATTGCGGCTAATCATTGTTGAGGAGATGGTTTTGTTGAGGCAGAAAACATATAACAAGAAAAATCAAAGTTTGGAGGTCCCTCACACCCCCCTAAATTTGCTTATGAGGCGGAAGAGGAAGAATCAAAACTGGAGGGAGCAAATTTATTCAGATGGATATCAGAATCATCAAGGAGAAACATAATTTCTCCAGAAGGGTATTGATCTTGTTCACAAAAATAAATATCCCACCAAGATGGATCTAGCTGTTCGGAGAAAGCCACAAGATTTGGTTTGGATTTCTTTTGTGGACATTTTCTTTCCCAATGACCTTTCTTTCCACAAATAAAACATTTTTCTTTGTCTGCTGGCTCAGACCTTTTTCTAACATAAGCTTTCTTATAGAAAGGGTTTCTAGATTTTTTCATATAAGACTTGTGAGTCTTATGCTTGTAGGATTTGTCAAGATGATATATAGGAGTACTTGTATGGATTTTTTTCTTTTTCTTCTTGCAGTGGCATGACTCTTTTTTGAAATGTCCTCTATTGTAAGCACCACAACCCTAATCAAGCATTTTTGCAACATCTTTACAAAAACTAGGCGAATACATAGATTGGTGCCTTTTGAAATCCCGACTGACTCTCTTTTCTAGGCAATGTTCTTGCCAAGTTTCCATGATAAAAGCATGGAGCTGTGCTAATGAGAGTCCGCGAAGATTAATCTTCTTATATTTAAGAAATTTTTCCACAGCATCTGGAACATGACCAGGAAAAATTCTAAGATAGTGTTTCAAGTATGTTGGTTCACCAGATTTTCCAGAACAGATAAGAAGGTTCTGCATATAGCATAAGTATTTCTCAGTTTGACTCAGGTCACAAATTCTTGCAGACATGAATAAAGAAGCTAGTTACTCATAGTCTTCTTTATCATCAGGGCCATAGAACTCTTTTCCCAAAGCATGCAATATCTTTTGATCGGCATCATCAGCATTCAAAATCTCATCTTTTGCTTCTTGTGGTAGACACCACCACCATTCATGTGCTAAACCGAATAATCCAGCTATCAGCTGTAAAGCTAATTGCTGACCGGGAATATTTGAATCTTGGGTCTTTTTATATAAAACCCATTGGCTAAGAAGCTGTATGGCTGACTTTATTTCTGCTTGCGACTTGCATTGGATATTCAGAACGGGTTGCTCAGGCATCTATGACATCTGGTTATTCATTCCATTTATTCCAAAATGGAATTTATGAGAAGGAGCAAAAGAGGCATATTGCATTTCTAAATCAAAAGTGGGAGGAGGAGGAACTGAGGAAGAACCAACTTCATGGCTGACCCCCGAACTATGCTAGGTATCTTCTGTGTGAGAGGGGAATTTAAGCATATCCATATATATTTCAGGTAATGCCTTAGGCATTCTATGGAATTGACTTACTAAGCTTTGAATTTCTTGAAATTCTTCTTCATCTTGACCAAACTTAAAATCTGGTCTTTCATCCTCATCTTGGACACTCATCATACCAAACGAGTAACTTTTAGAGTGTTTTCATTGGTGGAATTTTAGTGCAAGATCCATTGCTGCTAGGCTGACCCAGCCAGATTTCTTTTTCAATACTTGATTTTTGGTCAAAATCTTACCCAAGACATTCATCCTTTTCTTTGTCTTGTCATAGGCTGTATTTATTGCATTTTTTATCTCTTCTGTATCATGCGGCAAATGATCCAGAAGTTCTAGTTTGGTTTGGAGCATTGATATCTTATCATGCTCATCCTCCATTTTTTTATTTATCTGAATGATATCCATGGCCATATCATCCAGATTTTCAGTTGTGAGATGTTGTTGCAAATTGCCATAGTTTGCAAGCTTTATTTCATCTGAGACAGTTTCAGATGGAATAGAAGATTCATAGGGCATGAATTCTTTTTTAATTTTTCCATCAGTTGAAAAATTTCTGAAGGAAACATATGGAAGATTTATTCCAGGGACATATGACCAATCACCTTTAGAAGAGGTGATTTCCATACCACATCCATTCCTAGGTAGAGATGAAAACATATAGAAACTAGGGAGTTCTCTATTCTGTTTATGTTTTAATATCTAGAGTATTTTCTTGCAGGCTGGACAGTCTGAGTGCTGACCTTTATGTTCAGTGTCATAGACCCCAGAAAAGGATGGATGAATTGAAGTAGAAGAAGCAAGTTCATGCCTATTTGACTTAAAATCAACATTATTCACAGAAGGGGTCCTGAGAAGAGGAGGAGTAAAAGAGGGGTAGGATGGCCTTCAGGGATTCATAATGAGTGGGAGGATCTATCAAAAGAAATCGGGGTATTGAGAAAATACTCTATTTTATGTACAAAAATATATTGGTTCCTTAGCTCTTTATATGTCACTTCCCATTGTCTAGGGTAGTTTATTCCCTTCTAGTCAAAAGTAACTGGAGTAGTTTTTTTAGATTTATCTGTCTCCACCATGCTGTGTAGGTGTGAGCTCTGATGGACCTTAGACCGGAGAGGTGGAAGAGTATCATTCCCAAAGAGGACAAGAACACATGCTTTGAGTTGTATGATTTTGGAGCCGAAATCCATTTTAAAGCCACATGGTACGATATATGCTTTAAGTAAATCATAGATATATGGATCTTCAAGACTAACAGAATACTTAGGAAAAATGGTGTGTGTTGGAGAAAACTCACTATGGCTTGGGGTAGACCACAACAGACAGATGACTACCAAAAATCAACTCAATTCTCAGAACTATGCTATATAAATGACAATGCTAAGATAATGAAGAATATAACCAACCTCGATCCAAACGTTTGACATAGATCACCGTTGGAGCTTTCCGATCCGTGCACTTGAATCTGCAAATTAGTCTTGACAGCCAATATACAACAAGTACATATAATATATAAATGGCATTAACATCATCAATAGAAATGGCCCATGATACAACAAGTAAATGCAACCCAATGTAAGATAAACAACATTTACAACATTAATGGACGAGAATATGAGTATTTCTATTAATAAACAAGAACAAGTACAATGTGATATGACCTGTTGCCAACAACCAATATGAACCAAGATCTGTATCAATCCACTTGTGCCTCCACCACTTCAATCCGCCATGAATGGCAAACTCAAACTAGATAGGAGTTTGGAAGGTGAACATAAAGGGTTCACAACTACAAGGATCAATGAGTGTAGACTCAAGATAGGGAAAAAATCCACTAGAGTTCTCTTGCTCTTCTTTCTCCTCCCGTCCATAAGCCATATGTGCTCAATATATAGTCCTCTCAAAGGTAAGTGAAAGGACACATCGAGATGTTTCTTGGGAAGATGGAGAGACAAAGGTCACCCAATGACCACTTTTTGGGAGTAAAAAGTAATAAACTAGTGATTTTTACCATTTTACTTGATACCCGCGGGCTATAGTGATGCAACTTGCGGGTACGCTTGCTATAATGATGCAACAAGTGGGTCAGAGGAAAAATGAGGAAATAGTATGTCTGAAGGATATAAAGTGGATCTGAGTCAGTGGAATGGATCCTACAGGCCAAAGAATGTTGATGCTCACAGGGTGGAAGATTACGTTGTAACAAATGCCCCCTAATGTGTGAGGTCAGAGACTGATGCTACGATGGCCGAAATACATTATAAAACTCAGAAATGGAGTGATGGAGACACAAGTGGAAAGAGCAGCTCACTTGTCATAATACAATAGTCTCCCTGAATACATGTTGGTAGTAGAACAATCTGATACAATGGCCATGAATAGGCAGTACATAGTGAATACATGTCATAAGTGATCATAGCCATGATCCCTATATAGTAAGATATGGTCTCCTGCTGAAAAGGAAACAACTGGTGCAAACTAGAAGTACAAACTACTGATATCTGTGAGGTGATATCTCAGATGTAAATTCAAAGTCATAAGTAGCATACTGAATGCCACTATCGCCTGGGGTCTTCTACAAAAGTCTTTGACGGTGAAAGTCCCATCAAGGGAATAAAGGATTTGGGGTCGAACCTGACGTGACATCGTCTGATTACCATTCAATGATGTATACCGTTAACAGACGCGAGATAACCCACCAATAATGAAAATGGGTATCAAGGCACAGAGCACAATCATCGGAGTGTGAATAAATGAGTTGAAGTCGAACACTAGGATGAATCCATCGATCAGGGGAAATTGATGTATTCCCAAAGCTGTCGATGGTGAGAGAACCTACCACTAATGACTGCAAGCCTCAAGGTACGCAACCAAACTCTAAGCCTCAAGTCCCGAAATAAATGGGTTGAAGTCAACGGAATGAGACTCGCTGGAAGGAGGGCATTAAGGCATCCCCCATCAACCAGCACGAGGTACCAGCTACGCTGAAAGATTTGGAAGAACTCAGGTGGAACGGAATGACTCGATAAGGATGGCCGACATGCAATAGTCAAGAGATCTAAGGAGTGGCCGACTCTAGGTTCAGGACTTCCTTTGAACAAGAGCATGAGCAGATGGATAGAATCAGGCAGCATAGACTTGACATAAACTGTGCAATGCAAGAGGAATTACAAAGGGCTCCATAATTACTAGAAGCTTAACCAATCGGTGGAGAAAACTGAGAAACAAGTACAGCTCCTAAGGTCCAACTATAGTCCCGACTCATAATGTACATAATGGAATGAATGCTCTATTCAAAGGAGACACAACAGCTGCCAACAAGAAGTAGTAACCATAATCCCATTCGGCTTTCTGGAAGATTTGATTTTTTTGGTCTTTTTCATATTTGGGAAAAGCTCGAAAAAGAATAAAATTGCTTATAGTACAACAAGTGAGGGAACGAGTGTCAAACAGCGAGCAGACTAGTTCCAAGCAGTGGAACATACCTATGATCAATGCAAGGAAGTGCATGCGGGATGTGGACACTCGGGGGGTGTGTTCCCTCAGGGTCAAAAGGTCATCAAATTGTGAAGGGAAAATATAAGCTCTGCAGGGCTCGGCAGGGAAAAGTGCTCAAGCTCCAGGCTAACAACTGAGTAAGTGGGAGCCGACACAAGGCTCAAGCTGCAAGCAGGATGATGCAATGCAATCACAACATGATATAACTGAGGGGGAGTCCTTAAGGGAGATGGCCAGCATAAGACAAAGTAGAGTATGAGTCTTTATCGCAACGTCATGGCGTAACTACAAAGGACTTCCAATCCTAAGGACACACAACGGCATGGGCACCAAAATGCACAAAGGGGTTCTAACTAGGGTGCCCATGTTCGGAAAATCCCTACCGCCACATAACAACACTTCTATAGTAGTTTGAAGGTTTCGTGTCGGTTAAGAAGTGGGGTCACACCTAAGGTTTATGAAAGTGGTCAACAGGTCGAATGTAATGTCCCTTATTAGGAATTTTATTAAAATTGCAATTTTCCACTTTTTTCCTTGGTTCGACCTTTGACTAGTTTCGATCTCTAGGTCTCAAATTTGCCCCAAATGATCCCAAATCTTCTGAGAAGGTATATGAATGATATTAGAACATAAATATGTGTTTTAGGGATGCCTTTGTACCTTTAAAACACTTCTTCAAATACTCTTTCAATTCTGGTCAATGTAGGTAACTTTACTAGTGATTTCCCTTTGACTAGTATTGGTCTCTAGGTCTCAAATTGACTCCAAATGCCTTCAAATCTTCAAAGAATGTTTATGAATGATATTAGGAATTGAATATGATGTTCAGGGATAACATATGTCCACCAAAAGACCTCTGCAAACTCTCTTAATATTCTGGACCAAGTATGCAATTTTACAAGTAATTTGGGGTTCAAATCCCCCTAAGGTAAGTACTGAAAATGGCTTCCCAAATGCCTCCAAACCCACTCAAATTTATGAACAGAGGTATGTAATGTGTTAAGTATGTTATTAAGGTCTCATATGCACCATTAATGGTTTATTACAACTGTTCTCACCCTCTCCCATTCAACTGCAAAAATCCCCAATTCGACCCTTGGGGAAATGGCACTATTTCTTCTCCCAATGCAATTAAACTGAGTAAAAATGCTTCAAATGCTCAAGTATAGTACATGAAACTTGTATAAGACATCCATTGCAGTATATTTATCACAAATATATCAGAGAATCATCCATTCATTCGAAATCATCATCAATACATTGGCTCACAACAAGGTAGTGGGGAAATGGCATTGTTCTTCCATTAAAAATGAGATTTATACATTTCTACTTGGAATTTCGACCTGAAACTTTTTGGAGATGAAGAACAGAGTATTTAATTCATATTAAAAAATAAATGGGGCATTAGAAGCTCCCCCAAAGAGTACAATAGCTCACCAAAAACGCCCTCCCTCAAGGATCAAGAATATGCCATCAAAACTGGAAATGGTTGAAGGAGCGAGATGCAATAGAAGAAACCATGAGCTGCCCTGTAGCTTACACCTCCAAATAAAGACTCCATTAAAGCTCCAAATGAAAGGTCTGAATGGCCTTTCCAATTGCCAACTTGGATGGGAATCTTTCACCCTCGAAATTGGCTAAGGCAAGAAACTAGTCATCCACTAGCTCTCCCTCTTCACAAATGCAATTGCAAATTCTACAAATGATCAAAAGCTGGTTTCATTCTTTGTTATTGACATTTATAAACTTCTAATGTCCTCCATGGGTCGAATTCCTTCCAAGAGACTCATGCCAACTCAAGTTGGGAAGAGATTCCAAAGAACGCCACTTGTACAACAATTCCTAGTCTCCCACTTCCACCAAATCACATGTGGAAGCATCTTAGCTGCCCTAACACCCTTGAGCGCCCTCTTGGAGTCTATTTTTAGCCCTGACATGTCATATATGTCATATGTCAGCCTTCAGGTCTGATTTGTGTCATAGGTGTCATAGCATCTTCATCATTGTTGTCATAGAGCTAGGGAATCTAGCCCAAGTGTCTCACTAGCTCCAAATTGCCTCTTCCTCTTCCATGGGAGTTACTCTTCCTCTATATTTCGACCTTGGATAAGTCATGCAATGAATAATACCTTTTGGAATCCCCCAAGTATGTTACCATTCACCTTGAATTCGAATTGGTGAGAGAATGATGCCAAATGTAGTGGGGAAATCTAGCCATATGTGGGTCCCACTTCCTCCATGTGTCTTCATCATGAAATGCCACTTTGATTTTCACTTGTATATATTTATTTATCTCCTTTATTAAATATTTATTCCATTCTAATGTTCAAACATCATTTATTATCCCCATTATTCCAAATCCCAAAGCTTCCACCCCAAACCTAGGAAACTAGTAATTTTCCTCCTTGGCAATTATTTGACCTTTAGCATCAATTTGACAAACTCTAATGAATAGAGCCAATGTGATTAGGCCATTGTGACCCAATACCAAATTT
Organism: Larix kaempferi; assembly: GCA_027924585.1. Lineage (NCBI taxonomy): Eukaryota > Viridiplantae > Streptophyta > Pinopsida > Pinales > Pinaceae > Larix > Larix kaempferi. The sequence goes on from BSBM01000136.1 coordinate 16,863,225, forward strand.
GGGACATGACAAATCCTCCCTTCCCAATATTGCTTGTCCTCAAGCAATTTTAAATGTGGGTGTTGAAGAACCTGCTTTCTGTATAATTCTTTGAAGTTGCCATTGAATTGCCCAACCTTGAGTCTTTGAGTTTCCATGAAGATTTTAGAGAGGAACCACCATGCTTGCTGCTGCACTACTCTGATTAAAATCACTTTATTAAGTGGGGAATCCATCTCCCATACTGCTTGCTTCCCCAAAAAATATGAAACCAATGAGATAAAAATTATTCCAGGGTCCCATTGCTTGTATTGCACCCTAACAATTAAAAGTGCTCTCCAACCCATACCATCAGATAAGAGGATTCCTGGATCCCATTTTCTTGTTTGCATTCTTCCAAACATCATGAGTACAAAATATATATCATCAAAGTACATAACAACATAATGAAAATGTACATAAAGGAGATGCTTCATCAAAGAGTCATGAAAGTGCTTATACCTCCAAGCATGTAGACCACCATTTTCCAAGTGCATACAATCTTCAAGTGACCCATCAAATCTGCTCCAATGACATAGGTGAGGATCCCATGTCCAATAGTGCTGCTCCAAGAGAATGTGATATGCATCAAAATATTCAGCCATGCATTCTTTCATCCAAGAAGTGAATGAAGAATCTCCACTAAAATCTGAACCAAATAATGAGCAGGAAAAACAAGGAGAATTCAAAGGACTCAAAGAAGTCTCATCCATACATCCATGAGGATATGTATCATCATAAGGTAAAGCAATATGCTGCTGCAATTCTAAATAATGAGGTGCTCTATTCATGTCATCATCAAAAGGAGAGGTAGGAGTTTCATACCCCTCATGTGGCACCACTAGGAAAAAACCTTTCACCCAATTTTCATCCCAAAGTGATGTGGCTGGAAAAGAAGTGTGGGGTGAGGAATTATGAACCAACTTTAATTCTTTACAAATCTTACCCATTGAAATATTTAATTCATCTTCTCCATAATTGGTTGGTCCAACTATTGTGAGATCACGTACCTCTTCCAAGGCTTTGCAACTCTCTCCATGAGGCAACTCATAATCCCTTTGAACAAGGACAAGTGCTTGTCCTTCTTCTTGTTTTAGTGTAGTATCTTCAAGAACCTGCATATCAACATGTACCTCATGTTCCACAATTACATTAGGTTCCTCTTTTGTGGCATAAATTGTTTCATCCTTTTCCTTGAAAAGACAACCATTGCTCATTACTTTTTCCGAGTTGCTTTCAATTTCACTAAGCAACAATCTGAACTCTTGAAAGTATTGTTTCCACTTGTCTTCAAAGGATGGTTCAAGTAATTTCCTAAACTCCTCATTCTCCATTAAGGTTCCTTTCTCATCCTTACTCATGGTGACCAATGAATGTACTTCTTCTCCTACTTCTTCCCTTTCACCAAAGTACATCCAGTTTCAGTTTCTAAGGGTGGTGGCTTATTTCTTTGACTCCTGGTCTTCATTAATGTTCTACCACATAAGGTGCCAAGACCATGCTCTGATACCACTGTAATGTCCCTTATTAGGAATTTTATTAAAATTGCAATTTTCCACTTTTTTCCTTGGTTCGACCTTTGACTAGTTTCGATCTCTAGGTCTCAAATTTGCCCCAAATGATCCAAAATCTTCTGAGAAGGTATATGAATGATATTAGAACATAAATATGTGTTTTAGGGATTCCTTTGTACCTTTAAAACACTTCTGCAAATACTCTTTCAATTCTGGTCAATGTAGGTAACTTTACTAGTGATTTCCCTTTGACTAGTATTGGTCTCTAGGTCTCAAATTGACTCCAAATGCCTTCAAATCTTCAAAGAATGTTTATGAATGATATTAGGAATTGAATATGATGTTCAGGGATAACATATGTCCACCAAAAGACCTCTGCAAACTCTCTTAATATTCTGGACCAAGTATGCAATTTTACAAGTAATTTGGGGTTCAAATCCCCCTAAGGTAAGTACTGAAAATGGCTTCCCAAATGCCTCCAAACCCACTCAAATTTATGAACAGAGGTATGTAATGTGTTAAGTATGTTATTAAGGTCTCATATGCACCATTAATGGTTTATTACAACTGTTCTCACCCTCTCCCATTCAACTGCAAAAATCCCCAATTCGACCCTTGGGGAAATGGCACTATTTCTTCTCCCAATGCAATTAAACTGAGTAAAAATGCTTCAAATGCTCAAGTACAGTACATGAAACTTGTATAAGACATCCATGGCAGTATATTTATCACAAATATATCAGAGAATAATCCATTCATTCGAAATCATCATCAATACATTGGCTCACAACAAGGTAGTGGGGAAATGGCATTGTTCTTCCATTAAAAATGAGATTTATACATTTCTACTTGGAATTTCGACCTGAAACTTTTTGGATATGAAGAACAGAGTATTTAATTCATATTAAAAAATAAATGGGGCATTAGAAGCTCCCCCAAAGAGTACAATAGCTCACCAAAAACGCCCTCCCTCAAGGATCAAGAATATGCCATCAAAACTGGAAATGGTTGAAGGAGCGAGCTGCAATAGAAGAAACCATGAGCTTCCCTGTAGCTTACACCTGCAAATAAAGACTCCATTAAAGCTCCAAATGAAAGGTCTGAATGGCCTTTCCAATTTCCAACTTGGATGGGAATCTTTCACCCTCGAAATTGGCTAAGGCAAGAAACTAGTCATCCACTAGCTCTCCCTCTTCACAAATGCAATTGCAAATTCTACAAATGATCAAAAGCTGGTTTCATTCTTTGTTATTGACATTTATAAACTTCTAATGTCCTCCATGGGTCGAATTCCTTCCAAGAGACTCATGCCAACTCAAGTTGGGAAGAGATTCCAAAGAACGCCACTTGTACAACAATTCCTAGTCTCCCACTTCCACCAAATCACATGTGGAAGCATCTTAGCTGCCCTAACACCCTTGAGCGCCCTCTTGGAGTCTATTTTTAGCCCTGACATGTCATATATGTCATATGTCAGCCTTCAGGTCTGATTTGTGTCATAGGTGTCATAGCATCTTCATCATTGTTGTCATAGAGCTAGGGAATCTAGCCCAAGTGTCTCACTAGCTCCAAATTGCCTCTTCCTCTTCCATGGGAGTTACTCTTCCTCTATATTTCGACCTTGGATAAGTCATGCAATGAATAATACCTTTTGGAATCCCCCAAGTATGTTACCATTCACCTTTGAATTCGAATTGGTGAGAGAATGATGCCAAATGTAGTGGGGAAATCTAGCCATATGTGGGTCCCACTTCCTCCATGTGTCTTCATCATGAAATGCCACTTTGATTTTCACTTGTATATATTTATTTATCTCCTTTATTAAATATTTATTCCATTCTAATGTTCAAACATCATTTATTATCCCCATTATTCCAAATCCCAAAGCTTCCACCCCAAACCTAGGAAACTAGTAATTTTCCTCCTTGGCAATTATTTGACCTTTAGCATCAATTTGACAAACTCTAATGAATAGAGCCAATGTGATTAGGCCATTGTGACCCAATACCAAATTTGGGACATGACATCGAATGCATAATGCACATGGAAATGGCATTAACCTGTATGTCGGGTGTGAAACGTACCTTCCGTAGGTGTTAAATGGTCCAAAACAACTTTCGTCGAAGAAATCTGATTAAAAAATACTACTCCAAGACATTATATTAGTCCATAACAGCACAAAATGGTAAAAACTATAGACAAGTGGGTCCTGAAAATTATAAATAGTAATAAAAAATTACAATTTACAATTCATTTTTACTATTCACCCATTTGGAGCTTTGTGGTTAGTTTTCACCTGAAAGTTCAGTTGCCGATTCTGGGAGCTACAAGCGACTGTTCATTGAACCGTCCAAAGCAGGTTGGTAGTCTCATCCATACCTTTCATTTCAATGCTTTCATTTTAGTTTTCAACGGTGGGATTTTTAGTTTGGCCAATCCCTAAATGGTGTTGGCGCTACCCGCGGGCTATAGCTATGCGGGTCATGGGTAGGGAGAGATACTCGCATTCAATACACAGACTGACCGCAGGTACCCACACCTATATACACACTAGCCCGTGGGTACGGCCGTGAAGTTGAAAATGCAAAAGAATTTGACTAAAATCCTTGTTTTTCTTCACTCGAGGATGGTTCTAGAGTGGAGGGAGAGGGAGCATGACCAAGTTGATGAGGCCATGCGCAATGATGTGCAAGCACAGTAGGAATTGCAAGCATGTGGGTTGTACAAATTTTGGAGTATAGGGGGTTTGAGGGCCCAAAACCTACTACTCCGCCGCTTGATCGATTATTGGGATGTTGATGCACAGAACTTTAATCTCAATGGGAAAATCCTCACACTGGAAGTGGATGATATCTACTTCATTACCGGTTTGTCCCATCGAGGTGAGGAGGCTAGTCTTCGGTCTTGTATTGTGGGTGGTGGGATCACCATCCTTGACTACATAGCACGGTATTGCTCGGAAAACACACGCACGCTGGGAAGTCAAGTGCCCATCAATGCCATAGTAGATCTGAGCATGAAGATCATTGTGGCTACCTTAGTGCGGATCATGGGTTCCAAAGCTTTGCACCAGGCATCTAGGCCAGTGATGTTCTACGCATCACAATGCATGCAGCCTATAGTATTTGACTGGTGTACCACACTGCTGGGGTCTATGAAGACCCAACTGACAGAATGCAAAGAAGGGAAGGCCAAAAACTTCAGGTATGGGAGTATCTTGTGCATATTCTTCTTTGAGATAGTTCCGGGGCTTAGTCCAAGGGTGGATGTCCCTCCTCATAGTCTCTGGGATCCAGCCCTGACCCGGTGGGCTGAGATATTGACACGACAGGGTGGTGGCCATCTAGCATCACCATATACCAAGGAGTTATTCCGCTGGTGGGACTGACAGGTCATTTCCATAGAGGACTACCCCTATGCAGGGATAGACTTCTTCCAGGATAAGGACATGCCACTCCCACCAGACGCAGTGTTCAGAGACATTGGTGAGTTCTCTTTTTAGGATTTTGTGTATTAAATTTTTATGGATTTTTTATTATATATGTAAATGCAAAAATATTTTTGGTGGTAGTATCATATGCTAACGGTTGACTGTTTGCTCGTAGAAAACGGCCCAGTGAGACCTGATGGCTTCTCGAGACATGGTCGTCGGGGTAGGGGTGATGACGTAGGTGATCTTGCAGCAGGGTGCACTCTACAAACCTTGCAGCGTAACCTATCACGGATGGTTGCTAGGGTTCCACAGATAGAGGTGGCGCGACTAACTGAGGCAATGTAGTGCCAAGTAGTGGGGGTTCTGGGTGACTGGGTGCGTCTACTACAGCGGGTGGCCAATGCAGTTTAGTATTTATACGAGACACATCCTGTTGGGGTGGAAGCTAGGCCTCCTCGTAGGGAGTATATATCCCAGGATCTCATTTTTTGTATCAATATGTATATTTTTGAGGGATACGGGCTCCAGTTTTTAATGACACTACCATTTTTGGACATATTTATAAAAAACTTTGGTTCTCCGATTCTACTATATGTGTGTATGTACAAATGTATGAATGTCTTCTTTTATTTGTGTGCTTCATGGTGAATGTGACAAATTCCAATCTAATACATAGTTAGCGTATGCATCAAATATATGATTAACACTTCTCGGAACATGTATGTATGTAATTGAAACAAAATGTCTTTCCAAGAGTCTTACCCTTAGGAATTTTCGTAGTAGCGTAGGATCTCGCACACGGTACTGCCAATTCAGCTGAGACACAATTAGTTGTGAATCGAGGCAGACTTCTAAAGGCTGGATGTCATGGGAAATAACATCCCGAAGTAGCTCAATGATGGCACTATACTCAGCCACATTGTTAGATGTAGGACCAAGACAAGCACCTCCTCAGGACATAACTAGGTGGTCAGGTGAGAAAATAACCCAGGTAGCAGAAGCAAGCTAATGTGTATGACGACTAGCACCATCGACAAATCCTAAGAGCGTAGGAAACTCTGCTGACATCTATCAATCAAACGGAAGCTAATCATCAAACCCGAAAACCAAAAGAATTCTAAACTATGTACAGAAGCAACTATACAATAATATACAAAAGTATCAGCCTGAACCAGAGGTTCAAGCGTAATACCACTTGAGGTAGAGCCCATTTCTAGGCTCCTTCAAGACAGTCCCCTCATAGTCTTCTAATTCATAGGCTCCTTTTTCTAGGACACGTCTCATGATGTAAGGACCGTGCCACATGGGGTTAAACTTGCCTGCCCCCAGGGGTTCTTTAGCTTGGTCATATAAGAGGACCAATTCACCTTCAGCATACTACCGGGGATGGATAGACCTATCATATTGAACCTTAACACGACGTTTGTAGGAATCTATGGCCACAGCGGCATCTCAACGTCGCTTGTCAAGTTGCTCAAGGTGGATTAAACGTAGCTCAAGACCCGTCGTATCAGGGAGGAGCTCTATTGCCAGTTTAAGCGAAGGGATCTTGCATTCAATCGGTAAAAGTGACTCCACACCGTGAACCAGTAGAAACAGTGAGAACCCGGTGGCAGTCTTGACTACGGTTCAATATGCCCACAAAGTAGGATATAACATGATGTGCAAGTTGGTCTTGCTTTGTTGGATGGTACGTTGGAGAATGGTCTTCAAAGACTTATTGACTGCTTCTACTTGAACATTTGATTGGGGATAATAAGTAGATGAGTGTTATTGACAAAACCCAAGCTTGAGAGACAAATCCTCCATCATCTTGTTCTGAAAGTGACCGCCATGGTTAGTGACAATCTCTTTCGGAATACCGAACCGAATTATAATTTGATTGAATATGAAGTGGGTTGTTGTAGCACCATCGACTTTAATGGTAGGCATGGCCTCATCCCATTTGTAAAAATAGTCCATGGCCACTATGATATGGTGATACCCCCTAGCTGAAGCTGGTTTGCAATCCATGAAATCCACCCCCCACTTGGTGAAGGGACCGACGGTGACGACCGGATGGAGAGGCGTTGGATGCGAGCGTATGTTCCGAGAAAACACCTGGAAAGGGTGACATCTCTTCATAGCATTAACACAGTCCTTAAAGATGGAAGGCCAAAAATAACCAGCTCGCATAATACGTTGGGCTGTAGCAAGCCCAAATAAGTGACCGCCACACGCCCCAGCATGGCAATCATTAAGCACCTGCTCCGCTTCTTCATGAGTTAAGAAACGACGGAGGATAGAATCCTTTCCTTAGCGATACAAAGTGCCACTGACGATAGTATAATCTTTAGCGTGATGTTTTACACGTCGTCGCTCATCTCATGAATAGTGCAGAGGAAACTTCAAAGTTTGGAGATATACAATGACATCCCCATACCAAGGGTCTTCGGACGAGATAAGAAATAAGTGCTCATCCACAAAGGAATCTTCATGAATGACATCCTCATCAAGTCTCGGAAGATCCGACATAAGCTCAACAAACACCAACGATTTCACCGACTTCGTCGAAGCAAAATCGAGATCAAATTCTTGAAGGATAACAATCCATTTATTATACTTCCCCCCGATAAGGCGTCGTGATAGCACGAACTGAAACGGATTGATATGCGTGACAATTGTGGTTGTTCTAAGCAGAATGTAATGTCGTAACTGTTGGACTGAATGAACAATCGTAAGTGCCAGCTTTTCCACATGAGTATATCTTAGCTCAGCATCTATTAGATTTCAACTAAGGTAATAGATGACATGCTCGACAAGCGCATCATCAACCTGAACCAAGACCATGCAAATCGTCTCTTGAGATGCAGCCACATAAAGGATAAAATCTCATCCGAAGTTTGGTGGACTAAGCATAGGGGAAGATACCAAAGCTTTCTTAAGGGCGTCGAAATACTGTTGGACTCACTCATCCCAGATAAAGGGTGTGTCTTTCTTCAATAAGATCGTGAAACCTTTGGTAAGATTATCATAATTGACTACGAAATGACATAGAAAAGTGGCTCTCCCTTGGAGGCTCTGAAGTTGTAACAAATTTCGCGGAGGAGGCAACTGAAGTATTGCCTCAACTTTGAGAGGATCAACTCTAATACCCTCTTTTGAAACTATGAAGCCCAGAAGGCGACCCGTCCTTACAACAAAGATTGATTTGTTAGGATTCAATCGAATATTGTATCGTATACATCATTCGAGAATCATGCGGAGGTGCTTGGGGTGGTCCATCCTCTTGCGAGAATGGCCAGCAAGATCGTCCAAGAAAACCTCCATAATCGTTTGAAGATCGTGAAAGGCGTAGGTCATGGGACGCTGAAATGTAGCTTCGACGTTTTTAAGGCCGAGGGGCATTTTCCAATATGCAAACGTTCCCCAAGGACAAATGAAAGTTGTCTTATGTTGATCCTTGGGTTTGATTTGAATCTGGTTATATTTGGAAAATCCGTCCATGAAGGAAAAAATCTCACTTTCGGCGCAAGCATCCAATATTTGATCTATGAATGGTGTGGGGAAGTTGTCTTTCGGACATGCATGGTTCAAATCTCTAAAGTCGGTGCATATACGAATCGTTCCCTGCTTCTTATCCACAGGAACATGGCTTGACACCCATTCGATAAGGGGAATGGGGTAGATGAAACCATCCTTGAGCATTTTCTCCACCTCTACCTTAATAGCGGTTTCTTTCCTAGGGTTCACAGCACGTAAGCATTGTCGAACTAGTTTAGCATTGGGATACATTCTAATCTCATGTTCAACAATGCGGGGGTCTATTCCTAGCATCTCCTCATATGACCAGGAAAAATCTTTTCGGAGTTCTGTAAACAATTCAGTGTAAATAGCAATCTCCTCAGGAGTGCAATGGTCACCGATGTAGACATTCTCGACTATTCCGGGAGTACGAGAGATATTGATCGATGTAGTTGGGGAAATGTTAGCCATATTCGCTTCCGCAAAAACATCACGTGACTCCAAAAGAGCCACAGGGTGACCAACCATCTTTGCTAGAGTCGTCCTAAACTCTTCTCATTCAGTGAGGTCGAGTTTGGGAAGGAAATAAGAGTGATGGTGCATATCTTCCCAAGGTCTCTCACTACCACACATGGCCACCATAATAGCTTAATCAGAAGGAAAAGTATCATTGAGGAAATCATGGGAACAAGACAAGTTGGCTGCCCAAACCGGCAGCGTAACGGGATCTTCCTCGATTGTCTGGGAAGAAGAGAGATTCGGCTTTGCAGTGGCTTGTTGAATATGCTGGTAAGAAAGCTCGACTACAGACAGTGGCATAGACATCCTGACATGCGACATGTTTCCAGACGTGGAACTCGTGGACGGTAAAGTCCACGGATCATCAAAATAGAAAGTTCGGAAAATAGGAAGTTCGGAATGACATATTATGCGAAGGAGGAGACGCATTGTCAGTAATAGTTCCAATAAAATTCATAGGTGCGGCAAAATCGTAAGTTCCCATCAATGAAGGGTACATGCCAACACCCATGTTCCCAGTTGCCGGATGAGAATGAGTAACCTGCGAGACTATGGATCCCTTGGATGTTGTGGAAGAGGAGTTAATGTAATCGAGCTAATCGATGGTCACTATCTTGCGTTCGTGAGGAAAGTAGATAACTCTAAATACAGTGGACGCGACAGCTTTCATGGCATATATCCAATTCCTACCCAGTAAAAGGTTGTAGTCGATGGGCACATCAACCACCTCGACTTCAAGAGGCACAGACTTACCTCCCAAGGAGACAACAAGGGAAGGGATAATTCCATGCAGCTTAAAAGAACGATCGTCGAATATAGTGAGCGTGGTTCTAGACACGATTAGGGGAGGAGAGCCAAGAGCTTTCCAACAAGCTAACGACATTACTGACGCAGAGGCACCTTCGTCAACCATAGTACGTTTGAAAAAAATCTGAAGGAACACCACCTGGATTTGAAAAGCCACGTGGTAGGGTAAGCGAGGTTGGACATCAGTAGTGTCGAACTTGATAATAGTGGGACTTCCCCCATCCTGAACTACTAACGTACTCAAAAGAGCATGCTTCTGAGAAGGACAAGCTTGCAAGACTTCAAGAGCCAACATGGCACACGGAGTTTGGCCCAAATCTTCTACGATGGAGTAGTTATGGGCAGCTCGAGCATTAGCATTATGCATAGAACACCTTTCGGTATCTACAGCATAATAGAGGGCTTCTCAATATGCAAGGAATTGTGAGGAGGAGGGGGAGGCTCACTCCCCAAATTGGGTTGTGGTGCATCATAATCACGTTGACGAGTGGCAACACTAACCTTTGACGGAACCATGTTCACACATCCATAACCACCAGTATTGGAAGAAGATGTTGTCATCTCAATAGGTCCATAACCAGTGGTGGGACCATGCGAAGCCATGTTTTGGTGATGAGGTAGGGGATCCTTCAACACAGTTGGGCTCTGTGCCAAGTGCTTCGATGCTTCTTCAATTCGAGGACATAAGTGAGTAAGATGGTCTTCCCCACAGAGCTTGCAAGGAAACTTCACCTTATGACAAGGTTTACGGTCCTCACCAGCATTTTCACCTTCCCAAGGAGGGTTGGCATTATCCTTACAGGGGGTATTGTGATTTCTATTGTTATTCCCATTGTTTCCACCCTTACGATTATTTTTCCCCTTTTTCTTACCACCAGGTTGTTGGTAACCTGATTGGTTTGTCGTTTGCACACTGTGTACGTCGGACGATGGGGTGGAAGTGGACAAGGTGTGAACCTGTCCGAGAGTAGTCTGGTTTAGCGAATTTTTTTGCATTTGATTAGCTACCAAATCTATGGGGCGAGTGCTTGCAGATCCTACGATGCCATCGGCATGTGTTCCAGGAACTGACGTGGGCTCATGACATGTGCGCGGTGCGTCATGGATGATGTCATACAAAATGCCAGACTGAGAGTATAATAAGTCTAAATGCTGGACTTTCAAGATATCTTGTTCCTCAGTCACAATTCCAGACATCGAAACATCCTTATCAATGTATGGGAGTAGAGACTTGAGGAACCATTCCAACAGGAACTCTGGAGGAATGTTGGCTTTCACTAACGTCTTCCGCTGACACCACTCTTGAACGTGGTCAGAAATATGTGTGGCCTTTTTCTGACGGAAGGTAGATAAAAGTTCAGTACCAGTATCATAGCGAACCAACAACTAGAAATGATCTAAGAAAACCAAAGCGATCTCATTAAAACCCCTATAAGTGTTTCCAGGCAACTCGACGTACCACTTCGCGGCTGCCCCCGTGAGGGTGTGTTGAAATAGTCACAATCTAACAGAATCATGATTCAATGAGTTTGAGGAGCACCAAAGGTGAAATGTCGTAGCATGATCTCCCGGGTCCTCAACACCTTTCCCCTCAAACTTAGGAATGTCCGAAGGGAGCTTGGTAGGGACCGGGGACCAAGTATGGTTGTGACACACCGAATCATTCGTGAGCTTCGAAAGATCTGGAAGATTCAAGCATGCAAGGAACGGGAGCTGAGGCTAGAAAGCTTGATTATAAGCCCCCATAAAAGGTTGGTTAAACGGAATGGAATTATAAGATGGACCAAAAGCTTGACTATGAAGATCAAACTGCTGATAATAAGGACCTGACGGACCATAAGCTTTCCCATGGCCATAGGATTGATAACCTCCTCCTGCCTGACCCATTTGAGAGTAAGCAGGTATGTGCGTGTTTTGGGAACCATATTAGGGTGGTGGGTTGTACTGGTGGCCAGCACCGACTGTGTTGTAGTAAGGGTTGCCACCATGAGTATGGGGCATATACGTACTATTCATAGTGGGAACCATGTTGTAATGACCATAATGGTATGGTATGTTCCCACCCACAACATTAGGATTAGCTTGACCAGTAGTGTGGTGACCAGAAGCATGAGATGTATTCCTAGCCCCAATATTGGTGTTACTAGTAGTAGGGATGGTGGCGTTATGTCCATGTGGATAGGATATATTCCCACCCCCTACATTGGCATTACTAGTAGTGGCAGTGGACGCAAAAGTATGTGGTATATTTCCACCCCCGTGGTTAGGAGGAGCATTAACATTCGCAAAAGTAGTCCTGGGTTGACGAGTAGCGGCATGTGTATTAGGTGGTGGATGGAGAGTCGTGTTTCGAACAACGTTCCTATTAGGTTGGGAAATCCTAGGAGGTGGTCTTCTTCCAACATTCGCATGGCTAGGAGGAACATGACCAGTCCCCATGCTATGTGTGTGAGTGGACAACATAGTGCCCTCGGTGAGGGTAGTGCCCCCAGTGGGTATAGTATGGCTAACACCATGACTAGTGCCAGCGTGACTACCAAACGTAGTGGAAGGTTCAACTGTACTATAACTAGGCATACCAAAAGAGAGTGCGGTTGGGTTGATCGTAGGTCCAGTGTCGTCATGTAACTCTGGCATCCCGTGTCTATAACTACGTGGAAATGAAGGAACGAACATGTCATCCTATTCTTCTTCCTTGGGTAAGGTTGGCATCCCGTGAAGATAATTATCCAGATTCAAAGGATCGAACGGAACTTGTTCAAGTGGATTCGGCCAAATCGAACCAGGTTGAGTCTCAGGTGGATCACCTCCCCACACCTCACGAGGAGTATGGGGATCAGAAGTGTGTTCAACTCGACCCGATGGAGTCAAAGGTATTTTCTCAGTATCGAAATGTGTAGCAGTCATGACGTCTTGGACGTATGTCTCGTAAGAATCTGAAGACTCAGAGGGAGCCTGCCGGCGTCCCCTAGCAACACGGCGTGAAAGCTCGGTAGGCTCTAAACCAGCCAACCGACAGGATCGGCGGAGAGTAGGGATCTGCTCCACGATATCTCCAGAGAGAGTATATAATCAAAACGTCCCCTAAAGGCCAACTATCGATCAAAAACTATAAATCAAAAGCACACACCTAGAGAAACTATAGCCAAGAGCAGACAAACAGAGTGGCTAAATGAGCTCTCGACACTAGAGCCGGTATGTCTCTCCTAGGGGAGGCTTGAGACTCCCAAACTATATCCGGAGGTAATAGAATCAGTTATAGAGACACCTAGGCTTCACTGCGTGCAAAGGGCCGTAACCCTCAGCAACAAACAATTGTGTTGTCCAATCCCTATCTGACTCAGGACACGAACAGTATAACCACTGCAAGTACCCTATGCGATACCTAGGTAAGGAAACTATAGTCACCGCAATATTACGAATGCTCAGGGGACAGTCACAGGTGGGATCCGTCGTATGGGCAGGGTAGCTGAGCCGGAAACTCAATGAGGGTCAAATCCCCCGAGAGTCCCCAGATACGAACAAATCCTGGAAATATCTTCCACGTTTAGCCGGTATCAGAGGGATATCCCTTCAAACGACCTCCCGTGACCTCGTGCTTAACTCTGTCTTGAGTAGAGCTTCCTGAGAACACCGATATATACCATGGATTCCTCCACTCCGTGGTTAGACACCTAATGTTTTGTCTAGTAGTCGTGGATTGTTAACTCACAATGATCTATTCCAAGACTCTAAACCTATGGTAGTTGGTGTACCCTATAAATAAAATTGGTCTAATCAATTTTACGATTAAGCGTTAATTTAAATGGCTGTGATTACTCAAGGGATATGATCATGAAACTAGTGATGTGTAAAACTCAATAGTATGCAAACTTATCAAATCCTAGACACATCTATCCAATGAAAACAATGCCACTAACATGCACAATCAAACCAACGATTTCGAAATAAATATGCAATCCTTTTATATTTTTCAATGCACAATCAGAATCTAAATGAAGGTAGAAAGCACTCAATGCAAGATGCATACATAAAAGCAAAAAAAAAATTGTATTTTCTTTTATAAACAAAAGGAAAATGCAAAACTATGTGTATTTGTTTTTGTATTTTTCAATATATGGAAATGAAAAATGCAAGCAAAATCCTACTATCTAGTCACTGATATGCCAAGGAGATCACTAACACAACTAGGAAGATACCAAACAGTAAGACTCAGCCAAAGGAATGAGCTCAAAAGGAAAAACCAACAAGGCTAAATCCAAAGATGGGTAAAAAACCAACAAGGCTCAACTAAGAGAAACAAAGAGTTCTGGTCACAACCAAGGCATGGAATAGTCAAGAAACAGGCCAAAAATGACTCAGGATCAACCAAAACCAACCCAGCAACAACCAAAGGTCATAAATCAACCAAATCCGGAGTTGTATGCTATTGTCGAAGGAATACCTGCGGGTACCGGCGAGCAATAATGTAAACAAAGGCGGGTATACGCGAGCAGAGCTAAGCTAGCCCGCAGGTGAGGAAAGGAAAATTGGAAAATAGAGAGTCCAATGGATTAGAAAAATCAAGTTTTCTATAGCGTATCTCAACGGAAAATAAGTGACAGAGCTTCGACAAACAACAACTCTAATTATGGACTAATGCTCAAAAAATCCCCAAAATGGATGTTTTCCCCAGCGGAGTCGCCATTTCTGTGTTGGAGAAAACTCACTATGGCTTGGGGTAGACCACAAAAGACAGATGACTACCAGAAATCAACTCAATTCTCATAACTATGCTATATAAATGACAATGCTAAGATAATGAAGAATATAACCAACCTTGATCCAAACGTTTGATGTAGATCCTCGTTGGAGCTTTCCGATCCATGCACTTGAATCTGCAAATTAGTCTTGACAGCCAATATACAACAAGTACATATAATATATAAACGGCATTAACATCATCAATAGAAATGACCCATGATACAACAAGTAAATGCAACCCAATGTAAGATAAACAACATTTACAACATTAATGGACGAGAAAATGAGTATTTCTATTAATAAACAAGAAGAAGTACAATGTGATACGACCTCTTGTCAGCAACCAATCTGAACCAAGATCTGGATCAATCCACTTGTGCCTCCACCACTTCAATCCTCCATGAATGGAAAACTCAAACTAGATAGGAGTTTGGAAGGTGAACATAAAGGGTTCACAACTACAAGAATCAATGAGTGTAGACTCAAGATAGGGCAAAAATACACTAGAGTTCTCTTGCTCTTCTTTCTCCTCCCATCCATAAGCCATATGTGCTCAATATATAGTCCTCTCAAAGGTAAGTGAAATGACACATCAAGACATTTCTTGGGTAGATGGAGAGCCAAAGGTCAACCAATGACCGCTTTTTGGGAGTAAAAAGTAATAAACTAGTGATGTTTACCATTTTACTTGATACCCGGGGCTATCGTGATGCAATTCGTGGGTACGCTTGCTATAATGATGCAATAAGTGGGTCAGAGGAAAAATGAGGAAATAGTATGTCTAAAGGATATAAAGTGGATCTGAGTCAGTGGAATGGATCCTACAGGCCAAAGAATGTTGATGCTCATAGGGTGGAAGATTATGTTGTAACATGGTGCCAAAACACGGGCCATTATGTAAGGGAGCGGTAAAGCCTCCAATGATGGCATCAGAAAAATCGATGTGCCGAGTGTCTATGGCTACACACAAAGAAGAAACGGGAAGATAGGGGCGAACTAATGGACCAAGGCCAAGTTTAATTGCACCTAGATGGGCGTACTTATATCCCTGGGTTTTAGCCCAATCTATCTGGGACTTATCTAACAAATTAATATGCACAGGCTCATCTTTATCTGTAAAAGATACATCAACAGAGCTAACTTTGATTTGAGTGTGAGTTTTATATTGCCACCATGATAAATTATAAACATCAGAAGGTAAGATGGCTGGTAATTGCCAATTTTTGGGAGGATTTAAATTGTGGATATTGATTACTGAAGAAGATGTACAAGTCTCTTGTTGAAAAGAGGAATGTCGTCCAGCTAAAGATACGTCTGTATCATTGTCTGTCTGACAGTCTAAAGTTTGGAGCGTGATTGAATCCATTGAAGGGTCCATGTAACACTTACCTTTATCGGGAAGTAAATGGGAAAAGTCGCTCACAAGGGTTCCTACAAATATTTAAGAGGATTTACGATGCCTATCCACGACTATGACCTCACCACAACTCGGAAACCAGTTTTCCCAACACAGAACCTTCATTTCAAAAATAATGAAACAGATGAAAGAATATAAACAGAAATGTAGAGATACATCAACTCATATAGTAGAGGATCAAAATAGAAATGTTGAGACTTACAACACAAAAGGCCAACTGGTGCTGGCTCTGATACCAAACGCTTGGTGGGATCTTTATTTTTGTGAACAAGATCAGTACCCTTCTGGAGAAATTATGTTTCTCCCTGATGATTCTGATATCCATCTGAATAAATTTGCTCCCTCCAATTCTGATTCTCCCTCTTCCGACTCTGATTCTGCCTCAGAAGCAAATTTAGAGGGGTGTGAGGGACCTCCAGACTTTGATTTTTCTTTTTATATGTTTTCTGCCTCAACAAAACCATCTCCTCAACAACGATTAGCCGCAATTGACGAACAGTTATCCGAGATTCTTGTTTTTGAGTATATTCTCAGAGAAGAATTAAAGGAAGAAAATAAAAAGCTACTGTCATTACTTAAAGGAAAAGAGAAGCAATCAGAAGAAGGTAAACTCTCTCCTTCCCATCATCCTACATTCTACAATCTTGAAGATTTATATAAGCACTATCCTACAGAGCATGAGGATAGGCAGAAATTCAGAAAAGATAAAGAAAATCTGCTTCGCCTGCAAATCAAAGAAAAACATAATTCCTTAGGAAGCTTGTAAGGGAAATTGAAGATTTGAAAAGAGTGCTTGAGGTAACAGTCAGAGAAAAAGATCAGTCTTCTGAAGATGAGATGTGCTGACAATATGACATAGCTCTTAAGATCCTTGAACATGAAAAGAAAGATTCAAAAGAAGATGCTCTTCTCCCTAAACCTTCCTTAGGACTTTTCACAGGTCCTAAAATGTACATTCAAGTTTCTTTTTGTCCTCCAGAATTCAATCCCTATAAGTTGGATTGCATGATTGATTCAGGTTGTCAGATGAATTTAGCAAAAGGAAGTGCAATCCCTTCATTCTATTGGGAGAAGGATTCAAAACACGGAGTTGCTATAGAAGGTACCCCTGTACAACTTTTGGGTAGAGTAGCAGACTTTCCTATTCAAATAGAAGGATGTACAGAAGCTTTATCCTTGAATAAGTTGGATAGTATAAAAGAAGATTGTATATTAGGTTATGAATTCCTAAATAGAGTGAGTCCTGTTACTTTTGACACTGTTAAGATGTTGTTTAAATGTACCATAAAAGGAAAGAGAAAAATACTTCGTTTCCCTTACTTTTGACCCTTTGGTAAAACATAAAGCTATGAAAGCCTCTACTAGATTGATGTCTCCCTTTGAGAGATAATTTTGTGCAAGTGAAATTAAAGAGTTGCTTTCAAAAGGGTTAATTGAACCCTCTAAGAGTCCATGGGCTTGCAGAGCCTTTGTTGTTAACAAACACTCAGATATTAAGAGAGGTAAGCCAAGACTGGTTGTGAATTATAAACCTCTCAATGCAGTGCTCCAGAAAATTAGGTATCCAGTACTTGATAAAGCTAGTCGTCTGCAAGGGATTGCTAAATGTACTATATTTAGTAAGTTTGATTTGAAATCTGGTTTCTATCAAATTGGGATTGAAGCAAAATATAGGTTTAAGACCGCTTTCATTGTTCCCCATGGCCAATATCAATGGAAAGTCTTACCTTTTGGAATAAACAATGCCCCCTCTGAATTCCAAAAGAGAATGGAGGATATTTTCAGGGGAAAAAGATGGGCATTAGTCTACATAGATGATGTCCTGATATGCTCTAAGAACTTGCAAGATCCTTTAAAGCATTTATAGGAAATTTATCATTTAGTTTATAAGCATGGTCTTGTTCTCTCAAAGAGCAAGATGGAAATTGGAAAGACTGAAATCGAGTTTCTCGGTTTCAAGATAAACAAAGGGAAAGTAATTCTTCAAGACCATGTCTTAAAGGTGTTCTTGCATTTTTCGGATCAGATATTAGAAAAGGTTCAGCTTCAGATATTTCTAGGAATTCTCAACTACATCAGACCATTCTATAAAGGGCAAGCTGAAGATATTCATATCCTTCAGAAGTTATTGAAAAAGAATCCCCCTAAATGGTCTTCAGATTTGACTACTGTAGTCCAGAAAATTAAAACAAAAGTGCAGCAACTCCCTTCTCTCTCTCTTCCCCAAGGAACTGGTAATCTTGTAATTGAAACAGATGCTTCAACAAATCCATGGGGTGGAGTTCTAATTGAAAAGCATGGAGAGAGAGAAGATATTTGTGGCTATGCCTCGGGGTCATTTAAATATGTAGAACTCAATTATCCATCCAGCCACAAAGAAATCCTGGCTGTTAAAAAGACAGTCAATCATTTTAGTTTATTTTTTAAGCCTGTAAAGTTTCTAGTTAGAACTAATTTGAAAATAATGCCTGGAATCTTTAAGAATGAAAATATTATGGCAGAGAATAGTTCTAGGATTTTAAAATTGTTTTTATGATTACAGAATTTTGATTTTGACATTGTTTATAAGCCTAGTTATATTAATTGTTTTTCTGATATGTTAACCAGAGAAGAGTTCCATACTCAAGCTTTGCTCCAACTCAATATGTTCAGTGCAGGCACATCCAGTTCTTCACAACAAGATAGAGGCAAGAGTCCAGCAAGGCTATTTCCATCCCCACTTAGCCATTCTCAGACAGGCTTATTCTTAAAGCCATGGGATGAATCCATGACACCAGAAGAGCGTCAACAATATTTGGAGCATGCAATCAGAATAGAGGCGGAGAAGTTTTGTCTTTAACTCTCATAACAAAAATCCAAGAATCTCCACTCAAACTCCAAATTTTGG
Source organism: Larix kaempferi (assembly GCA_027924585.1). Lineage (NCBI taxonomy): Eukaryota > Viridiplantae > Streptophyta > Pinopsida > Pinales > Pinaceae > Larix > Larix kaempferi. The sequence goes on from BSBM01000136.1 coordinate 16,882,067, forward strand.
AGAAATGGGAAAAAGATGCCTTTCTTGGTTTGGAAAAGGCACATGACAAATTAGTTGGTTGTCGAGAAGTTTGTCTAGACTGCAATGAAGAAGAAGGCATAGATATGTGGTATGTCGACTTGGGACATGGTGATCTTACCTGGACCACATATAACCTTATTCTTCAATTCTGCAGAGAAGAACGTGAGATAGTTATATGTGCAGACCCATCAAATCTTATCAACAATAAATGGTCAGGGTGGATTGAAATATTTTTGGATAAGTTTTGTCCAAGAAAAGATTGGGTTCATCGAAGGGCTAATTTCATCCTCCACCTTCAAGCTGATATGCAGGTTGCAGACCACACATGTGGTTCAAATTTAAATTACGACACCTTGGAGGAAGATATACGCCGCTTGAACATATTGTTTATACAACCCAAAAGTTCATCAAAAGAGATCAAGACGGCAAGAGAATTAACAACAAAGTTCACACTAGAAGGATTCCTCTTAACTATAGAGTGGAGTCAACTTTTCAGGGAGATTTTATGTGTGGAAATAACCAGGTTATGTTTGGGTCGTACATTGAGCAATGCTTTGACTATAATCTCTACCCATACATTATGCCATATGAACCAGTGGATTCTAATGGGGATCCTTTTGATTGTCCGTGTATCGGAGTGGATCTCGGTGATGGACGAGAGAGATGTATCTGTCTGCAGGGGTGGGACCCCTATGATTGATTGAAAGGCATGGTGGGCCGCCTTAATAGGTTACACATTGTAATAATTTATTTTATGTTGTCAGACTATATCCATCTGCAGGGGTGGGACGCCGATGATTGATTGAAAGGCATGGTGGGCCGCCTTAATAGGTTCCACATTGTAATAATTTTAATTTATGTTGTCGGATGTATGTCCCTTTGTTTTAAAAAGGCAAGTCAGTCTGATTCTGTCTTAAAGTCCGTCTAAAGTAATTTATTCGGGTCCCCATATGTCAGTTAAACCACTTAAGGGATGAGATAACGGATGTGGCTTTCCACACACTCCACCCCGAATCTTTACTTTTGACTGGATGTTGTCAGTCTAGAGTCACCGGGCCACCGGCTATTTTTTATATAAATAAGACTCCAAGGCTCCCTTTTAGGAATTTGGTTTTTGGAGATTTGAGAGTTCTGCAAATATTTGAGTCGAGGTCTGTGTATCCTCTGTGCCCGCGCTTAGTGCGAATTGGCATATGAAAAGCAGACATCTCAAGTTTAAAGAGTTTATAAGAAGTCAGTAGTGTATTCTCTCCCTCCACGCTTCGAGCAAACAGTTGGGATCAAAATCTACCTGATCTTCAAGTGTGTTAATATCAGTGATGATCTTCGCAGTATGGAGACAAACTGATAATATGTATGTAAATTGAGTGTGGAATATTTAATGAAAAACAAGCAAGTTTTCCAGAGAAAGCCAAAAGAGATCTTGGAAGCCAGCATGATTATGTTGTTAGACAAGCACAGCTAGTTACCACATTTAGGGACAGATCTTTAACGTGGTTTATGAAGTACTCTATTGGACATAATAGGAACCTAGTGGATATGAGGACTACACTCATAAGAGAATTTAAAAAACCAAAGTCAGAATCACAGTGTATCATAGAGCTCAAAGAAATTAAACAAAAACCGAGTGATTCAGTGTGGGAATTTGAACAAAAGTTCAAAATGCTATTAGATCAAGTGAGCTTTGACATTGCACCACAACAACACCATGAATGTTTCATAGCTGTATTGTTGCCACATATCATATTACCGTTAATGCAACAAAAGGTTACTTCGCAGACAGATGCCCCAGATATTGCGATAAAACTAGAGGCTTCACCTGTAGGAGAGACTAGTGCGGGTATGGTTCAGATACAAACCCAGCTAGAAAATTTGACATTACAACTGCAAGATATGAAGAAAGGAAAAGAAACCCGAGAAGAGGTTTGGTGTACAAAGAGCAAGGGATAAGTGCAGTCCAAGGAACATTGTCCGGTATTTAAAGATTACATCACTAGTGGAGCTCCAAACCCATTGAATCAGCAAAAAGGACCATGGTGTGAGATTTGCTGATGTAGAGGACATCACCCATAAGATTGTTATTTAATTTAGAAATATGTGCAAATAACTAAGAACCTATATTGCACATTTTGTAATTCAGTTGGCCATGATGATTCCAACTACAGAGCCTATGAACTTATGATAGAAATAAAACATGGTGTCTAGCGAGTACAAGAAGAAACACCGCATAACAATTAAACCATGCAGTATGATCAAGGAATGTATAGAGGACATGGTGGATTCAAAGGAAGAGGAAGAAACAATGGCCAAGGAAGAGGCAGAGGTCAAATAGTATGCTATAATTGCGCTCAACGTGGACATCTATCCAGAGATTGTATGAATGCTTGTACTACATGCAAATGTTCTAAGTCTTTTGACCACGTCATTGAGGCATGCCCTATGCTAAAAGAAAAAATGAAAGAAAGAAGACTAGAAGCACAAAATCAGAACATACATATGATTGCAGTTGAAAAAAGGAATACAGATTGCAACATTCATGCTGTGACATGAAGTGGAGCTACGACAGGTGTAGATCAAAGACCAGAAGCTTCAACCTCTGAGAATCACTAAGATAAACAAAAGCCTACTGAAGGGACTTGGATAAGGAAAGAGACTGGAAAACACCTACTTGCGAGTTGAATAAAGAAAAATAAGTCTTCATGGAATCCAAAGAAACATTCAAAGAGCCAGAACCTGTCACTCCAAGAATCAAGTTGCAAAGTGAGATTTCACCTGTAAAGGATATGCCAGCTTTGTATGATCAATCATGTACTGCGACAGACATGAGGAGTCATGTTGCGTAGCTATTACGGAGCTGCATGAAGTTGTTGAAGAATGAAAATGATTTAGCAGAGCTACAGAACCTACTGAGTCATTACGAGTAATATAGTGACTGAAACACATAGGGTGGTTCACAATATTAAGAACCATAAACGAACCAGAAGGGAAATGAGAATGAATGCGCAAATCATAGATTTTGAAATGGACGAGATTATCCTTGACTTAGGCTCAGAAGTAAATGTCTTGACAAAGAAGACATGGGAACAAATGGGAAAGCTGAACTTAAAGTGGTCACCAATACAGTTGAGGCTAGCCAATCAACAAAAGGTTCTAACCTTTGGGAGGTTAGATAGTGTCCTTGTTGACATTGATGGAGTGCGAAGTAGAGCAGACTTCGAAGTGATTGAGATCGCAGATGATAGCAAACCCTATCCTACACTATTGGGGATAGATTGGGAAATGGATAACCTCGCAATTATAAAATTGAAAAAGTAGCAGATGATATTTGAAGGAACATATATCAGGGTCATCGCACCCTTGGATCCTTCTTAAGAACCGAGATACACTTAACCAATAAGAGAAGAATCCAAAGCTCAAGATTTGGATCGTATCTACAAGATGACGGTGAATCAGGTAGATTATATCAACCGAACTGATGATGGAACACTGAGTTGGCGATGTGACAGTTCTTGCATATATGACTCAAATGCAGGACTAGAGAATTGGTAGAGAAAAATGCATGAAGTGTCTGCAAGAAGATGCGCGCAGCTCACGAAATCACTGCGTTGGATTGGAACAGAGGTAAGTCCAATCCCTACTTATGATGGCTTGACTAATATTCACACATTTTTTCAAGGATATCTTATATCAGTTTCAGACGAACATAAGATAGCAGCATTGGATGCAGCACTACGCGCTACACCTACTAGATGGTGAGCTGCGCATAAGCAGAATCTGACCACATGGGAGGAATGTAAGCATATGATGGAGATCATAATTCTGGAAGAAACTGAGTTTGTACAAGTGAAATATAATGGAAAAACTAATCCTAGAGATCACATAAACCTTTGTACGAAAGCATGGACACACAGACCGCAAACAGGGTGGGTTCATCTATTTGTACATTGTTCGTGCCTCGGTTGTGCATGGTATGTGCAAGGTGCTGGAATGGGTTCCAAGGCTCTCAACAGAGGGGGAAAACCCAGACTGAAAGGCTTCGAAAGATCCTACGTAAGGACAGTTCTATCCCCGACCTGTTTGGTGTAGTAATCTATATTCATCTGGACAAAAACCCATGTCTCGGATTTTCTATATTCATCTCCATCGCTCTGGAAATCATGTCCAAAGATCGCTGCTTTTTACTTGCATGCTTTGATCACTCCAAATCTGAGATGTAAATTGTTCAATTGGGCTCTTCCAAATCCAAATAAATCTAAACTAATAACAATCAGTTTACAAACCAAAATATAATAAAAATGAACAAATCTAATGCAAATCCGAAATTGACTGTTCAGACAGGGTGATTAAGCTATTCATTTGAAAAAAATAATCTTCTCAAATCATCCCTCATCCTTCCAACTTTCCAACGAACTATCTTGGGCTTGATTTGGACTTATAAATCTCAAGATATTGGTCTTGGAAGTTAAGACTCAACAACCGTTGATTTAATTCTTGAATGGATCATGGCCATTGATTTTAACAATTAAAATCCATTATTCATGCTTTTTGCAAATGAATGAAACAAAAATAATAATCCAAAAACAATATTTCCAAGAAAATCGGAAATCACATGTCGGAGGGAAAATTTGAATTAGAAAATCTATTTAAACAAATCAAAATCGAAAAAACAAAATTAAAAACCAAAATTAAAACCCTATGTAAAAAATAAAATTACCAAAATTCACAAACCCTAAATTAAATTAAATTGTAACCTAAGATAAACTTAGGGTCCAGAAAAATGCATGAATGGAAAAGTGAAAAAGCGAAATTCCCAATCCGCAATTTCGGGTTTCCGTTTTCGGGTTTACATATTGCAAAATGAAAAACAAATGTGTTTCTGAAATCAACAACCTGAAATTTCGGGTTTTGGGTTTCTAGTTTTGGGAATGAAAACAACATTCAAAGTAAAAAAATATCATTTCCGGCATCCGAAAAATGCATAAAAATACTTGGGAAGTTTGGAAAAATGCAAATTTTTATTTATTAAATGAAGTAATGAAATATCAATAGATAAAAGTTCAGAAAGAAAATCTAGAAATTATTTACGAAGAAAATGCAATATATGAAAACCCTAAACCTAGAAGTAAAAATAAAAACCATTTACAATTCAATTCTTAAGAAAATGATTGTTGGAAAACAAGTTACTTATATAGGAAAAGAATTACTCCTATAATATAGGAGAGTTAATGAATTCCATAAATAGGTTTCTAACATAATCATTTTCCCTATAAAATAATAATAATGTTTAATTTTGCACAATAATAAATGGAAATTCTTTTAAATTGCAAAAGGTAAAATAGAAATTGTATTTTCAGAATCAAACTAGCTTGTTAAAAATAAAAGACACATCCATGATCATACAAATTTCACATTTGTGAATGTTGAATTTTAATCCCACTAATTTGTAAATAATCATAAAACCAAATCTCATAGAAATTAGGGAAATTAGAACTCAAAAAAACTAAAACATGTGTTATTTTAATTTTCATAACATCAAATTGTGTATAAATTTAATATATGGATTTTAATGAAATACACAAATTAAGTTAATGAAAGTCATTTAAGCATGAACATGAATATTTAAAAGATTTAAAACAAGCTTAATTTAAACACTTAAAAATGTTAAACTAAAATAAGGAAACAAACCCAAAGACTAAGATTATTTACAATATTTACATTATGATTCTAGGCATGCAAAAGTTAAAATAAAATTTCATCACGGTCTAATGCAATACCCAAAATCATGAGAGAAGAAACCATAAGATTAATCAAAATATCAGAATGAAGGTAATAATCAGTCATCATCTCGAATAATCAATTTGTGCAGTGAAGACCAAATCTAGGTGGGGAATGTGAGGAACAACATAGTAAATTAACCACCAAGATCATGGAACCAACTCAAATGAATCAAAAGCAAATAAGTAAAAATGGAAACAATCCAAATAATTATTCAAATCACACAGTGTAATCTCATCTGCATGATCAAAATAAATCAATGGTTAAGATTAAACATGCAGAAAGCGGGAGAAAAGTTGCAGGAGTTTTATTTTGCAAATATATACATTCATCCCGGAATCTACAATCTGCAATCTGCGTTGCGGGTTGTGGGTTGCGGGAACACAAACAAATCAACTGAATAAAACAAACTTTCCACAATCCGCAATCCGCAATTGCGGGTTGCGGAAATGCAAAATGCAAAATCAAATTTGAACTCTTCCCACAATCCGCATTTTGCGGGTCGCGCGGGAACACAACATTCCAAAACCCAAAAACAAAGGTTCCGCAATCCACAATTGCGGGATTGGGGAATTGCGGGTTGCAGAAAGACTTAATTTTTTGGGGAAAAAATAGTGCTTTCTGCAACTCACAAAATGAAGGGAATTTTCCAAGGGAAAATTACTAACTAAATCAAAGCAAAGCAAAGTGATGAAAGCATGATCAAAACCCCAAAATGACCCTGGAATTTAATCATTATCTTTGCATATAAAAATTTGGGGCTCCCATGTTTGATTGAAAACATGGGATTTGTTGTACCTACAACAAATGGCGACACACTGGGACAAAGCAGTTATCTCTTCCTTGAAAATATAGGAGTTGTAAATGTATAAGGAGATGAAAGATGAGGCTCTTAACAAGAAGAAAGCTTTCCCTAAGACATGTGTACCACATTAACAAGTCAACCCTTTAAATATTTACCCAGCTGTAATTGATTTTCAATGATGCCCTTCTAACCATCAATTGGAATGCAAAGAAAAATACTAATCGACCAGATTTCCAACAAAATATGTTCTTCATTGAAACATGCTCTAAATGAACAATTTGTGATGACAAGAAGATGTTACCTTAATGTTTCACCTCTAATACCACAGGCATGTCCCTGGTGCCAGCAAGCATCTATAGCCTTGATAGAGTTACCTTTTAACCCAATAAGTTGCTTTTATCCCATCCACTAGTTAAATATATTAAGCTTATCAATCCTTGTTAAAGATTTGTATCATTGGAAAGAAACTGGAAACCACTGTCATGACTTGGTGATCATATTGTAACACTGTCATTCACACCACCTTATAGATAATGAGTGGGCCAGCTCATGATGAGACCCCCCGTCTTGCAACCATTTTTGTGGCTACAAGCCAGTATCCTGGCTTTGTGACTAGATTTTGATTAAGTCATTCCATAAGAAGGCATGATCATGAGCAGGTCAGCTTACGATAAGACCTCATGTTTCCCAGCTCACTCCTAAAGATGTTAAAGAAAAGGATTGGGCTATGTTTATTGTTAATCTCATGAGAGATTACTTAATGGATGGGGAAGCAACTATACTCCTTAAGAGAGCGGGGTGGCATTAAGAGATTTGGGATGATAACAATGCAAGCCCCACTCATTTGCTCCTAAAGAAGGATCCAATTAGAACATAATTGCAGAATTTAGTTTAAAAAATAGCTTTGTGTATTGCTCTGTGATAATTAAAAGAAGAAAGATAATCAATGCAGCTAAGTTTATGTAGTAAGGTAAAACTTGGAAAGTGTTCCACCACGGGAAAATGGATAGTCTCTTTTGGAAAATCACCTTAAAAACATTTCTTCACGTAGAAACCTTCAAAAGATGTAAGCTTGGAATGACTAACTTGTCCCAGAGTATCATTAACTAAGGATCAACAATCTCTTATCAATGAATTTTTTGAAAATGTTGATAAATAAAACATAATTCAAAATAAAGATTTGTAAAATAATTGGAATCATTTTGTTTTTACAATTAACATTTCAACCTTTCTCCCTAATGCAAATGATCATCAAACTAAGAAATCCAATCCTAATCAAACAATTTTGAAAATGAAATGAAAAGTGATCTAATCAAAATAAAATTGAAGCAAACGAGGCTCACTAACAAATCATGTGGAAGAATATGTGATTAAAGTTTTGTGGTAGAAAATAATTTTTGATTGATAGTATTATTCACCACATGAGATATTGATCCAATTGAAGCCTCTTTATTTAGAAAACTAAATTAAAATAAATGTAAAATAATTGTAAAAATAGGCCTTAACAGATTTCCTTATGCAAACGAAAGTGAGACTTGTTTGTCGTGTTTGTAGAATCGAATGAATTTGTTATTGTAAAGAGAGTAACTATATCAATTCATAAATGAAAATGTATTGAATCGGTAAATTGAATTGATTATAATAAAACTCTTAAAATAGATTTATTCTCCTTCAGTTAAAGAATTATGATCAACATTGTTGCTTCGCATAAAGTTGTTTATGACGATAAGGCCTCCTTTATTAAAAATTATGTACATAAAGAAATACACTGAGATAATACTAAACTAAATTATGTGCAATTTGCGACAACAAAATATGTAAAAACCTCATTTCTCAAATGAATGTCTAGGAAAGATCAATATTCGCATGACATGAAGATGTTCTAATCTTAATTACTTTGTCTCATGTCAAAAAATGTTATTGCTCTTAAAACTTGGAAATAATTTATTCAAAACATTTCATGACAAAGATAATTATGATTTAAAAGTAAAGACATAATTCAATCATGAATGCCTTGAAAAAATAATAAGTGAGAGCATAAATAATAGAAAGTGAAAAGGATAAAGATACTTCCCTGAATGCGTGTGAAGAAGCGTTGTTTCCAACTTTGACTTGGTTTGCCATCGAAAATACTTTATTGAAGAAAACCAAAACAGTAATCTAATTATTAAATAAATTATCAAAACTAATCTATTCTACACTTACTCCTATACTACTCTAAAAATAAAACAAAACTAAGTATAATCGAATTTTCAATGCACCCATGAAAGCATATGAAAACCTGCAAAAAGAAAGAAGTGAAGAATCAAAAGGCATGATATGAATGTTTAAAAACAAAAATGGAAAAAGAATGCATTAAAGGAAATAAGATGAGATTCATGTACAAATAAAGAGAATGGAGCCTTAACATAATGATGAAATCTTGCTAAGAAAGATTTCTCAATCCAATCAACAACCCAATCATGGTATGTACAATGACAATCAAAAGAATGACATAAAGAGTTCGAAAGATTTATGCGATGAAATAGATTATTTGAAAGAAAATCAACATTAATAGTATATGAATCCAAAACTTATTCTTGAACAATTTTCTGCTTAGATATATTTCCTTGAACAAAATCAACAAAATCAGATCCAATTTGTTCTAAATTATCATTGTAAAAATCATCATAAATTGGCTGATTAAATTGGAAATTTCCATAAAGATCAAATTGCCTTTGAGTATTTACTTAAGAAGAACTTAAGATATGAGAAGTTATAAATCTAGAACTAGTATCATTAACTTTCTCATAAGAATCTTCTCCATCAAGTAATCGACTGTAAGAAGAATGTTTCTTCATTGAATGATGAATCATAAAAGGAAGAATTCTGAAAATTATCATTAGAAATAATATTCATTTCCAACAAAGAAGAATGACAACAAAACATAGATTGATGATAAAGATAAGAATATTCTTGTTCTTCTTCATATATCTCATAATTAACTTGTACCTCTTTAAGACTTAAAAATATAGAATAAGAATCTGAAATATATGATTGAAAGCCATTGTTATCGAATAGATTAGGATACAAAGACAAATATGATGAGGAAATAAGTGCATGAAATTCATCTCTTTGTAGAATATTTTCAGATCGAGATTCCTTAAGAGGGATTTTCTCTTCAAGAGAGATATGTATGAAAGGTTTCAAATCAAAATCTGCTTCTTATTCTAATGTAGTGTCATCATTTCGTGAAAAATTCTCTCCCATAAAATCACTTAGATCAGAAAAAGACAATTGAGAAAACATATCACGAATTTCAGAACAATTAGTTGATTCAAGATCTATTACAGGATCAATAGAATAGTAAATATCAGAATCTTGAAGCTCTTTACTTATGTTAGAAGAAGATTGTTCGACATTATGATTGGAACTATTCTCTTTTACTTTAGAAGAATCTTTTATAGAAAAATGATCTCCTTCATGATTAATTAGACTTTGAATTTCATGTGAAATAGACATGGGCATATCAACATTTATTTCATATGAATCATCATATTGATTATGATCCATATCTAAGAAAGAGAATGAATTCATTTCTACAATTTTTAAATCTTTAGATTATTCATGCAAATCTAAACCAAGAGGTGGATGATTATCGATGCATAATTCAGATTTATCATCTACTAATTGATCAGATTCATGTGAACCCGAAGTAATATGTTGAAACCATTCAAGTATCAAAGGACGATCTATTAAAGGGAATCTACAATAGAGATTACAATTTCTAATTGCAAAATATTCTAATGATTCATCTGTTTTAATAGTGAGATGCTTCTAATCATCACATAATCCAACAAAATCATAGTGTCCAAAAGAAAGTATAAAAAAATCTACAAAATGTTCAAAAGAATGGAAAGATGCAAAATGTAAGGTTACAAGCCATTCTTTGACTCGTCCTTCGAATGTGAAGGCTAACAATCTGCACAAAACATCTTGATCCAAAATTTTGTTAACAAGACAATTATGAGTAATTTGAAGAACATGTTCTTGTGCTAAAATTTCTCCCTCACCATCAAATTTTACTTCTATCAAATGCTTCAGCAAATCTGTTTGAAAATGAAAACTAATATGTCTAGAAAAACAACTAAATACAGATTCATGAGCAAAAAATGAACTATATACAGATTTTTGGGCTGGAGCCATTTTAAGATAATCTAATTAAAATATCTCAAATGACATTACATGTCGGATGGCCCTCCTTCTAGTGTCATTTGTTGATGCCTCGATTGTGCATAGTTTGTGCAAGGTGCTGGAATGGGTTCCACGACTCTCAACAGAGGGGGAAAACCCAGATTGAAAGGCTTCAAAAGATCCTACACAAGGACAGTTCTATCCCCAGCATGTTTGGTGTAGTAATCTCCCACGGATATTTGGCCTCCGCTGGTAATCTATGAGTTGGTAATGTTTGATCCAAAGGATCAGTCTTCCACAAAGGAGAAAAAAATGTTTCAAGTCTTCAAAAACATTCTACCTAAGGAGTAAATCTAAGCTAAGTTAGACCTATTATGAAAGGTGGTTTGTAGAAATGTGCAGATCATCTTGATTTGAAAGTAAATAAGTATGACTGGTCAACTTTGACATAAATGCTTAAGAGATCTAACACTTATTAACACAGATTACTATTAATTAATTAAAATTAACCAATAGCAACAACCATGAATTTAATGATGCCCAAGATCAACTTGTAAAATGTAATGTCCCCAGTTTGACCTCATGGCATTAACATTATAAATGATGTATTATTGTTATGAAATCATGGTGAGGAGCTCAAGGCCAAGGCCCCGCCATTGATTTAGTGATGCATATGATTTGTGTGCTAGCCATGCACATTGGAAATTCAAATATCATGTAATATGCATTTTAATAAAAATACCCACAACTAGCTATGCAATGCAACAAAGAGATGGGGGCATGATTTCACAAGGAATTGGGAGGGAAAACATTCAAACCCTTGAGCCAATCAGGTCAAGCCAAGTGTCAATGAGAGAACCCATCAAACCCTCAACTACCCATGTTGACTTTTGTACCCAACCATTGATTTGTCCCAAGAGTTGGTTGAGGTAGTTAATGCCTTGGGAATGGGGAGGTATGGCTGTCCAAATTCGGGTATGGGCAAGCCACCCTTCATGGGAATTCGTGTTTTGCTTCTTGGGGCAAGAAAAGAGCCATGTGTTTCTCCCCCAAGCCATCATCCAGGATCATTCCTTCTCCCTCACGATTTTAGAGCTACCTGGGCGTTTTCCAGGCATGTGGGCTGTGTTTTCCTTCATTCTCCCAGTAGAGAAGGGCGTTTTTTTTGTGGTATAGCAGTTGGGAAGAAAGAGGAAATCGATTTGGGGGTGTATAGAGGCTCTTTGGCCCATGGAATGCTGTGATATCTGTGGAAGAAATCGTTTTCTCCCCTATGGTCGAATTTCCTTCTCCCAATCCGTTTTTGGGGTGCCCACGATTTGGGGAAAACCTATGGCCATATTATTTGTAAAATCCCATTGTTTGAATTGTGTATCCCTGCCCCATGTCTGTGCATGCTGTGTGAGAGAAGAGTATGTTGGGTATGGTTTATGGGTATCCATATCTTTGGCTTGAGATTGAGTGTAAGCCTCCAGGGTTCAAGTGTAGCCTGATAAACCCAGTTGGACTGGCTTGGCTGAGATGAAATGGTTAATGGGCTGCGTGGGAGCTGGAATGTTCCCTTTCCTTGTGAGAATCATGCCCAGCTTGGGGGTGGCCTTCGGATGGACTCAGTATAAGCTGTCGAAGAGCCTATGGTTGGGTGGAACGTTGCAGCGACATAGCTAGTTGCTTGGGGCAGTTGCATAATGAAGATAAATGTTTTTATGTCTATGTATTTACTTCTGCAATGTTTAATTAATGATTATTTTGATATGCTGAATGAGCATTAATCGTGTGTGTGGATTAGTTTTAATTCCGCTGTGCATATTGCCTAATTTGTATCTGCACACCAATAATTAATTTTTTATGATTTTAAATTAGTGGGCTAAGTTTTATGAAATGCCCAGATTTTAGTGCCATGTTCCCTTCCTTGCATTGGGTCAGCAGGTGGGTACATTACATAAAATATATGTCAATTGAAAAATTAACATAGATTAAATTTACTACGAATCATTTGCAGAAATAAGCAAATATTTTGATCAAATAAACTTTCTCAAAACATTATGCAAACATAGATCATCAATTAAGAGAAATCACAACTTCATATTAGTGCTTCTGTAATTAATTGCAAATAGATTAAACAACATCTGATAAGCAAATCTAGAGTACAATCTACATCAATCAAATAAACTTGATCAATTAACAAGAAGAAATGTAGAATAACATCACTATATAACAAAAAGTCTGCAAGAAATTGCAGCTTTGTCTCAAACATGGCATCTCCAGTCCTTCCTGCTGATTCTAGCTCCAAATAAATGACAAATAAATGACAAGAAAAGATCAGATCAGTTTCCCTAATTGTTGAACTAACTAGCGGAGTTGTTCCATTTGCCAGATTCGTCCATGAAAAAAATCTGGGAAATTCCATTTTGGAAAACCAATCTGATCTCCCAAATGAAGAACTTTATGCGGATTCCGTGTAGCGACAAACTAATTGGGCATCTTCTGCACAAAACCCATGTCTCGGATTTTCCATAGTCATCTCCATCACTCCAAAAATCACGTCCAAAGATCACTGCTTTCTACTTGGCACGTTTTGATCACTTCAAATCTGAGATGTAAATTGTTCAATTGGATTCTTCCAAATCCAAATCCACACCTATACAATTCAAAAGAGAGATTAAAACAACATTTCAAAGCTAGTGAAATAAATCTAAACTAATAACAATCAATTTACAAACCAAAATATAATAAAAATGAACAAATCTAATGCAAATCCGAAATTGACTATTCAGAAATATTTTCAAGGTGATTAAGCTATTCATTTGGAAAAAATAATCTTCTCAAATCATTCCTCATCCTTCCAGCTTTCCAACGAGCTATCTTGGGCTTGATTTGGACTTATAAATATCAAGATATTGCTATTGGAAGTTAAGACTCCACAACCGTTGATTTAATTCTTGAATGGATCATGGCCATTGATTTTAACAATTAAAATCCATTATCCATGTTGATTATTTTGCAAATGAATGAAATGAAAATAATAATCCAAAAACAATATTTTCAACAAAATCGGAAATCACATGTCTGGAGGGAAAATTTGAATTAGAAAATCTATTTAAACAAATCAAAATCGAAAAAACAAAATTAAAAACCAAAATTAAAACCCTTTGTAAAAAATAAAATTACCAAAATTCACGGACCCGAAATTAAATGAAATTGTAACCTAAGATAAACTTAGGGTCCGGAAAAAAGCATGAATGAAAAAGTGAAAAAGCGAAATCTGCAGCCCTGCAATTTCGGGTTTTGGGTTTACATATTGCAAAATGAAAAACAAATGTGTTTCCGAAATCCGCAACCCGAAATTTTGGGTTTCGGGTTTCGGATTTCGTGCATCCGGAAAAATGCATAAAAATACTTGGGAAGCTTGGAAAAATGCAATTTTTTATTTATTGAACGAAGTAATGAAATATCAATAGAAAAAAGTTCACAAAGAAAATCTAGAGATTATTTACAAAGAAAATGCAATATGTGAAAACCATAAACCTAGAAGTAAAAATAAAAACCATTTACAATTCAATTCTTAAGAGAATCACTCCTATAATATAGGAGAGTTAATGAATTCCATAAATAAGTTTCTAACATAATCATTTTCCAAGAATAAAGCATCAAAAAAAAATGTTGAATTTTAATCCCACTAATTTGTAAATAATCATAAAACCAAATCTCATAGAAATTAGGGAAATTAGAACTAAAACATGTGTTCTTTTAATTTTCATAACATCAAATTGTGTATAAATTTAATACATGGATTTTAATGAAATACACAAATTAAGCTAATGAAAGTCAAAGCATGACCATGAATATTTAAAAGATTTAAAACAAGCTTAATTTAAACACTAAAAAATGTTAAACTAAAATAAGGAAACAAACCCAAAGACTAAGATTATTTACAATATTTACATTATGATTCTAGACATGCAAAAGTTAAAATAAAACTCCATCAAGGTCTAATGCAATACCCAAAATCATGAGAGAAGAAACCATAAGATTAATCAAAATCCCAGAATGAAGGTAATAATTGGCGTCATCTCGAATAATCAATTTGTGCAGTGAAGACCAAATCTAGGTGAGAAATGTGAGGAACAACATAGTAAATTAACCACCAAGATCATGGAACCAACTCAAATGAATCAAAAGCAAATTAGTAAAAATGGAAGCAATCCAAATAATTATTCAAATCATGCAGTGTAATCTCCTCCGCAAGATCAAAACAAATCAACGGTTAATATTAAACATGCAGAAAGCGGGAGAAAAGTTGCTAGAGTTTTAGTTTGCAAATATATATATTCATCCCGCAATCCACGTTGCGGGTTGCAGGTTGCGGGAACACAAACAACTCAACTAAATAAAACAAACTTTCCGCAATCCGCATTTGCGGGTTGTGGGTTGCGGAAATGCAAAGCACACAATCAAATTTGAACTCTTCCCACAATCCGCAATTTGCGGGTTCCAGGCATCAATGACCGTGATTATGGAAAAACCAATTCCGCATCCCGCATTTCGCAATTTGCGGGTTGTGGGAGCACAACATTCCAAAATCCAAAAACAAAGGTTCCACAATCCGCAATTGTGGGTTGCGGAAAGACTTAATTTTTTTGGGAAAAAACAATGCTTTCCGCAACTCACAAAACACACAAAATGAAGGGAATTTTCCAAAGGAAAATTACTAACTAAATCAAAGCAAAGCAAAGCAATGAAATCATGATCAAAACCCCAAAATGACCTTGGAATTTAATCATTATCTTTGCATATAAAAATTTGGGGCTCCCATGTTTTATTGAAAACGTGGGATCTATTGTACTTACAACATACACACATTAGAGCAGATTCTGAAGAACTGGTACATAGAAACAGAACTTCGTAGAGGAACGGTAGAATGGTCTGTCATGATTAAGAACTTCCAAGTGACTTTCAGCTTTGAAGCTGAATTTCCAAATATAAATGAGGCATTACAGGTCATCAAAAAGAAGGTATTCAATGACACACCAGAACCCGTGTATCACCAACCAGAATGGGAAAGATAGCTAGAACGTGCCCTGGAATGTTATAACTTCATTTTAGATGAAGATGAAGAGGAAAGCGATGATGACGACCCGTGCAATGTAAAAATACTTGAGTCGGAAGGAAATCGCGAAGTCGAAGGACCACCATTGGAAATTTCGGATCTAAGTAATCCTGTAAAAACTTGAAAAATGAATAATTGAACCACTGAAGAACCAAAGTACGCTTCTATAGGAGATTATTGGGACAAAGAGATGGTTGCGCAGATAGCAGATTTACTCCGCAAATATGAAGACTTGTTTCCTATGAATTTTTCCGAAATGAAAGTCATTTTGGGCGACTTGGGGGTTATGAAAATACCTCTCAAGCCGGATGCGAATCCCATTAAGCAGAGACCTTAACGACTCAATCCAAGATACAAAGAAAGGGTAAAAGTAGAGCTTGATAAGATGCTTGATGCCGGAATCATTGAACATGT
Source organism: Larix kaempferi (assembly GCA_027924585.1). Classification (NCBI taxonomy): domain Eukaryota; kingdom Viridiplantae; phylum Streptophyta; class Pinopsida; order Pinales; family Pinaceae; genus Larix; species Larix kaempferi. Next base: position 16,898,365 of record BSBM01000136.1, read on the forward strand.
AGAAGAGTCAGAATGGATAAGTCTAATGGTTATCCAGGAAAAAAAAACTAAGGGCGAAATTAGGATCTGTGTATATCTCAAAAAGCTAAACAATGCATCACTGCATAACCCATTTCCTACTCCATTCACAAATGAGGTGTTAGAAAATGTTGGAGGGATTGAAGCATACTGTTTCACTGATGGGTTTTCTGGATACCATTAGATCAGAATTGATACAACATATAGGCACAAGACTACTTTTTCCATAGAATGGGGCTCATTTAAGTACATAGTAATGCCCTTTGGTCTGAAGAATGCACCTTCCATTTTATGAAGAGTAGTTGTTTTTGCATTCAAGGATTTCATCCATAAATTTTTAGAAGTATATTTTGATGATTGGACATTATTTGGGTTGTTAAAGAACCATTATGCCAGCATAAGACTGATGTCAGCGAAGTGTAGACAACATCAGATCTCCCTGAACTTGAAGAAGAGCATATTCTCTATTCCCTATGGAATTATATTGGGACACATTGTTTGTAAACAAGGGCTGATGGTTGATCTAGCTAAAATTGCAGTTATTGTGAACTTTCCAGCACCTAATTCAATAAAACAACTACGCACTACATTAGGGCACACAGGATATTATAGGAAGTTCATCAAAGGATATGCGCAAATAATTGCGCCTATGGAAAAATTGTTGAAGAAAGAAGCGAAGTTCATATGTACTGAAGACTGCTAGAAAGGAATGGACACACTTAAAGAAAGGATGGTAACTACACCTATCATAGTTTTTCCAGACTGGAGAAAACATTTCCATGTACATGTAGATGCTTCATCCATCGCACTTGGAGTTGTGCTAGCTCATCCAGGTGAGGGAGGCATTGACCATCCTATTTCATTCTCTAGCTGGAAGATTTACTAAGCAGAAAAGAATTACATTACAACAGAAAGAGAAGGTTTAGCCATGGTGTATGCACTGCAAAAGTTTAGACACTATTTGCTAGGTGCACACTTTTGTATGTTTACTGACCATTCAACGTTGAAATACCTGGTCAATAAACCAGTGTTAGGGAGAAGAATATGTAGATGGTTGTTACTCTTTCAGGAGTATGACTTTGAAATCGTTGTTAATACAGGAAGGCTGAACTCAGAACCTGACCATCTCTCCATAATTAAGTCAGGCGAAGAACCTGCCAACCTAGAATACAGTCTACCAGATGCGCAGTTGTTTGCTATTCAGATAGAAGATGAATATTATAAGGACATTATAGAATTTGTAACCACAGGTATGGAACCTACATAATTTACTACGCAGCAGAAGAAACAACTGGTAGTAAAAGCAACTGACTTCACCATAATTGCAGGACAATTATACAAGCTAGGACCAGATGAAGTACTGCGCATATGTGTGCTAGAACATGAGAAACCATTGATACTAGTTGAAGCACATCCAAGGGTATCTGGAGGCCGCTACGCAGGAAGAGCTACTGCACATAAAATATTAAGAGCAGGACTATGGTGGCCTACACTCCATAAGGATTCGAAGGAACATTGTCGTAGTTTTGATGTTTGCCAAAGAACAGGAAAGCCGCCTCACAGAGATGAGATGCCATTAATGCCACAGTTGACATTGCAAGCCTTTGATAAGTGGGCTATTGATTTTGTGGGGCCTATTAACCCACGAGGGAAGCGAACTGGTTCAAGATACATTATTACAGCTACATACTATCTAACCATATGGGAAGAGGCAAAACCAGTAAAGGACTGTAGCGCAGTTACTGCCCCGCAGTTCATTTTTGAAAACATCATCACAAGGTTCGCATGTCCAAAGATCCTAATGAGCGATCAGGGAACACGCTTCTTGAATAGAACTATTGAAGCCCTGACTAAAGAATTCCAAATTTACCATTAGAAGAGCACACCATATCATCCACAAGCTAATGGCACTGTTGAGGCTTTTAACAAAGTGTTGGAAAATGCACTGCCCAAGGTATGTAACACAAACAGGGATGATTGAGATCTATGAATACCAGCTGTGTTATGGAAATACAAGACAACATGCAAGAAGTTGACAGGCCATACACCTTTTAGGTTAACATATGTACAAGAAGCCATGATACCAATGGAATACATAGTCCCAAGTTTGAGAATTGTAACTTTCACAGGCATAGCAAATAATGAGACAATGGAAGAAAAACTACTACACTTGGTTGGCTTAGAAGAAGATCGCTTCATTGCAGGATTTCACCAACAAGTACAGAAAGATAGAGAAAAAGCATGGCATGATCACCACATCAAGTACAAATCTTTTCAGGTAGAATATCTTGTCCTCCTCTATGACAGTAAATTCCTTGGAGAAATGGTCGACAAGGTGAGGATTTCGTTGCTAAAAGACTGGATCATTTCTTGATTGCGGAAAATATGTTGGCCAAATTTGCCAAATATAGATCCCGATCTCAGGATATTCGCATCAGTGACCATATTCCTATTTTCTTCTAGTTCAACTTGGAGGACAACAAAGTTACTTATCCTTTCAAGTTCAATTCGTCTTGGTTAACTAACCAGGAGTTTTGTGGGGTGGTGACATCTTTTTGGAAAAATCTAGTAGTGGAGGATGGTGTCTCTGCTATGGACAGCCTGGTAAAAAAATTAAAATGCCTTAAATCTCATATCATTGGTTGGGAAAAGAGGCGTAAGAAACGGTTGGAGCTAGAAATTACTCTTGTGGAAGACGAGATTGATGCCATCATATCACCCCACCGCTTTTCTCCTATCCAGTAACCTGCCTCAATCAAATTATGCGAGCTGGAGGTTCAAAAGTTACATTATTTGAGATTTTAGGAGGAAACTTGGCACTTAAAGAGTCAGGCACTCTGGATAAAGGTTGGGGACAATGATACCATTTTTTTTCACAAATTTCTGGACGCTTGAAAAATTCAAAATTCTATCTAGGAACTCAATGACAATGCCGGGAAAAATATTTCCTCCCAAAAAGAGCTACACTCTTGCGGTCCTTCACTTTCATAACATCTTCTAGGATTCGAAATCGACCTCTTTACTTGAAAAATTCAATGTTATCAGAGAGTATCCTCGGATATTCACTGAGGAGGAGGGCGATGGGATTTTTGCACCGGTGACTTTGTCTGAAGTGGAATTTGTTCTTAAAGGGTTTGTAAAGGATAAAAGTCCGAGTCTGGATGGTTGGTATCTAGAATTGTACCTTGCTTTTTTTGATATTATGGGTATGGATATTCTTAGGGCGATGGAGAAATCCTGACTTTTGGGTTTGGTATCAAGTGCGATCAACTCTATCTTTCTGACTCTTATTCCCAAGACTTCTCATCCTGATAGTTTTAATGATTTTCGTCTGATCTCTCTTTGTAATCTAATTTACAAATTTATTTCTAAAATCATTGTTTTAAGACTGAAACCAGGACTATCGAAATTTATTTCCAAGGAGCAATTTGGGTTTCTTCATGATCTCCAAATCCTGGATGTTGTGGGGGTGGCTCAGGAGGATTTCCATTCCATAAAGACAAAGCATTTAAATGCAATCTTGCTGAAACTGGATCTTGTAAAGGCTTATGATCAGGTGGACTAGTCTTTTCTAAAATTAATCTTGACCCAGATTGGTCTCCCCTAGGCAGTCATGAAATGGATCATGGCTTGTGTGTCATCGGTAAATTTTGTTGTTATTATTAATGGTACTATTTCTGACTTCTTTAAAATCTCTAGGGGGTTAACGCAGGGATGCCCCCTCTCCCCCCTGCTTTTCCCTAGTAATTGAGGTCCTCAACAAGCTAATTATCAAAGGATGGTCTGACCATAAAATTTAGGGCATCTTGGAAACACCTCATACCGTGGTTACTCACACGTTATCTGTGGATGATGTCCTGTTATATGGTGGGGGGTCCTTTGTGGAATGGGCCGAGACAAAATTGATATTGGATTTTTTCTGTAAAGCTTCGGGCATGCTCATCAGTAAAGAAAAACTGGTTCTACTTTTCTCTAAGGTGGAGGAGGATATTCTAGCACAAATCAGACTTATTCTTCCTTTCAATTGTAAGCGATTGGAGGAAGGTACTAACTATATGGGGTTCTTCATCAAGCCAAACAGTTATCGGATACAGGATTGGCGGTGGCTTGTACAGAGATTTGACAAAAGAATTATCCATTGGCGTTGGAAATGGCGATCTTTAGGGGGACGCCTTACCCTTGCTAAATCTATGCTGCAGAATTAGCCGTCTATTGTCTCTCTTTGTGCAATATACCAAAGGCCATTTTGACTGGTTTTCGTAAAAGAATTTTTGATTTTATATGGGAAGGAAGTGGAGATAAGCGGCAGTTCCATTTGGTTGGTTGGCAGAAATTGGCCCAGCCTTTTATGTGTGGGGGCTGGGGAATTAAAAATGTGGAAGCTTTCGGGATTTCTCTCAAGGAAAAAAGTCTATGGTGAGATTTGTTTGTGGTCTCCCTTTGGGGATCGATCATCGAAGATAAATACCTTAAGAAACGGTATGTTCCTCAATGGTTTTGTAATGGCTTGCCTCCAACAAGGGATGTTTCCAACATATGGAAGGGCCTACTTGTTTCTATTCATACTATAGCTTCCTGGCCATCCTGGGTCCTGGGAAATGGTAGACAGATTCGACTAGGCGAAGATCCCATTCTGGGAGGCCCACTAGAGCACAAACTTTCTTCTGATTTAATTTATGTTTTGAGATCCAAAGGTTACTACACCCTCAACCATATCGTGTATTTTGATGTGCATAGATTGAACATCTCATGGATCAATGCAGGTCAGTTGGGACTTCATGGTCAGCTAGGTGAAGAATGGACTAGGTACATCTTGTGCCTAAAACGATTAAATATCTGGCTATGGGAATGCCCGGACTTGTTGGCTTGGTCTTGGAATACAGTTTCGGGTATGGTCTCTACAAGTTTTGCCTACACCTCCTTGCTCGCAGGTTCGTCCATTTCACTAGTGGCATCGTTTGGTTTGGACGCTTAGTATCCTACTCAAGCTTAGATGTTTCCTGTGGCTGGTCCTAGACAACCGTATTCTTACATGGGATAATTTAATTAAGCAGGGGTTGGCTGGTCCTAGTAGATGTGTGTTGTGTGGATCAGCGGAGGAAACTATCAACCATCTTTTTTTCACTTGCCCTTTTTCTCGAGTTGTTTGGCGGGAGGTTTGTTCATTGTCTGGGAGCTCCATTTCCTGGAATCGAAGATCGTTTTTGGAAAACTTTTGTTTTTGGTCCTCACTTGGTTTGCAGTTGTTATCCCTTCCATCCTCCCATGTATGACAGGGCATTAGACCCTGGAGTAGTGTTGCAAGTTATATTGTAAGTGTCGTAACTTATATTTTATAAGTTATTAGACCACCTTGGTGGGGTCGGCCCTGTATGAGTCACATGGGTTAAAGGATTATTAGAACACCCTAGTGGGGTCGGCCTAGTGACAAGTGGTAATGGTTTATTAGACTCTCCTAAGGGAGGTCGGCTCAGTTAGAGTTAAAGGCAAGTCAATTTATTGTATAAATAGAGAGTGTGACTCTCTCATTCTATTCAGTCACTCACTCACTCACTTCGCATTAGTGAGAGAGAGGAGGAGTGCACACAAGTGGAGGAGGAGCAGCTGCTAGGAGACTATCTCTTGTTGTGGGGTTTGATCTTTGTGATATTTGTATTGGTGCTCATTCTATCTCTAAGGAAGTTGCGGGGTTTTTCACCTTATTGGTTTTCCCCGATGAAATGCTTTGTGTATCTTGTCTCTTGTGTTTAATATGATGTACACGTTGTTCTCTCAGTTAAGATCCTAGATCATATTGAATTAAATGATGAAAAACTAACAGACACTAATTTGACCAAATCAATTGCCTATCACTTCCAAACTAGTGGATAGACAGAGGTAGTCAATAGGATGCTTGTTCATATATTTAGAATGTATAACTCTAAGCATCCACATGCATGGGATGCGTATTTTCTTTATGTTCAACATAGCTACAATAGATCCCTTCATATCTCTATTACCCACATCTCTTTTTAGGTGTGCTTAGGGTTCCAACAATTGCCCCCAAATGATGTACCTATTTTCATTGCATCTACATAGGAAGAACTCTTCAATGCTCATACAAAGGTTGATAGAGTAACTAAACTTGTTGAATGATGGATCGAACACATCCAACAACAAGTTCATAATATTTTACAAAAATTCAATGTTGCGTACAAGCGACCATCATCAACATTGGCTTCCACATCTGTATCAGGTGGGATATAAGGTATGATCAGTGTATGTAGAAAGAGAATTTCATAGGACCCCATCAGAATCTCTTCCATCTCTGATACATTCCTTATACCATCACCAAGGTTGTGGGTGAGAATACTTTTGAATTAAGTATCCCCCCTTTCCTTGCACTTGCACACTATATTTAATGTGGAGTTGCTTTGATCATATTTCCCACCTCTCTCGGACACCTCATAGTCGACCAAGAAATTGGTCCCTACATAACTCAATTTTGTTGTCACTAAGAAGATGATGGTCAACTCAATCATGGACACTTAGATGAAGGGAATCAATTATTATAACATTGAACTCTATCGAGTTATCATAGTAGGACAACTTCTTAACCAGGGAAAATGGCTCAGCAAGAATTAGGTTAAACAAATGTTTCCCCATTTGATGGAGGAACTTGACACAAAGGGGATTATTGATTCCTAATGGGGGGGAAATGATTTAGGTCGATACTCATGGCCACCCACCCATTCCACTAATTCAAATGATTCCACATCTTGGCATTTTTACTACCATTTTTCAAGTCCTGAATTTTTGATGTATTTTTTGGGCATTTCCCTTGTGTATTTGGAAGATGATGTAGGAAATTCCGCAAACAAATGTGGCTTTCCTAACTCATAGAGCATGGATTAAGCATTGTAATGGACCAATAAATACCCTAAATACAGTTTGTAAGGAAACGTTGTCCCCTTAGGAAGTTGACATATCGACCAACCTCCTTGGGGTCCACATTCCTTTTGCCACATCATTTTCTAGGGTTAGGGTTTTGTATCTTTAGTTTTTTTCATCCTATGGAATCATACTTTATGTTAAAAGTAAATTTTGGCCTCTTGTAATGTCTTACACTAAATAGATTTTGTAAGGAAACGTTGTGCCCTTAGGAAGATGACTTATCAACTAGCTTCCTTGGGGTCCACATTCCTTTTGCTACATCATTTTCTAGGGTTAGGGTTTTGTAGGGTTTTTCATCCTATGGAATCAAACTTTATGTTAAAAGGAAATTTGGGCCTCTTGTAATGTCTTTTTTGCAAATGAGCATACCCGACACGTCTCTCTTCAAAGATAAGCTACCACTATTCTAGCTAGGCTGTATTTCTCTGCATTTTATAGTCTTTTCATATTTCGTTCATGAATAGAATTTTGGTTTTATTTTATTATTGTTCTCTCTATAATATATCTATTGTTTCCTTTTTATATTTCTAACTTTATTTTATTCCCTACATAATCTAGATCACTTGTCAACCTAATTAGCCCATGAGGGATAAACATGTCACAAAAGAGATTTGAACATGGGTGGAGAGTATACAATCTTCTCCTCTTACTACCCAAACTTGATCTAATTGTAAAACTATTGTGTTTTAAGATAAGGTCAATGGAAAAATTTATTCATGTAAATGAGACATTCATTGATTGCAATAATACATCTCTTAAAGGTATCAACTGAATTACAAATTTTGTTCTTGATTTTAAATTTACAAGCAATAGTTGTAATATACCACTTAACCCATTACACCCATAAGAAGTCCAGTACACCCCTAAGAAGGTTCATAAAAAGTTGGAAGGAAACAACTTTAACATTTCCCTCCTTCCATCATAAAAGCAACAATGTAATTTTGAAAATGTACCCCCTTTAACAAAATGCTACAAATTGAGTATTGATATTGTTTGATAACAGTTATTAGTGATAGCATGATCATTTTTTTTTTGAAAATTACATTGTTCTTTAACCTTTGGATAACACTAGGAAGGTTGCATAATGATATTATTGGGTCGAGAGGCCCTTTCTACAACCCAAAGTGGAGGAGATGTGTCACGTCTGTCACATGTTGGCTCCAAATTTAAATTGGCTAGATTGTAAAATACATTTATATAAATATACATTGAATTTCAATTTCAATTTCAATTTCCATTCTTGCATCCTCACATTTTAAATAATAATAAATAGTTACAAGAATAACTATTTTACTTCATAATGGATGAATGAACTCAAATTTTGCATATTTGTAGGGTTTATGTGTTACTCTTTAGTGTCCCAAATTGGAATTGTTGGCAGGTGGATGAATATATTGGATTATATATTGTTAAGTAAATAATAGAACAATATGTAAGATATTAGTTTTGTGATAATTGCAAATTAACCAATAATTGGGTAAATTGAAAGCATTTTACTTCACAATTAATTAATTAATGCAACTTTTGTGTATTTGCAAGATTTATATGTTATAATTTACATCATGAAATAGTTGGCACTTGGACCATTAAATTTGGGTAAATAACCTTTTTACTAGATTTTGCAAAGAATCTTGACTTTTGTCAAAGTATTTTGATTTAATTGTAAACACAATGTAAACAATTTTGAGATTTTGTTTTTTTGGAATTTTCCAAGTACAAAATTATACAGCAAGTAGCACAGTTTAAAATAGTGTTTAAATGCACTTGAATAATATATTATGTTTTTCCAATCGAGAAATATGATATGTGTTTTTTTCTTTGGAAAAAACCAATGAATGAATGCAATTTTTGCATATTTTTAGGATTGATGTGTTATACTTTACAACATGTAATAGTTGGCACTTCTACCATTATATTTGGGTGAATAACTATTTTACTTCATAATTAATTAATTAATTAATTTTTTGTTTATTTGTAGTAATTATGTGTTAGCATTTACAACATTTATGACATGATTTCAAATTGGAATAGTTGTGGTTAGATATTAGTTTTGGGTGAATATCTACTTTACTTCATAATTAATTAATTAATTAATGCAACTTTGGCCTATTTGTAAGATATCCAAATTTGAATAATTGGTGCTTGAATGATTATAACCTAAAATATATTAGATTAAATGTATTTTAAGTTGATAATGTAAGAATGAGTTAGATATTAGTTTTGTAATAATTTCATATTAATAAATCATCATAAATCCATCTCAACACTCTATAAGTGTTGAGTCTAGGGATCAAATCCCTTGAGGTGCAAACCCCTTTTTCGAATCCTAAACTTCCTCAAGAGATTTGATCCCCATCAACCCTTGATAAAGCCAGAATTAAGATAGATCTATGTTAATATGAACCACATTCATAGTATTTAGGTTTCTCAATATTTAAATTGGCCACAAAAGATGCTAGGACGAGTGCACAATAAAACATAAAACTTAATAAAAAAGATATTTTAATTTGCTCAATAAGATTTTTCCATACTCAAGTTTATTTTCTTCGATATTGAGGCTATAGAATTGATCTATTTCTTTAAAAAAATCGTTAAATCTCTGTTTAATCCCAATCCTTATTTAGTTATAAAATGCACCTTTAATCATATTAAAAAACCATATATATATCCAAAAACATAATCATGGTTTTTTAAAGCTTCTGAGATATGTTCAAATAAGTTAAATTGTTTATTTTTGTTTTTCACATTTTTTAAGTATCTTTGTTAAAAAACATAATCAAAGAATTTTTAAAGATTATGTGATATGCTCAAATAAGTTAAATAATCTTTTTGTGTTTTAGATATTTTTAAGAAATTGTATTGTAAAAAACTTTTTTATATTTATAAAGACAAATTTATAAACAATAAAAAAAGTTTTGAACTTTGTAACTCCACACTAATACAAGTTCCATTACCACATTGTTTACTATTAAACTTCTATAATGTTGTTAAAATACTTCCACACTAATACAAGTTCCATTACCACATTGTTTACTATTAAACTTTTATAATATTGTTAAAATACCTCTGTAATATTGTTAAATTTTGTCATTTTATTTTGATGATGAATTTTGTTTTATAAGGAAAAAAATTATGCTTAAATTATATGTATAATAGTTGGAAAAAATACATATGTATTTATCAGCAAAACAAAATCTCAATCTAAACATGACCAATCAATACAAAACATTACCAAACAAAGCATTAAGGAATCGAGAACAACATTTGGTGATCACCCAAAGAACTCAAAATGGATTGTTCACACAACAACTGTGGAATAAACCCAGTTCAACACAAAAGACGTCCCACACCTATAAAGTAAGTCAAGACAAAATAGGAACAACATATTTCAAGTATATAAATTCAATAGACCTAGATTTTCAGGGATATAATGCATAGTATCATAGGTAATTCATGCCTTATAAATCTCCAGCCTATCTGCCATGGAAAGGTGGATTGATTCCCATAATTCAAAGAAAATGAAGCCCTCTGGAGCGAGAATACCGCGTCTAGACAGAGCATCCGCCTGATCATTGAATTCATGGTATATATGGATAATAGATAAGCCTGGGAAATCCTTCAATAAACACGTAGTATGTTCCAGCCAAGCTTGTAGGTGAAGGGTCTTCAGAGTACCTTTTTTGCGTGCCCAATTGATTACCAACAAAGAATCACCTGCAACTTGCGTTAAGTTTCTATGATGGATCTTTGTAAAAAATAAAATCATCCATAAACCCATGAGCTCCCCACATGTATTAATACCAAGTCCACAATTTAACCATAGTTTGAAAAACCGAACATCGTCCAAAACAATAATGATTCCTACACCACATTTTTGAGCTACATCCTGAGAGGTGCCATCGAAACAAGCTCTTATACCATCCATGAACACAAGAGAACACCTCACCAATTGATTCGAAATCGACACACAAATATTCCCCTCCATATTCATAAAATGAGGCAATTGCTTTGTTTGTTACCCAATTCAAAAAAAACCTTTTACCTTAAAAAATTAAAAAGTTCCTTACCTTCTAAATTTCTCAACATATAAAACAAGCAAGGTCACCTAGGTTGGTTATGGCTCATGGCGGGGGATCTGAATACAAAATTTTTCCATAAATTTGTTGACTCCCGTCGGATGCAGAATTCTATTTGGGATCTAAATGATCACTCGGGCCGCAGGATCTGAGGGGAGGAGGTTTTGATGCATGAAGCTGTCCATCATTTTCAGGAATATTATTGTGACCTGAAAAATACATCTATGGCTGAGCAGTTTAAACTTATTAAGGAATACCCAAGGATTTTTAATGAGAAGGAGGGAGATGATATTTTCCTAGAGGTCTCACTGGGGGAAGTGAACACCTTACGAGGATTTGCTAAAGATAAATCACCTGGACCTGATGGATGGTCGATGGAACTATTTGTCCATTTCTTCGATATTATGGGTGAAGACCTCAGGTTGGCTGTGGATGAATCTCGTAAACTTGGTACTGTCTCTGGAGCTCTAAAATCGACTTACCTGGCACTCATCCCGAAGACATCCCATCCGAACAATTATGATGATTTTAGACCGATTGCTTTATGCAATCTGGTCTACAAGATAATTTCTAAGATCATTGCTGATAGGATCAAACCTTTACTATCTAGACACTTATCTATGGAACAGTATGGTTTCCTCCGTGGCCGTCAGATACATGATGCTGTGGGTGTGGCGCAGGAAGTCTTTCATACTATTAAACAGAAGAAGATGGAGGTTCTCATACTACAACTGGATCTGGTGAAGGCATATGATAAGGTTGACTGGAATTTCATGAGACTTATTCTCATCCAAATTGGCCTGCCGTGGCAAGTGATGAAATGGATTATGGCTTGTATATCATCGGTAAATTATGCTGTGTTGATTAATGGACATCCTACGGCATTTTTTAAGGCATCCCGTGGCCTTAGACAGGGTTGTCCTCTATCACCACTTCTGTTTCTGTTGGTAATTGAAGGCTTGAGTCTATCAATTAATAAGGCTCGTCGGGAGGGGCGGATTATTGGCATTAAAATCACGAGGGAGATTGCTGTTACACATTCACTGTTTGTGGATGATGCTATGCTGTTTGGTAAGGGCATTACTGCTAAATGGACACAGTACAAGAAAATCCTCGACCTATTTTGCTCGGTTACTGGTATGATCATCAGTTATATCAAATCATTATTTCTGAAGCATTCGCTGGTGGCTGAGGAGGAACTGGCGATTAGCAATATTCTACCATTTACCTTCAAGGAGCTTGATACCGGTACGAAATATCTTGGTTTCTTCATTAAGCCTTCGAATTACCTCATAAATGACTGGACTTGGCTTGTTACTCGTTTTGAAAAGAGGATTGGTCACTGGAGCTTCCGTCATTTATCCTTGGGGGGCAGGCTTACTTTGGTGAAAGCCGTATTACAAAATGTTGGTGTCTATTGGTTTTCTCTTTGCAAAATTCCTCGTTCCATCCTATGTTTAATCAGGCGGAAGTGTTTCAGCTTCCTGTGGTCGGGTGGGAGTGCTCCGGAGAGATATCATCTCATCAATTGGAAATTTTTGGCTCGACCATGGAAATTGGGAGGCTGGAATATTAAGGATATTGAATGCTTTGTTACGGCTCTGCACGCAAAAAGCCTCTGGCGTGCTCTCTTTGATAAATCGTGTTGGGGTAGGATTATCAGAGGCAAATATCTTAAGGGTATTCCTGTGAATGACTGGCTGCGGCTGAAACAACCTGTTTCACTGGGGGTGTCAAATATTTGGAAAGGCTTGTTGGGATCTTTCAGGGTGATTGCTTATTGGATTGCTTGGCTGCCGGGAAATGGGCGTGACATAAAACTAGGCATGGACCCGTTTGTGGGTGGACCGATGGAACATGTTTTATCATTGGAATTGAGGACCCATCTCCATGCAAAAGGCTTTTATTCTCTGGCTCATGTGGCTGGGGGGATTGCTGATGGGCGGCACCAATGGATTTCGGCCTCACAACTGGGATTATTGGGCTCTTTGGCGGTGGAATGGGATGACTATATCCGGCCGATATACCAATCAAATATCATGCTGGCTGATGGTGCGGACAAATTAGTCTGGACGTGGGATGTGGTTGGTGGGGTTGTATCTGCTAAACTGGCATATGATGCTTTGTTTGCTGGGACACGGCTTGTGATTCTTTGGTGGGAAAAAGCTATTTGGAAACTGGTATTACCCCTGAAACTAAAATGTTTTGTCTGGCTTGCTCTGAGTAATAAGATTCTAACCTGGGACAATCTTTGTCGTCGTGGATTTTGTGGTCCGGGTTGGTGCTCATTATGTTGCTCACAGGAAGAAACTGTGGACCACCTTTTCTCTACCTGCCATTTCATACGGGAACTCTGGGCTCAAATTGCAAGCAAAGCCGGGGTGCAATTTTGTTGGATCTACAGTTCTCTGCATGATTGCCTTGATTCTTGGTCTCGTGCATCTTCTGGGTGTACTGAGCTTCCATATTATATGATATGGGAGGTTTGGAAGGCTCGAAACCGGTATATCTTTCAGAACATTGCTCCTTTTCGGGATGGGATTTGTTTCAGAACTCTTGCTTCTTACAATGAATATATCTCCATTCATGGATCTGTTGGTTGTAGAAATATGTCTATGGGGAAAAATCGACATGCCCCTCCTGTGTTGACTTTTCCTTGTGGTTTTTGTGACGGGGCTGCTGTGGGACGGGATGGGGGGAGTGGTGCGGGAGCAACACTGCACATCTCCTCTGATGTTACTATACATTTATGGCTAAATCTGGGCAATGGAACAAACACTAGAAGCGAGCTTTGTGCCCTGTGGCTCTTATTGTTCTGGGCTCATGCTAGGAAGATTTCCTCGATTGCTGTATATGGTGATTCATCAACCATTATCTCTTGGGCTCGTGGCGGGACGGAACTCAATGTACTACTTCTCTCTCATTGGATGGTTGCGGTGAGGAATCTTATCGGGTATTTTGACCATATACATTTTGAACATGTATTCAGGGAGGATAATTTGACGGCAGATATGTTATCTAAGAGGGCTCTCACCTCTCGGGTTGGGGTCATCATTTGGCAGGAATGGCGGAAGGATGAACTATTTTCTCATGGAACATATCGGTTACACTGGACTTGATGCTTTTCTTTTTTATATTTCACTTTTTGATGATGCTTTTCATGTTATTATGCTGACCGATATACTTATATACCTTTTAGTTCTATGTGCAGATCCTTGATTGATTATGGATCCAACTTCTTGTTGGAATTTTTGTATACTTACCTTTGCGGCACTATTGACAGACTCCTTTGGAGATTGTTCGGTTTATAGATGCGATGGATCATACATATGATGCTCTTGATATTTTGGGATGACTGTATATTGTATTTTTGATTTGGATACTTTGTGTTGGAGACTATTGGAACTGTTTTATTTCAGGATGGAGTCCTGTATGATCTTGTGGACATATTTATTGGACTTTTCATATGTTGTGAACAACTTGTGATCACTTTGATGGCCTTTCCCCTGTTCATGTACATGACGGGCTATGAGGTTTATTGTATGTTTCTGACAGCTGGTGTTATTTACTATTTCGTATATTAATAGTAAGTTGAATTTTTCTATGAAAAAAAAAAAGGTCACCCAGGTTGGAGCAAAATTGTACCAATTGAAAAAAAACTCTAAAAATGATGATCCATGCCAATCCATCATAATACTACAAGTCCTATGCACTGATGACCAAACCGAGATAGAAAATGGACAGGAAACAAACAAGTGCACAACATATTCCAAGTAAGAAAACAACTACCAACCTAATATCACATCATTCATAGATATATATATATATAATTCAACTCCCAAAACATCAAACTGTATGAAAATTAAGCTTTTGAGTGGTCATTTTATATATTCACAAGAATATAACTGTGGCACATACTTCGCTGGATTCGTCAGAACCGCGTTGTCTTTTTCCCAAATCGCATAGATGCAAAACGTGTCCACGTAAGCATACCGGATAAACAACTGACATGCACGACTCACGAATCATCTTGCAAAATATCTTATTATGGAGTTTCTAGAAATTTTATCAGTTGTAAACAAGAAAGAATTATTTTCAAAGTATAATATAATGATAAAACTAAATTTAATTGATAAAAAATTAATAAAATGTTTCGAACGGTCTTCTCAGTGACTTGCAAAGATGATAGAATTACTTTGAAAGCATAATAATAATGATAAAAGTATATTTAGGAAATTAAAAAATCAAATTTTTAAAGAAATGCGAAGGAAGGAAAAGCATGTTTAAGTTGACCTTCACAGGTCTAGTCTATAAGTAGGCAAAGTCATTTTAAGTCGAATTCTATATATTGGCATTTAAAGTAAGTCAATGAACAAACTCTCACTACTGTTACATAAAGATTTATTTTAAATAAAGTTATGATAATGATGGTTACTGGAGCAACTTTGTTTTATTGAACTGGTTAAAAGATAAGAAATTTATATTTGTTATTTTTTTTATTTTAATGTTTAAATTTTTTAAGATAAGTATTTTTAAATCATTATAGTTGTGATAAGTTAAAAAGTTAGGAATGTTAGTATTGTAATAAATATTTTGAAATTGTACTTAAATGTGGGTATAGATAAGATATTTCACTTTATAGTTAAAAGTATATTTAGGAAATGTTAGTATTGTAATAAATATTTTGAAATTGTACTTAAATGTGGGTATAGATAAGACATCTCACTTTATAGTTTAAAAACTACATGCATTTATTTTTGTTAATCTTGTATTCATTATTTTTGTGATTTTTTTAATCGACCTATAATAGGTCAATTTGGTTGCCATGTGACATTGCGTTCTACAAAAACGTTGAAATTGATAATGAATCATATTAGATGCATTCATTTTTTCCATATTAAAGTATTGTTTGTGAAAAAATAATGTGCTACGATAATGTACATGGACTCAACTTTTTTTTAAAAGGTGGTTTATCATTTGTTAGAGGGCTACTCCACCGGTATATGTGCCAACACCTGATATTCCAACACAAGAATCAAGGTATGGCCATATTTACATAATCCACACATTTATTACAAAGGGGCTCAACAAGAGCAACATGTCACTTACAAGAATTGAACCTGGGTGGGGAGGGTAACTATCAATCCTCCCAACCACCCAAGCCAACTGATGCACTTACATTTTTTAGTATTTAATAGATGTTGATTCTTTAAAAAGTTTTAAAATTGGATCAATTAAAAACGCATTGCATAAAATCAACACTTTCGGGGGAACTCCATTTTTTTCATACATTCTAACTAAATATTACAAATATAAAAAACCTACTTGAAGAGGACAACCCAATCTTATGCATCGTGATTAATTCAATTTTTTTAATTGAATTTTCATTTTGTTGATTCACAATAGAAAATTGGAAAAAAAAAATTGTGTTGATGTCTAATATTAGCATGATTACGAAGCATTGTAATATAATGTCAGAGGTGAACATCCTTAATGATGTCGTCATCCCTTTCGTCTCAACCATGGATTCTAGAACAATGTCCTCTTCTCGTCCATACTCGGTGTTTCCACATATGTCATCATTTGGCCTTCACGCCTCTCATGGGAAGTTTCGTTGTGTGTCGTGCTAGTAAAACTATGTCCAGTTTTAAAGTTAACTCATTCTTCCCATTAGTGTCGTCATGCTATCATTTCTATACGATTGAGTCACGTCCGGAATGCTCTTCGGAACGATATGTTATTTCTCCATTTTCGTCATTGTGTGATACCCGTATAACTCTTTCCAAGTTTTGCCAAGTCAAAGTCATATGCGTCTTAATTATCCAATACAATTTAGTCATCGACCCTTCAATTTAAATTCACCTCCTCATTCCATTAGCATCATCATAATGCCTACGTTAAAAAACACCCCCAACCCCCTTGCCTCATTCCATTAAAAAACACCCCCCACCCCTTGCCTCATTCTATTAAAAAATACCCCCCACCCCCTTGAAATATTCCCTAATATTTTTTTCTCCCTCTTAACCTTGCAGATCTCCTTTATGCCAAACTACAAATTTTCCCTAAGTTTCAAGAAGAAGAAAAAACTATCATTTTAACCCTAAGCCTTACTCGAAGGAGTTTCCATTAATTAAAATGAAGAAAAAAAAATTTAAGTTCCCCATTAAGTTTCCTTTACCTAAAATTTGAATTTTTATGAAATCCACTTCTCATGGGTTAATTCTTTTGATATATTCCAAGCATTAAAACCCAAAATACATTTCTCGTTATACTACTTACTTACTATGAGGTCGAGGCAATATGACCTAAATATTTCCCTCAAAAAATCGGCGTGGCAACGACCACTCCACACACCATACAAAACCTACGAGGGCATTCATGTATGTGGCAATGCAAAGGAAAACGAGGCATACTTTTATTGATTAAAAGGGCCTCACGGTATGGTTGGCTAGTCAAAATTAAGGCACCACCGATCGCTTCTAGACCCAAAAGAAACATACAAGGTTGTTTCAACGATAGGTCCACACACAATAGCTGGAAGAATAGCTTCACATTTGGGGTTCAAAGGGCATCATATGAAGCTTTGAAAGTTAGACACTCGACACCAGAATGTAGTCATATACTCTATGTTTTATTAATAAGACAACTTGAAGGGTGAAGTTGAGTCTAAGCCTACTAGTTGAATGACCAACCAATTATATATATATATATATATATATATATATATATTCCATCAAGATTCGAGGTTAGAATTTTAATGTGATAGCCGTAGTATCATTTATAATCTTTGAAACAAAAAAACTTTGCGTATGACAACTAGATTATGGAACTGTAAATTTCCTATTCACCCATTCATCTACCAAGAATATGAAATGCTAAAGGTTCCCAAAACACTTAAGCTTAGTGGAGTAGATGAAATGCTTTGGCTACTCTCGGAGGTATTTAAATACAAGGTGAAAGTGAAGGCAACAGACATCGAATGTAAGGAGAAGTACACTAGTTTCCAAATATTTTATTTTTTTCCCTTTCATTCGTAGTTGTCCAAGAGCGTAACAGTGTGGTGATGGTAGGTAGGGATACTTCTAAGTCCATCCATTAGGGTGAAGGCAGAGTGTCCTTCCGTTGGAGGCATGTTATGTTATTCTGCATGTTTTTCGTTCTTTTCCTTATAATTTTTAAGATTGACATCTTCATGTCTGCAAGTTACCTTCAAGACAATTTGAATGTGAAGTATTCACATTGTTTGGATTTCACCCGATTGAACCTGGGATGTTGAGAGCAACATAGGGTCTCAGAAACCTATTGTTCTCAGTGGTCTAAAACCGATCACAACTGTTGTAATGACGACTATAAAACTCTTTGTTGATTAATAAACAAAAAATTGGCATACTTGCTTCCTTAGATTTATTTTTATCATTTGAATTCATTTATTTTTTGTTTTTCAGTTTTTTTTAACAAACTGTAAATAAAGAGGACTGCAAATATTATTTTTCTTATTTGTAATTTTTTGTTGTTGTTGTAACTTTACATTATAAGAGTTTATCTTTCTTATTTCTATTTTGCAAAAGAAGACTAACAATTGAGATCAATTTTTATGTTCTCTTTTACATAATGTAGAAGTTTAACTCAAAAGATTTTGTTTTACATTGATGCTCTCAATTTAAGAATTCCGAATTTGTATTTAATAGACATAACATTATGCAACTTAACAAGGCTGATTTTGTGCTCAAATGATATAATATCTTGCATCTACCATTTGGATTAATACTCTAATGAAGAACTTTTACATTCCGATTATTTCATTAGTTTTCTTTCACTTTAAAAGGCTAACACTACCTTTTATTTTATTTTGTTAGTTAGTTGTTTATTTTTTATTAACAAAGTTTCTATTCATCATAATTAATGCTTCAATTTGTCATTAGATTTTAATCTCTGTTAACTTGTTTGATTTCATTTATTTCATATGCTAGTTCATTTTATTTTTATATATGTTTTCTACTAACATTTGCAGGTGATAATAAATCGAGGGCTCTTAACAATACCTGGGTTTCCATCCCCATCACCCCCTTAACCATCCCTCTAGGGGTGTTCATCATTGTTTTTTCCCAAGTAACTTTGAGCATCAACGTAATTTGGCCACTCCGTTGGGGAAATTTTGAGTCATCCATTCTTTTTTACCTTGGTGCATGTCATTATCGCCTAGAAAATCCCATAGAATATGAGGTGAGTCTCCTGAGTTTGAACCTTATAGCAATCCCGAATAGTAGAGAAGTACTTCAGTATATTAGAAAATGCATAACTTAGTCCACTATCCGAGTTCCTAACCTTTGCTCATCCTCTCCTTCTATAACCATGGATTCTTCTGGTAGTGCTAGCATTGGCACTGGAACTGCTGCAGCAAGTTCCTCAATATTATAGAGTATGTTTAATCAGCACAATCCTATTGTTAACTATGCTAATACTTAGGAAGTCATGAAAAAATGGTCATTTTCCAATATAAGCTAGATAATGATGCCACGCCATGGTGTACCTTTGCCTCTAAATATGGCCCCAAACACCGATCCTCTCCCCAAATTCAAATACCATCTTCCTAAGTTATTTATAAACAACACAACGTCATTCAATGAGAATTTATCTGCCTTTTCAAATGAATGTGAAAACATTGGCGCTCATGACAATGACACTTGTATGCGTCTTTTCGTCAATTCATTAGAGAGGAGGGATGCCGCTGAGTTTTTTGAATTAGCTCACAAGATGTTCACCACCTAGTTTGACTCATGTATTGGTTGAAATCCACATTTGGGAGTGTCGAGAACCCAACCAAATACCTAAGGAGTTTTAATTGCTTATTTCTTAAAGAGAATGAAACTGTCAAGGCCTTCAACCCCAGGTTTATGAAACGTTATAACAAGTTTCATGAAGTTATCCGACCTTCTCAGCAAGCCACCCTTGTCTATTATTTAACAGTCTTCCTCCTCCTTAATAATTGTTAGGTAAAATATATGCATTAATAATGCCCTGTGAACATCAAATTGTCAAACCAGGGTAATCATAAACTTAGAGGTGTAGGCATAGGAAATGCGGGATGAGAGCTTCTAAGCTAGCCTAATCTAATGCCGACAAACACACTTTAAAATGCTATGAATTAAAGCTGAGCAAAATTTGATAAGAAAACTAACACCACAAAATGCAGCGATGGGATCACAAGATCTTATCTCCCGAATTTGACCCTGATAGTCAATAACTTACTCTTTCAATAGTTAGTTAAGCTAAAAAAAATAAAAACAATCAAATATAAATACAAATACAAAGCAAATACAAACGTAAAACAAACACAAAAGTAAACTGAATCAAAAGAACAATAAAGAAATCTACAACAAACTCCATTACTAAACTCAGAACCAATCCTTCAAATACATATATCAAACACAATCACCCTGCAAATATGGTAACACATAATTTTAATCATAAACATTTAACTGCAATGATTATTCTTTTTCTTAAATTTTACCTTTATAAAACATTATTTATAAAGTATATTCAAAAAGTATCTATATTATGATTTAATGCTTTAAAACTTCAATGTGACAATATGACTTTAGAATCAAATATATATTACATTACCACTACATAAGTATTAAAATAAACACATAACGTTAACACTCAACACATATTTAAATAATATATATTAAAAGTATAAAACAGAAAAATATCATACTATGGAATATTAACATGGAAAACCAATGATGACATGGTGACCGAATCACATGTCAGACACACAAATAAGAATAGTCAACAAAAGTACAAGAATAGTGTATAGGACCAAAAAAGAAAAACCAATTGCATATATGAAAGGGAAGAAATACGTAGTTGTAATTTTAATCTCTTTTCATAAATGTACACAAAAGACACCCTGTAAACTACTAAGATTTATGTACGTAGTTGTAATGTTGTAATTTAAACCATTGTTTGAGAAGGGCTTATTGGGTGAATTCATATTGCGATTTAAGAGATGAGATCATGGATATAGTGAACTCATGTGAATACGTGTTGGAAAAGTGAATAAGGTAGGATTGAATTGCAGAGAGTTAGAGGAAGATTTGAGAGGGTGTTGTGAAGCAAATCGTGGAGCAAGGACAATATTGGTTCAATGTATGTTAATTACATATATAGAACATTATGCAGAGTTGAAACACATAACAAAACATAATGTAAATAGATATATGATTTCTCTGATTAATATATGCAAATAAAATGATAATGCAAATAAATATATGACTTCTCTGATTAATATATGCAAATAAAATGATAAAGATCTTTGAGCTTTTAATTACCTAAATCAAGATAAAGAATATAATTAAAATTCTTTTGAAAAGAATCTAAGAATAATCAAAACCAAATTACATTACAATGAAGATAACATTTCTATTGCAAAAGTCTAACTAAAACTAAATAGAAAGAGACAACACCTCCTAGTCGGTGGGCCCTTGTCGTCTCGTTGGTGATCCTTGCGCTATTCTATCTCAAGTCAACATAAGGAACATGATATCCTCTAAATCAAACTTCCATAAATCAGAAATGAGTGTTATAGTAGCATCAGACCTCTCAAAATAGAGTTCACATGAAATCTTAATAGAGGAACAATACTTCAAGATTTTTTTTCCTTATGCTACTACTATATATTTTTACAGGGAATTGAAGGGGTAGATTACAATTGATCCCCCACACTCAAATCTATTTAGCAAATTTTCTAAATTTGGAAAAAAATGGGCTCATAAAAATCTGGGCATAACAGTCCATTTGGGAGAATTCATGTTAAAGAACCGCCTAGATCTCCCAGTTTGTTATGAATTTTGAGAAATGACCCACTTGTTACTTAATTGTCCCCCCCCCCTCTCTCTCTCCCCTTCCTTCCCCCCTCTATTTGTCTTTCTTTCCACCCCCCTCCCTCAATCTCTCTCCCTCCCTCCCTCTTTTTATCTCTCTCACACCCTCCCTTCATCCACCCCCTCCCTCTCTCCCTGTATTGATCTCTCTCTTTCAATACTTCAGTCCTTCCCTTCCTCCATCCCTCTCTCTTTATCTGTCTATATTTCCCCCCTCTCTCTCCATATTTCTCCCACCTTTCTTCACACCCCCTCTCTCTCCCTCTAAACCCTTAACCTCTAATATCTCTCTCTATCTAAACCCCTAACCCCTAACCGTCAATCTCTCTCTCTCTCTCTCTCTCTCTCTCTCTCTCTCTCTCTCTATATATATATATATATATATATATATATATATATATATATATATGACCCCAAATCTCTCTCTCTCTCTAAACCCCTAACCCCCAATCTCTTTCTCTCTAAACCTCTCTCTCTCTCTCTCTCTCTCTCTCTCTCTCTCTCTCTCTCTCTCTCTATTTAAAACCCTAACCCCCTATCTCTCTCTCTCTATAAACCCCCAACCTTCAATCTCTCTCTCTAAACCCCTAACCCTCAATCTCTCTCTCTCTCTCTCTCTCTCTCCCTCTCTCTATTTAAACCCCTAACCCCTTATCTCTCTCTCTCTCTCTCTAAACCCCTAACCCCCAATCTC
The DNA here is from genome assembly GCA_027924585.1 of Larix kaempferi. Taxonomy (NCBI): domain Eukaryota; kingdom Viridiplantae; phylum Streptophyta; class Pinopsida; order Pinales; family Pinaceae; genus Larix; species Larix kaempferi. The sequence continues at coordinate 16,920,972 of BSBM01000136.1, forward strand.
TCACACTCTCTCTTTGTAAACCCCCCTATCTCTCTCTGATCCGAAAACAAGATCTTTGCTACTCTATGACGTTAACATGAATTGCATAAAGAGCATGAATGAAGCTCACAAATCCATAAGAAGAGAACCAAACAGCATAGACAATACACACATAAAGACAACAAGTTGATAACAGAGTTCGTCCAGGATGGACTACGTCTCCGGGCCTGCTTCTCAATAGGAGGGCCGATCTATAATCTCAGCATAAAGGCAAAATACATGGCAATAATACAATGATACCTTGGCGACAATGGCCAGGAAGAGAACCGCTGCCCAAAACACAACAAGACTGCTTCCAGCAACTCCGAAGCTTGAAGACGGTGTAAAACGAGTATAAACACTCGTACCTTCCTCCTGCAGAGCTACACAATCTCCCTTCTCTCCTTTAGCTACAAAGTCTCTACTCCAAAGCATGAGTGGGAAATGGCAAATGAATGGGTTTATATAGGTTGGCTTTCCCTTCTTCACATGACTCTCATGGATTTCTTTGGTTGCAACTAATTTGCCTATCTTGGCCTTGGTTACAACTTCCCTAAGTTGGTTTCCATGTGGTTGGGCTTTTAAGAACATAAACCAAAAATATGGTTCATGCCCACATGTCCATGGGTTTTCACATTTAGTTACTTCCCCATAATGACATTTACAAAATCCAACAATAATCCATTACATACCAAAATCCTTCTTTTAAATAGCATGTTGGTTTTTTTTCAACCATAAACCAACTTGTTACAACTTCTTTACAAATATGGCATGTTTGTTTTTGGTTACAACCATGCATTAACTTCATAACAACTCAAGGAATAAAATAAATGAGTAATATGTGAGTAATTTTTCCACTCACTTCAAATATTAATCATTTTACAATTTCTCATGAGTAAATGCATGAATTTCCTAAAACTCATTTCAAGCACAAATGCATGCATGCTAGTCATCGTGCCACTTCATCATGCCATGTCACCATGCCACATCATCATGCCATGTCATCATGCCACATCAGCATGCCATGTCATCATGCCACATCATCATGCCATGTCAAAATGCCACATCATCATGACACATTATCATGCCATGTCATCATGCCACATCAGCATGCCATGTCATCATACCGCATCATCATGCCATTTAGCATGCCATGTCATCATGCCACATGTCACCTTGTGATTGGTCTGTACTGTATGGATGCCATGTGTCATCCTCTGAGTGGTGCCACATCATCATGTTTGTACAGTACGGATGCCACGTGTCACCTTGTCAGTGGTGCCACGTGGCACCTCTTTTTGCCAAATTTGCCTGTTGACCTTATGGAACAGAACGCGATAACTTTCTCATACGGAGTCCGTTTGAGGTGAAACGAACGCCGTTGGAATCGTCTCGACGAGCCCTTCGATATAGTGCTAGTTTTGCGGAGATTGGAGGACTTCAAAATTTTGCCTTCTTAGATCCTCCTGGATCATTCCTCCCCATTGAGAAGCTTTTGGCCTCCAAAAGCCTTTACTAATCAACAGATAGGTGAGGGAATCGCTCCCTCACTTTCTCCTTCTCAATCCACTTGGCTTTGCTTGGATGAGTGCCTCTGATGCCCACTCGAAGATAATCAACATCACCTCTGCGAGAAGTCCTTGTCCTTCTGTCCAAGATGACATCTTCCTTTAGCTCATCCATGTACTCAGGAGCAAATTCATCAAATGATGGCAATGAGACATTCTCCCTTTCATCCATGATCATGGGAGGCTCATAGAGTTTCAAGTTCTCCACATTCACCACTGAGTAGATCTGCATGTATGGTGGTAGCTCTAAGCGAAAAGCATTCGTCCCAATCTTCTCCAAGATGGTGAAGGGACCATATCTAATAGGCTTGAGCTTCTTGCCTTCTCCTTTCATCCTCTCCTTGCTGATGTGAAGCCACACTTGATCTCCAACCTGAAATTGATGATCAACTCTATGCTTGTCATGGCGAGCCTTGTACTGGGCTTGACTCTTCTCCAACTGCTCTTGCACTGCTTGATGTACCTGTTGAACTCTCTGAATGAACCTGCGGGCTTTGTCTTCATCCTTGGAAGCGCTTGAATCAACCTCTCTCCCATAAGTCAAGTCCAATGGAGTCTTTGGAAAGTACCCAAAGCATGTCTCAAATGGCGAGCTCTGAGTGGAAGAATGCATAGCCCTGTTGTAGGCATGCTGCACATACTGGATCTGTTCATCCCATAACTTAGGATGCTTGTTGCAATAGCCCCGAAGCAAATGGACAACTGTCCTGTTGACTACCTCTGTCTGTCCGTCAATCTGTGGATGGAAAGCGGTGCTCCTCTTCAGCTTGGTGTCCATCATACACCATAACTTTGTCCAAAATTCTCCAAGGAATCGGGAGTCCCGATCCGAGATAATGGACGTAGGAAGTCCAAAGTGAACCCATACATGCTGAAAGAAAAGAGAAGCAGCCTGCTCTGCAGTGACCTGCTTTTTACATGGCATAAGAATACACATCTTGCTAAACCTATCCACGACCACATACAAGTAGTCATGACCCCTCCTAGACATAGGCAAACCCCCCACAAAATCCATGGAAATGCTTTCCCAAGGATGGGAAGGAATAGGAAGTGGTGAGTACAGCCCCAATTTTCTATTAGTGGGCTTACAAGTAGAGCACATCACACACCCCTTTACATATTTTGTTACAATATCTTTCATGCGAGGCCAATACACAAGTCTTTGCAAATGAGCCAAAGTCTTACCTACCCCAAAATGCCCTGATACAAGAGAAGTATGAGCTTCTCGTATTACATGGACTCTTTCACTAATAGGAACACATAACTTGCCCAAATGATAGAGCAACTTTCCCTGCAAATAGTAGTCTTCCACCTGTGGGCCATTGGTTAGCTTCTCATAAATCTCCTTGAAATCATCATCAGTAGCATACTGCTCAATATAACTTTCATGGGATAAAGAAGCATTTTTCAAGACAATAGATGCAACAATAGAAGGTCTAGAAAGCATATCTGCCACTTTATTACTAGTACCCTTCTTGTACTTGATAACTGCGGACAACCTGTACATGCCCACATTAGGAAGAGGGGCATCCTACTGGAGATGAATATCATGTTGAATCTCCCTTTTGGGAGGCAAACCTGTAGGTTCCTGAAATATTTCATCATAGTTAGCCACAATATCAATCATAGCCTTCTTATGAGAAGGATCAGAACCTTTGAAAGCATCAGATGCTTCGGCATCTTTTGCTCTCACAACCATGAGCATGTATCTCTTATTAGTGTTGATGAGTCTCTTCATCTGTCCTGCACTAACAAGAGTGGTGTTAGCCTTCATACTGTGAGCTCTCACAATGTACTCCACCCCATTTTTGGTGAGATGGTACTTGTTCTCATGACGAAAGAATACTGCTTGTCGATCATACAAGTATGGGCTTCCCAATACGATACCGCAGATGTCAAGAGGAACAACATCTAAGTCCACCTCATCGATCAACTTTGAAGCAATTGCAAACCTTAACCTGCATTGCTTAGTCACCTGTAGCTTAGCATTATCACATACCCATCCAAGAGGATAAGGCTTGGGGTGAGGTTTAGTCTGTATTCCCAACTTCTTAACAACTGATTCTGAGATCAAATTTACTTGAGAACCCGGATCAAATAATGTTTCAATCTTTGTATGCTTAGACACAACTCTGATGTGAAACAACTCACTTCTTCTTTTATCATTTTCTTTAGAAACATGAGTAGAACTTGAACCAGTATGAGGAGTTTTGTTACCTTGCATTCCCACGGATGTAATCCTGGTTTCATCACCTGAGTCGGAACCCAAATCTTGTTGCGCTGTTGCAACGGTCTTTTTCTTCTTTTTGCCTCCAAAATGCTTTGGCCTTTGTTCAGGATGCAACTTCCAACAACTTTCTTCATCATGCCCATCAGTGTCACAATGGTTGCAATGGAGCTTTCCTCCTTCCTTCTTGGCAGTAGCTGTCTTCTTGCTCTTGTCTTTTTCCTTGAACTTGTGGTTGTTGTTGTGCTTGAAAGGCTTCTTCTGATGGTCTTCTTGCAAATGATTCCCCCTTCTCTCAAGATGAGTAGCCTGAACACTTGCTTCATCCACACTAGTAGGATTCAACAACAACAAAGTATGGCGTAGATAATGATGAAGAGCACCAATGTACTTCAAAAGAGTGTCAGGAGAATCTAAAGAAATATTCAACTCTAGAGCTTTCTTTCTAAATTCTTCAGTAAAATTCTGAACACTCTGACCCTTGCCTTGTCTAAAACTTTGCCAATCCATCATTGCCTTCTGAACATAACCCAACGGATAAAATTGCTTACGTAAAGCAGAAATAAAAGCAGACCATGATGAGAGAAGATTACCCATTTGTTTGCTACCTTGCTGAAGCTTGCTTTCCCACCATACAAGTGCGGTGCCTGTCAGCCGAAGTGAAGCCAACTGAATCTTCACATCTTCTTCTTCGATCTGCTGGACTCGGCAATAGACCTCAATTTTCCTTATCCAATTGTTTAACTTCTCTGCATTCGCTTCCCCATTGAACATGGGCAAATCAAACTTCACATCGAGCTTCAATAAGGGCTTCTTTTGAGGCTCTTTGTGAGGAACCTTGGAATGTTGAGAATGAGATGAGGAAGAAGCACTTGAACTTGTGCTTGAAGCTGAAGGTGAAGAGGGAGGCTCAGGAGGCTCTTCACCACCTTCCCCTTGGTTAACTGAAGCGTTGCCTTCGTCCTTCACTTCTTTGTCTTCCTTCTTTACTTCACTGCCTTTTCTTTCTTTTGCCATGCGTTCTTCATAGTCTGCAAACAACTTGTCTACCTTGTCGGCCATCATATAGAATACCTTGTGAAAGTTTGCCTCCATCTCGATGCGGGCCTCATTAGCATCCATCTTCCTCCTTCGGTGTGCACGTCCGATCTCGGAATTGTAAGGCTCTAATGTACCCTCACCAGCTTGCAGTTTAGCCCTCGTGAGCATCCACACTCACAATCCAACGTCAAATAGACCTGCTCTGATACCACATGATCCGAAAACAAGATCTTTGCTACTCTATGACGTTAACATGAATTGCATAAAGAGCATGAATGAAGCTCACAAATCCATAAGAAGAGAACCAAACAGCATAGACAATACACACATAAAGACAACAAGTTGATAACAGAGTTCGTCCAGGATGGACTACGTCTCCGGGCCTGCTTCTCAATAGGAGGGCCGATCTATAATCTCAGCATAAAGGCAAAATACATGGCAATAATACAATGATACCTTGGCGACAATGGCCAGGAAGAGAACCTCTGCCCAAAACACAACAAGACTGCTTCCAGCAACTCCGAAGCCTGAAGACGGTGTAAAACGAGTATAAACACTCGTACCTTCCTCCTGCAGAGCTACACAATTTCCCTTTTCTCCTTTAGCTACAAAGTCTCTACTCCAAAGCATGAGTGGGAAATGGCAAATGAATGGGTTTATATATGTTGGCTTTCCCTTCTTCACATGACTCTCATGGATTCCTTTGGTTGCAACTAATTTTCCTATCTTGGCCTTGGTTACAACTTCCCTAAGTTGGTTTCCATGTGGTTGGGATTTTAAGAACATAAACCAAAAATATGGTTCATGCCCACATGTCCATGGGTTTTCACATTTAGTTACTTCCCCATAATGACATTTACAAAATCCAACAATAATCCATTACATACCAAAATCCTTCTTTTAAATAGCATGTTGGTTTTTTTTCAACCATAAACCAACTTGTTACAACTTCTTTACAAATATGGCATGTTTGTTTTTGGTTACAACCATGCATTAACTTCATAACAACTCAAGGAATAAAATAAATGAGTAATATGTGAGTAATTTTTCCACTCACTTCAAATATTAATCATTTTACAATTTCTCATGAGTAAATGCATGAATTTCCTAAAACTCATTTCAAGCACAAATGCATGCATGCTAGTCATAATGCCACTTCATCATGCCATGTCACCATGCCACATCATCATGCCATGTCATCATGCCACATCAGCATGCCATGTCATCATGCCACATCATCATGCCATGTCAAAATGCCACATCATCATGACACATTATCATGCCATGTCATCATGCCACATCAGCATGCCATGTCATCATACTGCATCATCATGCCATTTAGCATGCCATGTCATCATGCCACATGTCACCTTGTGATTGGTCTGTACTGTATGGATGCCATGTGTCATCCTCTGAGTGGTGCCACATCATCATGTTTGTACAGTATGGATGCCACGTGTCACCTTGTCAGTGGTGCCACGTGGCACCTCTTTTTGCCAAATTTGCCTGTTGACCTTATGGAACAGAACGCGATAACTTTCTCATACGGAGTCCGTTTGAGGTGAAACGAACGCCATTGGAATCGTCTCGACGAGCCCTTCGATATAGTGCTAGTTTTGCTGAGATTGGAGGACTTCAAAATTTTTCCTTCTTAGATCCTCCTGGATCACTCTATATATATAGATAGATAAACCCCTAACCCCCAATCTCTCTCTCTCTTCATCTATCTAAACCCCTAACCCCCAATCTCTCTCTCTCTCTCTCTCTATAAACCCCTAACCCCAATTCTCTCTCTCTCTCTCTCCCTCTCTCTATCTCTAAACCCCTAACCCCCAATCTCTCTCTCTCTCTCTCTCTCTCTCTCTCTCTATACCGCTAACCCCCAATATCTCTTTCTCTCTCTAATTAAACCCCTAACCCCCTATCTCACTCTCTCTAAACCCCTAATCCTAATCTCTCTCTCTCTCTCTCTCTAAGCCCCCAACCCCCAATCTATCTCTCTCTCTCTAAACCCATAACCACCAATATCTCTCTTTCTATCTCCCTCTCTCTTTGAACCCCTAACCCCCTATCTCCTCCTTTGTAAATCCCTAACCTCAAATATCTCTCTTTCTCTAAGCCCCTAGCGTCCAATCTCTCTCTCTCTCTCTCTCTCTCTAAAATCCTAAACCCCATTCTCTCTCCCTCTCTCTCTACCCCTAATCTCCAATCTCTCTCTCTCTCTCTCTCTCTCTCTCTAAACCCCTAACCTACAGTCTTTGTGACATCCCCTTTACTCAATCCGACCATCGGGAGAGGACACTAGTTGATTTTGGGCTCACAAATTTTGCCCCAAAGCCATAATACAAATTTCAACATATGAAATGTGTGCAAAAACACAAATAAAAATACACAACATAATTAAACTTGATCCACACATACAACATGCATTTATCAACATAATTATCACATGAATCAAATAAAAACATTTCATATTCAATTGCATGAGAATACTTATCTTTATCCAACACAGACCCAAGCAACTAGTTGTGTAAGAGTGATTTCCACCCAACCATAGGCACTCTGTACAACATATACTCTTTCTACTGAGATGCTACCCCTAAGCTGGGATATGAGACCACCAAGGCGAAGGAAACACCTACATGCTTCTATCTATCATCCCACAACCAATTCTTCTCTTTGTGCTTAGCCAAATGCTCATACTATGTTGTACATGGATCTCACTCAGTTCTCATAGCCTTGGCTTCCATAGTACCTTCCCCACAACACGCCCTTCTTGGCTCAGGCATCCCCTTCACTGATCCATGGTTCTCTTGGGTGATCCATCTTGCCTGGTGCTTCTAGTGTGTGGATAGAAGAAGTCCAATAAGATATGTGTTGCTATAGAACCACCCGTAGTTTCAATTCGTGGCTTCTCAAGCACCTATGAGTAGAAAAACTCAATGTGTAAGGGTTCCTAACTTGCCCAACCTCTCTGCTCACCTACAACCATCATTTTTCCCTTCCAAATATGTATTGTTGTCTCCAAATTCGAATTTCTGGGTTAAACACAGTTTGGTAAGCTTATGAACACCAATCCAGAGCTCCACCTAGTGTAGATCTGCCTGAAAGAGTGAGAGAATGAGGGTTGACTCCAAGGAATATGAGAAAATGGTGAAAATACAATTGACATAACTTCTGACAATAGAAGAAAGTAATTCTCGCAGCTACAAACTGACTTCTGTTAAGACAGAATTGTCACAAAAGTGCAGTTAGCCCCATGCTTCAATAACTAATGAGGTCACTTTTCCCACCAACCTCACACATGCATTCAATGATTGGAGAATAGTAAAAAAATGAGGTAATTGGCTTATTCAAAGCACATGACAAAATTTGGGTGAGTTCTAAAGTTGACACTTGGCAGCAAGGATTTAGTCTCCCATGGACCCCCTTTCCTCTTCCCCTCTGGTGGAATCATAGCCTCTGTGGTGCTCTTTACACAACCATTCTTGGACCATTTTATTATTTATGCACACAATATTTACATATATTCTAAATCAATATGACAAGTGTTGTAGTCCCAAGGTTCATGTGGTTACCATAGATACATTACATGTTATAAGCAAGCATACACAATGACATAGATACAAGAGACGAGACAGATAGAGAGAAGCACACGCCTTTGTATTAACCAGCAAGAGCTTGATACACTATAGAACCAATCTAACTAGTACATCAGCTCAACATCCTATATATATATATATATATATATATATATATAGTTACATAACCGTTTGTCGGTCTAACTGACTGACGTGACCTATACTTAGTCGACGCGACCTGTCGACATATAATTCAGAGTGGTCGGGCGGAGGGCCTAGTCGACAGGCCGACTTAGGCCCCTCCAACATCTCCCCCACCTCAAAATATTTCTTCATCCCGAAGAAATTGAGAGATAAAAAATTGCAAAAAGACTCATTAAGATGGTTATGATGAAGGTAAGTTGGAGCTGGAAACATCAGGTATCTGTAGGTAGACTTCAATAATAAATTCGGCAGAAACAAAGAGATGGTGCTGGAACTCTTCCCAGGCGTGCAACAAATTTTGAATGTCGACAATCAATGTGGTGAGCTTCGACAAGTTTTCCATCTTGTCGTGGGTGGATGTAGTCTGTAAATGGATCATGTCAGGTCCAAATATGGTAATTGTTTCTTGGGCAACAACAAGTAAATGTCGGAGTCAGGGCTGAATTTCTTCAAGTTTGTTGAGGCCGCAGCGTGGTTGAGATATCCACTGTGCTTCCTGTTTTTCTAGTTTGTCCAGTTTTTTTATTTTCCATGATGATCTGACTATCAATTCTTTCCGTAAGTGCTTCTTCTACGGTCAAGCGCTGACGGTGAAGTATGCCTAATAATGTTCTTGTCTTTTGAAGTTCTTTGTAGACTTCGCCATAATGTACATACCAGTTGTTCAAAACTTTGGCAAGTTTTTCTGCTTGAATATCATATTACTTGAGTAAATTGAGAGCTTCCATGAAGGCTGTAAACTGATTTTCCATGAGTGAAGATACTTCGACAGCCTAGTCTTGTTGTTTCTTGAGAAGCTCGGATTGTAGCATCGACACGACAGACTCAAATAACTGGTATGCTATGTCGAGAGGTGATGTTGTGTCGGGACTTGGTGGAAGTGGGATGAATTGCTGAGCTAAGTCTTCACACTTAGCAAGAAACGTAGTCTTTTCTTCCTGTAGCTGTTGGATCTGGTCTTCCATCTCCTGTCGGCGGCGTCTCTGTTCTCGAAAAACTGCATCTTCAATCAAATCAAGCTCTTCTTGAGATGCCAACTGTGGTTGATAGCTGGAAGTAGCTCCAAATTGATCCAAGTAGACTAAGAGAGTGTTTTCTGATTGATTTTTCTATTGTTGCTACCTTTGCAATTGCTGTTGAAGTTCTCTCTCTTTACGCTTCTTTTCCTTGTGTTTCTTTCGGCTGCTTTTTTCTTTTTATTTTTCTTTACTTATGATTTGTTGTTCTGGCCCCTTTTCTTTATCTGTTGTTTCTGGATGAATTTCGACAGCTGCTTGTGTGTTAGCAACAACTTATTCTTCCTGGACTTGTATACTTGGCTCCGCTTCTTTGGGAACTGGAATTTCATGTTCGACGGTTTCGACACTTACTGGAATATTTGCTGGTATGCTGGATGTATCAATATTGCTTGTACTAGTGTCTTGATTGCTGGTTTGTTCTGGTGGTTTTGTCGTGTCGGCTGCAATATCTTGAGTTGCAGCTGGTTGGTTCCTTGGCTTGAGCTAAGGTGGCTTTAACTGCTTCTGTCATTATTTATTCTTTGTTTTGTTGTTGTATCACCGAACTAGACTTGGATACAACAACAAGCCAACCACACGGTCTAAATAAAATATATACATCATATATTCCTATCCATTCACTAGTCGGGCCTTGGCCTTGAGTTATGCACTAGCATATTTACATCATTTACATAATTTTGGCTAAATACATTCCAAGTCAAAAATAGGGGTATTACAGTCTCTCTCTCTCTCTAAACCCCTAACCACCAATCTCTCTCTTTATCTCTCTCTCTCTAAACCCCTAACCCCCAATCTTTATTTCTCTCTCTAAACCCCTAACTTCCAATCTCTCTCTGTAAACACCTAACCTCCAATATTTCTCTCTCTGTAAACTCCTAACCTCCAATCTCTCTTTCTCTTTCTAAATCCCTAACCCCCAATCTCTCTCTCTCTCTCTCTCTCTCTCTCTCTCCATATATATATATATATATATAAACCCCTAAACCCTAACCCCCAATCTCTCTCTCTCTCTCTCCCTCTCTCTCTCTCTCCATCTATCTAAACCCCTAACCCCTAACCCCCAATCTCTCTCTCTATAAACCCTTAACCCCCAATCTCTCTCTCTAAACCACTAACCCCCAATCTCTCTCTCTCTCTCTAAACCCTTAACCCACAATCTCTTTCTCTCTTAACCCCTAACCTCCAATCTTTCTCTCTCTCTCTAACTCTTTCCCTCCCTATATCCCTACCTCTCACTCTATCCCTCTATTTCCATCCCTCTCTCCATATTTCTCCCACCATCTGTTATACTCCCTCTCTCTTCCTCCCTCCCTTTCTCTCGAAGTCACCCACCTTTCATCCCCCCCTCTCTATCTTGTGTGCGCACATGCACACACACACACACCCTCCTTTCATCCTCCTGCTCCCTCTTCCTCCCTCACACACTCTCTCTCTCTCTCACATTCTCACACTCCATCCCTCCCTCTCTCTATTCCTCTAAGCCACCCCCCCTCTCTCTCCCTTCCTCCCCCTCCCTCTCCCCCATCACTCCCTCCCTTTGACTCTCTCCCTCGCTCAATTCCCCCCATGCCTCCCTCCAACCCCCCTAATCTCTCTCTCTCTCTCTCTCTCTCTCTCTCTCTCTCTCTCTCTCTCCCCGTCCCTCTAACTCCCCCCCTACCTCACTCTCTATTCCAACCTCCCGTCCCCCTTCTCTCTCTATCTCATTACATTGATCTCTCCCTTAACACCACCTTATTCCCCCCCCTATCTCTCTCCATCCCTCTAACTCCCTCCCTACCTCACTATGTCTTCTACCCTCCCTTCCTCCTTTCCTCCATCACTCTTCTCCCCCGCTCTCTCTCTCTTGCTTGATCTCTCCCTCATTCTCCCTTTCTCCCCAACTCCATCCTTGCATCGATCTCTTTCTAACCCCAACCTTGGTCCTTCTTTACCTCTCTTTCTCTCTCTCCATCATCCCTTCTCTCTCCCCATCATTTTCTCTCTCTCACTACCTAACTTCCCCCATCCCCACCCCCCCTCTCTCTCTCCAAGCCTAATTTCCTTGCTCTTCTTCCCTACCTCACTCTATTTGTTATCCTCCCTTCTTCGCTACCTCACTAATCCCCTCCCTCTCTATATGTTTATCTCTCTTTCTCGCTATATTCCACCCTCCACTCTCTCTCACCATCCCTCCCATCGCCTCTCTCTCTCTCTCTCTCTCTCCCCTTCTCTCTATTTATCTCTCTTTCCCTCTTCCTATCCATTCCTCCCTCTCCTTCACTCCATCCATCACGCACACTCACTCTCTCTCCCCCTTACCCTCTCTCTCTCTCTCTCTCTCTCTCTCTCTCTTGACACCCCCCATGGTTCTTGGATAAAACTAGATAAAGTTATCCTTTTGCATACCTTGAAATATAGAAGCATTGGAAATAGTGGAATTTATATTCAAGGCATATGGGAGTTAAATATGAAAAATGAAATATTCCTGTTGGCATATGATGTTCATATGGAAATAAATTCAAGTGATTACAATTAGATATCACAATTTTTAATACGAATAGAAAACCATTAACAAAATTTATCATGTCTTAAATTTGTTAAATAATTGTGAAACATGCCTCATCCTATCAAATAAGAACAAGACACATATCTACATATAGTAACATAAATTCAAGATTTAACAAATCAACAAATTCATCATGTTTAGTCATACCAACAATAAAAAAAACTTACAACAATAGATGATTTTCATTGGGAACACTACTAGTATCCACATTAATAAAATCATTAGAAAAAACCATCCCCATTTCTAACTTATCAGTAGGAGGGGCCACACATCACTTAAATTTGCACCAAAAAAACTTGATAATAAGTTCAAAGATTACATATTAACGGTAAAGCATTGAATCTATATTCAAACATAAATGTATAACAATCCAGGTGTAGGAGGGAACTCTACATAAATGTTATGTTATCTTTATTGCCAAGCGACTGGACAAGTTTATCATCAATGAGGGCACTCTACATTTTGCTGCTATCACCTGACAATGGGTTGGTTTAGGAGGTGACTCGAATCACCATCCTATTCTTCTAGAGATGGAATAGGGAACCAGAAGCCCTTCGAGTCCCTTGAAATCGATGTCAGATGGCTGAAATATGTGGAATTCAAAGAAATGATAAAAATAGATTGGATCCCTTACGAAAGGAACAACCTGCTCTCTATAGCTCTACAATTCAATAACAACTTAGAATTTATTAATTCACTGGTCATTCCTTGGAGAGTTCATAAAATATTTGAACAAAAAATGGAGCTCAGAAACATTGAATCCGCCTTGGAAGATTTATACCGTCATCATCCTGTGAGATACACTTTAGAATATCACAAACAAGAGATATTAAGTATGGAACACCGGAAGAGGGTTCTTCTCCTTGATGAGGAGGCATCAGCTAGGATGCAAGGCTAAGCCGTATAGTTGCAGCTTAGAGACAACAATACTAAATATTTCCACAACCACATTAAACATAGGAAAATTTTTAATAGTATATGGGAATGACAGGATGATCTGGGAAATGAATGCTCAAGGTTTTAGGAGCTGGATGAGCTTGGGATCAAACATTTCAAGTTTGTTTACTCTCAAGAATAGGAAATATGTATTTTATAGATGATGAGTTTGACAACTGTTTTTTCTAATATGGTCTCCGAGGAAGAAATCAAAACCTACAGTGACCTGTGACGATGGAGGAACTCAAAGAAGCCATTCGGTCCATGCAACATGAAAAAATACCAGGACTTGACGTATGGGCTATTGAATTTTATGAAGCCTTCATGGATTTATTTGAGGAGGATATTCTTGCAGTCATTGAGGAATCGAGGCTAAAGGGAAGAGTCCTTGTTGTTTTCAATTCCACTTTCATAGCTCTCATACCGAAAAAAGATAAAGGGATCTCTTTCGATGATTATTGACCCATTTCATTATGAAATTGCATCTACAAATTTATTGCTAAAGTCATCACCAGAATAATTAAGGGGATACTATCCACTAGGATATCCAATGAGTAGCATGCATTCTTAAATGGAAGACTGATCCATTATGCAGTAGGAACAACCCAAGAAGTTCCCCAGTCATCTAAACTGAGGAAGTTGCCAACATCTCATCTAAATTGAGGAAGTTTCCAACATTTGTTCTAAAAATTAACCTTAGGAGAGCCTACGACCAGGTAAATTGGAATTATTTGAGATTGATCCTTCTGCAAGTTGGGTTTCCTCTTCCTTTTGTAAACTAGATGATTTCTTGTGTACAGTCTATTACTTATGCTATATTAATTAATGCTTCTACTGCTAAGTTTTTTAGACCAGAATGAGGGTTGTGAAAGGGATGCCCCTTAGCACCATTACTATTTCTTTTAATTTTGGAAGGACTGAGTAGGTCCATCCTTATGGAAAAGTCAAATGGGTCTTTCTTTGGTATAAAGATAGCACAAAAGACCAGTATTACACATCTACTCTTAGTAGATGATATATTGATATTTCCCGACGGATTTAGAAGGGGCATCTGCAAAGTTAAAAGGATTTTGGAAATATTTATTGAAGCCACATGTATGACCATCAACGTCCTTAAGTCCACTATATCTTTTATGAATGTGGACCTTGACTTAAAGGAATGGATCATTTCTCATATTCCTTTCAAGGAGGTGGATATAGAATAAGGGATCCAATATTTTGGGTTCTTCATTAAGCCAAATGATTATGGGATAAAGGACTGGTCTTTGATGGTAAGTAGAGTGGAAAGGAAAATCCTTCTATGGTGTAATATATGGATTTTTAAGGGAGGTAGGTTGGTCCTCCTCAAGTCCATTCTAGAGGCCATACATGTATATTGGATGACATTAGCACACATCCCCGACGACATCATGAATCACATCAGAAATATCTTTTTCGACTTCCTATGGGACGGTCATAAGGTTCACCAACCATTCCATGGATAGCATGGGACATACTTACTATTCAAAAGGAGGCTGGCGGATGGGGACTAAAACATGAAGAGTACTTTGCTAGAGCTCTTGCAACAAAGGGTTTATGGCATATTATCAAGGAGAATAATATTTGGACACAGGTGATATACAAAAAATACATATATCCATTGTCCATCGAAGATTGGTTCCATAGGAGAATCAGGGATGGAAGGAAAGTTAGGCTTGGAATAGATCCTTGGATTGACAACTTGGTGGATCATATTTTAACTGACCACATGATCGATAATCTACAAGAACAATGGTATTTATTATTAGCTCAGATCAACAATATACAACATACCAATTAGCAAGCTCAAAGATGGTTCGATGCGAATCATTTCAGGTTCACACATGTTGACAAAATTTCCTGGGACATTTTCACCTCAAGTTTACAAAACAATGCCATCTGCTTGACAGATAGAGAGAACGAGATACTCAGGTACAAGAACAATGTTGATGGTAAATACACTCCTAATATTGGTTATAAGGTGCTTACTGAAGAAAGGGATCTCTTTGTACCAAATTGATGGCACACATTGATTTGGAAAGTTGTTTATCTGCTTAAGATTATCCTCTTTTCCTGGATGGCTCTTTCAAATAGAATCCCAGTATGGTATTTTATCCAAGGGAATATTTATGAAGGTCCCGATAGATGTTATCTTTGTAGGGACAATGAGGAGACCATTAATCATCTGTTCCTTCAATGCACATATATGAAAATATTATGGAAGATTGCACAACAGGTTAAAGGTTTCATTTTCGACTGGTTTGGGAATGACCTTTTCAAGGCCCTCTATTCTTGGCACGATTATCCTATTGCCACAAAATTCCTTTCTCTTCCTTATATCCTGATATGGATCACCTGGCTCGCGTGCAACAAAATTGTCTTTGAGGACCACCACATACCCCCTGAAGTGTATGCATATAAAAGTTTAGCCATCATTAAAACATTTCCACAGGGGAACATAAATAAGCATCCATGAGTTATTATTGAAGAATGGGTGGATAGATCCTTCAATTGGTACTTTTTGGATGGGGCTTCACCAGGAGAGCCAACTAAAGGTGGGGGGGGTGGTGGCATCATATACAATAATGACCTTGACTGGATAAGATATGCTGTGACTATTGGGCCTTGCACCAATAATCGAGCAAAGTTAATTTCCTTGAAAATCACCCTATAATTGGCCTTAGCTATGGATATTCGTAGAGTTCATGTTTTCAGTGACTCAAATATGGTCATCAATTGGATGAGACTAAGGAGACCACCCAAGAACATATTTCTAAAGGCTATTTATGAGGAAGTCGATAGGATTGCGGATCACTTCCATTTCATCATCTTTCTAAATGTGTATAGAGAAAGGAACATTACAGCAGACCATCTTCCCAAAACTGGGCTACAATTCAAAGACAATGTATGGAAAAAATGGGAATGAACCAATGATACCATCACCGAGGATGATTAGGGACCAATGCCATTTTAATTCTACCTTGGCTCCATTACGATTTGTATGTATATATAACATATTGAGAATCCTCTTACGTATCCATATTTTTGGATAACAGGAGAATATATATGAAAATACATACCTATGATTATAATATAGTTGTATTCATTTTCCCATACTGATGTATAATGATGAATGAGACAGAAATAGTAGGCACATACCCACAATATAACAAAAATTTTGTATGAGGTCATTTACATCCATGAAGAATGTGCTTTCTCAATATAAGAAATTATGATATTTTTCCATGGAAAAAAATAAATGTATAACAATCGAAAAATACATATTATACATGAGAATCTAAAATTAAATACATATACAAAAATATAAACTTTCAAAAAAGAACAAGTATTTTTTTAACTCTATAAAATACTTGAACACGATACACACACATACATAAAGATAAGCGTGCATGTGGAAAATATGTATGGGAATCTATGTCACATCAACGACATGCACATTATCCTCTAGGGTGACCTAGATCACATAGTACAATAATTTCAAATTAAACACTCGAGGTGAAAATCCACAAGCAATACTATTTTTGACATATATACAAATAATTTGCTACATGGACAAATTGAAAATGATATCTACAAATGTACTAAAAACAATTGTGGATAGTTACCTAAGTGTTGAGTGGGGCATTTTTAGTGAGATGAACAATATAAACATTTCCTAGAATCCTCCAACCCTTAAAATTGAAGTTTTTTTAATAAAGTATCAATAATTAGAGTATATAACTATGTATCAAGTCCATTCCCGTTATGTGAAAAAGTGGATCATTCCACACCTTCACTACCCACTGATGGAATCTATGAACAACATTTCAATTTAAGGTTTTCACATAATTGTTGACAAACACACATATATATTATTCATCCATTCCTCATCCATAATAGGTGACAAGTCATCCAAGTCCACATTACCTAGCATCCTAAATGAGTGACCATTCATCATACAAGTAAAGTGCAATTAACAAACATGGACGGTATTCATTGTTAAATATCTTGAGACAAGTCAAACTTGTGCATCTAATAACCATTGTCCTCCTAATACATGAAACAATAATCTTGATTACATAAGTTAAACCCAATGTTCAATGTACATGTGTGCAAATACACATTGATCTCATACCCTTAGACTCAAAGGTGAATGGATCATGCCACCCATATTGACAACTCTTTGCATAAGCAATGAGCTCTTGAAGGCTTAATGAATCCTTAACAATTTTAATCTTGAGGTCTTTGATCCTTAATATTTTTTCATTTGTCTTACATGGGTTGTCAAATGATTTTGGTTATTGTAGTATATAGCTTTGTTCTAACCATTTTCCACGTTGCAGTAGTTTATTTATTTGATCAATCTATTTATCAAGTTAGATCTAAGTGTTGGATTTCCTTGTTAATATTCTTCATCACCATTGCAAGGCATATTTGTTCAAAAATAAACTCCATAACCCAAATATTAAAGGCACAAGTCGTACAAAACAAACCAGTTTCAACAATTTAATCTTACACATATTCCTATTATGTGATCAATATTTTGTGTCTAGGATACACTAATAGGTCTACTGCAATAACATTAAGGATGATGGATTCAATCTTAAATCATCCTTAAAACTAGTTTCCCAACATCTCAAAATAACTTTAAAGCCATTTACTATTATTGAGTGATAATAACATATGAACTATCATTAATAAATCGATTCAATAGTAAGGAAAATATGAGCAATGATACCTCCTTATTATGAGCCAACTTTAAGGCTTTGAAACATTGAGAAATTTCAATCGATAACCATAGTTTAAAAATATATGAGGTTATTCATTGTGTTTAACCATGCACATAGAATATGACATACCCCCCTTGAATTGGAAAACAAACTACCTAAAGTGAGAGGAATTTTGATGTGATGACTATGGGAAACATCCCATGTAGCATCAAAAGTGTGTTGAGTTGTGTGAGGACTTCATAATTTGAAGTGTAGTTTTGAGAGCTAATAGGGACTAAAATAATCCCACATGAATGTTAATCATTTGATCTCAAGTAGGACTAATGGTCCCTATTACACATCATGAGATTTGGCGAATAACATGAGAATACCCTAATACAAAATTGAAACCTATCATAAGGTGATGCATGGACCTTGACTACATCAATGAAGACCCAACTATATAAACATCATTTGTAGAGAGGAATTAACTATGTCTCCATGTCATTTCTCATGTCTAGTTCATTTTTTTGATGGTTCGATAACCTAAGAAGTTTGAATCATTGTAATAGTTGATTCCCAAAGGATCATGCCCAAATTCTAGTTTTGAGGATGTAATTTTGGCCCTCTAAGTAAGAACAATGTTAGAAGAGGATTGACCCTTTAAGGATTTAACTCTGTAATTGTAATATTGGCCAAGATTTGTTGGAATATCCAACAATACTGAGAGAGGGGGGTGAATCAGTATTTCCTTCTTTTTACTTTTATTAAAATAATTAGTACAAGACACACAAATAATCAAACACGTTAGGACACAAGATTTTATCGTAGAAACATCAAAGAGTAAACCACAAACTCCTACTCATTAATAAGATGAATTTTACAAAATTGTTTATCTGCTTCTACAGAAGGGATGCAACTACACCCCATATTTTTCCTGATGCTATAGACAAGGATGCTACTACACCCTAGATCTTCTTCTTACTACTACAGACAAGGATGCAATGACACCCTGGATCTTCTGCTTGCTGCTACAGACAAGGATGCAACAACACTATGTTTTCCAGCTTATACTGGAAGGAGGCTACGACCCCGTGCAGGCTGCCTGACCTAGCACCACCCTGCCACCCTAATTTAAATTCATCAGACTTCCAGATCTTATTTATGTTTTCAACCCTGTCACTGGTTTTCCTTCTTTGGTCTCTATCTACAGCTGTTGCTACATAGATATGGATCACATACATGAATTCTTTCACTCTCTGTCTATAAATACCTTCTAACACATTTTCTACGAATGCATCTTCTCACAGTTGCACCTTTTCATTCTTCGATCATGCCTCTTCATGAAAACACAATTCTTCATTTTAATAATTCTTTAACTCTATTTAGGTTTATTAATCATGACTTTTCGCAACAAAAATATTTCCAAAATTGCCTCCCCGCAATGATAATTCTGCACCAGAATTCCTTCTGAATTTTCCTTTTTCCGCAATGATATTTCCACAACAAAAATCATTCTGCAATTGCCTTTCTGCAACGATCTTTCTGCAATTACCTTTCCACAGTGACCTTTCAGCAATTTCCTTTACGCAGTGGTTTTTCCGCAATTTCCTTTCCGCAACGAATTTTTCGCAATCTCTTTTCCACAGTGGTTTTTCCACAATTTCCTTTCCGCAACGAATTTTCCGCAACATCCTTTCCGCATTGATTGTGGACCGTCTGATCTTGATCAATGATGGATTCTCTTTCTGCATCTTGCATATTGTGGATTGCAGAACTATATTTCGATTTTTACAAACTAGATTCCGCAATTTGTCTCCCGCAAGACTTCTTCCGCAAACCTCTTTCCGCAAGGTTCTTTCCGCAGTGATCATGGACCGTTGGATCTTGATCAACGGTGGATTCTATTTCTGTATCTTGCAGATTGCGGAACTGTATTTCAAATTTTACAAATTATCTTTCGCAATTTAT
Source organism: Larix kaempferi (assembly GCA_027924585.1). Taxonomy (NCBI): domain Eukaryota; kingdom Viridiplantae; phylum Streptophyta; class Pinopsida; order Pinales; family Pinaceae; genus Larix; species Larix kaempferi. The sequence continues at coordinate 16,940,812 of BSBM01000136.1, forward strand.
ATTTCCGCAATTCTCTTTCCACAGTCGGGTTGCGGATTGTGGATTATGGAAGTGTCTTCAAATTTTCCCGAAATGGGTTTCCGTAGTTTCCCTCCCACAATTCTTTTTCTGCAACTCTTCACAATCGTTGATTTCTTGCGGGTTCTTTCCTAACCATTGATATGATATCAGATGCAGATCTCACCTTATCTTTGTGGATCCATTATATTCCTTACACCTTTATCTTGTGGAATTTCTCTGGGGCGTCAGATCTCTTGTGGCTTTGATCTCATTCGTCGATCTGCTGTCTCCGACAGAACTTCGCTTAATCTTGCGTATTTCTTATCTTTTGGTCATGCTCACCTCGTGATATCTTTCCCATCGTTGATCCATCTTTTCTCCTTTAATCTAGATCATCCAAATCTTTTCAAACTTCAATATTTGCAACTCTACGATTCTACATTGATTGATCAGAGAATCAATCAATCACTCAATCGATCATGACTGGGATTGATTCCCTTGCTAGATCTGCACATCGACTCCATCGTTTTACACACACAGAGATCATTCATACATCCACTGCAACATTCAATCCTCAAAATCCCTTACTTCAGGCTACGCATACACACAGTGATTAATCAAGCATTTACACAGATGTCCCAAACTGTCAATTGACTTATTGATACAAAGATACACACATATTCAATTGTTAACACTTCAGACATAGATTCATGTGTACACACAGAGACATCTTAATTAGCTTTCTTTATTCACACAGGAACCTGATACAAACAGGGTCACTTCCTCTATCTCGGTTTACATTGATTTGGCCATGCCCTTATCCATACTCTTCAGAATGATTCCATATTGCAACATTGAATTCATAATTGCACTAAAACGCTACCATGTGTCTTTTACATGCCACATCATCATCTATGTCATACCATGTCATCACTACCTTTGTCTTTCACTGAGTTTTCCTTGCCATCATGTCCTTGGTTATTCCCTTGTCATTACTGAACTCCTTTGACATCAATGACAACCATATCCAACATTCTCCCCCTTTGGCATTGATGGCAACACCTAAACATTCTCCCCCTTTGACAACAATGACAAAGGATAACCTATTATGCCCTTTACTGTAATCATCTTGATATAGAATTTCCAATCATTCTCCTTTTAGACAATTTCCCTTCTTTTTCTTCTTTTTATTCTCTTCCTCCAATTAACTTGGTCTTGGTGCTGATAATCTAATTAACATCCTTCTTTACCTTCGTGTAGTGAGTCTTTGATAAGTTCATGGATTCCCCCTATCATAGCGTGCCTTATCTTTCCAACACATTCTTCTTTTGTGACAAATTTTATACTTATTGGTTTATCTTTGAGTTCTTTCATTCAACCCTTATTTTTTTCCATAGATTTCTCTTTAAATATATATCATATAACTTGTTCTTCTTTAAGGAGTCTTCAATGCCATACAAGCAAATTCTCAACTTTATGTTTTTGCTCTCCTTTTTGACCAAATATCAAAATGATATGCACTAGCTTCATTCCCACTTATACTCTTCTTCCAACACTTTCTTTTATAGCCTTCACCATGATTCCTCAGTATTTGCTACATCTTCAAAAACAAATTCAGAGATAACTTCAACAAACTGATATGTGTCTGAATACCAATTGTTCCTTCGCAATTGTTAACACCCAAAAAGTGCTCACTAGCTCATTCACCACATTATATGGCTCATTTGTCCATTTTCCTACCATATTTCCATTAAAATCCCAAAAAATCCCATTAAAAAGCCTCCAAAAGGCCTAAAATGCCTCCAAAAGGCCACAAAACCATCAAAATAGCCTAAAAAAGGCTAAAAAACCCCCTTTTCCTCCAAAAATAGCAAAAATCCCCTAAAAAGGGAATAAAAAATATAAAATAATGAGGAAAAGGAGGAAAAAACCCTATACAGCTGCACAAAACCATGTGTTTCCTAAAACCATGGGTCAATACTCCACCACCAAAAAACTATAAATAGGTGATGGAGATTCCTTATTCCACATCCACAATCACAAGCACCCTTACTCTGCCAAAATCTCTCTCGAAACCCTAGTTCACCTTTGAACTATTTTCACCTTGAGAGCCACCTTTGGCCCATCCCCAACATTGGAGAAGGAGAAAGGAGCATATTGAAGATTGGAGCATCCTCTTGGACACTGCAAAGGGCTTCATCAAACCTTTACATTGAAGGTAACATCAATACAAAAAGTCATTCTTTCAATTTGATGTTTATGTTTCATGCTTGTTTTGGAATTAATTTAATTTTCTGTTTTAGCTTAATTAGTTTAATATACTGAACTGCTACTAAGGAGTCCATTCTCCTTAGTAGGTGCTCATTGGCACAAGCTAGGGGTAAAACCCTAGCTACAGTTTTGGCGACTCCCCTAGTTTTCGAATTTCTGGTTTCCGTTTTTGAATTTTTTCCTTTCGGCCGTCCCTTTCGGCCGCCGCATACCGCGTCTTTTTCCTCTGCAGTCGCGTCCCGACCGCGCCTTTCAGGCCTTTACCCGCGATCTGACCGTGGCTCTCAGACTGCTTCCGACGCTCTGCCGGCGGATTCAAGTCTGTTACCTGCGATCCGACCATGGCTAATCAGCCTGTTTGCCGCGATCTGACTACGCCTGTCGGCCTTTCTCCCGCGTCCCGACTGCGGCTTTCTGCCTCTTTCGTGCGTCCCGACTGCGCCTGTTATCCTTTTTGCCGCGACCCGACTGTGTCTTTTTTCCTGTTTCGTGCGTCCCGACTGCCTCTGTTGGCCCGATAGCCGCGACCCGACTGTGTCTTTTTCCCTGTTTCTTGCGTCCCGACTGCTTCTGTTGGCCCGATAGCCGCGACCTGACCGCCGCTGTTTCCCTCAAACCCGCGGTCGGCCTGTTCCAAATCGCCACAGACCCACGGTCTGATTTCTGCTTTTTTCCTGTTTTGAGCCCAGCCCCTCTTGCTGCAATATTTTCTGCATTTGAACAGCCCTCTGTCCCACCTGCAGCCCACTTCCTTACAGCCTTTCTGCAACCAAATTTCTGTTCCCTTTACAGAGTCTTTTTAAAATTTCAGTATTTTTAATTCAGAAAATTTTGCAAGTTAAAAGAATCAATTTCAGCATTATTGATAGATTGGAAGTTGCCCTCCCTTGTGGCACTTCTATTTTTGGGATCATTACCTCACGAGCACACACTCTGTCACATAAAATCAAGTGAGCCTTAAAAAGTACCTAATTAAACCAACATTCTAACCCCCCTTGGGGAACACAAAAGAATCATTGTAGTTAGGTAGGATCAGGGGGATAGGCTTCCAATAACACCCCTTGGTTATTTCACTTGAGACATAGTTGTTGTCCAAATAGGGAACCAAAATCCCCTAGTACTTTTTGGCACGGTCACGACCAGTTTATCAGAGGGCCTCTCCCTTAGGAGGGTTGAAGTCGAGAGACTGGTTCCGGAGGCCTGAGTGGAATACCGCAATCCATTCAGTAACCGAAGGGCTACCTTTCGCGGTTCGCGGGATATCCCTGTATAGGGATATTGCGGTCAACGAGCTAAACGGCAGATTCACCTTTCTGGACGTGTCATGAACGGGGTATCTTAGTTTCCATTCTTCTAGGATTGACTACCCGGTGTCCCTCCCGGTAGGGGGATATCATAGCCACTTGGCTTTTCTACTCATATTGTCTGACTTGGATTTCATCACCTTGCAGAGGATATGTTTAGTTGAGTCAGAATACTTTTAGTTAGGTGTTTGCATGCTCCTTTCCCTCCCTTTGGTCTAGTGAGTCCACCATTTTTATTTTTTAGGAAACCTGCTGCTTGTTGGTATTCTGACCATCTTTGTTGTTACTCCACCTATTGTAGCACAACTGCTGCAGTGGGTGTTTTGAGTTGGTTGTTGGCCTGAGTGCCTTGCTTTTTAGCTCTCCTTCTGCACACTCGGTTGCATTAGGATTTTTGAGCTGTTTTTTATACTCACCTCAACCCACAGAGATTTGACACCATCTGTCACCATTGAGTCCCCGAGACATTCTCGGCGCCTCAGGGGCGAGCCCCCACAGCACGGTTCTCTTGACACCACTCGTCATAGATTCCGATCATTGTCCGTTGATACCACTCATCACAGATCTAGAGCCTTGTCACTTGACTCCACTCGTCAGCGACGTAGGACTCCGTCACCAGATAGTGACGCTCCTTACTTTACCTCTGATTCTGACGAAGAGTCTGAGAACCCTATTTATACTGCCCCTACTAGCCCCATGGCTGGCACGACTTCCACTCCATTTGTCATAGGGACCATTAGTGGCACATACACCACTACACCAGTTACTACACCTGTTTTTGGTATTCCCTCCATGGGGCAACCATCTACCATTCCCCTCACGGTACCTATACCCACAGCGGGAATACCCATCCCCACTACATCAGTGGCTCACACTACCCATGGTGGTGCTGGACCATCCTCCACTACCTCAGTTCCCCCACTTGGGGGCACCACCCTAAATCTTGTCCCTCCACTTGGGGGCACTGGCCCCAACTTGGTCCATAGCACTACTGTGTCACAGCCTTCTTCCAGTTTTCCATTCATGGCTAGCCTCAACCTACCTGACCTGGCCAGATTAACCAACGATCCTATTCGACACGACCCTACATGGCCTCATATGCCTACCAAGCTCCCCTCGGACATCCCTAAGTTCGAGGGCAAGGCCGGTGAGGACCCACAAAACCACATCATGTCTTTCCACCTATGGTGTTCCTCTAACTCCATAGTGGATGACTCTGTTCGCCTCCGTCTCTTACAGCGCACCTTCACTGGCTCTGCAGCCAAGTGGTATATTGAGCAGCCTCATGGGACCCACGCCACCTTTTCTTCCCTGGCCTCGACCTTCCTGCAGTTCTTCCAGTTGCCTGTCCACTATGACGCGGGCGTTGAGATCCTTCTATCTTGTAGACAAAACACGGCTACCCATATCACGGACCACATCCATGAGTGGCGTCGACGTCGTAGCTTATGCAAGATCAAACTTGACGACCGTATCTTCCTAGATTGGTTCCTCAAATCCCTTCTCCCTGTTATTGCTAAGGATGTGGCCTCAGAAAGACCCCAATCTGAAGAAGAGGCCATCCTTAAGGCACAGCAGTTCGACCTCATTTACGCCCAATCGGGTTACCTTTATACCATTATACCTGACGCCCCTCGCGGCGAGTCCTCCCATCACGATGCGCCGGGGGCATCTCACGCTGCAGATGGTATCATTGGCCGTGTTTCTTCGCATCCCCAACCATTTTCTATAGCACGTCCTACCCCTGGCCCCGACCTGTCGTGGGATACCTCCCAGTCTGGAGCAACCAGCTCATATGCTCCCATGACACATCACCATTCCCATGGACCCTCATGTCCACCTCAGTGCTTCGGGTATGCGACTCCTGCTTACGCTCCTCCAGTCGCCCCTCAGCCTTACTACCATCAGCAGGCTGCCCCCGCTCCTGCGCCTCCACAAGCCCAACCCGCTTATTATCCGCCCCAGGCAGCCCCTGCGGCACATCCACAACCTGCTCCGTAGTCCTATCAGCAACCCCCTCAAGTTGCTGCACCTGCTCAGCCTCAACCTGCATATCATCCTCCGCAGCCAGCTCCTGCACCTGCGCAACCTCAGAATCCACCTGCTGCCCAAGGGCAAGTTTACGCCCAACAGAACCCGCAGCAAAACCAGAACAACCAACGTAACCAGGGCCAATAGAACCGCGGCAAGGGCCGTAATCGGGGAAACAACCAAGCTGCAGACCAAGCTGGTCAACCGGCTAATCCCCCTGACCACAACAATGCGGCCCCCGCTAATCAAAACCCTGATCGCCCGCCCAAGCAGGCTAAAAACCCCAATTTGCGAACGAACCACCCTTGTTCTATTTGCGGGGTCTATGGACACTACACCCATGCTTGCCCACACTTGGAGCGAGCTCGGCAGCTCTGGGTTGACGAGGCCCATCGCCAAGGGCATGCGGCCCCCCAAGCGCCACCCAACCCCCCCCAACCTCAACAACCCCCTTTGGTGCTGCAAAACCCATTACCGACCCAAGGCGTAGTGAACACTCAGCCGTTGGCTCCCCATCAAGCCAATGCACCCCAACAACAACAGATCACTTACGCTGCTCCTGATCAACCCATGTTTGACTCAGGTACCCACCACTTACTGATGATGTCATCCGCTGACGTCAACCTCCAGACCCGTCGGAACCAATATGGCTCCACCTCTGAAGCCACTCCCACGGATAAACCTACTACCGCCCATCCCACCGATCAGGCGTTACGTATACCTCCGCCTCCCATAGACGGCGCTGCGAAAGCACCTCGTTTCCCACTTCGCCGAATCAACAATAACCCTAACGCGCGCGCTGCGTCAAACTACAACATCGTAGACGACCTAGCCCAATCTCCCGCAGCCATGTCTGCGTTAGAAGTCTTGAAGAACTGCCCTTCCCAGCGCAAGACTTTACTTTCCGCCATTGGGGGGATTGACCCAACCGATTCGCATTTGATGGCATTTGATTTAGACCAGTCTGAACCACGCCTACCTTCCAGCTTAGCCTTCCAAGTTACTGTCTCCGTTAGGAATCTTGTTATCCATCGGTGCATTATCGATGAGGGTGCCTCCACATGCGTTATGTCTACATTTGTATGGCAGAAGCTAGGATCCCCTCCTCTCCAGCAGTCCACCACTGCGTTACGTGCCTACGACGGTCGTTCGGCCCAGCCCCAAGGCCTTCTACCCAACGTTCCAGTCCAGTTAGGTGGTAAAACAGTCCTTATTGACATAGAGGTAATCAATGCCCAATTGGATTACAACCTTCTACTTGGCCGCAGCTACATGTATGCCATGCGGGCGGTTTCCTCTTCTGTCTTTCGCACCATGATGTTCCCCCATGAGGGACGCGTGGTTAAAATTGACCAGCTCACCTACTATGATCCCAGTGCCCCTGCGGCACCTGAAAATGTTCTCCCCATGGTTGAACAACCCGTTTCTCCTGCTACCACCTCGTTTATTTCCTCTACGGGGCATGGAGTCTACTCAGACGCGCCGATGACCTCCACCTTTCAATCCATTCCTCCGCCGTCATCTATGCCCGAAATGTCTGATTTATGTACCTTGTCCCACGACAACCTACCACCTAATACTCAACCACCCTTGTTGCCTAAACCACCATTGGTACCTAGCCACATTGGTGTTACACCGATCCATACGATCCCCTTCCTCGTTCCTCCATCGGGAGTAGTAAGCGCCCCGGTCATGGCTACCCTTAGCCTCCCTGGGTTAACCTTGGGATTACCTGTATGGTATCTTTCGCCTCCCGTTCGCCCCGCCGACACCAGATGTCGTCCTCCAGCCGGTGCAACCCATGGCTACTACCACTCAGCCACCTCCCGGTGTCTCTACCCCTTCGTCCTCCACGACACCTCCTCCTACTCTGAAACCCACTGGGGGCAGAGGTCCACAACCTTACACTGCCGTACCGCCTCCAAAGACAGTCAAGAACCCTCCAGTGTTTCGCGCTCCTCCCAAATGCTCGCTGTGTGACGAGTTGGGCCATGCGACCCACCAGTGCCCACAGTTACCCGCATTGCAGAAGCACATGCAAATGCTCGATGATGACCCCAACATCCCAACTGTCGAACTAAACCCCACTCCTAAGCCTAAAGATAAGTCCCTACGTACCAACCACTCCTGCGCCATCTGTGGTATTTACGGGCACTATTCACATCATTGTCCCGATATCCCGGATTACAGAGCAGCTCTCTATGAGATGAACAATCTGGATCTTGAGACGGCACCACCTACCATTGAGGAGATATACCCCCCAGATTCTTCACCTTCTGGAGAGGTTAATACCATCTATATGATCTCTTCAACCACTACCCCCTCGTCAACTGATTTGATGACGCAAACTTTCCATACCGATGAGGAGATTCTTGAGGCCCTGACTGCCCCGGATTATCCCTGGGATGATATGCATCATCGTTCCTACTTCATCCCAGAAGTGTCTTCCTCTAGCTCTGCTACCCAATACGCGGTTGAATCCAAAGACTTCCTCCCCACCAAGGTCGACTGGTTCAAGGACCCTATTCCTGCTCCTGATGCCTTCGAGGAAGGTAACATGGCCAACATCTCACCTGTCATCCAAGTTGATATCGCAGCCCCAGGACGTGCCCCTGAACTCATCACTTTAGGAGCATTCTGCAGTAAACAAGAGATTGAGGAGTACCAAAAACTCTTCCAGGAATTCCGTGATGTCTTTGCCTGGTCCTATGCTGAGATGCCCGGTCTCGACCCCGCCATCATAGAGCACCACCTTGACACCTCTGAGTCAAGGGGCATAATAGATTCCCTCGACCCTGGGATAGGGGGCATGATCAATCATTTTGAACCTTCCCTATCACATCTATCTCAGCACTTCAATGAACCCATTGTTCAAACCCACACATATGTGATCCATAATCACAAACCCCATGCACATAGCATGGGGGCAACTCATTAACCCTGCTCACTTTTTCACATTTGTGATCTCAACCATTTTTGAGGTCACGTGTCACTTGTACATTGGATTTGATACGCATAGTTCTTTCCTTTGACCATTCCGAAGTCCTTATGACCTCCGTTTTTCGCACCATTTGCACCGTCGGATTCATATTTACACGCTCGTGATGATGCTTGAGATCATTTCTCGCTCTCACCAGGACCAATATCAACATTGTGTCCAGACGCCACTAGTCGCCTCGGTTTACGTGCCACATCGGCCGTTCTCCGTTTTTCACATGTTTTATATCATCGGATTCATTTTTCCGAGTTGGTGATGATGCTTGAGATCATTTCTCGCTCTCACCTCCAGATTTTCTGGGCATTTTTCAAAGTGCCCCCGTCACCTTGGTGTGCGTGCCACATCGGCCGTTACCCGTTTTTTGACACCCTTTATATCGCCGGATTCATTTTTCCGAGCTCGTGATGATGCTTGAGATCATTTCTCGCTCTCACTTGGTACAATTTTCACATTGTGTCCCGACACCTTGCTGCCTCGGTTTGCGTGTCACATCGGCCGCCATCGGATTGTTCCACACTTTTACATGAGCCCTCCACTCCTGTCATACTGCAAATATTTCGTTATTTTGCCACCATTTCATCTACCCCGCAAGGAGGCCCACCAGTGTTCCCCCCTGCCCTCGTTCTTGATCATCATTACTGATCCTTGATTGAACACTTCCTCCCTGCCTAGCCATTCCTTTTGTTCAGTATAATTTTACCCCTTTTTCGGGCCGGACAAGTCCTTTACGAAAAAGGCACTTAGGGAGTTTCCGTTAAGCTCTTTTCTGACTCCTAAAAGAATGAAAAGATCGCCGAGCAATCTTGCTTCCTTTCATGCTAGTTAAAGTACCTGAAAGGGCATCTATCTGGTATAAGTTTACCCCTTTTCCGGACTCGGTAGACTAATTACGAAAAAGGAATACTCTAGTCACACCAGCTAGAAGAGTTCTTCATTGCATCCTTTTATGCTTCTTTGGGCCTTGGAGACTAAATCTACGAAAAAGCAACCCCCTGGAGTCTTCTTACTTGCTTTCAGACTCTCTAAAATTGAAAGCAACCACGAGCATGCGTTGTCCTGGGCTCGTAAAATCCACACGACAGTACCATTCCATCACTTCAGAGTCTTCTTATCGCTTTCAGACTCCTTAAAATTGAAAGCCACCACGAGCATGAACTGTCCTGGGCTCGTAAAATCCACACGACAGTATCATTTTACACACACTTCTTCTAGTTCCTTAACCCATGAAGAAGTATCCTCCCGTGCCTCATGGCACTATGATCAATCATATCGGCAACACCCCCAATCAGGTCGCCTTTGTTCAGAGTATTCTGCAGTCTCCTGCCATTTTACACCAGCTTGAGTCTCCCTCAGCCAGTTATCCTCCAGATCCATTACAGCTATGATCCCTTTCCCCTCAGTCAGTTTCATATGCTGCCAGATCATTCCCATTATCATACTCTGAACAAAGGAAGTTTGAGTCCACCCCACTCTACTTGCCCAGTTATCACCCCCAGTTTGTCAGTCCTGCCATCAGTACTATCACATTTCGGTTCTCCACCTCGCGCTCCTGTCAAGGAAACATCATTTCCTTGATAGTTGCAGGTCTCCCTCTGTCGACGACAGCTCCTCTATTCCAGAGGATAGGCCCAGAGGTCCCTACGCCTTGGACTTATCACCATCTGTGGTAGGTGCCTACGGATCATTCTGAGAGGAGTCATCATTGCCTCTCTGAGTGGTTGTTCCTCACATGCTCGACTTCAGCACCTTGATCGCATCGTTGAGGATCGCATAGGATTATATCCCATCCGTTTTTTAGTCGAAGACCCCGGATTTCCCCCGACTCTAGCACATTGGTGAGTCACTTCGGAACACCCAGTTATATGTTCCCGCGGATGTCCGGGCTTCGTTGGCGATTGTATTCGGAAGCCATCCAGTTACATGCTTCCTTGAGTACCCAGTTTCAGTCCCACATCAGTTCCAGTTCAGTGTACCATTGTGAGTATGACCCCATTCACTATGATCCAGCAGCTCATCAGTTCCCTTGGTACCACATTCAGCAGCACTGTTGATTGTCCCAGTGCACCAGTTCTACAGTTCACACACGATCCGCTCAGCAGTATGTCCCATATTTGTGTCCCCTCTGGACTCTTATGATGTACACAGTGGTGATCTATGTATCTTACAGGTCCCCCTTTTTCGGGCCTCACAGTTTTATGTATCTTGATACGAGCATGGGTATGCCCGCCTCGTCCATATATTGAGATTATTCCTCAGTCAGTATTTGAGGTCATGTATATTTCAGGTCCCCATTTTTTGGACCCCATTGTTATTATGTTATATCCTGATACGAGCATGGGAATGCCCGCCTCGTCCATATGATCAGATGATTCCTCGTCCATTATTGAGGTTATGTACTTTTAGTTCTTGCAGTTGTTCGGGATCGTTGTTCCGAGCTTCAGTTTGTTTCTTCTCTTCTCTCCACACCCAGGAAAACCATTCATGACTTATGATGTCCATCGGCCATACGATGAGCTCCTGCCCTCGCACATCAGGGGGCAATCTGTTAACACCCAAAAAGTGCTCACTAGCTCATTCACCACATTATATGGCTCATTTGTCCATTTTCCTACCATATTTCCATTAAAATCCCAAAAAATCCCATTAAAAAGCCTCCAAAAGGCCACAAAACCATCAAAATAGCCTAAAAAAGGCTAAAAAACCCCCTTTTCCTCCAAAAATAGCAAAAATCCCCTAAAAAGGGAATAAAAAATATAAAATAATGAGGAAAAGGAGGAAAAAAACCCTATACAGCTGCACAAAACCATGTGTTTCCTAAAACCATGGGTCAGCACTCCACCACCAAAAAACTATAAATAGGTGATGGAGATTCCTTATTCCACATCCACAATCACAAGCACCCTTACTCTGCCAAAATCTCTCTCGAAACCCTAGTTCACCTTTGAACTATTTTCACCTTGAGAGCCACCTTTGGCCCATCCCCAACATTGGAGAAGGAGAAAGGAGCATATTGAAGCTTGGAGCATCCTCTTGGACACTGCAAAGGGCTTCATCAAACCTTTACATTGAAGGTAACATCAATACAAAAAGTCATTCTTTCAATTTGATGTTTATGTTTCATGCTTGTTTTGGAATTAATTTAATTTTCTGTTTTAGCTTAATTAGTTTAATATACTGAACTGCTACTAAGGATTCCATTCTCCTTAGTAGGTGCTCATTGGCACAAGCTAGGGGTAAAACCCTAGCTACAGCAATCTTCAACTGTTGAAGCTCTGAATGAAGTTCCACATAATCTGCAAATTTTGAATCTACAGCCTTCTCCTCTTGATTTCTAGGATGTAATCTTACTGCTACTTTTACTCATCTTGGCACTTTCCAATAAAAAGAATGATTGTTTATAATTGCCCCATCAGACAGTCCTTAAAATTGTCTAAATATGCTCTTGTATTAATCTTTACATGTTCTCATCAACTATGAAGACATGCTTATAGAGTTTTCCAAGTGTATAATGTGGAAGGTCATCCCAAACCAATGTAATCAAATGATTACTTTCAGGATGGAGAAAGTTTTCAATTAATGTGTCATGGCTTCATATTTTGTAGAATCATATAGCACCAACAAATTGCAACAATTCATCATTCCAGAGAATTGTAGATGAAATTTCATGAACCAGTTGACCTGAATAATAGGATAATCTTCATCTTGGTTTACATATTTTATGGTATTCATGTATCTCATGGATCACACATTTTAATATTTCATGTTACTTACACTATGTTCTTATCCAACCATATACTAGTCGTATGATCATTTCTTGTCTTTTAGGAATATAGATTTTTAACAAGTACTCCTATGACTCTTCTTCTCCTTGTTTTGATGGCAACCTCAAAACATTATTTTCTTCTTACCAAAATATATTTTCAAGTACCAATTGCAATTTTATGATATTAACTCTTCCTGAGTACATGATCCTTTCTAATGCTTCATTTCAGGGTTCTCTTCTAAGTCATAAGAGTTTTAGAAAAGACATCCATCTTCAGTTCCACCACCATCACTAAATTCTTCTTCATCATCTTTATCTCCATCAATGTGTTCTTTTACATCTTCATCTTGCTTCCCATCATAATGGATGTCATTCTTATCTACAACACTATTATGCTTAACATCATATTTGGAAACTTCATTGTGGCTTGGGGTCTTTGTTTCCTCTGACTCTTTGTAGTCTTCCTTTCTTCTCCACATCTTTCCATGAGGTACCCCGCTTACTGACCTTGGTTGTTTCTTGGATTCCATTGATAGATTTTTTCTCTTGGTTTTGCAATCAACAGCCTTGTGACCAAGCTTGTGACAGTAGTGACAGTATCCATAGAATCTTCCTTTATGTTTAAGGAATCTTTGATCTTCTTGCTTCATATCTTCTATCTTTTTCCATCTCTTCCTTTGTTCTTGACCTTTTATTGAAGCATTCTTCCTCAGCTTACATTCTCTAGCCATATGTCCAAAATTATGACATGTGTAGCATTGACCAAAAAATATCCGCTGGACTCTACTTGTCATTGGTCCTTTAGGTATCATAGCAGTTCTGTCTTTATTATGAGATGAGGGAGCAAAATTCTGACTATCCTTCTTAATCGGGCTTTTGAGTGCAGTAACATGGCTTCTTTCATTTCTATCTTGGAGTGTAGAGGAAAAATATTTTGAATTCTTTTCTTAGTCATAGCCTAATTGTTGGCTCGGTTTTGCAACCAAGCTTAGTGCTATGGGCACCTACTAACTAGTAGTAGCAGTTTCAATAGAAATAAAAGCAATAAACTAAATAAACAATACTTTTCATGGATCTAAACAAGAATCTAAGCAAATAATGTAAATATTTCAAAAATCAAGAACAAGAAACATAAGAAATAAATTTTGTATTGAAAAGTGGGGGGCAAGCAAGTGCTTGCGATGTTACCTCCAATGGTGAAGGTTGATGTTGAGCAACTCCCAAGATGAGTAGCTCCAAACTCCAATAGGTCTCTTTCTCCAAGGTTGCTTCAATGGCTAAAAGTGCTCATGGGAGATTTCAGCAGCATAAGGATGAGATAATGGAAGGATGTGAAATGAGGAGCCCCTACCACCTTTTTATAGGTTTTGGTGGTGAGGAATACCATTTGTGGTTTTGTGGAAACCAATGGTATTGACCAACATGGTTTAGGTAATTTTCCCTCCTTTTTCCTTTTTTGAATAAAAATAATATTTTAATTCCCTTTTTAATATTTTTGGGAATTTGGACCCTTTTTGAGGGTTTTTATGATTTTCTTGGAAAAATAATCTTTTTTAATGGAAAAAGGGGTGTACCAAGGTCTTTTGGTGACCTTTTGTTGGTTTCAGAGGCTCAGATGGTGGAAAAGTGGACAAATGGGTCATGTGAGTAAGGGAATGAGCTAGTGAGCACTTTTTAGGTGTTAACAGATTGCCCCCTGATGTGTGAGGGCAGGAGCTCATCGTATGGCCGATAGACATCATAGTTCTTTTGTCCTTTTTCTGGGTTTTAGGGGAGAGAAGAGACCGTTTGGAGACTGGAGCCACGGCCCTTGGAAGCTGCAAAAACAAAAAATATTACATGGCCTCAATATGAATGAGGTATAATCTCTGATAAAGGACGAGGCGGGCATTCCCATGCTCGTATCAAGGCATATACAAAACAATTAGTCCCAAGAAGGGGGATCTAATACGTGAAGAAATATACTGGTACATCATAATGGTCCAGAGGGGACATGATGGTGGGATATACTCATGATCATGAATGATCGCAATAACTGATACACTGGATCAACTGTGGAACTGCTGAAACTGAAGGTGTCCAACATCTGTAGGGACTCAAAGACTGTGAGCCATCTCTGAGAAGTATTTGTATCTGTATACTCGAGGGAGTAGAAAACTGGGGTACACTGAATACTGTCGCCATACGCAACCCGGATATGTATAGAAAAAATGTAACTGGTTGTATCCATAGGTAGACTCTCAAATGTGGAGGAGTCAGGTGGTATCCGGGGTCTTCGACTAATAACTGAACGAACCAATACCCTGTGCGAGTCTCAACGATGCGATCAAGGTGTTGAAGTCGAGCATGTGAGAAGCAACCATTTGGAGAGGCAGTAAGGATTCCTCTCGAAATGATTCGTAGGCACTCATCATAAATGGTAATGAGTCCAAGACACAGGGACCTCTAAGTCTATCCTCTGGAATCAATGTGGTTGTCGTCGACAGAGGGGGACCAGCAACTAACCAGGCAATGATGTTTCCTTGATAGGAGCACGAGGTGTAGAACTGAAGTGATGTAGTACTGCTGGTAGGACTGACATACTTGTGGGGATGGGAAATAACTGGGTCAAAAAATGGGTAGACTCAAAACTTCCTTTGTTCAGAGCATGATGACATGGTTGACCTGGCAGGGTAGGGAACTGACTTGTAGGTGCAGGGATCATAGCTTTGACTGAATGGTATATATTGACTCTGGGGGGGGAGGACAAGCTGATGGTAGCTGTCGAGAGAGTTTCAGGGTGACATACTGCAGAATACTCTGAACAAAGGCGACCAAAAGGGGAAGCTGTTAGCGAGCAGATATGATCTGTCGTGGCGCCAAGAGGCACCCTTCTTCCTTCTTCATAGTTTTAATGAGCTTCAAGAAGGGATAAAAGTGTGCTCTGAAATGGTACGGTCCTGTGGATTTTGTGAGCCCAGGACGGCGCATGCTCATGGTTGTTTTCATGTTTAGAGAGTCTGAAAACAGTAAGTGGACTCTGTTGGTGTTTCTTTTTCGTAAGTTTAGTCTCCGAGGCCCGAAAAAGTATAAAATGATGCGGATGGAGAACTCTTCTAGCCGATGTGACTAGAGTATACCTTTTTCGTAATTAGTCTACGAGGTCCGGAAAAGGGGTAAACTTATACCAGGTAGACGCCCTTTCAGATACGTTTATCGAGCATGAAAGGAAGCAAGATTGCTCGGCGATCTTTTCATTGTTTTAGGAGTCAGAAAAGAGCTTAACAGAAACTCCCTAAGTGCCTTTTTCGTAAAAGGGGTTGCTCGGCCCGAAAAAGGGGTAAAATCATACCGAACAAAAATGGATTGACGAGGATGAGAAAATGTCTCAAGCATCGTCATCTGTGCGGAAAACTGGATCCGGCGACATAAGATATATCGAAAACGGAGAACGGCCGATGTGGCACGCAAACCGAGGCGACGAGGGGGCGTGGGAAAAAATGCCCGGAAAATCTAAAGGTGAGAGCGAGAAATGGTCTCAAGCATCATCAGGGGCGCGGAAAACTGAATCCGGCGATATAAGACACATCGAAAACGGAGAACGGCCGATGTGGCACGCAAACCGAGGCGACGAGGGGGCGTGGGAAAAAATGCCCGGAAAATCTAAAGGTGAGAGCGAGAAATGGTCTCAAGCATCATCAAGGGCGCGGAAAACTGAATCCGGCGATATAAGACACATCGAAAACGGAGAACGGCCGATGTGGCACGCAAACCGAGGCGACGAGGGGGCGTGGGAAAAAATGCCCGGAAAATCTAAAGGTGAGAGCGAGAAATGGTCTCTAGCATCATCAGGGGCGCGGAAAACTGAATCCGGCGATATAAGACACATCGAAAACGGAGAACGGCCGATGTGGCACGCAAACCGAGGCGACGAGGGGGCGTGGGAAAAAATGCCCGGAAAATCTAAAGGTGAGAGCGAGAAATGGTCTCAAGCATCATCAAGGGCGCGGAAAACTGAATCCGGCCATATAAGGCACCTCGAAAACGGAGTACGGCCGATGTGGCACGCAAACCGAGGCCACGAGAGGGGCTAAAAAATGGTCATAAATGGACCCCGGGAAAAAACGGGAAACGGAAGGAACCTCTATGAAGTTCTCGCTGTGCTGATCCCAACGGTACCAACGGTTTGAGAAATGGACTTCGTATGACACCGCAATGGTTGTTTGAAATTTGTGGAATTTCTATAAATAGGACGTGGGGCCCAATATGACTTGTCATTGTCACGTGCGAGTTTGATAGAGCAGTCAGAGCTATTTCTCGATTTCCGGGAGATTTCACCGTTGGTTTTTGATTTAGCGAGTTGCAGGTAACTCTATTCGCCTTAACCTAGTCAATTATGTCTTTTTTAGTTGGCGGTGGGCCCCTGAAAGCCGCGAATCTCCACGTTGACTCTCCAACGTGGAACCGCGCGGGTTTCGGGGCGGAACCCGCGATGAACCGCGCGGGTTTTAGACTCACAGTCGCGATGTTCATCGCGACTGTGAGGTCGGAACCCGCGATGTTCATCGCGTGTTCATGGGTGACAGTCGCGATGTTCATCGCGACTGTCTGGACGAAACTCGCGATGTTCATCGCGGGTTTTTTCATGGAACCCGCGATGGTCATCGCGGCTTTTGTGGAAAAGCCGCGATGGTCATCGCGGCTTTTTGTGAAAAAGTCGCGATGAGATTTTTTTCAAAAATTTTTATGCTGGGGCTAAAATTTTCTGTGTTTTCTTGGCAGGATGTTGCGGAGGGCTCAGTCCGTATGGCGGGAGAGAGATATTGATGCCGAGATTGTGGCGAGGATCGAGGATGATGGGGGGGTGAGACAGACTTTAGCCATGAGCGGACTCTTGAAGTTCGCTCAGATACCTTATATCCGTTCAGTGAGGAGACTCCTGAACAAGCTCGTTCAGTGGTGGGTGCCGGCAGAGGGTGCCTTTATTATTGGTGGTGAGAGGTTGGAGATTACTCTCACTGATGTATATTTTTTGACCGGTTTGCCTCGCTTGGGTGAGGTGGGTGATATCTCTCCGAGGTTGCCTCCAGGCGTGGATATGGAGGACCTCTTACAGACCTTTTGTGGGGATGACGCTGTTTTGGTAAACAGCTCTATCAGTCTGAAGTTCCTACGTGAGTGGGATATGCGGGCCGTTGGTGCCTGCGTTCTGAGGGTTTTGGGTGCTGCTGCACCACATCGTATGTCTGGGGGGCAGACGGTGATGGTGGACTCCGTTCTACGGGGTACTTACTATGCTTGGGCTCAGATGTTCTTGGCCGGTGTCCGGAGAGATCTGGACAAGGCCGTGAGAGAGGGAGGTGAGTTCTGTTACGCCTCATTTTTATGTTGTTTTTTCTTTGAGCGGGTGCCGACCCTACGGCCACGCGTACCGGTTCGTGCTGGTCTACCTAGCGAGCCTCGTATGATGAGGTGGGGGCAGATGATGCCTCGTGCTGGCGGTGGTATCCGTGGCTTCTTTACAGAGGATTTTTTCCAGCAGTGGGAGCAGATGCCACTGGTGATCGAGGACTATCCATACGCTGGTATGGACTACCGGGGAGACCCGGAGATGCCACGTGCCCCAGGACAGGCCTGGAGCTTAGACGGTATGTTTTTGTGTCCTATGTGATGTTTATACCATATGTATTATGTTTGATCATGATGATGTCTGTTGTATAGTATCTGATGGTTCTACTTGCTTTGTGCAGATATTGGTCCGGTACCACCACCTGACTATGTGGCTCGGCAGGGGCGGGCGATAGTGGTTGCGCGTCCTCCAGTACCTGTACGTCCTCCTCGTGGTGGAGGATTTGGAGCCCGTGGGCGAGGGGTTGGCCCTCAGGACGATGCTATAGATGGTGTTCGACGGACTTTGGCCCGGATCGTAGCTAGACTTCCGGAGGATGGCTGGAGGGACCTTGATCGGGACATTTTGCAGGGATGTCTCGGTGCACCGCCCGAGTGGCAGTCACTGTTGTTGAGGGCAGCGGTGCTTGCTGCGAGACACGGGGGTGGTGGAGGAGATGCTCCGGCAGAGCCGGCACCGGGGAGGATACGTCTGAGGGACGACCCAGCAGGGCCAGCCGAGCGGCGAGTTCGGGGTCGTCGTGACCCGGCTGGGCCAGCGGAAGTGGAGTCGGACGAGGAGCCGGAGGAGGATCCTGAGGATCCGGAGGATCCTGATGATTAGACGTCATTGTACTTGCCCCCAAATGCTCATGAGCATATGGGGAAGCATTTTTGTATGACAGATGTATTTTGTGTATATCGAGTGCTGAGGGCACTTATGACATGTAGACCTTTTTGGTTCGTATATATATGTGGATATATATTTTGGATATTTTGATGTGTATGCACGTGGATGCAGTGTGTTTGTAGATTTATATATGCCCGTGGAGGCACATGCTATGCACATGGATGCATTATTTTGGTTTGTTTTATGCCCGTGGAGGCACATGTTATGCACGTGGATGCAATATTGGTTTTTTGTATATGCCCGTGGAGGCACATGTTTTGCACCTGGGTGCATGTTTGTTTATGGATATGACACGGACCTGATTGACGAGCAGATCTCATGGACACCATCGTCCACTTTTTAGTATAGGCATACGTTTTTCGTTCACAAAAAATTTTCAAAAAACCTAAAATATTTGTTTTCCCTGCATGACCACAGATGGAGCCTCTTCCACTCTGCCATATCGGTTTCGCTGATGGTGCAAGCCGTTGGTCTCCCAATCTCGCCTCCGTTTTAATATTTTTGGGAATTTGGACCCTTTTTGAGGGTTTTTATGATTTTCTTGGAAAAATAATCTTTTTTAATGGAAAAAGGGGTGTACCAAGGTCTTTTGGTGACCTTTTGTTGGTTTCAGAGGCTCAGATGGTGGAAAAGTGGACAAATGGGTCATGTGAGTAAGGGAATGAGCTAGTGAGCACTTTTTAGGTGTTAACACTAATCCAGTTTTATCACTTAATGGTCTTTGGCTACTCAAGATCTCATCTAAAATATTTGAACTGCTTTCACATTTTGACATAATAGATTATTCATCGAGCTTCTTTCTAAGCTGCATAATATCTTCTTCAATCTTCTCTGATTTTTGCATTCTCTTTTTGAGCTGTAAAACTATATCCTCTTCAATCTTCTTGGCATCTTCAAGCTGGGTTTTCAAGTTACTAATGGTTTGGTTTGACTGTTTGTTCTTTTTCTTGCATTTATCAAGTTCTTCAAGAGCACTGATTAATTCATCTCTTAGACCTACTTCTCCTTTTTCCATTGATTCATCATCTTGAGCTTCTATTCCCATGAATAGAATCTATGTTTCCTCATCATCACTCGTGTCTTCATCTTCACTATCTTCCATGGTGTAAGAGATTTTCTTCTTTCATTGAACTTCTTTTTGTTTACTGTTTTTCCCTTTTTGAACTTCTTTGAAGCTTCTTTCTCATCACTTACATTTTGCTTAGGATAAGGACATTTTAAAGCAAAGTGTCCAATTCTTCCACGGTTAAAGCACTTTAGAGGTAGCTTTCCCCTGTACTTGCCAGTACCTCTCTCAAGCTTCCTGATGAACAAGGATTCTTCATCATCTGAGTTTTCTGATTGGTTCTTGGATAAGGCTTTAAAGGCTTCTTCTTTCCTTGATTGACCATCTTCTCCTTTTCTCATCTCGTAGGTAGTGAAAATCCCATGTAGTTCATCTACTATCATGTCTTCAATATCATCTTGTTCTTCTAGAGAAGATACCTTTGAGTCATACTTCATTAGCAGGGTTCTTAGTATTTTGTCAACTATTTCTTCCTGCTTTAATTCTCCTCCAAGGCCTCAAATAGCATTGACAATTTCATCTACTCTTAGAAGATATTCTGCAATGTTTTCTCCCTCTTTCATTTTTAGGATTTCAAACTGTCCCTTGTATGTCTGAAGATTTGATTGTTTTACTTTGGATGCTCCGTCATAGACAAATTTTAATTTATCCCAAGCCTCCTTGGATATCTTGCATTGCATGAATTTTACAAACACTAAGTTTTTTAACCCATTCAATATTGCATTCAGGGATTTTGCATTGGCCTCATATTGGTCAAGTTATTCTTTGTCTGTAGGTAGATTGTCTTCTATTTTATACTTCTTTTCAACTGCTCTCCAAGCCGTCCCTCCAAGAGACATTAGATGATGCTTCATTCTTGCACTCCAATATGCATAGTTAATTCGTTTGAACAGTGGAGGTATGTTGGTAGCTAATCCTTCTTGCTGATCCATTGTGGTCTTTAACTAGGATCTTCCTTCCAGTGGTTAGACTATAGTGAATAAACCTGCTCTGATACCATTTGTTGGAATATTCAAAAATACTAAGAGGGGGGGGGGGTGAATCAGTATTGCCTTCCTTTTCCTTTTATTAAAACAATTAGTACAAGACACACAAATAATCAAACAAGTTAGGACACAAGAATTTATCGTGGAAACCTCAAAGAGAAAACCAAAAACTCATACTCATTAATAAGATGAATTTTACAAAATTGTTTATCTGCTTCTACAGAAGGGATGCAACTACACCCCATATTTTTCCTAATGCTACAAACAAGGATGCTACTACACCCCAGATATTCTTCGTGCTGCTACAGATAAGGATGCAATGAAACCCTAGATCTTCTACCTGCTGCTACAGACAAGGATGCAACAACACCTAGTTCTCCAGCTTCTACTAGGATGATACGACCCCTTGTAGGATTTCTGCCTGCCCTAGCACCACCCGACCACCCTAATTTAGATTCATAAGACTTCCAGATCTTCTTTATGTTTTCAAAACTGTCACTGGTTTTCCTTCTTTGGTCTCTGTCTAGAGCTGCAGCTACATAGATCTAGATCACAGAGATGACTTCTTTCACTCAACACTTTGTCTATAAATACCTTCTAGCACGTTTTCTATGAATGCATCTTCTCACAGTTGTGCCTTTTCATTCTTAGATCGTTCCTCTTCATGAAAACACAATTATTCATTTTAATAATTCTTTAACTCTATTTAGGTTTATCAGTCATGAATTTCCGCAACAAAAATCTTTCCAAAATTGCCTCTCCGCAATGATAATTCTACATCAGAATTGCTTCCGAATTTTCCCTTTTCCGCAATGATATTTCCGCAACAAAAATCATTCCACAACGATATTTCCGCAATTACCTTTCCACAGTGACCTTTCCGCAATTCCTTTTCGTAGTGGTTTTTCCGCAACGAATTTTTCGCAATGTCCTTTCCGCAGTGGTTTTTCTGCAATTTCCTTTCCGCAACAGAATTTTCCACAATCTCCTTTCCGCAGTGATCATGGACCGTCTGATCTTGATCAACAGTGGATTCTCTTTCCGCAGCTTGCGGATTGCGGAACTATATTTCGATTTTTACAAACTAGCTTCCGGAATTTGTCTCCTGCAAGACGTCTTCCGCAAGTCTGTTTCCGCAAGGTTCTTTCCGCAGTGATCGTGGACCATTGGGTCTTGATCAACGGTGGATTCTCTTTACGCAACTTGTGGATTGTGGAACTATATTTCGAATTTTACAAATTTTCTTCCGCAATTTATATTTTCGCAATTCTCTTTCCACAGCCAGGTTGTGGATTGTGGACATGCCTTCAACTTTTCCCGAAATGGGATTTTGCAATTTCCCTCCCGTAATTCCTTTTCCGCAACTCTTTACAACCGTAGATTTCTTACGGGTTCTTTCCCGACCGTAGATCTGAGATCAGATGCGGATCTCACCTTATCTTTGCGGATCCGTTATCTTCCTTAGACCTTTCTCTTGTGGAATTTCTCTGGGGCATCAGATCTCTTACGGATTTTCTCATCTGTCAATCTGCTGTCTTCAGTGGAACTTCACTTAATATTAAGGATTTCTTATCTTTCATTCACGTTAACCTCGTGATTTCTTTCCCATCGTTGATCCATCTTTTATCCTTTAATATAGATCATCCAAATATTTGGAAACTTCAATCTTTGCAACTCTACAATTCTACATTAATTGATCGGAGAATCAATCAATCACTCAATCGATCATCACTGAACTTGATTCCCTTACTGGATCTGCACATCGATTCCGTGGTTTTACATACATAGAGATCATTCATACATCCGCCGCAACATTTAATTCTCAAAATACCTTACTTTAGGCTACGCATACAAATGGTGATTAATCAAGCATTTACACAGATATCCCAAACTGCCAATTGATTCATTGATACAAAGATACACAAATATTCAACTGTTAACACTTCAGACATAGATTCATGCATACACATAGATACAACTTAATTAGCTTTCTTTATTCACACAGGAACCTGATACAAATAGGGTCGCTTCCTCTGGCATGGTTTACATTGATTTGGACACCCCCCTAGCCATACTCTTCATAATGATTCCATATTGCAACACTGACTTCATAATAACACTAAAACGCCACCATGTGTCTTTTACATGCCACATCATCATCTATGTCATGCCATGTCATCACTACCTTTGTCTTTCATTGAGTTTTCCTTGCCATCATGTCCTTGGTTATTCCTTTGTCATTACTGAACTCCTTTGACATCAATGACAACCATATCCAACAAGATTTAGCCTATTAATAGAATAAAATATTATTTTTGCTCATTCATTTTTTGTGCATATTGTATTTGGTTCCTTTTAATATTGTTGTATTATGAATTTCATACTCTTACGATGTTAGATTACCCTAGTTCCAAAATCGTAAATATTATTATTTAGGTGAGGTTTATTTTGTTCTAATGCATTTAAATGACTTGAAGTTTTCTTGATTTTCCACATGGATATGTGCCTACCTTCCTATTATGATGATTCTTCCCACTTATCCAATGAATACCATGTTTTACAAGTGATCAACAACTCAATTCCTTACATCCTACAACGATTGCAAGTACTTATTTCCTTTCAAAATATTTTAGAAAGCATTAACTAGTGTCTACTAAGCCCTCAATGATGGCACATTACCCCCTATAGAGTGGTGCATTACCCCCTATATGGTGGTGAATTACATATTATTGATTTCGTCTTGGGTTTATTAGTTTTTATTGTACACCTTTGTCTCCTATAGATAGGAAGAAGATATTTTCATTTTAGTCATCATTGTATCTTGTCTTGTCTTATGTACTTAGTACATTGTGTAAGGAGGTTACTTACTCGAAGAGGATTGTTATTCATCCCAGTTATTCATTATTAAGGCGTGGATTTCTTTCTTCTAGTCTGTTTATTCTATTTTTATTCTATATCCGGGACTTGGTTGCATAACATTTGGTATCAGATCTCTTTTCTCGGGACTGATTTCTTCAAAACGAGACATCTTGAAATTTTCTCTATAATTTTCTTCTACAAGGAATCATAAAATGAGATTAAAAACCCATATCTAGAACAATTCAAGCTATCAATTGTCCAATTTTTAGATCATGAGACATTACAAGTTCATAGATATTCTCCTTGGAAGCTAGGGTTTATGAATAGTCCAAAAACTAGTCTTAAACAAGTGTTCTGGGGAAAATTTTCATATATGGGGAATGAAAGATACAAATTGAGTGAGACCTATTGAATCAGAAAGAAGACAGACCACAGTATCTGTCGTAGGTATTTCCATCTCAGATACAAAATATTGGACAGGAGGCAGACCATACAAGTTCGCTCTTCTGGAAAGACAAAAATTAAGAAGTGTTGGGAGATTAACAATAACTTCTTGTTGGTACATCAAAATCAGGTAAGACTTGTGGAATTGTAAAAATGACACTCGGGATAAATCAATCCAAATTTTAAAACCCAGAGGAGCATAAATTTTAAATTTAACTCAGTTCCAAGTCAGCCATAAAACAGTCTTCCAATCAGGGTTTGAAAAAGGTATGCCATTTTAAATTTGAATAACTTTGAGTAGAATGATCTAATTGTGGTGAAACCTAGGGTGTGATATCTATTTATATTGCTTAAAATTCCACCAAAAGGAAGTGTAAAAACTCACACTCCCCTCAAAACACCAAAGGATCCATCCTCGATGTACGATGAAAGGGAAGACCTATCTTTTCGAGTGTCGTAGTTGGAAGATATGATTAAAGGGACTGTGAAAAAAATTGATTTAGTAAATCTAGAGGAGAAGTTGAATAAAATGGAGGAAAATATGAAAGGTTCGGTGAGAAAATCTGATTTACTCAATTTAGAGGATAAATTGAACAATATTTCTAATCTCATACAAAATTCAAGGGATACTCCCCCTATAGGTGAGGCCGTGTTCTAGGATACTCAGGAGGATAAAGATAATATACATGTTGCGACACATTCCATGAATAATAATATTCCAAGAGGAAATGGTTATTGTAATGGAAATCATTAGGGATGGTTACGAAGGGGTACCCAACTTCCCAAGATTAACATGAGAAATTTTGATGGAAATGATCCAATAACTTGTATATTCCAGATGGAGAAATTCTTTGATCTACAACAGGTGCCAACCTTGCAAAAGGTAACTATTGCATCCTTATATTTAGATCCTGATCAATTTGTATGGTACCAATGGATTTGTGACCGTAAAAAGGAATCTATTATATCTTGGTCTATATTCACATAAGAATTGATTGCACATTATTGGGATATAAATAGCAACACCTTCTTTAGCCAGTTGATAAATCTCAAGCAAAAAGGACAAGTTAGTGAGCACATCAAGTAGTTTCCGAAGCTAAGTATTAGAGTGAAGAATATTTCAGAAGATAATTTGTTGAATCTCTTTATTGGAACTTTGAAGGATAACATCCAACATGAGGTTCACCTTTGGGAACCTAAGTCTTTGGAGCATGCATTTAGGGTGGCAAGAAAAGTTGAAAACAAAATTATGGCAACAATGAATTCTACCACTTACAACTATAAGGAAGGAAGTGTGGTCTCAAGTCATCCACAACCTACAAGGTTGACAAAACAAAAACTGGAGGAAAAAAAGAGAAAAGGGGATTTGTTACAGTTCCGATAGCAAATATAGTAAGGGCGACAAGTGCACTGAGAATAAACTATTTTACATAGATTGTGAGGAAGATGAATAAAATGAACAAGAAGTATCAAAAGAAGAGGATCCACACCAGGAACCAACATCAGGGATTGAAGAAGAAGAAATTTTCCCCACCATATATTGCAATGATTTGGATGGAATTACCTGTCCTCAAACTCTCAAGATAGAAGGCTATATCAAGAAGAAAAAGGTAATAGTACTAATTGTTCGGGTACACAGGGTACTACCAAAGGACCGAACACCAAGAGAAACCACTTCACACAAACAGATCACAGATCAACACACCGATGTTTTGACGTGGTTTAAACCCTCTTGAGGTAAACACTCCACGGCCCCGGCCAAATAGCTTCTACGGGACAATTTATTATGCAAATAAAGAAAGTTACAAATGAGCTTCTCATAATCGATCAACTAAACAATGACCCTCCATGCTCTTTAAATAGAGATCATGGACCAATCAGGTGTTAAGCCATAGATCAAGGTTAGATTTGATCTAAGAGAAGTTGAGCCATCGGATCACTCTATGTCAGGAACATATCGTGACCATCGGATTAAGTATTTACAAATGCATACTAATGCATACTAAAGAAACACACTATCCCTAACGGATATATTACACAAGTTGATCTTAACTAACTCCTAAGTGTCTAAATATCCTAACATCCCCCCTTAAGAACAACTTGGGATATGATTGAAGGATTTACAAAAGTGACACTATTAGGAGAAGGAAGGAGGCATTAGAGCCTATCCCCCCTTAATGTCAAGTTCCTGAACTCCTAACATAGATCGAAGTTTAGAAAACTTCGCTTCTGTAAGAGACTTGGTGAAGATGTCTGCAACTTGATCATCTGTAGGGCAAAAGAGCACTTCAAGAACATGATCATGAACAATATTTATGATGAAGTGCATATGTAGCTCAATGTGTTTGCTACGTTGATGTAGAATTGGATCTTTGGCAAACTTGATGGCACTTTGATTGTCGCACCAAAGTGGAGAAGGATGCTGCTGCTCGAATCCAAACTCTGAAAGGATCTGTCGAAGCCATAAAGCTTCCTGACTGGCATTAACTGTTGCTCGATATTCTGCCTTTGCTGAAGAAAGAGCAAGAGCTTGTTGTTTCTTACAAGCCCAAGTAATAGGTCCAGATCCTAGACTGAAAACATAACCTGCAGTAGACTTTCGATCATCAGGATCGTCGGCCCAATCTGAATCAGTGAAACCAACCAACAAAGGTTTCCCCCCCTGTACTGTAATGAATCCCAAACTGAACTGTACCTCGAATATATCAAAGTATTCTTTTAGCTTCTTTCCAATGACTTTCATGAGGTGTCTGCATATAACGGGCAACACGACCAACGGCAAAGGAAAGGTCAGGACGAGAATGAGTCAAGTATAAGAGACTACCAACAAGCTAACGATATAAGGTGGCATCGACTTCAGGTGAAGTACAAGTGGCAGAAATTTTGACTCCAGACTGGAAGGGAGAAGGGGCTGGTGTACAATATTCCATGTGAAAGCGACGAAGAAGGTCACAAGCATACTTAGACTGAGAAAGAAAGATTCCTTCTTGGGTTTGCAGGACTTGGAGACCAAGAAAATAATGCAAATGTCATAAGTCTGACATTTCAAAATTTTGTTTAAGACTGGATTTCACATGGGTTATAAGGTTAGGGTCACTACCAGTAAGAATAAGGTCATCAACATATAGAACAAGTATGATGAGATGGTTTCCTACTTTCTTGGTATAGACATTAGGGTCAGAATGGCATCTAGAAAAACCAGTGTCAAGGAGAAATTTATCCATTTTGGCATACCAAGCTCGAGGAGCTTGCTTAAGGCCATATAAGGATTTCTTAAGGCGACAGACAAGGATAGAGTTATTCTGAACATAGCCAAGAGGTCGTTCCATGTAAATTTTCTCCTGTAAATCACCATGTAAGAAGGCAGACTTGACATCCATTTGATGGACTTCCCAGTTGTGTAAGGCTGCAAGGGAAAGAACAAGGTGGATGGAGTTCATTTTTGCGACGGGAGAAAATGTTTCATTGTAGTCAATCCCTTCAACTTGGGAAAAACCTTTGGCAACTAACCTTGCCTTAAGTCTTTCAACACTTCCATCTGATGCATACTTAGTTTTGTAGACCCATTTACATCTGACAAGTTTTCTTCCTTTTGGAAGAGGTACAAGATCCCAAGTATCATTCTCCATTAAGGAACGATATTCTTCATCCATGGCTGCATCCCAATCTGGATTTCCTGAAGCTTCTACAAAAGTTTCTGGATCATGATTCTCGGAAACTTGAGACAAAAGAGAAGAGGCTCGCTGAAACTGAGAACGTGTTCGACGTTGATCTCTAGGATCACCGACAAGATCACCAGCTGCTTCACATGTTGAACGGACCCATCGAGGAAGCACTTGTGCTGGTGCAACTGGAGGAACATGAGCAGGTGGAGGTGGATTTTCATCCTCACTGTCATTATCAGAAACTGGAGTTGGAAACCTGTCAAGGAAGTTGGAAGAAGAAGAAGAAGAAGGCACAAACACCGAATCAGGCTCGCAGGCCAAAGATGGCACAATCGCCGAGTTAGGCTCGCAGGCCAAGATATTTTCATTAAATTTAACATCTCTTCTAATGATTATATCATGAGAATGTGGTTGAAGAAGTCTATAACCTTTTACATCTTCAGAATATCCAACAAATATGCACTTTTCACTTTTAGGCTGCAATGCTTTTCGTTTTTCATCCGGAATGTGAGCCCATGCTTCACTACCAAACACACGAAAGTGACTTACATCAGGTTTAGTTTCACTCCATGCTTCTTTCGGTGTTATACCTTGTAATGCTTTTGTGGGGGTGCGATTAACTATGTAATTTGCACAATTTATGGCTTCAACCCAAAATTGAAGACTTAGTCCCTTAGATTGGATCATACAATTAGCCATTTCTTTTAAAGTGCAGTTCTTCCGCTCAGCTACACCATTTTGTTGTGGTGTATATGGAACAATGTGTTGTTGTTGGATGCCTTGTTCAGTGCAGAAAGTAGTGAAATTTTTATTAACATATTCTCCTCCATTGTCAGATCTTAACTTAATAATTTGATGACCAGATTGTTTTTCAACAAGGGCCTTGTAGGCCAAGAACATGTTAAATACTTCGCTCTTAAGTTTTAGGAAATAAAACCAAGTGCGTTTGGTGTAATCATCAATGAAAGTTAAGAAATATTTGAAACGAAAAAAGGAAGCAGATGGAAGAGGACCACACAAGTCACTATGCACAAGCTCCAAGGGAACCGAGGCGTGCCAAGAGGCACGTTTGTCAAAACTGTCCCGATGATGTTTTCTGAGTACACAACCGGAACAAACACCATCTCTGCAAGATACCATCGGAAGACCTATCACCATATTTTCTTTACATAGTTGTTGCAATGAGCGATAATTTAAGTGACCAAATCGCTCATGCCAAAGTTTGCTCAAGTTATCACTATGAGCAACAAAAACTGAAGGAAAAGGTGATGACCCAAAGTTGTTAAACTTGTACAACCTGGTAATATCATCAACAATTCCGGTAGCTAGGATCTATTGAGGATATTTAAAATCCTTGATTACAACTTGGTGAGGTGTAAAGGTCACAGTTTTACCTTCACCAGAATGAGTGATCTGATAGACTAATAACAAATTGCAGGAAATTCTTGGAACACATAGTACATCACTAAAATGACCATTATCTACTGAAACTGTTCCAGCTCCTACAACACTTAGAGATCTATCATCACCAACAAATATTTGTTTGGTGTTACATTCATGCATAGTAGAAAAGATGGCTTGATCCTTAGCCATATGATAAGATGCTCCAGAATCAATGAGCCATTCATTTGAAGTAGAAGAAGAAGATGTATTATAAGAATAACCAAAAGCACAAAGTGCATGTCCATGAGAGGCAGATTCTGAAAATGAATCTAGGCTGATGTGGTGCTTCTTCATTGTTGCTTCCAAGGCTGCCATCTTCTTGAAACACTTAGATTCATCATGATTATCTTTCCCACAATAGTTGCAATGACACTCAGTCTTCTTGCCTTTTGGATTGGATCCTTTGTCATTTTTTAAAGAAGGAGCTGACTGAGAGGGTTTGGGACCCTTGTTTGACTTATTATTGCGAAAATTTTGTTTCTTGGGAGGCTTGGACTTTTCTTTCGGTTGGGACAATAAGGCTTTCCCAGATGTATCTGCATTGTTGATTATTCCAAGATGAATGAGTTTATCTTGTTCTCTAATCAATGAATCACAAAAGGATTCAAGACTAGGCTCTTGATAGCTAGGTGCATTCAAGGATGCTTTCATGGAGTAAAATGTAGATACAAAAACAGAATATGCAGGTCCAAGTTTGGAAAGAATATGATAAATGCACTGTTTGTCTTCCCTCTCAATCTTACATTCTGCACATAAGAGTTTAAGAGTTTTGTACTTAGATAAATAATCTTGAATGCATGAAAAGTCACTTGGATTTAAAGAAATCAACTCATTTTCGAGTTGGTGACCTCGAATTTCATTGTGTTTACCAAACACAGATTCCAACTTGTCCCAAGCAGCATTAGGTTCATCAATTCCAGATATGTGGAATCGCAAATCAGTAGAGACTGACATCCCAATCAATCCACAAGATTCATCACATCTATTTGCCCATTTTATTTTCTTATCATCATCAGTGGGTTCTTTTTCTTTCCCTGTGGTAATTCTGAAAAGTCCCCTACTTTGTAGAACATCCTCCATACGATATTTCCATGAGAAATAGTTGGAACTGTTAAGTAGAATATCACAAGGGGCGGCCATATTTGTAAATTAATGGCTGTAAAAATAGAAACCAATAGTCTGGATGTGAAGAGCTCGAAAAAATAGGCTGTTTAAAAAAAAACGGCACTGAAAACTGACTCTGTATGATGAAGTTATGCTTGAACAAAGAAACTGTTGAAGATGTCCCCAATAGTGACGTGGCAGCTAGAGAATGTCCAACAAAAAAAAAGAACCCCCCTCTTCCCAAGATGAACCTTTTGACAATCACTTTACAAGAAAGTTGCTTTAAGTGAACCACTTTTGTAAAATAAGTGATTTCACTTTTACAATGGTATTACTTTTAAATAGTGCAACAATAAAAAAACTTAAGTGACTCACTTGTATTTTTATTTTTTATTATTTAAGTGAGATGCACTTTTACAATAAAATAACTCGAAAATAGAAATTGCATGCACTTTGTCTTTTAAAAGTAACTTCCTAAGACTTGAACTCAAGACCTATTAAGGAATAAGCAACTTTGAACCAAGTGAGCTAGATTAAAAGGTATGTAAAATATGGGAATGAGGAAGGGGGCCTTTTTTTTTTTTTTAACTCTTCTTGCTCGGTTTGCGTGCTTGCCCTTTTTCCTGCAAAACAAACCACGAATCGAAACAAAAAAAAAATTTCCACACTTGTGGAGTTAGATATTGTTAGCTTGCCCGGAAAGTCTACGTCTTCTCTCTGTTTCTGATTTGCTGAGATCGCGCAAGGTGCACGGCAAAGAGCATACGCAGCCAAGAAAAACCCTTTCCCTTTCTGTTTCTGATTTGCTGAGATCGCTCAAAGTGCACGGCAAAGAGCATACGTAGACGGGAAAGCAACAATACGAACCCAAAAAAATCTAACAGTAAAAAATGATGAAATATGAGAGATTTTTTTCTTTTAAAAACAGAAAATAAAAAAATGCGTCACTGTAACATTATACCTTCAGATCTGATGAAATACGTGTTTCTGGAGCAACCAGGAACCGTTTTCGATCAAACGAAAACTATATCCCAATGGAAACGACGCTCTAGACGCAATGGAACACCTCCCATAGCCCATAAATGCACAGAAATACCAGAACTAGAAACCCTTTCGAGTTTCGGCAACAACAGTTCAAGATCTAGATCATAACCGGAAGCGACACTTCATAAAAGCTCTGATACCATGTTCGGGTACACAGGGTACTACCAAAGGACGAACACCAAGAGAAACCACTTCACACAAACAGATCACAGATCAACACACCGATGTTTTGACGTGGTTTAAACCCTCTTGAGGGAAACACTCCACAGCCCCGACCAAATAGCTTCTACGGGACAATTTATTATGCAAAGAAAGAAAGTTACAAATGAGCTTCTCATAATCGATCAACTAAACAATGACCCTCCATGCTCTTTAAATAGAGATCATGGACCAATCGAGTGTTAAGCCATAGATCAAGGTTAGGTTTGATCTAAGAGAAGTTGAGCCGTCGGATCACTCTATGACGGGAACATATCGTGACCGTCGGATTAAGTATTTACAAATGCATACTAAAGAAACACACTATCCCTAACGGATATATTACACAAGTTGATCTTAACTAACTCCTAAGTGTCTAAATATCCTAACACTAATTGATTCTGGCAGTACTCACAATTTTATTGATTTTAAGATAACACGAGCTTTAAATTACTTTATATATCTAGCACCAACGTTTTAGGTGATGGTTGCAGATGGAGGAACTATAAATTGCTCAGGAAAATGGCATCATATAGTATGATCTAAATAGTACAATGATTTCCATTCCAATGGGCGGGGCTGATGTGGTCCTAGGAGTAGGGGTCCAATGGCTACAATCCTTGGGAACAATATATTTTAATTTTCAAGAGATTTTCTTGACATTTTTTTAGGGAGGAAAATAATTTATGTTAATAGGTATCAGATGGATACCTTGGAAGATAATCAACTCCAATGGCATGACCAAGCTTTTGTGGAAGGAACACCGGGGTGTAATTGCACAATTTTGCTCACTAGATGTTCAAACACCTAAATTGTTCATATCTCCAGATCTACAATAGGTCCTCGATAATCATTCCAAGGTATTTGATAATATTCCCATAGGATTCTAACCTATTCCAGAACATGATCATGTTATTCACTTGGTTCCAGGAAGTTTTTCACCCAATATAAGGCCTTATAGATATCACTATGCCCAGAAAAGTGAAATTGAGCATATGGTCGCAAAAATGTTAGAGGCTGGAATAATCCAAACTAGCCAAGGTTATTACTCTTCTCCAGTAATATTGGTGCACAAAAAGGATGGCTAATAGCATATGTGTGTACATTATAGTGAGCTTAAAAATATCACTTAGTAAAGATAAATTCCCCATTCCGGTTATTGATGAATTGTTAGATGGACTACATGGGGAAATTTACTTCACCAAGTTGGATCTTTGCTCAGAATATCATCAGATCATAATGAATAAAGAGGACATTCCAAAAACAACTTTATGAACTCATGAATGCCATTATGATTTTTTGGTTATGACTTTTGTCCCTACAAATGCACCTTCCACATTTCAAGGTTTGATGAATTCCATCTTCGAGCCTTTTCTTCGAAAATATGTGTTACTATTCTTTGATGATATATTGATCTACAATAAATCTTGGGAGGCCTGTGTTCAACATGTTGATAAGGTGCTCACACTATTGTAGGAACAAAAATTATATTCGAAACCCTCCAAATATTTCTTTGGAGTATAGGAGGTGGAATACCTGGGTCATATCGTCTCTCATGAAGGTGTTAAGGTAGACCCTAACAAAATTAAAGCAATCCAAGAATGGAAGATCCATACAACCCTAAATCAACCACATATACTATGAAGCATGAACTTTATACTATGAACGAGAACTCTAGCCATAAAAACGATGATTTTTGCAAAACAAACACCAAAAACACCCCCCAAATAGAAAAGTGTTGATACCAGTATACACGTTTTTTTTTTCAGGGTAAGAAATAGATCCATGGCCTAAAAATCCTATACTGTTGTTTACAAAAAATTAAAATCAACCCCTAAATTGGAGATTTTTTTTTTCTTCAAGAGATAAATTACAACTTTTTTGAAACTTGCATATTAAACAAAAAGAAGTCATAAATAATTTCACCACTCTAACCATATAAAAACAAAGAAATTATGATGCAATTCATAATGAAATAATATATTAGACCATACAAGAACAAATGATTCATATAAATATTCAAAAAATCCTTTAGAGTTTCAATTACAAACATCATACTAATAAAAAACATCTAAAATGCTTCATGTGAAATTATTCAAATTCATCCATGGATTCTGACACCCCATCAGAATCTACATTTTCTGCAGATGAAGGACTAGATGTAGATGACCCATATTCTTCTCTATTATCAATGGGTGCACCCTCTGAGTCTACTTCTATGCCCATCATTTTAGATGTCATATTCCTTCAGGATATACAACTTGGTTTAACAGACTCCCATCTTGAAACTTCTTGTTTTGGAAACAACCTCTTGATAATCTCTATAGTCTTGGAGTGAAGAGTGTCTTTCTTTGTCAACTTGAAATCATAAAAAAGTATAACAACTTTCTCTAATTTCAAGATGTCAATGCGGTGGCGATTTATTTTTTGACCCTTTATTTTTCTCTTTCTGCAACCCTTTTTCTCAACCACCATCTTTGCCTTGTACACACCATCAAATGGGTGTGTATCTATTGCATACCAATGTACTTCTACTGATACTACTTCTTCATTTTCTTTATTGACCTTCATAGCTTTTGCAATCCAGAATGGATAATGACGTGCATCATCTGTAGAAAAATTTGAAATCATGAAACCCTCCTTGAAACTATATATTAAAAATTTAAAAAAATCCAAAAACTATATATTAAAAAATTTAAAAAAAACATTAAAAACTATCCCCCTAAACTATATATTAAAATATTAAAAAAAACATTAATAACTACCCCACCCCCCCTAAACTATATATTAAATATATAAAAAAAAAACATTAAAACTACCCCCAACCCCCCCTAAACTATATATTAAAAACTAAAAATAAAACATTAAAAACTACCCCCAACCCCCTAAACTAAACTATATATTAAAAATTAAAAAACAACATTTAAAACTACCCCGGACCCCTAAAATAAACTATATATTAATAAAATTAAAAAAAAACTACCCCCTAACCCTTCCCCTAAACTATATATTAAAAAAATTAAAAAAAAAACATTTAAAACTACCCCCCAACCCCCCTAAACTATATAATAAAATAATTAAAAAAGAAATTAAACCTACCCCCTAAACACCCCTAAACTATATAATAAAAAACATTTACAAAAACATAAAATCTACCCCCTAACCCTTCCCCCTCCTCCCGCCCCCTCCCTTCCCCCTCCTCCCCACCACTCCCTTCCTCTTCCTCCCGACACCCCTCCCTTCCCCCTCCTCTCCCTCCTACTCCCGCCGCCCCTCCCTTCCCCCTCCTCTCCCTCCTACTCCTCCCTTATCCCTCCTCACCCTCCTCCCTTATTCATGCTCCTCTGCCCACATTGCCCCGCTCACTTGGGCGCCAAAGGGCTGCCCCTCATGGGCAGTGCGATTCTCAGAGGAGGAGGGGGAGGAGGGGGAAGGGGGCAGTGGGAGGAAGGGGAAGGGAGCAGCGGGAGGAAGGGAGCAGTGGAGGGAGGAGGGGGAAGGGAGGGGAAGGGAGGAGGAGGAAGGGAGGGTAGGGAGGAGGGGGAAGGGTTAGGGTAGGGAGGAGGGTGAAGGGTTAGGGTGTCGGTTTTAATTGTTTGTAAAAAAAAATTATTACATACTTTAGGGGGGTTTGGTGGTTAGGTTTAATTTTTAATTTTTAATTTTTAATTATATAGTTTAGGGGGTTAGGGGGTTGGTTATATATATAGGTTATGGGGTAGTTTTTTTTTTAATTTTTTATAATATAGTTTAGCGGGGGTTAGGGGGTAGGTTTTATTTTATTTTTTAATTTTTTATTATATAGTTTAGGGGGGGTTTATGGGGTAGGTTTTAATTTGTTTTTTAATTTTTTTATTATATAGTTTAGGGGGGTTGGGGCTTAGTTTTTAATGTTTTTTTAATTTTAATTTTAATATATAGTTTAGTTTAGGGGGGTTGGGCGTAGTTTTTAGTGTTTTTTTTTATAATTTTTAATATATAGTTTAGTTTAGGGGGGTTGGTGGTAGTTTTTAATGTTTTTTTTTTTAATTTTAATATATAGTTTAGGGGGGATTGGGGGGTATTTTTTAATGTTTTTTTTTAAATTTGTTAATATATAGTTTAGGGGGGTTGTGGGTATTTTTTAATGTTTTTTAAGGAAAATTTTAATATAGAATTTTTTTTTGGGGGGGGTTAGGGGGTAGTTTTTTTTTTAATATATAGTTTAGGGCGGTTGGGGGTAGTTATTTTTTCCATATAATGTTTTTAATGTAATGTTGTTGGGGTTAGAGGGCGATGAGACTTATGAATCTATTTTAATTAATGAAAAGAGTGAAGGAAATATAGTAAGGTGTTGAGTTATAATGCCGTGGCTAAAAAATTAACATATGAAGAAAGGGATTTGAAAGGAGTGACTGTAAACATCTATCAAAAACCACCAGTGTTGATTAATTATCTCATAGATACATTTTCAAGAGAAGGAGATTGGGTCTTAGATTTGTTCTCGGGTTCAGGTAAACTTTCTGATATTACATATGAAAGCATATTTCAAGTTTTATTGTTTTTTTATTCTTCATTATTATTATTTTTTTAAAGTATGCTTCTTTATGCTATTTGACTTAACTTTTTTATTTTTGGGTTATTATGTACAACAATAGCATGCTCCTTACAGAAAAGAAGAAATTGCATATCCATTGATAATGATCCACTGCAATGCAATTACATCAAACAAAGAGTTAATGCTATTCAATTTCTTCCAGATGAACTACAAGAAGTTGGTTTGAATAAATGAGAGTTTAGTGAAACACTTATGGAAAAGATGTCAAAAGAGCATCAAAAGAGCATCAACCCCCATTAGGAGGGGTGTTTGGAAAGGAGCACTTTGGGAATATTGCAGACATATAAGACCCAATGGAAGAGGACATTGATGTCCCTGAAGAAATCCAAGCTCTAGAAAATTCCAATTTCAATGAAGAATTTGGCATGCATGATACTGTTGATTAGTTTCATGTCTTGAAGAAAATGTTAAATTTGACAATTTTTTGATAAGATATATTAGTAATGTTTTGACTTTCAGACTTTATTTTAGAAATAAAAATTCTATATATAATGTTTTTAATATGTTTTTACAAATATATGGTATAGTTTTTCTTGAATTTATGTGAATCGTCACTTTTCGGAAAATAATGTGAAATAGTATCATTTTTATACAAAACATCTTTGAAAATTCATTGAAAATGGTTTTAAATGTCTTTACACTTGAAAATATAAATTAAAAATGTTTTACGACAAAGATAATTCAAAGGCCCAAAAAAATGCCTCAAAATGAAAATGTGTGATACTGGTATAAACCCTTTTTGAAACGGAGGTAAAAATAGCTACTAAAATTAGGAGAGAGAAAAAGGAGAACCGTGTCAAGTTCTCGTTTCATAGTATACGTGGTTAAACACCTTAGGGGATTTCTCGTGTTGACAGGATATTATCGCAATTTTGTTAAGAATTATGGGTGAATAGCAACACCCTTAACAACATTACTGAAAAAGGATGCATTTTCATGGACTCCATATGCAACTAAGGCCTTTGAAGAACTCAAAGAGGCCATGTGCAGAGCTCCAATCTTGGATACACCCGATTTCACAAAAACCTTCATCATGGAATGTGATGCGTCAGGGAATGGCATTGGTGCTATTTTAATGCAATATGGAAGGTCCCTTGCCTTTGAATCCAACCAATTAAGGGGAAGAATCTACACAAACCAATTTATGAGAAGGAAATGCTAGCAATTCTACATGCCCTGAAGCAATGACGCCCCTACCTCATAGGAATACATTTCAAGGTTATTATTGATCATGACAGCCTTAAATATTTCTTGGAACAAAGGCTATCTTCAGAAGAGCAACAAAAATGGGTAACAAATATGTTGGGATATGACTTTGAAATCATCTACAAAAAGGGGAAGAAAAATCTTGTGGCAGATGCAATCTCTAGGAAAGATGAGGATTCTAAAGCACTTCTCTATGCTATCTCCATCATCCAACCGGATTGGATAACCGAAGCAAGGGATGAATGGAAGAGCGATGAATAGATATGGACATTCATTCAAAAGTTGTAGTAGGATCCCAATGCCTCTAATACATTTATGTGGAAAGATGACTTACTATGGTACACAGATCGCTTATATCTTTGTAAGAGTTCCCAACTCAAGCAAAAGGTACTTTTGGAATTCCACTCCTCACCGGTAGGATGGCAGTTAGGTTTCTTAAAAACCTACCACAGGGTCAAGAAATATTTTTTTGGGGATGGTCTTAAAACTGATGTTTGAATATTTGTGACAGAATGTTTGGTTTTCCAACAAAATAAAGTGGAAACAATTAAGACCCCAATTCTTCTACAACCACTTTCCATTCCAAGCCAACGGTGGACAGAGTTCTCAATGGATTTCACAGGTTTACCAAAGTATGAAGGAAAGAGTGTCATCATGGTGCTTGTTGATAGACTTACTAAATATGCACACCTGTGTGCACTATCTCACCCTTTCAAAGCTAGCATAGTTGCCACTGCTTTTATGGAGACAATCCAAAAACTACATGGTACTTCAAATATTATAGTAAGTGATATGGATTTGCAATTTTTGGACTGAATTATTTTCTTGTTTGGGTACTCAGCTGGTTCATAGCTCATCTTATCATCCTCAATTTGATGTACAAACAGAGACAATGAACAATTATTTGGAAGGATATCTTCGATTTTTTTAGCTGATAAACAAACACAATGGTTCAAGTGGTTACCCTTGGAAGAATGGTGGTACAACACTTCCTTCCATACATTAGAAAAAATGACCCCATTTATGGCACTTTATGGCTATCATCCACCATCCATCACATCTTCATTAAGAGACTCATCTAAGGTTCATGCAGTGGAAGACCACATGGATCATCAACAACAAGTACTTCAAATCTTAAAAGACAACTTGACTTTGGCACATAATCGAATGAAACAACAAGCAGATCAACACTACAGTGAATGAATCTTTGATGTGGGGGATTGGGTGCTTTTAAGACTACAACCATACAAATAGATGTCCCTAAATAAAACCAAGAAGGATGATAAATTATCACCTAAATACTACGGTCCCTATAAGGTGCTACAAAATATTGGAAGTATGGACTACAAATTGGAACTGCCTACATCTTCATGAGTCCATCCAGTTTTCCATGTTTCATGTTTAAAGAAGGTAATCAATGACAAGATACCAATTCAAACTATATTACCAGAACTTGATGAGGAATGAAAAATCATCTTGGAGCCTGAAGATATCATTGAAACAAGAATTAGACAGCTTCGGAATCGATCAATTCCAGAGTATCTCATTAAATGGAAGAACCTAACCATGGAAGATTCAACATGGGAATATGAGTCCTTTATACAACAACATCCATAAATACTTCAGCGTCATGGACAAAATTTTTTGAAGCGGAGGGGCATGTTAAGCCCCCAATGATGGCACATTACTTCATCCAAACAAAATACTTTAATACCTCCAATTGATTGAAGAGATTATTTCAAAAAATACTTGAGAAGATGAAACATTGATACTTAAGAGTTAATGAAGGTTACCTAGATTTTAATTCATACCAAATTTTAATTGTGACAAGATCTAGTCTACAATAAATTATTTGAGATCATACGCATGAGCCTTTCGCATGGAGAATGCTAATATTTTATTTTTAAATTATTTTAATTTCTCACAAATTGTGGCAAGTGAAGGAAAACTTTATCCTATCAATAGAACACAATGAATATAATAAATTTTAAGGCCACAACCAAGCTAAACACCAAATTGGTGTATGAGACCCTCTGTTTTTTGCGACAAGGGTTCCCCTCCATATAACAATTTGATTACTAAAGTCTATGAAAGTGTACATACCCTACCCTCCCTTAGATTTGAACCTATGACCTTCTATGAGGAAACACATGTTATTAACCAATAAGCCCAATTACGTTGTACTATTTTCAAAAATGAAAAATATATATATATATATATATATATATATATATATATATATATATATATATATATATTCTAAAAAAAGATTACATAACTCTTAACAATTTTTTTCTTTCAAAATAATCACTCTTGTATGGTTTAAACTATTTGAAAAAACAATTACAATAATCACTTTCTTGGTTACCTCTTTCTCGGTTACCTAAGATTGTTGGGATTAAAATGAAACTATAGTATAACAATGTTAAAAATATTGATAAAATTTAAAATTTAATTAAACATTTAATGATAATGTCAAAGTGTTTCATTATTATTGAAATTAATGAATAGTTTTAAAATATATTTTTAAAAATATTGATATTAAATCTTAATTTGTGAATGTTAAGAGTAAACGTAATTTCAAAATTATATAATAATATGATGATGATGATGATAGTTAATGTTCACTTAGACCAGTTTTGTTCCTTCGAATCTTAAGAAAGAAAAGTAAGGAACTACTTGGTTTTCTTTAGTGTTTTATTTTTGTGCTCAAAAAGATTGGAGAGGAGTGTTCCTAAATTACTGTAATTTTGATGAGATAGAAGGTTGGGAAGGTTTGTATTGTAACAATTTTTTTGAAATTGAGATCTTATGCGGGTCTACATAGGGAAATCTAAGAGGAAGTGATTTTTATCCTTAACG
The DNA here is from genome assembly GCA_027924585.1 of Larix kaempferi. NCBI lineage: Eukaryota > Viridiplantae > Streptophyta > Pinopsida > Pinales > Pinaceae > Larix > Larix kaempferi. The sequence continues at coordinate 16,980,930 of BSBM01000136.1, forward strand.
CTCATAGTCTCACAAAGATGACAGTTCCTTTCATCCCACACATATTTTGTAATAATTTACTCTTATTACCTTTTATTATATAAAGAGGTGAAATTACATTTAATCCACATGTGTTATGGGATGTAATTCCTCTATTAACTCTTGGTATATAATGAGGTGAGCAATCATTGCAAATTAATCAATATTCAAGAATTCACATATGAACATAAGGATGTGTCATGTAATGTGATTATGGAGTGGGATGTGATGCTCATGCGTGAGATCTCTATTGTAAGATTGAATATTATTGACGATTAAGAAGATTTCTACCTTCCAGTGGATGTTTCCCCATTTGGGATTTTACCACGTATATTTGACGTTCTCTTGTCTATTATCTTATCTCCATTTTTATTCATGTTCATGTTATTTGTTGCTTATAACTTGATAGAAGGTTAGATTATCTCATGCTATGCATGTTTTGTATTTTTGTATGGCTTTATCATATTCTCAATATTCTAACATGGTATCAGAGTAGGTTGCTGCTACCTTCTTCAATAAAAATATTCTATTTTATTTTTGTTCGGATATCCACATCATCTTTTTCAGGATCTTGCATGCAATTAGGGTTTGCATGCACTTGCATGCACTTTGCATGCATCCCAGTCACCAGTTTGATGCCTCCAGCACCTTAGCCACCTTATTCTAGCACCCAGGAGCCACTTACTTCAGAGTTTTAGCCCTCCTAGGTTGAAAGGCGCCCACTTCTCACCTACTGCCAGAGAAGGGCGCACTTGTTCACCTACCACTGCAGTTCCACTTCAGTTACACTCAGTTAGCTCCGATTTTCCCTCATTTGAGGCTAGTTTCACTCCCGACTGACTGTTTCACTTCCGTTGGACCTCCAGATTGACTAGATGACTTGTTCTGACTTCAGTTAGCCTCCCATGCGCCCCCCACTGAGCCTCCTTCCCTTAATCAGTGCTACACACTTCAGTTACACATGACACACTCAGTTAGACTCAGATTGACACCTGGATGACTGGTTCTTGTGCATTGATGACCACTACTGATTGATGATGAGGACTCCTAGTTGGATTCAAGCTACTCCATTCAGTGATTCGAATGACCTACTTAGGCAATTCGAATTGCTTAAGTCATTGAGACAGTTTATATTGTAATCATTCACCCTTATTGGGATATTGAGCACTGCTGCATGTTTTGCACAGTTTTGCACCATATTTTCTATGTTCATCTGTTGTGATTGATTTACTTGTTCATTAGATCTGCCGTGACTAATTTTACATGGTATCAAATCCATTGCAGGGACAAGATCTCTTTTCTACAGGTGTTTTTACAAGAAGATTTGACTGAATTGCTCAAATTGCAAAAAGTTTTGGCATGAGATATCTCAAGGGCATTCGCTCCTGTGCATGCAAAGCTTGAAAATAATTCCAATACCACTCCAGAAGCTTGAGTTTCCACATAATTCCTGGATTTGATACATTGGACCCATTCAAAATTGTTTGATCTCCAATCCCAGGTGTGATGCAACTCTAAAAGGGTGGATTGTTCGACCTTATTGTTCTTGGTTTATTGTGATTTGTAGGTTTATTGTCTCCATCAATTGCATTCGCTACATTGTGCATGCAAGCTCCTCTACAAAAATTGCATTCGCTACACTGTGCATGCAAGCTCCTTCTACATCAGTTTGACTCGCTCCTAGCAATGGAATACTCTTCTTCAAAGCCTATCCTCACCCCATTCAATTATTTTGATTGGAAAGATGATATGGATATCATATTACGTTCAAAAGGTTACTACCGAGTCACTATTGGTCTTGAATTGGAGCCAAGCAATCTGTCAGATAGAACCAAACACTACAACAAGCTTGATGAAGCTTATGGTCTTCTTTGTCTCTCCATCTCCAAAGATCTTCACTTCCATCTCAGCGGATTGAAGACTCCAAAATCCAGATGGGAGCAACTTGAAACACTATTTGGCAAGCAGGATGATCTTAGGGCTTTTCAATTAGAGAATGAATTGATTGCCCTTAGTCCTGAGAATTTCGAGACCTTTAATGAATTCTTCACAAAATTCAAGAACTTGAACTTGCAATTGAAGAACAGTGGAGTTATCAAAGAGGATAAACAATTGATCCTCTCCATTCTAAGCAAGCTTGGGAAAGATTATTTGGTATTTGTCTCTACTTTCAATTCCGGTCGGCTAACTACCCCGAATTGGAAGATGCCTACCTTGAATGCCTTCATTGAGTCCGTCACAAAAGAGCATGACAAGTTGATTCAAATGGGGTCCATAACCTCCAAAGATTCAGCCCTATATGTTCAAGGACCTAAGATCTCGAATGGTAAAGGAAAGAAAAAGAAGGAGAAGCCCAAATTCGAGCCTCACAAGCAAAAAGACAAAGGCAAACAAACGGACGCACCATCCAGTTCGAAGTTCAAGCAAAAGGGAAAAGAAGGTAACCAAAAATCTAAATGTACTTATTGCAATCGTGGATTTCATCCTGAAAGTTCTTGTATGAAGAAGACTATAGATCAAATGGCCCTCCTTTTGGAAAAGAACAACATAACTCTTCCCGACGGTGCAAGGAAGAAGGATAGGAATGATGATCATGAAAGAGGACAAGCACTCATGGCAACGGTTTCGAAGCCCACTACTCTCTTGATAGATTCGGGTGCATCAAATCATATGGCTGCAAATATTGATTCTTTTTCCTCATTCGATCCAAATAGCTCCATCCCCATCCATTTGGGAGATGACTCAAAAATTTCTTCAAAGGGAAAAGGTACGATTCATGTAGATCATGGAAAGTTTCATAATGTTCTCTATGTACCTTCCTTGGCTTCAAATCTTCTTTCTGTGTATCAAATGACACACACTGGTGAACCGAAGCAAGTTACATTCAGCCCTAATACAGTTGAAATTTATGATATCAAAAGTGGAAGGCTAGTTGTAGTCAGAAAGGCAAATCACACTGCAAAATGCTATGAATTTTCACACTTTATTCCGCTTGCAAAGCCCACTGCTCTTCGCACACATGGTAATGAGGTTAGTAGGATTTGGCATGAAAGATTTGGACATGTTAATTATAAATATTTGCTGCTGCTATCAAATAAATCCATGGTAGATGGGATTCCACAACTCCGTTCCTCGAAGGGAATATGCACTGGTTGCATCATTGGGAAGCACCCCGAGCACAGATTCGACCGCAGCAAAGCTAGCAGAGCTTCTACTATTTTGGGATTGATCCATTCTGATATCAGTGGTCCGCTGCCCCATATTTCATTAAATGGTTCAAGGTATGTTTTGACATTTATTGATGATTTTTCCCGCTTTACATGGGTATTCTTTCTCAAAAACAAGTCAGAAGTGCTTGGAAAATTCAAGGATTTTAAGGCTTCTGTTGAGACCGCCACTGAGAGCAAGATCAAAGCTCTTAGATCTGATAATGGTGGAGAATATATTAAATCCGAGTTGCTGCAACTTTGTGCCCAAAGCGGAATTAAGATCCAACATACAGTTCCCTACACAGCCCAGCAGAACGGTGTAGCGGAAAGGAAAAATCGGTCACTGAAAGGGATGGCTACATGCATGATTGAATCAAAAGGTTTGGCTGCAAATATTTGGGCTGAAGCAATCAATGTTGCTGCATATATACAGAACCGTGTTCCACATTCATCCGTGAAAGGTATGACTCCTTTCGAAGCATTCTTTGGTCACAAACCGGATGTGTCAAATTTGAGAGTTTTTGGCTCTACTGCATGGGCTAGAATTCCTTCCGAGAAGAGACGAGCTTTGGATCCACAAAGTACCGAGTGCATATTGATAGGATATGGGGAAGAATCAAAAGCATATAAAATCATGGATATCATATCTAAAAAGATATTCATAGAGCGCAGTGTGCAATTTGAAGAACCGCTTCAAGAATTGCAACTAGTCGAGGAGAAGACTGCCGATTCACCGCCTTCACCAGAAGAAGATCCGTGCAGCGATAATGAAGGTATGAGTTCTGATATTTCTGATATTGTAGTAGCATATGATGATCATGACATATCAGTTTTGGAATCCGACCATTATGATCCCCCTCAGTTACCAAAGTGGGCCCAAAACACTCTACAATCTGCTGGTTCGAACCTTGGAAATCCTGCTGATCCGAGACGAACAAGAGCAGACTTTCAAAGAGAAGGTATGGCTCTTTCTATTGCTGATCCATTTCTTCCTGAGATTTGTTATTTGATGGCTGGTTCATATCCTACATCATACTATTCTGCTCATCGAGATCCGAGATGGAAAAGTGCCATGGATGAAGAGTACAGTTCTCTTCAAAAGAACAACACATGGGAGCTAGTTTCTCTTCCACCTGGAAGAAAATTAGTGAAGTGTAAATGGGTCTACCATACTAAAGTTTCTGCTGATGGCACTATCAAAAAATATAAATCAAGGTTGGTGGAAAAAAGTTTCTCCCAAGTCCAAGGAGTGGACTACACTGAGACTTTTGCACCGGTTGCAAAGATGGATTCCATCCGCCTTGTTTTAGCTATTTCCGCATCCAAGCACTGGGAGATGCACCACATGGATGTGAAGAGTGCATTTTTACATGGAGACCTTGCTGAAGAGGTATACATGCAGCAACCAGAGGGTTATACATCAGATCCATCATTGGTTTGCAGATTGAAGAAATCTTTGTACGGGTTAAAACAGGCCCCAAGAGCTTGGTACGCAAAGATGGACTCCTTCCTTCTTTCTCAGAATTTCCAAAGATGCAAATCTGATCCGAATGTGTATCTTCAGCGAGTTAAAGGTAATTTGTTGGTTTTTGTACTTTATGTTGATGATCTTCTCATTACTGGTAGCACACTTACTTCAATAAACAAGCTAAAATCTGCCTTAAATCTAGCTTTTGACATGAGCGATTTGGGCTTGCTGAGTCACTTTTTGGGCTTGGAGATAGCTCAAAATTTTGATGGGATCACTATATCTCAGCAAAAATATGCTTCCAACCTGTTATTGAAGTTTAATATGGCTGAATGTAAGGCGGCCCCATTCCCATTCCTCTCAGGAATCAGTCTTGAGGAGGGAGATTCTACACCACTTGCAGATTGCAGTATGTATCGACAGTTGATTGGTTCACTACTTTATTTGACACACTCAAGGCCTGATATCTCATATTCCCTGAGTGCCGTGTCAAGATATATGCAGCAGCCACATGAGCTTCATTGGCGAGCAGCCAAGCGGATCTTGCAGTATGTGCAAGGTACGAGACATTTTGGCATACATTATGCTGCAGATTCTGAGCTTGATTTCATTGGTTTTACTGATTCAGATTGGGCAGGTGATAGCATTGATCGGAAGTCCACTTCCGGTTATGTTTTCATGATTGGTCATGGTGCTATTTGCTGGTCCAGCAAAAATCAAGCAGCCATTGCACTTTCTTCAGCAGAGGCAGAGTATCGAGGGGCAGTCAATGCCTGCATTCAGGCAGTTTGGTTGCAGGGTATTCTTTCCGAGTTTGGTTTTGGTGGCACTACTTCGACTGTCCTATTTTGTGACAATCAAAGTGCTATCAAGATCTCCACAGATCCAGTTCAGTGGCAGAGGACCAAACACATTGAGATTCATATGCATTACATTCGACAGTTGGTGCATGACCGCACCATCATTCTGCAATATTGTCCTACTGATGAGCAAATTACAGACATCTTCACCAAGAGCTTCACTGAGAAGAAGTTCTCTTACCTCCGTTCACTGTTGGGGGTGAGTTCCATCATGGTGGAGACAGATTGATTCATTATTATGCTTTAGCTTGAGGGGGGGCTTTCTTCCCACTGGGTTTTCCCTCTTTCCTCACTTAGTTTATTTTCAGCATTTTTTGGATTATTGTATTGGGGTGACCTTTGGTCTTAGTTACTAGGGCCCCACATTATTTTTTACACATCATAGTCTAGCTTGAGGGGGGGTGTTCGGATATCCAAATCATCTTTTTCAGGATCTTGCATGCAATTAGGGTTTGCATGCAAATTCTAGGGTTTGCATGCACTTGCATGCACTTTGCATGCATCCCAGTCACCAGTTTGATTCCTCCAGCACCTTAGCCACCTTATTCTAGCACCCGGGAGCCACTTACTTCAGATTTTTAGCCCTCCTAGGCTGAAAGGCGCCCACTTCTCACCTACTACAAGAGAAGGGCACACTTGTTCACCTACCACTGCAGTTCCACTTCAGTTACACTCAATTAGCTCTGATTCTCCCTGATTTGAGGCTAGTTTCACTCCTGATTGACTGTTTCACTTCCATTGGACCTCCAGATTGACTAGATGACTTGTTCTGACTTCAGTTAGCCTCCCATGCGCCCCCCACTGAGCCTCCTTCCCTTAATCAGTGCTACACACTTCAGTTACACATGACACACTCAGTTAGACTCAGATTGACACCTGGATGACTGGTTCTTGTGCATTGATGACCACTACTGATTGATGATGAGGACTCCTAGTTGGAGTCAAGCTACTCCATTCAGTGATTCGAATGACCTACTTAGGCAATTCGAATTGCTTAAGTCATTGAGACAGTTTATATTGTAATCATTCACCCTTATTGGGATATTGAGCACTGCTGCATGTTTTGCACAGTTTTGCACCATATTTTCTATGTTCATCTGTTGTGATTGATTTACTTGTTCATTAGATTTGCTGTGACTAATTTTACAATTTTTAAGCAACATTTTCTCATGATTTCACTTGAGCACTCCATATTTTGTAGTTTTGGGACTTGAACTACAATACCCAAGTGGTATTTTTTCAGATCTGGGCTTTATATTACATATTTGAAATTTTTCTTTCAAACCCTAACCATTGTGGATAAGTGTTTAAGGTAAATTTGAGCGACAAATTTCAGATAATTTTTTTGACACTTTTTGTGTAGATTTTGAAGAAAAAAAATGTATATCTGAGTTCCTCTCGCAAAAATACTGAATTTCAAAAAAGAATTCATCTCATTTGAAGTTTGGACGATGGAGATATTGTTATTTTAAAATAAACTATTTTCCATTTTTTTTTGTGATGGCCACATGGACTACAGAGCGAATATCTTTTCATTGAGTGCCCATATTTTAATTATGTCTACACATGTGGATGTAGAACGACTTCTATAGTTTTGAAAATAGGCTATAATAAGAATTCTGGGAAATATTGACCGAGTTATGGTCATTTTAAATTTTCCATTTTTCTGCTTTCGGTTTTCTGATGCAGAGTTACAGATTTGTCTTTTAGCAGCTGTTGAGATTCAATTTTGGTGAGAAAGTTCAATTTTTATTCATCTCTTATCTTGAAATTCTTGTCATTAGCTTCTTGATCTCTTTGCATTTGGTATTTTTTCCTTGTTCATCATATTTACATAGGTTGTCTTGTTCATGTTTTACTTGTCTCTAACCTTCTTGTGTGGAAGATGTTTTGACATTTTCAGGGGCATGGATCTCTAGTATGGTAATGGTGACATCAAGAAATGAACCTATGCTTAGGACTTAGTTTCTTGATGACTATATTTTTGTTTTTATAAGTGATATCATGATTTGAACATAATTTGCTATATGTTGATCATGTTAAACATTTTGATCTATCTTTATATATCATGTCATATTTATTTCGATCAAATTTTACTCAATACTTATATGGCCTTAAGCAATTTCATATTATCATTTCATATATCATGTCCTAGGCTGTAATGTCCCCAGCTTGACCCTATTGCATTTATATTGTAAATGATGTAAATATTGTTATTCAATCATGGCGAGGAGCTCAAGGCCAAGGCCCCGCCACTGATTTATCGTTTTATGTATCGGCAATTAGAATAGATGCATAAGGTTCTTGTGCTAGCAGTGCACAATGTAAAATCAGACATCATGTAAATATGCAATTTTAATGAAAAACCCACAATCAACTACGCAATGCAACAAAGAGACGGGGGCATGATCTTTACAAGGAATAGGGAGGGAAAAATAGCCAAACCCTTGAGCCATGGTGTTAAGCCATTTCATTGAGGAAACCCATGAACTCTCAAATACGCATTTGGTCTCATGCACCCAATCATTTAATCCTTCTTGGTTGAGACAATAAATGCCTTGGGATGGGAGAGGTATGGCTGTCAATTTTCGTGCATGGGCAAGCCATCAACTTGGAAAATCGTGTTTTTGCTTGTTGGGCAAGAAAACCCCCATGAAATTGGCCCAAAAGCCATTCTTCAACCAGTGCATTCATCCTCTCACGCAGTCTGAGCCTGTTGGGGTTCTATCCTTCACTTTTTCACCATTTCCTGTGTTTTTCCATGCCCATAAACTCGTTTTTGGTTAGCTCATTGGCTGGGAGAAGAGAGCCACGATTTTTGGGGTTATGGAGGCCGTTTTTGCCCAAGAAATGCCCATGAGTATTCTTCTGAAAACAAATCTGCTCTCCTGGGGTTGATTTCCCATTTTCTCCTTTCATTTTGGTTGCCCACGTTTTTCTGGAACCGTTAGAAACCCCTTCTTGGGAACTTCACTATAGAACCGTTTTTCTCATGCCCAACACTTACTCTTTTTGCTGTTATATGCGTCCATCTCCTAGCCACCTCAGAAACCCATCTGCTAGTTGGTATGGCTGATTCTGGTGTATCTGTGGCTATGGGAGACCCTGTTGTTCCCTAGTTTCTTGTGGAGATCATGCCCAGCTCGGGGGTGGCAGTGGTGTTGAGAAATTGAAGAGCACACTGGCCTATGGTTGGGTGGAACGTTGCAGAAACGTAGCTGGTTGTTTGGGACTACTTCATTAAGATAAGTAATCTCATGTGCTATCTTTCAATTGTTTAATTGATGAATATCTTGAATGTATGATGGATGGGTTAATAAATTTACTTCCGCTGTGTATTCAAATGTTTATTCAGTTGCATATGTTCATCTTCTTCTTGAATTGAATGTTTAATGACTGAATTATGGGGCTAGACTCCTGGTTTAACCTCACGATCCTCTCCATCTAGCTGGTAGGATGGGAGGGGACGTGACAAAATGGTATCAGAACTGCGTTGCAGCATTGGGCCTCTATGGGCCAAACCTGATAGCAATTACAAGGGAAAATTTCAAAATTTTCTTAAGTCTGTTTTTGAAAATTTCTGTTTTAAGTCTGTTTCTGAAAATTCTTGTTTTAAGTCAGTTTGGGGAAGTCGTCCCGAAACTGCGGAAAGGTTCCACGAACCTTCCCGCAATTGCGGAAGAGTTCGGCGAACCTTCCCGCAATTGCGAAAGGATTCCGCGAACCGCTCCGAAACAGCGGAGAAAAAATTTTTAAAGTGAAAAATTTTCTAAGTGTCGGCATCGAACGGAAACTTTTTCGGAAGGAATTCTCTTCCGAAATTTCGGAAGGATTCCGCGAATCGTTTCGAAACGCGGAAGAGTTCGACGAGTCGTTCCGAATTTGCGGAAGACTTCGCCGAATCGTTCCGCAACTGCGGAAGACTTCGCCAAATCGTTCTGAAAAATCATCTCAAATCGGGGAAGCATTCCTGCGGAAGCCTTCGCCGAATGGCTCCGCAACTGTGGAAGCCTTCGCCGAATGGCTCCGCAACTGCGGAAGCCTTCGCCGAATGGCTCCGCTCGGCAAATCACCCCACCATTGCAGAAGAGTTCGGCGAACTGCTCCGGAATTGCGGAAGCGTTCGGTGAACTGCTCCGCAATTGCGGAAGCGTTCGGCGAACTGCTCCACAATTGCGGAAGCCGTTGCCGAAGCGCCCCGCAATTGCGGCAGCCTTCAGCCAAGCGCCCCGCAATTGCGGAAGGCTTCAGCCAACCGCCCCGCAATTGCGGGAACATTAAGTGAACCACCCATTGCGGTAGCACCCTGTGAACCACCCATTGCGGCAGCACCCTGCGAACCGCTATTGCGGCAGGGTTCAGCGAACTGCCATTGCTGCATGATTCATAAAAAATAAAAATAAAATAAAAAAACAAGGGGGCAAGCCCCCTTGACCCCCTTTCTTTTTCCCCCTCATGTATCTTTGTTTGTGATTTGACGAATTGTTAGTATGGCATTCTTCCCACGTGCATGAAGAAATTTGTGAATTTCAGAGAATATAATGCAACTGTGTAAAATGGGCAGAATTGTAGTGAAAGTTGTCATTTTTGAAGAGATGCAGTTCCGCACCTGATGTCGGAATGAAGCATGAAAACAGGCATTGGAAAGCTTGTCCAGCAGGGAACAATGATACATGACCAGAGTTTGAATGAGGTCTACATATATCATAGATATTTAGTGCAGAAGAGTGCCAGTGGCTGTTTTGACAAACAAATTTTGTAGTCAAAATGGGCAATTTCTACAATTGCATGATATGGAAAAGGAATTCCATGTTACGATGAGGGACCGAAAAGGGAAGAATTCCTTAAACCCCTGTTTGTTATCATACTTATGATTATGAAATTTCATATGGCATAAAAATATTAAAAATGTAAGGGACTACCTAGATGTATATGCACTAGAGGGCATCTTAACAAACATTGCATAGTGCGTATAGAAATGCTTGTGCATAAATGGGATATTGCATATTGGTAGAATAATGGAGTCTGCTTATGCAATAAACCATTAATGGAGAATATTGTGATTGATAATCGCTATTGATGTTGGTATTGGTTGTAGGACCAAAGATAACACAGAGCATGGCTAAATGTGCTGAGGATGTTGTTGTATGAAGCCAACAACCTTATGTAGAAAGGATGGTGCAACAAATCTATGATCATAAAGTTGGCAAAAGGACTGAGCAGCCTTGGTAAGAGGCCAACTGATCAGGTAACATCAGACGATGTTAATAGTAACCATGCAGGTAATGATCATTGGTGCCAAAGTGCATGACTGTTGAAAGAGGATTTGGTAAGATCTCTTCAACTATGTTTGATTTATGTTGAGTTAATTTGCATGTGATATTGAATACTGATTGGGACTGTTAACCTACCAAGCTTGGTGATGTGTGGATAAGTGAAGGAAATGATCCTTACACCCTATGACTGTTTAGAAATCTCAATGCATTCATATGAATTTATATTCTTCCATGTGTATGTTGGTTAGGTGCTTAATAACCAAAGCAAGTGAGGACTGGTGGGTCCTGATTATGGTAATGCAAGTTATATGAGATAGTCATGTCTCGACCATAATATGCCTGAATGCATAGTACTCATGAAACAATGCAAGGTAGCATTGAGTAGATGTGCATTAAAGAGATTTTATAAATCTTGTGATGCATTGTATGAATGCATAGGGATGATGCATATGATATTGCAAAATAAATAATGAATGAAATGATGATAATTCTAGGACCATTTCATGGGCTGCTAGAATGCTCTGTGGAAGGACAGAGTTGTATGAATGATATGACTATGACAATTTGATCTAGAGCTTATGAGAAGGAATCTCATGGATAAGAGCTCTAAGTTTTGTTAGTAAGGACAGTTGTAAATCTCAGATTTGTAAATGTTCGGATTTGAAATTTTGCTAATAAATGTTGCTGACTGTTTGGCTTATATGAAATGTGTCAGGAGGACATGCTGTAAGTGGATGCTCATGTATGGCAGCGGGCATAAGACCATAACGGGAAGAGTGGTGTCACTTACAGGAGCCAAACAATATGAGGATAGCCTCATGGATAAGGAAATCAATTTCTGTAGTAGACAGAATTGTAAATTCATATTGAATTTAATTATTAATGCTATTGATGGGTTATGAAACAATCATGTTTGAAACTTATTGCTAAATGTTGCTGACTGTTTGGCTAATTGATGAAGTGTGCCAGGATGACACATTGCAGGAAGACCATGTGTGATGACCTGCAGAAGCCAAACTAGATGGGAGGGATCCCATGCTTTGGAAATGGGTTTCGGGTGAAACGCCATTGATAATGTCTTAGCCAAACCGCATGACGGTAAACCATGAAAGTGAGATGGTAAAGCTACGCCCAGAAGGCATGTGAGACAAATCTGCAAAATGAATGAGTATTCTGTAACCCTAGACAAGAACATGCATGTCTAAATTATTAGGGTTAATACGCATAGCATGCTCCATCTTATTTATATCATTGCAGAATGCTTGAGTATGATTAGGGCCTACATGGCGCACGTTAGAAAGGGGGTGCACACCTTTTATAAGTGCTGGGTCATGATAGGGTTTTCAATATTGACTACACCCTAAGGGAATGGACGCATTCCTGGTGTTTCAATACTTGGTAGTGAATGATATGGAATGTGGTTAAGAATTGAACAGCAAAACTGATGAGCTTGCTTATCCTTCTTGTGTTGTCAGCCTACACAGATGCAGATTGATACTGCACATTAACGGGCAGAGTGAAGAAGGATACGCAAAGAGACTGTATGGGAATTAGCAACCTATCTATGCTCACGTGAAGTATTACCAGAAGGGATGGACAGGCCCTAAGAGCTGTGTAATAAGAAAATGTATCATCCTTGTGTGAGTAGGGGTCATGTTAACCTGCAGTCAAGAAAGTCACCTATAAAGTTCCTAAAAGGAACCACCGACTTGCACAAAAGAAGGAGTGGCGTCCTTGTATAAATGAAGAGCTGTGTGTGTGAAGGGTTACGGTGCAAGAAGGTGTGGTGGCATTGGTAAAGGCATAAAATCTCTATTGGGTCAGCAGTGCGAGGGCGGGCACCGATGACTGACTGAAAACCCTGAGATGCCTATTGGGTCAGCAGTGGGAGGGCAGGCGCCGATGACTGACTGAAAACCCTGAAATCTCTATTGGGTCAGCAGTGGGAGGGCGGGCGCCGATGAATGACTAAAAACCCTGAGATGCCTATTGGGTCAGCAGTGGGAGGGCGGGTGCCGATGACTGACTGAAAACCCTGAAATCTCTATTGGGACAGCAGTGGGAGGGCGGGCGCCGATGACTGACTGGAAACCCTGAGATACCTATGGCTCCTTAGTAGAGCCTTGACCTATGATGGTCGGTGGCGCAGTTTCCTTCCATTGGTCGATGACCCAGACAAATGTGCTGGCTCGGCACTGGAGAGGGCCAACCAGGTATGGAACTGGTTGGGCACCACCAAATGCTTGGTAAATCCAGCCAATGGAGAAGAGTACTGGTTAAGCATTAACTATATCCAAGTCCATAGGCGATCCCAAGGCTTGCAAAGCGAAGCAGGATCCTGTGGACCAGAGGGGAAACGCACAATACAGATAAGTATTCGTTTTCATTTATGTCTTGTTTGGAATAATGAAGATTACAGGTATAAATCTTTTAACAGCTAAGCTGATACACTATTGTTTCTTTGTTGGAAACCTTGGTCGTTGCAGGAAGGAAAGACCCTGAAAGACTATAAATTGCTGGTAAATCCAGAGAGTAAATGAGTGGGCGATATGAATTGCTGGTAAATCCAAAGAGTAAATGAGTGGGCGATATGAATTGTTGGTAAATCTAGAGAGTAAATGAGTGGGCGATATGAATTGCTGGTAAATCCAGAGAGTAAATGAGTGGGCGATATGAATTGCTGGTAAATCCAGAGAGTAAATGAGTGGGCGATATAAATTATTAAGAAATCCAGGGAGTAGTTGGTTGAACGCTATAAAGTTCTTGAAAAGTCCAGAGAGTGACTAGTTGGGCATTAACCACTTGATATGGTAAAGCAGCGTGTACACTGCCCCAACACCCCTTAAACAATTGATAAAACCAGTTCGAGCACTGGCCTAGCATATTGCTAAAGGAAGTGATTGATAAACCCAGTCAGCGTACTGGACTGGAATTGCCGATTCGAATGACTGTGGAGTAGCCTATGTGCTGGCCCAACATTCGTTATTGTGTTCATGGGAAACCCAAGGATCGTAAAGCAAAGAAGGATCCCGTGGAAGAAAGTAAAGACATCCAATACAGATAAGTATTCAGTTACCTTGCAGCTTCTTGCTTATAAATATACGTGTGTATATGATTTGGTTATGATTTCCTAAACTCTTGTTTAGAGAAAAACCCTATGAAAATGAACTAAACATGTGAGTTAATTCAATGTTTGAGTGTAGGTATTGCTGGAAGCAAGGATTATGAAGGCATCCTAGAGATGCATGTGGACATGTGACCGTCCCAAGGAGCTCCGTATGAGCAGTAAGGAAAGATGGTGCTAGTGGATACAAGTGGATCCTAGAAACCCAAGGTTCTGTAGGCAATAATGGGAAGGGTGCCCTAGCTGAAAATCCATATACAGACCTTAGACACTAAGTGTCATAGCCAATAAAGGGAAAGTCAAATCATTCACATTGAATTGAAAGAGACTAAGGAGCATGAAACCACAGCGGTGGTGTAGCTCCATTATAGAACAAGACTAAGAGGGAGAAACCCCTACTCTTCTCTTTCCTTTTGATTGATGCATTTATAAACAAAAGATTGTTGAGTGCATATCATGGCTGAAAATAGATTGTGTTTAATTGCTTGAGATGAATTGTGAATGCTGAAATAGTAAATTTCCTGTGAAAGGATGAACATGAATGAATCCATGTGTATGTTGGGAAAGCATGAAAATATGGGAGTCCCATGAAGAAAGCATGGACATTCCATGTCAATTGGGAAAATAATTGACTAATCTTAATGTTATGTTATGCTTGTCCTAACAAAGAATTTCCATGATGAATTTCACAGGTAAGAAAGTGAAACAATTGGTTGCAGCCGGCACAGAAAGGTGTTGCTAGTAAGCAAAGTGTGTTCAATTGTGCCCACTGACCATGGTAGAAGACCGAGGGCTATTAGAGTTGGCTGAAGGTCTTCTTCAAACAATTGCCAGGACCCAAGAAAATCTTGGGGAGATGCTCAAGCTACAGAGGCAACAGAATGAGATAAACCATGAGGCTTTGCGGGACTCTATTCATCTGCAAAAAGAGGTAAAAAGAATTCTGGGAGCAATCAGCAAGGGAAAATAAAGTGGATCAACGGAGAAGCATTCATCCAACTGTCCAAGTAAGAAACGTTCCAGGTGGGAAGACTCAAAGGAAATGGATCGGGAAAAGGTAAAGCCGCCAATGAAATGTTGGGGATGTGGAGGAAATCATTGCCTCCGTGATTGCCCAACAAAAGAATATCAAGAGGGCAGCAACTGCAAATTCTCCAAGTTCATGGACCAGTTGGAAGGAAAAGAAAAAGAAGGAATTGTTTTGGAACGATATCCTCATGAGAAGCTAGAGGGTCCTAGCCAGCAAGAGCAGTTTGTAAAGACCAAAAGACTTAGTCCTGAAAGACCCAAGTAAAGGGTGAATTGCAGGACAAACCTACCACATTTTTTGTGAATTTTGGACATATGTAAAGTGGGTATTTATTTTCCAAAGTGTTGGAACACCGAGGACGGTGTTATTCCAAGGGGAGGGGAATGTAATGTCCCCAACTTGACCCTATTGCATTAATATTGTAAATGATGTAAATATTGTTATTCAGTCATGGCGAGGAGCTCAAGGCCAAGGCCCCGCCACTGACTTATCGTTTTATGTATCAGCAATTAGAATAGATGCATAAGGTTCTTGTGCTAGCAGTGCACAATGTAAAATCGGACATCATGTAAATATGCAATTTTAATGAAAAACCCACAATCAACTACGCAATGCAGCAAAGAGACGGGGGCATGATCTTTACAAGGAATAGGGAGGGAAAAATAGCCAAACCCTTGAGCCATGGTGTTAAGCCATTTCATTGAGGAAACCCATGAACTCTCAAATACCCATTTGGTCTCATGCACCCAATCATTTAATCCTTCTTGGTTGAGACAATAAATGCCTTGGGATGGGAGAGGTATGGCTGTCAATTTTCGTGCATGGGCAAGCCATCAACTTGGAAAATCGTGTTTTTTCTTGTTGGGCAAGAAAACCCCCACGCAATTGGCCCAAAATCCATTCTTCAACCAGTGCATTCATCCTCTCACGCAGTATGAGCCTGTTGGGGTTCTATCCTTCACGTTTTTCACCATTTCCTGTGTTTTTCCATGCCCATTGTTAAGTCAGTAAATTTTTCTGCATTTTTAGTTTTTCTCCCCAATTTTGGTTTGTTTTTTGAGTCTACCTTAGTTAATTTTTGGTTTTCAGTTTTGGTTTTTGTCTTCTTAAGAACCTTATAAGTGATTGAATAAAGTTTGAACCCAGTCCTTTCAGATTTCATTTGATTTTGGTGACTTTTTATATTGAAAAGGAGTCATATGTTCAAAGGAAGAATCATCAATGACTTTAGAGAATGGTTGAACTTATGTCCTAAACCAAATAGCTGCCAGAATCTCCGACAAATTAGCAAAAAGTTAGAAAATTGCTAAATTTTGGTTAAAAGATATTCTTGTAGCGCTACACCAAAGTTTAACACAGAGCACACTACAGGAATATCGTGGCCTGAGTTTTTTGTTAATTTTCGATCTGATTTCAATCATGATGCAGAGTGAGAGTGTCTAATCGCATTGTGTGAGTGTTTTAACACGTGTTTGCAGCAATTTGAGCATGATTTTAGTTGGTTGCTAATCATGAAGAGAAAACAAGGGCATCATTGCATGGTATGCGGGATCAGTTGCACAGAAACCAGCAAAATTCTGGGTTTAGCTGTCAGTTTCCTCTTGTTACATGCATCATTTCTGGAGAGTTAGTGTTTGTGAAGGAGAATTCACTGTTGAACGGTAGATTGTGTTAATGTGGAAAGGAGACAGCTGTGTTCTGGCACCAGCGAAAATTAGGGCTTTTGAATTCATTCACCAGTGGCTAAAGAAACGACATGAGGACACCTGTGCTCGAAGGAGAACATCATTGACACCCCAAATTGAAGACATTAAGCCACAATGGACGAGTAATAGACAGGTATTCCGTTATAACCCTTATAGTTGGAAATTTGGGTTTTTTGCCGCTGCACGAGTTTCTGGAAAAATTGGTTGCTGAGGAGGACATAATAGACCGTAAAATGAGGAATTCACCACAGAAATAGTTACTTGAAGCCCGTTAGGAGGAATGTGTATGAATGTTTCTCTCATGCCCTAATGTTTTAAAACATCAGAATATACAGAATAGGGCGTCGTTTTTACACAGGAGAGACTTTGCTAGTTAGTACAGGTGTTACACAGAACGGGTCTATTAGTTTGTGCAAGTGGTTTAAATATCACTAAAAATTGTTATAGCCTGCAAGATTACTTGCTCAGAATACAGCTTATAAAACATTTCTGAAACCTGAAACTAGATTTTTCTTGTTCCCTGAAAAGAAAGATATGGGAAAAAGCAGTAAAAGTGGTAAGGTTAACAGGGCTGAGCCCACAGACTTGACATGGATTCAGAAACTTCCAGATTGTGCAGAGCTGTTCCAACAGGCAGGCTGGTTGAAATTTTTCAAAAGGATAGATGGTTTTAATGCTCAAGTGTCCTGCAGTTTTGCTAAAGGACTTAAAAATGAGATGATTATAATGGATCCTTTGAGATTCAAATTGACTGTGGAATTAATTTCAGAAGCCACTGAGATTAGTAATGAGGGCGAGCTCTGGTTTAAGAAGTCTCCTTTTGAGTTTGATCCTCAAAGATACTTATTGCCTAATGTTATTCCTGACTGGAACAAAGGTATTCTCATACATAATTTCAGGAAGGAGTGGATTGAACCTATAAGGATTCTTCAGAGTTATGTGACTTGTGAAGGAAGGTATTCTTTAGTGTTCAAATATCATCTCAGGTTCCTACAGCACATGGCAGGGGTTTCTAAAATGAATTTGCCATTCTTTTTCTTTAAAAGCCTGCAGAAAATGTCAATCAAAATAAAACAGCATGATGATCATACTTCTCAATCACTGTTTCATCATGGTCTCATTAAGCTAATCATCTCTACAGTGTTGCAGCATGAGGGAAAAACTTGGGACTTCTTTTTGTTTTTGGTCAGGGGTTCATCCTAAAGGAGAAGACCAACAACTCAAAAGACGAACTGACAAGGGAAAAGTGATGATACAAAAGTTAGGGCATTCAGTTAAACCTGCAAACAATCATGACATCAAAGCTAAGAAGGGAACAAAACAGGTAGCAGATGAAGGACAGAATGACAGTCAGCCTCAGGAAATTCTAGAGCACAATAAAGTCAAGTTCTCATTATTTGAAGACAAAAAGGGAAATGAATTGCTTGAAAAGAAGTCACCACCTATAGCATATTTTCAAGAAGAGAAGAAAATTGATATCAAAGTGATTCCTGTAGCTAAAGAAGAAGTCCATGATCAGCCAAGAAGCCCCATCACAGTCCTCTCAGATGATGAGGGGTATATGTTAGAAGAACAGCAGTTTATTCCTGAGAGTGAGGTTAACACTGAGATTAAAGAAAATCAAGTTATAGAGGATAAAACCACAAAGCCTAAAAAGAAAATAAAAAAGATGGAAGTGGTAGAGTTAGCATCTATTCAGTATCAAGGGAAGGAATTAAAAATGATGGGAGAAGCAGCCACTTTCTGGAGACCTAAAACTAGGTCGAAAAACAAATTAAGGTTAAATATGAAAAAGCTGTTAAATCCAAAATTAAAAACTGATAAGGTGACTATCTCTGATGAAGAATCTATGGAGGAAGATAAATCAAAGAAAGATGAATTGCAGCCAGGTAAAAAGGAAGAAATTAGGTCAGAAAAAGTAGCAGGTGAAGAAAGCTCTAAGTCCATCATTGAAGACATTTCTGGAAAATTGTTGACAGAGGAGATTAAGTCAGTACAGGTAACAAATGTTTCAAACCCTATCATTGAGGATACTGCTGTGAAGCCATTGACAGAGGAATTAATATTTAAGAAGTTTGACATGTTTTGGAAACCAAATGAAGAGCAAGATGCTGCAATAGAAAAACTGGTTAATTCTGACAAGGAGAATTTGAAGAAGACTGTCAAACAGTATAAACAACAAATGAATTACATGCAGGAAGTTAATGACGGTCTAATGATGGCAAATAGAAGATTAAGAGAAGATCTTCAAGATACTCATGATAATTTTCAGGAGTTAGTGATTGATGCAAAGGAAGTACTCATAAGAAAAAGGGTTGCTGACAGGCATTGTTCAGAATTAGAAAAGACAGTTGAAACTCTGCAGCATGAAAATGAACAACTACAGAAAAGGATAGCTGAGCTGGAGAAGAAGCACAAAAGAATGAAGACAAGATCCTCAAGTCCAGATGGCATATCTTTGCTTGTAGAGGCATCGAAAGAGATATGAGGCAGTTAGGTTCATTTAAGACATTTTGTTAAAGAAGTTGCTATTTTTAGCAAAATTGTAATTTTGTAAAAATGTAAAGTTTACTTTACCTTGTCTAGTCATTCGATGGAGAATTAGTAGGAAAAACCCTAACTGTTTTTTGAGAAAGAAAACTATTTAGAGATGAGGGAAAGACATTGTAAGGGTTCGAATTTTTGGAGAGCTTTAGGAGGTCTGCAAGTTGTTGATTCTTCCAGACTTGTTCACTGCTAAGTATTGCAAACTCTCATATGCATTTTTGATGAAACTATGAATATATGACTCCTTATTTCACTTCTGATATGTATTGGCTTCATTTTGAACTTATATAGTTTCTTGATTGACAAATTCATTTCTGGTTTTATGTGTACTTTCCAGTGATGCTTGTCTTTTATTGTATGAACTTCATTACAATCTTTTGTTGGATTTCTGAGATATATATGCATCTTCATGGATATATGTGTATGAATTAGTTTTTACTTATCTGCTGAATGTATTCCCTTATGCTCTTGAAGTTTCTAACCAAAACCTACAAAACAAAACCCTAAAAACCTAGTTCGGATTGATTTTATTTTTGAGATTGTGTTGGCTTGTTACCCTAGCCTTAGTAACAATTTCTGACACAAACATCTTTGGCGTCGTTGCCGGGGACGAAGCTGAAGCATATATTCCCTGGGATACTCATCATTTTTCTGGTTTAAGAGGTGGACTTAAACCAACATTTTTTGAAGGCTATTTTCACCAGAAAGTTGTCACAGTGGCTTCTAACAAAATTGGAACCAGGAGCAGACCTACATCTTCATTACAGCTAGGTGTGACAGACCCTGAAAAGATCATAAAAACAGCAAGAAAGCTCAGAAGGTCTCAATCTTTACCAGCCTCTTGTGACTCTCACCAGTTGGGTAAATCATTAGACCCAGCTGAAACTTCACCTTGTGTAAAACCTATCATCCCTGAGAGCACTTTCCAGGTTTTCACTAATCCTCAAAGTTTTTTGAAAGCTAAAACCTCTTCCCCTGATAAAATACCAATCTTTCAGTTGAAGGTAGGAAGAAATCCTTTTCAAAAAAGTTCTAGTCAAATATCTTCCTCCTCAAAATCTCAGTCTAAACCTCAGTCCACAATGGCAGCCCAAAATCCACCTATGGATATGATGGATAGAATGGTAGCAGCTAGGTATGCACCATTAGTACTACCTCAGCCTTTACATGCCTTGCCTACACATGATTACCAAAAATATATGCCTCGATTCAATGGACAAGGTGAAATAACTGCAGAAGAACATTGGGAAGCTTTTGAGAGTTATGCAAATAATCATAACATTGAAATTAAAGATGTATGGATGAGGGTATTTGTACAAAGTCTTGATGGAGATGTGAGAAAATGGTTCAGAGGACTGCCTGCTAATTCCATTACCATAATTGAAGAACTAAAAGATATTTTTCTGAGACAGTGGGGAGACACCAAGGATCACACTTATTACATAACTGAGTTTGGAGCTTTGAGAAGAAAGAAGGATGAGACTATTTCTGACTTTTCCAAAAGATTTAATAAGATGTATACTAGGATTCCTGTAGAAATCAAACCTACTGAAACATCAGCCAAGTTGACCTATGCAAATGCTTTCGATCATGAATTCTATTTATTACTTAGAGAGAGAAGACCTATCACCTTGATGAACATGCAAGAGGTAGCATTAGAAGTAGAGTCAAATCTGTTAGCTTCTAATAGGCTCAAGAAAGAAACACCTCAGCAGCAGTATGAAAGAAAGGGAAAGAAGGAAGTTGTTTCTACAAGTGCTGCCCCTCAGTCTGCTGAAGCTAAAATAGATGAAATGGCTAAGCTTGTAAAGATTCTCACTGCCAAGCTGAATAAACTAGAATTTGAAAAGAATTCTGCTAAGCCTGCCCCTGAAGCTGATCGGAATCCAAATAACCAAAATCAGTTCAGGAGACAATTTGCTCCTAGATTCTTGCCAAGAGAACGCAGAAATAATGATATTCAGCGAGAAAGAAGGGAGAATGAGGATCAAAAAGTACCCCCACCTTTTCAAAATAATTTGGTGGATGAAGAAGAAATTGATCAGCAGTTATTGTTTGAAGAAACTGAGACAGATCAGGATATGAATCATTTTGGAGATGGTTTATCTGGAAGTTTTGTAACAGAAGAAGATTTTCTAAATGCTGAATATTATGATGCAGATTTGTATGAAGTTGAAGATGAATTGGAGTTTGAAAAAACTGCTATAAATGCTGCTGCTAATCAAAATGGAATTAAAAAGACTCTTAATCTCAGATCTGGCCCAAAACAAGTAGTCCAAGCACCTAAGAAAAAAGCTGTTGTTCCTGCTCCAGTTATTCCTGATAGACCAACTGTTGATCCTGTAGCAGAAAAGAAGAAACCTGCAGAAAAAACCAAGAAGAATACAGAAATTGAAGAGGTAAACAAGTCAGGTCAAAATTTTAGTTTGGAAAATGAGTTAGGAAAACTTAAAATTCCTGTGCCATTTTCTGAGCTTATAAAAAATCCATCATACAAGAATATTGTTTTGAAAGTAATGAATATGCCCAACAATCAGACAGTTTCAGATACAGTGAATCTGCAGGAAGAAAGCCCTAGAATCTTTATTGGATCAGCTTTGGCTGAAAAGACTGAAAACGAAGCTGGTGCTTCTCCTCCCTTCTATATAACTTTGACTGTGCATGAGCAGATGATTCATAATTTCCTGCTAGATTCAGGAGCATCCCATAATTTGATGCCAAAAGCTGTGATGGAAGCCCTGGGCCTTAATGTCACAAAACCTTATCATGATCTATATGCCTTTGATTCTCGAGCTGTAAAGTGTCTAGGAGTGATAAAAGATATGGTTGTTAACCTTACTCAGTTACCCATGAAAAGTGTAATAATGGTTGTTGTGGTAGCTGACATCACACCAAAATTTGGCTTACTTCTGTCTAGGTCATGGGCTAAGAAGGTTGGAGGAACATTACAGATGGACCTTTCTTATGCTACTATTCCTGTTTTTGGTGGAGAAAACAGGAGACTTTATAGAGAGCTATAGTTGGCTTACATAGTCACAGATGATAAAAATCCTACAAATCACCCAATGTATTCTGTGGATAAAGACCTTGGTTCATGCATACTACAGTTTAGTGAAGAAGAGAATTTTGCTGGTCTGTTACAAGTACAAAAAGATCAGCCTGTAAAACACAGTCAAGAAGAGCAGGATGTATTGTGGCAGTTGTATTTTGATGGGTCTTCATGCAAAGAAGGTGCTGGAGCTGGAATTTTATTGATTTCTCCCGGTGGTGAAATGGTGAAGCTTATGTATAAGTTAGAATTTGCTACCACCAACAACACTGCTGAGTATGAAGCCCTGCTACTAGGATTGAAGGCTGCTAAAGATTTAGGAATTCAGCAGATTTCTGCATTTGGCGACTCCGAACTAGTTGTTCAACAAGTGCAGAACAAATATCAAGTAAAGCAGGGTTTGCTGAAAGTATATCGAAATGAGGTATGGGATATGCTTGAGAACTATTTTATAGCATTTAATATCACTCATATTCCCAGAAATCATAATGAAAGTGCAGATTCTTTAGCCCTAGCTGCCACACATTTCAGAATTCCAAAAACCACTCAATTAAGGTATCCAATAGAAGTGAGATATAGGCCATGTGTTCCAGATAATGTGAAACATTGGAGGGTTTTTGAAGATGACATTGAAATAAAAAAAATTCTTGAGCTTGTAGATGAATTCTCAAACAATCAAATTGATCAAGAAATAGACGAAAGGGATGAACAGTTAGATGAATTTGCTGCAGAAGAGATAGCTGGGCATAAGATTATTGAATTGAAGAGCAATTTCATTCCAAAAGGTCTAGTACCTTTAGAAAGAATATTCACTAAATATGATAGACCTTCCAGACCAGTAATTCAATCTTCAGAAGACAATGTAGAGGATTATAATATTGGTTCAGCAGAACATCCCAGAATGGTAAAATTGTCTAAAAAGCTAACAGCTGAGCAAAGAAGTAGATATATCAAGCTGTTGAGAAAATATATAGATGCATTTGCTTGGTCTTACAAGGAACTAAAAACCTATGATACAGCAGTTATCCAGCACAAAGTTCCTTTGAAACCTAATGTCAAACCTTTCAGGCAGAAATTAAGAAGAATCAATCTAGCCTTATTCCCTGTAATTGAAAAAGAATTAAAGAAGTTGTTGGATGCAAAAATAATAGTGCCTCTTAGGTATTCTTCTTGGGTGGCCAATTTGGTTCCTGTTAGAAAGAAGAATGGAGAGATTCGATTATGTGTTGACTTCAGAAATTTGAATCGATCATCATTAAAAGACAATTATCCTCTCCCCAAGATCGAACAGGTTTTGCAGCAGGTGGTTGGAGCTCAAAGGATTTCTATGCTAGATGGTTTCTCAGGATACAATCAAATTGCCATGCATCCTGATGACAAAGAAAAGACAGCTTTTACAACCCCCTGGGGGACATTTATGTATGACAAGATGCCTTTTGGCTTGATGAATGCTGGAGCAACCTTTCAGAGAGCTATGGACATTGCATTCGTGGGTGAAAAAGATAAGTTTGTAGTTATCTATCTGGATGATATTACTGTCTTCTCAAAGTCTGATGATGAACATTTGAAGCATTTAGAACAAACCTTCATAAAATGCAGGAAATTTGGCTTATCTTTAAACCCTAAAAAATCACATTTTGCTGTGCAAGAAGGTAAGTTGCTTGGCCACTTGGTATCAGCTGATGGTATCAGAATTGACCCTGAGAGAGTCAAAGCAATACTGAAGATTAGCTTGCCCAGGAGTAAAAAGGATGTGCAATCATTTATTGGCAAAATCAATTTTCTGCGATGGTTTATTCCTAATTTTGCTGAAACAATTAAGCAAATTACAGCCATGTTAAAAAAGGACCAAGAAGTCAGGTGGACTGTTGAAGCAAAGGCAGCTTTTGAGAAGATTAAAGTGGCTCTGACTGAAGCACCTGTTCTGGTGAGTCCAAATTTTGACAAAGAATTTCTTACATTTTCTTTTGCTTCAGAAGACACCATTGCTGCTGTCCTACTTCAGAAGAATGAGGAGGGATTGGAACAACCAATTGCCTTTTTCAGCAAAACACTTAGAGATTCAGAGCTGAAATACAGTATCTTGGAGAAACAAGCCTATGCTCTGGTAAAGGCTTTAAAATTTTTCAGAATTTATATTTTACACTCCAAGGTTGTTTCCTTTGTTCCAAATGCTGCAGTGAAGGATGTTTTGACACAGCCTGATAGTGAAGGAAAGAGGGGAAGGTGGATTGCCAAAATTATGGAATATGAAGTGGAAATCAGACCTACTAAGCTGGTCAAAGGACAAGGATTGGCCAAACTGCTGGCTGACTCAAATTGTCAGGCATTAGGATTACATGCTATGACAGAAGAATCAGCACCTGAAGAAAATCAAGTAATCCTGGAAAAAGAAAGAATCATGGATTCTTATTCATCTTCAGATTGGTATGCTGACATTGTCCATTTTCTGTTATTTTTGCAATGTCCAGAACATTTAGACAGAAGGCCAGGTCCCTGAAATTGAAAACTACTAAATACTGTCTGATAGAAGGTCAATTGTTTTGGAAAGATCCAGCAGGAATCTTATTAAGGTGTTTAGATCAAGCTGAAATAAAGGAAGTGATTTCAGAATCTCATGAAGGAGCTTGTGGAGGACATAAATACTGGAAAACAACAGCCTATAAAATTTTAAGAGCTGGTTACTATTGGCCTTCACTTTTATCAGATGTTTATCAACATGTGAGAGCTTGCATACCCTGTCAAAAGTTTGCAGGTAAACAGAAGTTGTTGTCTTTACCTTTGAAGCCTATTATAGTCAATGCCCCTTTTCAGCAGTGGGGTCTGGATTTTATTGGAGAAATAAACCCAGCATCTTCAGGACAACATCATTGGATTTTGACTGCCACAGATTTCTTTACAAAATGGGTGGAGGCTATCCCCACAAGGAATGCCACAGATAAGGTAATTATGGATTTCATAGAAAATAATATTCTGAGCAGGTTTGGTTGTCCACAAAGATTGATTACTGATAATGCCAAAGCATTCAAATCCAAGGCAATGGTGGCCTTTTGTGAGAAAAATGGTATTATACTAAAACATTCAACTCCCTATTATCCTCAGGAAAATGGTCAGGCTGAATCGTCTAAAAAAAATATCATTCAGTGCATCAAGAAATTGCTCAAACAAAATAAAAAATCTTGGGATTCAATGTTGAAATATGCATTATGGGCAGATAGGATTACTGTAAAACAAGCCATTGGTACTTCACCCTTTCAGCTGGTTTATGGAACAGAAGCAGTATTTCCAGTACAATTGGGAATCCCAGTAATGAAGTTCCTCCAAAATTCTCAAGAGGAACCAGATGATTTGCAAAGGAGAATTTTTGAAATGATTGAGTTACAGCAGAACAGGGAGAAGGTACACAAAGAAGCTCAGCTGTATAGAGCTAAAATGAAAACCAGGTTTGACAGAAATATCAAAGATCACATTTTTTCAGAAGGTGAGATGGTTTTAAGATGGGATGCAAGAAAGGAACAGAAGGGGAAACATGGAAAATTTGATAATTTATGGTTTGGCCCTTTTCTGATAGCTAAAGTTTTGGAAAATAATACTTTCATATTGCAGTCCTTGGAAGGAGAGGAATTGCTCAGCCCTGTTAATGGGCGATTCCTCAAGCATTTCTACAGTTAAATGAGGATAATGGTCACTTTTCATTGTATATACCGGTGTTAGTGAGATTGAATAAAGACTCCATAGCCCAATGGAAGACTGAAAGCACTAGTCTACAGGTTCTTGAAGCCTCACAGGGAGGACTTCATCCCGCAGCTGGAGCCAGATGTTAAGTCAGTAAATTTTTCTGCATTTTTAGTTTTTCTCCCCAATTTTGGTTTGTTTTTTGAGTCTACCTTAGTTAATTTTTGGTTTTCAGTTTTGGTTTTTGTCTTCTTAAGAACCTTATAAGTGATTGAATAAAGTTTGAACCCAGTCCTTTCAGATTTCATTTGATTTTGGTGACTTTTTATATTGAAAAGGAGTCATATGTTCAAAGGAAGAATCATCAATGACTTTAGAGAATGGTTGAACTTATGTCCTAAACCAAATAGCTGCCAGAATCTCCGACAAATTAGCAAAAAGTTAGAAAATTGCTAAATTTTGGTTAAAAGATATTCTTGTAGCGCTACACCAAAGTTTAACACAGAGCGCGCTACAGGAATATCGTGGCCTGAGTTTTTTGTTAATTTTCGATCTGATTTCAATCATGATGCAGAGTGAGAGTGTCTAATCGCATTGTGTGAGTGTTTTAACACGTGTTTGCAGCAATTTGAGCATGATTTTAGTTGGTTGCTAATCACGAAGAGAAAGCAAGGGCATCATTGCATGGTATGCGGGATCAGTTGCACAGAAACCAGCAAAATTCTGGGTTTAGCTGTCAGTTTCCTCTTGTTACACGCATCATTTCTGGAGAGTTAGTGTTTGTGAAGGAGAGTTCACTGTTGAACGGTAGATTGTGTTACTGTGGAAAGGAGACAACTGTGTTCTGGCGCCAGCGAAAATTAGGGCTTTTGAATTCATTCACCAGTGGCTAAAGAAACGACATGAGGACACCTGTGCTCGAAGGAGAACATCATTGACACCCCAAATTGAAGACATTAAGCCACAATGGACGAGTAATAGACAGGTATTCCGTTATAACCCTTATAGCTGGAAATTTGGGTTTTTTGCCGCTGCACGAGTTTCTGGAAAAATTGGTTGCTGAGGAGGACATAATAGACCGTAAAATGAGGAATTCACCACAGAAATAGTTACTTGAAGCCCGTTAGGAGGAATGTGTATGAATGTTTCTCTCATGCCCTAATGTTTTAAAACATCAGAATATACAGAATAGGGCATCGTTTTTACACAGGAGAGACTTTGCTAGTTAGTACAAGTGTTACACAGAACGGGTCTATTAGTTTGTGCAAGTGGTTTAAATATCACTGAAAATTGTTATAGCCTACAAGATTACTTGCTCATAATACAGCTTATAAAACATTTCTGAAACCTGAAACTAGATTTTTCTTGTTCCCTGAAAAGAAAGATATGGGAAAAAGCAGTAAAAGTGGTAAGGTTAACAGGGCTGAGCCCACAGACTTGACATGGATTCAGAAACTTCCAGATTGTGCAGAGCTGTTCCAACAGGCAGGCTGGTTGAAATTTTTCAAAAGGATAGATGGTTTTAATGCTCAAGTGTCCTGCAGTTTTGCTAAAGGACTTAAAAATGAGATGATTATAATGGATCCTTTGAGATTCAAATTGACTGTGGAATTAATTTCAGAATCCACTGAGATTAGTAATGAGGGCGAGCTCTGGTTTAAGAAGTCTCCTTTTGAGTTTGATCCTCAAAGATACTTATTGCCTAATGTTATTCCTGACTGGAACAAAGGTATTCTCATACATAATTTCAGGAAGGAGTGGATTGAACCTATAAGGATTCTTCAGAGTTATGTGACTTGTGAAGGAAGGTATTCTTTAGTGTTCAAATATCATCTCAGGTTCCTACAGCACATGGCAGGGGTTTCTAAAATGAATTTGCCATTCTTTTTCTTTAAAAGCCTGCAGAAAATGTCAAGCAAAATAAAACAGCATGATGATCATACTTCTCAATCACTGTTTCATCATGGTCTCATTAAGCTAATCATCTCTACAGTGTTGCAGCATGAGGGAAAAACTTGGGACTTCTTTTTGTTTTGGTCAGGGGTTCATCCTAAAGGAGAAGACCAACAACTCAAAAGACGAACTGACAAGGGAAAAGTGATGATACAAAAGTTAGGGCATTCAGTTAAACCTGCAAACAAACATGGCATCAAAGCTAAGAAGGGAACAAAACAGGTAGCAGATGAAGGACAGAATGACAGTCAGCCTCAGGAAATTCTAGAGCACAATAAAGTCAAGTTCTCATTATTTGAAGACAAAAAGGAAAATGAATTGCTTGAAAAGAAGTCACCACCTATAGCAGATTTTCAAGAAGAGAAGAAAATTGATATCAAAGTGATTCATGTAGCTAAAGAAGAAGTCCATAATCAGCCAAGAAGCCCCATCACAGTCCTCTCAGATGATGAGGGGTATATGTTAGAAGAACAGCAGTTTATTCCTGAGAGTGAGGTTAACACTGAGATTAAAGAAAATCAAGTTATAGAGGATAAAACCACAAAGCCTAAAAAGAAAATAAAAAAGCTGGAAGTGGTAGAGTTAGCATCTATTCAGTATCAAGGGAAGGAATTAAAAATGATGGGAGAAGCAGCCACTTTCTGGAGACCTAAAACTAGGTCGAAAAACAAATTAAGTTTAAATATGAAAAAACTGTTAAATCCAAAATTAAAAACTGATAAGGTGACTATCTCTGATGAAGAATCTATGGAGGAAGATAAATCAAAGAAAGATGAATTGCAGCCAGGTAAAAAGGAAGAAATTAGGTCAGAAAAAGTAGCAGGTGAAGAAAGCTCTAAGTCCATCATTGAAGACATTTCTGGAAAATTGTTGACAGAGGAGATTAAGTCAGTACAGGTAACAAATGTTTCAAACCCTATCATTGAAGATACTGCTGTGAAGCCATTGACAGAGGAATTAATATTTAAGAAGTTTGACATGTTTTGGAAACCAAATGAAGAGCAAGATGCTACAATAGAAAAACTGGTTAATTCTGACAAGGAGAATTTGAAGAAGACTGTCAAACAGTATAAACAACAAATGAATTACATGCAGGAAGTTAATGATGGTCTAATGATGGCAAATAGAAGATTAAGAGAAGATCTTCAAGATACTCATGATAATTTTCAGGAGTTAGTGATTGATGCAAAGGAATTACTCAGAAGAAAAAGGGTTGCTGACAGGCATTGTTCAGAATTAGAAAAGTCAGTTGAAACTCTGCAGCATGAAAATGAACAACTACAGAAAAGGATAGCTGAGCTGGAGAAGAAGCACAAAAGAATGAAGACAAGATCCTCAAGTCCAGATGGAATATCTTTTCTTGTAGAGGCATCGAAAGAGATATGAGGCAGTTAGGTTCATTTAAGACATTTTGTTAAAGAAGTTGCTATTTTTAGCAAAATTGTAATTTTGTAAAAATGTAAAGTTTACTTTACCTTGTCTAGTCATTCGATGGAGAATTAGTAGGAAAAACCCTAACTGTTTTTTGAGAAAGAAAACTATTTAGAGATGAGGGAAAGACATTGTAAGGGTTCGAATTTTTGGAGAGCTTTAGGAGGTCTGCAAGTTGTTGATTCTTCCAGACTTGTTCACTGCTAAGTATTGCAAACTCTCATATGCATTTTTGATGAAACTATGAATATATGACTCCTTATTTCACTTCTGATATGTATTGGCTTCATTTTGAACTTATATAGTTTCTTGATTGACAAATTCATTTCTGGTTTTATGTGTAATTTCCAGTGATGCTTGTCTTTTATTGTATGAACTTCATTACAATCTTTTGTTGGATTTCTGAGATATATATGCATCTTCATGGATATATGTGTATGAATTAGTTTTTACTTATCTGCTGAATGTATTCCCTTATGCTCTTGAAGTTTCTAACCAAAACCTACAAAACAAAACCCTAAAAACCTAGTTCGGATTGATTTTATTTTTGAGATTGTGTTGGCTTGTTACCCTAGCCTTAGTAACAATTTCTGACACAAACAGCCATAAACTCGTTTTTGGTTAGCTCATTGGCTGGGAGAAGAGAGCCACGATTTTTGGGGTTATGGAGGCCGTTTTTTCCCACGAAATGCCCATGAGTATTCTTCTGAAAACGAATCTGCTCTCCTGGGGTTGATTTCCCATTTTCTCCTTTCGGTTTGGCTGCCCACGTTTTTCTGGAACCGTTAGAAACTCCTTCTTGGGAACTTCACTATAGAACCATTTTTCTCATGCCCAGCACTTACTCTTTTTGCTGTTATATGCGTCCATCTCCTAGCCACCTCAGAAACCCAACTGCTAGTTGGTATGGCTGATTCTAGTGTATCTGTGGCTATGGGAGACCCTGTTGTTCCCTAGTTCCTTGTGGAGATCATGCCCAGCTCGGGGGTGGCAGTGGTGCTGAGAAATTGAAGAGCACACTGGTCTATGGTTGGGTGGAACGTTGCAGAAGCGTAGCTTGTTGTTTGGGACTACATCATTAAGATAAGTAATCTCTTGTGCTATCTTTCAATTGTTTAATTGATGAATATCTTGAATGTATGATGGATGGGTTAATGAATTTACTTCCGCTGTGTATTCAAATGTTTATTCAGTTGCATATGTTCATCTTCTTCTTGAATTGAATGTTTAATGACTGAATTATGGGGCTAGATGCCCGGTTTAACCTCACGATCCTCTCCATCTAGCTGGTAGGATGAGAGGGGACGTGACATAGGCTCATCATGTTTATGCTTTACTCTTCAAAGTTCTTTGTGCAAATTAGCTCTCTGTGTACTTCACTTCCTGTGTAGTTGAAGAGTTATGGGGCAGCTTGGTTCTGACATCCCTTCCTATCTTAAGCATATGTTTTGATTATCTCTGTTCTTTCAGCATTATTCCTCATTTATCAACTTATCCTTGATAGCAAAGTGTGATCCTATTTTCTTCTTTATCTAGGATATTGGAAGTTGTCATTCAAAGGAAATTTAATGTAGTCTCAATCACTTTATTTCAGATAGAATGTAATGAAGGACTATCTTCTTGTTAATGTCATGATGATTATCTGCATGATATCATATTCGATGGTAGACCATTGGGGCCTTGTATTCATGATGAGATCTATTGCAGAGTTTTACTGCATCTTTCAACTATTAGTTGATTTCCAGTTGCGATGGCTATTGTGGTGTTCTAGGAATTTTGCTATTGGATCTAGTAGCCACTATGGCTTCTCTTTTAGATATAGCCATTATACAGTTGGATCCCTTGCCACATGCTCTAAGCATTTTGTTGTTGGATCTAGTATCCGCTATGGCTTCTCTTTAGATCTAGGAAATCTATAGTTGGATCTTGTTTCCACATGTTATGTTGTATTGGTCGTACACTGTTGTGGTAGAGTTCATCATACAACTTGGTTTAGGTGCAATTTCATGGTTCAGTGAGAAGCGGTTGTTATCTTCATCTACTCCATGAGGCAAAGTGTGTTTTTATTCGCAGCTTATGGATATTTTGGAAGTTTTCATCAAGGGGGATGGTATGTAATGCCATCTTCCTCATTTTTGTTTTGTATTCTATCTCCTATTCATCATTAAGGGGAGGTGTTGGAATATGTAATGATGACCGAATGTATTTGGAAGGTAATAATGTCCAATATTATGTAAAAATATTATCCCACACATAATATGTAATAATTTACTCTTATTATCTTTTATTATATAAAGAGGTGAAATTGCATTTATCCCACATGTGTTATGGGATGTAATTCCTCTATTACCTCTTGGTATATAATGAGGTGAGGAGTCATTGTAATTTAATCAATAATTTAAAAATTCACATATGAACAAAAGGATGTGTCATGTAATGTGATTATGGCGTGGGATGTGATGCTCATGTGTGGGAGCTCTATTGTAATATTGGAGATTATTGATGATTAATAAGATTTCAACATTCCCAGGGATGTTTCCCCATTTGGGGTTTTACCACGTATATCTGGTGTTCTCTTTTCTATTATTTTATCTCCATTTGTATTCATGTTCATGTTATTTGTTGCTTATAATTTGATAGAAGGATAGATCAACTCATGCTATGCATGTTTGTTTTGTTGTATGAATTTATCATATTCTCAATATTCTAACATGTATCTCATGAGAGTTTGTTCTTATTTTAGCTATGTAGATCTTATTCTTTACTCTAAATAAAAAATTAGTTCAATATTAGGGTTAATGATCTACTTGTAATATCTTAATTTTATTGTATACTTTACATTTTCATCATACCACAACTTCTCTTTTAACTTCAAAGTAATAATATTTGTAATATCATTTAAATTTTGCAAAGTGACATTTTCATCAATCCCCCACATCTTTAACCAAGACATGGTACCTTTATGCCAACCTTTCTTGAGTGTTACGTGGTTTTGATTGAAATTTAAATCAATTTTCAAAAGTATCTAGTCTTCCAAGTTTTTTTTTTTTTCTTGTACATTAGGTACCTAGTCATAGCTATGCTCTCAATGGGGGGAAAGACCCACTTCAATAAAGAGAATGGGATGTGGCGTATTTATTTTAATTTTAAGATTTTAAGTTATAAAATTATTCTATATTTTCTCAATCCTTCTCCAAGATTCTCTAGGCAGATTGCAGCCCCAAACTTCACACCCATACATGAGAATGGGAGTAACGAGAGTTTCAAAGAGGAATTTATTTTTATCCCACATCACATTTTTTTTTGAATTACAATTGTTTTCAAGACCAAAATAAGCTTTCTACCCTCCATTGAGCCTTTTCTCAATGTTATAGTTCTAGTTAAGCTTGTGATGGATATCAATCCCAAAATATTTTTAGGAAGTCACTTCCTCCAAGTTGCTATTATCATACAAAAAAGGAGTGTAAGTGACCTTCTTATATTTTATCAACATAATTTTGGTTTTGTTGGTATTGAAAACCATGCCCATACCAGAGTAGAAATCCTTGATAATTCTTAATTTCTTATCATGGTCAAAGGGACATATTGCTAGAAGAACCATATATCATCAACATAAAGAGGAAGGATGATGACAATTCCTGCTAATGTCCATGTACCCATGCATCCTGCCTCTATTAAACAACCTTCTAACATATAAATGTATATACCAAAAATGGTAGGGGATGGGGGGAAGCCTTGATTAACTCCTACATTACAATTAGTATCTTCCGACCAACCATAAGTGTTCTTAAATTTGAAAATGCCATTCTCGTATAACCTTATTGCAACGACTCTCAGCCCAAAAGGAACCTTTAACTTTTCTAATCTTTTCTAGAAGTTATTTCTAGGAATTGTATAAAAATATTTCCTAAAGAGAACGCAACAAAAAAGGAGATTGATCTTATTATTTCGACATTCCTCTGCAATTATCCTAAAAGTAATGAGGTGGTCTATGGTGGAATGGTACCTTCTAACACCGGCTTTCACTTTAACTCTTTTACCTTGACTTTCTAGCCATATGTTGATCTTATTTTCCAAAATAATACCATATAACTTGGTTAAGAGAGGGTTAATCACAATGGTCCTATAATTAGCGTGGTTACTTTTATCGCCACTTTTAAAAATGAGTACAATAAGGCTCTGAGTCCAAGGTTTAGGGAATCCTTGCTTGGCTACTAGATTGAAGAGATTGTGTCTGTGACGGATGGGGACAAACCCTTCAATTTTTAGGATTTCAACTTGGTAGCCTTCGATGTCCTTATCTTTCCCATTCACGAGGAACTTAATCCCAAAATCTATATCTTCTAAACAAAAAATTCATCTCCCATAAAAAGGGGTTTAATGTTGTCCATGACATCATTTGATTCATAAATCTTCTTAAGATAGGAATTCCAGTCCTTCAAGACAATTATATTATCCTATTTAGTTTTGTGAGTTAGAATTTGTCTCCAAAATTTCGTAGGATCCATCTTAGAGAGGTGTTAAAGCTTCTCTTGCTTAGTCTTTATATAGGTCATTTTTTCTTTTAATGAGGGACTTGTACATGTTTATCTTGTCAAATTTTTGGGACTCCTCAATAGCTTCTTTGATTTCTCTTCTTGCAATTTGACACTATTTGTCATACCAAGGGTTGTTTATTCTATTTCTATTTTTATACGACACTTCAATAGAGAAATTGTCAATGGAAGAGGAGAGGGTTGTAGATAAATTATGATAAAGGTCTTGTATGTTGCCCCTACTAGATAGATGATATAGATTAATTTAAATCATTTTGAAAAAGATCAACTTTACTTTTGTTGAAGATTAAGTACTTTTGACTTTGAGAATTTGTTTCTATGGGATTGCTATCCATAGAAAAGTTGAGAGTTATAATTAAAGGTCTATGATCGGAGTAAGTTTCATGGTAATTTAAAATAACAAAATTTATTATTTGTTTGTTTAAAGGGATATCAGAAATGACATAGTAAACCACACTACTTCCAAGCCCATGAATGCAAGTCATTCAACTAGAATTGGGACATTTTAGACCGTTGCAAATAATTATATCTTGAGCACTACGAATCTTGATTAGCTCGAAACCAAACAAATTTTCCCCTAAATATTCATAACTTCTTTCCTAGTTCTTGACTAAAGCAAGGTCTTTGTCTAACCATAGAGGATTAGGTTTGGAAGCATTGCTTAAGAGAATAGCTTGGTTACTAGTTATTCGAGCTTTAAAGTCACCCATTAAGAGGATATTTCCTTCATTTCTTAAACTAGAAATATCATGTTCAAGGCCATTATAAGGACACGTTTTATCTAAATTGTTCTTTTTATATAAGCTAGAATTGATAGACAGAAAATATCAAATTGCTATAAAGATTTTTTAGCATTAATATTTGTAATCTCCATCCACATGTACTTGTTGAACGGATCTTTCTTATAGAGCCTAACATGAGAGGAAATGTTATTCCTAATGTAGCAAGTTATGCCTCCAATGCCTTGGCAACATGATCGCTTGTTCCATATCATCCAAATAACAAATCCTTATATTATAGAGACCTTAGATTCTTCATTCTCCCAAGTTTCAACCAACAATATAATATCAATTTCATTCAAAATCCAACTTAACTTAGAACCTATTAATAAAATATCCACTTTAAACATTATAACATTTATATTAAAAAAGTTCACCACAATTACAAAAACTATTCCAAGACAACATTAACCAATTCTTTAATGCTTAAAATAAATCTTACCCAAACTAATATCTAACATGAAAATACCCAACATGACCCCACACCTAAAGATTTCCCAAACTAATATCTAACATGATACCACACCTAATTTATGTGAGGAGGGGTGTACAACCAATCATCTATTAATTATTCACAAAACTAATCTTGAAAAACATTTCTATAAACAAGACCAATCACAAGACCAATCACAAGGTAGTACACTAATGTAGTTTCCTTGTAAATAAGTTTTTTTAATGAATATTTTGTTATCATGACCCCACACCTAAAGATTTCCCAAACTAATATCTAACATGATACCACACCTCATCTATGTGAGGACGGGTGTACAACCAATCATTTATTGATTATTCACAAAAACTGATATTGAAAAACATTTCTATAAACAAGACCAATCACAAGGTAGTACACTAATGTAGTTTCCCTATAGATAAGTTTTTTTAATGAATATTTTGTTAAATGATGGTAAAATTTATTATAATGGAGTTGCATCATGCTATTAATTGTAAATATAAATTTACTCATCATTATTATTTAAAGAAATTTATACCATTTAAAATAATTAGTTAGTTATCCACAAGGGATTAGGTTTTTACACTTGCCAAATGTTTTTGGATATGGGAAAACGAATTATTTTTTAATCTTACTCCAAACCAAATTTTAAAAATAGATATACATTTTTTTTTAATATTGTGCAGTTATTTCGAATTTAAATCAATCTTTGTATGTTTAATGTGTAAGGTAAATCTATTTGAGGATTTTCACCAATTGTCAACGTTCCACGTGGCAGTTGTCAATTTCTTAACTTACTAATGGATACCTCAATTTTCTTTGTAAGTCCTTTGAAAAATGCAAATGACGTACCCAACAACTACTTCACAATTTCCCTAGAGTTGCAAGTTGACATTTTGATGGTCATGTATTAAAAAAACAGTTGACATTTTGTTGGCAAATTAAAAGAAAAGCAAAGAAGCACGAGTAAACATATTTAAGTAGTCGCTGACAATTCAAATCGTCTAAAATATAATAAGACTCAAAGGTGATTCAAAAGTCATCCCAAAATGACGATAATTAATTATGTTTCAAGTGATGAAAATCCATGATTCATGGATGTAGTTCATTGTGTATGGTTTCATATCATATTTAAGTTAATAAAATGATTTTAACATTATTAAAAAAGTTAATAATTTACTATTATATTATAATAATAAAAATAGTATTCGTTATTATAAATAATAATTTAATAATAATAAAATAATTATAATTATGTAGTATAACATTGAATATAGTTAATTATATATGATTATAAAGATAACAATATAATTTTAACTTATTTATTATTTTATGGCATAAATTCATATTAATATTATTTATCATATATTATTATTTCAAATAAATGATGTAACATGTATATTTAATTAGCTGCTTTATGGGGTTGATAAGAGGATGGCCTCTGTCATGATAGAGTTCAATGTTTCGAAAGGATTGCTAACTGAAGTTGAAATTATGTGGGGTGTAAAGGTTTTTAAACAACACTTAATCTACCTCAATGTACCTTTTCACTGCCATTATTCTAGAGGCGATGGGCACTTTAAGGCTAAATGCTCTCGTTTTCTTTTTGGCAAGAATGAATGCGACTCGGATGAGAATTCCGGTCATGAACATGAGGTTCTGGTGTTGGTTTGTAGTGATAATTGTCTTGCTCTTCAGCGATGGACGTCTCATGCAACAACTGAAAACTTGGGTGCTATTAAAGGTATGTCCCTTAATGACTATTCTACTGAGTATGTGGGAGTCTCTAGGGAAGAATTGAATTTTTTAACCTCTACTAAAAAGGAATATGAGAAAAAATCTTTCATTGGTGACTTAAGGTTTGACAATTGTGTCGTTGTTTCGGGTAATCCTTTTGTGATGATTGAGTCTGTTTCAAATAAAGGTTTGATTGTGGATTGTGGTGGTTCAGAAGTTCCTTCTTCTAATTATGAAATATTGAATCCCTTATCGACGACTGTAAACCCTAATGTGGATGGTATTGTCTCAGAACCCCTGACTACTATATTACCCCCCAAATATGTCGACAATAGAGGGTGTGGATACGTCTGGTTGTTTGTCACTGAGTACTAATATGAATTTGTCTTCTATTGGGAATGGAAAAAGTGACTTCTCGAAGCTTGAATCCTCTTTTTATGAAAGGTATTAAGTTATATGCCCTCAAAACCCTACTTCAAACAATGTCGATTATAGTCTCTAGGTTCTAGATTCTAGTGCAAGTTTGGTATCTTCTCCTTCATATTGGGATGTTATAGTGAAGACCCCACTTTAGGTCTTTTCAACTAAAGTATCAAATAACCATGATGTCTCCCTTGTGTGTTCTATAAGGCACCAAAATGTAATGGTCATGAAGAAGAGAAATAAAGGGAAACAAGCAAAAAATATTTTGGAATATCATGAAATTGAATACATCCCCCTTCCTAAAAGATTATTGGAGACTTTAAACTTAAAATCTAATTCTGGTTTGTCCAACAATTTTTGGGCCCTTAGAGATGGCTTGCCTAAGTTCAGGGGTGCTTAATCTTAATTATGTCCTTCAATGTTAGGGGGGTCCGGGGGAATGTTAAGGCTAGGTCCCTCAGACGACTCCTTACAACTACTAGCCCTTATGTGATCTTAATTCCAGAAATGATGTGTAGTGGTGATCAAGTTGTAGAGGTTTTCTCTAAACTTCTTCCTGGATGGGAAATGGCTGCTTTGGATTCTAATGGCCTTTATGGTGGTTTGTTGGCCACATGGAATCTAGCGGTTACTAATTTCAAGCCCTTTGGGACATGTGCATGATTCCTCTTGGGGGGCGTATATAGAGGTTTTGACCAGAATTTCTCCATTGTCAATTGTTATGAACCCTATAAGGAAAAGGAAAGATTTTGGAACTCTGTGGACTCTAGTGGTATACTGAGGGATTCTAAGCTTATTCGGGCTAGGGATTTGAATTTTACCTTATCCACATCTAAGATATGGGGAGGAAGCTCTAGGGTAGATCCTTTATCAGAGTTCTTTCTTCAACTTATTAAGAGTTCCAATTTGGTGGATGTTCTCCCCGCTAAAATTGGTCCCACTTGAAGAAATGGGAGATGTGGATTTGGTGGTATTAGCAAGAGATTGGATAAATTTTTAATGGTTGATCCTCTCTCAACTTCCTTGAATAAATTTAGATATTGGGTAATCAAATTTACTATTTCTGATCACTCCCCAATTTGTTTACAACTAGATGGTGTGAAGAAAATCACGATAACTACCCCTTTAAATTCAATCATATATGGTTAGATGATGAATATTTTTTCTCTATGGTTAGAACAAATTGGAACTCCTTCTCGGTTCCAGAAGATTCATCTACTATAAATAGGTTGGTTTGAAAACTTATTTTTTTTTAAAAGAAGGTTGTCCTTTGGGAAAAAGAAAAGAAGCTCAAATCAAATCAAGATTTAGTGGATATTTAGAGGTTGATGGATCATGTTTTTTATTCCGGTAACTTTGGTATTTTTACTGAGGAAGAAAATAAGGTATTAGCTTATATGGAGAGTCATAAATCCTTTTTACTTAGGAAAGAAGAGATGACTTGGAGGTTGAAAAATCGAGCTATATGGATATCTCAGGGTTTCAATAATACTAATTTTTTTCACAGATATGCTAACGAATCTTAACTCTATTTGGGATATGGAGGATGAGAATGGGAATTTGATTCATTCTCAAAGGGATTTAGAATAGGCTGCTCATTGTCAGTTTTATAATCATTTCAGGTACCATGGTAATAATGATATGTCCTCTCATCTCAAGGTGATTAGTAATTATACTGCCTTCTTTTTTGCTAATGAGGGCCTTAAAATTGGGGATCTTATTACACTGAAGGAAATTGAGGGAGTTTTAAAACAATTTGCCAAAGATAAGAGCTTGGGGCCTAGTGGCTGGCTTGTGGAACTCTTTATTTCCTTCTTTGATTTGATGGGAATGGTTTTATTGGAGATGGTGGAGTAGTCTAGAATTTAAGGTTATGTTTCTAGGGCAATAAAATTCACTTTTATTACCCTTATCCCTAAATGCAACAAACCTACGAGCTTCTCAGATTTTAGACCAATATCTCTATGTAATCTATTTTATAAAATTATCACTAATATATTATCTAATAAACTGAGACCAAAGTTGATTGAGGTTATAACTAAGGAGCAATTTGGGTTCGTAGCCAATAGACAAATACTTGATGCAGTGGTTGTCACTCAGGAATGTTTACACTCCATTAAATCAAAAAATATGGAAACCTTAATTTTGAAAATGGATCTTGCGAAAGCATATGATAAAGTTAATTGGGTTTTTCTCAGATTGATCCTTCTTCAGACTGCCCTCCCACTCATGGTCAACTAGATAGTGGCTTGTGTATCCTCATTATTTTTTGTTGTTCTTCTTCAACAACTCTAGGGGACTAAGACAAGGCTTCCCACTTTCTTCCATTCTATTCCTACTGGTAATTGAAGGTCTGAGAAAATTAATTTCAGTGGAAAAACATAAAGGCAATTTGACTGGTATTAAATTTTCATCTACTTTGTTTATCACTCACTTTTTATTTATGGATGATGTTTTCTTGTTTGGTAAAGGCACAATTGAGGAATGGCCTACTTTTGCTGAGATCATCTCCTTACTTTGTGCAACATCGGGTATGGAGGTGAGTGCAACCAAATCTATTTTCATTAGATGATATAATTGCTCAGATTGTCACCTTTATTCCTTTCCAAGTGGCAGAATTGAATGATGGAATTAAGTATTTGATTTATTACTTGAAACCTAATAATTATATAGTAAAATATTGGATGTGGCTTGCCAAAAAAGTGGAGAAGAGGATAGGAAATTGGGCTTACATATTTTTATATTTGGGTGGGAGATTTACTTTAGTAAGATATATGTTAGTTCACATCCTTGTGTATTGGTTCTCTTTAGCTCAAGTACCTCAAATCATTCTTCAACTGATAAGAAATAAAATGTTTACTTTTTTGTGGTTAGGCTCCATACAGGGGGACAAACTTCATCTTGTGAGATGGGACAAACTTGCTAAACCAAAGTCCATGGGTGGTTGGGATATAAAGAACATCCACTGGTTTAGTATTGTGTTGTGTATGAAAAGTATGTGGAGGGGCTTGTTTGGATTTGGGTTTTGGTGTGATGTTCTCATGGAAAAGTAACTTAAATGAAATCTTGTTGGTTGGATAAGGAATTCAAGAAAAAAGGTTCAGGTTGTTTCAAATTTTTGGAATGGATTTGTAAGGGAATTTTCTTGGATTAGTAGGGGTCTATTTTGGAATGTTGGTAATGGTTCTCAGGTTCTTGTTGGGATTGATACAGTTATTATAAATGATGATAATTATGTCCTTTAATCTTACCTCATTGATTATTTGGCTGAGTTTGGATTTCATACTTAGGCACACATTGAAAGACCTCACTGGATAAGGTACTCTGATTCTTATTGGTTGAGTGTTGAAGACTTGGGGCTGGGTAGTATATGGGATGAGGAATGGAATGCCTTTTTTTTTCATTGAACAAAGAAGGAATAATATTAAGAGATAACAAGAATGAATTGGTTTGGTCATTGAATCACTCCACAGGTCAAGTGTCTGCTAAGGATGCTTATACTAAAATTGCAAATTATCTTTCAAATTCTAGTTCTAAATGGTGGTATAGTAGAATATGGAAGTGGCATATGCCATTAAAAATAAAATGTTTCTTTTGGTTTAGTTGTGAGAACTCCATACTAACATGGGATACTCTTCTTCAAAGGGGTTGGTTTGGCCCAAATATTTGTGTTATGTGTAAACAATATTGTGAGTCTGTTAATCATATTTTTGTGCATTGCAATTACAAAAAGAGGGTTTGGTAGTCTTTTATTGCAGATATTGGTCTCCTACAGGGTTGGGGAACTAATTTAGTGGAAGAAAAACTTGAGCGGTGGGTTAGGAAATTTTAGGCACATAAAATGATTCCCGTGTTCATTTGTAGGGACATATGGAAATCTAGGAACTTTTATATTTTTGAATATAAATCCTTGAATGATTTTGCTATTTGTTTGAGAATATTGAGCATGTACAAAGAGCATGCTTATGCCGAGATTAGGAACAAGCCTCTTCATGTTACTAATCCTACAGTCTCTAATTACGCAACAGGTTTTTGTGATGGTGTTGCACATAGTGGCATTTGTGGTGCAGTGATAAATCTATAGATTAATGAAGATCATCATTTTAAGCTGTGGATGAATTGTGGGTTTGGATCTAATACTAAAACTGAATTAATATCCTTCTGGTGTTTACTCAAATTTGCATCTACGTTTTCCATTGCTTCTTTACAGGGTTTTGGTGACTCCTTGGTCATTATCAATTGGGCTAAAAAGTTATACAATTTATAGATCCTCTCTCTAGAACATTGGTGCTCGAGGGTTAATGTGCCTATGGATTCCTTTGTGTATTTTTCAATTGATCATGTTTTTAGATAACATAATGTTGTTGCAGATGGGATCTCCAAAACTACTCTTGGGGAAGCTGAAGGTGTTCTTTTCATTGAAGAATATATGGAAGACTGTCTGACCTATAATGATTTAGTTTTATTTCTGAAGTAGATGGGTAGAATTATGTTGTATGTTGGGAGTATTTTTCTCTCTGTTATGTATTTATGGCCACTATGGATTGTATAGTGTATTTCGATATCTTTTTGTTTGGCCTATTCTTCAGACATGTTGTAAGTCTTTTGCGGTGAACTTTTGTATGGCTGAATAATAGGGAGATAATTTGATTGTCTATTTTGATCACTCTTTTTTTAGAGACGTCAAAAGAATTGGTTTAAATACTCATCACCTGGTTGTGGAAACCTGGTTTTGAAGCCCCCCCTTTACTTCACCTCGGGTGAGACCTCAATCTATTCGCAGATTGTTGCTGAAAGGGCCGGTGAAAAGGGGTTTTGTTGGTGAACCGCACAGAACTGGGTCTTTATAGAAAACCTCAAGAACAATATAGACAACCAACAAATGGTTCCGTTGTTGCACTTGAACTGGTGATGAGTACTTGCACTGAAAATTGGCATCTAGACAAGAAAGAGATTTGGAGTTTGGTACGACAAGACATAAAGATATTTTTCCAGAAAGGAGAATAGACATCCACATCTCTCTGACATAGATTGGTTAAATAAATACCTGTGGAAGGATATTCAGAAAATTTTCTCGGAAACCTTTGGAAATGAGTTGCACGCATGGTTACCAAGACTCGCAGAGCAAAAGAACTGTTTTCAACCAGAGGGAGTATCGACCGAGTTGAATCCAGAGCTCATTCAGAGGCTTAAAGAAATACATAGTCCACTCTTGCGGGCAGTCGACTTTTGGGTTGACAGTATACTAGAAGGCTTCGTGACAGAGTTCGCTGTGGACATACTGAAGTCAAAATGCTTCTAGCTAAGAAAGGCGTTTTAAGAATGCAGTAAAAATCCTATAAGATTTTGAACCTGTAATGGTCAATAGCATATATACTGATTCTGACGAAGAGACACACAATTTGAGAAGTGGAATAAGATATAAGTATACTACTAAGAAGACTTCCAATGAACATGGACTCCATGTAGATATTGACTTAGAAGCCGAGCCTGATAGCCAGACCGCACCTCCATCAGCCACTTATTAGCCTCTGACTC
Organism: Larix kaempferi; assembly: GCA_027924585.1. Classification (NCBI taxonomy): domain Eukaryota; kingdom Viridiplantae; phylum Streptophyta; class Pinopsida; order Pinales; family Pinaceae; genus Larix; species Larix kaempferi. The sequence goes on from BSBM01000136.1 coordinate 17,023,760, forward strand.
CACAGAACCCATCAGTTGTGAACATCGCGCCTCCTATTACACAAAACACACCAGTTCAAAACCCTCCACTTGTTGATATTCCTAATCCTCAGAGCGTCAATACCAGTAACATCGTGGGAGTGAGTACTTAGACCATCCCGACTCAGACTATTCTGATTCAGAACATTTCGTGCAGTAACATCCCTAACACCACTCAGACCATTGCGCAGAATACTACTATACCACCTAGAAGAAGGATGAACGACCATATTAAGCTACCAATATTTAAGGGAACGGGTCTAGAGGACCCTCAACAACATTGGTTTCTATGTTAAGCCGTATGGAGTGTCAAGCAAGTTCAAGATGATGCTGTGAAGCAAGTGCAACTCGTAACTACATTCAGAGATAGAGCTTTGAACTAGTTCATGAAGTATTCTTAGGGACATAATGGAACCTTGGTGGAGATTAAGGCTGCACTATTGAGCGAGTTCAAGAAACCAAAGTCAGAATTCCAATGTATAAAATAAGTAAAGGAAATTAAACAAAAACCTAATGAGACAGTCTGGGAATTTGACTAGAAGTTTAAAACATTGTTAGAAAAGGTCAGTTTTGTCATAGCATTGCAACAACACCAAGAGTGGTTTATAGCTGCGTTGTTTCCCCACATTAGACTACCATTGATGCAACAAAAAGTGGCTTCATAGTAAGAAGCATTGGAGATCGCAATGAAGCTAGAAGCTTCACCTATAGGGGATACTATGGCTGGAATGTCTCAAATCCAGACCCAGCTAGCTACCTTGAAATTATAGTTACAGGACATGAAGAAGGGGAAAGAACAAAGACAAGAAGTATGGTGTATAGGATGTAGAGGAGAAGGACACACCAGGGAGAACTGTCATTTGTTTCAAGAATACCTTGACAGTGGAGCACCAAATCCATTGAATCAGAACCAAGTGCCATGGTGTGAGATCTATAGAACTAGAGGACACAAACGAGAAGATCGCCACTTAATTCAGAAGTATGTGCGAACTCTTAAGAATTTATAGTGCACATTCTGTAAATCCATTGGACATGAGGATTCCAACTGTAGAGCATATAAGCTCATGATGGAAAGAAAATGAGACTTAGAGCATATGTGTGGTGGTGGAGTATACAGATTCCAAGAAGAAACACCGCAGAACAAGGATAACGCACAATATGATCAAGGTGCATATAGAGGCCATGGAGGATTCCGCAGAAGAGGAAGAAATACTAGCCCAGGACAAGGAAGAGGAAGAGGCCAAATGATCTGTTATAACTGTGGTCAGCCAGGTCACTTATCTAGATGTTGCGCCAATCCATGTACTACCTGTAATTATTGTAAATATTTTGATCATGTTATTGAAGCATGCCTAGTGTTAGCAGCAGAAATGCAGAAAAGAAAGCAAGACATACCTAACCCGAATATTCAGCTGATCGCAATAGAGAAAAGGACTGCATATCCAAGTATTAATGTTGTGACGCGAAGTGGGGCCGCAATAGGAAGATATAGGCAAGTAGAAGCTTCGACTTATGGAGATTTTGAGACTAAGAAAACCCCTGTTGAAGCGGTCTGGATCAGAAAAGCTACCGGGAAAACACTTGTTTTCAATTTAGAGAAGAACAAAGAAGTCTTTAAAGAAGCACGGGACATATTCAAAGAGCCAGCACCTATGTCACCAAGAATCCTGTTGTGAAGTGAAACAATGCATATGGAAGATATGCCAGCAGTGTATGATCAAACCAATATCGCAGTAGAGACAAGCACTTATGTTGCGCAGTTCCTACGAAGCTGCATGGAATTATTGAAGAGAGCAGACGTTGTAGTGGAATTAAAAAAAATGTTAAACCAATATGAACCACGCAGTGAGACGGATACTGCCCAGAGTGCAGTTCATCACATCAAGAGCCATAAAAGAATAGGAAGAGAAATGAGACTCAGTGAGTAGATAGGAGATTATGAGATGGATGAGATCATCCTTGACTTAGGATCAGAGGTAAATGTCTTGACTAAGTAGACAAAGTAGCAGATGGGGAGACCAAAGTGGTCATGGTCACCCATACAGTTGACATTTCCCAACCAGCAGAAAGTCATACCTTTTGGGAGATTAGCCAATATTATTGTTGACATCGATGGAGTGTGAAGTCATGCAAACTTCGAGGTTATTGAAATTGTGGATGATAGTCAGCCTTATCCAGCACTATTGGGTATAGAATTGGCGATGGATAACCTCGCTATCATAAACATGAAGACCAAGAAGATGATCTTCGAAGGGCAGGATATCAAGGTCATAGCACCATTGGACCCTTCACAAGGAGAAAGATATAGTGAGCCGATTCAGGAAGAATCCAAAGCACAGGATCTTGATCGCATTTACAAGATGACTGCGAATCAATATGAATACATTAATCCTATGACAGATGGAGCACTCAGTTGGTGATGTGACAGTTCTTGCGTGTCGGACTCTGACGCTGGACTAGAGAATTGGCAAAGTCGTATGAAGGAAGTATCTGCAAGAAGATGCTACAGATCACAAAGTCATTGCACTATATTGGAACAGAGGTAAGTCCAATCCCCACTTATGATGGTTTGACTAATTTTTATTCATTTATTCAAGAATATACTGTATCAATTGCAGCTGAACACTCCATACCAGCATTAGACATGGCACTGCGCGCTACACTTGCCAAATGGTGGGTCGCGCATAAGCAGACTTTGACCACATGGGATCAATGCAAACATATGATGCAAATCAGATTCATAGATAAAGTTGCATTGACATTTGGAAAGTATAATGGATAGACGGATCCAAGCGATCACATTGAAACTTGCTCACAAGCATGGGAAAAGATACCACAGAAAGAATGGGCTCATTTGTTTGTGCACACACTAGAGCAGATTCTAGAGGATTGGTATACAAACATGGAGCTGCCTAGAGGATTTACAGATTGGTCTCTCTTAACTGCGAACTTCCAGAGAAATTTCAGCTTTGAAGATGAAATTCCAAGCATAAACAAAGCTCTACAAGTTATCAAAGAAATAATATTCAAAGAGGAATGCCCAAGTATAAACGAGGCATTACAAGAAATCAAAGAAAAGATATTTGAAGATGTAAAAGTACCTATGGAATTACAACCAGAATGGGCAAGAACGATAGAAAATGCCCTTAAGTGTTATAATCTCCCTGAAAATGAAGAAGAACAAGAAGAGAGTGATGAGGAGGATCCACACAACATCAATATATTTGAGTCCAAAGGAGCGCGCGATGTAGAGGGATCTCCATTGGAAATTCCAGATATCAGTGGACCTGTTACGACAAGAAAAGTGAACATTGGAATAGGTGAAGAGCCGAAGTTCATGTCCATTGGAGACTACTGGGACGATGCAACGATTGCACAGATTGCAGACCTCCAACATGAATATGAGGATTTATTTTTGACAAAGTTTTCTTAAATGAAAGGAATTTTGGGCGACTTAAGAGTTATGAAAATAACTCTCAAGCTAGGCGCGAAGCCCATTAAGCAGAGACCTTATAGACTGAATCCCAGATATAAAGAAAGAGTTAAGGCAGAAATTGATAATATTCTTGATGCAGGGATCATCGAGCCTATCAAAGAGCCAAAGTGGATAAGCCTGATGGTTATCCAAGATAAAAAGACTAAAGGTGAGATTAGGATTTGCGTAGATCTAAGGAAGCTGAATGATGCTTCATTGCATGACCCGTTTCCTACTCCATTTACATATGAAGTATTAGACAATGTGGGAGGAAATGAGGCCTACTCATTCACTGATGGATTTTATGGATATCATCGGATCAGGATTGATCCAGCAGACAGGAATAAGACAAAATTTTCTATTGAATGGGGCTCATACCAGTATACAGTTATGCCTTTTGGGTTGAAGAATGCACCTGCCATATTTTCCAGAGTTGTTGTGGCTGCATTCAAGCATTTTATCCATAAGTTCTTAGAGGTTTATTTTGATGATTGGATTGTCTTTAGTTTGCTGAAAAACCATTTTGAATACTTGAGAATGATATTATCTAAGTGCATAAAACATCAAATTTCATTGAATTAAAGAAATGTATTTTCTATGTGCCTTATGGTATTCTTCTAGGACACATTGTGTGCAGACAAGGTTTGATGGTTGATCCTGCGAAGATCGCAGTAATTGTGAATTTACTTGCACCAAATTCAGTGAAACAGCTTCGCATAACATTGGTCCATACATGATACTATAGAAAATTCATCATGGGTTATGCGCAGATAACCGCACCGATGGAGAAACTGTTGAAGAAAGAAGCGTAGTTCATATGGAACACAAAATGTGAGTAGGGACTGGACACGCTAAAGGAGAAAATGGTAACTACGTCGATCCTAGTTTTTCCAGATTGGGATAAGCCGTTCCATGTGCATGTTGATGCTTCATCTATAATGTTGGGCATTGTGCTCGCTCAACCAGGTGAAGGGGGTATTGATCACCCCATTGCATTTTCGAGAGGGAAGCTATCTTCAGCTAAAAACAACTATATGACCACTAAAAGAGAGGGTATAGCTATGGTGTATGCACTCTAGAAATTAAGGCAATATTTGTTTGGTGCACACTTCTCAATGTACAATGATCATTTCCCTTTGAAATATCTAGTCAATAAGCCAGTGTTAGGGGGGAGAATCTGTAGATGGTTATTACTCTTCCAGGAGTATGACCTCGAAATTGTGGTTAAGCCAGGAAGATTGAACCTAGTACCTGACCATCTCTCAAGGATTGAGTCAGGCGAAGAACCCACCAATCTTTAAGACAATCTGCCTGACACACAGTTATTTTCTATACAGATCGCAGATGACTACTACAAAGACACTGTAGACTTTTTGACTACAAGATTGGCACCCACAGAGTTCACTACGAAGCAAAAGAAGCAGCTGGTAGTCAGAGCAGTAGACTTCACTATAATTGCAGGTCAATTATATAAGTTGGGACCGGATGAAGTGCTGCGAAGATGTGTGTTGGAGCATGAGAAGCCATTCATATTGGTTGATGCACATTCAGGTGTATCGGGAGGTCACTACGCAGGAAGAGCTACAATGCAGAAATATTAAGAGCATGGCTATGGTGGCCTACAATTCACAAAGATTCAAAGGAACATTGCGAGAGCTGCGATTTCTTCAGAGGACAGGAAGGCCGTCGCGAAGAGACAAAATGCCATTGAATATGTAGTTGACACTTTAGGAATTTGACAAATGGGCCATTGATTTCATGGGACCTATCAATCCACCAGGGAAGAGGACTGGTGCGAGATACATTATCACTGCAATTGATTATCTCACCAGATGGGAAGAGGCTAAACTAGTGAAGGAATGTAGTGCAGTTACTGCCGTGCAATTCATCTTTGAGAACATCCTTACCATATTTGGATGCCCAAAGATTTTGATGAGTGATCAAGGGACTCATTTTTTGAACCGAACTATTGAATCCCTTACTGAAGAGTTCCACATTTATCATCAATAATAGAACCTTTGATCCTGTAGATTTTTAGGAAAAGTCCAACACCCTGTTTCACTATGCATCGCATGAGAGTTCATTTTTATTTTAGCTATGTGGATCTTCCTCTTTACTCTATTTAAAACAAACATATAATTTGATCTTCAAGATTAGGATTAATGACTTGTTTGTAATATCTTAATTTTCTTTTATCCTCTAAATTTTCACCACGCCACATTTTCTCTTTAAACTTCAAAGAAATAATATTTTTAATATCATCTTTTTTAGCAAAGTGACATTTTCATCAACCCCTCACATATTTAACCAAGACACCGAATCTTTATACCATCATTTCTTGAGCCTTAGGTGGTTTTGGATGGAATTTAAAGCAATTTTAGAAGTATCTGGTCTCCCAAGTTATTTAATTTTTTCTTGTGCATTACGTATCTGGTCATATCTATGCTCTCAATGGGGGAAAAAACGAATTCAATCAGGAGAATACGATATGGCACATTCTTTTGATTTTAATATTGTAAATTATATGATGCTTGCAAATTTGTTTAATCCTTCTCCAAGATTCACTAGAGAGGATGCAACCCCAAACTTCACACCCATACAGGAGAACGAGAGTGATGAGTGTTTCAAAGGGGAATTTATTTTTATCCCACATCACAAGGTTTGCCAGCTTACAATTGTTTTCGAAACCAAAAAAACTTTCCACCCTCCATTGATCCTTTTCTTGATGTTGTAGTTCTAGTTAATCTTGTGATGGATGTCAATCCCAAGATATTTGTAGGAATTCACTTCCTCCAAGTTTCTATTTCCATACAAAAATCAAGCATAAGTGACCTTATTAGATTTTATCAGCATACCTTTGGTTTTGTTAGTATTGAAGGTCATTCCCATACTAGAGCATAAATCCTTGAGAACTATTAATTGCTTATCAAGATCAAAGGGACACCTTTCTAGAAGAATCATATCACTAGCATAAAGAAGGAGGATAATGACAATTAACACAAATTTCACGCCATTGCATATTACCCTTATTAAACAACCTTCTAACTTATCAATGTATATACCAAAAATTTTAGGGGTGATTAGGTAGCCTTTTTTTTTTGTAAGTTGCAGACAGAAAATTAATTAACAGAGCTGAAAAAGATGACAGAAAATACATAGAGAGCCGAAGCGTCTATGGAAGACTGGGGAGGCATCAGATGATGAATCCACCATCCCAGTCACTCAAAATACTGAAATAACTGTCATTATACAAAATAAAGACCACTTGGGCAAGGTCTTCCCATAAGAAAACTGGGACTTGTTCCAAAAAAAATATTACATGCTGTCTGGGAGTGCTGTAGATTAAACTATACAGAAAATTAAAACAAAAAAGTTGAAAATCACAGAGATAACCCAGAGCAATGATAGCCCATCTAACGATTTGCAGGTGGTGCATCTGGTTCCTCCTCAAGGATGGGACAGGCAACATAGAAGTCTTCAAAGGTCCCCAGAGGGGGGAGAGTAGGGGAAGGATAAACTGGAGCACTCAGACCTTCATGAGCGGTGTTGTTGGCGAGTGTTACAGGAGCAGTAACCTTGTCTTTTCTGACCATGGATTTTTTCTTTGCAGACCCTTCTTTTGGAGCTTCTGGTGTAGCAGCATCCGCATTGTTCTCTGGAATTGCCTGGTTAGAATTGCCTCTTAGGGAGAAGATATCCCAGGTCATGTTGGCATCCAGGGTATTTCAGAGTGATCAGAGGCCTCTTTCAGGATGGAATTGATATTCCTCACAATGTTGGTGCTAGCTTTCCAGCTTGCCTCCATTTCCTCTACCAGGGTACTCATCATGTTTTTCAACAACCAATAGTGATTGATGGAACCTCTGTTATTGCCCGAGGCTAGAAGAGCCGCCACCCTACGAGCTTCCCACCCATCCATTAGACTGCGGGTCTATGCAGAGATGCGCTCACCATATCCATCCATTATGGACCAGTCGATAGCTATCTTAGGCTGTCTACCATAGATTTTTCTACCACTACCACGACGAGAGGTGCCTCTATTGTGTGGCATCATGGAAATGAGGGCGACATAGGAGGTATTAGGGAATAACCAGAATGCAACATAGGAGGCAATAAGGAATAACCAGATCACAGTAGTGAAACTAGAATGCATGTCGACAGATGGCTTTAAAGAGCTGAGCCAAGCCAATTCCCTCCCATGGAGGTAATAAATGTTGCAGGTTGTCATCCTTGATGAGGGTGGCAGAATTAATGGCTCTTCACACCAGTAGAGAGTGATCATCATTCCGAACTCGCATGAAGAAGATTGGGATTGTTGATGTGTATGTAACTTCAGAATGTATTTCACTTATATATTTATTGTACTCCTATAGAGATGTATTATTCCTCTATACGGAAGTGTCGTCATTTGTATTGACAAGTGTCGCAAGTATGTTAACTTGCTGATGGGTTATTAGACCACCTTGTAAGGGGCCAACCCGATATAATGTAATATGAAGTTATTGTACCTAGCTAGACAAGTCGGCCCCATAAGGTTATTGGGAAAACAGGAGAAGTATAAATAGAGATTAGGAGATCTCTATTTGTATCACTTCAAAACTCACACTTCCTTCACTCGAAAAGTGGCACACATGTGAGGAGGAGAATCATCTGCTAAGAGGAGTCTATCTCTTGTACTTTGGTTGTGCTATTGCTCTATCTATCTCTGAGGAAGTTGTGGGGTTTTTCACCTTAGGGTTTTCCCCACAGAAACTCTGTGTGTCTATTGTCTCTCATGCTTTTGCTTCTTATGATGATTGACATGCTTGTTATGATTGATATGCATTGATATACTGTACATGTTATTCTCTCAGTAAAGATCCTTGAGTATTTTCAATTAATGCTCAAAATTTAACATGGTATCAAAGCTAACCTGAGAAGAAGAAATTGTGCAATGACGGAAACTAGGGTTTCTTGCTTATTGGGTTTCTCTCCACATATTTTGGACAACCAGTATAGTAGATTGAATCTACTTATCAAGGAGAATCTATTTGTCCAATCATAATTCAATTCTGAGCATTTTCAGATTTGGCCCTAAAAATTAGGGTTTCCACAAAAATAAGAATTTTTGAAATCTGAAGACATAGCTGGAAGCAACTTGGGAAAATCGAAGTTTAGAGCTTTGGATAGAGATTTGTGGCTGATTAAATCTCTGGGAAACTCAAACCCTAATTCAGGGTCCTCCCTAGTGAACTCGGGAAGACTAAAAGGCATTTCTAAAGGGTGAAGCTTTGCAGATCTCAAATTCTGAATACACCAAGCTGATAAGATCATCAAGGCGCATCTTTCTATCCTTTCAGAAAGTTGAAATTCACTTTTTGAATTTTTAGGGTTTTTTCGACAAACCCTAATCCGGGACCAGATCCAGTTTTCAGCAAAGCAAGTGGTGAGACCTAAAACTCTTTTATTTCCATTTGAAGTACTCTTTAAGATGTCTCACCACACCAAGCTTGAGGATAAGATTGAAGGGGCTAATAACTTTTGAGCATGGAAGTATAGGATTGGGTTAATCCTGGAAGAAAATGAATTGGACTCCTACATCTGTTCGGATATCCACATCATCTTTTTCAGGATCTTGCATGCAATTAGGGTTTGCATGCAGAATCTAGGGTTTGCATGCACCTGCATGCATCCCAGTCACCAGTTTGATGCCTCCAGCACCTTAGCCACCTCATTCTAGCACACGGGAGCCACTTACTACAGATTTTTAGCCCTCCTAGGCTGAAAGGCGCCCACTTCTCACCTACTGCCAGAGAAGGGCGCACTTGTTCACCTACCACTGCAGTTCCACTTCAGTTATACTCAGTTAGCTCCGATTCTCCCTGATTTGAGGCTAGTTTCACTCCCGACTGTCTGTTTCACTTCCGTTGGACCTCCAGATTGACTAGATGACTTGTTCTGACTTCAGTTAGCCTCCCATGCGCCCCCACTAAGCCTCCCTCTCCTTAATCAGTGCTACACACTTCAGTTACACTTATTACACTCAGTTAGACTCAGATTGACACCTAGATGACTGGTTCTTGTGCATTGATGACCACCACCGATTTATGATGAGGACTCCTAGTTGGAGTCAAGCTACTCCATTCAGTGATTCGAATGGCCTACTTAGTCAATTCGAATTGCTCATTGACAGATATTGTATTCTATTGTAATTCATTCACCCTTTCTGGGATATTGAGCACTGCTGCATGTTTTGCACAGTTTTACACCATATTTTCTATGTTCATCTGTTGTGATTGATTTACTTGTTCATTAGATCTGTTGTGACTAATTTTACATGGTATCAGAGCCATTGCAGGGACAAGATCTCTTTTCTACAGGTGTTTCTACAAGAAGATTTGACTGAATTGCTCAAATTGCAAAAAGTTTTGGCATGAGATATCTCAAGGGCATTCGCTCCTATGCATGCAAAGCTTAAAAATACTTCCAATACCACTCCAGAAGCTTGAGTTTCCACACAATTCCTGGATCTGATACATTGGACCCATTCAACATTGTTTGATCTCCAATCCCAGGTGTGATGCAACTCTAAAAGGGTGGATTGTTCGACCTTACGGTTCTTGGTTTGATTGTGATTTGCAGGTTATCAAGATCCTCTCTTGCATTCGCTATACTGTGCATGCAAACTCCTCTTTTGTATTCGCTACTCTCTGCATGCAAGCTCATCTACATCAGTTTGACTCGCTCCTAGCAATGGAATACTCTTCTTCAAAGCCTATCCTCACCCCATTCAATTATTTTGATTGGAAAGATGATATGGAGATCATATTACGTTCAAAAGGTTACTACCGAGTCACTCTTGGTCTTGAATTGGAGCCAAACAATGTGTCAGATCGAACCAAACACTACAACAAGCTTGATGAAGCTTATGGTCTTCTTTGTCTCTCCATCTCCAAAGATCTTCACTTCCATCTCAGCGGATTGAAGACTCCAAAAGCTATATGGGAGCAACTTGAAACACTATTTGGCAAGCAGGATGAGCTTAGGGCTTTTCAATTAGAGAATGAATTGATTGTCCTTAGTCCTGAGAATTTCGAGACCATCAATGAATTCTTCACAAAATTCAAGAACTTGAACTTGCAATTGAAGAACAGTGGAGTTATCAAAGAGGATAAACAATTGATCCTCTCCATTCTAAGAAAGCTTGGGAAAGATTATTCAGTATTTGTCTCTACTTTCAATTCCGGTCGGCTAACTACCCCGAATTGGAAGATGCCTACCTTGAATGCCTTCATTGAGTCCATCACAAAAGAGCATGACAAGTTGATTCAAATGGGGTCCATAAGCTCCAAAGATGCAGCCCTATATGTTCAAGGACCCAAGATCTCGAATGGTAAAGGAAAGCAAAAGAAGGAGAAGCCCAAATTCGAGCCTCACAAGCAAAAAGACAAAGGCAAGCAAACGGATGCACCATCCAGTTCGAAATCCAAGCAAAAGGGCAAAGAAGGTAACCAAAAATATAAATGTACTTATTGTAACCGTGGCTTTCAGCCCGAAAGTTCATGTATGAAGAATACTATAGATCAAATGGCCCTCCTTTTGGAAAAGAACAACATAACCCTTCCTGACGGTGCAAGGAAGAAGGATAGGAATGATGATCATGAAAGAGGACAAGCACTCATGGCAACGGTTTCGAAGCCCACTACTCTCTTGATATATTCGGGTGCATCAAATCATATGGCTGAAAATATTGATTCTTTTTCCTCATTCGATCCAAATAGCTCCATCCCCATCCATTTGGGAGATGACTCAAAAATTTCTTCAAAGGGCAAAGGTACGATTCATGTAGAACATGGAAGCTTTCAGAATGTTCTCTATGTTCCTTCCTTGGCTTCAAATCTCCTTTCTGTGTATCAAATGACACATACTGGTGAACCAAAGCAAGTTACATTCAGCCCTAATACAGTTCAAATTTTTGATATAAAAAATGGAAGACTAGTTGCAGTCGGAAAGGCAAATCACACTGCAAAATGCTATGAGTTTTCACACTTTATTCCGCTTGCAAAGCCCACTGCTCTTCGCACACATGGTAATGAGGTTAGTAGAATTTGGCATGAAAGATTTGGACATATTAATTATAAGTATTTGCTTCTGTTATCAAACAAATCCATGGTAGATGGGCTTCCACAACTCCGTTCCTCGAAGGGAATATGCACTGGTTGCATCATTGGGAAGCACCCCGACCACAGATTCGACCGCGGCAAAGCTACCAGAGCTTCTACTATTTTGGGATTGATCCATTCTGATATCAGTGGTCCGCTGCCCCATATGTCATTAAATGGTTCAAGGTATGTTTTGACATTTATTGATGATTTTTCCCGCTTTACATGGGTATTCTTTCTCAAAAACAAGTCAGAAGTGCTTGGAAAATTCAAGGATTTTAAGGCTTCTGTTGAGACCACCGCTGAGAGCAAGATCAAATCTCTTAGATATAATAATGGTGGGGAATATATCAAGTCCGAGTTGCTGCAACTTTGTGCCCAAAGCGGAATTAAGATCCAACATACAGTTCCCTACACACCCCAGCAGAACGGTGTAGCGGAAAGGAAAAATCGGTCACTGAAAGAGATGGCTACATGCATGATTGAATCGAAAGGTTTGGCTGAAAATATTTGCGCTGAAGCAATCAATGTTGCTGCATATATACAGAACCGTGTTCCACATTCATCCGTGAAAGGTATGACTCCTTTTGAAGCATTCTTTGGTCATAAACCGGATGTGTCAAATTTGAGAGTTTTTGGCTCTACTGCATGGGCTAGAATTCCTTTTGAGAAGAGACGAGCTTTGGATCCACAAAGTATCGAGTGCATATTGATAGGATATGGGGAAGAATCAAAAGCATATAAACTCATGGATATCATATCTAAAAAGATATTCATAGAGCGCAGTGTGCAATTTGAAGAACCGCTTCAAGAATTGCAACTAGTCGAGGAGAAGACTGCCGATTCACCGCCTTCACCAGAAGAAGATCCGAGCAGCGATAATGAAGGTATGAGTTCTGATATTTCTGATATTGTAGAAGCATATGATGATCATGACATATCAGGTTCGGAATCCGACCATTATGATCCTCCTCAGTTACCAAAGTGGGCCCAAAATACTCTACATTCTGCTGGTTCGAATCTTGGAAATCCTGCTGATCCGAGACGAACAAGAGGAGACTTTCAAAGAGTAGGTATGGCTCTTTCTATTGCTGATCCATTTCTTCCTGAGATTTGTTATTTGATGGCTGGTTCAGATCCTACATCATACTATTCTTCTCATCGAGATCCGAGATGGAAAAGTGCCATGGATGAAGAGTACAGTTCTCTTCAAAAGAACAACACATGGGAGCTAGTTTCTCTTCCACCTGGAAGAAAATTAGTGAAGTGTAAATGGGTCTACCGTACTAAAGTTTCTGCTGATGGAACTATCAGCAAATATAAAGCAAGGTTGGTGGCAAAAGGTTTCTCCAAAGTCCAAGGAGTGGACTACACTGAGACCTTTGCACCGGTTGCAAAGATGGATTCCATCCACCTTGTTTTAGCTATTGCCGCATCCAAGCACTGGGAAGTGCACCACATGGATGTGAAGAGTGAATTTTTACATGGATACCTTGCTGAAGAGGTATATATGCAGCAGCCAGAGGGTTACACATCAGATCCATCATTGGTTTGTAGCTTGAAGAAATCTTTGTACGGGTTAAAACAAGCCCCAAGAGCTTGGTACGCAAAGATGGACTCCTTCCTTCTTTCTCAGAATTTCCAAAGTTGCAAATCTGATCCGAATGTGTATATTCAGCGAGTTAAAGGTAATTTGTTGGTTATTGTACTTTATGTTGATGATCTGCTCATTACTGGTAGCACACTTACTTCAATAAACAAGCTAAAATCTGCCTTAAATCTAGCTTTTGACATGAGCGATTTGGGCTTGCTGAGTCATTTTTTGGGCTTGGAGATAGCTCAAAATTTTGATGGGATCACTATATCTCAGCAAAAATATGCTTCCGACCTGTTATTGAAGTTTAATATGGCTGAATGTAAGGCATCCCCATTCCCATTCCTCTCAGGAATCAGTCTTGAGGAGGGAGATTCCACACCGCTTGCAGATTGTAGTATGTATCGACAGTTGATTGGTTCACTACTTTATTTGACACACTCACAGCCTGATATCTCATATGCCGTGAGTGCCATGTCAAGATATATGCAGCAGCCACATGAGCTTCATTGGCGAGCAGCCAAGCGGATCTTGTAGTATGTGCAAGGTACGAGACAGTTTGGCATACATTATGCTGCAGATTCTGAGCTAGATTTCATTGGTTATACTGATTCAGATTGGGCAGGTGATAGCATTGATCGGAAGTCCACTTCCGGTTATGTTTTCATGATTGGTCATGGTGCTATTTGCTGTTCCAGCAAAAAGCAAGCAGCCATTGCACTTTCTTCAGCAGAGGCAGAGTATCGAGGGGCAGTCAATGCCTGCATTCAGGCAGTTTGGTTGCAGGGTATTCTTTCCGAGTTTGGTTTTGGTGGCACTACTTCGACTGTCCTATTTTGTGACAATCAAAGTGCTATCAAGATCTCCATAGATCTAGTTCAGCGGAAGAGGACCAAACACATTGAGATTCATATGCATTACATTCGACAGTTGGTGCATGACCGCACCATCATTCTGCAATATTGCACTACTGATGAGCAAATTGCAGACATCTTCACCAAGAGCTTCACTGAGAAGAAGTTCTCTTACCTCCGTTCATTGTTGGGGGTGAGTTCCATCATGGTGGAGACAGATTGATTCATTATTATGCTTTAGCTTGAGGGGGGGCTTTCTTCCCACTGGGTTTTCCCTCTTTCCTCACTTAGTTTATTTTCAGCATTTTTTGGATTATTGTATTGGGGTGACCTTTGGTCTTAGTTACCAGGGCCCCACATTATTTTTGTTGGCACATCATAGTCTAGCTTGAGGGGGGGTGTTCGGATATCCACATCATCTTTTTCAGGATCTTGCATGCAATTAGGGTTTGCATGCAGAATCTAGGGTTTGCATGCACCTGCATGCACTTGCATGCATCCCAGTCACCAGTTTGATGCCTCCATCACCTTAGCCACCTCATTCTAGCACCCGGGAGCCACTTACTATAGATTTTTAGCCCTCCTAGGTTGAAAGGCGCCCACTTCTCACCTACTGCCAGAGAAGGGCGCACTTGTTCACCCACCACTGCAGTTCCACTTCAGTTACACTCAGTTAGCTCCGATTCTCCCTGATTTTAGGCTAGTTTCACTCCCGACTGACTGTTTCACTTCCGTTGGACCTCCAGATTGACTAGATGACTTGTTCTGACTTCAGTTAGCCTCCCATGCGCCCCCACTAAGCCTCCCTCTCCTTAATCAGTGCTACACACTTCAATTACACTTATTACACTCAGTTAGACTTAGATTGACACCTGGATGACTGGTTCTTGTGCATTGATGACCACCACCGATTGATGATGAGGACTCCTAGTTGGAGTCAAGCTACTCCATTCAGTGATTCGAATGGCCTACTTAGTCAATTCGAATTGCTCATTGACAGATATTGTATTCTATTGTAATTCATTCACCCTTTCTGGGATATTGAGCACTGCTGCATGTTTTGCACAGTTTTACACCATATTTTCTATGTTCATCTGTTGTGATTGATTTACTTGTTCATTAGATCTGCTGTGACTAATTTTACAACATCAGCTCTGAGGTCCCGATCCCAGAGGATGAAGAGGCTAAGGTATTGCATAAGAAGAACTTGGTCAAGGCAAAGAGAATCATTGTTGATTCTATCAAAGATCATCTTATACCACATGTGTCATCTCCAAAGACACCCAAGGAGATGTTTGACTCCCTGACCATGTTATTTGAATGCAATAACATAAATCAGAAGATGACTCAGCGGGATCAATTGAAAGGGGTCAAGATGTTGAATGGAGAGATCATTCAATCTTACTTCTCCAAGGTCTCTTAGATCAAGGAACAACTTGAAGCTGTGGATGAAGTAGTGGACAATGGTGAAGTTGTTATGACCACTCTGAATGGCCTACCTAGGTCATGGGACTCCTTTATTCAAGGAATCTGTGCAAGAAATAAATTGATCTCTTTCAGTAGACTGTGGGAGGAATGCTCTCAAGAAGAAGCTAGGCTTGTGGCACGAGAAGAAAATATGGGGAATGAAGATCAAGCTCTCACAGCTCACACCAAGGGGAGCAAGGTTAAGAGGGAGAAGTCGCATAACAAGAAACATTCTCACCCTTATCACAAGAACAAAGATTTATCTCATGTTCAATGTTTCGAATGTAATGAGAAGGGACACTTTGCTTCAGAATGTCCCAAGAACAAAAGGGACAACAATAAAAACAACAACTTCAACAAGAAGAAGAAGGGTAGCAAAAGAAGGTATCATGCTCCTGCTGCTGAAGATGATGAACCTCCAAATAAGAAGGCTAGAGTAGAAAGTGATGATGATGATCCATCAAGCGAAGAAGAGTATGTTCTAATATCTGCTCTCAGAGGTACTATTTCTCATGGTTGTAATGATTGGCTTATTGACAGTGGTGCTTCCAAACACATGACTGGGTTTAAAGAATCTTTTGTAAATCTATCTGAACATGAATCACCCCATAAAGTGAAACTTGGGGATGACTATCAATACCCCATCAAAGGAAGTGGTGAAGCCTCCTACAACCTAGATTCTAGAAAGTCCTTGAAGATGAAAGAAGTTCTCTATGTACCTGGGCTCAAGAAGAATCTACTCTCCATATTTTCATTAGATGCAAAAGGTTTGAGGGTTACATTTGTAGATGGCCAAGTCCTAATGTGGCCAAAAGGTAAAACTATTGATGATGCAGTGGTGATTGGAGAGCAAGGGGGAGGATTGTATAAATTGAAGGGACAACCTGAACATGCCATGGTGCATGATTCCATGGCTCCAAGTGAAATTTGGCACAGAAGAATTGCACATATGCACTACAGAGCATTACCAATTGAAAGTAAGGCTATAGAAGGTCTTCCTAAAATCAAGACCAAGCATGAAGGTGTTTGCAAAGGATGTGAAAAAGGAAAGAACATAAAGAAGGCATTCCTAAGCAGTGAAAGCAAGGCAAAAGGTATCTTGGAAATTATCCAGTCCGATGTATGCAGTCCGATGTCATCCAGTTCTATGAGTGGGTATGTTTACTATGTCTCTTTCATTGATGACTTATCCAGGAAGACTTGGGTTTACTTCTTGAAGAACAAAGATGAAGTATTTGATAAGTTCAAGGAATTCAAACCTTGATGGAGAACCAAACTGATAAGAAGATCAAAACATTCAGATCCAAAAATGGTGGAGAATTCACCTCAGGTGACTTCAAGAAGCTATGCAGTGATTCAGGGATTAAGAGGGAGTTGACTGCTCCTTACAATCCACAACAAAATGGAGTTGCAGAAAGAAAGAACAAAACAATCATGGAAGCAGCAAGGGCAATGCTACATGACCAAGATCTATCTATGCATCTGTGGGAAGAAGCAGCTAGGAAAACTGAATATGTGCAGAACAAAACACCCCATAAGATATTGGACAACAAGACACTAGAAGAGGTCTTCTCTGGTAAGAAAGCTGAAGTCAGCCATCTCAGAATATTTGGTTGTCCAGTATACACTCATTTCCCAAAGGAAAAGAGGACCAAGCTAGATCCTTCAGGAAAGAAGGGTATCTTTGTGAGTTATAGTGAAAGCTCGAAGGCTTACAGAATATACTTTCCAAGGTTCAAGAAGATTGATGTCAGCAGGGATTTAACATATGATGAAAATTCAGCATTCATCAAATCAAGGAAGACACATGTTGAAGTTTATGAAGAACCTAAGGAAACTATATTTCAAGACATTACAATGACTGAAGCAATTCCATATGTTGATCGTGAAATTGAAGATCCGCAACAACCTATAGATCCACCCCGTGAGGATAACTCTCACAAGAGAAAAACTGCATGGGCTAGAGAGCTCATTCAAGATGCAGAAAGATATGGCATTCCAGAAGAAGAACACAGAGCAAAGAAGAGAACCAGATCACATACTAGCTATGTTGATTTACTCTGTGATATCATGAACAAAGAACCTTCCAGTTATGAAGAAGCAACAAAAAAGAAAGAATGGAAGGATTCCATGGTCGAAGAATACCAATCAATAATGAAGAATGATGTTTGGGATGTTGTCCCAAGACCTGAAGGGAAGTTTGTTGTGACTTCCAAGTGGATCTACAAGATCAAGCATGCTGCAGATGGCAGCACAGAGAAATACAAGCCAAGATTCATAGCTCATGGATTCTCTCAGAAAGAGGGAATAGATTATGAAGAAAATTTTGCTCCTGTAGCTAGGTACACTTCCATCAGATCAATACTTTCCCTGGCTGCAGCAATGAAATGGAAGATACACCAGATGGATGTCAAGACTGCTTTCTCGAATGGTGTAGTTGAAGAGGAAGTGTATGTGGAGTAGCCACTCGATTTTGAAACACATGACATGGAGTCATATGTGTGCAGATTGAAGAAAGCCTTGTATGGCTTGAAGCAAGCTCCCAGAACTTGGTATGGTAGGATGGATAGTTTCCTATCTAGTTTGGGCTTTACCAAGATTAAAGCAGATTCCAACGTTTACTACAAGTTTGAGGAAGGAAATCCTGTGATACTACTCCTATATGTGGATGACCTATTTGTAACATGAGATGATAGACTGATTGTCGATACAAAGACGAAGCTTGCTGCCTAGTTTGATATGAAGGACTTGGGGATGATGCACTATTTTCTAGGTATGGAGGTGTGGCAGAGTGCAGATGGGATCTTCCTTGGACAAGGGAACTATACAGGAGATATCTTGAAGAGGTTCGGGATAATGGATTGCAAGTCCATGGCCACACTTATGGCATCGAACCTGAAGCTTCTATGTGATGCATCATCTGATCTAGTTGATGTCTCTATGTATCGTCAAATGATTGGGTCCTTGATATACCTGACGAATACGAGACCAGATATTTGCTTTGCGGTGAACACATTGAGCAAGTTCCTGACGGATCCAAGGAGTGTTCACCTGGTTGTTGTAAAGCATATTCTAAGGTACTTGAAGGGTATAGTTGATTATGGGCTCAAGTATGAAGCGAATCAAAAGTTTAACCTGCAGGGTTATGTTGATTCAGATTGGGCAGGCAGTGCTACAGATAGGAAGAGCACATCTGGGTGCTGGTTCAATATGGGATCAGGTGTGATCTCTTGGTTTAGAAGGAAGCAGTCCTGCATAGTACTAAGTATAGCCGAGGCAAAGTATGTTGCAGCTTGTTCGGTCAGTTGTGAGGTAGTATGGATTCGGAAGCTACAGTCAAAGTTATTTGATCTCCCACTAGAGACTAGTGGTATCTTTTGTGACAACCAGAGTTGTGTGAAGCTATCTGAGAACCCGGTGTTCCATGACAGGTTGAAGCACATTGAGATCAAATATCACTATATGAGGGATATGGTGCAGAGAGGAGCAGTGAAGCTCCTGTATATTGCAGATGTGCTGATGAAGCCACTAGTCAGAGTGAAGTTCGAGTACTTCAGAGAGAGGCTTGGCATTCTTTAGATCGATCACACTTCGAGGAAGAAGTGATCGACACGTTTGTTGAATCCATTCCAAGCATGGTGGAAGGAGGATCCTTCACATGGCTATGGATGTAAGCGCTAGATGATGAGCATTAGGATGATGTTCTAGTTTCTACTCTATATGATCAGTTGGATCATTTATATGTATGTAAGTATGCATCATGTTGGATGCTGGATATGATCAGGTAGATCATGTATTTGTATATGTATCAGGTGGATACTTGTATGATCAGGTAGATCATGTATTTGTATATGTATCAGGTGGATACTTGTATGATTAGGTAGATCATGTATTTGTATATGTATCAGGTGGATACTTGTATGATCAGGTAGATCATGTACTTATGTATGTATCAGGTGGATGCATTATGTATATCATATGGATGCATTTGTATGATCAAGTAGATCATGTATGATGATATGTATCAGGTAGATACTTTGTATGCATCAGATGGATATACTATTTGATCAGGATGATCACAGATGACGAGCTTCAGGATGTTGCTCCAGATGATACGCATCAGGTTGATGGTATGATGATGATCAGGTTGATCATGTGATGATGTACATCAGGATGATGTATGGTGAGTATCAGTTTGATACTCTATGGTCGTGGACAAGTTGTGTAGGTAGCATAGAAAGACCCTTTAAAAACCGAACAGGTAGAGCAGTGTGCTCGTAACATCCTGGGTTGCTCTATTGAGATCTAGATAGGTAGAGTTGTGTGCTCGTAACATCCTGGGATGCTTTGAGTAGGTTTTGCTACAGGTAGCATAGAAAAGATCCTTTAAAAACCGAACAAGTAGAGCGGTGTGCTCATAACATCCTAGGTTGCTCTATCGAGATCCGGAAAGGCAGAGCGGTGTGCTTGTAACATCATGGGATGCTCTGAGTAGGTTTTGCTAAGTTTCGCATAGAAAAGATCCTTTAAAATCCAGATACGTAAAGCGATGTGCTCGTAACATCCTGGGATGCTCTATCAAGATCCAGACAGGTAGAGCGGTGTGCTCGTAACATCTTGGGATGCTCTAAGTAGGTTTTGCGAAAGTTCACATAGAAAAGATCCTTTAAAATCCGGATAGGTAGAGCGGTGTGCTTGTAACAGCCTGGGATGCTCTATCGAGATCCAGACAGGTAGATCGGTTTGCTCGTAACATCCTGGGATGCTCTGAGTAGGTTTTGTGAAGGTCAACATGTAAAAGAACCTATAGTCCGTGCTAGGTTTTTTTGATGCATGTGATCAATCCTAGGATCCACAGTATGGCCATTGATGATGAAGACCTGCAGGTGGTGGGCCTACATCCAGTATTAAAAAGGACTGGCTCTGTAGAACTTCGTATGATGAGTAGATTTAGAGATTGGTTGAGATAGCAGTAGCAATGATGATGACGACGATGCCTCAATGATGACGATCCAGAGAAGAAGACTTGTGAAAGCAGATTTGTGTCGAGAAATACCTTCCTAGTTAAGAGAGAGTGTTGATGTGTATGTAACTTCGGAATGTATTTCACTTATATATTTATTATACTCCTATAGAGATGTATTATTCCTCTATATGGAAGTGTCATCATTTGTATTGACAAGTGTCGCAAGTATGTTAACTTGCCGATGGGTTATTAGACCACCTTGTAAGGGGTTGGCCCGATATAATGTAATATGAAGTTATTGTACCTAGCTAGACAATTCGGCCCCATAAGGTTATTGGGCAAACAAGACAAGTATAAATAGAGATCGGGAGATCTCTATTTGTATCACTTTAGAATTCACACTTCCTTCACTCGGAAAGTGGTGCACATGTGAGGAGGAGGATCAGCTGCTAAGAGGAGTCTATTTCTTGTACTTCGGTTGTGCTATTGCTCTATCTATCTCTGAGGAAGTTGTGGGGTTTTTCACCTTAGGGTTTTCCCCACGGAAACTCTGTGTGTCTATTGTCTCTCATGCTTTTGCTTCTTATGATGATTGACATGCTTGTTATGATTGATATGCATTGATATACTATACATGTTATTCTCTCAGTAAAGATCCTAGAGTATTATGAATTAATGCTCAAAATTTAACAGGGATCCGGGGGCTCGTCCTCCTGCCTTAAATAATGGTTGTCACCCTGGTAGGAGTGTTGTCCAGTGGAGCGGGCTGACAGCTGGGTTGCGTTTTTTGTCACATGGCTTGGCGCATGAATGCTGGGACCAATGCCATGTGAGGCGTGTTCCGTGTGCATGAGGGTCGAGGCAATGGGCACATGGTCACCCGTATCTGGGGGGGTGATTAGGTAGCCTTGCTTAACTCCTATATTATAATTAATATCTTTCGACCTACCCTTAGTGTTCTTAAACTTGGCAATGACATTATCATACAACCTTATTGCAACATCTTTAAACTCAAAAGGAACATTTAACTCTTCTAATATTTTTCTAAATTATTTCTAGGCATCAAAATCTTTCTTAAAGTCCACAAAGCAACAAATAACATTGAGATTATTTCTGTGACATTCCTCCATAATGATCCTAAGAGTAAAGAGGTGGTCTATGGTGGAATGATACATTCTAAAATTAGCTTGTCCTTTATCCCTTTTTACTTTGAATTTCTATCCATATCCTGATCTTATTTTCCAAAATAATACCATATAATTTGGCTAAGAGAGGGTTAATCATAATGGTCCTATAATTACAGGGGTTATGTTTATCACTACTTTTAAAAATGGGTACAATAAGGCTCTGAGTTCAAGATTTAGGGATGCCTTACTTGACTGCTAGATTGAAGAGATTATGGATGTTAGGGATGAGGAAACTCCCCCCCAATTTTTAGGATTTTGGATTTTGGATTGGTAGCCTTCGATGTCCTTAGATTTCTCATTTTCGACGTGATTAACCCCAAAATCTATATCTTCTGAAGGAAAAAATTTATCCTCCATACAAAGGGGTTGAATGTTGTCCACAACATCATGTGATTCATAAATCTTCTTAAGATGGAAATTCCAGTCCTTCAAAACAATCATATTATTCTCTTTTTTTTTTGCGAATTACAATTGTCTCTAGAATTTCTTAGTATCCATCTTAGAGAAATGTAAAAGCTTCTCCTTATTATTTATGTGAGCCTTTTTTTCTTTTAATGAGGGATTTGTACCTACTATTTATCTTGTCAATTTTTAGGGACTCGTCAATAGCTTCTTTGATTTTTCTTCTTACAATTTTACATTCTTTTTCATACCAAGGGTTGGCCATTCTATTTCTAATTTTATACGACATTTCAATAGAGAAATTGCAAATGGAAGAGAAGAGGGTTGTAGATAATTATCATATAAAGGTATTCTATATTTCCCTTTCTAGATAGATGAAACATATTATTATTTAAATCATTTGAAAAAATATCAGCTTTACTTTTGTTGAAGATTAAACTTTGAGAATTTGTTTCTATGGGAATACTTAGCATGCATAACAAAGTTGAGTGCTGTAGTGAAAGGTCCATGATCTAAGTTAGGTTCATGGTAATTTAAAATGTCATAATTTATTATTTGTTTGTTTAAAGGGATATCATAAATGACATAGTCAACCACACTAGTTTCAAGCCCATGAATGCAAGTCATTCGGTTAGAATTAGGCCATTTCATAAGACTGTTGCAAATAATTAGATCTTGAGCATTATAGAGCTTGATTAGATCATAACCAAACAAATTTTCCCCTAAATATTCAAAAATTCTTTTGTAGTTGATGGCTAAAGCAAGGTCTTTGTCTAACCATAGACGATTAGGGTTGGAAGCATTGCTTGAGGTAATAGCTTGGTTACTAGTTGTTTGAACATTAATGTCACCCATTAAGAGGATATTGCCTTCATTTCTTAAACTATAAATATCATGTTCAATGCCATTATAAGAAAAAGTTGTATTTAGATTGTTCTTCTTATGAGAGCTAGAATTGATAGGCACAAAATAACAAATTGCTATAAATATTTTTTTAGCATTAATATCTGTAATCTCTATCCATATGTACTGGTTGAATGGATCCTTCTTATAAATACTAACATGAGGGGATATGTTCTTCATAGTGTAACAAGTTATTCCTCCAATGCCTTGATGACATGATCGCTTGTTCCATATTGATCATAAAACAAATCCTTTTAGCACAGGGACCTTAGATTCTTCATGCTCCCAAGTTTCAATCAACAATATAATATCAATTTCATTTAAAATCAAACTTAACTTGAGACCTCTATTCCATACTACATCATATAGATTTTATAATTTTACAAATTATTTAAATTTAAAAGAATGTTAATTTGTACCATTTTCTATGAAATATGATTTAAGGTTAAGATTCAATAAATATTATGAGTTTATCTTGATTTTATTAATAGATGATGATACTCTACATCATATTATAGAGTATTCTACGTCATATTATAGAGTATTCAAATTGAAGAGAATGTGCAGTTTATATAATTTGCTATAAAATTAATTAAAATGATAGAATATATTAATATTCATATAATGTAATAATAATATGTTAAATTATTTTATATATATATATATATATATATATATATATATATATTAAATTATTTATGATATCAATATTATTATTTATTATTATAAATTGATATATATATATATATAAAATACTATATAGTATTATATATTATAATATTATATAATAATTAATTATTATATATATATATAATAAAAATTAGTTTAGTGGGTTAGTTGAAGTGGTTGAGAGCTGTGAGTTGTAAGCAGAAGGTCTTGGGGTCAAATCCTTGGGTGGCTATGCATTTATAGATAAAGGCCTCACTTGATGTCCCCACTAGGTTAGGCCTCGTAAGCAGGATCAGTAGTTTACCTTAAGTACCATCCTCGAAATGAAAGGAAATACCTAAAGGTTTCCCACAACTTCTTACAAAGAATATATATATATATATATATATATATATATATATATATATAAACTTATAAAATTACATACAAATATCATATAACATAAATTTACACTATTTATTAAATGTTTATTCTCAATTATATATTAATTGATATAATCAAAATATTATATCAATTAATATATAATTAAGAATAAACATTTAACAAATAGTGTGAATTTATGTTGTATGTAATTTTATAAGTTTTGTTATATATGTGTTAGTTTATATATATATATATTAATTTATAATCATAAGTAATAATATTGATATTATAAATCATTTAATGTTTATGGTTAGATAAATTATTGTATTGGTGTGGCTTAATATATAATATTAGGAGGTCGATTTCAATTTTTTTGTTAAACTATAACATTAGGAAGTTGAATTTAAGATAATGTTACATTGTTATATTAAGGGCTTTATAATATGGTTATATCTATTAATGCGATGTTCATCTTAGTTGACTTAAGTTGGATTGATATGTTTTTTAATGGCTATGTCATATTGTAACTTTCATTAAGGATTGTGTCGCATCGTAATATTTCTCAAGGGTTATGTTGATTATGGAATTCCTCAATGTTTATGTCACATTGCGTTTTTTTTTGTAAGATCCATCAACAATATTACTTTAAATAGATAAGTACAAAAATGTCAAATATGGTATGCCCTAACAGAGCCCAGACTAGAGATAAAAAAAAATTGTTGATCATAAGGATTTTTTAGGGTCTTAGAGTGTTTGAGACCAAAAAGTAAGTAAATATATACTGAGCTTGGACTATACATCAAATAACTAGAAAACAAAAGATTAAAACTCAGATAGAAAAAGCTATTCTATATTTTCATCATCAGAAATAGAGATGTTGTGACGTTCCCATCCATCAATCTGACCAATAGAGGGGGACGTTTATGAATTCCAAGCTTCTAAATTGCGTCCCATGTATTACGAATTCATAAACAATAAAATGCATGTGCATATGTACAATTATAAAACACAATGGAAATAAACTCTATCCACACACACACACACCATGCATATACAAGAATAATTATCACATGCATAATATAAACTCATTGCATGTCTAAATACAAATGGAATAGTTATATTTAAACAAAGAAGATCCAAGCAATCGACTATGTAATAGCAATTTTCCACCCAACCATACGAACTCTGTCCAGCATACATGGAAAATTTTAGGGGCAAAATTTATCCCATGGGATAATTTTTTAGGTTTCCCCTCCCGAAAAAAAAGATTCATCAATTTCCCTTATTTTTCTGAAACGATTCACCCAAATTCCATAGGATTAAATTTTTTTACTCTAAATACCGCCAAAAATTTCCAAAACTATATAAAATCCCTAGAAATTTGAATTTTTTTTTTAAATATTGCCAAACATTTTATGGTTGGAAATTTGATAGTTAGTAATATTCAATTAGGTTTCTACACTTTAATAAAATTATGGATCCTTAAAAATTTCCTTGCCATTAAATACTCTTTTTGCTAAGAGGCCAACCATGAGCTGGGATATGAGGTCACTGGGTCCAACACCGGAGCTATAAACAAGGATTTGCTTCGGAATTCCTCAAAATTGTTGACCTACACTTTCCATTTTCCCAAAAAAATATTGACACCAACAATGAATGCCTATGCTTTCTCACTGTCTATTATTGATGGTTGATGTCTCTCAAACGTCTTCTACTTTGAATCTACGAATTATTCCAACTATTGCAGTTTAACATAGGTGGATTGTGATACAAGGAATAATTCTCATATAGTATTTTTGGAATCTACTGTAGCTTCATGGAGGGAATCCAACTTATCATCTACAGCTTGAATTTATTTGTACTTTTACTATTTCTCTAGAGGATTACTCATGGTTTGTTCTTCCTGATGCATTTGTTTAGTCGTCTCTCGAAACTCATCAACAAGCCTTTGTAATTGTTCCAACATGCCTATCCAATCCTTGAAAGTAGAAAAAATGACCCTACTTTTTTTTGTATCTTTTTGGAGGCAAGTGAAGTTTGTGTTAATCTGTATGAGCAAAGGAGGTAACTAAGCCATGATATCTTACAACAACTGTATCCCTGGTATTTGTACAATGTCGAACCCAACATGCAAATATCTTGTCTTTCACTCAAGTGTTTACAGGATGAGTAGAGTATCACAACACTCACCTATGGACTTGAATATGAAACCTCCTCTGAAAGCATGGGGTTCTATGATTTATTATTGGGCCACACATCTACAAGTTGTTGGGAAATGTTCTCAACATTTATTTCCGTAGCTTCCCAAGTTTGGTGCTCAACATTTTTGTCTAGAATGAATTCGACCAATTGTATCTCCATTTGTTGATATGTTATTTACATAGCTTCCTAATATTTATCCACTTTGACAATCCTCTTTTCAAATTTAGAGGTGGAGGCACACATCATATGAATAATTTGTGATGTGAACAAACCCTGCATATCTATTGAAGTGGAGGAAAAACTAATCGAAGTCATCCAACTCAAGGGTTGTCCATTGGAAATTGAGGAATTTGATTTGTTGAAAGTATGGACCAATGATTCTTCCTATAACGCACTTTCTTGATGCTTCTACAAAATCCTAGCTTGTGTATCCTCTGTAAAAAATGGAACCACATCTGTGTGTTTCTGGTAGATCCTTAACATTTCGCTACAGTGCTACATATTTTCCACTAATTGTTGTAGTTTCACCATGATGGAAAACAATCTAAAGGGAAGGAGGATGGGATGCTCATAATAGTTTTGGGAATGTCCTTCCCCCCACTTCTTCCATGGTAAATTATATAGGGGCGCTCACCTTAGTCTGAAAATACACTGGAAGATAATGATGTCATGGGGGTTTATCGCCAATTCTATCTCACACTGATTTCCCCTCTTGTGGTGTAGGTTACGTAGGTGAAGAAACATTGTAAAAAATATCCATTGTATCTTGCTTAGAATTTGTCTACGGAGGTGCGATTACTAGTTGTTATGTACCAGCTGGAATATTGTGTTTAACTTCATGAGTGACCGAGATACCCAATCACATCCTATAGGGCCCCAGTTTTTCATCATTAATAGTGATAATTTATCAAACTTAAGTCATGTTTTCCCCAAAATTATTCAATTCCCATAGGAAGGGGTCTTCTAGATGAACAAACATGGTTTCCATTGCAGCGGTGTTTGATTCCATAACACGTGTTGGCACTAAAATTGGATCACCCTGAATAATTTTTCCTAGGTGTGGGTTCAAAGGCCACACTACCTTAGTTTGATGGGTGCGGTCCCTGTAAAATTTGAACAATAGACCCAATATGGAATAAGAAATACCTCCTTATTATTTGGGCTGATTCAGGAATGGTGGATACTAGAACTATAGGGAACTTAGGTTTAGTTAATGGTTTAGGCACATCTCAGTTTGTGCCTGACTTAGTGCCTTCCTCCATAGCACTGGAATTCCTTTTTCAGGACACTTCCTCCCTCACCACTATTTGATTTTGTTGTGGATTTAGAGTGGTTAAATCATGTAGTAAGTACGTAGTTCCTTGTGGTGTTTTGGATTCATGCACATCTAACCACTGAGAAAACTCCATGTCAAACAATGCCTATGTCAAATAGTAGGGGAGGTTGGAAACCTTGAAAATCTCTATGACTGTAGCACATGCTTGCAAAAATGTATGGTCTCTATCCATTTATAACCAAATATTCCTTTCATGTGCATCCAACATATCTTGGGGAATCCTGATGTAAATAGGGGTGGTGTGTGCAATCATGTGATCATACCACTTTATGAACATGGCATCATTGAACATATTTTTTTTGCCATTGTTGTGGCTCTTCCATGGCTCATATCATAGTGAGAAATCTCTCCTATCTACATTTGAATATGAATCCCACCCTTTAGGAGGATGGGAATTCCACATGGAAAATTCCACCAATATATATCCAAAAATAAAATAAGTGGAGGTTGTATCAACATCTCTACATGCCTAATGTTACTATCCAAAATTTGCTCACCTACTTTGTCATCAACTCCATCATCAATAGTAAAATCATCGTTTTCCATCCCACTTGATCCATATGACTTGAGAAAATGATCAAATGGAAAAAAAACTAATATTAAAACTAAAAAAATGACCATAACTTTAGGGTCACAACTTTTCCTTTGAAATCCATGACCTTGGTTGCACATATTACCCAAAAACCTGCAACCTAATCCAAAAAGTGAAATTTCAATTATAATTTATCATTATCTCTCCCCCAAGGGAAGTGGTGGCTAAAAGTGGGCACATACCTTGACATGGTCAAAATAAACAACGGATATAACTTCCAAAATACTAACTTCTCCACTAAGCAATAAATGGAATGTAGCGGCATACACATTGGATCTAGATCCCATTTTTTGACCACTCTTCTTCCTATAAAATAAGGACTCATGGTCACTATTTGATAATTCCATTCTCACATAACCAAAACATGCTAACATTCTACCAAATTTAGAGAGATAAATTGTACTTTTCTTTCTATTTTCACCACAAGGGGAGTGCTCAACTTACAC
Organism: Larix kaempferi; assembly: GCA_027924585.1. Taxonomy (NCBI): domain Eukaryota; kingdom Viridiplantae; phylum Streptophyta; class Pinopsida; order Pinales; family Pinaceae; genus Larix; species Larix kaempferi. The sequence goes on from BSBM01000136.1 coordinate 17,052,375, forward strand.
TCAAATGGAGATCGAGACTACAAGAATATGAATGAACCTACCCTAGGATCATATGAGGAGGCCCATTGCTCTTGGAAACATGAGGGAGGAATCTGGTGATCTTGAGAGGGATGACCATGTATCTAGGAGAGAATCAGTCCACACAAAAGTGGTGGAAGACATAGATGAGGAATGTGAAAGAGAGGAGTGCATAGCTAGAGGACAAGCTGCAACATGGAGAAACTATGGAAAAGGGATAGAACAAGTTGCAGAAGATGAAGCAATGAGGAGAACATGGAAGTTCATGGTTGAATGCTAGAGGAGTGGATGCAAAAGATGGACCAACAAGGAGTAACTTGAGAGAGGGAGCATATATTGATAATGAGGTAAGAGATTGAGAGGGTGAGTTAAAAAAATATAGCTCACAATATCAATAATTCGAGCTATCTAGAGTAGAAGTAGTGGAACAATCATAGTTATCAAGGCCTGTGAAAAACAATGAAACTGTTCAACCCTAAATGTTGGCACATTACCCCCTATATTGTGGCTCATTAAATATTATTGATATCGGCTTGGGTGTATTAGTGGTAATTTTTATTAGTATTATTATATTTTTATGTTATCTTGGGTCCATCAATTGTAATTGTACCTCTTTGTCTCCTATATATAGGAAGGATACCTTTTCATTTGAATCATCTTGTCTTGTCTTGTCTTGTCTTGTGTACTTAGTACATTGTATAAGGAGGTTTACCCATAAAAGAGGCTTGATATTATCTCGTGGTCTATTTTCATGGAATAATTGATTGCACATTAGGACGATATTAATAGAAACACTTTCTTTATTTAGTTGATAAATCTCAAACAAAAAGGTCCAATTACAAAGCACATCAAGTAGTTTCAGAAGTTAAGTCTTAGAGTGAAGAATATTTCAGAAGATAATTTTTTGGATCTCTTTATGGGCACTTTAAAGCAGAATATTCAACATGGGATACATATCCTTGAACCTAAATCATTGGATAATGCTTGTAGTTTGGCAAGAAAAATTGAAATTAAAAATATGGTGATGAATACTAGAAGGACCACCTCCAACACATATAGAGAAAATAATGTTCCTTCTTCTAACCCACCTCAAAGGTTGACACCTGAACAACTGGATGAAAGAAGAGAAAAAGGTCTATGCTTTAATTGCGACAAAAAGTATAGTAAGGGACATAAGTGTGGCAAGAAGAAATTATTCTACATAGATTGTGAAGAGAAAGAAGCAAAAGAAAAAGAACCATCTCAAGTTGAAGAAATAGAAGAGATTACTTCTGAAGAGATTAATCCTACCATATCCTGTCATGCACTGGATGGAATTAACACTCCTCAAAATCTCAATATTGAAGTATATATCAAAAATAAAAAGGTAACAGTGTTGATTGATTCTGGTAGTACTCATAATTTCATTCACTCTAAATTATCTAAAGCTCTCAATTGATTTGTATATCCAACTCCGGAGTTTCAAGTAATGATTGCAGACAAAGGAATTATCAATTGCTCAGGGAAATTTCATAATATCAATCTTACTATGGGGGGATATGTATTGAATATTCCAATGATTTCTATCCCAATGGGTGGTGTTGATGTTGTCGTAGGGGTTCAATGGTTAAAATCATTGGGAATAATGGATTTTAATTTTCAAGAACTTTTCATGAAATTTTCTTGGGAAGAAAAATAATTTGAATTAAGGGGTATCACAAGGAATCCAATCAAGGTGATAAGCTCTAATTGTATGACAAAATTGTCAAAAAAAGTACATCAAGGTGTAATTGCACAATTATGCTCATTAGATGTTCAAACATCTAAGCCTCCTATTCCCCTAGATATACAAAGGGTCATTGATGAGCACTTCAAGGTATTTGAATATATTTAAAGGGTCTTCCACCTCCTCCATATTTTGATCATGCTATTCGCTTAATCCAAGAAAGTGTTCCTCCTAACATCAGACCTTACAGATACCCCTATGTCCAGAAGAGTGAAATTGAGCGCATGGTTGAAGAAATGTTAGAGGTTCTCATAATTAGGCGTAACCAAAGATATTACTCTGCACAAGTAGTAATGGTACACAAGAAGGAGGGATCATGGCGTATGTGTCCAAATTATAGAGATCTCAATAAGATCACCATTAAAGATAAGGTTCCCATTCTTGTCATTGATAAATTGTTAGTTGAACTACATGGAGCAGTTTACTTCACAAAGTTGGATCTTCATTCAGGGTATCATCATATTAGAATGAAGGAAGAAGACATCTCAAAAATAGCATTCAGAACTCATGAAGGTCATTATGAATTTATAGTCATGCCTTTTGGCCTTACAAATGCACCTTCCACATTTCAAGGTTTGATGAATTCCATTTTCAATCCCTTCCTTAGAAAATTCGTATTAGTATTTGTTGATGATATACTAATCTGTAACAAGTATTGGGAACTTCAACATGTCGACAAGGTGCTACAACTACTAAAGGAGCAACAACTATATGAAAAACCTTCCAAATATTTCTTTGGGGTAAAGGAGGTAGAGTATTTGGGTCATATTGTATCTCATCAAGGTTTCAAGGTAAACCCTAACAAAATTAAATCTATGATGGACTAGCCGATTTCCAAAACCTTGAAGAATCTTAGAGGATTCTTATGTTTGACAGGGTACTACCACAAGTTTGTTTGGAACTGTGGAAGAATAACAACACCTCTTAAAACATTATTGAAGAAGGAAGCATTTTCGTGGACTCCAGAGGAAACTCAAGCATTTGAACAACTTAAAGAGGAAATGTGCAAAGCTCATGTTTTGACCACGCCAGACTTCTCAAAAGCCTTCATTGTGGAATGTGATGCCTTAGGAAATGGAATCGGTGTTGTTCTAATGCAAGAAGGAAAACCCATTGATTTTGAAAGTCGACCAATCAAGGGAAAGAACTTATAGAAACCAATTTATGAGAAGGAAATGATGGCAATACTACATGCACTTAATCAATGGCATCCTTACCTAATAGCTAGGCACTTCAAGGTCAGAATAGATCAAGATAGTCTTAAATACTTCTTGGAATAGAGACTATGTTTAGAAGAGCAACAAAAATGGGTAACCAAGATGTTGGGATATGAATTTGAAATCATCTATAAAAAATGGAACTAGAATGTGGTGGAAGATGCACTCTCCAGAAAAGATGAGGATGTGGAGGAATTACTTTATGCGATTTCGATTATACAACCCAATTTGGTAGTAGTATCAAGGGAATAATGGAAGAATTACCTATCTGTGTGGACACTCATTCAAAAGCTACAAAAGGATCCTATTGTATCATATAATTTTGTGTGGAAAAATGATTCATTATGGTATAAGGATCGCTTACATATATGTAAGAACTCCAAACTAAAACTAAAGATCTTTTTGGACACACCTCTCCTATAGGTGCGCACTCAAGATTCCTAAAAACGTACCACAAGGTCAAGAAGGAATTCTTTTGGGAAGGTATTAAATGTGATGTTCCATTAGAGAAATTTCGAGGTAAAAAATGAGCCTCAAAACAAAAGAAATGTACTATAAAAATAAACCAATAGGATTCAAGGTCATGATGTCAACCATGGGGGATGAATCACCATTTTTAGGTAAAAAAATAAAAAGGTAAAAAGTTCAAAGTGAAAAAACTACTTCTTCAATTCGTATTTCCAACTTATCTCTCTGTATATTCACTCAAATTTCGATCACGAGCAGCCGTTGGATGGAGAATCAAATTCCACATCCAACAAGTAACATAAATTACCTCTTGTATTCTTCTTCCATTGACTTTACATTGTATACCCTGTTTTTCGTAAAGCTTAAGTATTTTGGTCATCTCATACTTTAATGTTATTTGACCTATTATTATTTTGACAAGGCTTAACCACCTAAAGGTAGGCAATCTCATACTTTAATATTCTTTGACCTATTATTATTTTGATAAGGCTTAACCATTTAAAGGTAGGCAATCTTTTAATTTTGTTTTAACTCTTTCATTACCATAACTTCTAACTTTTCACTATGCTCATAATTATTCACCCTATTATATTCATCATGCCTTTTTTTTTACTTGTCATCATTATTGGTTCAAATCCCTATCCTAATATTATTATCTAAACAAGGGGGTAAATTCTTTATACTTTTGAGAGCATATGTCAAGCAAACTCAATACTACCATATGTTAATTAGCATGCCTATATTTTAATTATAAACTGGAATTTAGAACTTAACCAAATCATGTAATGATTTGGATAAGTTCCATGTCTATTATTATTCGGAATAATATCTCTTTAAATGGTATGCTAACATTTTTATTGATTTGTTTCTCATATGGTCATATGCAAGAGTTTGATAATTGACAGAATTAATCTTTCACACTTACCTATTCAATGATTCCCTGCATAATGATTCATTAGTTGTATGCCTTGTTTTACTTTCTATGTCCGTCATTTTAAGATAGTTCGTATTTTGATTTAAAGATAGTTCGTATTTTGATTTATTTTAAATCATTACAGTAGCTGGACTTGATTATTTCAAGTATACAGTTTTGTATTGCTATATTATGAATTGCATATTAATCTATCATGATGACTCGTACTTTGTTTTCTATAGTTACAATTTAACTGCTTTGTACTCTAAGATCATATCCGATTACCATTACCAGATATGAGTCCTAATCTTAAATATGCTCCGGAATAAATGAGTCAAATCAATATTATTTCTTAAAACATCGCATGCTTGTTAGTGTAATGATTAATGAAATTTGAAATTCAGGAACATGATTTTTTGCAGGATACCCCCGATTGAGTACAAATTAGACATATTTCAAAACTAAGTGCATGGTTTGGGAGATATCATTATTCGTCTAAAAATTGTTCAACCCAAAATGATAGTTGTGGCTGATTTTCCAAATCACATGTCAAATAGATGTAGAAGATAAGGGCGTGTGACAGGTTTTCTCTCGACTTGAACTCTAGATACAAGCACCATGGATGGAATCATGATTTTTTTTTTCTATTTATGTCTATAGTTGTTACATTCATGGGATTCAAGCTTATCTTTAGATCATGTTGGTCCTAGAGGTGAACCATTTTGAATTGACTCACACCCGGGCATGATAGAAGCTCAGTTTTTTATAGATACCAGATCTATATCTTTATGCATAGTATTTAATTCTCTTTTGCGGAAAATTTAACTGGACTCGGTCATACACAGTGTTTAACAAACATAAGGTGTTCATGTAGAGGAAACTTACAACTCATTTCAGAATGCAGGGATAAATGGAAATAGAAATAACAAATGAAAACTATATATATTCAAGAAGTGAATGATATTATCAAATTTCTTGAAACTAGGGACATTTAGAATGTATTGAAGCTTCTGCACGAAGAATTTCATAAATTCATACACATTTGTAAGTAAACTCAGTGAATGGAGTAACACAGTCACATTTTCATTACACAATACAAGTAAGAAAATCTCAATAACCTTGCACCATACATGAAAATATTTAAAATATACGACATAGGCATACAATGATGAATCTCTGACATAAAATTTAAATCCGAAACATTATTAATATCACTGATCTCATAATGAGACTAGAAACTGCATCAACTTTTCATTAATCATGAGGATTTTTACACATAAACAAAATGGAACAACAATGAATTCATTGAAGAGAGGAAGAACATCTCTCTAAAATATAGTTGTATCTTTAATCTCTTACAATCTCAAAATTTCACAGTCAAAACTGCTTCTCGACTCTACAAAAAATAGTTTGTGAGACTCTCTACTAATACTGACAACCATTTCAAATGGAATACAATCCTCCTTATATAGAGTTTGTAGGTAACCTTATTCAGTTCCTTAGATTCTAAGGAACCGAATAATCTTTGAAAAGTGCTTTAAAACCAATTATTTCATCATTTAATTCTTGAACATTGTCCCTCATCCTTGAAACATATTTCTGCTTCATAATCATAGACCTTGCAATATTGATTATCTGAGTTCTATTGTCTATGCCCTTTTCATCCTATTGTTTCTTGGTCTTGTTGTTCATATAGCCTATGACCTCTACAGCCTGCCTTGGCATGTCTCCTAGTTGTTTTTCAACTGATTTTATTTCTGCCATAGCCTAAGTAGATAGATCTAACTCATCATGGATAACTTCAAAATAATCCCACTTGTTCATGAACCAATCTTTAATCTTCTCCCAGACAGTTTGAGTAATTCTTCTTAACCATTGTTCTCCTTGAACATCTATTTGGAGAGAAGTTACTTGACTTTTTAGGTCTCCTACTTCTTTCTCCAATTTTGAAATTTCATCTTATTTATCGCTGATTTCATATTCTAATTCAAGGACTCTATTATCTTTGTTCTCCAGCTCCTTTTTTGCCTCATCCATCCTGGCACTTAAGTGATTGTCTTCCTCAATAGGTCTAGGACAGGATCTCAAATTTTCCTAGTCTTCTTCCATTACATCTACATCAATAGTACCTGGGATATTAGTATGGGTATCACCTATAACTTTTGTTGTTGTAGGATGAATTTCTATTGCAACCTCTAGGGTTTGCATTTTTTATTCACTGGCTGTTTGAATTAGAGGGGTTTCAACATTATTACTCCCTTCAGTAGAAATCTTTGTGGCTGCCAATTTCAAATTTGCAATCTTCCAATGCAGATCATCAATATTGCTCCTATCTTCAGATAATTGTTGAAATTCTATCATACTGGCATATATATTTTCTTTCTCTTCTTGAACTTGCCTCAATTCTTCAGACTGTACTAGTTCGACTGTAGGCATCTTCATATTTTACTTTAGTGTAGTTATTTCATTATCTCTCTTGGATATTAGTGGCTTGATTGGGGTGTCATCAGATGGATTTGCTTGTAAGGCTACTAGTTTTGATTCCAAAGAATTGATGGTGGTCTGTTCATCCCTGGTAGTCCATTTTTCCATCCTGTATAACTTCTCAAATTTCTCTAGTTCTGGCCTTAAATTTCTTTCCTCTTTTTCATATTTGACAATTTATGTGCACATCATGTCACTTGTCTGTTTATAAAAATCCATCTTGTCTATCTTGCTAAACTCCTTGAAATTGAATACGTTCTCCTCTGCTCTCCACTCACTGAGTTTCATTAGCTTGGCTACCTTGGGTTCGAAAACAAAAAACCTCAAGGAATCCTGTTGATGATCTGCCACTTCTATTAGCCTCTTCCCTATGGTTGGGAGGTATTGTTGTAAGGAACCTCCAACAATTAATTAATTAAAATGCATGATATATTAGAAACAAAAGAACACAAAAGAGATTTATTGATCGCAGGCCACTTCGAGGGGGAAACCTTCTTTCATAAAGCTCAATACAAAATAACTCTTGGATGATTTCATTGGCCTCAACACGTACTTATATACTAATTCTATGCACCAATACTATGGATCAATACCATGTAACATATAATACTACGGGATGACTTACAAAGCATATGCATCCAATACTATGGATCAATACCATGGAACATATAATACTATGTGCAAATACAAACTATGGATCAATACAATGGAACATATAATACTACGGGACGACTTACAAAGCATATGCATCCAACAACAATATTATAACAAAGTAAAGAGAATGGTTGAATCAACGAAGATAAGTTTACAAACATGTATTGGTAATTTTAGTCTGACCATCTGTTTGTGGGTGAGACCTTGAACACATATTTAGTTTGGTTCCAGTGTGGCGAAATAGTTCTGTCCAAGAATGATTGGTGAAAGTTGCATCGCGATCCGAGACAATGGAAGAAGGGATTTCATGAAGACAGAAGATTTGGTCCAGGAAAATTTGTGTGACTGAGGAGGCTGTATAGAAATGGCCGAGGGCACAAAATTGATTATATTTGGAGAGGTGATCAACCACAACCAAAATCACTGTCATCCCTCCAAATTTAGGGAGCCCTTTAATGAAATCCATAGAAATATCTTTTTAAATCAAGGGTTCGAGCAATCTCGGAAAGAGTGTCGTTTCACCCTTGTTGAGATGGAAAGTATCACATTCATCCACCATTTGTTGAATTATCATTTTCATTCCCTGCCAAAAGAAGTTACCCTATTCCCACTCATACGTTTTGAGGAACCCAGAGTGCCCTGCCGATGGAGAAGCATGGAGTTCATAGAATACAGTTTGTTGAAGATATGTGCTCTGGGGAAGCACCAGATGACCCTTGTATCTCATGGAAGTACCATCCCAAGAGTAATGTGATATAGCAGAAGGGTTGTTGGCCAACCATTGGATGATTTGAGATAATGAGGGGTCATTGGCATAGCCCTATTGAACATATTGCAACCAATTTGGAACAGGCATAGAAATAGCTGAAAGACAAAATGTGCGAGAAAGAGCATCTGCCACCAGATTGTCCCTACCCTTCTTGTAATTGATCTCATAATCATAACCGGTGAGTTTTCTAACCCATTTATGTTGTGTTGGGGAGGAGACCCGTTGTTCCAGGAAATATTTCAGACTATGGTGGTTAGTCTTGATGCAGAAAGAATTCCCTAATAGGTATGGTCGCCACTTCTGTACTGCATGCAAAATAGCCATCATTTCCTTCTCATATATAGAGGCGCCTAAATTCTTACCGGAAAGGGCTCTTGAAGGTGGAAATCCCACTGGTTCAAAAAATACACCGGCATATCTATCCAAAATTTGTTGTAGATCCAAAGGAGTAGTGGAGATCGTTGATGGGTGCATATGAATGGAATGGAGCTGAGCGATGACACCATGTGAATTCTTCTTAAGGATATTTTCTAAGTGATGTGAAATGATGATGCAGAGAGACCCTGGTTGTAAGCTTGCCAATGTGTTTTTTTTTCCATTAACTAAAAGCTGCATCCAAAGTTCAGCAAAATCCCATAATATGGGGCCAAGTGTGCGTAACCATTGAGTGTCCAAAACCACATCACATCCTCCTAAGGCTAAGGAAAACATGTCAGAGCACAGGTTATAATATCCCAAAGAGATACGCACATTGCGACACTTCCCCTTGCAAGGTAAGGTGCCTCCATTAGCAATCATGACTTCAAAGTTGGAGCAAGGATGGACAAAACAATCAGCCTGTTTAGCGATTTGAGGGTCAATGATGTTATGAGTGCTACTAGAATCAATGAGTATTGTAAGAGGGAGCTTCTTGAAGTAACCTTGACCCGCATTGTTTATGGGGTGGTGAATCTGCCAAAAGCATGGAGAGATGTCTCTGGGTGGTCGTCCTGAGACGGAGGGTCAACAGGCGGCTGCAAAATGTCGACCGAATCATCTATTGTATCTGGAGCTTCTTCACCAAGTTCATAGGCAAGCGAAGAATCCACATCCAAGAGATAGAGTTGTTGTTCAACACATCTATGGCCCCAAGTGAATTTCTCATCACAATTATAACAAAGCCCTTTTTCTCTACGTGCTCGCATCTTTGCTTTAGAAAAATGCTTGATATGAGTTGGTTGATGAGTTGGCATGATGGGAGGTTGTTGGGAAGCCATATTTCAGAATGGAACAAAAGTGGATTTGGAGCGTTGTTGGGTTGTGATATTGTCCTCCGCCATATTATCCAACCCTAGGAATTCCATCATTGTGTTGGGACATAATATTTTAAGCTCTGATCAGATTGCATCCTTGAGACCACTGATAAAACAACTCCTGTAGAATTTATCAGACAATCATTCTGTGTGATTGGCCAGTTTCTCAAATTCCGTCTGATACTCTCTCATAGTGCCAATATGGCGAATTTTGGTGAGTGATCCTGTGAAGTCATCAAAAGCACTAGGACCAAATCATTGCAAAAGGAGTTGGCAAAAATATGTCCATTTTGGCTCTTTATGAGCCTTGATGTACCAGCGGTACCATTGAAGGGCTTCATGTTCTAAATGAAATGATGCAAGTGGAACTTTGTTGACATCAAAAGTATTATGCAAACGGAAATATTTATCTACCTAGTATATCCATCTAGTCGGATCATTACCATTGAAGCGAGTAAAATCAAGCTTTAGCCCACGAAAAATACTCGAAGAAGAGAACCCAATGTCTGTAGAATATTTTTCCCGTCGTTTACTGTCCATGGCTGAATGTTGAAGATGGAGGCTGAGAAAATTTTCATCTAGATCTTGGAGTTTGGTTTTGAGCGCTGCAAGTTCTTCCTCCATGATTTTTTCTCATGTGCGGGTGATAACCATAACCAGGAGTCTTTTTTTTTTTAATGGGTAGAAAAACAAAAACAGAAGCTTCTTTAGTAAAGGAAAATTTGTATTGGGGAAATAATCTGATGGGTAATTGGGGTTGGACTAGGTTTTGGACACTTTCTAATGGACAGGGAAGTAGAAAATGGGGATTTCAGAAGCGAGGTAAAAGAATGAGAAAAGTTTTCAAAGAGGGACAAAGAATCAGAAATAGGAAATGAACACTGTGGCAAAATTTGAAGGCGATTGGGTGAAAATCGAAGAAGTTATGGCAAACCTTAAAAATAGACGGATGTGGAATTTCTGGCTTCGGGAGGTGGAATTTTGGATAGGGTCCTCGAGAATGAAATATGCAGAATGGGATTTCAGGGGTGTGAGTGAATTTTCAAGGGAAACAGAGTTAAAACAAAGAAGACATGGTGAAAAAAAACTTTTTTTTATGGATCTGAAACGGCTTGGAATTGATCGGCAACAGTTCTGGACAAATGTAACCTTCTATATATCAGCTGAAAATAGATATGGACTCCAGGTATGCTTGGATTCCTATCAGTTCAAAGGATTCACTCGGCCACCAATGCTGTATGACGGCTTGCGTATTGGGGAAGTACCCATCACTCCACGGGTCAGGTAAAACTAGTAACCGCTTTGCCACAAATGAAAGCTCTTGGTTTACCTAATGGGTGGGAACTAGTTAATCAGGTAGGTGTCGTTGCCCTTTTCGCTAGAAGGTCCTCTCAATGGGATAGCTACTTCGGGGTTCATGTGGTAGTCCTCACAATGAGTTTTAGGGCTATGCCCAAGTACTTCCCACAGTTAAGCAAATATAGATTATTCCTAGATCCGAACCTGCAATTGAAAGGAACAATATAGATGCAAAAACAAATTGGCATAAATTCCACCCAATGAGCCCAAGAAAGTGCTCTGATACCGGATGTAAGGAACCTCCAGCAATTAATTAATTAAAATGCACGATATATTAGAAATAACAGAACACAGAAGAGATTTATTGATCGCAGTCCACTTCGAGGGAGAAACCTCCTTTGAGCAAAGCTCAATATAAAATAACTCTTGGATGCCTTCATTGGCCTCAACATGTACTTATATACTAATTCTATGCACCAATACTATGGATCAATACCTTGGAACATATAATACTACTGGACGACTTACAAAGCATATGCATCCAATACTATGGATAAATACCATGGAACATCTAATACTATGGGCTAATACAAACTATGGATCAATACCATGGAAAATATAATACTACGGGACGACTTACAAAGCATATGCGTCCAACAACAATATACTAAGAAAGTAAATAGAAGGGTTGACACAAGTTCCTAACACTTGTCTCATCTCCTTCATCATCTTCATTCCCCTTTCTCTGATATTTCTATATCCAACCTGAAGGTCTTTCTTTACATGGATTGATTCTGTAGATGAATACCCCTATATTTTCTGAGTAATAGTAAACTCTATGGAAGGATAGCTTGTTAGGATATTTTCATGAGTTGAAACCAAGGCCTGGAATATTTTTAGGGTGTAGAGACATGTTCCTATATATCTCCACAAAATTGTAGCACAAGATGGTGAGTTTAAGGGGGTTAAAAAGTTCAATTACAAACCTCCATGGAATAAGCCAACAAAATAGAGTCATTAAACAAATATGAAAGGCTATTTAATTCTTCCAAAGGAATGCATGCAACTCAAATCCCAATTTGGAAACCTCATTTTCAATGTACCTACAAGCAAAGAATTTCAACGTCAGATCATCCTTACGCATCTTAAACTGCCATACTATTATCTTCATCCCCATTCAAAACGATGCAATATTATGTTTTCCACACGTTGTTTTTAGAATAAATAATGCAAAACTCCACTCAATCACCATTTGAGAAATCCATAACATAGTACCCATCTCTATTCCATTCCACCATCCCTCACCTATATGCTTCAATCATGTTTCCAACATCAATTGTAGCAAACCCAACTTCTATGCTCACTTACCCCCATCATATTCACTCTAATGTCTATATGATTCCTCTTCACATTGATAATTCTTGTGAGGTTCTCAGTATGGAAATTGGCAATGGCAAGAACAACTTTAACTACATAGTGTATGAACTTCTTGCATGAAGAATGTGTGATATAGCCAAATGGAAATGAGAGGATTGATGAAAAGACAATTGATATTACATGTGACCATATAAAGAAATACTCTTACAATTGTGAAAGAATTATATTCAACGCATGCTTCCATAAATAGATGAGAATACTTTCCCACCAACCTCTCACATGCATTTAATGATTGGAGTTAATGATTCAAAGGAGGTAAATGACTTGGTTTAAGGCACGTGGTAGAAAATGGACGCGTTCTAAGGCTAACGATTTGCAAAAGATGATTACTTCCCCATAGATCCTCTTTCATCTTCCCCTCTAGTGGAATCATAGCCCCTCTAGTGCTTTATGCATAGCCATTTTCGATCATTATATTATTTTCTAGCATAATATTTACATAACTTTAAATCGTCACAATAATCCTAACAATAGTTTGCATGGATATTCATGTTATACATGCATACCCACTCAGAATTCTGCCCTTGGCCTTGAGCTCTTCACTAGTATGCTTACTTGCATATTTAAATCATTTTACATAACTTGATTTAATACATCCCAAAGTTTCAAACTAGGGCATTGTAGTGCATTTTCACTTGGACTTGACTACAAGGTGAGGAACATTATATAGAACATTCCAGATCTTCTTGAAATGAGCTAAAATGTCTAAGGACAAAGTTTTATAGTCAAAGTTCTCATCAATAAAATGGAACCAAAACTTCTAACAATTTTTCTATTAAAGTTGAATTTCTCCACTTATTAATTTACTCCAAAAAATATAAATATACACACATCATTTTTTTCAAAAATCCCAAAAATCCAAATATAAACGCATCAATTTTTTAAAAAATGCGAGTGATAATTTGACATTTTGATGGTAATGTATTAAAAAAACATTTGACATTTAAATGGTAATGTATAATCCCACAAGGGGTAGAGCAATTGGTAATGAGTAATTGAGTTGAGAAAGTTGTAAATGAAAAGTCACAGGTTCAAATCCCCACGGGTACTTACTTAAAAAAAAGGGCCACATATAAAAAAAGCATTTGAAATTTTGATAGACATGTATTAAAAAAACATTAGACATTTTGATGTCCACATATTAGGTACCTGATGTATAAGCACATGATAAATAACATGGGAGACGAGAGACTTCTTAAATTTGCTTTAAAATCAAGTCAAAACCACCTGCGCCTCAAGTGAGGCTGGTGTAAAGATAGCACGGCTTGGTTAAACCATTGGGGCATTGAGAAAATGACACTTTGAAAAATATCATTAATGTCAAAAATAATATTACATCTAAGTTTAAAGAGAAAATGTGGTGCGAGAAAGAATTAGAGGTGAAAATAAAATTAAGATACTATAAAGAGGTCATTAACCATAATCTGGAAGTTCGTAAGTCTCTCTTAGTATTAACTAGCTCAAAGAAGAAAATTAATATAGCCAAGATAAGAACAAACTCCCATGAGCTCCATAGCAAAATAGGACGTTGGTCCCTAAAAATCTATGGTCGGAAAGGCTTTGTCATCTTTGTGAGTCTAATATGAGTGTTGAGGATGAAAATTGTTTTATCTTAGAGTGTTGCGCTTACACCCACATTAGATCTCAATTTCATAATATTTGCGATAATACAAACATTTCCAACCTCCTAACTTGCCAAAATTATAATGAGCTAGAAAATCTTCTCTCCAAACTTTTTGAACATAAGAATAAAACTTTAAAGCAAACCAAATAATTTTTTTTTTCTTTTCTTTTAAAATTCGATAAACCAAAGTTAATCTTAAAAAACATTAATCCTCATCATTATTAAAAAACAAACCAACATTAAAACACAAAGAAGCATTACTCCATAAACTCAACTCATGTATTCAAGACTCAAACAACATTTCATATTTTGATGTCCACGTATTAAAAAACAAACGAAGCATGAGTCCATGAGCTCACGTATTAAAAAACAAACGAAGCATGAGTCCATAACCTCTCGTATTCAAGACATATATTTTTTAATCAGACTTTGGTTTATGTGAGATTCTTTCGAAAGTCTTGCAATTTATTCTAATCATAACTATGATGAACCATGGCATATTTAATCAATCAACTATGACATATTCAATCAATCTATATAGTTGTTATATAACAAATCGTCCCATTTTCGAATCTTCTTAGAAGGACAAAAATATTCATATTACCTAAGCTATTCATATTTTATGCACTTGTGATAAGGATTACACGATATAATTATACCATAGGATACTAATTAATCTCATGAATTTTTAGAAGTAATTGCCTAAATATCTCTTTTCTTTGAAATTATAATCTTATAATTTAAACTATTAAAATCTAAATGGATTTTGTTGCTTTTGAAATGTGCATGCAATTATCACATTTCACCATCTATTGGGTCACAATCTTAGTTGCTCTAAATAAATAAGTGGAAGGTTAGGAAGGTTCAAAAGTCAAAATAATATTTAAGGGTTCAATAGAATCGATGCACCATTAAAGATAAGTAGACTTTCCCAAGTCGAATTCTATAAAATAGAGTATGTGAGCACTATGAAAGAAAAATGATCTTTATCCTCAACTCTCATAGATTCATAGAGCTAGCAAATCCTTTCTACCCATGGTCTTTTAGGAATTGTCTAGCTCTCTATTTCACTATGAAAATCATGGGAGTTTGTTCTTATCTTGGCTATATTAATTTTCTTCTTCTAACTAGTTAAGATAGAGAGATACTTTTGATCTTCGAGATTATGGTTAATGACTTCGTTGTAATATCTTAATTTTCTTTTAACCTCCAAAACTTTCTCGTTCCACATTTTCTCTTTAAACTTATATGTGATGGTATTTTTGAGGTTGTTGATATTTCGCAAAGTGACATTTTCGTCAATCCCCCAATAGTTTAACTAAGCCATCATTTTTTTATCAATTTAAAAATATAATATTAATAAAAATTTCCTATCAAATTTATTTGATCAATTTCTCTTGGCACATGTTAGAAGATGTAATGAATCTAAATTCTCCTTACCGTATTGGTATTTAGCTAATGATTTGGGTTTGACAGAAGCAGTGGCAGAGGAATGGAACTCATATGTGATGGTTCTGAATAAAGTTGGGATAAGGTTGACTGAAAAGGAGTATGTATTAGTGTGGGATTGGAAAGGTGTTAATGGGATCTTGTCAGCTGTCCTAGAAGATGGCTAGGTTTCTTGCAATACAAATACACCAAATGTGAATAAGGGGAAGGGTCCTTATGGTTGCAGTATTATTTGAGTTTGTCCAAATCCTCCAAGCATCCTCAATATTAAGTCCTTGCCATTCGAAGTTGGTCTTAAGCATAATTTTGGAGGCTTTCTAGTCGTGGGAAGTGAAAGGACAATGAAGGAAAATATGATGGATACTTTCATCAGCATTTTTATAGACACTACACCATCCTGGACCCTCAATGGCTCTATTCTTCATTTTATCCCAAGTCAGAATCTTATTTGCGAGAGAACACCACATAAAGATCTTGGATTTCTGTGGGCATTTTGTCCTCCATATACTTTTCCACCACCAAATAGGCTCACCTTACATTGAGCAATAGAGTTGAGATTTTTATAACCAAGCTTAGAAGTGTACTGACCATGTGCTGCCACTGCCCAAATGAGCTCATCCGGAGAATCGGTTAAATGGATGTGGGTTGGTCTGAGGATTTTTAGGAAAACATTCTAGGCTACCACAAGATTTTCTGGAACTTCCATACTTTCTGCATCTATCCACGGGTAACTCCATGAAGATGGGTAACTCTTTTTGGCCAAATATGATGATAAAAAATGGACATTTTACCCATATATTAAATTGAAGCCCTCGAAACTCATATTTTCCATATGAATTTCAACATGCGGTAAAAGACGAAATGTAGAGAATTATGTTGGTTTTCCAATGATATTTTTTCTAAAATATACCAATGTCATTTATCATGTCAAAATTTCATTTAATGAAACGTGTGTCCTTAAAAATTTGAAGAGTAATTAACAAGTGGCTTGTGTGTGTGCAAAATAATTTAATGTTAAAGTAATAATTTAAAAAAAAAATATGTGAACATGATCTAGACAAAATGTACTAGTGCGTACATATTTTTCTTTTAATTTTTCTCGAAAAATTATATTTATTATTATTTTTCATAACTGACCAGTAAATATTTCAGCCGCATTTTGCACACATGTGCGTCTATGCGCCAAATATTTTGATTGTTTACATAATTTGCAAAACTAAAAATACCATTTTGAAGAGGATGCACTGATGTAGCGCTTGTATATTTTTTCAAATTTTTTGGATGTGTATTTTGAATGTTGTTGATTTATCTTTGAGCTCATTCGAAGTTGTCCACAGGGTTTTTTACGGTAAGCTTTAGCAGAAATTTAAGGAAAAATGGCATACAAAGATAAAAATTCGTAAATTTTATGTATATGGATAGAGGATTCATTGATGAATCCAACGGTATTGATTTATCCCATTAATGTGTATTTAATGATATAGTTAAGCCCCTGAAAGGCAGACACAATTTCCTTTCTGCATAGAAAAGGGCTTTATGCATGTTTTTTAGGCCCTCTATTGAGGCATTTGCTCGATCGAGGTTTTTAAAATACCTCGATCGAGGGATAAATGAGACCTCGATCGAGGGTTTGACATAGACCTCGATCGAGGTTCCTCGATCAATAGTTCAAGTATGCAAAATTAGAGGCTTGATTATGAAACTTGCTTCCTCAAAAAACTAGGACTTGGCAATAGATAAATAGATCCAAAATTTAAGTATTAGTAAAAAAACTACTTTTAAACTATTCAAATTTAATAAGATACAAGATTTTGGATTTTATAAATAAATAAGTGTAAGTTTTGGGTGATCTTATATAAGAAAACACTCTCATGATTTCACCAAGGGTATTTAATACAACACAAGCAAAGGAAATATACAAAAGATGATCACTATGAAATTGAACAATGATGACTTCAACACGTAAATTAATTGATGGTGATGGAAAAAGGAGATAATGATCATTTGATTTTTAATCACAAACAAGGATTTCAGGATTGTGAAAATTATGCTAAATTAGAGCAATAATTAGACAACAAACGATGAAATTTATTTAACTTCTTGTCTAAAATCATTTCTCTAATTTAGCATAAGCTTCACATTGTAGAGTATCCTCCAATGTGGTCCAACCTAATGTCGAGCTCTTCTATCAGCCACTCTTCCCATTTCAAATGAGCTCGGGTCAGCCGCAGGCTCCATTTTTTGTATTTATGTTTAATATCCCTCGATCGAGGTTTAGGAGCTCGATCGAGGGTTATTATAAACCCTCGATCAAGGTATTTTTAAGCCCTTGATCGAGGGTTTAAAAATACCCCGATCAAGGAATTTTTACATGTATTTTTGCCACCTCACTTGCTAAAAATAGTGAAGCACATTCATGGATCTACCCCCACCCTTGTTTCCATAAGTTGGATGCTAGCAGGTTTGCGATATGGTTTAGGTGGAAAATTCCATGCTAGTGCAGATGATGGATGAGCAGAAGGGGAAGAATGTGATGATTTTGACAACTAGGCTAGGGGTCGGAACCAATGCGTAACTATGAACCATTACCAATTTTCCAGGCTAATCCTTCTCTAATGACTGACAGAGCTTTTAGTATGGATTTCCATGTTAGAAAAACAGGATCGCAGAGCAATAACAATAAACAAAAATGCAAATATAATAACACAACATTACAAGAGAGACACAGATATATCGTGGTTCACCCCAACTTGGGATACGTCCACACTGAAGTTGCCCGTCCTTATTATTATTCCATCCAGCAAAGTGAAGGGATGCAACCTGCAGCACAACCGCTGCACTTCCTCTTCACTGTTTCACAGTCTCTCTTATGATCTCATAGATCTTTACAATGCATAAAACCTAATACATCAACCTTAGCCGTGTTACAATGTCTTTCTTTTATAAGAGAAATGTTAAATTTTGAGCATTAATTCACAATACTCTTGGATCTTTACTGAGAGAATAACATATATAGTATATCAATGCATAACAATCACAATAAGCATGAAAAGCATCACAAGAATCAAAAGCATGAGAGACAAGAGACATAGAGTTTCCGTGGGGAAAACCCTAAGGTGAAAAACCCCACAACTTCCTCAGAGATAGAGAGAGCAATGGCTCAACCAAAGTACAGCCAAAATACACTTGAGATAGTCTCCTAGTAGCAGATGATCCTCCTCCTCACTAGTGTGCCACTTTCTGAGTGAGAGAAGTGTGTCTTTCCGAATGATCCAAATAGAGATCTCCTGATCTCTATTTATACTTAACCTGTCAGTTACACTATGGGGCCAACTTGTCTATCTAGATACATCCACAATATAATATATATTTCAGGGCCAACCCCACACATGGTGGTCTAATAACCCATCGGCAAGTACACAAACTTGCGACACTTGTCAATCCACACGATGACACTTCCTTATGGAGGAATAACACATCTCTAATAAGGGTACAATAAATATATATGAAATACATAGATGAAATACATTCCGAAGTTACATATACATCAACACTCCCTCTTAACTAGGAAGGTATTTCTCGACACAGATCTGCTAGACAAGGCTTCTTCTCAGGATCATCTTCATCGATGCATTGTCATCATCATCGTCACTACTGTTGCTATCTCAACCAATATCTGACTCTACTCGTCATAGGAAGTTCTATAGAGCCAGTCCTTTTTCATACTGGATGTAGGCCCACCACTTGCAGGTATTCGTCATCACTGGCCATACTATGGAATCCTCAGGACTTATTACGTGCGTCACAAAACCTCGAAACAGCATCCCAGGATGTTACGAGCACACGGCTCTACCTATAGGATCTCCCAGGGCCATATTATATGTGACCTCACCACAAAACCTCGCAAGAGCATCCCAGGATGTTACGAGCACACAGCTCTACCTATAGGATCT
This sequence comes from Larix kaempferi, assembly GCA_027924585.1. NCBI lineage: Eukaryota > Viridiplantae > Streptophyta > Pinopsida > Pinales > Pinaceae > Larix > Larix kaempferi. The sequence goes on from BSBM01000136.1 coordinate 17,071,717, forward strand.
CCTAGGGACAGATTATATGTGGTCATGGAAAAACCTCGCAAGAGCATCCCAGGACTTACTACGGGCACATAGCCCAACCTATCGGATCTCCCAGGGACATATTATATGCCATAGGACAAAACCTCGAAAGAGCATCTGCTAGATATCCGAGGGCCAGATTATATGCCATATGAAAAACCTTGAAAGACTATCTACAGATCTCCCAGGGCCAAATTATATGTCCTCCTGTAGCAAAACCTCGAAAGATCATTTGCCAGATATCGCAGGGCCAGATTACATGCCATAGGCAAAACCTCGAAAGACTATCTGCAAATCTCCCAGGGCCAAATTATATGCTCATCTGCACAACCTAGTCCACGGCCATAGAGTATCAACCTAACACTCACCATACATCATCCTGATGTACACATGATCATCCTGATCATACAATGCATCTACCTTATGCATACCAAGTATCTGCCTGATACATATCATCATAAATGATCCACCTGATCATATAGTGTATCCACCTGATAGAAATACATGATACATATCACCATACATGATCCACCTGATCATACAATGTATCCACCTGATACATATACAGATTCATGGTCCAAGCATCCAACATGATGCATATACAAAATACATACAAATGATCCTACTGATCATATCCAGCATCCAACATGATGCGTACATACATATAAATGATCCAACTGATCATATCCAACATCTAACATGCTGCGTACATACATATACATATAAATGATCCAACTGATCATATCCAACATCCAACATAATGCGTACATACATATACAAATAAATGATCCAACTGATCATATCTAGCATCCAACATGATGCATACAAAGTAGAAACCAGAACATCATCCTGATGCTCATCATCCAGCGCTTACATCCACAGCCATGTGAAGGATCCTCCTTCCAACATGCTTGGAATGGCTTCAGCAAATGTGTCCATCACTTCTTCCTCGAAGTGTCATCAATCTGAAGAATGCTAAGCCTCTCCCTGAAGTACTTGAACTTCACCCTGGCTAGTGGCTTCATCAGCACATCTGCAATCTGCTCGTCTGTCGCAACGTACAGGAGCTTCACAGCTCCTCTATGCACCATATCCCTGTTATAGTGATATTTGATCTCTATGTGTTTCGACCTGTCATGAAACACTGGGTTCTCGGACAGATTCACACAACTTTGGTTATCACAAAAGATACCAGTAGCATCCAATGGGAGATCAAATAACTCATACAGTAGCTTCCGTAGCCATACTACCTCACAACTAGCTGAACAGGCTGCAACATACTCTACCTCAGTTGTACTCAGTGCTACGCAGGACTGCTTCCTACTAAACCAAGAGATCACACCTGATCCCATACTGAAGCAGCACCCAGATGTGCTCTTCCTATCTGCAGCACTACTAGCCCAATCTGAGTCAACATAACCCTGCAGGTTAAACTTTTGATTTGCCTCATACTTGAGCCCATAATCCACTGTACCCTTCAGGTACCTTAGAACATGATTTACAGTAACCAGGTGAACTCTCCTTGGATCTATCAGGAACTGACTCAATGTGTTCATAGCAAAGAAAATATCTGGTCTCGTGTTCATTAGGTACATCAAGGACCCAATCATCTGATGATACATAGAGACATCAACCGGCTCAGATGAAGCATTACATAAAAGCTTCAGGTTCGATGCCATAGGTGTGGCCATGGCGTTGCAATCCATCATCCCGAATCTATTCAGGATATCTACTGTGTACTTCCCTTGACCAAGGAAGATCCCACCTGCACTCTGCCACACCTCCATACCTAGGAAATAATGCATCATTCCCAAATCTTTCATATCGAACTCGGCAGCAAGCTTCCTCTTAGTATCTACAATCAATTTGTCATCTCCTGTTACAAATAAGTCATCTATGTACAGAAGTAGAATCACAGGATTCCCTTCCTCAACTTTGTAGTAAAGGTTGGAATCCGCTTTACTCTTGGTAGAGCCCAAACTAGATAGGAAACTGTCCATCCTACCATACCAGGTTCTGGGGGCTTGCTTCAAGCCATACAAGGCTTTCTTCAATCTGCACACATATGAATCCCTGTCATGTATTTTAAAACCAAGTGGCTGCTCCATATACACTTCTTCTTCAACTACACCATTCAAGAAGGCTGTCTTGAAATCCATCTGGTGTATTTTCCATTTCATCACTCGTTTTATATTTTTCTATGCTGCCACCTACAGCATGCTTGATCTTGTAGATCCTCTTGGAAGTCACTACAGACTCCCCTTCAGGTCTTGGGACTGCATCCCAAACATCTTTCTTCATGATCGACGGATCATGGCATTCTTCCCGTGTTCTGGGAACTTCAATATCTTCAGTAGATAATTTTGTTGCTTGAACAAATGTTGTAGTCCTTCTTTTGTAGGTGAAGGTATATGGTCTTTCCTACAAAACAAGTTAATTTGCATGATTAGAAACATCTCATAATTTTAAGAAAAAATTATTACACATAAAGAAATATGTCATACAGTCATGCAATTATCTTAGCCAATGCTTCAATACAACATTTATCCATGTTCCATAACTTTCTAGATGCCTTCCAGTCTCTACCATAACATTGTTAAGAGTTTGCACTACTCCCAACATGTCAACAAAGAGGTTTCATTCTAGATAAGTAGCAATGGAATTTTGTACAGTGCCATAGGCCACTTACCCATCACATGCATATTAGTAGTATACTGTTCATTAATACAATACATATCCTAAGTCTAGGAACATGAGCAAACAAACAAATATGCAAGAAATGATAATTAAAATACTTATCTTTGTTTGTTTGTTGGGTGGACTCCCTCTAAGTCTTTTCTTCCTTGCAGGAGCTGCTGGAGTCCTAATCTGAAGTAGCTTCTTCTACACCTTTCTGTTGTGGAATGTAGAGAGATGGTCAACTCCCTCTGAATATCTGCACCCTTGCAAAAACCACTGGAGTGTGCTCCCTCTTGATCTTTGCTTCCTGGATTACATGTTCTTGAACTTATATTCATTCTCGATCCCTATCCATGCTTGTTAGTATCATCATTGTGTTATCCTCGAGATCTCATACATAATCAAACATTCATTAGTATAATCTTAATATTATAAAACACAATAATCTCAGCATGTATAGTCAGGATCATTTCAAAGCATTCTTATGGTTAGTCATAAACATAATATACCTAAACCCATGATTACTCAAACCTATGACTCTTCTGGTTAGTCATATCATCAATTAAGGTAAGAAACATAATATGTATAAGCCCTAGATTACTCAAACTTGTAACTTCAAGAGTAATCATTATCAATCATACAAAAGTATACGATATATATATAACAAAAACATACCTCGTCATCATATTTGCTAGTTATGTCTAGCAATGTGTTCTTGTTCTCTTTAATGACCTGCATAACTCATTAGTTAACCTTTGCAAAAACAAATTATACATACCTCTATGTGATCCATGACTATGGATGAATCTTTGTCTTCATAGCATGTTCAGGTTGTCCCTTTAATTTGTACAATCCTCCATCTTGCTCTCCAATCACTACTGCATCATCTACGGTCTTTCCCTTTTGCCACATTAGAACTTGACCATCTACAAATGCAACCCTCATACCTTTTGCATCCAATGTGGATATGGAGAGTAGGTTCTTCTTGAGCCCAGGTACATACAGAACATCTTTCATCTTCAATGACTTTCCAAAATCTAGGTTGTAGGAGGCTTCACCACTTCCTTTGATAGGGTATTGATAGTCATCCCCAAGTTTCACTTTATGGGGTGATTCATGTTCAGATAGATTTACAAAAGATTCTTTAAACCCAATCATATGTTTGGAAGCCCCACTGTCAATTAACCAATCATTACAACCATGGGAGATAGTACCTGTGAGAGTAGAGATTAGAACATACTCTTCTTCACTTGATGAGACATCATCACTATCATCACTTTCTACCCTAGCCTTCTTCTTTGGAGGTTCATCATCCTCGGTAGCATGAGCATGGAACTTTCATTTGCTGCCCTTCTTCTTCTTGCTGGAGTTGTTGTTATTATCCCTTTTGTTCTTGGGACAATCTGAGGCAAAGTGACCCTTCTCATTGCATGTGAAGCATCTTAGATCCTTCTTATTCTTTTGATAGGATATCTTGTAGCGAGAGTGCTCCTTCTTGGGCTTGCTTCTTTTGGTGTGAGCTGCGAGAGCTTGATATTCACCTCCCATCTTTTCCTCACGAGCTACAAGTCTAGCTTCCTCTTGAGAGCATTCCTCCCACAGTTTATTGAAAGAGATCAATTTCTTTCTTGCATAGATTCCTTGAATAAAGGAGTCCCATGACCTAGGTAGGCCATTCAGAGTGTCATAACAACTTCACCATTGTCCACTACTTCATCCACAGCTTCAAGTTGCTCCTTGATCTGAGAGACCTTGGAGAAGTAATATTGAATGGTTTGTCCATTCAACATCTTGATCCCTTTCAATTGATTCCGCAGAGTCATCTTCCAATTTATGTTCTTCCCTTCAAATAGCTTGGTCAAAGAGTCAAGCATCTCCTTGGGTGTCTTTAGAGAAGACACATGGGGTATGAGATGGTCTTTGATAGAATCAGCAATAATTATCTTTTCCTTGACCAAGTTCTTCTTATGCAATACCTTAGCCTCTTCATCCTCTGGGATAGGGATGTCTTCTTTTATATATGAGTCCAACTCATTCTCTTCCAGGATTAACCCAATCCTATACTTCCAAGCTCAGAATTTATCAGCCCCTTCAAGATTATCCTCAAGCTTGGTGTGGTGAGACATCTTAAAGAGTACTTCAAATGGAAATAGAAAAGATTTAGGTCTTACCACTTGAAATGCTGAAAACTAGATCTAGTCCTGGATTAGGGTTTGTCGAAAAAACCCTAAAATTCAAAATGTGAATTTCAACTTTCTGAAAGGATAGAAAGATGCGCCTTGATGAGCCGATCAGCTTGGTGTATTCAGAATTTGAGATCAGCAAAGCTTTACCCTTCAGATTTGTCTTTTTGTCCTCCCGGGTTCACTAGGGAGAGCCCTGAAATAGGGTTTGAGTTTCCCGGATATCTACCTAGCCAAAAATATCGATCCAAAGCTCTAAACTTCAATTTTTGCAAGGAGCTTCCAGCTATGTCTTCAGATTCCAAAAATTCCTATTTTTGTGGAAACCCTAATTTTTAGGGCCAAATCTGAAAATGCTCAGAATTGAATTCTGATTGGACAGATAGATTCTCCTTGATGAGTAGAGTCAATCTACTATACTGCTTTTCCAAAATCTGTGGAGAGAAACCCAATAAACAAGAAACTCAAGTTTTCGTCACTACAAAATGTCTTCTTCTTAGGTTAGCTCTGATACCATGTTAAATTTTGAGCATTAATTCACAATAATATTGGATCTTTACTAAGAGAATAACATATACAGTATATCAATGCATAACAATCACAATAAGCATGGAAAGCATCACAAGAATCAAAAGCATGAGAGACAAGAGACATAGAGTTTCCGTGGGGAAAACCCTAAGGTGAAAAACCCCACAACTTCCTCAGAGATAGAGATAGCAATGGCTCAACCAAAGTACAACCAAAATACACTTGAGATAGTCTCCTAGTAGCAGATGATCCTCCTCCTCACTAGTGCGCCACTTTCTGAGTGAGAGAAGTGTGTCTTTCCGAATGATCCAAATAGAGATCTCCTGATCTCTATTTATACTTAACCTGTCAGTTACACTATGGGGCCAACTTGTCTATCTAGATACATCCACAATATAATATATATTTTAGGGCCGACCCCACACATGGTGGTCTAATAACCCATCAGTAAGTACACACACTTGCGACACTTGTCAATCAACATGATGACACTTCCTTATAGAGGAATAACACATCTCTAATAAGGGTACACTAAATATATATGAAATACATAGATGAAATACATTCCGAAGTTACATATACATCAATAAGAAATACAATGGGAAAATACCACGGGTTACCCAAAACCATGGGCCCAAAAACTGTTGGCGAAAACAACCCCAATTTTTTTTCTCAAGGGTGTTTCCTCCAAACCCCAAGGTAGGGGCATGAGTGTACAGTCCTCTGGGGTGCATAGCTGAGACAATATCATCTATGATACTGGAAGATCTGGCTCCACAACCAACATTCCAGATGATAGAGTCGGGTTGTGGATTTACAATTGAGTAATTTATGATCTAATCAACAAATGAGTCTGGAGCAATATATTTGTTACAAATAACATCGATCTAGAGGTTTTGAGTAGTGATGAGTCTCAAACCAGCTTTTGCGCCTAAAGCTTTTGAAAATATATGAATGTTTTTAAGGCCCCAACATGCCAGGATTTTTGGTCGAGCAATTTGTTCCCATTTGACCCAGGGAAGAACATAAATTTCACTTTTTCCTGACCAGAGAAACTGAAAGAAGATCTTGCGGGATTTTTGCAAAGTGTATTTCAGGATCCAAGACAAAGACATCCAGTAAATTGGTATGTATTCTAAAAAATATTTGACCAAAACCAATCTACCAGCTCTAGAAATCCATCAATGACTCCAGATATTTATTCTCTTTTCTAGCTTTGCCAGGAGCCAGTTCCAATCTTCCTTTCTGTAATTGTTTGGTTTAAGTATAAAGCCCAGATACTTTAGTCCATCATTAAGAGATATTATGTTGAAAGGGAACAGAGCAGAGTATCTTTGTAATTCCCTGGCCTCTGGATTGATAGGAGTAAGGTGGATTTTTTCTCATTTAGAATCATACCTATAGCTCGACCAAATAGATTCAGGATATCTGAGAGTTTTTCAACATATTTGACTAGCCTGTCACAAAAAATGAGAATGTCACCCACAAAGAGAAGATGAGTGATACTAAGGTTATTTGCAATCCTGATCCCCAAAAAAGTACTTCTCCTCTTTGCGTCTAAACTTGCCTTGTTAAGACCTTCTTCCACCAGCAGAAATAGTAATGGGGAGAGGGGGCATCCTTGGCGAAGTCCTCTTTCAGAAGTGAAAAATGGGGAGGCAGAGCCATTTATCAGAACTGCAAAGGATGCCGAAGAGATACAAGTAAAAACCCATTTTATGAAAGGATAAGTGAAACCTAGATGAGTCATGAGAAGCCTTATGTACAACCAATTTACTCTGTCAAAATATTTTGAGAGATCATTTTTTATTACTACTCCCTTTAACTTTCTAGTTTTTATACTGGGAAAACCTTCTTGACTGACCCCAGTAGCTTCATGAATCTGTATATTTTCCAGAAAACCAAACTATTCATGAGAGATGATCTTTGAAAGTACCTTCTTTAATATTCTTGCAATGACTTTGGAAACCACTTTGTAAGTGATATTACACAGAGAGATTGGTTTGTAGTCATCAAGGGTCCAAATGATCTGATTTTGGAATGAGAGCTATGAAAGTGGAGTTGAGAGGGGGTGCATGTGATCCTTGAGATGGGATTCTTCAACCAGTTGTAAGAGATCCATTCCAATAGTTTCATAGAGGGATAGGAAAAATTCAATTGTCCATCCATATGGTCCTAGACTTTTATCTTTTTGAAAACTGTGCAGGGTTTCCTTTAATTCATCTTCAGAAATTTCTTCCATCAGCTCAATATTGTCCTCTGTTATTATCCAAGGGAAGAGTTGGGATAAATGAATGACCTCTATAATAGTTTCCCGATTGTCCGCTTTGAAAAGAGATCCAAAATGACATTTGCTCAATTTTGCGAGATCTTTGAAAGAGGAAACCACATCATTGTTGTTATTTCTTAATTTCCAAATGGTGTTCTACAACTTCCTTCCTTTCGCATAAGACTAGAAGAATTTTGTATTGTCATATCCACATTCCAGCCAAATGGGTCGACTTTTAAGCCTCCATAATTCCTCTATTTCTTTTAGGATTTTCCTCTTTCTGGATTCCAGGGAGCTCTTTTGTTTCCTGATTGACATAACCACCACCTTCGAAACTATGAATCTCTACAATTTCAAGTTCTACCCATTTTAAAACCTGATCCTCTTTTTCCTTTTTATTTTTAGCCCGAACTTTAAGAAGAGACTTTATTCTGGAGATATTATGAGCGAAATGTGAAGCTCCATGAGTCCCTTCCTCCTGAGAGTGAGGAATCCAATTCGATTGAATGAGTTGCAGAACTTTCTCATTTTTTAACCATGCTGCACACAATTTGAAAGGATTGGAAAGATTTTTTGGATTGTTCTAAATTTCCAAAAAAATTAGATGCTGATTAGAATCCCCTCCTGAGTCCACCCATTTTATGAGCATAAGATTTTGGTCCAGGAGTCCTTCTGCTACTAAAAAGAGATATAATCTTTTTGCAATTATGTTTTCTCCCGATCTTTTTTTGGTCCATGTGGGTTTCAACTTGATAGGGTCCAGATCCAGAAACTGATTTTCATGAAGGAGATGAACAAAGCAGGTTTCTAGATGATCCACCCTTTCTCGCAAACCCCAAACTTCATGTGGTCCCATAGTAAAGTTTAAGTCCCCACCAATGATTACATTGTCCTCTTTGAGGAGAGAGGAATTTGAGAACCTATCCTAAAATGAAACCCTGTCTTCATAAGGCCCATAGATATTAATAATGGTGAAGATGTGATTTGCTTCCTCCCATTGAAACTATAAACCAAGGCCTAAAAATGGAACCCCAAGAGGATATGTAGTTTATAAATTTTGGATTCCAACCAATAGCCAGACCTCCATAGTGACCCCTGGCATCTTGAGCAATGAACTTGAAATTTTTATGGTGTTTTTTAACAGACTGGTGACTGTTGATTCTGATCCCAGAGTTTCTTGAAAAAGATCAACATTCAGATGATGGACAGAAATAAACTTTTTGATGGAAAAAAATTTCTGGGTACTTGCCAGACACCTGCAATTTAGGGAGAGAACCTTCGTTAGGTAACCCCCTCCAGGGCTTGCACTGATCTAAGTGCCCTAATGAATGTTTTTGTTTTCCATTAGCTTGATATTTCAATGCCTTTGTCTAAGCTAAGGAGAGAAGTGTGGGTCTTCCCCTTCCTTTTCCCTTTGAAGGAAATTTGGGATCTTGTCCTAAACCAGTCTATAGTTGGGGGTAGTCTATATTCTCCAGAATATCTCTGGATCTAACGTGAAAGTGGATGATTAAAGTTGTAGAGTGAAGGGAGGATTCCAAATCTGAGGGAACATGGTAAGTGGAGGGTACAAGAAGAGAGGGTGGTAGAGGCAAGTCCACGGGTTTGTTGGCAGGAAGTTTGGTATACATGTCAGAAGAGGTTGCGGAAGGAAGAAGGCTGCATTATTTTATGTATTTTTGAGTCAATTGTACCGCAGAATGCGAGTTTTTGGGTCATTGGACCATATGATATGTAATTTTGGGCTAATTGTACCGTAGTAGGTGGGCTTTTGGGTCATTTGGATTATGTCAGTTAGATTTTGGGTCATTTGTCCAGATGTCGGTTAAGAAGTTGTTAGTAAGTGGACAAGCATTGTAAAGGCGGAAGCCTATATATAAACATGAGTTGTAAGTGTTGCATAATCGGATGGAAGTACGATTTTTGGATGTTGATTGTGCGCATCTTTGAGTCTGTACATGAGATCAGGGTTTGCGGTCAGGGTTTTTGTTGAAGTAAGATGACATGACGGAACTGTTTGGTGGAATTCCCTATGTACCTTTTATTGTCATGATAATGCATGTTGTGATTCACAATTGATGCTATGATTTCTTGTTGCAGTTAATACCTTAATGTTATACTTGTCGCGATGAATGCTTCTGTTTGATGCTATGGATATGGATGATGTTAAACTTGATTGAATAGATCTGCCTTGAATGTTGCGATAAGTTAAGTAAGTGTTGCCGCAATCATCCTCCTTCATTTGGCGAAAACATGGTTTCGTCCACTCTCCCTTGATCGCCTTGGGTGAGACCTCATCTGCTCTGTAGGTGTTACTGGATAGGGTAAAACCTATATGGGCCAGTGCTTAGAGAGACCACGATGGGTTGGTGTCGACAGTGACGGGAACCACTGTCGATTGGGTTTGAGTCAACAAATGGTTCCATTATCGGGACTGTGTGTGAAGTGAAAGGAGGATATGTTGTGGCATCCGACACAATCGGAGATACAAATCTAGTTTGATTAGAGGTTGCAGGAATTTGATGAAGAAGAAAGTCGGAACACTCGACTGACGGTAGATTAGTGGGTGGATAGATATATTCACAACGGTCTGCATGAATGGTTTTTTGTGAATTGCCGGTCCTTTTGTTTGAGTGGTTGGCAAAGTTGACCTATCAGAAGAGGAACCACCATGGTGGTGAGCCGATGACCTGGACCCCAGAGGTGATCCAAGAACTGCAGGAAGTCGACAATAAAGCGTCGCGGGTTGTCAAAGTGTGGCTTGATAGCATCTTGGAAGGGTGTATCACTGAATTCGTGGTTGATACACATAAGTCTTATAGTGAAGTTGAAAGATATTTCTTCCGTGAACCTCGAGGAAGGTTTCTGCTGTCGCTCCAACTGTCCATTAAGATGCTTATTTGCGAAAAAGGGTATATTGAAGATGCATATAGATCAGTAAGCAACCTGGTGGGCAGAGGCCGTGGGTATCACGACAGCAGGGGGGCGGTGCATGGAATGATCAAGGGTAGATGGGTGTGGGTCACGACGAGACTGTGAGTGAAGCTGAGGAAGAGAGTGGCATTACAAGGGGAGGAGCAAGGTTTCGACAGGAAAAGAGGAAGAGGATAGGAGAAGGTCCTGCTGCGATCGAACCGCAAGTTCACGAAGGAATACCACATGGGACAAAGCAACCTCACAGTCCGGACAAGGACGCACAGGATAAAGCTAGGATAGAGGCAGGACCTAACCCCAGTAGCAATGTACCCACACCTCCGCTCACTATTTGTCAACCAGTGAGAAACACCACTTCGACCCCACCGGGTCAACAAAAATTGATTGCTAGTAGTTTAGTACCTGCAGGAAGGAAGCCCAGGATGGCGGGCGATGATGCTAAGTTACCGTTGTTCCATGGGAATGGGACAAATAACCTAGAACAGTATTGGTTTTTGTGTGAAGCAGTCTGGATCGTAAAACAAATCACTGATGATGATGCCAAGAAAGGACAGCTGGCGACGACCCTGCGAGGTTGCGCCTTAGATTGGTTGATGAAGTTTTTTCTAGTCCCTACAGGAGCTCCGACGAAGTCACTAGATGAGATCAGGGATGGGTTGATTGCAGAATTCAAGAAGCTCAAGTCTGAGGCCCAATATATCATAGAATTGAAAGATATTAAGTAGTATCCCAGCGAGACGGTGTGGGATTTCGACCAGCGGTTCAAGATGCTGATGGCAAGGGTTAGTTTCGATATGAGCGCTGTCCAACATAAAGAGTGTTTCATAGTGGCACTGCTACCGCATATTCGGCTACCATTGATGCAACAAAATATCACGACGCCCAGTGAATCTCTGGAGATTTCAATGTGGTTGGAGGCATCGTCGATTGGAGAAAATGCAGCTGGGATGTCGCAGATACAGACACAGTTGGCTAACTTGACCATACAGCTGCAAGATTTGAAGAAGGGAAAGGAGCAGCACGAAGAAGTATGGTGCACGCGATGTCGAGGGGAAGGGCATACGAAGGACAATTGTCCCGAATTCTGCAACTATTTGGTTTTAGGAGCGCCAAGCCCGTTGAATGGTGGTGGCATGCCATGGTGTCGTGTTTGTCAGGTATTTGGGCACCGTCATGCAGAATGTCCATATATGCAGAAAATAGTCACCAAGCCGATGAATCTGTATTGCACTTTCTGTAAATCGGTGGGACACGATGAAAAAGATTGTCGGGCATATGGGTTGCTTCATGAGAGAACGTACAATGTATTCTATGTAAAGGATGACTAGCGTGCTGTACAACAATCGCAACTACAGCCGCAGGCATCCCAGCCGCTACCTCAACCGCAAGTACAGTTTGTACCGCAACAGCCACCGCAGCAGCAGTTTGTGCCGCAATATGCCCCGATGCAAATGGCTCCACAGCAACCATAGTATGTTCAACAACCACAATACGCACATCAAGGGCAAGGCATGCAACCAGTTCTGATGCAGCAATAGTACAACCAACCACAGTACCCACAGCAGGGCAGATTCCGTGGAGGATTCTAGGGTTGCCACGACGGAGGATTTGGTTGTGGAGGAGTACGTGGAGGTCGTGGACCTGTTCAATGCTATCGCTGTGCAATATGGAGACACTATCAATGCGATTGTCCACTATTGAATATGCAGTGTACATTCTGCTTTGTTACAGACCATACAGTAAAGAACTACTCGTAGTTGATTGCATGATGGTAGGTAGGGAATGTTCCTCAGTTGCAGAACCAGGAACAGCAGCTAGTACAGAATCAAGTGCAGCAACCGGTGCAGAACCAGAACCAAAATGCTAATCCAAATCTGAACCAACAAGGGAATCCTGCACCTAATCAGAATCAGGGCACGAATGTTGCGACAATTTCTGCAGAGCCGAGACCACAGGATGTGGCGGTCGCAGTCATTACACGGGGAGGTGCAGCAACAGGAGGAAAGGCTGGGTAGAAGAAGGTACTATTTGATGTTGATTCTAAGTGTGATACATTCTTCCAAGCACGTCGTGCATTAGAACAGGATCATAGTAAAGCTATCATCTACGACATGCCCCCTGTGTTTGATGCGACTTCAGAGGCAAGTCCATCAGTGCAGTATTGAACTTTATAGAAGTTTCTTGAGAGATGCTTCTTGTTGGCAAGAGATCCTGCGACCCTTGCTGAGATTGAAGGGTTGTTGTAGCGTCCAGCTAAGGGATGACAGGAGTCCGCAGTAAACTCCCTATAGTGATGGAAGACAGGTAAGGAGATGCAAATGAATATCCAGATTGGGGATTATGACATTGATTCAGTTATTCTGGATCTTCATTCGGATGTCAACATCTTAACCAAGCAAGCGTGGTAGAAAATGAGGAGCCCCCCATTGAGCTGGTGTCATGTACAACTCCGATTAGCTAATCACGCTAAAGTGACACCAATTGGGTGAGTCCAACGGTTGGTGGTGGACATTGAGGGAATGAAGACCTACGCTGATTTCGATGTCATTGAAGTGGTTGAAGGAGGAAGTTCGTATCCCGTGTTGTTGGGGATAGGATGGGATAATGATAGTGGAGCGGTAATCAACTTCAAGCGGCAAATGATGACTTTTGAAAACCGTGATCTCAGATTCATAGCCTCGTTGGATCCGGATGAAGGTCGCAGATACATTGAGCCATTGAAGGACAATGATCCCAGTGGATGGGACCATGCGTTTAACATTTTCGAAGACTATATTCATCCAACTACCAACGACGAGCTGGGATGGCATAGTGACAACTCTGCGTCTTCTGACTCTGATGACACGCTAGAACACTGGCATAACTGCTTGCACGAGTTGTCGCTCCGTAAGTGTGGGTTGATCACGTAGTCGCTATGCTGCATCGCGAATGAAACTATCACACTACCAATATATGAAGGACTTCCTGGCTTGTCTGACTTTCTGACGAAGTTCGAGGAAAGAGTTTCAGAACCACAGCCATTGCTGGCATTGGACAAAGCACTGAAGGCTACTCCGACATGCTGGTGGGTGACACACAAGGCATCAATTGATGGATCATCGAAATGTAGAAGATTGATTATGGTATGCTTCGGCGATACCGAGGTCTACCACGCAAGGAAGTATGATGGTCGGAACGATCCTGTAGGCCATTTGATGGAGTGTCAGACATTATGGGCATCATGACCAAGAGATGAGTGGGTCCATGCATTTATCCATACCTTGGATGAAATGTCACGGTCATGGTATAATACAGCTGAGTTACGGGGAGAAATCATTACTTGGTTGGAGTTGACCATATGTTTTACTCATACGTTCAGTTTTGCTGATCCCAACCCGAATGTCCATAATGCTCTGCAGATCATTCGCGATGTGGTTCTAAAGGTTGTTCCTGTGGCGTACCTGGCGGATCCGCATATGCACTGCCAGATGCAATCCATTATGGAATGTTATAATATCACTAGTGGTCCTGAAGATGGTGATGATCCGCGGAATGTCAATATTCCGGAGTCTGAAGGAAGTCGCGATGTGGTACCACCTAGTGTGCCAAGTGATCCGTTCATTCAACTTTGCAAGATCAATATTGGGACAGAGGTCACTCCCAAGTTCGCGAATGTTGGAGATTATTGGGATGATGAGATGATGGGAAAGGTCACTGAGTTGTTGCATGAGTTCCAAGACCTTTGTCCTACGAAGTTCTTTGAAATGAAAGGTATTTTGGGTTTTCTAGGTGAGATGAATATTCCCTTAAAACCATATGCTAAACCGATTATATATTGACCTTATCGGCTAAATCCGCGACATAAGGAGAAGGTGAAGGAAGAACTTGATTGTATGATGGATGTTGGTCTCATTGAACAGGTTGAAGAGTCAGAATGGATCAGTCCTATGGTGGTGCAGGACAAGAAGACTGGTGAGGTGCGCATCTGTGTCGATTTGTGGAAGTTGAATGATGCCTGCTTGCATGATCCCTTTCCGACCCCGTTTACTGATGAAGCACTTGAGGGAGTAGGTGGTCAGGAGATGTATTCTTTCATAGATGGGTTCTCAAGCTATCATCAGATCCGTATTGCAAAGGAAGACTGCCACAAGACGACTTTTGTGACAAAATGGGGATGTTTTCAGTATACTATAATGCCGTTTGTACAGAAGAATGCACCTGCGATATTTTCGCAGGTTGTTGTTACTGCATTCAAGGATTTCATCCAGAAGTTCTTGCAGGTATACATGGATGATTGGATAGTATATGGTTTGATTTGCGATCACCTAGCCAATCTGCGGTTGATGCTGGAGCATTGTTGGTAACACCAAATATCACTAAATTTGAAGAAGTGCATTTTTTACGCGCCGTTTGGGATATTGCTGGGTCACATTGTGTGCAAGCAAGGGTTGTTAGTCGATCCAACTAAGATTGCGCTCATTTTGAGTTTGACACCATCAACCACTTTTAAGTAGCTGAGGGTGACTTTAGGACATACTGGGTATTAGCACAATTTCATCAGGGGATATGCAGCGATCACCACCCCTATGGAGAAGCTATTGAAGAAAGATGCAGTATTTCAATGGAGCAATGAATGTCAGGATAGTTTTGACCAGCTAAAGGCTAAGATGGATTTGGCACCGATACTAGTATTCCCGGACTAGAGTAAGGAATTCCATGTCCATGTTGATGCATTGTCAATTGCAGTCGATGTGGTGCTAGCGCAACCAAGAGAGGGGGATCTTGATCACCCTATTGCTTTCGCCAGTCGAAAGTTGTCATCCACAGAAAAGAACTACACCACTACTAAGAGGGAAGGATTGGAGATGGTTTATGCGCTGTAGAAGTTCCAACACTACTTATCGGGTAGAAATTTTAAGATGTTCACAGACCACTCTGCATTGAAGTACCTGGTCAATAAGCCTATGTTGGGGGGGAAGATATGTCGATGGTTACTTCTCTTTCAAGAGTTTGACTTTGAAGTAATTGTGAAGCAAGGGCGGTTGAATTCCGACCTTGATCATCTATCGCGGATTGAAATAGGAGAGGAGCCAACTAACATTGAAGACGGGTTTCCTGATGCACAACTGTTTCAGGTTGAAGTAGCCGATGGCTATTTTGAAGAAATCAGCCAGTTTTTGGCAACAGGTACCGCACCAGAAGAGTTCATCACTAGTCAGAAGAAGCAGTTGGTGGTTAAAGTTGTCGAATTCCAGCTCATTGCAAGAGAGTTATACAAGATGGGTGCAGACAAGATATTATGACGGTGTGTCTTTCCACATGAGTAAGTGCAGATATTGGCAGAAGCACATGGAGGAGTGGCTAAAGGGAACTACAGTGGTGGGGAGACTGCCAGGAAGGTGCTTCGTGTGGGGCTCAAGTGGCTCATGCTGCATAATGATGCGATAGACTATGCGCAGTCCTGCGACGTCTGCGAGAGAACTGGGAAGCCATCCAGGAGGGACGAGATGCCGCTGATGCCTCAGTTAACACTATAGCTGTTTGACAAATGGGCAGTGGATTTTTTGGGACCAATCAATCCATTGGGTAAGTGCATTGGTGCCAAATATATCATCATGGCGATAGATTACTTGACAAGATGGGTGGAAACTGCACTAGTCATTGATTGTTCCGCAACCACGACTGCGCAGATTTTGTTTGACAACATTATCACTCGCTTAAGCTACCCCAAGATATTGTTGAGTGATCAAGGCAACCACTTTCTCAATCACACCATCAGCGCATTGACGAAGGAGTTGAATATATAGCATAAGAAGAGTACGCCATATCATCTACAGGAAAATGGCACGGTGGAATCTTTCAATAAGATATTGGAACATGCACTGACAAAGGTGTGCAATGCGAACCACAATGACTGGGATCTAGAAATCTTGGTTGTGTTGTGGGCGTATCGTACCACATGTAAAAGGTTGATGGGTCAAACACCATTTAAGTTGGTGTATGGACAAGAAGCAATTATTCCGATGGAGTACATAGTTCCAAGTCTACGCATAGCAGCAATGACAGGAATGGATGCTGTGGAATCATTGGAAGAACGCCTAGCACAGTTAGTAGAGCTGGAGGAAGATCGATTTATCATAGGTTTCCACCAAGGTGTGGAGAAGGATCGCCAGAAGGATTGGCATGATTGCCACATAAAAAACAAATAGTTTCAACAGGGAGACTTGGTGCTGTTGTATGACAGCAAGTTTATGAAACATCCAGGAAAATTGTAGATGCATTGGTTTGGTCCGTATCGCATCAGTAGCATAACTTCAGGAGGAGAGGTACAGTTGCAGCAGTTGGATGGAGCGATGCTCCCCAAGTTGATTAATGGTAGCAGGTTGAAGCCCTATCGGTCAGGCTTGGAATAGCGCGATGCCTAAGTCGCATTGAAAAAAAAAGCATGTTGATCGGTGGCAGGTTGGCGCACCAACAGGAACAGAATGCGGAAGCAGGGAGGATTGTGCTGCAAGTTAGGAGCGGTCTGCAACTAGTGGTAGGGTTGCGACTGGGTCAAATCAACATTAAATGTCAAAAGTGAAAATAGTTAATTAACGACGCTTGTTCAAATGATGGGCATTAATGGCGGATCCGACTGATCGACTGACAAGATCGATGACAGATTTGTGTTATTAATACAAGATTTCGGTTGACTTAATGTAGGATTTAGTGATGATTACGGAGGATTCGGCTAGACTCTATAAAAACAGGTAGAAGTTGGTCAGAAGGCACTGATATTTTAGTTGTTAAGTGCCTATGCATAACTGAAGAGTCTTGTTATTTCTTGGTGAGTGTAGTTGCGAGTTGGGCAAGGTTTGGTTTAACTTACCAAGTGTTGAGCATTGAGTAGGTCGTTCCATTACGCCAGTGAAGCCACCAGTTGAGAACGCTGAGTGAGGTATGCCATGAGAGCTAGAAATAGTTGAGATTAGCAGTGAAGTCGAGTCTCCTTTCACCGGGATTGCCATTGAAGAAGAAGTCAAGTTTTCAAGAGACGTCCATCTTCAGGAAAAGACTGCAAACATGTCGGTGGGAGCATCGGTAATTGCTAAGAAGCATCGGGGAGGTCAGCTGTCTAAATCACCGTAGAGCAAGCGTCAGCTTCGATCATCCACTGCTATGGCGGGGGAAGCTCAAGAGGAAGCGGGGCCATCCAGTCGTCGGGTTGATGAGTCCGTCGCATGGGAAGGACTCTCGGCCACTACTATCCCAGGGTATGTTCCCCCCATACAGCCTGGGATGCCTTCTCGGAAGGTGCATAGGAATCAGAAGTAGCCACTGAAGATGCCTGTGTTTCCAGAAGGAATGGCGTGCTCCGTTGACATTGGCCCAGCACTGATGCGTCTGAAATATGACAACCATGATATGGTGGCATACAAGGAGATAGCATCGCACCCTTATGAACCAGGATCACAATTGAGCGGTGTGTCAGTTCCGCATGATTGGGCCCGGGGATTGAAACAGGAAGGCCTGCTAGGCCTTATCAATATGCCCCATTTTGGCCAACTACTAGAGGTCAATGCATGCGTGAAGCAGCTGCTGGCCTACTTTCACGGAGGTACATTGTGGTTGGACAAAGGCATTCCTGTCACCATGCACTTGATCGCAGAAATGATCGGGTTTCCCAAGGATGGGGTCGACCCGTCGCAGTATCTCCGAGGAAAGGAAAACGACAAGAAGCTGGCCGCGCAGTTGGTCAAGCGCTGCAATTTGGAGAAGGACGGCCGGGGTTACCACACCAGCAACATCAATGATAAGGCGGTGCTCACCGGCACCAAGATACTTTCTTGCAAAGTGGTACGGGGTGGCCGACCCAATTAGTGCAATTCGGGCATTGTGGCGTGTGCTGAACAGTGTGTGGCCGGGGTGCAAACGAACTGCTCATTGTTCCTATTGAATCAGTTGGCGAAGGATGCCATGGTAGTTCAGGACGGTAAAGGCTCGTTACATATAGCTAGCTGCTTCTATTGATTGCATTCGTGGCTTGGAAGGAGCCCAATGTGTACCCGGGTATGGAGGTTGACGCTGCAAAAGAACATTGTGGCACGTGGTATCAAAACCTATGGTTTGTCCGTGAACAAGAATGCAATAAGGAATGTACATTGTTGTTCTGGTTATACTAGCTCTTTGTTGCTGTGACAAGGGTGCCCCATTTTTTCGAAGAAACCGCAACACAGTTCAAGCCGATCATGGTGTTTGCAATTCGACCACATTCCATTTATTTCCAAGCCCATCGCGACCCAGATAGGCAATGGTTGCTGACACCATATAAGGTATCGATGATAGAGTTGGAGGCTATCGTGAATGACTGGCCAACAGAATGGCATGAACCTATGGGGTTGGCTGAGATTGAGGCTGGAGAGCCGACGAAGGGTTGAGATGATCGTATATCGACACAGGACCCGCACAGTCATCATGATTCCAATCAAGAGTCCATTAAAACATCGATGGATGACGACAGTGATCGCACCTTGGAAGAGAACAGAAAGAAAAGGCACCAGGACTCGGCAACAATCAGTGGGCTGCCCCTGTTGATGGAAGCGCACTTAGGTTGAATTATAAAAGCAATCGCTAATGCATCCACCGCAGTAGCTCAGACCATGACAAGGGTGACAGATGAAGGATTCCATGTGGTCATTGCGCGTATGGACTCCTTGTGCGACATGGTTTCACGGAGGGCACCGGAAGAAGCAGTGGCACCACAAGTTAGCACAATCAGCACCGAGCCGCAGGTCAGGAATGTGGAGATTCCCCTGATTGCGATTGTGACTGAAGATGAGGCTGTGAATGCCTTGATGCAGAGATGACATGACAAAATTGTTTGGTGAAATTCCCTATGTACCTTTTCTTGTCATGATAATGCATGTTGCGATTCACAATTGATGCTATGATTTCTTGTTGCAGTTAATACCTTAATTTTATACTTGTTGTGATGAGTGCTTCTGTTTGATGCTATGAATATGAATGATGTTAAACTTGAATGCATAGATCTGTCTTGAATGTTGCGATAAGTTAAGTAACTGTTGCCGCAATCATCCTCCTTCATTCGGTGGAAACATGGTTCTGTCCACTCTCCCTTGATCACCTCGGGTGAGACCTCATCTACTTTGCAGGTGTTGCCAGACAGGGTAAAACCTATCTAGGCCAGTGCTCAGGGAGATCACGGTGGGTTGGTGTCGACAGTGATGGGAACCCCTGTCGACTGGGTTTAATTCAATAGGGTTGAGGAGTGAGCATAGAGGTTGTGGGGGGAGGGATATATGAAGAGTGAGTAGAAGGTGGTTGAAAATTAGTGTCCCCATTCTCAAAGTGTAAAGCATTCAAATAATGTTCTAACGAAAGAATGTTAGTAGAAGGATAACCCGTCTTATCTGGAGAGGGTTCCAAAACTTGCCGGGTAAGATGAGCTTCTTCCTTTTCCAACGCAGAAGGAGGTTCTTCTGGTGTACAATCAACATATTTGGGAACAAAAGTTGGTACAACTTTAGGATTGTAGGTCCTTTCCTCCTTGCACCATAGTTTGGTTCTATCTTCCTCCTGCTCCATCCCATCTCTTAAAACCCATCTTTTCCTTGCAGAATTCTTTGATAAAAGAAAATTGCATTTTTTTGCTAAATGACCAGTCACAAGGCATCTATGGCAACGAAAAGGAATTCCTTCATAATCCAAAGTTTGTTTTTGGCTTTCATTTCCCTAGATTATATTTAGGTCTTCTCGCAAACCAGTCTTGATGTTTAGGGATACAAGGATGTGAGCATTGGATCTTCTTCGTGTCTTTTGGAATAATAAATATGCATCAATAAATGCTCCCATAGAATTTCCGGTGTCCTTAAAAGATTCCAGGTTCCAAAATTCCCACGGAAGGCCAGCTAAATGGAACTAGACTAGTTGCATATCCATTCTTTCACAGTCTGCATCGAACAAGGGCGTCCATTTTTTGAAGAGGATGGGAATGGATCCAAAGCTCCAGTGTTTTTGAAGGACCTTATTGACATCGTCAACATTGTTGATTTTGAAGACAAACCATCCTTTATCCCAAGCATTGGTTTTTGGATCATAATGTAACAAATCCGTCTAGTTTTTTCTGACCCAATCCTTCAAACCCTCAAGGTTGGGGTACCTCCCCCTAGTTTTTCCCACAATTGTTGTTTCCACCATATCTATCGCTTGACCTATCGATACATTAACCCCACATATCAGATTGAGTGGAGTTTTCGTAACACTTATACACTTATTCCTTCCTCGTTTTCTGGATGAGTCTTCTGACACAATGTTACCACTCTTTGAGCCCTCTTTTTTCCCACTGCCACTCTTTCCAGAGTTAGACGCAATGGGGTTCCCTTGCAGATTGACATGCCATAGAAAGGAAGCAATGAATCCATCAAGGATTTGATGAGAGACTTCTTCGGCAGGGAAGGAAGTCTGCAGATCTAAAGACTCAGAGAGAGAGAAAGGCCACCCAACTTCCACGAGTTCAAATACATTAAGTGGAGTCGGTTCTAAGGGGAAGGACGGTTGTGGAAAAGGTTCCATAGAGGGGTCGATGTGTATAATGGAGGAGTTAGTTTGAAAACCATACCCTAGGTAATACTGAAGTTGTGGAGTAAACAAGGAATAAGGGTTTTGCCCTAACGTTGGGCCTAGGGGTTTAACTGACAATGAGAATAGTGAAACAGCTACGGTCGACTCAGTCGGGTGGTCCGGTGGCAGGATGCTGACAGGAGTAGCCATAAGAAAGGTGGTGATAAAAGGAATCCCAGTTGTTGATACTGTAAGGTGCGGGAGGGGGAATACGAAGAGGGATAGTCGAAAATAAGCATTCCGAGCAACCGAGGTAACGAATGCTTGTTGACGTTTCCATGGGTCTTCCGAGTAATATACTTATTCCTCGTCTTCAAATTCCATTTGTCCCTGTGAAGCTGCAGAGCCTATGTGTCTAGCCAAAAAAGCCTAGAACTGTTGAAGCTATGTAAAAAAGGATAAAAAAGGTGACAGGGAAAGGTAGTGAAGACGAGGGTTTTAGGGGTTGCAAGAGCAACCCCTTGAGACTGTCAAAACCCTTAAATGATCCCTTTCCATCCCTCCTCAATTTCCATCATATATCCCCTCGTTTTATGATTTTTCTCCTAAAAATTGTATACATATATTTACTATATATATGTTATAATATTAATGTTATATGCGATATATTTTTATGATTTTATTTTGTATTTATGAGTATGGTTATATAGTATTAATATATTTTTCATTTTATTATATTATATAATAAGACTAATAATATCGATGTTATAAATTATTTAATATGTATCCTTCATTAGATTATATTATTGACATGGTTTAATATATAAAATTATTAAGTTAATTTCAATTTTATGTTAGAATATAATATTAAGAGGTTGAATTCAAAATAATGTTGCATTGTGCCATCCAAAGGTAGACTTTAACAAAATTATTTGTAGCATTAAGAGGTTTATAATATGTTTATATCTATTGTAATGTACATCTCGACTGACTTATGTCAATTTAGGGACCCTCTCTTATTAATTTCATTTCATGACGTAAAAAAAAATGAAAGCGAAGAAGGAATTGTCAACATAGACAACATTCCGTAATTGTCAAAAAGTCTGTATGAATAAATGGTTCACTACTACGCGTAAAGTGAACATCTACTACCTAGGTTATAGTGTAGTGTAACTCCATGTAATTACTAATAATAATTTATGGATTATAGAGCAAGAAATTTTGAACTCTATATCTTCTACTTTAGAAATTTATTAATTATTCCTACAATAATTTATTTCCACAAAAGAAGAAAAAAATCATAATTTTATTTTGAAGTATAAAATTACATATGCAGATATATGCTGAGCATATATTTTCAGATATAAAGGTTTTCTAGCCCGAGAGTCATACATGAAGCAAAAAAGAAAAGAGTCTTCTGAGTGTACAAAAAATCTGATTGCATGTCCCTTCAAAAACTGGATGAGGTATCCGATTATCTTCTACTATAGTAGCCAAATAGATTGCCGCTGAATAGATTTTCAAAACATTCCTTTCATTAAACCTATACATATCGTTCTTTTCCAAAAAGGAGCAGAGTATGGAGCAATAAAAACCTATATCATCATCAATATAAACATTGTGCCATTTTGGCCAAAATGGATCAACCTGAAAAAGTTATGTCTCTGTCAAAATCTGTCCATTTCCTTCCTTGAGAAATGTATTCCATCCATTCTATTCTTATGTTTTTTTTTTCTCAAGTTCCATATAGGGTCGGTGATAGTAGTAGAAATATTTTTCCTGCCTCACCTTAGTTAATTTAAGATTTCCTTTACCCAACCGAAGACCCTCTTTAGATAATCTGTATGCTTCTTGATTGTGCTCCATGTACACATGTTTGCAAGCAAGAGACTTAAAATTTCCTGCAATTTCTTGTATCTCCTCCAACAAAGGACTCAAATGAATGTTTGAACATATTTGGATTTTATTGAACCAATTTATAATCAACATCGAGTCATCGTAGACTTGTAATTTTTGACATCCTTTTTCTAATGCAAACAACAACAATGTTTTCAGGGCATGAAGTTCAGCATAGTTATTGGTTCCATTTCCAAATCCCATAGAAATTTTGAACAGGTGATTTTCGGTCATATTAAGAACATCCGCACCCCCTATAAAGATCCATCTTGTTGAGATGCTCCATCGAAAAAGGCCCACGAAATATCCTTGTCTATTTCTTCAGCTCGAATGACTCGAATTGGAGGATCGTCCTTAACCTTTGGGAAGAAGGGGAGGATAATTAGGTTGTTCATTGTAGTCCTCTCCATAATAGAATGTTTTTCAGAGAATTTTTGGTTGTTTCAATAGATCCACAAACCCCAATTTATGATTAAGGGGATATCCTTGTATGCTTCAAAAGATGGATTAGAAATCCACTGTTGTAGGGACTATTCAATGGTGTCACCCTACCAAGTGAGTTTTTGATTAACTCTGAGTGAGAATTCCTTCCATACCTTTCTAGCATAGGGACAACTTATGAAAAGATAATTATTCCTACAATAATATCATACTTATATATTATTTACATATTCTACCTAATTAAGTTACCCTAATCTTATTTTAATTTAGGATGTGGTTAATTCATATAAAAATGATCATTTTGGTAGAAACAACAAAATAATACAACATAATAATACAATAATTATACAATCTAGGTAGGTGTTCCATATTTTTTGTTTCAACCAAAATCGTAAATAACTTAATCTAAAATGTTAAATAATGACTATAATTCCTTAAGGCATATGTCTAACATATTGACCTAATTATAAGTTATCATGCAATCTTGAGTTTAACACCAAGGTTTTAAGGAGTAAGAGGAAGAAAGATTCTCGCTTTGTGTGTACTAGAAGTAAGTATAATAGCAGCATAGAGGTAATGTTCATTTACACATGGAATCTCATCTGATACCCAATGCAATAGTATCACAATGGAGATAATCATGTTTTCCTCGTAGTGCATCAGATTTCTTAGATGGATAGAGGTATTTGAATTCTGCGATTTTAACTGGATTTAATAGGCGGATAAAATAGTCAAACATACACTAGACTCCATTCATACTTTTGTATCCAACTAGGGTTTGGTGATTATATTTTATGGCTATTTTATATGTTTCATCAACGTGTATTTACAAGGTTCAGTAAAGGTAATCATGCATGGGTTGTTTTCTTCTTAAAATAAAGTTATGAGGACAACCCGTAGGTTCTAGGGGAAGGTATCTCTCCATATTTTTTATTCAAGGAACAACCATATTATGGTGTTATCATCAAATGCAAGACCTAGGTTATCCCTTTCAAGACCTAGTGTATTTCCCAGAGCCGATCCATAACTACTCTTAACTTAACACCGTATTCTCTTTTGAATATCACAATGCATTTGTTGAACTTTTGTGTTGTCATTGATGTCAAACAAGAAGCATGGTGATGTCAAGCAAGAAGCATGAACCCTTGATTCTAGTGTGAAGGATTATATAAAAAACAAGGATACCTATCCATGCAACATAATTGGGTACTTGTAGCACATAAATTGGGATTTTGCAAAATATAGATAGGTACATGTCACATATATACTGGGATTTTGTAAGCAATAATATCAAAGTGTGCATAAAATACTTAGTTGGCTTGAATGCGTTGTGATGGGTTAACTTGACCAAGAAGAAAAATTTAGTAGGCTCGAATGCATTGTGATGGGTTAACTTCACCAAGAAGAAAAAGGTAGTCGACATAAAGAACCCCCCACTTGTGAACACATTAATCTAATCAAGGAAACAAGTGGTGATATAAATAAAACAAAGATTTAAGTTAAAGGTGTGTGAACAATGGAGATGTAAAAGTATTATGTGTTTTGAAATCTTCGGTTTATTGGGGTATTAATGGCTCGTGGATCTAGAAGAAAGAAACAATAAAGAGTCGAGTGCACAGAAGAAAAATTAGAACAACAAACAGTGCACATATTCGTAGTAGTGTACAGATTGAATAAGTAAGTAGGATCAGAGCAGTGAGCCAAATCATACCGAACAGTAGCTGTAAAGTACATACCGAAGAAAGTGTACAACAAGAGAACAAGATAACATACCGAAGAAAGTGCAGTACTATGTAGCACAGATAGGGAAGAACAGTAGCTGCAAAGTACTGAAGTAGAGCACACAAGTGTGCATAAAAGTGAAATAGTGAACACGACAAGTGTGAAGTTCTGTGCACAAACCAGAAGACACTACGATAGAAGGAAGTCTACTTCTATATCTCAGGGTGGTAGGATGGGGCAAGGAAAGGAGATTGCAGTCTCCTCTTAGGTTTATTCTTGAACACAACAAGTTGGTGGTTGCATAGAGGATTGGTGTCCTCACAGGTTGGATCATGTATCAACAAGTTAGTGCTCATGCAGAGGATTGGTGTCCTCATAGGTTGGAGCCTGTAATTAGCTTGCATGTGCGATTGGTGTCCCAATTAGATTAGTGTCTGAGTGAGTTGGTGCTCACATCATTGAATATTGGTGTCTCCCAGCTATCTATGTGTCCAATTTTCATATATATATATATATATATTTCAAATTTTCTACACATAGTTGTGTTCTATTTTCATACATACATACATACATATATATATATATATATATATATATATATATCAAATAATATACACATAGTTGTGTTCTATTGATGTGTTTTAAATAGGAATCGGTGCATGATTTTAAAGTGTAAAATTGTTTAATCTACTCATGATACTGATTCACGCCTCCTCTCAGTATCATTAAGAATTCCAACAACATTCACCATAAATCTTTCTTGCCTATCAAAATAAATAATTTATTTCCTACATATTCGGTAACCCTACATCAATTGGAACAGGTTTATAAATTTATAGAAATATATATCATCTGGTAGATGAATTAAAAATGGAGAACGCTAATTGCTTCACCTTCCTATAAACTTATAAGGCTTATGTATGTACAATATTTTCTGCATCAATAGCCAATAGGAATATATGATGGAAACAAAATGGAACATTCCCAATCTGAGTAACTAGTATCGTATTTTAATCCTTAGAAATAGTTCACAACAAATTTTGATTTGAAAGAAAATTTACAACTTTATCCATTTGAATAAAACACAAATGAGATGGCTATGACCTTACCAATTTGAAAATTAGTTTACATTATTTATTAATTCAATGGGCAATTTACAACTTCATTCCTCTAATCAATAGATATAACGTTTCAATCTGAAATAGATTATTTTATAGCAATTATTCCATCAATAGAAATGGAAACAACTTTAATAATCTGAATGTACAGTTACAAAATTTCCACCTTGATTAAATACAAATTTGCAATAGAAATAAAATTTAATAAAACTTTTGTAAGAACTTGATATTTCTTCTTTCTGCTAATCATCGAAGGCGACATATTAGCTCATTGTTGTCATGCTCATGTTTATGCTTCCATCAATGCCAATCTCTGCACATCCACCAGATACCATCCTATCAACTCCCGAAGGGTTCCCTTCTTCCGCAAGGACCCCCGATCCATAATGGGGATGAATGGGAAGAATATTGCTAGCACAATTAGAGTGTGTAGATACATTAAGGATTTCCCAACTCCGTTCGCACACTAATGAACCAAACTTTTAGTGGTCATCAAAGCAATTCGACATCATCTATGTCATCCCGCATTAGGAAAAAAATTGTGAGCTTCATGCTCTCCTCCTCTTTTTATAGTCTTCATAGCCTTGCCAAGTGTCTCATACATGCAAAATAAAGATTTATTTAATTATCTTTTTTTTTAATGTTCACCCACCCATGTATCACGTTTCCTACCACATGCACAACTAATTCCTCTTTTTGATTTATTACTTAAGGATTGATCCTCACCTACTTTCCTATATTCTCTCTTATATGTTTCTTTGATTTCTCCTTTTCTCCTATCATTGTGTGTGTGTACGCTTTGATTTCACTAATTATATATTTAATAAATCAATTCTTTTTCTTTATGCACAAGTTATTTCAAATTTATCATTTATAATTTATGCATTTCATATTTGATAAAATTATTTAAAACCCTTTTCATTTTCTTTTAAATGAATATTTTTTCCCCGTAGTGCTTATTTTATTAAGATGCTATTTTATGGTGGGAATATCAAGGGTTCCATGACTTCCTTCATGCCCTTCAAATATCCTTTTTTAGATTATGGGTATTGGTACAATGGTTGAGACCACGTTAACTTAGTTAGGCCGACTCTACTGAAAGACTCATGGTTTCTAAGAAAAAGGTCATGTCCTTATTGTGCACCCCCTAGTGGATCCTCATGAGTGACCAAGTCCGTAGCCTACCCTCATGAAAACATGCACTTAATGGGTAAAATCCTCTCTCGCTTTTCAACCTATCGCATCGATTAAATTGCTAGTTATGTCGGTATCTCTTCCCCATTCAACCTCATCACATTAATGTAGATTGATTGGCAATCACGATCTTACGGATGCACGTGAAAACTATGAAAATCCTCACAGCAGATCTAAGAGATGATGTATAACTCACAAGAGTAATTATGATTAAGCAGGAAAATAGAAGAAGAGTGAACAATACAGTATAATGAGCAACAGAATAATATGGTACAGTAGAACTCAGATAGAAGCAATAATACTTCACACACACTAATTAATTAATCACAGTATGGACAAATAAATAGTACAATGGTAGAGAGGATTAGAATGCCTAAGGTGGAAATTCGAATTAGCCTCTCAGAGTGATCATAATATCAATAGAGTGTCATCGGAGCACAACTAGGTGTCCTCATGATCATCGGAGCGCAATTGGAAGTCTTCATCATCATCAGTGGAGTCATCAATGCTCAAGTAACTGTCAACCATCAGTCAAACTAACTTTGGTAGGTGTAACTGAGTGTAACTCAATGTAACTAAGTGTAACTGAGTGACAACTGGACTGGTAGGTGAAGAAGGGCGAGTTGCTCCCTAAAATCAAGGAAGAAGGGCGCATTAAGCAACCGAAGGGCTAGGTGCTGGACTGATGACTGGGATGCATGCAAACCCTAAAGGTGCATGCATGACTGAAAATGTAAATGATCAAAATACTGGTGGGACTAGGATGGAGTATAAGAATATCCTAACAAAAACATCATGTGCATCAAACCATTCTAAGCATAAAATATAATACATCAAATTACACCATATTAACAACACCTGACGAGGATACCCGACTCAATATGGAGTCCACACGGTATCGATGCAATCTTGCGTCAATGGTACATGTATTTCCTTGTCACACTTGACAACCCTTCAAAGAACATAATATATGATGCATAAATCACAATTGCATATATACGATTAACCATCATTTCATCAATTTCATGGCAACACAGACATCTATTTATTGGCATTCATCTTATTCATAAGCAATAACTTTAAACATTCCATTTATGCCTAAATGTACTAGTTCTCAAGTTCCAACACCAAGGCATTTCCACACATAATTGGGTCATTCGTAATCAAATGCCCCAAGGTTCAAATTAAAAACAGGGCACTACAATCAACTTTTTATGTTTCTTAATGGTTATGTTACATTGCAATGTTCAACAAGGATTATGTTGTGTTGCGGAATTCTTCAATGGTTATATTGATTGCAACATTACTCAATGGTTAAATGTTGCATTGCAACTTTCATCTTAGCTAACTTATGTTGAATCGCTACATTCCTCAATGGTTATGTTACATTTCAATTTTCATCAAGGGTTATGCCACATCAAGTTTGGTTGGCCATGCTTGACTATGGTTGATTATGGTTAATCATGGTTGATTGTGATTGACCATGACGTCCATGGTTGACCATGGTTTACTATGGATGACCATGTTGACTACAGTTGAACATGATTGAATATGGTTTGTCATGGCTAACAATGGTTGATAATGGTTTACTATTGTTAACAATAGTAGACCATGTAGACATGTCTTGACCATGTTTGACTATGGTTGGCCATGTTTCAACTTTGTACAGTACAATTCCATAACTTTTTAATTTTACAACCATTAAATTATTAAATTTGAACATATATGATGATATTCATATTGATTTTAACATTGTTATAGTGATATATAAATTAACTATTTAAATTAATTATAATATATTGTTTGTGTTTAGAAAAAGAATATTAGGTCATGGTTGACTATTTTTTACCATGGTTGAATATTGTTGAGGAAAATTAGTATTATGGCTTACTTCAATATTATGTCACATTGTGACACTAAGAGGTTGACAATATGGTTATATTTATTGTGACATTCATCTATGGTAGGTTATGTTGCATCATGGCATTCATCAATGGTTATGTTACATTGTGACATTCTTCAAGTTTTATGTTGGATTGCGATATTCTGAAAGGTTATATACAATTCCTTCAATTTATACATAATAAAAGTACACATTATTGTATTAAACTACTTGATAGTGTTTAGTTATCTTGAAACTAGGGTATTTTTTAGGGATTCAAATCTTATACCTATGTATAGTATTCTAGGTGACCATTTGGATTAAAGAAAACATACATATATATGAGTAGGAAACTATTCAATAGAAAACATATAATATACTATTACAACTTGTAATTTGTTGTCAGTGTTTTTCAATTTAATCATATATTATGTAAGAAATAGGTATTTTTTAAAGCGAATTGGTGAATAATTTTTTTGAAGAACAAAAAATAGCCAATTGGTGAAATTTCACCCTTAAAAAATACCCCGCTTGAAACATACACTAATTCATTTTTTGAATTATGAGTAAGAGATAAGTTTGATTGACTATGGTTCTCTTAAGTTGACTATATGGTTTCCTTTATGTTTCAGTATGGTTTACTATGGCTATCTATGGTTGTCTATCATTAAACATGGTTGAATATTGTTGAGCTTACTGTTGACTTCAATTTTATGTCACATTACGACATTGAGAGGTTGTTAATGTGGTTATATCTATTGTTATGTTTACTTTGTTGACTTATGTTGAATTTTTGTGTTCCTTAATGGTTATGCCACAACATAACATTCATCAAGGTTTATGTGGCATTGTGACATGTCTCAAGTGTTAGGTTGTATTGCAATATTCTTAAAAGGTTATATACTATTCCTACCATTTATACATAATAAAAATATGCAACATTGCATTATAATGCTTGATAATCTTAAATTATAGTTAAACATATAATAATTCATTTTTTGAGTCATGAGTAATGTATAAATTTGATTTAATGTGGTTTTCTTAAGTTGACTATATGGTATCTTCTATGGATGAGTATGTTTCAATATGGTTGGCTTTGGTTTCCTTTTATTGACTATTTTTAATTATTTGGAGTGCCTATGGTTGGCTATGGTTGAATGTTTTTTTCCATGGTTGAATATTGTTGAGAAAAGCTAGTGTTATGGTTGAATTCAATATTATTTCACATTTCACTTAAAGGATGATAATATGATTATATCTATTGTGATGTTCATCTTCATTTATTTATGTTGACTTTCTAACTTCCTAATGGTTATGTCGTATTGTGAAATTCATCAAGGTTTAGGTGAAAATCATCAAGGTTTAGGTGAAATTATGATGTTAATCAATTGTTAAGTTGCATTGTGATGTTCCTCAATGGTTATGCTTGATTTCCACATTCCTCAATACTTATGTCACATTGCAACAACATCTTGGCTAACCTTATGTTGAATTTCTTGGTTCTATGATGGTTATGATGCATTATAATGTTCATCAAGGGTTGTGTTGCATTGAGTTTGGATGACTTTGCTTTTCTATGGTTGGCTATTATTGGACATGGTTGAATGCGGTTGATCATGGTTGAGTAAATTTTATTGTGTTTGATTGTGGCCGAATATGGTTGATTGTGGTGAAAAATGAGGTTAATTTCAATTTTATGTTAGATCATCTAACATTCAAAGGTTGAATTCAAAATAATCTTTCATTATGAATTTAAGAGGTTGACTTCAACAAAATGTCACATTGCAACATTATGGGTGATGCAATATTACATTACATTGTGACATTAAGAGGTTGAATTCAATATTATGTCAATTATAATGACACTAAAAAGTTTATAACATGGTTATATCTATTGCAATGTTCAGCTTGTTTGACTTATGTCAACTTGCTATTTTGCTTAATGGTTATGTTGCAATCCAATATTCATCAAGGTTTATGTTGCATTGCAACGTTCATCAAGGTTTATGTTGATTGTGGCATTCCTCAATGGGTATGTCACATTGTAACATTAGTCTTGGCTAACTCATGTTGAATTGCTACATTCCTTAATGGTTATGGTTCCATTGTGACATTAAGAGGTTGAATTTAATATTATATTGTTCGGATATCCACATCATCTATTTCGGGATACATCATCTATTTCAGGATCTTGCATGATCTATTTCAGGATATGATCTATTTCAGGACTTTGCATGCACAGGCATGCATCCCAGTCACCAGTTTGATGCCTCCAGCACCTTATCCACCTTCTTCTGGCACCCGGGAGCCACTTACTACAGAGTTTTATCCCTCCTAAGCTGAAAGGCGCCCTCTTCTCACCTACTGCCAGAGAAGGGCGCACTTGTTCACCTACCACTGCAGATTCACTTCAGTTACATTCAGTTAGCTCTGATTCTCCCTGATTTGAGGCTAGTTTCACTCCCGACTGACTGTATCACTTCCGTTTGACCTCCAGTTTGATTAGGTGACTTGTTCTGACTTCAGTTAGCCTCCCATGCGCCCCCACTGAGCCTCCAGATCCTATATCAGTGCTACACACTTCAGTTACATTTATTACACTCAGTTAGACTCAGTTTGACACCTGGATGACTGGTTGTTGTGATTGATGAGCACCACCGATGATTGATGAGGACTCCTAGATAGAGTCAAGCTACTCCATTCAGTGATTCGAATGGCCTACTTAGTCAATTCGAATTGCTCAGTCATTGAGACAGTTTGTATTGTAATTCATTCACCCTTTCTGGGATAGAGAGCACTGCTGCATGTTTTGCACAGTTTTGCACCATATTTTCTATGTTCATCTGTTGTGATTGATTTACTTGTTCATTAGATCTGCTGTGACTAATTTTACATGGTATCAGAGCCATTGCAGGGACAAGATCTCTTTTCTACAGGTGTTTATACAAGAAGATTTGACTGAATTGCTAAAAATTGCAAAAGTTTGGCATGAGATATCTCAAGGGCATTCGCTCCTGTGCATGCAAAGCTTGAAAAATATTCCAATACCACTCCAGAAGCTTGAGTTACCACATAATTCCTGGATCTGATACATTGGACCTATTCAACATTGCTTGAAATCCAATCCCAGGTGTGATGCAACTCTCAAAGGGTGGATTGTTCGACCTTATTGTGGTTGTTTTGATGTGATTTGCAGGTTTATTGTCTCCTCCAAGTGCACTCACTATTTTCTGCATGCAAGGTTTCCTCCTTCAATTGCATTCGCTATAGTCTGCATGCAAGCTTCCTCTTCATCAGTTGACTCAATCCTTGCAATGGAATACTCTTCTTCAAAGCCTATCCTCACCCCATTCAATTATTTTGATTGGAAAGATGATATGGAGATCATATTACGTTCAAAAGGTTACTACCGAGTCACTCTTGGTCTTGAATTGGAGCCAAACAATGTAGCAGAAAGAACCAAACACTACAACAAGCTTGATGAAGCTTACGGTCTTCTTTGTCTCTCCATCTCCAAGGATCTTCACTTCCATCTTAGCGGATTGAAGACTCCAAAAGCCATATGGGAGCAACTTGAGACACTATTCGGCAAGCAGGATGAGCTTAGGTCTTTTCAATTAGAGAATGAATTGATTGGCCTTAATCCTGAGAATTTCGAGAGCATCAATGAATTCTTCACAAAATTCAAGAACTTGAACTTGCAATTGAAGAACAGTGGTGTTATCAAAGAGGATAAACAGTTGATCCTCTCCATTCTAAGCAAGCTTGGGAAAGATTATTCGGTATTTGTCTCCACTTTCAATTCCGGTCGGCTAACTACCCCGAATTGGAAGATGCCTACCTTGAATGCCTTCATTGAGTCCGTTACGAAAGAGCATGACAAGTTGATTCAAATGGGGTCCATAAGCTCCAAAGATTCAGCCCTATTTGTTCAAGGACCCAAGATCTCGAATGGTAAAGGAAAGCTAAAGAAGGAGAAGCCCAAATTCGAGCCTCACAAGCAAAAAGACAAAGGCAAGCAAACGGATGCACCATCCAGTTCGAAATCCAAGCAAAAGGGCAAAGAAGGTAACCAAAAATCTAAATGTTCCTATTGTAACCGTGGCTTTCATCCCGAAAGTTCATGTATGAAGAAGACTATAGATCAAATAGCCCTCCTTTTGGAAAAGAACAACATAACCCTTCCTGACGGTGCAAGGAAGAAAGATCGGAATGACGATCATGAAAGAGGACAAGCACTCATGGCAACGGTTTCGAAGCCCACTCTCTTGATAGATTCGGGTGCATCAAATCATATGGCTGCAAATATTGATTCTTTTTCCTCATTCGATCCAAACAGCTCCATCCCCATCCATTTGGGAGATGACTCAAAAATTTCTTCAAAGGGCAAAGGTACGATTCATGTAGATCATGGATGCTTTCAGAATGTTCTCTATGTGCCTTCCTTAGCTTCGAATATCCTTTCTGTGCATCAAATGACACATACTGGTGATCCAAAGAAATTCGCATTCATCCCTAATACAGTTGAAATTTCTGATATCAAAAGTGGAAGACTAGTTGCGGTTGGAAAGGCAAACCACACTGCTAAATGTTATGAGTTTTCGCACTTTATTCCGCTTGCAAAGCCCACTGCTCTTCGCACACATGGTAATGAGGTTAGTAGGCTTTGGCATGAAATATTTGGACATCTAAATTACAAGTATTTGCTGCTGCTATCAAATAAATCCATGGTTGATGGGCTTCCACAACTCCGTTCCTCGAAGGGAATATGCACCGGTTGCATTATTGGGAAGCACCCCGAGCACAGATTCGACCGCGGCAAGGCTAGCAGAGCCTCTACTATTTTGGGATTGATCTATTCTGATATCAGCGGTCTGCTGCCCCATATGTCATTAAATGGTTCAAGGTATGTTTTGACATTTATTGATGATTATTCTCGCTTTACATGGGTATTCTTTCTCAAAAACAAGTCAGAAGTGCTTGGAAAATTCAAGGATTTTAAGGCTTCTGTTGAGACCACCACTGAGAGCAAGATCAAAGCTCTTAGATCTGATAATGGTGGGGAATATATCAAGTCCGAGTTGCTGCAACTTTGTGCCCAAAGCGGAATCAAGATCCAACATACAGTTCCCTACACACCCTAGCAGAACGGTGTAGCGGAAAGGAAAAACCGGTCACTGAAAGAGATGGCTACATGCATGATTGAATCAAAAGGTTTGGCTGCAAATCTTTGGGCTGAAGCAATCAATGTTGCTGCATATATACAGAACCGAGTTCCACATTCATCCGTGAAAGGTATGACTCCTTTCGAAGCATTCTTTGGTCACAAACCGGATGTGTCAAATTTGAGAGTTTTTGGCTCTACTGCATGGGCTAGAATTCCTTCTGAGAAGAGACGAGCTTTGGATCCACAAAGTATCGAGTGCATATTGATAGGATATGGGGAAGAATCAAAAGCATATAAACTCATGGATATCAGATCTAAAAAGATATTCATAGAGCGCAGTGTGCAGTTTGAAGAA
The DNA here is from genome assembly GCA_027924585.1 of Larix kaempferi. Taxonomy (NCBI): domain Eukaryota; kingdom Viridiplantae; phylum Streptophyta; class Pinopsida; order Pinales; family Pinaceae; genus Larix; species Larix kaempferi. Next base: position 17,106,645 of record BSBM01000136.1, read on the forward strand.
CCGCTTCAAGAATTGCAACTAGTTGAGGAGAAAACTGCCGATTCACCGCCTTCACCAGAAGAAGATTCGAGCAGCGATAATGAAGGTATGAGTTCTGATATTTCTGATATTGTAGCAGAATATGATGATCATGACATATCAGGTTCAGAATCCGACCAATCAGATCCCCCTCAGTTACCAAAGTGGGCCCAAAATACTCTACAATCTGCTGGTTCTAGTCTTGGAAATCCTGTTGATCCGAGACGAACAAGAGGAGACTTTCAAAGGGCAGGTATGGCTCTTTCTATTGCTGATCCATTTCTTCCTGAGATTTGTTATTTGATGGCTGGTTCAGATCCCCAATCATACTATTCATCCCATCGAGATCCGAGATGGAAAGATGCCATGGATGAAGAGTACAGTTCTCTTCAAAAGAACAATACATGGGAGCTAGTTTCTCTTCCACCTGGAAGAAAATTAGTGAAGTGTAAATGGGTCTACCGTACTAAAGTTGCTGCTGATGGCACTATCAGCAAATATAAAGCAAGGTTGGTGGCAAAAGGTTTTTCCCAAGTCCAAGGAGTGGACTACACAGAGACCTTTGCACCGGTTGCAAAGATGGATTCCATCCGCCTTGTTTTAGCTATTGCCGCATCCAAGCACTGGGGGGTGCATCACATGGATGTGAAGAGTGCATTTTTACATGGAGACCTTGCTGAAGAGGTCTATATGCAGCAGCCATAGGGTTATACATCAGATCCATCATTGGTTTGTAGATTGAAGAAGTCTTTGTACGGGTTAAAACAGGCCCCAAGAGCTTGGTACGCAAAGATGGACTCTTTCCTTCTTTCTCAGAATTTCCAAAGATGCAAATCTGATCCGAATGTCTATCTTCAGCGAGTTAAAGGTAATTTGTTGGTTATTGTACTTTATGTTGATGATCTGCTTATTACTGGTAGCACACTTACTTCAATAAACAAGCTAAAATCTGCCCTAAATCTAGCTTTTGACATGAGCGATTTGGGCTTGCTGAGTCACTTTTTGGGCTTGGAGATAGCTCAAAATTTCGATGGGATCACTATATCTCAGCAAAAATATGCTTATGACCTGTTATTGAAGTTTAATATGGCTGAATGTAAGGCAGCCCCGTTCCCATTCCTCTCAGGAATTCAGTCTTGAGGAGGGAGATTCCACACCGCTTGCAGATTGCAGTATGTATCGACAGTTGATTGGTTCACTACTTTATTTGACACATTCACGGCCTGATATCTCATATGCCGTGAGTGCCGTGTCAAGATATATGCAGCAGCCACATGAGCTTCATTGGCGAGCAGCCAAGCGGATCTTGCAGTATGTGCAAGGTACGAGACAGTTTGGCATACATTATGCTGCAGATTCTGAGCTAGATTTCATTGGTTTTACTGATTCAGATTGGGCAGGTGATAGCATTGATCGGAAGTCCACTTCCGGTTATGTTTTCATGATTGGTCATGGTGCTATTTGCTGGTCCAGCAAAAAGCAAGCAGCCATTGCACTTTCTTCAGCAGAGGCAGAGTATCGAGGGGCAGTCAATGCCTGCATTCAGGCAGTTTGGTTGCAGGGTATTCTTTCCGAGTTTGGTTTTGGTGGCACTACTTCGACTGTCCTATTTTGTGACAATCAAAGTGCTATCAAGATCTCCACAGATCCAGTTCAGCGGCAGAGGACCAAACACATTGAGATTCATATGCATTACATTCGACAGTTGGTGCATGACCGCACCATCATTCTGCAATATTGCCCTACTGATGAGCAAATTGCAGACATCTTCACCAAGAGCTTCACTGAGAAGAAGTTCTCTTACCTCCGTTCACTGTTAGGGGTGAGTTCCATCATGGTGGAGACAGATTGATTCATTATTATGCTTTAGCTTGAGGGGGGGCTTTCTTCCCACTGGGTTTTCCCTCTTTCCTCACTTAGTTTATTTTCAGTATTAGTTTGGATTATTGTATTGGGGTGACCTTTGGTCTTAGTTACCAGGGCCCCACATTATTTTTAGTTGGCACATCATAGTCTAGCTTGAGGGGGGGTGTTCGGATATCCACATCATCTATTTCGGGATACATCATCTATTTCAGGATCTTGCATGATCTATTTCAGGATATGATCTATTTCAGGACTTTGCATGCACAGGCATGCATCCCAGTCACCAGTTTGATGCCTCCAGCACCTTATCCACCTTCTTCTAGCACCCGGGAGCCACTTACTACAGAGTTTTATCCCTCCTAAGCTGAAAGGCGCCCTCTTCTCACCTACTGCCAGAGAAGGGCGCACTTGTTCACCTACCACTGCAGATTCACTTCAGTTACATTCAGTTAGCTCCGATTCTCCCTGATTTGAGGCTAGTTTCACTCCCGACTGACTGTATCACTTCCGTTTGACCTCCAGTTTGATTAGGTGACTTGTTCTGACTTCAGTTAGCCGCCCATGCGCCCCCACTGAGCCTCCAGATCCTATATCAGTGCTACACACTTCAGTTACATTTATTACACTCAGTTAGACTCAGTTTGACACCTGGATGACTGGTTGTTGTGATTGATGAGCACCACCGATGATTGATGAGGACTCCTAGATAGAGTCAAGCTACTCCATTCAGTGATTCGAATGGCCTACTTAGTCAATTCGAATTGCTCAGTCATTGAGACAGTTTGTATGGTAATTCATTCACCCTTTCTGGGATAGAGAGCACTGCTGCATGTTTTGCACAGTTTTGCACCATATTTTCTATGTTCATCTGTTGTGATTGATTTACTTGTTCATTAGATCTGCTGTGACTAATTTTACATATATCACATTCTAACACTAAGAGGTTTATAATATGGTTATATCTATTACAATGTTAGTATCTTGATAGATTGAAAGGAACATTCCAATATGGAAACAAATTCCACTAGGTCAACTCTAGCAACTAGCCAATAAACACCTAAAATATGCATGATGTTTCTTAGTTTATATATATATATATATATATATAGATATAGATATAGATATAGAGGTTCCCACTTAAATAAACAAGTCAATAATTCATTTAAAATATTTTATTTCTCTATTTCAAATATCAGAGAATCTCTAAGTCAGTGTGCTTCCCCAATGCTCCTATCCTTCCTTCAGACGCCTAGAACATGTCAATGCAATGATGTCAACAGTGATATCCATTACATCTTCCTTGAAATGTTAGAACAAATTTGAGATAAGAGCATGGTTTAATTAGGTTGAGAATCATTGAATACTCAATTTACTTTTAATAACATATGTTTTCTTGATGTAGTTATAAGTTTGAATTATGAAGGGTAGGGTATGTACACTTTCTTTAACTAAGAGGTTAAATTGTTAAGTAGAGGGTATCCCTTATCCCACTAACAAATAAGTTTCATATAGCGGTTCTTGTCATTTTTCTAAGATGTTTTCCTTTGTGAATTACAACAACGTCTACTATGTGAGATTTTCTCCTTGTAAATTATGAAAACTTTCAACAAACTATTTATGTGAGATGTTGTCAATGTGGACTATAACAATGTTTTCCAAACCATTTTTATTAGTTGTTTTCTTTGTGAATTATGGCAATGTCCACAGAATTTATGAGGACTTGGAGAAGAAAGAATGGGGAACCACGTTGTAGCTGGGGTTTTAGCCCCTGCCTGTGCAAGTGAGCACCTGTTAAGGATTATGGAATCCTTAACAGTAGTGTGAAAGTAATTAACAATAAACTAAATACAAACAATTAAAGCAAATGCCATAAAACAACAAATCTAATCTTAAACATGTGCACAAAATGAAATATGACTTATATCAATGAACAGTATACTCAAAAAAACTATAGAATAAAGAATTTTTTTTATTATGGGCAAGCAAAGGGCTTACAAAAAATAAATTTACCTCAAAGATGAGGCTGGTGGAGTTATGGAGGTGTGCTCCGGAGCTCCTTAGTTTGGTACTCTTCTCTCGAATGCTTGGATGGTGGCTAAAATTTTTTATCTCAAGGGAGGCCAAAAGGCACTAAGATGGATGGCTTAAGGCTTTGAAAAAATTCAGCAGCATGGGGGTAGAGTGATTGGGGATAAAATGAGGGGCCTCCACCCCTTTTTATAAACTTGGATTAGGGTTTTAGGGCTTTTTTAGGGGTTTTTCCCTATTTTTTTTTTCTTTTTCTTTTGGGTTTTATTCCCTATTTATTTGATTTTGACCCTCTTTTGGGGTTTTAGTATGTTTTTTAGGGATTTTTTAGGTATTTTTAATATCCATTTGGGTTTTATGGGGTTTTGGAGGCGAGGTTGGTAGGAAATTTGGTCAACATAGGTGTATGTCCAAAGGGATGAGTTAGTGAGCACTTTTTTGGTGTTAACAGATTGCCCCCTAATGTGTGAGGGCAGGAGCTCATCATATGGCCGATGGACATCATAAGTACTGTGGTTTTCGTGGGTGATGAGCATTGGGATAGAGAAGAGCACGAACTTGTTGGAGACTAGAACACAGGGTTTGTACTGACTGCCAAGAACTAAAAATAGATGTCTTCCTGATGAGTATCTCAACATATGGACGAGGCGGGCATACCCATGCTCGTTGTCAAAATATAATAATGGGGTCCATGAAGGGGGACTAGAACAATACATTAGAAAACTGTTGTGTACATCATATTGGTCCAGAGGGGGCACAAATCTGGGACATACCCATGGCCTAACCATGGTTGATGTGAAAAAACTGATACGTTGGAAAAAATTTGTCACTCTGATTGTGGTACCAGAATGACTGATAAAAATGTTGGATCTAGAGGTGTCCAATAATTGTGAGTCAAAGAAGCATGTTACTGGGGTACTTTCATGAAACTGTCGCCATGCGCAGCCCATATATCTATAGGAACATATGACTAGTTGTTTCCTCTAGTAGACTCACAGATGTGCTGGAGTCAGGTAACATCCGGGGTCTTCTACTAATAACTGAAATGACTGATACCCGGTACGAATCTCAATGATGCGATTAAGGTGTTGACGTCGAGCATGCGAGAAACAATCATCTGGAGAGGCACTAAGGACTCTTTTCACAATGATCTGTAGGCACTCGCTGATGATGGCGATGAGTCCAAGGAACAAGGACCTCTTGGTCTATCCTATGGAATAGATTGGTTGGCATCGATAGAGGGAGACATTGCAACTACCAAGGCAATGATGTTTCTTTGATAGGAGCGTGAGGTGTACAATTGAGATGTGATAGTACTAATGGTGGGACTGATGTACTGTGGGGACAAGGAATAACTGGGGGTCAATGGAGTGGGAGGACTCAAACTTCCTTTATTCAAAGCATGATGACATGGATGACCTGGAAGCCTATGAAACTAACTTTTAGGTATGGGAATCATAGCTTAAGGGATAAGGGATAAGTACTGCAGCGGGAAAGACTTAGGGGATCTACTAAAGGTTCATATCTGGAGACTCTGAAGGTGAAATTTTGTAGAATGCTCTGAATAAAGGTGACCAAGATGGGGAAGCTGTCGTGACAGTGCAATTATATATGTGCTTTGGTGTGGTGCCGAGAGGTAGCGTTGGGGCCTTCTTCATGGTTTAAGGAGCTCGAAGAAGGGGTGAAAGTATGTTAAAAAATTGCTACTGTTGTGTGGATTTGTGCGAGCCCAGGACAGTTGATGCTCGTAAGTGATTTCAATTTTTAAGGAGTCTGAAAGCAATAAGAAAACTCCGAAATAGTGGATATGTACCGTCTTATGGATTTGTATGAGCCCAGGATGGTGATTGCTCGTGGTTGCTTTCACTTTTAGAGAGTCTGAAAGTAGTAAGAGGACTCCAAGGGGGTGCTTTTTCATGTGTTAGTCTTCAAAGCCTGAAAAGGTGTAAAAGGATGTAGTGAAGAACTCTTCTAGCCAGTGTGACTAGAGTATTCCTTTTGCTTAATTAGTCTACGAGGTTCGGAAAATGGGTAAACTTATACCAGGTAGACGCCCTTTCAGATACTTTTAGCGATCATGAAAGGAAGAAAGATTTCTCAGCGATCTTTTCATTGTTTTAGGAGTCAGAAAAGAGCTTAACAGAAACTCCCTAAGTGCCTTTTTTGTAAAGGAATTGCTCGGCCCCGAAAAATGGGCAAACTTAAACCGAACAAAAGCGTTGGTGAGGCAAGGAGGAAGTGTTTGATCAAGGAATAAATATGGGTGTCCAGCAGAGTGATAGGGGGGGGGAACACTGATGGGGCCTCCTTGTGGTTCGATGAATGGCAGAAAAACAATGTCATAATTGCAGTATGGATGGAGTGGAGGGCTCATTGATAGGTTGTGATGCGCGAACTTGTAAAGATTCGGTAGTGGCCAATGTGGAACACAAACCAAGGTGGTAAGGTGAAGGGACACAATGTCAACAAGTTTTTCATATGAGGGTGAGAAATAATCTCAAGCATCGTCACGAGCGTGGAAAACTGAATCCGGCGGTATAAAGAATGTTAGAAACGATCAACGGCCAAAGTGGCACGCAAATTGAAGTGACGAGGAACATGTGAAAAATGCCCAGAATATTTTGAGGTGAGAGAGAGAAATGACCTCAAGCATCATCACGGGCATGGGAAACTGAATCCAATGATATAAAGAACGTAAGAAACGGACAACGGCCAAAGTGGCATGCAAACCGAGGCGACGAGGAACGTGTGAAAAATGCCCAGAAGATTTTGAGGTGAGAGCGAGAAATGATCTCGAGCATCATCACGAGCATGGGAAACTGAATCCGACGATATAAAGAATGTCAGAAATGGACAATGGCCAATGTGGCATGCAAAACGAGGCGATGAGGGACAATAGAAAAATGCCCAGAAGATTTTGGGGTGAGAGCGAGAAATGATCTCGAGCATCATCACGAACGCGGGAAACTGAATCCGGCGATATAAAAAAAGTCAGAAACGAACGATGACCAAAGTGGCACGCAAACTGAGGTGACAAGGGGCATGAAAATATGCCCGAAAAAAGGTGCTGGTGAAAAATGTAAACTGACCGGACCACCATGAAATTCTAGTTGTGTTGAGTGCATTGGTATCAACGGTTTGAGAAACGGGCCTTAGATGATCTCGTAATGGCGAAAGGAGGATAAGGCCAATGTCTATAAATAGTAAGTGGTCCCCCATAATAGGTGTCATTTGTGTGTGGTGAGTTTGATAGAGCAATAGAGGAGGTCAGAGGTAAAAGTTGAGTTTGTGGGAGATTTCACCGATAGATTTGCATTCCAGGAGTTGCAGGTAAGAGCCCATGTCCTGAGCTTTGTCATTTAAGAGTTTTTGTATTTTTTCAGGTCTCTAGGAGGTCATACCGGCCATAAATGGGAACCTACGTGGCATAGTGCGGGTTTTGGATCGTTTGGTGCGGTCTAGACCATGGAAATGGGGGGGATAACTGCGCTGCAAAGTGCGGTTTTCTTCGCCAAAGGTGCGGTTTAGGCCGCGCTGGGTTATACGAAACACTGCGGTGTGCTCCGCAGGTGGACCCATGATGATTGCACTCTGAAGTGTGGATTTCAAAGGGGAAAACATGCTTCAGGGCGCAACCAAGGGGTGGTTTGGTCTGTGGCTTTCCGGGAGGAAAGCGTGGTGTGAAGCGCAGGGGAATGGGTGATGTATGTGTTTTGGAATGCGCATTTCAAAGGAGAAAGCGCGCTCCAGAGGGATGTGTTTTTTTTTTAGATGGGGACTAATGAGATTTATTGTTGTCATTGATAGGATCCCGGAGGTTGGATGGCGAGAGTAGGAGATTCCTCCCAACATCCGGATAAACCGGGGGGTTCGGGAGGCACTAGCTGATAGTGGGATCCTGAAGTTTGCACAAATCCCATATATGTGTTCAGCACCTCTATTGCTGAACAAGTTAGTTGAGTTCTGGGATTCTGAGATCGAGGATTTCATGATCCAGGGAGAGCGGCTAGATCTGACCCTAGTTGATGTATATTTCCTGACTGGGTTGCCCCGATTAGGTATGGTTCCCGAGACTCAGCCGAGGAGGCCGGCGAATGTCTCGATGGAGACTTTACTGGAGAGACATTGTTTGCATATGGCGATGGTGAGTGGGTCTTCACTCATGTTATGTGACATAGAGAGCCCGGTTACGCAGACTATTGCAGCGGTAGTGGTACGGGTTTTGGGTTCCCATGGCCCTAAACAGGTCACGGGAGGGCAGATGTTATTGATCGAGAGCATCCTTAACGGGACATACTATGCATGGGGACAGATGTATTTGACTGCTGTTTGGCGAGAGCTGAGAAAGTTCCAACACTTAGGGAAGGAGTTTTGTTTCCCATCTTTTCTGTGTGCCTTTTTCTTTGAGCGGGTCCAGATGTTGCGGCCTAACCGAGCGATATGAGTGGTGCCTCTGACCGAGCAGCGGATGCAGCAATGGGGCGAGATGATGACTCATAGGGGTGGAGGGCTAGTGGGCCAGTATCCATTGAGGATTATCCATACATCGAGATAGAATTTCGTGGGGATCCCGAGATGCCGAGACCTCCTGGCCAGGCTTGGGGCCCAGACGGTATGTTTGTTTTGTTTCGGTTTGACAGGTTTCGTATATGATATCATTTTGTAGTTGTTGGACTTGTATTGACATTTTGGTGTTTTTATGTGGAAGATGTGGGACCATTACCACCGCCAGGTCATAGGCTACGGCGAGGGCATGTGGAGGGGGTGGACTCAGTCGGGCGTGGATAGGGTCGTTGCCGGAGTGCTGCTGTTACTCTGGATGTTTTGAGGTAGGGGATTGATCGGCTCGTGGAGGGGATCTTGAGCGATGGTTGGAAGCATTTGGATCAGGAGCTCATCGATATTTGTTACGATGCTCCATAGGAGTGGAGGCCTATTATGCGGCGCATTGCGATGGCCACATAGACCATGAGAGCGTTTGCTCGAGGGGATGTACCTTATCTTGGGGAGGATGAGGAGGATGAGGAGCGCGAGGAGGAGGATCCTGAGGAGGGGCTACCTGAGGAGGAGCTGGGAGAGGATGAGGAGGCAGCACGGGCATCTGCAGTTGCTGCTGTTGAGGTAGGGGGGTCCACAGGTGATGATGATGATGAGGACTACCGGGAGGAGTCTGACTAGGCAGTTGAAAGGGCTGCCCCCACTGTGATGACCATGTGGGGTTTTTGTATATACAGCTTATGATATTTACCGAGGATGTTTTTGGGGCTCCTTGCTATGTTTATATGTATATTTTGGTACAGTGGGTACTTATGACATTTTCATGATGATATATATATATATATATATATATATATATATATATATATATATATATATATATATATATATATATATTGATGGCACTTGGGTGCGTTTTGTGATGATGTTTTACTTTCTATGCACGTGGATTCACCTAGCATGATGTTTGTGTTATATGCACATGGATGCAATTTATGGTTATGCACGTGGATGCACTTATGGTTGATTTTCTTTTTTGATATATTTAAATGATATTGTTATGTACAGGTGAATGGTATGTATGATTGGTGCCCTACATATGGTGATTCGTGTGCCAGTCTAGAATATTATTAGCCATTTGGTCTGCTACACTATTTTGATTGCGTGGGACATGAGTGAATGTGATGGATTCAAACTGTCTAATCATTTGTTAAGTGCATAGGAAACACACGGAGGTGACTTATGCCCATATGGAGGGAAGTGGTCAGTAGACCGGCCATGGCATTGTACTCAGCCTGGTTGTTGGTAGAAGCGCCTATGCACACTCCATCAAGGTGGATGAGCTCATGTGAGGGGGAATATAAGACCCAAGCTGTAGAGGCGAGGTTCGGGGACCAACGACTTGCGCCATTAGTGAAACCAACATATTGTAGTGGGAGGGGGCCCATCTGTGATCATGCAGGGTAATCAAAATGTAAGGTCGTAGATAAAAAGGGTGGGAAACAAAAAGGGGATGAAACTGTACAAAATGGGACTGGTGGGTCCTCAAAAAGGTGTTATGTGTAGAAGCGTTTAAGGTACAACCCATTCCGATGGTTGTGCAAAGGGGTACCTTCAGAATCGGTGAGTATGTATGCCCCATGTCCCAAACAGGTATGCACAATGTATGGTCCTTGCCACATGGATTCAAATTTTCCTTTCCCAGTCTTATCGTGTGCTTGGTCATAGACTAGGACAAGGTCTCCTTCCCTGAAATTGTGTGGGTGAACGTGTTTATCATAAACTGCTTTGGAGTGGTTTTTTGCAGCTTCGATGGTTTGAAGGGTCGTCTGGCGATCCTCGTTAGCCTGTTCCAAAAGGAGTAGGCGCTGCTCAAGTGGGGAGGTGTCGGGAAGGAGTTCTACGGCTATGTGTAGGGAGGGAATCTGGCACTCTATGGGGAGAACCGATTTGATGCCGTGGACCAAGTGAAAAGGGGTGAAACCTGTGGCGGTCTTAGTGGAAGTGCGATAAGCCCAAAGTGCTGGAAATAACATATGGTGCCAATTGGACTAATGGCGATCTATGGTATGTTGGAGAATGGTCTCCAGTATTTTATTGATGGCCTCGACCTGACCATTCCCTTGAGGGTAATAGGAGGAAGAGTATTGATGCTTGAATTTAAGAAGGATGGACAATTCCTTCCAGATGGCGTCTTCAAAGTGGCCGCCGTGGTCAGACACCAGTTGTTGGGGGACACTGAACCGATTAATGACATGATTAAAGAAGAAACGAGCTCTGGTGTCGGCTTTGCAGTTGAATGTGGGCATGGCTTCAGCCCATTTGGTGAAGTAATCCATAGCGACAATGATGTACTTATGGCCACCTACTGAGGTTGGGTTTCATTCCATGAAATCGATGGCCCATTTGCAAAAGGGGCCAACAGTGACGACTGGGTGGAGGGGGGCGGGTGGGGTCCTTGCCTTGGGTGCAAAGAGCTGGCAGTTGCAGCAATGTTTTACTGTAGTGATACAGTCTATGAAAAGGGAGGGCCAAAAATATCCGGCATGGATGAATTTTTGGGCGGTGGCCATCCCTGAAAAATGTCTGCCACAAGCTCCGCTGTGAAAATCATTAATGATTTGTTCGGCCTCATCGTGGGTGAGGCAGCGACGCAAAATGGTGTCAATACTGTGACGGTATAACACATCTCCTAGGAGAAGGTAATGTGAAGCGTGATGACGTATGCGTCGACGCTCATCGCGGTCGAGATCCGGTCGAAATTTTTGAGTACGAAGGTACACCAAGATATTGCCCTACCAAGGGTCATCTGAAGAAATGATAAATAAATGATCATCCGGGAGATTGGTCTGAATGCGGGATGAAATGGATGATGATGGCAAGTCTGTCATAAGTTGTGCCAAAGCAAGGGCCTTGACGCTCTTTGGTGTTGTAAACGTGAGGTCATATTCTTGGAGAATAACGACCCACTTAGCCACACGGCCTTGAAGTAGACGACGACTCAGTAGGTAAACCATAGGATTGGAGTCGGCCACTACAGTAGTTGTGTTTAGCAATATGTAGTGACGGAGCTTTTGTACGGAGAAGACGACGGCTAGGGCCAACTTCTCTTCAGGAAAGTAACGCAACTGTGGGCCAGACAAGGTTTGACTCACATAGTAGATTACGTGTTCTCTCGATGCACTATCTTCTTGGACGAGCACCCCCGAGACGACGTATTCGGATGCCGAAACGTATAGGATAAAATCCTTGGAGAAATCCGGTGGGGAGATCAAAGGGGCATTATCCAGGGCTGTTTTGAGGGCTTTACAGGCTGCTTGAGCTTTCTCGTCCTAGACAAAGGGGCTGCGGGTGCGGAGTAAGCGGAGGAAGCCGTGGACTGTCGTGGCATATTCAGAAACAATGCGGCGGTGAAAGTTGGCTCTCCCTTGTAGACTTTGTAACTGACGTATGGTGAGAGGGGGTGTAGGTCCAAGATGGATTGGACTTTTAAGGGGTCAACCGTTATCCCTTTATGAGACACAATAAATATTAACAACCGTCCTGCAGGGACAAAAAAGACAGACTTGAGAGGGTTCAAGCAGATTCTGTATTTAGGGAACCAGAGAAAAACTTGTCGAAGGTCATTTAGGTGGTTAGATCGTTCTTTGGAGCGAGCAGTAAGGTCATCTAGGTAAACCAGGATGATATGGGTTAGGTCGTGAAAGCAGTATGTCATGGCTCGTTGGAAAGTGGCACCTGCGTTCTTTAGACCAAATGGCATGACCCGGTAGGAAAAGGTACCCCATGGGGTGGTGAACGTAGTTTTATATTGGTCTTCTTTCCGAATATGTATTTGGTTGTACCCGGAAAAGCCGTCCATACAGGAGAGGAATTAATGTCCGGCACAAGCATCAATGAGCTGGTCGATGAAAGGTGTGGGAAAGTAGTCTTTGGGACATGCTTGATTGAGATCTCGAAAATCTGTGCAAACATGGAGAGTGCCCTATTTTTTGTTGACAAGTACAGGGTTGGACACCCAGGTGGTGTAAGCGATGGGATAGATGAATCCGTCTTTCCGGAGCTTCCCAATTTCAATTTTGACTACAAGGAGTTTGGAGGGGTGAATTGGTCCCTGCTTCTAGCGGACAGGTGGGACCTATGGCCATGTGTCGATGTGGTGTTCTATGATAGTAGGATCTAGGCCGGGCATATCAGTATAGGACCAAGCAAAGACATCACGGAACTCCTGAAAAAGTTTTTTGGCTTCCACGATTTCGTATTCCATACAAGTGGCCCCTAAGGTGATGATCTCGGGTTGGCCACTCGAGCGAGCAATGTCTACTTGTGCGATGGGAGAAATATTTTCCATGTTTCCTTCGTCGAATGCGTCAGGGGCAGGAATAGGATTCTTGAACCAATCAACCTTCTAGTGGAGGAAGTCTTTTGTTTCAATTACCAGTTGGTTGGCTACGATAGGGGTGGACTCACTGGGGATGAAATATGATCGATGGTGCATGTCATCCCATGGGTAGTCTGGTTCCATAAGGGCTTCAAGAATTTCCTCATCGTTGCGGAAGTGTTGAGTGATCAAGTCATATGAGGGAAGGGTAGATGTTGAAGGAGAGTTGTCCCTATCAACTGTAGAGATCATGTATATGGTATTGAATTCTTCCAAGGGGGAAGATGTTGGAGGGTGAATTTCTTCAATGGTAGGAGGGATGTCTCTAGGTCGGCATTATTCAACTCGTAGAGGGATACTCTATAATCTGGGAGGTCGGGACAGTGGTGTGAGTAGTGACCATATATTCTGTAGATGGCACAAGCGTGATTAGTACGTAATGTCTTGTTGCGTTGATGGGCTGGGGGGTTTAGTACGACCACGGGTATGTTGGGGTCATTGTCCAAGGTCTGCATGTGTTTTTGGATATTGGGTAACTGCGGACAGTTGTGGGTAGCGTGGCCAATATCGTCACACAAGGAGCACTTAGGGGGTTCTCGGGGGGGGTTGGTTGGGGTGCCACTGGTTTTCTTGCCGGTGGGACGGTATAGTTTTGCGGGCCTCTGCTCCCAGTGTTTTCTGGTGGTGGTGGTGGAGGTTGTGTAGCAGATGTGGATGCTGCACTAGAAGGGGGATAGTTGGGCATGTTCACCACTCATGGTGGTGGGCGGTTGGAAGTGTTAATAAGTTGAATTGGTTGAAGAACAACTTGTGGTGTTGGTGTAGGATTAGGGGCGGGTAAGTACCACACGAGAAGTACTAGGGTTAATCGAGGGAGGTTCAAAGTGGCCATCACTGGTGAACGTATCACTCTAGATGGTGGAAATAAAAATGGGATCGTATGGATAGGCATCACCCTAATGCAATTTGGTACCAATGGTCGTTGCGGTAGTAAAGACGGTTGTTGGTTGGGTGTTGTGTTGTTGGAGGAAATTGTGCAAAGATCCGATATCTCAGTTATCTTTAGAGGGGGTGGAATGGATTGGAACGTGGAAGTCATGGGTGACTCCAAGTATAATCCGGGTCCAACTGTGGAGACTAACGATGTAGGAGCATTGTGCATGGGTTGCTCGATCATGGGGAGAACATTCTCGAGAGCAACGGGGGCGTTGGGATCATAGTATGTTATTTGGTCAATCTTGACAACACGTCCCTCATGTGGGAACATCATGATGCGAAAGACGGACGAAGCGACGACCTTCATAGCATACATGTAACTATGACCAAGTAAGAGGTTATAATCAAGCTGTGCATTGATAACCTGTATATCGATTAGGACCATTTTTTCGGCTAACTGGATGGGAACATTGGTCAAAAGGCCCTGAGGTTGGGCTGTGCGACCATCGTAAGCTCTTAATGTGGTTGTTGATGGCTGTAGAGTGGGGGATCCAAGCTTCTTCCAAACAAACATCGACATAACGCAGGTGGAGTCACCTTCATCGATGATGCATCGATGGATGACTAAGTTTCGAATTGATACAGAGACTTGGAAGGCTAATGTTTAAGGAAAACGTCGTTCGGCTTGGTCTATGTCAAATTCCATCAGTTGAGAGTCGTTAGGGTCTATTGCGCCGATGGCGAATAAGAACAGTTTCCTCTGTGCGGGGCACTTCTTCAGGACTTCCAATGCAGACATAGCTGCGCGGGATTGTGCTGGATCTTCTACGATATTATAATTTGCTGCAGAACGATCGTTAGGATTGTTGTTGATGCCCCACAGTGGGAAACGAGGGGCTTTGGGGGCCCCATCAACGTGTGGTCAGGGAATGTGGAAGGGTTGATCTGTGGGGGAAACCGTATCAATGGGGGGGGGTTTCGGGATTAGGTCCGTATTGATTTTGACGCGTTTGAAGGTTGATGTCGGTTGATGGCATCATGAGGAGATGGTGAGTACCCGAATCCATGGGTTGGTTTGTCTGTGTAGCATATGTGATTTGCAGAGGTGGTTGTATAGTTCCTTGAGGAGGGGGTAGTGGTTGAGCGTTTACTACTCCTTGCGTGGGCAAGGGATTTTGCAGCACCATGGGGGGTGGCTAGGGGTTAGGTTGTGTCAGGGAAGCGGCTTGTCCTTGGCATTGGGTGTCGTCCGTCCAGAGTTGACGGGCATGATCTAAATGCGGACAAGTGTGCGTATAGTGGCCGTACACCCCACATATGGAACAAGGATGATTCATTCGTAGGTTGGGATTTTTTCCCTGACGATGTGGTTTGTTGGGGTTTTGGTCGGGTGGGGCGGTGTTAACACCTAAAAAGTGCTCACTAGCTCATTCCCTTACTCACATGACCCATTTGTCCACTTTTCCACCATCTGAGCCTCTGAAACCAACAAAAGGTCAACAAAAGACCTTAGTACACCCCTTTTTCCATTAAAAGAGATTATTTTTCCAAGAAAAGCATAAAAAACCCTCAAAAAGGGTCCAAATTCCCAAAAATATTAAAAAGGGAATTAAAATATTATTTTTATTCAAAAAAGGAAAAAGGAGGGAAAAGTACCTAAACCATGTTGGTCAATACCATTTGGTTTCCACAAAACCACAAATGGTATTCCCCACCACCAAAACCTATAAAAAGGTGGTAGGGGCTCCTCATTTCATATCCTTCCATTATCTCATCCTTATGCTGCTGAAATCTCCCCTGAGCACTTTTGGCCATTGAAGCAACCTTGGAGAAAGAGACCTATTGGAGTTTGGAGCTACTCATCTTGGGAGTTGCTCAACATCAACCTTCACCATTGAAGGTAATATCGCAAGCACTTGCTTGCCCCCCACTTTTCAATACAAAAAATTATTTATTATGTTTCTTGTTCTTGATTTTGAAATGTTTACATTATTTGCTTAGATTCTTGTTTAGATCCATGAAAAGTATTGTTTATTTAGTTTATTGTTTTTATTTCTATTGAAACCGCTACTACTAGTTAGTAGGTGCCCATAGCACTAAGCTTGGTTGCAAAACCGAGCCAACAGTTTTTGGCGACTCCACTTTGGTTTGAACTTTAGATCCCTAGCTTTGCCATTAAATCTTAGCTTTTATGAATTTTTAACCTTTAGATACATAGATCTACCATCTTAGACAGCAGATCCATTGCTGTTCTGAGATTTGGCCCCATAAACAGCCCGAAATTTTCAATTTTCGGGTTCGTTTCTTGGTTTCCGTGCACGGCTTCCGCCTCGCGGATTTTTTACAGACAGTCGCGCGGTCCATCGCGACTTTTCTGCCTTTTTCCGCGCGGTCCATCGCGGATTTTTTACAGACAGTCGCGCGGTCCATCGCGACTTTTCTGCATTTTTCCGCGCTGCTCATCGCGGCTGTGCGGCCAAAACCTGCGCTGCTCATCGCGACTGTGCGGCCAAAACCCGCGCGGTCCATCGCGACTGTGCGGCCAAAACCCGCGCGGTCCATCGCGACTGTGCTACCAAAACCCGCGCGGCCCATCGCGGCTGTTCGTCCAAAACCCGCGCGGCTGAATTTTCTCATTCGGCCATCCCGATTTTGAAAAATATTTTTTACTGTACTTTCTGCCCATAGCACATTTTTTACAGTACTAAATTCTGCATAGTTTACAGATTTGAAATTTTTTTTTACTATTTAAAAGTGCATACCTAGAAATCTTTTTAAAAATTTTCAAGAAAGTGAAAGAAAGACTCATTTTGCATTCTTTATCTAGATTCAAATTTTTTCTTGTTTACTTCTTTAGAATCTTGCCCATAGCAATTTTTATTGAAACGAAGAAATCCATTTATTTCTTTTAAAAAGGAGTTTATTATTTGCTTTCATAAATCCAAGAAATCCTTTATTTTTTGAGTTATTTTTTGAAAAAAGCATATTAATTCCTTTTAGTGAAAAAAGTCTTAAATATTTGCTTGTTATTTTTCGAAAAATCCTTTATTTTTTGAAAATTTCCCTTAAAAGCATTTAATTTTTCCAAGTTCAGTTTACAACACCTCACGTGCACTCACACGATCACTTAATTGAACTAAGACTTAAAACGTACCCTAATTTGAACACACTCTTAACCCCACTTGGGGAACACGAAAAGAATTCTTGTAGCTAGGTAGTGTTGGGGGGATAGGTGTTCCAATAACACCCCTCAGTTCACACATCTGAGACATAGAAGTTGTCCAATTAGGGAGCTAAAATCTCTTATTACTTTTTGGCGCGGTCACAACCGGTTTGTGGGAAGGCCTCTCCCCTAGGAGGGTTGAAGTCGCGAGGATGGTTCCGGAAGCCTGAGTGGGATACCGAAACCCATTCAGTAACCGAAGGGCTACCATTCGCAGTTCTCGGGATATCCCTGTATTGGGATATTGCGATCAAAGGACCAAACGGCAGATTTACCTTTTCTCGACGCGTCATGAATGGAGTATCCTAGTAGCCTGTCTTTTAGGATTGATTACCCGGTGTCCCTCCCGGTAGGGGGATATCTAGCCGTTGTCTCTACATTCATATTGTCTGACTTGGATTTCATCACCTTGCAGAGGATATCGTCTGTTTGAGTCACAATACTTTTAGATTAGGTGTTTGCATGATCTTTACCACCTTTTGAGTCTAGTTACACCTATTTTTTCTAGGAGCCGCTTGCATGTTGGTATTCTGACCGGTTGTTGCATTCCTCCACTTATTGTAGCACAGCTGCTAGGATAAGTGCATTTTTTGAGGATTGATTTTTTGGCCTGTGAGCCTTATTTTTTCACTCCCCTTCTTGCACCCTTGGTTGCATTAGGGTTTTGAGTCTTTTACATATATATCACCACCTGATACTTAAAACAATTTTTTAAATAAAAAACATATTCTCACCATTGAGAATTCTAGACGTTCTCGTCGTCTACGGGGCGAACTCCCAGAGTTTAGCCCACTTGGCTCTCCATGTCACGGACGCAGAGCATTATCCCTTGATTCGACACATCGTCGATCATTTAGACGGTCATCCGATTCTGACATACCCCACTTCACCTTTGATTTGGAGGTAGAATCCGAAAACCCCGCAGAGTTACCACCAACCACAATTATGTCTGGAACACCAGTTGATCCACTATATACATTAACCATAGGTCAGACATCCGCAGACCCTTCTGCGGTAGTACCATCAACGGCAACAGCCACCCCCTTGGGTATGCCCAATATGGGTAACACTCCACATTCAGGAATGCCTAGCACAGGACCACCCCCTGTCATGGGCATGCCCAACATGGGGGTCATACCCCCTTCGGTTTCCACAAACCCTATCCCAGGAATCCCTAGTGCGATTCCTAACCCAAGTGTAACTCCTGTTGCACTTGGGAGTGCTATCCCAGGAATCCCTAGTGCGATTCCTAACCCAAGTGTAACCCATGTTGCACTCGGTAGTGCTATACCAGGAATCCCTAGTGCGATTCCTAACCCAAGTGTAACCCAAGTTGCACTTGGGAGTGCTAACCCATATCAGGCCACACCTTTTGGAGGGCACATACCCTCCATACCTAGCATACCTATAGGAGCTACTGGACCCCTACACCATACCACAATGACTAGGCAAGTCCCGGTTCCGGTCACCACATCCGCTAGTCTACCATACATGGCAAGTCTCAACCTGCCAGATTTAGCTAGGCTCACAAATGACCCCATCAGACATGATCCTGCTTGGCCCCATATGCCCACTAAACTTCCCTCTGACATCCCTAAGTTCGAGGGTAAGGCTGGAGAAGACCCCCAAAATCACATCATGTCCTTCCACTTATGGTGTTCCTCAAACTCCATAGTGGATGACTCAATCCGCCTACGGCTTTTACAACGCACCTTCACTGGCTCCGCAGCCAAATGGTATATCGAGCAACCCCATGGGACGCATTCCACATTTACCTCCCTTGCCTCGACCTTTCTACAATTCTTCCAGCTACCTGTCCGCTACGATGCGGGCGTCGAGATCCTACTGTCTTGCAGACAGAACACGGCCACACACATCACTGACCATATTCATGATTGGCGTCGGCGCCGAAGCCTATGCAAGATCAAATTAGACGATCGAATCTTTTTAGACTGGTTCCTTAAATCCCTCCTTCCCCTCATTGCGAAGGATGTAGCATCTGAAAGACCTCAGTCTGAGGAGGAGGCCATCCTTAAGGCCCAACAGTTTGATCTTATCTATGCCCAATCAGGTTACCTATACACCATCATACCTGACGCCCCACGAGGTGACTCTGCACGCGGTGACACACCGGGGGCATCACATGCCGCTGATGGCATTATTGGCCAAATTACACCGTAAGCAAAACCTTTCAGTATGGTCAGCACCATGCCCGCCCCAGACCTTTCTAGGGCTACATCCAGTTCCGGAGCGACAACTTCTTATGCTCCAACAAACCAAACCCATCATGTTCATGGACCCTCTTGTCCACAACATTGTTATGGCCAAGCGCCATCAGCATATGTACCTCCTACATACTATGCTCAACCTACGGTACAAAACCCCATACAGTTTCCACAACAGCCCATGCATTACCCACAACCGGTTGCACCGGCTAACCTCACACCTCCACCAGCTTAGGGGTACCAACAACCCCAACAGGCAACTGGACCACCTCCAGCTCCACCTGCATACTATCCACCGCAACCTGCTCCCGCACCTGCGGCTCCTCAGAATCCCCCCAATGCTCAAGGGCATGTCTACGCACAACAACAGCAGCCCCAATACCAAAATAACCAACGCAACCAGGGTGGGCAACCAAACCGAGGAAGAGGACGAAACCGTGGAAACAATCAAAACCGTAACCAAGCTCCACAACCTACCCATCCTCTGCAAAACAATAACGCGGCGCCCGCTCATCAGAATCCTGATCGGCCACCTAAGCAACCTAAAAATGCTAATTTACGGACAAACCATCCTTGTTCCATTTGCGGTGTCTATGGCCACTATACCCACGCTTGCCCACATCTCGAGCGAGCTCGACAACTATGGACAAACGACGCCCATCGTCAAGGGCAGGCAGCTCCTCAGCCACCACCCAACCCCCCACCACCCCCACAACAACCTTTGGTCCTCCAAAACCCCTTTCCAACACAAGGAGTGGTGAACACTCAGCCGTTAGCTCCCCAACAGGGCAACGTGCAACCACAACAAATTACTTACACAGCTCCTGACCAACCCATGTTTGATTCAGGCACCCACCACTTATTGATGATGTCCACCGCTGACGTCAATATCCAAACCCGTCGGAATCAATACGGACCGACTTCTGAAGCCCCCCCCACTGAAAAGGATACTAATGCTAATCCCACTGATCAGACATTGCGTATACCTCAGGTTCCACTCGATGGCACTTCTAAAGCACCTCGCTTCCCCCTTCGCCGAATCAACAACAACCCCAATGCACGGGCTGCGTCCAATTACAACATTGTAGATGACTTAGCTCAATCTCCCGCAGCCATGTCTGCGTTAGAAGTCTTAAAGACCTGTCCTACTCAGCGCAAGACTTTACTTTCCGCCATTGGGGCGATTGACCCAAATGATTCGCAATTGATGACCTTTGATTTAGACCAATCTGAACCACGGCTGCCTTCTACCATAGCAGTCCAAGTTTCCGTTTCAATACGGAATCTTGTCATCCATCGATGTATCATCGACGAGGGTGCCTCCACATGCGTCATGTCCACTTTTGTTTGGCAAAAGTTGGGATCCCCTGCTCTCCAGCAATCCACCACTGCATTGCGGGCCTACGACGGCAGGTCATCTCAACCTCAAGGTTTATTACCCAAAGTACCCGTCCAATTAGGTGGGAAAACTGTGCTCATCGACATAGAGGTCATTAACGCCCAGCTCGACTATAACCTTTTACTTGGCCGCAGTTACATGTACGCCATGAAAGCGGTCGCCTCCTCCGTCTTCCGCACCATGATGTTCCCCCACGAGGGACGCGTGGTCAAAATTGACCAACTCACCTACTATGATCCCAACGCCCCTGCAGCACCCGAGAATGTTCTCCCCATGATTGAACAACCCGCTTCTAGTGCAGTTACATCCTTTGTGTCTTCTATGGCACCTGGACTTTATTCGGATACACCAATGACCTCTACATTCCAGGCCATTCCACCACCGTCACCGGAGACCCAAGTCGCAAACCTCTGTACTCTTTCGCAGAATACTCAAACGTCCGGTGGTCAACCACCATTGATCCCCAGTCACATTGGTGTTACACCCATCCACACCATCCCCTTCCTATTTCCTCCTTCGGGTGTAGTAAGCACCCCGGTTATGGCTACCCTTAACCTACCCGGGCTAACATTGGGATTGCCCGTGTGGTATATTCCGCCTCCCGTTCGACTACCGACACCAGACATCATCCTCCAACCGGTACAACCTATTGTTACCACAAATCAACCTCCTCCTGGTGTCGCGATCCCTTCGTCGCCAACGACACCTCCTCCTAACCTCAATATTCCTTCGTCGTCAATGAAACCTCCTCCTGGTCTCACAATTGCTTCGACATCAAAGGATCCCCCTCTCCTTGCTAAGCCCACTGGGGGCAGAGGTCCACAACCATACACTGCGGTACCCCCACCCAAGGCAGTTAAACCTCCCCCCATATTTCGTGCTCCTCCAAAATGCTCGCTGTGTGATGAGGTAGGCCATCCAACCCATCAGTGTCCACAGTTACCTGCATTGCAGGAACACATGCAAATGTTGGACGACGACCCCAACATCCCGGTGGTCAAACTAGATCCAAACCCTATGCCTCGTGATAAATCACTGCGTACCAACCACCCATGTGCGATATGCGGTATTTACGGCCACTACTCCCACAACTGTCCTGACATCCCAGACTATAGAGGAGCTCTCTACGAGATGAACAATTTGGACCTAGAGACGGCACCCCCTACTATCGAGGAGATCTACCCTCCTGCATCATCCTCATCCGGAGAGATTAACACCATCTACATGATCTCTTCGACTACCACTACCTCATCACTCGATTTGACCACTCAAAGCTCCCGCAATGATGAACAGGTTCTCGAGACTCCTACTACCTTTGATTATCCTGGGGAAGACATGCACCATCGTCCATACTTCCTCCTGGAAGAGACTTCATCCACCACCGCTACCCAATCCGCGGTTGAGTCCAAGGATTTCCTTCCTACTAAAATCGACTGGTTAACGGATCCCATGGCCGATATTTCTCCCGTCATCCACATTGACATCTCTGACCCACTTGGTGCCCTTCATACCATCACATTAGGAACCTCCCAGAATGAGATCAGAGAATACCAACAACTGTTCCAAGAATTCACTGATGTCTTTACTTGGTCAGATACCGAAATGCCTGGCCTTGACCCCACCATTTATACGATCTCCACTGGATACCCCTCTGTCCGGTCGGCCCCTTCCATTGATCCCTTTGACACACAAGGTCAACCCTTTCAAATCGACCAGGAAACCACATGTCCACAACATGGGGGCAGGCCCAAAACCTTTCCTACTCATCATCATCGTGATCCTCGTCGGAGATACTGGGGGCATCCACCCCACAAAGGGAATCCCCCATCATCATATCATCACTTCAGTATGCCACCACGACCCACAGCCTCATGGTATAACACCCCGCCAGCAGTTGCTCAATGCCCTTTTGATCTCTCTCTAAGACAACATCTGCACCACATTGACACCTCTGAGTTAGGGGGCATAATAGATTACCTCGACCCCGGGATAGGGGGCATGATCAATCATTTTGAACCTTCCCCATCATCTCTATCTCAACACCTCAATGAGCCCATCGTTCAAACCAACACATATGTGATCCACAATCACAAACCCCATGCACATAGCATGGGGGCAGGTCATTAACCCTGCTCACTTTTTCATATTCGTGATCTCAACCATTTTTGAGGTCACGTGTCACTTGTATATTTCAGTTGATTTGATACACCTAGTATTTTGCCCCCACGGGTCATCATTTCTCCCCACCACTGCATCCTTCGCTTGGTGGGATCACCTTTATTTGTAGCCATTTTTTAACCTAGTTCTTTCCTTTAACCATTCCAGAGTCCTTATGACCTCCGTTTTTCGCACCATTTGCACTGTTGGATTCATATTTCCGTGCCCGTGATGATGCTAGAGATCATTTCTCGCTCTCACCTTTATATTTTTCAGGCATCTTTTCCACGACCCCTCGTCACCTCGGTTTGCGTGCCACATCGGCCGTTCTCCGTTTTAGACGTGCCTTATATCGCCGGATTCAGTTTTCCGCGCTCGTGATGATGCTAGAGATCATTTCTCGCTCTCACCTTTATATTTTTCGGGCATCTTTTCCACGCCCCCCTCGTCACCTCGGTTCGCGTGCCACATCGGCCGTTCTCCGTTTTCGACAATCCTTATGTTACCGGATCCAGTTTTCTGCACAGATGACGATGCTTGAGACCTTTTCTCGCCCTCATCAATCCATTTTTGTTCGGTATAATTTTATCCCTTTTTCGGGCCGAGCAACCCCTTTTACGAAAAAGGCACTTAGGGAGTTTCTGTTAAGCTCTTTTCTGACTCCTAAAACAATGAAAAGATCGCCGAGCAATCTTGCTTCCTTTCATGCTCGCTAAACGTATCTGAAAGGGCGTCTACCTGGTATAAGTTTACCCCTTTTCCGGACCTCATAGACTAATTACGAAAAAGGTATACTCTAGTCACATCGGCTAGAAGAGTTCTCCATCCGCATCATTTTATGCTTTTTCGGGCCTTGGAGACTAAACTTACGAAAAAGAAACACCAATAGAGTCCACTTACCGCTTTCAGACTCTCTAAATATGAAAGCAACCATGAGCATGAGCCGTCCTGGGCTCATAAAATCCACAGGACCGTACCATTTTAGAGCACACTTTTATCCCTTCTTGGAGCTCATTAAAACTACGAAGAAGGAAGAATGGTGCCTCTTGGCGCCACGACAGATCATATCTACTCACATAGCAGCTTCCCCAAACTGGTCGCCTTTGTTCAGAGTATTCTGCAGTAAGTCACCCGGAAACTCCCTCGACAGCTACCACCAGCTTCACCCCCCCCGAGTCAGTACATACCCTTCAGTCCCTAAAAGATGATCCCCACACCTACAAGTCAGTTCCCTACGCTGCCAGGTCAACCACGTCATCTTGCTCTGAACAAAGGAAGTTTGAGTCTACCCATTTTTGACCCAGTTATTTCCCATCCCCACAAGTATGTCAGTCCTACCAGCAGTACTACATCACTTCAGTTTACACCTCGTGCTCCTAGCAAGGAAACATCATTGCCTTGTTAGTTGCTGGTCTCCCTCTGTCGACGACAACCACATTGATTCCAGAGGATAGACCTAGAGGCCCCTATGTCTTGGACTCATTACCATTTATGATGAGTGCCTCCGAATCATTTCGAGAGGAATCCTCAGTGCCTCTCCCAATGGTTGTTTCTCACATGCTCGACTTCAACACCTTGATCGCATCGTTGAGACTCGCACAGGGTATTGGTCCGTTCAGTTATTAGTCGAAGACCCCAGATACCTCCTGACTCCTCCACATTTGAGAGTCTTCCTATGGAAAACACCAGTTACACTTTTTATATAGATATCCAGGCTGCGCATGGCGACAGTATTCAGATTTACCCAGGTTTCCTACTCCCTTGAATATACAGTTACAATACTCCCTAGAGATGGCTCACAGTCATTGAGTCCATACAGATGTTGGACACCTTCAGTTTTAGCAGTTCAACAGTTATTCCAGTGTATCAGTTATTGAGATCAGCCATGATCATGAGTATATCCCACAATCATGTCCCCTCTGGACCATTATGATGTACCAGTATATTTCTTTACGTATTAGATCCCCCTTCTTGGGACTAATTGTTTTGTATATGTCTTGATACGAGCATGGGAATGCCCGCCTCGTCCTTTATCAGAGATTATACCTCATTCATATTGAGGCAATGTAATATTTTTTGTTTTTGCAGCTTCCAAGGGCCGTGGCTCCAGTCTCCAACCGGTCTCTTCTCTCCCCTAAAACCCAGAAAAAAGGACAAAAGAACTATGATGTCTATCGGCCATACGATGAGCTCCTGCCCTCACACATCAGGGGGCAATCTGTTAACACCTAAAAAGTGCTCACTAGCTCATTCCCTTACTCACATGACCCATTTGTCCACTTTTCCACCATCTGAGCCTCTGAAACCAACAAAAGGTCACCAAAAGACCTTAGTACACCCCTTTTTCCATTAAAAAAGATTATTTTTCCAAGAAAAGCATAAAAAACCCTCAAAAAGGGTCCAAATTCCCAAAAATATTAAAAAGGGAATTAAAATATTATTTTTATTCAAAAGAGGAAAAAGGAGGGAAAAGTACCTAAACCATGTTGGTCAATACCATTTGGTTTCCACAAAACCACAAATGGTATTCCCCACCACCAAAACCTATAAAAAGGTGGTAGGGGCTCCTCATTTCATATCCTTCCATTATCTCATCCTTATGCTGCTGAAATCTCCCCTGAGCACTTTTGGCCATTGAAGCAACCTTGCAGAAAGAGACCTATTGGAGTTTGGAGCTACTCATCTTGGGAGTTGCTCAACATCAACCTTCACCATTGAAGGTAATATCGCAAGCACTTGCTTGCCCCCCACTTTTCAATACAAAAAATTATTTATTATGTTTCTTGTTCTTGATTTTGAAATGTTTACATTATTTGCTTAGATTCTTGTTTAGATCCATGAAAAGTATTGTTTATTTAGTTTATTGTTTTTATTTCTATTGAAACTGCTACTACTAGTTAGTAGGTGCCCATAGCACTAAGCTTGGTTGCAAAATCGAGCCAACAGGCGGCGTTGTTGTTATTGGGGGGGTTTGGTTTTTGACCACCCTGGTCCTGAGGTTGGTTATTCCTTCTGTTCCGTCCTCTTCCCCTATTCTGTTGGCCTTGCTGGTTGCGTTGAGCAGGCTAATTTTGCTGTGGGTGTTGTTGGGCATAAACTTACCCTTGGGGATTAGTAGGATTCTGTGGTTGAGCAGGTGGTGAAGGTGCCCGCGTTGGGTAGTAACCAGGATGTGCTTAAGGTTGGGCTGGAGCTGGTGGAGTCGGTTATGGATGATAAACTAGAGGAACTGGTGGTTGCACAATTGGGGCTTGCGGGGGGTAGTAAGCTTGCTGGACTTGGGGGTGTGAATGGGTGGGCGGAGCTAGGTGTTGATAAAATGTAGGCTATCCCATAAGAGAATTATAAGGTGGGGGTGCATGGCCATAACACTGCGGTGGGCATGATGGTCCATGGATATGAGGAGGTCTAATGACCAGGGCATATGAAGTAGTCGCTCCAGAATGGGACGTGGCGTGTGAGAGGTCGGGGCCGCTAGTACCAGGCATAGTTGTGTACGGTTGAGGGCGTGATGACACATGCCCGATGATACCATCAACAACATGGGATTACCCGGGCGCATCGCTCCGGGATGAGTCGGCATGGGGGGAATCAGGTAAAATAGAATATAGATAACCAGATTGGGCATAGATGAGGTCAAACTGTTGAGCTTTGAGAATTGCTTCTTCCTCATATTGGGGTTGCTCGGATGCCACATCCTTCGCGATGGTTGGTATGAGAGATTTGAGGAACTAGTCTAAAAAGATCCAGTCATCCAACTTGATCTTGCATAATGCATGTCATTTACGCCATTCATGCATGTGGTCCGTGATGTGTGTGGTAGTGTTCTGTCTGCAAGACAAGAGGATCTCTACACCGGTATCGTAACGAATGGGTAGCTGGAAGAATTGTAGGAAAGTGGAGGCAAGGGATGTGAATGTAGGGTGGGTCCCATGAGGTTGGTCAATGTACCACTTGGTTGCAGCTCCAGCAAGGGTTCTCTATAGTAGTCGAAGGTGAATAGAGTCATCCACGATGAGTTAGAGGAACACCATAGGTGGAAAGACATGATATGATTTTGAGGGTGTTCTCCTCCCTTTCCCTCGAATTTGGGTATGTCCGAGGGGAGTTTGGTGGGAATAGGAGGCCATGTAGGATCATGTCGTATTGGATCATTAGTCAACTTAGCCAAGTCAGGGAGGCTCATACTGGCCATGAATGGAAAACTAGCAGGAAGGTCCGTTGGAGGTGGTTGGGGAAGTGTGTTTGCTGCAGCAGCGATGGTATGGCCACTACCCCCAATGTGTGGGACAATGGTGTGGGCCATAGCGGCCATAGTGGAGGTACTTCCCCCAATGTGTGGGGCGACGGTGTAGGCCATAGAAACCATGGTGGAGGTGCTTCCCCCAATGTGCGGGGCGACGGTGTGGGCCATAGCAGCCATGGTGGAGGTGCTGCCCCCAAGCATGAAACTAGTCATTGCTGGATTTGTACTAGTAACTAAGACACTACCTGCTAGGATGGATGTGGTGGAATTAAGGGTAGGCATAGGGCCTGTAGATGGTGTGAATTTTGAGGTGGTAGCTGGATGAGTGGTGGGTCCTCCGCCAACCATCCCACCGAAAAAGGGGTTGGACATCATGCCGACTAAGGGGCTAGATGGAGACGATTGTGTGGTGTGTTCTGGTTCTGAATCAAATGTGATATAAGGGGCGTATGGATCAGGGAGTGAGGCTCTACGTCTGTGATGGGGAGAGCCAAGTAGACCGTGCTGCGGGGGTTGGCCCCATTAGTGCCAGGACTGTCTTTGGGACTCAATGATGACGATGAGGGTATTCTGAGTGAGGTGTGATGAGTGAAAATCTCAAACAATCCTAGTGCAACCATGTGTGCACAAGGAGAGCGTAAAAAAGGCAGCGCTCAAGCCAACAACAATGCTCAAAATGCGTGTTGCAACAGTTATGCTGCAATCACACGGAGCAGTAAAAAAAATGGTCAGAGTACCAACATACAAAGGCTCCTAAAAAGAGAAAAAGGTGTACTCACTAGACTCAGGGGAGGTAAGGGAGCATGTGAACACCTAATCTAGAACGTATGCTGATTCGAACTCGATGTATCCTCTGCAGGGTGATGAAATCCAGGTCAGACCATACAAAAAGTGGAATCAAAGGCCAATGATATCCCCCTACTGGGAGGGACACCGGGTAGACAATCCTAGAAGAAAGGAAACTAAGATACCCCATTCATGACACATCTAGAAAGGTGAATCTGCGGCTCCAGCCCTATCACCGTGTGGGCCTAAACAGAATCACCACATGCGGACCAACGAGTAGGTAGCCTTCGGTGACTAAATGGATTGCGGTATTCCACTCAGGCCTCCGGAACCAGTCTCGCCACTTGAACCCTCCTAAGGGAGAGGCATTTCCGACAAATTGGTTGTAACCGTGTTAAAAAATACTAAGGGATTTTGGAACCCTAGATGACAACAACTATGTCTCAGATGTAAGTGGCAAAGGGGTGTTATTTGGATACCTATCCCCCTTTCCCTACCTAGCTACCAAATTCTTATGTGTTCCCCAAGTGGGGTTAAAAGTTGGTTGAGTTAAGTAGTTTTTTAAGGCTCACTTGAGTTAGGTGTCAGAGTGTGTGCAATGATAATGTTGGCAATTAACTAGCAAATAAAAAGATGGCTTTTAAATGCTAGAAAAATGGAAACAATGCTGGAAATTGAACGATGATTCAAAGACTTAAAAAATTTTATTTATTTTTAAAACAACTAAAATTCAGAAAAAAGTGGAAATCAAAGTGTGGCTAAGGGCCTATTCGATGCGGTATGCAACGCGACTATGGCACCGAAAGCTACGGTGTACAGCGCAGTTTTCAGGAATTTGGGCACAGTGCAACGCAGGCACCAGGGAGAAAGTCGCGGTTTGTAGCACACGTTATGGGTCGGAGGATGCGGTGTGCAGCGCACTAATTGTGGATATTTTTGTGGTGCAGGCGGGGTGTGGCAGCATGTAGGTAGCAAGGAATGTTGTGTTTTGCAGCACAATCTATGGGTTGGACGATGCGGTGTGCAACACACTATTTGTGGAGATTTTTGCTGTGTAGGCAGGGTGTGGCAGCACGCAGGTAGCAAGGAATGCTGCATTTTGCATCATAATTTATGGGTCGGATGATGCGGTGTGCAGCGCACTTTTTGTGGAGATTTTTGTGGTGTAGGCGGGCAGTGGTAGCACACAAGTAGCAAGGAATGCTGTGTTTTGCAGCGCAATTCACATGGGGGTTACTGCGGTGGAAACCGAACTAGTGGCTGGTCTGGTATGCAGTGCGAACCATGTGTAGGTCGTGGTAGTGAGTGGCATCGCTCTAGTGTGGGGACGAGGCCGCGGGAAGATTGGTGCAAGCCGCGATGTGGTCTGCGAGCAGGAGAGGGGCTTTACGTGGTGCAGTTCGTGTGAAAGTGGCAAATAACCGCGGTTGAGACTGCGGACAGGTAAGCCTTAGTCGTGTTTTAAGTCGCAGCAAGAGGCTAACAAGCTGATGTGCAGATCACGCAAAGATGAGGAAAAGATGCGGTGGGGACCACGAACAGGTAAGGAAAACTTGCATTTTGGGTCGCAGCAAAAGGCTTAGGAGCCAATGTGCAGACCGCGTGAAGGTGAGGAACAGATGCGGTGGGGACCACAAATAGGTAAGGAAAACTCGCATTTTGGGTCGCAGCAAAAGGCTAAGGAGTCGATGTGCAGACCGCGTGAAGGTGAGGAACAACTGCGGTTTGGATCGCAGTTATCAGTGAAAAACATGTGGTTTTCTACCCGACTGCAAATTGGTTGCAACCGTACAGGAAAACCTGAAGAACTAATAAACTAAGCAAGTAAAAACAGAAAACAGGACTGCAAATGGAAATATCAATAAACTAAACTTGTCAAAGAGGGGTTTAGACAGTGGAGTCGCGAAACTGTAGATGGGGTTTTAGCCCCTGCCTATGCAAGTGAGCACCTGTTAAGGATTATGGTATCCTTAATAGTAGTGTGGAAGTAATTAACAATAAACTAAATACAACAAATTAAAGCAAATACCATAAAACAACAAATCTAATCTTAAACATGTGCCTGAAATGAAATATGACTTATATCAATGAATGGTATACTCAAAAAAACTGTAGAATAAAGAATCTTTTTTTATTATGGGCAAGCAAAGGGCTTGCAAAAAATAAATTTACCTCAAAGATGAGGCTGGTGGAGTTCTAGCAGTGTGCTCCGGAGCTCCTTAGTTTGGTACTCTTCTCTCCAATGCTTGGATGGTGGCTAAAATTGTTTATCTCAAGGGAGGCCAAAAGGCACTAAGATGTATGGCTTAAGGCTTTGAAAAAACTCAGCAGCATGGGGGTAGAGTGATTGGGGATAATGAAATGAGGGGCCTCCACCCCTTCTTATAAACTTGGATTAGGGTTTTAGGGCTTTTTTAGGGTTTTTTCCCTATTTTCTCTTTTTTTTTTTAAATTTTCTTTTGGGTTTTATTCCCTATTTGTTTGATTTTGACCCTCTTTTGGGGTTTTAGTATGTTTTTGAGGGAATTTTTGGGTATTTTTAATATCCATTTGGGTTTTATGGGGTTTTGGAGGTGAGGTTGGTAGGAAATTTGGTCAACAGAGGTGTATGTCCAAAGGGATGAGTTAGTGAGCACTTTTTTGGTGTTAACACAGGTCACAATATGTGTTTCTAAAATTGCAAAAATAATAAATTATTTAAAAGATATGAAAACACAAAATGACAAATTACACAACTAAAGGCTAATTGTTAATTGAAATGCACATTTGATAATAATTCACAATAATAAATTCAAATGGTAAATAAGTAAAATAAAGTTATTATAAAATTAGGTTATTTTTTATTTTTTATATTTTTTTAAATTGAAGAAGAAAATGTGAGGCACCCCATCCCATTTTTTGTTTGTGAATGTATCCTGACATATGAAGCATCCTTAATTTCTATGTACCATTTCATTTCATTTTTTACAAATTAGGGAAATATTTTCTCCATACTAAGTTGTAAAGCACCACTCTACTCTTGGTGCAATGATTAAAAATGTTTTGCAAGATATATCACGATCTCAAGGATGTGAATATGCATCCACAGATCTAGGGAAAACATACCATGTAACACTAAACTACAATTCCATCAATTCGATTTAATGACAATTTCAATATTTATCTATATAAATATATAAACTAAAGTAGATCATATTTATTTTATTTAAAACATGGAGTTGTCTTAGATTTTGATGTCACAA
The DNA here is from genome assembly GCA_027924585.1 of Larix kaempferi. Lineage (NCBI taxonomy): Eukaryota > Viridiplantae > Streptophyta > Pinopsida > Pinales > Pinaceae > Larix > Larix kaempferi. The sequence continues at coordinate 17,137,649 of BSBM01000136.1, forward strand.
AGTTCCATGAGAGAAAGTGGTTTGAGGGAACTGTTAATAACTCTTGTTTACTTGAAAAATATTTGGATGGAAAACACTTTAAGATAATTCAAAACAATAAAAGTTTTAATGAGAGTTACCTTAGGAAATATGCATAAGGAAAACATTGTAAATGAGGTGGAAAACATTTTTCTTATTACAAAACAAGGAGGGTTTTTAAGCAACAAGTCCCTACCTAAGTAAGATTAATCGAGTTGTTGTAAGTAAGAGTCATCAAGTTCTTGAAGATGAGTCATTCACCAACTGAGATCTATCATTTGAGAGGACCCACACTGCTATACCAAAACTAGTGTGCCAAACTCCTCACTAATTGCAATAAAGGAAGGACACACTCAGAGGGAAGAACAACAATAGGCCTAGCTCACAGGTAGTTTAAAGAGCAAATATATTTAAGGAGAAAAATAGGGAAGTATACTAGAGACGACAAATTTAATCTTGGGATTTGCACTGTGGTTAATTGAACAACTAAATATTCATCCCATAATAGAAGAAGCAGAATACTAGCTCGAATATTTTTCATTTGACACCATAGCACAAATTTTGAAGATATAAACGTAAATGGGAGTACGTCAACAACCAAAGATTTATAGTAGAAACTGCCTAGTAATTTTTTTGATGGAGAACATGCATCCTCTCACCATCCCATATTACATTAATTGAGAATCCTAATGCTAAGTTGAGAGGATAGGGAGATGACCAACCTCAAGGAATAACTCAAAGTGCAAAGTATAGCCACAAATAAGACAATGCCATTATTTAAAATTGTTTCCTCATTCGAATATATTCTTTTGAATTTGACTATTGAGTAATCCCTTGCATGTTGGAATTGCATGCTTTCCATAGTTCAATAAAATAATACCAAGATGTTGTGGATGACAAATTAGTTAAAATTCGACAATGATAATTCCAATTAATGCAATGTATTACAAGGAAGGAACAATATGTGATGATCCCTGATGAAGTGCCAGTGTCTAAAAATTTCGAGGTAGTCGAATTGCAAGACAAGTGTTCTTTTCAAAAATTCCACGTACAAAGTGCACAAGCCCAACACATATTAGAGGATACATGTCATATGATATTCAAAATCTTGATCCATAAAAAGCATGATTTAATGCAATACCAACACATTCATAAGGATTAAATTTAGCTATAAGGTTGATATTAGCTTCACCATTCTTAGCCCAATCGACTTTTGCATCAATAAAAGTAAATAGTATCATAAAAATTACAGAGATACAGTGCGAGTACTGTTTTAAATCTTCCAACAAACCGATCGGAAAATGCAATCGAATTCAACAATGTAAATTTGCAACAAAGTTTAGATCTATGGATGCAATCGATTTAACAAGGTAAATTTGCAACAGAGTTTAGAATCGAAAATGTAACCAAATTCATTCAAGATAAATTTGCAACAGAATTAGATCTGAAAACGCATTCGAATATCTAATAAGATAGATTTGCAACAAAGTTAGATCTGAAAACGCGTTCGAATCTCTGATAAGACTGTCAACAGATTTTCAAATAAAAATTAATTCCATACAAGGGGATTGATCTATATTACGAGATATGCAATGCAATTCGAACTCATTAAGGAATTTGCAGTCAGAGTCTATAGCTTTCTAATCTACCCAAATATAAGATAGTTTTTCCATATATTTAAATAAGTATCATTTCCAGAATTTAAATCAAATTACAACAGTCTCTTAAAAACTCACACGCTATTGGGTATACCAAAATTACTAATTTCTGTGCGTTAATCCACAATATAAATCAAGAAGAATAACATTAGACAATTCATGAAATACTTGAGAACATGAACCTGATTCATAAGTCAATCTTGAGGTTGAGTATATGGATGTAGAAGCGGCATATTCAAATGCCTGGATCCAACCTTGACGAAGATACCGATAACCCCTCGGTTGACCACCCTACCATATCGGGGTTACTCTCCTTCACCCCGAACTCTTGATCAAATGGGGTCGCAAGAACAAACAATGCAAGATTTCTGGTGGGATCCCCCAATCCCCGGAAAGCTAAACCCAACTCACAAGAACCACAAGATAGATTCACTATTACGGTGCCTGTCCAGCACTAGGGAGCAAGAGATCATTTTCTCTTCTCCTCCCTTCTTTTATAGCAAAAGTCTGTGTGCCATGTGTCTTCCCATGCACATAATTCATTTAATTTAATATTTTATTAATAATTACTCTCAATTTACATGTGTCTTTCTCTATCTTAAGTGTGCACTTAATTCCCTAAATCAGTGCAAGGTAGGTGGTATTCATTAGTGTCATACTTATGTTTTAGTTTCTATTTAGTTTAATCAATAATATTTTAGTTAGACTTAATGCTTTCTACATTCCTTTCTTTTCCTAATGCTAAATAGGATTAAAAGATGATTTCATTTACTAAAATTCTAATCTATTTTAAATTTTATTCTTTATAAAATTTAAAAGAATAATAAAAACAATTACAAATATTTCTTTCATAAACAACAATTCTAATCTAATCTAAACTCTTTTTCACAATAATAAAATCAATAAAATTTGAATAAAATTATTCTTTTATTAATAATCTTTTTCAATATAATAAAATCAATCAAATTTAATATTGAATAAGATCAATCTTTTTCAATTCTTTTTCAAAATAATAAAATCAATCAAATTTAATAAAATGATTCTTTTATTAACAATCTTTTCAATATAATAAAATCAATCAAATTTAATATTGAATAAAATCAATCTTTTTCAATTCTTTTCAAGATAAATAAATTTAATTCTTTCTTTATGTTTTTCTAAACTTATATGTGTAATTCCAATTTGCATAAATGATTAGATAACTTCTTCCTATTCTTGTCTAGGTACCTCTTCGGTGGGCCCTTCCGACAGTTCCTTTTCTTTCTTCTTGTTCTTGTCTAGGTACCTCTTCGGTGGGCCCTTCCGACAATTCCTTTTCTTTCTTCTTGTGAGGATAATTGTGTAGCGATCAGGGAGTCTTTACCGCGATCTATCGACTACACTTCTTGGAGACTAAGGGCTGCTGAGGGATAAGGTTCTCCTTATCGCATGCCCCTCAACTCTCGTACACAACCAAGTTGGTATGGCCTCTCCCGTACGGCACACGCTTCCCCGAGCCAGCTCACAAGCTTCCGACCTGTGTGTGGAGTGCTAATTCAGGGCCAACAGTCTTCGTCGTACCCCTATGTGTTCTTTCCATTCTTACGACCCCTATAATTCCATTGTGGGTCAGTCGGTAAATTGTCTTACCTGCCACTGCACACACACACACTCAGGCACACATTAAATAGCATTGCACTATCAAATCATTTCATCATCCATTGTCATAGTATCTCAGTCATTCGAGCATCTATTTCATTCAATCATCTCTATTTCATTCTCAATCTAGCATATATCGTCTAATCACTTTCGTTTCCTAGTTTCTCAGTCATTCAAACATATGTTTCATTTAATTATTTATATTTCGTAATTCTTCATTCTAGCGTATGTCATTCAATCATTTTAATAAAATAATATTCAAAATAATTTCCATGGTTCGTGTTTTATTCATTCGGTTCACTTCAAAACTAGTGTCCTCATTAGTCTAATCAGTTAAAGTACTGAGGCGTGCATTACATACACCCCCTCTTATTAAAACCTTTGTCCTGAAGTTAAGTCTCATGTACTTCCATGTGGAGTTTTCACTCTCTTTTCACCTTCATTTCTTCAACATAACAACAATTGATAATAAAATTCCATTTCTTCATTTCTACCATCATATATATATAAATCTCATAATTGAAAATATAACTAAATTGCACCTTTCATAGTGTAGCAATCCCTCCAGCAGTCCTTTATTGGCTCACTAATTGCAACCGAAATTGAAATCATGCATAACAAATTATTTTCATTCAACAAAACTATAAATATTTTCTTTATGTAAATCCTTAAAGCACTAACACATTTCAACCTAAGGAATAAAATCTTCAATCCCAATTTCTTCCTTTTCTATAGTTGCGTATAACTATCATATATTTAAAACAATATCTGAATTTCAAAATAAGAATTAACCCTTCCAAATTCTATTCTTCAATACATACCTTAACCATTCGTAAAATAATCTTACATACAACATCTCTCTTCTCATAATCCAAAGTATAATTAAATACTGGAGTGCCATTTACTTAGTATAGCCAAAAGTAATATCTCAATTTTTTTTATAAACAAAGTTATGTAAAGTTTTCTTCTCTTCCTAACTCAAGTACAGCTAAAATTCTATAATTCAACGTAAGTATAACTTCTCTTTTTTCACAATCCCAAGCATGATTACAAACTAGTAGTGGATATCCGTGAAGCCATCGCCTTGATTTAGAAAATAAGAATTCACAACCAATTGACAAAATTCTAAACCTACTTATAAGGAATTTCTATAACTTAATCTATAATGAGAAATTCTCATATTTACAGAAATTCTCTTTTTTCACAATCCCAAGCATGATTACAAACTAGTAGTGGATATCCGTGAAGCCATCGCCTTGATTTAGAAAATAAGAATTCACAACCAATTGACAAAATTCTAAACCTACTTATAAGGAATTTCTATAACTTAATCTATAATGAGAAATTCTCATATTTACAGCTGTTAGGATATTCCTATACTCCATCCTAGTCCTTCTTGTATTTCTATCATTTTCAGTCCTGCATGCAAAATTAGGGTTTGCATGCAATTAGGGTTTGCAGCACCAGCACCTAGCCCTTGGTAAACTAGCCCCAGGAGCTTCTCTCAGATCAGTCTTAGCTCTCCTAGAGATTAGTGCACCCTCTTTTCAGTTATTGCATGAGAAGGGCACCTTTCTTCATCTGCCAGTCCAGTTTAGTTCAGTTATCTTCAGTACTTCCTTGATTTAAGGATTAACTGACTCCTAACTGACCTTATCACTCTTTTGGACCTCCAGTGTGACTAGATAGACTGTTTTGACTCCAGTTAGCTCCATGAGCGCCCCCCCACTGAGTCTCCTTCACTATATCAGTGCTTCCATGTGCCAGTTACACCAACCACACTCAGTTAGACTCAGTTTGACTCCCAGTTGATCACTACTTGTGCATTGATGACTTCACTGATGATGAGATAGACTCCTAGTTTGGCACTGATGACTCTCCACTGATTATGGATCTGTGCATGAAGGATAATTCGAATTACACCTAGTGAATTCGAATCCTCATACTCAGCATTGTATATTTACCCGGTTACTATTCTAATTAATGTAATGTGTGTAATTATTCTGCCTCTATTGGATCTATGTTCTATTGCTTCTCTCTTCTTCCTTAATTCCTTAATTCTTTCACTGTGAGGTTTACATCATCTCTTTGGATCTTATGTGGGAAATTTCACATGGTATCAGAGCCTTGAGAGTATATTCTACCTCCATTCTTGAGAGTTTTTTTGCAGGTACTTTGAAGTCCCAGCAGTTGCAGCAGCAGATTCAGTGGCTTTCCATTTGCACTTGTTCAAGCAATCAAAATGAGCAATTCGAAAGCTCCTTCTTCTATACTTCTCACTCCTTTCAATTATTTCGAATGGAAGAGGAAGATGATAATACTCTTGCTATCAAGAGGGTTTACTAGAGTAGTTGAGGAAAAAGATGCCATACCACATCAAGCTGAAAAGAGAATCAAGCACCTAAACAAAATGGATGAAGCTTTTGGATTCATATGCCTTCATATATCTGATGATCTATTGTTTCATGCTGATGGATTGAAGTCTCCATATGATTTATGGATAAAATTGAGGAGTCTTTTTGGCAAACAAGACGAACTGAGAGGCTACATTCTTGAGAATGAACTGGTTGCCCTTCAACCTAGCAATTTCGAGAGCATCCAAGATTTCTTCTCCAAATTTCAGAATTTGGTTTTGCATTGCAAGCAATGTGGCATCACTAAAAGTGATGAGCAATTGATACTCTCTATATTGAGCAAACTTGGATCTCAATTTTCTGTCTTTGTATCTACCTTTCATTCTGTTTGAATGTCCATCTCTGGATGGAAGTTTCCCACCTTAAGTGACTTCATTGAATCCCTCACTCAAGAAGAGAACAAACTGTTTCAAATGGGTGACATCAAAACCTCCAGAGATCTAGCTCTTTTAGCTGGTGAATCAAGTGGAGCGAATGCAAAAGGGGGACAAAAAGGAAATGGAAAGAAACCTTCAAGATCCAAGAATGACAAACAAAAGAGACCAAATTGTACCTACTGCAAGAGAGGAAACCATCCTGAGCATGCCTGCATGCATAAGAAGATTGATCTTCTAACCAAGCTTCTTGAACAAAACCAAATTGTTGTTCCAAAAGAAGCAAAGATGTTTGATTCTGGAAGTGGATCTGATGATTGTCATGCATTGATGGCTGGTTTTTCAAAGACAAAAGCTCTCCTCATAGATTCTGGAGCTTCCAACCACATGATGGCACAAGAATAATCCTTCTCCTCTTTGGATCTCCAAGATGGGCCTACCATTCACATGGGAGACAACTCTCAGATTTCTGCCAAAGGTTTGGGTACAGTTCATATGGAGCATGGTAAGTTCAAAAATGTCTTATTTGTTCCTTCTCTTACAGCTAATTTGTTATCAGTATATCAAATGACTCATACAGGATCTCCAAAACAAGTAATTTTTGGTCCAGACACAGTAGAGATTACAGAAATCTCCACTGGAAAGGTTATAGCGAATGGGATTGCTAATCATGCCTCAAAGGCATATGCGTTCTCCCACTTCATGCCCTTCTCTCCAACTATCCCTTCAGATTCTGATGAATATCACAGTGACTTCTCTTCCAGTGACTCCTATTCTAATGAGGAAGAAGATCAAGATTTTGATGTTGAGATCATGGTTCAAGAAGATTCAGAACCAACACCTATTCTTAGTCCAGATTCAAGAGAAATATGTTCTCACACAGTCCTTGCTACTACTAAGAACATAGTTGATGATTTATTTGCTTACAGAACTACTAGACTTCAGCATCATGCTAACCTTGCATTATGCCATCCACCTCTCCATGAGAGATGCAACATGATGATGGGGTTTACTCTTCCATTCTTTGGGAAAACTCATCATGATACATTCGCTCCAGTGACAGAAAAGGTTCCTGAAAGACTTGCTACATTCAGCACATTCTCTAGCACTTGCATTTGCACTTTACAGAGGATTAGCTTACCAAGTCTCTTTGCAAAGTTTTCACTGATGAAAGCTTGCTTCTTTTCTGCTTAGAGTAATGGCTCCTTGAGTTATTCAAAAATATAAAACAAAAAAAAAGGGAAAAAGAAAAATTGAGGCAGTATTCTTTTCTCATTTCATTGATTGTATGGGTGACCTTTGGTCCTAGTTACCAGGGCCCAGGATGGATTAAGGGGGGGTGTTAGGATATTCCTATACTCCATCCTAGTCCTTCTTGTATTTCTATCATTTTCAGTCCTGCATGCAAAATTAGGGTTTGCAGCACCAGCACCTAGCCCTTGGCAAACTAGCCCCAGGAGCTTCTCTCGGATCAGTCTTAGCTCTCCTAGAGCTTAGTGCACCCTCTTTTCAGTTATTGCATGAGAAGGGCGCCTTTCTTCATCTGCCAGTCCAGTTTAGTTCAGTTATCTTCAGTTCTTCCTTGATTTAAGGATTAACTGACTCCTAACTGACCTTATCACTCTTTTGGACCTCCAGTGTGACTAGATAGATTGTTTTGACTCCAGTTAGCTCCATGAGCGCCCCCCACTGAGTCTCCTTCACTATATCAGTGCTTCCATGTGCCAGTTACACCAACCACACTCAGTTAGACTCAGTTTGACTCCCGGTTGATCACTACTTGTGCATTGATGACTTCACTGATGATGAGATAGACTCCTCGTTTGGCACTGATGACTCTCCACTAATTATGGATCTGTGCATGAAGGATAATTCGAATTACACCTAGTGAATTAGAATCCTCATACTCAGCATTGTATATTTACCCGGTTACTATTCTGATTAATGTAATGTGTGTAATTATTCTGCCTCTATTGGATCTATGTTCTATTGCTTCTCTCTTCTTCCTTAATTCCTTAATTCTTTCACTGTGAGGTTTACATCATCTCTTTGGATCTTATGTGGGCAATTTCACAACAGCATTCGACACCTATCATTTGTGTCTGGAATTTATATTCATAAGTTTAAATCACTAAAACCCAATATAGTACATATATTCATCTTCCAACATACAACAACTACACCAACTCAACGACATTATGTAAAGGAAAATCCTTCTACAATTGTACACATATTAATTTCAATAATACATTCAACCATCATCTCTCTTAATAGTGAGTAAATACGATTCTATAAAAAAATTCTTTTATAAAATGAAAACTTTATTATTGTTTCAAGTAAATCCTATGAAACAAATGTCGACCAATTTCCATTTTGAAATGAATATAATAAATCTATGATGCTAATATAGATGGACGATAGGTTATCTATATACTCCTATGATAGAAAATAATTGATAGTCGATTTATACATGTTTAATTATTTTCGATATAAGGTAGTTTGATAGCAGTGCGGTAATTCTCAGTAATTGGGTGAAAACACTAAGTTCTTGGTTGATAAGGTTGCAGTGGTCCAGCGATCAAGAAGTATGGGTATTATAGAATGGAAATGTGAATCGCGGAGTCTTTGAACTTGGGGCACAACAACTTAAGCAAAGATTACATCAGGTACAAGGTTTGAATGTAAGTTCTTAAAGGCCAACGTCAAATCAAGAATCGGATCTCAAGCCTAGAATCATGATGGATCCAAAGCAAGTATTGACAAAGTCCACTGAACTTTTAAAAGATTCAAATTAATGCCAAATCTGAGATCATCGTCGAAATGGAACACGCTGAACTGTTAAAGCTTCAAATTAAAATTAATACCAAAATCTGAGATCGTCATTGGAATGGAAACACAGAACTTTTAGAAGCTTCAAATTAAATCAATGAAAAACCCTGAGATCTCCGTTAGAAATGGAAAAACACAGAAAATTTAAGATCAAGTTACAATGTATTCCGGCAATGCCTTTAAATTTCGAAAATAGAACACAGTGATTTCTTTTTAAAACCATACGCAATCATATTGGTGGATTCCAGAAAAGCCCTTTCAATTTTGAATTTAGAACACAGAGATTCAATTCCGATTTTAGAACACAGAGATTTTAGGATAAACGATACGCCATCATAACCATGGATCTGGAAACATCTTTTCAAATCGAAAATAGAACCACGTAATTTATTAATAATCAACTGCAAAGCAAATCTGGAAGATGCCAATAACTTTTGGGATCATTGTGTGAGCTCTGAATATGCTATCGAACTCTAATGAAGAAGGAAAGCAACGAAATATGAAGGTTGAATATCACCTGATCTGGTGAAGAAGGGATTCCATAAATATAACATAAAGAATAAAGCGGACATAGTATACCTCTAGGGTTAAAATACATAAGTAAAACTGATGTTATAATCTCAACAGAGGTTTTATGAAATTGAAGCAGAGTACCATCACAATCGTGAAAATTGATTCTGGGATCACTATACTAATTCAAACTGGAAGACAGATATTTAAAGTTTAAATCACAATCAATCCTGGGTTCTGAAATCACCATCCAATACCAAATGGAACACACAGAAAGAAGGAAAACCTCTGAGATATTGATCGCAATAATCAAGAAACAGAGTTTTTAAAACATAAGGGATTACTTTTACCTGATCCGCTTACGGATCTAAGTTCTACCACAAACATCGTGGAAATATCCACAGTGTCCTATGAAATGAGCAAATACTGTTTCTAACTTGTCACTGAACCAATATATGGTAAACTAATTAATCTATCATACGCGGCTTTTACCGTTCTTAGCCCAATCGACTTTTCCATCAATAAAATTAAATAATATCATAAAAATTACAGAGATACATTGCGAGTATTGTTTTAAATATTCCAACAAACCGATCTGAAAATGCAATCGAATTCAACAATTTAAATTTGCAACAGAGTTTATATCTATGGATGCAATCGATTTAACAAGGTAAATTTGCAACAGAGTTTAGAATCGAAAATGTAACCGAATTCATTCAAGATAAATTTGCAACAGAGTTAGATTTGAAAAAGCATTCGAATATCTGATAAGATAGATTTGCAGCAGCATAATTCATTTAATTTAATATTTATTAATATTTACTCTCAATTTACATGTGTCTTTCTCTATCTTAAGTGTGCACTTACTTCCCTAAATTAGTGCAAGGTAGGTGTAGTGGTCTTCTTTAGAGTCCTACTTATGTTTTAGTTTCTATTTAGTTTAATCAATAATATTTTAGTTAGACTTAATGCTTTCTACATTCCTTTCTTTTCCTAATACCAAATAGGATTAAAAGATGATTTCATTTACTAAAATTCTAATCTATTTTAAATTTTTTTCTTTATAAAATTTAAAAGAATAATAAAAAGAATTAAAAATATTTCTTTCATAAACAACAATTCTAATCTAATCTAAACTCTTTTTCACAATAATAAAATCAATAAAATTTGAATAAAATTATTCTTTTATTAATAATCTTTTTCAATATAATAAAATCAATCAAATTTAATATTGAATAAGATCAATCTTTTTCAATTCTTTTTCAAAATAATAAAATCAATCAAATTTAATAAAATGATTCTTTTACTAACAATCTTTTTCAATATAATAAAATCAATCAAATTTAATATTGAATAAAATCAATCTTTTTCAATCCTTTTCAAGATAAATAAATTTAATTCTTTCTTTATGTTTTTCTAAACTTATATATGTAATTCCAATTTGCATAAATGATTAGATAACTTCTTCCTATTCTTTTCTAGGTACCTCTTCGGTGGGCCTTTCCGACAGTTCCTTTTCTTTCTTCTTGTTCTTGTCTAGGTACCTCTTTGGTGGGCCCTTCCGATAATTCCTTTTCTTTCTTCTTGTGAGGAGAACTGTGTAGCAATCAGGGAGTCTTTACCGTGATCTCTCGACTACACTTCTTGGAGACGAAGGGCTGCTGAGGGATAAGGTTCTCCTTATCGCATGCCCCTCAACTTTCGTACACGACCAAGTTGGTATGGCCTCTCCCGTACGGCACACGCTTCCCTGAGCCAGCTCACAAGCTTCTGACCTATGTGTGGAGTGCTAATTCAGGGTCGATAGTCTGTCGTCGTACCCCTATGTGTTCTTTCTATTCTTACGACCCCTATAATTCCATTGTGGGTCAGTCGGTAAATCATCTTACCTGCTACTGCACACACACACACTCAGGCACACATTAAATAGCGATGCACCATCAAATAATTTCATCATCCATTGTCATAGTATCTCAGTCATTCGAGCATCTATTTCATTCAATCATATCTATTTCATTCTCAATCTAGAATACATCGTCTAATCACTTTCGTTTCGTATTTTCTCAGTCATTCAAACATATGTTTCATTTAATTATTTATATTTCATAATTCTTCATTCTAGCGTATGTCATTCAATCATTTTCATAAAATAATATTCAAAATAATTTCCATGGTTCGTGTTTTATTCATCCGGTTCACTTCAAAACTAGTGTCCTCATTAGTCTAATCAGTTAAAGTACCGAGGTGGGCATTACATACACCCCCTCTTATTAAAACCTTTGTCCTAAAGTTAAGTCTCATGTACTTCCATGTGGAGTTTTCACTCTCTTTTCACCTTCATTTCTTCAACATAACAACAATTGATATAAATATAAATCTCATAATTGAGAATATAACTAAATTGCACCTTTCATAGTGTAGCAATTCCCCCAGCAGTCCTTTATTGGCTCACTAATTGCAACCGAAATTGAAATCATGCATAACAAATTATTTTCATTCAACAAAACTATAAATATTTCCTTTATGTAAATCCTTAAAGCACTAACACATTTCAACCTAAGGAATAAAATCTTCAATCCCAATTTCTTCTTTTTCTAAAGTTGCGTATAACTATCATATATTTAAAACAATATCTGAATTTCAAAATAAGAATTAACCCTTCCAAATTCTATTCTTCAATACATACCTTAACCATTCGTAAAATAATCTTACATACAACATCTCTCTTTTTATAATCCAAAGTATAATTAAATACTAGAGTGTCATTTACTTAGTATAGCCAAAAGTAATATCTCAATTTTTTTTATAAACAAAGTTATGTAAAGTTTTCTTCTCTTCCTAACTCAAGTACAGCTAAAATTCTATAATTCAACGTAAGTAGAACTTCTCTTTTTTCACAATCCCAAGCATGATTACAAACTAGTAGTGCATATCTGTGAAGCCATCTCCTTGATTTAGAAAATAAGAATTCACAACCAATTGACAAAATTCTTAACGCAAACCCTTCTTCAAAGTATATGAACTCTGAATACCATTCAAACGTACATACTAGCAAATTTAGAGAAAAATAATTCTAACCTGTTCGAGAAGTTGGAAGTATCCTTGTCAGAGGAGAAGAAGTAAAAACCGTAGCTCTAATTTTTCCACGTTGATCTTCATGCATCACCGACGAACCCCTGAATAATATGAGTCCGGTGCCCTCAAGGCTCAACTTGGCTCTGATACCAAATGTAGGGACTCTGATCCTAAGCAAGTGAATTTTTTTTTTACACAAGATACAACAATATCTTTCGCAAACTAAGCACTTATACAATTAACAATCGATGTACACATTTTTGACAAACGACCTATAAGTATCTTATTTTATCTGAGTATTTATTAAACTAAAACAATACAAAATAATAAAAACTTCGAACACTACATATTCTAAACCTACTTGTAAGGAATTTCTATAACTTAATCTATAATGAGAAATTCTCATATTTACAGCATTCGACACCTATCATTTGTGTCTGGAATTTATATTCGTAAGTTTAAATCACTAAAACCCAATATAGTACATATATACATCTTCCAACATACAACAACTACACAAACTCAATGACATTATGTAAAGGAAAATCCTTCTACAATTGTACACATATTAATTTCAATAATACATTTAACCATCATCTCTCTTAAGAGTGAGTAAATACGATTCTATAAAAAATTTATTTTATAAAATGAAAACTTTATTATTGTTTCAAGTAAATCCTATGAAACAAATGCCGACCAATTTCCATTTTGAAATGAATATAATAAATCTATGATGCTAATATAGATGGCCGATAGGTTATCTATATACTCCTATGATAGAAAATAATTGACAGTCTATTTATACATGTTTAATTATTTTCGATATAAGGCAGTTTGACAGTAGTGCGGTAATTCTTAGTAATTGGGTGAAAACACTAAGTTCTTGGTTGATAAGGTTGCAGTGGTCCAGCGATCAAGAAGTACGGGTATTCTAGAATGGAAATGTGAATCGCGGAGTCTTTGAACTTGGGGCACAACAACTTAAGCAAATATTACATCAGGTACAAGGTTTGAATGTAAGTTCTTAAAGGCCAATGTCAAATCAAGAATCGGATCTCAAGCCTAGAATCATGATGGATCCAAAGCAAGTATTGACAAAGTCCACTGAACTTTTAAAAGCTTCAAATTAATGCCAAATCCGAGATCGTCGTCGAAATGGAACACGCTAAACTGTTAAAGCTTCAAATTAAAATTAATACCAAAATCTGAGATCGTCATTGGAATGGAAACACAAAACTTTTAGAAGCTTCAAATTAAATCAATGAAAAACCCTGAGATCGCCGTTAGCAATGGAAAAGCACAGAAAATTTAAGATCAAGTTACAATGTATTCCGGCAATGCCTTTAAATTTCGAAAATAGAACACAGTGATTTCTTTTTAAAACCATACGCAATCATATTGGTGGATTCCAGAAAAGCCCTTTCAATTTTGAATTTAGAACACAGAGATTCAATTCCGATTTTAGAACACAGAGATTTTAGGATAAACGATACGCCATCATAACCATGGATCTGGAAACGTCTTTTCAAATCGAAAATAGAACCACGTAATTTATTAATAATCAACTGCAAAGCAAATATGGAAGATGCCAATAACTTTCAGGATCATTGTGTGAGCTCTAAATATACTATCGAACTCTAAAGAAGAAGGAAAGCAACGAAATATGAAGGTTGAATATCACCTGATCTGGTGAAGAAGGGATTCCATAAATATAACATAAAGAATAAAGAGGACATAGTATACCTCTAGGGTTAAAATACATAAGTAAAATTGATGTTATAATCAATAGAGGTTTTATGAAATTGAAGTAGAGTACCATCACAATCGTGGAAATTGATTCTGGGATCACTATACTAATTTGAACTGGAAGACAGAGATTTAAAGTTTAAATCACAATCAATCCTGGGTTCTGAAATCACCATCCAATACCAAAATGGAACATACAGGAAGAAGGAAAACCTCTGAGATGTTGATCGCAATAATCAAGAAACAGAGTTTTTAAAACACAAGGGATTACTTTTACCTGATCCGCTTACGGATCTAAGTTCTACCACAAACATCATGGAAATATCCACAATGTCCTATGAAATGAGCAAATACTGGCTCTAACTTGTCACTGAACCAATATATGGTAAACTAATTAATCTATCATACGCGGTTTTTACCGTTCTTAGCCCAATCGACTTTTCCATCAATAAAATTAAATAATATCATAAAAATTACAGAGATACATTGCGACTATTGTTTTAAATCTTCCAGCAAACCGATCTGAAAATGCAATCGAATTCAACAATTTAAATTTGCAACAGAGTTTAGATCTATGGATGCAATCGATTTAACAAGGTAAATTTGCAACAGAGTTTAGAATCGAAAATGTAACCGAATTCATTCAAGATAAATTTGCAACAGAGTTAGATCTGAAAAAGCATTCGAATATCTGATAAGATAGATTTGCAGCAGAGTTAGATCTAAAAACGCGTTCGAATCTCCGATAAGACTGTCAACAAACTTTCAAATAAAAATTAATTCCATACAAGGGGATCGATCTATATTACGAGATCTGCAATGCAATTCGAACTCATTAAGGAATTTGCAGTCAAATTCTATAGCTTTCTAATCTACCCAAAAATCAGATAATTTTTCCATATATTTAAATAAGTATCATTTCCAGAATTTAAATCAAATTACAACAGTCTCTTAAAAAGTGACAATCTATTGGGTATACCGAAATTACTAATTTCTGTGCGTTAATCCACAATATAAATCAAGAAGAATAACATTAGACAATTAATGAAATACTGGATAACATGAACTTGATTCAGAGTCGAGCTTGAGGTCCAGTATATGGATGTAGCAGTGGTGGATTCAAATGTCTGGATCCAACCTTGACGAAGATACCGACAACCCCTCGGTTGACCACCCTACCGTATCGAGGTTACTCTTCTTCACCCCGAAACCCCCAGCAAATGGGGTCGCAAGAACACACAATGCAATCTTTCTTGTGGGATCCCCCAATCCCTGGAAAGCTCAACCCAACTCACAAGAACCACAAGATAGATTCACTATTACGGTTCTCATCCAGAACTAGGGAGCGAGAGATCCTTTTCTCCTTCTCCTCCCTTCTTTTATAGCAAAATTATGTGTTCCATGTGTCTTCCCATGCACATAATTCATTTATTTTAATATTTATTAATATTTACTGTCAATTTACATGTGTCTTTCTCTATCTTAAGTGTGCACTTGCTTCCCTAAATCAGTGCAAGGTAGGTGTAGTGGTCTTCTTTAGAGTCCTACTTATGTTTTAGTTTCTATTTAGTTTAATCAATAATCTTTTAGTTAGACTTAATGCTTTCTACATTCCTTTCTTTTCCTAATACTAAATAGGATTAAAAGATGATTTCTTTTACTAAAATTCTAATCTGTTTTAAATTTTATTCTTTATAAAATTTAAAAGAATAATAAAAAGAATTAAAGATATTTCTTTCATAAACAACAATTCTAATCTAAATTAAACTCTTTTTCACAATAATAAAATTTGAATAAAATTATTCTTTTATTAATAATCTTTTTCAATATAATAAAATCAATCAAATTTAATATTGAATAAGATCAATATTTTTCAGTTCTTTTTCAAAATAATAAAATCAATCAAATTTAATAAAATGATTCTTTTATTAACAATCTTTTTCAATATAATAAAATCAATCAAATTTAATATTGAATAAAATCAATCTTTTTCAATTCTTTTCAAGATAAATAAATTTAATTCTTTCTTTATGTTTTTCTAAACTTATATGTGTAATTCCAATTTGCATAAATGATTAGATAACTTCTTCCTGTTCTTGTGTAGGTACCTCTTCGGCGGGCCCTTCCGATAGTTCCTTTTCTTTCTTCTTGTTCTTGTCTAGGTACCTCTTTGGCGGGCCCTTCCGACAATTCCTTTTCTTTCTTCTTGTGAGGAGATCTATGTAGCGATCGGGGAGTCTTTACCGCGATCTCTCGACTACACCTCTTGGAGACTAAGGGATACTGAGGGATAAGACTCTCCTTATCGTGCGCCTCTCAACTCTCGTATGTGACCAAGTTGGTATGGCCTCGCCCGTACGGCACATGCTTCCCCGGGCCAACTCGCAAGCTTTTGACTTGTGCGTGGAGTGCTAATTCAGGGCCGACAGTCTGTCATCGTACCCCTATGTGTTCTTTCTATTCTTACGACCACTATAATTCCATTGTGGGTCAGTCGGTAAATCGTCTTACTTGCCACTGCACACACACACACTCAGGCACACATTAAATAGCGCTACACTATCAAATCATTTCATCATTCATTATCATAGTATTTCAGTCAGTCAAGCATCTATTTCATTTAATCATCTCTATTTCATAATTCTCAACTAGCATATATCGTCTAATCACTTTCGTTTCCTAGTTTCTTAGTCATTCAAATATATGTTTCATTTAATTATTTATATTTTGTAATTCTTCATTCTAGCGTATGTCATTCAATCATTTTCATTAAATAATATTCAAAGTAATTTCCATGGTTCGTGTTTTATTCAGCCGATTCACTTCAAAACTAGTGTCCTCATTAGTCTAATCAGTTAAAGTACCGAGGCAGGCATTACATGCTAGCAATGCCCAAGGATGATAACCAAGTAAGAACTATTATTATTGTTTTTAAATAGTGCAATTTAGCCTGATTTAGGTTTTAAGTTTTTTTTGTTAAAAGGTTTTCACTTATGCTTATATTGCTTGACTGCTTTAACGGATCCAATTGCTTGGTAAGATTAACGTCCTAGATATTGATATAAGAAAAAACAATGTATAGTTCTGGTCCATTCTAATTGTTGAAGTATGGTTTCGTAACAGGATGACACATACTATTGCTTGGTAGGCAGGCCAGCACAAACCTTATCACTTTGAATGGATTTGAAAGAATAAAATAGAGTGGTCAAAATCATAAACTAGAGTATTCGTCTAGTCCCATGATCATAAGTCACCAAAGATGTACTGTACTAATAAATTTGAAGGGATTTGAAAGAATTTTGGCATTTTTGGAGGGCTTCGACACATGTGAAGCTACAATTATGGCTGCCATGGAATCCTTTTTCGTGCAAGTCATAAGACGAGTTCACAATAAGACATACAAGTAATGCAATGACATATAGGTACTGCAAGAACATACATGTCATGCAGTTAATTTTCATCCTCTTTAATATACCCTGTTTTTGTTGATTTTTTCATAGAATTTCCCTGATGTGGTTAAATAACCTTGAATCTTCCAACTGTGCACTTTGAACTTTATCGTACCATATTGTTCCTCCGCTTGTTCCTCTCCTTGTAGACCTTCCAACATTGGGAATTATTTCTTTAGTTGCTTCCCTATGCATCCTAGCTTTTGTCTTCAGTGGTTGTTTGACATTAATTCTTCAATTCTGCTTCTTGATACTAGCTTCAGTGGTTGTTTGGCACTGATTCTCCAATTATGCAATCAATTCTTACAATGTTTTAATTCAGTGCATGTGTTGGTGGAGAAAATATCCTAGGAAACTTGTGCCAAGTTTTGCAAAGGATGAATGTTACAAGGTTATTGCAAGAGGCGTAAATTCCATGTAGGGGAAAAGAGAGTGCACACATATTCAAGGCAAAGAGAGGGAAGAGTGCACATGTATTTCACACCAAGCAAACAATGGTGGCACAACAAGATGAAAATATGGCATACATCAAGAAAACATAAAATGTTTTATATTAATGCCAGGAATTCCTAGCATTAATGATGCAGGAGCATCGGGGCCTAGGAAAAACAGTTGAAGTTGATCAACCTACGAAGGTCAACCAGGGGGTTTTCCGATGACCAATGGTGCAAAAGATATTGGCATTCGAAGCTAAGTAGTCGAAGCTGTTGAATCATGGTCGACAGGAGTAAAGGTTGACATCGACAGGAGCGGAAGTCGAAGGAGTCGAGATGTCAAACATCAACACCGACGAAAGTGGCATAGGCCAAGCGAGGAGGATGGGGAAGACTGGTAGCCGTAGGGACTAAGTGAAGACGAAAAGTTAAGTCGAGGACTGACAGAGTATAGTATGGTCGACATGACGTAGAGGACCGTAGTAAGGCTGACAAATGTAGCAAATTCAAATGTGCAGTATTCAAGGAAACAATCGTTGGAGTTTCTTGAGGAATTTATGGCAGTTAAGAAGGTGGTTGAGGCCAGACCAGGTGTCACCAAAGGAGGAGGTTTTGCAGCATGGCCAGGGGCGTTGACAATTGCAAGATCTGTCGGGTCAGAGGCAGAGCAGCGGAAAGGGAAGGACGTCTCGGGGAACGGAGTGAGCCTCGGTAGTAGCAGCAGAGCAGTGTAGAATACTAGTGCGAAGGCACAGAGGAGGATATCGCTCATCACTCATCGCTCATTCATTCTTGCATTCAACATAGAACTAAGAGGAGGAGAGGATCACACACAGAGAGAAACACACTACTTACTTTTGTATATTGTAACAGGCTAAAGCTTACTAGTTTAAATAGATTGCATGTAACTTTGTGATTCAATTTAATATAATAGAAGGATCCAAATTCTTGGAATTCCACTTCACATATAGTCTGATCTAGATGGATATTGGTGGATGCCCATCTATTCCACTGGCTCAAAACGGTTTCCCATTTTGCCAATTTTCTAGTAATTTTTCTATAGTTTTTCGAGTCTTGAACCTTCGGGGCCGTTTTGAGGCCCTAAACGACGTTTTTTGGGAAATCGGGGTCCAACAAAGCATATTTATTTTAGGGACCTCAACATAGTCCTCAGATAGATATTTCCAACGGACTACTGAGTGCCCCAAACGGAGATCGTGTGCAAAAGTTATGACCCCTCGAACTTGACTGTTCAACTAACCACCTTGGGGCCGCAATCTTTATGACGGTTCATCTTCTAGGGTTAGGTTTTTGGATGTTTGGGATTCTTTCCCTATGATTATGATAAATAGGCCCTTTCGGCCTCTCTTTGTAATCATCTTGGCATGAATGAGCACAGTGTCCACATCTCTTCTCAGAGATAGCTACTACCATTCTAGTTGTTGTATTTATAGTCTGTTCAATTTCCGATACTTAATAGAATACGTGTTTATTGTATCACTATGTTTCTTGCCATATATCTGTGTCTATGAATATATATCTCTGTATATGATTATGTATATGCTATCTTTTGTTTCATTCCCACACAAATACAGATCATAGTCTTTGTGAGCAACTTGTTTGTTTGTGTGTTATTGTTAAGAAAGGTGGTCCAACCAGACCCGTCCTTGTGCCAATTAATCGAGTTGGAGTTGAAAGAAAAACAAAAGCAAACACTCTCTTGAAAATAATCTATTGAAAATATGCTTTCTCGCCTTTGCGCTTCAATATGAGGCCAAATAAGAGGTTGAAAATTTGCATTGGCCAAGAAAAAGTAACATAAAAAAACTTAGGAAACACTGATGTTTGGTTTAAAAATAAATTGTTGTGATTGGTTGAATTGTATGAGGACTATTGTAAAAAGACTGCAGAGCCATTACTAGATTCCCTGTAGCCGAAGGAAGGGACTAATAAATACATTAAAAAAATCACACTTGCAATTATTGTGTTCCATTTTTCAAAAGGTGTACACTTGTAATTATTGTGAACCTTCTTTCAAATGTCCATAATTTGAATACTTATAGTTTGAGTGGGTCTAATGGTTAAAGACATGTGTTTCCTCCTAATAGGTCACAGGTTCAAATCCAGAGGGTTTAAGGTATGTACACCTCTGTAGACTTTAGAATTTACATCCATGCACAGAAGGGGTCCCTTTCTCCATGAACAAGAGGGTCTCATACACCAAATTGGTGTTTGTCTTGGATATGACCTTAAAAATAGATGACGATGATGATGATGATTATCACCATCATCATCATCATCATCGTCATCGTCATCATCATCGATGTGATGGGAATTGAATATTTCCATAAACAATACACTACTTTAAAGGGGTGAAAAAACCCATGATAATAAGTTACCTAAAATTACATAACAATATATTATGAAAAAACACAAAACTATACTCAATAAATCTATAGGCATTATTACATATATATAATAAAAAGACATGAAAAGGTCAAAGTGAAAAACCATTTGATATTTAACACCCCCATGGCATGAAAAGTAAGTAATAGTAGAGTGAATGCCAGGATCTCACATCTTCCATTAATGACATGAAGTAAAAAAATACCATGAAACTTCATATGGCACAACAATAAACACCAAAATAATTGTATTAGCCACCTTATTTTAGAGAGGAACACTCTGCTAACCACTTCGAGGGGCAACCTACCAATATTGTGAAATTCACAAGATACAATACTCAAATCCCCCACTAGAAGCTTTATTCCTTATGTATAGTATTACAACCTAGCCTTAATCATATCTACTAACGACCCTTACTTAAATGATGGTATTGATTAGAATAATGGACCACATTTAATAGATGTAACTTACACCTACTACCCTCAACTACTATTGCAGTTCATTAAGTATAGTTGTGGAGATATAACATTAGTAGGTATGATCGTAACAACTAAAACCCAACTCACATAGGATGAGATTTGTAACAAGGAGATGGGAACAACCCAAGGCACCATGGGAGGAAGGGTTATGATGAGAATGAGAAAATAGGGAGGTAAAAACTAAGCAACTTTTTTCTATGTTGTGCAATGTACTTACCACGTGGGCTCCACTCAATAAACCGTTATCATAGCATGTTTGTTCGTGGCATATGAAACAATACCCCTAATTTCACTAAATATTGGAAAATACCTTCCAAAATCATTTTTTTTAACCCCCTCCCAATATGGCTTCCCAATTTAAAAAAAACCCTATTTTCACTAGATATTCTATGTATCAATTTTTTCATTAACATTTTTTATACTCCTTTATATTTCTACCTAGTATATTAATATGATACACCTCTTATGACCCCACATGCATTCTACAGTACACCTTGCTTCTTTTGATGTATATTGTGGATGCACATTACTTCATCCACAATGCAATTACTCAACCACATATCATTATGATTTGCAACATCTAATGGTCTAATGAAGATATAGGAGATCACTTCTTGTATGTCACTAGAGCCAATGCACATAGTACAACATTTAGATTGCATGTTGCAGTTCCCCAATCGCTGACTAAGCCTGTTGTGGGCTAGGTATCCAAGCCCCGGGGCCTGTAACAAGCTCTAGGAGGCTGATTAAACATCCCAAGGCCTATAATAGGCATGAGTGCTTGGGTATTCAAGCCCCCAAGGCCTATCGAGGGACTATAACAGGCCCTGGAAGCTTAGAGCCTCCCAAGGCTATTGGTAACAACTGGCTGAGTGCTATTGGTAACAATTGGCTATCAATGACCACTATCTCTCGACTATGATCGACTGGTAACCCACTTCACCACGAAACCCCTGGCCTCAAGCATGCGTCAAGACGTGATTTCCCTATGTACTGGTAAGCCCGAGCCTTGCCTCAACCCGATTTCTCATCCGGTCGTGATCCCTCCATCTCCATTTGGCATATATTTGTCAGCTCGCCCATATAAAAAAGACCCCAAAGTATTTTTGTATTGTTACATTAAATAAAAAAACCTTTGCCTCTTAATATATAAGCAAGATAATTTTTAGTTTTTCATGGATATTTAATGCCGCAATATGAATGAACGTGATATTATATTGCCTTCAAGTGAAGCCCCTGTGGTACTTACAAATCATAGAGAAGTCAAATTTGCATATCAAATTACATTAAGAAACAACATTTCAAAAGGATCTAATGGGAAAGATCCAGTGAAAAGTACGAAAATATTAGTTGAAAAAAATTGTACAATCAACAACACATCCATCCCTTGATGCAAAGAAAAGAAGATTGGATCCATTAAAATAAACCATATCCATGACTTGGGTCCTATCATTGCAGGTCACCATCTTTACTTATCGAATCTCTTATTTTAATATTATGAAAACTATCTCACAATTAAAATTGTACTAAATAACCATTCGATTTACTACACAGTCTACAAAACTACATGAGAATTTGTGTAAGAAGAAACAAACTATTTCTTGCCATTAAAATACGGTTCCTTAGGTAGCAATGTTGTGATTTAATGCCATGGATTCTTTGAAGTACGCATATTTCAATATAGGTAGAGTACCATAATTATATATTTTCCTTTTCATTGCATCACTACTTGATAGCATATACCTACTTAAAAAAACACTAAAAAATAACTACTTGTATGTTAAAAACAAGAATAAAAATCTTGTTTTATATTGGCTAAAATGTAAGAAATTAGCCAATGTAAATAACCGTCTCTACCAAATTTGTAATTGCAGAATATTGAGAGTGTATATGCAGTTTAATTGAAAAGCACATTCCATATAATCATTGTTTCTATTTATTTATTTTACGTTAAGAAGATGGCATATTCGAGTTGGCATAGAGAAATGAGACTAGAAGGAGCCCATTATGGAAGGGTCAGATACTTCCATTTGTATATCAAGAATATACTTGAAAAATGAAAGAACTCTGCCATGTTTGGGAAATTCAGTTGTTATAGGTAAACCCTAACCTAAGTACATACAAATCCATTGAAAAATGAAAGAAATCTACCCTGTGTAGGTGATTCAGTGGTTATAGGTAAACCCTAACCTAAGCACATGCAAATTTACATTTGATTCATCAATAGCACCACAGAGTATGGAGGTAATTTGTACACATCAACATACCAATATGTATTATCTAGTATCGGGTTCAGTCATCCACCCATATTAAATAAAAGTTAATTCACTTATGCATGAGCGAAGCACCCTAAAACAAAATCATGCATTAAAGAAAGCATATTTGGCAAGTGGCCCATAATTTTTGCTTATACAAACAAGTAATTTTTTATTTTCCTTGGTAATATATAAAAAGTTGGATTATCCAAGTTATATGAAAAAACGATGTCAAAATATGTACCCATACCTTTAAAAAAGAAAATGATCATAAAGATAAATGGCCTCCTCATAGCATCCATTATTGGCATATCCTCACTCCATGAAAATACGTTTGGTAATGACAATATGTTGAAAACCAACCTTTCATTACTAATACGCTCTCATTTTACATGCATGCAAGCTTTGTTCCAAAGGTAGCTATCTTCAACTTTATTTCTACACAAATGGGTGTCTACTCTCTTCCCCTTTTCTAAGGATTTCATGTTGGCACATAACTGCAAGAGGGGACAATAATTAATTATGTGCATCATTATATTTGTCTAGTCCATGGTATCAAATATGTGCATTGATTCCTTCAATCTATCTTGATTGCATAGTGAAATTATTGCTCATGTGTCATTTCCCATGGAAGAGATTTCAGAGTTCATGTTGAAATAGTTGGCTTCTCACCCCTTAAACTTTACCTATAAAATGCTATTATTAGACCAATATGTTATTGAATAGATGAAGTTGGAGAATATGATTAGTTCTAAGTACAAGTTAGAGGAAGAGATGTAGTTGAAGAAGGTGGTGAGCTCTCAACACAAGACAGAGGCAGTGAGCTCAAAGAGCATGAAGCAGAGGCATCAATGAGCTCAAAGGGCATGATAGACAATGCATGAAGATCATAGGACAAGGTAGAATAGTTTTCACCATTATGAATGTCAATTCAATGCACAAAATGTGGATTTAGAATTCTAATACCACTACTAAAATAAAAGTTTGAGTTGAAAATGCCTAAAAACTTTGAATAAGGAAAAAAACTAAAATCATAATTTTTTAAAACTTTTACTAAAACTCAAAATGAATAGAAACTAATAACCAATCAACAAGAAATCAAACACAATATAATTGCTTATCCATTGGTATAATAAAACTCATGGACAAAATGCAAATATTATACCATATATGGTGGCATCACTTCTACTGAACATGTTTATATCTACAACTTATCAAAATTTATAATTACAACATTAATCCACATCTTAAATATATTCTAAGTCTCATCCTTATCTCTAAAGATATAATTTTACATATGTAAGTATTGATGACATCCTCATAGCTTCCACATTTAATGATGTAATGTAATTGTTGGCACAAGATAGATCCGCAGGAAGTGCGAAAGCCGACAAGTGCGAAAGGGTCATTCCGCAGAAGAAGGACCTTTCGCCACTTTTCGCGAAAGCATAAGAATAGTTAGATTAGTCGAGTTGGTCATGTGGGCCATTTTGTAATAAGATGAAAGCATATAAGTAAAGCAAGATTGTAAGCCTAAGGGCATCGAAGTTTTGGAGATTAATTCTATATTTTGGGTTTGGTTGTATCTGCGATAGGATGACTTGACTGTTTCTATGAGGTTTGTTCCACAGGTTTTGATGAATGAATGAAGATTTTCGGTTACGATATGAATCATGTTGTTGTGCAATGATGCAATAATAAATAATGGGTTATGTGAATGCTTTCTGTTGATTAATGCGAATATATGTTGCTATTGATTAGTGCGAATATGTTGGTGAATATGATATGAATGTATGTATTACGAATAAGATGCGAATATTATGAATGTTGTAATATCTAGCTAATGTGCACATATCCTCTTCATAACTATGGAAGCCTGGTTCCAGCAGCCCTCTTATTCACCTAGGGTGAGACTGCGCTTTCTTTGCAAGTGTAGCTGGAAAGGGTTACACCTTTCCAGGCTGGTGTATAAGGGAGTTAGGTTGATAGTTTGTTGGCGACAGTGCGGAGTGAACCCATGTCAATAGAATCTACGTCAACAAATGGTTCCGTTGTCGGGACCCTAAGGAAGAAAAAAAGAGGATATGTTGTGGCACCCGACTAAACCAGAGATCCAAGAGTGGTTCGATAAGAAGGCAGAAGAATTTGCGGAAAGCGAGAAGCGAGATACGAAGTAGACAGTGACTAGTTGGTTAGAAAGATACATCTACTCAGACATTCACGAAATCTTTTTCTATGAATTCTCAGTGCTATTGCATGAGTGGCTAGCACAGTTGACGTTCCACAAGAACCACTACCGAAGACTGAACCAGATTGTTGGACTCCAGAGTTGGTGCGACAGTTGAAGCAAGTTGATAACAAGGTATCACAAGCTGTTGACTTTTGGGTGGACAGTATCCTCGAAGGGTATGTAACTGAGTTCGTGGTAGATACTATCAAGTCATACAACGATGCTGAAATAAATTTATTCAGGGGACCAAGGGGAAGATTTTTGTCATCTTTAAAATTGTGGATTAAAATGATGGTCTGCGAAAAATGAATATTGAGGATGTCTTCTGATGAGTAGAAGAATCGGTGTACGAAGGTGAAGGTATCGCGTAAATGCGAGTCTGACGCAAAGATGTGGTAGATGGACATGAGCGACGACGAGGTTGAAAGGGAAGCTAATGAAGAGTGTGGTCTCTTGAGGAGTGGAGCTATATTTCGGCGTCCTGAGAAGAAGAGGAGGACTGAGAGAGAGTCTCCTGAGAGGATCGGAACAGAGAACTGTGGAACAGGATCACACGGGAGGAAGCGACCTTCTTGTGAAGGAGACATCGACCAGGCTACCCTAGAGGCAGAGGAAGGTCAGATTGTAAGTTACCACATACCTTTGACCCCGCACACTACCCCGAATTTTATAGGAATAAATCCAAACTATTCGCAGAGTTGCCCCACGTGTAGTGGCAAGTGTAGCGCTTCAGTAAATAACAATACTAGTAATGTTAGGATGGCGAATGAGGAAAAAATGCCCACCTTTGAGGGAAATGGGACCGAGGATCTCGAACAATATTGGTTTGTATGCGAAGTAGTTTGGACCGTGAAGCAGGTCCATGATGATAATATAAAGATAGGACAGTTGGTGATGACTCTTAAGGGTCGAGCATTAGGTTGGTACATGAATTTTGTAAAGGTTCCATTGGGAACAGCAGCCAAAACACTAGAGCAAATAAGGACGGTGATGATTGACGAATTTAAGAAACCAAAATCTGAGTCGCAATATGTCACTGAGCTTAAGGAGATTAAGCAATTCCCGAATGAGTTAGTATGGGAATTCGATCAACGATATAAGACGCTAATAGCAAAAGTGATCTTTCCAATAAATGAGCTACAACACAAAGAATGGTTCATCGCAGGACTAGTGTCGCATATCCGAGGGCCATTGATGCAACAAAAAGTCATGACACAGGTGGAAGCACTAGAGATCACAATGAAGCTAGAGGCTTCACCAATTGGCGAAGTAGGAATGGGAATGGACAGAGTTCAGCCACAGTTGGCCAATTTAACATTAAAGCTGGAGGATATCAAGAAGGGCAAGGAAACCCGAGGGGATGTATGGTGCACCAGATCCAGAACTAAGGGGCACCATAAGGACAATTGCTCAGAATTCTGGGAATACTTGCAGGCAAGGGGGCCAAACCCACTTCGCCAGGGATTCATGCCATGGTGCACTGTCTGTTAGACCAGGGGGGCATCGACCGGAGGAGTGCGTATATTTTCAAAAGATGGTATCAAAGCCAGCAAACTTATAATGTAAGTTTTGCCGATTGGTTGGCCATGATGAGAAGGACTGTAGGGCGTATGATCTGTTTCCAAAACGAACAGTTGATACGTATTTCATGAAAGGAGAAGAACCACTAGTGGTGCAACAACAATCGCAGTATAGCCAGCCGCAGCAATATGACCAGGGCCACTATGGACACCCGTAGTGTCCACCACCACCGTATGGCCAACCATAGTATGGGTAGTAGCAGTATCAGCAGCCACAGTATGGGCAACCGCAGTATCAACAATATGAACCACCACGCGAAGGATTTGGGGGAGGATACAGTGGTGGCCGAGGTATGGGACATGGAGGCACTATTGGACACAGAAGAGGTCCAATTACCTGTTATAATTGTGGGCAGCAGGGGCACTACTAGAGAGATTGTCTGAATCTACCGCCGCAGTGTACATATTGCATTGCTGCAGATCATAGTATAGAAGACTGCCCTCATCTTATTGTGAAATGGAAAACCAAGAAGAACTAGAACTCAAATAATCCAAAGACGCCACCTCCGGTACAGATGATCTCGACAGAAACCAGAGGAAACCATGCTATGGTGGGGATAGTGACATAAGGAGGAGCGATAACTGGGACCGATAATCCACACACCAATATCAGACCAACACAAACATGATGAAAGCAGGTCAATGGGGGTGGCGAAGTGGAAAAGAACATGTTCTCAAAATCCCAAGAGGTAATGAGGAATAAGAGACGGGTAGCTCTGGAAGAATAAATCTATGACATGCCACCAACGTTTGACCACATGAAGTCGCGAAGGAAGGCAACCACCCTAAAATCCTTCATAGGGAGCTTCCTAGACCTGGAAAAAGATCCAGAAATAGTGGAAGAAATAGCTAGTCTACTATGACGATGAGGAGGTACACAACTGGAGCAAAAAGTCAATCGCATACATAAAAAAAAACAGGCAGGGAGATGAGGATGTCAACACAGATCGGAGAGTTTTGACTGCATCGTTCTGGACTTGGGTTCAGACGTGAATATCCTGATGAAATAGACCTGGGAGACGATGGGAAAGCTGCAGATGACATGGTCACCAGTACAGCTGTGACTGGCAAACCAAAGCAAGATCACTTCACTCGGTCGGGTATGTCAACTTTCGGTTGAAATTGAAGGACTCAGAACGTATGCAGACTTCGATGTCATCAAAATCGCGGATAACACCAGCCCCTATCTGGTACTGCTAGGGATATACTGGGCTATGGAAAATCAAGCAATTATCAACTTTAAGAAAAGGATAATGTCCTTCAAGAATCAAGAAATTAGAGTCGTTGTGCCACTAGATTCGGCGGAAGGGATTCACTATACAGAACCGGTCAGAGAGGAATTCACAGAAGGATGGGACAGTCTGTATAACATCTTTGAAGATTATTTTAACCCCACTACGGATAGAGAAATGGAATGGTACAGCACTAGTTCAGCATCCTCCGGCTTAGACGAGGCCCTTGAGAATTCGCAGAACCGGTTGCATGAAGTGTCTTTTCGAAGGTGCGCATGGATAACACAGTCCCTGCGAATGGTATCTAAGGAGGAATGTGCATTACCTACCCATGAAGGATTACCCAATATGGGCACATTCCTCACTAAATTTGAGGGGAAGGTGGCAGAGCCATAGTGTCTTTTGGCCCTGGAGGAATCCCTGAAGGCTACTCCTACGCGATGGTGAGCAACACATAAACCAAACATCACATCTTGGCCACTATGCCGATGCCTCATGAAGGTTCGGTTCAGCGAAGATTCGAAGGATGACTAGATGCAATACGATGGACAGGGAGAGCCGAAGGCACATCTAAATGCCTGTCAACACCGATGGGGATTGAGGGCACGACAAGACTAGGTGCACGTGTTCGTACACACATTGGATGAGGTACTGTGGAGCTGGTATGTCATAGCAAAACTGCGACATGGGACAACATCTTGGGAGTAGCTTACAATTGGCTTCAGCCAGACATTCTCATTCGTAGATATAAATTCCTTAATCCACACTACGCTACAGAATATCTGCAGAAATATATTTGAAGCAGTACCAACCAGAAAACCAATGGCACCCGAATGAATGGAGACACCAGAAATGTTGATGGAATGCTACAATGTCACTAGAGAACCCAAAGATGAATATGACTCCAGGGATACATATGTACCGGAGTCGGAGGGTAGTCGCAGTGTGGTGGCACAAGATATACCAACGGACAAATTTCAGCACCCATTAAACATTACGAAAACATTGGATCAAAGGAAAACCCAAAATTCGTAAATATTGGGGATTACTGGTACAAGTCTACCATTGCAAAGGTAACTGGCCTACTACATGAGTTTCAGGATTTGTTTCCAACTAATTTCTCAGAGATGGAGGGAATCTCTAGAGACTTAGGAGAGACGCAGATTCCCCTGAAACCCGATGCAAAGCCGATTAAGCAGCGGCCATATCGATTGAACCCATGGTACACGGAACGAGTATAAGCCAAACTTGAAAGAATGCTGGAGGCGAGCATTATAGAACCTGTGGCAGAATCAGAATGGATCAGTCCAATGGTTGTCCAGGACAAGAAAACCAGTGAAGTACGAATATGTGTTGATTTAAGGAAACTGAATGATGCCTGCCTACATGATCCATTCCTGACCCCATTCACTGATGAAGTACTCGAAGGCGTAGGAGGCCAGGAGTTATATTCCTTTACGGATGGATTTTCAGGCTACCACCAAATCAAGATTGTGAAGGAAGATCGACAAAATACAACATTCATCACCGAGTGGGGATGCTTTCAGTACACAGTGATGCCATTTGGATTAAAGAATGCTCCTGCAATATTTTCCAGAATAGTGGTAGCATCTTTCAAAGATTATATTCATAAATTCCTTCTGGTTTACATGGATGATTGGATAGTCTACAGATTAGTCAAATATCATGTCGCAAACTTAAGACTCATGCTAGAACACTACCGACAGCACCAGATTTCCCTGAACCTCAATACATGTATCTTTTATGCTCCGTTTGGCATACTATTGCTCCGTTCGGCATACTATTGGGACATATTGTCTGCCGCGAAGGAATTTTGGTAGATTTGGCAAATATTTCCATCATTGTGGACCTCCCACCACCGACGATGGCTAAACAATTGCATGTGACATTGGGCCACACAGGTTACTACCAGAAATTCATCCGTGGCTATGCAGCCATCACAACACCCATGGAGAAGCTACTAAGTTTGAATGGACCGCGGAGTGTCAGAAAAGTTTGGACATATTGAAACAAAAGATGGTCAAAGCCCCAATCCTTGCATTTTTGGATTGGACGAAGGAATTTCACGTACATGTCGATGCGTCGTCAGTCGCACTGGGTGTTATCCTGGCCCAACCTGGAACCAGCGATATCGACCACCCGATAGCATTCGCCAGTAGAAAACTGTCTACTGCGGAGAGGAACTATACGACCACCAAGCGGGAAGGGCTAGCGATGGTCTATGCGTTGTAGAAGTTTAGGCACTACCTCTTGGGGGGGCCACTTTATTAAATAATTGGAGATAAGTAATCCTACCTATCAGCTCATCCAAACTCACCTCATAACTAAACTAATATAACTTATCCATCTAGGAATTCAAAATACAATTACCTTCCTACAAATATCAACCCAACAGTTACTGATCTAGGAATAAAAATGAACTAGATTACTTTTGCAAGAAGTTAAATCCTATAATTATCAAACTACAGTATTCAATCTCTATTGAACTGATTTATCTAGCAGCTACTGTAACTCAATCACAATCTGTCTAATCTAATGAATTTAGGAAAGATACAACAGCAAAAAGAAACTAGAAATAAGCTTGAACTCTAATTTGATTAATATTGGAAATCCTAGAAAGCATAAATAACTGAAAGGAATTAAAGGTGAGCTTGGCTGTAACAGCTAATTCTAACACACCATGCATCAAATAAACTAACCTACATAGTCGACTGTCACACCACACAGTTGCAGCTATTCAGAATGCAATCATAACTTCCAGAAAAGAATGCAAGTATCAATCTACTGTTGCAGCTTGCAGTAACACATCTAATGCAATTCCACACTACACAACAGAAAGGAAATTAACTACCTACTTAACTCGACTATCTCTGTGAGAAGGCGGGCCCTGGCCTTCCAACAGAGATGCCGTGAACTACCACAAATTAAGACACATAAATATGAAGAACTCTTCTCTTTATATTAAATATGGTAATCCACATTCTCAACTCTCTGTTATAGCCTATACAAAATGATAACTAACCAACCCCAGACTCTGAAAGCCTTCCCATATTTATACATGCCCAAAATACAATTCGTGATCCACTAATTTCGCGCAGCAATGAAGATCTATGATCTTCATGCTGCAGAGTTACAACTGAACTGTTACAACTGTCTTGAATGAGGCCGTTGGACATAAAGGATGTTGTTACTCTGGCAGTCAATGGATCAATGGATTAACCAATTCGGAGGTGTCCTTTCTGTTGTAGCAATGCTCTGTTGCAGGGAAGTCATGTTATAGCTCCACGTAGAGAGGTGCGTTGTTCGCTATTAATGTGAGGAGCTGAATCTGAAGAGTAACAACTGGCACCACGTGTGATTCTTTCCCAAGGATTAGCGGTTGATACACCTGTGTCTCTTAATGCTTTGATCTTGACTTAAGGAAATCAACACAAGTTAGCATAAATCAAAGGCTAGAATTCATAACCATAACAATCTTAGGCATTAATTAAATGAAGCAATAATGAATTATACCTTGTCATGATTCATGATTGATCTGGAAGAAAGGAATGTATATGGTTTATGGAAATAGGGTGTAACATGGAAAAATGATGCAATAAGTGTGGTAAAAAAGGGGCAGTTCCAGGGCCCAACATCTCCCCCCAACTATCGAGTTGCATGTACCCATGCAACAGCCTCCACTAATCTGAATCTGAATTTGATCCCCTTTCATGTTGAGAGGAAAAGATGAAAGAAATGTAAGGTTCCTTTCCTGCTTCCAAAAACCCATTGCAAGCAACCCAATACTCCCAACACTGATTTTATTATGCCTTGGTGAGTGTATAGTTGTCCCTGTTCAACCCTCCTGGCCACCATATGAGTGGGAATTTGAACTTAAGTCCCATCCAGTGTAACCCTCATCTTCTAATGCAATTGACATGCCCTGCAACCCTGGGAAGAGCTTGTTTAAAATTCTTAAAGAAGTAAGGATCCCTTTTCTTCAAAGTTGGAGAAGAAGTCTGCCACCTGTGCTTTATAACCTCTAAGGAAAGATGTTGTTGTTTGGAGAATTCCTCTCCATCAGCTCCATTTTTAGTGCTTTTTCTCCTTCTTGATCTGTCTATGCAGGATTTTGTGCTACCCATCCTAGCACTATAACTCTATGCCCTGCCGAAAAGAATAAGTCTCCACATTCCGGGCATAACATTTCTCCTTGTTCCTCATTTCCCAAATCAGGAGATGAATTTTATAACAAAATTGCAGCCTCTACTAACATATTCAAATTCTTTTCTTCCTGTTTCCTGCCTACTTCCTTCCATTTTTCCAATTCATTTCGAAGAGATTGCACCTCCTCATTTAATAGCTTATTTTCAAAAAGGAGGTTTTCAATTTGGGATTCTTCCATAGCAGGTTCTTGTGTGGCAGCGGGTGTTTTGGGGTTTAAAATAGGAATTTCTATGCCCACTCCGATTGCACATGCTGTTGCAATAGATCAAGTTCTTCTTTTCTTAACAATCCTCGATGGCTGGTCTTCACTGCATACAGATGCTGTTGTAATAGCTATGGTTCTCTTCTTCTTTGCTGAGACAGATGCCTGACCTTTAGTCCCTGACCTTTTTCTTCTTTTCTATGACACAGGGATTTCTTCTTCAATAATGGTTCCCCTTCTTTCAGGAGAGGATTGAATATCCAATACCTCCATATTTCCTCCTTCTATTGCCTCTGCCTAGTATTCTTCCTCTTGCATTTCCACTTCCGCAGCTGCAGCTTCCACTATCGCAGCTTCAACAGCTGCTCCAGTTTCATCTTCCTCTACTGTAGCTGCTAATGATGCCATTTCTGCTGCTTCAACCACCACCCTAACTGCAATTTTGATTGGGTCTATTTCTTCCCCTATAGGATTTGTTGTTGTTGCAGCTTCTGATATCATTGCCTCATCTATCATGGCTTCGATCACCACTTCCTCTGTAATAGGGTTCGCTGCTGTTGCAGCTTCCCCCACATCTACCTCTTCTTCCCCCTCATTCTGGTTTCCTGATACTCCATCCTCCCCCCCAATTAAATTTGAGGGGCTCCGGTCCTCTTCTCCTTCTCCAATACCCCCCAATTCTAATACAGGTTCTCTAATTACCCCATCCTCGACAAGAAATTGTTCCCAGGTTAAATTCTGATGTGCAAGGGCCCTTAAGATTAGAAATGTAATTAGGCCATAATTGGTGAGGGAAGAAACTGGATACTATGGCGTAGGGTCTTAAAAAGATAAAACAACATGTTCACTAGGATACTATGGCGTAGATGAGATAATAGGGGAAATTCAGAGAAATAGATAGTTTGGTAACTACCTTCGCAGGAGATATATTTCTTCAGGAAGATTTCCATTTGATCCCAGGGCCGAGGTAATGATTCCAGTGCTATTCCGCGGCCTTTTGGACGAACATTCTCACCAACTGCAAGAAATTCCCTTATTGCAGTAGCATTCAGCGCTTTTCGTCTAAACAATTTCTTCCTGACCTGGGGTAAGCCAATAACCTCTGATATAATTGCCTCTGTAACTTCTATGCGTAATCCCCTGACCTCGGAGTGGGTATCAGTCAAGTTAAGAACAAACTGTAATGTTGTTTCTGTGTGAAAACTGCTTAAACGTTGAAAATACTCAATCCACCCAGCCGCTGCAAAGATCGTGAAAACTTCTGTGTTGGCACGCAGAGCTTCCGTATTCTCGGGTTCATGCCGGACTGGGTTACCCATATCAACCTCCCTTTGTAATTCAGACAACAAATACAGTGATTATCAGTTCATATGTGGAATTTGCAGCATACGCACATTCATGGAATAGACGGAATTTGAATTGGGTATTTTAGGAAAGATGGCACAGTTTTCAACCCACGGTAAAATGATACAGTTATGGAAAATGGCATAATTGGGGCATTTTGGTACGAATCGGGTAAGGTGACGGTCATGTAATAGATACGGTTGTTAATTATGACATATTCTTTGGTGGTTAAGTGGGTACAGCTTGCTAACGAGGACTAAAGACAACGCGTACTCATCATTGCCATATTTAATTTTATGCTTAATCATGTAAAACGTCAGAATTCATACCTTCGCGTTATGAGCTCATCCTTAAATTTCCACCATAACCCGACTTCGTCATCACTTCCATTAAAAAGAACATAAATGCGCATGTGCTGAGATGAGTTCACCACCACCAACCAGGATGGTAAGTACATCTATGCTAACAGATACCCAAGACATCCCAATAGTTTTCTTTGTTCTTGACGGACTCCGATTGGAACTGTGGAGTGATTATTTAAATTAGAGCCTGGTCAAATCATTAGTGGTGATATTGCTCTAAGAGGTGGGCAATCTAGTGGAGTTGCAGTTGATGAATAGGAGGAATCTGATGGAATTATGACTAGGAAATTGGAAAATAAGCCAAATATAGCGAAGTCGCAGCTACAGACTTATGAAGATTTTAGTAGAGTTCATAGAAATATGGTGGAGTCACAGCTGCAAAAATTGGCAGAATGGACAAAAGTAGCGGAGTTGCAACTGCGGGAAAAAGGCGAAATGGATGAAAAATAGTGGAGTCACAGCTGCAAAAATTGGCAAAATGAACAAAAGTAGCGGAGTTGCAGCTGCAGGGAAAAGGTGAAATGGATGAAAATAATAGAGTCACAGCTGCGTGAAAAAGGAAAAATGAGCAGGGTATGGAGTCGCAGCTGCGCAAAATGGAGTAACAGGAAAATTCTCAGCTGGCTGCTGAAAGCTGACGAGTCATCCATCTTCTTCAAGGAGCTTATTCGATTAGGAAAATAAGATAAGGTGCCGACAATCATCTGGCCTAGTCATGACCGCTGCTCCTCAAGTCAGTTCCTGTACACAGTTCTTCAAAACAAACCCGATCAAGCATAAAGGAAGAATAAATAAAATAAAAAGAAAGAAAACAATTTATTTATATACAAATTTATGTGTGGAAATTACAGTTTTAATAATTCACAGGGGTTGAGAAAAATCCCTGCCCTGGTGTTAACTGATAATCTAGATCAGCTGCAACATGTGAAATGAAGGCATTCTTTGAGATCAGTTTGTGATACAATCGCAGCTGATGACCATTGGAAAATAATGGTGTCTTGTTTTCATCGATGGTGATCAACCGAACTGTTCCATTATCAAATACTCGATCTATCTGGTAAGAACCCAACCAACGGGTGCGCGATTTTCCCTTGAAATCCCTCTTAAACCATGAATCATATAACAGAGTCCAGTCTCCTTCTCGGAAGACTTTCTTCTTTATAAATCTATCATGCCATTTAGAGCGTTGTTGTTGGATTAAAGATGTATGATGCACTGCGGCTATGCGCTTCTCATCCAATTCATTAAGCTGATTTAGTCGGTTCCTCTTAGCTTTTGATAAATCAAGGTTTGCTTCTACAACTGTCTTCAAAGTTCTGATTTCAAATTCAATCAGGAAAACAACATTTTTTCCATACACCAATTCATATGGGGAAAAATCAGTGGTGTTGCGCCATGTAGTGCGATAGGCCCATAGTGCCTGTGGAAGTCTCTCAGCCCAATCTTTACGGTGGCTTTTCACTATTTTTGTTAAAATAGCCTCGATGACCTTATTTGTACTTTCCACTTGGCCATTGGCCTGTGGATGATATGGTGAAGTTATTTTGTGTTGAATGTGAAACTTCTGTAATAGGGCTTCCAATT
This sequence comes from Larix kaempferi, assembly GCA_027924585.1. NCBI lineage: Eukaryota > Viridiplantae > Streptophyta > Pinopsida > Pinales > Pinaceae > Larix > Larix kaempferi. Next base: position 17,173,695 of record BSBM01000136.1, read on the forward strand.
TGTGAGACACGAAATGTGGTCCATCATATGTAACGATTTCCTTGGGTACTCCAAACCGAGTAAAAATCTCTTCATATAGGAAATCAATTACAACCTGATCATTAGCTTTGACCAAGGCTACAGCTTCCACCCATTTGGTCATGTAATCTGTGCAAACCAAGATGTGAACTTTCTGTTTTGAGGGAGGGTTGATAGGCCCTATGAAATCCAGAGCCCATATGTCAAAAGGTTCAACCATAAGCTGTGGCTGAAGAGGCATTTCATCTAGTTTGTTGGGATGGCCCATCCTCTGGAAGCTATCACACACCTGAACATACTTCTTCACATCCCTGAACAATGTAGGCCAGAAATATCCCATCCTTAAAACCTTATGACTTGTCCTTTTGTCAGCAAAGTGTCCCCCACAGGGCTCATCATGGCAAGCTTTCAGGATACTGAAAATTTCATCTTCTCTTACACATATTCTGATTTCTAAGTCAAGTCCTATGTAGAAAAGATTCCCATCAATCCAGCAGTACCTAGCACTCTGCTGTATGATATTTCTTTTTTCTCTCTTCGACAGATGTGATGGAAGCTTACCTGCAGTAAAAAAGTTAGCAATATCTGCGTAACATGGGGAATGAGCTAATACTGCAAACAAATGTTCATCAAGGAAGGAATCTTCGACTGTTAAATTGTCATCACTGTTAGTAAGTTGAGATAAAAAGTCTGCAACAACATTTTCCTTCCCTAGTCTATCAATAATTGTAATGTCAAATTCATGTAACAGTAGCAACCATATAGTTACTCTAGTATTCATGATTGGTTTATTGATTAAATACTTGATGGTTGAATGATCAGTGTGCACAAAAGTGGAATATCCAGTAATGTAGTGTCTAAATTTGTTGATGGCATAAACTATGGCAAGGAATTCTTTCTCTGTGATAGTATAGTTTAGTTCAGCAGGGGATAGGTTATTACTAACGTAATAAATCGCATATGGGGCATGACCTTCCTACTGTCCTAAAACTTCTCCAATGGCAGTGTCTGAAGCATCTGAAGAGATATGAAAAGGCAGAGCCCAGTTGGGCCCTTGTAACATGGGTGATGTAGATATCCTTTTCTTAAGTTCAGTAAACGTTGTTTGGCATGCATCATTCCAAACAAACTATGCATCCTTCATCAACAAGGTGAACAATGGAGAAGCTAGTTTGGAAAAAATTTCTATGAATCTTCTGTAATAGCCAGCATGCCCTAAGAAGCTATGCACTCTTTTTGTGTTCTAGGAGTTGGAATATTTTCAATTACCTTAATTTTGGATGGCTCTACCTGGATACCATCAGAAGAGATGAAGTGCCCCAGAACTATGCCTTCGCTCATCATCATATGGAACTTTTTAGTGCTTAAAGATAGTTGGCTTTGTTCACAGCATTCCAAAACCTTTTCTAAATTTTTCAGTGATTCCTCAAAACTACTACCGTATGGGGTGAAGTCATCCATAAAAATTTCCATGCAGTCATTTACCATCTCTGAAAAGATTCCAATCACTACTCTTTGAAATGTGGCTAGTGCATTGCACAACCCGAAAGGAAGTACTCTATATGCAAAAGGTGCCCCAGGGACAGGTGAAAGTGGTTTTGTCTTGGTCTTCTGGAGCAATCTGGATTTGGTTATAGCCACTAAAGCCATCCAGAAAGGAAAAATAATTCTTCCCAGACAAGGTATCAAGGACCTGATCAATAAAAGGTAGGGGAAAGTGGTCTTTCTGCATTGCTTTATTCAATTCTCTATATTCCACGCAGACCCTCCATTTCTCATTCTTGTTTGGCACAATCACGAGTGGAGAAACCCACTCGCTATCTGAAATTGGGTATATAAACCATGCATCCAAAAGTTTTTGGATTTCCTCCTTCACTACGTCCCTTAGGTTCGGGTTCAGCCTTCATTGTGGTTGTCACACTGGCCTGAAGTCGCTTTTAATATAAATGTGATGGGTACACATATTAGAAGGAATACCCTTCATGTCTGTGTATTCCCAAGCGAAATCTCCTTTGTGTTTTTTCAGCAAAGTGATCAGCTGTTCCAGCTCATTAGGCGCAAGGTTCGGATTGATGTTCAATGTTTTTCCTGGCTCAATTTCTACTGGGACACTTTTCGAATTTTTAAGTACTGGAATTATATTTGCATCACTGACTAGAGTTTCTTCCGTAAGATTTTCTTGTTCTTTCTCATATAATGTACTGACTAGAATCTGGTAAACATGTTTATTGACGGACATGGGCTCACTGATGAAACTATTAATGGTATCATCCTTTGTTTCATCCTTAGAAGTTAAGGCTCTCCCTATTTTTAATAATGGTTGAACGCCTTCATCCTCCTCCAAATCCAACCAAAGTGGAGTTTCAGCTTTTGTGCTTGGTCGGGCTGGAGGGTATAAAGTCAGGATTTTGATTTCAGTCTCGTCTGAGATAGTCATGGATCTTAACTGACAGCTAATACAGGCATCCGCTGTGGCTAAACAAGGTCTCCCCAGGATCAGTGAGTTCCCCCCAGCTGATACTTCGGCTGTAACACCAAGAAGTCCACAGGGTATTCCCACAAGTCAATAGAGATTACTAGGTTGTCTAGGATTCCCTTAGGCTTGATTGTTGATCTGTCAGCAAGTTCTAAAATGGTAGGGGTTGGCCGAAGGTTAGTGAGTCCAAGTTTCTTCACAGTTTCTATGGTCATAACATTGATAGTCGTGCCTAAGTTTGCCAATATGTTGGGGATTTGTGTGTGTCCTATGTGAACTGTAACAGTAGGATTTCCAGGATCATCATATTTTGCCACAGGAGTCTTCCCCATTATTAATTCGGAAAGCTTTCCTAATACATGGATAGTGGGAGGATCCCTAGGCTTTCTTTTTGGTTTCTTTACACATAGATCTCTAACGGTTTTGGCATGAATGGGCATGTCATGGAGGGTTTGAAACAGTGGGATTTTGAAACAGTGGGATTTTGACATACAAATTCTTCAATTCTCCTAAGAGATTGAATCAAGGTTGTTCCACTACTTTTCGCAGGGCCAATCATTTAGGATATGGCGGTTCTCTTATCGATTGTGTAGGTTGTGCTTCATCGTGTGTTACTTCTTGAGTTTCAGCTACTGTTTTATTAGGAATGTCAGCATCCTCAATGATGGGGATTGCTAAGTTGACCATATTCTCAAAGTGCTGATTCACTCCAGTTTCAGTCACTAGGGATGGAACATCCTCAGTGATGATGGGTTCCACTACCCTCCCTGATTGTAATTGTATGTCATTGCAGGGAATTTGGGAGATGGAATACGCAGGCATGTTGGCAGTCTCAAATTGACGAACTTCTTTATTATTCGGGTTTGGGTTAGGTTGTGCAGGTAGTTCTGGTCAAAGTGGTTCATTCATAGGTGCGGCGTTGTTTTGGAATTGGAGCTGTGGCTGCTGATACGGTAGGTGAGGATACTTTTGAGGAGGGTATTGTTGATATTGAGTCTGGTGATGAGGAAAGTTATTTCCTTGGTAAGAATTTCTCCAGTTGGGATTCCAAGGAGCTTGATGGTTCAATTGTTGTGACCATGGTGTCCAAGAGTTAGGATTTTGCATTGGTTTTTGAGATGGATGCCGCTAGTTATTAGAATAATGTGAAGGGAATTGTGTATTCATATTATTCAAGAAAAATGATGGATCTGGATTCATACCTTGATTTCGAGGCTACCAAGGTTTCTTCTATGCAATAAAGTAATCTTGTTCCACATCTGAAGTGGATGCCTACAAGACTGCTTTGACTTTGGGTAATGAAGGACATTCCTTGGTATCATACTCCAATTCACATATCCTAAATATCTCTTCCTTGTCCAGCAGGAATTCTTTCAGTGGGTGCTTCTTTCTGCATTTAGGACAGAATACATCGAGTGTAAGATCTTCTACTGCTTGCCTCTGTTTTTCCATCAAAACATCTAACTCTGAGGAAATGGAGCTCATTATATCTGTTTTGAAATTATCCAGTAAGTTACCTAGTTCTGCTTGAGTGGCTCCTCCACTAGCTGACTTCTGTGTCCTAGTGAAGACATCCTGATCTCGATCTTTATCCCCTTTGTTAGTTCTAGAGGATCCCCTTGAATACCTTCAACATAATTCAAAAATCTTCTAAAAAGGTTCCTTTGAGATATCCCATTTCCCCAACAAATTCAACATATCAATGCAATATTCTCTAATTCCCCGTAGCAAGATAATCTTGAGTACATATTTTTCAATTGCAGTGTGTCTAGACCTTTTTAAATTATACAACAATCTTTCAACAAAATCTTCCAATCTCTCCTCTTCCTTCTGAACCATTTTAAACAACTCTTCCTTTCTATCTCTGGTTCTACATTATTCTTGATATTTAGAAATAAAAGTTTGTTTCATTTGATCCCAAGTAGTAATGGTCTCACGACCTAGACTCATGAACTAGTGCAGAGCATTTCCTTTCAAGGTGGCTGGGAATAATTTCATCTTCTGAGCACTGGAGGTATAGTCATAACTGCGACAGAGGATGTTGAACTCAAAAATAAATTCATTAGGATCTTCAGAGGACTTACCATGGAAATTTGGAAGAACTGATGGTGAAATATTTTTCATAGGAGCTGTCGCTGGTGCCTGGAGGATAGGGAATTCAAGCGTGACCACAGTGTCACCAGGCTGATTATCTTCCACTTCCTCTTCACAGTTATCCTGGCATTGATTCTCTCCTTCATGTTCTCTATTAGCCATGTTGGCCCAATATTCAATGGATTTCTTTATTATTTCTTCCTCTGCTTTTGCTTCTTCTACTTCCTTCCTTTCTTCTTCTCACCTTCTCTCTTTCTCTGCTTCTCGGTGAGTTTCCAACCACAATTATTTAGTAACTCTGGTCCCGTTAATATGATAGATCTCCCCTCTATCGGATGCAACCACAACGCTTCCCTTGTCTTTAGGAGGTTTCTTCTCTGCAATGGGAGTAGACGGTCCCATTGCATTCTCCACGGCTGATGTTGAATTCTCAAGATTGGGAGGAACAAAATTTCCTCTTCCTGTAGACGTCCGTGGTAGTCTGGTAGAAGAATAATCTCTAGCGATTATATCATCGATAAATGTTTTTCCCAGACCTGTATTACGACCACGACCTCTTCCACCTACAATGTTAGTATTCAAAGGGGGCTCCTGATGTGTTTTTCTTGTATTCATGCATGCTATAAATAATCAAACCAAAATGAAATCAATAAACCAACTACTAATTATGTCTATCAATTACCATCCCCAAAAACGGTGCCAAAATGTTGGTCACCCTATATGCTAATTATTTACAACTAACACACAGGATGCTCAATATAATTTGTCAACCCAGGGAAGTCTTTTATTTCAATGGAAATAATCACAATCTATGCATAAACATTTCAAGTAGTTGATTAAATAAATGGAGATAAATAATCCACCTATTTGCTCAGCCAAACTCACCTCATAACTAAACTAATCTAACTTATCCATCTAGGAATTTAAAGTACAATTACCTTCCTACAAATATCAAGTCAACAGTTACTGATCTAGGAATAAAAATGAACTAGATCACTTTTGCAAGAAGTTAAATCCTATAATTATCAAACTACAGTATTCAATCTCTATTGAACTGATTCATCTAGCAACTATTGTAACTCAATCACAATCTGTCTATTCTAATGAATTCAGGAAAGATACAACAGCAACCAGAAACTAGAAATAAGCTTGAACTTTAATTTGATTAATATTGAAAATCCTAGAAAGCATAAATAACTGAAAGGAATTAAAGCTGAGCTTGGTTGTCACAGTTAATTCTAACACGCCATGCATCAAATAAACTAACCTACACAGTCGAATGCCACACCACACAGTTGCAGCTATTCAGAATGCAATCATACTTCCAGAAAAGAATGCAAGTATCAATCCACTGTTGCAGCTTGCAGTAACACATCTAATGCAATTCCACAACACACAACAAAACGGAAATTAACTACCTACTTAACTGAACTGTTAAAGCCGTATTGAATGAGGCCGTTGGACATGAAGGATGTTGTTACTCTAGCAGTTAATGGATCAATGGATTAACCAATTGGGAAGTGTCCTGTCGGTTGTAGGGATGCTCTGTTGCAGCGAAGTCCTGTTATAGCTCCACGTAGAGAGGTGCATTGTTCGCTATTAATGTGAGGAACTGAATCTGAAGAGTAACAGCTGGCACCATGTGTGATTCTTTCCCAAGGCTTAGCGGCTGATACACCTGTGTCTCTTAATGATTTGATCTTGACTTAAGGAAATCAACACAAGTTAGCATAAATTAAAGGCTAGAATTCATAACTATAACAATCTTAGGCATTAATTAAATGAAGCAATAATGAATTATACCTTGTCAGGATTCATGATTGATTTGGAAGAAAGGCATGTATATGGTATATGGAAATAGGGTGTAACAAACCAAAATGATGTAATAAGTGTGGTAAAAAAGGGGCAATTCTAGGGCCCAACAATCCTCCTCTCGACACATGGTCCCTTCGGAATGATAGAAAAACATCCCGACTCCTTTTCCTCTTCCGCAATAAATTCTTTCACTGAACACATCAGCACTCGCTTCTCCCAAAAGTTGCTCTCGCGTTGCTTACTGTCGGCTTGGTCCTTTGGCTTCAGCTTAAGAGTCCTTTGCACGCCATTCTTCCACATTGTAACTGTGTTGGCCCAACCATTATAGATCATTTTCTGATCATATTTCCATGGTCTTCCTAACAACAGATGGCACATGTCCATTGGGATTACATCGCACAGTACACTATCTTCAAATCCCTCGACTCTGAAGTTAATCAGGCACTGTCTGGGGAGGAGGAGGGGGCGTCGTAGAGGACGAAGGGGTAGAGACACCGGGAGGTGGCTGAGTGGTAGTAGCCATGGGTTGCACCGGTTGGAGGACGACATCGGGTGTCGGTGGGCGGACAGGAGGCGAAAGGTACCATACAGGTAATCCCAAGGTTAACCGAGGGAGGCGAAGGGTAGCCATGACCGGGGCGCTTACTACTCCCGATGGAGGGACTAGGAAGGGGATCGTATGGATCGGTGTAACACCAATGTGGCTAGGTACCACTGGTGGTTTAGGCAACAAGGGTGGTTGAGTATTAGGTGGTAGGTTGTCATGGGACAAGGTACATAAGTCAGACACTTTGGGCGTAGATGACGGGGGAGGAATGGATTGAAAGGTGGAGGTCATCGACGCGTCTGAGTAGACTCCAGGCCCCGAAGAGGAAACAAACGAAGTGGTGGCAGGAGAAACAGGTTGTTCAACCATGGGGAGAACGTTTTCAGGTGCCGCGGGAGCACTGGGATCATAGTATGTGAGCTGGTCAATTTTAACCACGCGTCCCTCATGGGGGAACATCATGGTGCGAAAGACCGAAGAGGCAACCGCCCGCATGGCATACATGTAGCTGCGGCCAAGTAAAAGGTTGTAATCCAATTGGGCATTGATTACCTCTATGTCAATAAGGACGGTTTTTCCACCTAACTGGACAGGTACGTTGGGTAGGAGGCCTTGGGGCTGGGCCAAACGACCGTCGTAGGCACGTAATGCAGTGGTGGACTGCTGGAGAGGAGGGGATCCTAGCTTCTGCCATACGAATGTAGACATAACGCATGTGGAGGCACCCTCATCGATGATGCACCGATGGATGACAAGATTCCTAACGGAGACAGTAACTTGGAATGCTAAGCTGGAAGGTAGGCGAGGTTCAGACTGGTCTAAATCAAATGCCATCATATTCGAATCATTTGGGTCAATGCCCCCAATGGCGGAGAGTAAGGTCTTGCGCTGGGAAGGGCAGTTCTTCAAGACCTCTAGTGCAGACATGGCTGCGGGAGATTGAGCTAGGTCATCTACGATGTTGTAGTTTGACGCAGCACGCGCATTAGGGTTATTGTTGATTCGGCAAAGTGGGAAACGAGGTGCTTTCGCAGCGCCGTCTATGGGCGGTGGAGGTATACGTAACGCCTGATCGGTGGGATGGGCGTTAGTAGGTTTATCCGTGGGAGTGGCTTCAGAGGTGGAGCCATATTGGTTCCGACGGGTCTGGAGGTTGACGTCAGCAGATGACATCATCAGCAGGTGATGGGTACCTGAGTCAAACATGGGTTGATCAGGAGCAGCGTACGTGATCTATTGTTGTTGGGGTGCGCTGGCTTGAGGGGGAGCCAACGGCTGAGTGTTCACTACTCCTTGGGTCGGTAAGGGGTTTTGCAGCACCAAAGGGGGTTGTTGAGGTTGGGGGGGGGTTGGGCGGTGCTTGGGGAGCCGCATGCCCTTGGCGATGGGCCTCGTCAACCCAAAGTTGCCGAGCTCGCTCTAAGTGTGGGCAAGCGTGTGTGTAATGGCCATAGACCCCGCAAATAGAACAAGGGTGGTTCGTTCGCAAATTAGGGTTTTTAGCCTGCTTGGGCGGGCGATCAGGGTTTTGGTTAGCGGGGGGCCGCATTGTTGTTGTCGGGGGGATTAGCCGGTTGACCAGCTTGGTCTGCAGTTTGGTTGTTCCCCCGATTACGGCCCTTGCCGCGGTTCTGTTGGCCCTGGTTGCGTTGGTTATTCTGGTTTTGCTGCAGGTTTTGTTGGGCGTAAACTTGCCCTTGGGCAGCAGGTGGATTTTGAGGTTGCGCAGGTGCGGGAGCAGGCTGCGGTGGATGGTATGTAGGTTGAGGCTGAGCAGGTGCAGCAACTTGAGGAGGTTGCTGATATGGCTGCAGAGCAGGTTGTGGATGTGCCGCAGGGGCTGCCTGTGGCGGATAATAAGCGGGTTGGGCTTGTGAAGGCACAGGAGCTGGAGCAGTCTGCTGATGGTAGTAAGGCTGAGGGGCGACTGGAGGAGCATAAGCAGGAGTCGCATACCCGAAGCACTGAGGTGGACATGAGGGTCCATGGGAATGGTGATGTGTCATAGGAGCATACGAGTTGGTTGCTCCAGACTGTGAAGTAGCCCGCGACAGGTCGGGGCCAGGGGTAGGACGTGCTATAGAAAATGGTTGGGGATGCGAAGAAACACGGCCAATGATACCATCTGCAGCGTGGGATGCCCCCGGCGCATCATGCTGGGAGGACTCGCCGCGAGGGGCGTCAGGTATAATGGTATAAAGGTAACCCGATTGGGCGTAAATGAGGTCGAACTGTTGGGCCTTAAGGATGGCTTCTTCTTCAGACTGGGGTCTGTCTGAGGCTACATCCTTAGAGATAACAGGGAGAAGGGATTTGAGGAACCAATCTAGGAAGATACGGTCGTCAAGTTTGATCTTGCATAAGCTACGGCGTCGACGCCACTCATGGATGTGGTCCGTGATATGGGTAGCCGTGTTTTGTCTACAAGATAGAAGGATCTCAATGCCCGCGTCATAGCGGACAGGCAACTGGAAGAACTGCAGGAAGATCGAGGCCAGGGAAGCAAAGGTGGCATGGGTCCCATGAGGTTGCTCGATATACCACTTGGCTGCAGAGCCAGTGAAGGTGCGCTGTAGGAGACAGAGGCGAACAGAGTCATCCACGATGGAGTTAGAGGAACACCATAGGTGGAAAGACATGATATGGTTTTGTGGGTCCTCACCGGCCTTGCCCTCGAACTTGGGGATGTCAGAGGGTAGTTTGGTAGGCATATGAGGCCATGTAGGGTCGTGTCGAATAGGATCGTTGGTCAATCTGGCCAGGTCAGGTAGGTTGAGGCTAGCCATGAATGGCAAACTGGAAGAAGGATGTGACACAGTAGTGGGTTGGACCAAGTTGGGGCCAGTGCCCCCAAGTGGAGGTACAAGATTTGGGGTGGTGCCCCCAAGTGGGGGAACTGAGGTAGTGGAGGATGGTCCAGCACCACCATAGGTAGTGTGAGCCACTGATGTAGTGGGGATAGGGATTCCCGCTGCGGGAATAGGTACCATGAGGGGAACGGTAGATGGGTTCCCCATGGAGGGCATACCCAAAATAGGTGTAGTAACTGGTGTAGTGGTGGATGTGCCACCAATGGTCCCTATAACGAATGGAGTGGAAGTCGTGCCAGCCATGGGGCTAGTAGGGGCAGTATAAATAGGGTTCTCAGACTCTGTCTCAGAATCGGAGGTAAAGTAAGGTGCGTCACTATCTGGTGACGGAGACCTACGTCGCTGATGAGTGGAGTCAAGTGACAAGGCTCTAGATCTGTGATGGGTGGTATCAACGGATGATGATCGCAATCTATGACGAGTGGTGTCAAGAGAACCGTGCTGTGGGGGCTCGCCCCTGAGGCGCCGAGAATGTCTCGGGGACTCGATGGTGACAGATGGTGTCTAAATCTCTGTGGGTTGAGGTGAGTAAAAACAGCTCAAAAAAGGCCTAATGCAACCGAGTGTGCAGAAGGAGAGCTAAAAAGCAAGGCACTCAGGCCAACAACCAACTCAAAACACCCACTGCAGCAGCTGTGCTACAATAGGTGGACTAACAACAAAGATGGTCAGAATACCAACAAGCAGCAGGTTGCCTAAAAAGAAAAAATGGTGGACTCACTAGACCAAAGGGAGGTAAAGGAGCATGCAAACACCTAACTAAAAGTATTCCGACTCAACTAAACATATCCTCTGCAAGGTGATGAAATCCAAGTCAGACAATATGAGTAGGAAAGCCAAGTGGCTATGATATCCCCCTACCGGGAGGGACACCGGGTAGTCAATCCTAGAAGAATGGCAACTAAGATACCCCGTTCATGACACGTCCAGAAAGGTGAATCTGCCGTTTAGTTCGTTGACCGCAATACCCCTATACAGGGATATCCCGCGAACCGTGAAAGGTAGCCCTTCGGTTACTGAATGGAGTGCGGTATTCCACTCAGGCCTCCGGAACCAGTCTCCCGACTTCAACCCTCCTAAGGGAGAGGCCCTCTGACAAACTGGTCGTGACCGTGCCAAAAAGTACTAGGGGATTTTGGTTCCCTATTTGGACAACAACTATGTCTCAAGTGAAAGTGACCGAGGGGTGTTATTGGAAGCCTATCCCCCCGACCCTACCTAACTACAATGATTCTTTTGTGTTCCCCAAGTGGGGTTAGAATGTTGGTTCAATTAGGTACTTTTTAAGGCTCACTTGATTTATGTGACAGAGTGTGTGTTCGTGAGGTGATGAACCCAAAATATAGAAGTGCCACAAGGGGTGCAACTTCCAACTATCAATAATGCTGAAATTGAAATTTTAACTTGCAAAATTTTCTGAATTAAAAATAATGAAATTTTAAAAGAATTCTGTAAAGGGCACAGAAATTATGTTGCAGAAAGGTTGTAAGGTAGTGAGGCTGCAGGTGGGACAGAGGGCTGTTCAGATGCAGAAAATATTGCAGCAAAAGGGGTTGGGCTCAAAACAGGAAAAGAGCAGAAATCAGACTGCGGGTCTGTGGCAAATCAGAACAGGCCGACCGCGGGTTTGAGGGAAACAGCGGCGGTCAGGTCGCGGCTATCGGGCCAACAGAGGCAGTCGGGACGCAGGAAATAGGGAACAAGACGCAGTCGAGTCGCGGCAAAAGGGCTAACAGGCGCAGTCGGGACGCACGAAAGAGGCAGAAAGCCGCAGTCGGGATGCGGGGAAAAAGGTCGACAGGCGCAGTCAGATCGCGGCAAACAGGCTGATTAGCCACGGTCGGATCGCAGGTAACAGACTTGAATCCGCCGGCGGGGTGTCGGAAGCAGTCTGAGAGCCGCGGTCGGATCGCAGGTAAAGGCCTGAAAGGCGCGGTCAGGACGCGACTGCAGAGGGAAAAGACGCGGTATGCGGCGGCCGAAAGGGACAGCCGAAAGTAAAAAATTCAAAACGGAAACCAGAAATTCAAAATCTAGGGGAGTCGCCAAAACTGTAGCTAGGGTTTTACCCCTAGCTTGTGCAAATGAGCACCTACTAAGGAGAATGGACTCCTTAGTAGCAGTTCAGTAAATTAAACTAATTAAGTTAAAACAGAAATTAAATTACTTCTAAAACAAGCATGAAACATAAACATCAAATTGAAAGAATGTCTTTTTGTATTGATGTTACCTTCAATGTAAAGGTTTGATGAAGCCCTTTGCAGTGTCCAAGAGGATGCTCCAAGCTTCAATATGCTCCTTCTCCTTCTCCAATGATGGGAATGGGCCAAAAGTGGCTCTCAAGGTGAAAGTAGTTCAATGGTGAACTAGGGTTTCGAGAGAGATTTTGGCAGAGTAAGGGTGCTTGTGATTGTGGATATGGAATAAGGGATCTCCATCACCTATTTATAGTTTTTTGGTGGTGGAGTGCTGACCCATGGTTTTAGGAAACACATGGTTTAGGACAGCTGTATAGGGTTTTTTCCTCCTTTTCCTCATTATTTTATATTTTTTATTCCCTTTTTAGGGGATTTTTGCTATTTTTGGAGGAAAAGGGCTTTTTTTTAGCCTTTTTTAGGCTATTTTGATGGTTTTGTGGCCTTTTGGAGGCATTTTAGGCCTTTTGGAGGCTTTTTAATGGGATTTTTGGGGTTTTTCAGGGAAATATGGTAGGAAAATGGACAAATGAGCCATATAATGTGGTAGATGAGGTAGTGAACACTTTTTGGGTGTTAACAATAAGTTTGATCAGTTTGTCTTCTGGTTCTTCTCCTGCTACTTCCCGTGCTTCCACTTCTTTGACCTCCTCGTCGCTGTGGTCTAACGCATCAGGAGTACAACCACGCCTTTGGCTTTCTTTGATCAATGCGACTTCATTTGTCAAAGTTCACATTGTTCGGATGCAGTTGTCAAACATCTCATGATCAACTGTGACTGTTGCACCACGTGCTCTTCGTCCAACACCTTGAACGTTAAAACCATCCTCATCCTTTGAGGTAATAGAAAATCTTAAAAGTTTTTATTTATTTCTCTCATATTGAATCTATTTTGTTTACTGTTTTAATCTCGAATTATTTTATTGTACATGTTAGATCAAGATTTACCTTTTACATTTGTTTACTTTTACTGTTTAATCTAAACTGCTACTACAAGTTAGTAGGTGCACATTAGCACATGCTTGGGTGAAAACCCAGGCAACAGTTTTTTGGCGACTCCGCTTCGTTTCGAATCTTTGAATCTTTGATTTAGATCTATATTTCTTCATTTTTTAGTTGTTATTTACTTTTATTGTTGTAGATATGGCCTACTACTAAGCCCATTGCTTGTTTCCCTAGCCATTGGCCTTTTCTGCAGCCCAAACAGCCCAAAATTTCAATTTTTGGGTTCCTTTTCAGCGTCTTCTTCCATCCATAAAATCACCGTTTTTAGCACCCATAGCCGCGATTCACATCGTGGGGTTTTGCCTGTCAGCCGCGATTCACATCGTAGTTTTCTACATGTTTTCCATGATCGACATCGCATGTGTCAGCCTTATAGCCGCGATTCACATCATTCCTTTTGCCCCCCCGATCCGTGATTCACATCGTGCCCTTTTCCTAGATCGCTGCGATGCAGATCGCTAATTTTAGCTCGAAAGCCACGATCCAGATCGCGCCTTTCGCCTCAGACAGCCGCAATTTTGCCTATACCATCCGATTCGTTTTTTTTGAGTTTTGCTCATTTCGGCCCATATTTTACAGCCATCTTCCTTGGAATTTTTGGACAACCTACTGTTTTATTTCTTGCAGCATTAGAGATTCACTCATTGTTTATGATTTTTGCTTTACCTTAACATTTTAAATAATTTCACATATTTTTTGAAAAGTTGTTAAAACATTTACATTTAAATTGTTTTCATATTTGCAAGTTGAAATCATTATTTTAATTTGTGAATTTTCACCCAAGCGAGGAATCTTTATTTTAGTACATAACCACACCATCACACAATCTGTCACAATAAATCAAAGTGAGCCTTAAAATCTATTTAACTCAACCAACATTCTAACACCACTTAGGGAACATCAAAAGAATATTGTAGTTAGGTAAGATTGAGGGGATAGGTATCCAAATAACACCCCTCACTCACTTCCATTTTGAGGCATAGTGGTTGACATTTAGGGTACCAAAATCCCTTAGTACTTATTGGCACGGTTATACACCAACTTGTCGGAAAGGCCTCTCCCTTAGGAGGGTCGAAGCAAAAAGATTGGTTTCAGAGACCTGAGTGGACTACCGCAATCCATTCAGTCACCGAAGGATACCTACTTGTTGTTCTCGGTGCACTACCCGTATGGGAGTACAACGATGATAGAATAGGAGCTGCAAATTCACCTTTCTGGACGTGTCATGAACGAGGTATCTTAGTGGCCTATCTTATAGGATTGTCTACCCAGTGTCCCTCCCGGTAGGGGGATATCTAGCCTTTGGTTCTACAATTCATATTATCTGACTTGGACTTCATCACCTTGCAGAGGATACATCTTGTTGAATCATTATACCTTTTTAGTTAGGTGCTTGCATGCTCTCCTACCTCCCCTTGGTTTAGTGAGTCCACCATTTTCATTTTTTAGGAGCCATTTGCTTGTTGGTATTTTGACCACATTTTTTTATTACTCCACTTACTATAGCACAGCTGTTATAGTAAGTGTTTTGAATTTGGTTTTTGGCCTAAGTGTCATTGTTTTTGCGCTCCCCTCCTCCACACATGGTTGCATTAGGGTTTTCAAGCTTTCTACTCACCACCACCCATTAGTTTTAGTAGCCGACTGACACAATTGAATCCCCGAGATGTTCTCGGTGCTTCCGAGGTGAACCCCCACAGTACGGTTCACTTGACACCACTCGTCATAGACGAAGAACATTGTCACTTGACTCCACACATCATCGACATAGAGCCCCATCATCCAATTTTTACGTGCCTCATTTCACATCTGACTCTGAGGTAGAATCCGAAACCCCTATATACACAGCACCAACTAGCCCCATGGCTGGTACGACTTTTGACCCCTTCTTCACAGGGACTGTTGGTGAAACATCAACCATCGCTGCCACCAAAATGGCCACCATGGTAGCCACAAATACAACAAATCCCTTAAGTATGCCCAACATGGGACCCACACCTACCTTAGGTATGCCCAATATGAAACCCACACCTATCTTAGGTATGCCCAATATGGGACCTACACCTGCCATCCCCGCCACTACTCAAATCCCAACAGCTACTGGACCCATCCCAAACCCATTTGCAACTCATGTTACACTTGGGGGTGTAGGACCCTCTCACACACCTTTGGGTGGAGGGCACATCCCTTTTACAGCTAATATTCCCTTTGGGGGCAGTGGCCCGATCCATAATGCTACCACTAGCACTTATGCCGTAGCGACCATTTCGCACACCTCTGCTAGTCTGCCATTTATGGCTAGTCTTACCTACCAGATTTGTCAAGATTAACAAATGACCCCATTAGACATGATCCTACATGGCCTCCCATGCCCAATAAGCTCCCATTCGACATCCCTAAGTTTGAAGGGAAGGCTGGTGAAGACCCGCAAAATCATACTATGTCTTTTCATCTATGGTGTTCCTCAAACTTCATAGTAGATGATTCTATACGGCTATGTCTGTTACAAAGAACTTTCACTGGCTCGGCAGCCAAATGGTACATTGAGCAACCTCATGGGACACACCCTACATTCACATCCCTTGCCTTGAATTTCCTACGGTTCTTTCAACTACCTAGCCGCGAGGATGCAGGAGTAGAAATCCTACTGTCTTGTAGATAGAATACAGCCACCCATATCACAGATCATATCCATGAGTGATGTAAGCGCCATAGTCTATGCAAGATCAAGCTAGACGACTGTATTTTCATGGATTGGTTCCTGAAATCCCTCCTTCCACTCATAGCCAAGGATGTGGCTTCTGAACGACCCCAGTCGGAAGAAGAAGCCATTTTAAAAGCCCGGTAGTTTGACTTAATCTATGCTCAGTATGGCTATTTATACAAAATATTACCTGACGCCCCACACGACAATCCATCTCGGAGCGACGCGCTGGGGGCATCCCATGCCAAATATGGAATCATTGGCTAGGTTATGGCAGAAAACAAACCCTTCACCATGATGAGTACCAACAACTCCCTAGACCTTTCTAGGGCTACATCTCATTTTGGAGCTACAACTTCGTATGCTCCAATGACACACACTCATCACACTCATGGACCCTCATGTCCACCACAGTGTTATGGGAATGCACCCTCAGCTTATGCACCTCCTACATATTATAACTAGCAGTCCAATCATACCCCGGTTCACTCACAAGCCCAATCGGCTTATTACCCTCAACAGGAAGCACCTTCTGCCCCAACACTTCCAATAGCTTAAGGTTACCAACAACCACAACAAGCAGCGGGTCCACCTCGGAACCCACCCACTTACTATCCACCGTAGCCTGCTCCAGCACCTACATGACCTCAAAACTCCCCTATTTCCCAAGGACAACCTACTGTTTTATTTATTGCAGCACTAGAGATTCACTCATTATTTATGTTTTTTGCTTTACATTAACATTTTAAATAATTTGACATAATTTTTGAAAAGTTGTTAAAACATTTACATTTAAATTGTTTTCATATTTGCAAGTTGAAATCATTATTTTAATTTGTGAATTTTCACCCAAGCGAGGCATCTTTATTTTAGTACATAACCACACCATCACACAATATGTCACAATAAATCAAAGTGAGCCTTAAAATCTATTTAACTCAACCAACATTCTAACCCCACTTGGGGAACATCAAAAGAATATTGTAGTTAGGTAATATTGAGGGGATAGGCATCCAAATAACACCCCTCACTCACTTTAATTTTGAGACATAGTGGTTGACATTTAGGGTACCAAAATCCCTTAGTACTTATTGGCATAGTTATACACCAGCTTGTCGAAAAGGCCTCTCCCTTAGGAGGGTCGAAGTAGCAAGATTGGTTCTGGAGGCCTGAGCGGACTACCGCAATCCATTCATTCATCGAAGGCTACCTACTCATTGTTCTCAGTGTACAACCGTATGGGAGTATAGCGAAAATAGAACAGGAGCTGCAGATTCACCTTTCTGGACGTGTCATGAACGAGGTATCTTAGTGGCCTATCTTCTAGGATTGTCTGCCCGGTGTCCCTCCTGGTAGAGGGATATCTAGCCTTTGGTTCTACAATTCATATTGTATGACTTGGATTTCATCACCTTGCAGAGGATACATCTTGTTGAATCATAATACATTTTTAGTTAGGTGCTTGCATGCTCTCCTACCTCCCCTTGGTTTAGTGAGTCCACCATTTTCATTTTTTAGGAGCCGTTTGCTTGTTGGTATTTTGACCACATTTTTTTATTACTCCACTTACTATAGCACAGCTGTTATAGTAAGTGTTTTGAATTTGGTTGCTGGTTTGAGTGACATTGTTTTTGCGCTCCCCTCCTGCACACACTATTGCACTAGGGTTTTCGAGCTTTCTACTCACCACCACCCATTAGTTTTAGTAGCCGACTACCACAATTGAGTCCCTGAGAGAATTGTCACTTGAGTCTACACATCATCGACATAGAGCCCCATCATCCGATTCTGACGTGCCTCATTTCACATCTGACTCTGACGCAAAATCTGAAAACCCTATATAAACAGCACCAACTAGCCCCATGGTTGGTACGACTTTTGAACCCTTCTTACCTGATGCCCTGTGCGGCGATCCATCCCGAAGTGACGCGCCGGGGGCATCCCATGTCGCCAACGGCATCATTGGCCAGGTTATGGCACAAAACACACCCTTCACCATGATGAGTACCAACAACGCCCCAGACCTTTCTAGGGCTACATCTCATTCTGGAGCTACAACTTCGTATGCTCCAATGACACACACTCATCACACTCATGGACCCTCATGTCCACCACATTGTTATGGCCACGCACCCTCAGCTTATGCACCTCCTACATATTATAACTAGCAGGCCAATCATACCCCGGTTCACTCACAAGCCCAATCGGCTTATTACCCTCAACAGGAAGCACCTTCTGCCCCAACACTTCCAATAGCTCAAGGTTACCAACAACCACAACAAGTAGCGGGTCCACCTCTGAACCCACCCGCTTACTATCCACCGCAACCTACTCCAGCACCTGCATGACCTCAAAACCCCCCTACTACCCAAGGCCAAGTATATGCGCAACAAAACCAACCCCAAAACTAGAACAACCAGCATAATCCAGGAGGTCAACAGAATCGCAGAAGAGGACGCAACCACAGAAACAATCAACACCAAAACAAAGGCGGTCAACCACCTAATCCTCCGAATAATAATAACGCTGCTCCTGCCAATCAAAACCCTAGTCGTCCACCGAAACAAGGAAAAAAAATCCCAACTTAAGAACAAACCATCCATGTTCCTTTTATTCAATATACAGCCACTACACACATAATTTCCCCCATTTGGAGAAAGCACGTCAACTTTGGGTTGATGATGCCCAACGCTAAGGGACGTTGCACAACTAGCGCCACCTCCTCAACTGTAACCCATGATATTGCAAAATCCTTTACCCAACCAAGGAGTAGTAAAAACCCGTCAAATGGATCCCCCACAAGGATCCGCTGCACTACAGCAGCAAATCACCTATGTTGCAACTGATTACCAGCATACAGATTCAGGCACTCACCATCTACTAATGATGTCATCAAATGATATCAACCTCCAAACTCGCTGAAACCAATATGGTTCAGCCCCTGAAACCACACCTATTGATCCATCCACAAGCACCCTTCCAATCGATTAGCCATTACGCATACCTAATATGCCAATGGATGGGGTCCCTAAAGCCCCTCGCTTCCCCTTAAGACGGATCAACAATAATCCTAACGCTGGTGCAGCCTCAAATTATTATATTGTAGAAGGCTTAGCTCAGTCCCCCGCTGCTATGTCTGCCCTAGAGGTCCTAAAAAACTGCCCCGCACAGAGGAAATTATTGTTATCTGCCATTGGTGCCATAGACCCTAATGACTCACATATGATGGCATTTGACTTAGACTAAGCCGAACCACATTTTCCTTCGACATTAGCTTTTCAAGTTTCTGTATCCATTCAAAACTTTGTCGTTCATCGATGAAGGTGCCTCCACCTATGTAATGTCAACTTTTCTCTGGAAGAAACTCGGATCCCCCACACTACAGCCATCAACTACCACATTACGAGCTTACGATGGTCGTTCAGCTCAACCACAGGGCCATTTAACCAACGTACTCGTACAATTAGGTGGAAAAACGGTTCTCATAGACATAGAGGTCATCAATGCCCATATTGATTACAACCTCCTATTAGGACGAAGTTACATGTATAAAATGAAAGTTGTCGCTTCTTCCGTCTTCTGCCTCATGATGTTTCCCCATGAAGGACGTGTAGTAAAAATTGATCAAATAACATACTACGATCCTAATGCCTCCGCCGCACTTGAAAACGTTCTACCTATGATCAAACAACCCATTCAGAGTGCACCTACATCGTTCATCTCTTCAGTCGGACCTGGTATATACTCAGATACTCCCATGACTTCCATGTTCCAATCTATCCCACCCCCTTGCAGATAACTGAAATATCTAATTTGTGCACCCTTTCACATAACACACAACCACCTACTCAACAGCCACCATAACGGCCACCACCACCCGTAGTGCCTAGTCATATCGGAGCAACACCGATTCATACTATCCCATTCTTATTTCCTCCTTCAGGAGTCATCAACACGCCAGTAATGGCTATGCTCAACCTTCCAGGGTTAACGTTACGACTACTTGTGCGGTACCTACCTGCCCCAACCCCTCCCCCAACACCGAATGTTGTTTTACAACCAGTGCAACCCATCAATACTTCTAACCGTCCACCCCCTGGTGCAGCGAACATCCAAAACCGACCATCCCCAATAGGGGCCACTGCATCAAAATCTAGTAACACTCCCCCTCAACTCTGCTATAATGGGGGCATAGGCCCACAAACCTACACCACTAGACCCACAACCCGCACCACCCCACCAAATCCCAAGTTGGTGAAGAATCCCCCAACAATCCGTGCTCCCCCCAAGTGCTCTTTGTGTGACAATATAGGCCATGCTACCCATCAATGTCCACAATTATCAACACTTCAAGAACACATGCAAATGTTGGACGATGACACTAAAATCCCAGTTGTCAAACTAGAACTGCCCCCTCAGCCTAGCGATAAATCGCTGCATACCAACCACCCTTGTGCGATATGTGGCATTGACGGCCATTACTCACATCACTGCCTTGATCTCCCAGATTATAGAGTAGCTCTATACGAATTGAATAATATCGACCTAGAGATATCCCCTCCTCTCATTGAGGAAATTCATCCCCCACCATCTTCCTCCTCGGAAGACATTAACACAATTTACATGGTTTCCAATGGAGACCCCTCTGTCCGGTCGACCCCTTCCATTGATCCCTCTGACCCACATATTCAACCTTTTCAAATCAAAGAGGAAACCACATGTCCACAGCATGGGGGCAGGCCCGAAACCTTGCCTACTCATCATCATCGTCATTCTCATCGGCGATACTGGGGGCATCCACCCCACAAGGGGAATCCCCCATCATCATATCATCACTTTAGTATGCCACCACGGTCCACAGCCTCATGGTACACCCCCCCTCCAGTAGTTGATCAATGCCCTGTTGATCCCTCTCTAAGACAGCACCTGCACCGCATTGACACCCTTGAGTTCGGGGGCATAATAGATTACCTCGAACCTGGGATAGGGGGCATGATCAATCACTTTAACCCTACCCGATCACATCTATATCAACACTTCAATGAGCCCATCATTCAAACCAACACATATGTGATCCACAATCACAAACCCCATGCACATAGCATGGGGGCAGGTCATTAACCCTGCTCACTTTTTCACATTCGTGATAGCAACCATTTTTTAGGTCACGTGTCACTTGTATATTTGATTTGATATGGTATGCCTAGTATTTCTCCGCCACGGGTCATCATTTCTCCCCACCACTACATCCTTGGCTTGGTGGGCTCACCTTTATTTATAGCCATTTTTAAAAAACCTCAATTTTCCTTTAACCATTCCAAAGTCATTTGACCTTCGTTATTTGTATATTTGCACTGCCGGATTCAGTTTTCCGCGCTCGTGATGATGCTTGAGATCATTTCTCGTTCTCACCACCATATTTTTTGGGTAATTTCTGCCACACCCCTCATTGCCTCGATTTGCGTGCCACATCATCCATTGTCTGTTCTTAGACAATTTTTATATCGCCAGATTCAATTTTTCATGCTTGTGATGATGCTTGAGATCATTTCTTGCTCTCACCACCAAATTTTTCAGGCATTTTTCCACATGCCCCTTGTCGCCTCGGTTTGCATGCCACATCGGTCATGATCCATTTTAGACTATTTTTATATCGCTAGATTTAGTTTTACGCACTCATGATGATGCTTGAGATCATTTCTCGCTCTCACCAGAAACCCTTTTCGGCATTGTGTCCTCACACCTTGTCGTCTCGATTTGCATGCCACATCGACAGCTATCGGATTTTACAAATTTGTGCATCACAACTTATACATGTGCCCATCACTCCATCCATACTGCAATTATGGCGTTGTTTTGCTATCATTCATCAACTTTCAAGGAGGCCCCATTAGTGTCCCCCCCCCATCACTATGCTTTATCCCCATACTCGTCCCTTAATTGAACACTTCCTCCTTGCCTCACCATTACTTTTGTTTGGTATAATTTTATCCCTTTTTCGGGCCGATCAATTCCTTTATGAAAAAGGCACTTAGGGAGTTTCTGTTAAGCTCTTTTCTGACTCCTAAAACAATGAAAAGATCGTTGAGTAATCTTTCTTCCTTTCATGCTCGTTAAATATATTTGAAAGGAAGTCTACCTGGTATAAGTTTACCCCTTTTCCGGACCTTGTAGACTAATTACGAAAACAGAATGCTATAGTCACATTGGCTAGAAGAGTTCTTCTCTGCATCCTTTTATGCTTTTTTGGGCCTTGAAGACTAACACACAAAAAAGAACTCTCTTGGAGTCTACTTATTGCTTTCAGACTCTCTACTACTGAAAGAAACCATGAGCATGAACTGTCCTGGGCTCGTACAAAACCACAGGAAAGTACCATTTCTGAGCACACTTTTATCCCTTCTTCGAGCTCTGTAAACCATGAAGAAGGCCCCAACAGTGCCTCTTGGCGCCACATCAAAGCATATATAATCACACTATTATGGCAGCTTCCCCATTGGTCTCCTTTGTTTAGAGTATTATGCGATATGCCACCTTGAGAGTTTCCCGATACCATACATCAGTTTGTCCTTCTGAAAGTCTCTCCCATTGTAGTACATACCCCTGATCCCTTAATCTATGATCCAAAAACCTAAATTTAGTTTCATACGATGCTAGGTCATTCATGTCATCATACTTTGAACAAAGGAAGTTTGAGTCCACCCACTCTATTACCCCAATTATACCCCATCCCCACAACATGTCAGTCCTACCATCAGCACTATCACACTTCGGTTGTACACCTCATGCTCCTATCAAGGAAACATTATTTCCTTGGTAGTTTCTAGTCTCCCTATGTTGATTCCAACCAATCTATTCTAGACGATAGACCTAGAGGTCCCTGTACCTTGGAGTCATCACCATCAGTGGTGAGTGCCTACGGATCATTTTGAAAGGAGTCATTAGTGCCTTTCCAAATGATCACTTCTCACATGCTCGAGGTCAACACCTTGATCGCACTGTTGGGATTCGTACAGGGCATCGGTCCTTTTAGTTATTGTTTGAAGACCCCGGATGTCACCTAACTCTAACACATTAATGAGTCTACTTTAAGAGCAACCAGTTATATGTTCCTATGGATATCTGGGCTTCGCTTGGCTACAGTATTCGGAAGTACCCCAGTTGTATACTTCTTCGAGTACACATTCATATACAATTTAGTGTACCATTGACACCTTGACTCACAATTATTGAGTCCCTACAGTTGTTGGATACCTTCAGATTCAACAGTTCATCAACCCTTCTGACACATCATTTAGAACAGTTGTTTTTCTTTTCCAAAGTATCAGTTCTTCAAATCAGTCATGGTATAACCATGAGTATGTCCCAGCATTGTGTCCCCTCTGGACCATTACGATGTATACAACAGACTTTATGTATTGTTCAGGTATCCCTTTTTTGGGCCTCATTGTTATTTATATGTCTTGATATGAACATGGTTATGCTTATCTAGTCCATTATCAGAGATTATTCCTCATTCATTTTGAGGACATGTATTTTTAGTTTGTGCAGTTTGCATGGGCCCGATGTTCCAGTCTCCAATCGGCCTCTTCTCTCCTCCAAACCCCAGGAAAAAGACAAAAGAAATATGATGTCTATCGTCCATACGATGAGCTTATGCCCTCACACATCAGGGGGCAATCTGTTAACACCCAAAAAGTGCTCACTAGCTCATTTCCCTATTCACATGACCCATTTGTCCACTTTTTCCACCATTTGAGCCTCTAAAACCTTCAAAAGGTCACCAAAAATACCAAAATCCATCTTTTTTCCCTCAAAATATGTAATTTTCCTCAAAAAATACAAAAAACCCTCAAAAAGAGTCCAAAATTCCCATAAAAGGGAATAATATTCAAAAAAGGAAAAAGAGGAAAAAGAAACCTAAAACATTTTTACCAATACCATTGGTTTCCTTAAACCATAATGGTATTCTCCATCACCAAAAAACTATAAAAAGGTGATAGGGGCTCCTCACTATTCATCCACATTCATCCTATCCTTATGCTACCAAATTCTTTCTTGAGAGCCTAGCCTCCCTTTTGAGTTTGAAGATCCCCATTAGCATCTTGGAGAAGAAGAGATCATTGGAGCTTTGGAGCACTTCACCATTGTAGCTGCTCGAGCTCAACCACCCTCACCCTTTGAGGTAATAGAAAATCTTAAAAGTTTTTATTTATTTCTCTCGTGAATCTATTTTGTTTACTGTTTTGAATCTAGAATTATTTTACTGCATATGCTAGATCAAGATTTACCTTTTACATTTCTTTATTTTTACTGTTTAATCTAAACTGCTACTACAAGTTAGTAGGTGCACATTAGCACATGCTTGGGTAAAAAACCAAGCAACAGATACCACTTGACGCAAGGCAAGTCGGTGTTAACACCCAAAAAGTGCTCACTAGCTCATTTCCTTATTCACATGACCCATTTGTCGACTTTTTCACCATTTGAGCCTCTAAAGCCACCAAAAGGTCACCAAAAGACCTTAATACACCCCTTTTTCCACTCAAAATGAATATTTTTCCTCAAAAAGCATAAAAAACCCTCAAAAAGGGTCCAAAATTCCCAAAAATATTAAAAAGGGAATAAAAATATTCAAAATATTCAAAATATTCAAAAAAGGAAAAAGGAGGGAAAAGGTACCTAAACCATGTTGGTCAATACCATTGGTTTCCTCAAAACTATAATGGTATTCCCCACCACCAAAAACTATAAAAAGGTGGTAGGGGCTCCTCACTTTCCATCCATCCATCTTCCTATCCTCATGCTGTCAAAATATCCCATGAGATTTTGACTATTGTAGCTATCTTGGAGAAGAGACCTTTGGAGCTTGGAGCTACTCACCTTGGAAGTTGCTCAACAATCTTCATCACTTGGAGGTATTACCATTGCAAGCACTTGCTTGCCCCTATTCTTAATACAAAATTATTTCTTTTACATATTGTCAATTGTTTTGCTTTCTATAATATTTCCATTATTTGCTTATTTACTTCACATAGATCCATGATTAATATAGTTTAGATTAATTTGTTATTTATTTCGATTGAAACTACTGCTACTAGTTAGCAGGTGCCCATTGCACTAAGCTTGGTTGCAAAACCAAGCCAACAGTTTTTGGCGACTTCTTTGGCTTCGAATTCTTAGATCTCAAACTTTTGCTTTAGATCTTAGTTTTTGTTAGTTTAAATCATTTTAATTCATAGATCTGCCACCCTAGACAGCAGATCCATTGCTGTTCTAGATCTTAGCCCCTTTTATTGCCATTAACAGCCCAAAATCTCCATTTTCGTGTTCGTTTTTCGGTGTCCGTTTTCGGCTTTTGCCTTGCAGTTTTTTGCCTAACAGTCGCGCGGCTCATCATGACTTTTCGGCTTTTTTCCGCGCGGCTCGCCGCAGCTTCGCGGCCAATTTACGCGCTGCACATTGCGGCTTCGCGGCCATTTGCCGCGCTGCACATCGCGACTGTGTGACGAAAACGCGCGCTGCACATCGCGACTGTGTGACGAAAACGCGCGCTGCACATCGCGGTTTCGCGGCTGAATACCACGCTTCCCATCGCGACTGTGTGACAGTAATCCGCGCTGCACATCGCGGCTTCGCAGCCGAAACCCACGTTGCCCATCGCGACTGTTTTCCAGAAACCCGTGATGCAAGTTTTTTCAATTCGGCCAATTTTTTGAAAAATATTTTTTGCTGTATTTTCTGCCCATTTAGCACATTTTACAGTGTTAAAATTCCTGCATTTTTTACAGCCATAGAAATTTTTTACTATTTAGAATGCTCATTTAAAAAGTCTTTTTAAAAATTTTCAGAAATTGAAAGAGAGATTTTTCTACATTTTAGCTAGATCAAGGTTTTATTGTTCATTTGCTCAATAATTTGCACAAGCAATTTTTAATAGATCCATTTATTTCTTGAATATTCATGCTATTTGCTTCCCTTTAAATTATTTCAAAGATCCATTATTTTTGAATAGTTTTTTCAAGCATT
This sequence comes from Larix kaempferi, assembly GCA_027924585.1. Lineage (NCBI taxonomy): Eukaryota > Viridiplantae > Streptophyta > Pinopsida > Pinales > Pinaceae > Larix > Larix kaempferi. Next base: position 17,199,448 of record BSBM01000136.1, read on the forward strand.
TACATTTCAAAAACGCCTTTAATTTTTGCAAAACTGGAAGCATCTTTTCTTTCATTTGTAAAATCGCTCAAGTGAGGCAAATCAATTTCAGTTTAAATACCACACTTGCACCCACTCTGCCACTAATTTAAACTGAGCCTTAAAATTTACCTTAAACTCAACCAACTTTTAACCCCACTTGGGGAGCACTTAAAAGAATTTTGTAGTTAGGTAGAATTGAGGGGATAGGTGTTCCAATAACACCCCTCAGTTATTACATTTGAGACATAGCTGTTGTCCATTAGGGAACCAAAATCCCCCAGTATTTTTTGGCACGGTCACAACCAGTTTATCGGAAGGCCTCTCCCCTAGGAGGGTTGAAGTCGCCAGAGTTGTTCCGGAGGCCTGAGTGGAATACCGCAATCCATTCAGTAACCGAACGCTACCTCTCGCAGTTCTCAGAATATCCCTGTATGGGGAATACTGCGGTAAAAGGACCAAACGACAGATTCACCTTTTCTGGACGTGTCATGAACAGGGTATCGTAGTTGCCACTCTTTAGTATTGTCTACCCAGTTTCCCTCCCGATAGGGGGAGATCTAGCCATTGATTCAATACTCTATATCGTCTGACTTGGATTTCATCACCTTGCAGAGGATATCGTTTGTCGACTCACAATACTTCTAGTTAGGTGTTTGCATGATACATTACCCACCTTTGGTCTAGTAGCACCTCTTTTTTCTAGAAACTGTTTGACTATTGGTATTCTGACCAATTTTTTTGCATTCCTCCACTTATTATAGCACAGATGCTATAATAAGTGCTTTTTGAGGTTGATTTTTTGGCCTGAGAGCCTTTATTTTCACTCCCCTTTTTGCACTCATTGTTGCATTAGGGTTTCGAGTTTTTTACATCACCACCTTACAATGAAAATTTTTAAAACAAAAAACATATTTATCACCATTGAGAATTTTAGACGATCTCGTCGTCTTCAGGGTGAACCCCCAGAGTTCAGTGTACTTGGCTCTCCACGTCACCGACGTCGATGTAAAATCTCAAGCACAGTTGAATCTAGCTACTGTGGATTCCTCACTGGTGAAAGATTGCACAACATTTGCAAGAATTAGCATAAAAAAATTTAAATGAATGAAGAACAATACACATGAATTGGTGAATAATGTCAATATTATTAACTGTCCAACCTTAACAAAGGTTAAGAACACCCATATATACAAATCTGGAAGAATTCGAATCCATCTGGAGTGTTCACACTGATCTAGCTTAGAAATAGCTCAAACCCCCCTAGGTTGACCAAAATATCCCAAACCATCCCAAACTGGTTCGAATCTGCTGTGTGAATGCTGGGAATGACTGGACAGGCCCATGTGACCTCACACATGTGAAGAAACTGGTTGGTTAGAGGTTTGGAGTCTAAAATTGGTCAAAAATATGACAAAACAAGGCAAGATTGTCCACAAAGTGAGCAAATGCGCCCTAGGTAGAAGAGAAGCATGCTGAGTGCATTAAATGACCTGAGGAGGGCGCTCTAGGCATGCTGAGTGCATTAATTGTCCTGGGGAGCGCTCCACAAAGCTGGTTTGACTCAGCACTTGTTCACATTGCTAACCAGTTCATGATAATTTGACCATTTACCAACTAATCAACTTAGGGATGTAATCATTAATCACTTGGGCTAATTAATCATCATTAATAAATGATTAATGTACATAGGTGGAAAAATGTTCTAACACCCCCCCTTAAGCTAGACTTAGTGAAATATCAAAAATTAAGGCCTTGGCAACTAGGCTCAAGTCACCTTTTACATCATAAAATTTATTTGTCCATGTAAAATGAGGAAAGAGGCAAAACCACATGGGAAAAATCCTCCCTCAAGAATGGACATGATACAGAGATGATCAAAAGGTCTTCAACAGGTCTTGTTCTTCACTTGAATGAGTTGAATGAACAACTTCTTGCTGAAATACTTGGTGAAGATGTTGTGGATGTCATGATCATGCACCAATTCTTCAATGTTTTGTAGGAAAAAAACATGTTGGAAGGTTCCTTGAATCTCATCATTTGATGATGGGGGAGCATTATAAGAATGCTTCTTGCTGCATACATACTCTGATATGAATACATGATCAATAATGGAAAAGATATCTCTGCAAAATCCTTCCCAAAGAACATCAAAAATCTCAACAAAATCTGCATTTTGAGGAGCTTCCACATGGCAAATCAAACCATGAATCTTCCTTCCGAACTGATGTAGCACCTTCCCAAATCTGTAATAGAGATCATGTGGCTCTGATATATCAGAATAGGAGCCATATGGAGCAGCAAAAACTAGAGGTATAATGTCTCCATGATCGAATGGTTTTACAGTAAGAGAAGTGTGTGTAACTGGATCACACTGACAGTTGAGCAAACTTGAAGGGTCTGGAGACTTGAGTTTTGAACCATAGGTGGTAAGATCAGGTCCAGACATGTGGAACAGCAGTCCCATGATAGCCAATGACATGGCTGTCCAACCAAGGAATGATATGCAAGACATAAAACCAAGATAGATCAGTGACACAGTTTTGGAAACAATAAAATCGTGAGATTTTCCAACTGTAGAACTTGGGGTTTGTGTGGTCTTTTGGGCATCCGATGGTTGGGGAAATGGTTTGATGGCTGTCATAACCTGTATATCAGCCTGCATATTATCTTCCATATCAGAATATGAAAGATCTGATTGAAGTGGGAAAGAGCTTTCAGAAGGCATGTCAAAAACTAGTGAAAAATTACTAGTATTGGGAGAAAGCTTCGGTGAACTGGATGGAGATTCTTTCAGGGAAGAGACTGATTTTTCTGAATCTGATATATCAGAATGTAAATCAGAAACAGAGATATCAGAAAAATATTTGGCTCTTTCACCCAAATCATAGAGCTTTTTACCTTTGCATGTGGCATAGAGGCAATGATCTTGTTCCAAAGAGAGCTTGGCTTCTTCTCTTCTTGCAAAATCTGGAACATCAATGTTATGTTCTTCAAGTAGCTTGGTTAGAATGTCTATCTTCTTTCTGAAACATGATTTTTCATTGTGAGAACCTCTGCAATAACCACATTTGGGCTTCTCTTTCTTGCTCTTCATCTTCTTGACTTTTGAATCTTCATCACTTGAACTTGAGCTTTCATCACTTGAATGCTTCTTCTCCTTCATCTTCTTCTCTTGAGGTTTCGGCCCCTTTGGTTTTTGCTTGCCTCTTCCATATTTCGAATCTCCAGCTGCAAGAACTTGGTCTTTTTGCTTGATGGAGCCCATCAAGACCAGCTTGTCTTGCTCTTGAGTTAGCATCTCCATGAAGTCAGCCAAAGATGGCATATTCCAACCTCTAACTGTGAGCCTTGTGGAGTTGAAGGAAGACACAAAAACTGAGTATTCAGAACCCAATTTGGAGAGAATGGTGTTAACACCCAAAAAGTGCTCACTAGCTCATTTTCCTATTCACATGACCCATTTGTCCACTTTTCCACCATCTGAGCCTCTGAAACCAACAAAAGGTCACCAAAAGACCTTGGTACACCCCTTTTTCCATTAAAAAAGATTATTTTTCCAAGAAAATCATAAAAAACCCTCAAAAAGGGTCCAAATTCCCAAAAATATTAAAAAGGGAATTAAAATATTATTTTTATTCAAAAAAGGAAAAAGGAGGGAAAATTACCTAAACCATGTTGGTCAATACCATTGGTTTCCACAAAACCACAAATGGTATTCCTCACCACCAAAACCTATAAAAAGGTGGTAGGGGCTCCTCATTTCACATCCTTCCATTATCTCATCCTTATGCTGCTGAAATCTCCCATGAGCACTTTTAGCCATTGAAGCAACCTTGGAGAAAGAGACCTATTGGAGTTTGGAGCTACTCATCTTGGGAGTTGCTCAACATCAACCTTCACCATTGGAGGTAATATCGCAAGCACTTGCTTGCCCCCCACTTTTCAATACAAAATTTATTTCTTATGTTTCTTGTTCTTGATTTTGAAATATTTACATTATTTGCTTAGATTCTTGTTTAGATCCATGAAAAGTATTGTTTATTTAGTTTATTGTTTTTATTTCTATTGAAACTGCTACTACTAGTTAGTAGGTGCCCATAGCACTAAGCTTGGTTGCAAAACCGAGCCAACAGTTTTGGCGACTCCGCTTTGGTTTGAACTTTAGATCTCTAGCTTTGCCATTAAATCTTAGTTTTTATGAGTTTTTAACCATTAGATCCATAGATCTGCCATCTTAGACAGCAGATCCATTGCTGTTCTGAGATTTGGCCCCAAAAAACAGCCCTAAATTTTAAATTTTCGAGTTCGTTTCTCGTTTTCCGTGCACGGCTTCCGCCTCGCGGCTTTTTGCCAGACAGTCGCGCGGTCCATCGCGACTTTTCTGCATTTTTCCGCGCGGTCCATCGCGGCCTTTTTCCAGACAGTCGCGCGGTCCATCGCGACTGTTCTGTGTTTTTCCGCGCTGCACACCGCGGCTTCGCGGCCTTTTTCCGCGCTGTCCATCGCCACTGTGCGCCCAAAACCTGCGCGGTCCATCGCGACTGTGCGCCCAAAACCTGCGCGGTCCATCGCGACTGTGCGCCCAAAACCTGCGCGGTCCATCGCGACTGTGCGTCCAAAACCCGCGCGGTCCATCGCGACTGTTCGGCCAAAACCCGCGCGGCCCATCGCGGCTGTTCGTCCAAAACCCGCGCGGCTGAATTTTTTCATTCGGCCATCCCGATTTTGAAAAATATTTTTTACTGTACTTTCTGCCCATATCACATTTTTTACAGTATCAAATTCTGCATATTTTCCAGATTTAGAAAAATTTTTTACTATTTAAAAGTGCATACATAGAAATCTTTTTAAAAATTTTCAAGAAAGTGAAAGAAAGATTCATTTTGCATTCTTTATCTAGATTCAAATTTTTTCCTATTTACTTCTTTAGAATCTTGCCCTTAGCAAATTTTATTGAAACGAAGAAATCCATTTATTTCTTTTAGAAGTTTATTATTTGCTTTCAAAAATCCAAAAAATCCATTATTTTTTCGAGTTATTTTTGAAAAAGCAATTTAATTTCTTTTAGTGAAAAAAGTCTTAAATATTTGCTTATTATTTTTCGAAAAGTCCTTTATTTTTTGAAAAATTTCCCTTAAAGCATTTAATTTTTTCAAGTTCAGTTTACAACACCTCACGTGCACTCACACGATCACTTAATTGAACTAAGACTTAAAACTTACCCTAATTTGAACACACTCTTAACCCCACTTGGGGAACACAAAAAGAATTCTTGTAGCTAGGTAGTATTGGGGGGATAGGTGTTCCAATAACACCCCTCAGTTCATACATCTGAGACATAGAAGTTGTCCAATTAGGGAGCTAAAATCTCTTAGTACTTTTTGGCGCGGTCACAACCGGTTTGTGGGAAGGCCTCTCCCCTAGGAGGGTTGAAGTCGCGAGGATGGTTCCGGAAGCCTGAGTGGGATACCGAAACCCATTCAGTAACCGAAGGGCTACCATTCGCAGTTCTCGGGATATCCCTGTATTGGGATATTGCGATCAAAGGACCAAACGGCAGATTTACCTTTTCTCGACGCGTCATGAACGGAGTATCCTAGTAGCCTGTCTTTTTAGGATTGATTACCCGGTGTCCCTCCCGGTAGGGGGATATCTAGCCGTTGTCTCTACATTCATATTGTCTGACTTGGATTTCATCACCTTGCAGGGGATATCGTCTGTTTGAGTCACAATACTTTTAGATTAGGTGTTTGCATGATCTTTACCACCTTTTGAGTCTAGTTACACCTATTTTTTCTAGGAGCCGCTTGCATGTTGGTATTCTGACCGGTTGTTGCATTCCTCCACTTATTGTAGCACAGCTGCTAGGATAAGTGCATTTTTTGAGGATTGATTTTTTGGCCTGTGAGCCTTCTTTTTTCACTCCCCTTCTTGCACCCTTGGTTGCATTAGGGTTTTGAGTCTTTTACATATATATCACCACCTGATACTTAAAACAACTTTTTAAACATAAAACAAAAAACATATTTCTCACCATTGAGAATTCTAGACGTTCTCGTCGTCTACAGGGCGAACTCCCAGAGTTTAGTCCACTTGGCTCTCCACGTCACGGACGCAGAGCATTATCCCTTGATTCGACACATCGTCGATCATCTAGACGGTCATCCGATTCTGACATACCCCATTTCACCTTTGATTTGGAGGTAGAATCCGAAAACCCCACAGAGTTACCACCTACCACAATTATGTCTGGAACACCAGAAGATCCACAATTTACATTAACCATAGGTCAGACATCCGCAGACCTTTCTGCGGGGATACCATCCATGACAACACCCACCCCCTTGGGTATGCCCAATATGGGTAACACTCCACATTTAGGAATACCTAGCACAGGACCACAACCTCTCATGGGCATGCCCAACATGGGGGTCATACCCCCTTCGGTTTCCACAAACCCTATCCCAGGAATCCCTAGTACGATTCCTAACCCAAGTGTCACTCCTGTTGCACTTGGGAATGCTATCCCAGGAATCCCTAGTGCGATTCCTAACCCAAGTGTAACCCACGTTGCACTCGGTAGTAATATACCAGGAATCCCTAGTGCGATTCCTAACCCAAGTGTAACCCAAGTTGCACTTGGGAGTACTAACCCATATCAGGCCACACCTGTTGGAGGGCACATACCCGCCATACCTAGCATACCTATAGGAGCTGCTGGACCCCTACACCATACCACAATGGCTAGGCCAATCCCCGTTCCAATCACCACATCCGCTAGTCTACCATACATGGCAAGTCTCAACTTGCCAGATTTAGCTAGGCTTACGAATGACCCCATTAGGCATGATCCTGCTTGGCCCCATATGCCCACTAAGCTTCCCTCTGACATCCCTAAGTTTGAGGGAAAGGCCGGAGAAGACCCCCAGAACCACATCATGTCCTTCCATTTATGGTGTTCCTCCAACTCCATAGTGAACGACTCAGTCCGCCTCCGTTTATTACAGCGCACCTTCACTGGCTCTGCAGCCAAATGGTATATCGAGCAACCCCATGGGACGCATTCCACATTTACCTCCCTTGCCTCGACCTTCCTGCAGTTCTTTCAGCTACCAGTCCGCTATGATGCGGGCGTCGAAATCCTACTGTCTTGCAGACAGAACACGGCCACGCACATCACTGACCATATCCATGATTGGCGTCGGCGCCGAAGCCTATGCAAGATCAAATTAGACGACCGAATCTTTTTAGACTGGTTCCTTAAATCCCTCCTTCCCCTCATTGCGAAGGATGTAGCTTCTGAAAGACCCCAGTCTGAAGAGGAGGCCATCCTTAAGGCCCAACAGTTTGACCTTATCTATGCCCAGTCAGGATACCTATACACCATCATACCTGACGCCCCACGAGGCGACTCTGCACGCGGTGACACACCGGGGGCATCACATGCCGCTGATGGCATTATTGGCCAAATTACACCGCAAGCAAAACCTTTCAGTATGGTGAGCACCATGCCCGCCCCAGACCTTTCTAGGGCTACATCCAGTTCCGGAGCGACAACTTCTTATGCTCCAATAAACCAGACCCATCATGTTCATGGACCCTCTTGTCCACAACATTGTTATGGCCAAGCGCCATCAGCATATGTACCTCCTACATACTATGCTCAACCTACGGTACAAAACCCCATGCAGTTTCCACAACAGCCCATGCATTACCCACAACCGGTTGCACCGGCTAACCTCACACCTCCACCAGCGCAGGGGTACCAACAACCCCAACAGGCAACTGGACCACCTCCAGCTCCACCTGCATACTATCCACCGCAACCTGCTCCCGCACCTGCGGCTCCTCAGAATCCCCCCAATGCTCAAGGGCATGTGTACGCACAACAACAGCAGCCCCAATATCAAAATAACCAACGCAACCAGGGTGGACAACCCAACCGCGGAAGAGGACGCAACCGTGGAAACAATCAAAACCGCAACCAAGCTCCACAGCCTACCCAGCCCCCGCAAAACAATAACGCGGCGCCCGCTCATCAGAATCCTGATCGGCCACCTAAGCAACCTAAAAATGCTAATTTACGGACAAACCATCCTTGTTCCATTTGCGGTGTCTATGGCCACTATACCCACGCTTGCCCACATCTCGAGCGAGCTCGACAACTATGGACAAATGACGCCCATCGTCAAGGGCAGGCGGCTCCTCAGCCACCACCCAACCCCCCACCACCTCCACAACAACCTCTGGTTCTCCAAAACCCCTTTCCAACACAAGGAGTGGTAAACACCCAGCCGTTAGCCCCCCAACAGGGAAACGTGCAACCACAACAAATAACTTACACAGCTCCTGATCAACCCATGTTTGATTCAGGTACCCACCACTTATTGATGATGTCCACCGCTGACGTCAATGTCCAAACCCGTCGAAATCAATACGGACCGACTTCTGAAGCCCCCCCCGCCGAAAAGGATACCACTGCTAATCCCACTGATCAGACATTGCGTATACCTCAGGTTCCACTTGATGGCGCTTCTAAAGCACCTCGCTTCCCCCTTCGCCGAATCAACAACAACCCCAATGCACGAGCTGCATCCAATTACAACATCGTAGATGACTTAGCTCAATCTCCCGCAGCCATGTCTGCGTTAGAAGTCTTAAAAACCTGTCCTTCTCAGCGCAAGACTTTACTTTCCGCCATTGGGGCTATTGACCCAAATGATTCGAACTTGATGACCTTTGACTTAGACCAATCTGAACCACGGCTGCCTTCTACCATAGCAGTCCAAGTTTCCGTTTCTATTCGGAATCTTGTCATCCATCGATGTATCATCGACGAGGGTGCCTCCACATGCGTCATGTCCACTTTTGTTTGGCAAAAGTTGGGCTCCCCTGCTCTCCAGCAATCCACCACTGCATTGCGGGCCTACGACGGCCGGTCAGCTCAACCTCACGGTTTATTACCCAAGGTACCCGTCCAATTAGGTGGGAAAACCGTACTCATCGACATAGAGGTCATTAACGCCCAACTAGACTATAACCTTTTACTTGGCCGCAGTTACATGTATGCCATGAAAGCGGTCGCCTCCTCCGTCTTCCGCACCATGATGTTCCCCCATGAGGGCCGCGTGGTCAAAATTGACCAGCTCACCTACTATGACCCCAACGCCCCTGCAGCACCGGAGAATGTTCTCCCCATGATTGAACAACCCGCTTCTAGTGCTGTTACCTCCTTGGTGTCTTCTGTGGCACCCGGACTGTATTCGAATACACCAATGACCTCTACATTCCAGGCCATTCCACCACCGTCACCGGAGACCCAAGTCGCAAACCTCTGTACTGTTTCGCAGAATACGCAAACACCCGGCGGTCAACCACCATTGATCCCCAGTCACATTGGTGTTACACCCATCCACACCATCCCCTTCCTATTTCCTCCTTCGGGCGTAGTAAGCGCCCCGGTTATGGCTACCCTTAGCCTACCCGGGCTAACATTGGGATTACCCGTGTGGTATATTCCGCCTCCCGTTCGATTACCGACACCAGACGTCATCCTCCAACCGGTACAACCTATTGTTACCACAAATCAACCTCCCCCTGGCGTCGCGATCCCTTCGTCGGCAACGACACCTCCTCCTAACCTCAATATTCCTTCGTCGTCAATGAAACCTCCTCCGGGTCTCACGATTGCGTCGACGTCAAAGGATCCCCCTCTCCTTGCTAAGCCCACTGGGGGCAGAGGTCCACAACCCTACACTGCCATACCACCTCCTAAGGCAGCCAAACCCCCACCGGTGTTTCGAGCTCCCCCCAAATGTTCATTATGCGATGAAATTGGCCATCCAACTCATCAATGCCCACATTTACCGGCACTCCAAGAACATATGAATATGTTGGACGATGACATCGGCATCCCGGTAGTCAAATTAGAGCCACCTCTACAACCTCGCGACAAATCACTGCGCACTAACCATCCTTGTGCTATATGCAGTGTCTACGGCCACTACTCACACCATTGCCCTGATCTACCAGACTATAGAGCAGCGCTGTACGAGTTAAACAATGCCGATTTAGAGATATCTCCTCCCCTCATCGAGGAGATTCACCCTCCACCATCATCCTCGTCAGAAGAAGTCAATACGATATATATGATTTCGACAACCTTCAAACCAGAACCCCTCGATTTATGGTCTGACTACTTCAATACTGACGAGCAGATTTTGGAAACACTCACTGCACCCGACTACCCTTGGGATGATATGCATCATCGCTCGTACTTCCTCCCGGAAAAATCTACCTCCACCGCATCCAACCAGCTATCAGTCGAGTCGAAAGACTTCATACCTGCTAAGGTCGATTGGTTAAAGGACCCCATCCCAGCACCGGATGCCTTTGAAGAAGGGAACATGTCCAACATTTCCCCCACCATACAGATAGACATTTCCATAACACCAGGGAAACCTGAGCTCATCTCGCTGGGCGCATCTTGCACTCAAGCAGAAACTCAGGCATACAAAAAACTCTTTCAAGAGTTCTGAGACGTCTTCGCCTGGTCCTATACCGAGATGCCTGGTCTCGACCCCGCCATCATTGAACACCATATCGATACATGGCCGGAAGTACCCCCTGTTCGTCAGAAACAGCGACCTATTCACCCTGCCAAGCTCCCCGCTGTCAAGGCTGAAGTCGAGAAACTTCGAACAGCAGGTTTCATCTACCCTATTCCGTACACCACATGGGTGTCGAACCCCGTCCCTGTCAACAAAAAGCAAGGCACCCTTAGAGTATGCACTGATTTCCGCGACCTAAACCACGCTTGTCCAAAAGACAATTTCCCCACGCCATTCATTGACCAACTCATTGATGAGTGTGCGGGCCATGAGGTCCTATCCTTCATGGACGGGTTTTCCGGATACAACCAGATTCACATCCGCAAGGAGGATCAGTACAAGACTGCCTTTACCACCCCATGGGGCACCTTTGCCTATCGAGTCATGCCCTTTGGCCTTAAAAATGCTGGTGCCACTTTCCAGCGAGCCATGACCTACTGCTTTCACGACTTGGTCCATATCCTGCGGGTCTATCTTGACGACCTCACAGCGCGTTCCCGAAAACGATCAGACCACCTTAGCGACCTCCGGCAAGTTTTCCTGCGTTGTCGTAAATATAAAATCCGCTTGAACCCACACAAGTGTGTCTTTTGCGTCCCGGCAGGCCGGTTGTTGGGTTTCATTGTTTCCCAGGACGGGATCACCGTTGATCCCCTGAAAGTCAAAGCCATCTTAGAACTTCCCCCTCCTCGCACGCTTCGCCAGCTTCAGAGCTTGCAAGGTCGGTCCAATTTTCTTAGGCGCTTTGTTCCTGATTATGCCACCAAAGTCCATGGATTCTTACGCTTACTTCGTACCCACATACCCTTTGTCTGGGACGAACAAGCAGACACGGCATTCGAAGCCCTCAAGAAGGCTCTCACACAAGCCCCCTTGATATCCCCACCGGATTTTTCCCAAGACTTCACCCTTTACGTCTCGGCATCCGAACATGCCGTATCCGGAGTTTTGGTCCAAGAAGATGCTTCCCACAAAGAGCATGTAATTTACTACGTCAGCCAGACCTTGTCTGGCCCACCTCTACGTTACCCATACGAGGAAAGATTAGCCCTAGCTGTAGTCTTTTCCGTACAGAAACTACGACACTACATTTTGCTTAGTCATACCACGGTCGTGGCCGACTCCAACCCCATGGTCTACCTCCTCACCAGGAGACTCCTTCAGGGTCGTGTCGCTAAATGGGTCATTATCCTCCAGGAATATGACCTTACTTTCAAGACTCCCAAAAGCACCAAAGCCCTCGCGCTTGCTCACTTAATTACAGATCTCCCGTCCTCTTCGACATCACCCGTTATCCATACGGACCTGATTGACGAGCAGATCTTCGTCATTTCGTCGGACGACCCTTGGTACGGAGACATTTTGACTTACCTCCGTACGCAAAAATTCCGACCACACATCGATCGTGATGGACGCCGTCGCATACGACACCACGCACCCCGATACCTACTTATCGGAGATGTACTTTACCGACGCGGCGTTGATACTATCTTACGCCGCTGCCTATCCCATAGTGAGGCAGAACAAGTCCTCAATGATTGTCATAGCGGTGCCTGTGGAGGCCATTTCTCCGGCATGGCTACCGCCCAGAAAATCATTCGGGCAGGTTATTTTTGGCCATCGTTGTTTACTGATTGCATCACCGCAGTCAAGCATTGCCAGAACTGCCAGCTCTTTGCCCCCAAGGCAAGAACCCCCCCTGCCCCCCTTCATCCAGTCATCACTGTTGGACCATTCTGCAAATGGGCCATAGACTTCCTCGACTGCAACCCCCCGTCAGCCGGCGGTCACAAACACATCATTGTGGCCGTAGATTATTTCACCAAGTGGGCAGAAGCCATGCCAACCTATAACTGCAAAGCCGACACCGCGGCGCGGTTTTTCTTCAACCACGTCATCGCTCGTTTCGGAGTACCACAACAGCTAGTCTCTGACCACGGCTCTCACTTCGAAGATGCCGTCTGGAAAGAATTATCAACCATGTTGATATCGAACACCATTTCTCTTCCGCTTACTACCCCCAAGGAAACGGCCAAGTCGAAGCGATCAATAAAATCTTGAAGACCATTCTCCAACGCACTGTAGACAAGCACAAGTCCAATTGGCATCACATGCTTTTCCCAGCACTCTGGGCTTACCGCACATCAACCAAAACCGCCACCGGTTTTACCCCTTTCCATTTAGTTCACGGTGTCGAATCTGTCCTCCCTATTGAGTGCCAGATCCCAGCTTTACACATCGCCGTTGAGCTCCTACCAGATACTTCCCCGATCGAGCAACGTTTACTGCTCTTAGAGCAGGCCGATGAAGATCGGCGCACAGCCATTCAAAACATGGAAGCCGCTAAACAAAGATCGAAACTAAGTTACGACAAACGCGTCCACCCAAGAACCTTTTCGGAGGGAGACCTTGTCCTCGCTTACGATCAAGCTCATGATAAAACCGGAAAAGGGAAGTTCGTGTCTATGTGGCAAGGCCCCTACATCATACACACCTGCCTCGGGCAGGGGGCATACATTCTGACCGATTCAGAAGGCAACACCTTACGCAACCCACGCAACGGGTTGTACCTTAAAAGATTTTACCCATAGAAAATCTCATGGACACCATCGTCCATTTTTTAGTATAGGCATACGTTTTTCGTTCACAAAAATTTTTCAAAAAAAAAAAAAAAAAAAAAAAAAAAAAACCTAAATATTTGTTTTCCCTGCATGACCACAGATGGAGCCTCTTCCACTCTGCCACATCGGTTTCGCTGATGGTGCAAGCCGTTGGTCTCCCAATCTCGCCTCCGCAGCTTGGGTAATATACTCCCCTTCACATGAGTTAATTCACATCGATGGAGTATGTTTAGGTGCCGCCACCAATAATCAAGCTGAATACGATGCCGTGACCGGTCTCCTGGTCGCTGCTCTCCAGATGAGCATACGTCACCTCAACGTTTTCTTGGACTCACAGCTCCTAGTTTCCCAGCTCAACAATGATTACCAGGTACGCGATCCCTGTCTGTTCAGAAAATTCCTGCGCACTAAACAAATGGTTAGACAGTTTGAATCCATTACATTCACACATGTCCCAAGACACCTCAATAGTGTAGCAGATAATATGGCCAACAGTGTCCTCGACTGGCACACCAATCACATCATGTCATATCCATAAACAAACATGCACCCAGGTGCAAAACATGTGCCTCCACGGGCATATACAAAAAACCAATATTGCATCCACGCGCATAACATGTGCCTCCACGGGCATAAAACAAACCAAAATAATGCATCCATGTGCATAGCATGTGCCTCCACGGGCATATATAAATCTACAAACACACTGCATCCACGTGCATAACATGTGTCTCCATGAGCATATACAAAAAACAAAGTGCATCCACGTGCATACACATCAAAATATCCAAAATATATATCCACGAACCAAAACGTCTACATGTCATAAGTGCCCTCAGCACTCGATATACACAAAATACATCTGTCATAAATGCTTCCCCATATACTCATGAGCATTTGGGGGCAAGTACAATGACGTCTAATCATCAGGATCCTCCGGATCCTCAGGATCCTCCTCCGGCTCCTCCTCCGACTCCACCTCCGCCGGCCCAGCCGGGTCACGACGACCCCGAACTCGCCGCTCGGCTGGCCCTGCTGGGTCGTCCCTCAGACGTATCCTCCCCGGTGCCGGCTCTGCCGGAGCATCTCCTCCACCACCCCCGTGTCTCGCAGCAAGCACCGCTGCCCTCAACAACAGTGACTGCCACTCGGGCGGTGCACCGAGACATCCCTGCAAAATGTCCCGATCAAGGTCCCTCCAGCCATCCTCTGGAAGTCTAGCTACGATCCGGGCCAAGGTCCGTCGAACACCATCTATAGCATCATCCTGAGGGCCAACCCCTCGCCCACGGGCTCCAAATCCTCCACCACGAGGAGGACGTACAGGTACTGGAGGACGCGCAACCACTATCGCCCGCCCCTGCCGAGCCACATAGTCAGGTGGTGGTACCGGACCAATATCTGCACAAAGCAAGTAGAACCATCAGATACTATACAACAGACATCATCATGATCAATCATAATACATATGGTATAAACATCACATAAGACACAAAAACATACCGTCTAAGCTCCAGGCCTGTCCTGGGGCACGTGGCATCTCTGGGTCTCCCCGGTAGTCCATGCCGGCGTATGGATAGTCCTCGATCACCAGTGGCATCTGCTCCCACTGCTGGAAAAAATCCTCTGTGAAGAAGCCACGGATACCCCCGCCAGCACGGGGCATCATCTGCCCCCACCTCATCATACGAGGCTCACTAGGAAGACCAGCGCGAACGGGTACGTGTGGCCGTAAGGTCGGCACCCGCTCAAAGAAAAAACAACATAAAAAAGAGGCGTAACAGAACTCACCTCCCTCTCTCACGGCCTTGTCCAGATCTCTCCGGACACCGGCCAAGAACATCTGAGCCCAAGCATAGTAAGTACCCCGGAGAACGGAGTCCACCAACACCGTCTGCCCCCCAGACATACGATGTGGTGCAGCAGCACCCAAAACCCTCAGAACACAGGCACCAACGGCCCGCATATCCCACTCACGTAGGAACTTCAAACTGATAGAGCTGTTTACCAAAACAGCGTCATCCCCACAAAAAGTCTGTAAGAGGTCCTCCATGTCCACGCCTGGAGGCAACCTCGGAGAGATATCGCCCACCTCACCCAAGCGAGGCAAACCCGTCAAAAAATATACATCAGTGAGAGTAATCTCCAGCCTCTCACCACCAATAATGAAGGCACCCTCTACCGGCACCCACCACTGCACGAGCTTGTTCAGGAGTCTCCTCACTGAACGGATATAAGGTATCTGAGCGAACTTCAAGAGTCCGCTCATGGCTAGGGCCTGTCTCACCCCCCCATCATTCTCGATCCTCGCCACAATCTCGGCATCAATATCTCTCTCCCGCCATACGGACTGAGCCCTCCGCAACATCCTGCCAAGAAAACACAGAAAATTTTAGCCCCAGCATAAAAATTTTTAGAAAAAATCCCATCGCGGCTTTTTCACAAAAAGCCGCGATGACCATCGCGGATTTTCCACAAAAGCCGCGATGACCATCGCGGGTTCCATGAAAAAACCCGCGATGAACATCGCGAGTTTCGTCCAGACAGTCGCGATGAACATCGCGACTGTCACCCATGAACACGCGATGAACATCGCGGGTTCCGACCTCACAGTCGCGATGAACATCGCGACTGTGAGTCTAAAACCCGCGCGGTTCATCGCGGGTTCCGCCCCGAAACCCGCGCGGTTCCACGTTGGACAGTCAACGTGGAGTTTCGCGGCTTTCGGGGGCCCACCGCCAACTAAAAAAGACATAATTGACTAGGTTAAGGCGAATAGAGTTACCTGCAACTCGCTAAATCGAAAACCAACGGTGAAATCTCCCGGAAATCGAGAAATAGCTCTGACTGCTCTATCAAACTCGCACGTGACAATGACAAGTCATATTGGGCCCCACGTCCTATTTATAGAAATTCCACAAATTTCAAACAACCATTGCGGTGTCATACGAAGTCCATTTCTCAAACCGTTGGTACCGTTGGGATCAGCACAGCGGGAACTTCATAGAGGTTCCTTCCGTTTCCCGTTTTTTCCGGGGTCCATTTTTGACCATTTTTTAGCCCCTCTGGTGGCCTCGGTTTGCGTGCCACATCGGCCGTACTCCGTTTTCGAGGTGCCTTATATGGCCGGATTCCGTTTTCCGCGCTCGTGATGATGCTTGAGACCATTTCTCGCTCTCACCTTTAGATTTTCCGGG
Source organism: Larix kaempferi (assembly GCA_027924585.1). NCBI lineage: Eukaryota > Viridiplantae > Streptophyta > Pinopsida > Pinales > Pinaceae > Larix > Larix kaempferi. The sequence goes on from BSBM01000136.1 coordinate 17,215,897, forward strand.
CATTTTTTCCCACACCCCCTCGTTGCCTCGGTTTGCGTGCCACATCGTCCATTCTCCGTTTTCGATGTGTCTTATATCGCCGGATTCAGTTTTCCGCGCTCGTGATGATGCTAGAGATCATTTCTCGCTCTCACCTTTATATTTTTCGGGCATCTTTTCCACGCCCCCCTCGTCACCTCGGTTAGCGTGCCACATCGGCCGTTCTCCATTTTCGACAATCCTTATGTCACCGGATCCAGTTTTCCGCACAGATGACGGTGCTTGAAACCTTTTCTCGCCCTCATCAATCCATTTTTTGTTCGGTATGATTTTACCCCTTTTTCGGGCCGAGCAACCCCTTTTACGAAAAAGGCACTTAGGGAGTTTCTGTTAAGCTCTTTTCTGACTCCTAAAACAATGAAAAGATCGCCGAGCAATCTTGCTTCCTTTCATGCTCGCTAAACGTATCTGAAAGGGCATCTACCTGGTATAAGTTTACCCCTTTTCCGGACCTCGTAGACTAATTACGAAAAAGGTATACTCTAGTCACATCGGCTAGAAGAGTTCTCCATCCGCATCATTTTATGCTTTTTCGGGCCTTGGAGACTAAACTTACGAAAAAGAAACACCAATAGAGTCCACTTACCGTTTTCAGACTCTCTAAACATGAAAGCAACCATGAGCATGCGCCGTCCTGGGCTCACAAAATCCACAGGACCGTACCATTTCAGAGCATACTTTTATCCCTTCTTGGAGCTCATTAAAACCACGAAGAAGGAATCAATGGTGCCTCTTGGCGCTACAACACATCACGTCTACTCACATAGCAGCTTCCCCATTTTGGTCGCCTTTGTTCAGAGTATTCTGCAGTATGTCACCTTGACAATTCCTCGACGGCACCTATCAGCTCGTCCTCCCCCCCCAGAATAACATACCCTTCAGTCCCTAAAAGATGATCCCCACACCTACAAGTCAGTCCCCTACGCTGCCAGGTCAACCATGTCATCATGCTCTGAACAAAGGAAGTTTGAGTCTACCCATTTTTTGACCCAGTTATTTCCCATCCCCACAACTATGTCAGTCCTACCAACAGTACTACATCACTTCAGTTCTACACCTCGAGCTCCTATTAAGGAAACATCATTGCCTTGTTAGTTGCTGGTCTCCCTCTGTCGACGACAACCACATTGATTCCAGAGGATAGGCCTAGAGGTCCCTGTGTCTTGGACTCATTACCATTTATAATGAGTGCCTACGGATCATTTCGAGAGGAATCCTCAGTGCCTCTCCAAATGGTTGTTTCTCACATGCTCGACTTCAACACCTTGATCGCATCGTTGAGACTCGCACAGGGTATTGGTCCGTTCAGTTATTAGTCGAAGACCCCGGATACCACCTGACTCCTCCACATTTGAGAGTCTACCTATGGATACAACCAGTTACACTTTTTCTATAGAGATCCGGTTTGCGCATGGCGACAATATTCAGATTTACCCCAGTTTCATACTCCCTTGAGTATACAGTTACATTATTTCTCAGAGATGACTCATAGTCTTTGAGTCCCTACAGATGTTGGACACCTTCAGTTTCAGCAGGTCAACAGTTATTCCAGTGTATCAGTTATTGAGATCAGTCATGATCATGAGTATATCCCACAATAATGTCCCCTCTGGACCATTATGATGTACCAGTATATTTCTTTCTGTATTAGATCCCCCTTCTTGGGACTAATTGTTTTGTATATGTCTTGATACGAGCATGGGAATGCCCGCCTCGTCCTTTATCAGAGATTATACCTCATCCATATTGAGGTCATGTAATATTTTTTGTTTTTGCAGCTTCCAAGGGCCGTGGCTCCAGTCTCCAAACGGTCTCTTCTCTCCCCTAAAACCCCAGAAAAAGACAAATGAACTATGATGTCTATCGGCCATACGATGAGCTCCTGCCCTCACACATCAGGGGGCAATCTGTTAACACCCAAAAAGTGCTCACTAGCTCATTTTCCTATTCACATGACCCATTTGTCCACTTTTCCACCATCTGAGCCTCTGAAACCAACAAAAGGTCACCAAAAGACCTTGGTACACCCCTTTTTCCATTAAAAAAGATTATTTTTCCAAGAAAATCATAAAAAACCCTCAAAAAGGGTCCAAATTCCCAAAAATATTAAAAAGGGAATTAAAATATTATTTTTATTCAAAAAAGGAAAAAGGAGGGAAAATTACCTAAACCATGTTGGTCAATACCATTGGTTTCCACAAAACCACAAATGGTATTCCTCACCACCAAAACCTATAAAAAGGTGGTAGGGGCTCCTCATTTCACATCCTTCCATTATCTCATCCTTATGCTGCTGAAATCTCCCATGAGCACTTTTAGCCATTGAAGCAACCTTGGAGAAAGAGACCTATTGGAGTTTGGAGCTACTCATCTTGGGAGTTGCTCAACATCAACCTTCACCATTGGAGGTAATATCGCAAGCACTTGCTTGCCCCCCACTTTTCAATACAAAATTTATTTCTTATGTTTCTTGTTCTTGATTTTGAAATATTTACATTATTTGCTTAGATTCTTGTTTAGATCCATGAAAAGTATTGTTTATTTAGTTTATTGTTTTTATTTCTATTGAAACTGCTACTACTAGTTAGTAGGTGCCCATAGCACTAAGCTTGGTTGCAAAACCGAGCCAACAAATGGACAGCACCAACTGTTCTTCTTTCTTTTCTATGCCACATTGTCTGATCTGCAAGACCAAGTTCTTGAACTTGGTGAAGAAGTCCTGGATGGAATCGAAATTCCCTGGGCTCAGTGAGACAAGCTCATTTTCGAGCTGGTGGCCTCTCATCTCATCAGTCTTTCCAAACAGTGTCTCAAGCTTGAGCCACACTTCATTTGGAGTTGCTAGACTTTCTACATGAAACAGGAGGTCTCTCGAAATGCTGAGACAAAGGAGGCCAAATGCCTCATCCATTCTGTTAAAAAACTTGGATTTCTCCACAGCTGAGTTTGGCTCAACCTCAGTGCCCATCGTGATTCTGTAGAGACCCTTGGATCTCAGCAAAATCACCATTTCTGCCTTCCAATCGAAATAGTTGAAGGGAGTGAGCACGTTTGGGTGAGATGGCTCCATTCTCCTCTGCTGCAATTCGCACTTGCTGACAATGCTGATCTTCAACACCTGCAAACAACTCTCAAATCACTCTGGAGGGATCTACACTAACAGATTCGAACCCTGTATGGATAGTGGGTGCATTCGGGAGAGCATCACACCTGAGAGGAGCCACTAGATTTCTCCAGTAAGCTCAAGGCAATGGCCTCAGGAATTATGTGGTTTCTCCACTGCTTCTGGCAATCCACTACAACAGTCTTGCTGGTTCAAATTCTAGCTCCAAGAGCTCTGATACCATGTAAAATCTCAAGCACAGTTGAATCTAGCTACTGTGGATTCCTCACTGTTGAAAGATTGCACAACATTTGCAAGAATTAGCATAAAAAAATTTAAATGAATGAAGAACAATACACATGAATTGGTGAATAATGTCAATATTATTAACTGTCCAACCTTAACAAAGGTTAAGAACACCCATATATACAAATCTGGAAGAATTCGAATCCATCTGGAGTGTTCACACTGATCTAGCTTAGAAATAGCTCAAACCCCCCTAGGTTGACCAAAATATCCCAAACCATCCCAAACTGGTTCGAATCTACTGTGTGAATGCTGGGAATGACTGGACAGGCCCATGTGACCTCACACATGTGAAGAAACTGGTTGGTTAGAGGTTTGGAGTCTAAAATTGGTCAAAAATATGACAAAACAAGGCAAGATTGTCCACAAAGTGAGCAAATGCGCCCTAGGTAGAAGAGAAGCATGCTGAGTGCATTAAATGACCTGAGGAGGGCGCTCTAGGCATGCTGAGTGCATTAATTGTCCTGGGGAGCGCTCCACAAAGCTGGTTTGACTCAGCACTTGTTCACATTGCTAACCAGTTCATGATAATTTGACCATTTACCAACTAATCAACTTAGGGATGTAATCATTAATCACTTGGGCTAATTAATCATCATTAATAAATGATTAATGTACATAGGTGGAAAAATGTTCTAACAGTCGAGCCTTATCCCTTGGCTCGACACGTCATCGGCCAAACACACATTCATCCGATTCTGACATGCCTCACTTCACATCCGATTCTGAGGCTGAATCCGAAAACCCTACTGAATTATTACCAACCAACCTCATGGCTGGAACACAATACGATCCACTTTTTACCAGTACTATTGGAGATACATCCACAAACCCTTCCACTACTGTGCCATCCATGGTAACAACAACCCCTCTAGGCATGCCTAATGTGGGGGACACTCCACCTTTAGGAATGCCCAACACAGGACTACCTCCTATTATGGGTATGCCAAACATAGGGGTCACACCCCCTCTCATTACCACAACCCAGGTCCCAGGAATTCCTAGCACTATTCCTAACCCTAGTGTAACCCATGTTGCACTTGGAAATGCTGGCCCATACCAAACCACAATAGTTTTAGGACACATACCTTCAATACCTAGCATACCCTTAGGGGCTACTGGAGCACTACATAATGCCACCATGAATAGTTATGTCCCAGTCACTACGCCACACCCATCTGCTAGTTTACCTTATATGGCTAGTCTGAACTTACCAGACTTAGATAGGCTAACCAATGATCCTATCAGGCACAACCCTACATGGCCACCCATGCCTACGAAGCTCCCTTCGGACATACCCAAGTTTGAAGGAAAACCTGGGGAGGACCCTCAAAACCACATAATGTCTTTTCACCTATGGTGTTCATCTAACTCCATAGTGGATGACTCCATTCATCTAAGACTATTGCAACGAACGTTCACTGGCTCTGCAGCCAAGTGGTACATCGAATAACCACATGGGACCCACCATACTTTTACGTCTCTCGCCTCCACTTTCCTCCAGTTTTTTCAGCTACCTGTACGTTACGATGCAGGAGTTGAAATACTGTTGTCTTGCAGACAAAACACAGCTACCCACATCACGGACCACATCCATGAGTGGCGCAAGCGTCGTAGCCTCTGTAAGATTAAACTGGATGACCGTATATTTTTGGACTGGTTTCTTAAATCACTCCTACCCCTCATAGCAAAAGACGTTGCTTCCGAACGACCCCAGTCAGAGGAAGAAGCTATCCTAAAAGCTCAGCAATTCGACCTAATTTATGCTCAATCAGGCTATCTCTACACCATCATACCAGACGCCCCACTAGGTGATTCTTCACGCGGTGACGCGCCGGGGGCATCACATGCCGCCGATGGTATTATTGGCCAGGTCACACCACAAATTAAACCTTTTAGCATGGTGAGCACCATAACTACCCCAGACCTCTCTAGGGCTACATCTAATTCTGGAGCGACAACTTCCTATGCTCCAATGAGACAGACTCACCACACTCATGGACCCTCTTGTCCACAACATTGCTATGGGAAAGCACCATCGGCATATGTCCCACCCACATACTATAACCAACCGGCTACCCAGAACCCAACTCAGTTCCCGCCACAACCAATTTATTACCCACAGCAATCTACAATAGCTAACCCAACACCTCCAATAGCTCAGGGTTACCAACAACCCCAGCAGGTAACTGGACCACCTCCAGCCCCACCAACTTATTATCCACCACAACCTGCTCCCGCACCTGCGGCAAACCAAAATCCTCCCACTGCTCAAGGGAAAGTGTACACACAACACAATCAGCCCCAACATCAAAACAACCAGCTCAACCAAGGTGGGCAACAAAACCGTGGAAGAGGACGTAACCGCGACAACAACCAACAACATCAGCAAGGTCCACCACCTCCCAATCCTTCGCATAATAACAACGCTGCTCCTCCCAACCAGAATCTGGATTGCCACCTCAAGCAGCCCAAAAATAATAACCTCATAACAAACCATCCTTGCTCTATTTGCGGGGTCTATGGCCACTACACGCATGCTCACCCACATTTAGAGCGAGCTCGGAAACTCTGGACTGATGATGCCCATCGTCAAGGGCACGCGACTCCTCAGGCGCCACCAAACCCCACACCCTCTCAGCAACAACCTTTGGTGCTGCAAAACCCCCTACCAACCCAAGGCATAGTGAACACTCAGCCGTTGGCTCCCCCTCAAAGCAACGCGCCACCACAACAACAGATCACTTACGCCGCTCCTGATCAACCCATGTTCGATTCAGGTACCCACCACTTGTTAATGATGTCATCCGCTGATGTCAACCTCCAAACACGTCGGAACCAATATGGATCCACCCCTGAAGACCCTCCCGCCGACAAAAACACTAACGTTCATCCCACTGATCAGACGTTACGTATACCTTCGGTTACACTCGATGGTGCCTCTAAAGCACCTCGCTTCCCACTTCGTCGCATCAACAATAACCCCAATGCTCGTGCCATGTCGAATTACAGCATTGTAGATGACTTAGCCCAGTCTCCCGCAGCCATGTCTGCTTTAGAAGTCTTAAAAAACTGCCCTTCACAGCGCAAAACTTTACTCTCTGCCATTGGTGCTATTGACCCCAATGATTCACAACTGATGGCATTCGATTCAGACCAATCCGAATCACGCCTACCTTCCACTTTAGCATTCCAAGTTTTTGTTTCCGTTCGGAATCTTGTCATCCATCGGTGCATTATCGATGAAGGTGCCTCTACATGCATTATGTCCACATTCATTTGGCAGAAGTTGGGATCCCCTACTCTCCAGCAGTCCACCACTGCGTTGCGATCCTACGACGGCCGTTCGGCTCAACCCCAAGATCTGTTAACTAATGTCCCCATCCAGCTGGCTGGTAAAACCATGCTCATTGACATAGAGGTCATCAATGCCCAACTTGATTATAACCTCTTACTTGGTCACAGCTACATGTATGCCATGCGGGCGGTTGCCTCATCCGTTTTTCGTACCATGATGTTCCCCCATGATGAACGCGTGGTCAAGGTCGACCAACTCACCTATTATGATCCCAAGGCCCCCGCTACACCCGAAAATGTTCTCCCCATGGTTGAACAACCTGTTTGTGGTGCAACTACCTCATTTGTTCCCTCTGTGGGACCCGGACTTTACTCTGACATGCCGATGACTTCTACATTCCAATCCATTCCACCCCCATCACCAGCACACAAAGTATTTGACTTATGTACCCTGTCCCATAATACACAACCACTCAACAATCAACCGCCCGTCTTACCTAAACCACCATTGGTCCCTAGTCACATTGGTGTTACACCCATCCACATAATCCCCTTTCTATTCCCTCCCTCCGGAGTAATAAGCACCCCAGTTATGGCTACCCTTAGTCTCCCCGTGTTAACCTTGGGATTACCCGTGTGGTATATTTCGCCTCCCGTTCCCTCGTCGACACCGAATATCGTCCTGCAACCGGTGCAACCCATTGTCACTACTACTCAACCACCTCCCGGTGTCACTACCCCTTCATCTTCTACAAATCCACCTCCTCTTATCAAGCCCACTGGGGGCAGAGGCCCACAACCATACACTGCGGTACCTCCTCCCAAAGCAGTTAAACCTCCCCCCGTGTTTCGTGCTCCTCCTAAATGCTCATTGTGTGATGAGTTAGGCCATCCAACTCATCAATGTCCACAATTACCCACATTACAGGAACACATGCAAATGCTTGATGATGACACCAACGTTCCAGTAGTCAAACTAGAACTCCCCCCTCAGTCTCATGATAAATCACTGCGTACCAACCACCCGTGTGCCATATGCGGTATTTACGGCCACTACTCACATCATTATCCTGATCTCCCAGACTACAGAGCAGCTCTCTACGAGATGAATAATTTTGACCTTGAGACGGCACCCCCCACAATTGAGGAGATCTACCCTCCGGTAGCATCCCCATCTGGAGAGATTAACACCATTTATATGGTCTCTTCCACCACCACTCCCTCGTCAGACAATTTGACCACTCAAAGTTTCCGCAATGATGAGAAGATTCTAGAGGCTCTTATTGCCCCTGATTACCCTTGGGAAGACATGCACCATCATTCCTACTTCCTCCCAGAATAGTCCTCCTCCACCATAGCCACCCAATTTGCGGTCGAGTCCAAAGATTTCCTTCCTACTAAATTCGACTGGTTTCAGGATCCTATTCTTTCTCCTGATGCCTTTGAGGAAGGTAACATGGCCAATATTTCACCCGTCATCCACATCGATGTCTCTGACCCACCTGGTGCCCTTGAAATCATTACCTTAGGAGCCTCCTGCAGTGAGCATGATATTGGAGAATACAAAGAACTTTTCCAAGAATTTCGTGATGTCTTCACCTGGTCCTATACCGAAATCCCTGGTCTTGACCCCGCCATTATAGAGCACCACATTGACACATGGCCTGATGTACCCCCCGTTCGTCAGAAACAGCGACCCATTCATCCCCCACCATATTCCTCCTTGGAAGAAATTCACACCATTTACACGATTTCCACTGGATACCCCTCTGTCTGGTTGGCACCTTCCATTGATCCCTGTGACACACAGGTTCAACCCTTACAAATCGACATTTCCAACACACCTGGAAAACCTGAGCTCATCTCGCTAGGTGCATCATGCACTCAAGCAGAAACTCAGGCATATAAGGAACTCTCCCAAGAGTTTCGTGATGTCTTCACCTGGCCCTACACCAAGATGCCTGGCCTCGATCCTAAAATTATGGAACATCACATCGACGAACATGTCCACCCAAGAACTTTTACTGAAGGGGATCTTGTCCTCGCCTACGATCAGGCTCATGACAAATCTGGGAAAGGAAAGTTTGTGTCCATGTGGCAAGGCCCATATATTATTCACACTTGCCTCGGACAGGGGGCATACATTCTGACCGATTTAGAAGGCAACCCCCTACGCAACCCATGCAACGGGTTGTACCTCAAGCAATTTTACCCATAGTAAATCTGATGGACACCACCGTCCATTATTGTACAATATTATTTTCTTTTTCCCACAAAAAATTCGAAAAACCTAAATATTTGTTTTCTCTGCATGACCACAGATGGATCCTTTTCCACTCTGCCACGTCGATTTCGCTGATGGTGCAAGCCGTTGGTCCCCCAATCTGGCCTCAGCAGAATGGGTAATATACTCCCCTTCACATGAGTTGATCCACATCGACGGAGTGTGTTTAGGCGCTGCCACCAACAACCAAGCTGAATACGATGCCGTGACCAGTCTCCTGGCCACAACTCTCCAAATGAGCATACGTCACCTTAACGTTTTCTTGGACTCACAACTCCTTGTTTCCCAGCTCAACAATGATTACCAGGTACGCGATCCCTGTCTTTTCAGAAAAAATTTGCACACTAAACAAATGGTTCGACAGTTTGAATCCATTTCATTTACACATGTCCCAAGAAACCTCAATAGTGTAGCAGACCATATGGCCAACAACATTCTGGACTGGCACACTAATCACATCATATCATAAAATAATGCACCCACGTGCATAACATGTGCCTCCATGGGCATATATATAAACATAAACAAAAATCATCCTCGTGCATAACATGTGCCTCCACGGGCATACAGAAAATTAAACATGCCTCCACGGGCGAACAAAAAGACAATGAATGCATCCATGTGCATACACAACTATATACCAACATCATATATATATATATATATCAAAACATGTCATAGGTGCCCTCAGCACCCAATATACAAAAATACATCAGCTGTACAAAAAAGTGCTTCCCCATATGCTCATCAGCATTTGGGGGCAGATACAATATCATCTAATCATCATGGTCCCTAGGCTCCTCTGGCGCCTCCTCCGCTGGCCCTGGCGGATCATGCCGAGCCCGAACTCTCCTCTCTGTCGGCCCCGCTGGATCATCCCATAAATGAATCCTCCTCTCCGCCAGCCCTGTCGGATCATCCCGACCACCATCCCTCCACTCTTCTGCCAGCAATGCTACCCTCATCAAGATCGAGCGCCACTCATGCGGTGCATCGAAACATCGCCGGACGATGTCCCGATCCAAGTCGTTCCATCCATCCTCTGGGAACCCTGCTAGAATCATATCCAATGTCTCTCGGACACCATCAACAGCATCATCTTGAGGGCCTGCCCTCGACCGCGATCCCCCAGTCCTCGTCCATGCGGAGGAGGTACCGCTCCGGGAGTTGGAGCAACCACCATTGCCCGTCCCCTACGAGCCACATAGTCAGCCGGTGGTACAGGACCAACATCTGCACAATCACATAGGTAAACCATCATATACATATCTAACTACAATCATAACAGATAAATCAAAAAAATGATATAGTAGAGAACAAAACACAAAACATGCCATCTAAACCCCAGGCCTGTCCCTAGGCTCGAGGCATCTCCGGATCTCCTCGATAATCCATACCAGCATATGGATAGTCCTCAATCAGTAGGGGGATCTGCTCCCACTGCTCGTATATCTCCTGCGAAAAGAACCCACAGATACCACCACCACCGCAAGGCATCATCTGCCCCCACCACACCATGCGCGGCTCGCTCACCAAACCATCCCGAACCGGCACCCATGGTCGCAAAGTTGGTACCCGCTCAAAGAAAAAACAACACAAAAAGGAGGCATAGCAGAACTCTCCCCCCTCCTGACTGACCTTGTCCAGATCTCTCCAGACACCAGCCAAAAACATCTGACCCCATGCATAATAGGTCCCCTTCAGCATAGAATCCACCATCATCATTTGTCCCCCCGACAAACGATGTGGCGCCGCGGCACCCAGCACCCGCAAAACACAAGCCCCGACAGCCTGCATGTCCCACTCCCGCAATGATCTCAAACTCAGGGCACTGTTCTGCACAATCGCCCCAGCAACACAGAAGGTCTCCAGGAGATCCTCCATGTCCACACCTGCTGGGATCCTCGGCAGAAGATCCCCCACCTCCCCTAAGCAAGGTAACCTGGTAAGGAAATATACATCAGTAAGGGTGATCTCCAACCTCTCACCCCCAATAATAAAAGCACTCTCTGCAGGAACCCACCAACTCACCAATTTGTTCAGTAGCGGTCCTACTGAACGCATTGGTGGAATCTGAGCAAACTTTAGAAGTCCACTCACAGCTAGAACCTGCCGGACCTCTTGATCAGTCCGAATCCGAACCATCAAATCCTCCTCCATCTCTCGCTCTCGCCACGACGTCAATGGTCTCCTCAGCATCCTGCCAAAAAAAAACAAAGAAACTTTTAGCACAAGAGAAAAAAATTTCAAAAATTACCATCACAGCTTTTCCATCAAAAGCCGCGATGATCATCGCGACTTCCATACAAACACCCGCGATGATCATCGCGGGTATCGGCCAGACAGTCGTGATGAACATCGCGACTGTCTGCCCCATACTCGCGATGAACATCGCAACTTTCAACCTGACAGTCGCGATGAACATCGTGACTGTCAGCCTCAAACCCGCGATGTCCATCGCGGCAAAAGAGCCGAAACCCATGATATTCCACGTTGGAAGGCCAACATGGAGCTTCGTGGCCTTTGGGGGCCCCCCGCTAACCAAAAAAGACATAATTGAAAAGGCTAAGGCAAATAGGGTTACCTGAAACTCACGGAATAAGAAACCAATGATCAAATCTCCCGGAAATCAAGAAAGAGCTCTAACTGCTCTGCCAAACTCACACGTAACAATGACACGTCATATGGGCCCCACGCCCTATTTATAGAAATTCCACCACTTTTCAAACAACCATTCCGGTGTCGTACGACGTCTGTTCCTCAAACCGTTGGTACTGTTGGAATCAGCACAGCGAGAACTTCATGATAGTTCTTTCCTTTTCCTGTTTTCATTAGGTCCATTTTTTGACCATTTTTTGGACACCCTCGTCGCCTCGATTTGCATGCCACATCGACCATCGTCCGTTTTTGACAAGTCTTATAGCGCCGGATTCAGTTTTCCGTGCTTGTGATGATGCTTGAGATCATTTCTCGCTCTCATGCCCAGATTTTTCAGGCATTTTTCCATGCCCCCTCGTCGCCTCGGTTTGCATGCCACATCGGCCGTCATCCGTTTTTGACATGTCTTATATCGCTGGATTCAGTTTTTCGCGCTCGTGATGATGCTTGAGATCATTTCTCACTCTCACCCCATAATTTTCTGGGTATTGTTTCAAAATGCCACCCATCACCTCGGTTTGCGTGCCACATTGGCCGTTGCCCCTTTTTGACAATCTTTATGTCACCGGATCCAGTATTCCGCACACATGATGATGTTTGTGACCTTTTCTCGCTCTCATCAGCCCCTTTTTGTTCGGTATAATTTTACCCCTTTTTCGGGACGAGCTATCCTTGTTACGAAAAAGACACTTAGGGAGTTTCTGTTAAGCTCTTTTCTGACTCCTAAAACAATGAAAAGATCGTCGAGCAACCTTGCTTCCTTTCATGCTCGCTAAACGTATCTGAAAGGGCATCTACCTGGTATAAGTTTACCCCTTTTCCGAACCTTGTAGACTAATTATGAAAAAGGAATACTCTACTCACATCGGCTATAAGAGTTCTCCATTTGCATCATTTTATGCTTTTTCGGGCCTTGGAGACTAACTTAAGAAAAAGAACAACAATGGAGTCCCCTTACCACTTTCAAACACTCTAAACATGAAAGCGACCACGAGCAATCACCATCCTGGGCTCGTAAAACCAACAAGATAGTACTCACAACCACTGCAGAGTCTTCTTATCATTTTCAGACTCCTTAAAAATGAAAGCACCAATGAGCAAGAACACTCCTGGGCTCACAAAATCCACAAGATAGTACCATTTCAGAGCACACTTTTATCCCTTCTTGGAGCTCATTAAAACTAACGAAGAAGGACCCAATGGTGCTTCTTGGCGCCACAACAGATCACGTCTACTCATATGGCAGCTTCCCCATTTTGGTCGCCTTTGTTCAGAGTATTCTGCATTATGTCACCATGAGAATCCCTCGATAGCACCCATCAGCTTGACCCCCCCAGAGTCAATACATACCCTTCAGTCCTTAAAAGCTATGATCCCCACACCTACATGTCAGTTCCCTACGCTGCTAGGTCAACCATGTCATCATGCTCTAAACAAAGGAAGTTTGAGTCTGTCCACTATACGATCCCAGTTACTTCCCATCCCCCAAGTATGTCAGTCCTACCATCAGTACTACCACACTTCATTTCTACACCTCGCACTCCTATCAAGGAAACATCATTGCCTTGTTAGTTGCTGGTCTCCCGCTGTCGACGACAACCAAATTTATTCCAGAGGATAGACCTAGAGGTCCCTGTGTCTTGGACTCATCACCATTTACGATGAGTGCCTAAGAATCATTTCGAGAAGAGTCCTCAGTGCCTCTCCAAATGGTTGTTTCTCACATGCTCGACTTCAACACCTTGATCGCATCGTTGAGACTCGCACAGGGTATAGGTCCTTTCAGTTATTTGTTCAAGACCCAGGATACCACCCGACTCTTCCACTTTTTGAGAGTCTACCTATGGATACAACCAATTACATTTTTTCTATTGATATATGGGTTGCTCATGGCGACAGTATTCAGATGTACCTCAATTTTATACTCCCTTGAGTATACAGTTACATATACTTCCCAGAGATGGCTCACAGTCATTGAGTCCCTACAGACGTTGGACACCTTCAGTTTCAGCAGTTCATCAACCCTTCTGAGACCTTATTCAGAACGATTGATGCTTTATTCCATTGTATCAGTTATTGAGATCAGTCATGTTATGACCATGAGTACATCCCCAAAATGATGTCCCCTCTGGACCATTAGGATGCACCAGCAGATTTTTTATGTAGTTTTTCAGGTCCCCCTTCTTGGGACTAATTGTTATGTATATGTCTTGATACAAGCATGGGTATGCCCGCCTCGTCCATTATCAGAGATTATCCCTCATTTATATTGAGGCCATGTAATATTGTTTATTTTTTGCAGCTTCCAAGGGCCGTGGATCCAGTCTCCAATCGGTCTCTTCTCCTCCCCAAACCCCAGAAAAAAGACAAAAGAACTATGATGTCTATCGGCCATACGATGAGCTCCTACCCTCACACATCAGGGGGCAATTTGTTAACACCCAAAAAGTGCTCACTAGCTCATTTCCATATTCACATGACCCATTTGTCCACTTTTTCACCATTTGAGCTTTTAAAGCCACCAAAAGGTCACCAAAAGACCTTAATACACCCCTTTTTCCACTCAAAATGAATATTTTTCCTCAAAAAGCATAAAAAACCCTCAAAAAAGGTCCAAAATTTCCAAAAATATTAAAAAGGGAATAAAAATATTCAAAATATTCAAAAAGGGAAAAAAGGAGGGAAAATGTACCTAAACCATGTTGGTCAATACCATTGGTTTCCTCAAAACCATAATGGTATTCCCCACCACCAAAAATTATAAAAAGGTGGTAGGGGCTCCTCACTTTCTATCCATCCATCTTCCTATCCTCATGCTGTCAAAATATCCCATGAGCTTTTGACTATTGTAGCTATCTTGGATAAGAGACCTTTGGAGCTTGGAGCTACTCACCTTGGAAGTTGCTCAACAATCTTCATGACTTGGAGGTATTACCATTGCAAGCACTTGCTTGCCCCTATTCTTAATACAAAATTATTTCTTTTACATATTGTCAATTGTTTTGCTTTCTATAATATTTCCATTATTTGCTTATTTACTTCACATAGATCCATGATTAATATAGTTTAGATTAGTTTGTTATTTATTTCTATTGAAACTGCTGCTACTAGTTAGCAGGTGCCCATTGCACTAAGCTTGGTTGCAAAACCAAGCCAATAGTTGGTATCACCAGATTTCTCCTCGACAAGATTCTCCTCCCGCTCTGATACCACTTGATGCAAGGCACCTTGTTACAAAGGTTCTTGCTTAACAATTACACACAACACACACGTTCACATGAACAAGATGTAAACAGGATGCCAGAAGCTGGCTTATATTACTTCTACCGAAACGGTTACAATGCAAACTGCAAGGAATGGAAATTACTAACTATTGTCAGCCTCAGCCAATTTACAATACAAAAGCAACTATGTGCTATCTCAATGTGTCGACTGTCACCCTCTCTTGGTTCACTGCGGAACTTTGAGCTATGGATCGATCTTCTTTGTGCTCTACAGATGTGTGAATTTCCTCCCCAATCTACAAAACTTCTCTTAAGCTCTTCTCTCTCGATCCTCCCCTTATCAAACTGAACTCCCACTTGCTCTATGTCTGCGCACAAGCCTTCTACTCTGCTGCTGCTATTCCCAAGATCACTCTGATCCATGAAACATGCTTCCTCTGTCTGTCGATCTCCTCAGATGCTGCAGACCTGCAACTATCAGCGCCTTTGTCGTGCTGCACAATCTCTTCCTGTGTTGACATCTGTCATGTCATCAACCACCTGCAATAACTGCCAATAACTTCCTCAACAACCCCAAACTGTTTCCAAGTACTTCTCCTTGACTTCTATGTATCCTTCTGACACTGCTACAGTATTCGGCCACTTCCTCGACCATACTGTCTTCCGTCATCCTTCGACATACCTGTTGACTTCCCTTCGCACTCTCAGGCTTCACTAGTCTAAATGTGTCGGTGTCGTGGTTCGACAACATGTCGACCCTTGATGTCTCCACTACTACTCTATCGTCTGTCGAACTTGGACATGTTGAATCTTGACCTGCTTCTCTTGTCAACTTGTCTTGACAGCATCTGCTCGACTTATTGACTTAGACAGCCAATCTGCTCTTCCACACCAGTGGTCATCGACAATCTTCTTGTTGGCCTTCCTCATGTTGATCATCTTCGACTGCTCTGCCTAGGCCCCTGATGCTCCTGCATTGGTCGAATTTCATGAACTTAACAAAGTAACACTCATTGACCCTTTCCCTACTCCTTTCACTGACGAAATCATTAATGAAGTTGCAGGGCATGAGTGCTATTCATTCACGGATGGATTTTCTAGGTACAACCAAGTACCTATTGCTAAAGAAGATTAGAAGAAGACCACGTTCGTGTGTGAATTCGGATCGTTCGCATATAAATTCATGCCATTTGGACTTAAGAATGCACTAACTATATTTTCTCGTATTGTCATCAAAGCCTTTCAAGAATACATCTACAAAACTATGGATGTCTACTTTGATGATTGGACGATTTACTCCATGTTGAAAGACCACTGCAAATGGCTCTGGTTAATGCTTTAATGTTGTTGACAAATCCAATTGTCGTTGAACATAAAGAAATGCAATTTCGCGTCACCTATCGGAAAACTATTGGGCCATGTAGTATGTAAAGAAGGCATCAAAGTCGACTACGCCAAAATTAAGATCATTCTCGACTTGAAGCCGCTTGTCAATTCTAAACAAGTCCGAACCCTGTTGGGCCACACAGGATACTACCGAAATTTTATCAGACATTATTCCGACATGACGTATACCCTGGAGGAACTATTGAAATAAAATCAAGATTACAAATGGACTGATGAGTGAAACACATCATTCGACATCCTGAAGAGAAAACTTGTCAAAGCACCCATTCTCTGATTCTCGAACTAGTCGATTAATTTTGATGTTCATATCGACACATCAGGCATAGTAGTTGGTGCAATTTTGACACAACTTGGAGATGATGGAATGGATTACCCTAATGCTTTCAGCAGTAGGAAGTTGAATAAAGCAGAGAGAAATTATTCCACAATAGAAAGAGAAGCATTAGGCATGTGTTAACACCCAAAAAGTGCTCACTAGCTCATTTCCTTATTCACATGACCCATTTGTCAACTTTTCCACCATTTGAGCCTCTAAAGCCATCAAAAGGTCACCAAAAAGACCATAATACACCTTTTTCCCCTCAAAATATATATTTTTCCTCAAAAAACACAAAAAACCCTAAAAAGGGTCCAGAATTCCCAAAAAATATTAAAAGGGAATAAAAATATAAAAAATATTCAAAAAAGGAAAAAGAGGGAACAAGAGACCTAAACCATGTTGGTTAATACCATTGGTTTCCTCAAAACCATAATGGTATTCCCCATCACCAAAAACTATAAAAAGGTGATAGGGGCTCCTCACTTTTCATCCACATTTCATCCTATCCTTATGCTGCTAAATTCCTTTTGAGAGCCATTGCCTCCCATTGTGAGTTTGAAGAATCCCCATTTCAACATCTTGGAGAAGAGACCATTGGAGCTTGGAGCAGCTCAACCTTGAGCTGCTCAACATCAAACATCCTCACCTTTGAGGTAATACACAAAATCCATTATTTTTTATCTTAATCTTCCATGGATCTATTTGCTTATTGTTCTTAATATTGTTCTTGTTTATTTACACATGTTTATGATAATGTTGGATTAGATTTATAATTGTTATTTGCTTTTCATTGAAACTACTATTACTTTGTTAATAGGTGCATCTCTTGCACATGCTTGGTTGAAAAGCAAAGCAACAGTTTTTGGCGACTCCGCTTTGTTTCAAACATTAAATTTTTTGCTTTAGATCTTAGTTTTTTACTTGTTTTTACCATTCCAATTAGCAGATCTGCCATACTAGACAACATATTCATTGTTGCCCTAGCTGCTGGCCCTTTCTGTAGCCTTTAACATACCGAAATTTCATTTTTCGCTTTCATTTCCGGTGACCTTTTTTTTCGTTTTCACATCGCGGCTTTTCTCCCGACAGTCGCACGGCTCATCGCGACCTCGCGACCCTTTTCAGTGCTGCATGTCGCGGCTTTCCGTCCTTTTTCCGCACTGCATATCGTGGCTTCGCGGCCTTTTTTAGCACTGCACATCATGGCTTCGCGGCCTTTTTCTGCGCTGCACATCGCGGCTTCGTGGCCTTTTCCCGCGCTACACAGCGCAACTTCGCGGCTCAAACCTGCGATGCACATCGCGGCTTTTTCCCTAGAACCCACGATGCTGTTATTTTTCATTTGGCCCAATTTTTAGAAAATTATTTGCTACATTTTTTGCCCATTTAGCCTATTTTCCATCATTAATTTTTCTGCGTTATTACAGCAATAGTAAATCATTTTCTATTCCATATGCTCCATTAAAATCTTTTTAAAAATTTTCATCAAGTGAAAAAAAGGTTTTTTAAGCACTCTGTTTAGATCATAGATTTCACTCCAAATTTGCTCAATAGTTTTTCCCAAGCAAACGTTTAGAAATCTATTTATTTCTTGCAAATTCTATGTTATTTGCTTTCCTTTTAAAAATTATTTTGAAAATCCATAGTTTTTGAAGTATTTTTGTTAAAGCATTTACATTTCAGAAAACGCCTTTATTTTTTGCAAATTGGAATCATCTTATTTTTAATTTGTAATCAATCACCCAAGCGAGGCAAATTCATTTTCAGTTAAATAATCACACTTGCACCCAATCTGCCACATTTTTAATTAACCGATCCTTAAAATCTATCTAAACTCAATAAACACTTTAACCCCACTTGGGGAACACTTAAAGAATCTTGTAGCTAGGTAGGATTGGGGGGATAGGTGTTCCAATAACACCCCTCAATTATTTATATATGAGACATAGAAGTTGTCTTTTAGGGTCCCAAAAATCCCTTATTATTTGTTGACACGGTTATACACCAATTTATCGGGAAGGCCTCTCCCTTAGGAGGGTTGAAGTAGCTAGACTGGTTCCGGAAGCCTGAGTGGAATACCGCAATCCATTCAGTAACCGAAGGATGCCTTTCACAGTTTTCGGTGTACTAGCCGTATGGGAGTACAGCAGCAATAGAACCAAACTACAGTTTCACCCAACCAAACATGTCATGAACGGGGTATCTTAGTGACCAATTTTTAGGATTGTCTACCCGGTGTCCCTCCCGGTAGGGGGATATCTAGCCTTTGATTCCACTACCCATATTGTCTGACTTGGATTTCATCACCTTGTAGAGGATGTGTTTAGTTGATTCATAATACCACTTTTAGTTAGGCGTTTGCATGCTTTGTTACCCCCCTTGGTCTAGTAAGCACCACTTTTTTCTAGGAACCGTTTGATTTTTGGTATTTTGACCACTTTTCTTGATTCCTCCACTTATTATAGCACAACTATTATAATAAGCGCTTTTGAGGTTGGCTGTTGGCCTGAGAGCCATAATTTTTCACTCCCCTTCTGCACACATCGTGACATTAGGGTCTTGAGTTTTTTTATCTCACCACCATCCATTGGCATTTCTAGACATTTCTCGCCATTGAGAACTTAAGACAATCCCACCGTTTTTAGGGTGAACCCCCTCAGTTCGGTACACTTGACTCTACACGTCATAGATGTAGACCGCTATCCCTTGAATCCACAGGTCATCGGCATAGAACCCAATCATCCGATTCTAATGCACCTCATTTTACAACTAATTCTGAGGCTGAATCCGAACACCCTACCGAGACATCACCAACCAACCCCATGGCTGGATCACAATATGACCCCCTTTTCACCAGTGTTGTTGGAGCTACATCAAAAAACCCCACTACTACTGTGCCAACCATAGTAGCCACAAACCCCTTAGGCATGCCTAACATGGGGGCCACACCCGCTCTAGGCATGCCCAACACAGGACCACCACCTATTTTAGGTATGCCCAACATGGGCGTCACCCCCCCCCCCATCACCACTACCTAGATCTCAGTGATTACTGGAACCATTCCTAACCCATCTGCAACCCATGTTGCACTTGGGAGCGCAGGCCCCTCCCATACCACATCGATCGGGGGACACATTCCTTTCACATCTAGCATACCCCTAGGGGGCACTGGACCAATCCATAATGCTACCATTAGCAATTATACCCCAGTGACCATGCCACACCCATCTGCCAGTCTGCCATACATGGCTAGTCTGAACTTACTAGACCTAGCAAGGTTAACCAACGACCCTATTAGACACAACCCTACGTGGCCACCCATGCCCACAAAGCTTCCCTTAGATATCCCAAAATTTGAAGGCAAAGCTGGGGAAGATCCCCAAAACCATATCATGTTGTTTCACCTATGGTGTTCTTCAAACTCCATAGTAGATGATTCCATTAGACTGAGACTTTTACAAAGAACTTTCACCGGCTCTATAGCCAAGTGGTACATTGAACAACCACATGGGACACACCCCACTTTTACATCCCTCGCCTCAATGTTCCTTCAGTTCTTTCAACTACCTATACACTATGATGCAGGAGTGGAAATAGTTTTGTCTTGTAGATAGAACACCGCTACACACATCACTGATCATATCCATGAGTGGCGTAATCACCGTAGCCTCTGCAAGATAAAGCTTGATGACCATATCTTTTTGGACTGGTTCCTCAAATCACTCCTCCCCCTCATAGCCAAAGATGTAGCTTATGAACGACCCCAGTTGAAAGAAGAAGCCATCTTAAAAGCCCAGCAGTTTGACCTCATATATGCCCAGTCTGGATATCTATACACCATTTTACCGGATGCCCCGCATGGCGATCCATCCCGCCATGACGTGCTGGGGGCATCCCATGCCGTCGACTGTATTATTAGCCAGGTTATGGTGCAAAACAAAACTTTTACCATGATGAGGACAAACAATGCCCCAGACCTCTCTAGGGCTTCATCTCATTCTGGAGCTACAACTTCGTATGCTCCAGTAACGCACACCCACCACACTCATGGACCCTCATGTCCACCACAGTGTTATGGGCAAGCACCATTAGCTTATGCACCACCTTCATACTATAATCAGTAGGCCACACATGCTCACCCACAAGCCCAGCGGCTTATTACCCACCACAGGAAGTGCTTGCTGCACCACAACCTCTAGTCGCTCAGACTTATCCTCCAAACAACAACAACACTACCCTCTCCAACCAAAACCCTGATCGACCACCAAAACAGGGTAAGAACCACAATTTACGAACAAACCACCCATGTTCCATATGTGGGGTATACGGCCACTACACACACACTTGCCCCCATTTGGAGCGAGCGCGCCAACTGTGGTCTGATGATGCCCAACACCATAGGCACGCGACACAACCAGCGCCACCTCCTCAACCACAACCCATGGTGCTACAGAATCCTTTGCCCACACAAGGAGTGGTGAACACTCGTCCGTTGGATCCTCCTCAATGAACCATAGCACCACAACAACAAATCACATACGCTGCACACACAAACCAACCGATGGATTCAAGTACTCATCATCTCCTTATGATGTCATCATCCGACATGAATCCCCAAACGCGTCAAAACCAATATGCCCCTGCTGCACCTAAAAATGTTCTCCCTATGATTGAACAACCACTTCAGAACGCGCCTACATTGTTCATCTCCACAATTAGACTCGGATTATACTCGGAATCACCTATGACTTCCACATTTTAATCCATCCCACCCCCTATGAAGAGAATCGAGATATCTAATTTGTGCACCCTCTCGCATAACACACAGGTACCAAACCAACAACCCCCTTTACTCCCACAACCACCCTCAGTGCCAACTCACGTAGGAGCCACACCAATTCATACTATCCCATTTTTATTCCCCCCTTCAGGCGCCATCAGCACACCAGTCATGGCTACACTTAACCTTCCAGGTTTAACGTTAGGAATACCTGTATGGTACTTACCTGTCCCAACTCCCCTACCGACTCCAACCGTTGTCTTACAACCTGTTGATGCCTCGAAGATCGCAGCATCAAGCAGAAAGGGATTCTCCCCAGTAGACTATCTCAATTAGATTGTCCACCATTTGGTATGGGGAATCCGTCTGGTTAGCGGTTCCGGCTACCGTCAGATTTGGAGATTTGCTTCAATTACACCGATTATGGCCCGATCCACTGTTCTTTTTGATTTTATGGTTAAAATGATATGTAAGTGCCTAAGCTAACTTAATCTAAATGCAGAACTTGAAACAAATCTGTGTCTAAAACTGAAATAAACCTAATCTATCCCTGCAAGGAGCAAAACTATAAGTATGAGTAATGTGCTGAAAGAAGCATCTGAAGATCAACAGATAACCATTAAATCATAAAGATACATCCACAACAAGAAAGGAAAAATATAAAAGATAGATTTTAATACATGTGAAAGCAGTCTATTACTCATATGAGAGAAACATTATTGCACAGAGCATAGTAAAATCATTCATTGCACAGAAATAATTCGAAGAACAGAGAAAGATTTCACTATAATAGGTATAAATGTCACCAGAAGAATCCAACAGACATCATACACACATTCCCAGGCAAGATGCGTCCTCTCCAGGCTCATATTAGGCAAATTCACTTTTTAGAAGCAAGTGCAAAATAGTTCGTACAAGCTTCTGAAAATTCCTTTCCCTGCCAAAAGTCCCCTTACACTATTCCCTAGGCCTCTATTTATATCTTTACAAAATGCCTCTTGGGCTACCACCTGGCTTTTACACTTGTCCTTTAAAGACTTTTCCCAGAAATAAAGAATTTGTGGTCCTTTTCCCAAAATAGAAATTTTCTCAAAAATAGAAAAAGACAGCTGTCCTATGACTCTACGCTCTAAACAAAGGGAAAGCCAATCAAAATAAGAACAACGCATTATGACTAGCATGTTCATCCTTGGGGTGGCACTTCTACTGGGAATGAGGTGGTTGTGCTGGCTGTTGCTTTCTTTTCCTCTTCTGTAATATAACTAAACTAGATACCAATGTCCCTGACAACCACATTTGCTAGTGAAGGGAGAAAGATCTTCTGGGAAGTCACATGCTTACCAAGCTCTGCTTCAATACCATGAATTTCTGCAATTGCTGCTTGGTGGATCTCTTTAAGTAAATGACTGTATACTGATGACAGCCCAATATAGTGATGGATATCATCAGTGGCTAGGACATCAATCTTCTTTACATATTCTATTTGAATGCCCAGCTCTTCCTTCAAGTCTGACAAATGCTGCTCTTTGCTTGGAAACTCATCGAGGGATTGAGGAAAAATCAGCTTGCATTTCTTATGCACTTCATGGATCTTTTGATACAGGCTGTTACCTTTCTCAATTGTTCCTTGGATCTTATCCATCGGCTTGAGGCCACAATTCCTGCAAAACTCCATAAGGGCTACATCTTCCTTAAAATCATCTATAGATTTGGATGGGAGATGCTTAGGGAAATCAACCTTCCCTTCTCTCCATTCCATCTAGCTCAGGATGTTTGCTTTAACCTGAGTGTATTTGCCTTTAAGCCTAATGGCTTCTGCATTGACTTCTTTCAACCTAACCATCATGGTCTTGAGCCTGCACACCTCCTAAGTAATCAGCTCCTGTGTGGTGTGCATTTGTCTCAAAATGTCACAGGACTGCTCATGAAAGGGAGACATATCTATCGCTCTGCTTTCTGCTTGCTCTAACTGCTCAACCATTGCCTACTTATCTGCTTCTAGATGAAAAACTCTAGCTTCAGAATCATTCTTTTCCGCTTCTAGAACCATCATCTGGATTTCCAGGTGCTCCTTTTCTTCTTCTAGATGGTGATACTTATCTGACAACTCCTTGTGATCAACAAACAGGCGATTATATTTATTCACTACAAGATCCCTGTAAGCTTTCTCATTAGCCATAGTATGTTGCAACATGCGAGCTCTCCTCTTTGTTGACTCAAATTCTCTGACCATATTGACCACATTATCCTTTGTTGCTTTTGCTGCTGACACAACGGCGGATGCCATGGCTATGGGAGCCTTATTTGTATTTTGCATAACCGTGGTCTCCCGCTGGGTGACAATATCTTCTTGGAAGAGTCTCTTTATCCTCTCTTCCGACTTCAAGACCATTGCCTTCCTCTTCTTATAATACACAAATTCATCCCATCGGGACATAGTATGATCTTTGGATGGGGTGTAAGGGATGATCGGGAGATCTCTTACATGGACTTCTGTCCCTGTGGGTGGGGTCTGCACTACCTGAGATGTGTCTATTTCCATATCTTGGGTGCCGGAGCCACCCGCCTGGGCATCTTCATTGGTCTTAAGCTCTTCTTCCACCTTTTGTCCCTCTTCAGCTTTACGCTTTCTTTCTTCTTCTTCAGCTCGCTGCTTATTTTCAATTGCCTCCCTCTGCTCTTGTTCCTCTACTTCCTTCTATTGCCTTGCCTCCTCATCTTTTCTCTGCAATCTTGCTTCTTCAGCTTCTCTCTGCAATCTTTCTTCTTCAGCTTCATGTTGCAGTCTTGCTTCTTCTTTCAATCTTTTCTCTTCATGGGCCAGGGCCTCAGTTGCCTCCCTTTCTTTCTGCAGACTGGCTTCTCGGGTTGTGGCAGAGCTAGAGCTAGCTCCACTACCATGACGACAAATCTGCAAATCAGTCATGTTGTTGATGCCCCTGAACACTTCTTCCTCCGCATCATAGTAATGGGCATACTCAAAATGAGCATATACCTCCTTGCAATGCTCAACAACCTTGCTCTGCCTATCATTTCTATGGAAGATTACCTCACCGAAATGGAAAGCTTTCAACTCTTGAATGTACTCCTCGGCTGATGCAACCCCTGATAATTTATAGGCTCCTATGCAGAAAGGCAAAGGAGGGAAGGAAGCCTTATGCTGCTTATTAAGCACTCCTCCTATTCCATCAAGGAAAACTTGCTTGACTACTTCCTTCAGGACTACATAATCAGTAGCGTATTTAGGCAAAATGTATGGTGCTTTGGTACCTCCAAACATCCTGATGTAAGTGACCTGTTCTAAGAAATAAAAATCGCCATAATTTTCCAGGACTTCCATGGCTTTTTCTGACAAGCAATTGGGCTCTTCCTTGAACATCTGCTCATACAGAGGCACGTTGAACTCTTCATAGATGAGATTGTAATTTGCTCTGTAATTTTGAGCCCACATTATTTTATAGGAAGTGTATACCGGGGTGTTGGCCTGATCCCATGTGCAACCTAGCCTGGGGAAAGAGAGCTTGGCCAAAATGCAATCAATAAGATATGAAGACATGTAAAATTCTGACTTTTTTAAGGCCAAACCTTCTCTAGCTGTGGCCATCGTGGACGCCAAACTATCCGAGAGAATAGTATCCCAATCAAACACAGTTCCTTTGAATGCTATGAAGTGGATTATGGGAGCCCACTGTATCCTATATATAGTGCCATCGGGCATACCGAAAATTCTACATAACATCAGGGCAATTAACCTAAAAGGAGGTCTTAGGCTCTGAACGTCATATTCATCATTATCTCTCTTCCTCAGCTGCTTGCCTGTGATCAACAGCCTCTTAGCCATCTCGAGATTATTCATCTGTCCCAACCATTCGTTGTTTAGAGCTTGTTGGGGATGTGAAAATTTGTAGGCTGCTGTAATATAAGCTAGATGGAATGAGACGAAAGGCTCTCCCTTGCTATCATGCAACACTCTTGTTTGTGGGTTGGCATGTTCCAATATCCACCCGATCACTTCAGAGCACGGGAACAATTCAGGGCGAGTAGAAGCCCTGACTAGCCGGAAGTTATAATGTTGAGGTAGATTTGCTCCTCTTCTAATAACACATCTGGGATATCTTGGTCCCTGATCATCCAGTAAACATCTCCCCACCGGGCCTCAGGAGGAACGCCGGTGGTACACTTAGTGTCTTGAAAAAGAGTTTCAGTCCTTGGTTGCACTGGCTCTGGCTCCATCATTTTAGCTTTCTTTCTACCACCTTTTGGCATCGTGCTTATCCCTGTCAACAATCATATGTGAATGAATATAAAATTGTAACACATTATGAGAGTGTAACATAGAGCAAGACAGTTTTAGCATGCTGATGATAAATATAAACAAAATTATAAGGCTGCATGCTAGGGAAGCAAACCAAACATAGATTATCCAAGAAAACAAAATATGGTCCTCAAACTTGATCATTCTAGGGAGACAATGCCCAGTTGGAAATTTTGAAATGATTTTGAAAAGGTAGGCATACGACGTGTAAAACCTACTTCCCTCCTAGTCTTTGGAGATAGGATGTCCTTCATCATATACACTTCTAACGGCTAATGGTAGGCTGGCTTGGATTGGGAAATCCTATGAGGAAGCCAAACAAACAAAATATAGAACGAAGCTGCTTTTGATAACCGGTATCTGAGCCAAACAAGCGAGCGGTGATAGTATTTGAGACGCGGCATGTAGCTGGCATAAAACTTGGATTTGAGTATATCTGGGTAGGAGCACGACAGAAATGCAGCCAATGGAATTAACCAAGTTCGAATGACTCAGAGACAAAGGGCTAACTGGGAGTGAGTGGTCATGGTGAAGTAGTCGGTAGCCGTCAGGATGTATCGATGTTGTAAAGAAGAATTTGGGTTTATCTGTCCAATAACATCTATGCCCAATTGTTCAAAAAGTTCAGAGATAATAACCGACTGCAAGGGTCCTACTACCTTAGGTAATTTCCCAGCACTTCTTTGGCATATATCACAGTTCCGTGCATACGCATGGGCATCTCGGAATAGAGTGGGCCAATAATATCCAGCTCTAAGTATCTTGTGAGTTGTTGTCTCCCCTGAATAATTTCCATTAGCGGGACCATCATGTAATTATTTGACAACTTCACTTGCATCTTCCTTTTCTAGATATCTAAGAAAAATTCCATCGTAATTTTTTTTGAAAAGTATCCCATCAATGATTTGATAAGCTGCTGATTTCAAACGGAGTGCCCTTCTTTGGTTAGAGCTCCAGTGCTCAGGTAGGTATCCTTGCTGCAAATAATGCACCAGATCCCTATACCATGATTGAGGAGCTGTGAAGGTAGGACATGCTTCAACTGAATTCAGCTCAGCTTCATTTTTCCAATGCTGCTCTTCATCAGTCGGATTTTCTGTAACCAATTTGCACAGGCCTTGTCCTTTGATGATAGTGGCCGGTTTAAATTCTAAGTCATATTCTTGAAGAGCTGTGACCCAGTTTCCCCTCCTTTCTCCTAATTCCTTTTGAACAAAGAGGGATTTAACAGCTGGGTGGGGAACTATAACCTTAGTTCTGTTCTTAAGAATATATAGTCTAAACTGTTTGACTGCTTTGAAGACAACATACACATGCTTGTCGACAATGGGATAATTTAGTTTAGCACCTTGCAGACCATTGCTCATAAACGAGATTGGGTACTCGTCCCCTAATTCCACCTTTTGCGTGAGCACAGCCGTGAGAGAGTCATCTGAAGCAAAAGTATACAAAATAAAATCTTTGTCAAAGTCTGGGCTGCTTAATGAAGGAGCCTTAGCTATGGCTGCCTTAATGTCTCTGAACGCATCCTTTTCTAAATCTGTGCACTTGAACTGTATGCTTTGCTTGACCATTTGCTCTAAAGGTTTAACAATTTGCGTGAAATTTGGAACAAACCTTCGGACGAAATTGATAGTGCCCATAAAGGACTGCATGGATTTCTTGTTATGAGGCATTGGAATTCTATTGATAGCTTGTACTCTTTGCTGATCTATTGATACTCCTCTTTTGGAAATGATATGGCCCAATAGTTTACCTTCGGGAACAACAAACACACTCTTCTTGGGATTCAATGAGATACCATATTTCCGACAATGATAAAAAATATGCTTCAAATGAACAACATGGTCTTCCCTTTTCTTTAAAAAATTGTCACATCATCTAGATAGACAACAACACAATGGCCACCCAATCCTCGGAAGGCGATATCCATTGCTCACAGGAATGTAGCTCCTGCGTTTATCAGGCCGAATGGCATCCTTCTATATGCGAAAGTTCCCCACTTAGTGCGGAAAGTAGTCTTAAGACGATCTTCTTCGGCTACTAATACTTGATTGTAACCAGAGAAACCATCGAGAAGGGAAAATAGCTCAGATCCTGACACCATTTGAAGAATTTGTTCCATTGAAGGGACGGGATAGTTGTCTTTATCCGAAGCTCTGTTTAAATTTATGAAGTCAACACATAGTCTTATCTCTCCTGACTTCTTTCTCATGGGAACTAAGTTAGCAACCCACTCAGAATGCTAGACCTTAAAGATTATTTTAGCATCCAGTAGCTTTTTCAATTCCTTTTGTATCAGAGGTTCCAGAGTAGGATGCATCCTTCTTAATTGTTGTTGAAATGGCTTGACACCTGCTTTCATTGGTATGACATGCTGAATAATGCGGACGTCATACGTTTTTAGATATTCATAAGTCCATGCAAAAACATCCTTATATTGTTGAAATAGTTTGATGAACCTATCTCTTTCTCCCGGTGAACAACATTTGCCAAGGTTGACAAACTTTGGTTCAGCCTCAATGCCCAAATTAACTAACTCATGCTGCATTGATGAACTGTTGGTCTTGGTATTTGCTGGACTTTTGAACTTACTCTGAAGATCAAACAACATTTCAAGTGACTTTACCCCTTTGGGGATGAAATTTCCTTTAGTTGTATCCTTCTTTTGTAAATCAGAATCGTGTTCTTCTTCATCTATCACAGCTCCTTGGAAAATGTCTTCGTTCATTAGAAAACTGATAATCTGTTTGTCATCATCGTAGACTCTGAAGTCTGTGATATTGTCAGGGAAAAAAGGCCTGAAAATTAATTCAAATGAGCACTTGTTATTAGTTGGCACCAATCTGGAAGCGGATGTTGCTAACAAATCAACTGCATAATTTTGCAATCTAGGAATAGACTTTATATCGAAAGCATCAAAATGCATAATTAAATCCCATACCTCAGCCTGATAACCTTTCAAATGAGGTGAGAGACAGTGAATGGTATCTCTTACCTATCTCACAACTATTTCTGAGTCACCAAAAACCTTCAGGTATTTAACATTTAAACCGATGGCCTTCTTTAATCCATGTACCAAAGCTTCATATTCAGCAGTGTTGTTAGTACAATCAAATTCTAACCTACAGGACAAAAAATACTTATTTCTTTCCGGATCCATCAGAACACAACTGGCTCCGGATCCTTCCAAAGTTTTAGAACTGACAAAGTATAATGTCCAAAACAGATCTTTTGATTCAGCTAAGTTAATATCTTTATGATCTAAGTCAGTGACTAAACTAACTATATTATAGTCAATATCATCAGTCTGAGAAAAATGAAGGAGATCGGACTGTTCATCTGATTCATGGCTAATAGTTTCAGATTGATAATTACCCAGATCCATTTCTAAGAAATAATTTCCCAAAACTGAGGATGAGAAGGCTACAGCCTCATTCTTTCCTTCTAGTTGAGTTACATTTTGTTTCATGTATGGTTCTCTCAGGACCTTGATCTGATTCTGTCTGTTTTGATAAGGCAACCACAAATGGGACCAATCAATTGCAAAGTAACCATTCAACTTTGTGGACCAGTCTCTACTTAGGATCAAACCATAGGCTTCAGGAATATCAACTACCATTATGTCAATGAACTGATAGACTCTAGAATCTGCTGACAACCTAATGAGGACATCATTCATTTCCCCAATAACTTTGACAGCGGTCCTATCCAACTGAATAATTTGGGCAGGAGATGGAATTGGTTTCCCATTAATTTTTTTACAGATTGACAATGGCATGACATTTGAAGATGCTCTGGAATCTACCAGACAATTGTGAACATTGTGATTAAAAATTTCGAAAGTTAAAAGAAACGACAAAGTATGAGATTTGGATTTCCCGCCGATACTAGCCTCATTAATTTCAGGATCTTCTTGAATATCTGTTAATGGAGTGCTGGGATGGGATTGAAGAGCATGCAACAACTTGTCTCGTTGCTGAGGCAAACTGCACATATCGAATATTGATACATTTGCTTTTACTTTCTTTATATCTTCAATAATGTCATATCCTATATCAGATTCTTTTACAATTCTAGTTGGATGGTCTGTCTTGTTCATCGTGACCGTCGGTTGTTGAACTGTGTTGTCAAAGCTTGGCTGCTTGGTCGTTGTTGGGTTAGCTTTAGGTTGCGGTGGAATGATCGTTATATGTCTTCTAGGTAGTTCTTTTGAGATTTTATGCTCGGGAATAGTTGAGCTTGGCACAGGATCTGAAATGGGACCTTTACGGCGAGTGTTAATGTTTACAGCAGAGACTGAGCTTTCCACAGGATCTTCTTCTACCAATTCAGTTAAAGGTACCCAATCCCACAGCACCATATTGGTGTATGGGGATGGTTCCTCTATCTCAGGGCTCGATTCCTCTGGAGGATCATCTTGATTTGGAATCTGTGAATCCAGCATTTGGTTCATGACTAAACTCATAGATTTAATCCATTGTGGGCATCTCTTTTCCGAGTGCGGTTCTTGATGAAAGGTGCAGAAGTTTTCCATCCCTATTTCATTGAGATTTAAAACAGGGGAAGTGTTCATAGGTGGAGGAGGTTGATCGCTGTCTTCTCTCTTCTTGTAGAATGGCTTGAAAGGTTTCCTAGATGTACTAGTAGCTTTATCTTTCTTGAGATCTACAATTTTATTGGACAGCTTCTGCATCATCTTAACTACATTCTCCATGTCTGCTGGTGACTCTTCTTTATTTCTGGTGAGCATCAAGGTTTTTTTACTAGTTGTTGGTTTTGTCTCTGCATCTAAGGCATGTTTAGCAATGCTGTCTGCTTCTTCTTCCACCTTTCTAGCTTCTTCAAAATTTTCTATCAGGGTGGTTTTCTTAGATCTTTTAATGAACATTGCTATGGGCCCTTCAAGAGCTGTTGTATAATATTCAACCAGAGACTTCTCTACTGGTTTATTTGCTTCACTGAAATTATTTAAGAGTGTTGTGAACCTTTGGTTGAAGTCTTGAACCTTTTCTTTCTTTTCTATTGTCATGGACAATAATTCTATCATGAGTGTAGCTACAATCTTTTGATTTCCATACTTCTTCAAAAAACATGTTTCAAATTCATCCCAGCTGGAAATCGAGCTAGGTTGTAAGCTAAAATACCAGGAAGAAACTTTCGGCTCAAATGTGTATGGAAAAAGCCTACAAAATACATCTTCATACTGTACATTTAAAAGATTCAAGGCTAAATAAAAACTCTTGAGATGATCTTCAGCATAAATGGCTTTTCCTGGGTCGAATTTAGGCAAGACTTTCTCTGGATTTTTAGGTAGATTGTGGAATGGCCCAGCTAGATTCAATGCTCCCCTTGCTCTCCAGGCAGGTAAAACCATGTCTCTATGTGGAGAATCAGGTGGAGAATTGTGTGGTGAATTAAATGGAGTGTTCTTTGGAGTAACAAGTTCTCCAAGATTTTCTAGATCTGAAAGATTTTCTGGGTTTTCAAGATTGACTTTGTTCAGGGGTTCTGCAATTTCTTCCAAAGTTAAATTCACAAGTTCTTCAAAATTCTGCGCAAGAATCGAATCACGGGTGTACTGTCGTTCTTTTCTAGGAGTACTTTTTCTAGGGAGAAAATTTACTGCATTTAAACAACCTATTTGTCTAACATATGATTGTGTATGTCTCCTTAAATCTTATATTTCTGCAAAAGGCACAACATACAATACTTCTTGAGGTTCAGAATCAGAGATGGGGTTTTCTTGATTTGCTACTTCAAGATTTGGGCTGTCTGAAATTCCTATTTTAAGCGGGTTTTCAGTAACATTTTTGACAGTGGGAGATTTTCCTTTATCAGCCATGCACTTTAGGCCCTCCTTCTAGTGCCAAAAACTGTTCATGCCTCGAAGATCGCAGCATCAAGCAGAAAGGGATTCTCCCCGGTAGACTATCCCAATTAGATTATCCACCATTTGGTATGGGGAATCCATCCGGTTAGTGGTTCCGGCAACCATCAGATTTGGAGATTTGCTTCAATTACACCGGTTATGGCCCGATCCCATGTGCAACCTAGACTGGGGAAAGAGAGCTTGGCCAAAATGCATTCAATAAGATATGAAGACTTGTAAAATTCTGACTTTTTTAAGGCCAAACCTTCTCTAGCTGTGGCCACCGTGGATGCCAAACTATCCGAGAGAATAGTATCCCAATCAAACACAGTTCCTTTGAATGCTATGAAGTGGATTATGGGATCCCAATGTATCCTATATACAGTGCCATCGGGCATACCGAAAATTCTACATAACATCAGGGAAATTAACCTAAAAGGAGGTCTTAGGATCTAAATGTCATATTCATCATTATCTCTCTTCCTCCGCTACTTGCCTGTGATTAACAACCTCTTAGCCATCTTGCGATTATTCATCTGTCCCAACCATTCGTCATTTAGAGCTTGATAGGGATGTGAGAATTTGTAGGCTGCTACAATATAAGCTTGATGGAATGAGGTGAAAGACTCTCCCTTGCTGTTATGCAACACTCTTGTTTGTGGGTTGGCATGTTCCAATATCCACTTGATCACTTCAGAGCACGGGAACAATTCAGGGCGAGTAGAATCCCTGGCTATGTCGGAAGTTCTGATGTTGAGGTAGATTTGCTCCTCTTCTAATAACACATCTGGGATATCTTGGTCCCTGATCATATGGTAAACATATCCCCACTAGACCTTGGGAGGAATGTCGGTGGTACACTTAGTGTCTTGAAAAAGAGTTTCAGTCCTTGGTTGCACTGGCTTTGGCTCCATCATTTTAGCTTTCTTTCTACCACCTATTGGCATCCTGGCTTATCCTTGTCAGCAATCATATGTGAATGAATATAAAATTGTAACACATTATGAGAGTGTAACATAGAGCAAGACAGTTTTAGCATGCTGATGATAAATATAAACAAAATTATAAGGCTGCATGCTGGGGAAGCAAACCAAACATAGATTATCCAAGAAAACAAAATATGGTCCTCAGACTTGATCGTTCTAGGGAGACAATGCCCAGTTAGGAACTTTTGAAATGCTTCGAAAAATGTAGGCATACGACGTGTAAAACCTACTTCCCTCCTAGTCTTTGGAGATAGGATGTCCTTCATCATATACACTTCTAACGGCTAATGGTAGGCTGGCTTTGATTGGGAAATCCTATGAGGAAGCCAAACAAACAAAATATAGAACGAAGTTGCTTTTGATAACCGGTATCTGAGCCAAACAAGCGAGCGGTGATAGTATTTGAGACGCGGCATGTAGCTGGCATAAAACTTGGATTTGAGTATATCTGGGTAGGAGCACGATAGAAATGTGGCCGGTGGAACTAACCAAGTTTGAACGACTCAGAGACAAAGGGCCAACTGGGAATGACTGGTCATGGTTATGACTCCTAGCTGTCAACAATGAGAGATTTATGGGGGCCACAACGGCCGTAAGCTTTTAAAGGATACATTTCTACGAGTGCCTACCAGCCACATAATGAAACAAGAAAACACCCAAGAAAACCTCAATGTACATATAAGACAAAGATAATGGTAGAAACACCTACCTAGAGATTAAACAGCGGTGGAGCGAAGTTGACACAGTGGTGAATACGCTGAGTTGGACCGAAACGACGCAATCTCCCAAACGATGTTCTTCGAATCAAAAACTAACAATGGGGACAATAAAAACCCACCACCCTTATATAAATCTTGATACGTGCAGGCATTTAATTGGGTAGGTGGCGACATTAAAACGGGGTTTATTATTCGTACGGCGTGGTCTTTTCAAACCTGCTTGGCAATTAAGCGTGACCATCAATTGTGGCAAGGACTCATGAGTTTCGTCTGCAGTTGCGGCCAGAACTCATGAGTTCCTCTCGAAGAGTGGGAGACTTGGTGAGGCATCCGTTTATTGCGAGAAAGGTGGGAAAGACGCTCCGCTTTGGCAGAAAGGTTTGGCGAGTTATTCCGGAGTCGTCGAGCTAAGAGACATTTGCGGCGCGAGTTTGTAAGTTATTCCGACGTTTCGGGAGGACTTTGCGAGTTCTACCAAAATCTCCCAAAAGTTTATCGTGGCGTAATTTCTTGAGTCGTTCCGCCGTTGTGGAAAGACTTGGTAAGTTATTCCGCAAATGACGAAGGAATTTGGTAAGTATTTTCCACAAAGTGGATGGCCCGGGGACTTGGTGAGATGGCGCCTGTTGCGGCAAAACTTTAAAAGTGTTTCCGTCGTTTTGGGAGAGAAATTTGAGTTCTTCCGAATTCTAAAGAACATGTAAGTGCTTTCGCTATTTCGGGGAAAAACTTTAAGTCGTTCCGCAGTTGTGGGTGAACATCCCAAGTTCTTCCGCCGTTTCGGGAGAGAAATTTGAGTTCTTCCGCAGTTTCGGGAAAGAATTGTGAGTTTTGACTTAGAAGAAAAACTTCAATTTTAAAACAGATTCCCCAGTTGAAACAAAACTAAGTTCAAAAAGTTTTTTTAAAGGAGACTTAACTCTTTTAAGCAGAGTTTCTAGGAAAACGAAAGGAGGGGCCCCAATATCTACAAAATTTTGGGGGGGATGTTGCTACAACAACACAACCGGTACAACCTATGAATATGTCGAACCATCCACCACTTGGCATACCAAACCCCCAAAATCGCCCACCACCTAGTGGTTCGAACCCCCAAAACCGATCAATTCCAACAAGGGACACTACATCGACATCTAGTTATGCCCCCCTCAATCCCACAAATCTGGGGGTAAAGGTCCACCAACCTACAATACTGCACCCACAACTGGCACCCCCCTAGTGACGCCCAAATTAGCTAAGAATCCCCCAACCCGTGTACTCCCTAAGTGCTCCTTGTGCGATGATATTGGCCACGCTACTCACCTATGTCCACAGCTACCAACACTTCAAGAACACGTGAATATGTTCGATGATGACACCAATGTTCCAGTTGTCAAATTAGAATTGCCACCTCAACCTCGTGATAAATCATTACGCACAAACCACCCTTGTGCAATATGTGGAATCTACGGCCATTATTCACACCACTGCCCCGATCTACCAGATTACAGAGCAGCCCTATACGAGATGAATAATGCCGACCTAGAGATATCCCCTCCTCTCATTGAGGAAATTCATCCCCCACCATCTTCCTCCTCATAAGATATTCACACAATTTACATGGTTTCCAATGGAGAACCCTATGTCTGGTTGGACCCTTCCATTGATCCCTCCGACCCACATATTCAACCTTTTCAAATCAAAGAGGAAACCACATGTCCACAACATGGGGGCAGGCCCGATACCTTGCCTACTCATCATCATTATCATTCTCGTCGACGATACTGGGGGCATCCACCCCACAAGGGGAATCCCCCATCATCATATCATCACTTCGGCATGCCACCACGGCCCACAGCCTCATGGTACACCCCCCCTCCAGTAGTTGGTCAATTCCCTGTTGATCCCTCTCTAAAACAACATCTGTACTGCATTGACACCTCTGAGTTTGGGGGCATAATAGATTACCTCGAACCTGGGATAGGGGGCATGATCAATCATTTTGAATCTTTCCCATCACATCTATCTCGGTATTTCAATGACCCCACTGTTCAAACCAACACATATGTGATCCACAATCATAAACCCCATGCACATAGCATGGGGGAAGGTCATTAACCCTGTTCAATTTTTCACATGCATGATCTCAACCATTTTTGAGGTCACATATCACTTGTATATTTGATTTGATTTGATATACCTAGTATTCTTTCCCCGCGGGTCATCATTTCTCCCCACCACTACATCCTTGGCTTGGTGGGGTCACCTTTATTTGTAGCCATTTTTTAACCTAGTTATTTCATTTGACCATTCTGGAGTCCTTATGACCTCCATTTTTCGCACAATTTGCACCGCAGGATTCATATTTCCGTGCCTGTGATGATGCTTGAGATCATTTCTCGCTCTCACTAAACATTTTCAAGCATTTTTTCCATGCCCCACGCCACCTCGAATTGAGTGGCACATCGGCTATTGTCAGTTTATTGGCGATTTTTATACCATTGGATTCAGTTTTCCAAACTTGTGATGATGCTTGAGATCATTTCTCACTCTCACCCCCAGATTTTTCGGGCATTTTTTTCCACACCCCTCATCGCCTCGATTTGCATGCCACATCAGCCATCGTCCATTTTAGAAAAGTTTTATATCACCGGATTCAGGTTTCCGTGCTCGTGATGATGCTTGAGACCATTTCTCGCTCTCACCCCCATAATTTTTGGGCATTTTTCAAAATGCCACTCATTGCCTCGGTTCACATGCCACATCGGTCGTTGCTCATTTTTGACGATCTTTATGTCACCGGATTTAGTTTTCCGTGCTCGTGACGATGCTTGAGATCATCCCTTGCTCTCACCAATACCTTTTTGTTCAATATAATTTTATCTCTTTTTTGGGCCGAGCAATTCCTTTACGAAAAAGGCACTTAGGGAGTTTCTGTTAAGCTCTTTTCTGACTCCTAAAACAATGAAAAGATTGCCGAGCAACCTTGCTTCCTTTCATGCTTGCTAAAATGATTTGAAATGGCATCTACTTGGTATAATTTTACCCATTTTTTAGACCTTGTAGACTACTTACAAAAAAGGAATACTCTAGTCACATTGGCTAGAAGAGTTCTCCATTTGCATCATTTTATGCTTTTTCGGGCCTTTGAGACTAACTTACAAAAAAGAACATCAATGGAGTCTACTCACCGCTTTCAGACTCTCTAAAATTGAAAGCAACCACGAGCAATCACCGTCTTGGGCTCGTATAAATCCACAGGATGGTACTCCACCACCACTGCAGAGTCTTCTTATCGTTTTCAGACTCCCTAAAAATGAAAACATTTACGAGCATGAACAGTCCTAGGCTCACATAAATACACAGGATAGTACCATTTCAAAGCACACTTTTATCCCTTCTTGGAGCTCATTAAAACTACGAAGAAGGACCCAACGGTGCTTTTCGACACCATAACAGATCATGTCTACTCATATGGCAGCTTCCCCATTTTGGTCTCCTTTATTCAGAGTATTCTACAGTGTGTCACCCCAATACTCCCCCTACAGTGTCCATCAGCTGGAACCCCCCCAAAGTCACTCCAGTCTACATTACATACCCTTGATTCCTCAAGGCTATGATCCCCACACCTACAAGTCAGTTTCCTACGCTACCAGGTCAACCATGTCATCATGCTCTGAACAAAGGAAGTTTGCATTCCACCCACTATATGACCCCAGCTATTCCCCATCCCCACAGTATGTCAGTCCTACCATCAATACTACCACACTTCAGTTGTACACCTCGCGCTCCTAAAAAGGAAACATCATTGCCTTGATAATTGCTGGTCTCCCTTTGTCGACACCAACCAAATCTATTCCAGAGGATAGACCTAGAGGTCCCTATGCCTTGGACTCATCACCATTTATGATGAGTGCCTACGGATCATTTCGAAAGGAGTCATCGGTGCCTCTCCAAATGATTGTTTCTCACATGCTTGACTTCAACACCTTGATCACATCATTGAGACTCATACAGGATATCAGTCCTTTCAGTTATTTGTTGAAGACCCCGGATATCATCTGACTCTACCACATATGTGAGTCTAATTAAGGATACAACCAGTTACATTTTCCTATGGATATCCGGGTTGCGTTTACCGATAGTTTTCAGATGTACCCCGCTTTTGTACTCCCTTGAGTATACAGTGACATATAACTTCTCAGAGTTGACTCACAGTTATAGAGTCCCTCCATATGTTGGACACCTTCAGTTTCAGCAGTTCATCAACCCTTCTGACACCTTATTCAGAATGGTTGTTTCTTTTTCCAGTGTATCAGTTATTCGAGATCAGTCATATATGATCATGAGTACGTCCTAGATCTGTTTCCCCTCTGTACCATTATGATGTACCAACAGATTTTTATGTTTTATAAAGGTCCCCCTTCTTGGGCCTAATTGTTATGTATATGTCTTGATATGAGCATGGGTATGCCCACCTCGTCATCATCAGAGATTATTCCTCATTCATTTTGATGGCATGTAATATTTTTTACTTTTTCCAGCTTCCAAGGGGCCATTGTTCCAGTCTCCAATCCGTCTCTTCTCTTCTCCAAACCCCAGAAAAAGACAAAAGAACTATGATGTCTATCGGCCATACGATGAGCTCCTGCCCTAACACATCAGGGGGCAATCTGTTAACACCCAAAAAGTGCTCACTAGCTCATTCCCTTATTCACATGACCCATTTGTCCACTTTTCCACCATTTGAGCCTCTAAAGCCATCAAAAGGTCACCAAAAAGACCATGATACACCTTTTTCCCCTCAAAATATATATTTTTCCTCAAAAAACACAAAAAACCCTAAAAAAGAGTCCAGAATTCCCAAAAAATATTAAAAGGGAATAAAAATATAAAAAATATTCAAAAAAGTAAAAAGAGGAAAAAAGAGACCTAAACCATGTTGATTAATACCATTGGTTTCCTCAAAACCATAATGGTATTCCCCATCACCAAAAACTATAAAAAGGTGATAGGAGCTCCTCACTTTTCATCCACATTTCATCCTATCCTTATGCTGCCAAATTCCTTTTGAGGGCCATTGCCTCCCATTGTGAGTTTGAAGAATCCCCATTTCAACATCTTGGAGAAGAGACCATTGGAGCTTGGATCACCTCAACCTTGGAGTTGCTCAACACCAAACATCCTCAACTTTGAGGTAATACAAAAAATCCATTATTTTTTATCTTGTTCTTCCATGGATCTATTTGCTTATTGTTCTTAATCTTGTTCTTGTTTATTTACACATGTTTATGATAATGTTAGATTAGATTTATAATTGTTATTTGCATCATAGCAGACATTACAGCAAGAAATATTCTGCAGTTTGGAATTTGGTGGCCAATAGTTCACAAAGACTATCGAGATTGTGTAAGCAAATGTGATAGATGCCAACGAATGGATCGACCCTTTCCAAGCAAAGAAATGCCCTGTGTTCCCGTAAATCCAAGTCGAACATTTGAAATGTGGGCAATTTATTTTACTGGACCTTTCCCAATACTTGGAAGACGAATAGGTGCACGTTACATCATCACTTCCATGGAATATGTCACCAAATGGGCTGAGGCAGAACCCATCGAAACATGTTCAAGCGAAGTAGCTTCCAAATTCATATACGAAAATATTATCACTCAGTTCGTATGCCCACCGTTTCCACCAATACATGAAGTTCCCTGTTCTTCTCTGACCGTTTCACCCTCGACTCAATTCGATCCTAGTCTTCCATCCCTGACCCCTACCGATGGAAC
This sequence comes from Larix kaempferi, assembly GCA_027924585.1. Taxonomy (NCBI): domain Eukaryota; kingdom Viridiplantae; phylum Streptophyta; class Pinopsida; order Pinales; family Pinaceae; genus Larix; species Larix kaempferi. The sequence goes on from BSBM01000136.1 coordinate 17,254,971, forward strand.
CACTCCAAAATCAGTAGCTCGACAGATTGAAAATACAACAGAAATAACCAACACACCCGCTATAGAAGAAACAATGGTAGAAACACAAGAGGAAACCACAATAGCAGTACTTGAAGCAACAAACACAGTAGCTCCAGAACAAGACAATACTTCAGCACAAGAAGAAACAAGAACAAAATCAGAACCATCCAGCTAGGCACAGACAGAACAAATCATTGTAACTACACAAGAAGATGCAAATAAATCACCAGCAGTGGCTAATCAACAAAAATAACCAGCACCACAGACAGAGGCTACAAAACAATCACAAGAAAATAAAAAGAGGAAGCAACGAAAAGAAAAAAGGCGACAAGAAAAAGATCAATAGAAGTAGAGATAGCAGCAACACCTTCAGCATATTCAACAAGCGAGTCACCTATCTGTGCACCTCGACCAGTTTGGGCCAATCTCCACATATGATCTACAAGAAGCAACTCAAGAGGAGCTAGATTTACTTGCAGATGTGGTTAACCGAGAACAAAGACATAGACGCATTGAAACCCAAGAATGCATCCAAAACCTGCAGGAGGACCAAGCATCATTTTTGGCTAAGTGTGAAGACTTCCCGCAACAAGTCGTCTCATTTCCGTCGAGTTCTGATGCAACAAGTATGCTCGACAAAGCATACCAAATACTCAAAATTGTCGTGTGGACATTAAAAGATGAACTCGCCAAGAACAAGAAATAGAAACATCCTCCTTACTGGAAACATAATACACAACATTCACCTCAACTCATAGCCAGTTAAGAAAGTACAATGATCAGGAATCCATAGTAGTTAAAGTCCTCAGCAACTGGTATACTCATTATGACAATGTTTTTAAAGAAATGCAGCGGACGTGTTAGCTACTCAGCAATCTACACCTGCAACGACAAGTAACTGATGAAGCTCTAATCCAAATTGTCAATGACCAGACTATCATGGAAAACAAGAAGCTGGAAAAGTTGGAAAAACATGAAGACCAATGGATGAGTCAAGCTCGCACAAGCCTCTTTAAACTTGAAAATATTTGACCATACCTTCAAAGACTACTTTCAACCGCTGATGACAAAGTAAACCTTTTTGGTCACGACTTGATTAATCTGTAAAACAAGTCAACTCAGGACAAAATGGAAAACTTGTCGAGCTTAACCACATTAACCATAGACATTCAAAACTGTCACGTCCCCTTCCATCAATCCCTTGCAAGGGAGGGAACATGACTGTAACATGGGGTTGTCTGATTCTTCCCCAAATCCATAAGACTAAAATTTTGCCATTTAAATAAAATGCAGACTTAAATTATACAACGGAATTAAACATATTAACGCACAACTAGAATAGAATGCATCAGCATATTTAACCCCGACAGATGATGAATCATTCACACATGGAACCAATCCCATTCTCATGCCATTCACAGATTCCATATCAATTTCATTAAGATAATCATTTCACTTTATTAACATGAACAATTAACATTCAGAACAGAGCACAGAATGAACATAATTCAAACCACAGAGATTACTTATCTTTGAGAAGAAGTTGTCCAACAACTGGCTATGTGAGAGCAACATTCCACCCAACCATAGATCTCTGTCCATCCTGTATTCTTTCAGCTAAGAGACCACCCTCGAGCTGGGTTGTGTATCCACTAAGGAGGAACTAGACAAGCTCACTCACAGCCATGGTTTCACTCTACAGCTATGCTAAGCCAACACATAGTTGGGTTTATCAAGCATACAAAAGACAAAGGGAAAATGAGGAGGATGCTAATCCAGTGAGCTTAACCACAGAGCTACAGGTATCTCAAGTTAATTCAAACAGTCAAGGAACCCATAGTACCTACCACACCCAACACAAGGAAGGTCCCCTTCTTTGCTGCATAGTTCCTTAGGCGTCCCTTCCCTCCAGTGCTCTTCAGGGTGATCATAGAAAGGTTCAGCTGCTAATTCCTTGAGATTCTAGCCTTCACTGGGTTTATCAAGCAGCCCAACCTCTGTTCAGTCATTCACAATTGGATTTCTCACAATTCTGTCATCAAAATAACTCAATCCCGTCACTGGTTTTCTGGGCTATAAAAACTGAGTTTTCCAATGGATTTTAGGGTATCTAATACTCTTAATTTTGCCCCAAGGTTCATATCTATGGATCCCCCATTGGATTTCACTGTCAAATACCAAATTTGGGCGTTTATGGCTCTTCAAAACGTGGGTTCTTGCAAAGTTGCGATTTCTGGTTTTTCTCACTGCTGGTAATTCATCCTAGGTGAAAAGAGATGTTGGCCCCCTCCACAATGGAATGGGAATGAGTAAGAATCAATCCCTGTGAGGTAGAGTGACTTGTGGTACAAGAAAACAGAGTCCATACTCTGCCATACGAATTTCTAGGTTGCCCATGCTCCATTGAAGCCATGGACTGAAATCTTCAACTACTTCCTTACAACAGAAATAAATGTCATCAAGGAAAGTCAAATGGGTTCTCCCAATGACCTTTGGAAGCATAAGGTTCATCCCCACAACCCCCTCACCACTCCCTAGTGGATACGCATGGCCCCTTCTCATTGGTTGCTGCCATAGCCAGTTTTGGTATTTTATTGAAATATTAACATTTACATCAATTTACAATATTCCATGGCTTACTAGCACATGGGTATCAAAATATCAAATACTCGCTTGTTTTAAATATAATCCGAACATACACTAGTGGGGCCTTGGCCTTGAGCTCCATGCTAGGGAAACATACAACTCATGTATACAATATTTACATTAAAAGCCAATATTTCATAAGGGTCAAAATTGGGGTATTACAAAAACATGTTGCGCACCTAGGAATATTTTTAGCACCAGTTGTCTGTCTCTGCCGAAGCCATCATTGAATTCTGTGTCCAGCAGCAAGTATCGCCAGTTCCAGTTAGGAACAGCAGTAACAGCTACATTTATTTTTTTGCACAATTAACAATTTTTGCATCTCCTCATTTCTTTGGGACGAAGAAAGATTTTGAGGTGGGGGAGATGTTGGAGGAGCCTAAGTCGACCTGTCGACTAGGCCCTGCACCCGACTTATTGTAAAACATGTCAACAGTTGCATCAACCAAAACATGTCGAGTTAGGTCGGTCGGTTGAACCGACAAGCAATTATATAACTGTATGTAAAACATATATATAGGTCGGTGAGCCGAACCATTGAGTTAACATAGATCTGTTTTTATATGTATTGTTCTGCATCTTGCTGAGTAATAAAAGGCTTGTGTTCTCTCCATGATCTTCTTGTTTGTTGTATCTGTATCCTGTGTGCTTGCTTATATATAATATGTATCACTGATAACAATGCAACCCCTCGACTACAATAGTACACTACAATGTGTGAGTTAAATTTTATGATGTACTTGAAATTAATGGTTGATTTTTGTTAGGTGAATTATCATTATGGATGTTTGATCCTTAAACAAATATGTAAAGTTATTTTGAATATTAACTTAAGTTAATAAATACAAGAAAAAAATTTTAAAACAAATTTTAAGTACTATAAATTAGATCTAAAAATAGTCAAAATTTGCATAATAATTAATTGTAAATAAAATTAAAGATGTTGTAAAAATGCTATCATAAGTATTGGAAATTAACTAAACTAGGTCATCATAGTCGATCTATCTACCAATAATTAAACATAATAGTGTAAAATAAATACATAAAAAATATTATAAAATTATATGAACAATGCATAAATACAATAGTTAAAGAAAGGATAAATCATAGTGATAACTAACGAAAAGTAAGATTAAATAATGTAAAAGAGAGATGCATGTAGGAAAACTCAAAATTTTATTGATCATATACATATAGTTAGATAATCTAAAAAATTGTAGCAACCAATTTTACTTCCTATAAAAAGAGTATTTATGTAATTCCCCTAGACTGATTGTAGACTTTGAGGGCACTTGTCAAGTGACCCAGCTGAATAAAACTTTAATAAAATGATCCTTTCAATATTTATGTTTGAATAATTGAGAAACACATGATGATGTGCATGACGACAAAATGATAAACGAAAACAATGAAATGAATGATACTTGTATAATTGGATACTTTACTTAAATTGATGAATGAATGAATGCTCTGCTTAACAATTAGCTATTTTATGAAATATATGATGTGAATGAGTGAATTGCATGTATTTCTTAATGATTAGAAAAGTTATGAAACATGATTATGATTATGGACTGATTTATATGATGTATATTGATGAGTTATGATGAGCAGTACTACTGATGGGTACTTTGAGAATATGTGCAACAGCAGGTAATTATCATAACCAACTGAATCACAAAGGAAATAAATGGGTTGTAGAGTACGAATAAATCACACACGGAAGAACGACGACGGTGTCAACTTCCTACGGAATCCACACACGAGTTTAAAATCCCGTATTCGCTTACTCGGGGAAGTGTGAAGTCGTGTGAAGTGGACCATGACGGAATTGGTCATGTACAAGGTTGATGGGCGCGCAGTAAGAACAGAATTACTCCTCAGTACCATTAGTATCCAATAGAGTGCAGACAGAAGATTGAAGGTAACAAATCCTAAATCACTACATGAAGTTCCTGCAAATCAGATGAAACAAAGAAACATGAACGAAAGGACCCGACGATGTGGTACCTAGATGGCTAAAATAATTGATGGTCGAAAGGACCCGACGATGTGGTTCCTATACCCAAAACGAAAACATATGATGAATATTTATGCATCAAACATATAAGGTTGCATTTAGGCTATTTTCACATCAAATGAATATTAGTAATTAAATAATGGAGAATAATTGTTTTAAGAGCAAATGGTAGACTAAACATTGTCACTTAGCCAACTCCACTTGCACCCACAAAAATAGAAACTTAGATTGGAGCATTAGGGGGGATAGACTTGAGTAAATCTAGGAATGTAGGTGCACTCTCATGAGAATTAGACACATGGCTGGGCGAGGTAATTATATTTAAATAATTAGAAAATTAGGCATTTTGCATGAAGCGACATGTGTCGCAGAGAATTTTCCTATTTAAGGAAGGCAAGAGGAAAGGGAAGGATACTATGGCTAGATGGTTATCGTAATGTTAATGAGATATTGATTTGATTCTATTTGGAGTTTGGAAGAGGATATTGGTAAGGGGGAAACTCACTTCTAGATCCTCGGTTTTTGTGTGTCAGCTCTACGGCCCCATTGCTCGAGGGTTCGGGAAGAAGAAGAGTATTCCTGGAATTGGAAGGGAGGTCAACCGATTGGTCAATTGGGCATTCGAGATTTGGACATAGGATTGAAAAAAACCATTCGAGGTCTTCGTCAACGGTTGGAGGAACGTTTCAATAGGTTTTATTTTAAATCCAATGTCATTTACATCGCTCTGTATTACTTTAGATATCTCTACATATGTATATTTGATTTCCACGTTTAATTAAAAGAGATCAGATCTCAATGATTGTAATATCTACTAATTCCATTGCTCTGTATTACTTTAGGTATCTCTGCATATATATATATATATATATATATATATTTGATTTCTAGGTTTAATTAAAAGATATATATATATATATATATATATATATATATATATATATATATATGATTTCTAGGTTTAATTAAAAGAGATCCAATCTCAATGATTGAAATATTCGTTAATTACATCGCTTTGTATTACTTTAGTTATCTCTACATATATATTTGATTTCCAGGATAAAATAAAAAGAGATCCAATCTCAATGGTCGGAATATTTGTTAAATTACATTGCTATGTGTTACTTTAGTTATCTCTGCTATGTGTTACTTTAGTTATCTCTGCATTTATCCAAGTTTGGTCGGTTTATATCTCACATGTGTGATCACCAAATGGAGAACTAAGACCAAGAATGGATGGACAGATCACCAGAGAACATATTCATGCCATTGGATGATTTTACTGGAGCAAAGACAACCTCTGGTATGCATTTCCAATTGGCCTTTTAGATTTCATGGGTTTAACACTTAGATTTTATTTATTTTTAACAAATAAACATAATTTTTCTCAATTTGGCAGGTTTATATCTTACGCATGTGACCACTAGAGAGGAAACTAAAACCATGGATAGATATACAGATCACCAAGGAACAAATACATTCCATTAAATGATTTTATTGACATAAATACAACATTTGGTGGGCATTTTCCTGAGGCCACCTAGACAGTTTTACCAGCACTAGTGCAAAACAGCCTGAATCCCTGTTTTGGCAGACCTATAACTTTGTCATCAAACAACCTTTTAGAGAACTAAGACCATGTTCAGATATCCGCTTCAACAATATATAACTTGATACTTTCAGATAACTTTTATCATTCACTGATGAGATATGGCAGGCATTTTCCTGAGGCCACTTAGACCAATTTTCCAACACTTAGTCAATTTCCAGATTTTCACCAACATGCCATATTTTTACAGAATGATGTTAGATTGTAACAATGACTTCATGATATCACTAGAACACTATCTTATGTCTTCTCAACCTCATCACACATACCACATCATCAAACATGCCATGTCATCACTTCCTTTGTTATTCCTTTGTTTACTCTTTTACCATTTATTGAGTTTGTCCTACCATCATGTCCTTTGTTATCCTTTGTCATTAATGAACTTCTTTGACATCAATGACAATCACACTCAACAGTTCTTTTTTCTCTTCTCAAACGAACTTAAATGTTATCTACGATATATATATTGAATATTTGCATCAAAATTGGAAATGAAGTCAATGGTGGAATCAAGTCAGAATAAATAGTGGTAAAATTATTTATGTAATAGAAATGAGGATTGAAAAGTACCGCTTTAATGTTTGAATGTTTTATTTGGATTGGGGTAATGCTTGTTAATCCATCCCAAGAAAGGGTGGGGAGAATGTAATTTCAAGTCTATATTATATTTTTTGACCAAACCACATCAATTGATATAGTTCCAAGTATAGGTTATAAGGTAGTTGAATTGCATTGAAGGATATAAGTCAAAGTTTCTATTCAAAATGTATGATTGAATCTATATTATATTTTAATGAATATGCTTGGAAAATTAATTGTAAATATATTCATATTTGATTCAATGTGAAAATTTCAAGTAATAATCTAGTTATATTTGTGATGAATAAGGTAAAATATATAAAAAATAATAATTACTTACCTTCTTGTAGAAGCAAGGTCCCTACATTTGGTATCAGATCCGGTTGAACCTTGACTGGACCAAGAAAACTATTATGTTATCTTCTACAAAACGTTCGACTATGCTTACATGAGTTAATTATCGGAATTACAAATTATTATTTTTTTTATGAAGAAAGCTAATGAATTGTCCATCATAAACATGATATAGATCATCACGGATGAAGAGGGAGAGGGAGAGGTGGGCGAGGATGAATTGGATGTCCTCCACCCATGTCAAATCCTACAACCACCCAACCACTGCAAGAAGAGTAGGAAACCATCCCTGCCGGAGAAGTGGTTTCCATGATGCGTAGCTTTCAATGAATGTCGGAAGCCCTAGTTATGAGATTAGACCGCGAAAAATGGTAGGTCACAAGTAGCAGTCGTACCACCAACTCCACCGCCGGTCAAAATACACCGGGAACTGGAAAAGATCAAATTTCCATAATTTTGGGGTTCCAATGAGGGGAATGATGCTGAGGCATGGTTGGAAAATATGGCCATGTGCTTCGCAATGAGGCATTATACATCAAACATGAAGGTATGCATGGCAGTTCTGCAACTAAAAAGGGAAGCTATCATATGGTGGAAGACTTTACGACCTCAGCTAGGTTTGGAACTTGAGGAGATTTCCTGGTAATTGTTTGACAAGCACTTCCGTCAACATTATCCTTCCAATGAATTCATCAAATGACAGTTAAATGAATTCAACACCTTAAGACAGGGGCATCGGGCGGCAGGGAAAATTTTAAGAATCCCTCCTAAATTTCTATGTATAAATTCAACGCCTTAAGACAGGGGCATCGGGCGGCAGGGAAAATTTTAAGAATCCCTCCTAAATTTCTATGTATAATAAATGGGCTAATCCCCATTATATATAGGAAAATATGAAGGCTATTTTATGACTTTTATATTATGTATATGTAATTTTTTGGCGAATATTTCATTGAATTATATAATCTTGTAAAATATTGAAAAATGTTTTACTAGATTATAAAACCTTGTAAAATCCTAGAGAAACTTTCACTATATTATAAAACCTTGTAAAGTCTTGGCAAATATTTTAGTAAATTATAAAATATTGTGGAGTATTGACGAATTTTTTGATAAAGTATAAAACCATATATAGTAATAGGAAAAAATACACAAAAATACTAAATAGGAGATAAATCTTAATAAATCATCACATAACAAGCTCTCTTTTGGAGGTAGTTTGGTACCCCACTCTAACTATCACAGTACATATAAATTCACCATACTCTAGGAATATTCTTGGAAAACAACAATGAATTTTGTCACGAACACAAAAAATAGAATCAATATTAATATGAGGGTCTGTTTTCTTCAAGCAGATATCAACATTTACACAGAAGAATAACCAAGACAAAGTATTGGATCGAATGCATTCAACTGTTTGTATTGATCTTCTCATAGTTATTTTATACAACAAGAATATGGTTGGAGAGGTTATACCACTTCCAACCATCCATTAATTAAGGTTTAACAATGACAATTAAGGCCCCGAAGGGTCCTCTCAACATCTCTCCCACAAACAAATCCTTTCTTCGTCCCGAAGAAAATAGGAACAACCATGAACTGTGATTTCTTTATCCCGTTGTCAGCAATCTGGTAGCAGTCAATCAAGCCTCACCCTTTCTCCTTCCTTCTGGAATTCATCTTCATCGGTCCAGGAACTACGAGGGCTTCCATGCTCTACCTTTATACCATATCACCAACTGCCTTCAAACTTCTGAAATGACACTGAATAGATGTTTCTGTATTTCAACACCGGGGGGCTTGATCAATTTAAGTGTTCTTTTGTCATTATTAAGCGTGAAGCTCTTTTTCTGTGTGGTATAGATGTCTTCTGCTTGAATACATGGTCTTTGTAGACTCATCTATCATGAGGCTTCTTACAAGTTTAAATGTGTCGCTACTTGTGGTCGATACCGATGATATATGATCATGGTCGTGGTCGACTGACTTGAATCGACTCGACCCAACTCTTTTAACCGAATAGAAATCAATTGAATTACAAAGATTGATTATAATACAAAAAGGTCGACCAAAATAAGGACTCGGCCACTTTTTTAAATGATAATACCAACCAAAACTATTGACGAAAGTTTAATGATGACCATCGATCAAGATAATATCATCGACCACTTTCAATGCCCAGACCATATTTATATATTGACCATATAATCATAACATTAACTCATATTTACAAAAGTTTTGACCAAACTAAACATCGACTAAAGACATCGACCAAACTTGAAATCTAACCGGAATGGTCGACCAAATACACTATCAATAGAATCACTTTAACACATGTAACGGACTCAACCAAACCTAAGGGTCGACGAAATAATTAGTTGAAAAACTACAACATCAACCATTTGAGCAACTACCACATGTTAACTCAAACCCAGTCGATAGGGGTCCCACTCACTGTAGACACATACCGCAGTCTCCCTGGTCACCAGCCCGGACAGGATTTATCCCGCCCAGCAACACCGACAGAGCAGATGAGGTCTCACCTAAGGCATCTAGGAAGAACAGACGGAACCATGTTTCCGCCGAATGAAGGAGGACAGTTGCGGCTATGATACTTAAACTTATTGCAACACTAAGACAGAGATCTTTAAGCATTCAACATAGTATTAAAGCGACATTCAACCAATACATTCATCATTGCAACAATAGTAATTGTAAAGAAAGTATCGCATCAAGGAAGCATGACATTATTCGTATAGTGCAATATCACATTATCATAACTGAACAAATTGAACACAGGGATTGCACCAAAATAGCTTCATCATATTATCATTGTCAACCCAGATACAACACCTCACAAAAACTAGATGTCCGCAATGACTCTTGACATCAAAACATACCCGGAAATCATACAACCAACATCAGAGCTTCCCATTCTTCAGCTTCCAATTATCTCTTGTGAATTATATCCCGTGAATTGTATATCACAAATTACCTCTCATTGTATCTTTAACACTTACAATTCTTATCTGTATATAGGCTTCTGCCTTACAACTCTTGTCCACATACTACCGACTTCCTAACTGACACTATGGACAAATGACCCAATATCTAACTGACTTATCCAAAATGACCAAAAACCCGCATTCTGCGATATAGCTGACTCAACATTACATAATATGTGGTCCAAATGACCCAAAACCTGCATTCTGCAGTACAATTGACCCAAAAAATACATAAAATATTTGAGCCTTCTTCCTTTCGCGACTTCGTCTGATATGTCGCAGCGTCGGCGATGCTGCAATTCTTCCTTACCAAACCACCTGCCAACAGGCCCCCAACACAATCTTGTGGTTCACCCTCGAGCCACGTCAGCAGGACATGGTGTACTTGGACTCTTCTATGGCTAAACTATGTTTTTGCAACTGTTCTTGCTGTCCGGATTGCACGGTGTTATCCTGCTCCTTCTGCTACATTGATCATCTACTCACTGTCATGTACTTATTTCCCAAAAGTGGACTCTCCCTGGATTACCATTGTAGTCCTTGCAAACTCATCCTCCAGTCTCGAGAGACCAATTGTAGACGGAAAGGAATTTTGCAAGCAACGCAAGGGTGTAAAACAGGCCTGTGGTTCTGGCACATCTGTTTCGCACTAGTAAGCACAAGTTACAGGGACCCGGGGGCGACTACCCCCCCCTTTTTGTGTGGTTGCAGGGACCATGAGACTTCGAATCATCACCAACTTCCTAGACATCTCGGACGAAACTTCATTCTTGTAACCCCAGAGTGTCCAAGGCATAGCTTGCTCCAACCGCTCATGCACACTCATCGTTCGGGCCCTCAACGCACCTGGTGTGCTACCATATGAAATGAAATGGATCGTTTCCAAAGCCTCCTTCGAATTCCTAACTTAGCTAGATGCCTGACCCTCTCGTAGCATAAATACCTCTCAAGTAGAAATACCTTTGTGCTCTGGTATCCTCTTGTTCCTATATTTATGCATCGTGTTCGTCCGGATGTCTGCCTCAACAAACATTTGCAAAACCCGTTCACATAATGTGCCAATCATATTATTTCGTTGTTCCTTGTGTGTATGAACCAAAATTCTAACGTGCGGAGTGGAAACCATACTGCCACCGGCTACCAATCGTGCCAAAGTGTGCAAACCATCACCTAGGGTGCCACCGACCATGCTGCCATGGTGTGCTCTTTGTGCCAAACGTGCATGCGTCTTGCGGAAATCCGAGCCAACTAAAAATCATACCTGTCAAAAGAAAAAGTTCCGTTTGCTAATGATTCTTAATGATTCCTGATTTGACCCAGTTGCAGCGCAGGAACTGTCACAACCCTGCCGCTAACTTGCGCATTCTATCCCTGCTGGTGCGCCATCTTTCCACCAATCAATCTACTTCTCTTTTTTTTTTTTTTTTCCCCGATGCGACTCAGGCATCGCAGGATTCCAAGCCCGACTGATAGGGCTTCAACCTATGACCATTCACCATTTTTGGGAGCATCGCCCCATCCAGCTACTGCAGCTGAACCGCACCCCCTGAAGTAATACTACTGATGCGATACGGACCAAGCCAATGCATCTGCAACTTTCCTGGATGTTTCATAAACTTGTTGTCGTACAACAACACTAAGTCACCCTACTAAAACTTTTTGTTTTTTATGTGTCGATCATGCCATGCTTTCTGGCGATCCTTCTCAACCCCCTGGTGGAAACCACCGATGAAATGATCTTCCTCCAACTGCACCAACTACTCTAGATGTTCACCTAGTGCCACTGCATCATCCAAGACTGTTGTGGCTGCGATACGCAAACTCGGGACAATATACTCCATGGGAATAATTGCTTCTTATCCATACACCAGCTTAAATGGTGTCTTCCCTGTCATCCGTTTACATGTGGTGTGATAGGCCCACAATACTGCTGGGATTTTGAGATCCCAGGCATCGCAGTTCATGTTACACACCTTTTTCAGCGCATGCTCCAATATCTTATTGAAATCCTCCACCATGACATTCACCTGTGGATGATAGGGTGTACTCTTCTTATGCTGTATTTGCAACTCCTCCATCAATGCGCTAATGGTGTGATTAAGAAAGTGGTTGCCTTGATCGCTCAATAATATCTTGGGGTAGTCGAAGCGATTGACAATGTGGTCAAAGAGAAACCGCGTGGCTGTGGCCGTGGAGCAATCAATGACTGGTGCACCTTCTTCCTATTGAGTCAAATACTCTGTCGCGGTGATAATATATTGTGCATCCGTGCGCTTCCTTGGTGGATTGATTGGTCCTACAAAATCCACCGCGCATTTGTCGAACAACTGCAATGTCAACTGGGGCATCAATGGCATCTCATCGCAATGGGATGGTTTTTCAGTTCGCTGAAAGACATCACAGGACCGTGCATAGTCTGCCGCATCATTATGTAGTGTGGGCCACCATAGCCCAACACGCAGCGCTTTCCTAGTAGTCGCCCTACCGCCATAGTGTCCTTCGGCTACTCCTCCATGCACTTCTACTAATATCTGTGATTACTCATGCGGCAAGACACATCTGCGCAATACCTCATCGGCACCCATTTTGTATAACTCTCTTACAATTAGCTAGAAGTCTGTAGCTTTGACTACCAACTGCTTCTTCTGACTGGTGGTGAACTCGTCTGGTGCAGTACCCGTTGTCAGAAACTGGATGATTTCTGCAAAGTAGCCATCTGCAACCTCAATCCGAAACAATCGAGCATCTGGTAAACCATCTTCAATGTTGGTCGGCTCCTCTCCTGTATCGATCCACGAGATATGATCAGGACTGGCATTCAACCGGCCTGGCTTCATATTGAATTCAAAATCTAACTCCTGAAAAAGAAGTAGCCAGTGGCATATCTGCCCACCCAACGCAGGCTTATTGACTAGGTATTTCAATGCAAAATGGTCGGTGAACATTTTAAAGTGCCCACCCAACAAATAGTGCCTGAACTTCTGCAGCACGTAGACCATTTCCAGACCTTCCCTCTCAGTGGTAGTGTAATTTCTTTCTGTAGAGGACAACTTTTGACTTGCAAAATAAATAGTATGATCAAGGTCACCTTCTCCTGGTTGAGCCAATACGACACCCAACGCAATCATTGAGGCATCAACATGGACATGGAATTCCTTACTCCAGTCCGAAAATACCAATATCGGTGCTGATGCCATCTTCGCCTTCAGTGTTTCAAAGCTAGTCTGACATTCCGGGCTCCACTGGAATGCCGCATCCTTCTTCAACAACTTATCCATAGGGGCAGTAATCATAGCATAACCCCTGATGAACTTGCAATAATATCCCGTGTGTCCCAAAGTCGCCCGCAACTTCTTAACAGTGGTCGGTGGTTGCAAACTCAAAATGAGCGCAATCTTAGCCAGATCGACCAACAACCCTTGCTTACACACGATATGGCCGAGCAATATCCCAAATGGTGCACAAAAGATGCATTTCTTCAAATTTAGTGATATTTGGTGTTGTCGAAATCACTCAAGCATCAATTGCAGATTTACCAAATGATCACGGAACAAACCATAGACCGTCCAATCGTCCATGTATACCTATAAAAATTTCTGAATGAAGTCTTTAAATGCAGCAACGACAACCCGTGAAAATATCGCAGGTGCATTCTTCAAACCAAACGACATTATAGTGTATTGAAAGCAATCCCATTCAGTAACGAAAGTTGTCTTATGGAGATCTTCTTTGGCAATGTAGATCTGATGATAACCAAAGAACTCATCTGTGAAGGAGTACATCTCCTAGCCACCCACACCTTCAAGAACTTCATCAGTAAATGGAGTGGGGAACAGATCATGCAAACATGCATCATTTAGCTTCCTGAGGTCAACACAAATGCGCACTTCACCAGTCTTCTTATCTTGCACCACCATAGGACTAATCCATTATGACTCCTCAACTAGTTCAATAATACCAGCGTCCAACATGAGATCCGGCTCAGCCTTGACCCGCTCCTTATGTTGCGGATTCAATCGATAGCGTCGCTATCGGATCGACTTAGCATCTGGTTTTAATGGAATCTTCATTTCTCCTAAGTCGCCCAAAATCCCCTTCATGTCGGAAAACTTAGTAGGAAATATGTCTTGAAACTCATGGAGAAAATCAGTGACCTTGCTTATCAGCTCATCATCCTAGTAATCCCCGACATTTTCAAACTTTAGAGCATCCTCTGTCCCAATATTGATCTTGCGGAGCTTCAGCGGCTGACTGATCGGGTCGCTTGGCGCATCAGGTGGTACCACAGCACGACTTCCTTCTGACTCCGGGATATTCACATTCCTCGGATCATCACCATCTTCTAGCCCACCACTGATATTGAAACACTCCATGAGAGACTGCATCTGGCAGTGCGTGTGCAGATCCGCAGGATATGCTACCGGGACAACCTGCAAAATTACATCACAGATGAGCTATAATGCATTATTAACCTCTGGATTGGCATCCGCAAAACTAAATGTATGGGTAAAACACACTGTGAGCTCCAGCTAGGTAGAAATTTTCCCTCGCAACTCAGCTGCAGTATACCATGAACGTGGCATCTCATCCAAAGTATGGACAAAAGCATGGACCCACTCATCTTTTGGTTGCGATACCCATAACCGTTGACATTCCATCAAGTGACCACCCGGATCAGTCCGACCATCATACTTTCTAGTGTGGTAAACCTCAGTGTCACCAAAACGTACCCTCATCAATCTTCGGCATTTCAACCATCCATCAATCGATGCCTTGTGTGTCGCCCACTAGCATGTTGGAGTAGCCTTCAATGCTTCATTCAATGCCAACAAGCAGTATGGTTCGGAAACTCTTTCTTCAAACTCCATTAGAAAGTCGGATAAGCCAGGTAGTCCTTCATATGTTGGTAGTGTAACCGTTTCAGTTGCGACACAGCATAATGACTGTGTGACCAACCCGCACTTACGGAGTGACACTTCGTGCAAGCAGTTCTGCCAATATTCCAACGCATCATCAGAGTCGGAAGACGCAGAGCTGTCACTGCGCCATCCCAACTCACCATTGGCAGTTGGATGTATATAATCTTCAGAAATATTGAATGCATGGTCCCATCCGCTGGGATCATCATCTTTCACTAGCTCTATGTAGTGGCATCCTTCAGCCAGATCCAATGGGGCGATAACTTTGAGATCACAATTTTTGAAAGTCATCATCTATCGCTTTAAGTTGATTACAGCTCCACTATCATTAGCCTATCCAATCCCCAACAGCGCGGGATAAGAGTTGCTGCCTTCGACAACTTCTATGACATCAAAGTCGGCATAGGTTTTCATACCCTCGATATCTACCACTAGCCACAAAACTCTCCCAATAGGTGTTACTTTCGCATGGTTAGCCAATCGGAGCTGTACAGGAGACCAGCTCAATGGGGGGCTCCCCATCTTCTGCCAAGCCTGCTTGGTCAAGATGTTGACATCCGAACCAAGATCCAGAATAACTGAATCAACATCATAGTTTCCAATTTGAATATTCATCTGCATCTCCTTACCCGTCTTCTGTCGTTGCAAGGAATTAACCATGAGATCTTGTCGATCTTGAGCCGGTCGTTGCAACAAGGCTTCAATCACAGTAAGAGCGTCGGGATCTTTTTCCAGGGACAAACAATGTTCCAAAAATGCTCAAAGTGTGCTAGACCGCCGTGATGGGCTAACCTCCGAAGTAGCATCAAAAGTAGAGGGCATGTCATACATGACGGCTTTACCTCGGTCATTCCCTAAGGCCCGTCATGCCTGAAGAAACGTCTCCCATTCCGCATCAATATCAAATGATACCTTCTTTTGTCCAGCTAACCAGATCATTGAGCTGTCTTCTCCAGTTGTCTTTCCTCCTCGAGTGACCATAGCAACGAAAGCATCTTGCGGTCTTGGTTCTGCAGAAATTGTCGCGATGTTTGCACCCCGCTGTTGATTCGGTGGTACATTCCCCAATTGATTTACATTTGGATTTATGTTCTAATTCAGCCACAGATTCTGATTCTGCACTTGTTGTTGTACTTGGTTCTGAGCGGGCTGCTGTGCCTGGGGCTGTGTCTACAACTAGGGAGTGTTCCTTGCCTACCATCGTGCAATCAACTGTGGACAATTCTCAACTATATGATCGTTAACAAAACAGAACATACACTGGTTCTGCAGCAGAGGGCATTCTCGCTAATAGTGTCCACATATCGCACAGTGATAACATTAAACAGGTCCGCGACCACCTCGTCCTCCTCCGCGACCAAATCCTCCACCACGTCCTCCCTGGTATCCTCCCTGGAATCCTCCTTGCTGCTGGTACCGTGGTTGGTTAAACTGTTGCTGCATTGGTGTCGATTGCATCCCTTTCCCTTGTGGTGCATACTACGGTTGTTGTACATATTGTGGCTATTGTGGAGCCATCTGCATCGAAGCATATTGCAGCATGAACTGCGGCGGTTGCTGTTGCTGTGGTACAAACTGCATCTATGGTTGAGGTAGTGACTAGGCTACCTGCGGCTGCGGTTGCGATTGTTGTACAGCATGCTGATCATCCTTGACATAGAATGCATCATACATTCTTTATTGTAGCAACCCATATGCATGCGCGGCCTAGTTAGAAGAGTTCCAGGACACCGTCGACAAATTTATGACAATTATACAACCAACATCAGAGCTTCCCATTCTTCAGCTACCAATTATCTCTCGTGAATTGTATATCACAAATTACCTCTCATTGTATCTTTAACACTTACAATTCTTATCTATATATAGGCTTCCGCCTTACAGCTCTTGTCCACTTACTACTGACTTCCTAACTGACACTATGGACAAATGACCCAATATCTAACTGACTTATCCAAAATGACCAAAAACTCACATTCTACGGTATAGCTGACTCAACATTACATAATATGTGGTCCAAATGACCCAAAACCTGCATTCCACGGTACAATTAACCCAAAAAATACATAAAATACTCGAGCCTTCTTCCTTCCGTGACTTCGTTTGACATGTCGCAGCATTGCCGATGCTATGATTCTTCCTTACCAAACCACCTGCCAACACCACAATTGTCGACATACTCGACCATACCCACAAATGTATCTTACCGACCAAAAATTTAATATGGGCCACTTTTCAACTCATTAGCCAATGAGAGGGTTGGCCCACAATTGCAAAATATTTTATCAAAGCATAACAATCAATTAAAGAACAAATACTCCGTTCAAAGAACATATACTCCATTCATCATCGTAATTATAATGATTTCTTTTTGTGGACAAGGAATTACTTGGTCAATGGGAAAACCTTAGAAACTAACAGTCGAGTTGATGTGCAAGTCTTTGTCATGAGTAGTCGATCAGTTCCTCCACAAATTACTTATGGTTGATGCTGCAACCATTTGTATAATATGGACTTGTATGGTCAATGGTCGACTCGAGGATATTCTAGATCAAATCCTCATGGAAAACATAAAATTAGAAAAATTAGAAAAGAAGGAACAACAATGGATGAGTCAGGCCCGACCTAGCCTCAGTACAGTCGAACAACTGCGACCATCACTTCAAAAACTACTTGCAGATGCTAAAGAAAAGCTTACTCTATTTGGCCTAGACTTAATTCACTTACAGAACATGTCGACACAAGAAAAGGTAACCAATCTTTTGAACCTTACTACACTTACCGTTGATATCTAGAAAACGCTACACACATGGGAAGAATCTCAACACCAGCTATCTGTTTCGGCTGAAGCTATTCTTGAGGTCTGCGGTCAACATCGGAATTTGGCCAGTTCCAGTATTACACCACGTTAGCAAATACATATTTTTTTGTCCAAGTAATTTTACATCTCCTCGTTTTCTTCGGGACAAAGAAACATTTTGAGGTGGGGGAGAAGTTGGAGGATCCTATGTCAGCCTGTCAACTAGGATCCCCGCCCGACCTATTGTAAATGTATGTCGAAAGATGTGTCGACCAGTCGGGTCGGGTTGTCTGGTTGAACCGACCAGACGGTTACATAACCAAATGTAAATGCATATATAGGTTGTTGAGTCATGTACTGGACTAAGTTAGATCTGTTCTATGTAGTATTCTGCTCCTACTGAGTAATAAAGGCTTGTGCTTATCTCTCTCCATTGATCTCTTGTCTCTTGTATCTGAGTCATTGTGCATGCCTGTTTATAATATATAATGTATTTCTAGTAACCACGTGACCTGCGGGACTACAACAGGGTCCAACAACACCTCGATCCTCATTTATCTCTCCATTCCATTACAAGGACCCACCAACACCTCATTTATCCACACAACTTGCCAAATTAAAGGGTTAAAAACTCTAAATGTGTATTGTTTATTTCAATGCACTTGGAATTATTCTAAAAATTAATTGCCACTCTATATGGAAAGAAAATGTGTGTTCCAAGATGGTCAACAAATGTTTATTCAACCAAATATTATCCACATGATATATTTCCATGCAAAAATAAAAAAAATGCAGGTCCTTGAGAATGTGGTGATGTTGAGACATTGGTTCAAGTATTTAAATCCATGAAAGGAAGGTTACAAAAATATGTCAGAGATAGTAGACAAGTAATGAGGTAGATTGGACTGAATCTGGGACTGCTTTTATAAATACAATAAACAAAGTTCCAGACTTCAATCAAAGATTGCATTCTTTTTTAAGGTTTCTACAAACTAATGGAAACATGCAAGTTGAAATCAAGTTCTACAAACTACTAAAAAATCCTTTGAGAACCATAAAATTCAATAAAGAAAACAAGCAACATGTCAAAACACTTAAAAATGTCCAAAGCAAAAGAAGCAGCAAAGACAATGTGATTCCAGGTTGCTCCACTCAAGGCCTATCCTAGAAAGGAGAACAAAAACACAAGTAGAAACAAAATGGCATTGGTTATAAGTAGTGTCATACCCCTGCATGCCCCAAATATGTGTCTATGAATGAAGTCCCATCCCCATGCGTGATGCCCCAAACACCCATAGAAATGTTATTGTTGGATCACCGATCGTGTGCTTCATAATCCCCATGTTCCTTGATGAAACTTTGGATCTGAGCTTATGGGATTCCAAACTCTCCTAGATGAAAATGGGTCACTAAAATACCTGATAGTAAATATCAACATCCCTTCTCATGTGTACATAAAGGAAATTGAAAAACAAGACTCAACCCATAAAATCTGGACAAATGTAACTTCGAATTCAATTTCCATGATTGATAGAGGGAAAAATATCCCCTAGAAACTACCATTTCTAGAAATTAGGTGGAAATGGGAGCTGCCTAGCAATTTTCGTGGGCTAACAGAGGTTTAAATCGAATTTTAGAGGGGCTAGATTATTTTATCTTGGCTCCCCTTTCTAAATTTGATGGGGCTAACCTCAAATTCATTAAAAATAAATATATAAAATGTGGGCTAATCATACCTAACAGGTGTTTAATAAAAAATAGCTCATTGAAAATTTAAATCCCCTAAATTTATCCCATGGGCTAAGATTATCCCCTAAAATTTTCCATGTCGGGCGATGCAGGAATATGAAATTTGTTTCATGGAACTACTAAGGTATGCACCTCATGTTTCGACATAAAAGTTAAAGGTCAACAAGTTCATTTTGGGGATTAACCAGAATATCTGAGATAAGGTCTGCATCTTAATTCCCTCTACCTTGCATGAAGCGGTTCAAAAATCTCTCATAGGATAAGAAGATATTTTGAGCAAAGGAACACCCAGTAAGAACTTTATCAGTGGTGACTGAAGGAGTCAACACTTCCATGCACCCAAGCAACATTATGGACAAAAGAATTTTGGGAAGGGATCTGATAGTGGAAGACCTTATAGAGAATACAGAGCACCCTATAAACCGCTACCACTAAGAAATGATCATGCAAAGCCTTTTGGGAAACCAGCATAGTTTGGACCGCGATAGAACAATGCACCAATCGATAGTATCACAAGAGGCCCAAAGGAAAGTTGTTGGAAATGTGGAGGGCCACACTTCCAGAGAGAATGCACTCAGCAGAACCAAGGGAACAAAAGAATTCAAGGAAAAAATCAAGGACCTCGAAAAACCATTGCATCTGATCTAGGACGAGCTCCCCGCATTCATATGACTGTCAACAATCGCCAAGCCGAGCACCAATCTACAACCCTCGAGACCACTGGTAAGATACACAGTAATGTATTCTCTTTAATAGTAGACCCTGGTGCCACTGAGAGTTTCATTTCATTTAAATCTTTAGAATGTATTAATATGATGGCAATCAGTCAAGAGGATTTCGACACTATTGAAATGGCCTTCGAAAGTATCCAAAGAGTGGATCTCAAATTAAAAGATTGTGGAGTTGACTTAGGGGTATGCTCTACTAAAGTATCATTTTATGCTACAGATTTAGGCACTAATGATCTAATCCTAGGAATGGATTGGCTAGAGGTACATTCAGCAGTAATGGATTTCTGAAGTAAGGAGTTAAGCTTTTATGATGATGAAGGTTACAAGAGAGCACCAATGGGAAAGAAAAGGAAAGTTTCCTTAAGGATGATTTCGACCATGCAACTAAAGAAAAGTATGAGGAAGGGATGCCAACTTTATGCAGTAATAGCTATGAACAAGGAAGGGGATAAAGTGGAATTAATCAGCCATCCTCTATTTTCGGAATACATGGATGTATTTCTAGAAGCACTACCTGGTCTATCGCCGCAATGGGAAATAGATTTCACTATTGAACTGAAACTAGGGACAAAACCTATAGCAAGAAATCCTTACCGAATGTCGGTTCCGGAATTGAAAGAATTACAGATCCAACTACAAGAGTTATTAGATTTGGAGTTGATTAGACCCAGCGTATCTCCATGGGGAGCACCAGTGATTTTTGTCAAGAAGAAAGACGGATCACGGCGTTTGTGCATTGATTACCGTCAACTAAATAAGGCCACTATAAGAAATCAATACCCTCTACCCAGGATTGACGACCTTTTTATCAAATGAAAGGTGCAACATTGTTCTCGAAGATAGATCTAAGATTGGGATATCATCAATTGAGAATTAAACATGAATATATTCCTAAGGCTTCCTTCAAGACAAGATTTGGGCACTTCGAGCTTCTAGTAGTACCTTTTGGATTGAAAAATGCACCGAGTGTATTTATGAACTTAAGGAATGGTGTATTTAGTCAATACCTGGACAAGTTTGTGCAAGTATTTCTGGATGACATTTTGATATATTCTAGAACACTGGAAGAACATGAGGAACACTTGGGAATAGTGTTGCAAGGCTTAAGAGAGAACCATTTATACGGGAATTTATCCAAGTGTTTGTTCTTTTAGAAAGAGATTCACTAACTTGGCCACATTATATCTGGTGAAGGTATTGTTGTAGATCCTGCAAAGATAGAAGTATTTTGGGAATGGCCTGCACCCACCAATGTACATGAGGTACGAAGTTTTATGGGACTTGTGGGGTATTATAGACACTTTGTAGAAGGATTATCCAAAGTAGTAGAACCCATAACAAAGTTACAAAAGAAAAACCGACCCTTTATTTGGATGAATAAATGTGAAAAGGCTTTCACTAGACTTAAAGAACTATTGACAATGACACCGATTTTAAGAGTTCCTGATATGGACCAAGATTTTCTAGTTTGTACGGATGCATCGAAGGATGGAATTGGGTGTGTATTGATGAAAGAAGGGAGATTGATTGCTTACACATCCCAAAGGCTTCAATCGCACGAAGAGAACTATGCAACCCATGATATGGAAATGACCGCAGTAATTCATGCCTTAAGGTTATGGCAACACTACTTGGTCGGAAGGAAATTTGAATTAAAGACATACCATTGTGGGTTACATCACATATTTAGTCAAAGCGACTAAATGCAAGACAGATGAGATGGTCGGAGTTACTCAATGAGTATGATTTCAACATAACCTATGTGAAGGGAACCTTAAAAAAAGTAGCGGATGCACTCAGCCGAAGATCAGGGATATTCTCGGTAATATCGATGAAAACCAACTTAAGATAAAATATACTAGCACTACAACAAGATAATACATGGTATAACAAAGTGAAAACGGATTTGGAGAATGAGAAAATGAGGGTAGCCAAGTATGAGGGATAATCCTTGGACATGGACAGATTACTGAGGTATAATAACCATATCTATACATACTAGAAAATGAAGAAATCCAAAATTTGATTTTGACAGAATCTCATAGAGCGGTTTACAGAGCTCATCCCGGAGTAAAGAAAATGTATGCAGATCTGAAACCTTTATTCTTTTGGCAAGGAATGAAGAGGGATGTGGTAATCCTAGTAGAAAAATGTATGGAATTCCAAATGGTTAAGGCAGAACATTGACACCCTGCTGGATTGCTCCAACCCCATGAAATCCCTGAACCTAAGTGGGAAGTCATATCTATGGACTTTATAGTTGGTTTACCTCTTACCAACATGAGACATGACACCATTTTTTTAGTAGGCAACACTCTTACCAAGAGTGCACACTTCTTACCCATCAAGAACACATATCAAGCTCCGAAAATTGCTAAGGTTTTCATAAATGAGGTGGTAAGATTGCACGAAATACTAAAAAAGATCATTTCGGATAGAGGTTCCGTATTTACTGGAATATTTTGGACAAGTTTTCAAGAAGATCTAGGAACTCAACTTAACTTCAGTATAGCCTATCACCCAGAGACGGATGGACAAACCGAAAGGGTGAACCAAGTTTTGGAGGACATGTTAAGGATGTATGTGATGGATCAACATAAAAGGTGGGAAGAATACCTTACCTTAGTGGAATTTTCTTACAATAACAATTACCAAATTTCTATTCAAATGGAACCTTTCGAATTTCTGAACGGACGACCATGTAGAACACCCATAAGTTGGGATAAGATTGGACGATAGGGAATTGTTAGGCCCAGAAGTGATACAGGAAAAGGAAGATCAGATGGTGACCATTCGTGCTTGACTAAAAGAAGCAAAATATCGGCAGAAGAGCTATGCGGATGCGCATAGAACTGACCAAAGTTATGAGACTAGGGATAAGGTATTTCTGCGAGTGAGACCGTAGAAGAGTTCGATAAATTTTTGCAAGGGATCCAAGTTGTCCCCTAGGTTTGTGGGACCCTTTAGGATTTTGGAACGGATAGGACCGGTTGCCTATCATCTTGAATTGTCGTCATATTTGAGTAGGATTCACAATGTCTTTCATGTTTCTGTATTACGTCATTATATTTCTGATACTTCACATGTTATTGATCTGAGTAATGTGCAGATAACGGACGACGGAGCCGTGATTGCCGAACCGATCCAGGTATTGGACCAGCGAACACGGAAGCTTAGGAACCATGTGATTGATCAAGTCAAAGTGCAGTGGGATAGTCATAGTCCTAGCTCTGCAACTTGGGAGGATGCAGTTGTGATGCGTCATAGTTTTCTGTATGTATTTTGAACTTTGAGATGAAGTTCTAAATAAGAAGGGGTGTATGTAATGCCCCTATACTGATTATATACTTTGAGGGCACTTGTCAAGTGACCCGACTGAATAAAAATTTAATAAAATGATCCTTTGAATATTTATGTTTGAATAATTGAGAAACACATGATGATGTGCATGATGACAAAAAGACAAACGAAAACAATGAAATGAATGATACTTGTAGAATTGGATACTTTACTTAAATTGATGAATGAATGCATGCTCTGCTTAATGATTAGCTAATTTATGAAATATATAACGAGAATGAACGAATTGCATGTATTTCTTAATGATTAAAAAAGTTACGAAACATGATTATGATTATGAACTGATTTACACAATGTATATTGATGAGTTATGATGAGCAGTACTATTGATGGGTACTTTGAGAATATGTGCAGCAACAGGTAATTATCATAACCAACTGACTCACAAAGGAAATAAATGGGTCTTAGGGTATGAATAAATCACACACGGAAGAACGATGAAGCGTGAAGTCGTGCGAAGTGGACCATGAAGGAATTGGTCACGTACGTGGTTGAGGGGGGCGCAGTAAGAACGAACTTACTCCTCATCACCATTAGTATCCAATAGATTGTATATAGAAGATTGAAGGTAACGAATCCTAAATCACTACATGAAGTTCCCGCAAATCAGATGAAACGAAGAAGCATGAACAAAAGTACCTGACGATGTGGTACCTAGATGGCTAAAAGAATTAATGGTCGAAAGGACCCGACAATGTGGTGCCCAGACCCAAAATGAAAACATAAGATGAATATTTATGCATCAAACATATAAGGTTGCATTTAGGCTATTTTCACATGAAATGAATATTAGTAATTAAATAATGGAGAATAATTTTTTTAAGAGCAAATGATAGAATAAACATTGTCACTTAGCCAACTCCACTTGCACCCACAAAAATAGAAACTTAGATTGGAGCATCAGGGGGGACAAACTTGAGTAAATCTAGGAATGTAGGTGCACTCTCATGATAATTAGACACATGGTTGGGTGAGGTCATTATATTTAAATAATTAGAAAAATAGGTATTTTTGCATGAATCGACATGTGTCGCAGAGAATTTTCCTATTTAAGGAAGGCAAGAGGAAAGGGAAGGACACCCTATGGCTGGATGGTTATTGTAATGTTAATGAGATATTGATTTGCTTCTATTTGGAGTTTGGAAGAGAATTTTGGTGAGGGGGGAACTCACTTCTGGATCCTCGGTTTTTGTGTGTGAGCTCTACGGCCCCATTGCTCGGGGGTTCGGGAAGAAGAAGAGTATTCCCAGAATTGGAAGGGAGGTCAACCGAGTGGTCAGCTGGGAATTCGACATTCAGACATAAGATTGATGGAAACCATTCAAGGTCTTCGTCAACGGCTGGAGCAACGTTTCAAAAGGTTTTTGAAATCCAATTTTATTTACATTGCTTTGTATTACTTTAGATATCTCTGCATATGTATATTTTATTTCCAAGTTTAATTAAAAGAGATATGATCTCAATGATTGTAATATCTACTAATTACATTGCTCGGTATTACTTTAGATATCTCTGCATATATATATTTGATTTCCAGGTTTAATTGAAAGAGATCTGATCTCAATGATTGTAATATATGTTAATTACATCGCTATGTATTACTTTAGTTATCTCTACCTATATATTTGATTTCCATGATAAAATAAAAAGAGATATGATCTCTATGGTCGTAATATTTGTTAAATTACATTGCTCCGTGTTACTTTAGTTATATCTACATTTATATTTGATTTCCAAGTTTAAATAAAAAGAGATCCGATCTCCATGGTCGTAATATTTGTTAAATTACATTGCTCTGTGTTACTTTAGTTATCTCTACATTTATGTTTGATTTCCAGGTTTAAATAAAAAGAGATCCGATCTCTATGGTCATAATATTTGTTAAATTACATTGCTATGTGTTACTTTAGTTATCTCTACATTTATATTTGATTTCCGGGTTTAAATAAAAGAGATTTGATCTCTATAGTCGTAATATTTGTTAAATTACATTTCTCTAGGTTACTTTAGTTATCTCTGCATTTATATTTGATTTCCGGGTTTAAATAAAAAGAGATCTGATCTCTATGGTCGTAATATTGTTATTTGCATCACTCTGTATTACTTCAGTTATCTCTGCACGTATATTTGATTTCCAGGTTTCTTCCCTTTATTATGCATGAAGGAGTTTTCTGGAAATGCCTGAATTATCATGCCTTCCATAATTTTTTCAATTTGGTCGGTTTATATCTCACACGTGTGATCACCAAATGGAGAACTAAGATAGATAATGGATGGACAGATCACCAGAGAACATATTCATTCCATTGGATGATTTTACTAGAGCAAAGACAGCGGCTCTGGCATACATTTCCAAATAGGCAGATTTAACACTTAGGCAGATTTTATTTATTTTTAACAGAGAGGAAACTAAAACCATGGATAGATAGATAGATCACCAAGGAATAGACTCATGCCATTAGATGATTGTATTGACATAAAGACAACATTTGGTGGGAATTTCCTTGAGGCCACTTAGGCAGTTTTACCAGCACTGGTGCAAAACAACCTGAATCCCTGTCTTGGCAGACCTATAACTTTGTTATCAAACACCCTTTTAGAGAACTAAGATCATGTATAGATATCAGCTTCAACAAGCTATAACTTGATACTTTCAGATAATTTTTATCGTTCACTTATGAGATATGGTAGGCATTTTCCTGAGGCCACTTAGACCAGTTTTCCAACACTTAGTCAATTTCCATATTTTCATCAACATGCATATTTTTACAGAATGATGTCAGATTGTAACAATGACTTCATCATAGCACTAGAACACTATCTTATGTCTTTTCAACCTCATCACACATACCACATCATCAAACATGCCATGTCATCATTTCCTTTGTTATTCCTTTGTTTACTCTTTTACCATTTAATGAGTTTGTCCTACCATCATGTCCTTTGTTATCCTTTGTCATTAATGAACCCCTTTGACATCAATGAAAATCACACTCAACAATTCTTTGTGCTCTTCTTAAATGAACTTAAACGTTGTCTATGATATATATATTGAATATTTGTGTCAAAATTGGAAATGAAGTCAATGGTGGAATCAAGTCAGAATAAATGGTGGCAAAATCATTTATGTAATAGAAATGAGGATTGAAAAGTACTGCTTTAATGTTTGAATGTTTTATTTGGATTGGGGTAATGTTTCTTAATCCATCCCAAGAAAGGGCGGGGAGAATGTAATTTCAAGTCTATATTATATTTTTTGACTAAACCACATCAATTGATATAGTTCCAAGTATAGGTTATAAGGTAGTTTAATTGCATTGAAGGATAGAAGTCAAAGTTTCTATTCGAAATGTATGATTGAATCTATATTATATTTTAATGAATATGCTTGGAAAATTAGTTGTAAATATATTCATATTTGATTCAATATGAAAATTTCAAGTAATCATCTAGTTAGATTTGTGATGACCAAGGTAAATTATATAAAAATACAAAAAAAAAAAATTACTTACCTTCTCGTAGAAGCAAGGTCCCTACAATTTCCAAAACCATGTGTTGTTAAAAACGAATTAAAACCAATGTTGAGTGGAGTCCTAGACACTCTGAATATCTTTCCAACTCCACATTCAAGTTGTCTATAGGGAATTTATTTTTATGTAAATTAGTTATATGGATAATTTCAGTAAAACATATTCATAAAGTAAATAAGAAAATGTGACCTTATGAGGGAAGCACATTAAATTTGATCCTGAATGTTTGACATTAAGATGTAGCCTTCTTGTTATTGCTAGCATTGTCAAGCTATGAAAATGATGAGAGAATGAAAAAAATAAATGAAGCAAAATTTGAACTTGCTCTCCCCCTCACCACCCCCATCAAGTCCTCCTCCTTTATTTTATAGAGGGTCAAGTGGGTAGGTGAAACATCACCCATGCCCCTTGATTTTACTCCATAAATTAAAATTGTGGAGTATTTAGTATTAATATAATTACATATAACTAATATTAATTTGAAAATTAATATTTGCATAACTTTTCATCCAAAAGCATGTCTGTGTATAGAGGTTAATAATTGTTTGCAATTGTCAACTATAATCGATACTAGTTTCTCATACATACTAAACCATTACAATGCATAGTCCAAATAGGGATAAACCATCTCTATCTTGGTAAATAATAATTACTTCCTCTTCATTAATTGCATACTAATGAATTTCAATTAAAGGATGTTTGTTCAAACAATAGAAACTACCATCTGGGAGAGACCCACTTAGGGAGACCACTCTCAGATAGAGAAAATTCAACTATTCTGGTGGCCTGACCATGTCTAGTCTTATTCTTTGTTTGTAAAGAGTTGGGCTTGGAAGAGTTCCTCCATATCCATTCATTTCAAAATTCAACTTAATATTCATATACATGATGCAACCATTCATATATTCTCCTACTTATAATTATGCATGTAGGCCTACAATCAGATACAATGTATCTAGGTAGGTACAAAATATAGGTAATGGCATAGGGTTGAATTCAAGAAAGGTATATAAAACAAAGATTCATTGATTTCTCATAACTTGAAAAACACCACAAATGCATATGCTCCAAATATAATCCTAAAAATCATCAACTTGAATAGTCTCAAGATACTAGTTTCATTTGTGTCATAATAAGGAAACCATGGCATTAATGTGTTGATAGAAACCTAAGGCAGTTTCCACCCAAAAAGACAAAGTTTGTAGTAAAATTATAATCATCCTCATAATATTACATACATAATTTTGATGTAAGTTATGCTTATATTTCTTTTTAACAATTCATTTTATAGATTATTTTTAGAGACTAATAATGCCATGAAACAAGCCATAAGTAGGATACTAACACTCATGAAATATGATATTTTTTTTCATACAATGATAATGCCATGATATAACTTCCAGTCAATATATTAGCAACCATGCATTAACTTGTATTGGTTGCATCCTTCATTCATACAATTCATAGTTTCTTTTTTTAAAAGATAGAGGACCAAGGCCCATCAAATCTATTAACCATGCCTATAGGTTGAACTCATGTCCTATTTGAATAACATCCAAATTGAAATTGGATAAGAGTATAAGGAAAAACTTTAGGTACATATGTTTATTATTCAACTAGTTATACAAAATGGAATTTTGTAGGCCATGTCATCTACAACAATAAACATATGCCAAGGATTTTAAAGCATTCCTTAAATTCTCATATTCATAGTTGTGCAAGCACTACAAATATATCCATTATATATTTGCACAAAGCAACCTGCCATGAGCTACAACTTAAGGCTGAGGGTCTGAGTTCCATCATGATGTAGCTTTTAAAGGAATGGCCAACTAGTGGGTTCATACCCCATAGCCAAGGATTATGTATTCATGGGAAAAAAACCCTATTACCACTCATATCCATCACCAGGAACAACAACCTATGATATTAAACAATGGATTCCATTGAACTCAAGTGTATGGGTAGGTGAAAATACAAACAAAGATACAACATGAGTTCCTTGTTTTAATGACTCCAATGCATGTATTAATTAAAGGCTTTGAAGATCAATAAGAGGACATATATGGTTAAGAAAACAAATATTTGAAACCCATTGAGATAGCCACAAATTTTCACTTATGCATGCAAATTAACCAAGAAAGTCGAGCCATTGCATGGATTTTGTCAACAAGCATATTATGATTTCAAACCAATGGAAAACCATAAAATTGGTATTCAAATTGAGGAAGGAAAAGACTAACCTTAGCAAGACAAATCCACCCTGTCTATGCTATAAATCAATGGATTTCATAAAAAAATAATGTAAGAGGAAGACAAATTCATCATGACAAATGAGCCTAACTTTTTTCCTTTAATAGTGGTTGTGTGGCCTTTGAATATGAGACTTACATGGCTGTTCCAAGTCCTTTTTCCAGTAGTTTGGAGGAACCTTCGATAGGTTGAATTCATTCACTTGAAAACAACCCCCAAACCATGCTAGACAATGCTCATATGAAGGAATAATAAGCCAGTTTCAAGCAAACAAACTAGCATATCCTTCCAATAAAACCAAATGGGAAATGATAGGGAGGTTCTCCTATGTCAAAATCTAAAAATGACATGCTTTTTATTAGTTCTTAGAGTGACCATGACCAAAGGAAAATGCCATAAATGAATGCATTGGAAAGCTACTTGAACGGGTTGAGTGAAAGTGTGATGATGGAAAAAATTCAACACAAATTCTAGTATGAGATGTAAGCCCTCAAATCAGAATGGTTGGCTAGGATGAAAACATGATTTCCAAGAAATGGTTTTGGGTGGAAGGGTTATGCCCTATATTTCAAATACTTAGGCACTCACAATAGTTTTCACATGTTTCATGGTATTTTATATCTCTGTGCCATTCCAAATTTCAATAAATCATTTTAAATATATAACAACACTTTTTCTTTCCACCCATTTACTTAATTATGATGTATTAATTATTATTGTTTGCATGTGGATGTCTTAAGTAGAGTTTGACTACACAACCATGGTAGTGTTTCAAATTACATGAACCAGAAAGAAGAAAATAATTAACCATCTTGAACAATGAATCCATAGCTAATAAGAAATACTGCCCAACTGTTATCACATTAAATCATCAAAATATCACCAAGCAACCAAACCACTCAACCATTATCACATTACATCATAAAAAAAATCACAGTTTCTCATGTGTAAAAAAATCATAGATTGTCCACTAGCATCCAACTTAAGTCATCAATGCACATTAGGAGGATATCCTATAGTGGATCCTATGGAAGGTTAGAAAAGGTTCCTTATTCGTTAGAATTTGATAATGAGTTACTTCACTATGATACTTTGCAAGGTAGTGATAGGAGGTATATTTATATGATATAGAAACTTTATTATGATGATGATGGTTATGAACATTTATTGAGGTCAATTTAGTCTATCGAGCCTTAAGAAAGGTAAGGAATTATTTTTTTAGTTTAGAATTTTAGTTATATGCTTGAAAATATTTACAAGAAGCATTCCTAAATCATTATAGTTTGATGATTTAAAAGGTTAGGAAGATCAATATTGTAACAAATATTTTGAAATTGTGATCTGGTGACGTTGGTGTGCAAAGGACATTCTAAGAGAAAGTGTTTTTCACCTTCAACCCACTCAGTGTCACAAAGATGACAAGTTCTTTCAACCCACGAATTTTTAGGCACTATCCAACGCCCCATTTCTCTATGGATCTTGTGAATTTATTTTTTCTTATTTTAGAAAATTATGTCGATTTTCTTCTTTTGCACTAGTTAAAACAAAGATATATTTTTGATATTCTAGATTGGGGTTGATCGCCTCCTTATAGTATCTTAATTTTCTCTTATCCTCAATTTATTTACTACACCAAAATTTCTCCTTAAATTTAGATGCACTAATAGTTTTAATGTTATCACTATTATACAAAGTGATATCTTCTTTGATTCCCCAATGGTTTTGCCAAGACATGGCATCATTATGCCAATCCTAATTTAGAAGTAGGTGGTTTTGATTGGAGTTTGAAGCAATATTATGAAGCTTCTTGTCTTCCATGTTGTTTATCTTGTTCTTGTAGATTAGGTGCCTGGTTATAACCATGCTTTGAAAGAGGAAAATACTCATTTCTATTAGGAGGATATGATAGAGTGTATAACCTTTAATTTTGATATTATAAGTTATGAAACGCTTTGGGATTTTCTCTTATCTACCACCAAGTTTCTTTAGAGATTCTAAGTTCACAAATATAAGATAATAGACATTATGAGAGTCTCAAATAAGAGTTTCTTCTTATCCCAGAGCCAAAGATCCAATGATTTACAACTGTTTTCAAGTCCACAATAAGCTTTCCATCCTCCATTTATCATTTTCTCAATACTATAGTCCAAGTCATATTTGTGATGAAGATCAATTCGTATGAAGTCACTTTCTCTAAGTTGTTGTTTTCATACATGAAATAAGCATAAGTGATATTTTTGGATTTGATTATCATAACCTTTGTTTGTTTGTGAATTAATAACAATCATACTCAAATTAGAAAAAAAATTCTTGATAATTTTTAGTTGTTTGTCGAGATCAAAGGGAATCCTTACCATAAGATCAATATTATCTATGCAAAGAATAAGGATGATGACTATACTTCTTAGAGTCATGCAACACAATTTGCTTCTTCCAAGCAACCCTCTAACTTGTCAATGTATATGCCAAAAAGGGTAAGGGGTAGAAGACAACCTTGCTTAACTCTTGTATTACAATTAATTTCTTCTGACCATTTCTCAATGTTACTCAACTTGGTAATAATGTTCTCATACAATGTTATTGCAACAACTTTCAACTCAAAAGGAACTTTCTCCTCTTCTAATCTATTCCAAATGTTAGTTTGGCCATGTGTTTAATGCTTTTCTGAAAGTCAATGAAGCAACAAAAGAGCTTGGTTTTATTATTGTGACACTCATCTATTAATCCTATGCATAACAAGGTGGTCCATAGTTGAATGATAGCTCCTAAATCTAGTTGGATCTTAGTATTTTTTCATAGTTTTGTAGTCATATGTTGATATTCTTTTCATAATAATTTCATATAACTTAGCTAAAAATGACTAATCACAATTCTCTCATCATTAGAACCTAAATTTTTTTATCAGTGTTTCTTAATAATAAAAACAATAAAACTCAACTTAAAAAATCCTACTTAACTATTAATATATTTATTTAAAATATTTTTCATATATATGAATGAAACTTATTTGATATTATCATAATAAAATAAAGCACATAGAAGAATGTTACAATACGGAATAGTTCAACTTAATATGTTAAGTGTCCAAATATTAGTTTAGTCTTTTATCCATCATATAGTTGAAACCAATGACTCAACATTGTCAATCTAATATTTTTTTTGTGATTTTAAAATTTCAATAAAATTTAATATATATATATATATAAGTATTATAAAAATAGTTTGAAAATAAATTATAAATGTTTAGTATATATATATAAAATCATTCGCCGTTCGTTAGAGCGGTTGATTACAACCATCCAAAAGCCAAAATATATTTTTAGGAGTAAACGTTCTCACTGGCTGATTAAAAAATTAGAATATTCTAAAGATATTTTAGGAGTTAATTAAGTATGGGCACGGCTAAACGCGTTAAAGATGACTTCTATATTCCAATTTATTTATGGGACATTAGTAGCCTGAATCATCTCGATGCCAACAAATGTCTTTATTAAGAAAACCGTATTATTAAAATCATATAAAACATCCATGATGTTTTATATGAAATGGGTGATCATTTTACATTTAAAATATTATCCAATTTTTATATATTCAACCAATATAAATATAAATGTGGCACATACCTTCTGCTTGTCTCTTTCCCAAATAGCATAGATTGTTACTCTCATTAAATCTAATGGGATTCATTAGAATTTGCTTGTCTCTTTCCCAAATTGCTAGATTCCTTTGTTATCTTTCTCAAATAGCATAGATTGTTTTCTGAGTGAACCTAATGAGATTCATTAGAACTTGCTTGTCTCTTTTATAATTTGCTAGATTCAACCTAATTAGATTCATTAGAACTTCCTTGTCTCTTTTCCAATTTGCTAGATTCAACCTAATGAGATTCATTAGAACTTGCTTGTCTCTTTTCCAATTTGCTATATTCCTTAAAGTCCACCTAATTGGATACAATATTATATTCACAAATCCATCTAAGTTAGAAAATATCTTATAATTGGATAGAATACTATATTCACAAATCCATCTTACAAAATATCTTATTATTAGGCTTCTAGAAATTTGCATTGGAAAAGTCTTCTAAGATGGCTTGTAAAGATGATAGGATTGTTTCCAAAGTATAAGAATAACGATAGAAGAAATATATATATATATAGTAAAGATGATATAATTACTCTTAAAATAAAATGAATTTAGAATTGTTTGTATTCCGTGTTTATATAAATAAGTTAGAGAAATGGATAAATAAGAAAGATGAGCATTGGGAAAAAATAGTTGGGATTATCTTGTTAATGTAGATGATGTGGCACTAACAACTAGTATGCAATGCAATTTATAAGATCACATAGAGGGTTTAGAGTACTTTTGTATGAAACTTAGGATGAATATGAACACAAGAAAAAATTAGGGTCTTACTTTAACCTTTCTACTTTGAGGGTACTTAGTGATATTTTATTTATCTATAAGGTCATTTTCTGATATTTTATTTATCTACAAGGTCATTTGCTTTGCATAAAGTCGATTAGATAATTTAGTTGATAGTTATTTAATGTAAAAGGGTCATTTTAATTAATTAAGATCCACTAGGTGATCAACCATTTTTAATAGTGGGACTACATGTAGTTATCTATTTTGCTATAGATGCACTATATATAGAATAGAAGGTTGTGTAAGGTCATCAAGGATTGTTATTGTCTTTTGAGCTCTGCTCATAAGAGGCTGCCCCTTCAAAGAGGAAAATGCAGATTGCTATCTGTTTTGGATCTAACTGATACAATGGCTATTTCTAAGGTTTTATCTATTTCTCTCTTGTGTTTCTTGTTCAACACTCGTATTTTATCGCATTCTGTTATTTTTCTCTATAATTATGGGGTTAAGTGCATTATAGAAAAACTAAGATAGTAGTGTTCTCACTAAGATGAGTAAAACAACCACCAATCAACTCCAGAGGTGAGACACTAGACATTACCCAAAAGTATAAATATTTGAGACTAGATTTGAATGAGAAGCGAAAGTGAGATGCATGAATAGGAAAAGTACTACGAGAATGGTGGGATGCATGGATGAGAAAAATATTACAATAATAGTGGGATGCATGCATGAGGAAAATACTGAAAGAATGGTGGAAATCATTATTTTTACTACAAACTAGGTGCAAGATAATAGAGGTTTGGGACTAGCAAATGTTGCACTCCCACTTTCAAATGCTCATAACCTTCATGATATTTTATGGATGAGGAGTATGGGGACTAACAATATCAAAAAAATAGATGGAATTAGTTCAATCAAGTACAAAAAAAATTGATTACAAATTTCCTAACAATAAAAAATCCCTAATCCCATGACCAATCCCATGTTAACATTTGGATATATTACAATTATTAAATTCAACTTGTGGAATAAACTAAAATTTCCACAATTATTTCCCCCATGACAAGTGCCCCTCCCTCATGAGGTGCACTTCTTAAGGCCCACATGAGAGAACAGCTAGAGGTCTTCCCT
The DNA here is from genome assembly GCA_027924585.1 of Larix kaempferi. Taxonomy (NCBI): domain Eukaryota; kingdom Viridiplantae; phylum Streptophyta; class Pinopsida; order Pinales; family Pinaceae; genus Larix; species Larix kaempferi. The sequence goes on from BSBM01000136.1 coordinate 17,290,055, forward strand.
CCTACCATGGTAGATGACTCCCAAAGCACGCAAGGATTTACGTGTTTGTAGGCCCATTATGGTCGTTCATGGCATATCCTCACCCTCCTGTTGGATGTACACCAACCTGAATTTCTCTTCGATGGATTCGTCTTCAACTGTGAGAGCTTGTATCTCCACTACCTTGAAGGTAATGTAGTTTAGAGCCCACATTTGGGGCATAATCATGACAAGGTTTGGCACTCTCTCCTTTGACAGGTTGGTCAAAAAAGGAAGGCATAACATGAAGGAGAAACTGGTCAGGAATTGGCATATTCTTGGCTAGCTCTCTCCCTTGCCCTCAAACTATATCATCCATCATATGCATAGGTCCATTCATCATTTGCAAATGGTTTGCATAAAGAGGATGGCCCACAGAACTCAAAGCAGGGCCAAATTATTGCACATATCTAATACCCTGGTTGTTAAGCCCCAAACTTATGGTCTTTTATTTCGCTATGGACTTATGTTCTATTTGTTAATGTGAATATGGACTTATGCTCATTTGTTTGATTATGTGATTATGTACTTTGGCATTATTATTATTAATGTTAATTTTGTTGTCATTGTTGTTATCTTTGAATGTTGTTGCTATTAATTAAATAAACAATTGGTTGAGCAAGGGAAACTAAAAGAGTATGGGAGAGAATGGATCTCAAAGAGTGAGGGGGAATGGGGTACATCCATAGCACCTTAGATATTTTTGTTGAATGGTAGTTTTCCATCCTAGTTCATTTTATTCCTTGGCGACTTTAATAGTGTTGGTCACCCAAACATTGTACAACGGAACCCATTTTTTTATTTTTATGAACTATGGAGTTCTTATTGCACCTTATATATATACCTTAGCGGGCCCCTCTTTCCTAGTGAATTCTCCTTGGGAGAAATTCCCTCCTATTTATGTGTTTTTTTCATTTATGAACCCTCTCCCTAGATTCTAGGAGCTGTAAGCTAGAATTTAGCTTCCACCTCCTTGATTTGAGCCTCCACATCCACAAGTGCGCCCCACTCCTCCATTCATCCCTATTTTTGTGCTTGTATGATATTTACGACCCTATTGGATCCCCTCTCTCACTTTCTCCCTCCTTCATGTTTTGTAACCCCCCTTATACATTAGTGTGCCTCCTTGTGCTCTTCATGGATCCATTCCTTGGTTTTTGGTAACTCCTCCTCATGGCGCTAATATGGGAAAGGGAATATCCTAACTAGGCCACCACTCCACTAATTTGAGTTAAGTCTCCATGATGAAGGCAAACCACACTCAAACCAATTCTAGTTGGCCACCTTGGGTTCAAATTTTCCTCCTTAAGCTATTTATACATGTGATCTTTCCTTGTTGAAGTTAATCTTGAGCTTTGGATCACTTGAATTGTGTTATCTCACCATGTTGGGAATGTTGATAGTATTGAGAGTGTGTTGAGACTTGATAGTCTAGTTGTTTCCATTTTCTTCCATTATATCACTCTACTAGTCTAGGTTCTCCCACAAGAATCCAGGAAATGGGTTGGTGAGAGGAGTCACATCCCATAGGCAGTGGAGACGGACAAGAAAGTAGTAGTGGGAAGCATTGTGGTTCTTGATAGAGGTAGTTCTGAGAGTTGCTAGAATAAGTGTGCCTTTACACGTGGATCCATGGTGTCAGCTTGGGGGTGACTTGTTCAAGCGAGGAAGGATTGATTGTGTCTATGGATGGGAGGAAATTTTTCCTGCTGCAACCAATTGTGTAATGTCCCCATTCAAATAAATCTCAAAAGAGAAAATTCCACCAATCTACTAGTTTCCTAGATTGGGGTGGAAACATTAGATTTGGAATAAGGAGACTATAAAACCACAAATGGACATTAAATTGACATAAATATATTAAAAGGGGTTAAATAAATATTTATGGTAGGAAAATAAGGTGGCACTTGGTCATGGAGACACATTGGTGGTGTAGGACCCACACAAAGCTAGATTCCTCATGCCACATGGCATCCTATTTTCACCCATTCGAATCCAAGGTGGAGTCTAATGATATTGGGGAGTTGGAAGGTCAATATACTTGGCATGACTCAATGAAGTTCGAATTGGAGTGGAAGAGCAACTCCCATGGAAGAGGAAGAGGCATTTGAAAGATATTGAGACACTTGGGCTAGATTCCCTAGCTTTTATGACAACAATGATGAAGATTCTATGACACCTATGAAACAAATCAGACCTGATTGCTGACATATGACTAATATGGCATGTCAGTTCTAAAAATATCCTCCAATAAGGTGCACATTGGAGTTGGGGCAACCAAAGAGTCATCCATTCGAATTGAGTGAAGGAAGATGCTAGGAACGGTAGGACAAGTGGCACACATTGGAATCTCTTCCCAATTCGAGTTGGCATGAATATCATGGATGGAATTCGAGCTAAGGAGTTCTTTGGAAGTTTATAAAAGTCAAGAAAAAATAAGGAGAGTGGCTTTTGATCATTTCTCATTTTGAATATTGGAGAGCATAGCTTGTCCATGCTTGTGGAGTGTTTACTCTACTTGCCTTAGTACCAATTTCGAGGGTGAAAGATTCCAATCCTAATTGGAAATTGGAGAGGCAATTCAGAACTTTCATTTGGAGCTACAATGGAGTCATTTGTTTTAGGTTGAATCTACAAGGCTTTTCGTGACATTCTCTTCTTCAACTCGTTTCCACACCTTTCTCACGTTTCTTTTCATATTTTGGCTCTTGGAGGAAGGGTGCACTTGGTGATATGCTGATATATTTGGGGGAGCTCTTATGGTCCCATTTATTTGTATTCTTATGTATTTACTCTGTTTTTTCTGCTCAAAAGATCCTCAGGTCAAAATACCAAACAATGTATAAATGGTGCCATTTTCCTCATATCTTGTTACGAAAGCTTGAAGTTACTTTATGTCGACTTTTATTAGTTCATATATGTTATTTTTATGATGTATGGAGATTCATTGATTTCCTAAAGAATTTTAATATACATTACATAATCTTTTTAACATAAATCTCGAATTTCATAGAAAATGGTGAAGTTTCCTCTCATTTCCCCCTAGTTGAAGACATGTTCACAAACCTATGATTTATGGGAGTTGCAACAGCCTTTAGGAACTGATTAATGATGAATTTGGGAGCCCATTTAATTCCTTTAACAATTCCCTATCTCTGTTCTTAAATTTGGGAGTTTCGTACTGCATTTGGAAATCCATTTGTGTCCCCTACCCTTGGGGGTTTTGAACTTTGAATGGACTAGTAAATTTCCCTATTTTCTCCTGATTGTAAATGAATGTTGCAGAAGTCTTTTGAGAGTGTAAAAGAATATATAATCCTAATTTTTATGTCTTAATACCTTTCAAATACCTTCATACCCAATTTGGAATCATTTGGATCCATTTGGAAGCATTGGAGTCATAACTAGTCTAAGGGTCGAATTGGCCAAAAATTGCAATTTTACCAATTTTTCCAAATTTCTTAAAAAGTGACACTACAAGTGGTATCAGAGCATTTTCCTTGAACCTAATGTGGATGACCATTCATGAGGACAATAAGTCCTAAAAATAATCCCCCACCCTTAGAAACTGAAACTAAAAGTATTTTTGGTGAAAGAGAAGAAGAAGGAGAAGAGGTGCATTCTTTGGAAACCATGCGTAAGGATGAAAAAGGAACCTCATAGGAGAATGACGAGTTTAGGAAATTCATGAAACCATTATTTTAAAACATGACAAAAAATATAATTCAAGGATTCGAATTATTGGCTAGTCAAATTGGAAGCAAATTGGCAATAGGAGGCAACAGTAGTTCTCTTTCCGAGGAAAAGAAGGTAGTGGGTGAAAGTATTTTCTCAAAGACAGGGCCTCATAATCGAGCTCATGAATTTCAGAGTTCAACAAGGGATACTACACCAAAATTTATTGATTCCAAATAAAATCCTAACACCCCATATGGCACGCATGAAGTTGTAGCAGAATGGGAGCAGTTGAGTGAAGATTGTAGAAGGACCCTACCATTTGATCAATTATTTACTATCTCAAACAAGCTCAAAATGAGAGGAGATAATAGGAATCCCTTTCAAAATAAAGAATTTAATTATGCAATAAGTAAAATGCCACTTCCTACTTTTGATGGCTCATCTCAAAGTTCTGCAAATACTTGGATACAAAAACTACATGTGTATTTTCAGCTGAATCCAATAGTTGAAGGGGATGCTCTAAAAATGGCTATTTTGCATCTTGAGGGAGATTCCAATGATTGGTGGTTCAATGGAATTAAAAAATTGGGACATGATCAGGTTACAACATATGAAGAATTTGTTAACATGGTATTGGAAAGATTTGAGCAAAAAGACCCAGAAATGCCTTTAAAAAAAGTAGCACAGTTGAAGCAAAATGGAACACCGGATGAGTAAATGTTAGAATTTCAAAAATTATTATTTAAGGTGGCTGATATATCTATGGTCAGATTATTATTTATCTTTAATAAAGGTTTGGTTGAACCTTTGAAGGGTTTGGTTAAGGCCCACAAACCTACTTCATTGAAAGATTCCATGAACTTGGCAAGAGATCTGCAAAATGTGCTACCCAAGACAAGGTATCCTCCCAAGCCCAAATTTCCTTTCCAATTCAAATTTGAAAAGAAGCCATGGAAATAAGATTCATTTGGAAAGGATAATAAAGAGGGACCAAGAAGGGAAGAACTCAGAAGAAAGAAACTATGTTACGCATGCTTCCAACCATGGGTACCAGGGAATACATGTGCTAAGGGAAAGGCACAATTCATTGAAGTATTTTCTGATGATGAGTATGAAGGGGGTATGGAAGAAGGAGAACATATTTCATCCCAAGAAGAGGTATATGCCACAACAAAAGAAGAGAAACAAGAAGAAGATCATCCATTACCTGACAAAGGGAGACTAGCAGTTCTTTCAGGAGTGCCTCATTTCCACACTATTCAATTCCAGGGAGTTGTACAAGGACAAAGGGATTAGGTATTGGTAGATGGAGGAGCCAAACATAACTTCATTAATGCAACCATGGTGGAGAGGATAAATCTACCTACTGAACCATTCAATGGCTTCACCGTCATTATTCCAGGTCACCATACTATGGAGTTCAAAACATGGATTCCAAAGCTACAACTCACCATAGGTAATTACACATTTTTGTATAGATTTTATGTATTTGATGTTGTTGATACTAATTTGGTCTTGGGAGTGCAATGGTTGTACCTATAGGGGAACATATCGTGAACTATCAAATCCCTAAAATGAGATTCAAAGATTCAGAAGGAAAACACAGAGAATTGGGAGGAATGCACACCTATCTGAATCAAGTAGTGTCCTCCCACAGTATGAAGTCCACATTGAGGCATAGGGATATTGAATGGGCTGTTGAATGTTGAATCACTTCCCCCAAGCAAAAAATAAATATTTCAGAATGTCTAAGGGAGATGAGGCAGCTACTACATAAGAATGAAAAGGTTTTTAGAGACCTTCCTTTTGGAAGGCCACCTGATAGAGGAGGAACAATTTTTCAGCATCCTAAATTGAAATTTCTTGAGGAAAATAAATTTTGGGTGGGGACGACTGTAATGTCCCCATTCAAATAAATCTCAAAAGAGAAAATTCCACCAATCTACTAGTTTCCTAAGTTGGGGTGGAAACATTAGATTTGGAATAAGGAGACTATAAAAACCCAAATGGACATTAGCTTGACATAAATATATTAAAATGGGTTAATAAATATTTATTATAGGAAAATAAGGTGGCACTTGGTCATGGAGACACATTGGTGGTGTGGGACCCACACAAAGCTAGATTCCTCATTACACGTGGAATCCTATTCTCACCCATTCGAATCCAAGGTGGAGTCTAATGAGCTTGGCGAGTTGGAAGTTCAATATACTTGGCATGACTCAATGAAGGTCGAATTGGAGTGGAAGAGTAACTCCCATGGAAGAGGAAGAGGCATTTGAGAGATATTGAGACACTTGGGCTAGATTCCCTAGCTTCTATGACAATAATGATGAAGATGCTATGAAACCTATGAAACAAATCAGACTTGATTGCTGACATATGACTAATATGGTATTTTCAAGGCTAAAAATATCCTCTAAGAATGCGCAGAAGGTAGTTGGGGCATCCAAAGAGTCATCCATGAGAATTGAGTGAAGGATGAGGCTAGGAATGGAAGGACAAGTGGCACACATTGGAATCTCTTCCCAATTCAAGTTGGCATGAAGATCATGGATGGAATTAGAGCTAAGGAGGTATTTGGAATTTTATAAAAGTAAAGAACAAAGAAGGATACTGAATTTTTATCATTTCTCATTTTTCATATTGGAGAGCATAGCTTGTCCATGCTTGTGGAGTGTTTACTCTACTTGCCTTAGTACCAATTTCGAGGCTGAAAGATTCCCATCCTAATTGGAAATTGGAGAGAAAATTCAGACCTTTCATTTGGAGCTACAATGGAGTAATTTTTTGCAAGTTGAAGCTACAGGGCTGCTCGTGACATTCTCTTCTTCAACTTGTTTCCACACCTTTCTCACTTTTCTCTTCATATTTTGGCTCTTGGAGGAAGGGCGCACTTGGTGAGATGCTGATCTCTTTGGGGGACATATTGTGGCCCAATTTATTTGTAATAAGATTTATATCATTTTTATTTTATGCTTATAAGATCCTCAGGTCGAAATACCAAGTGAAACTATGTCAAAATACCAAACAATGTATAAATGGTGTCATTTTCCTCATATCTTGTTATGAAATATTGAAGTTGCTTTATTTAGACTTGTATCAATTCATATATGTGATTTTTATGATGTATGGAGATTCATTAATGTCCAAAATAATTTTCATATACATTACATAATCCTTTGGAACATAAATTTCGAATTTCATAGCAAATGGTGAAGTTTCCTCTCATTTCCCCCTAGCTAAAGACATGTCCACAAACCTATGATTTATGGGAGTTGCAGAAGCCTTTAGGAAATGATTAATGATTCATTTGGGATCCCATTGAATTCCTTTAACAATTAGCTATCTCTGTTATGAAATTTGGGAGGGTCGTACTGCATTTGGAAAGCCATTTTTGTCCCCTACCCTTGGGGGTTTTGAACCTCGAATTGACTACTAAATTTCTCTATTTTCTCCTTATTGTAAATGAATGTTACATAAGTATTTTGAGAGTTTCCAAGAATCCATAAGCCTCATTTTTATGTATTAATACCTTTCAAGTACCTTCAGAACCAATTTGGAAGCATTTGGATCCATTTGGAAGCATTGGAGTCATAACTAGTCTAAGGGTCGAATTGTCCAAAAATTGCAATTTTGCCAATTTTTCCAAATTTCTTAAAAAGGGACCCTACAAATTGCCCTTATTTTGAGATAAGTATTTCTCTTACGTTTCCTTTTCATTACATTATTATATTTGGCATATGTGTAATGGTGGTTGAATTGGTTCTCTACATGTTCATGTATTGAATTCCAGGATCTATATGCAGGAAGGATGAACTTCATCTAATATGTTGCTATGCTCCTTACCTTCTTTCTATTCTTCGTCGTCTTAATCAGAAATTGTAATCTTGGCTCTATGGTATTAAGAGGAGATAAACCATAGGTTTTGTTTCGTCCATTTCTGCTCATTTCAGAGTCATGATACCTATTCCATCGTGTCCGGAACAACATTTCCATTAAGGATCACCTTTTGATTCATCGAAAAAGATTTCCAAATGACCAAGATATGTATGTTTTGGTCCGACAGTTTTCCTGTGCCAAGATGAGCACACTTGTCTTTTGATTGTAAGAGTTTTATTTACAAATATGTTCTTTGTTAGAAATATGATGATGAGTGATGTATCTTGGATGTAAAAGTGATCGATGGCTTGATGGTGGCAGTCATATGATCTTATTTTTATTAGTGATAGATGATTGTAGGGGACAATCATGGGGAGTTGATGTTGAGGGTTGCAGTTGTAGTCGATGTTCTCCGTTTCCTATGGTTTCGGTGTGGCTGTAGATTGCAGCTTACGAATGTTTTGTGATATGTGGGTTTCCTTACTTTTTATCCTCACTAACAACGGAAACATAATAACACCAAAAAGCAGATTAATTTGCAAAATAATTGATGAATTCAATACTTGACTATTTATAAACTATGTTATCAAACAAATCAAAAGTACATGAATTAATTAATCACAATGAAGATGATGTTTATCATGCCTTAATCATGTGCTTTTTCTGATTACGATCCTTAGCTCGCACTTTGGAAATTATTTAATTGAGTGTTACAAATTTAGTTATAATTCAATCTCTAGAGTTACAAGTTTTAAATTATTTGGGTGAATGGTTAGTCATCCTAACCGTCATTTATCTATATCTGTTGTGCTTAAGCTTAACTTAGTATTAATATTAGCACCCTTAACCTTATTTAAGGGATAGGGACACTACAAAGTGGTACCAGAGCTTAAGGTTTCAACACTACAGCTGTTGGGCCTTCTGCAAAGTTACAAGTCACTCTGTAAACATGCATTTACATTAGATAACTTGGATGCATGCACCTTAATATAATTTCACTTGTGAGTTAGTTAATTAAACTATTAGCTTGGGATATCTATGGACTTGATGTCCAGCCGATAAGGAGAAATCCTTGAAGGATTTCTAGCTCCCCTTGTCCAGTTAGGTAGATTGTAACCTATAAAATTTAGCTTGTTACTTTATAACTAAGAAGAAGAAGTAGCTTGAATAATAATGAACTTATGCCAATATGCATTTTTCTAACAAATGGTTGATAATGAACAAATTGCAGTTCCTAGTGAATGATTGATCAAGCACTGTGGCCACTAAACTGAGATCTTACTCAACTTGTGAAGACTAGATATTCAACAAGTACAAGTTTAGTAGTAGGAAATCAGGGGTTGGAGATGGATTTTGAGGAAGGACAGAGACCATACAGTCCCAAAGAGGAGTTTGTTGAGGGAAGAACGTCAAATAGGCATAAGAGGAGCAGTGTTCAACCATTAAACTTGGAGGATTTAGTGAGGAAGTGTAGGGAGGATAACAAAAGGATAATTCATATCCATGAGCAGATTGTGAATGATCTATAATCATTGAATACCATCCAAATATTTGTTGAAAAGAGTCATAGAAGAGGTTATGTGAGATCATCTTCAAGGAGATCTCATCACTCATATAGGAGGAAGGGGTATGCCTCAAGCAGTACAGAGAGTAGTCCTAAAATTTATCCGATGAGATACAAGAAGAGGAGGTCTACCCAGGATGAACTAGTAGGATAGATGAGAAGAATCAAGCCCCCAACTTTTGATGGAGAAGTAAAGCATGGATAAAACACTGAAGCATGGTTGTTAGGACTGAGGAAGTTCTACCAGTTGCATTAGTATACACCAAATATGGAAGAAAGAGTAGCCATATACCATCTGCAAGGTAAGAAATATATTTGGTGGGTTTAGTTAGTTAAGCTCAAATACATCGGTGAAGATAAAATCTCTTGGAATAAGTTTAAGAAGTACCTCTAGAAGGAATACCTCTCTGAGCATTACTATGACAAAAAGATGGAAGAGTTATTTGAGCTCAAATTGGGGAGCATGACTATGGATTCCTATGAGAAGAAGTTTATGGAACTTTTGAAGTATGTGGACTTCATCAAAGATGAAAATGTAAAGATTCAAAGGTTCCTAAGTGGTCTTCCTGAAGCTTATAGAGACAAAATACAGTATGATATGCCAAAGAACCTTAAGGATGTCATCTGGAAGTCAAAACACTTATATGAGCAGAGTAAGAGCAAGGCCCCATATCAAAATAATTGGAAGGATATGAATAAGAGCAAACAAGAGCAGAGGAAGAAAGGTTTCCAGCCTTCCAAATTTAGAATAATAATTCTTATCAACAAGGACAACCAAGGGAAGAGCCTTCAGGGAAAATACCACCTGTGGAATGTTGGATATGCAAGAAAAATAACTTTTCTAGCCAGTTCCCATGTAAGAAAAATAACCTTCACAACATTCAAGAAGCTCAAACGGTTGGAGATGTAGGTGGAAGTCTTCAAAGGATCTATGTAGCCCTGGATGGGAGGAAAGTTGACCACCATTCCTGAATGATTGAGGTAGTAGGTAAGATTTCTAATAAACCATAGTTATTTTGATTGATTTTGGAGCTAGCAATAGTTACATTGAACCTAACCTAGTTGAGAAATGCCATTTGAAGAAAAGTTAACTTGAAATAGCAAGTCTAGTATAGTTAGCTACAAGAACCAAGAGGAAAATCACATAATTTGTAAAAGTGTGTCCCTTAGAAATGAATGGATTGAAAACCTTTGCAGGCTTAAATATCATACCCTTGGGGTCATATGATGTATTTATTGGTATGGATTGGTTGGATGCACACCATGCCATACTGTATTTCCATAATAAAACTTATAATTGTTTGGATGAAGAAGGAAACTGAGTGACAATCAAAGGTATACCTAGACCCATATCCCTGAGGCGGGTCACATCTCTAGAATTGAAGAAATTTCTCAGAAATGGATGCCAATTATATGAAATTCATGTGGAAGAGAAAAAGGAGGAAAAGATATAGAAATACATGATTATCTAGTACTACAAGAGTTTGCATATATATTTCAAGAACTGCCAGGAGTGCCTCCTGAGAGGGATATTGATTTTCCTATCAAATTGGTGCCAAGAAAATACCTTCATCTAAACAACCTTATAGAATGAATAGTCCATATTTAAAGGAATTATAGATGCAGTTAGAGGAGCTACTAAAGAAAGGTTACATAAGACCTAGTGTCTCACCTTGGGGAACTCCTGTGTTATTTGTGAAGAATAAGGATAGAAATCTAAGACTCTAAATAGACTATAGACAGTCGAACAAAGAAACAATTAAAAACAAGAATCCCTTGCCAAGGATTGATGACTTGTTTGATCAATCAAGAGGAGACAAAGTGTTTTCGAAGATAGATTTGAGATCATGATACCACCAGATTAAGATTAAGGATGAATATATCAATAAGACAACATTCATAACAAGGTATGGACATTATGAGTTCACTGTGGTACATTTTGGGTTAACAAATGCACCTACAATATTCATGAGCTTGATGAATGGGGTTTTTTAGAAAATACTTAGATAATTTTTTAATTGTATTCTTAGATGACATCCTTATCTATTCCAAGACAGAAGAAGAGAATGAAGAACATCTAAGACTAGTAATGCAAGTGCTTAGAGAACATCAGTTGTATGCCAAGCTAAGGAAGTGTTCTTTCTATCGGGTAAGAATTCATTACTTAGGACATATCATATCTGAAGAAGGTGTTTCAGTAGATCCTAAAAATATAAGAGCCATTATGGAATGGCCAACACCTAAGAATGTATCAGAAGTAAGATATTTCATGGGACTAGTTGGGTACTACCAAAGTTTCATCAAAGGATTCTTGAAGTTAGCTCATCCTATCACATCTTTGTAGAAGAAGGGTGTGAAGTTCGTCTAGACTCCTAAGTGTGAAGATAGTTTTAAAATACTCAAGGAAATGCTTACTAGTCCACATGTTCTAAAGATTGCATATCCTGAGGAAACTTTGTTGTGTGCATAAATGCATGTAAGCAAGGAATTGGTGGAGTATGGATGCAGGATGGACATGTGATGAGTTATGAATCTAGAAATTTGAAGGAACGTGAGAAGAACTATGCCACCCATGACTTAGATCTTGCAGCTATCATCCATACTTTAAATATGTGGAGACATTATCTAATGGGTAAGAAGTTTGAGTTAAGAACTGATCATGATGGGTTAAAGTACTTGTTTGAGCAGCCTAATTTGAATGCAAGATAGAGGAGATGGATGGAGTTATTATCTGAATACGAATTTGACATCAAGCATATCAAAGGTAAAAAAATAAGGTAGTTGATGCACTTAGTAGGAAGATACATGTGATGCATGTAGCAACTATCAACACTTGTACATCAAATTTAAAGGATAATATCATTTAAGCCAGTGTTACAGATGAACTTTATCAATAGGTAAAAGAAGGATTGCAACAGCAAAAAATTCCACATAAATTTGACAAGTATACGTTGGAAGAAAATGGGTCATCATGCACAGAGATAGAGTTTATGTTCCCAATGTTGGAGATGTAAGGAAGATGGTTATGAAGGAAATGCATGATGTTCCTTATGTCGAACACTCGGGTTATCAGAAAATAGTAACAACAATGAAAAAACAATACTCTTGGCTAGGGATGAAGAATGATGTTGCAACATATATAGCTAGGTGCATGGAATGTTAAAAAGTTAAAATTGAGCATCAACACCCAGCGGGATTGTTGCATCCCTTTCCAATACCATAATGGAAATGGGATGTAGTGGTGATGGATTTCATCACCAAGTTTCCTAAGACAAGATTGCAAAATGATACTATCATGGTCGTGGTAGATAAGTTGACTAAGGCATCACACTTCATTCTAGTAAAGACAACTCACAAAGCAACTAACATTGAATATATTTACATGAAAGAAGTAGCCAAATTGCATGGTATTCCCAAGGCAATAGTATCAGATAGAGATTCGAAATTTCACTCTAAATTTTGGAATGGATTGTTTGATGGGTTTGGAACAAGTCTAAACATGAGTACATCATACCACCCTCAAAAAGATGGACAAACATAAATACTTAACCAAGCTATTGAAGATATGTTAAGGATGTATGTGATGGATCAACGATCTAAGTGGGAGGATTATTTACACTAGGTGGAATTTGATTATAATAATGGATATCATTCCTCTTTGAAGATGATTCATTTCGAGGCAATGTATGGAAGGAAGTGAAATACTCCCATCAATTGGGATAGCCCAACAGATAGAGTCATTGTTGGACCAGAATTATTAAAGGATATGGAGGATCAGATGGTTAAGATAAAGTAGAATCTAAAGGCATCTCAAGATAGGCATAAACTCTATGTAGATCAAAATAGGACTGCCAGAAAATTTCAAGTTGGAGATCATGTGTTCTTGAAACTTAGATCCAAGAAGAGTTCCTTAAACTTGGGAAATTGCTCCAAGCTAGTTTCCAGATATTGTGGACCTTCTGAGGTCTTAGCTAAAAAAAGACATGTTTCCTATGAGTTGGTTCTAACTTCTTACATTAGAGTACATAATGTGTTTCATGTGTCTTTATTGAAAAAGTATATACCTAGTGCTAACCATGTAATTGATTGGAATGTGATCTAGTTAATTAGAGTGATTTTATTTTATTTATTGATATATATACATACATGTATGTACATGGTACTAATCATGTGATCAGATGGATTACGATCTAGGTGGAACTGGAAGGGTATTTTCTAGTACAACATGTTCCCATTTTGGGAAGCAAGGTCAAGCTACTTTAGAATCAAGAAATTAGGCAAATAAAGGTCCAATGGACCCATTACATACCCGAGGATGTGACTTGGGAGCTGGAAGATGCTATAATGGAAGAATACCCTCATCTATTTTGAAGCTTTTGTGTTTACGACATGCATGTAATAAATATGCATAAAGGACGATGCATTGTTTAAGGGGGAGAGGGATGTAATACCCCGGTTGTTAAGCCCCAGACTTAAGGTATTTTATTTAACTATGGACTTGTTGATGCCCCAAAAATGGTAGCACCAATCAGCAAGGGATTCTCCCTAGTAAGCAAGCCCAATTAGATCGCTCATCGTTTGGTATGGGGAATCCGTCCGGTTAACTGTCTGGCTACCGTGTAAGATTTAAAGATTTAATTTCTTTGCACCAGTTGCGGCCCGATCCACCACTTCTGTATATTAAAATTAAATATGATATGCAAGTGATCTAAACTAAATGCAGGTAATTAACCAAATCTGATCTAAAACTGTTAAGCAAATCTAATCTATCCCTGCAAGGAGAAAACTGTAAATATGAGTAATAAACTGAAAGAGACATCCAAAGATTACACAAATAGCTATTTAACCATAAAGATGCATTTCCAATAGAATATAAAAGATATCAAATGTAGCTTTGATTAATTAACACATTCTATTACTCATTTGAGATAAACATCTTTGCATGGAAAATTATGAGAACATTCATCACAAAGAAACAATTCATAACAGCAAGGAATGATCTCATAGTAATGTATAAATGACATAGGAACAATCCAGCATACATTCAACACATCCTTCAGGCAAGAACGCAGTCTCCCAGGCTTTCTTTAGGAAAAAATCAAATTCCTTATATATGCAGTAAATCAGTTCACGTACAAGACAGAGAATGTATTTTCACCTGCCAAAAGTCCTTCTATCATTCTCTAATCTTCTATATATAACCTTAAAAAATGCTCCCAGAGCTACCACATGTCCCCACCATAAAGAATCTTTAATTTGTCTTTTAATGCCCTTTACAAAAATGGAATAATCCCTAAAAGTATTTTACAACAAGAGACCAAATCCAGCTGTCCTTTACCCTCATGACTAAATAATAGAAAAGCAAAATTCCTAGCATATCACTAGACATCTATGCTGCCCAATCAGCTCCCAGATGGCGCTTTTGCCTCTGCTGGAGCTTTTGTCCCAGATGGTGCTCCTGCCTCTGCTGGCTCCTTTGCCACAGCTGGCTTATCTGCTTCTGCTATATAACTCACCCAAATGCATGTTTCTCGTATAACAATGTTGGCAGGTGAAGGGAGCAGGTGCTTTCGAGAAATCACATGCTTGGCCAGCTCTGCATCAATGTCCTGCACTTTTGCTGTTGTAATTTGGAGAATCTATTGAAACAGGTGGGCATGTATGGAGGGTTGCGTGATGCATTGATGAAGATCATCCCTTGTCAACACATCTATCTTCTACACGTACTCCATTTCTGTGTTTAATTCACCCCGCAATTCAGAAAAGCGTTACTCTTTTCTTGGAAAGTCTTCAAGGGTCTGGAGCATCTCCATTTTGCACCTTCCATGAACCTCTTGGATCCTCTGATAAAGGATGTTGCATCTTATGATAGTTGTTTGGATCACAGAGTTTAATTTCACACCGCAGTTCTTACAGAACTCCATGAAGCCTATATCCTCTTAAAAATCTGCTACGGATTTGAGAGGGAGGTGTTTGGGGAATTCTGACTTCCCCTCTCTCCATTCAATATGTTTTCCAATATCTTCTTTTACGCGCGCATATTTCTTTTTAAGCCTAATGGCTTCAAAGTTTATTTCTTTCATCTTGTCCACCATAGTTTTAAGCTTGCAAATCTCTTCAGTAAGCAGTTCCTGTGACTCGTGCATCTGCTTTAGTATGTCATGGGATTGTTCATGAAAGGGGCTCAGGTCCATTTCCTTTCTGCTTACTTGTTCTAGCTGCTCGGCCATCAAATCTTTATCTTCTTCCAATTGAATGATCCTGGCTTCAAAATCATTCTTCTCTCCTTCCACTATCATCATCTTGTTGATATATATGTAACTTAGGAATGTATTTCACATATATGTATATTGTATTCCTATAGAGATGTTATTATTCCTCTATACGGAAGTGTCGTCATTTATATTGTAAGTGTCGTAACTTATACATGATGGGTTATTAGACCACCTTGTTGGGGTCGACCCTGTATAAGTCATGTGGGTCATAGGGTTATTAGACCACCCTAGTGGGGGTCGCCCCAGTCAGCTTTATGTTAAGTGGTTAAGTTGAGGCCGACCTAGTTGAGTAAAGGTCAAGTCAAGTTAGTGTATGAATAGAGAGTGTGTCTCTCTCATTTTACACATTCTATTCTCTCACTCAGACTTGGGAGAGTGGCGCACTTGTGGAGGAGGAGGATCTGCTACTAGGAGAAGACTATCTCTTGTATTCTAGTTGTATCATTGCTCTATCTATCTCTGAGGAAGTTATTGGGGTTTTTCACCTTTATGGTTTTCCCCAAGTAAAATCTATGTCTCTTGTGTGCTTGCATTATTATGTCCATGATTGATATGTTGTAGATATGTTGTACATGTTGTTCTCTCAGTTAAGATCCTAGATCAGATTGAAGTAAATTCTAAAAATTTAACATGGTATCATAGCTATCATGAAAGAAGGCATGATATGGCATGTATGACACTTGTTACACTTACGATGCTAGGGCTTGATATAGAAAAAACCAGTCATCGTAGTACTTTCGCTATAAATCCATTTTGGCAAAGTTTTTGGATCTGAAACATTTATAGATCGAAGATCAGATCCCCATGTACCTTTTGTCCAAAGAAAAACCTCTAATTCGTTGTACTTTGTGATTTATGATCTGTACAATATAGGGTTTCTACCTCTTCCATATCTGAGTCAAAATCAGGTGACCTTGGGAAAAAGGTCATAACTTGGGGTAGGAAGCTACAAATGAAATTTCATAAAAAGTGACAAGTAGTACACATACTGTACTATTTTAGAAAAAGTTTGCAGAGCCTGAATTTAAACCAATGACACGTGGCATGCCATACAAGTTATCTCTCTTGTATTATCCCATAAACAGGTCATGTTGCGACACTTGGTATAACTCTCTCTCAAAGAATCCAATTGAGGTCAGAGCTATTGGGATGGAAAGATAACAGGTTGGGATATCTCAAGAACATTTTTTAGACTCTGTGGATCAAAAATTTTGGAGTTACACTAGAAACAATCAGGTACATATTTCTGTCAAAACCGAATTATTTTTTAGCACCTTCATTCATGGCTTCCGGAATTTAGGGATTCGAAGAAAGTTGGCATTTTTGTAATCGGAGTCGGCGGCTGGATGCTTCTCATCAAAATAAAAATTTAGAGACCAAGATCAGATTTTTTGGTTGGGCAGAAGGTCGGGCTTGATCAAACCCCAGTTCAGGACTTTGATCAGAAAGATGGAAAATTAGGGCTTCTGCAAAACTTGGAATTTTGGAAATCCGTGACCACGGTTGGAAGCTCCTCAGAAAAATCAAAGCTTAGAGATTTGAATCAAATATTTTGGTTGGGTAAAGCTCTGGGAAACTCAAACCCTAATTCAGGGTCCTCCTAGTGAATCCAGAAATCTAAAAGGCAATTTCAAGGGGTGAAACTTTGCAGTTTTCAAAGTCTGAATATACCAACTTGATTAGCTCATCAAGGTGCATATTTCTATCCTTTCGGAAGTTTGAAATTTAAAGTTTGAATTTTTTGGGGTTTCTTTGACAAACCCTAATCCAGCTCCAGGTCCAATTCTTGCAAATCAAGTGGATTGGGTTAATCCTAGAAGAAGATGGATTGGTCATCTGCATAAGTGAAGAAGTTCCTGTCTCAGAGGGAGATGAGGCTAAGGCCTTCCATAAGAACATTACAAGCAATCTTGACAAGTATGGCTTACAGGTATGTTTCATGGTTAATTTTATCATATGTTTGTCTTCATATCATTACAGTACAATCTTGATTAATTACTAGACTTGTCGTATCACCTTAATAGAAGATATTCATTGATTAAGGTTTTGATACTTATGAATGTACTAATGTATTGTGATGTTGTATGAGGTTTATGTTGTTTGCTAACATAAAAGGTACACCAAGAAAGACAAATCATGTTCTACTTCAAGAACATATGATCATGGTGACATGAAGACAAAGATGCATCCATTGTCATGGATCACATAGAAGATCTACTTTCGAGGTATGTATAACCTAGTCCTACAATGGTTAACCTATGAGACATCCAGGTTACTAGCACAAGTCATTGAAGAGAACCATAAGACGTTATGCGGGTATGTTAGACATAACTAGATAAGCATGTTAATCCAGTGATTAAGGATGGATATAAGTTCAAGGATAGGAAATCCAGGAAGAAAAGATCAAGAGGGAGGACACTCTAGTTGTTCCTGCAAGGAAGCAAAGATCAAGAAGGTGCACACTTCAATAGTTTCTGTAAGGATGCATACATTTAGAGGGAGTTGTCCACTTCTCACAATCCACATCAGAATGGAGTTGCAGAAAAGAAGCAAAGACTGAGAGGGAGTCAACCCAACAAACAAACAAAGATAAGTATTTGAATTGTCATTACTTGCATATTTTATTGTTTGAATAATACTGTTCAATAATGTATATACTGATGTTCCTAGAATTAGGTTGTGTATTATGCATATTAGAATAGTTACATTGATGAACAGTATACTACTAATATACATGGGTAAGTGGCCTATGGCATTGTACAGCATTCCATTGCTACTTATCTATAATGAAACCTCTTTGCTGACATGTTGGGAGTTGTGCACACTCTTAACAATGTTCTGGTAGAGATTGGAAGGCATCTAGAAAGTTACGGGATATGGATAAATGTTGTATTGAAGCATTGGCTAAGATAATTGCATGACTGTATGACATAGTTCTTTATGTGTAAGAATTTGTTCTGAAAACTATGAGATGTTTTCTAATCATGCAATTTAACTTGTTGTGTAGGAAAGATCGTATACCATCACCTACAAAAGAAGGACTACAACATTTTTTCATCAACAAAGTTATCTATTGAAAATATTGAATATATTGAAGTTCCCAGGATCTAGGAAGAATGCCATGATCGAGGGGTACCAGTCGATCATGAAGATGTTTAGGATGCAGTCCAAAGACCTGAAGGGGAGTCTGTAGTGATTTCCAAGAGGATCTATAAGATCAAGTATGCTGCAGATAGTAGCATAGAGACTTTTTCTCTTGTATCCAGATTCACTTCCATTAGATCAGTACTTGCTCTGGCTACAATGATGAAGTGGAAGATACACCAGATGGATTTCAAGATAGCTTTCTTGAATGGTGTGGTTGAAGAAGAAGTGTATGTGGAGCAGCCACTTGGTTCTGAGACACATGACAGGGAGTCATATACTTGCAGAACTTGGTATGGTAGGATAGACATCTTTCTATCCAGTTTGAGCTTTACCAAGAGTAAAGCGGATTCCAACCTTTATTACAAGATTGAGGAAGGCAATCCAGTGATACTACTTTTGTATGTGGATGACCTATTTGTTACAAGTGAGGATAGATTGATTGCCGACATGCAGCGGAAGCTTGCTGCCGAGTTAGAGATGAATAACTTGGGTATGATGCACTACTTTCTAGGAATGGAGGTGTGGAAGAGTGCAGATGGAATCTTCCTTGGACAAGGGATGTATGTAGTAGAGATCCTGAAGAGTTTCGGGATGATAGACTGCAAGGCTATGGCCACACCTATGGCATCGAACCTGAAGCTTCTGTGTCATGCTTCATCTGAGCTGGTTGATGTCACTGTGTTTCATCAAATGATTGGGTCCTTGATGTACTTGACGAACACGAGACCAGATATTTGCTTTGCAGTGAACACATTGAGCCAGTTCCTAACGGATCCGAGGAGTGTTCACCTGGTTGCTGTAAATCATATTCTGAGGTACCTGAAGGGTACGGTTGACTATGGGCTCAAGTATGATGCGAATCAAAAGTTTAACCCGTAGGGTTATGTTGATTCAGACTAGGAAGGCAGTGCTGCAGATAAGAAGAGCACTTCTGGGTGTTGCTTCAGTATGGGATCAGGTGTGATCTCTTGGTTTAGCAGGAAGCAGTCCTGTGTAGAACTGAGTACAGCCAAAGCAGAGTATGTTGCGACGAATGAGCAGGATGCAGATGTATTGACCAAGCCGTTGGCCAGAGTGCAGTTTGAGTACTTCAGAGAGAGGCTTGGTGCACTTCAGATCGAGGTTCCTTCCAAAAGGAAGTGATGAGTCCGGAAGATGTAGATATACATGAGCTTTTATGACATGGTTGATGTGTTCTCCCATGGTCGTGATGTAATTGCTAAGCCATTCTCACATGGTGGTAGATGTGTTCTGTAACGCCCCATATTTCGACTAGACAGGTTTATCTGTGACACATATTGAACTTTATTTTCTTATTATCTGTTGGACTTAACTAGACTGGGTAAACTATACTTATGACACGATACACCCGATTATATGTTGCTACCATGTGTATGTCGTTACTATGTTATGTTGTCACTATGAATATGATGTTATGATATTATGATCTTACCATGTTCATGCAGTTAATAGGTTATGGTTGTCATGAGATTCATTTCTTTTATGATGACGATATATATGTTTTAACGTTTTCATTAATGGAATGTGAAATATATGATGTTGTACGTGAATTCCATCCTATGATGAAATTGATTGAATTGTTATATGTCATGCATACCTGTGATGAGCTAAAATTGTGGCGTGAAATAAAACGATGTTGATGATATAGATCATTTGGCGATCGAATGGAAATGCTTGTTATAAAATGTGTATTTTACGAAATACTAACCTACAGGATACAAGGGCTATGGGATAGCGAGATACTTGATCTAATACATGGGATAAGAACTTTTCCATGCAGTAAAACTTAGCAACCAAAATTGATGATACGATGACACAAACCGATAATCTCGATAGCAGCAAAGTATGAGTCGATAAGGGCGTAGGCCCAGTATGTTGAGAGGGATGGATGTGTTTCCCACCCTAGGTTTCCATGAGACCCGAGGTCGTGGGAGGGCCGTGCTGAGACACGCTCCCCATGTTGTTGTGATGACGATGGTCGGATGCCTGCTAGGGGAGGATAGGTCCGTTGTTCAGCTGACGCTATCGCTCTCAGGTTCTATGTGGTCAGGTCGGTGAGTCCGACATCCACTTTTGTACTAGTAGAGGAAGGATAGGGAGGATGGAGGACGTAGGTTACGATGGGAGGATATGTTAGTTAGTACTGTTGAGGGTTGGATATTCCTTGATCTTGAGTTAGTGGGAGTAGATACCCTTCCTGTACTTGATTGATTAAACTAATGTAAACATAAAGACAATGATGTTAAATCGTAAAGGGTTAACTGTTAAATAACCGAGGATGTTAAAGTAATTATACTATATATTATGCTTGCTTTTCTGCATGGGGGTAAATACTATTATTAGTTAGCAGGTATGCATAGGCGGAATGGGGTTTGTTTATAGTACATATCCGACATGTGCATACACTGGCCATGCATGCACACCTTGTATGTGTACAATATTACTGGCGTATAACATACTTGTCATGCTTGAATAGTAGTATAAATGTCATAGATAACTCAGTTAAGGATACATCAATCAACTTAGGTAATGAATGGTTAGGTTGTCAATGTGTAAATAAGTGAATTAGTAATTATATGAAAACATTGTAATAATAAATTAAGACAAGTGTCATCAGTTAACATTGTCATACGAGAACTGTTGTGAATAGGATAATGATAGTGTCTAATTAATTAGTAAAATTGTTTAAGCCCTCACAAGTGCTTTGTTTATAAGAACAAGGATGCTATGTTGATGTTAGGGTACTCATGTGATAAACAAATAATTAAGAATACTATGATTAATTCACCTTTAATTATTGTTAAATGGTGATTTAATTATTATTATTAATTAATAAATGGTGATCTAATTATTATTATTACTTAATTAATAATATTCTAGCAACATTTATATCCCTATCGTAACAATTGCAATATAAGTAAGATTTAAAATATTGATTTATAAATTAATATTGTGTGATTATTTCCATTTCAAAAGTTAGCCATAATAGTATAATCATTCTTGAATGGATGTGATGTGATGGAATAGGTTTTAAATATTATTTATTTATTCAGTATGAGTCTTAAAGTTTAAGTTACATGATAAGTTATCTTGTCGGATTGGTAAACCATTAAGACGTACCTTGTCCCAAACTGAAAAGTCAAACTAGAACATATATTATTGTATTATTTTATTCTAAAAAACACTAAGTGCAAATATGGTGAATAAATGAAGAATTATTAAAATAGATCTCGAATAGAGAACCCGTAGGAAATATCTCCTACCATAATAAATACTTACCATCGAACAATTAAAGTGCAATAAATTTACTGTAAGTGCATTTAATTATCGGTGCATTAAGTGAAGAAATATATTATTATATTGTAAACTTGTATGAATGTTAAAGTCAGGGGATTTAATGATTGAAGGGCTCGAGAGAGGGAATTTGGGGCGGTGGAGTAAGCCTCAAGTCTTCTCGAGGAAGGAAAGGTATTTAGGGAAGAGTGAAGGGAGGAGAAAAAAAGGTTTTCTTTTGGGGGGGAGAACTGTGATTTTGGAGGTGAAGCTGAGGAAGGGGTAAACTCCAACTCCAAGGAGGAGGTGGAAAAATCATAGGGAAAACTGCACCTATGGAAATACAGTAAGGAAAGATGCTCTCGGGATTATCGGTCTGTGGGCTCGGGGGCTAGGAAACCCGTCGGTTTCCTAGGGCCAGCATGATAAGAGCTGGTCGGTAGGGTGGTTCATTCAATCGGTTGCTAAGCTTTAAAGACAAAAATCTGGAAGGAAATCTACAGCAAGCTATGAGACAATCTACAAACTTCAAACTTCTGGCAACAGGTATTTTCCTTGTTAATTATTACATTAATCATATTTTAAACTTATGATAAAACATTATGCTAAAACATGTATATGCACTGAACTGAAATATGCATGTAAATGAAAATTATATTATTTTACCTCTTGAATGTTGATGCAAACTACGCTAATAGGAAAAATAGTAAATGATCAAATAATATTTTATTTATTATTTAGAAACAAACCCGTACAGAAAATTAATTAGTTCAGAAGCTTGTCATGTGCTCTGCCAAAAACCAGAGCACTACATGTTCTCCCATGGTGTAGATGTAAGGGCTGAAGCCATTTTTCACATGGTGGTAGATGTGTTCACCCATGGTGAAAAAGTAAGGGCTGGAGCCTTCCCTGAATGGTGGTAGATGTGTTCTCTCATGTCGGTGGTGTAAGTGTTGGATGATGTGCATCTGGGCTGTTCTTCGTGGACAATGAGATGATTTGAAGAGGACGATGCTATGATGATCAGGAGGATCATGGATGATGCTCCAGTTACTGCTCTGTCTATGCATCAGGAGGATGCTGGATATGATCAGTTGGATCATTTATATGTATATGTATGTGCGCATCATGTTGGATGCTGGATATGATCGGTTGGATCATTTGTATGTATTTTGTATATGCATCATGTTGGATGCTTGGACCATGTATCTGTATATGTATTAGGTGGATACATTGTATGATCAGGTAGATCATGTATGTTGATATGTATCAGGTATGATCAGGTGGATCATGTATTTGTATTTGTGTCAGGTGGATACATTGTATGATCAGGTGGATCATGTATGATGATATGTATCAGGTATATACTTGGTATGCATCAGGTAGATGCATGATATGATCAGGATGATCGTGGATGGCGAGCTTCAGGATGTTGCTCCAGATGCCTTGCAGCAGGATGTTGCAGTGATGATGATCAGGATGATCATGTATACATCAGGATGACGTATGGTGAGTATCAGGCTGATACTCTATGGCCATGGAATAGGTTGTGCAGATGAGCATATAATTTGGCCCTGGGGGATTTGCGGATAGTCTTTCGAGGTTTTTCCTATGCCATGTAATTTGGCCTCGGGATATCTGGCAAATGCTCTTTCGAGGTTTTGCTCTGGGAGGACATATAATTTGGCCCTAGGAGATCTGCAGATAGTCTTTCGAGGTTTTTCCTATGGCATATAATTTGTCCCTGGGATATCTGGCAGATGCTCTTTCGAGGTTTTATCCTATGGCATATAATCTGTCCTTGGGAGATCCTATAGGTAGAGCTGTGTGCTCGTAATAGCCTGGGATGCTCTTGCGAGGTTTTTCCATGACCACATATAATCTATCCTCGGGAGATCCTATAGGTAGAGCTGTGTGCTCGTAACAGCCTGGGATGCTCTTGTGAGGTTTTGTGGTGACCACATATAATCTATCCCTGGGAGATCCTATAGGTAGAGATGTGTGCTCATAACAGCCTGGGATGCTCTTGCGAGGTTTTGTGGTGAGGTCACATATAATATGGCCCTGGGAGATCCTACAGGTCGGAGTTGTGTACCCATAACATCTTGGGATGCTCTTTCGAGGTTTTGTGACGCACGTAATAAGTCCTGAGATTTCCACAGTATGGCCAGTGAGGATGAAGACGTGCAGGTGGTGGCCCTACATCCAGTATGAAAAAGGACTGGCTCTGTAGAACTTCCTATGACGAGTAGATTCAGAGATTGATTGATATAGTAGCAACAATGACGATGATGATGACTCAATGACGATTATCCAGTGACGATGATCCAGAGAAGAAGACTTGTGCTAGAAGACATGTGTCGAGAAATACCTTCCTAGTTAAGACGGAGTGTTGATGTATATGTAACTTCGGAATGTATTTCACATATATGTATATTGTATTCCTATAGAGATGTTATTATTCCTCTATACGTAAGTGTCATCATTTATATTGTAAGTGTCGTAACTTATAATTGATGGGTTATTAGACCACCTTGTTGGGGTCGGCCCTGTATAAGTCATGTGGGTCAAAGGGTTATTAGACCACCCTATTGGGGGTCGGCCATGTGGGTCAAAGGGTTATTAGACCACCCTATTGGGGGTCAGCCATGTGGGTCAAAGGGTTATTAGACCACCCTAGTGGGGGTCGACCCAGTCAGCTTTATGTTAAGTGGTTAAGTTGAGGTCGACCTAGTTGAGTAAAGGTCAAGTCAAGTTAGTGTATAAATAGAGAGTGTGTCTCTCTCATTTTACACATTATATTCTCTCACTCACACTTGGAAGAGTGGCGCACATGTGGAGGAGGAGGCTCTGCTGCTAGGAGAAGACTATCTCTTGTATTCTAGTTGTATCATTGCTCTATCTATCTCTGAGGAAGTTATTGGGGTTTTCACCTTTATGGTTTTCCCAAAGTAAAATCTATGTCTCTTGTGTGCTTGCATTATTGTGTCAATGATTGATATGCTGTAGATATGCTGTACATGTTGTTCTCTCAATTAAGATCCTAGATCAGATTGAAATAAATTTTGAAAATTTAACACATCTGGACCACCAAGTGTTCCTTTTCTTCTTCCAGGTGCTGATACTTATCCAACAATTATTTCTGATCTGACAAAAGGCGATTATATTTCTTCACCACTAATTCCCTATAAGCCTGCTCATTAACCACAGTGAGTTGTAACATGCGAGCCCTTTTCTTGGTTGCATCCAACTCATTTACTATCTTGAGTACATTGTCTTCGCTTGCCTTGGCAGTAGCTACAGTAGCGGATGCCATAGCCACTGGAGAATTATGTGTGCCCTACATGACGGTGGTTTCTCATGTGGTAATGATGTCTAGGTGGAAAGGCTTCTTCAACCTTGTCTCTGTCCTTCGGAATATGGACTTCCTTTTCTTGTCAAAAAATTTTTTGTCCCAATGGGTTACAGTATGATCCTTTGATGGAGTAAAAGGGACGAGTGGAATATCTTCTATAGGGATGTCACTTCCGCGGGGGGGTCTGAACCATTTGGGACAAGCCTATGTGCATGAATTGTGTGATGGAGCCCTCAGCTTGTGCATCCTCCTTGGCCCTATTTTCCTCCTCGGCCTTAAGCTGTCTCTCCTCTTCTTCAGCCTCCAGCTGCTTCTCAACTGCTTCTCTTTCCTCTTGCTCTTTGGCAGCTTCTTCCTTTCTTATCTTCTCTAGCTCTTCATCCCAAAGCCTCTGAGCTTCTTCCTCCTTAATCCTATGAGCGTCTTCTTCTCGAATCCTATCTTCTTGCTCCTTCCGCTGCTTTGTTGCTGCTTCCCTTTCGAACTTTTCAACCTCAGCTTTCAGCCTTAGCTCTTCCTTTGTCAGGGCCTCGGCTTCTTCCCTTTCTCTTCGCAATTCTACTTCCCTAAGAGCTTGGAATGCTATGGAACTAGTGCCAGTTCCACTCTTGAGATGAAGGTTCCTTTGAATTTCGGTCATATTTTGACCCCTCTGAAAACTTCCTCGTCCTCATCAAAATAGTGACCATACTCAAAGTGTGCATTAACAATTCTATAGTGATATGCGGCCTTATTAAGAATGCCATTCTTTACGAATATTATTTCTCTGAAGTGAAACTCCCTTATTTCCTGGACAAACTCTTCAGCCGAGATGACTTTAGAAAACTTGTATGCTCTGACACAAAAGGGTAGTGCTAGGAATGAGGCCTTCTTCGCTTTCTTTAAGACATGACCAACTCCATCTATAAACACTTGTCTTACTACCTCTTTGTGGACCACGAAATCAGTAACATATCCTGGTAAGAGAAGGGGTGGATTGGAACCTCCATACATTCTTATGTAGGTGCCTTCCTATGATAGATAAAATCCCCATACTTTTCTAAGACTGTCATGGAATTCTCAGATAAACAACTAGGTTCTTCATTGAACATGAGTTCATACAATGGCATGATTAATTCTTCACAGATGATCTTGTAATGCCTTTTGTAATTATGGGCCCATAAGATCTTGTAACCGATATAAATAGGGGTGTCGGCCTTGTTCCAAACACATCCTAACCTTGGGAATAGATGCCTTTCCAGAATACAATCCATAAGGTATGATGACATGTAGAACTCTGATTTTCCCCGGGACAACCCTTCCATAGCAACAGTTATGGCTGACAATATATTATCCGATAGGATATCTTCCCAATTGAACACTGTGACCTTCAATGCTACAGAGTGGATCAGAGGGGCCCAATGCAGCTGAAAGTGGTTCCATCAACCCTACCAAAAATTATGCTTAGCATGAGGGCAATAATTCTGAAGGGAGGCTTGAGTGCCTGAACTTCATAATCATCACTCTCTTTCACCCTCAGCTGCCTACCTTGAATTAACAATTTTCTGGCCATCTCCAAGTAATCCATGTTAGGACTTTCTAGCCATGTGTCATTCAATAGTTGCTGAGTGCAGGGAAATTTGTAGGTTGCCGAGATATGGGCTGGGTGGAATGAGGCTAATGCCTCTCCGTTGCTGTCAGATAAGACTCTTGATTCGGTGTCTGCATGTGCTAGAATCCACCCAATAACTTCTGCGCAGGGGAAAAGATCAGGGCGCATTGCTGCTTTGGTGATGCCAGAGATTCTAATGTTCTGGTATAAGTACATCTCTTCTAGGACTGACCCAGGAATTTCCTAGTCTCTGATCATGTGATATAAATATCCCCATTTCAATTCAGGCGCAATACCCATAACTGGCTTGGTGTCTTCATATAACGTCTTGATCCTTGCTTTAATGCCACTTGACTCTAGTTTGGCCATCTTTTCCTTCCTCTTGCCACCTTTCGGCATTGTGGTTGAACCTGGTTAAAACCATATATGAGTGGGTACATGATAAAATGAGCATGCAGACATAGCATTGAAATGAAAATTCATCACTACAGTAAGATAAGAAGGTGCTATTAAACAACTTCGAAAGTGATATTATGCTTCAAACAAAATGCAAGCAATCAAAGAAAATGAAACCATGATAGGAAGCTACTAAAAAATCTTGTCAGAACTAGCTTTCCCTATTGGTGCTACATCAAAACTTATGACGCTAAGGCACAACCTCCTAACTAGGATTTCTAGGATGCTGATAACAGGACGTAGGCGAGAGCAGCCAAGAAGTTGCGGCCGGGTGTGGCCATCCACAAGGTTCGGATCACTAAAACTTCAGAAGGACTAACAGATGGGTAGTGAGAAGGGTCT
This sequence comes from Larix kaempferi, assembly GCA_027924585.1. Classification (NCBI taxonomy): domain Eukaryota; kingdom Viridiplantae; phylum Streptophyta; class Pinopsida; order Pinales; family Pinaceae; genus Larix; species Larix kaempferi. Next base: position 17,317,657 of record BSBM01000136.1, read on the forward strand.
AATCAGGCCTCTCCAATCAGATAGGTGCAAAAACTTCAGCATGGATGAGTGTTGCCGTGGTGACGGACTGCTAAAATGGTATTAACGAAAAGAAACGACAATCTTGGGCTATTGAAAACAAAGTAGAAATGCCTGGTGGAGTTACATAACTAGCAACGGCCAATTGGCTTGGATGAGGCTAACAAGTTGCAGACTTGGCTATCCTAGAATGGCTAGCACGACCTTGAATGACGTTCTCACGAAACTTTAACGATAATAGAAAACAATAAGAAACTCCTTAAAACCCCACTTACTATATAAAGAAAAAGGCACGTGTGGGCATTAAATTGGTTTAGTGGGGCATTAAAACGTCGTTAGGGTGATGTGACCGGGGTAACTTTTGGCACCGCTTTGGCATTAAATGCAAGCCATCAACTGAATCTTTCGGCAAGTCGAAGCGACAGTTTCTCCAGCGTTGGATGAGTGCTTCCGCAACGGGATGACACACTCTAGCGAGCTCGGTGCCAACTCTAAACCAGGCGTCTTATATCTCAATTTTGGCAACTCTTGTTGAGTTTCACTGTGCATCTCTACATCACTTCGTACCGATAGGGCTCAGAGTTCGGCTGTGATAGTTTCGGCGAGACAGGCTGGGTTCTTCCGAAAAGAAACCTTGAGTGCTCGATTTGTCAAAGTGTTAACCGTTTCGGATTGTTCCTGGGAGTTATGTCGACGTAACCTAGCATATTTCTCCACAATGAAAACCTTAGAAAAATACAAGGCAAAAGCCGCATTTCGGATGACTTGGATGAGTCGGAGCGACAGTTTCGCCGGGACTGGGCAATTTCACCCACAACAGGATGGCTTTAAAACTTAACCAAACTGAATGCTTGTTGCAGCTTAACTCAATGAGTTTCACCGAAACGAGGAAAGCTGAAAACTTATCAAAAGGACCCGAACGTTGCAGCCCAACTGAGTGAGTTGTGCCTCTGTTTCGGCTCTAAAAACTGAGTTTTACTTAGCAGAAAAAACAAAAACAAACTCAAGGACTTGCTCTTTTATAAAAAACTAAGTGCAAAAAAAGACCTTATAGGAAGGACTTGACTCCTAGGAAAACTCTTCTAAAAACAAGAAGGAGGGGCCCCAATATTTACAAGAATTTGGGGAGGATGTTGCAGCAACAACAATTGGCGATTCCCTGGTGAACATAGATCTCTGAAACAAGCTCTCCTTAGGGGCAGAAAAACTTACAAACTGCTGATTTATATGGGTAACAAAGTGTCCTCATAGTTCAGCTTCTATGAATGCAGTTATCACTCTCATCATCATGGTCATTTTGGGAGAAGGAAACTTAGAATCATACTTATTTACAACTCTCTTAGGGCCAGAGTATGAAGTTCATTTTGAAACTCTGTCTCTTAGATGTTAACTAATAAAAGACTCCATAGGATCGTAACAATATCTCACAGACATATTCGTTTGTTCCTCATTCCCATGCTATTTGCATCTTTTTTGATGTTTCTTGATTGACAACTTTTTCCATTTGAGCCTTCCAGAAATAAATTTCTTTAACTTCAATATTTGTTTCAGGTTCTTCAATCCATAATGTCCTTTTGTGTGAGCGAGAGATTCATTTGGTTATCATGCTTCATGGATGAAGAAGAACCTTGCTGGGCTGATTTATTTGAACAACTTCCTTAATTGAATGTACTTTTCTCTTCTCTGGCGTGCTTTAATTGAGGCGAGAATTTATGGAAATCAAACTCTTTAATATAAGCTCTTTTGGCTTTTATTTGCAGCATGGGATCATTTTAAATACTATACATATGTCAGACATGCTTCCTCTCCATGGGTCTAGTATAGTAAACTTCTCGAGACAGCTATTAATGTTAGAGTGAATGGAGCCCCAAGATAGTAAGAAGGAAATGTTGAATCTTAGTTATTAAAACAGGGTTGCTTTGACCAACAGAAAAAGGATCTCTTCATTCCTAGAAACTCAACAGTGAAAACAAAGTCACAAAACATTTCTTTGTAAGTAGGTTTGTGCCTTACAACATTTTGAGCCTTGTTCGAAGCTCTATCTTACCTCTACACCAAAATCTAGGCTAGGCTTTATTAAAGAAAGAATAAAGAAAAACTTTGAGCATAAAGCAAGGTGGAAAACAAACTAAGCTAACTGAAGAAAATAATAACAAAAAAAATAAAAACAAAACAAACAAACAAGAAAGAAGCAAGAGTGTTTATTTATGTACAAAAATCCCTCATAGGATTAAGCAAAATACTGCTTTAAAGAAAGGCCGTTGAGAGGTAGAGTTACTTCCTCCCCTTGCAATTCTTTTAGCTTGGAAGTCATTGGGCCAAGCTTTTCATAAATTTGGTAAGGGCCAACCCATAAATGTTGAAACTTTCTGTGCATTCCCTTACCCTTGTGTGGAGGGTCCCATTTCAGAACTAAGTCGCCTACTTCAAAACTTCTTTTTCCAGACTTTCTTTTATCAAACCACCTTTTGACTATATCTTGGTGTTGGTGGAATTGGTCTTTGGATTTCTGCTGGGACTCTTCAAGTTTCAACAGGGTGTCAATTCTAGATTGTAAGACTTGACTGCTGGAACCTCGGGAGGCTTGGGCCAATTGAAAAGATGGGAGTAATATGTTCGGAGGAAGGATGGATTCTCTGCCATATACAAGAGTATACGGGGAAACTCCTAAAGCATTCTTTGGGGTGACTCTATCTTCCCACAAAGCACTTGGGAGGGATGTATGCCAACTCCTCTGATTTTCAATCACAGTTTTCTTAAGAATTCAGAGAAGGTTTTTGTTGGTAGATTCAGCTAGTCCATTTCCTTAGGGGTAGTAGTTGGATGAAGAATGTAACTTAATTCATCTTTCATAAACAAATTCATTTATCTAAAAGATGAAAAATAAGTTGCATTATCGAACACTAGGGAAATTGGAACCCCAAACCTGGTTATGATGTTATCCTTCAAGAAATTAATAACCACATCTTCATTGATTTTGCGCAATGGAGTAGCTTCTGTCCATCTTGTAAAATAGTCTGTGGCCGTCAGGATGTACTGGTGCTGTAGAGAAGAATTTGGTTTTATTTCTCCGATGACATCTATGCCCACTGCTCGAAAGATTCTGAGATAATAACTGGCTACAAAGGTCCTACCGCTTTCGGTAATTTCCCAACGCTCCTTTGGCACACATCACAGTTCCTTGCATAGGCGTGGGAATCTCTGAACAAAGTGGGCCAATAATATCCAGCTCTCAGTATTTTGTGAGCTGTTGTATATCCAGAATAATGTCCCCCAGCAGGGCCATCGTGTAATTCCTTGATCACTTTACTTGCATCTTCCTTTTCCAGACATCTAATAAAAATGCCATCATAAATTTTTCTAAAAAGTACCCCATCAATGATTTGATAAGCTGCTGATTTCAAACAGAGTGCCCTTCTTTGCTTAGAACTCTAGTGCTCTGGTAAGTACCCTTGCTGCAAATAATGCACTAAGTCTTTATACCAAGATTCAGGAGCTGTAAAGATGGGACATACCTCAACCATGTTTAGTTCAGCTTCATTTTCCCAATTCGGCTCTTCGTCAGCTAGATGTTCAGTGAGTAATTTACATAAACCTTGACCTTTAATGATAGTGGTAGGTTTAAATTCTAAATCATATTCTTGAAGAGTGGTGACCCAGTTTCCTCTTCTTTCTCCCAATTCCTTTTGAATGAAAAGAGATTTGACGGTGGGGTGAGGAACTACAACTTTAGTTCTGTTCTTCAGAATATATGGCCTGAACTGATTTACCACTTTGAATATGGCATATGCTTGTTTGTCTACAGCATGATAGTTCAGTTCAGCGCCTTGCAGACTAGTGCTCAAAAAAGAAATTGGGTATTCATTTACCGATTCTACCTTTTGCGTGAGCACAACTACAAGAGAGTCATCTGAAGCAAAAGTATACATGATGAAATCCTTATCAAAGTCTGGACTTCTTAAAGAGGGAGCATTAGATATGGCTGCTTTGATTTCTTTAAATGCAACCTTTTCTAAGTCTGTCCACTTGAACTATACATTCTGCTTTACCATTTGCTGCAGAGGTTTAATGGTCTTAGTGAAGTCGGGAATGAATCTTCGAACAAAATTAATGGTTCCCATAAATGATCGCATAGATTTTTTGTTGTGGGGCATGGGAATCTTGTCGTTAGCTTTCACTCTCTCTTGATCTATCAAAATTCCCTTTTTTGAAATGATGTGACCCAAAAGCTTGCCTTCAAGAACAACGAAAACACTTTTCTAGGGATTTAGAGAAATACCATATTTCCTACAGCGATAAAAAATATGCTTCAAATGGAAAACATGATCTTCCCTCTTCTTTGAGAAAACTGTCACATCATTTAGATAGACTACAACACAATGGGCGCCCAATCCTCGAAAGGAAATTTCCATTGCTCGTTGGAAAGTGGCTCCTGTGTTTATCAAGCCGAACGGCATCCTTCGGTATGCGAATGTTCCCCATTTAGTGCAGAAAGTAGTCTTAAGACGGTCTTCTTCAGCTACTAATACTTGATTATATCCAAAAAAACCGTCTAGAAGAGAGAAAAGTTCTGATCCTGATACCATCTACAAAATTTGTTCCATTGAAGGCACGGGGTAGTTATCTTTATCAGAGTCTTTGTTCAGGTTCCGAAAATCTACACATAGTCTTATCTCTCCCGACTTCTTTCGCATGGGAACCAGATTAGCGACCCACTTAGAGTGCCTGACTTTAAAGATGATCTTAGCGTCTAACAATTTCTTCAACTCCTTTTGAATCAAAGGTTAAGAATCGGATGCATTCTTCTTAATTGTTGTGGGAATGGCTTAACACCTGCCTTCATTGGTATTATGTGCTGAATGATGCGAGTATCATATGTTTTCAGATCCTCATAAGTCCATGCAAAAACATCTTTATATTGCTGAAAAAGTTTAATGAACTTATCTCGTTCGCCTGGCGAGTAGCATTTACCAAGATTGACATATTTTGGTTCAGCTTCTATGCCCAGATTTACCAATTCATGTTGCATAGAGGAGCTATGAGTTTTAACATACGCTGGCTTCTTGAACTTGTTCTGCAAATCGAACAAACATTCAAGAGATCTCACTCCTTTGGGCATGAAATTTCCCTTGACTGCGTCCTTGCTCTGCAAGTCAGAGTCATGCTTTTCTTCATCTATAATAGCTTCCTTGAAAGCATCTTCATTTGTGAGGAAACTAATGATCTGATCTTCATTATCGAACACTCTAAGATTTGTAATGTTATCCGGAATAGATGACCTGAAGATCAATTCAATAGAGCACTTATTATTAGTGGGCATTAACCTAGAAGCAGAAGTAGCTAACAAATCAGTTGCGGCGTTTTGTAATCTAGGAATAGAATTTATATTAAAATCTTCAAAGTGCGAAATTAAATCCCATACCTCAGATTGGTAACCCTTTAAATTTGGTGAAAGACAATGAATTTTATCTCTCACCTATCTGACAACTATTTATGAGTCACCAATGACTTTCAAGTATTTGACATTCAAACCAATATCTTTCTTCAATCCGTGGACCAAATCTTCATATTCAGCAATATTATTAGTACATTCAAACTCTAATCTACAAGATAAAAAGTGTTTTTTGGTTTCAGGATCAATTAAAACACAACCAGCTACGGATCCTTCTTGGGTTTTGGAACCGTCAAAGTATAGAACCCAAAAAACATTCTCAGATTTAACTAAGTTAGTATCCCTATCATCTAAGTCAGTAACTAATATAACTATGTTACAATCAATATCATCAGTCCGAGAGAATTGAAGGAGATCAGACTGTTCATCTGATTCATGGCTAACATTTTCTGATTGATAATTACCCGGTTCAATTTCTAAGAAATAATTTTCCAAAACTGAAGATGAGAAAGCTACAGCTTCATTTTTTTCTTCTAACTGCGTTACGTTTTGCTTTGTGTGAGGTTCTATCAGTATTTTAATCTGATTTTTCCTATTCTGATATGGTAACCATAAGTGAGACAAGTCAGTTGCGAAGTAACCATTTAGTTTTGTAGACCCGTCCCTGCTCAAAATCAAACCATAAGCCTTAAGAATATCAACTACCATTATATCAATAAATTTACAAACTCTAGGGTCTGCTGACAACCTAATTAGCACATCTTTCATTTCTCTGATAACTCTAACAGCAGTTCTATCTAACTATATGATCTGAGATGGGGATGGAATTGGTTGCCCATTAATATTTTTGCAAATTGACAGAGGCATGACATTTGAGGAAGCCCCAGAGTCTATTAAACAGTTATGCACATTATGATTGAAAATTTTGAAAGTTAAAAGAAAAGGCAATGTCTGGGATTTAGATTTCCCGCCAATACTAGCTTCATTTATTTCAGGATCTTCCTGAGGGAATTCTAATGGGGTGCTAAATTGGGGATCGAGAGCTTGTAACAACTTCTTTCGTTGCTAAGGCAAAATACACATATCGAATATGGAAACATTTGCTTTTGCTTTCTTTATGTCTTCGATTATATCGTATCCCATGTCACATTCCTTTGCAACTTTATATTGATTTCCTGTTTTGTTTGAAGTAACTTTAGGTCGCTAAGTTGTTTCTGCATTTGGTTCTTTTGTAGGTGTTGGATATTCCTTAGGTTTTGGCGGAATAACAGTGATGTGCCTTTTGGGTATCTCCTTGGAGACTTTAGGCTTGGGTGCAATTGGGCTCGGATCAGTGATTGGACCCTTGCTACGAGTAGTGACATTAACTGCTGAAACTTGGATTTCTTCAGGGTCATCTTCAATTAACTCTGTTAAAGGCACCCAATCCCACAACACCATAGTGGTGTCTGGAGTGGGTTCTTCTTCTTCCAGGGTCTGTTCTTCTTGAGGATCATCCTGATCCGTTATTTGTGCATACAACGTTTGGTTCATTACTAAACTCATTGAATTTATCCCTTACGGACATCTTTTCTTAGAGTGTGGATCCTGATGAAAAGTGCAGAAATGATCCATTCCTACTTCATTTAAATTCAGAACAGCAGAGTTGTTTATAGGTGGGAGCAGTTGACCATTTTCTTCCCTTTTCTTGTAGAATGGTTTAAATGGATTTATATATGTGCTAGCTACCTTATCCTTTTCTAGATCTACAATTTTATTGGACAACTTTTGCATCATTTTAACCACGTTTTCCATATCTGCTGATGGTTCTTCTTTGTTCCTAGTTAGCAATAGTGTTTTCTTAGTAGTTGATGGTTTTGTTTCCGCATCAAGAGCATGTTTAGCAATGCTGTCCGCTTCTTCCTCCACTTTCTTGGCTTCTTCGAAGTTCTCTATCAAGGTAGTTTTCTTGATTCTTTTGACAAACATTGCTACGGGAGGATCAAGTGTTGTTGTGTAATATTCAACTAAAGATTCATCTGCGAGTCTCGCCACCCAACTGAAATTATTTAACAATGTAGTGAATCTTTGGTTAAATTCTTGCACCTTCTCTTTCTTTTCCATTCTCATGGACAACAATTCTTTCATAAGTGTAGCAACTGTTTTCTGATTTCCATATTTCTTTAGAAAACATTTCTCAAAATCTTCCCAATTTGATATTGAGCTAGCTTGTAAACTAAAGTACCAGGAAGATACCTTGGGCTCGAAAGTATAAGGAAAGATTCTACAGACTACATATTCGTGTTGCACATTCAGAAGGCTTAGAGCCAAATAGAATCTCTTAAGGTGATCTTCAACAGAGATACCTTTCCCGGGATCATACTTGGGTAAAACCTTTTTTGAATTCTTAGGCAGATCATGAAATGGTGTAGCCAAATTCAGTGCTCCTCTTACTCTCCATGCAGGTACAGCCATGGCTCCATGTGGGGAATGTGGTGGAGAATTTTGCGGAGTGTGAGGTGGAGAATTTCATGGAATATAAGGTTCCTCAAGATTTGGAGGAGTCTCAAGTTTAATTTCTCCAAGAGGCTCTGTGATTTCCTCCAAGGATAAATCTACCAATTCTTCAAAGTTTTGAACAAGAACTGAATCTCTTGTATACTGCATTTCCCTTCTAGGGGCTCTTCTTCTGGGGAGTAAGGGTTGCATTCAAACTAGCAATATGTCTAACATACAACGTACAACATACAACGTTTCTTGTTGTTCGATCTCAGAATTGGGATTTTCTTGATTTATTAATTCCAGATCTAAATTATCAGGGATAGCTATTTCAAATGGGTCTTCAGTGGGATCTCTTCTAACGGAAGGATCTCCTCTGCTAGCCATGCACTGGTGGCACTCCTTCTAGCGCCAAAAACTATTGATGCCCTGAAAATCGTAGCATCAATCAGCAAGGGATTCTCCTCGGTAAGCAAGCCTAATTAGATCACTCACCGTTTGGTATGGGAAATCCGTCCGGTTAACGGTCCGGCTACTGTGTAAGATTTAAAGATTTACTTTCTTTGCACCGGTTGCATCCTGATCCACCATTTATTATTTTAAAATTAAAGATGATATGCCAGTGCTCTAAACTAAATGCATGTAATTAAGCAAATCTAATCTAAAACTGTTAAGCAAATCTAATCTATCCCTGCAAGGAGAAAATTGTAAATATGAGTAATAAACTGAAAGAGACATCTAAAGATTACACATATAGCTATTTAATCATAAAGATGCATTTCCAGCATAAGATAAAAGATATCAAAGGTAGCTTCGATTAATTAACACATTCTATTACTCATTTGAGACAAACATCTTTGCACATAAAATTCTGAGAACATTCATCACAAAGAAACAATTCATAACAACAAGGAATGATCTCACAGTAATGTATAAATGACATAGGAACAATCCAGCATAGATTCAACACATCCTTAAGGAAAAAACGCAGTCTCCCCGGCTTTCTTTAGGAAAAATCGAATTCCTTATATATGCAGTAAATCAGTTTACGTACAAGACATAAAATGTATTTTCACTTGCCAAAATTCCTTCTATCATTCTCTAATCTTCTATATATAACCTTAAAAAATACTCCTAGAGCTACCACATGTCCCCACCATAAAGAATCCTTAATTTTTCTTTTAATGCCCTTTACAAAAATGGAATAATCCCTAAAAGTATTTTACAAAAAGAGACAAAATCCAGATATCCTTTACCCTCATGACTAAATAACATAAAAGCAAAATTCCTAGCATATCACTAGACATCTATGACTTCCCAGCCAGCTCCCAAATGGCGCTCCTACCTCTACTGGCTCCTTTACCACAGCTAGCTTATCTGCTTCTGCTATATAACTCACCCAAATGCATGTTTCTCATATAATAGTGTTGGCAGGTGAAGGGAGCAAGAGCTTTCGAGAAATCACATGCTTGGCCAACTCTGCTTCAATGTCCCGCACTTCTGCTATTGTAATTTGGAGAATCTCTTGAAATAGGTGGGCATGCATGGAGGGTTGCGCGATGCACTGGTGAAGATCATCCGCTGTCAACATGTCTATATTCTTCACGTACTCCAATTTTGTGTTTAATTCACCCTTCAATTCAGACAAGCGCTGCTCTTGCTTGGAAAGTCTTCAAGAGTCTGGGGCATCGCCATTTTTCACCTTCCATGAACTTCTTGGATCCTCTGATAAAGGCTGTTGCATCTTACGATAGTTGTTTGGATCACATAGTTTAATTTCACACTGTAGTTGTTACAGAACTCCATGAAGCCTATATCCTTTATAAACTTTGCTATGGATTTGAGAGGGAGGTGTTTGGGGAATTCTGGCTTCCCCTCTCTCCATTCAATATGTTTTCCAATATCTTCTTTTACCCGTGCATATTTCTTTTTAATCCTAATGGATTCAGAGTTTATTTCTTTCATCTTGTCCACCATAGTTTTTTAGCTTGCAAATCTCTTCAGTAAGCAGTTCCTGTGACTCGTGCATCTGCTTTAGTATGTCACAGGATTGTTCATGAAAGGGGGTCAGGTCCATTTCCTTGCTGCTTGCTTGTTCCAGTTGCTTAGCCATCAACTCTTTCTCTTCTTCCAATTGAATGATCTTGGCTGCAAAATCATTCTTCTCTCCTTCCACTATCATCATCTGGACCGCCAAATGTTCCTTTTCTTCTTCTAGGTGCTGATACTTATCCGACAATTCTTTCTAATCTGAAAAAAGGAGATTATATTTCTTCACCACTAAGTCCCTATAAGCTTGCTCATTAACCACAGTGAGCTGTAACATGCGAGCCCTTTTCTTGGTTGCATCCAACTCATTTACTATCTTGCGTACATTGTCTTCGCTTGCCTTGGCGGCAGCTATAGTAGCGGATGCCATAGCCACTAGAGCATTCTGTGTGCCCTGCATGATGGTGGTTTCTTGCATGGTAATGATGTCTGGGTGGAAAGGATTCTTCAACCTTGTCTTTGTCCGTCGGAATATGGACTTCCTTTTCTTGTCAAAAACAAATTTGTCCCAATGGGTTATAATATGATCCTTTGATGGAGTGAAAGGGACAAGTGGAAGATCTTCTATACAGATGTCATCTTCCGCGGGCGGGTTCTGAACCATTTGGGATGAGCCTATGTCCATGTCTTGCATGTTGGAGCCCTAAGCTTGTGCATACTCCTTGGCCTTATTTTCCTCCTTGGCCTTAAGCTGTATCTCTTCTTCTTCAACCTCCAACTGCTTCTCAACTGCTTCTCTTTCCTATTTCTCTTTGGCAGCTTCTTCCTTTCTTATATTCTCTAGCTCTTCATCCTAAAGCCTCTGAGCTTCTTCCTCCTTAATCCTATGAGCGTCTTCTTCTCGAAGCCTATATTCTTGCTCCTTATGCTGCTTTGTTGCTGCTTCCCTTTGGAACTTTTCAACCTCAGCTCTTCCTTCGTCAGGGCCTCGGCTTCTTCCCTTTCTCTTCGCAATTCTGCTTCCTTAATAGCTTGGGCTGCTGTGGAACTAGCGCCAGTTCCACTCTTGAGGCGAAGGCACCTTCGAATTTCAGTCAGATTGTTGACCCCTCTGAAAAATTCCCTGTCCTCATCAACATAGTGAGCATACTCAAAGTGTGCATTAAAAATTCTGCAGTGATCTGCGGCCTTATTAAGCCTGTCATTATTTCCGGAGATTATTTCTCCGAAGTGAAACTCCCTTAGTTCCTGGACAAAATATTCAGCTAAGTTGAATTTAGAAAACTTGAATGCTCCAACACAGAAGGGTAATGTTGGGAAGGAGGCCTTCTTCGCTTTCTTTAAGACATGAACAAATCCATCTATAAACACTTGTCTTACTGCCTCTTTGTAGACCACGAAATCAGTAACATATCCTAGTAAGAGAAGGGGTGGCTTGGAACCTCCATACATTCTTATGTAGGTTCCTTCCTCTGATAGATAAAAATACCCATACTTTTCTAAGACTGCCATGGCATTCTCAGATAAACAATTGGGTTCTTCATTGAACATGAGTTCATATAGTGGCATGATTAATTCTTCACAGATGATCTTGTAATGCCTTTTGTAATTCCGGACCCATAAGATCTTGTAACCGATATAAACAAGGGTGTCGACCTTGTTCCAAACACATCCTAACCTTGGGAATAGATGCCTTACCAGAATACAATCCATAAGGTATGATGACATGTAGAACTCTGATTTTCCCTGGGATAGCCCTTCCTTAGCAGCAGTTATGGCTGACAATATATTATCTGAGACGATATCTGCCCAATTGAACATCGTTCCCTTGAATGCTACATAGTGGATCAGATGGACCCAATGCAGTTGATAAGTGGTTCCATTAACCCTACTAAAAATTTTGCTTAGCATGAGGGAAATAATTCTGAAGGGAGGCCTGAGTGCCTGAACTTCATAATCATCACTCTCTTTCACCCTTAGCTACCTGCCTTGAATTAACAATTTTCTGGCCATCTCCACGTAATCCATGTTAAGACTTTCTAGCCATGCGTCGTTCAACAGTTGTTGAGTGCAGGGAAATTTGTAGGTTGCCGATATATTGTGATGAGCCTGCAATAAGTAATTAATGAAAACACATGAAATAGTAGAAATAACAGAACTCAGAATCACTTTTATATTGATCGCAGGCCACTTTAAGGGGGCAACCTCCTTTGAGCAAGCTCAATAAAAATAACTTCACGTTGCCTTCATTGGTCTCAACACAAACTTATATACTAAGTCTAGGCACCAATACCATGTGTCAATACAAACCATGGGCCAATACAAAATATGGATCAACAATTACTACGGGATGACTTACAAAGCATATGCATCCAACAACAATAATACAAACTATGGATCAACAAATACTACGAGACAACTTACAAAGCATATGCGTCCAACAACAATATACTAAAAAATTAAATAGAAGGGTTGACATGGGTTCTTAACATCCCCTCTCCCTTAGGAAAAGCTTTGTCCTCAAAGCTTTAGATGTGGAAATTGATGCAGAATCTGTAGGAGTGGTTCCCCTATAGCATCCTTGGGTTGCATTCCATCCCACGGACGCCTGTTGAGTTTCAGGGAGGATTGCTTGGAAGGCTATAGATGAAGAAGGACCATATCAGCTGCATGAAAAGTGCACTCAGAATGGTGCTGATTGGCTTGTTGTTTTAGTCGAATTCTTTCCATGTGAAGATTTTCCTGTAGAATGAGAAGAATCTGATCGCGGTTTCGAAGAACCGAGTCAATTTCCTAAACTAGGGAGCTGCTGAGTGTGTATGGAAGAAGAAATGGCGGTGCCTGTCCATAAACTGCTTCATATGGTGTCCTTTTAGATGTGGTATTGTACCACTGGAGCGCTTCTAGGAAATCCATAGAAATAGCTGGCCACATCTGTGTAGGGATGGGCAAGGGTTCGAGAAGTCTCGAAAGGAGTGTCGTTTCACCCTTGTTGACCTGGAAAGTATCACACTCAACCACCATCTGGTGAATTTTCATTTTCAGTCCCTTCCAAAAGAAGTTACATTGTTCTCGGTCATATGTTTTGAGGAACCCAGAGTGCCCTGCTGATGAAGAAGCATGGAGTTCATAGAAGAGATAGCCCTGTTGAACATATTGCAACCAATTTGGAACATGCAGAGAAATAGCTGTAAGAGAAACTGGGTCATCAAATGTGCGAGAAGGAGCATCTGCCACCATATTGTCCTTACCCTTCTTGTAAGTGATTGCATAGGAATAACCCATGAGTTGGATAACCCATTTCAGGTGTTCTGGGGAGGAGACCCATTATTTTAGGAAATTTTCCAGACTCTGAAGATCAGTCTTGATGCAGAAAGAATTCCCAAATAGGTATGGCGGCCACTTCTGTAATGCATGCAAAATAGCCATAATTTCTTGTTGAGATGTAGATGTGGCTAAATTCTTACTGGAAAGTTCTCTTGAAGGCGACAAGCCCATTGGTTCAGCGAAGACACCTACAAATCTATCCAAGGAAGTAGTGGAGACCATTGGTGGTTGCATCTGAATGGAATGGAGCTGAGCGATGACACCATGTGAATACTTCTTAAGGATCTTTTCCAGGCGATGTGAACTGATGATGTGGAGAGACCCTTGTTGTAAGCCCATAAATTTGTGTTATGTCCCATTGACTGAAAACTGCATCCAAAGTTTAGCAAAATCCCATAAGATGGGGACAAGTGTGTGTAACCATTGAATGCCCAAAACCACATCACATCCGCCTAGCGACAAGGAAAACATGTCAGAGCGCAGGTTATAATCTTCCAGAGAGATATGCACATTGTGACACTTCCCCTTGCAAGGTAAGGTTCCCCCATTGGAAACCATGACTTCAAAGTTGCAGCAAGGATGGACAAAACAATCAGCCTATTTGGAGATCCGAGGGTCAATGAAGTTATGAGTGCTGCCAGAATCAATGAGTATTTTAAGAGGAAGCTTCTTGAAATAACCCTTGACTTGCATTGTTTGGGGGGTGGTGACACCAGATAAAGCATGGAGAGATATCTCTTGGTGGTCGTCTTGAGATGGAAGGTCAATAGGCGGATCCTAAATGTTGACCTGGTCATTCGGTGTATCTCGAGCCCCTTCACCAACTTCAGAGGTGAGCGGAGAATCCACATCCAAGAGCTAAAGCTTTTGTTGAAAACATCTATGTCCCCGAGTGACTTTTTCATCACAATTATAACAAAGCCCTTTTTCTCTACGTGCCTACATCTTTGTTTCGAATAAATGATTGATAGGAGTTGGTCGAGGAGCTGGTGGGATGGGAGGTCGTTGAGAACCCATATTTCGGAAGGGAACAAAAGTGGGTTTGGAGTGTTGTTGGGAAGTAATCTTGTCTTCTTCCAACTTAGCCAACCCCAAGGCTTCCATCATTGTGTTGGGACAGAACATTTTGACCTCTGGGCGGATTTCATCCTTAAGACCACTGATAAAACAAGTCCTGTAGAAGTCATTAGACAATCCTTCTGTGTGGTTGGCTAGTTTCTCAAATTCTATCTAATACTCTGTCACAGTGCCAATTTGACGAAGTTTAGTGAGTGCTCCGGTGAAGTCATCAAAATCACTAGGACCAAATCGTTGCAAAAGGAGTTGGCAAAAATCTATCCATTTTGGCTCGTCGTGAGCCTTGATGTACCAACGATACCATTGAAGGGATTCTTGTTCCAAATGAAAGGATGCAAATGGAACTTTTTGGACATCAAAAGTATTAAGCAGACTGAAATATTGTTCTACACGATAGATCCATCTAGTCGGATCAGTACCATTGAAGCGAGGAAATTCAAGCTTCGGACCACGAAAAGTGTTGGAGGAAGAGAACCCATTGGCTGTAGAAGATCCCGGTTGTCAGTTATTGTTCATGGCTGAATGCTGAAGATGGAGGCTAAGAAATTTTTCATCCAGATCTTGGAGTTTGGTTTTGATGGCTGCAAGTGCTTCCTCCATGGTTTTTGCTCTTGCACGGGTGACAACCATAACTAGGAGTTTTTTTTTTGGGGGGGGAATGGATAGAAAAACACAAGCAAAAGCTTGTTTAGTAAAGAAAAATTTGGATTTGGGAAAAGCTCGGATGGGTAATTGGGGTTTGACTAGGTTTTGGACACTGTCGAAGGGACAGGGAAGCAGAAAAGGAGGATTTCAGAAGCGGGGTGAAAGAATAGGAAAATTTGGCAGAGAGGGACAAAGAAGCAGAATTAGGAAAGGAAATCTGTGGTAAAATTTGAAGGTGATTGGGTAAAATCTGAGGAAGTTATGGAAAACCCTAAAAATAGACAAATGTGGGATTTTGGGCTTTGGGAAGTGGAATTTGGGATAGGGTCCTCAGGAATGAAATATGCAGAATGAGATTACAGGGATTCCAAGGAAGTTTCAAGGGAAACAGAGTGAAAACAAGGGAGATATGGAGAAAAAACTACTGAATTTTATTTTATTTTATTTATTTATTTCCAGAATGGAGCTGCTACAGCGCGGAAGGGATCTGAAACAGATAGATCTACAATGACGCGGAAGTGATCAGAAACAAAGGGATCTAAAACAACGCCGAATGGATCGAAAACGGCTGGATCTGAAATAGATCTGAAACGGATGGATCTGGAACGGCTTTTAGAATGGATCTAAAACCGTTGGATCTGAAATAGATCTGAAACGGATGGATCTGGAAAGGCTATCAAAATGAATCTAAAATGGTTGGATCTGAAATGGCACGGCAGTGATCGACAACAGTTCGACTGAAAAATAGATATGGACCCTAGGTATGTGTGGCTTCCTAACAGTTCAGGGGTTTCACTCGGCCACCAATGCTATCTGAAGGCTTCTGTATTGGGGTAGTACCCCTCACTCCACGGCTCAGGTAAAACTGATAACCGCTTTGCCACAAACGACAGCTCTTAGTTTACCTCACGGGTGCGAACTAGTCAATCAGGTAGGGGTCGCTGCCCTTTTTGCTGGCAGGTCCTCTCAATGGGCAGGCTACTTTGGGGTTCCTGTGGTACTCCTCACAATGATTTTTAGGGATTATTCCCAAGTACTTCCCACAGTTAAGCAGATAGGGATTATTCCCAGATCCGAAGCTGCGACAGATGTGAAAAAAAAAAATTGGCAGAAATTTCACCCAGCAAGCCCAAGAAAGTACTCTGATACCAGATGTGATGAACCTGCAATAAGTAATTAATGAAAACACACGAAATAGCAGAAATAACAGAACTCAGAATCACTTTTATATTGATCACAGGCCACTTTGAGGGGGAAACCTCCTTTGAGCAAGCTTAATACAAATAACTTCACGGTGCCTTCATTTGTCTCAACACAAACTTATATACTAAGTCTAGGCGCCAATACCATGGGTCAATACCATGTGTCAATACAAACCATGGGCCAATACAAAATATGAATCAACAATTACTACGGGACGACCTACAAATCATATGCGTCTAACAACAATAATACAAACTATGGATTAACAATTACTACAAGATGACTTACAAAGCATATGCGTCAAAAACAATATACTAACAAAGTAAATAGAAGGGTTGACATGGGTTCCTAACATATATGGGTTGGGTGGAATGAGGTGAATGCCTCTCCGTTGCTTTCAGATAAGACTCTTGATTTGGCGTCTGCATGTGCTAGAATCCACTTGATAACTTCTGCGCAAGGGAAAATCTCGGGGCACATTGCTACTTTGGTGATGCCAGAGCTTCTAATGTTCTGGTATAAGTACATCTCTTCTAGGGCTGACCCGAGAATTTCCTAGTATCTGGTCATGTGATATAAATCTCCCCATTTCAATTCAGGCGCAATGCCCATAACTGGCTTGGTGTCTGCGTATAACATCTCGATCCTTGCTTCAATGCCACTTGACTCTAGTTTGACCATCTTTTCCTTCCTCTTGCCACCTTTCGACACTGTGGTTGAACCTGGCCAAAACCAGATTTTAGTGGGTACATGATCAAATGAACATGTAGACATAGCATTGAAATGAAAATTCATCACTACATGAAAATAAGAAGGTGTTATTAAACAACTTCGAAAGTGATATTACGCTTCAAACAAAACGCAAGCAATCAAAGCAAACGAAACCATGATAGGAAGCTATTAAAAAAGCTTGTCAGAACTAGCTTTCCCTATCGGTGCTACAATGAAACCTATTACACTAAGGCACAACCTCCTAACTAGGAGTTCAAACAAAACGCAAGCAATCAAAGCAAACGAAACCATGATAGGAAGCTACTAAAAAATCTTGTCAGAACTAGCTTTCCCTATCAGCGCTACAACGAAACCTATTACACTAAGGCACAACCTCCTAACTAGGAGTTATAGGATGCTGATAACAGGGCATAGGCGAGAGAAACTAAGAGGTTACAGCCGGGTGCGGCCATCCACAAGGTTCGGGTCACTAAAAATTTGAAAGGACAAATGGATGGGTAGTGAGAAGGGTCTAGTCGAGCCTCTCCAATCACACGGGCGCAAAAAATTCAGCATGGACGAGTGTGGCCATGGAGACGGATTGCTAAAATGGTATTAACGAAAAGAAACGACAATCTTGGGCTACTGAAAACAAAGTAGAAAGGCCTGGTGGAGTTACTTACCTAGCAACGGCTGATTAGCTTGGATGAGGCTGACGAGTTGCAGACTTGGCTATCCCAAAATGGCTAGCACGACTGCGGTTTCTCCAATACCCTCCGACAACAACCACCGCAGAAATCTTGCTATAGAAATAAGAAACTACTTAAAACCCCACTTACTATATAAAGAAAAAGGCATGTGTGGGCATTAAACTAGGTTAGTGGGGCATTAAAACGTTGTTACGGCGATCTGACTGAGGTAACTTTCGGTGTCGCTTTGGCATTAAATGTGAGCCGTCAACTGGAAGCTTTAGGCAAGTCAGAGCAACAGTTTCAGCAGCGTTGGCTGAGAGCTTCCGCAACGGGCCGAGACACTCTGGCGAGCTCGACGCCAACTCTAAACTCGGCGTCTTCTATCTTGATTTCAGCGACTCTTGTTGAGGTTCACTGCACGCCTCTACATCACTTCTTATCGACAGGGCTCAAAGTTTGGCTACGATAGCTTCGGCGAGACAGGCTGAGTTCTGTCGAAAAGAAACTTTGAACGTTCGATTTTGTCGAAGTGTTAGCCGTTTCGGATTGCGCCTGCGAGTTATGTCGGCATAACCTGGCGTGTTTCGCCGCAATGAAAACCTTAGAAAAAGATAAGGCAAAAGCCGCATTTCAGATGACTTGGATGAGTTGGAGCAATAGTTTCGGCGGGACTAGGCAAGTTCACCCACAACAAGATGGCTTTAAAACTTAACCAAAATGAATGCTTGTTTCAGATTAACTCAATGAGTTTCACCGAAATGGGGAAAGCTAAAAACTTATCAAAAGGACCCGAACATTGCGGCCCAACTGAGTGAGTTGTGTTGCCGTTTTGGCTCTAAAAACTGAGTTTTACTTAGCAGAAAAAACAAAAAGAAACTCAAGGACTTGCTCTTTTAGAAAAAACTAAGTGCAAAAAAAGACGTTATAGGAAGGACTTGACTCCTGGCCAAACTCTTCTAAAAACAAGAAGGAGGGGCCCCAATATTTACAAGAATTTGGGGGGGATGTTGCAACAACAATAGGATTTATGTTCTATTTGGTAATGTGACTATGGAAGTATGCTCATTTGTTTGATTATGTGATTATGGACTTTGACATTATTATTATTATTAATGTTATTGTTTATGTCATTGTTGTTATCTTTGAATGTTGTTGCTATTAATTAAATAAACAACTGGATGAGAAAATGTAACTAAAGGAGTATGGGAGACCATGGATCTCATAGAGTGATGGGAAATGGGGAAAATACCTAGCACCATGGAGCTTGTTTTTGTATGGCAGTTTTCCATCCTAGTTCATTTCGTGCCTTAGTGACTTTAGTAGTGTTGGTCACCCAAACATTGTACAATGAAACCCATTTTTTATTTTAATGAACTATGGAGTAATTATTGCACCTTATATATATACCTTAGTGGTCTCCTCTTTCATAGTGTTCCCTACTTGGGATAAATTCCCTCCTATTTATGTGTTTTTGTCATTTATAACCCTCTCCCTATATTCTAGGAGCTGTAAGCTAGAATTTAGCTTCCACCTCCTTGATTTGAGCCTCCACATCCACAAGTGCTCCCCACTCCTCCATTCATCCCTATTTTTGTGCTTGTATGATATTTATAACCCTATTGGATCCCCTCTCTCACCTAGTTCACCCTCCTTCATGTTTTGTAAATCCCCTTATATATTAGTGTGCCTCCTTGTGCTCTTCATGGCTCCACTCCTTGGTTTTTGGTAACTCCTCCTCATGGTGCTAATATGAGAAAAGGAACCTCCTAACTAGGACACCACTCCAATAATTTGAGTTAAGTATCCATGATGAAGCCCAACCACACTCAAACCAATTCTAGTTGGCCACTTTGGTTTCTAATTTCCCTCCTTAAGTTATTTATACATGTGCTCTCTCCTTGTTGAAGATAATCTTAAGCTTTGGATCACTTGACTTGTGCTACCTCACCATGTTGGGAATGTTGATGGTATTGAGAGTGTGTTGAGACATAGATCTAGTATATTTTTTTCCCTTTTCTTCCATTATATCACTCTACTAGTCCATGTTCTCGGACAGGAAGTTAGGAAATGGGTTTGTGAGAAGAGTCACATCCCATAGGAAGTGGAGACAGATAGGAAAGTAGTAGTGGGAAGCATTGTGGTTATCGGAAGAGATAGTTCTTAGAGTTACTAGACTAAGTTTTCCCTTACCTATGGATCCATGGTCTCATATAGGGGTGACCTATTCAAGCAAGGAAGGGTTGACTATGTGTATGGCTAGGAGGAAATATGTCATGTTGCATCTAGTTGTTCTCTTACGTTTCATTTTCATTGCATTATTATATTTGGTATGTGTGCAATGGTGACTGAATTGGTTGTTTTCATGTTCATTTATTTATTCCAAGATCTATATGTAGGAAGGATGACTTTAATCTAATATGTTGCTACGCTCTTTACCTTCTTTCTATTCTTCTTCCTCTTAATCAGAAATTGTAATCTTGGCTCTAAGGTATTTAGAGGAGCACAACCATAGGTTGTATTTCTCCCATTTATGCTCATTTCTCAGTCATGAGACCTGTTCCATTTTGTTTGGAATAGCATTTCCAATAAGGATCACCTTTCGATTCATCGAAAAATATTTTTGGATGACCAAGATATGTATGTTTTGGTTGGACAGTTTTTCGATGCCAAGATGAGCGCACCTGTCTTTTGATTGTAAGACTTTTATTTACAAATATTTTATTTGTTACAGATCTGAGTATAAGTGATGTATCCTGGATGTAAAAGTGATTGATGGCTGGAGGGTGGAAGCCATAAGATCTTATTTTTATTAGTGAGATGTGATTGTAGGGGACAGTCATCGGGAGATGATGTTGAGGGTTGTAGTTGTAGCTGGTTTTCTTTGTTTGCTATGGTTTTGGTGTGGCTGTAGATTAAAACTTACATATGTTCCGTGATATGTGGGTTTCCTTAATTTTTAGCCTCACCAAAAACACACACATAATAACATTGAAAAGTAGATTAATTTGCAAAATAATTGATGACGTCAATACTTGGTTATTTATAAACTATGTTATCAAACAAATCAAAAGTACATGAATTAATTATTCACACTGAAGATGGTGTTTATCGTGCCTTAATAATGTGCATTTTTGCAATTATGATCCTTAGCTCGCACTTTGCAAATTATTTTATTAAGTGTCATAATTAAATAATTAATTAAGTGTCGCAACTTTAGTTATAATTCAATCTATAGAGTTACACGTTTTAAATTATTTGGGTGAATAGTTAGTTATCCTATCCATCATTTATCTTTATCTATTGTGCTTAAGCTTAATTGAGTCTTAATATTAGCATTCTTAACCCTGATTTAAGGGTTAGGGACACTACAACATGCCCTTATTTCTAGAAGATCAAAGGAGGGTAAAAAAATTCTTCAATGGAATGGTTAATCCACCCTTGCATGAACAAATCCATTGTATGGAGGAGATAATTGGAAGACACTATGAGATTTTGACGCTTGAGGAGCTTAAAGAGTACCTGGGACTATAGGAGGATGACCAAAATACCTGCACTAGAGAAACAAGATATATAAAGACCGTGGCCCTGCTGTAGAAAACTAAAATTCTATGGGTTGTGCCATTATCCATAGCTCCCATGGATTAATTGGGGAGGAGAAATATGGCCTCATTATCTTGTCTAGGATAAAGAGTTTGGATAATTGGTCCCAACAAATTTTCAAATTCCAACATGAATTAGATGTGAAGATTAATTCCCTGGAAAACAAGCTCACAGGTAAAGTATTTCAATAGAATGCCCCTACAACTCAATCTGGGATCATTTACCAAAGGCATATGAATGCAAAGCGCACTAGAAAAGCACCTAGAAATGCAGAGGATGTTGAATCCATGGTAGCTATGATAATTACCATCTCAGATGACTCCTAATCTAGTTTTTTGCTACTATTCCAAGTGTCCTTGGTCTAAATCTAGTTAAAATATTTATGATATGAACTTAGTTGCTTGTTGTTTCTTGGTCAGAAGTCTCAGCTTGTCAATAATTATGTCTTGTAACTTCAGTATCAGGTCCTTCATAGACAATGGTAGGATTCCTAACAGCAATATTAAAACTCTTGCTTTCTTTAGTAGTAATAGTCAAAAATGGAAGTTAATCCCTGAATTTTAAAGAGTTGACTGGTTTGGATTTCCCTCTAGTAGACCACTCACCCAAGAAACTATAACACCCTTTTGATAATATAATTCTCTTCACCATGATTTACAAAAAAAAAACCACAATGATTGCATTTCTTTCCACCCGCACGTTCTTCCTAGTAAAATAAGTCATCACCTTCTCTTTCACATAGAATTTGGGTTATCAAAGCACATATTATGGAAGGAGGAGGTGAATTTGGAAAAAAAGTTTTGCCAAAATCAAGAAATGTGTATATTATAATTCAAATTCCACATGGTAATGACAACAACATGTGTCACAAACAATGATAGACCTAGCATATCATGGTT
This sequence comes from Larix kaempferi, assembly GCA_027924585.1. Classification (NCBI taxonomy): domain Eukaryota; kingdom Viridiplantae; phylum Streptophyta; class Pinopsida; order Pinales; family Pinaceae; genus Larix; species Larix kaempferi. The sequence goes on from BSBM01000136.1 coordinate 17,339,688, forward strand.
TATGTTGCGCAAATGTGCTAAGTGAGATATTAACTTCACTATGATCCTATTTGAATTTATTGAACAACTTTATTTGAGTCATATCTAATATATGTTTTGCATGTGTTTCATATTGACCTTGTGATATAGTTCAATGCATCACATCCATTTCCTTCGGTGAAACACAATAATTGGCGTCCATTATCCATGCACCATATCTCATACAACGTCTACAAGTCTATGTTTGTAGGGTTGTCTACAAATAAATGTCCAACAAGCAAGTTCATCATTTGCATCTAATTGCAATAAAAATAAGTTGTAGTTGTACAATATTTTCATCAAGGTTCCTAATAGTTTTTCCATTTGTTTTTTCAAATGATTTTTGTAGTATTGGTTGAAATAATCACTATATGTATTACTCTACATGTAGCACTAACATCCTTTGACCAAGTTATTTCAAAAGCATTTATGGAGCTAGCTACATTTTTAGATACATTATGTTTCACCTTTGTATCTGTCATCAATGTTTTAATACCTAATAATGAAGTATTTTTCTTAACTTCTTGGACATTATCAATCCATTCAAGATTTGAGCTTATGTTCCCACTGTTATCGGTCAAATTAGCACTTCTCTGTCTGTGACCACATTACCCTGTCAGTCACACAAAAGGACATTATGGATGGAAGATCTTACTTGGACTTAGATGTTTTAGGAGCTGAACCCTACCATCTTCAGCTTAAAAACTTGTTTTTTCTGACAATTTCAGTATAAAACCATGACCTTTATACTTGACATAACGCGGGTATACTGACAACCCGCGGGTATCAATTAAAAGTTTGCACCTGCGAGATTCTAAGCTATTAAGTCGCGAGTCACTTGCATGGTGCTAGATGTCATGGTCATGGGTATCTTAAGAAAAATTGAAAAAATATATTAAGAATACGAATTGGGATTAGTTGAGTCAAGTATTTCAACTTCCCCAACTTCCCAATTCAACTACCTTTCGAACCAATCCTCCTTGATTTGTCATAAATACAAGGGGAGGGCATGAGAAAGGGACAATTGGAGAGAGATATTGTTATGATGAATAAATTCCAAGTCAAGAGAGAGGAGTAGGAACCTAGGGTCTGGTTACGAAGGTGCTTGATGCAGAGTCAGGTATAATATTTGTACTTACTGCATTCTTTGACAATAAAAGATCGAGACACTCTTCCTTTCCCAATAAAAGTGTTAATGTTTATTGTGCATTGATTATAATTTGATGTTATGTCATTTGTTAATATCAATATTTATTTATAGTCAAACTGGTTTGAGGAAGGTCTGTGTGTGTTTTGTAGGTTTGTTATAGTAGAGATCGTGGGAGAAAATCTTCGACCGACTGTCATAAACAAGGTAGATTTTATCTGAACTTTGATCCTATTTGTTTATAGCAATGTGTGCAAAGCTCTACGTGTCTATTTGTCACTCCCTAGTATGTTGGTAGTCTTCCCCTACTATAAGGACTTTTCCCTAACAACAGAACTGGGGACTCTGCAATGGATAACCTTTTTGTTTTTTTGCTTTGGGAATCTATGTTAGGTTTCTTCATTTTTTATAAATTCTTCAGTCTCTTTAGAGGTGTTTAGGGTTTCTTTTTAAATCCTTTGTGTTTGACTCAGTCTGGTGTGCTCTGCAAAGTTTTTCTTTGTCTTCTATCATAACCTACCAACGTGTTTCCTGTAGTTACAGGCAAATACTTTTTGTTACACTCGCGAGTTGCACATAGTGCTACCCGCAGTTTTTCAGTTACACCTGCGACTTGTTAGTGTATACAGCTACGAGTTTCTTGGGAGATATGAACTCTTGATTTAGGGTTTGATATTGGGGTTTTGGTATGATTTTGGATTTCCTTTGTTTTTGGGCACATGTTAAGCATTTATGTGTTCTATCTAAGTTCATTTCACAGCCTTTTAGAGGCCTTTTAGTGTTTGAGTTTGATTCAGTGGCTCTTAGGTTTTCATTTCTTTTTTTTTAAGGTTTTTAAGGCCCACCCACGACCTGTCTGTATAGTCACAAAATTTATTCCCTAACCGCTAGTTGCTAGTATATATACCCACAGGTCCACCGTGAGTTGTTGTGTATTAGAGTCGCGAGTTTTTCCTTTTTTATTTAGGGTTTGATCTCAGAGGGGTTTTCCTATGGATTTAGAAGTTCTTGTCTGATTTGATACACACTGGACCTTGTTCTGGGTGCTCTGAATCTATCTTAAACCTTTTGAAGAGTTGCTCTTTGATTTTTTTGTGTTGGTAAAGTTACCCTAGCCTGCTAGCCCATTTTTGTTTGGAAAGTGCTTGTTTCTCTTTTGATTACTGGTGTTCAGGAGCAGTTTGATCTCTGCATAGGGGTTTTTGTTTTTCCGTCCTACACATCAGTCTTCTTTGTTGGAATCTTGTTCCAAAGGTTTAGTTACTTCTCAGAAGCAACTAGTTGGGTTAGTCTTTGTCGATCTTGTTGTAGGTCTATTTGTTTTGGTTCGGGTCATCTTCCTTTACTTGCACTCTTAGTAAGTCTTGTGTTTTCATTATTTTCATTTGTATTTCTTTTGTAGCTAAAGAAAAGATCAAATTTGAAAAACAAAAGAACTTCCCCTTTTATTGCAAGATTTGTCATTTATTTTTCAAAGTAGTTATAGTTGTTAGTTCTACTATCTTTGAAAATAATAATAAAAGGAACTTTTTGTAATGTACCCACCTGTTGACCCAATAAGAGGGAAGATGATAACAATCTGTGGGGCTTTTCATAAAACTCAGCCCAGTCATTAGAATCATATGAATAAAAAAAACATTGGTGTGCAGATACAAATCAGGAAAAATGCACAGTGGAATTGAAACTAATCCTTACACAATTCATGCCCATCCAGCATATCAAAACAGTCATCAAATTAATGCATTGCAGAAGTAAATACATAGATAGAAAACACTTATCTTCATTGTGCAATTGTCCCAAGCAACTAGCTATGTCGTTGCAACGTTCCACCCAACTGTAGGCTCTTCGACGGCATATACTAAGTTCGTCCGAAGGCCACCCCTAAGCTGGGCATGATTCTTATAAGGGAAGGGGACATTCAGCTCATACACAGCCAATTCAGCATTTCATTTGAGCCAAGCCAATCCATAGCTGGGTTTATCAGGATACATTTGAACCCTGGAGGCTTACACTCAAGCCCAAGCCAAAGCAATGGAGAACCATAACCCATACCCCAACATACTCTGTCTACTCACAACAAAAATGATCATTGGGAAGGGATACACATTTACAATAGAGGTGTTTACAAAACAGGGTCCACATTGGCTCTCCTAACTCGTGGTTCACCCAAAACGAACTGTGGAATTTAGAATTCAACCCCAGGGAGCAAAACCGTTTTCTCCCCACTGGTTATGATCCTTTCCAATGGCCTAAACGACCTCCAGGAAGACCCAAAAATGGTTTGTTCTCTTCCCCACTAGTAATCAACACAAAAACGCCCCTTCCCAGCTAAAAAGATGAAGGGGAACCCAGAAAACCCAGGGAGGAAAACGCCCAGGCAGCTAGAGCTGCGTGAGATAGCAAGGCCCTGGTGAATAATGGCTTGGGGGAGAATTTCATGGCTCTTTTCTTTCCCAAGAAGCAAAACACGATTTCCCATGTAGGGTGGCTTTCCCATACTCAAATTAACTACCTCAACCAACTGTTGGAAGAAATCAATGATTGGGTACAAAAGTCAACATGGGTAGTTGAGGGTTTGATGGGTTCTCTCATTGACACTTGGCTTGACTTGGTTGGCTCAAGGGTTTGAATGTTTTCCCTCCCAATTCCTTGTAAAATCATGCCCCCATCTCTTGTTGCATTGCATAGCTAGTTGTGGGTTTTTTTTTTATTAAAATGCATATTACATGATGTTGAAATTCCAATGTGCCTGGCTATCACGCAAACCGTATGCATCAATAAATCGATGGCGGGGCCTTGGCCTTGAGCTCCTCACCACAATTTATAACAATATTACATCATTTACAATTTAATGCCATGGGGTCAAACTGGGGACATTACACTTTTATGCTTAGGTTTACTTTGATTTTCAATTTTGAAAGAAAAACGGAAAGCACAATTGTGAAATTTTGACATTTTATATGCACTTTATTTCCATTTCTAAACACATAACACATTGCACGATCCTTTGAGTAAACAATAGCCTTTAAAAAGAAATTAATTTAAAATTTATTAGTAACATTTCTTTTTTAGGTTACCCATACATCAACTAGCCTAGGCTAGAATCTTGGATTAGAACACACTTTAACTATCCAAGACTATCAAATCTCAAATCGTACTGCAAACTGTCATTTAGGTAAATCCACTCTTATAGAAGTATTCTGGGAAGCTCTACTCAAACTATAGTTAAGCACGAGGTTGTGTGAGGGTGAAATTGTTTGGGATACCCCCCCACTTTTCATTTGAGCATACACCAGGGCTCATTCGCGTATAAGGGTCCATTAGTGCCTTGAGTACTCTTGGATTTCAGGATTTGCTACCCTGCCCATGCATTTTTACTGGATCCACGACTATCCCCTCAGGATCTTTCTATTGATTTGTGGTAGCCTTTAGTATCTTGACTTTAGGGCTCTACACAGGTATAGTGGAAGGATATTTCCACCGCATCTAGGACAAACAAGGGAGGTAACCCTCTACATCAATTCAGGGAAAGTGGTTTGGTGATTCAAGCGCTTGCATCCATAAATCCTGTATGTGGACCCCGGGTAACTGTTTTTCGATATTCTACTAGTTTGTTCTGGGCCCTCATCATCCCAGACTTACTTTTCAGAGTATTTATCTTTGTGTGCCTAGTATGGATTACTTTAGGACATTTTTTTTTGTGTTGTGCTCTTTTTTCTACTTGCTCTTAGTTGGCCTTAGATATTTCTGGCTCACTGAGTCGAAAACTATGGATAGCATTCCGGTGAGCACCAGTCAAGGGACCCCTGTTCAGGGTTCTCCTTGTGCTTTTCCATTCATGGGGAATGTTGGTACTCCCTTAATGACTACCTTGAATCTTCCGAGATTCACTATAGGGCTACTGGTTTTGTTGTTTTCCACTTCGAACGCCTTGCATGCTCCTAACGCTTCTCAAGTAAGCACTTCAAATCAAGAGCATCAAAACCCTATGCCTTCTGTTAGAAAAACAGGATCACAGAGCAATAACAATAAACAGAAATGCAAATATAATCACACATACACATTACAAGAGAGACACAGATATATTGTGGTTCACCCAACTTGGGCTACGTCCACACTGAATTTGCTAGTCCTTATTATTATTACCGTCCAGCAAGGTGAAGGGATACAACCTGCAGCACAACCGCTGCACTTCCTCTTCTCTATTTCACAGTCTCTCTCCTGATATCGGAGATCTTTACAATGCATAAAACCTAATACATCCTCTTCCCTAGTCGTATTACAATGTCTTTATTTTATAAGGGAAATACGATGGGAAAATACCATGGGATACCCAAAACCACGGGCCCGCAAAACAGCTGACGAAAACAGCCCCAAAAATTTTCTTCGGGGGCGTTGCCCCCGGACCCCCCAGCCAGGGGGGATGGTCCCCAATGGAACCCCGTGGGGGGACGATGCCCCCCCACACCCCCCCGATGGGGTGAGTGTACAGTCCACCTACATATCATATAAAACTGGGGTACAAACACGGTTGATACAATATCATCTATGAGACTAGAAGATCTAGCTCCACAACCAACACCTTCTTCGCTAGTAACATCTTCTCCTCCTCCTTCTACCTCATGTGGTTAAAGTAGAAATACTACTAACCAACAGTCTAAAAGGAATAGATGTAAGAAGAGCAGGGAAAAGATGCCAAAGCAAGGGGGCAGCCACCCAGTCTCTGTAGGTCATGCTGGGGGAACCTACCCAGCCCCTGGCGGTCATGTTGGGGGAATTCATTCAGTCACTGTAAATCACACTAAACCTATGACACCATCCTCTGCAAGTCATGTTGGGGGCACCTACCCAACCTATGGAGGTCATACTAGGAGAAAACTGGGGTGAGTGTACAGTCCACCTACATATCATATAAAACTGGGGTACAAACACGGCTGATACAATATCATCTATGAGACTAGAAGATCTGGCTCCACAACCAACAATCTCCCACTTGGAGACTGATCACAGCAACTCAACCACTGTTGCACTTGCTGGACTTGGACTTGGAAAATTTCTCCTCTTCACCTTCATGCTAGAAGGCCAACTAAAACCAAGCACGAACTCAGTTTCTCTCTGGTCACTACCTTTGTGAACATGTCTGCAGGATTCTGGCTAGTATGTATCTTTTCCAGCTTCAACAGTTCATCTTCCATAACAGAGCGTATGAAATGGTACTTGAGTTGTATATGTTTAGTCCTGGAATGGAAAGCTGAGTTCTTTGCAAGGTGAATGGCACTCTGGCTGTCACTATACAATCTGCTATCCTTCTGCTTCTTACCCACTTCCTCCATAAACCTCTGCAACCAAATCATCTCTTTACTAGCCTCTGTAATGGCAACATACTCTGCTTCTGTTGTTGAAAGTGCAACAACCTTCTGTAGTTTCGAAATCCAGTTTACTGCTGTTCCACCTACAGTAAACACATACCTTGTGGTGCTCCTCCTGCTATCCTTGTCACCTGCCATATTTGCATCAACATATCCCTGTAGAACAGTGTCTGAACCTCCAAAACATAATGCCTCAGTGGTAGTACCTCTCAAATACCTGAGAATCCACTGTACTGCCTTCCAATGTTCTTTACCTGGATTGTTCATATATCTGTTCACAACTCCCACTGCATGTGCAATATCTGGTCTTGTGCACACCATGGCATACATCAAGTTGCCAACTGCTGATTGATAGGGAACCTTGGACATGTAATCTGTATCTTCTTGTGTCTTGGGACACATTTCCTTACTTAGACTGAAATGGCTAGCAAAAGGTGTACTTACAGGTTTTGCATTCTGCATTCTGAACCTCTCCAACACCTTTTGTATGTACTCACTTTGAGACAATGTCAATTTGCGATTTTTTCTGTGTCTCATTATTCTAATACCAAGGATTTGCTTTGCAGCACCCAAATCCTTCATCGCAAATGAATTAGATAGCTTCCTTTTGAGTACATTTATATCTTGCATGTCAGACCCTGCAACAAGCATGTCATCCACATACAATAACAAGATAATATATCTTCCATTGTCTAGCTTCTTGAAATAAACACAGTGGTCAGAATGACATCTACTATAAACTTGTTCTGTCATAAACCTGTCAAACTTTAGATACCACTGCCTTGGAGCTTGCTTCAAGCCATACAAGCTCTTTTTCAACCTGCATACCAGATCCTCCTTACCTCTAACCTCATACCCTTGTGCCTGCTGTAAATGTATTTCTTCCTCCAAATCCCCATGGAGGAAGGCTGTTTTTACATCTAACTGTTCAAGATGCAAATCTTCTACCGCCACTAGACTTAAGATAGTCCTAATTGAAGTCATCTTTACAACAGGAGAAAATATTTCATCAAAATCTATACCTTTCTTCTGTGCAAACCCCTTTACAACAAGTCTGGCCTTGTACCGCTTCTTACCTCCTTCTTCTTCCTTCAACCTGTAAATCCATTTGTTTTGCAATGCTCTTTTACCAGCAGGCAACTGAACCAAATCCCAAGTCTGGTTTCCTACCAATGAGTCCATCTCCTCATTCATGCCTTGCTCCCACTTCTTTCTAGTTTCCACTTCCATTGCTTCTTCATAACATTCTGGTTCACCAGAATCAGTCATCAATAAATAATACATTGAAGGGGAGTATCGTTCAGGGAGTCTACTTAACCTGGTAGATCTTCTTACAATTGCAGGAGTTTCAGGTACTTGCTGCTGCTCTTGATTTTCTGGCACCTTTGGAACTTCATTTTCTTTAACTTCATCAAGCACTATGTACTCTGTGTTTTCCTTTTCCTGTTTCTTTCCCTGCAATTGATCTTTATACATGACCTTTTCATTGAATATCACATCTCTACTCCTGATGATTTTGTTATTTTCATAATCCCATAAACGATAACCAAATTCATCAACCCCATATCCAATAAAGGTACATTTCTTGGATTTAGCCTCAAGCTTTGTTCTATTTTCTTTATCAATATGGACAAATGCTTCACAACCAAACGTTCTTAGAAATGAGTAGTTTATCTCTTTATCTGTCCATGCTTCCTCTGGAATACCACCATCCAAAGCACTTGAAGGTCCTCTATTTATTAAATAAACAGCAGTATTTACAGCATCCGCCCAAAACTGTAAGGGCAACCCTGCATGCAGTCTCATACACCTTGCACGCTCCATGATCATTATGTTCATCCTTTCTGACACACCATTTTCCTATGGTGTTCCTGGGACTGTCTTCTCTCTACGAATCCCATGGTATGAACAGTAACTATCAAACTCCTTGCCGCAGTACTCACCTCCATTATCAGATCTGAGACACTTCAATCTTTTTCATGTCTAATTCTCAACCAAAGCTTTCCACTTCTTAAAAGTAGCAAACACATCAAATTTCTGTCTAATGCAATAAACTCAAGTTTTTCTAGTTGCATCATCAATAAATGTAACATAATAATGAGAGCCACCAAGAGATTGTACCTGATCCGGTCCCCATACATCTGTATGCACAAGCTCTAATTTTTCATTCTTCTTCTGTTTCCCAACCCTGAGAAATCTGACTCTCTTATGTTTTCCATAAACACAGTTTTCACAGAATTCCAAACTTACCTGCTTCAAATCCGGCAGCAACTTCCTTGAGTGGAGAATCTGCATCCCCTTCTCACTCATGTGGCCAAGCCTATGATGCCACAATGCTGTATCTGTTCCTGTGGAAGCTAAAGAGATAGAATGGTCAGTATTATGAGGACATAAATACAACGTACCTACTCTGTCTCCTTTTTCTATCACCATTGATCCTTTAGTGATCTTCCATCACTTTTCTCTGAACGTAGATAGACAGCCGCCATCTCCCAACTGCCCTGTTGAGATCAGATTTCTTTTCATAGCAGGAATATGCCTAACTTCTTTCAACAACCAATCAGTTCCATTCTTAACTTTTATCCATACCTTACCCATTCCAACAATTTTACATGGCTCATCATCACCCAATAAAACATGTCCAAAGTCGTCAGGAACATACTCATGAAAGTATTTCCTATGGGGTGTAGCATGACATGAAGCTCCTGAATCTACTACCCAATAATCACTAGTATTATCTAATACAAGAATCAAAGCATCTTGTAACACATCACCTACTACATTTGCTTTCTGGGTAGTTTCCTTCTATGCATCTCCTTTCTTCTTTAGAGATTTGCAGTCTTTCTTCAGATGTCCTTTCTTTCCACAGTTCCAGCACTCTATCTTTCCCAGTCTGGACTTGGATCTGCCCATTTTAGACTTTCCACGATTACCTTGGCTCTTTCCTCTTTCCTTTTGTCTTCCCTTGCTCTCCATGGTCAACGCATTACCTGATGTCTCACCTGTGCTTTTTCTTCGCATTTCCTCGCTAAGAATAACACCAATAGCATCATCAAATTTCAAGGTGTTTGAACCAAAGACAGAGTTACTTACAGCCATGACCAAGCTATTCCAGCTTTCTAGCAATGAACACAAGATTAGAAGAGCCCTAACCTCATCATCAAAGTTTACACTTACAGAACTTAGCTGATTTGTAACCGTATTAAACTCATTTAAATGATCAGTAATAGATCCACCTTCAGACATCTTCATATTAAATAAATGCTTCATTAGAAATACCTTGTTGGAGGCCGAGGGTTTTTCATATAGCTTACCCAATGCGCTCATCAAACCTTGTGTTGTCGTTTCTTTTGAGATATTGAAAGCCACCGGCGAAGCCAGGCTCAGCCATATTGTTCCCAGAGCCTTTATGTCAAGAACCTCCCATTCTTCGTCCTTCATAGCCGTCGGTTGCTTTGCTTTTCTTCTCAATGGTAGAAATAGATCCTTCTAGTACAGATAGTCCTCCATTTGCATCTTCCATAACCCAAAGTTTTGGCCGTTAAACTTCTCGACCTTAAACTTTCCTTCTTCTGCCATTGCTCCCACTCGAACCAGAAACCCTAGCTTCCTGCGGGTTTAACTGCCAAATAGACCTTTGGCTCTGATACCAATTGTTAGAAAAACAGGATCGCAGAGCAATAACAATAAACAGAAATGAAAATATAATCACAAATACACATTACAAAAGAGACACAGATATATCGTGGTTCACCCAACTTGGGCTACGTCCACACTGAATTTGCCAGTCCTTATTATTATTACCATCCAGCAAGGTGAAGGGATACAACCGCTGCACTTCCTCTTCTCTGTTTCACAGTCTCTCTCCTGATCTCAGAGATCTTTACAATGCATAAAACCTAATACATCTTCTTCCCTAGCCATATTACAATGTCTTTATTTTATAAGGGAAATACAATGGGAAAATACCACGGGATACCCAAAACCATGGGCCCGCAAACAGCTGACGAAAACAGCCCCAAAATTTTTCTTCGGGGGCATTGCCCCCGGACCCCCCAGCCAGGGGGGATGGTCCCCCCTGGAACCCCGTGGGGGGGCGATGCCCCCCCACACCCCCCCGATGGGGTGAGTGTACAGTCCACCTACATATCATATAAAACTGGGGTACAAACACGGTTGATACAATATCATCTATGAGACTAGAAGATCTAGCTCCACAACCAACACCTTCTTCGCTAGTAACATCTTCTCCTCCTCCTTCTACCTCATGTGGTTAAAGTAGAAATACTACTAACCAACAGTCTAAAAGGAATAGATGTAAGAAGAGCAGGGAAAAGATGCCAAAGCAAGGGGGCAGCCACCCAGTCTCTGTAGGTCATGCTGGGGGAACCTACCCAGCCTCTGGCGGTCATGTTTGGGGAATTCATTCAGTCACTGTAAATCATACTAAACCTATGACACCAGCCTCTGCAAGTCATGCTGGGGGCACCTACCCAGCCTCTGGAGGTCTGGGTGAAAAATTTCATTCATTTCGAATCATACTAAAAGTATGTCTTCAACTACTGTTAGTCATGTTGAGGACACGTCATTTATCATTGCTGGTCATATTAATGACAAGTCACCAGTTACTGTGAGTCATAATAGAGACACTAAATCAACCATTGCAAGTCATGCTAAGAACGTTGACATTGTCGAAAAACCTAATAAACAGAAGCTTAAGTTCCTTTGTAATTTTTGCGAGGGAGACCACCTGACCTATTTGTGCCCTGTACTTCTAGAAGTGAAAAGAGTGTGCTCCATAGTTCAAAAGTCTTCTGCTTCTGCTCAACCAACCACTGCAAGTCACACTGGGGGCACAAATACAAAATATGGATCAACAAGAGTATTATTGATAAAGGACTCTAAGCTTATAGGATGCAAGCTAAAGTTCCCTTGTAAACTTTGTAAGGGAGATCACCTTACTCACCTGTGCCCTACTATTCCAGAGGTGCGGAGAGTGTGGTCCATGTATGAAGGATCTCTGCTCCTGAATTTTCTATAGATTCCCAATAGCCTGATCAACCTTTAGTTGGTAAAGTGGTTGAACCAAAGTAGTCTTTGTTCAACTCCACTCTTCCTTCAGAGAGTGAATTGATCGAATCGATTCAATCTTCAACCAATCCCATCAGTCCTTCGGAGACTGATGCACTTGTCCTTGAAGTCTTTTGCATTACCATCTCAAATGTTTCTGAAAATGGGGGCACTTCATCTGTGCTGAGTGAACCCCTACCAAGATCTGGGATCATTTCCTTTAATTGGAATAGTTTAACTGGGCCTCACCTTCCTTATTCTACACCTTTCTAGATAAAGGTTGATATCAGAAACCATGCGGTTCATCAATGTATTGTAGATGAAGGAGCTTTTGTTAGCATCTTATCCCCTTATGCTTGGAGAGATTTAGGTTTTCCTAACCTTATTCCAGCTGTTAATTGGTCGTTGAATTTCGATAGAAGACTTAGTGAACCGTTGGGATTCCTCCCTCAGGTACCTGTTACTTAGGGTGGAAAAACATTGTTAGTTGATTTTATGGTTTTAAAGGACCTTATTGATTTTGATATGATCCTCAGGCATGATTACACATATTCTATGCACATTGTGGTGTCTATTCTCTTTCATGTGATGCATTTTCCTCACATTGAAAGCATTGTCACTATCGATCAGCTCACATTTGTTGATCTCTCTTATTACCCAACTATAGACCAAGTATATCTCTTGTTAGCAGGCACCACCTTGCCACAAGAGAATTATGTGGCATATTGTTCCTTGAGTCCAATTGCTACTGAGAATAAGCCTCTGAATTCATGCTTACCTTCTCGGGACTAGATCCCTGCAATTGACTAGGTGATACCTCCATCTAAATGTTTTGATATGTGTTCTATCTGGAATGATATACTTCCTTCTAATGAAGTTTTCCTAGAGTCTAGAATGCAATCTGCCATTCATTTGGATTTTGATCTAGTTACGAGCATTCTTCCACCTTTTCTTCGAACTCGTTAAAAACAGTAAGGAGGCTACGAGCATTCTTTTATTTCTCCTTTGAGCTCACTAAAAACAATAAGGAGATCTCGAGTTTAATTTTTCGGGCTCGTTAAACCTTTGTGAAAAATATTTTTATAGTCTTTTTGAAGCCCTTGTTAGACTCTTTAAAATCAAACAAGATAACCGAGTATGCTTGTTTTGTTCAAACTCGTTAAAGGAAGTGAACAAACATCCACTTAGGTATAAGTTTACCCCTTTTCTGGAACTTCGTGGATTATTTACGAAAAAGGTATACTCTAGTCATACGTGGCTAGAAGAGTTCTTTTCTCATTGTTTTACACTTTTTCGGGTGAGGAGACTAACTGTATGAAAAAGGACTTTTGGAGTCTTCTTTAGGGTTTTCAGTCTCTCGAAACATGAAAACACCAATTAGCATTCACCAACTCGGGATCGATGTGAAATCCACGAGATGATATATAGATTTCTTGTTTTATTTTTTCAGACTCTTTAAATATGAAAACACCGGAGAGCACATACCAACTCGGGCTCGATACTAAAATCCACGAGTAGGTGTATGGAGTTATTGTTTAAGTTTTTTAGACTCCTTAAAATTGAAAACACCGTCGAGCATGAACAGATCCAGGCTCGATATTAAAATCCATGGATCAGTGTATCGAGTACCAATCTATATCTTCTTCAAACTCATTAAAAAATGAAGAAGGTATTGAGTTTCCCTCCCATGGACTCATTAAAATTACACACGGTTGGACTTGTGTCAAGCAGTATTCTCCCTCTTTCTTCGAGCTTGCTTTAAAAATGAAGAAGGACTATTGAGTTTGCTTTCTTGGACTCATTAAAACCAACAAGAAGGATATTCTTTAATAAAAAGAGAAAAGGGAAGGGAAGTATGTCAAACATATTTTCAGTTTAAAGGCAGCAAGTCAACCATATCCTTGAACAAAGCACCTTTTTGAGTCTATCAAATAGTTGGGTTTATTTTTTGACCTTAGGATAAAACCTAATCTCATAAGTTTTTACTCCTCTGATTGGTTACTCTTCAAATCATATGGAGAATCTGTCAATGTCTCCTACATTACAGATTTATATCATGGTCCCGTTATGTTAAAATATTCCTAATTCACTTTTGTGTCGTGTTCACTATTCAAGGATACAACCTGTGTCGGCCATTCTGTAATTACCTTGACCTCATGTGTTATCCATTCCTTGGTGTCCGTTTGTTTCATCATGTACTCAGTCCTACTCCATATCTACTCAATTTTATGATTGATCCTCATGTTGGATGATGGAGGATGCCTTAAGGCCTCCCTTCCAACGAGCTTCTTCCCATCGACTTCAACTCATTTTTCTATGGGAATGAAGTTTAGAGTTATCGGTAGTACCTTGGGAGTTGCAGTCATCAGTGGAAATTTCCCTCGCTACTAAGTAGTTGGAATACATCAATGTCTCCTACTCGATGGATTCTTCAGGTGTTCGACCTCAACACCCTTTATTCGCACTTGTTAGAATTTACTAGGTAGCTTGGGCCCCATTTTCATTAATGGTGGGTTCCCTCACGTTTGTTACTGGTTTACATCATTGACCACTAATCAAACGGTATCCTCCATGTTCGACCTCAGCTCATTTTATTCGCCTGGTTAGGATTCATACTTTGATGGTTTGGATGAATACCTTGGGCCTATGATAACATCATCACAGTTTGTTATTTCCCAAGTTGCCCAAGACTAAGCCACACTCATTTTTGGCTATCGACGAGACATAGATCCAGTTTGTTGTTATGGCTATGATATCCTGTTTAACATGGATCCACGCTTGTATTTCAGTGGCCATGTTAGATACATCTTTCAGTTATGTATTGGATATTATGTTCTATCATTCTGAACATCTCCCGATGTCAATATTGTAATTGCTCGCTGACCTGGTTTTTGATTCAGGTATTTTTGTGACTTTATCTTATGGCTTCATCGCTTCTCCTCTGACTTGGATTTTAATGTATTTCAGCCATTGTTTCCCTCTGACCTCACAAATTAGGGGGCATCTATTATCGGTCAAATTAGCACTTCTCCGTCATGACCACATTACCTTGTCATTCACACAAAAGGACATTATGGATGGAAGAACTTACTTGGACTTAGATGTTTTAGGAGCTGAACCCTACCATCTTTAGCTTAAAAAATTATTTTTTCTGACAATTGTAGTATAAAACCATGACCTTTATACTTGACATAATTTGGGTCACCCACAGGTCTCTATACTGACAACCTGTGGGTATCAATTAAAATTTTGCACCCGCGAGATGCTAAGCTAGTAATTCATGAGTCACTCGCATGGTGCTAGATGTCATGGTCGCAGGTATCTTAAGAAAAATTGAAAAAATATATTAAGAATACCAATTGGGATTAGTTGAGTCAGGTATTCCAACTTCCCCAACTTCCCAATTCAATTACCTTTCGAACCAATCCTCCTTGCTTTTTGGCCAAATGAATAAATACAATTTGTCTTCCCTTCATGTATGTGGTCACTTTTTTTTTCCGTCCGAAGAAAATTTTAGTATTATTTTTCAGTCAAAACATGTAACTTCCATTAAAGCTAACTTTCTATCGAACTATTAGTTCAGCTGAGAACCTGCAAATTTGCAAGAAACCAAGAGTTCATCAATTTTCTTTCAGTTTCTCAAACTTTGAAAGAGGTGGACTTTAGGATATACTATAAATGTATTCTCAAACCTGATACTATTAGTTTCAAGATTAAATCTACTTTGAATTCATACATTTGTTTTTAGATTTGTTATGATTTGTAAATTTTAATTAATTTTCTACTAAAATGTATATATATTTTATTTTAATATCATTAGATTTAGTGAAATGAAAATTCAATATCTCCAAAAATTCAAAACTAAAAAAAATGAAAAATTAATGCTATAGAAGCATGCGTTGTTCTCTTTACGAGGGTATTTTTTGTTTTGTTTTGTTTTGTTTTTTAATTGGAAAGTGGAGAAAACATGATGTCCTCCCATACATGTTTATTTTATGCATTTATTCAATTGACGCAATTCAAAAAAATTAAAAAATAATTGTGTTCCTCTGTTAGATACAAAAAAATAGTAGTACAATAGTAGAGTTCATTTAGAATGTCATAACATAATTTTTTCCATAAACAAAGCTTTAATAAGGAATACATTTTGAGCCCATGGAGTGTAGATCAGTTGGCGACATGGTGCATTAGTAAGGCACTCCTTGCAACGTTGTTGGTTCAAACGTTGTGATCCCCGTGTACTGCACATGGGGCAGTGTCGATACACCTAGGTACATAGTGGAAACATACCAGAATCAACGCCATGTCATGCGAGTACAATCCTGGGCCGGTGACTAATTCCCGTAGTTACAAAAAAATAATTGTGATCCCCTAACATGACTAATTATCAATTCTTTCATTTTTAAAGAACATACTATCAAACACTTGCTAAATTGACATATTGAATGTCAATAAAAGAATAGAAAAATAATGAATAGAAAGTAACAAAATTCTTTACAAATTATGTTTTTACTATAAGGTGAATTCTAAACACAAAAATAAATTTTGTTTGTTGAAAGTTGGAGAACCTGTGAAAATAACATATACTTTCTAAGAAAGAAAGCAAAATGATAACTGAGATTCATGTTTTCACCCTAAGAGTGATTTTCCACCCAACGATAGGTGTCAATGGTGGATACTACCCCCAAGCTAGGATACGAGACCACAAGGGCAAAGGACATACCTACATGCTTCACTCTCTCTTAGCCCAACCCATTTGCTCTCAATGCTTAGCCAATCTTCTCACCAAAAAGCATTACAAAGATCCCATTCAACCATCTTAGCCATGGAACTCTCTTTCACTGCCTCACACAACACAGGGAAGGCCTACCCTTTCTCTACTTAATAGTCCCTATGAGCACCCTTCACTTAGAGTGCTCTTTAGTCTGTACATAAATGATCCAACGTATTGTATGATTTTAGTGAATTACTTGTAAAATCAATACCTAGCTTCTTGTGCAACCAAAGATAAGAAAATATATATTGGGTAAATTTTCCTTAACATGCCTCACTTCTATGCTCATCGACACCCATCATCTTCAATCTAATGTCTATGATTCCTCCATAGTGATAATTCTGGTTAATTTCTAAGTTTGATACTTGGCAATGGTGAGAAAAACATGAAATACATAGTGCATGAACTTCTTGCATGGAGAATGTGGGATATAGTCAAATGGAAATGAGAGGATTGATGAAAAGAAAATTGATATTACTTCTGACCATATAATGAAAGACTCTTACAATTTTCAAAGAAGTATATTAAACTCATGCTTCCACAAATACATGAGAAGACTTTCCCACCAACCTCTCACATTGACTTAATGATTGGATTTAGTAATTCAAAGGAGGTAAATGACTTGATTTAAGACACATGGTAGAACATTGATGAGTTCTAACGATGACATTTGACAAAAGCTTATTTGCTTTCCCAAAGGTCCCCTTTCATCTTCCCCTCTAGTACTCTATACGTATCCATCTTGGATCATTATATTATTTTCTAGCATAATATTTACATAACTTTAAATCATCACAATAATCCTACCAACTGACCTGTATGGATATTACATTATATATGCATAGTCTTTCACTAGTGAGGCCTTGGCCTTGAGCTCTTCATTAAAAATGCTTACTAACATATTTACATTATTTTACATAACATGATTTAATAGAACATTATATAGAACATTCCATATCTTTTTGAAATGACTAAAATGCCTCAAAATAAAGTTTTATAATAAAATTCTCATTAATTAAATGAAACTATAACTTCCAACAAAATTCCTATTAATTTGATTTTTTTTTAAAGTTAAATTTCTCTATTTATTAATTTACTCAACAAAATAAAACTATAAACCTATCCATTTTTTTAAAATAAAAATGATAATTTGACAAGTTGCAATTGACATTTTGATGTCCACGTATTAAAAAAGCAATTGACATTTTGATGTCGACGTATTAAAAGAACAAAGAAATCATGAGTCAATAAACTCTTGTATTCAAAATAATATTTAAAGGTTACGAAGATTCAAAAGTCAAAATAATATTTAAATTGAAGCTTAGGAAGGTTCAAAAGTCAAAATAATATTTAAAGGTTCAATAGAGCCGGTACACCACTAAACATACTCAAGTAGACTTAGTCGAATTCTTTAAAATAGAGTAATACCTTAAATGGAAAAATCTTTAAAATAGAGTAATACTTTAAAAGGCAAATTCTTTAAAATAGAGTAATATTTTACATATACCTTTATAATTTAAAAGTATAGCTATTTTTTTGGGTGAAAAAACGAGTATAATTCCAGCGTCATCCACGATGATGACAACTATGTTTAGAAAGGAATCTTTACAATTATTTAAAACATCATGTGTATGAAAATATACTATTTCATATGTTAAATATTATTCAATCCACTTTTATATTTACTTAGGAAGTAGTCATAACATGATAATGATATTGAGAGTGTTGAATATCAATTTAAAATTTTAATTTTAATAACAAATTATTTGATAATATTTATTTATAAAATATATTTATATTTATATTATATTTTGATATCAATCTTGAATTTGTTGTAATTATATATTTTAAAATTTAAAATTTTAATAACAAATTATTTGATAATATTTATTTATAAAATATATTTATATTTATATTATATTTTGATATCAATCTTGAATTTGTTGTAATTATATATTTTAAAATTATATATTTGAGAAGAATATTGAATTTAGTATTTTTTAAGCATATATATTAAATCATACACCTAGAATTTGTTTCCACATTAAAAAACTATTTTCTATTATATTAGAATGAAAAATACATTCTTCAGTTGTGTAGTGTATTATTACATTTTTGGTGTGTTTCTCAAAATAAATATCCTGCTACATTCTGTGCAAGTTATTTTAAAGAAAAAACAACATATTCTACAATGAAGTAGTACTTAACTTAGACTCAAAAATCTTGTCTCATTATCACCTGCATATTAGTTACATGTTCCAGCTATCATAATTCATCGTTTGCATTGTTTGACACATTTTTAAAGCTGCGTTTTAAGATACCAATATATGATATCGGATATTCTATTATTTCAATTCTCATAGATTATAATTCAATGTTTGTTTCTAAACATGAATCACTTTCAAATTCCTATAGATACATCGTTCCTAGTTCCTTAGACATGACTATCTTTGGCATCTGATCTGTATGTTGATTCTGCTCCATGTAAGTGTGAGAAGGTTATTTATTCGAATAGGCATACAACACTTTTGACTTCATTTACCAAATTCGGAATGCTAATGTCTCCACTATTTTGCATTTGATTAATTCATTTAATCACCAAGAGTGAGTCCCCATATACTTGTAGATGACCCAATTTCCTCTTATGTGCCACATGCATTATAGCTTGAAGTGAAAGAAGTTCTGACTGTTTGTTTGTGCCTTCTCCCACGTTAGCCTTCAGTTGAATGTAATGATTCTCTTGAAAGTAAATGATGCCCCCAATTCCTCTTATTTTCCCATCTCATTGGTTTGCTCCATCAAAGAGCACCCATGGAAGCAAGCCATCTATGTTTAGTGACCCCATTATCCTTTCTTTCTTTTCTTTTACTTGTGTTTTATAATCTTTAGAGAGAATGCAAATGTTTGTAGAGATGTAGGACCAGGGAAATTTTTAGGGGCGAAATTTTGCTAATTGGCTATTTTTTGGATTTTTTTCAAAAATTAAATTCGCTATTTGGTCATTTTTAGACTCTAATATCACCTATATTTACATAAAATATGTGTTTTTATCATAATATTCACCAAAATTTACAAGTTTCAGTAGTAAATTGTATGTTTCATATTTAATATTCCCTACCAATTTATATATATGTTTTTTTTCAATTCAAAATAATCGCCTAGAATACTATACTTAGGTATGCTTTTATAATCCTTAAAAAATACCCTGCGTAGGACAACTATGTAGTGCGCCATTCAAAAAGGATGGTGTTTATTGCCAACCATAAGCCCCAAATTGTAAGATATAGAACTGAGTGGTAAACTTTCATCTCTCTTTTCTAAAGCCAAGATCGGAGCCCTTCTTCCACTAAGTCACACTGTCATATATATTTAATCTTGAGCTAGGTTTCTACTTCCTTCTAAACTTGTAAAGAAAAAGGAATTTTTTTAAAGAGACGAGTAGATTCCTCTCCTACTAGCTAGCACAAGTAACACATGCCAAGATATTGATATTGTTTCCATTTTAGATATCCCATGTTGGAATTTTTGTCCGAAGAGTGAGCCACATGAATAGTTTTGTTCATTTTGGAGCTTTTACCTTACATATAGGTGCCCACCAACGACACATATCCAATTTTAGCTATGTAGGATCCCCATCCTTATTATGTGCCGATATCAGGCTGTCGGATTCAACTTTTAACCAAATATGTCCTCTCATCAATTCCATGGTGTAACCCTTCCATTGTTCCTCCATCATCTCGTCACTGTTTAGTTGCTTGATGCTCTTCCATCCTTGTTGCTAGACCTTTTCCTTAGCTTCATATGTCTAGAATAGGTATTACTTATTATATTAGTTTAAATATTATGCTAGCTTTACCATGTTTGCCATCTTAAAATATGGTAAACTATTCTTAGTGAGACTGTTCATAGCATAGTAGCATAATTCGAGTACGAATATGGATACAGATACGATTCGATACGGAAAAAATACGTAATACCAAAATCCAATACAAATAAAATACGAAAGTAGACTTCTTATATATAATACTTTTAATCAAATATATAAACCAAATTAGCATAAATGTAGATTAAAAACCATTCATTTTTATAAGAAAGTAATAAATTGAATGTTATTTATATTTTATAGTTATTAAATAATTAAAATTTGGTTTTTTAAAAATGGTTTTTAAAATTTACTTTTTTCATTAGTAAGAATTTACATCCGTATCATATCTATAACGGATATTCGACGAATTCGAATTGCTCCGAATTTCCATACGGGAAATGCCAATACGGCCGAATTATTCTACTACGATTCATAGTGAAAACTATATAAAGGCCAAATGATTATATTAAGAAAAACAATATGTTAAGTATCATTTTAGCATTTTGTGATCATTTGTGTAGCAATGCAATTTGTGTTTAATAGATATTGTGATATGTAATAGGCATTTCTCAACAAAGTACATATACATTGAAATACTGTCAAATAAATAGGCATTGATGGTTTGATGTGAAAAATAGTTAAAATATTAATTTTGTTAAATGTATTTTGAGTTTTAATTTAAAGGAAAAATAAATAAATAATTGATTTTGAAAAAGAAATTAACAAAATGAATTTTAAATCATTATAGAAAACCTTATATTATCACACAATAATAATAAAAAATAGCTAAAATTTACTGTAAAATATTTTTCATTTTTGACAAATACTTATATCCACATAAACTTATTTACAATCAAAGAGCTAATAGTGGACATGTATATACAATGCCTACCCTACCATCTTCCTAAATCCCAGTAAAGAAGAAACAAAATCAAAATATATAATATGATTCAACTCCTTGGTATCCTTGATTAATAGAGCACCCTTGGCTAATAATTGATGGTGAACCTCATCTTTACAAAGAGAAATAAAGGAATAAATAGAGTTTCTTTCTTTGTCAAATACATACTTGCACCTGAGTTTCCAAAACACAAATAAGGCATAAATATGAAAACAGTGCCACAAAAAATAAAATGATTCTCACACGAGGGAATAACCATCCCCAAATAAAGCAACTCTCCAATAGAGATCGTTCAAGAATAGATCAGGATGTGCCTCCTCCAAAAAGATCCAACAATCTCTAGCAAATATACAATCCCAAAAAATGTCCTTGATCATCTTTGGTCTTTGGGGCCTTGTGCACAGACCATCCAAAAGGATAGAGTTAGCCAACTTGGCCTTGGATGGGAACCCCTAATAAATCACCAGTTAAGAGAACACATGCAACTTGTAGGAAAGTTTCACCAACTAAACATTGTGCAGTGTACGAACCCACTGAGCCTCTGGATATGATGATACCCATATTTCATTTAGTATTGGCGAGATGGGTTTTCTTTAATGAATAACTGAATACATATGGAAAACCATACTATAACAATGGTGCACCAAAGCTCCACTTCCAATCCCTTTGGAAGGACCCAAGAATCCCAATGTTCATATTAAACAAATCAAACTCTAGAAGGAAGGACTAAAACTCCATGATCAAGGGGAAATATGAGGCCAACAACTTGAATCCTTTAGCAAGCGGACTCCACTCCTTCCATGAGCATGCCTTGAAGTCCTAAAGGTCTAAACAATGGAAGATACCCTTTCAACTTAGTTGGCACACCTTAAACTGTGGCAACTTTGCAATACAAACTTATTTATCTTTCCAACTCTAGATCAGATGGGAGGAAATGTCCCACCCATCTTTGTTTCCTACACACTACCAATGAAACAATCCAACCAATGATTTCGAAGTTTCCCAAATACTCCTAAAGAGAATAGAGCTCCCAAACTGAAACATAGGGAATGACGAGACGATGTCACATAATCCAAACCTACCACACATGTAATGTCCCCCAAGGATATCAAAGCATATAATGGACATATCATTATCTCTCTAAGGCTAATTACTTTATTTTTAGTGCATCGGATAAACCATAAACATTTAATTTCTATTTTTCCAAAATTAATTGTGACACAAAATTGAATAATTAACAATAATTTAATATAAATTCATTAACACATCCAACATCTGATCTAAGGTCCGGGAATGATTATTAACATAATATAAAATCATTAAACCTTCAATCCAATCCATATCATAGATGAGAACGACTTCTAAAAGGCCAATTATTCTTAATCACAGTTAACTAGTAATTAAGGTGTTAATTACGACACTTACCGATACTTAGTGCCCAAATGAAGACACTTATCATAAATACAATTTAAAAAAAAAACCATCTATTATAAATCCCATTGGCTTAATAACATCTAATTGCATGTAAATAATTCCTAATTACCAAACTTACAATAATTAATCATGGTAATTATGAAAGAGAGTCCAGAAGACTAGTTAATTAGTTTTCCAATATAAGCAGCTAGTCTTGCACAAAATCAACTTGTAACCAAGACATTAAACCAAAAATAAATCCTAAATCCATTAAAAACATATCTAAGCATGCACATCCAATTAAAGGTTTATTTGCATGTCATTCCAATTGCACATAAGGTGATCTTTTCCATCAATTTCAATGAAACTAGTTAACATTCACCGCAAGGAATTGAGTCTAAATAACTGAACCAAAATGAAATGCATCCATAATTAAAGGACCACACCTTATAATTATACACCTAAATCAAAATAACATGTTATAAGCATAGCACATGGCTAAAGCATTCTGTTTTTATGAAAACGGAGATTTCAGTCCAAACTAGTTATCAATTTTCACCACAATGTACCTAGTTTCCATTTCAACTTTCCAAATTCCAAATAAAGAGAAATATATGAATATTTTAGCTCATGTAAAGTGTATCAGGGGTCACCTAAATTCATATGTATGTATATTTCCACCCATATAAATTCGATTAAATAATTCACAAAACTAGTTAATTCTACTCATCCGAATTGACTAGTAATTCTAGGAATCGCTGGAATAATTAAATCCACAACTCATAGAATAATTGAAATGCCATTCCAAATATAAATAACATGTTTTATCATTCATGATATAAGTATATCTCATTTAAACATTTCTTCAAACACTTCATATGAAAAGTAAAAAATCTACTCAAAATAATTCCATTGAAGGAGCTAGAAATTGGAGATTGATCTAGAATTTCGGTAGACATCTCCCAAACGCTATCAAGAATATTGCCCCTCACATTATCACACATATTTAAATTTTATTTATCATACATAAGAATAAAAATAACCCTCAATAATTTTTACAAACACTTCATGTTCCAAGTCTCCAAACTATGCAAAACAATCCAATTGAATAACTAGTTTTCGAATAAAAGTAGAAGCATCAAAGAGAAGTGTCTTAAACCATTATGAGGATATTGTACCATAAAAATACAAATTATATAATGAAAATGGGAATAATATTATTTATGTACCATAGGTTCCAAATAATCATTTCCTCAAACAATTTGTGCACAAAAACACAAAAACTAGTTTCCGATTCCTTTAAAACATTTACTTGCATGAATAGATTGAATTCCATGAGAAATTTATTCCAAAAACAGCTCATAAATTTCATCAAAAATTTCATGTGAATCCAGAAATAAATCATATAAAGACAAATAAATTAAATAAACATGAGATAAATCACTTATCGTTTCCAAATATGCAAACGGAATAGACCGTGCCATGTTCCACCCAGCTGTAGACATAATGCAAGACAAAAATCACTTTGCAATGGTCACCCCTGAGACGAAACCATGATTCCAAAAGAAAGAGCGCACTCAACCAAAAATTCTCTCAATAAATCAATCCAACCAAAACCCAATGGAAAGTGTGACCTCTACTTCTACTCTGGGGCAATTCCAGTGGCTCCAGGACAATAGTCCAACCACAACCCAATGGCAAGTAGCACTTCCAATCCAAGGAAATTCCAGTGGCTCTAGGACAACCTCAAATCCAAGGAAGTGGACCTCACCCCTGTTGCCAAACTAGGATCTCCAGAGGAAATGCATAACTCTGTCCAACCTCAAATCTAATGGCAGTAGACCTCACCCCTGCTGCCAATCCAGGATCTCCAGAGGCAATTCCATAACAGACACCAATGGCTCCAGAGTAAATCAGCTTGGGAATAGGCTCCACAAGGGCGCAATCACCAACAAGGATCTCATACCAAGAGCAGCAAAATCGAAGCACAAGTGCAAAACAAAAACACAAGAGTAAAAGAACGAACCAACACACAAATGTGACTAGCCAACACAAGCAAATTGAATTCCTTAATGAGAAATTCAAATTGGGATAGAGAGAGAAACAAGGGATGAGTTACATTCCAAAAATATCAAATAGGAGTTACAAATCATGGGTATACACCAAGAGACACACTAACCCAACTCAAGAGGGAGCACTAGGTGAGAGAGAGAGAGAGAGAAAGAGACACTCTAACACTAATAAAAATTAATCCCGGAATAAATGAAGCCAAGCAGTAATTTAACATCCCCGGTCCCCTCGGTTCCATTTAGAGAAGATGGGGGAGCTCCTTAGAATACAAACTGTTAATATTTTTTTATTATTTTTTTTAACTATGCACTTGCGCACAACCGCAATAACTTCAGTCCGCAATCCACAATCCACAGTCCGCAAGTCAGAAGTGGGAAGTCAAAACTCTAAATTCACAGCGTCAAAGAAATATGCCTTTGATGTCCGCAATCCGCAATCCATAGTGCGGGAGTCAGGATTTGGAACACCGAATACACAACTTCATTGAATCATGCCTCTGACTTTCGCAATCCGCCATGTGGGATTCAGAAAGTTGAAACTCCAACGCGCAAATCTGAAGAAATTACCTCTCCGAATTCCACAATCTGCAATCCGGCTTGCGGGAGTCGGAAGTCAGAACTCCAAATTCCCAACTCTGGGAAAATTACTCCTCCGACTTCCACAATCCTTATTTCGATTTGAGGGAGTCAGAAGTTGGAACTCCAAATTACCAACTCTGGGAAAATTACTCCTCTGAATTCTACAATCCACAATTTGCGACACAGGATTCAGAAGTCGGAACCCCGAAATTCTCAACTTTGCAGAATCACGCCTCCGACTTCCGCAATACGCAATCTGCCATGTGAGATTCGGAAGTCAGCACCCCAAATGCACAAGTCCAGAGGAATTGCCTCTCCAAGTTCTGCAATCCGCGATATGCCTTGTGGGAGTCGAAAAGTTGGAACTCCAACGCACCATGCCCATAAATCATTCCTCCAAACTCTGACATCCGCAATCCACTTTGCGGGTTCGGAAAGTCGGAAGTCGGTCATATACGCCTGTTACATCCAACTTCTCAGGCCGATAAATTTCTCATCTTAAGTCCATTTTTGGAAAACTTGGTACCATTGGAAAGATCTCGATGAGCCATATGTAGTTGCATGATCCTATGCCACACTCGAGGACTCTGATCCTTCCCTATTCCAACCCAAAATGTGGCCCCAAACCTCATTAATGCCTCCTTACCACTTTGTAAGGGCTCTTATACTACTATGTCATGGCCCCTCCCTTCATCTGACCCACAAAGGGGAATGAGCACAACAGGGGATGCCTATTTCTTCTGCAAAGTCATGACTAACATTCTGGGCCTCTACAAAACTTATCCCTATTCATCAATGAACAAATTCATGGCAATTAAACTCATGAGTGTAGATTCATACTCAATTTAAACATATCAGAATGAAACATCATCCACACACAATTGCATCATGCATCCAACATATCAATAACAATCATCAATTAGTTAAATCATTGCAGAGGTAAAACACATAGAATAGTTATCCTTAAGATGAAATCACCAAGAAACTAGCTATAGATTGGAACGTTCCAACCCAACCATAGGTCTATGCGCAGCCTGTATTCTTTCAGCACTCAGAGACCACCCTCGAGTTGAGGCTATGTATCCACTAAGGAGGAACTACTCAGGTCCACTCACATCCTTAAGCACACTCAATCAGGGTCATCCGACACACAACTAGCTCTTTCAAGCAAGTGGAAAGACAAGGAATGGTTTTCTAAGTCAATGAGTGTTAGTTTTTCATCATTTAATTCAATATGATCTAGGATCTTAACTGAGAGAACAACATGTACATCATATCAAATACAAGAGACAAGAAACACAAAGCATTTCAGCGGGGAAAACCAAGAAGGTGAAAAACCCCGCAACTTCCTCATAGATAGAATGAGCACCAAAACAAAGATCACAAAGATCAAACCCCAAGATAAGGGATAGTCTCCTAACAGTTTCTCCTCCTCCACTTGTGCGCACTCCTCCTCTCTCTCACTAATGCGAAGTGAGTGAGTGAGTGAATGAATAGAATGAGAGAGACACACTCTCTATTTATACAATGACTTGACCTGCCTTTAACTCTAACTGGGCCGACCTCCCTTAGGAGAGTCTAATAACCCATTACCACTTGTCATTGAGCCGACCCCACTAGGGTTGTCTAATAACCCTTTAACCCACGTGACTCATACAGGTCCGACCCCACCAAGGTGGTCTAATAACCCATCAAATATAAGTTACGACACTTACAATATAACTTGTGACACTACTCCGGGGTCTAATGCCCTATCATACATGGGAGGATGGACCTCAATGAATTTACATGACTCAAGTACAATAATGACTTCTCCAGCCCAGAGGAACAAACATCAACATCAGAGGTACAACAATAGAATACAAATGACGACACTTTCGATCGGAGGAATAAGACATCTCCGTCAGGGATACAATAAAGTACAAATGTAATACATACAATATACAAGTGAATATCTTCCGAAGTTACAAATACATCAACACTCCCTCTTAACTAGAAAGGTATTCTCTTGACATAGGTCATCAATACATATAGGCACAAGTCTTCAATTCTGGAGCTGGATCATCGTCATTAGATCACTAGAGTATCATCGTCACTACTGTTGTACCTGTGATTGTAATGTCCCTATTTTGACCCCATTATATTAAAATGTAAATGATGTAATATTGTTATAAGATCATGGTGAGGAGCTCAAGGCCAAGGCCCCGCCATCGATTTATTGATGCATATGGTTTACGTGCTAGCTAGACGCAATGGAATTGCAAATATCATGTAAATATACATTTTAATAAAATACCCACAACTAGCTATGTAATGCAACAAGAGATGGGGGCATGATTTTACAAGGAATTGGGAGGGAAAAAATTCAAACCCTTGAGCTAATCAAGTCAAGCCAAATTTCAATGAGAGGACCCATGAACCCTCAACTACCCATGTTGACTTTTGTACCCAATCATTCATTTCTACCAAGAGTTGGTTGAGGTAGTTAATGCCTTGGGGAATGGGAGGTATGGCTGTCCAAATTCGAGTATGGGCAAGCCATCCTTCATGGAAAATCGTATTTTTCTTCTTGGGCAAGAAAAGAACCATGAATTTCTCCCCAAGCCATTAACCATCAACTAGTTTGTCTCTCTCACGAGATGGGAGTTTGCTGGGCATTTTTCCCCATCGAAATTCTATATTTTCCTTCATTCTCAGCTAGGGGAAGGGTGTTTGTGTGTTATATACTAGTGGGGAAGAAGGGGAATTAACTAGGGGTTCCATAGAGACCGTTTTGGCTGCTGAATGCTTGATAGTTTGGGGAAGAAATCGCTTTTCTCCCTATGCTTGTTTTTCCCCATTCCACAATCCATTTTTGGCTGGAAATGATTTGGGAAAAACCCATAGCCATCTTGTTTGTAAATCCCATTGTTAAAAATGTGCATCCATGCCCAATGATTGTGTTTACTTTGTGAGAAAAGAGTATGTTGGGGTTGGGGTTTGGGTTATGGGTATCTATTGCTTTGGATATGCATGAGATTGAGTGTCCCCTTTTCCTTGTAAGAATCATGCCCACCTCGGGGGTGGAAGTTGTGTTGAGAGATTGATGAACACAACTGGCCTATGGTTGGGTGGAACGTTATAGTGACATAACAAGTTGATTGGGGCAATTGCACAATGAAGATAAGTATTCTTTATGTGTATTTTACTTCTGCAATGTTTTAATTTGATGAATATTATTGATATGTTGAATGCATATGAAAGCTGTGTATGGATGATGTTCTTATTTCGTTGTGCATGTTTAATTGATATGCATCTGCACATATTTATTTTATGGCTGTGAATCTAATGAATGGGTTGAGTTTATGTAAAATCCCCAGAGATTGGCATCATGTTCCCTTCCTTTCCTTGGATAGATGGGAGGGGATGTTATAGTCATCTCGATCACTAGTGCTCTCTCTCAATTCTTCTTGTCATAGGAAGTTCTACAGAGCCAAACCATTTTCATTGTAATACCCCAATTTTGACCCTTAGGAAATATTGGCTCTAATGTAAATATTGTAAACACACGATGTATGTTTCCCTAGCGTGGAGCTCAAGGCCAAGGCCCCGCTAGTTTATGCTCAGATTTTATTTAAATTAGACACGCTTGATATTTTGTTACCCACGTGCTATTAAGCCATGGGATATTGTAAATTGATGTAAATATTTAACATTGAAATAAAATACCAAAAACTGGCTATGGAGGCAACGAATGAGAAGGGGACATGTGTATCCACTAGGGAGTGGTGAGGGGGCTATGGGACTAAACCCTAGGCTGCCATTTGTCATTATGAGAACCCATTGACTTCCCTAGGTGACATTAATGCCTGTTGTAAGAAGGTGGTTGAGATTTTCAGCCCATGGCTTCAATGGAGCATGGGCAGCCCTGAAATTCGTATGGGTGGGCATGGGCTCTGATTGCTTGGGCAAGAAGTCACTCAACCTCATGGGAGGTTGCTTCATTCTCACCCCATTCCATGGTGAAACTATCTAGCATCATTCCCATCCAAAAACGAGTGCCAGCAGTGAGGAAAAACCAGAAATCGCGACCTTGAGAGAACCCAGTTTTTGAAAGACCAAAAACGTCCAGATTTGGCATGGGACAGGGAAATCCAATGGGGGATCCATTAGCATGAACCTTGGGGCGAATTTGGGAGCATTAGCTACCCCGAAATCAATGGAAAAACCCAGTTTTTGCAGCTCAGAAAACGAGTGACGGATTTGAGTATTTGGTGAGCAGAATGGTGAGGAATCAAGAGAGGATTGACTAACCAGAGGTTGGGTGTGCTTGATAAACCCAGTGAAGGCTAGGATCTCAAGGATCAGCAGCTGGACCTTTCTATGCCCATCCTGAAGAGCACTGGAGGGAAGAGTTGCCTGAGGGACTGTGTAACAGAGAAGGGGATCTTCCTTGTGTTGGATGTGGTAGGTAATGTGGGTGCCTAACTGTTGAGCTCACTTGAGATGCCTGTAGCTCTGTGGTTGAGCTCACTGGCTTAGCATTACCCTCCTCTATCTTCTTGGATGCTTGACCAGAACCATGGTTGTGAGTGAACCCAGCTAGTCCTCCTTAGTGGATACACAGCCCAGCTCGGGGGTGACCTCTCAGCTAAAAGAACACAAGCTGGACAGAGGTCTATGGTTGGGAGGAACGTTGCTCTTCCATAGCCAGTCGTTTGGACCGTTACAATTCAAGATGAGTAATCTGTGATTTAATTTATATACAGTATGTGTTTTGCAATGCATACATGATTAATGGAACGAAAGGCGTCATGTTTATGCAATAGGATAATTAATGACTGTTGTTTATCTGTTGAATGCGTGAGGAAACTATGTGTATATGTGAAGTTTAATTCCGCTGTGTAGTTATTGAGTTTATGTCTGCACCCATAAGTTTTAAATTGCATGCGTTATGAGTTAAATTATTGGGACTAAGCCTGCCTTAAGCCTGTGTGTTGTTAACGTTTCCTTCCTTGCATTTGATGATGGAAGGGGGCGTTACAGTTTGGTATCAGAGCTGCGTTGCAGCATTGGGCCTCTATGGGCCAAATCTGATAGAGTTTTTTTTTTAGTCTGTTTTGAAAAATGTTGTTTTAAGACTGTTTTTGAAATTTTTGGTTTTAAGACTGTTTCAGGAAGTCATCCCGAAACTGCGGAAAGGTTCCGCGAACCTTCCCGCAATTGCGGAAGAGTTCCGCGAACCTTCCCGCAATTGCGGAGGAGTTCGGCAAACCTTCCCGCAATTGCGGAAGGATTCAGCGAACTGCTCCGAAACAGCGGAGAAAAATTCGTTTTTGTGAAAAAATTTCTAAGTGTTGGCGTCGAACGGAAACTTTTTCGGAAGGAATTCTCTTCCGAAATTGCGGAAAGAATTCTGTTCCGAAATTTCGGAAGGATTCCGCGAATCGTTCCGCAACGCGGGAGAGTTCGGCGAGTCGTTCCGAAGTTGCGGAAGACTTCGGTGAATCGTTCCGCAACTGCGGAAGACTTCGCCGAATCGTTCCGCAACTGCGGAAGACTTCGGCGAATCGTTCTGAAATTGCGGAAACATTCTGCCAGTCGTTCCGCAAAAGTTTTCCGCAAAAACCGACCGAAAACCTCGGAAACATTCCGCGAACGGCTCCGAAGCTGTGGAAGCCTTCGCCGAATGGCTCTGCCATTGCGGGAGCGTTCGGCCAATCGCCCCGCCATTGCGGAAGCATTCGGCGAACTGCTCCGCAATTGCGGAAGCGTTCGGCGAACTGCTCCGCAATTGCGGAAGCCGTCGCCGAACCGGCCCGCAACTGCGGAAGCCTACCGTCAACCGGCCCGCAACTGCGGAAGGGTTCAGTCAACCGGCCCGCAACTGCGGAAGGGTTCATTCAACCGGCCCGCAACTGCGGAGGGCCACAGTGAACCGCCCCGCAATTTCGGGAGTGTTCAGTGAACTGGCCCGCGATGGCGGCGCGAAAAAAAAAAAAAAAAAAGTGCCAAAAACTCAATTTTTGGATAGGGGAAGCACTGGGGCTCAGAATGTGATGATTTCTGTGAGGCTCGGAGGCCATTGACGGGGGCCATGAAAGAACTAGTGAAGACCCCGAGCCCATTAGACTCCAATTTGACAGAAAAAGGGGAATAGTGACTTTTGAAGGACAGAGTCCCGAGGCTTGACAGAAGGTCGGATTGAGATGAAATTGATCAGGCGCGGCCATGAAGCAGGCACAATGTTAAGTTCCGAATCTTGGAACCAAACTCCAAAGGATGTGGAGTCGGGGTAAGCAAGAAGGCCAAAAAGCACTGTTCCGGGCCACTTTTTCGGGATTTTGAAAAGCTTGTGGGTAGTAAAAGTGACCCTAGATGTGGGAGTCAGGAATTTTACTGAACTAGACATTTCATATTCTCATTAAGACGGACAATTTCCGTTAAACGAAGATTTCCCAGAAATGCACCGTTTGGGAGATAGCCGTTTTTGGCCCAAAATTTGGAATTTTGGAAAAATGTGAAAAGTAAGAAGTAGTAAAACCCAGAAATTCATAAAAGATGAACGGTACATCAGAATTGAAATCAGTGAATTGATGAGTGTTCCTTGTTATATGTACTAACTTTGCCCGATAGATAAGTTTTTGTGATTCCTCATATATTTCCTTCCACAGGTGGTTGAAGTTGGCCTTCGGGACCAAAATACAATTGTGTAAATGTGCAGAATTATTGGTAAAAGTTGTCATTTTTGAGACAACGTTGTTTCCACACCCGATGTCGGAATGGAGCACGGGGACAGGCATTGGAAAGCTTGTCTAGCAAGGAATAATGCAGTATGACCGGAATTTGAATTGGGTTATCAGACATCATAGATTATCAGGGTAGAAAAGTGTCGGTGACTGTTTTGTCAAATTAATGACAATATGAGCAATTTTCAGAATTGCATGGATGGGCAAAAGAATTGAATAAGTAACAGCTATGTGAATTATTCCATGAGTTATATTATGTTAAATATTGATAGTTGTATATTCCTAGATGCATTTTTATGAGGTCTAACAAATATCATAATAATGCACAGTGTTTGCAGCTCATAAAGTTTATAATTGTAGCAGAGGTAAGATGGTGACCATTAATGATGCTCAAGATCCTTATGAACACGAAGAAGACGTTCTAGGAGAAAATGTGCATGAAGGGAATGCGGAGACTGAATCCAATGGGAGAAGGGAACAGGTGACTCCTCAAAATTTGGTTGAAACCATGGTGAGCTTCAATGAAAGATTGATGAAGGCTCAAGAAGAACAACACCAACTCAATGCTGCTATTTTGCAAAGCCTCACTGATATGCA
This sequence comes from Larix kaempferi, assembly GCA_027924585.1. Classification (NCBI taxonomy): domain Eukaryota; kingdom Viridiplantae; phylum Streptophyta; class Pinopsida; order Pinales; family Pinaceae; genus Larix; species Larix kaempferi. The sequence continues at coordinate 17,372,218 of BSBM01000136.1, forward strand.
GCATAAGATAAACCTTGGGTCCAACCCAAGCAATATGGGTGAAGAGGGAAGAGATGCAGGGAGTCATTCTAGAGGTCGTTCGAGGAGGAGGACTCCAAGCCCGAGGAAGAGTTCGGTGAGCAGAAAACATAAAGCATCTTCATCAAGATCTTCTTCCAGCAGGTCGTGTGACTCCAAATGTTCTAGGGGAAGTCCCAGACATGCACCTAAGAGATTGGACGGAAGAAAGAAGTTCAAGGGCATCCCACAGGGAGAATTCAGGAAGGCAAGACCTCCCACATTTGATGGGGAAGGAAAGATAGGCCAAGAGGCAGAAGCATGGCTTATGGGAATGAAGAAGTACTTCAGAATTCAAGACTACTCAGGAAATGAAAAAGCCAGAATTGCCATTTACAACTTAAATGGCAGAGCTTCCATTTGGTGGGACAATCTCTTGCAAGTGAAAGGGATCAATGAAAGAAGGATCAGTTGGGAAAGATTTAAGAGGTACTTCAAGGAGAAATACCTTTCTGCTAGGTATTATGACGGTAAGAGAAAAGAGTTTAATGAACTCAGGTTGGGACAAAAATCTATGGAAGAGCATGTCCACAAATTCTTGGAATTACTGAGGTATGTTGACTATATCAAAGATGAGAGAGTAAAGATCCAATGCTTTCTTGGGGGTCTACCTCAGAGTTTCAGAGATCGTATTGAGTTTGTTAATCCACCAAGTTTGGATGAAGCCATTAGGATGGCAATGCACTGCTATGAGAAAAATAGGGGAAAAACAGAGGCTAACCCAGCATGGAAAGGAAAGCCAAGAGGGAAGTTTGACCAGAAGAAGGATGGCTTCAAGCCACCATTTAGAGGTCAGCCTAGAACCTTTCCACAGGGACAACAAGCAAGGAGTGGATTCAAACCAGCAGTGACAGCAGACAAAGCAGCAAAGGGACCACTTCAGTGTTGGGGATGTGGAGAAAACCACATGTTGAAGGATTGTCCACATCGGAAAAACAATTCTCGGAAGTTGAACAACCTGAAGGGAGTAGCTACGGTAGAGGACATGGCAAGGGCAGCACCTCGGATTTATGCAGCGTTGGATAATCATCAAGCAGACCATCAGTCCTCAGTGGTGGAAGTCGAAGGTAAGATTGCTACGCAATCTATTTCTGTTTTGATTGATCCAGGATCTACTCATAGTTATGTTTCTCCAAAAGTGGTTGAAGGTTGTTCTCTTAGAAAAATTAAGCATAATAAGCCTTGGCTAGTGCAACTAGCCACGGGAACTAAGAGAAAAGTAAGTGAGGTAGTGATGGAGTGTCCCATGGAATTGAATGGACTCCACACATATGCTGAATTGAATGTGTTACCATTAGGATCCTATGATGCATTAATTGGCATGGATTGGTTAGAAAAACATAGAGCCAAAGTGGACTGTTATGAGAAAGCACTTGAGTGCATTGATGAAAAAGGGAGGCCAACATTGGTAAAAGGGATTCCCAAGCAAGTTTCAATAAGCCAGATTTCAGCCCTGCAGTTGAAAAAGTTTTATAAGAAGGGTTGTCAATTATATGCAGTCCATATGCCAGATTCATTAGAGGACAAAGGGCCAAGACTAGAAGACTTCAGGATATTGCAAGAGTTCCAAGATGTGTTTCCGGATGAGGTACCAGGGTTGCCACCGATGAGAGATATTGATTTCACCATCGATCTTGTTCCAGGGGCAGCACCGAATTCCAAAGCTCCTTATAGAATGAGTACACCGGAGTTGGTGGAATTGAAGATACAGCTGCAAGAATTAATGGATAAAAGGTATATCAGGCCTAGTGTGTCTCCTTGGGGAGCACCGGTGTTATTTGTCAAGAAGAAAGATGGGACTTTAAGGCTGTGTATTGATTACAGGCAGCTCAATAAAGTGACAGTTAAGAACAAGTATCCATTACCAAGAATTGATGACTTGTTTGATCAAATGAAGGAAGCCAAATTATTTTCAAAGATTGACTTGAGGTCTGGCTACCATCAAGTGAGGATTAAGGAAGAAGACATTCACAAGATGGCTTTCAGAACTAGATATGGTCATTATGAGTTCACTGTGGTTCCATTCGGCCTTACCAACGCACCTGCCACATTCATGTGTCTCATGAATAGTGTATTCAGCAAATATTTGGACAAGTTTGTGATTGTGTTTTTAGATGACATTCTTGTCTATTCAAGAAATGAGGAAGAACACGAGGAGCATCTAAGAATGGTGTTGCAAGTTCTCAGAGAACATCAGCTATATGCCAAGTTAAGCAAGTGTGAATTCTATCAAAAGAGGATCCAATATTTGGGTCACGTCATTTCAGAGGAAGGAATTGCAGTGGATCCAGAGAAGATTAATTCCATCATGGATTGGCCAACTCCAAGAAATGTTTCAGAGGTTAGATCTTTTATGGGCCTTGCCGGTTACTACAGAAGGTTTATTGAAGGATTCTCCAGGATAGCTCATCCGATCACTTCATTGCAAAGGAAGAACATCAAATTTGTATGGTCTGAAAAATGTGAGAAAAGTTTTCAGAAATTAAAGGAGTTACTTACTAGTGCTCCTGTTTTGAAGATAGCAGATCCAAGAAAAGATTTTGTAGTGTGCACAGATGCTTGCATTGAAGGCCTGGGTGGGGTTCTCATGCAAGAAGGAATTGTGATTTGCTATGAATCCAGGAAATTAAAGGAGCATGAAAAGAATTATGCCACACACGATTTAGAATTAGCAGCCATAGTGCATGCTCTTAAAATGTGGAGGCATTACTTGATGGGAAGAAGATTCGAGCTTAGGACAGACCACATGAGCCTAAAGTATTTGTTTGAGCAGCCAAACTTGAATGCTAGGCAAGCTAGATGGATGGAATTTCTTTGTGAATTTGATTTTGAAATTAAACATGTAAAAGGGAAGGAGAATAAGGTTGCAGATGCTCTTAGCAGAAAATTTCATGTTTCAGCAGTAAGTATGTGCAAATCAGATTTGAAGACAAGAGTTCTTGAAGCCCAAAACGGTGACGAAACTTGCCTTCAAATTAAAGAGAAGTTGCAGCACGGTAATGTGGATGAAAAGTGTGTAGAATATCAGCTGGGTGAAGACAGTATCCTCGTCTACAAAGATAGGTTGTACATTCCAAATAATGCGGATTTGAAGAAACTAGTGATGGATGAAATACACCAAATGCCGTACTTTGGACACCCAGGGTATCAGAAGACTATAACAACAGCAAGAAAGCAATACTTTTGGAATGGCATGAAGAAGGACATAGCTGAGTACATTGCTAGGTGTCAGAAGTGCCAACAAGTCAAGGCAGAACACCAACACCCAGCAGGGTTATTGCAGCCCTTACCCATTCCGGAATGGAAGTGGGAAGTGATCTCCATGGATTTTATAACAGGTCTGCCCATGACAGTGAAAAAGCATGATTCAATCATGGTTGTGGTGGATAAGCTATCAAAGGTAGCTCACTTTATTCCAGTAAAGTCCACTCACAAGGCTAGTGACATTGCGAACATCTTCATGAGAGAGATATTCAGATTGCATGGATTGCCTAAGGCAATAATTTCTGATCGTGATACAAAGTTCACCTCCAATTTCTGGAAGGGATTATTTCAGGAATTGGGAACGAAATTGAATTTCAGTACAGCTTACCATCCGCAAACGGACGGCCAAACCGAGAGGGTGAATCAGGTCCTTGAAGACATGCTGAGAATGTATATGATGGACAAACCATCCAAGTGGGAAGATTATTTACACTTGGTTGAATTTGCATACAATAATGGACACCATGCATCCCTGGGAATGAGTCCATTTGAAGCATTGTATAGCAGGGGATGCAGGACACCAGTGAATTGGGACGGCCCAGTGAACAGGGTAGTGCTTGGACCAGAGATGATCAAGGAAATGGAACAGGAAATTGTTAAGATCAGGCAGAATTTAAAGGCAGCTCAGGACAGGCAAAAGAGTTATGCAGATTTGAAAAGAGGACATAAGGAATTTCAGATTGGGGATCATGTTTATTTGAGAGTGAAACCAAGGAAGAGTTCCCTCAAGTTGGGGAGTTGTGCCAAGTTGTCGCCCAGATATTGTGGGCCATTTGAAGTCCTTGATAGGATAGGGCCAGTTGCATATAGAATTGCATTGCCTGCTAGCATAAGAGCTCATAATGTTTTCCATGTGTCTTTGCTTAAAAAGTATGTACATGATCCTAATCATATGATTGATTGGAATGTGATACAGGTGGAACCCGAGGGAGAGTTCTAAGTAGAACCTATGCGCATCCTCGACAAGAAAGTCACAGTGCTCCGGAACAGAGCCATCGGGCAGGTAAAGGTCCAATGGGAGCACCTTAGTCTCGACGAGGCTACATGGGAGGTAGAGGATGCCATGAGGGAGGCATTCCCATTTTTGTTCAGTTTTGAGAACACCGAGGACGGTGTTGTTCTAAGGGGGAGGGGAATGTAATACCCCAATTTTGACCCTTAGGAAATATTGGCTCTAATGTAAATATTGTAAACACACGATGTATGTTTCCCTAGCGTGGAGCTCAAGGCCAAGGCCCCGCTAGTTTATGCTCGGATTTTATTTAAATTAGACACGCTTGATATTTTGTTACCCACGTGCTATTAAGCCATGGGATATTGTAAATTGATGTAAATATTTAACATTGAAATAAAATACCAAAAACTGGCTATGGAGGCAACGAATGAGAAGGGGACATGTGTATCCACTAGGGAGTGGTGAGGGGGCTATGGGACTAAACCCTAGGCTGCCATTTGTCATTATGAGAACCCATTGACTTACCTAGGTGACATTAATGCCTGTTGTAAGAAGGTGGTTGAGATTTTCAGCCCATGGCTTCAATGGAGCATGGGCAGCCCTGAAATTCGTATGGGTGGGCATGGGCTCTGATTGCTTGGGCAAGAAGTCACTCAACCTCATGGGAGGTTGCTTCATTCTCACCCCATTCCATGGTGAAACTATCTAGCATCATTCCCATCCAAAAACGAGTGCCAGCAGTGAGGAAAAACCAGAAATCGCGACCTTGAGAGAACCCAGTTTTTTAAAGACCAAAAACGTCCAGATTTGGCATGGGACAGGGAAATCCAATGGGGGATCCATTAGCATGAACCTTGGGGCGAATTTGGGAGCATTAGCTACCCCGAAATCAATGGAAAAACCCAGTTTTTGCAGCTCAGAAAACGAGTGACGGATTTGAGTATTTGGTGAGCAGAATGGTGAGGAATCAAGAGAGGATTGACTAAGCAGAGGTTGGGTGTGCTTGATAAACCCAGTGAAGGCTAGGATCTCAAGGATCAGCAGTTGGACCTTTCTATGCCCATCCTGAAGAGCACTGGAGGGAAGAGTTGCCTGAGGGACTGTGTAACAGAGAAGGGGATCTTCCTTGTGTTGGATGTGGTAGGTAATGTGGGTGCCTAACTGTTGAGCTCACTTGAGATGCCTGTAGCTCTGTGGTTGAGCTCACTGGCTTAGCATTACCCTCCTCTATCTTCTTGGATGCTTGACCAGAACCATGGTTGTGAGTGAACCCAGCTAGTCCTCCTTAGTGGATACACAGCCCAGCTCGGGGGTGACCTCTCAGCTAAAAGAACACAAGCTGGACAGAGGTCTATGGTTGGGAGGAACGTTGCTCTTCCATCGCCAGTCGTTTGGACCGTTACAATTCAAGATGAGTAATCTGTGATTTAATTTATATACAGTATGTGTTTTGCAATGCATACATGATTAATGGAACGAAAGGCGTCATGTTTATGCAATAGGATAATTAATGACTGTTGTTTATCTGTTGAATGCGTGAGGAAACTATGTGTATATGTGAAGTTTAATTCCGCTGTGTAGTTATTGAGTTTATGTCTGCACCCATAAGTTTTAAATTGCATGCGTTATGAGTTAAATTATTGGGACTAAGCCTGCCTTAAGCCTGTGTGTTGTTAACGTTTCCTTCCTTGCATTTGATGATGGAAGGGGGCGTTACATTCATGCTGGTTGTAGGCCTAGCCTCCTGTAGGTATTCATCATATTAGCCATCCTGTGGAATCCTCATGGCTGATTACATGCGTCAACAAAACCTCAAAAGAGAATCCCATGACTTTTACGAGCTTACTGCTCAACCTATTGGATCTCCCAGGATATTTTACATGTGACCTTCACAAAACGTTAAAATAGTGTCTTGCAACCTGCAAGATCTCTAAAGAGCATCCTAGGATATTTTACGTGCCTATCACAACCTGTCTGGATCTCCAGGACTGATTATATGTGAACTCACAAAACCTTAAAAGAGTGCCTTGCAACCTGCAATATCTCTAAAGAGCATCCCAGGATCTTTTACAATCCTAGCACAACTTGTCCGGATCTCTAGGGCTGATTACATGAGATCCTGCACAACCTGTACATGGCCACGGAGTATCATCCTGATACTCATGATCATACTGATCATCATCATACATTACATTATCCTGATGCACATCATCATCACATGATCATCCTCTTCATATCATATCATCGTCCATGGAGCACAGCCCAGATGCACATCATACAACACTTACACCACTGACATGGGAGAACACATCTACCACCATTCGGGGAAGGCTCCAGCCCTTACTTTTTCACCATGGGAGAACACATCTACCACCATGTGAAAAATGGCTTAAGCCCTTACATCTACACCATGGGAGAACACATCTACCACCATGGGAGAACACATCTACCACAATGTGAGAATGGCTCCAGCCCTTACATATACACCATGGGAGAACACATCTACCACCATGTGAGAATGGATCAGCAATTACATCATGACCATGGGAGAACACATATACAACCATGTCGTAAAATCTCGGCAATTACGTCACGACCATGGAAGAACACATCTACAACCATGTTCGAAAATCCCATGTGCATCTGTATCTTCCGGACTCATCACTTCCCCTTGGAAGGAACCTCGATCTGAAGTACAACAAGCCTCTCTCTGAAGTACTCAAACTTCACTCTAGCTAGTGTTTTGGTCAACACATCTACAATCTGCTCGTCGGTCGCAACATACAGGAGCTTCATTGCTCCTCTCTGCACCATATCCTTGATATAGTGATATTTGATCTTGATATGATTTGACTTGTCATGGAACACTATGTTCTCTGACAACTTCACACAACTCTGGTTGTCACAATAGATACAAGTAGCACCCAACTGGAGATCAAATAAATCAGACAGTAGCTTTCTTAGCCATACTGCCTCACAACTAGCCGAACAAGTTGCGAAATACTCTCCTTTGGCTGTACTCAGTGCTACGCAGGATTTCTCCATGCTAAACCAAGAGATCACACCTGATCCCATACTAAAGCAACACCCCGAAGTGATCTTCCTATCTGTAGCACTGCCTGCACAATCTGAATCAACATAACCCTATAGGTTAAACTTTTGATTCACATCATACTTGAGCCCATAATCAACCGTACCCTTCAGGTACCTCAGAATATGCTTTACAGTAATCAAGTGAACATGTTTAAGATCCGTCAGGAACTGGCTCAAGGTGTTCACAGCAAAGCAAATATCTGGTCTCGTGTTCATCAGGTACATCAAGGACTCAATCATCTGACAATACATTGTGGCATCAACCAACTCTAATGAAGCATCACTCAATAGCTTCAAGTTCGATGCCATAGGTGTGGCCATGGCCTTGCAGTCCATCATCCCGAACCGCTTCAGGATCTCTATTGCATACTTCCCTTGTCCAAGGAAGATTCCATCTACACTCTTCCACACCTCCATACTTAGAAAGTAATGCATCATACCCAAGTCCCTCATCTTGAACTCAGAAGCAATCTTCTTCTTCGTATTAGCAATCAACCCAATCTCACCTGTCACAAACAGGTCATCTACATACAGTAAGAGTATCACTAGATTTCCTACCTCAACCTTGTAGTAAAGGTTGGAATCTGCTTTACTCTTGGTAATTCCCAAACTAGTCAGGAAGCTATATATCCTACCGTACCATGTCCTGGGTGCTTGTTTCAAACCATACAAGGCTTTCTTTAATTTGCACACATATGATTCCCTATCATGTGTCTCAAAACCGAGTGGTTGCTCCACACTTCCTCTTCGACTACACCATTCAAGAAAGTTGTCTTGACATCCATCTGGTGTATCTTCGACTTCATCACTGCAGCCATAGCAAGTACTGTTATGATGGAATTGTATCTGGCTATAGGTTCAAAGGTCTCTTCATAATCTATCCCTTCTTTCTAGGAGAAGCCACGAGCCACAAATCTTGCCTTGTATTTCTCTATGCTACTATCTGCAGCATGCTTGATCTTGTAGATCTACTTGGAAGTCACAACAGACTTCCCTTCTGGTCTTGGGACCACATCCCAAAAATCATTCTTCATGATCAATTGGTATTCCTTGATCATGGCATCCTTCCATTACTGCATCCCTGATCCTGGGAACTTTAGATTCTTCAATATCTTCAATAGGTAGTTTTCTTGAACTTCGTCATTGGAACAAATGTCGTTGTCCTTCTTTTGTAGGTGATTGTACACGATCTTTCCTATAATTCAAATTCAATTGCATGATTAGAAACTTCTCATAGTTTTTCAAAACAAATTCTTACACATAAGAATGTATGTCATACAGTCATGCAATTATCTTAGCCAATGCTTCAATACAACATTTATCCATATCCCGTAACTTTCTAGATGCCTTCCATCTCTAAAAGAACATTTGTTAAGAGTGTGCACAACTCCCAACATGTCAGCAAAGAGGTTTCATTCTAGATAAGTATTAATGGAATGTTGTACAGTACCATAGGCCACTTACCCATTACTTGCATATTAGTAGTATCTTGTTCATTAATGAAACTTTTATAATATGCATAATATACACCCTAAACCTAGGAACATAAGCATGTACATGACTGGGCAACATCATTTAAGTAATCAAATATATAATAAATGACAATTCAAATACTTATCTTTGTTTGGTTGTTGGGTGGACTCCCTCTCAATCTTTGCTTCCTTGGAGGAACTACTAGAGTGTGCTCCCTCTTGATCTTTGCTTCCTTTATGATATCATCATGATTATATGTCTTTGAACTTCTATCCATCTTGGACCACTATGCATGCTTAAGTGTGCACTAGTGTCATCATTGTGTCATCCTCAATATCTCATACATAATCATACATGCATTAGTATAATCTCAATACTTATCAAAACATTATGATTCTAAATAATCTTAATCATGTATGGTCATGATCATTTCATACACAAGTGTTAGTATTCAAGGTTTCAGGGAGGACTTCTTTTACTTATTCATATTTTTATTTGACCATAGGACTCTTCTAGTTTGTCATATCATTAATCAAACTAAGAAGCATAATATGCATAAACCCATGATTTCCCAAACTTATAACTTCATGAATTATCAATCATACCAAGTATACTTATATAAGATCCTAACACAAGGTAGGATTCTAACTTGATATAGGAACAACATACCTGGATTATCATGCTTTCTAGTTATGTCTAACATACCCACATAATGTCTTCTTGTTCTCTTCAATGACTTGTGCTAGTAACCTGCATATCTCATAAGTTAACCATTGTAGAGCCAAATTATACATACCTCGAAGTAGAGATTCTATGTGATCCATGACTATGGATGAGTCTTTGTCTTGATGTCACCATGGTCATATGTTCTTGATCTAGAACTTGATTTGTCTTTCTTGATGTACCCTTCATGTTAGTGGACAACATCATCCTCATACAACACCACAGTGTATTAGTACAATCATAAGTTTCATAACCCTAATCAATGAATGTCTTCTATCGTTCACATGCATCCATACTTTTACTAGGGTGATAAGACAAGTCTAAAATTAATCAAGATTGTACTAACCTCAATAACATGAAGACAAACATATCATAAACTTAATCATGAACAGATTTCAAAACATACCTGTATCTCCTCAAGTCATACCTATCGAGATTGCTTGTAGTCTTCTTATGTAAGGCCTTAGCTTCATCTCCCTCTAGAATTGGAATCTCTTCACTTATGTAGGTGTCCAATTCATCCTCTTCTAGGATTAACCCAATCCACTTTGATTTGCTGAAACTGGATTTGGAGTTGGCTAGGGTTTGACAGAGAAACCCTAAAAATTCAAACTTTGAATTTCAAAATTCTGATTAGATGGAAATATGCACCTTGCTGAGCTGATCAAACAAGTATACTTCAATTTTGAAATATCCAAAATTTAACCCCTCAAAATTGGCTTTGAAACTTTCGGATCTGTAGTTTCTATCAAATTCTAGTTTTCTGGTTTTTCTGGTTTTCTGGTCAAAATCCCGAACTAGGGTTTGATAGAGCCCAAGGTTCTACCAAACCAAAAAATTCAATCTTGGTCTCTAAATTTCGATTTTGATGAGGAGCATCCATCCGTGGTCTCAGATTCCAAAAATTCCAACTTTTGCAGAAACCTTAATTTCCCGCAGTAGTGACAAGCCAAGAATGGAAGTGCTCAGAATCCAATTCTGTTTTGACAGAAATATATGCCATATTGTTTCTGGTTCATCTCTGAAATTTTGGATCCTCAAGGTATGAAAATTTTTCCTGTGGTAGACTAAACTATCATCTTTCCAACCCCATAGGTTTGACCTCAAATGGATTCTCTATGAGAGAGATATGCTAAGTGTTGCAACATGACCTGTTTATGGGATGAAACAACATAGAGAACTTGTACGGCGTTCCATGTGTCACTGTTTCAACTTCGGCCTCTAAAACCTAGACCTGTGGAACTAACGTCCATGCCCTAACTGTCACTTTTTACAGAATTCCATTTGGATCTTCCTAGCCTGATATATGACCTTTGTTCCTAGGTCACCTGTTTAGGGCTGCATTCTGGAAGAGGCAGAAACCCTAACTTGTATGGATCATATCTCACAAAGTACAATGAATTTGAGGCTGATCTTGGGACAAAAGGTACATGAAAATTTCATATTCATCCTGTAAAAGTTTCAGATCATGAACCTTCGCCAAAATGGATTTATAGCAAAAGTGCCACGATGAATGGTTTTTACTATACCAAGGCCTAGATTTCAATTTGTCACAAGTACAACAAGTGTCATAAATGTCATACCATGCCTTTCTTCAGGCTAGCTCTGATACCATGTTAGTTTTTAATCATTTAATTCAATATGATCTAGGATCTTAACTGAGAGAACAACATGTACAACATATAAAACACAAGAGACACAAAGCATTTCACCGGGCAAAACCAAAAAGGTGAAAAACCCCGCAACTTCCTCAAAGATAGAATGAGAACCAATACAAAGATAAAACCCCAAGATAAGAGATAGTCTCCAAGAAGTTTCTCCTCCTCCACTTGTGTGAACGCCTCCTCTCTCTCACTAATGCGAAGTGAGTGAGTGAGTGAATGAATAGAATGAGAGAGACACACTCTCTATTTATACAATGACATGACCTGCCTTTAACTCTAACTGGGCCAACCTCCCTTAGGAGATTCTAATAACCCATTACCACTTGTCATGGGGCCGACCCCACTAGGGTGTTCTAATAACCCTTTAACCCACATGACTCATACAGAGCCGACCCCACCAAGGTGGTATAATAACCCATCAAATATAAGTTACGACACTTACAATATAACTTACGACACTACTCCAGGGTCTAATGCCTTGTCATACATGGCAGGATGGACCTTAATGACTTTACATGAATCAAGTACAATAATGACTTCTCCGACCCGGAGGAGCACACATCTCCATCATAGGTACAACAATAGAATACAAATGATGACACTTCCGATCGGAGGAATAAAACATCTCCGTCGGGGATACAATAAAGTACAAATGTAATACATACAATATAAAAGTGAATATATTCCAAAGTTACAAATACATAAAAAATGATCTCAACCACAGAGCTATAGGCATATCCAATTAGCCTCAGAAAGTCCAGGCACCCCAATCACCTCCACTCTTAGCCTAATTAAGGTCTCGTTATCTGCTGCATAGTCCCTCGAGTGCCCCTTCCCTCAATGCTGACCTAGGAAGGTATGGATGGTCCTAAATTCCAAACCAAGGATGAATGAGCCTTCATTGGATCTACCACGAATTCTAACCTCCCAGTCTCTTTCCCACTGCAATCCGCTCTTGGATCTTCCTCAAGGTTGTGATTGAAAGGTTATATCCCGCAACTGGGATTTCGGGTATCAAATCTGGGTCTCCCAATAGATTTCTGGGCATTTGAACCTCTGAATTTCTCCCCAAGGTTTGGGTTTATGGATCCCCCATCGGATTCCACTGTCCACATGATTTTATGGGCGACCTTGGCACTTCCAAATGCATCTTCACTCAAAATCACGATTTCTGGTTCTACCTCTTTGCTGGGCCTGCGTCCCCCATGAAAACTCATGCCTGGATCCTCCATAATGGAATCCATATGAGGGAATAACATCCTCAAATGAGGTGGAGTGCCTTCTGGGTCAAGCAAACTGATCCCATACCCTGCCTTACAAATTTGAGGGCTGCCCATAATACAACACTCTCATGGACCGATTTCTTCACCCACTTCCTTACAACAACATTAAATGATAGCTAGGATAGTCAAAGGGGTTCTCAAGATGACATATGGAATCCTAGGGTTCAATCCCACAACCCCCTCACCTCTCCCTAGTGGATATACATAGCCCCCTCATTTATTTGCATCCATAGCCAACCCCTTGGTATTTTGTTTGAATTACAATTATTTACATGCTTTTACAATTTCCCCATGGCTTACTCACACATGGATAACACAACATAAAATACCATCCCTTCAAGGCTAAGCATTCACTAGTGGGGCCTTGGCCTTGAGCTCCACGCTAGGAATCGTACATCACATATATACAATATTTACATTAAAATCCAATATATCATAAGGGTCAAAATGGGGTTATTACAAGTAACATAACACATCAGGGTACATAACCTAGAGGGTCCACCAAGTCCAAAACAAGGGTGTATAAGATCAACATAGACACAAACACAAAGGTAACACTTTTCCCACAACCCCGTGCTCGTAACATCATGGTTCCTCATACTCTCTTTTGTGGCATCGATTGATCTGGTTGTTTTATTTTATTAATTAATTAATAATGTCCAACATAATAATAATAATAATAATAATAATAATAATGTGTGAACCATAGTCCCATCACCTTGTGCCATAATATCCAACATAACAACAATAATACCATGTCCATGGTCTAAACTATAGGGTATTACATCCCCCTCCCCTTAAACCACACATCATCCTTGATGCATATTACATACATGCCTTTACAAAAGGATAATAGGCATGCCCATACATGCCTCAGAAAGATAACATATTTCTAACCACAATACTTCCTTCTACCACCTACTTTCTTATTTGTCTCCACTTTCCATGGGATAATCGGGACTAGTATAGTGGAATCAAGCAAGCAAGGGTCAATATTCAATCCCCATCATAGGGTCTTCAAACATTTTTACGAGGAATTCAAACTTCAACAAGGATACATCCACCTAAAAATCATATCTCAATCACCCATATGATTAACATCCGGCATAAAAATATATGATACATGATATTCTTCATCAAGGATACTTTCTTCACATTCCAACAACATACGGTTAGCAACAAATATATATATATATATATATATATATATATATATATATATATATATATATATATATATATATACTTTTCATCTAGATACATAAAATACATCTTCAAGATACATGATGCATGAAACAAATCACATGAAATACATCAGTTTATACAAGGTACACGATATACAGATACTTCTTCAACAAATTACTTGAAATGCATGTACCTTAAACTTATTCTAATCAATTCAATCATATGAAATGCATCAGGTGTATTAATCAATTTCATGAAGTGCATCACGTGTGTACTCTTTCTTCATGAAATGCACTCCAGTCGATCAATCACATGAGATGCATATACTTTACCTACAGATACATGAAATGCATCATGCATATGCTCTATCAACAAGATGCATGAAATGCATATAAGATATATGAAATGCATTCCAATCAATTAATCACATGAGATGCATTACCAAGATGATTTTACATGTTTTATCACCCAAATACTTTCCCTACAAGGATGCATGGCATTTACCATGATACTTTACAAAGATGTCGTTCCACAAAGGTATTTGATATACCACAAGGATACTCTAACAACATACTTTCAGCAAAGATCACAAGGATATTTTTCTAACAAGGATACTTGTATTAATATTGGATATATATAAGGATACATGAAGTACATATTCAATAGAGGTACTTGAATTATACTTTAATCAGTCACACAGTTAGTACATACTTTTCAACACGATATATAAGGATACATGAAGTACATATTCAATAGAGGTACCTGAATTATACTTTAATCAGTCACACAGTTAGTACATACTTTTCAACACGATATATGAAATACCACCAGGATATTACCAGGACACCTACACATGAAATGTCATCAAGATACCACCAAAATACCTTTCAACAAATATCACGAAGATACATTTCTAATGAAGATCACAAAGATAAAGATCAGAAAGATATTTTTCTAGCAAAGGTCACAAAGATCACCTTAACATTTTATGCACTTAATGTAACATGTAAGCGAACTTATATGCATCATTTCCAATCTAACTAAGAAACCAAAAAGGGCCATAACAACATGTAGTTAAACATACTACCTTTCATCTGCACACAAAGCATAATTCTTCTTTAGAGAACATCCAAAAAGCCAATATACATCAACTAATAGTAATTAGTATCAACCAGTAACATCAACCAATATCAATCATACATCAGTGATATGGGCGTTGGTCCATAATACATCAACCATAACACATCAAATAGAACACATCAAATAGAATACATCAACCATAATACTTCAAACAGAATACATCAACCATAAGCAAAATATATCAACACGAATAAATAAATGAAAATACATCAACCATAATACTTCAATAAGAATACATCAATCAAATCGGGATACATCAATCAGAATACATCAATCAAATCAGGATACATCAATCAAATCGAGAATACATCAATCAGAATACATCAATCAAATCATGATACATTAATCAAATTACATTAATCTTTAACAATCACATCTACCCCACATCTGATAAAAATCGATTAGTTTCTCAATAACATCACCCAAGCACATCAATCATACCAATATCAACCAATGACGACACATAACAACCAATAACAACCATATGAATAACAATACCATCCATACATCATCCACTCAACATTAGCCATCATTCATCATTCATACACACAACAACCATAACAACCAAGAACAACCAATAATAGTCATACATATAGTAATGACAATATCATACATGTATCAACCATTAATCAGTCAATGTCAATCAATAACAACCAATAGTATCAAACAGCATACGTCAACCACAACAACCATATCAAATAGTTACTATTTATCATAACATTATATATCATTATTAGCACATGACGATATATATAATATCCATATATTAATAATACATGTATACAATCAACAACATCACAAAAATATTACTAATACTGCACTTATGTAAGCACTCAACGCATACTCAATCATATATCTTTCCTACATACATACTCCATCAATAACAATGTTATACATTGACAACAATCCCATCTAATACCCATATACTAACCATACATTATGTTACTAATTATTTACATGTAGCACACTACTTATACTATCAATCAAAGTAAATACAATCACCTCAATCAACCAGACATCCTACCACCAAAATGTTCTAATATTCTATAATAAAATAATTACTAGCTATACAACACACTAT
The DNA here is from genome assembly GCA_027924585.1 of Larix kaempferi. NCBI lineage: Eukaryota > Viridiplantae > Streptophyta > Pinopsida > Pinales > Pinaceae > Larix > Larix kaempferi. Next base: position 17,388,136 of record BSBM01000136.1, read on the forward strand.
CATACACTCATACCATACACCATATTTACTATTACTATGTATTATTTCTATACATATTCCCATTTATCTACATACATATTATAATTCTTCAATCATATACACATCATATTAGTCGTATAATGTATATATCCTATATTTTATACACCCATGTAATTATTATGTTATACCATAATATCCATACAATTATAGCGGTATAATTACTTAATCCAATGCTATCATATTAGGTACGCATTATAACATATATACTAACATTTAATACTTCTGATCACACTACACTTCCAAAAACTTTCAAATACTCCCAAATACTTCTAAACATTCCCAAATAATTCCAAACTTTAGACTTACTTCATTATATGCATTCATATCTATACATATAGTAGAAACATAATATCATATAGACATAATACTAATAATGATTGCATATTTTAAAATACATATTACAATACACACACACATATACTTTTAACAACTATGTATATACCATGCATATGGTATATACGTAGTTGTTAAAAGTATATCTATCTATCTATCTATATATATATATATATATATTATGCTATATTCAATATCATATACCCCTCATCTATCTTACATCACATATTATGTTATACATATTTAAATTTATGCTATATAGATATAATAATATCTGTACACTACTACACTACATGTTTACACATAAAATAAAATTAAGAGAATATGAACTATTAAAGACAAGTGGCTCATTTCCTCCAAAAATAGACAAGGTGTTACACTTTCTTAAACAATAAAATAAAATAAAAGAGAATATGAACCATTAAAGACAAGTGGCCCATTTCCTCCAAAAATAGACAAGGAGTTACACTTCCTTAAACAAAATAAATAAAATAAAAGAGAATATGAACCATTAAAGACAAGTGGCTCATTTCTTCTAAATATAGACGAGTTACACTTCCTTAAACAAAATAAACAAAATAAAAGAGAATATGAACCATTAAAGACAAGTGGCTCATTTCCTCCAAAAATAGACAAGGAGTTACACTTCCTTAAACAAGAAAAATAAAATAAAAGATAATATGAACTATTAAAGACAAGTGGCTCATTTCCTCCAAAAATAGACAAGGAGTTACTCACATATATTGAAAATAAAAAGAAGAAGAAAAATGGAACCACTATAAAGACAAGTGGCCTATTTCCCCAAAATAGACAAGGAGTTACTCATCAATGTAACCACCACCATCCAAGTGGCATAAATAAGCTTGTAAAAGCATACCATCAATAGGAAATCCAAAATCCATATAGGGTATAAATGCCACTTATTAAGTCATAGTAATATTTAATAATAATAAAACTATATAATCTTAATTTAACTTAGCATTACATTAATACTGATAATGATACATTGTACATACTATTATAATGACAATTATTTACTTATCAATTAATAATCATAATGAACCAGTAAATAAATCATACCACAAGAAGCATTTCAATATTAACAATTCAATGAGTAGTAAAAGAGGCAATGGCATGGTGAACAAGCATCGACCAATCAAGTCATTGAGCAGTAAAAGAGGCAATGCACAAGCATCAACCAATCAAGTCACTAAACAGTAAAAGAGGCAATGCACAAGCATCGACCAATCAAGTCATTGAAGTAGTAAAAGAGGCAATGCACAAGCATCGACTAATAAAATCATTGAAGTAGTAACAGAGGAAATGCAAAGTGAACATGCCTCAACCAATCAATCTACTCGATTATTAGGTATGCACCACATAGTACTTACTAATCAACCTATTGAACAATAAATATTCAATATTAATTAATTCTAAAGCATACAACAAATTGATCTTTGAAGTGAGGCTTCTTATTCTTCCATTAACATAGGGGAGGTTAAAATTCTTTTATAAAGCACATTTATAATCTCCAAATGCATATAAACAAAATATTTATAACTTTGTGTAAGGTCCAATAGCCATAGTGTTGGAAACTAAGCTATGATACCACCTGTAATGTACCCCGGGGATATCAGAGCATCTAAGGGACATATCATTAACTCTCTGAGGCTAATTACTTGATTTTTAGTGTAGCAGATAAACCATAAACATTTAATTCCTATTTTTCCAAAATTAATTGAAACACAAAATCCAATAATTAACAATAATCGAATATAAATTCATTAAGACATGCAACATATGATCTAATGGTTGGGAAGGCTTCTTAACATCATATAACATCATCAAAACTTCAATCCAAGCCATATCATAGTTTATAACCACTTCTAAATGCTAATTATTCATAATCACAATTAACTAGTAATTAAGGTGTTAATTATGACACTTAATGACACTTAGTGCGCGAAGGACAACACTTATCACAAATCCAATTGTTTAACAAATAACCATCGATTATAAATACCAATAGATTAATAACATCTAATTACATGTAAATAAGTTCTAATTATCAAATTTACAATAATTAATCATGGTAATTACAAAAGAGAGTCCATAAGACTAGTTAACTAGTTTTCCAATATAAGCAGCTAGTCTTGCACAAAATAAACTTGTAACCATAAAATTAAACCCAAAATAAATCCTAAAGAAATTAAAAACATATATAAGAATGCACCTACAAACAATTAAAGGTTTATTTTCATATCATTCCAATTTCACATAAGGTGATCTTTTCCATCAATTCCAACGAGACTTGTTAACATTCATCGCAAGGAACTGAGTCTAAATAAATGAACCAAAATGAAATGCATCCATAAGGATAAAAATTGATAAGTAGCAACATAAATCACAATAACATGTTATAAACAGAGAAGATGGATGTATCGTTCCATTTTTACGAAAACATAGATTTCAATCAACAACTAGTATCAATTTTCACCGCAATGTACCTAGTTTCCAATTTAACTTTCCAAATTCCAAATAAAGGGAAATATATGACTATTGTAGCTCATGGAAATCATAGAAGGGGTCACCTACATTCATATGGATGTATCTTTCCACCCATATACAGTCAATTAAATAATTCACAAAACTAGCTAATTCCACTCAAAACTAGATAATTCTAATCAATGATTGAGATAATTTATTTGAACATAAACAACCTTAAGGGTTGATTGAAATATAGGGGGTATCATTACATGCCAACCTATCATGTTAATAAGTGTTAGTTGAATGACATCACTACATCTAGTCACCAAGCTAGTGAGATGGATTCCAACTTAAAAAATTGAAAGATGGGAGATCTTATTACAAGTCGGCCTATTCATGATTCACGAGTACTAGTGAATCACACTGCTACTAATTGGTTGCCAAGACAAAGTGGTGGCTTGCAGTTATCCCTTAGAAAAGGTTTTATAAAATAAATAAATAAATGTAAATCCAAAATTTTACCTGAAGGACAAGAGGTCTTATCACAAGCCAACCTAGCCATGATCATGAATTATTGTGGAATGAAATTATCATTAGCTGGTCACCAAGCCAGGATAATGCCATTTCAATTTTAACTGGAAGGAAGGGGTGTGAGGAACCTGTAACAATTAATTAATGAAAATGCAGGAGATAGCAGAATAACAGAACTTAGAATATATTTATTGATCGTTGGCCACTTCGAGGGGGAAACCTCCTTTGAGAAAGCTCAATACAAATAACCTCACGGTTCCTTCATTGGCCTCAACACAAACTTATATACTAAGTCTAGGCACCAATACTATGGATCAATACCATGGAACATGAAATACTACGAGACGACTTACAAAGCATATGCATCCAATACTATGGATCAATACTATGGGCTAATACAAACTATGTATCGATATATAATACTACGGTACGAATTACAAAGCATGTGCGTCCAACAACAATATACTAACAAAGTAAAGAGAAGGGTTGACATGGGTTCCTAACATCACCTCTTCCTTAGAAAAAGCTTTGTCCTCAAAGCTTTAGATGTGGAAATTGATACTGAATCTGAAAGAGTGGTTCCCATGTAGCATCCTCTGGTTGCATTCCATGCCACTTAATGAATGCCTTTGTGATAGATCGAGAGAGAAGATGACGACCTTTTAGTTTCAAGAAGGATCGCTTGAAAGGTTGTAGACGAAGAAAAACTAGGTTACCTACTTAAAACGTGCGCTCAGAATGGTGTTGATCAACTTGTTGTTTCATTCAAATTCCGGCCATGTGAATATTTTCCTGCAAAATGCGAAGAATCTGATCGCGGTTTCAAAGAACTATGTCAATTGTCTGAAATGGTGAACTTTTGAGGGTGTATGGAAGAATAAATGGTGGTGCCTAACCATAGATTGCTTCATATGGTGTCATTTTAGATGCAGTATTGTACCACCATTCAACGACAGTGAGCCACTTTTTCCACTGAGGTTGTTGTTCGGAGGTGAAGAAACAAAGATAAGTTTCCAAAAATTTATTGGTAATTTCAATCAAACCATCTATGTGTGGGTGAGACCCGGAACACATCTTCAGTTGGGTTCCAGTGTGGAGAAATCAGAAGGAGTGGTTCCTCGGTAGCATCCTCGAGTTGCATTTCGGGCCACTGACACCTTTGGAGTGTCAAGGAGGATTGCTTGGAAGGCTGTAGATGAAGAAGAACCCTATCAGCTGCGTGGAAAATGTGCTCAGAACGGTGCTGATCGGCTTGCTGTTTCAGGTGAATTCTGGCCATGTGAAGATTGTCCTGCAGAATGAGAAGACTCTGATCGCGGTTTTGAAGAACCGAGTCAATTTCCTGAACTGGGGAGCTGCTAAGGGTGTACGGAAGAAGAACTGGTGGTGTTTTTCCATAGATTGCTTCATATGGTTTCCTTTGAGATGTGGCATTGTACCACCAGAGCGCTGCTAGGAAATCCATAGAAATAGTTGGCCAAAGCTGTGTAGGGATGGGCAAGGGTTTGAGCAATCCTGAAAGGAGTGTCGTTTCACCCTTGTTGACTTGGAAAGTATCATCGTCAACCACCATCTGTTGAATTGTCATTTTTAGTCCCTTCCAAAAGAAGTTACATTGTTCCCAGTCATACATTTTGCAGAACCCAGAGTCCCCTATTGATAAAGAAGCATGGAGTTCATAGAAGAGATAGCCCTATTGAACATATTGCAACCAATTTGGAACAAGCAAAGAAAGAGCTGTAAGAGAAACTGGGTCATCAATTGTGCGAGAAGGAGCATATTCCACCATATTGTCCTTACCCTTCTTGTAAGTGATCACATAGGGATAACCCATGAGTTGGATAACCCATTTCAGGTGTGTTGGGGAGGAGACCCATTGTTCCAGAAAATTTTCCAGACTCTGGAGATCAGTCTTGATGCAGAAAGAATTCCCTAATAGGTATGGATCCCACTTTTGTACTGCATGCAAAATAGCCATCATTTCCTGCTGAGAGGTAGATGTGGCTAAATTCTTACTAGAAAGGTCTCTTGAAGGCAGCAAGCGCATTGGTTCAGCAAAGATACCTGCATATCTATCCAAGGAAGTAGTGGAGACTGTTGATGGGTGCATCTAAATGGAATTGAGCTGAGCGATGACACCATGTGAATTCTTCTTAAGGATTTTTTCCAGGTGATGTGAACTGATGATGCAGAGAGACCCTGGTTGTAAGCCCATAAATTTGTGTTGTGCCCCATTGACTTTAAACTGCATCCAAAGTTCAGCAAAATTCCATAAGATGGGGACAAGTGTGCGTAACCATTGAACGCACAAAACCACATCACATCCACCTAAGGACAAGGAAAACATGTCAGAGCGTAGGTTATAATCTTCCATAGAGATACGCACATTGTGACACTTCCCCTTGCAAGGTAAGGTGCCCCCATTGGCAACCATGACTTCAAAGTTGGAACAAGGATGGACAAAACAATCAGCCTGTTTGGCAATCCGAGGGTCAATGAAGTTATGAGTGCTACCAGAATCAATGAGTATGGTAAGAGGGAGCTTCTTGAAGTATCCCCTAACCCGCATTGTTTGTGGGGTGGTGTCGCCTGTTACAGCATGGAGAGAGATCTCGGGTGGGTCGTCCTGAGATGGGGTGTCAACAGGTGGGTGTTGAATGTCAACCTGATCATCTACTATATCTGTAGCTTCTTCACCAAGTTCTAAGGCAGGCGGAGAATCCACATCCAAGAGATAGAGCTTTTGTTGAACACATATATGTCCCCGAGTGAATTTCTCATCACAATTATAGAAAATCTCTTTTTCTCGGCATGCCTGCATTTCTATTTCAGACAAATGCTTGATAGGAGTTGGTTGAGGAGCAGGCATGATGGGAGGTCATTGGGAACCCATATTTCTGAAGGGAACAAAGGTGGGTTTGGAGCGTTGTTGAGCTGCGATCTTGTCCTCAGCTAGCTTAGCCAACCCTAGGACTTTCATCATTGTGTTGGGACAAAACATTTTGACCTCTGAGCAGATTTCATCCTTGAGACCACTGATAAAACAACTCCTGTAGAATTCATCAGACAATCCTTTTATGTGATTGGCCAATTTCTCAAATTCTATCTGATACTCTCACACTGTGCCAATTTGGTGAAGTTTAGTGAGTGCTCCTTTGAAATCATCAAAAGCACTAGGACCAAATCGTGGCAAAATGAGTTGGCAAAAATCTGTCCAGTTTGTCTCGGGATGAGCTTTGATGTACCAACGGTACCATTGAAGGGCTTCTTGTTCCAAATGAAAGGATGCAAGTGGAATTTTTTGGGCATTAGAAGTATTATGCAGACTGAAATATTGTTATGCTCGATATATCCATCCAGTCGAATCAGTACCATTGAAGCGAGGAAAATCAAGTTTCGGCCCACGAAAATTGCTGGAAGAAGAGAACCCGGTGGCTACAAAAGATTCTGGCTGTCTGGTATTGTTCATGGCTGAATGCTGAAGATGGAGGTTGAGAAATTTTTCATCCAGATCTTGGAGTTTGGTTTGGATGGCTGCAAGTGCTTCCTCCATGGTGTGTGCTCCTGCACGGGTGACAACCATAACCAGGTTTTTTTTTTTTTTTTGGGTGGAATGGGTAGAAAAACACAATCAGAAGCTGATTTAGTAAAGGGAAATTTGGATTGGGGAAACAATTTGATGGGTAATTGGGGTTTGACTAGAGTTTGGACACTGCCGAAAGGACAAGAAAGCAAAAAGGGGGATTTCAGAGGCAGGGTGATAGAATGAGAAAATTTGGTAGAGAGAGACAAAGAAGCAGAATTCAGAAAGGAACTCTGTGGTAAAATTTGAAGGTGATTGGGTGAAATCTGAAGAAGTTATGGCAAACCCTAAAAATAGACAAATGTGGGATTTCAGGCTTTGGGAAGGGGAATTGGGGATAGGGTCCTCAGGAATGAAAGATGCAGAATGGGATGACAGGGGTTCCCCAAAAATTTCAAGGGAAACAGAGTGAAAACAAGGGAGATATGGAGAAAAAATATAATTTTTTTTTTAATTCATAAATGGATCGGCAACAGTGGCGCAACGGCACGGAAGGGATCGAAAACGGCTGGATCTGAAATGGCGACTGGATCTGGAACGACTTTTAGAATAGATCTAAAACGGCTGGATCTGGAGCGGAAGTGATCGGCAACAGTTTAACTGAAAATAGATATGGACCCTAGGTATGTATGGCTTCCTAATAGTTCAGGTGTTTCACTCGGCCACTAATGCTGTCTGATGGCTTGCGTATTGGGGCAGTACCCCTCACTCCATGGCTCAGGTAAAACTGATAACCGCTTTGCCACAAACGACATCTTTTGGTTTACCTCACGGGTGGGAACTAGTCAATCAGGTAGGGGTCGTTGCCCTTTTCATTGGTAGGTCCTCTCAATGGGCCAGCTACTTTGGGGTTCCTTTGGTACTCCTCACAATGAGTTTCAAGGCTTATGCCCAAGTACTTCCCATAGTTAAGTGAATAGGGATTATTCCCAAATCCGAAGCTGCAACAGATGCGAAAAAAAAATTTGGCAGAAATTCCACCCAATGAGCCCAAGAAAGTGCTCTGATACCAAATGTGAAGCACCTGCAACAATTAATTAATAAGAATATGCGAAATAGCATAAATGACAGAACTCAGAATCACTTTTATATTGATCACGGGCCACTTCGAGGGGGCAACCTCCTTTGAGCAAGCTCAATACAATTAACTTCACCGTGCCTTTAATGACCTCAACACACACTTATATACTAAGTCTATGCCCAATACTATGAGTCAAAACCATGGGACATATAATACTATGAGACGACTTACAAAGCATATGCATCCAATACTATGGGTCAATACTATGGGCTAATATAAACTACGGATCAACAAATACTACGAGGCGACTTACAAAGCATATGCATCCAACAACAATATATTAACATAGTAAAGAGAAGGGTTGACATAGGTTCCTAATAGGTAGTACCCCTCACTCCACGGCTCAGGTAAAACTAATAACCTGCAACAATTAATTAATGAAAATGCGCGAGATAGCAGAATAACAGAACTCAGAATAGATTTATTGATCACGGGCCACTTCGAGGGGGAAACCCACTTTGAGCAAGCTCAATACAAATAACTTCACCGTGCCTTCATTGGCCTCATCACAAACTTATATACAAAGTCTAGGCACCAATACTATGGATCAATAACATGGAACATATAATACTATGGGACAACTTGCAAAGCATATGCGTCCAATACTATGATTCAATACTATGGGATAATACAAACTATGGATCAACATATCATACTGCGGGATGACTTAAAAAGAATACTGTTGGCTCTAGATATGTTCTTTAAGTTTCCAACATAGATAGACCCAGGTTCTGTACGGTTCAGGGAACCAACAAAACCCCTTTTCACCGGCCCTTTCGACAACAATCTCCGAACAGACTAAGGTCCCACCCAAGGCGAAGTTATGGGGAGGCTACGGAATCAGGTTTCCACAACCGGGTGATGCACACTTCAACAAAATAATGGACTGTGCGAAGTTCACCTACTTCGCGGCTAATACTTATGCAATAACGCACCCAAGGATAACACGATGTAGATTGACAGCTTAGAAACCAACAACGCAACGGAGGACTGCCCATCCTCTCCGATAGTCGCACAACCTCAATAGACTTAACTTGATGAAAATTTAGGCATTCAACAAGCCTATTAGACTGTAAACCTTGTAAACTTATACGACATGATGAAATTCGATGTAACTGTGCACTTCCGATGCTGCACTTCAGGGAATCGCACTATACCGACTTCGTTGGTTTAAGTGTTTACCCAATCATCTTATGCATTCATCTTACTTATAAATACTTGCACATTCAACCTTTTATGCATACATGTTCAACACTTAACATATTATTCCCATCATTTACCCTTATGGCGAATACATACAAAAGTGAAGATACATCTATTCACAAACAGGAACTTAAGCATTCATCAAAAGCAAATATAAGGATGCAAAAACATATTCAATCACATAACACAATGATTTAATATGGTTCACCCACATGATGGGAGCTATGTCCACAGGAATTGTTGTTATATTATCAATGGGAAGGGTACAACAGTTCCAGTCTGCGCACTCAGCTGCAGACTCTCTTCTCTCTTTAGTAGGTCTTTGTGCATATAGCTGCAGATCCTTTTTATAATGTTCAATCTCTCAACAGAGATCAATATTCAACAATACTCTCAGTATACATCTCTCTAACCCATTCCCTTACAAAATATGCCCTTTTATAGACTGCTCCCTTAGGTCACATCTTTACATTCATGATGGGATAAAAAACCCTAAGGTTCCCCAAAACTAGTGCGGTTACCCCGCTAACTAGGACTGTTAGGCTCTGATAGAAACTCTTCTTCATGGCCATCCTTTTGTGAGTGGTCACGTCGCTTTCAGCCCCTCTGTTGAGCACATGCCGATGGGTCGCTTTCATCCCGTCGTTCCTTCTCTAACGGCTTCATTTGGTTGGTTCACGTAGTGCTTCCTTTACTCGTGCGACCGATCATTTTCCTTCTTCGTCACTCCTTACCCGCCTGCTGGGAATCTCGAAGTATCTTAACCAAAACAGATCACTGATCGATCTCATCGGAATTCATTATTTTTTCCTTCCAAAACTCTGCCTTGTTGGATCTTCACGGAGTTGGCACTTCACAGCACTGTATATCCATAGCGCAGTAACTTCACGGTGTTGGCTCTCTTACTCTATCGATGCTTCACTGTGTTGTATCCTTGCAAATACCAGAACTAACTTATCCAAAATTGGCTTACTTGGGCCATGCCCAACAGGCCCCTAACAATTATATGTGGCTCGTCCCCGAGCTACTCTTAGTGGTTCATCGAGCTTTGCTTCTCCTTGCTGAGCGATCTTCGCAACAAACTCTACATAAGTTACACTTTGCTTCGCAACAGTGTCTTTAGCTTCTTGCTCGACCGCCTTGATAGTTTATACCAAATCTGGAAATAGGTATTCCTTAGCCCGTTCTTGTACCATTTCCTCCGATGCGTGGAGTTCCTGTAACTTCTCTTCAATATTTTGCGAGATTGCAAAAGCTTCTTCCTGGAGGGGTTGTGTCTTTGCCGAAGTTTCAGCCTTCCTTTCTTTCAACACTTCAAGTTCTTTCTTTAGTCCTTTGACTTCCGCAAATTGGCAGAGTCTCTCTATTGCTGGCAGGGTCTTCATCTGCGCATTTAGAGCATTTAGATATAATTGTTTCTGCTGTACACTTGTTTGAACCTGCAACAGCTGAGGGTATTCTTGGAGCGTGGTCCAAGCTCTGGTCGCTTCATCCAGTAAATTCTGGCACTTAGCTATTTCACTGGATATCTTCTCTGTGGAAGCCTTCACTTCTGCTACTTTAAGTTCTGTCTGATCTAGTGGGATCTTCAGGAGATTATGTGCTTCGAAGGTGGAAAGATTTTCTTTATAGTATATCTCCATGTCTTCCATTTCAGCTTTAAGATTGCTCACTACCGAGCCAATCTTAACGATAGTGACTGTGAGCTCTGGCTGCTCATCACATTCTGGTATCTCTGCGTAGACTAAAGCAATAGTCTGCTTTATTTTTTCAGCACTGTTCATGCGCACTCTCAAGTTCCTTAGCCTTCTGCTCATTTTCTTCTTGCAACTTCTTATAACTCACCTCTAGATTCTGGTGTTGGCTCACAATCACCATATCCCTGTCATGGATTTCCTCCACAACCTACAATTACAGATTATGTAGGCCTTCTAGTGGTAGCATGGCGATATCAATATCTACATGCGGTAATGTCTTTGCACCTTCAATTAGTTTGTCACTTGGAAGAATTACACTTAGTGGATCGATGCGCGGTCGCGGTGCCATAGTTAAAGCCAAGGGCTTTGTCTTCTGCCGAGGTGTTGCACCAGATCTTCCTTCTAAGTCAGAATCACGAACCAAGTCTTTCTGGACTTGTTCCACCTTTGCTGCTATGCCTTGCAGGGTTGTGAGATTTTGCTTTAGACTCGCCTGGATCTCCTCATTTTTGGTGTCTTTTAGGGCGAGCGCGTCTTCCAGAAATGCATTGACCCTTCCCACGATGATCTCATAATCATCATCATGTAACTGTGCTTCGGATGGCAGCCTTGTTGCTTTTTGCTTCTTTTTCTGCACTTTATCTAGTACTAAGCTTTCTGGCTCTTTTCTCTTTTCTCCTGGTGTACTCTGAACTTAGCCGGCTCCTTTTTCCTTCTCTTCTCCAGTTTCTTCGACGATTCTTGTCTGTGTCTGAACACTTTCATCTGAATCAGATTCGATGATCATTGGTCCTTCGACCTTCCATTCATCTATCCATTCCTTCATGATTAGATCAATACCCGCTTCGTCTAGGTGATAGTTCACTTGGAACCATTTTGGGTTCTTTTTCTGTGCCTTTGCTAAAATATAAATGGATTGCATCTCAACTCGAAAATTTAAAGTGCGGATATACTTGAATGTTACCTCTTTGCAGATGCACGATGTGCGAACAATGACATTGCACAGGTCCTTGTAGTATGTGAGGAATAATTCATTTGAGGCACATTGTTGTTCTATTTTCAGAGTTGCCCAGAGATTTGCATATTTGGGTCCTCGGCAATCTTAGATGAGAGCGGTAATACCGACGTAGTTCTTTGGCTCCTTCTAGCCAACAAAGGCGATAAACACCATCATCCATTGTAATGAAAGGCTGTGCCATTGTTCTGAGTGTCGCGGACATCTTCCAGGAACTCGTTTAGCAAATATTGACACTAGTTAAACCTTACACCCTGCGTTGTCTTCGCAGCGAGGTGAATTGCTCCTGTTAGTACTTATGTTGGTCTTTCCTTCCACAATACTTTTCCTCCAAGCAGTTGTACTACAAACCGTGTGGCATCATATTTTAGGTTGTCGGTAACGAAACCTTGTTTCCCTTTGAGAATATTGAATTCTTCCTTCATCTACGCGGCAACCTCTTTATCTCTGGTTTTGCCCGCAATTTTTTTTTTAGGCTCGTTGCCCCTCTTTCTTAGCCCTGTGATCCTATGGATCAATTCTATGTTGATATCGCCATTTATTTCCATCCATAGGTAGCCTTGGTGTGTGCATGATATCAGTGTGCGCACAACCACGTTGAGTTCACGACTCCTGTCGAAGTGTGGGATGCAAAGCAGGTTCAGAAGTCCTGAGTCCACAACCTCGAAGAGAAAGCTCTGCACTACCAGTAGCGGATTGTTCTTCACATCCATCTTTCGGCACATATATCTGTCAGGTTGTAATTGAGGGTACTTAGGTCCATCCGGGTCCTTCTTCTATTACAGGAAGTCAAAATATTCAAACTTACAATTTGCGATCTTCCCTAGAAGATTTTCTTGTGGCTTTACGTGTTTGGATATAAGTGGAAGCAGTATCTCATGCTTTGCGTTTCTGGTGATCTTTATGGATGGCGCATCTGGTGCATAAGGAGAAATATATCTTGGTCTTAGGTATATTGGTATTTCCTTGTGTGTTGGTGGAGGATCCTTTATCTTAGATCCCATTACCTTCGGCTTTACTATTTCGACTGCAGGCTCTTTTCCCTTGGACTGCATTGTTGTAGGGTGGCGTGGTGAGTGGCGTGAACCCTAGCCTTTTTCTGTAACAGTCTTCTTGGCATGGGTTTTCATCAACCCTTCAACTCCCATTCGTTTAAAGATGTGCACCTCTTCGTCTACAGATGACAGTTCATACATTCACTCACAGCGTGGATCTGAAACTCAAAGCTATTTGAATTCTGTGTAATACTTAGCTTGAAAATCGTGGTAACCTGATTACTATGCAAGCTATGGTATTTATAGGAACTGGAGGCCTTAGCCACGTACAAAAACAACTAGATAAGCATTAATTGTGATGGCCGTTGGCCAAATCCTCTGAGGATTTCGGTCCTTTCCTTCCTTAACTACTTCAGAACGGCTAATTTTGTGTTAAATGCTCAAGCAACATCGAAAAAATCACTGTATAATGGCTATTTTTTAGCTCTAACAGCTATTTTTAGGTGTTGCGTCGAACTACACGGACGGGTCGTCATCACTCCCAACATAGTTCACTGCGCGGTGCTACTTTTCTTCATACTGGTCTTCGCATCCGTCCTATTTCTTTTGATATGTGCGGCTGCCTTTTGAACTTCGCAACTGCGCTCTTCTACTTCTCTTTTTTTTTATGCGCAGATTCACTTCTCTACTAGTGATGCGTGGTTAATGCATCCTTTCCATCAACTTCACGTATCGGACCAAAACTATGTACAAACTCTGTTCAATTTCTAGTGCACAATTTCAACTGTACTTTACACTTAGAATTTTATTTCTCTTCTGATCACTGAGTTTTCTATGAAGTAGGACTATCCTTGTACAATTTTAGTCTACTTCCACTAACTAGACCTGGTAAGTTGTCACTAGCTAACGTGGCTAAATGAGTTGTGCCACCATTAGTAACATGCATAACAGTATATGGGCCAAGCCAATGCATTTTAAATTTTCCAGGAAATTTCATAAACTTACTATCATATAGGAGGACAAGGTCTCCTACCTGGAATATTTTGTGCTTGATATGGCGATCATGCTGTGCTTTTTCTTTGTCCTTCTGCACTTGCTGGTTAAATCTTGCAATGAAGCGATCCTCCTCCAATCCAACCAAGTGTAGAAGCATTTCTTTCAATGTCTCTTCATATGCCATGTCTGTGAATGCAACAATCCTCAATCTTTGTACAATATACTCCATAGGAATCACAGCTTGTTGTCCATAGACCAACCTGAAAGGTGTATGGCCTGTTAATTTCATACAAGCTGTTTTGTAATCCCATAAGACAGTTGTTATTCTCAGGTCCCAATCATCCATGTTTTTGTTGCATACTTTAGTGAGCGCATTTTCCAACTCCTTGTTGAAAGCCTCAACAGTGCCACTGGCCTGTGGATGATATGGCATGCTCCTCTGATGATAGATCTGAAATTCTTCAGTTAGTGGTTCAATGGTTCTATTCAGGAAATGGGTTCCTTGATCACTCATTAAGATTTTTTGGCATCCAAATCTGGTAAGGATATTCTCAAATATGAACTGCGAGGCAGTAACTGCGCTACAGTCCTTCACAGGTTTAGCTTCTGTCCATCTGGTTAGATAATATGTCGCGGTGATCTTCCCATCTAGTGAGATAATATGTCGCAGTGATAATGTATCTCGCACCAGTTCTTTTTCCTGATGGATTAATAGGTCCCACAAAATAAATAGCTCATTTTTCAAATGCATATAAAGTCAGTTGCGGTCTTAATGGCATTTCATCTATGTGCGATGGCTTTCCCGTTCTCTGGCACACATTGCAACTTTGGCAATGTTCTTTTGAATCTTTGAGTAGTGTTGGCCACCATATCCTTGCTCTTAATATCTTATGTACAGTAGCTCTACCTGCGTAGTGACCTCCAGAGACACTTAAATGTGCCTCAGCCAATATAAATGGCTTCTCATGCTCTAACACACATCTTCGCAGCATTTCATCTCGTCCCAACTTGTATAACTATCCTACGATGATAGTGAAGTCTATGGCTTTAACTACTAGCTGCTTCTTCTACTACGTAGTGAACTCTGTGGGTGTCAATCCCATGGTAAAAAATTCTACATTGTCTTTGTAATAATCATCTTCTATCTGTATGGAAAATAACTGTGCGTCAAGTAGATTATCTTCAAGATTAGTGGGTTCTTCGCCTAACTCAATCCTTAAGAGATGGTCAGGTCCTAGATTCATTCTTCCTGGTTTAACAATAATCTCAAAGTCATACTCTTGGAAAAGTAACAACCACCTGCAGATTATTCCCCCTAACATTGGCTTATTGACCAAGTACTTTAGAGTTGAATCGTCAGTGTACATTGAGAAGTGCGCATCCAGCAAATAGTGCCTGAATTTATGGAGTACGTAAACCATAGCTAGACCTTTGCTTTCTGTCGTCGTGTAGTTATTTTCGGTTGAAGATAGATTTCGGCTTGAAAATGCAATGGGGTGATCAATGCCCCCTTCACCTGGTTGAGCGAGCACAATGACCAACGCTATAGATGAAGCATCAACATGTACATGAAATGGCTTATTCCAATTTGAAAAGATTAGCATAGGTGCAGTTACCATTTTCTCTTTTAGTGTCTCTAATCCCTTCTCACATTCTGCATTCCAGATGAACTGCGCTTCCTTCTTCAAAAGTTTATCCATTGGTGTGGTTATTTGCGCATAACCCTTGATAAACTTTCTATAATATCCTGTATGTCCCAGTGTCGTACAAAGTTGCTTTATTGAGTTTGGTGTCGAAGGATTCACAATGACTGCGATCTTCGCAGGATCAACCATCAGACCTTGCTTACATACAATGTGTCCCAGTAGTAGACCATAGGGTACACATAAAATACATTTCTTCAAATTCAAGTAGATTTTATGTTGTCTGCACTTAGCTAACATTATTCTTAGGTTTTCATAATGGTTCTTCAATAAACCAAAGACAGTCCAATCATCAAAATAGAATTCTAAGAACTTATGGATAAAGTCCTTGAATGCAGCTACAACAACTCTGGAAAAAATAGCAGGTGCATTCTTCAACCTAAAGGGCATAATTGTATACCGATATGAGCCCCATTCAGTAGCAAATGTAGTCTTATGTCTATATGCTGAGTCAATTCTTATCTGATGGTATCCATAAAATCCATCAGTGAATGAGTAGGCCTCATTTCCTCCCACGTTGTCTAGTAATTCATATGTAAATGGGGTAGGAAATGGGTCGTGTATCGAAACATCGTTCAGCTTCCTCAGATCTACACAGATTTTTATTTCTCCTTTTGTCTTCTTGTCCTAGATAACCATAGGGCTTATCCACTCTGATTCTTCCACTAGCTCAATGATCCCCACATCAAGCATCTTGTCGAGTTCTTCCTTGACTCGTTCTTTGTATTTGGGATTCGGTCTATAAGGCCTCTGTCTGATAGGCTTCACGCCTGTCTTGAGAGGTATCTTCATGACTCCCAAGTCGCCCAAAATGCCTTTCATTTCGGTGAAATTCGTCGGAAACAGATCCTGATATTCATGCAGAAGGTTTGCGATCTGCATGACCGTTTCATCACCCCAGTAGTCTCCAATGGATGCAAACTTTGGCTCTTTGCTTGTTCCAATATTAAATTTTTTCGTCTTGACAAGGACGCTCATATTTGGAATTTCTAGTGGAGGTCCCTCTACATCGTGCACCCCCTCTGATTCAGGTATATTAACATTTTGTGGATCCTCCTCATCGCTCTCCTTTGGATATTATTCATCTACAGAGAGGTTATAGCATTCAAGGGCATATTCTATCGTTCTTTCCCATTCTGGCTATAGGTTCATAGGTACCTTTACGTCTTCAAATATATTTTCTTTCATGACCTCTAATGCCTCATTTGTACTTTGGAATTCTTCTCTGAATATCCTTTCTTTGATAACCTATAGAGCCTCATTTATGCTTATACAGTCATCTTCAAAACTGAAGGTTCTCTCGAAGTTCGCAGTTAAAATAGACCAATGTATGGTTCCTCTGCGAATCTCTGCGTCTGTGTACCAATTCTTTGGAATTTTATCTAGTGTGTGCACAAACAGATGAGCCCATTATGTCTGTGGTCTATGTATCCATGCTTGTGAACAAGTCTCTATGTGATCCCTTGGATCTGTTTGTCCATTATACTTACCATGGTCAGCATCGCTTTCTATACGAATCTGATTTTCCTCATGTGTTTGCACTGTTCCCATGTGGTCAAAGTGTCCTTATGCGCGGCCCACCATCTGGAAGATGTAGCGCGCAGTGTGAAAATCCTCACAGCAGATGTAAGAGATGATGTATACCTCACAAGAGTAATTATGATTAAGCAGGAAGATAGAAGAAGAGTGGTTAATGCAGTGTAATGAGCAATAGAATAATAATACAGTAGAACTCGGATAGAAGCAAAAATACTTCACACACACTAATTAATTAATCACAATATGGACAAATAAATAGTACAATGCATGAGGATTTGAATTAGCCTTCATGGAGTGATCAAAGGATCACTAGAGTGTCATCGGAGCACAAATAGTAGTCTATCTCATCATCAGTGGAGTCATCAATGCTCAAGTAACTATCAACCATTAGTCAAACTGAGTCTAATTGGGTGTGGTAGGTGTAACTGAACGAAGGAGGCTCAGTGGAGGGTGCATGAGGAGCTAACTGGAGTCAGAATGGGCAGGCTAGTCTCACTAGAGATCCATTGAAGTGATACAATCAGTTGAGAGTCAGTCTAGCCTTAAATCAAGGAAAGAACTGATGATAACTCAATTAACTAAAGTGAAACTGAGTGGTAGGTGAGAGAGGGCGCATAAGATGCATGCAATTGCATAAGGGGTGCACTAAACACTAGGAGGGATAAAACTGATCTGAGAGAAGCTCCCGGGGGCTGGCTAACTGAGGGCTAGGTGCTATACTGATGACTGGGATGCATGCAAATGCATGCAAACCCTAAATAATGCATGCAAACCCTAAAAGTGCATGCATGACTGAAAATCCAAATAATGAAAATGTTGTTAGGACTAGGATGGAGTATAGGAATATCCTAACACTCCCCCTTAATCCATCCTAGGCCCTGGTAACTAATACCAAAGGTCACCCAATACAATGAATAATAACAGTCAATAAACCGAGGAAATGGGGAAAACCTCATGGGAAAAATACCCCCCCCTCAAAATAGACTGTAAGGCACACACAAAAAATAAATGCTCCAAACTCAAGCAAGTGTGATGCTTGGTCATATGTCTGGAGGTATCTTCTTCTTTGGAAGAAGTGGAACATGCTCAGAAAGCATGTGCTTGTACTTGCTCTTCAGATCGAATGTGATGAGAACAAATCCAAAAGTATGAGGATGATCCTTGAACATGTGATTTGAACAGCTGAGGTAGGATCAAAACTATGAATGTGCAAATAGTCTTTTGTCTTCTCCTTCGAACCATCATAGGTGAGATTATGCCAAAAAGAACCATCAAATATCAGTAATTGCTTGGAATCCAAATCAGATCCAAGACTTGAATCATGGTTGCTTAAGATCTTTTTTGAACCATTTGAGGTGAGATCTAAACCAGTAAGTGCATGAGAAATTTTCCCAAGCGAATGGCAATGGCCATTATCTTCAATAAACTTCTGAGAGCATGAAAGAATGATCTTACAATAGTAAATGAGAGGTGATTGCTTGGAATCCAAATTAGATCCAAGGCTTGAATCATGGTTTCTTGATATCTCCTTTGAACCATTAGAGGTGAGATCAAAACCAGTAGATGCATGAGAAATTATCCCAAGCAGATGGCAATGGCCATATTCTTCAATAACCTTCTGAAAGCATGGAATAATGATCATATAGTAGTAAATAAGAGGTGATTGCTTGAGGAGAGTGAATGTATTACCTCCAATAGCTGAGTTGACCTCTGAAAAATTCAATAGATCATGATGCAAACCAATAGACTCCGGTGCAAGAGAGGATTTAGGACCTTCTGCAATACCTAAAGTGTGAGCTGGCACAAAAAGAGAAGAAATTTGGAGCATGAGTGTAGAATCTGCAAGTTCTTCTTCTTTGTGGACAAATTCAATTTGAGATGTGTTAGATACTAGTTCATGATCAATGAGATCATCAAGGAGGGTGAATGCATCACTTTGCTTGCTCTCGAAGGGGTTTGGACCAATTCCTTCATTCTGTCTACAAAATATTACATCCAAGTGAGCCCGTAGCTCTTTTGGTGATGAAATATCAGGGAGGTCATATAACATGTATTGAGGCATAGCATACATCATGGCTGCACAAGTTGTTTCACCTTTATCTAACCAGTCACTCTCTTCATCATAGGATTCGAACTCTCTTTCAAAACAATGATCAAAGAGACAATTTTTCTTCAAATGTGCTATCTTCAGTGGTTTCCATTCATCATAGTTGAATGGAAAACGAGGATCATGGTTGAATGGAGAAAGGGGATAGATTTCTTTTGAATACATTGAAGCTGTAGAAGACCTGCAAAAACAATAGAGAATATTTGCAACTACTACTACTGCAAAAATGCAGAAACTGCTGCACTCAAAATCTTGATAATAACCTGCAAAAAATTCTCAAGAATGGAGATAAACAATACTCTCAACATGCTCTGATACCATGTGAAAATCCTCACAACAGATCTAAGAGATGATGTATACCTCACAAGAGTAATTATGATTAAGAAGGAAGATAGAAGAAGAGTGGTCAATGCATTTTAATGAGCAACAGAATAATAATACATTAGAACTCAAATAGAAGCAAAAATACTTCACACACACTAATTAATTAATCACAATATGGACAAATAAATAGTACAATGCATGAGGATTCAAATGCCTAAGGTGGCATTTAGAATTAACCTTCATGGAGTGATCAAAGGATCACTAGAGTGTCATCGGAGCACAACTAGTAGTCTATCTCATCGTCAGTGGAGTCATCAATGCTCAAGTAACTGTCAACCATTAGTCTAACTGAGTCTAACTGAGTGTGGTAGGTGTAACTGAGTGTAACTGAATGAAGGAGGCTCAGTGGAGGGCGCATGAGGAGCTAAATGGAGTCAGAATGGGCAATCTAGTCTCATTGAAGATCCATCGGAGTGATACAGTCAGTTGAGAGTCAATCTAGCCTTAAATCAAGGAAAGAAATGATGATAACTCAATTAACTGAAGTGCAACTGAGTGGTAGGTGAGAGAGGGCACATGAGATGCATGCAATTGCATGAAGGGATGCACTAAGCACAGGAGGACTAAAACTGATATGAGATAAGCCCCGGGGGCTGGCTAACTGAGGGCTAGGTGCTAGACTAATGACTGGGATGCATGCAAATGCATGAAAACCCTAAATAATGCATGCAAACCCTGAAAGTGCATGCATGACTGAAAATGCAAATAATGAAAATGCTGCTAGGACTAGGATGGAGTATATGAATATCCTAACACGCAGTGCTATATCCAATGTTGGTATCCAATGTTCAGTTGAAACTGATACAATATAGTCTTGCAAAAATGTATATACATTAGTTAATCCATCATAATTGGGGATTGGACTTACCTTGGTTCCAATCCAGCGCAGTGATCTTGTGATTTACATGCATCTTCTTGCTGATACTTTGTGCATTTGGCCTTGCCAATTCTCTAGTCCTGCGTCAAAGTTTGATACGCAAGAACTATTACAGCGCCAACTAAGTGTTCCATCAGTTGTAGGATTGATGTAGTCGACATGGTTTGTTGTCATCTTATAGATGCGATCTAGATCATGAGCTCTACATTCTTGTCTGATCAGTTCAATGTATCTCAGTCCTTGTAAAGGGTCCAAGGGCACGATGACCCTGATATCCACCCCTTCAAATATCATCTATTTTTTCTTCAAGTCGATGATTGCGAGGTTATCCATCACCTAATCTATCCCCAATAATGTTGGATATGGGTTACTATCGTCGATGATCTCAATAAACTCAAAGTCTGTTGAACTCCTTACTCCATCGATGTCCACAAGAACATTTGCCAGCCTTCCAAAGGGTATGAACTTCTGTTGATTGGATAATATCAACTGTATGGGTGACCATGACATCTTTGGTTTCCCCATCTATTCCCATGTCTACTTAGTCAAGAAATTCACTTATGAACCTAAATCAAGGATGATCTCATCCATCTCATAATCTCCAATTTGTGCACTTAGCCTCATTTCTCGGCCTGTTCTCTTATGGATTTTTATGTGGTGAACTTCTCTATGAACAGTATTCATGCAACTGCATTGTTCATAGTGGTTCAGTAAATTTTGTATTTCCACCAAAGCATCTTCGCTCTTTAGCAGCTTCATATAGCTCTGTAGGAACTACGCAACAGAAGTCCCTGTTCCTATTGTGGTACTCGTTTGATCATACATTGCTCGCATATCCTTCATATGCGTTGTTTCACTTCACAATGGGATTCTTGGTGTCACGAGTGCTGGTTGTTTGAAGGTTTCCCTTGCTTCTACGAAGAATTCTTTGTTTCTTTCCAGATCGAAAGAAGGTGATTTCCCAGTATATTTTATTATCCAGACCCCTCAATAGGTGTCTTCTTAGTGTGGTTCTCTCCAAAAGTCGAAGCTTCTGGTTCTTTATCTCTTCCTATCGTAGTGCCACTTAGCGTCACACCATTGATGTTTGGATCTCTTTTCTCTACTGCGATCATCTGAACGTCCTGGTTTGGTGCTTTTGTTCTTCTTTCTTGCATCTTCTCTTGCAATATCGGGCGTGCTTCAATAACATGGTCAAAAGATTTGCAGTATCTGCATGTAGTACAAGCATTTGTACAGTCCCTAGAAAGATGGTTAGGCTGAGCACAGTTATAACAGATCAACTGACCTCTTCCTCTTCCTGTTCTATTGTTTCTTCCTCTTCCTCGAAATCCACCACAACCTCTATATGCGCCTTGATCATATTGCGCATTATCATGGTGTTGTGGTGTTTCTTCTTGAACCCTGTAAACATTATGCTTCCTTTCTATCATTGGGTCATATGCTCTACAGTTGGAATCATCATGTCCAACTGAATTACAGAAATTGCAATACAAATTCTTGGGTGTTCGCACATATTTCTAGATCAAATAACAATCCTCTGGTCGATGTCCCCTGCATCGATAGATTTCACACCACAGACCTTGCTGCTAATTTAGTGGATTTGGTGCTCCACTATCAATGTAATCTTTGAAAACTGGACAGTGTTCTTTCGAGTGTCCCTTTGCCTTACATTTTGTAGACCAGATTTCTTCTCTAACTTCTTTTCCTTTCTTAATGTCCTAGAGTTGTAATGTTAGAGTTGCTAACTGGTTTTGGATCTGGATCATTCCTTGGCTTGTTTCTCCTATCGGCAAAGCTTCTAGTGTTAGTTTTTCAGCATTTAATTCAATCTGATCTAGGATATTAACTGAGAGAACAACATGTACAACATATCAAACACAAGAGGAAAGAGACACAACACATTTCATCGGGGAAAACCTAGAAGCTAAAAAACCCCGCAACTTCCTCAGAGATAGAATGAGCATCAATACAAATATCACAAAGATCAAACCCCACAACAAGAGATATTCTCCTAGTAGCTACTCCTCCTCCACTTGTGTGCATTCCTCCTCTCTCTCACTAATGCGAAGTGAGTGAGTGTGTAAATGAATAAATGAGAGAGTCACACTCTCTATTTATACTTTACTTCACCTTACTTTTAACTCTAACTAGGTTGGCCCCAAATTAACCACTAAACATAATGTTGACTGGGTCGACCCTATTAGGGGACTTAAACACCCCATCACAACTAACTCTGGGCCAACCTCCCTTAGGAGAGTCTAATAACCCACTACCAGTTGACACTAGGCCGACCCAACTAGGGTGGTCTAATAACCCTTTGAACCACACAACTCATACAGGGCCGACCCCACCAAGGTGGTCTAATAAACCATCAAATATAAGTTGCGACACTTACAATAATACTTGCGACACTTCCAAATACAAATGATGACACTTCCAATCAGAGGAATAATACATCTCCATTAATAATACAATAAAGTAAAAATGTAATACATACAATATACAAGTGAATATCTTCTGAAGTTACAAATACATCAACACTCCCTCTTAACTAGGAAGGTATTATCTTGACACAAGTCATCAATACATATAGACACAAGCTTCAATACTGGAGCTAGATCATTGTCATTGGATCACTGTAGCATCATCGTCACTACTGTTGTACTCTTCATCTCGATCACTAGTGCTATCTATCAATTCTTCTTGTCATAGGAAGTTCTACAGAGCCAACCCTTTTTCATGTTGGATGTAGGCCTAGACTCCTGTAGGTCTTCATCATCTCTGGCCATGCTATGGAATGTGTGTCAACAAAACCTCGAAAGAGCATCCCAGGACTTTTACAAGCACACAGCTCAACCCATCGGATCTCCCAGGATCGTTTACATGTGACCACCACAAAATCTCGAAAGAGAATCTGAGCTCAAACTATCGGATCTCCTAGGATCTTTTCTATGTGGTCAGGAAAAACCTTAAAAGAGTGTCTTGTAACCAGCAAGATCTCTAAAGAGAATCCCAGAACTTTTACGAGCACACAACTCAACCTATGGGATCTTCGGGACTGATTACATGCCTCTTGTAGCAAAACCTTAAAAGAGCATCCGAGCTCAAACTATCGGATCTCCCAGGATCTTTTCTATGCTACCTATAGTAAAATATTGAAAGAGTATCCAAGCTCAAACTATCGGATCTCCCAGGATCTTTTCTATGCTACCTACACAATCTATCCATGGCCAGGGAGTATCAACCTGATACTCATGATCCACCTTATCATCTTCGCATGGAGCATCCTCCTGATGCTCATGATCGTACTGATCATCATCATACAATACATCATCATGATGTACAACATCTGCAGCATCGACCTGATGCTCATCACATATGATCATCCTAATAATCATCATAGCATCATCCTGATACATATCATCACATGATCATCCTGATCATCATCATAGCATCGTCCTAATGCACATCATCTCAAGCATCGTCTTGATGCTCATCACACATGATCGTCCTCTTCAGATCATCTCATCGTCCACGGAGCACAGCCCAGATGCACATCATACAACACTTACACCACCGACATGGGAGAACACATCTACCACCATTCGGGGAAGGCTCCAACCCTTACTTTTTCACCATGGGAGAACACATCTACCACCATGTGAAAAATGGCTTCATCCCTTACATCTACACCATGGGAGAACACATCTACCACCATGTGAGAATGGCTCCAGCCCTTACATCTGCACCATGGGAGAACACATCTACCACCATGTGCGAATGGATCAGCAATTACATCACGACCATGGGAGAACACATAAACAACCATGTCAAAAAATCCCATTTGCATCTACATCTTCCGGGATCATCACTTCCCCTTGGAAGGAACCTCGATCTGAAGTACACCAAGCCTCTTTTTGAAGTACTCGAACTTCACTCTGGTTGGTGGTTTGGTCAACACATCTACAATCTGCTCTTCCGTTGCAACATACAGGAGCTTCACTGCTCATCTCTGCACCATATCCCTGATGTAGTGATATTTCATCTCGATATGCTTCGACTTGTCATGGAACACTGGGTTCTTTGACAACTTCACACAACTCTGGTTGTCAGAATAGATACAAGTAGCATCCAACTGGAGATCAAATAAATTAGACAGTAGCTTCCTTAGCCATACTGCCTCACACCTAGCTGAACAAGCTGTGACATACTCTGCTTCGGCTCTACTCAGTGCTACGTAGGACTGCTTCCTGTTAAACTAAGAGATCACACTTGATCCCATACTGAAGCAGCACCCCGAAGTGCTGTCACATCCCCACCTTGACCCCATTACATTCAAATGTAAATAATGTAATATTGTTATAAAATCATGATGAGGAGCTCAAGGCCAAGACCCCACCATCAATTTATTGATGCATAAGGTTTGCGTGGTAGCTAGGCACATTGGAATTCAAACATCATGTAAATTTTGCATTTTAATCAAATCCCCACAACTAGCTATGCAATGCAACAAGAGATGGGAACATGATTTTACAAGGAATTGGGAGGGAAAACATTCAAACCCTTGGAGCCAATCTAGTCAAGCCAAGTGTCAATGAGAGAACCCATCAAACCCTCAACTACCCATGTTGACTTTTGTACCCAATCATTGATTTCTCCCAAGGGTTGGCTGAGGTAGTTAATACCTTGGGGAATGAGAGGTATGTCTATCCCAAATTCGAGTATGGGAAAGCCACCCTGGACGGGAAAATGTGTTTTGATTCTTGGGCAAGAAAACAACCATGAATTGCTTCCCAAGTCATTATCCATCAACCAGTCTTCCTTCCTCACGAGTTGGAAGCTACCAGGGCGTTTTCCAGCCATGGGTGTCTGTGTTTTCCTTCAATCCCAGCTGCGAGAAGGGCGTTTTTGTGTTGTATACTAGTGGGGAAGAAGGGGGAATGGAACTGGGGTTCCATAGAGACCGTTTTGTTGTTAAATGCTTAGAGGGTTGGGGAGAAAATGTTATTCCTCCTTGTGGATGCATTTCCCTTCCCACAGTTCGTTTTGGGTGAGCCACGATTTGGGGAGAACCCATGGCCATCCTATTTGTAAACCCCATGAATGTAAATGTGTATCCATGCCAGTTTTTGAGTTGTTGTGTGTAAGAAAATGTTGGGGTTGAGATCTGTATCCATTGTTTTGGCTTGAGCTTGAGTGCAAGCATCCAGGGTTCAAATGTAGCCTAATAAACCCAGTTGTGGACTGGCTTGGCTAAGAATAAATGATTAATTGGCTGTGTGTGAGCTTGATTGTCCCCTTTTCCTTGTAGAAATCATGCCTAGCTAGGGGGTGGTCTCTGAGAGCTGAAAGAATACAGGCTGGGCAGAGGCCTATGGTTGGGTGAAACGTTGCAGCGATGTAGCTAGTTGTTTAGGGACAACATTACATCAAGATGAGTATTTTCTTATGTGTAATTACTTCTACAAATGTATTAATTTTTTACTGTATTAAATTGAATGACAGTCATGTAATGTGTGTGGATGATTTGTTTATTTCTGCTGTGCATATTCAATTGAGTTGCATCTGTACACAGTGTTTTTATTCATATGATTATAATGAATGGGATGAGTTTTTATAAAAATCCCCATAGATTGGTATCATGTGCCCTTCCTTGCCTTGGATGGATGGGAGGGTATCTAATAGAATGGTATCAGAGCTGCTGGTTGCAGCATTGGGTCTTCATGGGCTACCTATCACAATTGCAGAGGTAAGTAAGCTTCCTGCCCAACACAGACCATTAAGAAAAGTTTCAAAATTTTTCTAACTGTTTCACCTAACTGATTCGGTGAGTCTCGTGGAGTTGAGCTGATGTGTTTCGGTGAACCTCACTGAGTTGTGTCGAAGTTGTCAGCTAGAACTAGTGATTTTGCACCGAAGTTGGTGGCGAAACTTGACGAGTTGTTTCACAACGTGGCAGAAAATTAATAAGTTTGTCGAAAAATGAAGGAAAATTTCGGTATGAGTTTTGGGCCAAAACGACATAAATAGTTGGCGAGTTTTCGCCGAAACGGTGGAAGAACTCAGCGAGTTGCTCCACAACGGATCGCCCAGAAATTTTAAGTTCGGCGAAAAAGATGGAAAATTTTTGGAAGGAAAAGCTGAGTTTAGGTTGGAAGAACTCAGTGAGTTGGTCCGCAACGGCGGAAGAACTCGGTGAGTTGGTCCACAACGGCGGAAGAACTCGGCGAGTTGGTCCGAAATTGCAGCAGAACACGGCAAGTTGGTTCGCAATGGCAGAAGAACTTGGCGAGTTGATTCGTAGTGGTAGAAGAACTCAGTGAGTTGGTTCAAAATGGTGGAAAATACAAATGATTCCGCTGACTGGTGAAACTCGACAAGTTGCTTCGCAATAGGTTGGAAGAACTGGACAAGTTGCTCCGAAACAGGGAATTTCAGTTGTTTTCCAGGGAGATTTTTTAGGTGTCGAAAGTTGAAAAATGCCATGGAACTTATGTGCCAGATTGCACGAAATGGAAAGATTTACAAAAAAAACAAGGGCACTGCCCTTGACCCGCCCTGCAGTGGCGCAAGGAAGCCACAAGGGGGCAAGCCCCCTTGACCCCCGTCATCCCCCGGAGACAGTCGTCGAAAGTGTGAAATGCATTCTCTATGCTTGGGATGAGATGCAGAAATTGCATAGAAGGTTGTGGAGGCCTTATTAAGAGTAATCGACTATAATATACATTGTGGAAGAGAAATGGGAGCAGCAAGGAAATGTTGATAAGAGGGAATTTCCTCACCTTAAACTATTTCTGTTTATAGTATAAGAATTGCATGTTTGAAAATTAGCAAGAATAAATGTTATACACTTATGTATATATATTGAATTGCTAATTCATGAGGAGATCATAGCTAATGATTACTTGTATGCTTGGTAGGGAAGCCAAGAAAAGGATCAGCTATGATGTGGAGGAGGAACTCCATGTCATGAGGGGAAATTGAAAAGGGAGAATTCCTTAACTCCTCTCTTGTTACTGTATTTATATTTCCCGAGTTTTATATACTAAAAATTATGGCATAGGGATGCTGGAAAATGCAAGAGGATAGATAGATGAAGTGAATATGTACTAGTTAGAATACTAACAGACATTGCATAGTGCATGTGAAAATGTTTGTACATGTATATGATACTGCATATTAGTAAAATAGTGAGGTCTTACATATGCAATGAGCCACTTAAGATCATTATGGTGGTTGCTAATGATCAGTTGTGTTCGCATTGGTTGTAGGACCAAAGACAACGGAAGCATGGCTAAAGATGTGAATGGTGATTGTTGCATATGACCAACAACCTTATGAAGAAAGGATGGTGCAACAAATCTGTGATCATGAGGTTGGAAAAAGGACTGTGTAGCCTTGGTAAGAGGCCAACTAATCAGGTAACATAAAGCGATGTTAATGACAGCCATGCAGGTAATGGTTATTTATGCTTAATTGCATGAATTATTGAAGGAGGATTTGGTAAGATCCCTTCAACTATGTTTAAACCATGTTGATTGGTTTGCATGTGGTATTGAGTGCCTGAAAGTGAATGTCAACCCACCGAGTATGGTGAGGTGTGGGTAAGTAAAGGCAAGGATCCTTACACCCTATAGTTTCTTAGAAACCTCAATGCATTCATATGAAATTATATCATGCCATTTGTGTATGTCGGTTGTGAGTTTAACAACCAAATCAAGTGATGACTTATGGTCCTGTTGTAGTGTATGTCATATGAGATAGGCATGGTTAGGCCATAATATGTTGGAATGCATAGTATTCATGGATTAATGCAAGGTTGTATTGAGGGGTATGCATTGAGTGAATGTACATTAAAAGATTATGTAAATGTTGTGAATGTGCATGCATATGTGCGGGTGCACATGTTGATATGCATTGTGTGAATGCATGGTTGTAATATATATGTTTCAATGCAATTAGATAATCGATGAAATGGTGAACCATTGTTAATACTGAGACCATTTCATGAGCTATTGTGAATGCAGGAGAATGATTGCATGTAGAAGGTAGACATGTGATGGGCTACCAGAGCACTCTATTGGAAGGATAGAGTTTCATGGAATGTAAAGTAATGAGTATTTACAGTTTATTTAAATTGCATGGATAGTGTGACTGTGACTTGCAATTCTATCATGATAATGATGCATATATAGATATATATATATATATTTCATTGCATTTCGAATGTTAACAGCTGGAAGTGTTTGAATTATTGAGTGTTATAATTTTGAGATCACTTCAGTGACTGTTGTAGCAATGAAAGGATTATATGCATAGATACTCACAACGTGTTTGGCTGATTGAAGTTCATATTTCAAGTAGAAAAGTCTTGCGTATGGCAATGAGGATAAGTCCATAGTAAAGACCGGGATCTACCATGTGCAAAAGCCAAAGGTTATGAGAAGGTTCTCATGGTTGTAAATTATGCATGAAACAAATCTGAAAATTTTTTGGTTTAAGTTTATGAGAATAAACTCATGGTTGCAAATCTAATTTGTATAGGAAAACAGATTTGTAGACTTCAGATTTGAGGATTTTCTTATAATTTCTAATCACTGTTTGGCTTATATAAATTGTGTCAGGAGAACATGTTGTAGGTGGATGTTCATGTATGGTAGAAAGGGTGAAACCATGACGGAAAGAGTGATACCACTTACGAGAGCCAAACAATATGAGGATAGCCTCATTGCTAAGCAAATTAATTTCTGTAGTAGACAGAACTGTAAATTCATATTGAATTTAATTATTAATGACATTGATTGGTTATGGAACAATCATATTTGAAGTTTATTGTTAAATGTTGCTGACTATTTGGCTATTTGATAAGTGTGCTAGGATGACACATTGCAGGAATACCATATGTGATGTCCTGCAGAAGCCAAACTAGATGGGAAGGATCCCATGCTTTGGAAATGGGTTTCAAGTGAAACGCCATAGTAAGTTTTGTTAATATCCCAGCTGCACTGCATGTTGGAAATCCATGTGAGTGAGATGGTGAGATTATGCCAAGAAGGCATGTGTGGGTTATGGAACGTGAAATGTTGGGGTGGCAAACCAAAGTACTATTGACTCAAAGAAGGGAGCCCCCATTCTTTGCAATTGAAGGAAAGATACATCTAAAAAAAAGGGATAAGTATTATGTAACCCTAACTCAGAATATATATGTCTGGTTATTAGATTTAATATGCAGATAATGTTTTAATATTTCATTATTATTACAGACTGCTTGAGTATGATTAGGGCCTACATGTCTCACATCCGAAAGGGATTGCACACCTTTCTGGTGTTGGGTTATGATAGGGTTGTCAATATTTACTACACCCGAAGGGAATGGACACATTCCTGGTGTTTCAATACTTGATAGTGGATGTTATGAAATATGTTTATGATTTTGGGACAACAATACTGATGAGCTTGCTTATCCTACTTATGCTACCAGCCTACACAGATGCAATTTGGTGTTGCACATGGATGAAGCAAAATGAAAGGTTGTTGTAGGGGTATTAACAAAGGGTTGTTGCATTCCTAATGAACCCAGTCGGAGTACTGGTTTGGAATTATTTACTTGGTTGTTGTGGAAGTATTGATGAAGGGTTGTTACATGCCTAATAAACCCAGTCGATACACTGGTTTGGCATTATTTTCCTAGATGTTGTGGGTATTGTGGGGCCATGTTGGCCTGCAGTTAAGGAAGTCACCTAAAGAGTTCCTAAAGGGAACCACCGGTTTTGCACAAGAGAAGGAGTGCCATCCTTGTGTGGGTGAAGAATTGTTATGCACATGAAGGGTTGTGACACATGTGAAAGGCTGATGCAAGCCTAAGGCAGAGTAGTAGAGCCTTGACCTATAACGGTCGGTGGTGCAGTTTCCTTCCATTGGTCGATGACCTATACGAATGTGTTGGCTCGGCAATGGAAAGGGCCAACCAGGTATGGGACTGGTTGGGCACCACCAAATGCTTGGTAAATCCAGTCGGCATGAAGGTGTACTGGTAGGGCATTAACTACTTGATGTTTTGAAGCATCATATGTGCTAGCCAAACATCCAAGTCCATAGGCGATCTTAAGGCTTGCAAAGCGAAGCAGGATCTTGTGGACCAGAAAGGAAAATGCATAATACAGATAAGTATTCATTTTCATTTATTTCTTGTTTGGAATAATGAAGATTTCAGGTATAAGTCTTCTAACAGCTAAGCTGATACACTACTGTTTCTTGTTGGGAGCTTTGTTCATTGCAGGAAAGCAAGGACCCTAAAAGAACCATAATTCTTGGTTAAACCAGAGAGTAACTGGTCAAGCGCTATAAATTCTTGGTAAATCCAGTGAGTAACTGGTTGGGTGCTACAAATTCTTGATCAAATCAGAGAGTAGTTGGTGGGGACACTAAACCCTTGATGTTGTGGAGCAATCGACGTGCTGGCCAAACATTCTTTAATTAATTAATAAAAGCAGTCAGAGCACTGGCCTAGCATATTGCTAAATGAGATGATTGATAAACCCAGTCGGCGTACTAGCCTGGCATTGCCTATATGAATGGTTATGGAGTAGCCTGCATGTTGGCCTAACATTCATTATTGTGTCCACAGGAAATCTGAGGCTTGTAAAGCAAAGAAGGATCCTGTGGAATAAAGTGAAGAAATCCCATACAGATAAGTATTTGGTTATCTTGCAGTTTCTTGCTTATGAATATACATGTAAATATGAATTGTTTATGATTTCTTAAACTCTTGTTTATAAATAAACCTTATGAGAATAAACTGAACATGTGAATTGATTCAATGTTTGAGTGTAGGTATTGTTGGAAGCAAGGACTATGAAAGCATTTGGAGGATGCATGTGGGCATATGACCGTCGTAAAGAGCTCAGTATGAGAAGTAATGAAATATGGTGCTAGTGGACATGTGTAGGTCCTAGCAGCCAAAGGTTCTGTAAGCAACAATGGGAAAAGGTTCCCTAGTTGAAAATCCTCAAACAGACCTTAGACACTATGTGTCATAGCCAAGAAAGGGCAAGTCAAGCATTCACATTGAAGTGAAAGAGGCTAAGGAGCATAGAACCACAAGAGATGGTGTGGCTCCAGATTGGAACAAGACTAAGAGGGGGAAAATCTTACTCTCCTCTTTCCTTTTTGACTGATGCATCTTAGAAACAAAGTATTGTTGAGTGCATGTCATGGTTGAAAATAGATTGTGTTTAATTGCTTGCAACGAATTGTGAATGATGAAATAGCTATTTCCATGTGATAGTATGAACATGGATGAGTTCATGTATATGTTGGGAAAGCATGAAATGTGTGGAAGTCTCATGAATAAAGCATGGACGTTCCAAGTCAATTGGGAAAATAATTGACTAATATTAATATTTTGTTATGCTTGTCCTAATAGGAATTGCCATGATGAGTCCCACAGGTGAGACGTTGAAAGCCATTGAGTGCAGCTAGTACTAGCCGAGTGTTGCTAGTGAGAAAAGTGAGAGCCAGTTGCGCACTTTGATCATGGCAGCAGACCAAAAGCCATTTCATTTGGCTGAAAATATTCCTCAAATAGTTTCCAGGACAGCAAGAAAGATGGCATCTATGAAATTCCAGACTTGTGGATCAACTGGAAGGTGAATAAAAGGAATGGATTGCTGTGGAGCAATGCCCACCTGCAAAGCTGGAATATCAAATCCAGCAGGAGTAGATTGAGGGAGCCAAAGGACTTGGTCTCGAAAGTTCAATTCAAGAGATGAAACGCAGGACAGACCTGCCATCAGTTGTGAATTTTGGACCTCTGTAAAATGGGTATTTATTCTGAAGTGTTGGAACACCAAGGACGGTGTTATTCCAAGGGGAGGGGTATGTCACATCCCCACCTTGAACCCATTACATTCAAATGTAAATAATATAATATTGTTATAAAATCATGGTGAGGAGCTCAAGGCCAAGGCTATTGATGCATAAGGTTTGTGTGCTAGCCAGGCACATTGGAATTCAAACATCATGTAAATATGCATTTTAATAAAATACCCACAACTAGCTATGCAATGCAACAAGAGATGGGGACATGATTTTACAATGAATTGGGAGGGAAAACATTCAAACCCTTGGAGCCAATCTAGTTAAGCCAAGTGTCAATGAGAGAACCCATCAAACCCTCAACTACCCATGTTGACTTTTGTACCCAATCATTGATTTCTCCCAAGGGTTGGTTGAGGTAGTTAATACCTTGGGGAATGAGAGGTATGGCTGTCCCAAATTCGATTATGGGAAAGCCACCTTGCATGGGAAAATGTGTTTTGCTTCCTGGGAAAGAAAACAACCATGAATTGCTTCCCAAGTCATTATCCATCAACCAATCTTCCTCCCTCACGAGTTGGGAGCTACCAGGACATTTTCCAGCCATGGGTGTCTCTGTTTTCCTTCAATCTCAGCTGGGAGAAGGGCGTTTTTGTGTTGTATACCAGTGGGGAAGAAGGGGGAATGGATCTGGGGTTCCATAGAGACCGTTTTGCTGTTAAATGCTTAGAGGGTTGGGGAGAAAACGTTTTCCCTCCTTGTGGATGCATTTCCCTTCCCACAGTTCGTTTTGGGTGAGCCACAATTTGGGGAGAACCCATGGCCATCCTGTTTCTAAACCCCATGAATGGAAATGTGTATCCATGCCAGTTTTTGAGTTGTTATGTGTAATAAAATGTTGGGGTTGAGATGGCTATCCATTGTTTTGGCTTGAGCTTGAGTACAAGCATTCAGGGTTCAAATGTAGCCTAATAAACCCAGCTGTGGACTGGCTTGGCTGAGAATAAATGATTAATTGGCTATGTGTGAGCTTGAATGTCCCCTTTTCCTTGTAGAAATCATGCCCAGCTCAGGGGTGGTCTCTGAGTGCTGAAAGAATACAAGATGGATAGATACCTATGGTTGGGTGGAACGTTGCAGCGACGTAGCTAGTTGTTTGGGGACAACATTACATCAAGATGAGTATTTTCTTATGTGTAATTACTTCTGCAAATGTATTAATTTGTTGACTGTATTAAATTGAATGACAGTCATGTAATGTGTGTGGATGATTTCTTTATTTTTGCTGTGCATATTCAATTGAGTATTGATGACTCCACTGATGATGATGAAGACTTCCAGTTGTGCTCTGATTATCATGAGGACACCTAGTTGTGCTCCGATGACACTCTATTGATCTTATGATCACTCTGAGAGGCTAATTCGAATTGCCACCTTAGGAATTCGAATCCTCTCTACCATTGTACTATTTATTTGTCCATACTGTGATTAATTAATTAGTGTGTGTGAAGTATTATTGCTTCTATCTGAGTTCTACTGTACCATATTATTCTGTTGCTCATTATACTGTATTGATCACTCTTCTTCTATCTTCCTACTTAATCATAATTACTCTTCTGAGGTACACATCATCTCTTAGATCTGCTGTGAGGATTTTCACATGCTATCAGAGCATGTTGAGAGTATTGTTTATCTTCATTCTTGAGAGTTTTTTGCAGGTTATTACCAAGATTTCGAGTGCAGCAGTTGCAACAGTTTCTACATTTTTGTAGCAGTAGCAGTTGCAGTTATTCTATATTGTTTTTGCAGGTCCTCTACAACTTCAATGTATTCATCAGGAATTACTCCTCTTGATCCACTCAACTATGATGAATGGAAACCAAGAATGATAGTAGACTTAAAGATCCATGATCTTTTTTATTGTTATTTTGAAAGAGAGTTCAAATCCCCTGAAGAGAAGATTGACTGGTTAAATAAAAGTGACATGCACTTTGCAGCAATAATGTTTTCTTTGTTTGCACGCCAAAGATTCCAATTCAAATATCGTAATGGTGTTGAAACTCCAAAGGAGTTATGGACTCCAAAAGAGATATGGGCTCACCTCGATGAAAAATTTGGCAGAAAGAATGAAGCACTTGGTCCTAACCAATTCGAAAGCAAGAAAAGTGATGCATTCGCTCCTCTTGATGGTCTCTCAGATCATGAACCAGTATCATCTCATATTGAAATTGTTGACAAAGAACTTGCAGATTCTCCACTCATGCTCAAACTTTCTTCTCTTTCTGTGCTGGCTCACACTCTAGATATTGCAGAAGGTCCTAAATCCTCTCTTGCACCAGAGTCTGTTGGTTTGCATCATGATCACATGATTATTTCGGAGGTCAAAACACCTTTTGAAGGTAATGCATTTGCTCCTCTCCAGCTAACTCCTCTTTTATACTACTATATGATCATAATTCCATGCTTTCAGAAGGTCATTGAAGAATATGGCCATTGCCATTCGCTTGGGATAATTTCTCATGCATCTACTGGTTTTGATCTCACCTCTCATGGTTCAAAGGAGATCTCAAGAAACCATGATTCAATTCTTGGATCTAATTTGGATTCTAAGCAATTACTGCTTGGGATAATTTCTCATGCATATGATAGTTTTGATCTCACCCTTGCTGGTTCAAAGGAGATCTCAAGAAACTGTTTTTTAAGTCTTAAATCTGATTTTGATTTCAAGCAAACATGTAATAGTTATTTTTGGCATAATCTCACCCATGGTGGTTCGAAGGAGAAGAAAAAAGACTATATTCACTTTCACAGATTTGATCCTACCTCAGCTGATTCGAATCACAAGTTCAAGGATCATTCTCATACTATTGGATTTGTTCTCATCACATTCGATCTAAAGAGCAAGTACAAGCACATGATTTTTGAGCATGATCCACTTCTTCCCAAGAAGAAGATACCTCCAGACATATGACCAAGCATCACACATGCTTGAGTTTGGAGCATTTATTTTTATGTGTGCCTTACAGTCTATTTTTTGAGGAGGGGGTATGTTTCCCATGAAATTTTCCCACTTCCTTGGTTTATTGTGTTATTATTCATTGTATTGGGTGACCTTTGGTCTTAGTTACCAGGGCCTAGGATGGATTAAGGGGGGGTGTTAGGATATAACTATACTCCATCCTAGTCCCACCAGTATTTTGATCATTTACATTTTCAGTCATGCATGCACCTTTAGGGTTTGCATGCATTCTAGGGTTTGCATGCATCCCAGTCATCAGTCCAGCACCTAGCCCTCAGTTAGCCAACCCCCAGGAGCTTCTCACTATTCAGTTTTAGCCCTCCAGTTTCTTAATATGCCCTTCTTCCTTGATTTTAGGGAGCAACTCGCCCTTCTTCACCTACCAGTCCAGTTGTCACTCAATTACACTCAGTTATAGTCAGTTACACTCAGTTATGTTAAATTTTCAGAATTTACTTCAATCTGATCTAGGATCTTAACTGAGAGAACAACATGTACATCAACTCTATAGCATATCAATCATGGACACAATAATGCAAGCACACAAGAGACACAGAGTTTACTTGGGGAAAACCATAAAGGTGAAAAACCCCAATAACTTCCTCAGAGATAGATAGAGCAATGATACAATGAGAATACAAGAGATAGTCTTCTCCTAGTAGCAGAGCCTCCTCCTCCACAAGTGCACCACTCTCCAAAGTGTGAGTGAGAGAATAGAATGTGTAAAATGAGAGAGAGACACTCTCTATTTATACACTAACTTGACTTGACCTTTACTCAACTAGGTTGGCCTCAACTTAACCACTTAACATAATACTGACTGGGCCGACTCCCACTAGGGTGGTCTAATAACCCTTTGACCCACATGGTCGACCCCCAATAGGGTGGTCTAATAACCCTTTGACCCACATGACTTATACAGGGCCGACCCAAACAAGGTGGTCTAATAACCCATCAAGTATAAGTTATGACACTTACAATATAAATGACGACACTTCCGTATAAAGGAATAATAACATCTCTATAGGAATACAACCACTTCCGTATAGAGGAATAATAACATCTCTATAGGAATACAATATACATATATGTGAAATGCATTTTGAAGTTACATATACATCAACACTCCCTCTTAACTAGGAAGGTATTTCTCGACACAGATCTTCTAGCACAAGTCATCTTCTCTGGATCATCGTCACTGGATAATCATCATCGAGTCATCATCATCATCACTGCTGTTTCTATCTCAATCAATCT
Organism: Larix kaempferi; assembly: GCA_027924585.1. Lineage (NCBI taxonomy): Eukaryota > Viridiplantae > Streptophyta > Pinopsida > Pinales > Pinaceae > Larix > Larix kaempferi. The sequence goes on from BSBM01000136.1 coordinate 17,424,802, forward strand.
CTGAATCTACTCGTCATAGGAAGTTCCACAGAGCCAGTCCTTTTTCATACTGGATGTAGGCCCACCACCTACAGGTCTTCGTCATCACTGGCCATACTGTGGAAATCTCAGGACTTATTACGTGAGTCACAAAATCTTAAAAGAGTCTCTTGACTAACAAGAACCCTAAAGAGAATCTGAGGCCTTCTTCATCCTGTCCAAATCTCTAGGACTTATTACATGTGACCCCACCACAAAAACTTGAAAGAGAATCCCAGGACTGATTACAAGCACAAGGCTCAACCTATCAGATCTCCCAAGGCACAAATTACATGTGGTCACCACAAAACCTCGAAAGAGCATCCCAAGACTGATTATGAGCACAAGGCTCAACCTATTGGATCTCCCAGGGCACAAATTACATGTGGTCATGGAAAAACCTTGAAAGAGCATCCCAGGACTGATTACGAGCACACGACTCAACCTATCGGATCTCCCAAGGCACAAATTACATGCCATAGGACAAAACCTCGAAAGAGCATCTGCCATAAATCCCAGGGCACAAATTACATGCCATAGGAAAAACCTCGAAAGACTATCTGCAGATCTCCCAGGGCACAAATTATATGTCCTCCCAAGCAAAACCTCGAAAGAGCATTTGCCAGATATCCTAGGGAACAAATTACATGCCATAGGAAAAACCTCGAAAGACTATCTGCAAATATACCATGGCACAAATTACATGCTTATCTGCACAACCTGTTCCACGGCCACAGAGTATCAACCTGATACTCATCATACATCATCCTGATGTACACATGATCATCCTGATCATCATCACTGCAACATCCTGTTGCATGTCATCTGGAGCAACATCCTGAAGCTCGTCATCCATGATCATCCTGATCATACAATTCATCTACCTGATGCATACCAAGTATCTACCTGATACATATCATCATACATGATCCACCTGATCATACAGTGTATCCACCTGATACAAATACAAATACATGATACATATCACCATACATGTTCCACCTGATCATACAATGTATCCACCTGATACATATACAGATACATGGTCCAAGCATCCAACATGATACATGTACAAAAATACATACAAATGATCCAACTGATTATATCCAACATCTAACAAGATGCGTACATACATGTCCATATAAATGATCCAACAGATCATATCCAGCATCCAACATGATGCGTACATACATATACATATAAATGATCCAACTGATCATATCCAGCATCCAACATGATGCATATACAGAGCATTAACTGGAGCATCGTCCTGATGCTCATCATCCAATGCTTATATCCACAGCCATGTGAAGGATCCTCCTTCCAACATGCTTGGAATGGCTTCTGCAAATGTGTCCATCACTTCTTCCTCGAAGTGTCATCAATCTGAAGAACACCAAGCCTCTCCCTGAAGTACTCAAACTTCACCCTGGCTATTGGCTTCATTAGCACATCTACAATTTGCTCGTCTGTTGCAATGTACAGGAGCCTCACAGCTCCTCTCTGCACCATATCCCTGATATAGTGATATTTGATCTCTATGTGTTTCGACTTGTCATGAAACACTGGGTTCTCGGACAACTTCACACAACTCTGGTTATCCCAAAAGATACCAGTAGCATCCAACGGAAGATCAAATAACTCAGACAGTAGCTTCCGTAGCCATACTGCCTCACAACTAGCTGAACAGGCTGCAACATACTCTGCCTTAACTGTACTCAGTGCTACGCAGGACTGCTTCCTGCTAAACCAAGAGATCACACCTGATCCCATACTGAAGCGGCATCCAGATGTGCTCTTCCTATCTGTAGCACTACCAGCCCAATCTGAATCAACATAACCCTGCAGGTTAAACTTTTGATTCTCTTCATACTTGATCCCATAATCCACTGTACCCTTCAGGTACCTCAGAACATGCTTTACAGTAACCAGGTGAACACTCCTTGGATCCATCAGGAACTGGCTCAATGTGTTCACCGCAAAGCAAATATCTGGTCTCGTGTTCATTAGGTACATCAAGGACCCAATCATCTGACGATACATAGTGATATCAACCAGCTTAGATGAAGCATCACACAGACGCTTCAGGTTCGATGCCATAGGTGTTGCCATAGCCTTGCAGTCCATCATCCCGAACCTCTTCGGTATCTCTACTGCATACTTCCCTTGTCTAAGGAAAATTCCATCACTCTACCACACCTCCATGCCAAAAAAAAATAGTGCATCATCCCCAAGTTCTTCAACTTGAACTCGACAACAAGCTTTCGCTGCATGTCGGCAATCAATCTATCCTCACCTGATACAAACAGGTCATCCACATAGTAGTATCACTGGATTTCCTTCCTCAACCTTGTAGTAAAGGTTGGAATCCACTTTATTCTTGGTAAAGCCCAAACTGGATAGAAAGCCGTCTATCCTACCATACCAAGTTCTGCACATATATGACTCCCTGTCATGTGTCTCAGAACCAAGTGGCTTCTCTACATACACTTCTTCTTCAACTACACCATTCAAGAAAGCTGTCTTGAAATCCATCTGGTGTATCTTCCACTTCATCACTGCAGCCAGAGCAAGTACGGATCTAATGGAAGTGTATCTAGCTCCAGGAGCAAAAGTCTCTATGCTACCACCTGCAGCATGCTTGATCTTGTAGATCCTCTTGGAAGTCACTACAGACTACCCTTTGGGACTACATCCCAAACATCTTCATGATCGACTGGTACTCCTCGATCATGGCATTCTTCCCAGATCCTGGGAACTTCAATATCTTCAATATTTTCAATAGATAACTTTGTTGCTGAACAAATGTTGTAGTCCTTCTTTTGTAGGTGATGGTATACGATCTTTCCTACACAACAAGTTAAATTGCATGACTAGAAAACATCTCATAGTTTTCAGAACAAATTCTTACACATAAATAAATATGTCATACATTCATGCAATTATCTTAGCCAATGCTTCAATACAACATTTATCCATATTCCGTAACATTCTAGATGCCTTCCAATCTCTACCAGAACATTGTTAAGAGTGTGCACAACTCCCAACCTGTCAGCAAAGAGGTTTCATTCTAGATAAGTAGTAATGGAATGTTGTACAGTTCCATAGGCCACTTACCCATGTATATTAGTAGTATATTGTTCATTATTGCAACTATTCTAATATGCATAATACACAACCTAATTTTAGGAACATAAGCATATACATCATTAAATAACATTATGTAAGAAATGACAATTCAAATACTTATCTTTGTTTGGTTGCTGGGTGGACTCCCTCTGAATCTTTGCAACTCCATTCTAATGTGGATTGTGAGAAGTGGTCAACTCCCTCTGAATATCTGCATCCTTGCAGAAACTACTGAAGTGTGCTCCTTTGCTTTCTTGCAGGAACAACTAGAGTGTGCTCCCTTTTGATCTTTGCTTCCTGGATTACCTGGTCTTGAACTTATATCCATCCTTAACCACTATGCATGCTTATTAGTATCATCATTGTGTTATCCTTGAGGTCTCATACATAATCACACATTTATTAGTATAATCTTAATACTATCAAAACACAATAATCTTAAACATGTATAGTCATGATCATTCACAAATAATAAACATTGGTATTCAAGGTTTCAGGGAAGTCTTCTTTTACTCATGCATATTCTTATTTGATCATAGGACTCTTCTGATTAGTTAAATCATCAATGCATAAACCCATGATTACTCAAACCTATACCTTCATGATTCTTCTGGTTAGTCATATCATCAATTATAGTAAGAAACATAATATGCATACAACCATGACTATTCAAACTTATGACTTCTTGAATAATCATTATCAACAACAAAACAATATAAGATCCTAACACAAGGTAGGATTCTAGCTTGATATAGGAAAAACATACCTAGATTAGCATGCTAGCTAGTTATGTCTAACATACCCACATAATGTCTTCTGGTTCTCTTCAGTGACTTGTGCTAGTAACCTGCATGTCTCATAAGTTAACCATTGTAGAACCAAGTTATACATACCTCGAAAGTAGATCTTCTATGTGATCCATGATAATGGATGAATCTTTGTCTTCATGTCACCATGATCATATGTTCTTGAACTAGAACATGATTTGTCTTTCTTGGTGTACCTTTTATGTTAGCAGACAACATAAACCTCATACAACACCATAATGCATTAGCACAATCATAAGTGTCAACACCCTAACCAATGAATATCTTCTATCATGCATTCATAATTTTGTTAAGGTGATACGACAAATCTAAAATCAAGATTGTACTAACCGTAATAACATGAAGACAAACATATCATAAACTTAATCATGAACAAATCTTGAAACATACCTCAATGAGTCATACATGTCGAGATCGCTTGTAATCTTCTTATGTAAGTCCTTAGCCTTATCTCCCTCTGAAATAGGAACTTCTTCACTTATGCAGGTGACCAATCCATCTTCTTCTAGGATTAACCCAATCCACTTGATTTGTAGGAACTGGATCTGGAGCTGTAATAGGGTTTGTCAGAGAAATCACAAAAATTCAAACTTTGAATTTCAAACTTCCGAAAGGATAGAAATATGCACCTTGATGAGCTAATCAAGCTGGTATATTCAGAATTTGAAAACTGCAAAGTTTCACTCCTCAATTTTGCCTTTGAAAATTTTGGATTCACTGGACGTGACCCCGAACTGGGGTTTGATGAAGCCCACTCTTCTTCCCAATCAAAAGGTTTGATCCAAATCTCTAAGCTTCTATTTTTATGAGGAGCTTCCAGCCGTGGTCACAGATTTCAAAAATTTCCATTTTTGCAGAAGCCCTAATTTTCCACTTTTTTTATCAAAGTCCCGAACTAGGGTTTGATCAAGCCCGACCTTCTGCCCAACCAAAAATTTTGATATTGGTCTCTAAATTTTGATTTTGATGAGTAGCATTCAGCCGTGGTCTCCGATTACAAAAATTCCAACTTTATCCGAAACCCTAAATTCTGGAAGCCATGAATGATGGTACTCAAAAATAATTCTGTTTTGACATAAATATGTACCTGATTGTTTCTGGTGTAACTCCGAGATTTTCGATCCACAGGGTTTGAAATTTTTTCTTGAGATAGCCTGACCTATCATATTTCTATCCCGACAGGTTTGAAAATTGGATTCTCTGAGAGAGAGTTATGCCAAGTGTCGTAACGTGACCTGTTTATGGGATAAAATAGGAGAGCGCAGTTGTACGGCGTGCCATGTGTCACTGGTTCAACTTCGGCCTCTGAAACTTTTTCCTGAGATAGTACAGTCTGTGCACTACATGTCACTTTTTACTAAATTTCATTTGGAGTTTCCTATCCCAAGTTATGACCTTTTTTCCAAGGTCACCTGTTTTTGACTCAGATCTGGAAGAGGCATAAACCCTATATTGTACAGATCATAACTCACACAGTACAATGAATTAGAGGTTGTCCTTTGATCAAAAGGTACATGGGGATCTGATATTTGACCTGCAAAAGTTTCAGATCCGAAAACTTTGCCAAAACATATTTATAGCGAAAGTGCTACGATGACTGGTTTTTGCTATATCAAGCCCTAGCATCGTAAGTGCAACAAGTGTCATACATGCCATATCATGCCTTCTTTCAAGCTAGCTCTGATACCATGTTAAATTTTCAGAATTTACTTCAATCTGATCTAGGATCTTAACTGAGAGAACAACATGTACAACAAATCTATAACATATCAATCATGGACACAATAATGCAAGCACACAAGAGACACAGAGTTTACTTGGGAAAAACCATAAAGGTGAAAAACCCCAATAACTTCCTCAGAGATAGATAGAGCAATGATACAACCAGAATACAAGAGATGGTCTTCTCCTAGTAGCAAATCCTCCTCTTCCACAAATGCACCACTCTCCAAAGTGTGAGTGAGAGAATAGAATGTGTAAAATGAGAGAGACACACTCTCTATTTATACACTAACTTGACTTAACCTTTACTCAACTAGGTCGGCCTCAACTTAACCGCTTAACATAATGCTGATTGGGTCGACCCCCACTAGGGTGGTCTAATAACCCATTGACCCACATGGATGACCCCCAATAGGGTGGTCTAATAACCCATCAAGTATAAGTTACGACACTTACAATATAAATGACGACACTTCCATATAGAGGAATAATAACATCTCTATAGGAATACAATATACATATATGTGAAATACATTCTGAAGTTACATATACATCAATAAGTTACACTCAGTTACAGTCATTTACACTCAGTTACACTCAATTACACTTAGTTACATTGAGTTACACTAAGTTACACCTACCAGAGTTAGTTTGACTGATGGTTGATAGTTACTTGAGCATTGATGACTCCACAAATGATGATGAAGACTTCCAGTTGCGCTCTGATGATCATGAGGACACCTAGTTGTGCTCCAATGACACTCTATTGATCTTATGATCACTCTGAGAGGCTAATTCGAATTGCCACCTTAGGCATTCGAATCCTCTCTACCATTGTACTATTTATTTGTCCATACTGTGATTAATTAATTAGTGTGTGAGAAGTATTATTGCTTCTATCTGAGTTCTACTGTACCATATTATTCTGTTGCTCATTATACTGTATTGATCACTCTTCTTCTATTTTCCTGCTTAATCATAATTACTATTGTGAGGTACACATCATCTCTTAGATCTGCTGTGAGGATTTTCACAACATCGTGGCATCAACTGACTCTGATGAAGCATCACTCAATAGCTTCAGGTTCGATACCAAAGGTGTGGCCAAGGCCTTGCAGTCCATCATCCTAAACCGCTTCAGGATCTCTACTGCATAGCTCCCTTCTCCAAGGAAGATTCCATTTGTACTCTGCCACACCTCCATACCTGGAAAGTAATTCATCATACCCAAGTCCTTCATCTCGAACTTGGAAACAATCTTCCTCTTAGTGTCAGCAATCAACCTATCCTCACCTATCACAAACAGATCATCCACATACAACAGGAGTATCATTGGATTGCCTTCCTCAACCTTGCAGTAAAGGTTGGAATTTGCTTTACTCTTGGTAAATCCCAAACTGGATAGGAAGTTGTCTATCCTACAGTACCATGTCCTGGGTGCTTGCTTCAAGCCATACAAAGCTTTCTTCAATCTGCACACATATGACTCCCTATCATGTGTCTCAAAACCGAGTGGCTGCTCCACATACACTTCCTCTTCTACTACACCATTCAAGAAAGCTATCCTAACATCCATCTAGTGTATCTTCCACTTCATCATTGTAGCCAAGGCAAGCACTGTTCTAATAGAAGTGTATCTGGCTATAGGTGCAAAATTCTCTTCATAATCTATCCCTTCTTTCTGAGAGAAGCCACGAGCCACAAACCTTGCCTTGTATTTCTCTATGCTACCATCTGCAGCATGCTTGATCTTGTAGATCCACTTGGAAGTCACAATATACTTCCCTTCTGGTCTTGGGACCACATCCCAAACATCATTCTTCATGATCGACTGGTACTCCTCAATCATGTCATCCTTCCATTACTGCATCCCGGATCCTAGGAACTTCATATTCTTCAATATATTCAATAGATAGTTTTCTTGAACTTCGTTGTCAGAACAAATGTTGTAGTTGAGTCTTCGTCGCTTGTTCTTCGAAACATCTCTCTTGTAGGTGATGGTACACGGTCTTTCCTACAAGACAAGTTCAATTGCATGATTAGAAATATCTCATAGATTTCAGAACAAATTCTTACAAATAAAGACATATGTCATATAGTCATGCAATTATCTTAGCCAATGCTTCAATACAACATTTATCCATATCCTGTAACTTTCTAGATGCCTTCTATCTCTACTAGAACATTGTTAAGAGTGTGCACAACTCTCAACATGTCAGCAAAGAGGTTTCATTCTAGATAAGTAGAAATGGAATGTTGTACAGTACCATAGGCCACTTACCCATTACTATATTAGTAGTATCTTGTTCATCAATGCAACCTTTTCTAAAATGCATAATATACATCCTAAATCTAGGAACATAAGTATGTACATGACTGAATAAAATCATATATACAAGAAATGACAATTCAAATACTTATCTTTGTTTGCTTGTTGGGTGGACTCCCTCTCAATCTTTGCTTCCTTGCAGGAACTACTAGAGTGAGCTCCCTCTTGATATTTTCTTCCTGGATTATTTGTCTTTGAAATTATATCCATCCTAGACCACTATGCATGCTTAAGTGTGCACTAGTGTCATCATTTTGTCATCCTCAATATCTCATACATAATCATACATGGATTAGCATAATCTCAATACTATCAATACATTATGATTCTAAATAATCTTAAACATGTATGGTTATGGTCATTTCATACACAGGTAATTTATCACAAGCGTTAGTATTCAAGGTTTCAGGGAGGACTTCTTTTACTCATGCATATTCTTATATGACCATAGGACTCTTCTGGTTTTTCATATAATTAATCAAACTAAGAAGCATAAAACCTATGATTACTCCAACTTATAACTTCATGAATAATCATTATCAATCATACAAAAGTATACTTATGTAAGATCCTAACACAATGTAGGATTCTAACTCGATATAGGAAAACATACATGGATTATCTGTAATGTCCCCAGTTTGACCCCATGGCATTAACATTATAAATGATGTAATATTGTTATGAAATCATGGTGAGGAGCTCAAGGCCAAGGCCCCGCCATCGATTTAGTGATGCATATGATTGGTGTGCTAGCAATGCACATTGGAAATTCAAATATCATGTAATATGCATTATAATAAAAATACCCACAACTAGCTATGCAATGCAACGAAGAGATGGGGGCATGATTTCACAAGGAATTGGGGGGGGGAACATTCAAACCCTTGAGCCAATCAGTTCAAGCCAAGGGTCAATGAGAGAACCCATCAAAACCTCAACTACCCATGTTGACTTTTGTACCCAACCATTGATTTCTCCCAAGAGTTGGTTGAGGTAGTTAATGCCTTGGGAATGGAGAGGTATGGTTGTCCAAATTCGGGTATGGGCAAGCCACCCTTCATGGGAAATCATGTTTGTCTCCTTGGGAAAGAAAAGAGCCATGAAATTGCTCTCTAATCCATTATGCAACCATCAGTCTTGCTCCCTCACGCAGCTCTAGCTGCATGGGCATTTTTCTCCATGGTTTTCTGGGTTTCCCTTCATCTTTTTATCGGGGAAGGGGCGTTTTTGTATTGATTACTAGTGGGGAAGAAAACAGAACATTTTTGGGTCTTCCTAGAGGTCATTTAGGCCATTGGAAAGGATCCTAACCAGTGGAGAGAAATTGGTTTTGCTCCCTGGGGTTGAAATCGAAATTCCACAGTTCGCTTGGGTGAACCACGAGTTGGGAGAGCTAATGTGGACCCTGTTTTGTGAACACCTCTGTTGTAAATGTGTAACCCTGTCAATGATCGTTTTGTTGTGAGAAGAAAGAGTATGTTGGGGTATGGGTAATGGGTAACCATTGTTCTGGCTTGAGCTTGAGAATGAGCATCCATTGTTCCATTGTAGCCTAATAAACCCAGCTATGGACTGGCTTGGCTCAGATGAAATGGTTAATGGACTGTGTGTGAGCTGGAATGTTCCCTTTTCCTTGTGAGAATCATGCCCAGCTCAGGGGTGGCCTTTGGACGGACTCAGTATAAGCTGTCGAAGAGCCTATGGTTGGGTGGAATGTTGCAGCGACATAGCTAGTTGCTTGGGGCAGTTGCAAAATGAAGATAAGTGTTTTATGCCTCTATATTTACTTATGCACTATATTAATTCAATAACTATTGATATGCTGTATGCATGAGTAATGTGTGTGGATGTTTTAATTCCGCTGTGAATCATAATTGATTTGTTTTACATCTGCAAATTCATAATTTATTTATATGAATCTAACTAATGGGATGAGATCAATGGGAAAGCCCTGAATTTAGCATCATGTACCCTACCTTGCATTAGTTAAATGGGTGGGTAGGTGACATTATCATGCTTGTCTAACATACCCAAACAATGTCTCCTTGTTCTCTTCAATCTTGTGCTAGTAACCTAGATGAGTCTTTGTCTTCATGTCACCATGGTCATGTGTTCTTGATCTAGAACTTGATTTGCCTTTCTTGATGTACCTTTCATGTTAGTGGACAACATCATCCTCATACAACACCATAGTGCATTAGTACAATAATAAGTGTCATAAACCTAATCAGTGAATGTATTCTATCATTTACATGCATTCACACTTTTACTAAGGTCATAAGCCAAGTCTAAAATTAACCAGGATTGTACTAACCTCAATAATATGAAGATAAACTTAATCATGAACATATTTCAAAACATACATGTATCTCTTCAAGTCATACCTGTCGGGATTGTTTGTAGTCTTCTTTTGTAAGGCCTTAGCCTCATCTCCCTTTGGAACTGGAATTTCTGTAGGTGTCCAAATCATTATCTTCTAGGATTAACCCAATCCACTTGATTTCTTGAATGTGGATCTGGAGCTGGTTAGGGTTTGTCAGAGAAACCCTAAAAATTCAAACTTTGAATGTCAAACTTCTGATTGGATAAAAAAATGCGCCTTGCTGAGTTGATCAAGTTGGTATACTTCAACTTTTAAATCTCCAAAATTTGACCCCTAAAAAATGACTTTGAAATTTTTGGATCTGCAGCTTCTGTCAAATTCTGGTTTTCTGATCAAAATCCCGAACTAGGGTTTGATAGAGCTCGGGGGTCTACCCAACCAAAAAATTCAATCTTGGTCTCTAAATTTTGATTTTGATGAGGAGCATCCATCCTTGGTCTCAGATTCCAAAAATTCCAACTTTTTCAGAAACCCTAATTTCCCGCAACAATGACGAGCCAAAAATGAAAGTGCTCAAAATGCAATTTTGTTTGGACAGAAATATATTCCATATTGTTTCTGATGTATATATGAAATTTCGGATCCTCAGGGTCTGAAACTTGGTTCCATGCTATATTGACCTATCATATTTCCAACACCCTAGATATGACCTCAAATGGATTCTCCAAGAGAGAGATATGCCAAGTGTCACAACGTGACCTATTTATGGGATGAAACAGTATAGAGAACTTGTACGGAGTGTCACGTGTCACTGTTTCAACTTCGGCCTCTGAAACCGGACCTGTGAAACTATGGTCCATGCCCTAACTTTCAATTTTTATGGAATTCCATTTGGACCTTCCTATCCCGAGATATGACCTTTTTTCCTAGGTCACCTGTTTAGGACTGCATTCTGGAAGAGGCGGAAACCCAAAATTGTACGGATCATATCTCACAAAGTAAAATGAATCTGAGGTTGTCCTTTGGACATAAGGTACATAGGGATTTCATCTTATACATGTAGAAGTTTCAGATCCTGAACCTTCGCCAAAAAGGATTTATAGCGAAATTTCCACGATGACTGGTTTTGACTATACCAAGCCCTAGCTTCCAATTTGTCGCAAGTGCAACAAGTGTCATAAATGCCATTCCATGCCTTCCTTTAGGCTAGATCTGATACCATGTTAGTTTTTCAGCATTTAATTCAATCTGATCTAGGATCTTAACTGAGAGAACAACATGTACAGCATATCAAACAAAAGAGACAAGAGACACAACACATTTCACCAGGGAAAACCAAGAAGGTGAAAAACCCTGCAACTTCCTGAGAGATAGAATGAGCATCAATACAAAGATCACAAAGATCAAATCCCACAACAAGATAAATTCTCATTGTAGCTACTCCTCCTCCAATTGTGTGCATTCCTCCTCTCTCTCACTAATGTGAAGTGAGTGAGTGTGTGAATGAATAAATGAGAGAGTCACACTCTCTATTTATACTTTACCTCACCTAACTTTTAACTCTAACTAGGTCGGCCCCAACTTAACCACTTAATAGAACATTGACTGGGTTGACCCCACTAGGGGACTTAAACACCCCATCACAACTGACTATGGGCCGACCTCCCTTAGGAGAGTCTAATAATCCACTACAACTTGACACTGGGCCGACCCCACTAGGGTGGACTAATAACCCTTTGACCCACACAACTCATACAGGGCCGAACCCACCAAGGTGGTCTAATAACCCATCAAATATAAGTTGAGACACTTACAATAATACTTGCGACACTTGCAAATACAAATGACGACACTTCCAATCGAAAGAATAATACATATTCGTTGGGGATACAATAAAGTACAAATGTAATACATACAATATACAAGTGAATATCTTCCGAAGTTACAAATACATTAACATATAGCTTCATAGCGATCTCTAGGGCTTCTGTCTGCAACGCAACCTTCTGTTCCATCAACGACAGTCTGATATGAGGCAACAACGCATCTATGAACCACTCTTGGTGCTGCTGCGATGCAATATCAAAGATTACTTGGTCTAACAATGCTTTAAACTTCTGGTCAAATTCCCATACTGACTCAGTTTTTTTATGCTTAATCTCTTTTAGCTATGTTATACATTGTGACTCAGACTTTGGTTTCTTGAACTCTCTTAAGAGAGTAGCCTTGATATCCGGTAGGGTCCTATTATGTCTGACAGAATATTTCATAAACTAAGTTAATGATCTATCCCTGAATGTAGTGATGAGTTGTGTGTGCTTAACAACATCATCCTGGACTTGCTTGACGTTCCACATGGCTTCACATAGAAACCAATGTTTCTTAGGGTCTTCTAAACCCATTCCTTTAAATATCGGAAGTTTTATATCATCAGTTGTTCTCCTTCTAGGTGGTGAAGTGTTATGCGAAATGTTCTATGTGGTGCTAGGGATGTGTTGATGCCCCAAAATTTGCAGCACCAACAGTTAGGGATTCTCCCCGGTAAGAAATCCTAATTAGATCGCTCACCGTTTGGTGTGGGGAATCTGTCCGATTAATGGCCCGGCTATTGTATGTGATTTAAAGATTTGTTTTCACCAATTGCGGCCCGATCCACCATTTATGTATTTTAAATTTAACGATGATATGCAAGTGCTCTATCTAAATGCATGTAATCAAACAAATCCATTCTAAAACTATCTAAACTAATTGATCTATCCCTGCAGGGAGCAAATCCAAGATATGAGTAATATACTGTAAATGTACCTAATAATCTCACAGATAGTTGTTCTAATATCATAAGCACATTTACAACAGAATATAACAGATAACAGAGATAGCTCTGATGTAATTAAAACATTTCCTTACCCATTAAGCACATATATATTTGCATAGGAAATAAGAGAATTCATAACCAAGAAATAATTCAGACAAGTTAGAAACCAACTAAGAGTATGCATGAATGAGGAAGAAATAATTCATCAGAACATTCAACACATTCCCAAGCAAAAACACAGTGCTAGCTTTCCCAGGAAAAATGGATCCTTCTTTATTAATGCAACAAAGTAGTTCATGTACAAAAAAATCCAATCCTTTCACCTGCCAAAAGTCCTTTCCTTCTATTCTATTCCTCTATTTATAACTTTACAAAATTGTCTCCTCTCATGCCCTAACCCTAGGGAATCACAAAATTTTGTCTCTAGTGCTTACTTAAAACAAAAACAGTTTCCAGTTGTCCCTTTACTTATGAAATACATTTTTTCCCATACATTGGAAAATATAACATTTATTACAAATTCGAATTTATTTGGGCCCAACTAAACTAGACAAATATTCCCCCGAAGCGTTAGCCTCCTCAGAAAAGGTGAGAAGTCTGTCGGGTTCCAAAACTTGCAAAGAGACTTCGTGATATGACAGTTGAGTCTCAACGCATGCCCTCCCTTCTTCAACTATTGTGCAACTACCTTCTAGCAAGAATGCATGTATGGACGCTTTCCCCACAAGATGATGTATGTCTTCTTCAGTGATAGTATCCTTTTTTTTATATATTCTAACTCTCCTTTTAACCCATCCTGCAACTTTGTCATATGTAGCTCTTCTTCAGGAAGTTTGTCCATCGGCAGGAGCGGAGAAAGATGACACTTCTCATGAACTTGTTGGATCTTCTTATAAGAATCCAAGCATATGTGAGTGGTGTTTAGGACATCATTGTTTAGTTTTATGGAGGCCTTCCTACAAAATTCCAAAAGTTTCATTTCTGGCATCCAATCTGCCACGGTTTTAGGGCGCAAGCACTTAGGGTACTCAGAGTGTGTTTCTCTCCAAACCATTTGGATTTTAATCTTCCCTACAACCTCAAACTGATTTTTCGTGATTGCTTGTCAGTTAGATGATATCTCATCCAATCGTGCCATCATTAGCTTCATCTTGTATATTTTTTCTGTGAGGATCATCTAAGACTGATACATCTGCTCTTGGATTTTACAAGCTTGGTCATAGAACGGAGATATATCCAACTTTCTAATGTCTGCTGCCTCTAGCTGTTCTGTCAAGGCTCCTTTCTCCTTCTCTAGCTCTCCAACCTTAGCTTCCAATTCTTCAACCCATTGATTGGAAATTTCCTTGCTTGACTCTAAATGGTTGGGTCGGGCTTCCAAGTCATTCTTTTCACCTTCTAATATCATTAATTGCATAGCTAAGGCCTCTTTCTCCTCATCCAACCTCTTGTAATCCTCCGCTATTGGCTCCTTTTCAGACATAAGGGCACTATGTTTCCTCTTCAATTCTTTACCTTCTCGTACTTCTTTCATCAGGTTGTCTTTCACTTTGAAGAGCTTTTCTTTCACTGCTTTCACATCTTCTACTAGTCTGTCGACATTGTCAGCACTTTCTTGTGCTGTAGCTACACTAGCTACTGCCGCGAACTAAGGGTCGCTGTTAGTACCCTCAAAAATCGGGCTTTCTATTATTGTGACGGCGTCTTGGTAGTTTGGATATTTCATCCTATTTTCTAACCTCCTCATGATAGCCTTCTTTTACGAATAAAAAAATATTGAATCCAAGTTCGCCACTATGTGCTTCTTTGAAGGTGTAAACGGGATGAGATCGAGTCCTAGAAGTGGGCAAGGTCCTCCAATGATTGTTTCCATCTGGCCTGTTTCAAAAACTTGTGCATCAGGGCTCTTTGGTTCCACATCTTGCTTGGACTTCTCTTGTTCTGCCTTTAGCCTTTGCTGCTTTGTTGCTTCTTTATCTGCTTTCTCTTTCATATCTTGCAGCCTTTCAGCTTCTTTCTTCCAGCTCTTTTCCATTTCCTTCGTCCAAAGTCTTTGGGCCTTTTCTTGCTGGAGTCTATACGCTTCCTCTTTCTGGATTTTCTCAGCCTGTTCCTTTTGGATTCCATTAGCTTCTTCTTCCAGCTTCTTCTTATTGGCCTCGGCTACCTGTATAGCTAATGCTGCTTGTCGTTACTTTTCTTCTTCATCTTCCTTTGTAGTATTAGCTTTGGAACTGGAGCTTGCTCCGCCTTTGGGACGATAGCGCTTGTTTAATTCAGCCATGTTTTTTGTGCCTCGATATAACTCCTCATCGGTCCAAAATAGGTGTGCATACTCAAAAGTGATCCTGCATGAAGTACAATGGCCAACGACCTTCCCTTGAGGATCATGTCTTCTGAAACTCTTTGTCCCAAAATGCAAAGCCTCTAAGTCTTGGACAAACTCTTCACCATCCTTAGCCTTAGCTAATTTATATGCTTCGATCGTGAATGGTACTAATGGGTAGACTAAATTCTTCTTTTCTATGAGAAATATTCCAATCCCATCGACAAAAACTTGCCTGACGGCCTCTTTGTGCACAATGAAATCGGTGGCATATTGAGGAAGCAGAGAAGGAGGTTTGGTTCCCCCATTCATCCTGATGTATGTGCCTTCCATGGAGAAGTAGTAATCCGCATATTGCCCCATGACTGACATGGCATTCTCGGACATGCAATTTGGTTCTACCTTGAAGATCAAATGGTATAACGACATGATGAAACATTCACAGATCCTCTTATAGTGACTTGTGTACCTGTGAGTCCAGAGTATCTGGTAGGCTACATGGAGGGGGGGACCGTTGGTGTTCCAAACACATCCCAAAGCAGGGAAAGGATGCTTGATAAGTATGTAGTCTACGAGATAGGCAGACATAAAGAACTCAACTTTCTTCTGAGTCAATCCTCTTTGTGCTGCGGCAATATGAGATGACATGCTATCGGAGATGATCTCGACCCAATTGAACAATGTGCCATGTGTGGCAATGTGGCACATTACTGGTACCCAGCTGAGTTTGTAAGTACTTCCATCTGCTAATCCAAAAATTTGGCTCAACATTAGAGCTATCAGCCGATACAAAGTTCTTAGGTATTGAGTTTCATATTCCTCACTAATTCTTGTCCTCAGCTTCCTTTCAGTAGATTTCATCTTCTTTTCATACTCAAAGTGGTCTATCTTGGTTTCCTTAACCCATTCATCACTCATCATAAATTTAGGAGGGGGAAGCCTGTATGCTGCGGTTATGTGATCTGGCATGAAAGATGCAAGTCCTACTCCACTGATGTCCGAGATAATCCTGGAGGTTGCGTCAGCCTCGGGTAGAATCCACCCTATGACTTATGAGCATGGAAATAGCTCGGGGCATGTGGTTGCTCTATGGATATTAGACTTCTTGATATTCTCATAGACAATTAATTCTTCGATAGTAGCATTAGGGAAATCTGTGTCCCTGATGGCTCGATACAGCTCATTCCATGAAAACTTTGGGGAGGCCCCTGTCATATCTTTTGTATCTACGAACATCGTTTCAAGTGAAGTGTCCAGTAATATTTCTACGTTCGTGTCTGACTCGGTGATCTTAGCTTTACTCCTGGAGGAATGCTTAGGCATATCAAACTTGTCGAGGTATAGTAGAAACAAATGAAGAAACAACGTTGACATATTATTTATTTCAAATAAGCGTGATTCAAATAGTGATTGGATGTCGTAGGTGTGCATTGGTTTCATTCATATTTTAGGATGCAAAGCATTTATATTGAAACTAGAATTCTTTTAAACTAAGCAACTGAAGCTTTAACAAATTCAGCTTTTATGTCAACAATCAATGCAACAAAAGGAAGAAAAAAATCCAGGTAAATCTAATTTCATGTTGGCAATAAGAATTAAACGTCTTGGTGTATGCTTGAGTGTGAGAGAACTAATTTCAGACTGTCTCTGTTGCCAAAGCTTCTATAACAAAATTGGTTTTGCTTAAATAAAACAACATGACCGACACGAAAAAGAAAACCAGGGGATGGTGGAGCAAAAAAACGTGAAAGTGCTCGACGGAAAGAAGAACGGTGACCTCAAACTGACAGAGCATTATTACATCTTAAAACAAAACCCCTCCCTGTGGCCATTGAAATCAACGGACAAAGCTGAGATAGGGAAACAAGAATGGTCGATGTTGGCAAGGCTAAGGGAAATTGGGTCTTCGACTCATACGAGAAAGGCTAGAGAACGAGAAAACCGACCATCGAATAAGTGGAAGCACCAAACCCACATGGCTCTACTTTAACCTGACGACCCTTGTAAATGCTTAAACGATAGTAAATCGACCAAAAACCTCGAGCAAACCAAAAAATGGAACGTTTAGAAGACCTACCTGGAAACAACGGGGTGGTTGGGTTACAGTAATCCTGTTGACTGTGCTTACTTGGTGAGAGGCAACTGGCCGAAACTCCTTTCTCCTTTGAACGGAAAACCTTCGCTCTTCCTCGAAAGACAAAAAAAATGATAAACAAAAATGAATTATGTTTTCCTATATAAATACTGGGCCATAAATGCGAAGGGAGGTGTGTAGGTGGGCCTTTAATGACCCTTTCGGCTGGTGCGTGTGTCATGCCGATGCACTTCCCAAAAAAAAATGTTAGTAGTTTCAACGACGTTATCCTATCCACTGCGAAACGATCGGCCAAATTGTCTGAGCCACGATGACCAAGTCAATGCGAAAGGGTTCCAATGTGGCAAAAGGGACGGGCGACGTTGTCCACAAAGTGGCGACCTGATGGTGGGATGCTTAGCGAGAAAATCTTGGTTGCTTCTGGATGGTCGGCAAGTTTGTTGCAAGAGCTGTGAAATGGTCGGCGAGTTTGTCACAAGAGCCGTGAAACGATCGGCGAGTTTATCACAAGAGCCGCGAAATGATCAGCGAGTTTGTTACAAGAGCAGCGAAATGGTCGGCGAGTTTGTTGCAAGAACTGCAAAATGGTGAACGAGAGGTGAATAAAACTCACGACGATGGTCAACGACAAAAAAAATAAAACCCGCGAGGCTATCGACGAGGTAAGAACCAAAAACTGCGAAAAAGACAGCGAAGATAAGGTACAAACCGTGAGGCTGGTTGGCGAGATATAATCAAAATTAAGCGAAACAGCTGGCAAAAAATGAACCAAACGTTGCGACAAAGTCAGCGAAAAATAAACAAAAACCTGTGACCAGGTCAGCAAAGAATAACCGAAAATTTGCGAAATGGGTCGGTGATAAATAAACAAAAGCTTGTGACCATCAAAAGCAAAAATATTCCTTAGCCAAAAAAAAACAACTTTCTTCAATATTTTCCAAGAAAAAATAAGCTTTAGGTTATACTTTTTTATAGACTTCAAACTCTAAAAAAAATAAAAGGAGGGGCCCTGTGAGTTTTTGAAAATCATGGGGATCAGGTTGCAGTAGCAACAGGATGTTAGTGCATGGAATGTTCTAAGTACTCACTCCTATGGTGTTACTAGTATTGACACTCTGAGGATTGTGAGGCACAGTGTTCTGAACTGGTGGATTCTGAGGAGTAATGGGTTGATAGGTAGCTACGCGAGGAGTTTCGCTGTTGGGCTCAACTTGGAACTCAGTTTTTATGCAGAGTTCATGTTCATTAAGGTTCTTTCTGTACTAACCTTATATATTTTACCACTTCTTAATATATGAATATCTTCTTCTATATCACTATAAGTATTATCGACCATTACAAACTCAAAACATCTATATATCTTACTACATTCTTAAAAATTCTTTTTTCAGCTAAAAGCATTTTGATATATAAACTCAGATTGTTGAGGTACTTACCTCTGAATCCTTTGAAGAACTCGGCTTTTGCTGTGCTGTAGGACTTCAACATGTCCACAACGAACTCTGTCACAAAGCCCTCTAAAATACTGACAAACCAAAATTTGATTGCTCGCGAGAGTGGACTATCTACTGCTTTAAGTCTCTGAATGAGATTTGGGTTCCACTCGGTAGGTGCTCCTTATTGAAAACATTCCTTTTGCTCTACGAGTCTTGACAACCACTCGTGCAACTTGTTTCCAAAGGCTGCGAATAAAATTTCGTGAATGTCCTTCCACAGGTACTTCTATAACCACTCTATGTCAAAGAGACGTGGATGTCTATTCTCCTTTCTAGCAAAATCTCTTTCTGTCTTGTCCACCTAGTTCCATATTTTTGTTTTCTCAAGATTCTAATATTCGATGCTCATCACTAGTTCAAGCGCGGCAATGGAACCATTTTTTGGCTCTAGGTATGTTCTTTAAGTTTCCATGATAGGTAGACCGAGGTTCTGCGTGTTTCAGGGAACCAACAAAACCCATTTTCACCGTCCCTTTCAGCAACAGTCTATGAACAGACTGAGGTCTCACCCGAGGTGAAGTTATGGGGAGGCTGCGGAATCATGTTTCCACAACTGGTTGATGCATGCTTCAACAAAATGGTGGACTGTGTGAAGTTCACCTACTTCCTGGCTAATACTTATGCAATAGCGCATCCAAGGACTGCGCAATGTGGATTGACTGCTTAGCAATTGACAACGCAATGGAGGACTACGCGTCCTCTCCGGCAGTCGCACAACTTCAATATACTTAACTTGATGCAAACTTAGGCATTCAACAAGCCTATTAGACTATAAAATTATATGACACGATGAACTTTGACGTAACTACGCACTTCTGGTGTTGCGCTTCAGGGAATCGCACTATACAGACTTCGTTGGTTTAAGTGTTTACCCAATCAAATTATGAATTCATCTTACTTAAAAATACTTGCACATTCAACCTTTTATGCATACATGTTCAACATTTAACATATTATTCCCATCATTTACCCTTATGGCAGATACATTCAAAATCAAAGATACATCTACTCACAAACAGGAACTTATCCATTCATCAAAAGCAAATATACATATGAAAAAACATATTCAATCACATAACACAATGATTTAACGTGGTTCACCCCCATGATGGGATCTACATCCACAGGAACTATTGTTATATTATCAATGGGAAGGGTACAATAGTTCCAGTCTGCGCACTGAACTGCAGACTCTCTTCTCTCTTCAGTAGGTCTCTACGCACATAGCTGCAGAGGCTTTTTACAATGTTTAGTCTCTCAACAGAGATCAATATTCAACAATAATCTCAGTCTACATCTCTCTAACCCATTCCCTTACAAAATATGCCCTTTTATAGAATGTTCCCTTAGGTCACGTCTTTACATTCATGATGGGCTCAAAAACCCTAAGGTTCCCCAAAATTGGTGTGGTTACCCTGCTAACCAAGATTGTTAGGATTTGATAGCGACTCGTCGTCGTGGCCATCCTTTTGTGCGTGCTCACGTCGCTTTCAGCCCCTCTTTTGAGCGCATGCCGATGGGTCACTTTCATCCCATCGTTCCTTCTCTAACGGATTCATTCTGTCAGTTCACATAGTGTTTCCTTTGCTCGTGCAACCAGTAATTTTCCTTCTTCACCACTCCTTACGCGCCTGCTGGGAATCTCAGAGTATCTTAACCAAAACAAATCTCCGACCGATCTTGCTGGAATTCATACTGTTTTCCTTCCAAAACTCTGCCTTGCTGGATCTTTGTGGAGCTGGCACTTCGCAGTGCTGTATCTCCGCAATGCAGTAACTTCACAGCGCTGGCTCTCTTACTCTGTCGATGCTTCGTTGCGCTATATCCTTACAACTCCCAAAACTAACTTATCCAAAATTGGCTTACTTGGGCCAGGCCCAACACATATGCATCCAACAACAATATACTAACAAAGTAAAGAGAAGGGTTGACATGGGTTCCTGACAAGGGGGTGTTATCACATGCCATCCTGATCATTTTTTGCAAGTCTTTGTGAATGGCGCTACCATCAACTAATTATTCACCAAGTCAGTGCAGCTTCCTTTAGTTTTCTTTTGGGAAATCTAATAAGCATGATAATTTTACACAAGTATCTCTACAAGTGGGATAAAAGTGAATCCTTTGGATTAAAAGGCAACCCTGTCGAGGCTATGGATTCCTACTAGTAGTAGTGGGAATTCTTGTGACATTGGGATTTCATTTTCAACATGCTACTTGAATTATCCTTTCTCATGTTCTAGTCTTGATCATTCTTAGAAAAGGTAATTATCTGTTGTCCTTCTTTATTATGTAAGATCCTATTTACCTTTTAAAACAAGATTCATTCTAATCCCTGGTGATTTGGATTATTCATTATTAAACTTGGAAATATTTTCTATGTCTCAAGCATTCGAACCTTGACCAAATATTTAAATACTTTTGCATTTTGATGAGCAAACAAAGATAATTGGTTCTTCCCAGCAAGCCGCCATTTGTTGTAGCCACAACGATACCATCTTGTTTAATAAAGATGGGAGCCCCCTATTTTTAGTGTTGTTACTTAGTTTTTGTTTTCTTAAAAGTATTTTCTTATTTTTTTTACTTAGTTTTTTTAGGTTTTGCTTAATGATACTTCAAAAGGAAAATATAAAACAAATTGAATTTTGAATGATACTAATTTCGATTTTGTTAATTCACTTAATTGAGTAGAAGAAAAAATAAGTTGGAGGTCACAAGTCAAAATGATTATAATCCCTTATCGATTGTCACGCCGTCTTCATTTGTTTATTTTCGGAAGTTAGAAGTTGAGAGTACATTTCAAGGAAGTTGAGTTAACACTCCCGACATATCGACTCCGATGTTTGTGGAAGTTGGAAGTCAGCATGAAATCATGTTAAAATTGATTGAGCTTCTGTGATGCACCTGCAACAATTAATTAATAAGAATATGCGAAATCGCAGAAATGACAGAACTCAGAATCACTTTTATATTGATCACAGGCCACTTCGAGGGGTCAACCTCCTATGAGCATGCTCAATACAAATAACTTCACGGTTCCTTCATAGGTCTTAGCACACACTTATATACTAAGTCTAGGTGCCAATACTATGGGTCAAAACCATGGGCCACTACAAACTATGGATCAACAATACTACAGGCGACTTATAAAGCATATGCCCCAACAACAATAACATAAACTATTGATCAACAAATACTACGGGACGACTTACAAAGCATATGCATCCAACAACAATATACTAACAAAGTAAAGACATGGGTTCCTAACATCCCCTCCCCCTTAAAAAAAAGCTTTGTCCTCAAAGCTTAGATGTGGAAATTCTTGTTGAATCTGAAGGAGTGGTTCCCATGTAGCATCCTCTGGTTGCATGTCGTGCCACTAAATTAAGACCTCTATGATAGAGTGAGAGCGAAGTTGACGAGTGCGCCGATTGAGGATGGCCTCTGGCTCCAAAAGGATGGATCCTTCATTATCCAGTTCGGGTAAAATCGTTTTTCCACTGATGTTGGTGCCAAGAACTTTCTTCAGACAAGAGACATGAAAGACTAGATGAATGCGGGAAGAAGGAGGAAGTTCCAATTTATAACCAACGGACCCAATCTTCTGAAGAATCCGATATGGCCCATAGAACTTTGGAGTGAGCTTATGACACGCTTTGAGTTTGAGGGAGGACTGCTTGTACAGCTGGAGATGAAGAAAAACCATATCACTGACTTGAAAAGTGCACTCAGAACGGTGTTGATCAGCTTGTTGCTTCATGCGATTTCTTGCCATGTGAATATTGTCCCGCAAAATGTGAAGAATCTGATCGTGGTTTTGAAGGACCATGTCAACTTCCTGAACTGGTGAACTGGTGGGGGTGTATGGAATAAGAACTGGAGGTGCCTGACCATAGACTGCTTCATATGGGGTCATTTTAGAGGCAGTGTGGTAAGAGGTATTGTACCACCATTCAGCGAGAGGGAGCCACTTTTCCCACTGATGTTGTTGTTCAGAGGTGAAGCAACAAAGATAACTTTCCAAGCATTTATTGATCATTTCAGTCTGACCATCTGTTTTTGGGTGATACCCTGAACTCATCTTCAGTTTGGTGCTAGTGTGGCAAAATAGTTATGTCCAAAAATGACTAGTGAAAGTCGCATCACGATCTGAGACAATGGAAGAAGGGATGCCATGAAGATGAAAGATCTGGTCCAGGAAAATTTGAGCGACTGAGGAGGCTGTATAGGGATGGCTAAAAGCACAAAAATGACTATATTTGGAGAGGCGATCAACCACAACGAGAATCACTGTCTTCCCGGCAGATTTAGGGAGCCCTTCAATAAAATCCATAGAAATATCTGTCCAAATCCGTGTAGGTATGGGCAAGGGTTCAAGCAATCCTGGGAGGAGTGTTGTTTCACCCTTATTGCGCTGGCAGGTATCACATTCGGCCACCATCTGTTGAATTGTCCTTTTCATGCCCTGCCAAAAGAAGTTACATTGTGCCCGTTCATATGTTTTGAGGAACCCAGAGTTCCCTGTCGATGGAGAAGCATGGAGTTCATAGAAGATAGCCTATTGAAGATCTATGCTCTGGGGAAGCACCAGACAACCCTTGTATCTCAGAGAAGCACCATCCCAAGAGTAATGTGGTACAGCAGAAAGGTTTTTGGTCAAGCGTTGGATGATTTGAGATAAGTAAGAGTCATTGACATAACCCTACTGAACAGATTGCAACCAATTTGGAACAGGCATAGAAATAGCTAAAAGAGAACCTTGGGCATCACATGTGCGAGAAAGAGCATCTGCCACAATATTGTCTTTACCCTTCTTGTAAGTGATCTCATAGTCATAACCCATGAGTTTGCTAACCCATTTCTGTTGTGCCGGGGAGGAGACATGTTGTTCCAAGAAATATTTCAGACTCTGGTGATTAGTCTTGATGCAGAAATGATTCCCTAATAGGTATGGGCGCCACTTCTATACTGCATGCAAAATAGCCATCATTTCTTTCTCATAGGTAGAGCCAGCTAAATTCCTACCTGAAAGGGCTTTGCTGGTGAACGCAATGGGGTGTTCATCTTGAAGGAGAACTGCACCAAGTCCATTGCCACAAGCATCACTCTCAATAGTGAAGGGCTTGGAAAAATCGGGCATAGCTAGAACAGGTGTGGTACACATAGCTTGTTTTAGTTTGTCAAATGCACACTGAGGAGCATGTGTCCATGTAAAAGCATCCTTTTTCAATAGAGCAGTTAATGGATCTGAAATATTCCCATAATCCTTGACAAACTTGCGGTGGTAGCCAGTCAACCCCAAAAAACCATGAAGGCTTTTGAGTGTCTGAGGATGCGACCAATTGTTCATGGCATCGATTTTGGCAGGATCCACGCGAACCCCTTGTGCTGAGATAATGTGCCCGAGATACTCAACTTCCTTCTGTCCAAAAACACATTTAGATTGCTTGGCATGGAGATGATGGTCAGAGAAAGGTTGCATGACAAGATCCAGATGTTGGAGATGTTCATCCCATGTTTTACTGTAGATGAGGATATCATCAAAGAATACCAGAATGAATTTCCGCAAGTAGGGTCGAAATATTTTATTCATTAAGGCCTGGAATGTGGAAGGAGCATTAGTGAGGCCAAAGGGCATGACCAAAAACTCATAATGGCCATCATGTGTGCGAAAAGCTGTTTTAGGGATATCATCCTCATGAACCCGAATTTGATGATACCCAGAACGAAGATCCAACTTGGAGAAAAAGTGAGCCCCATGAAGCTCATTAAGAAGCTCATCAACAATAGGAATTGGAAACTTATCCTTGATGGTGAGGTGATTAAGTGCTCGGAAGTCAATGCAGAGGCGCCATGACCCATCTTTTTTGCAGACAAGAATAACTAGAGAAGAAAAGGAACTAGTGCTTGGGCGAATAATACCTTGCTTCAATAAGTCCTGAACGAGCATTTCAATCTCCGTTTTTTGGTGAAATGGGTAGCGATAGGGCTTGATGTTGGGAGGAACGCTGCCAGGAAGGAGCTAAATACGATGGTCTTCTGGCCTGGAAGGTGGCAATCCCACTGGTTCAGCAAAGACACCTGTATATCGATCCAGAATTTGTTGTAGATCCAAAGGAGTAGTGGAGACCGCTGAAGGTTGCATCTGAATGGAATGGAGCTGAGTGATGACACCATGTGAATTCTTCTTGAGGATTTTTTCCATGCGATGTGAACTGATGATGCTGAGAGAACCTAGTTGTAATCCTGTCAATGTGTGTTTTTTCCCATTGAGGGAAAACTACATCCAAAGTTCAGTAAAATCCCATAAGATAGGACCAAGTGTGCATAGCCATTGAGTGCCCAAAACCACATCACATCCACCTAAGGTCAAGGCAAACATGTCAGAGCGCAAGGTATAATCTCGCATAGAGATATGCACATTTCGGCACTTCCCTTTGCAAGGTAAGGTGCCCCCATTGGCAACCATGACTTCAAAGTTGGAGCAAGGATGGATAAAACAATCAGCTTGTTTGGCGATCCGAGGGTCATTGAAATTATGAGTGCTACCAGAATCAATGAGTATTGTAAGAGGAAGCTTCTTGAAGTAACCCCTGACCCGCATTGTTTGGGGGCTGGTGATTCCATCTAAAGCATGGAGAGATATCTCTGGCTGGTCATCCTGAGACAGAGGATCAATCGACGATTCCTGAATGTCGTCCGGAGCATCCAGTGTTTCTGGATCTTC
This sequence comes from Larix kaempferi, assembly GCA_027924585.1. Taxonomy (NCBI): domain Eukaryota; kingdom Viridiplantae; phylum Streptophyta; class Pinopsida; order Pinales; family Pinaceae; genus Larix; species Larix kaempferi. The sequence goes on from BSBM01000136.1 coordinate 17,450,606, forward strand.
ATCACCAATTTCAGAGGCAGGCGGAGAATCCACATCCAAGAGATAGAGCTTTTGCTGAACACATCTATGTCCCCAAGTGAATTTCTCATCACAATTATAGAAAAGCCCCTTTTCTCTGCGTGCTTGCATCTCTGTTTCAGACAAACGCTTGATAGGAGTTGGTCAAGGAACCTGCGGTATAGGTGGTCGTTGAGAACCCATATTTCAGAAGGGAACAAAAGTGGGCTTGGAGCGTTGTTGGGCTGAAATATTGTCTTCTGTAACTTAGCCAACCCTAGGGCTTCCATCATTGTGTTGGGACAGAACATTTTGACCTCAGAGCGGATGGCATCCTTTAGACCACTGATAAAACAACTCCGGTAAAAGTCATAAGACAATCCTGCGGTGTGGTTGGATAGTTTCTCAAATTCGGTTTGATACTCTCTCATAGTGCCAATTTGGCCAAGTTTAGTGAGGGCTCCTGTGAAGTCATCAAAAGCACTAGGACCAAATCGTTGCAAAAGGAGCTGGAAAAAGTCTGGCCATTTTGGCTCTGCATGCGCCTTGATGTACCAATGTTACCATTGAAGAGCTTCCTGTTCCAAATGAAAGGATGCCAGCGGAACTTTGTTGACTTCAGAAGTATTATGCAGACTGAAATACTGTTCTGCATGATAGATCCATCCAGTTGGATCGGTACCATTGAAGTGAGTAAAATCAAGCTTCGGACCATGGAAATTGCTAGAAGAAGAGAACCCATTGTCTGATGAAGACTCGAACTGTCGTTTGTTGTTCATAGCTGAATGTTCAAGATGGAGGCTGAGAAATTTTTCATCCAGATCCTGGAGTTTGGCTTGGCTGCAAGTGCTTCCTCCATGGTTTTTGCTCCTGCATGGGTGACAACCATAACCAGGAATTTTTTTTTTTTTTTTTGGGTTGACTGGGTAGGAAAACAAAAACAGAAACTACTTCAGTAAAGGAAAATCTGGACTTGGGAAAAAATCTAAAGGGTAATTGGGGTTTGACTAGGTTTTGGACACTGTCGAATAGACAAGGAAGCAAAAATGAGGATTTCAAAAGCGGGGTGAAAGAATGGGAAAATTTGGCAGAAGGAAACAAAGAAGTAGAATTCAGAAAGGAACTTTGTGGTAAAATTTGAAGGTGATTGGGTGAAATCTGAGGAAGTTATGGGAAACCCTAAAAATAGACAAATGTGGGATTTCGAGCTTTGGGAAGGGGAATTGGGGATAGGGTCCTCAGGAATGAAATATGCAGAATGGGATGACAGGGGTTCCCCAAAAATTTCAAGGAAAACAGAGTGAAAACAAGGGAGATATGGAGAAAAAACTGGATTTTATACTCGAAATCCCACATTTGTCTGTCGAATGGATTGAAAACGGCTAGATCTGGAACGGCGAATGATTGGATCTAAAACGGCGCAGCGATGATCGACAACAGTTCAACTGAAAATAGATATGGACCCCAGGTATGTGCAGCTTCCTAACAGTTTAGGGGTTTCACTCGACCACCAATGCTGTCTGACGGCTTGCATATTGGGGCAGTACCCCTCACTCCACGGCTTAGGTAAAAGTGATAACCACTTTGCCACAAACGACAACTCTTGGTTTTCCTCACGGGTGGGAACTAGTCAATCAGGCAGGGGTCGTTGCCCTTTTCACTGGTAGGTCCTCTCAATGGGCCAGCTACTTCGGGGTTCCTGTGGTACTCCTCACAATGAGTTTTAGGGATTATGCCCAAGTACTTCCCACAATTAAGTAGATAGGGATTATTCCCAAATCCGAACCTGCAACAGATGCAAAAAAAAATTTGGCAGAAATTTCACCCAGCGAGCCCAAGAAAGTGCTTTAATACTAGATGTGATGCACCTGCAACAATTAATTAATAAGAATATGCGAAATAACAGAAATGACAGAACTCAAAATCACTTTTATATTGATTACAGGCCACTTCGAGGGGGCAACCTCCTATGAGCAAGCTCAATACAAATTCCACAACCGATGCTACAGCAAGTGTACAAGTCCCACAAGTGATGACAATGCAAGATTCAAAGTCCCACCAAGTAGAAGTTCGAGTATGCACAGAATATGCAAAGTGTCAATACATAAAGTGTGCATTACCCACAAATGAGGACGTGGCAAGGGTCAAAGTCCTAGCAAGTAGAATTTGGAGTATGTGCAAATTCCGAAAAGAAATAATACATCAAGGGCGCATTACCCACAAGGGACGGTACAACAATGATAGAAGACTCATCAAGATGAAGAGTAAGGATGCGTACATACCTCAAAGCAGTAGTACATCAAGGGTGCAGAGGTACACCGCCAAGGTGTAAAGTCCCACTAAGTTGTGGACCATGAATTTGCTTGACACATAATAGATGACACATCAACAATGCAGAAGATGACACGTGGCATATGCACAATCTCTGAAGTATGGAAGAAGAGATTCCACGATCGACTTTTGGACATACAATCCATGCAGGACTTGTATAAATAGAGATGCAAATTGGATATTTGAAGTAAGCTTGATGGCGAGAGCATAAGAGCTTCAAGTTTTTGTTGAAGTTTGATATTCATGGCATCAAAGATCTCATGGAAAGAACATAATGATCTAGTGAGGATCTAAATGTGCACATGAAGCAAAATGAATTTTTGAAGGTGGACATAATGATGTCGTAGATCTGTGATGGATGCGCAAGTACTAAAAGGAAGAAATATTGAAGTATGCACAAGTGCTCGATGTTTTGAAGGACAACATTACAGTCACATGCAGATAGTCACAAATGCAGTAAAGAAAGAAGCACAGAGACATAACCAAAGTCTATCAAATAATGTGTATATGTCTAGCTGATGCATATGAGCAGAAGTGAAAGTGTGCAAAATTGAGAAGGCCATCCGATGCACAACAATAGAACAACAATGGAATTTAGCGTGAACATCATGATCCATACGATATAAGACAAGTGCCTTAAACTGAATGGATGAATATTTTGATGCACAGGTTGTTGTAGATTGTCTAGGAGACTGTAGCACCTAAACAAAATAGACACATTAGTAAGTGTGCAGTTCCATCTGTTACTAGTGCATTATTTCAAAACAACAAACTATCAATTGAAAGCACAATATCAATTGGTCATTGCAGTCACGCAAACTAGAATGATAAGATAATCAGTGGTGCAAGCTGTAGTATCAGTGAGCACACAATACATGAAGAAAGACATCAGCATAAGTGTGATTTGAGAGGAATGAGAAGTCAAGTGGTGTATGTAGCATAGTGACAGAGAATCGATTGCATACGAAGGTAGTGCACAACATAAATATTGACAGAATATCATAAGAGTGCATGGAGTTCAAGTTCAGTAAGATAGAAACATACATTGGACATTAGGGTGGACGAACGGGGCAAGGAGATAGGGATTTGAATCTTCCTTTAGGTTGGTTCCTGTAAAACAACAAGAAGATAGGGGGTTGGTGCCTCCTTCAAGTTGGTGCTAGAGAAATACAGGGAGTTGTAGCTTCCTTCAGGTAGGATCCTGTAAAACCAGGGGGGAAATTCCTCCTTCCAGTTGGAGCTGGTAAACACAAGAAGGTGGTGCTTCCTTGAATGTAGTCTTTCTCATTATAAAGAAGCATTCCATGGTTTTCTCACGATTGGGTTTCCACATCAAAATTCCTGTGTTATGTGTTCTTTGTTCTTTGTGTTGGTGGATGAATGGATGAATGTTTTATTTACTGATACATAACATAAGATAATAATTAAGTAAAGGATAATATGTTTAAGAAGGTAAAAATATGTGATAACTGTGCTAATACTGATTCACACCGCCTCTCAGTATTAAATCAATTCCAACATGATTAAGATCTAACAGTCGATTTCAGGGAAGCTCGACGGTAATTAATGCGCAATTGATTTGTTCCTAATCAAATATTTACCTAATTAGTTTTTGAATTTTGATTTTCCATTACAAGATATTGAATTTAGAACTTAGCCTTCTAGTTCCCTCTGCCTCTGCAAGTGAATTTTATCACTTGAGTCCTATTTTTTTCAATATTTTTCAAGTATTGTATTATTTCATCAAGTTTTTATTGGATTTTTCATGCTTGAGTTTCTTATTTGGGGTTTTTCCATGTTGCTTTACTTACCTATGGCTAAAAGGACTATGTCTAAACCCGCTATGGAGGAATTGAATCTCAAATACCCTAGTTTGAGATTCTATTACAATGCGGATGCCCAGGTCTCTTATACACTATCTGTATTGGGCCAGGATCTATGGTATATTTGATAGTGATGAATTCTCATTATTCAAGGAGGAAACCCCTATCTACTAGAACATTAGCAACTCGCAACTTCATTCCGTTTCCATGCACCTTGCAGTCATGCCATACACCGACCTAGTAAAGTGGATGATTAATTATGCAGATATCCTTGCTAGTACATTCAGAGACTCTAATCAAGTTTTTTATGCTTCATTCAAACCCGATACATTTGGAAGGATTTATGCATTGGAGACCCCACAACAACTTCTTACACGAGATTTTATAAAGGCATTTGGAAATACATATGAACCAGATGTTCTCCTTAATACTTGGATGACCGACCCTGATACCTTTATTCTCAGGCCAAATAGGAAATACCCAATTTCCTTGCTTAGAGAGCCATACAAGTTGCTCGCGGCCATGCTATGTAGATTTTACAGTTTCGACACTTTCAAGTACTTCAAATTGGAATGGCCCCCCCTAACTCACTATGTTTCAACCATAGGTAAAATATGTTGGATTCGATTTAATTAGTATTAGTGCAGTTATGAACATATTTTTACTTCTTCAATAGATTAAACTGAACTTAATATTTGATATTCAATTATGCATTCATCATAAATAAAAATTCATCAACATGTGTGCCAAAACAAAGAACACAAGGCACGCATAATTTTACGTGGAAACCCAAATGGGAGAAAACCACAGAATTCTCTTTTGTAATGAAAATATTACATTCAAGGAAGCATCGACTGCCTATGTTTACCAGCACCAACTAGAAGGAGGCACTGACCCCTTCATTTTACAAGCACCGACCTGAAGGAAGCACCAAATCCCTATGTTCTCCAGCACAACCTAGAAGGAGGCTATGACCCTCTGCTCCTTGCCCCATCCTACTGCCCATATGAAAAATGTAGATGTTTCCTTATTGAAATTCCATCATGTGCACACTTATGATCCTATGATATTAGTTCTTTTGTGTGTTTACTTCGTATGCATATGTATTGTTGCCAGTTCCCTGCATACATCACTTAACTTTTCATTCCACTTCACATGTGCACACTTCTGATCTTCTGATGTTCGTTCTATTGTAGTATTCCTTTGTATGCAAGTGATTCACTGTCACCGTGCTGCATACATCACCAAACTTCTCATTTTACTTATGCTAATGACTTTCTTCATGTACTGTGTGATACTAATCCTGCAGTCTATACTAAGGTTCACTCTGTCATTTTGATACTGCGCAACTGCACTCACCAACTAATATTGTGCTTCAATTGATAGCTTTCTACTCTAAGATCGTGCACCAGTATCATATGGAACCGCACACTTACTTATGTGTCCACTTGGTTTAAGTGCCACAGTATTTTAGACAATCTGCGACATACTGTGCATCATACGATTCATCCTTTATGTTTAACTCACTTTCCTTAGATCATCCTCATTGTGATGCACATACCGGGTTCTATTGTTTCTCTGTCATTACACATCTGATGGACTTATTTACTTCACACACTTCACTTCAATCTTCGTGCATCAACTAAAATTAAGTGCATCATCTAATATACTTTAGTTCTGTTTCTGCGCTACTTTCTTTCTTACAACATTTGTGACTATTTGTTTGTTTCCTGAAATGTTGTCAATAGGTCCTCATGCACTTGTGCATACTTTTGTAATTCTTCCTTTCAGTATTTGCGTAATCATCATAGATCTACAGCATCATTTTGTGCACCATCAACTGCATCATTCCTCTACATGTGTGCACTGGGATCCCTGCTAGATATTTTTGGTATGTCCTCGATCACTTGATGCCCTGAATATCAAAATGTAACTTCAAATTATAATCTCTCTAATTTCACCATCAAGATTACTTCAAATCTCCAATTTGATTCCCTATTTATACATGTCCTACATGGATTGTATGTCCACAAGTTGGTTGTGGCATTCCTTCTTATTTGCTTCACAGATTATGTTTCTACCACATGTCATGTTCTGCACCATTGATGTGTCCTTTCTTTGTGGGTTCTGCTTATACATGGTGCTTGACTTGGTGGGACTTTCACCCTTGTTCTACCATCAATAGTGGGTCTTGCGCACTTGATTTATCAATGCTTTGATGAGCTTGCACATGCTTGATATTCAACTTGGTGTGACTTTGACCCTTGCGGTACCATCACTTGTGGGACTTGTGCACTTGTTGTACCATTAGTTGTGGAATTTGATCATATATTAACTTCAACCGATACACCATTCTTGGAACTTATGCACACTTCAATAACGGAAAGAATCTGATTGGTGAGATTTGCGCACTTTCAGGACTATTCAACCATAAGTTGTTTCATGCTTCTTGCACACTCCCAATATTTGACCATGCAATGCTTAGGTTTGCTTGCACATTCAAGAATATTCTCTTGTCTTGCTTGCACACTTTTACCTTTGCTTAACCAGCTCCTTGGCTACTTGTGCACTTGTAACCTTGTCCAACTAACTATTTAGTTTCTTGTGCACTTGTACCTTTGTCCAACCAAATCTTTGGTTTCTTGTGAACTTGTACCTTTTTCCAGCTAACTCTTTGGATGCTACCTTGAGAGAGTATGACTTGGTGGACTTATGTCTGTGCAGGTAGCACATGTAGTAGGATACATTACTTCTTTGAACTGGATCTGTAGGATGTACCTTCCTTATGAACTTCTTCATACTGGATATGCATGATGTACCCTTGGATACAAATATTTATACTGAATGCATCTTCTAGTTATAATTCTTCATACTTGCATTGATATCCTTCACCATATTGCTTGCGCATACACTTGTACAAAATGGCTTCCATATACTTCTTCAAACTGCTATAGGAATACTGCATCCACTTTGAAATCGGTGGACATCAATGACTTAAACTGAATTAGTTGACATCCTCTTTGACATTAGTTGACATCAATGAAAACCAAGGTTCAACAATCTCCCGCTTTGGAATTTATGTCAACATCTTAGGAAGCTGTGTAAAATCTTCTTGAACTTGTATGATTCATCTGTACTTCTCGCAGTGATCCCCCTATGTATATGCTCCCCCTGAGTTCTTTGGGATTTTGACTTCTGCGCATTCTACTTCTTGTTTCTGCTACATGCTCTAACTTCATCATCTTCCCACTCTTTCATATATTTAGTTTTGCATGCGTGCATTCTACTTCCTGTTACTTCTTCATTGTACTACTACATGCTCTAACTTGCTTTAGCTACATTACTTCTCGAATTCATGCTTCTTCTCAACTGCATTAATATTCATGTCATGTGTACAATTAGTTTCATGCTTTTCTCCCCCTTTGACATCAATGGAAAAGAGGCCCCATTACTTGCACAAATGTATGTTCTTATTTCTTCTTCTTTGTGCAGATATTTACCTACTACACACATGGATTACTCCCATTGTCTTCATGCTTCATTGCTTTTGCTGAAATTATGAACAAACTATAGGCTTGAGTCTTTGCAAATTTGTCCTTATAGCTGCAACTTTTTCTTTCAGTTTCTCTTCCTTATCAACAATAGATACTTCCGCCTTTTCATTTGGAACTGATTCCAAAGTTTCTAAGTGTTAACACCCAAAACAATTTCACACTAGCTCATCTCCCTAGTCACATAACCCATTTGCCCCCTTTTCCTACAATGTTGGCCTCCAAAACCCTAAATTGGTAACCAAATGGGAAAAAAATCATTATTCCCCTCAAAAAATAACTAAATCCCTTCACAAAAGGTTAAAAACCCACAAAAAGGGTCCAAAAATCCCCAAAAAGAAAAGAAAAAGGGGAAAAAGTCAAAATAAAATAAAAAAAGAGGGAAAATATCAAATGTAGCTAGCCAATACTATTGGTTGCCCAAAACCATGGGTCAATACTCCACCACCCAAAATCACTACAAAAAGGTGATGGAGGCCCCCCATTTCCCATCCATGATCACTCTTCATACCCTTATGCTGCCAAATTTCCTACAACACTCTAGCCTACCATTTTGAGCTTTTGTTCCCACCTAGTTAAATCTTGGCCATCCATTGAGAATTTGGAGAAGAGCAAGGAACTCAGGAGACCCAGCACGCTACTCTCCGTACTGCTACAAGGGCCCCCATCACCTTGTCTTCTGAGGTAGCCATATTTGTAAACCCTTGTTTGCAACATAATTCAAAAAATATTTCATGGGTTCCGATCTATTTGTTCTCTTTTACTGCAGTAATTAGTTAGGTTGATTTTCTGTTGTTATTTGCACTCATACATATCAGTTTTCATTTATCTAGTTTTTATCCATGTTTATGGTCTGCTACTAAGGGTTTCATAATCCTTAGTAGGTGTTCATTAGCACAGGATGGTATGAAAACACTAGCTATGTATTTGGCGACTCCACTCGGTCGATTCCCATCGATCTTTGGTTTAAGTTATTTTTTAGTTTTGTACTTGTTATTTTCATTGCATTTTACAGTTTTGGGATACCCTTTTTCCCCAATACTTGCAGAAAAGGCCCTTTCCCCCATAGTTCCCTTCTTCAGATCCTTTTTTTCAGCCCAGCCCACGACTTTCTGCCATTTACCTATGGCCCAAGTTCGACTTCTGTCCTGAAACCCGCGCTCCCCAGCGCAACTTTCGGCCTGCAACCTGCGCCGGGAGCGCGCATATGCACCTGTAAACCACGCCCTCTGTGTGTTTTCTCTCCCTTTGGCTGCATGTTTCGTGCACTTTACGGCTGTAATGTCCCCACCCATCATACCAGTGCGATGGAGAGAACGTTAGACTAAAGCTAGGCATATAGCCCCATACTTATTAAATAAAACATTCCCATAATATAAAGAGACATATGCAAATGTATAAATATAAGAAACATAGCAGAAATAGATTCAATTACACATCCATCATACATTAAAGATATTCATGAGATTCATCAACTAAATAACTTGAAAAGTTAACAAAAGAGAGTACTTATCTTATAACAAAGTAGTCCCGAGCAACTAGCTATGCAACTGCAATGTTCCACCCAACCATAGGCCAATTGTGATCATCAATATCTCAACACACTGCCACCCCCAAGTTGGGCATGAACTCTACAAGGAACCAGGGAATGACAAACTCACACATAGCCCAAAGATACACCAGAATCATCCAAACCAATCTATAGTTGGGTTTTAACAGGCTGCTAAGGCAATGGAAAGGAAGAATTGCTAAGCTAGTGAGCTCAAAAACAGAGATATGGACACCCTCTACAAGATTTATCTAGCTTGGTCCCCACAATACCTACACACCTAGCACAAGGAAGTATTCCCTTCACTACTACATAGTCCCTCATGCCATACCTTCCATTTTAGTGTTCTTCAAGGTGTGCATAGAAGAGAAACCAGCCTTTTTGAGCTTCTTGAGAGGCTACGTCCTCACTAGGTTTATCAAGCCAATTCTGGTCCACTTCCACTCCTAACTCTTGCTCACAATTTCAAACCAACCCAGGGATGCACCCAACAACAAAAACACAAGTGCTGAAAAATGTGGGCAACCAAAACGAACTAGTAGATGGGGAATAAACCCTAGGAGAACATTTTGTTTTCAAAAAACGTTTATATCCATTCTAGGGGCAGAAAGGACCTCTATAAACCCCCAAAACGTGACTCCCTTTCCCCCAACCACTATGCAACACAAAAACGAGTTCCCAGGCATGGAAAATACAAGAAAATGGTAGAAAACATGAAGGAGACGGACTCAGCTAGCTCAGACTCCGTGAGAGAGGAAATACAATGGGTGAAGAATGGCTTTGGGCACAATTTCGTGGGTGTTTTCTTCCCCCAGAAGAAAAAGTACGTTTTTCCAGGTTGATGGCTTGCCCATGCACGAAATTGGCTGCCATACCTCTTCATTCCCAAGGCATTAACTGCCTCAACCAACTCTTGGAAGAATTAAGTGATTGGTGCATAAGCCAGAATGGGTAGTTAGGGTTCATTCATTGACATTTGGCTTATTACCGTTGGCTCAAGGGTTTGAATAATTTCCCTCCCTATTCCTTGTAGAATCATGCCCCCATCTCTTTGTTGCATTGCATAGCTAGTTGTGGGTATTTCATTAAAATTCGTATTTACATGATGTATTAATTTACATTGTGCATGTCCAACACAAGAACCATAGGCATCTATTTTTAATTGCCGATACATAAAACGCTAAATCAATGGTGGGGCCTTGGCCTTGAGCTCCTCACCATGATTAAATAACAATATTTACATCATTTATGATTTAATGAAAAAGGGGGTCAAAATGGGGACGTTACATTCCCCTCCCCTTACATTAGCACTGTCCTCAATGCTCATCAAAATTGAACAAAAATGGATATGCCACCCTCATGGAATCCTCCAGCTCCCATGTAGCCTCATCAGGACCGTAGTGCTTCCATTGCACCTTTACCTGTTCGATGGCTCGGTTCCAGAGCAATGTTACCTTCTTGTCTAAGATGCACAATGGATCAGTTTGGAACTCTCCCTCGGGTTCCACCTGGATCACATCCCAATTAATCACATGGTTAGGATCATGTACATATTTCTTAAGCAAAGAGACATGAAAAACATTATGAGCTTTAGTGCTAGCAGGCAATGCAAGTCTATATGAAACTAGCCCTATTCTTTCAAGCACTTCAAATGGCCCACAATATTTAGGTGATAGCTTGGCACAACTCCCAAGATTCAAGGAACTCTTTCTTGAATTCACTCTAAGATACACATGATCTACAACACTAAATTCCCTAAGCACCCTATGCTTATCTGCATGGCTTTTCTGTCTATCCTGGGCTGCTTTTAAATTCTTCCTGACCTTTGTAACTTTTTGTTCCATTTCCTTAAGCAATTCTGGCCCAAGTACAATTCTGTTCACTGGATTGTCCCAAGTCACTGGTGTCCTGCACCTTCTTCCATACAAAGCCTCATATGGACTCATTCCCAATGATTCTCGCTGGCCATTGTTATATGCAAACTCCACCAAGTGTAGATAATCCTCCCACTTGGATGGTTTGTCCATTACATACATGTGAAGCATGTCTTCAAGCACCCAATTTACTCTTTCTGTTTGTCCATCTATTTAAAGATGGTACGCAGTACTAAAGCTCAGCTGTGTACCCAAATCTACAAAGAGACCCTTCCAAAAATTGGAAGTGAACTTGGTATCCCTGTCAGAAATTATTTCCTTAGGCAATCCATGTAATCTGAAAATTTCCTTCATGAAAATATTTGCAATGGCATCGGCTTTATGTGTGGACTTAACCGGTATAACATGTGTTGCCTTTGTTAACTTGTCCACACAACCATGATGGAATCATGTTGTTTCACAGTCATTGGCAACCCTGTAATAAAATCCATGGAAATTACTCCCATTTCCATTCTGGGATTGGCAATGGATGCAATAAACCTGCTGGGTGTTGGTGTTCAACCTTCACCTGCTGACATTTCATACACTTAGAAATGTATTCAGCGATGTCCTTCTTCATCCCTGGCCAGAAATAATATTTTCTTGCTGTAGAAATTGTTTTCTGGTATCCTGGGTGACCAGAGTATGGGGCTTTATGGATTTCATCCATAACAATCCTCCTCAAATCTACCGCATTTGGAATATAGACTCTATTCTTATAAGTAAGAAGTCCATCTTCTTCCAAATGATAGCCCTCATACTTCTTTTCAAGGTCTTGCTGCTGCAATTTGCCCTTTATCTGCTCATACACTTCATCCTCAACCATATGGTTAACAATCTGATGCCTCAAATTTGGTTGGGAAGTACTAAGCGCTGCCACATGCATTTCATGTACCTTCCTACTGAGTGCATCGGCCACCTTGTTTTCTTTCCCTTTTATGTGTTTAATTCCAAAATCAAATTCACACAAAAATTCCAACCATCTAGCTTGCCTAGCATTTAAAGTTGGCTGATCAAACAAGTATTTCAAACCACAATGATCTGTCCTCAGCTCAAATTTCCTTCCCATTAAGTAATGCCTCCACATATTTAAAGCATGTACTATGGCTGCAAGTTCTATATCATGAGTAGCATAGTTCTTCTCATGCTCCTTCAACTTCCTTGACTCATAGCATACCACGTGGTTGTCTTGCATAAGAACTCCTCCAAGCCCTTGATTGCATGCATCGGTACACACCACAAAGTCTTTTTCTGGGTCTGCAATCTTCAAAATAGGTGCACTCGTAAGAAGATTCTTCAACCGTTGGAAACTTTCCTCACATCTTGGTGACCATTAAAAATTCATCCCCTTCTTTTGCAAAGAAGTGATTGGGTTTGCGACCTTGGAGAATCCTTCGACAAACCTCCTGTAGTAACCAGCAAGGCCCATAAAAGATCTCACATCTGTCACATTTCTTGGAGTTGGCCAATTCATGATGGCTTCAATCTTCTCAGGGTCTATAGATATTCCTTCATCGGAGATGATGTGACCCAAATAATGAATTCTATCTTTATAAAAGTCACATTTGCTCAACTTTGCATACAACTTATGCTCTCTTAGCAATTGCAATGTCATTCTCAAATGTTCTTCATGCTCTTCTTCATTCTTAGAATAGATAAGAATGTCATCTAGAAATACAAGAACAAACTTGTCCAAATACTTGCTAAAAACATTATTCATGAGACACATGAATGTAGCTGGTGCATTTGTGAGACCGAATGGTACCACTACAAACTCATAGTGTCCATACCTCGTTTTAAAGGTTGTCTTATGAATATATTCTTCTTTGATTCTTACCTGATGGTAACCAAACCTCAAGTCAATCTTTGAAAATACCTTTGCTTCTCTCATTTGGTCAAAAAGGTCATCAATTTGGGGCAATGGGTATTTGTTCTTCACAGTGACTTTGTTCAACTGCCTATAGTCAATACATAACCTAAGTGTTCCATCTTTCTTTTTCACAAATAGAACAGGTGCTCCCCACGGGGACACACTTGGCCTGATATATTTCTTTTCCAACAACTCTTGTAATTGCATTTTCAATTCTAGCAATTCTGGTGTACTCATCTTGTAGGGTGTCTTAGACACTGGTGCTGCTCCTGGCACAAGTTCAATTGTAAAGTCAATGTCTCTCTTTGGAGGGAGTCCTGGAATCTCATTAGAAAAAACATCCCTAAATTCTTGTAATACATGATAGTCCTCCAATTTAAAAGTTTCATTCTCTGTTGCCTCTAAAATGTGGGTTGCATACAATTGACAACCCTTCCTACATAACTTCTTCAGCTGCATGGCTGAAATCTACCTAACAGAAGTCACCTTTGGAATGCCTCTTACAACCCTTGGGTTTCCTTCTTCATCCATGCATTCAAATGTCTTATTGTAGCAATCAAGTTTAACCCTGTGTGCCTCTAATCAATCCATCCCAATGAGAATATCATAGGAACCAAGTGGCAAAATATTCAGATATGCATAAGTGAATAGCTCATCCATCTCTAATGGACATTTCTCTACTATTTCACTAACTTTTCTCTTAGTTCCAGTGGCTAGTTGAACTAACCAAGATTTACTATGCTTTAATTTCTTAAAAACACAAATCTCAACAATTCTAGGAGTGACATAACTATGAGTAGATCCAGGATCAATAAAAATAGAAACAGATTGCTTAGCAATCTTACCTTCAAATTCAACCATAGTTGATTGATGATCTGCCTGGCGGTCTTCTACTGCCGCATAGATTCTAGGGATTGTCCTCGCCACTTGACCCACAGTTTCAACTCCCTGGATGTTGTGAACTTGACTTGGATTCCCATTCCGATGTGGGAAGTTCCTAAGCATGTGGTCTCCTCCACAACCCCAACATTGAAGTGGTTCTCTTGGCTCCTTTGGATCTCTTGGCTTGTCTCCTATCATCCTAGTTGGCTTAGTCACAACCTGTGATGGCTGCCTTTGTTGATTCCTGAATTGAGGAGGCTTGAACCCCTTCTTCCTTTGATCAAACTTTTCATTTTTCTTATCCTTCCATGCCTTATGGAATTTTGGTTTGCTTTTTTTTTTATCAAAGCAATACTTGGCCTTTCTTATGGCCTCCTCTAGAGTTCGAGTTTCATCGAACTCAATTCTGTCTTTATATGTCTGGGGTAGTCCACTTAGGAAACGCTGGATTTTCACCTTATCATCTCGAATGTACCTGACATATCTTAGCAGCTCCAAGAATTTGTTTGCATATTCTTCCATGGTCAATTGTCCGAATCTTAGCTCATGGAACTCTTTGTTCTTATCATCATAGTACCTGTCAGAGAGGTACTTCTGCTTGAAGTATTTCTTGAACTGCTTCCACACAATCTTCCTTTCATTGATCTTCCTCACTTACCTGATGTGTTCCCACCATATAGATGCTCTTCCATTCAAGTTGAAGATGGAAACCCTTTCCTTCATATTCCTAGAGTAGTCTTGGACTTGGAAATACTTTTTCATCCGAAGAAGCCAAGATTTAGCTTCTTGACTAGACTTTACCTCTCCATCAAATGTAGGAGCTTTTTCCTTCTTAAATTCCCCATGTGAATTGTTCTTGTAGTGCCTCTTCCTCTTACTCCTACGGGATGAAGATCTTGAACCTTCAATGGATTCCTCTGAGTCAAATGATTCATTAGAAGAGTTTTCTAGAGTATATGTTCTGTCTGTAGAAACTCTTCCTGAGCTACTGGCCCTCTTGCGGGAATTCCTCCTAGAACTACTCCCACCCCTTTCTAGATTTGATGTCTAATGCCCATAGTTTATTTTCCTTTGTATGTCTGTTAAACTCTGCAGCATGGCTGCATTCAACTGATTTTGTTCTTCCTGGGCTTTAATCATCCTTTCATTATCTTCTCTACAGCTTTGCAACTCCACCCTTAGGCTCCTCATGGTGGTTGCAATACCTGGAGGAGTCTCTTGATTTCTTCTCCCATTAGATTCTGTTTCAGCATTTTCAACATGTATGTTCTCCCCCATGGCATCTGTCTCAGGCTCATAGGGATCCTGTGCATCATCCATGATGTTCATTTTCCTGGCCCAACCAAGACCCAAAACTTCCAACTACACTATCTAGAAGGATGCCTTGATGTAACTGTGATTCTGCAAAATGTGTTCATCAACACAATTGTTAGCTACATTATATTCTCATAAATTACTTTCATGCACGTGGAAAAATATTATATTGACAATTTGTCAAATCATATGATTTTCTCACAATCAATGACATATGAGGGGGGACATCGGGGGTCAAGGGGGCTTTCCCCCTTGTGGATTCTGCCACTGTAAGGCGGGTCGAGGGCAGCGCCCTCATTTTTTTTTTTCTCCTCAATTTCGCGCAATCTGGCGCATAAGTTTCATGGCAATTTTCAACTTTCGGCGCCTAAAAAAATCTCCCTGGAAAACAGCTGAAATTCCCTATTTCGGAGCAATTCATTGATTTCTTCCACCATTGCAGACGAACTCGCTGAGTTTCTCCGCCAAAACTCAGCTTTTCTTTCCAACAACTTCAGTGCAACTCGGAAATTCTTTCCATTGTTCCAGAAAACTTTCGCCAACTCTTCCGCTGTTCCGGAAAACTTCCGCCAACTCTTCCACCATTCCAGAAAACTTCCGCCAACTCTTCCACTGTTTCGGAAAACTTTCACCAACTCTTCCACTGTTCCGGAAAAATTCTTCCAACTCTTCCACTGTTCCAGAAAACTTTTTCCAACTCTTCCGTTGTTCCAGAAAACTTTCGCCAACTCTTCCGCCGTTCTGGAAAACTTTCACCAACTCTTCCGCCGTTCCGGAAAACTTTCGCCAACTCTTCCACCGTTCCGGCAAAAAACTCACAAGTTCCTTCCGATACAGACTTAGACAAAATTTTCAAAAACACTTAGAACAATTTCAGATTTTTCTTTCTTTCAGGGATGCTCACTTCTCAATAGGAAGTGATCTTACCTCTTCAATTATCCAACTTAGCCCAATTAGTCTTGATACTATAACCTGTGGTGATCAGGAAGGAATCTTCCCTTGTAATTGAAATTAGATTTGGCCCATAGAGGCCCAATGTAGCCTATGGCTCTTATACCATTTTGTAATGTCCCCACCCATCATACCAATGCGATAAAGAGAACGTTAGACTAAAGCCAAGCATCTAGCCCCATACTTATTAAATAAAACATTCCCATAATATAAAGAGACATATGCAAATGTATAAATATAAGAAACATAGCGGAAACAGATTCAATTACACATCCATCATACATTCAAGATATTCATGAGATTCATCAACTAAATAACTTGAAAAGTTAACACAAGAGAGTACTTATCTTATAACAAAGTAGTCCCGAGCAACTAGCTATGCAACTGCAACGTTCCACCCAACCATAGGCCAGTTGTGATCATCAATATCTCAACACACTGCCACCCCGGAGCTGGGCATGAACTCTACAAGGAACCAGGGAACGACAGACTCACACATAGCCCAAAGATACACCAGAATCAGCCAAACCAATCTACAGTTGGGTTTATCAGGATGCTAAGGTAATGGAAAGGAAGAATTGCTAAGCTAGTGAGCTCAAAAACAGAGATATGGACACCCTCTACAAGATTTATCTAGCTTGGTCCCCACAATACCTACACACCTAGCACAAGGAATTATTCCCTTCACTACTACATAGTCCCTTAGGCCATACCTTCCATTCTAGTGTTCTTCAAGGTGTGCATAGAAGAGAAACCAGCCTTTTTGAGCTTCTTGAGAGGTTACCTCCTCACTAGGTTTATCAAGCCAATTCTGGTCCACTTCCACTCCTAACTCTTGCTCACAATTTCAAACTAACCCAAGGATGCACCCAACAACAAAAACACAAGTGCTGAAAAACGTGGGCAACCAAAACGAATTGGTAGATGGGGAATAAACCCTAGGAGAGAATTTTGTTTTCAGAAAACGTTTATATCCATTCCAGGGGCAAAAACGACCTCTATAATCCCCCAAAACATGACTCCCTTTCCCCCAGCCACTATGCAACACAAAAACGAGTTCCCAGGCATGGAAAATACAGGAAAATGGTAGAAAACGGAAGGAGATAGACTCAGCTAGCTCAGACTCCGTGAGAGAGGAAAGACAATGGGTGAAGAATGGCTTTGGGCACAATTTCATGGGTGTTTTCTTGCCCCAGAAGCAAAAGTACATTTTTCCAGGTTGATGGCTTGCCCATGCACGAAATTGGCTGCCATACCTCTTCATTCCCAAGGCATTAACTGCCTCAACCAACTCTTGGAAGAATTAAGTGATCGGGTGCATAAGTCAGAATGGGTAGTTGGGGTTCATTCATTGACATTTGGCTTATCACCATTGGCTCAAGGGTTTGAATAATTTCCCTCCCTATTCCTTGTAGAATCATGCCCCCATCTCTTTGTTGCATTGCATAGCTAGTTGTGGGTATTTCATTAAAATTCGTATTTACATGATGTCTTAATTTACATTATGCATGTCCAACACAAGAACCATAGGCATCTATTTTTAATTGCCGATACATAAAACGCTAAATCAATGGTGGGGCCTTGGCCTTGAGCTCCTCACCATGATTAAATAACAATATTTACATCATTTACGATCTAATGAAAAAGGGGGTCAAAATGGGGACATTACATCGATCGAAAAGCTGCACTTTAAGCGTTCCTTTTTCCCTACTAGCTACACATTCCGCGCATAGTATAGCCCTAAATCAGCACTTTTTGCACACCTTCGAGCCTTCAATCCGTGCCCTCCGCGCGTATTATAGCCCGGAAGTCGTGCTTTTCGCGCGCCTTTGGCCTTGTAAGCTGCGCCCTATGTGCACTTGGTTTCCTGAAACCTATGCATTTCACGCACCTACTTGATTGAAATCCGCACCCTCTGCACATTTTTGGGTTTTAAACCTATGTCCCAGCCACGCCCTTTCCTCCAAGATCCACACCCCTTTTTCTCGTTTTCTGTTTTTTTGTTTCGGCGCAATTTTTCTGCAGTTTTCTGCACCCAGAGTGCACCTTTTCGCCTCACAGCCACACCCTACACTTGTTTTTTGTTTTTTCTTACCTTTGGCTACACCCACAAACCCTTGTTTTCCTGCACCCATTTTCCTTTAGTTTTTCTTCTGTTTTGCTTGTTGTAGAGACATTTCAGTGTGCATGCATCCTTCCTGCATTGCTATCTCTTGAATCATAGTTTAGCAAGTTTATTTTATGCATACCTGTTATAGCAATTGTATTTTTATTTGAAAAGTAAAAGAAAAAAGTTTTTATTTAAGTCTTAATTGTTTCTTTCAAACATTTACTATCTGGCGATATTGGGTTCACACCACTTGTGCGCACATAGTGACACACTCTCCCCATAATTCAAGAGAGACTTAAAATTGGCCTAATTAAACCCACCTTAACCCCAGTTGGGGAACACACAAACAACTCTGTATCTACGTAGGACATTAGGGTTAGGCATCCAAATAACACCCCCTTTGTCATTTACAATTGAGACATAATTGTTGTCTTTTAGGGAACCAAAATCCCCTATTTCTTATTGGTACGGTTGACACCGATTTGTCATTGGACCTCTCCCTTAGGAGGGAAAGTAGCAATATTGGTTCCGTAAGTATGAGTGTAATGTCGCTCTCCATTCTGTACAGAAGGAAACCAACTTATTGTTCTCATCGTGCATACTGGTGTGCATACCAGGTGTGCGACGACCAAAAAATTGAAGATGCGGGACACCTTTATAGACGTGCCATGAATGGGGTATCTTAGTTTCCATTCGTCTAGGAATCTTCTAGCCAGATTCCCTCTCGGTAGAGGGATTTCTTTCAGCCATTTGGTTCTACATTTCGTATTTCCTGACTGCAGATTTTATCACCCTGCAGGGGATACGTTTTGTGTGAGATTCTATAACTTTTAGATAGGTGTTTGCATGCTCCTATACCCCCATTAGTTAGTGAGTCTACCTTTTTATTTCTAGGATTGTTGTTGGGTTGTATTTTTACCATTTTATTGTTGCTTCGCTTGTTGTAGCACGTTGTTGAAGCAAGTGTTTTTGAGCTTGTTGTTGGCCTGAGTGTCGTCTTTTTACTAGCTCTCCTCTTGAACACATGGTTGCACTAGTATTTTTGAGCATTTGATCTACCACATCCCCTCAGCAATTTTTACACCTATCACCATTGATTCATTGAGACACTCTCATCGCCTATGGGGGCTATCCCCGGAGCATGGTCCACTTGAACTCACCTATCATAGACGCACAATGTCATCATCAGATATTCATCCTGAAACCCCTTATTTTACGTCTGATTCTGGATCAGAGTTACCCATCTACACAGCTCCGTCTAGCCCCATGGGCAATGTGAATCGCAACCCCTTTTATGGAAATATTGTTGGTGGCGGTTCCACCACTAGCCCAACTACCATTTCAGCATCCATCCCTATTATGCCATCCAGAGGACATACACTTGGCATCCCAGTCACTACTTCCATACCTATCAGTAGTGGATCAGTTCCAATCATCGTCCCTTTGGTCACTAGTAGTACATTTGGGGGCACCGACCCTTCCTACACGATTCCCCCCGCCCTTCACCAGTGGTGCCTCGATCCCTGTTATGATTCACACCATTTCTCCACCCCTCGATGGAGGTGGCCCCACGATCGTTTTCATGGATAGCATGCAATCCCCTTCAACCATGTCACATCCTTCTTCTAGTTTTCCATTCATGGCCAGTATCAACCTCCCTGATATGGCCTGATTGACCATTGATCCGATCTGACATGACCCCACATTTCATCCCATGCATACCAAACTCCCTTCGTACATACAAAATCTTGAAGGGAAGGGTGGTGAGGACCCCCAAAACCATATCATGTCCTTCCACTTATGGTGTTCCTTCAACTCCATAGTGGACGACTCAATCTGCCTACGCCTTTTACAACAGACCCTCACCGGCTCTGCAACTAAGTGGTATATTGAACAACCACATGAGATGCACTCCATGTTTACATCCCTTGCTTCGAATTTCCTGCAGTTCTTCCAGCTACCCATCTGTTATGACGTTGGTGTTGATATTTTACTATCTTGCAGATAGAACATGGCTACCCATATCACTGACCATATTCATGAATGGCATAGACGTTGTAGTTTGTGTAAGATCAAGCTAGATGACAGCATATTTTTATATTGGTTCTTGAAATCCCTCATATCAGTTATTTCCAAGGATGTGGCATCTGAACGGCCCCAAACTGAAGAGGAATCCATCCTCAAATCCCAATAGTTTGACCTTATCTATGCACAATCAGACTAGCTATACTCCATTTTACCTGATGCTCCTCGTGGAGATTCCTCCAGGAAGGATGCGCCAGGGGCATCCCACGCTGTCGACGACATTATCAGACACATTGCATCTCGTAGTCAAACATATGTCCATATGCCTCTCCCCACCGCCCCGGCTTATAACTCTATGCCTAATTAGTCCATGAGTGGTCCCAAATTTTCGCGTGCCACAACTCATTCAGGAGCAATACCCTCATATGATCCCTCAGCCCAAGCCCCCCATATACATTGACCTTCCTGTCCGACACATTTCCATGGACATACACCGCCAGTGTATGCCCCACCTGTCGCACCTCCTTCCTACTACCATCAGCCAGCTGCACCTACGCCTGCACAACCTCAAGCCCCTCCAGATTATTACCCACCACAGGCTGCCCCAACACCTGCTAAACTGCAGAACCCCCTATTCCCCAAGGGAAATTTTATGTTCAACATAACCAATAGAAAAACCAACCTGCCCAACGAAACCAACAAGGACAACAAAATAGGGGTCAAGGTAATAACCAACCTTCGGATAGAGGTGTTCCACCACCTAACCCCCGAAACAATAATGGTGTTGCACCAGCTAACCAAAATCATGATCGCCCACCTCGATAAGGAAAAAACCCCAACTTATGCACAAACCACCCATGCTCTATTTGCGGGGTATATGGCCACTACACACATAATTGTCCCCATCTTAATCGAGCTCGTAAACTTTGAAATTATGACACCCAATGCCAGGGACATGTTGCACCTCGGCACCACCTAACCCCCCGCAACCTCAAGCACAAACTATGGTATTTTAGAACCCCCTACCCACACAAGGGGTAGTAGCCACCCAACCTTTGTCTCCCCCTCAAGGGGTTGTGACACCACAACAACAAGTTACTTATGCACCTCCCAGAATTCAACCCATTGAATCTGGTACCCACCACCTTTTAATGATGTCTTCGGCTGATATCAACCTTCAAACACACCGTAACCAATATCGTTCCACCAAAGAAACCATTCCCACGGAAAAAATTTATTAGCACTCTTCCCACAGATCATTCGTTACGTATACCCCCCACACCATTCGAAGGGACTCCCAAAGCTCCTCAATTCCCTTTGCGACACATTAATAACAACCCCAATGCTCGTGCTTCCCCCAACTATAATATCGTGGATGACTTAGCCAAGTCCCTTGCTGCTATGTCATCCCTAGAAGTTTTAAAGAACTACCGAGCACAACAAAAAACACTATTTTTCGCCATAGGTGCAATAGACCCTTCTACCTCACGGATGATGGCATTCGATTTAAACCAATTTGAAACACACATGCCTTCCACATTAGAATTCCACATTTCTATTTCAGTACAGAATCTCGTTATCCATCGATGCATCATCGATGAGGGTTCCTCTACATGCGTTATGTCTACATTCGTGTGGAATAAGCTCGGATCCCCTACCCTACATCCATCCCTGACTGCTTTTCGAGCTTATGATGGTCATTCATCTCAGCCACAAGGCATTCTAGCTAATGTTCCAGTCCAATTAGCTAGCAAAACTGTTCTGATTGACATCGAAGTCATAAATGCACAACTTGACTACAACTTACTCCTAGGATGAAGCTACATGTACACCATGAAGGTTGTTGCTTCATCGATTTTTTGCATCGTGATGTTCCCCCATGAGGTATGGGTTGTAAAGATAAATCAAGTCGCTTACTATGAACCACAGAGGCTTGCTACACCTAAAAATGTTATCCCCATGGTTGAACAACCTATTTATAGTGCACCTACCTCATTGGTTTCCACCGTCGAACCTAGCCTTTAATCAGAACCCCCAATGGTCTCCACATTTCATTATGTACCACCTACCCCTCCGACCATTGAGATCTCTGATTTGTGAACCATTTTTTCAATTCAATCGATCCCTAACTCTCAACCTCCACTCTTGTCCCAACTGCCATTGGTACCTAGCCATGTTGGAGCCACACCAATCCACACAATCCCCTTCTTATTTCCACCATCAAGGGTATTCAGTAGGCCTATCATGCTCACGTTGAATATCTTGGGGTTGATGTTAGGACTTCCCATATGGTATTTACCTGCCCCCAATCCCACTCCGACACCACAAGTCATTCTTCAACAGGTCCAACCGATCACCACCGCCAATCATACACCTCCCGGTGTGACGACAACATATTCCTCCTACACGGCCCCTCAATCATCCAAGAACGCTAGGGGCAGATCCCCGCACACTCATCCTGCACCAAATGCAACTAAAACCATGCACCCTCCCCCTCCAACCCACACACCCCCCAAGTGTGCATTGTGCGATGATTTGGGCCATGCAACCCATAGTTGTCTGCAATTTCCTAGACTTCAAGAACACATGAATACGTTGGACGATGACCCCACTCTACCGGTTTTCAAACTTCCAACCACTCCCACACCGCGTAACAAATCGTTGCACACCAACCACTCCTACGCCATATGCGAAGTCTATGGCCATTACTCCCATCATTGTCCCGACTTACCAGAGTATCGTTTGGTGCTTCACGCAATGCGACAATCATCCTTAGAGTCCTATATCACTATCATTGAGGAGATCCATCCCCCAGAATCCTCATCGGCTGAGGTTAACACCATTTACATGGTTTCCATTGGCGACCCCTTTTTCCCATCGGCCCCTTCCATTGATCCCTCTGACCCACATGTTCAACCTTTTCAAATCGACGAGGAAATCACATATCCACAGCATGGGGACATGATATATTGGGGTAATATACCCTGCAAGGGGGATCCCCCATCATCATATCATCAATTCGGTGTGCCACCATGTCCATAAGCCTCATGGTACACCCCCCTTCCAGTACTTGGTCTATGCCCTATTGATCCCTCTCTGAGACAACATCTGCACCGCATTGACACCTTTGAGTTACGAGGCATAATAGATTACCTCGACCCTGGGATAGGGTCGATGCTCAATCATTTTTAACATTCCCTGTCACATCTATATCGTCATTTTAATGAATCTCATTTCTCAACCCAACACATATGTGATCCACAATCACAAACCCTATGCCCATAGCATGGGGGTAGGAACTTAACCCTGCTCACTTTTTCACATGCCTAATCTCAACCATTTTCGAGGTCACATGTTACTTGTATATATTTTTTTCTTTATAAACTCCTAGTATTCCAACCCTGTGGGTCAACATTACTCCCCACCACTGCATCCTTGGCTTGGTGAGCTCACCTTTATTTATAGCCATTTTTCCCTTTTTTGTTTTGACCATTCCAGAGTCATCTGAAATCCATTTTTTGTGTCGTTTGCACCACTGGATTCATAATTATGTGCTTGTGATGATGCTTGATATAATTTCTCACTCTCACTCAAAAAAAAAAATTGGCATTTTTTTCCACACCCCTCGCCACCTCGATTTGCATGCCACACAGGCCGCAGATGTTTTTTGCATCATTTTGACAATTTTTTCTATCATGGCCTATTCATGAGCCCTCTGCTCCATCCATACTGCAGTTATTACATTATTTTTCCACCATTCTTCTACCCTCAAGGAGGCCCCATCATTGTTCCCCCCACACCTTTCTTTTTTCCACCTTCTTAATGTTGTCATGGATGACAAATGGGAGATTTTTGAATTGAATGTTGAGGTTGTCTAGGATAATCCTTGAAGCCAGTTTGAAGAAGTATATATAATTGTTGAATATTGTAACTTCTAAGAATATTATATTTGTACATTATTTATTCCGGAGATGTTCCATCCCTCCGAGGTGATTCTATTATGTATCCGGAGATGTTTATTCCTCCGAGTTGTGGCAACTAGGGTTATTAGACCCACCATGTGGGGGTCGGCCCAGTCAGTTATAATAGGGTATTTAACCTAATGGTTAAATATGAGCCTACATGTACTTGTGTAAAATATATGTCAGAGTAGTGTATAAATAGAGGAGGTGTGTTCCTCATTTGACACACTCACACACTTGAAAAGAGGAGCACTTGTCTGGGAGATTTGTTAAGGAGGATTAGAAGGAGGGAGCACATCTTGTATTTTGGTTTATCATCTTATTGAGGAAAGCTTTGCTGGGTTTTCTACCCCATGAGGGTTTCCCAGGATAAATCTATGTCTCTTGTGTTTATGTTATGCTTGTTGTTTCTTCAGTGATCCTGTATATGCTATTATTGTGAAATGGAATGTAATGCTGCTATTTTCTGTCTTAGCATATTGAATTTTAACATGGTATCAGAGCTAACCTGAAGGAAGACAAGGTATGGCATTTACGACACTTGCTTTACTTACGACAATTTGAAGGTTAGGGTTTTACATAGAAAAAACCAGTCATCGTGGAACTTTCGCTATAAATCCATTTCTGCGAAGGTTCAGGGTCTAAAAAGTTTACAAGTCGAAGATAACATCCCCAGGTACCTTGTATCCAAAGGGAACCCTCAGATTCGTTGTACTTTATGAGTTATGATCAGTACAAGTTAGGGTTTCTGCCTCTTCCACATCTCAGTCAAAATCAGGTGACCTTGGAAAAAAGGTCATCACTTGGGCTAGGAAGCTCCAAATGAAATTTTGTAAAAAGTGACAAGTAGTACATAGACTGTAGTATCTCAAAAAATGTTTTCAGAGGCCGAAGGTGAACCAGTGACACGTGGAACGCCATACAAGTTATCTCTCCTGTTTTATCCCATAAAAAATTTATGTTGCGACACTTGCCATAACTCTCTCTCAAAGAGTCCAATTGAGGTCAAACCTGTCAAGATGGAAAGATAACAGGACGAGCTATCTCAAAAAAAGTTTTCAGAGGCCAAAGTTCAAACAGTGACACGTGGTATGCCGTACAAGTTTGCTCTCTTGTTTTATCCCATAAACAGGTCACGTTGCGACACTTGGCATAACTCTCTCTCAGAAAATCCAATTGAGGTTAGACTTGTCAGGATGGAAATATGACAGGTTAGGCTACTCCAAAAAAAAATTTCAGACCCTGTGGAGCAAAAATTTCAGAGTTATAGCAGAATCAATCAGGTGCATATTTCTGTCAAAACAGAATTATTTTTAGCACCTTTATTCATGGCTTCTGGAATTTAGGGTTTCGGAGAAAGTTGGAATTTTTTGAAGTCTGTAACCACGGCTGGAAGCTCCTCAGAAAAATAAGAGTTTAGAGCCTTGGATCGAACCTTTTGATTGGACAAAAGGGTAGGCTTCATCAAACCCTAGTTCGGGTTCCTGTCCAGAAGATCCAGAAGTTTCGAAGGCAATTTTGAGGGGTCAAATTTTGGAGATTTCAAAATTGAAGAATGCTAGGTTGATCAGCTCAGCAAGACACATTCTTCCATCCATTCAGAAGTATGAAAGTCAAAGATTGAATTTTTAGGGTTTCTCTAGCAAACCCTAATCAAGCTCTAGATCAAGTTTCAGGGGAATTGAGGCTAAGGCCTTACATAAGAAGACTACAAAAAGTCTCGACAGATATGACTTAAGGAGGTTCAGGTATGCCTTGAAATCTGATTCTTGATTAAGTTCATAATGTGTTTGTCTTCATGTTATTTATTAGTACAATCTTGATTAATGTTATTAATTGTCTTATCACCCTAGTAACAATATGAATGCATGTGAATGATTGAAGACATTCATTGATTAGGGCTATATGATTGTACTTATGCATTATGGTGTTGTGTGAGGTTGATGTTGTCTGCTAACAAGACACAGGTACATTACAAAAGACAAATCAAGTTCCATGACCATGACAACATGAAGACAAAGACTCATGAGGTATGTATGACTTTGTTATATTATGTTTAACCTACGAGACATGCAGGTTCTAGCTCAGGATCTCTAAATCATTGAAGAGATTGTTTAGGTATGTTGTACATAACTAAGCAGGTATACTAATCCAGGTATGTTTTCCTATGTCATGTTAGAATCTTACCTTGTGTAAGTATACTTGGTATGATTGGTTAGTAATCAAGGGTTTATGCATATTATGTCTCTTATCTTGGTTGATGATTTAACTAACTAGATCAAACAAGAATATGCATGAGTAAAAGAAGACTTCCTTGAAACCCTGAATACTAATGATCATGACTGTACATATTCAAGATTATTTAGAATTAGAATGTTTTGATAATATTGAGAATATACTAATGAATGTATGTTTGTGTATGAGATCATGAGGATGACACTAGTGTACACTTGAGCATGCACAGTGGTATAGAATGAATAGAAGTTCAGAAGACATACAAAAGATCAAGCGGGAGGCAACCACACAAACATAAAAGATAAGTATTTGAGTTGTTATTAGAAATAGTAAATGATATTGCTTGTATGCATATTTGTATTCCTAGAATATATCATGCTGAGTGTAAACATTCATAAAGCATTGAACAGTATACTACTAATATGCATATGATTGGTAAGTTGGACAAACATTCCATTGTTGCTTGTCTAGAATGAAACCTCTTTGCTGACATGCTGAGAGATGTGCACACTCTCGATAGTATGTTCTGGTAGAGATGGAAGGCATCTAGATAGCCACTGTATGCATACAGGATATGGGAAAGTGTTGTGCCAAAGTATTGGTCAAAATAGTTGCATAACTATGTAAATGATATCTGTATGCATAATAGGTTATCATGTCAAATATGATTTGATGATTATGAAGTATTACTAATCATGTACTTAATTTTGATTTGTAGGAAAGATCATGATGAATGATGAACTCTGAACAAGCGATGGATGTTCAACAAAAGATTTACAAATCAAACACACTATAGAAATCTTGTGGTTAAGAGATTCTCTTAGAAAGAGGAAGAGAATCATGATGAGATGTTTTGCTCCAAGGGACTAGATAAGACCATTCTCTTAATAATGTAATCAAGTTTTGTATGGGTTCCCAGGATTGGTAGTCAATTGATGAGCTTAATGATCATCATGGGTGATGTGGATCTCAACCTTTGCTACAAGGTTGAATATGGGTTCTATACACATATGACATGGATGCAAGAAGGAACTCACCACAAAGTTCGAATGATTTTGAGGCTCATATTAGTAGACCCATCTGACGAGAGATGGCACAGATAGATATGCAGAAGATCACTCAATGCTAAGTGTGAATAATGGACAATTGACAGCTTCATGACAAAGCTTGGGCTTTACCAAAAGTAAAGCTATTCCTAACCTTTACCTTAAGGTTGTGGATGATGAACCTATCATACCATTATTGTATGACGATGATCTTTTTCTGACAAGGAATGAGAAACAGGTCATGAAAATGGCTGCAGAAATGAAAATGAAAGATCTCGGATTAATGCACTACTTCTTAGGTCTAGAAGTATGGCAAGATACAAAAGGAATCTTTTAATTCAAGGTAAGTATGCTGTGAAGTTTCTAAAAAGATTTGATATGTTGGAGTATAAAGCCATGGCCACTCCCATGGACTCCAACTTGAAGTTGTTAGTTAATGACTCATCGTATTTAGTGGACCTAACCCTATATAGACAAATCATTGGGTCACTGATGTATTTAACAAATACTAGGCCAGATATATGCTTTGCTGCAAATACCCTAAGTCAGTATCTAGTAGAACCTAGAAAGGTTCACTTAATAACTACAAAGCATGTAGTGAGGTACCTAAAAGGTACATTAGATTTTGGTCTATATTATCTTGGAGGTCATGAACTCCGTTTACATGGTTACTCAGATTCTGATTGGGCAGGAAGTGCCTCAGATAGAAAGAGTACATCAGGTGGATGTTATAGTCTTGAATCTGCCATGATCTCATGGTTCAGCAAGGAACAATCTAGTGTGGCTCTCAGTACTGCTGAAGCAGAATATATATATAGCTATCTGCTCTGCCAGCTGTGAAGCAGTGTGGCTTCAGAAGCTATTATATGGAGTGTTTGACTTAGAAATGAATTCCACTATGATTATGTGTGACATTCAAAACTGCATCATGATAGAAAATCTTGTATTCCACAATAAGTCAAAAACACATAGAGATCCGATACTTCTATATACGAGATATGGTGCAGAGAGGAGCTATCAAGCTCAAGTATATAAGCACTGAGGATCAGATTGCTAATATCTTGAATAAACCTCTGTCTCGAGTAAAGTTTGAATACTTCCGAGACAAGCTTGGTATAGTCCAGAAGGACCCTCCTCGAAAGGGGGAGTAGCATAGTATCTGATAACAAGTCTGTCTCATCAATGATGAGGTTACCTATTTACTGCACCTAGTTACTTAGAATTATTTAGATTTAGGAATCTTATATTTTTTCTTTTGATGATAGATGTATACATGCTTTTGATGATAGATGTTATGCATGTTTTGATGATGAGGATACATGTTTTGTTATACATGTTTTGATGATGAGGATACATGTTTTGTTATACATGTTTTGATGATGAGGATACATGTTTTGTTATACATGTTTTGATGATGAGGATACATGATTGACACATGTTTTGATGAAGTTCTTGGTAAACATGTGAGGGGATTGGATCATCCCTGGACTTCAGTCCGAAAGAAGAGCCGTGGACATATGTCTTCGAGAATGAAGTCCTTGGTGGACTTGAGGGGATTGGATCATCCCTAGACTTCAGTCCTAAAGAGAGTCGTAGACGTATGTCTTCGAGAATGAAGTCCTTGGTGGACTTGAGGCGATTGGACCATCCCTGGACTTCAGTCCTAAAGAGAGCCATAGACGTATGTCTTCGAGACTGAAGTCCTTCGTGGACTTGAGGGGATTGGATCATTCCTGGACTTCAGTCTGAAAGAAGAGTCGTAGACGTATGTCTTCGAGAATGAAGTTCTTGGTGAACATGTGAGGGTATTGGATCATCCCTGGACTTCAGTCCGAAAGAAGAGCCATAGACATATGTCTTCGAGAATGAATTCCTTGGTGGACTTGAGGGGATTGGATCATCCCTAAACTTCAGTCCTAAAGAGAGCCGTAGACGTATGTCTTCGAGAATGAAGTCCTTGGTGGACTTGAGGGGATTGGATCATCCCTGGACTTCAGTCCTAAAGAGAGCCGTAGACATGATGTCTCTAAGAACAAAATCCTGAATGAACAGGTAAGGGGATTGGATCGTCCTCGGACTTTGGTCCTGTGAATTGAACCGTAGACATGAGGTCTCCGAGAATTGAATAGGACTGGATCGTCCCTGAGCTTCGGTTCAAAAGGTACATGATAGGATTGGATCGTCCCTGAGATTCGGTTCAAAAGGTACATGATAGGACTGGATCATCCCTGGACCTCGGTTCAAAATATACATGACAAATCCTAGAATTGTTCTAGGTTACATCCAGCATGAAACAGGGCTGGCTCTGTAGATATGATACATCCAGCATGAAACAGGGCTGGCTCTGTAGATGTGATACATCCAGCATGAAACAGGGCTGGCTCTGTAGATGTGATACATCCAGCATGAAACAGGGCTGGCTCTGTAGATGTGATACATCCAGCATGAAACAGGGCTGGCTCTGTAGATGTGATACATCCATCATGAAACAGGGCTGGCTCTGTAGATGTGATACATCCATCATGAAACAGGGCTGGCTCTATAGATGTGATACATCCAGCATGAAACAGGGCTGGCTCTGTAGATGTGATACATCCAGCATGAAACAGGGAAGGCTCTGTAGATGTGATACATCCAGCATGAAACAAGGCTGGCTCTGTAGATGTGATACATCCAGCATGAAACAGGGCTGGCTCTGTAGATGTGATACATCCAGCATGAAACAGGGCTGGCTCTGTAGATGTGATACATCCAGCATGAAACAGGGCTGGCTCTGTAGATGTGATACATCCAGCATGAAACAGGGCTGGCTCAGTAGATGTGACACATCCAGTATGAAAAAGGACTGGCTATGTGGCGGTAAATCCTAGATCTGATCTAGGTCACATCCAGTATGAAAAAGGACTGGCACTATGGTTGGGATTGGATCGTCCCTAGACATGAGACTTGTCTTAAAGAGATAAGGATTGATCATCCTGGAACTTGATCTGGATTGCATCATCCATGGACCTATGTCCTAAAGAGAGCAGGATTGATCATCCTGTAATATGATCGTGTGATGACGATGCTGCCGATCATGTGATGACGATGCTGATCGTATGATGAGGTTGTTGATCGTGTGATGACGATGCTGCTGATCGTGTGATGACGATGCTGATTGTATGATGACGATGTTGATCGTATGATGACGATGCTACTGATCGTGTGATGATGATGCTGATGATCGTGTGATGACGATGCTGATGATCGTGTGATGATGATGCTGATGATCATGTGATGATGATGCTGATGATCGTGTGATGACGATGCTGATGATCGTGTGATCGTGTGATGACGATGATGATGACGATGTTGATGATCGAGTAAAATCAACTCTGATGATGTTGATGTTCCAGTAACTAGTTGAGTTACTGATGATGATGAATTGAAGAAAGCTTCCGATGATATATAGATGATGTAGTCAATGACTCCTTGCTCTTGCAGATGTTGTTATAATATCCTTCTCGTTAAGGGGGAGTGTTGAATATTGTAACTTCTAAGAATATCATATTTGTACATTATTTATTCCGGAGATGTTCCATCCCTCCGAGGTGATTCTATTATGTATCCGGAGATGTTTATTCCTCCGAGGAGTTGTGGCAACTAGGGTTATTAGACCCACCATGTGGGGGTCGGCCCAGTCAGTTATAATAGGGTATTTAACCTAATGGTTAAATACGAGCCTACATGTACTTGTGTAAAATATATGTCAAAGTAGTGTATAAATAGAGGAGGTGTGTTCCTCATTTGACACACTCACACACTTGAAAAGAGGAGCACTTGTCTGGGAGATTTGCTAAGGAGGATTAGAAGGAGGGAGCACATCTTGTATTTTGGTTTATCATCTTATTGAGGAAAGCTTTGCTGGGTTTTCTACCCCATGAGGGTTTCCCAGGATAAATCTGTGTCTCTTGTGTTTATGCTATGCTTGTTGTTTCTTCAGTGATCCTGTATATGCTATTATTGTGAAATGGAATGTAATGCTGCTATTTTTTGTCTTAGCATATTGAATTTTAACAATAATGAGGTTGTACAATGTCAATGTAGTGAGAAGACACCAACAACAATTACCAATAGAAGTGCGTAGTCCTACACATGTCAAAGTAGATGCAGCTAGTCGGAGTGTGCAAATAGTTGATATATCGAAGAAAATTGTGTGTCGAAGTGTTCATGTTGAAGTACATACATATTAGACAAGTCAAAGTAAATACAGAACAATCAAGCGGTGCATTGAAGTGTTCATGTCAAAATATGTTTATTGAAGTGTGAATCACATTTGATAAGCCGACGAAGTATTGAACAAGGATGGGGTACAAGCCCCTGACGAAGTATTGAACAAGGATGGGGTACAAGCCCCTGACGAAGTATTGAAGAAGGATGGGGTACAAGCCCCTCATTATGGTGAAAATCCTTATTCTTCGGATAGTCATTATGAACAATTGATTAAATTAAGGATTATTATGGTGAAAAGCCTTATTCTTTGTATAGTCGTTGTGGACAATGGATTAAATTAAGGTAATGAAGCAAACATGTCGGCCCTCATGTGGACATAAGAAAAGCTATAAATAGACAAGGACTATTGCACTTCATGTGTGTGAGGTGTGCGATTCTGGATAATCTCAAGTTATAATTTATAGGGTTTTGAAAGGGAATCAATGGCTAGTTGATTCATAGAAGAAGTAGAATTAAAGGCAACATAGAATCATGTTGCACATTGCAATTGGATAAGTTGTCATCCAGAAAACATGGAAGACAACAGGAGAGATTGAGGCAACTTGCACATCACAGTTGGATAAGTCGGAGTGATCTACATTTTGGAATAAGTGAAATATCATAGTAGAATTTGAAGCTAGTACATAATCAATTCACCTGTCGCAGTTGGATAAGTTTGCAAGGTACACACAAAAGAAAAGTTTGGAAAGTCTGTAAGTAAGTGCGAATCTATGCAAGAGGAGATGAAGTAATCTGAGATTGATTATGATTGATAATGAAGATGACAATATAGTTTCCAGCTACAACATACAATGAGCATCATCCGATGAATCGAGCAATGAATGAAGAAGTAAAAAACATGGTTGAAGCATGTAGTAAGAAGAAGCAGTTGCAGGATTCTTTTGAAACATATATGAAGGATTTCTAAGGATGAATTATGCATCAATCTTAATTGGTGTTACTCAGTGGAGGTTGATATATTCACTGGACATGTTGGGTCTTGTCTGCAAGCTGGGTCTTGCACTAAGGATTGGATTCCTCATGACAGATTGGATTTTTTCAACAAGATGGGTCTTGCACGAAGGTTGGATTCCTCACCTCTCAGTTGGTGATGAGAACCCCAAATATTGGTGTCTTTTGAAACTGATGTACTAATGATCTAATAAATATTCAAAATTACTCTTGGTGTCTTTTACTTGTTTTCATCATTGCTTACTTAGATCAGCATTCATTATACATGATAATTGTAACATGCTAAATAACTGAATGATTGAATTAAATATGTGATGCATTGATTCATCCCCCCCTATCAATGCACTTGATGATTTCAACAATTGGTATCAAAGCGAGTTCCTTCACACAAGTCTAATCAACTTGAAGGAGATCCTTGAGAACACAATGGATGGGAAACCAATGGGATCTACAACCAACGCTATTTTTTTATGGGACATACTACTCTTCTTAGAGAAAAATAATGAAAGGATACTTGAAAACAAAAGGACTGGATGTTTGGGAGACAATTGTGTGCAAACCTACAACTGTGAGAAACAAATCGAAGCATTTGGAAAAAAACGAATCCAAGAAAAATTACTCAACAACAATGATGGCCATATTCGACAGCCTATCAAATCAATTCAAAGAAAAAATGGGACAGTGTAGATCTACTAAAGAATTATGGCTCAAACTGGAGAATCTTTGTAATGATGAAGTGAACATTCTAGAAGATAATTTGTGTAAATACCAAATGCAAGACTCAAAATCAAAAGAAGCATAACTCAATCATGATATTAATGAAGGTATGTATTCTCCTAGACATCCAGATTGCATAAATTCAAGAAGTGAGGATAATTTCTCTGTTATAGATGAAGACTTAGATATATCAAAGCTTAAGATATATGTTTTAGCAGCACTAGAAGAGGTCAAAGGGTCAAAATATGAGTCATATGTTGAGGTGTGAAGGCATGACTTGGATATTCTTGAAAGTAAAATTATGTGCATTTTAAAAGAAATGGAAAGGGCTCAGAAGAAAAATGAGTTGTTACAGTAAGGGCTTAAGGAGTCTAAAATAAAGGAACAAGAAGAGAGTGAAGAAGTTACTAAAGCAATGATTGAATTGAAGATTCAAGGTTCACAAGTCTAAAGGACCAAAGAAGGTGAAATCATAAACTGGAAAGTGGAAATTGCTCATCTAATAGATGAAAATAGGTAGAAGTCAAATGACAAAAATTCAGAATCTTTGGAAGATTCAAGAAAATCAATTAGTGGGTTGTAAGTCCAACTTGAGGATGTCAAAGGAAGAGAGGAAGTTCTGAGAAGTTAGCTAACAAAGAAAGAAGGTACATGTCGTAGTCTCAAGTTAAAAGTAGAAGAATTTTAAAGAAGAATTGAGGAAGCAAATATCAGCCATAAGAATAGCTCATCAATCCTTGACAAGATATTAAACAGTCAAAGGTCGCCAAACAACAAAACTGGCCTTGGATACAACAAGACAATTGAAAAGGATAGGGATGATAAGAGCATGTGAAGATAGTCAAAAGGAACAGTCGAAGTCACAGAACTAGAACATGATGAGAATTTAGTCAACAAGGAAAGCTACAAAGAAATAAGTCAAAAGTAACTACAACAGGAAAGCATGTCCTATCAAGACAACATAGAATGGAATAGGTCATCAAAGCAAGTTCAGTCTAGGTATGGGATTTTCTTTAGAAGATATTGCTTTTCTTGTGATGAATATGGGAATAGAGCATTAGAATGTATGAATTATGGTAGAAAAAAGTTCAACTATACAGTTAAGTGTCTAAGGTGTAGCCATTATTGACACATTGAAAAATGTTATCATATCATAATATGTTATGTATGCGATTGTTTTGGA
The DNA here is from genome assembly GCA_027924585.1 of Larix kaempferi. NCBI lineage: Eukaryota > Viridiplantae > Streptophyta > Pinopsida > Pinales > Pinaceae > Larix > Larix kaempferi. The sequence goes on from BSBM01000136.1 coordinate 17,485,288, forward strand.
CACAAAGCACAAAACTGTCGAAGCTCAGTAGGACATTCAACAAATACCATACCTCATATTGTAGGATAGAAAACTGATAAGTTATGGATGAAAATAAGAAGTGATATTGTGCAACATCAAAAGATACATTCAAATAAGTTTGCATACTCTCAAAAGTGTATAAGAAAAACTACAATGGTATGTATTGTCGAAGATGATGACAGTAGTATAAAGGAAGCAAAAGATTGTTTCATTTCATGCTAATCTTTGGAATATTACATGAAGATCCTTTAGTTCAAAAGAAGATTATATACAATGCATGGATTCAAGGTAAAAAGTATACCAAGCCAGGAAGATGAAAGGAAAATAGAATTCAAAATACATTTGAAGACTATCATGGATTCATTCACATTGCTACCAAGATAATTAAAATTGATATAGGAGCCGCTATCTAAGAAAGTACATACATTTCAATTGGCAAGTGATCAACAATACAAAATAAGTTGCATTACAAGAATGGATTCATCCATAACAATCAAATTCTATTAATAACTACTTTCATGGAAGTCAGATTCAACATAAGTACAAAATCTACCATATTTGGCAAGACTATAATGTGGCATTGGTTTACAAAATTGATGGTTCTTTCTCATTTACAACTTTAACCTTTGGAGAACCAGTCAAAATTACAACAGCACTAGCGTAGAATTTACGAACAATTGAATCCCAAGTCAATGACCAGAATTCGGTAGTGAGAGGCACAATTTAGTATTTGGAGACTATCGTTCTTTGAAATTTGCAGTGTTAGGAATTATCCAAAGTTATTCCAAGAGAACCATAATTCCTTCCTGCCGCTCTTCCAACTGATCACTTTCATTTCTTCGTAACCTCAATTTCTTTAGCATTTCTCTAATTAATATGTGTCTGAGCATACCTCTCTCTAATATCAGCTTCTTTTACTTGAGATTCTCATTTCTCCAAGCTACTATTAACGTTTGTGAAATCTATTTGTTGTGAGTGAACTGTTGCAGAAATATTGGCCACATAATTAAATTGTTGAAAAGGATCAAACATTGTGACGTAACTACTAATGGAATTGAAGCGATTATTATATTGACAGAGTGATTGTTTACCAAATGGATGAACACCAGGAGAAGGAAACATAGAGCCAACTGTAAAATATCAAAGGATTTCAAATACAATTACTAAATCTGGTAGGATTTGTATTTAATTACCACTCATAACCAATTTTGTTTGCATTCAAAAGGATTCACAATTGCATTCTTTCAGAATGATTGAAATGACACAAAAGTAAGGTTGCATTCATGAATGATTTGATGGTTTTCTCTCTATCTTCTTTAATGGTGAAAATTGCACACTTGTGTTAATTCATCACCCATGTCAAATCCTTAGCATTTATGGGTATATTAAAAATGACAGTTCAATCTAATGTTATCTGGAAGATCAAATCTTTATTTGTATATGCAAGCTTGGAAGAGTACTTGCAACATCCGAAGAATTGTCTAAGGAGAAAACCATACAAGTAAATAACATCATGTGTCGGCAACGAGCACTTGAACAGGGGGAGTAGCAATGAAAAATTCACATAATAACAATGTGAATACCTTTTCCATTGATTTGAAAGGGGGAGAAATGAAAATAGTGGGAGAAAACAATATGTAATCAAAATCCCTCACTAAGGGGGAGCATTGTCAGCAAAGAAAGATAATTTCAGAAGGAATTCATAGTCAAGCAAGTTATCTTCTGTAAGGGAGAAAATGATTAGAAAAATAAAGTCACGGAAGAGAAGCATATTTCAAGGGGGAGTAGGTTAACAAAGTTGCTTCACCACTTTTTTCATTTATGTCAAAGGGGGAGAGACAATTGAAGTTGTTTCCATCAATGAGAAAGGGGATATTGTTGGACTTAATGTTGTCATTGATGTCAAACGTGAGATTGTTGGACTTAATGTTGTTATAGATGAAAAATGGGAGATTGTTGGACTGAATGTTGAGGTTGTCTATGAGAATCCTTGAAGCCAGTTTGAAGAAGTATATATAACAAGGTTGTACAATGTCAACGCAATGACAAGACACCAGTAACAATTACCAGTAGAAGTGCGCAGTGGTACACATTTTGAAGTAGATGCAGATAGTTGAAGTGTGTGAATAGTTGATATGTCAAAGCAAGTTGTGTGTCGAAGTACATAGATAATAGATAAGTCGAAGTAAATATAGAACAAGCAAGTAGCACGTCAAAGTGCGCATGTCAAAGTATGATTGTCGAAGTGTGCAACACATTTGATAAGTTGACGAAGTATTGAAGAAGGATGGAGTACAAGCCCCCGACGAAGTATTGAAGAAGGATGGGTTACAAGCCCCTCATTGTGGTGCAAAGCCTTATTCTTTGAATATGTGATTAAATTAAGGATCATTGTGGTGCAAATCCTTATTCTTTGGATAGTCGTTGTGTCCAATTGATTAAATTCAGGTAATGAAGGAAACATGGCATCCCTCATGTGGACATAAGAAAATCTATAAATAGACAAGGACTAATGCACTTTGTGTGTGTGAGGTGTGCAACTGTGGATAATTTGAACGTCTAATTTCTGGGGTTTTGAAAGGGAATTTATGGCTAGTTGATTCGAAGAAGAAGCGGAATTAGAGGAAATATAGAATCATGTTGCACATTGCAATTGTATAAGTTGCAATCCATAAAATGTGGAAGACCATAAGAGAGATTGAGGCAAGTCACACATCACAGTTGGATAATTTAGAGTGATTTACAGTTTGGAAGAAGTGAAAGATCACAATATAATTTGAAGGCAGTACAGAATCAAGTCACTCATCGCAGTTGGATAAGTTTGCAAGGTCCACACAAAAGAAAAGTTTGGAAAGTCTATAAGTAAGTGTGAAGCTATGCAAGAGGCAATGAAGTAATCTGGAATTGAATATGATTGACAGTGAAGATGAAAATATAGTTTCTAGATACAACATACAATGAGCATGATCCGACGAATCAAGCAATGAATGAAGAAGTAAAAAGCATGGTTGAAGCACGCAGTAAGAAGAAGCAGTTGTAGGATTCTTTTGAAACATATTTCAAGGATTGCTAAGGAGGAATAGTGCATCATTATTAACTGGTGTTACTCAGTGGAGGTTGATATATTCACTGGAAAAACTAGGTCTTGTCTACAAGTTGGGTCTTGCACTAAGGATTGGATTCCTCACATCAGATTGGATTATGTTAGAAAGTTATGTCTTGCACGAGGGTTGGATCCCTCACCTCTCAGTTGGTGCTGAGAAACCAAAGATTGGTGTTTTCTAAAACTGATGTACCGATCATCTAATAAATATTCAAAATTACTCTTTGTGTCTTTTACTTATTTGATCATTGTTTAGTTATAGAAAAATTCATTATACATGATAACTGTAACATGCTAAATAACTGAATGATTGAGTTAAATATGTGATGCACCGATTCACCCCCCACTCTTAGTGCACTTGATGAGTTCAACAAAGAGAGAGTTGATGACATTTCATTCTTTTGTATATATATCTAAGTGCATGCTCATCATATATCTATGTGCAGAGAACTCAATGCCCCTTTCTCAAGATTATGGAAGACCTCCTTGAGGAGGTTTGAATCCCCTCAAATTTTAGTTGTTTGATCTCTACATAACTTATAGTCGGTCCTTTTCCAATACAATATCCAGTATTATTTTGCGATAATATTCAATGTTCATAATACTAATTTTAATAACATGTATCTCTAAAATTGTTTCAAAGTCAGGTAGAAGGTTCACTAACCCTACAAGCCTCTGTAGAAGTATGTTAACACCAACGGGTAAAAGATGAAGAAAAAAAATAGTTTACAAGGGTTTTAATGTCAGTGGGTAAAATATGAAGAAAAGAAAATAGTCCAATTGCAACATTGTTCACAAGTGAGTAAGTGGATAGCTTGAATTTTAGGTATGCATCCCTTCAAGGGATTGATCTTGTCTTGTATTCTTTAACCTAACCTGGAAGCAAATAGCATGCCTTTAATAAAAGATACATTCTTCATATCCTATTTGTTGTTTTATTTTTAATTAATGGTGGCCCTTCCTTCAAAATTTCTCTAGGAACTTAAGGCTCCAACATTTGAGCCTGGGATATGATACCATCTGTAACACCCTTCCTTGTGAAGGGTGTTAGTCCTATTTTCCAGAGGGAAAGTGTAAATAAACTCAAACTCAAAGTTTGAGCTCTATGTTCTAATACAATTTATGTAAATTTGTGAGTAGTATACTTCTTTAATGTTCATAGAATACATAAACATAATAAACAAATTCAAATTTCATTCATCTATAGTAAATTAAATAGCATAATTTAGAGTAATTCTATAGTTTTATCTTTTGCATCAATAACACTTTTTAACAAAATGAAAGTGTGAAGAAGTACAATACCTCTTCCTTGTAGCTAAACTTGTAGTTGAATTTGTAGCAAGAAGTACCTTGTTTAGTCAATTCCAGTCCAACTAGCATGCAATAAAGCTTCCCAAACTAGGAATTATCCTCCCATCTAACTATCAACAAGTTGGTAGCTCTAGGAAACCTATGGGTTTCCTATCCCTCCGTGCTCATGGCTTTGATAACCCCAAAAGTAGCGATTTTTACAACTTCCAATGGGCTCAAATCCTTCCTTTCCACAATCAATCCTCAAAATCACATAACCATTTTTCCAAAATTCAAATCACAATTCTCGCAAAAAACACAACCCCCTCTCCATCAGGGTATTTTTTAAGGATTACCAAAGTATGCTTAAGTGTAGTATTCTAGGCGATTATTTTGGATTGGAAAAAACATAAATATAGATTGGTAGGCGAATATTAAATATCAAACATACAATTTACTATTGAAACCTATAAATTTTGGCGAATATTATGATAAAAAAACATACTTTATGTAAATATAGGCGATATTAGAGACTAAAAATGACCAAATAGCGAATTTATTTTTTGAAAAAAGGCCCAAAAAATAGCCAATTGGTGAAATTTCGCCCCTAAAGTTTTCCTTGCTCTCCATATTTCCCATATCCTCAAATATCCCCCATTTTCCTTCTTCCATTGCCTCCTTCTCTTTCAGTCCTATCCCCCACATAAATCTTATCCATCTACTTCCTTAACTCCTCCCCCCTTTCCATCATCTTCCAAACTAATGAAATTTACTCAGTTTTGACTAGAGACGACAAATATCATTCAGGTGTGAAGATTTTATTTACCTAACTATTATGCACCATGCATTTGTACTATTCACCACATAAGTATCAGGTAACATTGAATGACCAAACGTAACAGGTTGTAATATTAATTAAAGAACTTGGTAAACAATAAGGAGTACATCTAATCATGATGGAATATTAATTAATTAATTTACTACAAGGAGAGTTCTAAGCCATCTTCATTGGTTACTACGAGGGGGGTTCTAAACCACCTCCAAAATTCACTTTTCTAGGGCGATTCCAAATTGCCCCCAAAATCATCACTGCTAAAATTCAAGCCTTTTAGCGGTGGTTTTTGAAGAGATATAAACCTCCCTTGTAGGTTGCTACGCAGGGGGTTCTAAACCACCTCTAAAAGTCACTTTTCGAGGGGGTTCCAAACTTCCCCTAAAAAGACCGCTGCTAAAATTCAATACTTTTAGAGGTGGTTTCTGAAGAGATATAAATCACCCCCAAAATGTGACTTTTAGGGGCGATTCAGAACTACCCCCAAAAAAGTGACTTTTAGGGGCAATTCTAAACCATCACCAATGGTCATTTTTTGGGGGCAGTTTGAAACCGCCCCTAGAAGTCACTTTTGGGGGCGATTTATATCTCTTCAAAAACCGTTTCTAAAAGGATTGAATTTTAGCAGCGATGCCTTTAGGGTTTTTTTTTTTTCAAAACCACCGCTAATGCTAAAACCCCTGCCAATTCCACTTTTGGAGGTGGAAAATGACCACCTCTAAAGGTCCTTTTTGTGGTAGTGAAAATGCAGGGATACTATCCAAACTCTAGATGGTTTCCACCATCTTCAGTTCAATGAGGTTTTATTTATCAAGAAATCAAGGATCCTCTAACACTCAAATGGCCCAGTATACCTGATTCAAAACGCTTATCGATAGATGATCCCTGGACTAAACTTCCTAGGAGTCAGAAATCAATGTCACTCAATGATCCACAACTTCATTCAATCGACTTCTTTATTTTTGGATATGACACTAAATGTTGATTTCCCCATCTCTACATTGGGTGGCGGTAATGGAGTTGATAGAAAATTTCCGAACTCTATTGAATGGGCTTAGGGTTGTTGTGGTTGCCATTCGTTGGATGCATAAGCATAAAAGAGCCATGGAGGAGTAGGTCACCTTCACAAAATGGGCAAGGGTGTATTTGATTTTCATATCGATCTTTAGAACATTTTTATTAGCCTCATTGTTCTGCAAGGTAATGCATCAGTCCTTCGAATTTGCTTGGTCCAATGCAACTAATCTTTGCTCAAAAAATTAATAATTGTTAGGAAGTAGTTTGATAGCCAAATGGAGGGAGGATATTTTTGCGATGGGGATTATGCTAGTGAATCTCTTGATTTATGTGGTGTTTTCCTCTGTCGTAAGCCACTTTTTCTTCAAAAGTTAAATTCTTATAAGTTATAGAATGACCATAATTTTTCTAGATAATGTATACATGAATAATTAGGCCGCCCAAAAAACTACTATAAGTGAGAAGGCTCATATTTACTCTAAATAATGTATACATGAATAGTTAGGCCACCCAAAAAACCACTATAAGTGAGAAGGCTCATATTTACTCTAAATAATGTATACATGAATAGTTAGGCCACCCAAAAAAACCACTATAAGTGAGAAGGCTCGGAATATTAGTGACTAGAATGTGCTCAAAGCCATAAATAGAATTCTAGAGGGAAACTACATGTGCATCTACTTGCTTTGCTTTTATTCCTGTCTTAGCTGACTCCTTAACTAACGACTCTCTATCCATTCTTTTGGACACCATGCTTTTGAGCAAAGCTTTTTAAACACCATGCTTTTGAACATAGATTTTTCGACACCATGCTTTTGAGAAGAGCTTCAACGGTAGTTAGGTGATGTTTCGTGTTTAGCATGTCGCATTGAGAAGTTATGTGTTAAGTACCTTTATCATTCTTTGTGTGTAGGTCATGCGAAGGTCTTGGTAAACCCTAGCCATGACCTGGCCTCATTTCTGCGTCCTATACCTGTGCATGGAGGAGCCCTGCATATTACTTATGATCACGACAATGATATCCTCCATGTCTCTACCAACCCCGTATGTTACATGCACATGATTAATTTTAGTTCGATGACGAGGTGGAAAAGAGATTACATTAAAGCAAGAGGAGTTCCTTCACTCTCTTGTTGCATAGCAATGGAAGCCTTTCAAACGTTGTGGTTCTTTTTAAAAGAGAAAGGGAGAGTGTTGAGGGGAGATTGTGTTTACATTTTTACATTTGCTTCAACTAAAACGTTGTAAGAGCGAGGAATGATTATTAGGTGGTGTAGGTGGCAATATGGATAAGGCATGAATGAGGCGATGTAGTGGTGGTGGCAGTGGTGCAAGTCCTTCAATGCTTTCTGTGTTCATTCAATATTAGGCATGCACATCAAGCATCCTATCGCTGACTCGAAAGTGCTTAACTAATCACATGGATGTGAAATGTAGCAAAACTTATTAGGATAGCCGAATCACATAAAATCATGCATTATGAAAATTTGGTTAAAATCTAAAAAAGCAATGCAACCAATAATCAATCAACCAAAGTATTATGCGGTCAAAAGCGAATAAATTACAAAGATACACTGCCTGTTGAGAGTTATAATAAAAATAAGAAACATGTCAACCACTAATATACACCTTCACCAAAGCTAAACAACTTGGGCATGTCTTTAATTTTAATATTATTGAAATGGAAAGTAGTGAAATACAGACTACATGTTTCAATTCATAGCACAAATAATCCTTTTAAGTGAATATTAAAAAATTTAAAACCTGTAATTTATGGTTCATTCTTGTTACACCGATAGGTGTTTATATCTTAGAATTTGGGGTGGACTAGCATCCATGCTTTTCCTAGATTGCATGAGGATGAGACAAGTGTACTGTCCATATTGGTTTTATGGTGGGAGTTCAAAATTCGAAATAAACAATTATAAAAGACAAATAATATAAAAAATAACTGGTAGTTTATGCATGGATAACTGGTAGTTTATGTATGGATAACTGGTAGCTAATATATGGATAACTCTTAGCTAATGCATGGATAAGTGGCTTCATGACAGATAACTTATTAGTTATTTATGACACTTAACTTGGCCTATCAATATTCACTAGCCACAAGTTATAAGTGGTTGTGCTAGTAAATATTAAAGACATAAAAAACTTACTCCAATAAAAATTAGGATTCCATCCAAAAATATATATAGTGATAGTTACTTAAAGATAAGTCAAACCATGCATATGCATAGTTCACTTTGATAACAACATTTAGAATATTATTCATTTATATTTATAACAAGGTTTCTTTAGAGATGTAGGAGCGATAAATACCATGCGTGGCTACATCCATGGTTCCCAACTATATTACATTCACGGGATTCTCATTATCTCTCTTTCACCTAGGATTTTTTTTGTAAGTCCAAGGAATGGGATGCTTATGATAGATGTCCACTTGACCATGTTAGACAAGTATTTAAAGGGACCTCAACTTGCAAATCTATTTTTAAAATCCAAATTTATTTATAATACTTAGGAATGTTAGATTTTTGTTTTTAAATATAATTATTTTGGAGTATAGCTTCAAACTATTTTAATTGGTTGATGGTTTATTTTTTAATATAGTAAAATAAATTAACAATTTAATATCTAAATATATCTAGTAAAAGTCTACTTCACAAACCATAAAAAATTTCATTTTAGATTTCATTTTAGATGAGTGAGTTTTATCCACACAAAATGATATTCTCACATATCAAAATCTTGAAATGGTATTAATAGAGACTAAATAGACTTTATAAATAACATTCAATATTATAAGCATTTTTCTACTTTTAAAAACAATAACAAAACGATAACAATGTAACATAAAACATTTGATAAATGAATAGTCAACGGCATAGAACAAGTTATGTTATGGTGTTGTATATACAAATAATATCATAGGTTGTTCTAACTAGTGGCTGTGGTATATGCAAATAATATCTTCAACGTAGGGTTACTTGGACCCACACTACAACAACATGTACTCTTATTCTCAAGATGAGATCAGGAAATGAGACCAACACAACACAACACACTAATGGAGGCCATAGGTGGGCCCCAACTTATCCTCTCCATGTTTGGGGTTCCAAGTGGATCCCAACTTGTCATGTCCATGTTGAGGCCCCACGTGGGCCCCAACTTATCCTCTTCATGTTTGAATGGAGGTTTCAAGAACGTAATTAGGTTTCACATGTCGATTTGGAAAAGTAAACATGAAGCTCTTTGTTATTTTACATTTCTAACATAATCAATTTTTATTAGGTTGAAAATATTGGTAGAGTAGTTAACATTTAATGCCATCATGTGGCATTAAGTTTAGAAACATGACCAAATATTTAACACTATAAAAAACCACAGCTCATCTGCAAGTTGTCTAGGTACCTACCTACAAAGTGAGGGTCGAGGAAGGACCCTACCACTACGTATTGAATAACATAAGGGTTTGTGGAACCTACCGCATGATTGAATTGGATTTCAGGATTCGGTGTATTCTATCTTTTTATTCAAAGTTATTTAGAAATTTTCAGAAGTGGTATATCCAAGTTTTTTTACGATTTTCATGTTTTACGATTTTCATGGTTATGGTCACTTCATAAATCCATAGGGAGGGAGGAATTATAGACTTGAAACTTAGACTTATAAAACTATATTGAACATAAAAAATTTATGAGAAAATTATCCCAAATTTTATGTCTAAAACTTTGTGGAAAATAAACTATTAATCGTAATTATCAAGATTCGGCTAATCAACATGTTCATCCCATGTTTATAAAAGTCTCTTATGAATTTTCATTTCCATCCATTGTTACTTTTTTTTTTAACCATGGGAATTGATAACTCGTGAGGTTTATCTACTAGAGGTCCAAGTTCAAAGATGACAATTACTATAATCAAAAAGTACATTTAACAATCTACAAACTAAATATAAAAATAATTCGCGATTTAGCAAGGATCAAGACGTCTAAGACACACCTAATATGAGGATCTCACTCCAAGGGGCACTTATTTTTCTAGCCTCATCACAACATGCCAATGCATGGAGGTTTAAACCTAGATAAAAACAATGAGAAACTTACATCCTCACCATTCGAGCTATTGACCCCTCAACCCCATCATCACCCTCTTTCTATCAAATAATCATAATCATATTCATATATATATATATATAATTTGACCATATTGGACTTTTGTGTAGGGAAATTCAGAACAATTCCGAATTCATCGAATATTGGAGGTAGGTGTAATACCAATACGGATTCCTACAAGTGGGGAATTAAATTTTGAAAATCAATTTTAAAAATCCAAATTTTAATTTTTTTTTCCCTGGAAAAAAACTCATAACTTTTATTTATATCAGAAACAAAAGTTGCATTTTGTATAGTCTATAATAAACCATATCTCTTGAAAGTAAAATAAGTATCGATGCAAAACTTAGTTCATATGACTGGAGCCTTAATTCTGTCACTTCTCACATATAACATAATCGATTCTAGAAAGTACTACATGGACTGCAAGACTTCATATATCAAAATAGAAAAATAGCAAAAAGGCAAAAGTGTGGGGGACTCAGAATCCCAGCTATTCGGTTATGTCTTGTATCATTGTGAATTAATGCGGATCCCAAAGTTTATACTGATAACGCCTAGAGTTGGAGCCTTCAATCTCCTTTTCTACGTTTCATTTCCCATTTATAAGTTCCAAGCCCAATTTAGATTGAGTGTCTACTTCTGTGTTCCTTTCCCTGAAGATGTGTTGAAAAGAGATCATTTCCACGTCTGTTTTTAAAGCCTTTATCTCTGCTAATATTGGAATTAAACCGAGGTTATGACAAACCTTTTTTTCATTTGCCCAATCTATTACCAGTTGAGAGTCTTCAAAAACTTGGAGAAACTTAATCTCTTCCTTTTTTTGCCAATTTTAGTAGTAGATTTAAAGCACTGAGTGAACAGCGAAATTATTTGTATGGGCTCATAATCCTGCCTGAAACTTGAAAGAAGTAAACCAAATTTTAATTATTTAAACACTATAAAATATAAATAACATTCAATCTCATAGTTTCTAACCATTACTCTATCCAATAAATATGTTTGCTTTCTTATTGAAATAATAATTAATAACTAAATGCTTTTTAAAATATTTATTTTGGTTGTAAATAACATGTTTGAGATGTACATTTATTGTATATTTGATTAAAAGTATTATAAACAAAAAGTCTATTCCGGTAATTTATTTATATTGGATTTTTTCGTTATGTATCTTTTTTTATCGTATTTATATCAATATTCATACTCAAATTATGCTACTATAATGATATATGTATAAAATCCGCGTGCCAATTGGAATGTAGCTTTGTAATCTGATTGCCTTTACGATGTAAATCTGTGGGACTAGTTCCAGGTTTGCAATCTGATTGCCTTGTCTATGATGTAAATCCACATTCAAGTTAAAAAAATATCTGGAGACTAAGTCTACGGCAATTGGATTTTAGTTTTGCAATCTGATTGCCTTTTTGTCCTTTACATGGAGAATGAGATGAATGTTCTTTGCCGTCTAGAGGGACCCCTCTTGTGCCCGTGCCTTCATTATCCAATCAATGCCATAGAGTGCCTATCATTCCAACTCATCATGTGGGGCGAGGTGGGCCCTCTGTATTCTGTTTTGTCCTAATTTCCTCAACGTTATAATGGAACTTATAACAAGGTGTGGGCCTAATTATTTTTTGCGCTATCTTGTCGGTAGATATTCCACGCAGAGATATTATTTAAAGGCACTTGGTCGAAACTCTTTATTTCCTATTGTTAAATTCCAATCTTAGATAAATAAATATATATTTGTAAAATGGATCGTGATTGTGCAAAGTTGAACTCCCATAGGTGTAATTTTCTATCCAAAATGTCAAGTGTATCGTACGAAATCCCAAGTCGAGGGAGAAAACATGTCAAGTGGATGGTTATCATACGAAATCCCAAGTTGAGGGAGAATAAGACATTTTTTTTAATAGTCATTACGTTAGGGATACGAAATCCCAAGTTGAGGGAGAGTCAGACATTGGTTTTTTAATAGTCATTACATTAGGGTTGATTCATTATTGTTATTTTTAAAAAATTACCATAGTTTTTTAATCTTTGTGTTTTGAGTGGTTAATTTATTTTTTAAAATTAAAAAAAAAAAATTAATCAATAAAAAGAGTTTTAAGTCTTACTTTAAAATCAATAAATATTTTAGCCAAAATAATATTTGCAAGAAAACCATTCTCTATTATATTCCCCATTGTCAAAATGAAATTATATACTTAATAAGAACATTTGGGAAATGTTATTATTAAGGTAAGACGTGAAAGTTGAAGTCATAAATTGTAATTTTTCTTGGTCTTTTTTGGACGGAGCAACTCAGAGTGATAGTGGAAAAAGTTGGGCTGGAGGAAGTATGTTCCTATCAAAGGAGCGCTCAATTAATTTTAAGGTAGGACAATGATCGAGAACAAATAATTATGCCAAATTGTACCTCTTAAGCTTCTTCTAACTTTAGCTATAGAAAATAATGTTAAGAAGCTATAGGTATTTGGGGATGCTAAAATTATCATGGACTCGTTCACTAAAAAGAAGATTTGGCATAACATTTATCTCAACCCAATCTTAGAGAAAATAAAGAGAATGAAACTCTGACTAAATGAAATATCAATCAATCATGTTTATGGGGAATGAAATTAGGAGGCAAATTCTCTATCCAAGCTTGTGTTGCACATGGAGCGAGGGGAATGGCATATTTCAAAAAATGAGGAAGGATTGTTATTGGAATATTATCATGACCCTTTTTGAATTAATGCGGAAATTTATGTGATTGATTGATCAATGGCTATTTTTGGTATAACTAATGTTATTCTTATGATATAGTTTGATATAGTTCGAGAGGAGTTGAACTAGAATCAAGCACCGATCAAGTTTGAGAAGAAAGTTTTTTTATTTTTTCTTTTTGTACGTTGTTTTCAAAATATATTTGGGATTATGCTAAAGAACTGATTGAAAGATCAATTACAGATTTTGATGAGTTTTGTACATTTTTTTCCTTGTTAGAGGTCCAAATGGGCACACCTAAAGGGATCACACACTTGTCGACCCCATGTCAAGAGCCTAACCCCTATAGACCTAGAGGATTGAACCCATGACCGCACACTTGTCGACCCCATGTCAAGAGCCTAACCCCTATAGACCTAGAGGATTGAACCCATGACCTTGTAACGGAGATCCAATGGCTTTGCAATGGGAGATCCAACCGATTAGGCTACCGGTTGGGGCTAATGAGTTTTGGGTAATGAATTTTGTACATAGAGGATGTCGATGCCACAAGCATGTGAAAAATGTAAACTTTGGTTGTTTCATCTAAAAAATATAAACTTTGGTTGTTTCTCAATAACATTTAGGAAATGTGTAAATTAACCATGCAAATATAAATTTCAAGGAAGTGGTGGGCTTGTATAATGATAGGGTTCACCTACTCTATCTCTTCATTGATGCATCTACCTTGTCGCATATCTTTTAAAAGTTCTTTTTTAAACTTTTGTATAGTTGTTGAGGGTGATTGATTACAATGGGGCCATTTAAAAGTAAATAAATGTAATAAATTTATGTTCTTGGGTGAAGTAAATTTCATTTTGATTTGAATTTTTACAATAGAAAAAAAATTCTCATCTATCAATAAAGCTACAATTTTGAGCAACTTTTTTATAAATGGTGTATAGGTGTCCACGCTGGCAGACACTTATGGGTGTCCAAGTTAATCATGATAATGGTGTATAGATGTCCACGCTGGCAGACACTTATCAGTGTCCAAGTTGATCATGATAAATGGTGTATAGGTGTCCACGTTGGTAAACCTAATTTATAGTTTATAATAAAACCAACTATATTTAAAGCTAGATCTTTACTCAAATATTTTCAATTATTGATTTTTCTAAATATTAAAACCAGCCTTCTATACAACTACGGGCAAACCTTATGGGCGGCCGCTGAAGTGTTTGGCTGGCTGGTTGCCAGAGTTGACCAACTAAGCAAACCAGAGTCCATACACATCGGGTGGACCATGTGATATCCATGTGGCTATTTACGATAGACCAGCCGAGAGCCCAATTCTGTATATATACTTCTTCCTCCTTGATGTTGCAGCCTCCTGTATACTAGTTTTTCTGTTTTTGATTGCCCCTTATCTGCAGTTATCCACTTTGCTCAATCGGTTCTGCATTTGATAAATATATTTATTGAGTATACATCATTCCGGCAATTTCAGTCGTGTGTATATCATCAATTGGGTCATCTGCATGCGAGTTTCGGTGGATATGTCTGGCAGTGCTGTGGCTGTGCCCATGCAGGGGGCTTCTTATAATTTGCTCAAGGTTAGTCAATGTTATATACTCTTGTGTGTATCCGTCTTGTCAGAGAGGCTTGCGGGGTTTGGGAGTCGGGAATTATGGGAATTATGGCTATGACCGGTTGTTATTGTACTTGCACAGAGGCGTCGTGGTTGTAAATTGTATGTATATATTCAGTAGAGTATGTGTTGGGCGGGGTTGGGGATTTATCACCGTAATGGATTTTGTGGCACATATTAGGGATATGGTTTGTGTAAATTCTGGAATTAACGGTGAGTTTCTGTGTATGTGTTTCAGGTTGTGGGCAATGGCAATTGTGCTACTATTCCTGATGTGGCTCTAAGCTTGGGCCGGTGTCTCTCTACAGCAGAGGATCTGAGAGAGCCGAAGAATTACTGCGCCACGTTAAAGGATCTGAGCGCCGATTCGACGAGAACAGACAACGACGAGGCCGGGACCGGGAGTGTGACCGAGGACGAAAACGGCCCGAACTTGTCCCCTGCGGCTGCGGGCAAATCGTTTTGCTCTAATTCTTCCTCGTTCGCGGATGGGACCGGACTGGAACGGACGGGGAGTGGAACCAGCGTACTCTCCTCAGAGAACACTCAGGCAACAATCTCGGCGCAGGGCAAGGAGAAGTCATACACCAAGCTTCCGTCGTCCCAATACAAGGGCGTAGTCCCGCAGCCCAACGGACGGTGGGGTGCTCAGATATACGAGAAGCACCAGCGCATTTGGCTCGGCACCTTCAACCGCCAAGAAGACGCGGCCAGGGCCTACGACAGGGCCGCCGTCAAGTTCCGCGGCGCCGAAGCCATCACAAACTCGAACTTGGTCGACAGCTACCCGGAGGCCGTCTTTCTCCGCGGCCACTCCAAGAGCGAAATCGTAGACATGCTGAGAAAACACACCTACGACGAAGAACTGGAGCAGAATAAGACCAGTACCTCGGACATAAATCTCGAGGTCGCGGTTTCAATTCCCCAAGAGCCTCACGAGCACTTGTTCGACAAAACCGTGACGCCCAGTGACGTCGGAAAGCTGAACCGAATTGTCATTCCCAAGCAGTTCGCCGAGAAATATTTCCCGCTCGACGTCGACGTGGCGTCGGGTGAAGGGAAGGGGAAGGGGATCCTGCTAAATTTCGAGGACAGCACCAACAAAACATGGCGTTTCCGCTATTCTTACTGGAATAGCAGCCAGAGCTACGTGCTTACCAAGGGCTGGAGCCGCTTTGTCAAAGAAAAACGTCTCCAAGCCGGCGACATCGTTACCTTTGAGCGGAGCTGCTCCACCTCCCTCTCTCGCCACCTCTTCATCGCCTTCCGCCGCCGGCGCAGCGACCTCTTCCCTTCCGTTGCCCTGTCGCCGCCAATCGAACACTGCCAGAAGTTCATCAATCCATTCGCCGTGGCAGGGCATCCGCAGTGGGCTAAGCTCTTTAACGCGCCGCCGCCGATCATCGACAATTGTTCTATTCCCGGCCCCAATTCTCTCCACCTCATGTCGACACCGAAGTCGGTCGCATTTGACGGGAATCCGTCGTCGCTAGATTTCGTGGATCTCCGACAGGCATTACCGTCAATAGACGGAAATTCTTCCGTCCGGCTTTTTGGAGTAAATCTTCAGCGGTCGCCGTTAGATCTGTTTCCCAGTATTACGGCAACGAAGCGGAAAGCGGCGACAGATGTGCTGTTGGACGTGTATCCCGGCAGGAAAAGACGGTGCTATGAGTCAGGCAGGGAGAGACGGTATTATTAGATCTAAAATGATTTTAGTTAAAGCATTTTTTTTTAAGTGTATATACAAATTATTATTAATTTTCATTATTGAGGCTTTGAATTGATTAGAATGGATTTTGATTGTTATTATTTTTCTAATTTTCTAATAAATATTTAATTAAAGCTTAATATTTAAAATTGATTTTGATTATATAAGTATTTAATTATCTTGTTGAGTAAATGATTTAAAAATTCTATTAAAATTCAAAGTAATGATTGGTTTTTCAAGGCATCTTATGAAATATAAAGGTGGCGAAGAAAAAAGACATTCAATGAAAAAGAAAGTTGACACTACCACAACACTCCAAAAGAAGCCTATTTGAAGATTGAAGGTTGTCTTTGTACCAATGCATTATGTGTGAAAATGTGATTGAATGCTTTGGTTAAAATCTTGTTTAGGTTGTGTAAACCATACGAAATCCCAATCAATTTGCTTCCAAGGCATAAAGATTAAAAAAAATTTAGCGTTCTCTTATCAATTTATTGTGACTCTCTTAACATTAAAGAGATAAAATAATGGCTTGTTATGTGTGGATCGATTTCACTTTCAATGTAATGTTGGTATGAAAATTGTGATGTGATGGTTATGTATGGATCGATTTCACATTGTTGGTATGAAAGTTGTGGTATGATTGTCATATATGATCTTTGAGTCATTGACAATCATCCACAATTTGACTTACTATTGTCCTATGCAAACCAAACCACCTACAACCATAACCCCTCACTCCATTCATGTATTTTTAATGATATGAATTTTTATAAAGACATTTTGTTTTTCTTAAGTTTCTGGATGAGAAGTGGATCCTACAACTCTTTATTAATTGTTTAATAAATTGTCATGTCCCCAATTTTGGGCTAATTCAGTGACCATGGGTAAAAGGGGACATTATTTTTCTAGGAAGATAAATGATAATTTAATCCTGTAACTATATAATAAATTTTAGCTTAAGTTTTGTTGGAGGAATTAATTTTATTAATTTAAATTAATTCCTTTACTTAATATTCATAAAATAATTGGGCAAGTGGGCCAAGAGAGTGCCCTCATGGAGATAAGGTTTCCAAATTGAATCTAGAGACAATAAAATAGAAATATGGCTAAATCAATTTGTGGATTTAGGAAAACAAAAGAAGGAAAGGTGTAAGAGTTTCTAAAAGCAAGAAAATGGAAACAACCAGAAAAAACAAAAGGAGGGTGCATTTTCCAAAAAGGAGTCAGTTTACAAATCAAGCAACTTTTACAAAGCAGGAAACATATGGAGATAAAGGGGGGCATAGTTTCTAAAGGAGAAAAGCTTGTAAGGCAAATTAAAGGAAAGTATGTCAACTCATGGGTGACCTATTCTCACAGGTCACCAAGCTCTTCAACTTGCTCAGCAGGTCATCATGAAGTTTATAAAAGAAGCCAACCAACTCCATTTCACAACTTTTGTCTTTGTGAAGTTTTTATGAGAGCTTTGAAGCTCCTCTAGGTTTGGTGATGTGCCCAAGCCACTCTATGGGTGATGTGCCCCATTCTCTCATTCTCTCTCTCTTTCTCTCTAATAGGTATTGAAGACTATTGGGCAGCCATTGAAGATCTATTTGCAGCCACTAAAGATAATTTTGCAGCCATTAAAGTTCTGATATCAGTCTGGGGTCGAATTGCTTTAGTAGAGTTTAAGAGTTCAAGAATAATCCTTCTCATTATCCCCTCTCTTCTTCCCCATTCTTCAGTATTGCAGGGTGTTGGTGGAAGGTTTGCTCCATTGAAAGATTTTCAGTGATCAATGAGATGAAGGATCTGATGTGTGATGGCCATATTCAGAAATAAAGTTGAACTTACAGCCATTCATTCAACTTCTATCATGTCCAAGTGATTCTAGTTCGAGATTCCCCAAGGGTGTCATGTTTTGTACTCAAAGAGGTGAAGAACTGAGGGATTGAATCTTCTTTCCTTCTGTCATTGGAGAGGATGGTTTGCTGCTGTTTTCTAACCATCAAAGCTCTGTAATAAACATCTAAACTCAGTCCTAAAATATTCTCTTCTTTGTTCTACTAGCTCATGCAAGAAGAAAATAGCCTGTGAGGCATTGTTATTTGCAAAGCAAGCACTAGAAGATAAAAGAATTGTTCTGAACTCTATATTGAATGTTTATTGGTCATAATAATTAATATCAGACTTAATATAATCATCAAAACAGAGTTTACATTTCTTTTAAGCAGTTTACCATGTCAAAATCCAAGACTAGCTAGTTTGATGCCTAAATTTGACTAGTTTTGCCATTTTATCTATAAAATTAATTATGTGCACTCTTTTGTTATTCTGTTAGTTGGAGCAGGTCCTTTATACATCCCAGTATCCATATCAGTCCAAAAAATCATAGTTTGAAAGCCTTTTGACCTTGCATGGAAAGTTAAGAAAAAGAGTAGCTCCACAATCCCAGAAGAGACCAAAAGCCCCAATTCTCTGCGAACTCTTCCAAGACTGATCATTTATTATTCTGAGCATAACCAGCAACCCATTGGCTATTATAAACCTTGTTAGCTTTCCCGATCTAGTTTGTATATGTGAATGTACCCAAGAAGCATTGCGGTAGGCTTCAGTGGTAGCTGATGTCCGAAACATAAATGGTCTCTGTGCTTTGTACAAAGGATCCAATTTCCCACTGTCTAAGTTGTTGCTGCACATTGTCCCATGTAAATTCCAGATTTGAAAGTTCATCTTATCAAACTCAGTTTCAAGCCTCCTTGCCCGTCACTGACTTCCTGCTCTGTTCGGTGAATTGATAAAAAAATGGACAAGTAAATTTAATTTAAAATTATGAACTTGAGTTAATATCTGTGTTAAATATTTCCTAGGATATTACATAAATTGTTGGTCTCATATTCTACAATGATCACTCTTTGATTAGTTCACTAGTGGGTTCTTTTAGTGGATTCTTTTAATTCATTAGTGGATAGAAAACCACATGTACAACCCATTTAGTGGGTTCTTTTAATTCATTAATGGATAGGAAACCATATGTACAACCCATTTAGTGGGTTCTTTTAATTCATTAGTGGATAGGAAACCATATGTACAACCCATTGATTCTTTGATTAATTACGACCTACAACATTGTAAGTTAATTCACATTCTTAGAGTCCTGTTACATACATGTTCACTCCATTTTGTCATTTTGGATGTATTATGGTATTTGTTTTGAGTCCCTATTCCAAAATAAATATTTGTATTGTTGTTGTTGTTGTGTTTATAATTGTTTTCAAATTGTTGGAAGATTGATCGTTCTCTTAATCAAAAGTTATTTGTAAGCTAACAAGTGAAATATATCTCACATACTATTGTGAGCATTGATAAATACCCATGGATTTTCATCTAATTGGTTGTAGTGAATGCACCCCCCCCCACACACACAATTGCATCCTGGTTGTGGTGTAAGAATAGAGTTTGATGCACCTGGATTATGTTGGCTTTGTGAATAAACAAAGATTTCATTTCGGTAATGAATAGTGCATTAATAAATTTGATCTTGGATCATGTTAGTGATTACAATTGCGAAAAGAGATCAATGTTGAATGTGAGCATTGCTCAATTCCATCACACAACAAGAATTGAAGTGGTGTTGCACTAATTAGCATTCGGTTGGCAATAGCCTTCTAGAACACAGATTTAAAAATAGTTTGGGAGATGCATTGGGCACTTGTATCAGTGGTAGAGCCTCATTCATTGCGCCGAGAGGCGCTCTACAACCCAGTATGAGGGAGATCTTGTAACATGTATGATGTAGCGTTACATCTAATAGTAAAAAGTGATAATATTAGGGATATCTTGTAACATGTATGATGTAGCATTACATGTGTGATGTAGCGTCACATCTAACAGTAAAAAGTGAAACGAGGTGCTCTATAGCCCAGTATGGGGGAGATGTTGTAACGTGTGTGGATGTAACGTTACACACGAGTATGAGGGAGATGTTGTAACATTACACGAGTAAAAAAAAGAGTAAAAAGTAATAAATTATATTATGTAGGCCATTAATAAATTCATGTCGGCTCATAAAATAGAAAATGAATTAACGTTACACGAGTAAAAAAAAGAGTAAAAGGTAATAAATTATATTATGTCGGCTCATAAAATAAAAAAATTAATGAAAATATTTTTAAAAAATCCATGTTGGCTCAAAAATAAAATATTATGAAAAGTATTAAAAAATCGATATTCATTTATAAAATAAAAACTTAAAACTTAAACCCGGGTATATCAATCAAAAGATATCAAATTTCTTGAGTTTAAATTTAAAAAAGGAAATACACCTCAAGAAATTGGATCCCTCTTGGTGCTTGATAGATACGAGTTTAGGATGGATCTATGCTGGTGGTAAAACAAACAATGAACCAAAGCAAAAAGGATGACATGATCAGTGAGAATTGGTTTCCTCTAGTCATCCATAGCGTAAAAGGATAACATGATCAGGAGGAAATTTGAAGGTATGCAAAGAAGAAACGTGATGGTATCAATATGATTGAAGCCGAACTCTTCTAATAATAACTAGATTTGCATCATAGGTATTAATGGGTTTAATCTCCAGCTCATTTACTTGACTATTTTTTATTATGATGAATCCAGTTCATGTCAAGGATTCCAATACCTTTTATAGTGATTATGCATAATGCTTCTAATAGTTATATATAACAGAATTAAACAATGACACAAACACGGTCACATACCACATATAAATTTACCTTGGAAAACCCTTTACAAGTAAAAACCAACAAACCAATGAGCTTTACCACTCATCTATTATCAACACTTAACGAGTATTTACAACATTGATTTACTATATCGAAACAGCTCAAGTGTGAATTCACTACACTCTACTTCTCAACTCATACAAGTACATACAAGTACAAGTACCAAGTTCCAAATGTTCATCGAATTCCTTCCCACTTTATGCTCGTCTACTTCATGTCAACCAGTCGATTATTCTAGTTGGCCAGTCAACTAGAATTCCACCACCTGTCGAATTCAATTCCAATTGACTATCAGATTTGACCATTGATTTACATGCAAAGAATATAACATACCCAACATTCTCCCACTTGTTGTTTTCTTTGCATAAACATGATATTTTAGAAATTTTGTTCACTTAACCGGGGATGACAAGCCCATTGATTCCCTACACCAAGTAAACTTCTCACGAATTGGTTAAAGAGTCTACTATATTGTAATGTCCCCAAATTGAAAATTTTCCCAATTTAGTCAATTTTTGAAACTTGGACTAGTAAAGCCCCAAACTGTCCCCAAATGATCCTAAATATTTTCGAATGGTGTATGGAGTGGATTGAGATGTATTTGGATACATTAAAGCAACTATTATGCTTGGACACTTTCCAAATGCTTCAGAAACTTTCATTTACAATTAGAGAATGGAAGTACGACCCTCCCAACTTTCTGAATAGAAACTTGGATTAGTTAAAGTACTTCAATGGGCACCCAAATGAATCATTAATTAGTTTCTAAAGGCTTCCGCAACTCCCATAAATTAGAGGTTTGTGGACATGTCTTCACATAGGGGGAAATGATAGGAAACTTCACCACTTGCTATGAAATTCGAGATTTATGTTCCAAAGGCTTATGTAATGTATATGAAACTTCTTCAAGACATTAATGACTCTCCATCATAAAAATCACAGAGATGAACTGATACAAATCAAAATAAATCAACTTCAAGCTCTCACAACAAGATGTAGGGAAAATGACACCATTTATGCATTGTTTGGTATTTTTACATAGTTTCACTTGGTATTTTGACCTGAGAGTATTCTGAGAATTAAATACATAGTATATAAATATCAGAATACAAATAAATGGTGTATCTTGGACTCTCACAAAGAGATCAACATCTCACCAAAGGCGCCCTTCCTCCAAGAGCCAAAATATGCAGAGAAATGTGAGATAGAGATGGGAACAAGTTGAAGAAGAAAAAATCATGAGCTTCCCTGTAGCTTCAAACTACAACAAATAACTCCATTGTAGCTCCAAATGAAATTTCTAAATGGCCCCTCCAATTTCCAATTAGGATGGGAATCTTTCACCCTCGAAATTGGTATTAAGGCAAGTAGAGTAAACACTCCACTAGCATGAACAAGCTAGAAGCTCTCCAAATTGCAAAGATGCAAATAAAAAATGATCAAAAGCTCATTTCCTTCTTTGTTCTTGTCTTTTATAAACTTCTCAAGTCATCCATGGATCGAATTCCTTCCAAAAGCCTCATGCCAACTCAAGTTGGGAAGAGATTCCAATGTGTGCCACTTGTCCAACAATTCATAGTCTCCATCATCCCTCAATTCGAATGGGGAAGCTTCTTGGCTTCCATAAATCCATTGTGCTCCCTCTTGGAGGCTATTTTTAGCCCCGACATGTCATATATGTCATATGCTAGCAATCAAGTCTGAAATTTGTCATAGATATCATAGAATATTCAGTATTGTTGTCATAGGAGTTAGGGAATCTAGCTCCAAGTGTCACAATTCTTCTAAGATGCCTCTTCCTCTTCCATGGGAGTTATTATTCCACTCCAATTCGACCTTACATGACTCATGCCATGAATAATACCTCTTAAAATCCCCCAAGTATGTTATCCTTCATCTTGAACTCAAATTGGTGAGAGAATCATGCCAAGTGTAGTGAGGAATATTGCCACATGTGGGTCCCACAACCTCTTATGTGCCCTCATGATCCAATGCCACCTTATTTTCTTTGTATTATTATTTAATTGACCCATTTAATGTGAATTTGTAAGTCTAAGGGTATTTTGGGTTTTGTAGTTCCTTTACTCCAACTTTTAATTCTTCCACCCCCAACCTAGGGAATTAGTAATTTTCCTCCATGATAGTTCATTTGGATGGGAAATATTGCAAACCAATACTTGGGAATTTTCTCTTTATGTGATCCACCTTGTCCATTTGGATCTAGTTTTGAATTATTACCAACTTGGACATCATGCTTGGAAATTATTTGGCCTTCAACATCAATTTGAAAAACTATCATGACTATGGCCAAGGGGCTTAGGCCATTGTGACCTAATGCAAATTTTTGGGACATGACAAATCTTCCCTTCCCAATATTGCTTGTCCTCAAGCAATTTCAAACATGGATGTTGAAGAACCTGCTTTGTTTCCAAAACTTTGCTTCCAAAACCTTTCTTCTAAAACTCTGAGTCATGGCACTTATGCACTACAATTGTGTGTTTCCAAAAGCAAGGAGATTTGGATTTTCTTTTTCATATTGATATCCCCTATGACATCACCACTAAACACCAAAATATTAATTAAATCCATCAAAATAAAGTTTGCACAATTACTCTTTTACCTCTTTCATATTTTGGAAACCCCTTTCTGTATAATTCTTTAAAGTTGCCACTAAGTTGCCCAACTTTGAGTTTACAAGATTCTATGAAAATTTTAGAGAGGAACCACCATGCTTGCTGCTGCACTACTCTGATTAAAATCACTTTATTAAGTGGGGCTCAATCTCCCATAATAATTGTGTCCCTCCAAAAATTGAAACAAATGAGACTAAAATTTATCCTAGGGTCCCATTGCTTGTATTGCATTCCAATAATTAGGAGTGCTCCCCAACCCATACCATCAAGCAAGAGAATTTCTGGATCCCATTTTCTTGTATGCATTCTTCCAAACATCATGAGTACCAAATATTTATCATCAAAGTACATAACAACATAATAAAAGTGTACATCAAGGAGGTTCCTCATCAAAGAATCATGAAAGTGCTTATACCTCCAAGTAAGTAGACCACCATTTGCCAAGTGCATACAAGCTTCAAGTGACCAATCAAATCTGCTCCAATGGCATAGGTGAGGACCCCATGTCCTATAATGCTGCTCCAAAAGGATGTAAGATGCATCAAAATAGCCAGCCAGGTGTTCTTTCATCCAATAAGTGAACGAATAATCTCCATTAAAATCTGAACCAAGTAGGGAGCAACGAAAACAATGAGCCTTCAAGGGGCTCACAGAAGTACCATTTGTGCATCCATGAATATGTGTATCATCAAGAAATAACAAAGGATGTTGCTGCCAATAAAAATGTGCTCCAATCATATATCTCTTCACCCAAGTATTGGATGAAGTTCCTCCAACATCAATTGAACTAAGCAAGGAGCAAGGAAAATGATGAGTCTTCAAGTGACTCAAGTGAGCATCATAGGTGCAACCATGAAGATATGTATCATCATAAGGTAAAAAATGATGCTGCTACAAATGTAAATAAGAAGGTGCTCTAACCATGTCATCATCTAAAGGAGAGATAGGAGTTTCATACTCTTCATGTGGCACCATCAAAAATATTTTTTTCACTCACACTTCATTAGGATGAATGTTGCAAAATATGGAAGTGTAAGATGTAGGAGAATGAACCAACTCACCCAAATGATCAGAATATGCAAACGTGTCATCATTTGTAGGCTCCATAAGGGTAGGATCATGCACATCCCTCAAAAGGGAAAAACTTTCCTCATAGGCTGGTTCCAATGTAGTGGAATCATACACTTCAAAAATTGTGTAACCATTTCCAAGAGGAAACTCAAGTTCCTCTTCCACCATAGAAAGTGCTTGGTTCTCATCAAGCTCCTCTTCAAACACATCAAGCACCTTCAATTTACCATGTTTCCCATGATCCATCATGTCATGAGAATCCTCCAATCAAGATGAATCATATTGCCCCTTAGTTGTCTTAGGATCAAGATATTGGGAGCCTCTTTTTGAAGAAAATCCAAAAATTCTCTTCAAGTAGGAGACACTTTCACCCAATGAAGCTTTGGATATTTCACTACTCTTTTTACTCAAACAGATATGATTTGCTCTCCAAGGTCTTTTGTAAGAATGGCATAAACATTTCTTCAATAACTCCACATCTTCAATATTGGGCCTATTTTCAAACACCCAATCAATAAGTATTCAAAAGAAATGGCATTTTGTGTGCCTCCCTTATACAGATCAAGATATGCCTGATATTGTTGGGGCAAGGTTTTACATGTTGCTCTCAATATCTGTAGTTCATTCATGGAATTGTACTCATAGGAGTCATCATAATAGTAAGACATGGCTGCAATTTCTTCTTAAATGGATGACCCTAATGCACAGGTGCAAGGACCGTGCTCTGATATAACTGTAATGTCCCCAAATTGAAAATTTTCCCAATTTAGCCGATTTTCGAAACTATCCCCAAATGATCCCAAATATTTTTGAATGGTGTATGGAGTGGATTGAGATGTATTTGGACACATTAAATACCCAGACTGTCCCCAAATGATCCCAAATATTTTTGAATGGTGTATGGAGTGGATTGAGATGTATTTGGACACATTAAAGCATCGATTATATGCCTGGACACTTTCTAAATACTTCAGAAACTTGCATTTACAATTAGAGAATGAAAGGAAGAATTACTAGGAAAATCGATGTTGAAACCCCCAATGGTAGAAGGCTCCAAAAGACTCCTAAGGATTTCGAATTGGGAATGAGAGTGTTGGAAATGTATTGATACATAAAAATGAGGCTGATAGGTGTCTGGAAACTCTCAAAAGACTTCTGAAACATTCATTTAAATTCAGGAGAAAATAGGGAAATTTACTACTAAATTCAAGGTTCAAACCCCCAAGGGTATAGGTCAATAATGTCTTCCCAAATGAAATACGACCCTCCAAAATTTAAGAACATAGACATGTATTAGTTAAATTACTTCAATGGAAACCAAAATGCATCATTAATCAGTTTCTAAAGGCTGATGCAACTCCCATAAATCAGAGGTTTGTGGACATGTCTTCACATAGGGGGAAATGATAGGAAACTTCACCACTTGCTATGAAATTCAAGATTTATGTTCCAAAGGATTATGTAATGTATATGAAACTTATTCAGTACATTAATTACTCTCCATACATCATTAAAATCATAGATATGAACTGATACAAATCGAAACAAAGCAACTTCAAGCTCTCACAACAAGATGTAGGGAAAATAGCACCATTTATGCATTGTTTAGTATTTTTACATAGTTTCACTTGGTATTTTGACCTGAGAGTATTCTGAGAATTAAATAAATAGTATATATATCATAATACAAATAAATGGTGTATCCTGGACTCTCATAAAGAGATCATCATCTCACCAAAGGTGCCCTTCCTCCAAGAGCCAAAATATGCAGAGATATGTGAGATAGAGATGGGAACAAGTTGAAGAAGAAAGAATCACGAGCTTCCCTGTAGCTTCAACTTGCAACAAATAAATCCATTGTATCTCCAAATGAAATTTCTGAATGGCCTCTCCAATTTCCAATTAGGATGGGAATCTTTCACCCTCGAAATTGGTACTAAGGCAAGTAGAGTAAACACTCCACTAGCATGGAAAAGCTAGAAGCTCTCCAAATTGGAAAGATGCAAATAAAAAATGATCAAAAGCTCCTTTCCTTCTTTGTTCTTGTCTTTTATAAAATTCTCAAGTACTCCATGGGTCGAATTCCTTCCAAAATCCTCATGCCAACTCAAGTTGGGAAGAGATTCCAATGTGTGCCACTTGTCCAACAATTCCTAGTCTCCATCTTCCCTCAATTCGAATGGGGAAGCTTCTTGGCTTCTATAACTCTATTGTGCACTCTCTTGGAGGCTATTTTTATCACTGACATGTCATATATGTCCTATGTCATCAATAAGGTCTGAACTTTGTCTCAAGTGTCATAGAATATTCATCATTGTTGTCATAGGAGTTAGGGAATCTAGCTCTAAGTGTCACAATTCTTCTAAGATGCCTCTTCCTCTTCCATGGGATTTATTATTCTACTCCAATTCGACCTTACATGACTCATGCCATGAATAATACCTCTTAAAATACCCGAATATGTTACCCTTCATCTTGAAATCGAATTGGTGAGAGAATCATGCCAAGTGTAGTGATGAATCTTGCCACATGTGGGTCCCACAACCTCTTATGTGCTGATCTGGATCTTGGGAGATAAGAACCAGAATGCTTGAATGCTGAGAGAGGAGGAGATTAGGCATTCAAATCTGTCATAAAATTCACATGAAAACCCTAATATTGCATAAGAATAAGCATGAACAAAAACATATGAAGTGAATGGGAGGTGAGGCTCAAAGAGGAGCCCCACCTCTTAAACTAATTACCAATAAGTCACTCAGATCTAATCAATCTCACAATGAACACTAGAAAATAGGAGAGAAACCAAATGAGTAACTTGTTATTATGAGAAGGCTTGCTAGGCCTTTATATATCATTATTACAATGTGTCTTGAGACCATACCATGGGCCAAAACTATGTGCTACCAAATACCATGGATGAGAGAGGGTGGCCTCTCAATTTAATATTTTTATGGCTTATACATCCGATTTTAGACCATATGCCCCCTAAAATTCAGATCATTCCTCCCCCCTTAGAAAATGATGGTCTCCATCATTTCATGCTATAAAGAGATCCATGATTACAATGTGCTAGTTACCAATGAAGAGAAGTGTTTTGTGTGGTTGACCCATAACCGTGGGTTTTGCGAGGTTGACCCATAACCGTGGGTTTTTCAAGGGTGACCCATAACCATGATGGCAATGACAAGCTTGGTTCCAATGAAGAGAAGAGTTTTGTGTGGTTGACTCAAAACCATGGGTTTTGTGTGGTTGACCCATAACCGTGAGTTTTATGTGGTTGACCCATAACCATGGTGGCAATGACAAGCTTGTTTCCACTGAAGAGAAGGGTTTTGTGTGGTTAACCCATAACCGTGGGTTTTGTGTAGTTGAACCACAACCATGATTACAATACATAACTATGGGTTTTGTGTGGTTAACCCATAACCATAGGTTTTGTGTGGTTGACCCATAACCGTGATTACATTAAGATTTTTAAAAAAATCGAAAATTCATGATCTTTGGTGCAGTTGATGTCTTGCTGCAAATCCATTCATAGATTCTGATGCATGTAATGAAATTGAATTCTATTGAAGACCCATTTGAGATCTCAAAGATACCTTTCCATCCATATAACATACTTGCTCTGGGGTGGCCTAGAGATTGAGAAAATGTTTGTTGAAGTTTAAGAGATGCGCGCACACTATTTTGCAGACATATGTTGCTTCAGTCGATAATATCTCTCAAACCAGAAAGCCAAATGGAAAACCATGAAATACCCATTTTAGCTGACAGAAAGAGCTTTCCAATGAGCTATGGTATAGCCTCAAAGACATTTTTTGGAGTCTGTAGCACTTGTTTAAAGTTGTTGTACGTCCGGTCGCATTGTGTACAAATATGTATTACTTCAAACAAACATATCTCACAAACCAGAAAACGAAATGAAATTCCATGAAATACCCATTTTAGATGACGGAAAGAGATTTCCAATGAACTATGGAAGAGCCTTTGAGACATTCTGCAGAGTCTGTAGCACTTGTTTAAAGTTGTTGTACGTCCGGCCGCATTATGCACAAACATTTGCTACTTCAAACAAGCATATCTCACAAACCGAGAAACGAATGGAAATTCCGTGAAATACCCATTTGAGCTGACAGAAATACCTTTTTGATGAACTATGGTAGAGCCTCTAAAACGTCCTGTGTAGCCCATGGTACCTATTCAAATTTTTCTAAATGTGAGAGTGTTGAGTATAGAGCTGCCAAGGGTTTGTAGAGAAGCATGGGTTGTTGTAGAGGTTGTGGAACCTCCGTTGAACCCGCATAATGCTTCAAAATCTTGTTCCGATGGAGAGCGTACCCGCTCTGATACCACTGATCCGGATCTTGGGAGCTGAGAACCGGAATGCTTGAATGCCGAGAGAGGAGGAGATTAAGCATGCAAATCTGTCATAAAATTCACATGGAAACCCTAATATTGCATAAGAATAAGCATGAACAAAAACATATGAAGTGAATGGGAGGTGAGGCTCAAAGAGGAGCCCCACCTTTTAAACTAATTACCAATAAGTCACTCAGATCTAATTAATCTCACAATGAACACTAGAAAATAGGAGAGAAACCAAATGAGTAACTTGTTATTATGAGAAGGCTTGCTAGGCCTTTATATAGCATTATTACAATGTGTCTTGAGACCATACCATGGGCCAAAACTATGTGCTACCAAATACCATGGATGAGAGAGGGTGGCCTCTCAATTTAATATTTTTATGGCTTATACATCCGAATTTAGACCATATGCCCCCTAAAATTCGGAGCATGTGCCCTCATGATCCAATGCCACCTTATTTTCTTTGTATTATTATCTAATTGACCCATTTAATGTGAACTTGTAATTCTAAGGTCATTTTGGGTCTTCTAGTTCCTTTACTCCAACTTTTAATGCTTCCACCCCCAACCTAGGGAACTAGTAATTTTCCTCCATGATAGTTCATTTGGATGGGAAATATTACAAACCAATACTTGGGAATTTTCTCTTTATGTGACCCACCTTGTCCATTTGGATCTAATTTTTCATTATTACCAACTTGGGCATCACGCTTAGAAATTATTTGACCCTTAGCATCAATTTGACAAACTATCATGACTATGGCCAAGGGGCTTAGGCCATGTGACCTAATGCAAATTTTTGGGACATGGCATATATTCTTCAATGTGTCTACCTTTTCTAGCAACACTTTCTGATTGTCCACCATTTCTCTCACAAAATAGTATTGTACATCAATATGCTTTGTCTTTGAATGGTATACAGGGTTCTTTGCCATGAATATTACACTTTGACTATCGTAATTTATCCTAACAAGTTGTTGTTTAAACCCAACCTATGAACACATTCTTTTCTGGCATGAGAATCTTCCATTTATTCAGTCTCAATAGTCGATAGTGCAACAAACGACTTCCTCCTACTCATCCAACTGACTACCACGGCAAATAAGTTGAAAACATATCCACTGATCAACCTTCTATGATCAAGATCTCCATCCCATTTGGAGTAAAAAAAACCATGTACAATTATTGTTTTATTAGTTTTAGGTTTTCCTTGGTAGCATATTGCATAATCCGTTGTGCCATGCAAATACCTGAATACTCTTTTAACAATTGTCCAATGCTCTTTCCTAGGTGTCGACATGTACCTACTCAATACTCCCATTGCGTGGGAAACATTAGGTTGAGTACATACCATTACATACACCAAACTACCTACAACACTAGGATAGGGAACATGTTCCATGTACTCTATCTCTTCATGTGTCTTAGGACATTGTTCAACATATAATTTAAATCCTACAAGAATAGGGACCTTAATTAATTTGCACCCTTGCTGAAGCATTTCAAAATTGTCTCAACATATTTACTTTGATTTAACTAGCCTTCTGCCTGCTAAGTCTCTTTTAATTTCCATTCCAAGAATGAAATGAGTTGCATCGAGATCCTTCATGTCTAACTTGGAGGATAACTGCAGTTTCACCTCCTTAATGAAATCTATGCTATTCATGACCAACAACATGCCATCGATATACAAAACTACATATATAAAGTAATCATTAACTTTCTTAATGTTGTACACACTTTTAGCAACCTTACTTCTCACAAAACCCAACCAATGGATATATATATCAAACTTCTAGTACCACACCCTGGTGATTGCTTTAGACCATATAGGTACTTCTTGAGGTTGAATACTAGCTCCTTTTCCCCTTCCACTATGAATCCTTCATGATGATTCATATAAATTGCTTCTTCAAGATCACCATGAAGGAATATTGTCTTCATGTCCATCTATTTTATTTCAAGATCAAATCTTGTAGCTAAAGACATTAGTACCCTAATGGAAGTTAACTTTGAAACATGAGAGGATATCTCACCAAAGACGACTCCCTCGACTTGGGAATATCACTTTGTTACTGGTCGAGACTTATACTTCTCAACCTAACATACTACATTCAAATTTTTCTTGGACTCCCACTTACTTTTGATGATTTTCCTTCCATTTGGAAATGCAACCAAATCCCATGTTTCATTCTTCTATAAGGACTCCATTTCTTCTTCCATGGCCTTTTTCTATAGTTTACCTCTGTTAAGTCAATCGATTCCTTTACTAACCTAGGATCCTCTTCTATGGTAGTTAATGAAAAATCATATTGAAAATTTGGTGGATTGTATCTTTCGGGTTATTTCTTTGCTCGAACAAATCTCTTGACGATCGAAGTATGTTGTCCCACCTCTTCGTTGGACCCAGTTGACTCATATGAATCATGACTTTTGTCGTTCCATTCAAAATCTAGCTTTTCTGGTTCCTTTTCTCTTTTATCCTCTTCAATCCTAGAAGTACCTCCAACTTATATGAATATAACATCTCTACTATAAAATGTCTTCCTTGTGACTAGATTCCAAATCTTATACCCTTTCACTCCATCTTTATACTTGATGAAGATGCATTTCTCATACTTCCTACCAAGTTTGCTTGTTTTCTCCTTTGGGACATGCACAAAGGCATTGCACCCAAAGAATCTGATATGTGCAAGAGAGGGCCTTTCCCCAACCCATTCCTCATATGGATTCTTATTGGATGGATCCATCGAACTAGGTAACATGTTGTGTCAAATGCCTCTGCCCAAAATTCTTGTGTGATATCTGCACCACTGAGCATGGTCGTTTGTTTTTCCATCAACATTTTATTCATTCTTTCAGCAACTCCATTTTGTTGAGGCATTATGGAGTTGTGTTTTGTCGAGCTATACTGTGCTATTTGCAGAATTGGTTGAATGCCTTACTACATAGTTGTCCTTCGTTATCAGTTCTCGGCACCTTGATCTTTCTATCAATCTAATTTTCTAAAAGAGATTTGAACTCTTGGAACCTTTCAAACACCTCAATTTTTTTCCTTGAAAAATAAAACCATGTCATTATGGAAAAATCGTCTATGAAATAGATGTTATCCTAGGATACCCCTAGTGATGGGACCAATGCTGGTCCAAACACATCACTATGTATTAAATCCAGTATTTCCTTGGTCCTTGTGGCCCCAGATGGGAAACTTACACAATTATTTTTACCATAAATACAATGTTCATAGAAGTCTAATTCTAAAGAACAATTAGGGAGACCTTTGACCATACCTTTGTTGTGCATAGAAGAAAGATATTTCTCAAATAAGATATGTTGTCAAATTCGGGAAAGACTGTATTCACACATACATTGGTATTTGTTCGTCCCAATAGTTTATATAGTGTTCCAGTCCGAAATCCTCTCATTATTACCATCACTCCTTGCACCATTTTGCATTAATATTTCTCAAATAAAGACTGCACACCTGCATTTCCCATCTTGCTGATAGATATAAGGTTTCAAGCTAAACCTGGAATGTGCAACACCCTTGGAAGAATTCCCATCCTTCTATATTTTAGTATCAATTGAACTTTACCTTGTTTGAAAATACTAGTCAGTGAATAATATCCTAGAAGAACATCACCGCCATCAAATTTCTCATATTCACAAAACCACTCTTTTCGTGGTGTCATATGATATGATGCATTCGAGCTGATCAACCAGTCGAATGTGCTTCCATGGATCCTTTTCTCTTCTCAATTCTTAATGATTTACAATCTCACTTATAATGACTGAATTTACCATATTGCCAACATTTTCTCATCGCTGGACTAGGGGATTTAGATTTGGTCATATATGAGTTTTTACCTTTTTATCTATCTATCGATTGACCTCTTACCATCAGGGAAACATGGATTGATCCTTCCATGTTCTTCTACTTCATCTCTTTTGATAGAAGAGATGCAACCACATATTCAATCTTTAATGTGGTATTATTGCTTCCAATAGCCACAACTAGGCTATCCAATGAGTCTAGAAAATAACAAAATAGACTAATACATTTCTCCTCCTCTATGATTTTGATATCCACAAGAAACAAATGACTGGAAATAGTGTTGAAGGCATTCATGTTCTCTGTTACTAAGTCACCCTCTTTCATCCTCAGAAGATATAGCTTCTTCTAAAAAAACAACTTGTTAACTAGATATTTTGACTGGTACAAGTTACCCAACTTATCCCATAGTTTATTTGTAGTGTCTTCTCCTAAGACATTTATCAATATAAAATCAACTAAACAAAGTCGGATTGTACTCTTTTCTTTTCTGTCGATTTTCTTCCAACCATCTGATGAAGTACTTGTTGGAGTTGTTCCAAAGCTTATAGAATATGTTAACTCTTAAATTTTGCACATATGTGACATTTTAGCTAATATTGCAGAAAGACATCATCAACATACAACATGCAACTCATCAAAGACATCCTCATAAGATGCACAGATAAAGTGAGCCTCAGAATGGAAAAAGTCAGTCATTATGGACAATTGCATGACCTTTGCATTAGGGAACCTGCATTGATAACGTGGCTTTATGTTTAGTAATTTGTGCGGATCAACGTGACTTTTCCTTTGAAAGTCATGCAACTATGAAAAAGACGATACCACTTACTTTCTACAGTGCATTCAAGGCTCATAACTTGTCCCTTGGCTCCAAAATTCAAATTGGACCCTCACATGCTCGAGAGCATTCAATAGCCCCCTTCATGTACTTGGAGAACCAGTTCACTAGCAAGGTCATTCACATTGGGATCTAGATATTTCTTGGACTCCATTTGGCCTCTAAAAGGAATCCATGGGCATGCATTCTATAAGAGAAATTTAAGAGAAAAATTAGGCTGCAAGGATTGCATTGAGTGCTAAACTTTCAATCCACTTCTTATCACTAGTTGGCATCCCAAGCTCCCTTGCTTTCTTTCTCTCAGATGCAAGAGTTTTCTCCATTGTTCTAAGTTTGTTATCTTTCATTTGTGTGGACAAAAATGACCTCCCTAAGGGATATTATTAATTTCCCTTTGAAACCTTCACCTCCTAAGTGACACCATTGTAACAAGCTTTACCATTGGGAAAGCATTGGTTTAGCACACTTGATCTAGGTCATGGACAGGAAGAACGAGGGGGACAACAGCTCGACTGAATGAGTCGGATCTGTTATGGCGGAAGCAATAAGAATAAGTAGAATGAGCAAAAGAAGGATTACACTACACATATAAACACAATACACACAGACAATATGCATGAATGTGAACTGTTCTTCTCTATTAATTGCAAACAGATAGAAGGATGAAGATGATAAGACCAATAAGATGTATGTTACAATATTATACATGCTTATATAGAATTCTGAGACACTTGGGTTCCTGCCCATTACATTCAATTACAAAGAATATGTTAGAACAGTTCAACAGTTCAACTATTACAGTCGACTAGAATACAGAGAGACAGTCTTTCGAAGTTTGACAGTCGCTGGTCGCATGTTGATGCTGCATGCCGATGTCGTGAACTGTGAGGTTGCGGAACATGTTGAAGGTCCGAGTGTGTTGAAGTCAAGACTCATTAGAGTTGTGTCAAAATCGGAACCTGTCAAAGCTGCTGAGTTTTTTGAAGTCATGTCGAGTCAAAACTTGTCGAATTTGTATCGACATCGATGACTTGTTGCAGTTGATGTTAGCATTTGACAAAAATGCCAATTGCAATGTGGATTAGACCTCCTTCCTTAAAAAACAATGGTCCCCATTGTTTTCTCACTAAGGTGAGGAAACTTATTGGTTATTTCAGTAACTATTGGCAGGCGGTTTTGATGAGGAAATGTCGCAGTACCGCCGACACTGCGACACATCGGATGAGGGCACAAAAGGAGTATTTTGCGCTAAAGAATACCATAGTTGGCAGGTTTTTGGGTCACTTGGACCACATATTATGTAATAGTGAGTCAGTTGTACCGCGATATGCGGGTTTTTGGGGTCATTTTAATCGAGTTAGTTAGATAGTGGGTTAATTGTCCATAAGTGTCGGTTAGGAAGTCGTTTGTAAGTGGACAAATATTGTAAGGGCAAAAGCCTATAAATAGATGAGAGTTGTAGGTGCTAAGGAGGGAGTTGAAGTTGGAGTAAACAAGAGATGCATGTATGCGGATATCTATGTTTTGTTTTCTGGTTTATGACTGTGGCCGTAATATAATGATGATGTTCTGGTATAATCTTTGTGCAATATTGCGATATTGGAATGTTGTTATATTTTCCTAATGCAATGTCTATTTACTGTCGCTGAGATGATAAATGCTGTGATTAAATATTCTCTATGTTGAACATAATGGTAAATGCTGTGATTATAGCTCCTTGCTGAATGTTTAAACTTTCTAGTTAAATACTGCAATAGAGTTAGTCTGTGTAGCCACAACTTTCCTCCTCCTCCCTCGATGGAAATATGGTTCTGTCTGCTCTTCCTGGACGCCTCAGGTGAGATCTCATCCACTCTGCGGGTGTTGCTGGGTGGGCTCAAAACTGGCCGGGCCGGTGCCCAGGGAGACTGTCTTGTGTGTCGACAGTGAGGTGAACCCTTGTCAATTGAGGTTGCGTTGGGGTTGGTCAACAAATGGTTCCATTGCTGGGACCATGCGAAGAGTAGAAGGAGGTCATGTTGTGGCACTCGATGAAGCCAGAGATACAGAAATGGTTCGATCAGAAGCTACGGGAGTTTGCTAAAGAAGAAAGCCGGAACACACGACTCACAGTAGATCACTGGCTCAGAAGATATATTCACGACAGTCCGCATGAATGGTTTTCCTGTGAATTCCCGGTTATTTTGTATGAATGGTTGTCGAAGCTGACCTTCCAGAAGAGGAACTTCTAGGGTGGTGAGCCAACGGCTTGGACCCCGGAGTTGATTCGGGAGCTACAGGAAGTCAATAATAAGGCATCACGGGCTGTTGAAGTTTGGTTTAATAGTATCTTAGAAGGATATATCACTGAATTTGCGGTCGACATGAAGAAATCCTATAGTGAAGCTGAAAGATACTTCTTCCGAGGATTTAGGGGAAGGTTTCTACTGTCGCTTCAATTACCGATTAAGATGCTAATCTGCGAAAAATGTATATTGAAGATGCACCTTGATCAGTAGACAGCCTGGTGGGCGGAGGCCATGGATACCGCGACTGCCTGGGAACGGTACATGGAATGGTAAGGGGTAGATGGGTGCAGACCATGAGGAGACTGTGAGCGAAGCCGAGGAAGAAAGTGGTATTACAAGAGGAGGAGCGAGGTTCCGACAGGAGAAGAGGCAGAGGACAGGATAAGGTCCTGCTGCGATCGGACCGCAAGACCGCGAAGGAAGACCACACGGGATGAAGCGACCTCACAGTCCTGATAGGGACGACCAGGCTACACTCAGGATAGAGGCAGGACCAACCCCTGGTAGCAACATACCCACACCTCCGCTCACTAACTCTCAAACAACAAGGAATACTACTTTGACACCGCCAAGTTCATCAATTACGCATAAGTTAATTAGTAGTAGTAGCACAGCGACGGGAGGAAGGAAGCCCAGGATGTTGGGCGATGATGCTAAATTACCGTTGTTCCATGGAAGTGCGACAGACAAACCAGAATAGTATTGGTTTTTGTGTGAAGTGGTCTGGACTATGAAACAGATCACTGATGTCGATGCTAAGAAGGGACAGTTAGCCACGACTCTGCGGGGTCGTGCATTAGATTGGTTCATGAAGTTTATTCTAGTCCCTACGGGGGCCCCAGAGAAGTCACTAGATGAGATTCGGGATGGACTGATTGTTGAATTTAGACGGCCTAAGTCGGAGGCCTAGTACATTATTGAATTGAAGGAAATCAAGCAGTATCCCAATGAGATGGTATGGGATTTCGACCAACGATTCAAGATGCTAATGGCAAAGGTTAGTTTCAATATGAGCGCTATCCAACATAAAGAATGGTTCGTTGCGGCACTGCTACCCCACATTCGGCTGCCGTTGATGGAACAAAACATATCGACACCTAGCGAAGCTCTAGAAATTGCAATGCGCTTGGAAGCGTCACCGATTGGAGACAATGCAGCTGGGATGTCGCAGATACAGACACAGCTCTCCAACCTGACTATACAGTTACAATATTTGAAGAAGAACAAGGAATAGCGCGATGAAGTGTGGTGTACGCGACGTCGAGGAGAAGGGCATACGAAGGATAATTTCCTGGATTTTCGTAATTATTTGGTGTCAGGTGCACCAAACCCGCTGAATGGCGGCAGTATGCTATGGTGTCGCGTTTGCCAGGTCTATGGGCACAGTCATGATAATTGCTTGTATATGCAGAAAATGGTCACAACCTCGCGAAATATTTATTGCACATTCTGTAAATCGGTGGGTCATGATGACAAGGATTGCCGTGCATATGGGTTGCTACAAGAGAGAATGTGTGATGCCTTCTATGTTAAGGACGATCAGCGTGCCGTACAATAGCCACAACTGCAACTGTAGGTATCCCAGCCACTACCTCAACCGTAGATGTAGTTTGTACCGCAGTAGTTCATGCCGCAATATGATCCTATGCAGGTGGCTCCACAGCAGCCACAGTATGTCCAGCAACCACAATATGCACTGCAAGGGCAAGGTATGCAGCAGATTCCCATGCAGCCACAGTACCAACAGCATGGAGGATTCCAAGGAGGATACCAGGGTGGACGCGGTGGAGGATTTGGTCGCGGTGGAGGAGGCCGAGGTGGTCGTGGACTTGTTCAGTGTTACCATAGTGCGGTATGGGGGCATTATCAGTGAGACTGTCCACTGCTATAGAATTAGTGTGCGTTCTGTTTTGTTAATGATCATACAGTTGAGAATTGTCCGTAGTTGATTGCATGATGGCAGGCTAGGAACGCTCCGTAGCTACAGAATTAGGCCCATCCACAACAACCAGTATAGAATCCAGTATCGCAACTAGTGCAGAACCAGCCCCCACGACCACTGCCGAACGTCAATCCGAATGTCAATCTGCCGCAGAACCAGATGCAGGGTGCAAATATTGCGACTATTTCTGTAGAACCGCGACCGCAAGATGCTTTGGTGGCTGTTGTGACTTGTGGAGGCAAAAAAACTGGGGAAGATAGCTCGCGACCAATGATTCGGTTGGCATGACAAAAGACAGTATCATTTGACATCGATGCGGAATAGGAGGCATTCCTCCAGGCGCATCGCGCCCTGGAGGAAGACCGTGGGAAGGCTGTTGTTTGCGATATGCCACCTGTCTTTGATACTACATCAGAAGACAGTCTGTCGACACCATCGAGAACATTGCAAAAGTTTCTTGAAAACTGTCTGTTATTAGCCTGAGACTCATCTGCCCTGGTTGAGATTGAGGGATTGTTGAAGCGGCTTCTGAAAGGACGACAGGAGTCGAATGTAAACTCTCTACAGTGACGGAAGACTGGCAAGGAGATGCAAATGAATATTCAGATTAGTGAATATGATGTTGACTTTGTGATTCTGGACCTTGGTTCGGATGTTAACATCTTAACCAAGCAGGCATGGCAGAATATGGGGAGTCCCCCATTGAGATGGTCCCCTGTGCAGCTCTGGTTGGCTAACCATGCGAAGGTAACACCCATTGGACGAGTTCCGCGGCTCATTATCGATATTGAGGGTATGAATACTTACACTGACTTCGATGTTATTTAAGTAGTTGAGGGAGGAAGCTCCTATCCCTCTCTACTGGGGATTGGATGGGCTAACGATAGTGGAGCTGTAATCAACTTCAAGAAGCGCATGATGACCTTTGAGAACCGCGATTTCAGAGTCATTGCCCCATTGGATCCGGCTGAAGGATGCCGATATGTTGAGCCTGTGAAAGATGATGATCCTGCTAGATGGGACCATATGTTCAATATTTCTGAGGATTATATTTATCCTACCGCCTATGGTGAGTTGGAATGGCGCAGTGAGAGTTCCGCGTCTTTCGACTCTGACGATGCATTGGAACATTGGCAGAATTGAATGCATGAAGTACCATTCCAGAAATGTGGGTTAGTTATGTAATCCTTATGTCATGTTGCAACAGAAATGATCACATTGCCTACCTATGAGGGGTTTCCTGGAATAAACACCTTTTTAGCAGAATTTGAAAACCATGTTCCAGAACCACAACGATTGCTGGCCTTGGAGGAAGCACTGAAGGCTGCTCTAGCATGATGGTGGGCGACACATAAGAAATTCATTAAAGGTTGGTCATAGTGTTGAATGT
This sequence comes from Larix kaempferi, assembly GCA_027924585.1. Classification (NCBI taxonomy): domain Eukaryota; kingdom Viridiplantae; phylum Streptophyta; class Pinopsida; order Pinales; family Pinaceae; genus Larix; species Larix kaempferi. Next base: position 17,524,828 of record BSBM01000136.1, read on the forward strand.
TGATGATGGTTCGGTTCGGCGATATTGAGGTTTATCACACTGGAAAGTACGATGGTCGGACCGATCCTAGTGATCATATGATGGAGTGCCAACGCTTATGGGTAGCGCGACCTAGAGATGAGTGCGTCCATGCTTTTGTCCACACTTTGGATGAGATACTGCGCTCGTGGTACACCGAAGCCATGTTGCACCGAGAAATCACGACATGGGGAGAGTTGACGATCTGTTTCACTCATACGTTCACTTTTGCGGATGCCAACCCTGATGTCCACAACGCCCTGCAGCTTATCCACGATGTGATATTTCAGGTTGTTCCGATGGCCTACACTGTTGACCCATACACACACTGTCAGATGTAGTCTCTCATGGAGTGCTTCAACATCAGTGGCGATCCAGAGGACGAGGATGATCCCCGGAATGTTAACATTCCCGAATCTGAAGGAAGTCGTGATGTGGTCCCACCTACTGCGCTAAGTAATCCGTTCAGTCAACCGTTGCATCTCTACAAGATGAATATCGGCACCGAGGATACTCCAAAGTTTGCTAATGTTGGGGATTATTGGGACGATGAAATGATGAGTAAGGTTACTGAGTTACTTCATGAGTTTCAAGATGTGTTTCCCATGAAGTTTTCCGAAATGAAGGGAATCCTAGGTGATTTAGGAGAAATGAGGATTCCATTGAAACCAGACACTAAGTCGGTCCAACAGCAACCTTATCGGTTGAACCCACGACATAAAGAAAAGGTCAAGGTGAAACTTGATCACATGTTGGATGTTGGTATTATCGAACCTACGGAGGAGTCCGAATGGATCAGTCCTATGGTAGTGCAGGACAAGAAAACCGGCAAAGTGCGCATTTGTGTCGACTTGCGAAAGTTGAACGATGCCTGCTTGCATGACCCCTTTCCGAACCCATTTACTGATGAAGTACTTGAAGGAGTGGGTGGCCAGGAGATGTACTCTTTCACTGATGGATTCTTTGGCTACCATCAGATTCACATTGCTAAGGAAGATCGCCATAAGACAACTTTCGTTATTGAATGGGGTTTCTTTCAGTACATGGTAATGCCATTTGGTTTGAAGAATGCACCCGCGATATTCTCCTGGGTCATTGTTGCTGCATTTAAATATTTTATTCAGAAGTTTTTGCAGGTATATATGTGATTGGATAGTTTACGGGTTGATTCGCGATCATCTGGCCAATCTATGGTTAATGCTTGAGCGATGCCGACAGCACCAGATATAGCTAAACTTGAAGAAATGTATTTTCTGTGCATCATTTGGGATCTTGCTAGGTCATATCATGTGTAAGCAAGGATTGCTGGTTGATCCAGCCAAAATTGCACTCATTTTAGGGTTGCAACTGCCAACCACCATTAAGCAGTTGCACATAACTTTGGGTCATACGGGATATTACCGCAAATTTATCAGGGGTTATGCTACGATTACTTCCCCTATGGAAAAGTTGTTGAAGAAGGACATGACATTCCAGTGGAGCCTGGAATGTTAGGATAGCTTTGAAACACTCAAAGCAAAGATGGAATCGGCCTCGATTTTTGTCTTTCCAGACTGGAGTAAGGAATTCCATGTCCATGTTGATGCTTCATCGATTGCATTAGGTGTGGTGTTGGCTCAACTTGGAGAAGGTGACCTTGATCATCCCATTGCTTTTGCCAGTCGGAAGCTGTCCTCTGCAAAATGCAATTACACTACCACAGAACGAGAAGGTCTGGCCATGGTTTACACATTGCAGAAATTCAGGCATTATTTGTTGGGTGGCCACTTTAAAATGTTCACTAATCATTCTGCATTAAAATACTTGGTCAATAAGCCTGTGTTGGGGGGGAAGATTTTCCGTTGGCTACTTTTGTTTTAGGAGTTTGATTTTGAAGTCATTGTGAAACCGGGACGGTTGAATGCTGGGCCAGATCATTTGTCATGGATTGACACGGGGGAGGAACCTACTGATATTGAAGACGGGTTGCTGGATGCCTAACTATTTAAAGTTGTCACTGTTGATCAATATTTCGATGATATCCTTCAATTTCTGACAACGGGCACTGCACCAGAGGAGTTCACCACCAGTTAGAAGAAGCAATTGGTTGTCAAGGCTGTTGACTTTCAGCTCATCATAGGAGAGTTGTATAAATTGGGCGTTGATGAGATATTGCGTAGATGTGTCTTTCCACATGAGAAAGCGTAGATACTAGCTGAGGCACATAGTGGAATAGCGGGAGGACACTATGGCGGTTGGGCGACTGCCAAGAAGGTACTACGTGTAGGGCTTTGGTGGCCCACATTACATAATGATGCGATGAACTATGAGCAGTCTTGCGATGTTTGTCAGCGAACTGGAAAATTGTCGAGACGTGACGAGATGTCGCTGCTACCTCAAGTGACATTGCAACCATTCGACAAATGGGCTGTGGATTTTGTAGGACCGATCAATCCACTAGGGAAATGCATAGGTGCGCTGTACATCATCATGGCAATAGAGTATTTGACCCGATGGGCCGAGGCGGCACCTATAGTTGATTGTTCTTCCGTCACAGTTGCTCGATTTTTGTTTGATCACATTATCACTCGTTTCGGCTGCCCCAAGATATTGCTGAGTGATCAAGGCAGCCACTTTCTTAGTCGCACTATCAGCGCATTGATGAAGGAGTTACAGATACAGCATAAGAAGAGTACACCCTATCACCCACAGGCGAATGGAACGGTGGAGGCATTTAGGAAAGATATTGGAGCATGCACCGACGAAGGTGTGCAATACGAACCGCGATGACTGGGATCTGAAAATCCCAGCAGCATTGTGGGCCTATTGCACCACCTGTAAACGGTTGACTAGTCAGACACCATTTAGGATGGTATATGGAACATAAGTGATTATGCCAATGGAATACATTGTTCTGAGTCTACAAATTGCAGCTGTTATGGGCATGGATGATGTTGCAGCATTAGACGAATGCCTAGAAAAATTAGTACAGCTAGAAGTGGATCGATTTATCGCTTGCTTTCACCAAGGGGTGGAGAAGGATTGTCAGAAGGCATGGCATGATCGCCACATAAAAAATAAGCAGTTTCGGCAGGGCGACTTGGTGCTGTTATATGACAGCAAGTTTATGAAACACCCAAGGATGTTGCAGATGCATTGGCTGGGTCCATATCGCATCAATAGTATTACTTCAGGAGGAGCAGTTCAGCTGCAGCAGTTGGATGGGGTGAAACTCCCCAAGTTGGTAAATGGCCACAGATTGAAGCCCTATCGCTCGGGCTTGGAGCAGTGCGATGTCTGAGTCTCATCAAAATTAAAAAAAAAAAAATGAATGAATGAATGAAATGTGTGTGTTGTAGGTTTCTTGGTGGCAGATGGCGCACCAACAGAAGAAGGAATGAGAAGTAGGGAGACTTGTACTACAAGTTTGGAGCAGTCGGAGACTCATGGTAGTATTGTGACTAGGATCGATGGCAAACTTTGTTCAAGGATTTTGTGATGATTACGAAGGATTTGGGGGGTACAGGACAGTGCCGTAACTACCATTGTCACTGCTGTCCATCATCCCTATACATGATTGCACTTAATAGACTCGGCCGGATTACCATAAGACGACGGCATGTTTTGCACATGGCACGCTGGGCCGGTACGATCAGCACGATCCAAGGAGATGGCTCACATGCTGGCGCGTAGGATCTTCGGTAATAGTATGGTGACCCCCCCGGTTGGGTCAGGGGATGGGTTCACACACACAGATGACATGTAGTGGGACATCATTCCCACCGTCATGACTCGGGAATAGTCTGGCTATAAGTAGCCGAGGTAGCTGGTTGTTTGTTACAACGATGATTGTTCTCAAATAGAGTGATTATGCTAGTTGATCAAGTTGTGAGTTGAGTTGTGAGGAATTCCAATGAGGCTATCGAAATGCTTCACTTTGTTTCCCATGGCAGCACCCAAGGGGGCCCTGCGAGCCCGAACGATGAGTGTCCCTGAGCGCCTTGATACAACGAGTGCACTGACACTATGTTATGCCCGAGCCAAGGGCCAGTCCAACATGGTTAAGTACGCAGTAGTTGTTTGAAGGTTTGTGCTCTTCTTACCCAATGAGACGGTTGGGATGGTCCCTCCCCGACCATAGTAGGACCTGCCAGCCGGTGTGAAACAGATGTGCCAGAGTCATTTGCTACTTTCGCACCTTGGTACTATTCATCCTCTTTTTCTTCCTATCAATACCATTCCAAGAGACTGGAGGATGTGTTTGAGAAGTACATGGTAGCAGGGCGGGCAATGACCATTTTGGGTTACAAGTACCTGGAAATCAGTCGATGATTCGTATAGCTGAAGAAGTAGGACAACACCGTGTGATCTAGACAGCAAGAACAGTTATTGGAACAGTCCAGCAGTTGACATGGCTCGAGGGCAAGCCACAAGATTGTGTTGGGGGCCTGCTGGCAGGTGGTTTTGATGAGGAAATGTCGCAGTACCACCGACGTTGCGACACATCGAATGAGGGCATGAAAGGAGCATTTTGCGCTAAGGAATACCACAGTTGGTGGGTTTTTGGGTCACTTGGACCACATATTATGTAATAGTGAGTCAGTGGTACCGTGGTATGCGGGTTTTTGGGGTCATTTGGATCGAGTTAGTTAGATAGTGGGTCAATTGTCCATAAGTGTCGGTTAGGAAGTCATTTGTAAGTGGACAAATATTGTAAGGGTAGAAGCCTATAAATAGATGAGAGTTGTAGGTGCTAAGGAGGGAGTTGAAGTTGGAGTAAGCAAGAGATGCATGTATGCAGAGATCTATGTTTTGTTTTCTGGTTTATGACTGCGGCCGTAATATAATGATGATGTTCTAGTATAATCTTTGTGCAATATTGCGATATTGGAATGTTGTTATATTTTCTTAATGCAATGTCTGTTTACTGTTGCCGAGATGATAAATGCTGTGATTAAATATGATCTATGTTGAGCGTAATGGTAAATGCTGCAATTATAGCTCCTTACTGAATGTTTAAAGTTTCTGGTTAAATACTACAATAGAGTTAGTCTGTGTAGCCACAACTTTCCTCCTCCTCCCTCGACGGAAACATGGTTCTGTCTGCTCTTCCTGGACACCTCGGGTGAGACCTCATCCGATTTGCGGGTGTTGCTGGGTGGGATCAAACCTGCCTGGGCCAGTTCCTAGGGAGATTGCGGTGTGTGTCGACAGTGAGGTGAACCCCTATCAACTGAGGTCGCGTTGGGGTTTGTCAACAGTAACAGAGTACCACTTTCCTTGAGATGGGAGTTGGCCAGCTTTGGAAACCTGAAGCAAGGGAATTGTGTTCGTCCTTGTAAGGTATACTCGTCATCCCACAATGGTGTCGCAAGGAAGAGGCTCCTGAAAATATGGATGGATGTCTCCAGGTTCTGCTGTCGATAGGTCATTCTGTTCCAATAGAGGTGCATGGTATGGTTGAAGCAGATCCACATTAAATACTGGATGCAGACCTAGGCATGTAGGAATGTCGAGCTAGAAATATTTCTCTCCAATCCGTCGAAGAATGTTATACGTATCATATCGCAAAGGCTTGAGCTTCTTGAATGGACCAGTGAAGCATTCCTTCTTGATATGTAACCAGGCCTTGTCCCCAATTTGGAATGAATGAGGAGTATGATGCTTGTCGTTTCAGGCCTTATCTTTCTTCTCGATTTCTCTTTGCAACATTTCCTGTGCTTGCTTTTGGATGTCGCATATCTGATCTCTGAACTTGATGGCTTTATCAACTTCTCACTAGCTGTAGTCGGTGTTGCTCGTCTATGTCGAGGAGATGATCAAGTCGATAGGTGCTGAGGGATGAAATCCATAACAGATCTCAAATGGACTCTTTCTTGTAGAGATGTGCTGAGCTCGATTGTAGCTGTGTTGGATGTATGGAAGAATTTCATCCCATGTGCGTCGATGCTTGTGGTTGTACATGCGAAGTAGTTGTACTACAAGGAGATTCACAACTTTCATCTGTCCGTTGATCTGAGGATGGAAAGCCGTCAACAATGAGGGTCATGTGTCTAGTAGTTTCCAGAGGGTCTTCCAAAATATGCCGATGAATTTGGCATCTCGATCGAAAATAATGGTCGTTGGTAAACCATAGTGTTTCCAAACATGTGTAAAGAAGAGCTGAACGGTCTGTTACACTGTCGTGGTCTTATTACATGGTATGTGAATGGCCATCTTGGAAAATATGTCAACTACTACTAATATCGCGTCATGCTGATGTCTGGTAGTAGGATAACCCATCAAGTAGTCCCTAGAAATAGTTTCCCGTGGTCGACTAGGAACTGGCATAGGTGTGTACAATCCCTGTCGTTGATTAGGAGGTTTAGCAATGGCACAAACCACACATGATCGAATGTACTTGTTGACATTGGATTTAAGTGTAGTCCAAAATAAACAATTCTATAGAATAACAAGTGTCTTTTCTACTCCAAAGTGTCCTGCAGTCTTGCTGTAGTGCGCGTCCCAAATGAACTGCTCTCGGTGCTCACCGGTTGGTACACAAAGCTGGCCAAGCTTGTATAGCAAGGTGTCCTTCAGGAAGTAGTCGGAGGTCGACAACTTGTTAGTCTGTAATGGTCTTTAGACTGCTGAGAAGTCGCTGTCATCCTCATACAACTATGTCCAAGTGGTCATGTCGTATTCCTGCATACCCATCACTGTCAAAAGGAGAGTAAAGGGTGGTCGATCGAGGCAATTGGTGACAACGTTAGCTTTACCTTTCTGTTACTTAATCACCAACTAGAATTGCTGTAGGTAATTAATCCACTTGAGTTGTCAATTTGTCTGCAACTTTGATTGTGTCAGAGCGAACTGTAGAGGCTTGTGATCAGTGAGAATGACAGTTTCCTTGCCAAGGATGTAATGCCTCCATTGCTTCAGAGCTTGCACAATGGCGTACAGTTATTTTTCGTACGTCGAGCATCTTCTAACTGTGTCGTTAAAATTCTTGGAATGAAAAGCAACTGGGTGACCAGACTGAGTGATCACTGTACCCAAGTCATAGTCCGATGCGTTCATCTCAATCTCAAAGGGTTGATGCAAATCAAGTAACACAAGTACTGGTGCAGTGCATATCTTGTGCTGGAGTTGCTCAAAAGATGTTTGATGTGTTTCTGTCCATTGGAAGATAGTTTTCCTACTTCCCTTCGTCAACTTATTCAAGGGCCAAGCTATGTGACTGAAGCCGAGTATGAATCATCGATAGAAATTCGCCAAACCAAGAAAAATTCTTAGTTCTTGAATGCTTCTAGGAATGGGACAATATTTGAGGATCTGTAATTTGTTTGGATTGAAGTGAATGCCTACAGAGTCAATTACATACCCCAAATGTTTGATGTTGGTCATCGCAAAAGAGAACTTGTCCATGTTCAGATAGAGCCAATGTTGTTGCAGAGTGTTGAGGACTTGTTGAATATGTCTGACATGTTCTTCCCATGATTGACTGAAAATCAGTATATCGTCGAGGTAGACAATGACCCATTTTCCGATGAAAGGTCAAATAATGTTATCCATATGTTGCATGAAGGTCGCAAGTGCATTGGTTAATCCGAAAGGCATGACTAACCTCTCGAAAAATCCTTCCTTGGTCTTGAAAGCATTTTTCCACACATCTGAGGGCTCGATTGGAATCTGATGATATCCCGACTTGAGGTTGATCTTAGTAAAGGATTTAACACCTTTCAGATAGTCAATGAGCTCATCTATCTGCGGCAGAGGGTAGTGATTCTTTACCGAAATTTTTTTGAGATCTCTATAGTCGATGCACATGCACCAAGTCCCATCTGTCTTCGAAACTAGGATGACTAGACTTCCCCAAGGAGAGGAGCTGGTTTGAATATGACCTTTGTCGATTAAGTCTTGGATCTATTTGCAAATCTCTTCATTTTTTAGAATGGATCTTCTGTAAATAGATGCATTAGGCAAAGAAGAACTAGGAACAAGTTCAATGGAATGTTTTACCTGACAATGTTGAGGTACTCTGTCGGGAGCTTGAAATAGGTTCTGGCACTCATCGAGAATATGATCAGCTTGCTGCTTCTTTTAGGAGCTGTAATGGTCAGTGACTCGACTCGTCGCTACAGTCTTATTAGAATGTTGCGGCTTGATCATGATTAATGCGAACTTCTGAGCATGATTGATGAGCTTCTTTATCTGTTTGGAAGATATCAGTGCAACCATTGGTGTAGTTTGACACTCTTGTATGCCGAAGCATCGATTTTGGATTCTGATAATCACCTTGTGAGGCTGTGACTGATAATTTCCATGTCTATCCCAGAGATAAGGTTTCCCAAATAGGGTGTCGACTACGAAGAGTGGTGCCATGTCGCATAGTACTTCATCTTCAAAAGGTTTATGAAGTAGCCAATCTTTCATTGTCGAGTGATCTGTAGTTCTTGTCCATCCTTCATCCAATCGATGTTGTAAGGATGAGGATGCGGAGTGGTAGCAAGACCTAGTTTCTTCACGAGATATTCATAAACGAAGTTCTTCTCATTGTTGTTGTCCACAATCAGATGCAATCAGTTGCTTTGGACCCATATCCATGTATGGAAGATGCATTCTCATTCCTCCTCTTTAACGATAGTTGAGGCTACTGGAGTGGTCGATGTCAAAAGGGTCATTGCGTCTGGCTCCGATTATTCCATCGTCTTTTCGAACATGTCATAGATCGACACTTTTGCCAAAAATGTCTTCCGAGCTTTGCATTTAGATGTATCCTGCCAAGATGAGTGGTGGTAATCACACCATTTTCCAGTCGACGGTTGTTTGCTATGTTTCCTCTTGTGAAAAGGATTTTTTCCATGATCTGGATTTGGCGGTGTCGGCTGAGAATATTTCGACTTGTCGAAGTCGGCTAGTGCCTTCTTGTCACGTGGTCGTCCTGATGTCGGCTTTGTTGCAAAACATGCTTCAGTCAGAAATTCCATCTCCTGCTTAATGTACTTGGATAATCCATTGATGTACTTCAGAACAAGCAATTTCTCTTCTTCTTGGACGCCAAGTCTAGCCTTGAGTCGGTAGAGCTCGTCGGTGTAACTCTACTGATTGGTCTTTCCATTTCCTTAGCTGTTGCCACTTCTTATACTACTGCTCGAAGTATTTGGGCGGGTAAAATTCTTTCAGGATGTATTCGACTAATTTATCCCATGTGTCGATGGGGTGTTCGCTTTTCTCCATCTTTGTCAAGAGGTTCTCCCACTAGCAATGCACAGATGTTGACATCTTTAAGGATGCAATGGTGATCTTGTCGACTTCGGAGAGTTGGTTCACAGAGTAATAGGATTCCAATTGTTGTACCCAATTGTTGACAGATTCCACGTCAATCTTACCTTCAAGATTTGGTATGTCTAGATTCATTTGCATTTTGAAGGGGGTGATTTTATCGGAGTGAGTTCTCGTCGAAAATCCTCTAGATGTCGAAGAAAATTGCATGAGAATTTCATTGAATTGGGTGAACATTTCAGTCCGTTATCGAGTCAGATCTTGCTCAAAAAGTTGTGTTGTCTCATCGGCTGCATGTATATCGTCTGTTTCTTTTGTCATTTATGTAGGTAGTGTCTGATTGGATTGATGAAATTATGAGCAATTTTGAACCGGTATAAGTCAGGTGACTTCGAGAGAAGTGTATACGTAGAACTTAAGCACGAAAAACTGATTGCTCTAATACCAATGATCCAGGTCGTGTCCAAGAAGCATGAGGGGGACAATAGTTTGAATGAATGAGTTGGATCTGTTATGGCGGAAGCAATAAGAATAAGCAGAATGAGAAAAAGTAGGATTACACTACACAGATAAACACAATATGCAGGAATGCAAACTGTTCTTCTCTATTACTTGTAAACATATAGAAGGATGAAGATGATAAGATCGATAAGATGTATGTTAAAATATTATAGATGCTTATATAGAATTATGAGATGCTTGGGTTCCTTCCTATTATGTTCAGTTACAAAGAAGAAGTTAGAAGGGTTCAACATTTCAACCGTTGCAGTCGACTGGAAGACAGATAGACAGTCTGTCGAAGTTTGACAGTTGCTGTTCGCATATCGACGCTGCATGTCGATGTCACGAACTGTGAGGTTGTTGAACATGTTGAAGGTTGGAGTGTGTCGAATTCGAGACTCATCAGAGTTGTGTCAAAATCATAACTGGTCATAGTTGTTGAGTTTGTCAAAACTTGTCGAAGTTGTATCAACATCGATGAATTGTCGCAGTCAATGTTAGCATTCGACAACAATGCCAACTGCGATGTGAATCAAAACTCTTTCTCTTTTCTTTTTCTTAGCACTTGTCCATTTTATTTTATTTTATTTCCTACTTTGATTTTTCTTTGCCATGTGGTGTATGGAATACTAATTCAAAATATACAATACTGTGTCCTTGTTGCAACCTACAAGGATCCTCCAAGTGGGAAGAGCACTCACCATTACTGACTATTTTTCCCACAGTAACAACTCACTGCTCTCAATATACAAGGAGATCCTCCATTTTTAGCTTCCAAAGAACATAATTCTGTCCATTAAACTTTTCAATTTATATCCTTGAACCATTCTAACTAAGAATCAATGTTCTAGAACTCCCATTGAAACAAGGTATTCTCTAAAACCAGGATGAAACTAAAAACTTAACAACAAAGGCATCCTCGTGAAGCCAAATATAGCTATGATACCATGCCAATGATTTCAATACCTTTTACAGTGATTATGCACAATGATTCTAACAATTAGATATAAATTTAAACAATGGGACAAACACAATCACCTAACACACATAAATTTATCGTGGAAAACCATTTACAAGGAAAGAAATGCAAACTAGTGAGATTTACCACTCATCTATTATCAACACTCTTAAGTAGTGTTTACAACAATGATTTACTAGATCAACTACTCAAGCATGAATTCAATACACTCTACTTCTCAACTCATACAAGTGTTAATATTTGGTTGAGATTTGATCTTTTATCTTTTAGATGCCAAAACTTGAAACAATGACACAATTCAATCAAACAAAATTCATACAACCATAACACAAGATATGCCATGGGTAAAATCCTCAAAACTATGAGAACTAAAACCCTAGAAAATATTCTCAGTATAATATAATGGATAACAGAGAATGTCTTTCTTTTACAACATAGAAGATTGCTTTCGAAAGATAAGAGATCACCAAAAAATCTCGGTGAATATACAAAAGAAATAGAGAAGAGAGATCAACTGGATGCATTCTCTAATGTGCCCAACACATCAATATATATCAAAAATAACTTCCCTGCAATGAATAGCGAATGAATGCATGGAGGATAAGCCTCCCATGCAAACCATAGCGAGTTATCCTCTTGGATAGTTGTAGCGCACTTCTAGTTTCTTCAATCATGCTCCATCAATGCGCCATTCCTTTCTTCCTTAACTTGCAATCATGCTTAACTGACTTTGGAGTGAACTCGCCAGATAACTGATGTAGGATCAATTAGATAAAAAGATAGCATAAGTGTCATCATGCAATAGGATCAACTTTAATGTTGTAACTTAAGTGTCGTATTTTAACTTTTAGTTTAACTAAAGTGTCATCATGAAAAAAACTTTAGTTAAATAATTCCTTTTTAACACTTTAGTTAACTTTTCTTAATGGAAAATCATGTTGATTGATTTTACTGAAGTGATCACTAATTTCTTATTTAGTTAACTGATTGCATATCTTTAACTGATGATTTAGCTTAAGCATTGATTGAGGCATACATTGTTACTTAACTGAAGCTTTAACAATTCGAGTTCTCTTTAATTAGTTGAAGTGTCTGCGTGGGCAATTTCAAATTCTCTTGATTTCTATGCTTTATCTTTTACTGCATGGTCAATATGTGCTAACTTAATTTATCTATCACATGACATTATACTAAGATGAATTATCGGATGTTTTGATCATATTATATTATTCCAGACCAAATGATCATATGCTAAAGTAATTCACTTTAGAGGTGATCAATCTCTAAAGGAGACTTAATAGCAACTGGTGATCATGGTTAATAATACATCACACAACATTAAATTCTTTTAACAAGTAAAGGAAAACCTTTATACATAAGGTCCACCTCTATATGGGAGGTCCATCCCATGGATACCTTTATAGAGAAGGTTCACATGAGAATCATGACTTGACATGCAAGTCCAGAGCCTTTTCCAAAAAGACTTTACAACATCATTACTTTGATCAATTACCTCTATATAGGAGGAATAACCTTTAAAAAGAAGGAAATCAAAGTGCTCACCTCTATACAGAAGGATCAATATTGGCTGCACAAGATTAGTTTGGAGAATGTTTCTTGATGCTGTAAATTTAACAAGAAGTACATACAAGTATAAGTACCAAGTTCCAAGTGTTCGTTGAATTCCTTCCCACTTTATGCTTGTTGAATTCCAGTTGACCAGTCTCGATTTCTGACTAGTCAACTATTATAGTTGGATAGTCAACTAGACTTACACCATCTATCAAATTCAATTCCAATCGACTATTGACTTCGACCGTTGATTTACATGCAAATAATATAACATACCCAACAATTTAATATTCGAACCTTGATTCTAATAATGACAACTGTGGTAATTCTAGAAAAATATGTTAACAATGTCAACCACGTAAATCTTAAATCTCTAATCAAGGACCTGTATGGAAGGGAAGTGTATGAGAAAATCCAATTGCTAGAGAATTTAAGGGTAAAAATTGAAAGAAGAGATGCTAACTTAACGTTTCTAAGAAGGTGTTGAGACTATAATGTAATCCCATATGTTAAGCATAGGCTAAAAAGTGGTTTTTATAAGCATAGAATTAGAGAATCCATAAATATTATGAAACTTCTAAAAAACCTGAACAAAGATGGGGGTTTTGAAATCAAGGAGAATTGGTTTCCTCTAGTCATCCAAAGCAAAAAAGGACAACATGATCAGGAGGAAGTTCGAAGGTTTGTAAAGAAGAAACATGATGGTATGTTGGGTGCATCCCAAGTACAGGAAGTTTTGATGGAAAAGTACAGTTAGGTGAGGCCTAACATTGAACATTTTTTGGAAGAATAAACTCTGCAATTCCCAGGAGGAGGGTATGGAGAAAAGCGCAATTGACAGGAATGGACCTATCCCCTTAGTAAAGATGAAGCACTAAGGACAACTAGAGGTAGTTGAAGCAGTTAAGGACGAAGCGACAAACTAACAGCTACATGAGTAGAGAGTAAAGAAGTGGAATGGTGCAAAGGACACACCACTATAGAGTCAAAGCCGCGTGGTCAGAACTACGACTGCCAGAGGAAGCGTTAGAGTCAGAAGAAGTGGCCAAAGGACAACGAAGTTAAAGAAAAGTGTGGTCAAGAGGAGAATCACAGTTTTTTGGGTTTAAGGGTACTATGGGGGTTGGCCCATAGTTATTGTAATATGTGACCTTCGATAACATCTATAAAAAGGGAATTTTTGTATAAGGAAGGGTTGGTCTTAGATAGGTTAGAAATTCAACAGAATAGTGTGTTGTTGTTGAATTTTGAGAGAGATCTAAGAGAGAAAAGACTCTGCAGCTAAGTGCACAAAGATCTATTATAGAGAAGAGTCTATAGCTGAGTGCGCAAACTGGAACTATTACCCCTTCCTAGTAATATAAGAACAGTTCCCGTGGATGTAGCTCCCATTTATGGGGTGAACCACATAAATCCTTGTGTTATGTGTATGATTCTATGATGTGTTTTGTGTTCATGTTATAGTACGTTTATATAATTGCTCCCATATGTATGTTAATGGAAATCATATGTTAAGTAAGCTGACTACATGTGTATGATTGTTGCGAAGTAACATTAAGTGTGATGAATGCGTAGTTATAAGAATAGAGACAACAATGATTCAACGAAGTATGTAGGTTCTTGATAACTACGAAGTGTGAAGTCACATGTTGATATTATTACGTTAAGTTTATAATAAGTAATAAATACATTGCGAGGTCATTTACCACATCTCCGCATAGCCACGGTTACAGAAACCTGATTCTGTAACCCCCCATCTTTGCTTCAGGTGAGACTTCATCCTGTTCGCAGGTTGATGCCTAAAGGGCCTATGAAAGGGGTTTTTGTTGGGTCTACTATATATTCACTGAACCCGGTTCATCCCATAAAAATACGGACCCAACATGGTAATTGATACAGTTGAAACTAGCCTCTTCTAATAATAGTCAGATTTGCACCATAGGTATTAATGGGTCTCGTCTCTAGCTCATTTACTTGACTATTTGTCCTGAAATCTAGTTCAATAATTGAAATGTCGACTCTAATAATGACAATTGTGGTAATTCTAGAAAAAATTGTCAACAATGAAATGATTTTATAATTCACTATGAGAAATATGATTTTTTATGCATGACGTGCATGTGGATATAGTTTTAATTCCATTGTGTTTATATGCATGCACTTGCACATGCATTTCTTAGTTTATGTTTCCCATGTGTGGCTTAAATTAGTTATGAATTCAAATAATGGCCCATGGGGAGAAATTTAGAAGCATGAAATTTGTAATTAATCCCTCCTATGGTTAGAATGATGGATGGGGACACTCCAAAGTGGTATCAGAGGTATTGGTTGCAACATCAAGTTTGTATGGGTCAGAATAAGCAGTTATAGGAAGAAACCAAAGTTTGCACATTAAGCGTTTGACAAAATTCTTCTATGAAAATAATGGTTTTAATTATCAAATGGTATTTTAACAAAGATACGAGTTATTTTTTGTGGTTATTAGTAGGAATAACCAATTTGATTTGGGGAAAATTTGGGAAAGACCTCCAAGATCATTAAGAATATCATTTGTTAACTAACAAAATCTCAACTTCCAAAATTGTTGGGTTCACAATGTTGTTTGAGAGATAGAGGATGAACAATGGATGGGATTAAATTAAGCATTTCACACTGCCAAATCTAAATTTTTCCCACAAATTTAAGTGTAAGGAGTATGGTACAGGGACCCTATCCCTGAATGACCAAGATTAAATCCAAAGGATGGGATATTTAAATCGTAACCATTCACACAAGTAGATGTGATAAGAGCTTATTGCGAGGGGTAATTCCACAAATGACCAATATTAAACTGTGATTGACTATGATTAAACCATGCAAGTCTGACAATAAATATCGACCATTCGCACAGATAGACGTGGTCATACCTTTCCCCAAGGGGTCCTCCTACAAATGGATGAGATTGGTTGTGTAATTTGGATCGAGCAATCCTGAACATTTGTGCAAAACCCAAGTAATTGTGAGTTAATATAAGTGGGTACTCTCATAGACGATTGAGATTTTGTTGGGTGATTGAGAACATTAGATCATGACCAATTGTACAAAGGAGGGTGAATGGGGCTTAGAACATGTGGTCACTGCCGCAAACGAACCATATTGTTTTGGAATCTGAGATGGGAAGATATTAATCATTTGTGGGACTCCTTCAACAAAGTTAAAAATTGCAAAACAAGAATATTCGAGAATCCTCATGATAGTGACAAAGGGTGTAATGCGAGCAATTTTGATAGATTTTTGATGAAATTTTTGGGTTTGGATCTGTAGCACCAAGGGATACTAAAATTTCAGTGAGGGTGGACTCCTCATTTAGCTTACATTTTTCGAAAAATGAGGATTAGTGCTTTTTGAATACCCTGGTCATAAACCCAAAAAGGATCCATGTTCATGATAATGAGTAAGACATTATAATCCATGACTAGGCATTCAAGAACCCTTTTGAGCCTTTGGAAAAATTCTCAAGTAATTGGAGTGGGGATTCAAAAATAGACCAAAACCCACTATCCAAGGCACCTTTTGGGGATTTTGAAAATATTGCAAGAGGAAACGTGACCCAAGAACTCAATTTTTTTTTTTTTGTGATTTCAACATCTTATCTACTCATTAATCTAAACAAGTTTTCTTAGATAAAGTTTTCCCATAAATGCTAAGCTTGGGAGACAATGTTATGACCCTACCTAGGGGCCAATGGTGGGGGAGCGCCCATTAGAGTAAAATTGGAGGTCATTCAATGTAAAGTGGACTGGTTCCACTATATTTTTATTATTAAATAAGGACCACTAAGTTAGTAAATAAATGTAATGGGACCTCAGTAAAGAAGGTCCACTAGGTTAGGAGGTTAGTATTGTATGGTAATTTTATAAATAAAGATGGAGTCCTCCTTATGTGATGTGAATAATAATGATTTTATGTGGACTCAAAGGGCCCACTAGAGTAGAAGTGGAGGCCATTCAATGTAAAGTGGATTTGGTCTACTATATTGTTAGTATTAAATAAGGTCCACTAAGCTAGAAAATAAATGTAATATGGCCTTATTAAAGAAGGTCCACTAAGTTAGGAGGTTAGTGTTATATGGTGATTTTATAAATAAGGATGGAGTCCTCCTTATGTGATGTGAAGAATAAATATTGTATGTCTAGTATTAGCTCATTAGGAGGAATCTCCCTTGGAGAGGCAAGTGAATAGGGTTGTTTCATCCCATCAAAAGAACCATTTTCACATCAATACATATTTGAGCTTATTGAAGATCTCGTGTGTTGTTTATTATGGTGGATATCTCTTGTATTATTTCATAGTTATGATATCTATTGTGTTTGATCTAAATCAATATTTAGGTATTTGATCTAAATTATTATTTGGGTTCATAAGAATTGGTATCAAAGCCACCTAGGGCCACAATATTGGAAGATTTATTTTCTCTTTTTTCACATATTTTTTAAAGAGAAAAAAGAGGGTTGCAACACTCAAATTAATTTGAGTCTTTTCTTGCAGAATATCTACGAACGAATAGAAGATATAGATTCCTCTTAGAAAATTAGGCAATTAAAAAAACCACTCAAATTTGAGACTTTGAGAGGGAGATATCGTAGTTTGAAATATGTGCATTTTACAATACAAGGAAAAGACCCTGTAGAAGAGGTTATAGTAGAGTTTTTTAGTTTGTGAGATTAGCCAAAATTCTCAAAAAAGCCTCAGCTACAACCTCCATTTGTGGTAGCAGATGTTTTAGCAGATATTTTTACAAAAAAATTTACAACTAAAAAAACTCGACAGTTGGAGGTTATAGCAGAGGTTTTTTCAATATGGTGCATTTTGTGTCAGTAATGCATTGATGCATTTCTATTTATAATGCACCAATGTGTTTCTATGTATAACACACTAGTATGTTTCTATTTATAGCGCACCAGTGTTTTCATATGAAGAACAAGAACCAGTGGAGTAACCAACATATTTAGCACCAAATATTTATCAAATATTGTCACCTAGTGCACACATAGGTGAATATATCACCGGTTTTGAACCACATTACAACCATTGATGTGTTAAAATTTGAACTACACTAGTGCTATAGAACATTGCGAACACCATTTAGTTACAATTAATACGACATCAGTGTTGTTTAACTTCAACAACGCACCGATGCTTTTTAATTCTCAAAGTGCACCGGTGTTGTTTAGTTCTAATACCGCAATGGGGTTATTTTGGTAATGCACCGGTGCATATTTATAACAAAAAAACATAGAGTATTGTGACATAAAATGTTTGTTTATGGTGTGAATTAGTTTGCAAGATCTGGTGTGTTACGTTATTGAAAGCACCAATATGTTAATATGCTAAACGCATCGGTTCTTTTCTATTGCAGCACTGGTGTGTGTTGTGTGCTTATAAGCACCATAATTCATTTTCTCCTTTTTAAACAATGACTGGTGACAATGCAATTATATATATATATTATTACATTATTCATTAGAAATTTAAATATTGCTTATAATAAATTGAAATTGAAATATAAATTGAATTTTCATATTGCATTTTCTTTTGATTAATTTGTTATATATATTTCGTATCTCTTCATTAGAATATTTAATCATCCATATTTAATCAATGAGGTAATATTTCACAACAACATTGAACAATGCAATAGAATAAAAACTTATATATATATATATATATATATATATATATATATATCAATTAGAAGATCTTTGTTATACAAAATGGGACAACATAAAAGTCCCCAATAATAAACATGTCAATATGTAATTGTTACACTTATTGGTAACCCATTGTATTTTAATTGGACAATATGTCCATTACATTACTGATCCACATCACAGTTGGCATTACTGTCGGATGCTAACTTTGACAAGTTTTGGATTCGACATGACTTCGACAAAATCAGCAA
Organism: Larix kaempferi; assembly: GCA_027924585.1. Taxonomy (NCBI): domain Eukaryota; kingdom Viridiplantae; phylum Streptophyta; class Pinopsida; order Pinales; family Pinaceae; genus Larix; species Larix kaempferi. Next base: position 17,543,082 of record BSBM01000136.1, read on the forward strand.
CTTCGACAAGTTTAGCGACCTTAATAGTATCGCGACGTCAACATGCAGCGTCGACCTATGACTTACGACTGTCGAACTACGACAGACTGTCTCTCTCTCTTCTAGTCGACTGTAACGGTTGAAATTCTTAACCATTCTACCTTCTTTTGGTAACTGGATGTAACGGGAAGGCACCCAAGCATCTCAACATTCTATATAAGGATGTATAATATTGTAACATACATCAAGTGATGATATTACATCCAGTAATAGAGAAACTAGTTTGAATTCCTACATATTGTCTATGTATTTTTGTTATCTGCGTAGTGTATTCCTGCTTTGCTTATTCTATTTCTTAAAGCTTCCGCCATAATATATCTAACTCATTCAGTCGAACTATTTTACCCCTCATGCTTCCTGGCCATGTGCGGATCATTGGTATCAGAGCTCTCAGTTTTTTTCATGCTTAAGTTTTGCGTAGACACTTCTAGCTAAGTTACTTGACTTATGCCAGTTCAAACACGCTCGCAATCTCAACAATCCAAGAAGACGCTACCTCCAGAGATGGCAGAAGAAACATACAATATACATGTATTTGACGAGACAACACAACTTATTGAGCAAGCGCTGACTCGAAAAATTACTGAAATGTTCGCGCAGTTCAATGAAATTCTCATGCAATTTGCTTCGACATCCAGAGGATTTTTGATGAGAAATAGCTCCGAAAAAATCAACCCCTTCAATGTGCAAATGAATTTGGACATACTGAATCTAGAAGGAAATATTGACGTGGAATTTGTCGACAATTGTGTACAACAATTGGAATCCTATTACTCTGTGAATCAACTCTCAGAAGTTGACAAGATCACCATTGCATCCTTAAATATGTCAACATCTACGCACTGCTGGTGTGAGAACCTCTCGAAAAATATGGAGAAAAGCGGAGACCCCATCGACACATGGGATAAATTTGTCGAATACGTCTGAAAGGAATTTTCCCCACCCAAATACCTCGAACAATAGTATAATAAGTGGCAACAGCTAAGGCAATGGAAAGACCAATCAGTACAGATTTACACTGATGAGTTCTATCGACTCATGGCTAGACTTGGCGTCCAAGAAGAAGAGAAATTTCTTGTTCTAAAGTACATTAGTGGATTGTCCTAGTACATTTAGTAGGAGATGGAATTTCTGATTGTCAATACACTCGCGGATGCATTCCACTATGCCAGCAAAATTGAAACCAAGAAGAAGGGAAAATCACTCTTCATGACAAAGCCGACATTAGGACGACCACCCAACAAGAAGGCACCAGCCGACTTCGACAAGTCGAAATATTCTTAGCCGACCCTGCCAAAGCTAGATCACGAAAAAAATCCTTTCCAGAAAAGGGAACATAACAAACAACCGCCTACCGGGAAATGGTGTGATTACCACCACTCATCTTGGCATGATATGTTTGAATGCAAAGATCAAAAGACATTTTTTTCAAAAGTGTCAACATTCGATGCATTCGACAAGACAGTGGAAGAATTTGATCCAGACACAACAACCCTTTTGACATCGACATCGAATACTCCAACAGCCTCGACTATCGTCGACAAGGAGGAATGAGAGCGCTTGTTCCATACACGGATATGGGTTCAGCACAATCCATTACATCTGATTGTGGATAACAGTATCTAGAATAACTTCATTTATGAAGATCTTGAGAAGAAACTAGGTCTTGTCACCACACTGCATCCTCAGCCTTATAACATCGGTTGGATGAAGGATGGACAGGAACTAAAGATCACCGACTAATGCAAACTTGCCTTCTTCATAAAGACTTTTGAAGATGAAGTAATCTATGATGTGGAACCACTCTCCGTAGCCGACGCCTTGTTTGGGAAACCTTACTTGTGGGATTGCCATGGAAGTTATTAGTCACGGCCTCAGAAGGTGATTTACAAAATATGAAATCGATGTTATGGCATACTAGATCAACGACCTACACCAATGGTCTCAATTATATATGCTAAATAGATGAAGAATCTCATCAATCATGCTCAGAAGTTCGCATTAATCATGATCAAACCACAACATTCTAGGAATACTGCAGCGATGAGTCGACTCATCGACCAATGCAGCTCCTGACAGAAGCAGTTGATCGACAATGTTCTTAACGAGTATCGGAGTTTATTCCAAGAGCCAGATGGAGTACCTTGACATTTCCAGGTAAAACACTCCATTGAAATTGCTCCTGGTTCTTCTTTTCCTAACACATCTGTTTATAGAATATCCATTCTCGAAAATGAATAGATTCGTAGATAGATCCAAGATTTGATGACAAAGTTCATATTCGACCCAACTCCTCTCCTTGTGGAATTCCAGTTGTCCTCATTCCAAAGAAAGACAGGACTTGGCGCATGTGCATTGACTAAAGGGAACTCAAAAAAATTTTGGTAAAGAATCACTACCCTCTGTCGTGGATAGACGAGCTCATCAACTATCTGAAAGGTGCCAAATTCTTTACTAAGCTTGATCTCAAGTCGGGATATCATCAGATTCCAATCGAGCCCTCATATGTGTGGAAAAATTCTTTCAAGACCAAGGAAGGATTGTTTGAATGGTTAGTCATGCCTTTCGGCTTAACCAATGCACCTGTGACCTTCATGCGATACATGGATAACATTCTTCGACCTTTCATCTGCAAATGGGTCATTGTCGATCTTGACGACATATTAATTTTCAGTTGTTCATGGGAAGAACATGTCGGACATCTTCGACAAGTCATCAACACTCTCCAGCAACATCCACTCTACTTGAACATGGACAAGTGTACCTTTGCGATGAAAAACATCAAATATTTTGGGTATGTAATTGACTCTGCAAGAATTCACATCAATCCAGACAAAGTACAGATCTTCAAAGATTGGTCCATTCCGCAAAGCATTCAAGAACTAAGAAGTTTTCTTGGTTTGGAAAATTTCTATTGACGATTCATTCTCGGCTTCAGTCACATAGCCTGGCCCTTGAATTAGTTGACAAAGGGAAATGGGAAAACTGTCTTCAAATGGACACTGACACAACAAGAAGCTTTTGATCAACTCAATCACAAGCTCTGCACTGCACCAGTACTTGTGTTACCTGATTTGCATCAGCCCTTTGAGATTGAGACAAACACATCAGACTATGCCTTGGGCACAGTGATCACTCGGTATGGTCACCTAGTCGCTTTTCATTCTGAAACTTTTAATGAAACAATTAGGATATATTCAACGTATGAAAAATAATTGTATGCCATTGTGAAATCTCTCAATCAATGGAGGCATTACATCCTTCGAAAGGAAATGGTCATCCTCACTGACCATAAGCCTTTACCATTTGCTCCAACCCATTTGAAACTACAAAAAACCAAACAACTCAAGTGGATAATTACCTACAACAATTCTAGTTGGTGATTAAGTATCGGAAAGGTAAATCTAACGCATCCACCGATTGTCTAAGTCGACCACCCATTACTCTCCTTTTCACAGTGATGGGTATGCATGGATATGACACGACCACTTGGCCTCAATTGTATCTGGACGACATCAAATTTTCACCAGTCTACCGATAGCTTTAGATCGACAATTCATCAACCTCCGAATACTTCCTGAAAGACACCTTTCTATACAAGCTTGGACAGCTTTGTGTACCAACCGGTGAGCATCGATAGTAGCTCATTTGGGACGCGCACTACAGTAAGATTGTAGGACACTTTGGAGTAGCAAAGACACTTGCTATTCTCTAGAAGTATTTATTTTGGCCTACACTTAAAACCAACGTCAAAAAGTACATTCGATCATGTGTGGTTTCTGCCATTGCTAAATCGTCTAATCAACGACAGGGATTGTACAAATCTTTGCCATTTCCTAGTCAACCATGGGAATATATTTCTATGGACTACTTGACGGGATATCCTATTACCAAACATCAGCATGATGTGATATTAGTAGTATTCAATAGATTTTCCAAGATGGCCATTCTCTTTCCATGTAAGAAGACCACGCCAACATAGCAGAATGTTCAGCTCTTCTTGACACATGTCTGGAAAAAATTTGGTTTACCGACAACCATTAATTCTGACCGAGATGCTATATTCGTTAGCATATTTCAAAAGACTCTTTGGAAACAACTGGACACATGAATTTCATTGTCGACAGCTTTCCATCCTCAGACTGATGGACATACGGAAGTTGTGAATCGCTTGTTCATAAAAATGCTTCGCATGTGCAACCATAAGCATCAATGAACATGGGATGAAAGTATTCCATAGATACAACACAGTTACAATCGTGCTTAGCACAGCTCTACGGGAAAGAGTCCATTTGAGATCTGTTACAGATTTCAACCCTCAGCACCTATTGACTTGATTAGCTCCTCAACATAGTCAAACTATGACACTGACTACAGCTAGCGGGAAGTTGATAAAGCCTTGAAGTTTCGAGATCAAATTTGCGACATCCAAAAGCAAGCACAAGAAATGTTGCAACAAGCAAACGAGAAAGATAAGGCCCGACACGACAAGCATCGTATTCCTCATTCATTCCAAATTGAGGATAAGGTCTGGTTACATCTAAATAAGGAGCACTTCACTAGTCCATTCAAAAATCTAAAACCTTTGCGATATGGTTCATACAGTTTCTTTGATAGATTGGAGAAAACACTTTCCATATTGACATTCCTGCATGCCTAGGTCTGCATCCATTATTCAATGTGGATCTACTTCGACCATACCATGCACCATGGTTGGAACAAAACGAGTTATTGATAGCAGAACCCGAAGACATCCATCCAAATGTCCAGGAGCCTCTTCCTTGCGACACCATCGTAGGATGACGAGTATGCCATTCAAGGATGAACACAATTCCCTTGTTTCAGGTTGCTAAAGACGAACATCTCCCATCCCAAGGAAATTGGTACTCTGCTACTGAACTGGATGACAATTTTCCTCACTTAAACGAGCAAACAATGGGGACCATTATTTCTTAATGAAGGAGGTTTGATCCACATCGCAGTTGGAATTATTGTCAGATGTTAAATTTGACACAACTTTGACACAACTTCGACAAGTTCTGAATTTGACATGACTTCGACAAACTCAGCAGCTTCAACAAGTTCAACGACCTCAACAGTTTCGCGACATCGACATGTAACGTCGACCTGTGACTTGCGGTTGTCGAACTACGACATAATGTCTCTCTATCTTCCAGTCGACTATAACCGTTGAAATTCTGAACTGTTCTAACTTATTTTGGTAACTTAACGTAACAGGAAGGCACCTAAGCGTCTCATCATTCTATATAAGCATGTATAATATTGTAACATACATCAAGTGATGATCTTACATCCAGTAATAAAGAAACCAGTTCGTATTCCTGCATATTGTCTATGTATTTGTGTTATCTGCGTAGTGTATTCCCGCTTTGCTTATTCTATTTATTAAAGATTCCACCATGATAATAGAGACGACTCATTCTGTCGAACTGTTGTACCCCTCGTGCTTTATTTCCACGTGCAGATCAATTATAAAAAATGTCTGATTTTCATAGACAATTATTTTTCAAGATACAACATCTTGCATTAACATCCAATTATATTGATCATTATTCTTCACTGGAACTATTCTCAGTGCTCGAGCCACTTGTATCACTTGGGTTATTTGGCTAAATGTTTTGTTGATTTCCTCCATTGTGTTCCCCATCTTCTTCTTCCCTCTACAAACATAAAAATATAGTGTAATGAGTGTATCTACATTGGTAGACAATACAAACTAAAATATATAATATACATGATCATTATGTAAATCGAAAAGCATGCAAAGGCAATATTTGTGTCATGAATGATACACATTATTTCAAAACTAAATCGCATTCCATCTCTCAACAACTATTTAGTTGGAACCTCTCTGTACTTTGTTTCCTACAACATTCTTACCCCATCATAAATCATAGATTTAATATACATGATTTTTTTTCTCCATTAATTAAAAAATCATAAAAGTAAAATTAAATAACATAAATACTTACAAAGTCCACAATTAGTTTTTTATATGCCAACATATACTCACAACCCATACTTAAACCAATCTCAATCACTTCTTCCGATGGCTCTTCTTTGTATGTTAACACCTATTTGAATACATCCAAGGATGGTTGGTGTAAAAATAAAATAAGATTTAAAGATAAAAACCAATATGGAATCTTAAGTTGTTACAAGGAAATCACAATTACTCACAAACTTTGCAATCAACCCTTTTTGTTCCTTATTGTCTTGTCTTATGTGCTAAATGGGTTTCGTTTTCTTTTTTTTTCCGCAACAAAAGAATTGAAAACTATTATTTGATGCTAAATTATTTATTTATATGTATATAATACAAAAAATCAATGATTACATACATTTGAAGCAAGTTGTTGTTGAGATGGCTCTTCCTGCGATGCAATTATGTCCATTTATTTGACCATCTCCTTCTACACTTTTCTAGACATTCCTACTAGCATATATCAGAGATCACCTTGTACATTCTTTGGGATTTTCATAATCTTCCTTTAAAATTAACATGAAATTAATATATTTTAATATTGACATGGAAAAAAATTTAAATATAACATAATTAATATTAATATTAAAGTAATGTTTTGCAGTAATATATACATATTGTAGAAAAGCATGTTTAGGAATATTAATTCTTGAATGTTTCTTTTTTGTTGTTGTATGTTTTTGCAATTGCATGTCTAACAGGTCTCATTGACAATTGCTTTGGAAACACTTCCTGTAGTTTACTTATAACCTGGTTCTTTGAATCCTCATATTGATTTTTTTTATTGTAAGTCGAAAGTACATCTATATGTTCTTTCCACTATATCCCTGGTGGTTTTGTAAAATAAATTCCCCTCTCATTAAATTCCACCACCACTCTGGATGAGCTAAGGACTAATTGATCATCATTTATATCTTGTATAATTTTTACTTTCTTATGATGACATTTCATTCCCTTCTTGTCGGTCCCTGTAGAACATTAAACGTACATATGTGAGTAGATTGTTTGAAACATGTTATCAATATTCTTAAGTACATTGTTACTAAGCTTTCAAGAAAAAAACTCATATTGAATAGTAATTTTTGATTCACCTAATTTATCATTCGGCAATTTCTCCATTAAGGTTTTACACTCTTCTGCACTTAGATTGCAAAGAATCTTATCAAGCTTCATCATTTTTTGGCTCTGGATGACACACATCAACCAATATATATTAATTAAACTAACATATAATTTAAACATATTAATTTCATATATAAATTACAAACAACTGGCCTTTTTTTGCACGTTTGGATATGGTGCCATTGTGCTATTTAGAATTATTGATCCTTGAACTCTCATCACACATTTTGTATCACTATACAACCTGTACCATTAAATACATAAACTATTAAATGTATGCCAAAAATAAATCACATAATTTTTAGCTAAACGAAATTTGCATTATTGATGCATTTGTACGCATAAAAAATAAAATAAAATTTTTTAGTCTAGTCATAGCATATTCAGTGCTACTTCTTCTTGGAATATTTTTTTTTCCTTGGAAGGTAATAATGTCTTTGTATTATGTCAGAAGATATCCACAATCTTATGTAAAAGAGTAATACATTTATCCCATATTCATTATTGTAAAATATACTCTTGATATTCATTACTATATAAAGAGATGTTATTATGGAGAATTATACTATCCCACATGTAATATGTAAGAGTAATTCCTCCTCATCTTTTAGTATATAATAGATTCAAGGGATAGTCACATCACTCATCATGATACACACTTTCACAAGTATTTCTATATTGTATTGGGGTTATTGGCATTGCTCTCTGTAAGCTTGGAGGAGATATCCTGGAGATAATAGAAGACTACCTTCCCATGGACGTATCTCAATTGGGTGAACCACGTATATCTGGAATACTCTTTTCTCTTATTCTTTTTTCTGTTCTTATTTACTGTGATATGTTATTGTTTGCATATATAGGTAAGCTAGTTTAGTTAGATCCATATCTCTGACATGGTATCAGAGCTTGTTGCTATAATCTAGCACCTTCTATTGCTTTCAAATAGTATTTTATCATTTTGGAATTGATTATTTCTTGTATATTTGCTTTCTATCTGGTAGCCATTAGGCTTCTCTTCATATCTAGGCATATTTCTGCAGTTTTTTTATTTCTAACCCTAACCTTGTTGTGTAGATTTTTGTAGAAATTTTTCAAGGGTTTCTTGATGTTGTTTTTGTAGATCTATATGATTTTCTGATTCTCCTCAAGGAGATCTATCTTCCAGTTGTCAAAACGACAATTTTTGTCCAAGTTTGGTAGACTTTGTGCAGGTTTCCGTCTTCGGCAGATTCGACATTGTTTTCGGCCTCATAACTCGGTCAATGTTTATTGAAATTTTTATTATAACCCGTTTTTGGAACTAGAAAAGTTGTTATGGATCCAATTATGTGAACAAAACATAATTCTAGGCAAGAACGACAACTTTCGTCCAAGTTTGGTAGACTTTGTGCAGGTTTCCATCTTCGGCAGTTTCAACACTATTTTCGGCCTGATAACGTGGTCAAATTTTATCGAAATATTTATTATAACCTGTTTTTGGAACTGGAAAAGCTGTTCTGGATCCACTAACGTGTACAGAACATAATTCTGGGCAAGTCTAGGTACTCAATAAAAAGGGTTGTAAGTAAAAGTTTCTCTTTCCTTTACTGTTTTTTTTTCTAACTATTTGTTTTGCAGATTTAGATCAGTACGGTAAAGTGTTTTTTCAGTTTTCTGTTATTCACTGTCTTTCTCTTGTCATTTCTAGCATTTGGGTTTCTAGTCAAAATTTCTATCATTATGACTTCAAAAGTAGCTTATGTTCCTGAACTTGTTGGTCCTAACTATCTTGCATGGAAGAGAAAAATGATTGATGTTCTCAGGAGTAAGAATATATGGAGGATTGTTAATGGTGAACACATGAAATCTATTGATGCTCAAGCTTTGGCTATATGTGAAGATAAATGTGATCAAGCAAGAGGGCTCATTGGTCAAACAATTGCAGATAGTCTCCAGGTAAGTATAGAGTCAAAGACAACCCCGTTGAGGTATGGAAAATTCTTGCTTCCTTATTTGATAAATTTGATGATGTTTCTGCTTCTTACCTTGAAAAGAAGATTTATGAGCTAGACCCTACTAACTTTGATAGAGTAGAATTATATCTTGCTAAAGTGAAAAATTTAAATGAAAAATTAAATAATTGTGGTAAATATTACAAGAAAACAGACGCTCTTATAATTCTTGTAGAACAAAACTTGCCATCTTCTTTCAATATGTTCATTCAAACTAGGAATCGAGCTCTTGAATTGTCTTCAAATAACACGAAACCTACTTTTGATGATTTTTGTAAAGGATTGATTAATGAGCAAGAAAGGTTAATTGTTTCAGGACAACTAACACCTAATAAGGCTCTTATGACACATAATAAGACTCCTACGAAAATTTTTAATAATGTTAAAGGTTATAATTCACACACTTCAAATACTACTAATAACTTTGGTAATGCTTTTGATGCACATCATGACAATAATAAGAAGAATAAAGTGTATGATCCTTGTAAGCATTGTGGTAAAACTAATCATCCTGAAAAGAATTGCTTTAAATTGAAACGTTTAAAAGCTAAAGCTAAAAAGAATGGTTCTGATGAATCACAAGTAGCTTTATGTGCTTCTGTTGTTTTTTCTAGTAATTCTTCTTCTAATGTGGAATGGATAATGGATTCTGGTGCTTCTAAACATATGATTGGTAATGCTTCTTTATTTCCATCTTATGACAATAATAAAAACACATCTTAGAAAGTATCTATAGGTGATGGTAAACAACTTTCCATAATGGTACTTGGTTTGTCTAATGTTTCGTCTACTAACGGTGTTTGTGAAGGTTGTGTTCTTGGTAAACACCATAGAGAAATGTTTGATAAAGGTAAAGCTTGGCGTGCTAAAGAATCTTTGCGATTAACTCATGGTGACATTTGTGGTCCTCTTGAAGTTCCTTCTATCTCCAATGCAGTTTATTTTCTTACTTTTATTGATGACTTTAGTAGACAATCATGGGTTTACTTTTTGAAACATAAAAGAGAAACTTTTTCTAAATTTCAAGTATTTAAATCCTTGGTTGAAAATGACTCTAGTAAAAAGATTAAGATTTTAAGAACTGATAAGGGGGGAATTCATTAACAATGAATTTAATTTATTTTTTATCTAAGCATGGAATTCAACATCAAAAGGCTGTTGTTTACATGCCTCAACAAAATGGTGTTGCTGAAAGGAAAAACAAAACTTTAGTTGAAATGGCTAGATGTATGCTTTATTCTAAAGGATTACATAAGAAATTTTGGGCCGAAGCCATAAGTTGTGCTAACTTTATTTTAAATAGAGTTCCTAAAAAAGATGTTAGGCATGTTACCCCTAAGGAAAAATGGAATGGTGGAAAACCGGATATTAGTAACTTTAAAGTGTTTGGTTGTGAATGTTGGGCTCATATTTCTGATGAAAAATGGAAAAAGTTAGAACCCAAGTCTCACAAGTGTATATTCATTGGTTATTCTGAGGATTCTAAGGACTATAGGTTGTTTGATCCTTCTAATCAAAGTGTCATCATTAGAAAAGATATTCAATTTATTGAAGTCTCTCCACCACCTAAGTCTATTGAACCTCATGTTACTCTGAATATTCTCTTATCACCTTTTACTCCTATCTCGATTACTCCTTCCAATTCTATGACTGATATTAGTTCACCTTCTTCTTCTTCTTCAAGTATTCCACCTGAATGTCTCGAAGCTCCTGAAGTGACTTCTGTCCCTTCTAACCTTCCTATTTGGGCTTGGAAAACAATTGAATATGCAGGAAGTGATATTAGAATCCCTTCTGATACTTGTAGAACTAGATCTAGCTTTGCTCTTATGACCAAAGTTTTGGCCACAGATGATCCTACCTCTTATGCTCAAGCTAAGGGTAAACCTCATTGGGAACAAGCTATGACTGCTGAGTATGATTCTCTTATGAAGAAAAAGACTCGGTCTCTTGTTCCTCTTCTTTCGGGAAAGAATTTAGTTGGTTGTAAATGGGTTTATAAAACTAAATTTACTGTAGAAGGACAGATTGAAAAGTATAAAGATAGATTAGTTGCAAAAGGTTTGAATCCACTTGAAGGTATAGATTATAACACAACTTTTGCTCATGTTGCTAAATGAATACAATGAGAACCATTTTATCTATTGCTTCATCTTATAAATGGGAAATACACCAGATGGATGTTAAAAGTGCTTTTTTAAATGGTGATCTTAATGAAGATATTTATATGCAACAACCTCTTGGTTTTATTAATGCTGAATCATCAAGTTTAATATGTAAATTACACAAGTCTTTATATGGTCTTAAACAAGCACCTAGGGCTTGTTATAATAAAATTGATGCATATTTCTTGAATAATGGTTTTAAGTGCTGTATATCTGACCCTAACCTGTATGTTAAGCATGTTGATAATAATATCATTGTTATTGTTTTATATGTGGATGATCTTATTATCACTGGAAACCAACTTCTTGTCATTCAAAGTATGAAAAGTGACCTTCACAAGCAGTTTGAAATGACTGATCTCGGTATATTGCATTGTTTCTTGGGTCTTCAAATTTGGCATCTAGCAGATGATATTTTTCTCTCTCAACCGAAGTATGCTACAAATTTATTGGCTAGTTTGCACATGAGTGATTGTAAACCTGCTCCTACACCTTTTCAGTCTGATGTAAAGTTAAATATTGAGTGTACTACTCCTCTTGTTGATGCTACTCTTTATCGTCAGCTTGTCGGCAATTTGATATATTTAACTCACAGTAGACCAGATCTCTCTTTCGTAGTCAGTATGGTTTGACAATTCATGTGGCAACCACATGAAAGTCATTGGAAAGCAACAAAGAGGATTCTGATATATTTATATAGGACATTGTACTATGGTTTTTTTTATTCGAGCAATACTACAGTTTTGCTTTCTAGCTATACATATTCTGACTGGGTAGGTGATAGTTCCAATCAACAGTCAACTGCTGGTTATATATTTCAACTTGGTTCAGGTCTGATTTCTTGGTCCAACAAAAAGGTGAAGACTCTTTCTTTATCTTCGTGTGAAGCAGAGTATAGAGCATCCAAAGAAGCAACAAAATAAGCAGTTTGGTTACAACATGTTCTCACTGAGCTTGGTCTAGTTCCGAAATCATCCACTGTGTTGAAATGTGACAATCAGGGTGCAATTCAACTTGCTTATAATCCGGTATATCACTCCAAGACAAAGCATATCGATCTTTATGTTCATTACATTTGAGGTCTCATTGCAGATGGTGTTCTTTCTCTTGAGTATTTTCCTACTGAGCAGCAAGCAGCCGATATCTTCACCAAATCCTTAACATTAGAGAAGTATGTGCATCTTCGTTCCTTACTAGAGATGAGGGAAGTTTTCATCAAGGGGAAGTAGTAATGACTCCTTCCTTCCTTTGTTAGTGGGATTTTCTCCCAATCATTATTAAGGGGGAGTGTTGGAATATTTTATATTCCTTGGAAGGTAATAATGTCTTTGTATTATGTAGGAAGATATCCACAATCTTATGTAAAAGAGTAATACATTTATCCCATATTCATTATGGTAAAATATACTCTTGATATTCATTATTATATAAAGAGATGTTATTATGGAGAATTATATTATCCCACATGTAATATGTGAGAGGAATTCCTCCTCATCTCTTAGTATATAATAGAGTTAAGGGATAGTCACATCACTCATCATGATACATACTTTCACAAGTATTGCTATATTGTATTGGGGTTATTGGCATTGATCTCTGTAAGCTTGGAGGAGATATTCTGGAGATAATATAAGACTACCTTCCCATGGACGTAGCCCAATTGGGTGAACCACATATATCTGGAATACTCTTTTCTCTTGTTCTCTTTATGTTCTTATTTACTGTGATTTGTTATTGTTTGCATAGATAGGTAATCTAGTTTAGTTAGATCCATATCTTTGACACTTCCCTTAAAAACGCACCAGTGCTTATATTTGTAAAAACCACATTGAATTTTTGCTAAGCTTATTTAAAAATATTTCATTGCAAAGCAATGCATTTTTACAAAAGTGCATCGGTGTGTCATATAGACAATTGAGCACCGAAATTGTTGAAAGCATAAACAAAAATGAATTGACATGAAAAAAATTAGTACAGTGATGGCATTTTTGGTGCTACCTTCCGAATAAATGCACCGGTGCTTACAATTGTTCATAGTGCACTGAATTTCCTTGAATTGTTTTTAAAAGAATTAGGAACAAGGCGGTGCGATTTTTATACAAATGCACTGATGCATTATACGAAACATAGAACACTAATAATGCTAAAAGTTTTTTTTTCTAATACAGGTACGACTGACAAAGTTTGTGATCCAATGAAAGAAGTGGTCCCCTTGTAGCACATGCGAAACACATATATATAGAAGAACAAACCTTTTAAATTTAATGTGTCTAAAAGGAAAATCCCTAATTTGTAAAGTGATAGAGAGAGTTACATGCTAAGGTGAAATTTTGTAGGGACATACAAATACGAAGTAGGAAGAAGCAAGGGTTTTTCTGGGTTGAATGTGTATGTATGAAAATATTTTATTTTATTTTCTAATTTAAAAAAAAAATCTAAATGGGAATACAAATAGTAACATTTTTTGTTATTTAGATCAATAGTAAAATGCAATATTTTTACTATGCAGGATTTTGAGTGATTCACCATACCTTAACAATTTCAATATTATGAGTAATTGATCGGTTGCTCCATAGTCGTCTCCAGTAAGTCTTGATTGCAAAAATATCCCTTGAATATTTCATCAAATTGGTTTTACTTATAAAAGTGCCTTATGAAATTACCTTTTCGAAATAAAAATTCCCGCTCTTTTTCTAATCTTAAATTTTTATTTTTATTTTTAAATTTTCCGCACTGCGGTGTGATTTTTGTGAAGATGCACCAATGCGTTTCAACAATTTACATCCCAGTAAATCAAAATGTATTTAAATTTTTTATTGGTGGTGCGTTTATAGTAATCTATAGCACCAGTGCATTATGTTTGTCATAACGCACACATTAGGTAAAATATGTGTAAAAAAATTTGTAATTCATTTTCCACTAAACGGTTTGTAAGAGATATAAGGTCACCCAGTGTGATGTGTTATCCTAACGCACCAAGGGAAACAATAACAAAAATTAATATAGAAATATATGTTATCAAATATAGCAGAGGTTTTATTTAACGGAAACTTTAGCGGAGGTTTTTATACTGGTGCACTTGTTTGATACAAGCACCGATGTGTCTTATTATCAATTTTACACTAGTGCTCATTAATTTTTTAAGTGCACTAATGAGCTAAAAAATTATCTGCATGAATTTGTGAACATAAAATGGTATATTCCAATCAAATTATCTTTTAAGATGCAACAACATAAATTACAATACTTCATAGTAAGCATATGTTTCTTAAACTGACATATTGATTGTTGATTTTGCTCAAATGTAGGGAGTACAACTTGGCCAATTCTTCATATTCCAACTCGCTTCATATTTCTCAAATTCCATCCCATAGTTCCCCTATCCATGTCCAATAAGCTCATATTTTATTTATATTTTGATTTTGTAAATGAATTTTTTATATTTATCAATGTGAATCTGAATAACAATGTATCCAAATTTGTAGGAGCCTAATTCAGAAATGAGTTCGGATGTAGAAAATATTCCACCAGTTCCAAAAAATCGGAAGATCTTATCAGGAGAAACATACCATAAGCAGTTGGTAGATGAAAATGGACATCTTCTTTACCCTAAAAATTGTGACATGCCATGTTCTAGTCGTTATCTTGGGTAATCGACATTGATTCATTGCGATCTTGACCTCTTTTATGACACGATGGTAGTATGTGGTTGTTCAAAATGTCAAGGGTTGAAGGAGACCCTCGACGTGTAACCCTCACCCATTATATTAATGGTTGACTACCAAATGTTGATTTCTAATACCTCCTACTGCAGTAAAAAATCCAATAGGTGATATAGAAAAGACATGTAGGAACACTTCTTTATGTTGATTTTTTGAAAAGTTTGAAGACAAAACAACTAGGTTTCATCCTAAATTGACCAACCCCTTAGCTTGTGTTCAGTCAACTGAAAGTTCCAACTGTTGGGATTGGACCAAGTAGGGCATTTTTGACAAAATAGTTTTGGAACTGCGAAGTTGAGCGTAGTTTAGATGAAGAATTTTTGGAAAATACATTTTTGAGGAGCTGCGATGTGAGTGCAACGTAGTATTGGAAGGATGGGAACCACGCAACTAAGGACCGGTTCTGCGAAGTAGTAGCACCGTGATTTGCGAGCAGGGAACCTATTTTGGGTAAAGAATAAAGGTAAGTTTGGCTGGGTGAAAGCGACCTATTTTTGGTTAAGATACTCCATGATTACCAGGAAGGAAAGTAAGGAGTAAGGAGAAAGGAAAGCGACTGGCCACATGCACAAAGGAAGCATGACGTGAATCGGCCGCATAAGGTCGTTAGAGAAGGAATGGCTGGGTGAAAGCAATAGTCAGCATGTGGTCGACAGGGTAGGATGAAAGCGGCGTGATCACGCACAAAGGATGGCCATGACGGAAGAGTCACTATCAGCACCTAACAATCCAGTTGAGGAAAAACTGCGACAGTTGTTGGGGAAACCGTAGGGTTTTTACCTATGCATTGTAAATACATGACCTATGGGCATGATCTATAAGAAGGCACAATTTTGTAAGGGAAAGGGTTAATATTGGGTTTGTATCTCATTGTATAATCTAGAGAAAGACCTATTTTGAGTTTGCCATTGTAAAGGCTCTGCAAGCTACATGTGCAGAGACCTATTGAGAGAGAAGAGTGTCTACTCCTGAGTGCGCAGACTGGAATTGTTTGTATTCTTCCCAAAGACTAATATAACAATAGTTCCTATGGACGTAGCTCCCATCCTAGGGGTGAACCACTTTAAATACTGTGTTGTGTGATTGTCTATGTGCTTGCATCTATTTATTTGCTTAAAATGAATGCTTAAGATCTTACTTATCAGTTTATGTGTTTTACTTTTATATGTATTCACCATAGAGAATGAGATGGGAATAATATGTTAAGTAACGCATATGTGGATGAATGTTAGATGCACAAGTATTTCTAATTCTGTGAATGCATGAGTCAGTCAGATAATCACTTAAGTGGGTAGAGTTCGCACAGTGTGACTCTTGTAAAGCGCAGCACCAGAAGTGCGCAACATATTGTATTCCATCATATAGCATAAAACATAAGATAAATAACCTAAGGCCGTAGATAAAAGAATGAGGAATACTAAAGTAGAATCATTGAAATTGGTTAATTCTGAACTGGAAGCGTAGTTATCAGTTGCGCTGTCCTGTCAACGAAGGCCCATCCGGCATCGCGCAATCCTTGGATGTGCGATAGAGTAAGAGTTGGCAGTGAAGGAGCTAAGCTTCACGCAGTCTTCAGTTCGCAGTGTGTTGTTCATCAGATCTACCTAGCACTCATCACGTAGATGTGGAAACATGATTCCACAAATCCCCCATTACTTCACCTCAGGTGAAACCTCAGTCTGCTCGCAGATTGTTGCTGAAAGGGCCAGTGAAAAGGGGTTATGTTTGTTCCTTGAATCGCGAAGAACCTGGGCCTTTATACAAAACCTCAAGACAATTATGTAAGCCAACAAATGGTTCCGTTTCCGCGCTAAGAATCTATGATGAGTTGCCACACTTGAAATAGTGATGTGCTCAGAAGAAAAGGTTCTGTTGATTGCATAAATTTGGCATCCAGACAAGAAAGAAATCTGGGCTTGGTGTGACAAGACAGAAAGAGACTTCACAAGAAAGGAAAAAAGAAATCCGCATCTCTCTGACATAGATTGGTTGAAAAAATACATGTGGAAAGATATTCACAAAATTTTTTGGGCATCTTTTGGAAACGAGTTGCACGAGTGGTTGTCGAGGCTCGCAAAGCTCAAGAAATGTTTCTCACCAAAAGTACCGACCGAGTGGACTCTAGAGCTCATTGCGAGGCTCAAAGTAATAGATAGTTTGTTTTTTAGAGTAGTCGAATTTTGGCTTGATAGTACACGAGAAGGGTTTGTGACAGAGTTTGTTGTGGGACACCCTGAAGTCCTACAGCGCAGCCAAAGTAGAGTTTTTCAAAGGTTTTAGAGGTAAGTACCTCAACAATTTGAGTTTATACATTAAAATGCTTGTAGATGAAAAAGGTGTTTTAAAAATGCAGTAAAGATTCCTAGAAGTTTTGAATTTGTAATGGTCAATAGCATCTATAGTGATTCTGGCGAAGAAAGACATAATTTGAGAAGTGGAAAATGATATTAGTATACCACTAAGAAGATGTCCGGTGAACATAGACTCCGCGTAGATATTGATTTACAAACCATGCTTGATAGCGAAACCGCACCTCTATCAACTACCTATCAGCCTATTACACCAAAGAACCCACCGGTTTCGCATACTGCACCTCCTATTTCTCAGAATCCGTCAGTTCAGACCCCTCCAGTTGTTAATGTTCTGAATCCTTAGAGCATCAATACTAGTAACACCATAGGAGTAGGTACTCAGGCCATCCCAACTCAGACCATTCTGAATCCGATTATCCCAACTCAGAATATTACACTTAAGAACATTTCGCGCAATATAAACTTTACTTTTGCCGCTCAGAACCCTGCGCAAAACCCTATACCACCTAGGAGAAGGATGACTGATGATATTAAGCTACCGATATTCAAAGGAATGGGTCTAGAAGACCCTAAGCAACATTAGTTTCTATGTGAAGCCGTATGGAGTGTTAAACAAGTTCAGGATGCTACTGCGAAGCAAGCGCAGCTCATCACCACATTTAGAGATAGAGCCTTGAATTGGTTCATGAAGTATTCTGTTGGACATAATAGAAACTTAGCATAGATTAAGGCTGCACTATTGAGGGAGTTCAAGAAACCGAAGTTAGAATCCCAATGTATAACCAAACTAAAGGAAATTAAGCAAAAACCTAATGAGACAGTTTGGGAATTTGACCAGAAATTTAAGACTCTATTGGACCAAGTAAGTTTTGTCATAGCACCGCAACAACACCAAGAATGGTTTATAGTCGCGCTGTTACCCCATATCAGACTGTCGTTGATGCAGCAGAAAGTGGCTTCGCAAGAAGAGTCCTTGGAGATTGTGATGAAGTTAGAAGCTTCACCAATTGGAGATACTAGCACTGGAATGTCCCAGATCCAGACACAGTTAGCTACCCTGACACTACAACTACTGGATATGAAGAAGGGGAAAGAACAAAGACAAGAAGTCTGGTGCACAGGATGTAAAGGAGAAGGGCACACTAGAGAGCACTGTCCTTTATTTCAAGAATAACTTAACAGTGGAGCACCGAATCCCCTGAATCGGAATCAAGCGTCGTGGTGCGAAATCTGTAAAACGTGAAGCCAGAGGCTGGATACTGTTATATAATACATAAGTATGTGCGCACCCCCTAATAATATATATTACAATTTATGTAAGTCAGTTGGACATGATGAATGGAATTGTAGAGCATATGAGCTCATGCAGGAAAGCAAGAGAGACATGGAGAATATGCGTGATAGTGGAGTATATAGAGTCCAAGAAGCAACTCCGCAAAAGCAAGATAATGCACAGTATGACCAAGGCAGATACAAAGGCTATGGAGGATTCCGCGGAAGAGGAAGAAATACTGGCCTAGGGTAAGGAAGGGGAAGAGGTTAGATGATCTGTTACAACTATAGCCAGGAAGGTCACTTATCTAGATATTGTACCAATGAATGTACTACTTGTAATTACTGCAAATCTTTTTATCATGTTATTGAGGTTTGCCTAGTGTTAGCGGCAAAAATGCAGAAACGAAAGCAAGAAGCAACGAACCCGAACATTCAGTTAATCACAACAGAGAGAAGGGATGCGGATCCTAGTATCAATGTAGTGATGCAAAGTGGCGCTGCCACAGGAGGGATAGAGGAGCAGAAGCCTCAAATTCTAGAGATTTTGACACTAAGAAGACTCCTCTTGAAACAATCTGGATCAGAAAATCTACTGGGAAGGAACCTGCCTTCAATATGGAGAAAAAAAAAGAAGTCTTTGAAGAAGCATAGGACATCTTCAAAGAGTCAGCGCCTAGGTCACCAAGAATCCCATTGCACAGTGAAATACCGCATATGGAGGATATGCCAGCCACTTATGACAAAACGTGCCACATAGTAGAGACAGACACCTTTGTTGCACATTTCCTAAGGAGCTGCATGAAGTTACTGAAGAGCGCAGATGCTGTAGCGGAATTACAAAAGTTGTTAAACCAGTATGAGCCACGCAGCGAGAAGGAGACTACCAAGAGCCCAGTCCATCAGATTAATAACCGTAAAAGAATAGGCAGAGAAATGAGGCTCAGTGCACAGATATGAGACTATGAGATGGATGAGATCGTCCTTGATCTGGGATCTGAAGTAAATGTCTTGACTAACTAGACATGGCATCAAATGGGGAGACCAAATCTATTATGGTCATCTATACAGTTGAGAATGGCCAACTAGGAAAAGTCATACCTTTCGAAAGGTTAGCCAATGTTATTGTTTACATTGATGGAGTGCGAAGTCATGCAGACTTCAAGGTTATTGAGATTGTGTATGATAGTCAGCCTTATCCAACACTATTGGGTATAGATTGGGAAATAGATAACCTCACCATCATAAAATTAAAAACAAAGAATATGATCTTTGAAGGACAAAATCTTAGGGTCATCACACCATTGGACCCTGCAGATGGAGAAAGATACAGTGAGCCGATTTAGGAAGAATCCAGAGCTCAAGACCTGCACCGCATCTACAAAATGACTATGAATGATGCTGAATACATTAATCCCACTGTGGATGGAACACTCAGTTGGCGATGTGACAGTTCTTGCATCTCACACTTCGACACAGGACTGGAGAATTGGAAAGGCCGCATGCATGAAGTATCTGCAAGGAGATGCGCGTAGATCACAAAGTCACTATGTTGGATTGGAAAAGAGGTAAGTCCAATCCCCACCTATGATGGTTCATCTAATGTTTATTCATTTATCCAAGAATATACTGTATCAATTGCAAAAAGACATCGCATACCAACACTAGATATGGCACTTCGCGAGACACCTGCCAGATGGTGGGTTGTGCATAAGAAGACATTAACCACATGGGATTAGTGCAGAAGCATGATGCATATCAGGTTCACTGAGAAGGTTGTACTACCCTTTGAAAAATATAATGGATAGACAGATCCAAGGGATCATATTGAAATCTGTTCACAAGCATGGGAGGAGAGACCACAGACATAATGGGTTCATTTGTTTGTGCACACATTGGAGGAGCACACTCCAAAGAACTGGTACCTAGACATAGAGTTGCACAGAGGAACTACAAATTGGCCTACCCTGACTGTGAACTTCCATAGAAGTGTCAATTTTGAAGATGATAGTCCGAGTATAAATGAAGCACTACCCAAGTATAAATGAGGCATTGGAAGAAATCAAAGAGAGAGTGTTTGAGGATGTAAAAGTACCTGTGAACCTACAACCAAAATGGGCCATAACGATAGAACATGCCCTTGAACTCTATAACCTTGCTGAAGATGAAGATAAACAACAAGAAAGCGATGAGGAGTATCTGTGCAATGTCAATATATCTAATTCAGGAGGTGCGCACGATGTAGAGGGACCTCCACTGGAAATTCTAGACATGAGTGGACCTGTGAAGACAAGAAAAGTGAACATTGGCACAAGCGAAGAACCGAAGTTCGCATCTATTAGAGACTACTGGGATGATCAGACGGTCGTGGAGATCACAGACCTGCTACATGAATATCAAGATTTATTTCCCACAAAGTTTACAGAAATGTGATGAATTCTATTTGAAATGCTGCTTCATTTATCATACCGGATTAAAGCTCTCATTTATCATACCGGATTAAAGCTCTCATTTATCATCTTTCTTTCCATGCATGAATAGATAAATCTTGAGTTTGTGTTGGCCTAGGGAAGCAATATCGAGTTCTTGCAGAAGCTAGGGTTAGTGCAGAGCTAAGGAACCAAGGTAAGCTCATGGCCAGCTCTATCTACTTCATTATCTGATTGTTAGTTTTTTTTAATGACTTGGGATGATGCCAAGGGTTATTATTGAGGTCGTGTAGGAGAGAGGGAGGCCAAGCGGAGCAAGACAGCCCATAAGCAGAGCAACCTAGCCTATGGATATCCCAATATGCGCTAGTGTTGTGGTTTTTCTTTTGTTGTTCTTCACTTAGGGAAGCTAACTTGATTTTGTGCAGAAGCTAGGGTTCGTGTAGAAGCTAAGGAGACAATGCCTCCAAAATTAGAGAGTAATATGTCTAATGCCCCTTTTCACTACCTTCACAAATCGACTTGTATAGGGGATTTTAAATATGTCCAAGCTATGCCAAAAATATCCACAACAAGCTATGCCACAAGATCCTTCAAAATCACGATCAAAATATGCATCAAAATAACTTTAAACATTAAAAATACGATACAACTCCAAGTTGCAATTAGAGGAGAATGTGAGCAATATAGGATTGATTATGTGAGTTGGTACATTAATGAAATGAAGCAAATGACTTAACTATGCACACAACAAATTAGACATTAACAACTCGTAAATTCCTGCGTTGAAGGTTTGGTGAGGTGTTTGGGATAATCGTAGTACAAGTTTTTATTACTGTGTGCATTAATTGTTACATTTCACGATTTCCATGATGAAATCCATTAATACTGTAACCTCCAAAAAACGCACCATTAGGAAAACAAGATGTACTAAGTTGAAAATTTTCACAAATCTACTCCAATCTACATGCCAAAGCCAACATTTCTTCCATGAAAAATCCCACATCCATTGTCTAGTCCCATTAATTCATGTTTAATCCTCCCCTTGAGCCTTGTAGAGTTCAAGAGCCTTACGAGAACATGCAAAGGATTTATAACTCCATTATGGTGCCTCTTCCACTTTTACACTTTTCACAAGTTGCCCTTTGCGTACCATGCATGAAATGTGATTCTTCTTGATTCATGGTGACAAGGTATTACTAAAATTTCGAGGGTACCCTCATTTTTTACCAAAAATCCTTTCTCTAAGTATGTTTCTTGATAAGACATATGATTGGTGTGAGAATTATTAGCCTTTCATATATGAAAGAGGTCTATTGTGTCAAATAAGATGAGAAGGGCATACATTCTTTATATCATTCTGGATAGTGATGTTCCATTGGTGACCTTGGCCTTTCTAGTTTGTCCAATGATTAGAGAAGAGTCCTAAAAAACCATTAGTGTCTTGGTTCTAAGTTATTTGTAGTTTTTATTTTCACTATATGAGGCAAAACATATGTTAGTAACCATGCTCAAAACCCTCAAATGTCTATATAGAATCCATTGAATAAAGGATTAAGGCTTGAGAATATTTTGGAAAATCTTTGAAAATTTGTGTAAGGATAGAAAGGAGAAGTAGTGGAAGCAAGTAGTGTAGCCAAGAAAATTGCAAATTGAACGTAGAGTTATATGGAAAATATTTGGAAACAGAGTAGAGATTGGTTGCATATCATGATGGTTTACTTCATACATGTTGTGATTGATATGTCATTCTAGAAAATTATTAGCCATTTGTTCTACAACACTATTCTGACTTCGTGGGACATGGATGAATGTAATGAACTCAAACTGTCTAATCAGTTGTTTTGTGCACATGAAATTTCTAAAAAGGCAAGGATCTCGTGCCTGGTAAAAGTTATTAAGTTGGGAGACAAGGAGCTGGGAGTCAAGAAACACACAAACGTGACTAATGCCCAATTGGAGAGCATCGATCAAGAGACTGGTCACACAATCGTACTCAGCCTAGTTATTGGAGTTAAGACTGATACACTTAGTCGAGCTGGATCAACTCGTGTGAGGGGGAATACAATACCCAAGATGCGGAGGTGAGGTTTGGATACCATCTACTTGCGCCATCAGAAAAATTGACGTAGAGTGGAGGAACAAGATCCATTTGTGGTCACGCATGGAAGAAAACTGTAAGGTTCTGGATGCAAAAGGTGAAAAAGAAAAAAGAAAACTGTACAATATGGAGTAGTGGGTCCGAAAAAGTTTTAAGGAAAAAATTGCTTAAGGTACAACCTGTTGTGAGGGTTGGGTAAAGGGTGTCCTTTGGAATCGGTAAGGATGCATGCCCCCTTTCCGAGATAGGTTTGGAAAATGTAAGGGCCTCGCCACATGTATTCAAACATTCCTTTTCCATTCTTCTCATGAGCTTGGTCATAAACAAGCAACTAGATCACCTTCGTGGAAGGTGCAGGTGTAATGTCCCCATTTTGACCCTTAGGATACATTGGATTTTATGTAAACATTGTTCATATGTGATGGATGATTCCTAGCATGGAGCTCACAGCCAATGCCCGCTAATGAATGCTTAGCCTAGTATTAGACATTGTGTGATCCATGTGCTATTAAGCCATGGAAATTGTAAAATGATGTAAATATCATGTAATAAAAATACTAAGGGTTGGCTATGGATGCAACTAAATGGGGGGAATATGTATCCACTAGGGAGAGGTGAGGGGGTTATGGGATGGAACCATAGTCTACCATATGTCACCTTGGGAACCCCTTTGACCTATCCTAAATGCCATTGACTTCTGTTGTAAGGAAGTACTTTAGAAATCTGATTCATGAGGTTGATGGAGTATGGGGCAACCTTGAAATCTGTAAGGCAGGATATGGGGCTCTGTATGACTTGTCCCATAATTCACTCCACCTCATGGGAGGACATTTTTCGCTCATCCGCATGCCATGGGATTCATTCTATCTTCAGAGAG
Organism: Larix kaempferi; assembly: GCA_027924585.1. Classification (NCBI taxonomy): domain Eukaryota; kingdom Viridiplantae; phylum Streptophyta; class Pinopsida; order Pinales; family Pinaceae; genus Larix; species Larix kaempferi. Next base: position 17,567,116 of record BSBM01000136.1, read on the forward strand.
GAAGAAGACATAGACAGAGAGGGAGATAGATCCATAAATCATGATTTGGGAGAGAGCCATGATTTACAGTTCCTAGATTGCTTAGAAATTGCATGGGAAGGGGAGAACCATTTTTGGATCCATAGACCCAAAATTTGGTGTGATTTGGAGAGTGTTAGATGCCCCAAAATCTAGAGAGAAACCCATATCCGTTAACATGAAATCGTAGGTGCAGGATAGAGCCCTTCGGTCGTAACTCTGAGGAGATCCAAGTGTGGATGACATAGTGTGGGAGAGAGAGAAGAAGTTGGAATTGATTGATAAAGTTGGTAAAGACCATTTGATTGAGTCTGTATCTTTGTGGTTGAGCTCACTGTCTTAGCTTCCTCATCCCTTGTCTCTTGGTATGCTTGATAAACCCAATTATGTGTTGTCTTAGCATGTTTCTTGTATGAAACCAAGGATGTGAGTATACCTGGGTAGTTCCTCCTTAGTAGATACATAGAACCAACATGGGGGTGGTCTCTGAGTGTTGAAATACTACATCCTGGGAAGAGACCTACGGTTGGGTTGGAATGTTGCAGTCCATAGCCAGTTTGCTTGGTCGTTTCAATTAAAGATAAGTGTTTCCTGTTGCCTTTGAATTGTTCCAATTTATATACATGGTTGATTGTTTGTTTATGTATGAATGCATGGAATGATCTAGTTGATTAAGGGAGCATAATACTTGTATTTATGTTATTCCTATGCCTATGAGTAAATGATGATAGATGCATGTTGTGTGTGTGCTTAATGTGGTTTAGTTCAGCTGTGTTTTGCTTCTATGTGCTTTATTTATATGTAGTTTTGTTAATTGATGAATAGGGATAAGTTTGGGTAGACCATGGAGGAGAAAAAGGTTCAGTTAGGGATTTGGGGAGGAAATAGGCACCCCTATGTGGTTTTCATGATTTCCCTTGGGGATCAGATGAAGAGAAAATCCAATACTAAGTAGTAGGAGAGCCCCTTACAAAGTGGAAAAGTGGCATGGATGAAGTTGGGGGGCAAATTTTAGGTTGGATGAAGGACAGGATCAGATTCATCGGATGCAAAAGAGGATTATGCAGTTGTATAGATATCTCCAATATCTTTCCAACATTACCAAATTTTCCCAAAATAGTCTAAGGATGAAGAAGTTATCCACTTAGGAAGTTGGCAATAGCAGGGTTATATGATCCCGACCTTCCAAACCCACAATGAGGATTGCGGATTGCGGAAGTAGGGAGGTGATTTTTCCCCGGAGTTGTGAATTGAGTTGTTACTTCTGAGTTGCACAATGTGGATTGCATAATGCGGTTTGCGGAAGTCAGACGAGTTATTTTCCCAGACTCATGAATTTGAGGTCCCAACTTCCAAGTTCCACAATGTGGATTGTGTATTGCGGAAGTTGGATAAGTAAATTTCCCTGGATTGGATATTTGGCGTTTCGACTTTCCGAATACCGCATTGTAGATTGTAGATTGTGGAAGTCGGGGAGGTGTTTTCGATGCCATGTAAGTGGTGCTCTAACGTTCTGAGTCCCGCATCGTGGAATGTGGAACTACGGAAGTTGGAGAGGCGTTTTTGATGTCATGTAATTGGCATTCCGATGTTCCGAGTCTCGCATCACAGAATGCGGAACTGTGGAAGTCGGAGAGGCATTTTCTAATCCGTGTAAGTGGTGATCCAACGTTTCGAGTCCCGAATAATGGAATGCGGAACTGTGGAAGTCAGAGAGGCATTTTTGACGTTGTATAATTGGCGCTCTGACGTTTCGATTCCTGCATCGCGGAATGCGGAATTGCGGAATTCGTAGAGGCATTTTCGATGCCATGTAATTGGTGCTCCAATGTTCCGAGTCCCACATTGTGGAATGCGGAACTGCAGAAGTTGGAGAGATGTTTCGAAACCGGGTAATTGGCGCTCAAATGTTTCGAGTCCCGCATTGCGGTATGTGGAATTGTGGAATTCAGAGAGGTGTTTTCAACGTCGTGTAATTGGCGCTTTTACCTTTCGAGTCCCACATCGTGGATTGCAGAATTGCAAAAGTCAGAGAGGTATTTTCGACATTGTGCAATTGGTGTTCCGTCTTCCGACTTCCGACTTGTGGCTGCGGATTGTTTCCTGTGGAATTGCGGATTGCAGACTGAGATCAATTGCGCTTGTGCAAAAGATTAGTGTTGTGGATCGGTTTTGGAAAAAAAAGTATTAGGTTCTTCAAGATGGTTCCCCCATCACTCTAAAGGGAACTGAGGGGATCGGGGACGTGACAGAATGGTATCAGAGCCCAAGGTTACAAAATTGGGGCTGCTTGGGCCAAAGTATGAGTTAGAGGCATAGAGATGCCATGAATTGGACCATGCTATGATGAGGAAGTGGAGGGAGAATTCCTTAACTCTTATCTCGTTGTTATATTTAAATTTTCTGAGTTTTATATATGTGATATTAGGGCATAGGAATGTTGAAAATGAAAGAGATTACATAGATGAAATGTGTATGCATAGTAGGCATATTAAGAGATAATGCATACTGCATGTAAACTTATGTGTGCTTGCATATGGTATTGAATATTGATAAAAGTTGTTAATGAGGACATTGCATTACAATTTGAATGCACACCTAACAAGGATGAACATCCACTAAAGGGATTGCGGGAAAATCGTATGTTGCATGCCTATGATGGAGAAATTATTTTTGAGATGCCTTGCTTACACTTTGCTTTGAGAAATGACAAGGACCAAGATGATAGAATCATGGCTGAAGATGTTGAGGATGATATTGCATATGAATAAAAGCCTTGTGAAGAAGGGATGGAGCACAAATCCATGATCTAGAGGATGGTGGAAGGACTATGTAGCCTTGGTAAGAATCCCACTGATCAGGTAACATCAGATATGTTGATGGCAGCCATGCAGGTAATGTTTAATTTTGCCGATTGTACAAGTGTTGAGAAAGGATGGGTAAGAATCCTTTAACCATGTTTTAATCATCATAAAATGGTATGCATGTAAGGTTGAATGCATTTAGGTGAATGACATTCCACAGGGTATGGTGGGGTATGTGGTAGTAAAGGAAATGAGCCTCATACCATGTGACTGTTTAAAAATTTTGAATGCATCCATAAGAATAAGAGCATGCCATGTGTGAAACCATGAGGATGTTGGGTTGTGAAGCCTGCAGTGCTCAACAAGGGAATGTATATATAATGTATATAATGTGAATGTATCTTGTAGTTTATTGTGAATAAAGTGAACATCAAGTAATTGTATTTCATTGCATTTGAGATACTAACAAATGAAAGTGTTTGAATTATGGTTTGATTATATTTTTGAGGTTACCCTAGTGGTTGTTATAAATGTTGCAATGAAATGACTATGTGCATGGGCACTCACCATGTGCTTGGCTAATTAAAATTTCAGATTTGAGATTTTGCTAATGAGTACTAATGGTTGTTCAGTTCTCCATAATTATGTCAAAAGGACATGCTATAGGTGGATGTCCATGCTATGGGAGAAATTGTAAGACCATAATGGAAAGAGTGATACCACTTACAAGAGCCAAACAATATGAGGATGGCCTCATGGTTGAATAAAACAAAATTCTGCAGTGAATAGTATTGTAAATTTAGATTTGAGCTTGATTGAGGAAGACACATTGCGGGAAGAGAAGATACATCTACAAAAAATATAATTAATTTGTGGCCCTTGTTAAAATTATGCATGTTTGATTATTAGAATTAATGTCCAGGGCATGTTTCTATTTCAAACTGCTTGAGAGTGATTGTGTGTTTTTATTTCAGACTGCTTGAGTGTGCATGTTTGATTTTAGACTGCTTGAGTGTGCATGTTTTATTTTATACTGCTTGCGTGTGATTAGGGCCTACATGAATCACTTCGGAAAGGGGTGCACACCTTTCGGGTGTTTCATTTTTTTATGGTTTTCAACATTGACTATACCCTAAAGGAATGAACACATTCTTGGTGTTTCAATATTAGAGAGTGAATTTGTATGAAGTATGTTATAATTTTATATCAGCGATACTGACGAGCTTACCTACCCATCTTGTGTTGTCAAGTATTACACATGCAATTGGAAATGTGTTCTAAGGAGCAAAGTGAAGTGGCTACGGAGGTTGGTTGGAGTGTGTGGAGATGCCTATGGATTTGTAGTAGAGCCCTTGGCCTAGAAATGGTCATGGTGCAGTTCCTTCCATTGGCCTGTTAACCCATACGGAAGTGCTGGATTGGCGATGGAGAGGGAAAACTAGGTACGGGACTGGTTTGGCCCCATAAATGCTTGGTAAATACAGTCAGTGCACTAGTTGAGCATTGAATGTTATGGTGGAGTTTCCTTCAATTGGTCCTGTTAACCAAGACATAAGTGCTAGCTTGGAAATGGAGAGGGAAAACCAGGTATGGGATTGGTTTGGCACCATAAATGCTTGGTAAATCTAGTCAGTGCACTGGTTGGGCTTTGAATGTTGTGGAGCAGCTTGTGTGTTGGCCAAACATCAGTTATTGTATCCACAGGTTATCCAATGCTTGTAAATAAAAGAAGGATCCTTTGGAGTAATGTGAAGACGTCCAATAAAGATAAGTATTTGGTTACCTTGCATCTTCTTGTTTATTTAATGTGAATATACATGTGTATATTGTTTGGTTACCCTTGTTTAGAGATAAATCATATGAAAGTAAACTTGACATCTGAATTGATTCAATGTTTGAGTGTAAGTATTGATGAATGCAAGGAAATTGAGGGAACCCTAAGGGTGCATGTGGACATGTGACTGTCATAGAAAGATCAGTATGAGTATCAATGGAAATGGTGCTAGTGGATTGGTGTGGGTCCTATCAGCCAAAGGTTTTGTAGGAAATAATGGGGAAGGGTTCTCTAGTTGAGAATCCTTGGATAGACCTTAGACACCAAGCGTCATCGCCAAAACAAGGAAAAGGGATAGTCAAACATTCACATTTGAAGTGAAAGAGACCAAGGAGCATGGGACCACAGTTGTGGTGGGGCTCCAGATTGGAACAAGATTAAGAGGGGGAAATTCTTACTCTTCCCTTTCCTTTTTGGTTGATGCATATTAGAAACAGAAAATTGTTGAATGTATGCATGGCTGAAAGTTGATTTTGTTTATTTTGCTAAAAATAAATTGTGAATGTTGAATTGGTTAAACCCATGTGAAAGGATGAACATGAATGAGTCCATTTGTATGTTGGACAAGCATGAAATGTGTGGAAGTCTCATGGATAAAGCATGAAATTTCCATGTCAATTGGGAAATTAATTGATTGATCTTAATGCTTATGTTATGCTTGGCCTAATAAGGATGAATTTCACAGGTGAAAATTAAATCAATTGGTTGCAACTATTACAAGACAAGTGTTTCTAGTAAGCAAAGTGTGGACAGTTGTGCACATTGATCATGGCAACATACCAAAAGCTATTGGAATTGGATGGATATATTCTTCAAACAATATCCAAGACCCAAGAAAATATTGGGGATATGCTTAAGCTACAAAAGCAACAGAATGAGATGAACCACAAGTTTTTGTAGGACTCTATTTGTCTGCAAACTGAGGTAAAGGGAATTTTGGAAGCTATCAGCAGTGCAAAGGACAGCATGTCAATGAATAGGAAATCACCCAATCAGCCCATTAAGAAACGCTCAAGGATGGAAGACACAAGGGAAATGGAGAAGGTAAAGAAAAACCAGTCACTGAAATGTTGGGAATGTGGAGGAAATCATTGCCTCCATAACTTCCCAACAGAGGGCAGCAAGAATAATTGCAGCCATAAAGTTTCCATACTTGTGGATCGGCTGGAAGAAAAAGAATAGGAAGGGACTATTGTGGAGCTGGAAGGTCAAATCCAGTAGGTGTAGCCTATTGAAATCATGGACTTAGTCCTGGAAGCTTAAATTAAAAGATGACATGCAGGGACAGACCTGCCACATTTTGTGAATTTTGGACATGTGTAAATTGTGTATGTATTCCTAAGTATTGGAACACCGAGGACGGTGTTATTCTAAGGGGGAGGGAATTGGAATGTCCCCATTTTGACCCTTAGGATATATTGGATTTTATGTAAGCATTGTGCATATGTGATTGATGATTCCTAGTGTGGAGCTCAAGGTTGAGACCTGCTAGTGAATGCTTAGCCTAGTATTTGACATTGTGTGATCCAAGTTCTATTAAGCCATGGAAATTGTAAAATGATCTACATATCATGTAATAAAAATACGAAGGGTTGGATATGGATGTAGCTAAATGAGGGGGAACTATGTATCTACTAGGGAGAGGTGAGGAGGTTTTGGGATGGAACCATAGGCTGCCATATGTCACCTTGGGAACCCCTTTGACCTGTCCTAGCTGCCATTTATTTCTGTTGTAAGGAAGTACTTTAGAAATCTGATTCATGAGGTTGATGGAGTATGGGGCAGCCTTGAAATCCATAAGGAAGGATATGGGCTCTGTTTGACTTGTCCCATAAGTCACGCCACCTCATGGGAGGATTTTTTTCACTCATCCCCATGCCATAGGATTCATTTTAGCTTCAAAGAGGAAGAAGACGGAGACAGAGAGGGAAATAGAACCAGAAATCGCGATTTGCGAGAGAGCCACGATTTACATTGCCTAGATCTCTTAGAAATTGCGTGGGAAGGGAAAAATCGTTTGGGGATCCATATACCCAAACTTTGGTGCGATTTGGAGACTGTTAGATGCCCCGAAATCCAGAGAGAAACCCATATATGTTAGCCTGAAATCGCAGGTGCGGGACAGAGTCCTTCAGCCGTAACCCCGAGGATATCCAAGCGTGGATGACATAGTGCAGGAGAGAGAGCAGAGGTTGGAATCGCTTGATAAACCCGGTGAAGATCGTTTGATTGATTCTGTTGCTCTATGGTTGATCTTACTATCTTAGCTTCCTCCTCCCTTGTCTCTTGGTATGCTTGATAAACCCAACTATGTGTTGGCTTAGCATGTTTCTTGTGTGAAACCAAGGATGTGAGTAAAACTCGGCAGTTCCTCCTTAGTGTATACATTGCCCCACCTAGGGGGTAGTCTTTGAGTGTTGAAATACTACAGGCGGGGCAGAGACCTATGGTGGGGTTGGAACATTGCATTCCATAGCTAGTTTTCTTGGTGGTTTCAATTAAAGATAAGTGTTTCCCATTTCCTTTGAATTGTCCCAATTTATATACATGGTTGATTGTTTGTTTATGTATGAATGCATGGAATGAGCCAGTTGATTAATGGAAAAGAATACTTGTATTTATGTTATAACTATGCTAATAAGTAAATGTTGATAGATGGATATTGTGTGTGTGCTTAATGTGGTTTAGTTTAGCTGTGTTTTGCCTCTATATGCTTTATTTATATGTAGTTTTGTTCATTGATGAATAGGGATAAGTTTGGTTGAGGCCATGGAGGAGCAGAAGGTTCAGTTAGGGATTTGGGGAGAAAATAGGAACCCCTCTCTAGTGTTCATGCTTTCCCCTATGGTTCAGATGAAGAGAAAATCCAAGACTGAGTAGTAGGAGAGCCCCTTACAGAGTGGAAAAGAGGCATGGATGAAGTTGGGGGCCACATTTTAGGTTCGATAAAGGACATGATTAGAGTCATCGGATGTGATAGAGGATTATGCAGTTGCATAGATATCTCCAAGAGCTTTCTAATGGTACTGTATTTTCCCAAAATGGTCTAAGGATGAAGAATTTATCCACCTGGGAAGCTGGCAGTAGTAGGGTTATGTGATCTCGACCTTCCATACCCGCAATGCGGATTGAGGATTGGGGAAGTCGGGAGGTGATTTTTCCCTGGAGTTGTGAACTAAGTTCCAAATTTGGAATTTCGCAATGTGGATTGCAGATTGTGGAAGTTGGACGAGTGATTTTACTGGACTCATGAATTTGAGGTCCCGACTTCCAAGTTCTGCAACGTGGATTGCGGATTGCAGAAGTCGGATAAGTAAATTTCCCCATATGGGATATTCGACGTTTCGAATTTCTGAATCCCGCATTGCGGTTTGCAGAAGTCAGGGAGGTGTTTTCGATGCGGTGTAATTGGTGCTCCAACATTCCAAGACCTGCGTCACGAAATAAAGAACTGTGTAAGTCGGAGAGGCGTTTTCGACGCCGTGTAATTGGCACTCTGACGTTTCGAGTCCCGCATCGGGAACTGCAAAAGTCGGAGAGGCATTTTCGATGCCGTGTAATTGGCGCTCCGATGTTCTGAGTCCCACATCATGGAATGCGGAACTGCGGAAGTCGGAGAGGTGTTTTCGATGCTGTATAATTGGTGCTCCATTGTTTTGAGTCCCGCATCACGAAATGCGGAACTGCAGAAGTCAGAGAGGTGTTTTTGATGCCGCGTAATTGGTGCTCCAACGTTCTGAGTCCTGCATTGCGGAATGCGTAACTATGGAAGTCGAAGAGTCATTTTCGATGCCGTGTAATTGGCGCTCCGGCATTTCGAGTCACGCATTGCGCATTGCAGAACTACACAAGTCGAAGAGGCATTTTCGACGCGGTGTAATTGGCGCTCTGACCATCTGAGTCCAGCATCGCGTATTGCATAACTGTGGAAGTCATAGAGGTATTTTCAACACTATGCAATTGGTGTTCCATCTTTCGACTTACGACTTATGGCTACGGATTGCTTCCTGTGGAATTGTGGATTGCGAACTGAGATCAATTATGGCTGTGCAAAATATTAGTGTTGCGGAACAGTTTTGGAAACAAAAAAAGTAATAGGTTCTTCAAGATGGTTCCCCATCACTCTAAAGAGAAATGAGGGGATCGAGGATGTGACAGCAGGGGTGGACATGCTTGTCATAATTGTTGATGTATATGTAACTTCGGAATGTATTTCATATATGTATATTATACTCCTATAGAGATGGTATTATTCCTCTATACGGAAGTGTTTGTATTCCTATAGAGATGTTATTATTTCTCTATACGAAAGTGTCATCATATATATTGTAAGTGTCGTAACTTATACTTGATGGGTTATTAGACCACCTTGTTGGGGTCAGACCTTTATAAGTCATGTGGGTTGAAGGGTTATTAGATCACCCTACTGGGGGTTAGCCATGTGGGTCAAAGGGTTATTAGACCACCTTATTGGGTGTCGGCCCAGTCAGCTTTGTGTTATGTGGTTAAGTTGAGGCCGACCTAGTAAAGGTTATTAGGCAAGTCAAGTCAAGTATAAATAGAGTGCAGGAAGCACTCTATTTCATCATTCTATTATCTCTCACACTCTCGAGAGAGTGGCACACTTGTGGAGGAGGAGAAGCTGCTGCTAGGAGATGTCTATCTCTTATGCTTGGGTTGTATCATTGCTCTATCTATCTCTGAGGAATTTATTGGGATTTTTCACCTTTATGGTTTTCCCCAAGTAAACTCTGTGTCTCTTGTGTGCTTGCATTATTGTGTCCATGATTGATATGCTGTACATGTTGTTCTCTTAGTTAAGATCCTAGATCAAATTGAAGTAAATTATAAAAAATTAACATGGTATCAGAGCTAGCCTGAAAGAAGGCATGGTATGGCATGTATGACACTTGTTGCAATTGTGAAGCTAGGGCTTGATATAGAAAAAACTAGTCATCGTAGCACTTTCACTATAAATACATTTTGGCGAGGTTTCAGGGTCTTAAAATTGTACAGGGTGAAGCTAAGATCCCCATGTACCTTTTATCCAAAGGAAAACCTCTAATTCGTTGTACTTTGTGATTTATGATCTGTACAATATAGGGTTTCTGCCTCTTCCAGATCTCAGTCATAATCAGGTGACCTTAGAAAAAGGTCATAACTTGGGATAGGAAGCTCCAAATGAAATTTCGTAAAAAGTGACAGGTAGTGCATGGACTGTACTTTCTCAAGTAATGTTTTTAGAGGCTGAAACTGAACCAGTGACATGTGGCACGTTGTACAAGTTCTCTCTCCCGTTTTATCCCATAAAAAGGTCACGTTGCGACACTTGGAATAAATCCATTTGAGGTTAAACCTGTGGGGTTGGAACGATGACAGGTCCGGATATCACAGGAAAATTTTTCAGACCTTGTGGATCAAAAAGTTCGGAGTTACACCAGAAATAATCAGGTACATATTTCTGTCAAAACAGAGTTATTTTTTAGCACCTTCATTCATGGCTTCCGGAATTTAGGGTTTCGGGGAAAGTTGGAATTTTTGTAATTGGAGACTACGGCTGAATGCTACTTATCAAAATCAAAATTTAGAGACCAAGATCAGAATTTTTGGTTGGGCAGAAGGCTGGGCTTGATTAGACCCTAGTTCGGGACTTTGATCGGAAAAGTGGAAATCAGGGCTTTTGCAAAAATGGACATTTTTGAAATCTGTGACCACGGCTGGAAGATCCTCAGAAAAATAGAAGCTTAGAGCTTTGGATCAAACCATTTGATTGGGCAGAAGGGTGGGCTTTATCAAACCCTAGTTCAGGGTCATGTCTAGTGAATCCAGAAGTTTCAAAGGCAAATTTGAGGGGTGAAACTTTGCAGTTTTCAAATTATGAGTATACCAGCTTGATCAGTTCATCAAGGTGCATATTTCTTTCCTTTTGGAAGTTTGAAATTCAAAGTTTGAATTTTTAGGGTTTTTCTGACAAACCCTAATCTAGCTCCAGATCTAGTTCCTGCAAATCAAGTGGATTGGGTCACCTGCATAAGTGAAGAAGTTCCTGTTTCAGAGGGAGATGAGGCTAAGGCCTTACATAAGAAGATTACAAGCAATCTCGATAGGTATGACTTACAGGTATGTTTTGAGATTTGTTCATGATTAAGTTTATGGTATGTTTGTCTTCATACTATTAGAGTTAGTACAATCTTGATTAAATTTAGACTTGTCGTATAACCTTAATAAAATTATGAATGCATGATAGAAGATATTCATTGTTTAGGGTGTTGACACTTATGATTGTACTAATGCATTATGGTGTTGTATGAGGTTTATGTTGTCCACTAACATGAAAGGTACACCAAGAAAGACAAATCATGTTCTAGTTCAAGAACATATGATCATGGTGACATGAAGACAAAGATTCATCCATTGTCATGGATCACTTAGAGGATCTATTTACGAGGTATGTATAACTTGGTTCTATAATGGTTAACTTATGAGATATGCAGGTTACGAGCACAAGTCATTGAAAAGAACAAGAAGACATCATGTGGGTATGTTAGAAATAACTAGCTAACATACTAATCCAGGTATGTTTTTCCTATATCAAGTTAGAATCCTACCTTGTGATAGGATCTCTTATATAAGTATACATGGCATGATAGATAATGATTATTCATAGGTTTGAATAATCATGGGTGTATGCATATTATGTTTCTTACCTTAATTGATGATATGACTAACCATAAGAGTCCTTCAATAATAATGCTTATTATTTCTGTTTGAAATGATCATGACTATACATGCTTAAGATTATTGTGTTTTGATAGTATTGAGAATATACTAATGAATGTGTGATTATGTGTGAGACCTCGAGGATAACACAATGATGATACTAATAAGCATGCATAGTGATTAAGAATGGATATAAGTTCAAGGATAGGTAATCCAGGACGCAAAAATCAAGAGGGAGCACACTTCAGTAGTTTCTGCAAGGATGCAGATATTCAGAGGGAGTTGACCACTTCTCACAATCCACATCAGAATGGAGTTACAGAAAGGAAGCAAAGACTGAGAGGGAGTCAACCCTACAACCAAACAAAGATAAGTATTTTGATTGTCATTTCTTGCATATTTTTTTGTTTAAATAATATTGTTCAATGATGTATATGCTTATGTTCCTAGACTTAGGGTGTGTATTATGCATATTAGAATAATTGCATTAATGAATAGTATACTACTAATTTGCATATGATGGGTAAGTGGCCCATGGCACTGTACAACTTTCCATTGCTACTTATCTAGAATGAAACCTCTTTGCTAACATATTGGGAGTTGTGCACACTCTTAACAATGTTCTAGTAGAGATTGGAAGGCATCTAGAAAGTTACGGGATATGGATAAATGTTGTATTGAAGCATTGGCTAAAATAATTGCATGACTATATGACATATTTCTTTATGTGTAAGAATTTGTTCTGAAAACTATGAGATGTTTCTAATCATGCAATTTAACTTGTTTTGTAGGAAAGATCGTATACCATCACCTACAAAAGAAGGACTACAACAATTGTTCAGCAACAAAGTTATCTATTGAAGATATTAAAGATGTTGAATTTCCCAGGATTTAGGAAGAATGCCATGATCGAGGAGTACCATTCGATCATGAAGAATGATATTTGGGATGCGGTCCCAAGACCTGAAGGGAATTCTGTTGTGACTTCCAAATGGATCTATAAAATCAAGCATGCTGCAGGTGGCAGCATAGAGACTTTTGCTCCTGTAGCCAGATCCACTTCCATTAGATCAGTACTTGCTCTGGCAGATGGATGTCAAGACAGCTTTCTTGAATGGTGTAATCAAAGAGGAAATGTATGTGGAGCAACCACTTGGGTTTGAGACATATGACCGAGAGTCACATGTGTGCAAACTGAAGAAAGCCCTGTATTGTTTGAAATAGGCAACCAGGACCTGGTATGGCAGGATAGATGGCTTTCTATCCAGTTTGGGCTTTACCAAGAGTAAAGCAGATTCCAACCTTTACTACAAGGTTGAGGAAGGCAATCCAGTGATATTACTTTTGTATGTGTATGACCTGTTTGTTACATGTGAGGATAAATTGATTGCCGACACACAGCAGAAGCTTGCTGCCGAGTTTGAGATAAAGAACTTGGAGATGATGCATTACTTTCTAGGCATCGAGGTGTGGTAGAGTGCAGATGGAATCTTCCTTGGACAAGGGAAGTATGCAGTAGAGATCCTGAAGAGGTTTGGGAGGATGGACTGCAAGGCCATAGCCACACCTATGGCATCGAACCTGAAGCTTCTGTGTGATGCTTCATCTGATCCGGTTGATGTCACTATGTATCATCAGATGATTGGGTCCTTGATGTACCTGATGAACACAAGGCCAGATATTTGCTTTGCGGTGAACACATTGAGCCAGTTCCTGATGGATCCAAGGAGTGTTCACCTGGTTGTTGTAAAGCATATTTTGAGGTACCTGAAGGGTACGGTTGATTATGGGCTCAAGTATGATGCGAATCAAAATTTTAACCTGCAGGGTTATGTTGATTCAGATTGGGCAGGCAATGCTACAGATAGGAAGAGCACTTTTGGGTGCTACTTCAATATGGGATCAGGTGTGATCTCTTGGTTTAACAGGAAGCAGTTCTACGCAGCACTGAGTACAGCTGAAGAAGAGTATGTTACAGCTTGTTTGGATAGTTGTGAGGCAGTATGGCTGAGGAAGCTATTGTCTGAGTTATTTGATATACCATTGGAGGCTACCGATATCTTTTGTGATAACTAGAGTTGTGTAAAGCTGTCTGAGAACCCGGTGTTCCACAACAGGTCGAAACACATTGAGATCAAATATCACTATATCAGGGATATGGTGCAGAGAGGAGCAGTGAAGCTCTTGTATGTTGTGACAGATGAGCAGATTGCAGATGTACTGACGAAACCACTAGCCAAAGTGAAGTTTGAGTACTTCAGAGAGAGGCTTGGTGTTCTTTAGATTGATGACACTTTGAGGAAGAAGTGATGGAGACATTTTCTGAAGCCATTCCAAGCATGATGAGAGGAGGATCCTTCACATGGCTGTGGCTATAAGCGCTGGATGATGAGCATCAGGACGATGCTCCAGTTACTGCTCTGTATATGCATCATTTTGGATACATTGTATGATTAGGTGGATCATGTATCTGTGTATGTATCAGATGGATACATTGTATGATTAGGTGGATCATGTATGATGCTATGTATCAGGTAGATACTTGGTATGCATCAGGTGGATGCATTGTATGATCATGACGATGTAGTGATGATGATAAGGATGATCATATGTGATGACATGTATTAGTTGGATACATTACATAATCAGTTGAATTATGTGTGATGAGTTCCGAAGAAACAGATGCACATGAGCTTTTCGGACAAGGTTGTAGATGTGTTCTCCCATGGTCGTGATGTAATTGCTGGGATTTTCTGACATGGTGGCAGATGTGTTCTCCCATGGTCATGATGTAATTGCCAGGGCCATTCGAGCATGGTTGTAGATGTATTCTCCCATGGCTGTGATATAAGTGATGGGGCCATTAGAGCATGGTTGTATATGTGCTCTCCCATGGCTGTGATATAAGTGCTAGTCCATTTGAGCATGGTTGTAGATGTTTTCTCCCATGGCTACAATATAAGTGTTGTGCCATTATTGCATGGTTGTAGATGTGTTCTCCCATGGCGTAGATGTAAGTGTTGTGTGATGTGCATCTGGGTTGTGCTTTGTGAATGATGATCATGAGTATCAAGATGATACTTTGTGTCCATGGACAGGTTGTGCAGATGAGCATGTAAGTAGACCTGGGAGATCTGGACAGGATGAAAAAGGCCTCAGATGCTCTTTTGAGGCATTGCCATGACCACATGTAATCAGACCTGGAGATCTGGACAGGATGAAAAAGGCCTCAGATGCTCTTTAGAGTTCTTGCTTCGGAAGACACCCTTTTAAGGTTTTGTGGTAGGAGTCACATGTAAAAGATCCTGGGAGATCCTATAGGTCAGAGTTGTGTGCCCGTAACAGCATGGGATTCTCTTTCTAGGTTTTGCGACGCACATAATAAGTCCTGAGGATTCCACAGTATGGCCAGTGATGATGAAGACCTGCAGGTGGTGGGCCTACATCTAGTATGAAAAAGGATTGGCTCTATAGAACTTCCTATGATGAGTAGATTCAGAGATTGATTGAGATAGTAGCAGTAGTGTCGATCACGATGACTCGATGATGATTATCCAGTGATGATGATCCAGAGAAGAAGACTTGTGCTAGAATACCTGTGTCGAGAAATACCTTCCTAGTTAAGAGGGAGTGTTGATGTATATGTAACTTCGAAATGTATTTCATATATGTATATTGTACTCCTATAGAGATGGTATTATTCCACTATACGGAAGTGTTCGTATTCCTATAGAGATGTTATTATTCCTTTATATGGAAGTGTCGTCATTTATATTGTAAGTGTCGTAACTTATACTTGATGGGTTATTAGACCACCTTGTTGGGGTCGGCCCTGTATAAGTCATGTGGGTCGAAGGGTTATTAGACCACCTTGTTGGGGTTGGCCCTGTATAAGTGATGTGGGTTGAAGGGTTATTAGACCACCCTATTGGGGGTCGGCCATGTGGGTCAAAGGGTTATTAGACCACCCTATTGGGTGTCGGCCCAGTCAACTTTGTGTTATGTGGTTAAGTTGAGGCCGACCTAGTAAAGGTTATTAGGAAAGTCAAGTAAAGTATAAATAGAGTGTGGGAGGCACTCTATTTCATCATTCTATTCTCTCTCACACTCTCGGGAGAGTGGCACACTTGTGGAGGAGGAGAAGCTACTGCTAGGAGATGTCTATCTCTTATGCTTGGGTTGTATCATTGCTCTATCTATCTCTAAGGAAGTTATTGGGGTTTTTCACCTTTATGGTTTTCCCCAAGTAAACTTTGTGTCTCTTGTGTGCTTGCATTATTGCGTCCATGATTGATATGCTGTAGATATGCTGTACATGTTGTTCTCTCAGTTAAGATCCTAGATCAGATTGAAGTAAATTCTGAAAAATTAACAATAATTTGATTTGGAGTGATGTTTGGAAGCCTTGGTGATTTGTAACGCGGCTCGCCGATCTTCATCCTTTTTTTCCAACAAGATTAAACATTTCTAGAGAGGTAAGGTGTCCGGAAGAATTTCAATGACAATGTGTAAAGTTGGGATTTGAAAGTCAATGGGGAGAACAGACTCTACGTTGTGAACCAAATGGAAAGGGGTAAAACCCATGGAAGTCTTAGTGGAAGTGCTGTAAGACCAAAGGGCAGGAAAGAAAATATGGTGCCAATTGGACTTGTGTTGGTTTACAGTTCATTGAAGTATTGCCTCCAAGATCTTGTTGATAGCCTCGACTTGGCCATTCCCTTGAGGATAGTAGGATGAGGCATACTGGTGATCAAATTTCAGGAAGGTAGACAACTATTTCCAAATGGTGTCTTCGAAGTGTTTTCCATCATCGGATACGAGTTGTTTGGGGACCCCAAATCGAGTAATGACATGGTTAAAAAAGAAACGTGCGGCAGTCTCGACCTTACAGTTAAATGTAGGCATGGCCTCAACCCATTTAGTGAAATAGTCGATAGGCCACAATGATGTATTTATGGCCATTCACTGAGGGGGGGTTACATTCCTTAAAATCAATGTCCCACTTACAGAAAGGGTCAACTTTGATGGCTGGATGGAGAGGGGAAGAAGGGGTCCTGGATTTGGGGGAAAAGAGTTGGAACTTCCGGCAATGCTTGACTGCTGTAATGAAATCAGTGAGAAGGGTGGGCCAATAATACCTAACACAGATGACCTTTTGGGAATTTTCCATTCCCAAGAAGTCGCCACCACAGGCTCTGCTATGACAGTCATTTAAAACTTATTTCTCCTCATTATGTGTGAGGCATCGACGTAAAATGGTGTCAATGCCACGTCGGTAAAGGACATCGCCTTGGAGGAGGTACCGTGAAGCGTGATGGCAAATACGACGAAAATCATCATGAACGAGGTTGGATTGAAACTTTTGTTTTCATAGGTATATAAGGATATCACCATACCAAGGGTCATCCGATGAAATAGTGAACAAGTGGTCGTCAGGAAAATTAGTGATGATGGGAGGGGATGCTAACGAAGATGGTAAGTCATTCATGAGATGTGCCAATGCAAGGGCTTTGGTACTCTTGGGTATAACAAATGTCAGATCATTATCTTGAAGGATAATGATCCATTTAGCTACGTGTCCTTAGAGGAGGAGGCGACTCAAGAGATATACCATAGGGTTGGAGTCGGCAACAACTATAGTTCGGCTCAAAAGGATGGAGTGGTGAACCTTTTAAATAGAGAAGACGAAGGCAAGCGCCAACTTCTCCTCATGGGGGTAGCATAATGGTGGGACAGATAATGTCTTACTCACATAATAAATGACCCGTTCTTGTCGTGCACCATCTTCTTGGACTAATATGCCGAAAATTACATATTCGGATGCCGAAACGTAAAGGATGAAGTCCTTCGAGAAATCGGAAGGTGAAATTAGAGGGGCGGAAGTCAATGCTTGTTTGAGTGCTTCAAAATCCGCTTGTGCTTATTCGTCCCAAACAAAAGGAACGTGGGTCCAAAGCAAGTGAAGGAAACCATGAACTTTCGTAGCATAGTCTAGAACGAAGTGACGGAGATAGTTGCCTTTCCATTGAAGGCTTTGTAATTGGCATAATGTACATGGAAAAGGGAATTCAAGAATAGCTTGGACCTTCAAAGGATCAACAGTGATCGCGTTTTGGGAAAAAATGAAACCCAATAACCGGCCTGTAGGAACAAAAAAAACACACTGAGGGGGTTCACGTGAATGTTTTACTTGCGACAATGCAAAAATACTTTCCAGAGATCGTCCAGGTGGTTGGATCGCTTCTTGGATTGAGCGGTGAGGTCATCTAAGTATACAAGGATAATGTGGACCAAGTTGTGAAAGATAAAGGTTATGGCTCGCTAAAATGTGGCACCAGCATTTTTAAGACCAAACGGCATAACACGATAGGAAAAGGTGCCCCATAGATTAGTAAAGGAAGTCTTGTACTTATCTTCTTTGTGAATTTGAATATGATTGTATCAAGATAAACCATCCATGTGTTACACCTAAAATCCTACCATTCCGAGATTCAGTGTATACATCCCTGAAGTTTCATTGGCTAAGTCATTTACTTGGAAGGGTTGTCATTTGATTTATGCCGGGTTTTGAGAGGTCATCGTAGGCTGCACTCATGTGACCTGCAACATCGCATCTTGCTCTATTGCAGGGTGCGACGAATTTAGTTAATGGGAAAAAATAGGTCCTTCAAGCTCATTCTCAAAGCCTGCTGACTTGGATCCTTATCCTTGACCTCTTGGGAGAACTGGCACTCGGTTCCTAACTTCTTGGGAGGATCCTCTAGCTCTCTCCCACCATATCTAAACCAACCCTATCCACACCCTATCCACTTAGTCCTATATAAGTGAATCTCTACCCCTCTCCAAAAGGAGGAAGTCTATAGTGTCTACATGCTAGTGAAATCATATTGGAGAGATCTCTAACTCATCCATATAGATACTCATACTTCCTTGGAAGGATATGGAAATTGGTTTGGGTGGAGAAGGGCTACTGCGTTAAGCCTTGGTTGTAGTCTATTCTCATCTATGTACTTTCCCTATATTTACAGTAATATAAACGCTTTCCACCAATATTGTTAATGTGTGATGATATTGTGTAGTTAACCTGCTTAACTGTTTACTTAGATCTCTTATTGTATAGATTTTTTTTACTCGTTTGCATTGTTCTATGTGTCTTGACAGGTTTTGCAGCTGAGATCTGATGACAGCGAGACGTGGAGCAACATCCAGGAGAAAGGATTGTGAAGTTAAGGTAAGGCATCTAGTACTTGATCCTTAAGTAGATCTAGGAAAGTTGTTTGTAGTCTGTAGTATATTTTCTAGACTCACATTGAGATAGGGAGATCTGGCTCGCGTTCGCTCAAGTGGATTGTCTATCGAACAAATCTGACGACCATACTAGGGAAAATAACATTGCTTTGTAGTTGTCAATTTGAATGCCATTTTTTAGTTTATTGCCAAGACATTCTATTTTGTCATTTCCTTCTTTAGTTGATTTAACCATCAAATCTTCACTTTCAAGAGTCTGATTAGCTTCTTTTGAGTTTGTACTTCTCATTTGTAGACCTTTTTCATGCTCATTACTTGGGGAATTGGTTCATTTTTTAACTTAGATCTCGCCTGTCGCACTTGGTCAGTGTACCCAGAGCGACACTGTGTTTTTATTTTTATCTTTATTCTTTGCCTGTTAGTCTATTGTCGCAACGCTTCCATTGGTATACTGCAACATCATCGCACTTCCCGCATTGGTGGACTACGACGTCGCACTGTGTACAAGCACAAAGTGTGTCGATATTCCATTTTTTCCATACAGTCACCCTTTCTCCATTTCTGTTTTGAATTTGATTTGTGTGCAGATTCCCTCTGTACTGTATGATCCAGTCAAAGATCCCATTTTGCTTTATGTGCTGATTTGTTTGGTTTTGTTTTGAGTTGTTTTGGGTTCCATCTTGGACAAGTCTGAGATTTGGTAGTGGTGGACACTCTTGTCTCCCCCACCTGCATCCACTCACCCTTGCATTCCCTCCTCTCCTCTCCAGATCTGATCATTGTATTGGATCGGTTTCCAGACCTCATTTGCATACATTTTGTGAGTTTTACTTGCTTTTAGTGTTGCTTGTTACTAAGTGATTTTGAGTGTTTGTGTGTATTTTTAGTCCATTGAGTGCTCATCTTTTCTTGAGATTTTATGAGTTATTAGAGTGATGCGAGTAATCTTTTTCAGTTCAGCATTTATGTTTAAAAGCATTGTTGCTGTCAAATTGTTATTTTGATACATCCATTGAAAGATCAAAAGTTCTTTATTTCCATCATTTTTGAAGATCATTTGAAGAATTGCATATGCATTGGAATGTCTTGTTTGTAGATCTTTTGGAAAAGTTGAAAGAAATTGCATTATTTTTGTTTTTCATGAACTATGAGTTGCTCATTTTCTTGAAAAATTCAAACAGACATCAAGTTTTGCAAAAGTAGTTCCGTGCTTCGAAAATTTAACTGTATCTTTTGATTTTTATGCTTTTAGGCCATCATAGTGAAAGTGAAAAGTTTGCATACTCTAGTTAGAAATTCTCTCTTTTCATTACTTAGCATCATTTTCATTTTGAAAATACAAAAGAAAAAGAAAAAATATGCTTTGATTTGGTTTAGTAGTGTTGTGTCTTTTATGTTTCGCTCAAAAAAGAAAAGAATACTTCAGTCATTTTTTGGTAGATTTGGGATTGTCTTGCATTGCATTGCTTTGGTAAAATTGAAAGAAAAAGAAAATTTCTCCTTTGTTAATTTTTGAGTATTAATTCAATATAATCTAGGATCTTTACTGAGAGAATAACATGTACAACATATCAAGCATATCAATCACAACAAGCAATCACATGAGACAATAGACACACAGAGTTTCACTGGGGAAAACCATAAAGGTGAAAAACCCCACAACTTCCTCAGAGATAGAAAGAGCAATGATACAACCCAAGTACAAGAGATAATCCTCCCAGAAGCTACTCCTCCTTCCTCACTTGTGCACCACTTTCCGATGGGTGTAGAAGTGAATAATTAAGTGATCAAATAGAGTGCCTCCTGCACTCTATTTATACATGACCTGACCTGCCTAATAAAATAGCAGGGCCAACTTGTCTAACTCAGTCTAATAACCCATGGTAATACTAATCAGGGCCGACCCCACACTTGGTGGTCTAATAACCCATCACATGCAAGTTGCGACACTTGTCAATACAAATGACGACACTTCCGTATAGAGGAATAATAACATCACTATAGGAGTATAATATACATAGGTGAAATACATTCCAAAGTTACAATTACATCAACACTCCCTCTTAAATAGGAAGGTATTTCTCGACACAGATCTGCTAGAACAAGTCTTCTTCTCTGGATCATCATCACTGGATCATCGTCATCGAATCATCGTCACTGTTGCTACTATCTCAATCAATCTCCAATCTACTTGTCATAGGAAGTTCTACAGAGCTAGTCCTTTTTCATACTGGATGTAGGCCCACCACCTGTAGGTCTTCATCATCAGTGGCCATACTGTGGAACCTAGGACTGATTATGTGCGTCAACAAAACCTAGCGCAGACTATAGGTTCTTTTACATGTTTACCTTCACAAAACCTGCTCATAGCATCCCAGGATGTTACGAGCACAGTGCTTTACCTGTCTAGATCTCGATAGAGCATCCTAGGCTGTTACGAGCACACTGCTCTACCTGTCTAGATTTTAAAGGATCGTTTCGATGTGAACTTTCACAAAACCTACTTAGAGAATCCCAAGATGTTACGAGCACACCTCTCTATCTGTTTGGATCTTGATAGAGCATCCCAGGATGTTACGAGCACAACACTTTACCTATCTGGATTTTAAAGGATATTTTCTATGCGAAACTGTAGCAAAAACTACTCAGAGCATCCCAGGATGTTACGATAACACCGCTCTACTTGTCTGGATCTCAATAGAGCATCCCAAGCTATTACGAGCACACCACTCTACCTGTCTGGATTTTAAAGGGTCTTTTCTATGCTACATGCATAACCTATCCATGGCCACAGAGTATCAACCTGATACTCACCATACATCATCCTGATGTACATCATCACATGATCAACCTGATCATCATCATAACATCATCTTGATGCATATCATTTGGAGCAACATCCTGAAGCTCGTCATCTGTGATCATCCTGATCAAAATCATAGCATCATCATGATGCATATTATCTGGAGCAACATCCTGAAGCACGTCATCTGTGATCATCATGATCAACATCATAGCATCATCCTGATGCATATCATCTGGAGCAACATCCTGAAGCTTGTTATCTGTGATCATCTTGATCAAACAATATATCCATCTGATGCATACAAAGTATCTACCTGATACATATCATTATACATGATCCACCTGATCATACAATTCATCCATTTGATATATATAATGCATACACCTAATACATACATAAGTAAATGATCTACCTGATCATACAATGCATCCACCTGATACATACATAAGTACATAATCTACCTGATCATACAATGCATCCACCTAATACATATATGAGTACATGATCCACCTAGTCATACAATGCATCCACCTGATACATACATAAGTACATGATCTACCTGATCATACAATGCATCCACCTGATACATATATAAATACATGATCCACCTGATCATATCAAGCATCCAACATGATGCATATACAAATGCATGATCCAACTAATCATATCAAGCATCCAACATGATGCATATACAAATATATGATCCAACTGATCATATCAAGCATCCAACATGATGCATATACAAATACATTATCAAACTGATCAAAGCATCCAACATGATGCATATACAAATACATGATCAAACTAATCAAAGCATCCAACATGATGCATATACAAAGCAGTAACTGGAGCATCATCCTGATGCTCATCATCCAACGCTTACATCCACAGCCATGGGAAGGATCCTCCTCTCACCATGCTTGGAATGGCTCCTATAAATGTGTCCATCACTTCTTCCCCGAAGTGTCGTCAATCTCAAGAACACCAAGCCTCTCTCTGAAGTATTCGAACTTCACTCTGGCTAGTGGTTTCGTCAACACATCTGCAACCTGCTCATCCGTTACAACATACAGGAGCTTCACTGCTCCTCTATGCAGCATATCCCTGATATAGTGATATTTGATCTCAATGTGCTTCGACCTGCCATGGAACACCGGATTCTCAGATAGCTTCACACAATTCTGGTTGTCACAAAAGATACCAGTAGCCTCCAATGGGAGATCAAATAACTCAAATAGTATCTTCCAGATCCATACTGCCTCACAACTAGCCGAACAAGCTGCAATATACTCTGCCTCAGCTATACTCAGTGCTATGCAGGACTACTTCTTTCTAGACCAAGAGATCACACCCGATCCCATACTGAAGTAGCACCAGAATGTGCTCTTCCTATCTGCAGCACTGCCTGCCTAGTCTAAATCAACATAACCCCACAATTTAAACTTTTGATTCGCATCATACTTGAGCCCATAATCAATTGTACCCTTCAGGTACCTCAGAATATGCTTTACAGCAACTAGGTGAACACCTCTAGGATCCATCATGAACTGGCTCAATGTGTTCCCCGTAAAGCAAATATCTGGTCTATTGTTCGTCAGGTACATCAAGGATCCAATCATCTAACGATACACAGTGACATCAATCGGATCAGATGAAGTATCACACAGAAACTTCAGGTTTGATTCCATAGGTGTGGCCATGGCCTTGCAGTCCATCATCTCGAACCTCTTCAGGATCTCTACTGCATAATTCCCTTTTCCAAGGAAGATTCCATCTGTACTCTGCCACACTTCCATTCCTAGGAAATAGTGCATCATCCCCAAGTCCTTCATCTCGAACTCTGCAGCAAGCTTCCTCTTGGTATCAGCAATCAATCTATCCTCACCTGTAACAAATAGGTCATCCACATACAAGAGTAGTATCACTAGATTGCCTTCCTCAACCTTGTAGTAAAGGTTGGAATCTGCTTTACTCTTGGTAAAGCCCAAACTGGATATAAATCTGTCTATCCTACCATACCAAGTCCTAGGAGCTTGCTTCAAGCCATACAAGGATTTCTTCAACCTGCACACACATGACCCCCTGTCATGTGTCTCAAAACCAAGTGGTTTCTCCACATACACTTCCTCTTCGACTACACCATTCAAGAAATCTATCTTGACATCCATCTGGTGTATCTTCCATTTCATCACTGCAGCCAGGGAAAGTATTTATCTGATGGAAGTGTACTTGGCTACAGGAGCAAAAGTTTCTTCATAGTCTATTCCCTCTTTCTGGGAGAATCCATGAGCTACAAATATCGCTTTGTACTTTCCTATGCTAGCATCTGCAGCATGCTTGATCTTGTAGATCCACTTGGAAGTCACAACAGACTTCCCTTCAAGTCTTGGGACTACATCCCAAACATCATTATTCATGATCGACTGGTATTCCTCGACCATGGCATCCTTCCATTCTTTATTTTCCGCTGTTTCTTCATAACTGGAAGGTTCTTTGTTCATAATATCACAAAGTAGGGCAACATAACTAGTATGTGATCTAGTCCTCTTCCTTTCTCTGTGTTCTTCTTCTAGAATGCCATATCTTTCTACATCTTGAATGAGTTCTCTGTTGAATATTGTAACTTCAAAGAATATTATATTTGTAATTTATTATTCCGGAGATGTTTCATCCCTCCGAGGTAACCCTATTATGTATCCGGAGATGTTTATTCCTCCGAGGGTTTGTACTAACTAGGGTTATTAGACCCACCATGTGGGGGTCGGCCCTGTGGTTATATTTTTGGGGTTATTAGACTTCTCCAGGAGAGGTCGGCCCAATTAGGTCTTTTAGTCAGTTGGGGGTCAGTATAAATAAGAGAGGTGAACTCCTCATTAGATCATTCACTCACTTGTGGAAGAGTGTGCACTTGTCTGGGAGATCTGCTAAGGAGACAAAGAAGGAAGGAGCACATCTTGTATTTTGGTTGATCATCTTATTGAGGAAAGCTTTGCTGGGTTTTCTACCCCATGAGGGTTTCCTAGGGTATATTGTGTGTCTATCTTGTGATTGTGTTTCTTTCAGTGATCTTGCTTGTTTATTTGGTTTAAACTTAACATGGTATCAGAGCTAGACTGAATAGGACATCATTCACAAGGTAAGAATACCTCTCTCTCTCTCTTTGGTGAAGTTAGGGTTTCAGCCCAAAGTTGGTATTATTGATTTTTGGTTGCATGGCTGGATAGCTCTTTTCAATACCTTTCTTTTGAGCTATAGATCGAACTTTTTGGTTGGATAGAACTCCGGTAAATCCAAACCCTAATTCTACCAAAAGTGCGATACGTCAGATTTTGGTTTCAGAAAAAAGTTGGAACTTTTGAATTCTGATTACATGGCTGGATAGCCCTTCTCAAGAGCATTCTTTTGAGCTATAGATCGAACTTTTTGGTTGGGTAGAACTTCGGGAAAGTCAAACCCTAATTCTACCAAAAGTGCGATAAAATTCTGTTCCAGATTCCGGAAAAGTGAAAAGTAACTTTCTAAGTAAGTCTACTCTGTCTCTTGGACTCCCCCAAGAGAAGATGGCTCCAAACACTAAGCTTGAAGACAAGCTAGAAGGTATAGAAAATTTCCGGGCATGGAAATACAGAATTGGTCTCATTCTTGAGGAGAATGATCTTGCTCATTATATCAAGGAGGAAGTTGCAGAACCAGAAGAAGATGAAGCCAAAGAAAAACACAGGAAGGATTTGATTAGGGCAAAGAGAATCATAGCTGATTCTATTAAAGACCACTTGATTCCCCAAGTGGCCTCTAAGAAGACTCCAAAGGAAATGTATGATGCCCTAGGAAGAATGTATGAAGGAAAGAACATCAATAGGAAGATGAATCTAAGGACTCAGTTGAAGAGTACCAAGATGCACAAAGGAGAATCCATTCAAGACTACTTCTCAAGAGTCTCTCTAATCAAGGAGCAACTAGATGCCATTGGTGATACTCTTGATGAAGATGAACTTGTGATGACAGCTCTAAATGGTCTCACTAGACCTTGGGAGTCATTCATTCAAACTATGTGTGCCAGAAAAGAAAGTATGAAGTTTGATGTAGTTTGGGAGGATTGTGTACAAGAGGAGGCTACGGTTGCAAATCGAGAAGCCTTGCTCAAAGAGGATGACCAAGCCTTGGCCACCCACACCAAAAGAAGAAGGAATCAATCCTACACTAAAAGGGGTAGTTACAAGGAGTCTCATCCTCCACACAGATTTCAAAAGAAAAGAGGAACTACTCAAAGAAAAGATTACTCTTCTTTCCAGTGCTATTCTTGTCACAAAATAGGACACATTGCTAGACATTGCCCTCTACAGAAGAAAAAGGGTACTTGATACAAAAGACACCAAGCACATCTTGCAGAAGATGATAGTGAAGAAGAAGAAGTAGAGGAAGAAAGGTCTCACAATAAAAGGCCTAGAGATGAAGAGGAAGAAGAAGAAAGGACCTTCTTCAAAAGAAGGTCAAGAAGAAATACAGAAGAAGATGCAGAAGAATATGTTCTCTTCTCCGCACTCTCTGGATCTATAACCCCTGGAGAAGGTACATGGCTTATTGACAGTGGTGCTTCAAAGCACATGACAGGACAGAAAAGGACTCTCTCAAATCTTGAAGAAAAGACTTCTCCCCAAAAGGTATCTCTAGGAGATGACTATCAATATCCCATTAAGGGAATTGGTGAAGCAAACTACAAACTCGATTCTGGAACTCCCATGAAGATGAAGGAAGTTTTATATGTTCCAGGATTGAAGAAGAATTTGCTTTCAATCTCAGCTTTAGACAAGAAAGGCTATAGAGTTGCATTCATTGATGGACAAGTGTTAATGTGGTCCAAAGGCAAATCTATTAAGGATGCAATTGTTATTGGTGAAGAGGAAGGAGGTTTATATAAACTCAAGGGTCATCCGGAAGCTGCTCTTGTTCATGAAACCTCTAGCCCCAGTGAGATATGGCATAGAAGACTAGCTCACATTAACTACAAAGCCTTACCCTATGTAAGCAAGGTGGTCATAGGACTACCATATTTGAAGGTTGATCATGATGGCTCATGTAAAGGATGTAAGAAAGGGAAGAATGTCAAGAACCCCTTTCCAAAGAGTGAAACAAAGACTAAGGGTATCTTGGAGTTAATACACTCAGATGTATGTGGTCCAATGCCCACCACCTCTCTAAGTGGATTTGAATACTATCTTTCATTCATTGATGATCATTCAAGGAAAAATTGGATATACTTTCTAAAGGGTAAGAATGAAGTTTTTGGAAAGTTCAAAGAGTTCAAGGCTCTAATAGAAAATCTCTTAGAAAAGAAAATCAAGATTCTCAGAACAGACAATGGTGGAGAATATACTTCAAAAGAGTTTGAAGAATTCTGTAAAGAAGCTGGAATCAAGAGAGATCTAACCACTCCCTACAATCCCCAACAAAATGGGGTTGCAGAAAGGAAAAATAGAACCATCATGGAAGCTGTGAAGACTATGATACATGACCAGGATCTTCCCATGTATCTATGGGCTAAAGCAGCCAGAACAACAGTATATGTTCAAAACAGATTATCTCATAGTGCTCTTGATTTCAAAACTCCAGAAGAAGTGTTTACTGGAAAGAAGCCCAAGGTAAGCCATCTTAAAATATTTGGGTGTCCTATGTACATCCACATTCCAAAAGAAAAGAGAACCAAGTTGGATCCTTCTGGTAAGAAAGGAATATTTGTTGGTTACTGTGAATCATCCAAAGCTTTCAGGATTTACATACCAGGCTTTCATCATATAGAAATCAGTAGAGATGTAACTTTTGATGAAGAAGCAGCTCTCAAGAAATCAAGAAAATGCCAACTTGAAGAAATCTATGAAGAAGATCCTTCTTCTAGAAACTCAGAGGCTGTTCACATCCCTGAAGATAATCCACCAGAGGATCATGACATGTTGGAGCCACAAGAACCTCCTATCTCAGATTTATCAAAGAAAAGAAGGCCAGCATGGGCTAGAGATATTATCCAAGGGGCTGAAAAATATGGTGCTCCTGAAGGCTCCATTAGAGAAAGAAAGAAACCAAAGCTAGTGTCCAACTATATGGCCTTGATGTGTGATCTTGTGGATCAACTACCTACTAGCTATGAAGAAGCAGCTCAAAAGAAAGAATGGGTAGAAGCAATGACAGAAGAATATCAGTCGATAATGAAAAATGATGTTTGGGATATAGTCCCGAAACCAAGAGATAAAAGTATAGTTTCTTCCAAATGGATTTTCAAGATAAAACATGCTGCAGATGGTAGCATTGAAAAATACAAGGCAAGGTTTGTAGCCAGAGGATTCTCTCAAAAGGAAGGAATTGACTATGAAGAAACATTTGCACCTGTTGCTAGGTATACTTCAATTAGAACTATCATGGCACTTGCATCCATGATGAAATGGAAATTACATCAAATGGATGTTAAGACAGCTTTTCTGAATGGTGTAATTGAAGAAGAAGTATACATAGAACAACCTCAAGGTTTTGAGGTCAAAGACGGAAGGACCCATGTATGCAAACTGAAAAAGGCATTATATGGATTGAAGCAAGCTCCCAGGGCTTGGTACAGAAGGATTGACAGTTTCTTAACAAGCATGGGATTTACCAAAAGTAAAGCTGACCCCAATCTTTATCTTAAAGTGATGGATGATGAACCTGTTATATTGCTGTTATATGTAGATGATCTATTTCTAACCGGAAATGAGAATCAAATCATTGAAAGCAAGAAGAAGCTTTCTTCAGAATTCGAAATGAAAGATCTCGGATTAATGCACTACTTCTTAGGCCTAGAAGTGTGGCAAGAGCCAAAAGGAATCTTTCTAAATCAAGGTAAGTATACTGTGGAGATTCTCAAAAGATTTGATATGTTGGAGTGTAAAGCCATGGCCACTCCCATGGACTCCAACCTGAAACTATTAGTTAATGATTCATCAGAACTAGTGGACATAACTCTATATAGACAAATCATTGGATCATTGATGTATTTGAAAAATACTAGGCCGGATATATGCTTTGTTGTAAATACCCTAAGTCAGTATCTAGTAGAACCCAGAAAGGTTCACCTTATAGCTGCAAAGCATATAATGAGGTACCTAAAAGGTACAGTGGACTTTGGCCTATACTATCTTGGAGGTAATGAACTCAAGTTACATGGTTACTCAGATTCTGATTGGGCAGGAAGTGTCCCAGACAGAAAAAGTACTTCAGGCGGATGTTATGGCCTTGGATCTGCCATGATCTCCTGGTTCAGCAAGAAACAATCTAGTGTGGCCCTCAATACTGCTGAAGCAGAATACATAGCTGCTTACTCTGCCAGCTGTGAAGCAGTGTGGCTTCGGAAACTCTTATCTGGAATTTTTGACTTAGAAATGGATCCCACTGTGATTATGTGTGATAATCAAAGCTGCATTAAGATGACTGAAAATCCTGTGTTCCATGATAAGTCAAAGCACATTGAGATCCGTTACTTCTATATACGAGACATGGTGCAGAGAGGAGCCATCAAGCTCGAGTACATAAGCACTGAGGATCAGATTGCCGATATCCTGACTAAACCCTTGTCTCGAGTAAAGTTTGAACACTTCCGAGACATGCTTGGCATAGTCCAGAAGGACCCTCCTCGAAAGGGGGAGTAGTATAGTATTTGATAACAATTTTGTTTTGTTGCACTTATCTACTTACAATCATTTAGATTTAGAACTCTTATATATCTTTTATTTTTATGGATAAATGTTTTGATATTAGATGTATTAGTGAGAATACATGCTAGATGTATACATGTTTTGGTGTGATGTATACATGTTTTGATATTAGATGTATTAGTAAGAATACATGCTAGATGTATACATGTTTTGGTGTGATGTATACATGTTTTGATATTAGATGTATTAGTGAGAATACATGCTAGATGTATACATGTTCTGATGATTAGATGTATTAGTAAGAATACATGCTACATGTGATACATGCTCTTGATATTTGTACCTGTATAGATGAGAATACAGAAGGGGATTGGATCATCCCTGGACTTTCAGTCCTAAAGAGAGCCATAGACATGAGGTCTCCGAGAATGAAGTCCTTAGTGGATAGTTGAGGGGATTGGATCATCCCTGGACTTTCAGTCCTAAAGAGAGCCGTAGACGTGAGGTCTCCGAGAATGAAGTCCTTGGTGGACAGTTGAGGGGATTGGATCATCCCTGGACTTTCAGTCCTAAAGAGAGCCGTAGACGTGAGGTCTCTGAGAATGAAGTCCTTGGTGGACAGTTGAGGGGATTGGATCATCCCTGGACTTTCAGTCCTAAAGAGAGCCGTAGACGTGAGGTCTCCGAGAATGAAGTCCTTAGTGGACAGTTGAGGGGATTGGATCGTCCCTGGACTTTCAGTCCTAAAGAGAGCCGTAGACGTGAGGTCTCCGAGAATGAAGTCCTTGGTGGAAAGTTGAGGGGATTGGATCATCCCTGGACTTTCATTCCTAAAGAGAGCCGTAGACGTATGGTCTTCGAGAATAAAGTGATGGGGATTGCATCATCCCGGAACCACTAGTTCAAAATGTACGTGATGGGGATTGTATCATCCCCGGACCTTGGTCCCTGAATTGATCCGTAGACGTATGGTCTTCGAGAATAAAGTGATGGGGATTGCATCATCCCGGAACCACTAGTTCAAAATTTACGTGATGGGGATTGTATCATCCCCGGACCTTGGTCCCTGAATTGATCCGTAGACGTATGGTCTTCGAGAATAAAGTGATGGGGATTGCATCATCCCGGAACCACTAGTTCAAAATGTACGTGATGGGGATTGTATCATCCCCGGACTTTGGTCCCTGAATTGATCCGTAGACGTGTGGTCTCCGAGAAGTAGGGATTGTATCATCCCCGGACTTTGGTCCCTGAATTGATCCGTAGACGAATGGTCTTCGAGAAAGTGATTTTTTTTTTTTATGATGATGTGGTTACTTGTATCAGTAGGATACTTGTATTGATGACGTGGTTACTTGTATCGATAGGATACTTGTATTGATGATGTGGTTACTTGTATCGGTAGGATACTTGTATTGATGACGTAGTTACTTGTATCGATAGGATACTTGTATTGATGATGTGGTTACTTGTATCGATAGGATACTTGTATTGATGATGTGGTTACTTGTATCGGTAGGATACTTGTATTGATGATGTGGTTACCTGTATCAGTAGGATACTTGTATTAATGATGTGGTTACCTGTATCGGTAGGATACTCGTATTATTGATATGATCACTTGTATTGGCATGAATACTCGATACTGCTGCTGATCGTGTGATGACGATGCTGATGATCGTGTGATGACGATGCTGCTGATCGTGTGATGACAATGCTGATGATCGTGTGATGACGATGCTGTTGATCGTGTGATGACGATGCTGATGATCGTGTGATGACGATGCTGTTGATCGTGTGATGACGATGTTGATGATCGTGTGATTACGATGATCGTAATATTGATGTTGATGTTAACATTGATGTACCAGTAACTGTTTGAGTTACTGATGAAGACAAATTGAAGAAAGCTTCCGATGATTTATAGATGTATCATGTATAGTGACTCCTTGCTCTTGCAGATGCTATTATAATATCCTTCTCGTTAAGGGGGAGTGTTGAATATTGTAACTTCAAAGAATATTATATTTGTACTTTATTATTCCGGAGATGTTTCATCCCTCCGAGGTAACCCTATTATGTATCCGGAGATGTTTATTCCTCCGAGGGTTTGTACTAACTAGGGTTATTAGACCCACCATGTGGGGGTCGGCCCTGTGGTTATATTTTTGGGGTTATTAGACTTCTCCAGGAGAGGTCGGCCCCATTAGGTCTTTTAGTCAGTTGGGGGTCAGTATAAATAAGAGAGGTGAACTCCTCATTAGATCATTCACTCACTTGTGGAAGAGTGCGCACTTGTCTGGGAGATCTGCTAAGGAGACAAAGAAGGAAGGAGCACATCTTGTATTTTGGTTGATCATCTTATTGAGGAAAGCTTTGCTGGGTTTTCTACCCCATGAGGGTTTCCCAGGGTATATTGTGTGTCTATCTTGTGATTGTGTTTCTTTCAGTGATCTTGCTTGTCTATTTGGTTTAAACTTAACATTCTCTAGCCCATGCAGGTTTCCTCTTGTGAGAGTTATTCTCACGGGGTGGATCTACAGGTTCTTGCGGATCTTCAACTTCACGATCTGTTTCTGGAATTGATTCAATCATGGTGGTGTCTTGAAATCTGGTTTCCTTTGGTTCTTCATGATCTTCAATAGGTGCCTTCCTTGATTTGATGAAGGCTGAGTTTTCATCAAATGTTACATCCCTGCTTACATCAATCTTCTTGAACCTTGGAAAGTATATTTTGTAAGCTTTCGAGCTTTCACTGTACCCCACAAATATGCCCTTCTTTCCTAAAGGATCTAGCTTTGTCCTCTTTTCCTTTGGAACATGTGTATATACTGGACAACCAAATATTCTAAGATGGTTGACTTCAGGTTTCTTACCAGATAATACCTCTTTTGGTGTCTTGTTGTCCAATATCTTGTGAGGTGTTCTGTTATGCACATATACAGTTGTCCTAGTTGCTTCTGCCCATAGATGCATGGGTATATCCTGGTCATGCAACATTGCCCATGCTGCTTCCATGATTGTTCTACTATTTCTTTCTACAACCCCATTCTATTGTGGATTGTAGGGAGCAGTCAACTCCCTCTTAATCCTTGAATCACTGCATAGCTTCTTGAAATCACCTGAAGTGAATTCTCCGCCATTGTCGGATCTGAAGGTCTTGATCTTCTTATCAGTTTGATTTTCCATCAAGGTTTTGAATTCCTTGAACTTATCAAACACTTCATCTTTGTTCTTCAAGAAACAAACCCAAGTCTTCCTAGACAAATCATCAATTGAAGAGACATAGTATACATACCCACTCAAAGAACTGGATGACATCGGACTGCATACATCAGAGTGGATAATCTCCAAGATTCCTTTTGCTTTGCTTTCATTGCTTGGAAATTCCTTCTTAATGTTCTTTCCTTTTGCACATCCTTTGCAAACACCTTCATGTTTTGTTTTGATTTCAGGAAGACTCTCTACAGCTTTGCTTGCAATTGGTAGTTCTCTATAGCACACATGTGCAAGCCTTCTATGCCAAAGTTCACTTGGCTCCAAGGATTCATGAACCATGGCATGTTTAGGTTGTCCCTTTAATTTGTACAATCCTTCCTCTTGCTCTCCAATCACTACTGTATCATCTATAGTTTTACCCTTTGGCCACATTAGGACTTGTCCATCTACAAATACAATCCTCATGCCTTTTGCATCCAATGCATATATATATGGAGAGTAGGTTCTTCTTGAGCCCAGGTACATATAGAACATCGTTCATCTTCAAAGACTTCCCAGAGTCTAGGTTGTAGGAGGCTTCACCACTTCCCTTGATGGGATATTGATAGTCATCCCCAAGTTTCACTTTATGGGGTGACTCATGTTCAGATAGATTTACAAAATATTCTTTAAACCTAGTCATGTGTTTGGAAGCCCCACTATCAATAAGCCAATCATTACATCCATGAGAGATAGTACCTGTGAGAGCAGAGATTAGAACATATTCATCTTCACCTGATGAAGCATCACTTTTTTCCCTAGCCTTCTTCTTGGGAGGTTCATCATCCTCAGCAGCATGAGCATGAAATCTCTTCTTGTTGTACCTCTTCTTCTTGTTGAATTTGTTGTTGTTGTCTTTCTTCTTCTTGGGACAATTTGAAGCAAAGTGTCCTATTTCATTACAATCGAAACATCGAACATGAGATAGATCTTTCTTCTTGTGATGAGGGTGAGAATGTTTCTTGTTATGAGATCTCTCCCTCTTAAACTTGCTTCCCTTGATGTGTGCTGTGAGAGCTTGATCTTCATTCCCCATCTTTTCTTCTTGGGCCACAAGCCTTGCTTCTTCTTGTGAGAATTCCTCCCATAGTCTACTGAATGAGATCAACTTCCTTCTTGCACAGATTCCTTGGATGAAGCAGTCCCATGACCTAGGTAGGCCATTCAATGTGGTCATGAGAACTTTACCATTGTCCACTACTTCATCCACAGCTTCAAGTTGTTCCTTGATCTGAGATACCTTAGAAAAGTAAGATTGAATGGTCTCTCCATTCTGAAGCTTTACCCTTTTCAATTGGTTCCGCAGAGTCATCTTCTAATTTATGTTCTTCCCTTCAAATAGCTTGGTTAGGGAATCAAACATCTCCTTGGGTGTCTTTAGAGATGACACATGTGGTATGAGATGGTCTTTGATAGAATCAACAATGATCCTCTTTTCCTTGACCAAGTTCTTCTTATGTAAGGCCTTAGCCTCTTCTCCCTCTGGGACAGGGACCTTTTCACTTATGTAAGTGTCCAATTCATTTTCTTCTAGGATTAACCCAATCTTATACTTCCATGCACAAAATTTATCAGCCCCTTCAAGCTTATCCTCTAGTTGGTGTGGTAAGGCATCTTAAAGAGTACTTCAAATGGAAATAGAAAAGATTTAGGTCTTACCACTTGATTTGCAGAAATCTGGATCTGGTGCTAGATTAGGGTTTGTCAGAGAAACCCTAAAAATTCAAAGTGTGAATTTCAAACTTCTGAAAAGATAGAAAGATGCGCCTTGATGAGCTGATCAGCCAGGTATACTCAGAAATTGAAAACTGCAAAGTTTCACCCTTCAGAAATGCTTTTCAATCTCCCGGATTTACTAGGGAGGACCCTGAATTAGGGTTTGAATTTCCCGGAGCTTCACTCAACCAAAAAGTTTGATCCAAAGCTCTAAACTTTGATTTTTTCAAGGAGCTTCCAACTACGGTCTCAGAATTCATAAATTCATATTTCTGTGGAAACCCTAATATTTAGGGCCAAAAATGAAAGTGTCGAGAATTGAATTCTGATTGGACAAAAAGATGTGCCTTGTTGAGGAGAGTCAAAATACCCTACTGTCTTTCAAGATATGTGGAGAGAAACCCAATAAACAAGAATCCCTAGCTTTCACAACTGCATAGTGTCTTCTTCTCAGGTTAGCTCTGATACCATGTCAATTTTTGAGTATTAATTCAATATACTCTAAGATCTTTACTGAGAGAATAACATGTACAACATATCAAGCATATTAATCACAACAAGCAATCACATGAGACAATAGACACATAGAGTTTCACTGGGGAAAACCATAAAGGTGAAAAACCCCACAACTTCCTCAGAGATAGACAGAGCAATGATACAACCCAAGTACAAGAGATAGTCCTCCTAACAGCTACTCCTCCTTCCTCACTTATGCGCCACTTTCCGATGGGTGTAGAAGTGAATAATGAAGTGATCAAATAGAGTGCCTCCCACACTCTATTTGTACATGACCTGACCTGCCTAATAAACTAGTAGGGATGACTTGTCTAACTTAGTCTAATAACCCATGGTAATACTAATCAGGGCTGACCCCACACTTGATGGTATAATAACCCATCACATGCAAGTTGTGACACTTGCGACACTTGTTAATACAAATGACGACAATTACGTATAGAGGAATAATAACATCTCTATAGGATTATAATATACATATGTGAAATACATTCCGAAGTTACAATTACATCAACATTCTTCCCATACATAGAGTTCATTGAAAGAAAAGCATATTTTTGCATGTAGTTAGGGCCTACATTATGTTTACGATTATGTACTCACCTCATGTATTCACCTAACCATCCAGATAAAATTAACGGTAGAACTAGGGTAAAATTTTTAGTAACTTGTGTGTAATTTATAGACATGTTCCGGCATCATTAAGCGTGGCGGCTGTCGTTATTTGCTAGCAATGTATCCCGGGGGTATTGTAGTCTTCCACGTACTTATCGGTATATTGAGCTCCTTCACGTACCCACCAAGTCACCTTTAGTACTTGGTGTATATCGAAGGGTGTATCACATACTCGATAGTATATCAGAAGGTCTCTTGCCGAATGGTTGTGCATTAGATAGCACCACTACGGATTTGAGCTCCCACGTACCTTGCGTATATCGGGAGACACCCTTAGGATTCCTGAAACCAACTGAGTTAACCTTTTGGCCGTCTTGGCGGAGCAATACACCGAGAACAACACTCTGGGAGCTACTACGCATGTACCATCCAGGTAATCAGGTATTTAGGCCAGGGTATGGTCCCAATCCTCCTTATTGCGTTTTACTATTGGACCCTGCGGTATATCTCGAGTTGCAAAGCCTTGACAATCCTGTGAGGTTCCAGACCATTGAATCCAGTCTTATAACATAAGTTTGCTTGTGGCCTTAGTTTGTGTAGGGTTTGTCTGTTCTGCTTTTCTTTCCTTTAGCTTTCCTTGGGAGAAACTTTTCATTTCAGTCACTCTGGCTGACTTTCCTTGGAGAAGGTCTTGCAGGATTCAGAATTTTCCACCCGAATATACCCCTAACCAGGAGGTAATTTTGAGGGTAAGAATGGATCCACAAGCCAGGGTCGGGTCACATGAAGTAGAAGAACCCACTTTGAATGTTCGATGGTTTTTGTTTCCTCATACTCCTCCAGATTCACCTGCCTCTCATCCCCCGTAGGACGAAGAAGCACAAATCCTCACTTCACAAGACTTACCTCCCGTTGCACTGGGAGAGCCTGGATCGTTGGAATGGATAAATCAACCCCAGGATGACCCCATAGAAGCTGTTGGTCCATCAACAACTTATTAGACATCTTCTGCCAGTCACCCAGTGGCCCATTTTTCCATTTCACCCCCACCCAATTAGGCTGGCCCCGATGACCACTTAACACCTTATCGTGAGCAATTGGCTCATTTACGTGCTATGGATGAGGAGTTTCAAAGTCAAAAATTTCAAATAAGGTTTGACGACCGA
This sequence comes from Larix kaempferi, assembly GCA_027924585.1. Classification (NCBI taxonomy): domain Eukaryota; kingdom Viridiplantae; phylum Streptophyta; class Pinopsida; order Pinales; family Pinaceae; genus Larix; species Larix kaempferi. The sequence goes on from BSBM01000136.1 coordinate 17,603,493, forward strand.
CCAATCCCAGGTCACTCTTTATCTTTTGAGTCATCGGAATCATCCATGCAACACGTGACCACTACTAAAACTGGTCAACCATCCATTCCTACACATGCATCTCCTAGATAGGAGACCAGTTCGGTACTTCCTACTACCCAGCCTGTTGAACAACAATAGTCCAACACACCTGTAACCACCACAATTACGTTACCTGCTCCTCCCCCACCCCAAAATTCACAGGGAGGATACTCTTTACCCCCTACCTTCTTTACGGGTAGTGGCAATCCTACAGTGAATAATCAACAGCCAGTGTTGGGTCAACCTGCACCTAGTGGTCAACAAGTTGTTGCTGGGGGAAAACCCCCATCTCTTAACAATAATCCTGTAGTAGGAGTTCCCATCAGGACTTCTACTTCGATTCCCTACGTCACCGTACCGGCTGCTCCTCTCACGATAGAGAAGCCCTCTCTCGAGTCAGTGTTGCGTCCACCCAAAAACATGATTAGAAAATCAGTTTTCAATCCTAATGCTTGGGCTGCTCAAAACTACAACATTATAGAGGACCTAGCACAAGATCCTTGTGCTATGTCGATGCTCGAGGTCTTGCAAAACTGTCCGAATCAGTGCAAGACTCTCCTCGTTTCCATCGTTGCAGTTGACCCAGATTCATTAGACACTATCATGTTCTGGCTAGAATACTTCAAATTGAGGCTCTCCCATCAATTAGAATTTCAAGTTTCTACAAACATTGCTGGGAAGATAATCCATCGTACTATTTTGGACGAAGGAGCCTCTATGTCAGTCATGTCGTTTGCCTGTTCGAGAGCCATTGGTTCTCTCGAGTTGAACCATTCTCCTACCACTTTGAGAGCCTTTGACGAATGTGGATTTCAACCTCATGGGCTGTTACAAGCTTTACCAGTTGAGCTAGGGGGGAAGACCGCAACCCTTAACGTGGAAGTAGTCGCTGCCCTATTAGATTATAACATTCTACTTGGTCGAAATTGGTTCTATGCCATGACTGCGGTCGCATCATCTGTCTTCCGCATAGTATAATTCCCTCATCAAGGTCGAATTGTCACAGTCGACCAACTGGATTTTTGCACACCTGACACCACTACTCACCCAGGCGATAACGTTCCTTCGATTGGACAATATTCACAAAAGTATGGGAGTGTGGGGGTAGGCGTCCTTAACGATTCATCCCTTATGGGTGTCTTTCCTACTTCGGATCCCCCAAACCATGTTGCTACGATGAACATGATCTCGTCACAGATTTCATCTACTCCTAACTCCACTAATTCATGGCTTGTACTTGATGAAGCCACCACACACTTGATTGGAGATACTATGCCTCTATCACCCGCTGAACTCATGTACGAGGCTATCCAATCAGTGCCGGAGGACCACTTAGCTGTGGCCTCCACCCTGTATTCTCTACAATGGACATCATCCGATCCTCTGCTACAGACTTTTCATTCTAACGAATCCATTATGGAAATCATGAGCGTAGATGATCCACCGTGGGAAGACCTCCACCATCGTTCGTCTTTCCTTCCCTTGTTGGATACTGTGGAGAACAGCATTCACACCATCTTTACACCGAATTTCTACTTTGGCTCTCAGTCCTTGATACTTGCATGTCAAGAGGACTTCAAAGGAAACCTCGCCAATATTGAGCATACCACTTTAATAGACATTTTGGTTACTCTTGGTGTAGTGGAAGGCTAGAAGTGTTCCCCTAAAGAAGTCATTGCTGCCACGGCCTTATTCAACAAATTTCGAGACGTGTTCACTTGGACCTACGAGGAGATGCCTGGGATAGACCCCTCCATTGTTTTACACGAGATTAAAACCTATCCCGACGTCAAACCTGTCCGCCAAAAATTGCGACCAATACACCCTCGGAAGATTGCGGCAATCAAGGCAGAGATTGAGAAAGTCTTGAAGGACAGTTTCATTTACCCTGTCCCATTGACAGAGTGGATCTCGAATGTCATCATTGTTAATAAAAATAGGGTACCATCCGTGTTTGTGTCGACTATCAGGATCTCAACAAAGCTTGTCCCAAGGACAACTACCCGACTCTCTTCATCGACCAAATCATCGACAATTGTGCTGGAAGTGTTATTTTTTCATTCATGGATGGCTTTTCTGGATACAACCAAATTGAGATCCACCCGGCTGATCAACACAAGACTGCATTCATCTGCCCTTGGGGAACATTTGCATATCGTAAAATTTCATTTGGCCTTAAAAACATTGGTGCCACATTCCAATGAGCCATGTTGTATGCCTTCCATGATGTGAAGGACTTTTTGGAACCTTACTTGGATGACCTCCCTTCCCACTCAAAGCAGCGTGAGTTCCACTTAGATTATCTGACAGTCATTTTTCTCAGATGCAGGCAGTACAATATCTGTCTAAATCCTCACAAGAGTATTTTTTGTGTCGAGTCCGGATGCCTCTTAGGCTTTACCGTCTCGAAAGATGGGATCTGTATTGATCCCTCAAAGGTGGAAGCCATCATCACTCTTCCACCTCCAACCAACCTTACGGAACTTCAGAGTCTGCAAGGAAGAGCAACCTATTTACGGCGCTTTGTTTGTAATTTTGCGCAAAAGATGCAAGGGTACATGATATTGATGAAAAAGGAAGTCCCATTCATTTGGGATGATCAAGCTCAACAATATTTCGATAGTTTAAAACATGCCATCATGCATGCCCCTGTGATCCAACCACCGAATTACTATCGAGATTACATTTTATATCTCGCCGCTTCCAACACTACTATCGCCATGGTTTTGGTTTAGGAAGACAAGAATGCCCAAGAACATGTGATATACTATTCTAGTAAAGATCTTGTTGACGCTGAAACTCGCTATTCACATGCTGAGAAGCTCTCTCTCGTGGTAGTCATAGCCGTGCAAAAGTTTCATCATTATATCTTGCTTCACACCACCACCATCATCGTTGATTTGAATCCCTTGTACCACGTTCTGACTCATCAGGTACTTGGGGGCAAGTATTCACGCTGGATCATGATACTGCAAGAATTCGATCTTCTTTTTGAAAAATCCAAGTCTAAAAAGTATTTAGTATTTGTTGAGCACATTTGCGACCTCCTCGGTATTGATGCAGAATCTGAGCCCAATGACTCCTTTCCATATGAGTCATTGTTTCTTATTAGTACGTCTAATCCATGGTACGGAGATATCACATTGTATTTTCAAACCCAACGTTTCAGCCCTGAATTGTCTCGTGATGACCGTTGTCGAATACGCCACCATGCGAAGTATTATCTAATTATCAATGATACTTTGTACCTCCGTGGTATTGATTTTATCCTTCGATGTTGTCTGACTCATGATGAGGCTGAACACATTCTAAATGACTGTCACGCTGGGGTGTGTGGCAGTCACCTCTCTGGGATGGCTACAACCCAGAAGATTTTGCGTGCAGGATATTATTGGCCATCTATCTTCAAAGATTGTATCGAGGTAGTAAAAAAATGTCCTCCATGTCAACATTTTCATACAGAAAGGCGCACCCATCCCACCCCATTACACCCGGTTATTGTCGTTGGCCCATTCGCTAAATGGGGCATTAATTTCATGCATTGTAAGCCTACCTTGGATGGGGGGCATAGTTACATCATTGTAGCTATGGACTACTTTACAAAGTGGGCTGAGGCAATGCCTACATACACGAATGACGGCAAGACCACCGCAGTCTTCATGTTTAACCATGTAATAGCGTGGTTTGGAGTTCCTCAAGCAATAGTTACTGACCATGGTTCTCACTTTATGAACCATATGGTCGAAGAGTTGAGTGAGAGATTGGGTTTTCGCCATGAAAACTCAACACCATACTACCCATAGTCGAACTGGCAGGTCGAGGCCATTAACAAGGTCTTGAAAACTATGATCCAACATATGGTGGGTACGCATAAGGCCAATTTGCATAACATGCTCTTCTCTATGCTTTGGGCTTATAGAACCTCCGTTAAAACCACCACTTGATTTACTCCTTTCCAACTAGTGTATGGATTGGAGGTGATCCTTCCCATTGAGTGTGAGATTCCGTCTCTCAAGTTCGCCATCGAACTTCTCCCAAACACTATTGCCAATGAAGAACGCTTCCTTTACCTAGCTAACCTCGATGAGACTCGTCAAGATGCCGCTCTTGCCAATGAGGCTCATAAAAAACGCATCAAAGCACAGTACGACAAGTCGGTAGAACCTTGCACCTATAGCGAAGGAGATTTGGTCCTCACGTATGACCAGAAGCATGATAAGCTAGGGGCAGGAAATTTGATTCCCTGTGGCATGGAACTTACATAGTGAAACGCGTCCTGGAGAAGGGAGCTTATGAGCTTGAAGACTACGACGGGATATCTTTGGGGTATCCCCGCAATGGGATCTACCTAAAGAGGTACTATGCCTGAGTCTTTCATGCATAAGTAGTTTTGTATATACTGTACATGGCGTGTGTGTGTTTTTGTGTGGTGTGACGCTTTTGTTTTCTTGCTTGAGTATGTCTTGTTTCGTTTCTTATACCATGTTTTTTCTGCATGTGCAGATGGCAATGTGCTACAGATTCACGGACGGCTCCAACCGGCATACCCGTAACCTTGCTTCGGCAGCCTAGGTACTCTATTCACCTACCAGCAAGCTCATCAGCTCAGGGGGAATGTGTCTAGGTTTCGCAACCAACAGTGCTGCAGAATATCAAGCAGTCATTGGAACCCTAATTGACACCATTTCTTTGGGTATAGACCATGTTGTCATCCACCTGGATTCTCAACTAGTGGTATCTCATCTTAACCGAGTCTATGCCATCTGCGATCCCATTTTATTTCGTCTCTATTGATGAGTCTGTCTCCTCGAAAGGTCCTTCGAGTCCATTTAGTACCTACACATTCCACGAGACGCGAACACAGTTTCCGATTTATGGCCAACTTCATCTTAGATTGGTACATTGCACACACATAAGCATATATTATGAACTATTAAAAGTAGACATAACATGTAAATAACTCATTTTATATAAGCAAACACATAACAAGACCACACCATTCATCCATTTTAAAACACATAATGTATAAATCGCTGGGATGTCTGTATATGTATATATATCATTATAAAAAGTAGTGCTGGTACAAAATCTGAAGCATGACAGCTTTCAGTGAGTCTCTACAAAATATGAGGCCTCGCAGCTTTCAGTATGTACAAAAAATATGAGGCCTCTAAGCTCTCAGTACATGATAACAACATAAGGCCTAGCGCCTAGCCCATACAACCCTAGGTAGTCTAATAGATCTAGCCTGCTAAGTGTGGAAGCAGTCAACTGCTCTCACTGCGAAGCAGCACGTTGAAGCACGCAGTCGCTCCAACTATGTACACCTGCAAGGGCCGCGACACCTCATCTACCGTCGGCTCTGGAACGTCTAATGTTAACCCACTCAAGTTGGTGTAGACCCCATCCATCTCTACAATAGAAACATGAATGGCAGGACTCGTGACTGCTCCCTCTCCTCTCTCTCTCTCCTAGAAAGAAGAGAAACTCCCATTGGTCGTATGGGGCCCACATCTGCACACACATGTTGTTAACTTGTCAGCACTATAACAAAAAGAATTATAAAAACACAAAACTTAAAAAGTAAAAGGGTTTATTGTTCTTACCTATGTCTCCCCATGCTGCTCCCTTGGGCAGCTGCAAGTCCGGGTCATCTCTGAAATCCATACCACTGTACGGGAATTCCTCTACCATCAGTAACTGGCCCTCTAGCCAGCAAAAGAACTCAATACCATATGAGATGATGGGATCCCCACCATGACAATACATCACCTCTATCCATATAGCCATGTGTGGATCCCTAGGATCCCTGTCATCCAGTGGTACTTGTGGGCGCAAGAGGGGAACTCGTTCCAATAAGAACGAGATCACTATCGAACTGTAGCCAAACTGTTTGAGCTCTCTCCACCGACACTTGGTCAGCTGAGCTCGCATGTTTGTGAGGAGTCCCTCACACTAGTTGAAGATCTTCGGAGACATGCAGTCCTCCGCATACAACATCTAATACCTGGTGGCTACGTGAGGATCTTGGCTCCTCGCCATCCTCGTAATGGTGAAAAGTATGGCGCACAATGGATGTTCCCACACATCTTTTATGGGAATATTCCCATTAGAAGCATGTGTGTTGGGAATACAGTGTTGTAGGATCATGTCACCCGTAGTCCGATCACTTCCACGTGATCTAGTAAGAAGCACACTGTCCCCTCTTCGGGACAATCCGGTCAAGAAGTAGATGTCCTCGACATCTATGGTGAGCACGTGCTCACCGATCACGAAATATTGTTGGTCTGCATCCCAGCATCAGAGCATATGGGTCAGTAATTGGATTTAGGCCCTCATGCCCTGGATCTCAAAGAACTTGAGGATCCCACAGTTCCTCAGTGCTTCCACACATCGTGGATCATTTGTAGTATGTTCATCATCTAGCTCATGCTCCCATTCATGCCACTCCAAAACCATTCTAGCTGCTGGTAACCTGCCAAAAGGAGAGTTTAAACATTGTTAACACTTGCTTCAACCACCAAAAGTTTTTTTTTTTGGATGGTTTGTGTTTGGGGAGGGACGTTTCCGTTGTCGCACCTCGTTATTGGTAACAGTACGACGTCATCACAGTCCATCCATGTGATGCTTGCGACGACTCAGTCTTGTCACAGTTCTCGAAAGGGCAGACTGGGACGACCTGAGGACGTAATGGCCCTCCACAAACCAAGCTAAAAACCAAAAAAATGAACCTAATTCAAAAATGTAAACCAGTACAATTATGTTGGATGAAGTTTAGAGTTACCTACTCCAGACGGTGGGTGAAATGGCTGCTCGTAGCTCCTGGAATCGACAAGTGAAGTTTTGGCTCCAAAAGGCACTTCTCCTCCCAATTTGGCAAATGAGACAATGGTGACTATGTTTGGTTTTTGTTTCTATTTATAAACAAAATGGAATATTCTTTTTTCAAATATTTAATGCCTTTAGGTCATTTGCTATAGTTTGGATCATTTTTATTACATTTGAACGCTTGATTAACTATTTGACCTAGTTTTTCGAGTCTATAGGAGTCATACGTGTCATTTTACTCTGTTTTCTTCATTGGAATGGTCAGCTCAGGTATGAACACCCCTTCTGTGTTTTTTGTCGTTACTTTCCATTCCTTAGATTGTAATTATTTTATGATGATGAGCTTACTCTTTGTTCTTTCTCGTGCTCATGAAACTATGGTAATACGTTACCGAGTTACGATTTATCACTTTTCTGGGCTCGTTAAACTCCTACGGAAAAGGGACCCCCCTGGAGTCTATCTTTAAGCTCTTTTTTAGGCTCTCAAAATATGAAAAAGATTGCCAAGTGAACTTGTCACATTCACACTTGTAAAAGAATTTGAATGGTCGTCTTCCTGGTGATAGTTTACCCCTTTTTCGGACTAGGGGGCACTACTTATGAAAAAGGTATACTCCAGCCAATCATGATTGGAAGAGTCCTCTCCCGCGTTGTTTTACCCTTTATCAGGCGATAAGGCTAACTTTATGAAAAAGGATCATTGGAGTCTTCTTTAGTTCTTTTCAGATTCTCTAAACATGAAATGACGATTGAGTTTACCTTCTATGGACTCGTTAAACTTTCACATTGAAGGGTCCTCCATGGGATGAACCCCTCCTATGCCAGGTTCGAAAAATATTTGGGATTGGACTCCTCTATGGGATGAGCTATACCGAGCATCTAGTTACCCTCATCAAGCTCGTAAAAAACACATGAGACACTCATCATTCATGATGGGGAAAAAGGAAATCTTTTATGTTACACCCCTTATCAGTGGTAGTATCTAGTCATTTCTTGAACATGGCACTCATCTGCATTTGCATACTACACTTGGATCATCCGTTTGTCCTTGTGTTTCACCTATTTCCTGAGTCTTGTTACTCCTTTGATTCATTCAAAGAATGCTTCCATCATCAGTTGCATTATGAGTTGGTATCATAACTCGTCAGGTCAATACTGCCAAGGCATGCCCATGTTCAAGAATACTCCCACTACTCGTTATCTACAGTTAGTACACCTTCCATCATGTCGGTCTACTCTGAGTCAGTCTTGCATGTCACTATACCATCCGATCTTCTCTACACATCCTTTGTCGTGTTTTGTGTCAATGATGGGGGATTCATCATGGCCCTCCTTCGACAGATTCATCCTTGTCGACTTCAAATCATCATCCGAGGATTGAATCTAGAAACCAACTAAGTACCTTGGCCCTGCATGCCTCAATGGAAGGATACCTTGCTTTCAACATGAGTTTACATCATTGACTCTTGATTGAAATATTTCATCTCGCATTTGACTTCAACTCATTTATTCATGCTTGATGACATGTACTGTGATACCTTGGGGATCATTGACATTAATGGTGATTTCCCTCGCACTTGTTAGCCGTATACATCAATGACTGGTAATCAAGTGGTTTCTACCATGTTCGACATCAAGACATTTGTAATCACATTGATAGATTCGTATCATTGCGGGTTCATCTTGAAGACCCTGGGGAGTCATGTTTTACCCAGGTTGTGATGGAGTTTGTATTGAGTCATGTCACATGGATCCACATTTGTATTGGTTGTGGATTTGTTATCATCTCATCATGGATCTACACTTGTGTCTAGTAGCAATGATTGTGTTCAGTCGGTCATTACTACCATGGATCTGCAATGTATTGGTTGGTAGCCATGTTGTATGTCATATGAGATAATGTATTCAGAGTCAGTTGTACTGCAACAGTGTCCTTTGTCTGACAAGCCATTGCCATTCTTTTTGTCAAAGCATTTCTCCTATCCAAATTTCAACAGCTTCATGCTTTGGGAAGGAATTCTATTACACCTAAAATCCTACCATCCTAAGATTCAGTGTATACATCCCTGAAGTTTCATTGGCTAAGTCATTTACTTGGAAGGGCTGTCTTTTGATTTATGCTGGGTTTTGAGAGGTCGTCATAGGCTGCACTCATGCAACCTGCTACGTCGCATCTTGCTCTATTGCAGGGTGCGACGAAGTCAGTTAATGGGAAAAATAGGTCCTTTGAGCTCATTCTCAAAGCCTACTGACTTGGATCCTTATCCCTGACCTCTTAGGAGAGTTGGCACTCGGTTCCTAACTTCTTGGGAGGATCCCCTATCTCTATCCTACCATATCTAAACCTACCCTATCCATACCCTATCCACTTAGTCCTATATAAGTGAATCTTTACCCCTCTGCAAAAGGAGGAAGTCTATAGTGTCTACATGCTGGTGAAATCATATTGGAGAGATCTCTAACTCATCCATAGAGAGACTCATACTTCCTTGGAAGGATATGGCAATTGGCTTGGGTGGAGAAGGGCTACTACGTTAAGCCTTGGTTGTAGTCTATTCTCATCTATGTACTTTCCCTATATTTACAATAATATAAACGCTTTCCACCAATATTGTTAATGTGTGATGATATTGTGTAGTTTGCCTACTTAACTATTTACTTAGATCTCTTATTGTATAAATGTTTTTTACTCGTTTGCATTGTTCTATGTGCTTGACAGGTTTTGCAGCTGAGATCTGACGATTGCGAGACATGGAGTAGCATCCAAGAGAAAGGATTGTGAAGTTAAGGTAAGGCATCTGGTACTTGATCCTTAAGTAGATCTAGGAAAGTTGTTTGTAGTTTGTACTATTTGTTCTAGACTCACATTGAGCTAGGGAGATCTGGCTCGCGTCCGCTCTAGTGGATTGTCCATCAAACACCATGAATGAGAGAATATCATGACCCGCACATGCATCAATGACCTGATCGATGAAGGGCATAGAAAATTTGTCTTAGCTAAATTCAGATCAAGAGAATCAGTACAGACACGAATTGCTCCCTGTTGTTTGTTAACCGGCACAGGATTGGACACCCATGTGGTGTAAGCAATGGGATAAATGAACCCATCTTGACGTAATTTTTCAATTTCGGCCTTCACCGCTGGTAGTTTGGAGGGGTGAATGGGTCATTTATTTTGGCATACGGGTGGGTGTTAAGATTTAATATGCTAAGATAGAAAATAGCAGCATTACATTCCATTTCACAATAATAGCATATACAGGATCACTGAAGAAACAACAAGCATAGCATAAACACAAGAGACAGAGATTTATCCTGGGAATCCCTCATGGGGTAGAAAACCCAGCAAAGCTTCCTCAATATAGATGACCAGCAATATACAAAGATGAAACCCTGAGACATGATCTCCTCCTCCACAATAGCAGACCTCTCCTCCACAAGTGCGCTATCCTCAAGTGAGTGAGTGTGTATAATGAGGAACACACCTCCTCTATTTATACACTACTCTGATATGTATTTTACACAAGTACACGTAGGCTCGTATTTAACCAATGGGTTAAATACCCCACTACAACTGACTAGGCCGACCCCTCTAGGGTGGTCTAATAACCCTTTGACCCACATAACACATACAGGGCCGACCCCCACTAGGGAAGTCTAATAACCTGAGTTACCACATTCCGACGGAGGAATAAACATCTCCGGATATAAAATAAGATCTTCACGGAGGAATGAAACATCTCCGGAATAATAAAGTACAAATATAATATTCTTTGAAGTTACAATATCTCAACACTCCCCCTTAACGAGAAGGATATTATAACAACATCTGCACGAGCAAGGAGTCATCAACATCATACATGATACATCTATAAATCATTGGAAGCTTTCTCAAAATCATCAGTAACTCAAGCAGTTACTGGAACATCTTCAATACTGGAACATCGACATCTTCAGTATTGAGTCTTTATCTTCTGTAGCACTTGAACAGCTACAACAATATCATCATCTGGATCCTCACGATTATTGTCATCACACGATCATCAGCATCGTCATCTCACGATCATCAGCATCGTCATCACACGATCATCAGCATCGTCATCACACGATCATCAGCATCGTCATCACACGATCATCAGCATCATCATCACACGATCATCAGCATCGTCATCACAGGATCATCAGCATCGTCATCACAGGATCATCAGCATCATCATCACACGATCATCAGCATCGTCATCACACGATCATCAGCATCGTCATCACACGATTATCAGCATCGTCATCACACGATCATCATCATTGTCATCACACGATCATCAGCATCAGCATCGTCATCACACGATCATCAGCATCGTCATCACACGATCATCAGCATCGTCATCACACGATTATCAGCATCGTCATCAATACAGGTATCCATAACAATACAAGTATCCACATCATTAGTACAAGTATTCATGCCAATACAAGTATACATATCATCAATACAAGTATCCATACTGATACAAGTAACCATGTCATCAATACATGTATCCTACCGATACAAGTAACCACATCATCAATACAAGTATCCTACCGATACAAGTAACCACATCATCAATACAAGTATCCTACCGATACAAGTAACCACATCATCAATACAAGTATCCTACCGATACAAGTAACCATGTCATCAATACATGTATCCTACCGATACAAGTAACCACATCATCAATACAAGTATCCTACCGATACAAGTAACCACATCATCAATACAAAATCACTTTCTCGGAGACCATTCGTCTACGGATCAATTCAGGGACCAAAGTCCGGGGATGATACAATCCCCACTTCTCGGAGACCACACGTCTACGGATCAATTCAGGGACCGAAGTCCAGGGATGATACAATCCCCACTTCTCGGAGACCACACGTCTACGGATCAATTCAGGGACTGAAGTCCGGGGATGATACAATCCCCACTTCTCGGAGACCACACGTTTACGGATCAATTCAAGGACCAAAGTCCGGGGATGATACAATCCCCACTTCTCGGAGACCACATGTCTACGGATCAATTCAGGGACCGAAGTCCGGGGATGATACAATTCCCACTTCTCGGAGACCACACGTCTACGGATCAATTCAGGGACCGAAGTCCGGGGATGATACAATCCCCACTTCTCGGAGACCACACGTCTACGGATCAATTCAGGGACCAAAGTCCGGGGATGATACAATCCCCACTTCTCAGAGACCACACGTCTACGGATCAATTCAGGGACCAAAGTCTGGGGATGATACAATCCCCACTTCTCGGAGACCACACGTCTACGGATCAATTCAGGGACCGAAGTCCGGGGATGATACAATCCCCACTTCTCGGAGACCATACGTCTACGGCTCTCTTTAGGACTGAAAGTCCAGGGATGATCCAATCCCCTCAACTGTCCACTAAGGACTTCATTCTCGGATACCTCACGTCTACGGCTCTCTTTAGGACTGAAAGTCCAGGGATGATCCAATCCCCTCAACTTTCCACTAAGGACTTCATTCTCGGAGACCTCACGTCTACGGCTCTCTTTAGGACTGAAAGTCCAGGGATGATCCAATCCCCTCAACTGTCCACTAAGGACTTCATTCTCGGAGACCTCACGTCTACGGCTCTCTTTAGGACTGAAAGTCCAGGGATGATCCAATCCCCTCAACTGTCCACTAAGGACTTCATTCTCGGAGACCTCACGTCTACGGCTCTCTTTAGGACTGAAAGTCCAGGGATGATCCAATCCCCTCAACTGTCCACTAAGGACTTCATTTTCGGAGACCATACGTCTACGGATCAATTCAGGGAACCAATGTCCAGGGATGATACAATCCCTATCTGTCCACTAAGGACTTCATTTTCGGAGACCATACGTCTATGGATCAATTCTGGGAACCAATGTCCAGGGATGATACAATCCCTATCTGTATTCTCATCAATACATCTATCATCAAAAGCATGTATAAGTAAAACTAAGTATTCTAAGTATAAGAGTCCTAAATCTAAATATTTCTAAGTATCTAGGTGTAGAGAACAGGTTACCTCATCATCGACCTTGTTGTTCGATGAGACAATCTCATCATCAGTGACTATACTACTCCCCCTTTCGAGGAGGGTCCTTTTGAGCTACACCAAGCTTGTCTCAGAATTATTCAACTTTCACTCGAGACAGAGGTTTGGTTAGTATGTTGGTAACTTGTTACAAACTCAAACTTTATAGTTCCTTTTTGCATCATATCTTGTTAGATCCCTATGTTCTTTGACTTATCATGGAACACTGGATTCTATGTCATCTTGATACAACTCTATTTGTCACATAGGATCACAGTTGGTTCTATCTCTAAGTCAAACAATCCTGAAGCCAAACTTCTAGCAAGGCAAGCAGCCATATATTCTGCTTGTTCTAAGAGCCACACTAGACTGCTTCCAGCTAAACCACGAGATCATGGCTAATCCCAGACAATAACATCCTCTTGATGTGTTCTTCCTGTCTGATACACTTTCTGCCCAAACAACATTTGAGTATCCATCTAAAGTCATGATCTCCAAGATAGCATAGATCAAAGTCTATCGTATCCTTTAGGTGCCTCATCACATGCTTTGCAACTATCAGGTGAACACATCTAGTTTCCACTAGATACTGACTCAAGTTGTTCACAACAAAGCATATATCTAACCTAGTATATGTTAGATACATCAATCACTCAATAATTTGACTGTACAAAGTTATATCCACTAACTCTGATGAGTCATCCTCTAACAGATTCAAGTTGGAATCCATAAGAGTGGCCATTCCAACACCTCAAGTCCTTTTAATATTTCTCATCATACTTTCCCTAGTTGAGAAAGATTCCTTCTGAGCCTTTCCATACTTCCAAAAACTAGGAAGTAATGCATCAAACTAAGATCTTCCATTTTTATTTCTGCAGCCATCTCGTTAGATGGTTCATCATTCGAACTATGTGGTGAGTTCCTTCTTGCATCTAGTTCATCTATGTATAGAAACCATATTCAACCTTGTAGAAAAGGTTGTGATCCATATCACCCATGATGATCATTAAGCTCATCAATTTACTATCAATCCTGGGTACCCATACAGAACCTAATTCACACTTCTTCTTTAGTTGCACCATTAAGAGAATGGTCTTATCTATCCACTTGGAGCAAACATCTTATCATGATTCTCTTCCTCTTTCTAAGAGAATCTTCTATCCATGAGCCTTCTATAGTGTGTTTGATTTGTAAATCCTTTTGTTGAACATCCATCGCTTGTTAATTGTTCATCATGATCTTTCCTACAAATCAAAATTAAGTACATGATTAGTAATACTTCATAATCATCAAATCACGTTGACATGATAACCTATTATGCATACAGATATCATTTTCATAGTTATGCGACTATCTTGACCAATACTTTGGCACAACACTTTCCCATATCCTGTATGCATACAGTGGCTATCTAGATGCCTTCCATCTCTACCAGAACATACTATTGAGAGTGTGCACATCTCTCAGCATGTCAGCAAAGAGGTTTCATTCTAGACAAGCTACAATGGAATGTTTGTCCAACTTACCAATCATATGCATATTAGTAGTATACTGTTCAATGCTATATGAATGTTTACACTCAGCGTGATATATTCTAAATATGCATACAATCTATTACAAGCAATATCATTTACTGTTTTAAATAACAACTCAAATACTTATCTTTTATGTTTGTGTGGTTGCCTCTCGCTTGGTCTTCTAAATGTCTTTTGAACTTCTATTCATTCTATACCACTGTGCATGCTCAAGTGTGCAGTAGTGTTATCCTCATGATCTCATACACAAACATATATTCATCAAAACATCTAAATAGTCTTGAATATGTATAGTCACGATCATAAATAATAAACATTAGTATTGAAGATTTCAAGGAAGACATCTTTTACTCATGCATATCATCAATCAAGATAAAAGACATAATATGCATAATTCCTTGATTACTAACTTCATGAATGAGCATATCTAATCATGCCAAGTATACTTATATAAGGGATCCCAATACAAGGTAAGATTCTAACATGATATAGGAAAACATACCTGGATTAGTATACCTGCTTAGTTATGTACAACATACCTAAACAATCTCTTCAATGATTTAGAGATCCTGAGCTAGAACCTGCATGTCTCATAGGTTAAGCATGATATAACAAAGTCATACATACCTTGTAAGTAGAACAAAGATTATGGATGAGTCTTTGTCTTCATGATGTCATGGTCATGGAACTTGATTTGTCTTTTGTGATGTACCTGTATCTTGTTAGCAGACAACATCAACCTCACACAACACCATAATGCATTAGTACAATCATATAGTCCTAATCAATGAATGTCTTTGATCATTCACATGCATTCATACTGTTACTAGGGTGATAAGACAATTCTAACATTAATCAAGATTGTACTAATAAATAACATGAAGACAAAACACATTATGAACTTAATCAAGAATCAGATTTCAAGACATACCTGAACCTCCTTAAGTCATACCTGTCGAGACTTCTTGTAGTCTTCTTATGTAAGGCCTTAGCCTCAAATCCCCCTGAAACTTGATCTGGAGCTTGATTAGGGTTTGCTGGAGAAACCCTAAAAATTCAATCTTTGACTTTCCCACTTCCGAATGAATGGAAGGATGTGTCTTGCTGGGCTGATCAAACTAGCATACTTCAATTTTGAAGTCTCCAAAATTTGACCCCTCAAAATTGCCTTTGAAACTTCTGGATCTTCTGGACAGGATCCCGAACTAGGGTTTGATGAAGCCCACCCTTCTGCTCAATGAAAAGGTTTGATCCAAGGCTCTAAACTCTTATTTTTTCTGAGGAGCTTCCAGCCGTGGTTACAGACTTAAAAAATTCTAACTTTTGCTAAAGCCCTAATTTTCCATCTTTCTGATCAAGATCCCGAGCTAGGGTTTAATCAAGCCCAGTCTTCTACCCAACCAAAAAATTCGATATTGGTCTCTAAATTTCAATTTTCCTGAGTAGCATTCAGCCATGGATTCCGATTCCAAGAATTCTAACTTTCTCCGAAACCCTAAATTCCGGAAGCCATGAATAAAGGTGCTCCAAAAATAATTCTGTTTTGACAGAAATATGTACCTGATTGTTTCTGTTATAACACTGAAATTTTTGCTCTAGAGGGTCTGAAAATTTTTTCTGCAGTAGCCTGACCTGTCATCTTTCCATCCCGACAGGTCTGACCTCAATTGGATTTTCTGAGAGAGAGTTATGCCAAGTGTCGCAACGTGACCTGTTTATGGGATAAAACAGGAGAGCGAACTTGTACGCAGTGCCACATGTCACTGTTTGAACCTCGGCCTCTGAAAATTTTTCCTGAGATACCTCGCCCTGTTAGATTTCCATCTTGACAGGTCTGACCTCAATTGGACTCTCTGAGAGAGATTTATGCCAAGTGTCGTAACGTGACCTGTTTATGGGATAAAACCGGAGAGCGAACTTGTACGGAGTGCCACGTGTCACTGGTTCACCTTCGGCCTCTGAAAAAGTTGCTTGAGATATTATAGTCTGTGTACTACCTGTCACTCTTTACTAAATTTCATTTGGAGCTTCCTAGCCCAAGTTATGACCTTTTTTCCAAGGTCACCTGATTTTGACTGAGATCTGGAAGAGGCAGAAACCCTAACTTGTACTGATCATAACTTATAAAGTACAACGAATCTGAGGGTGCCCTTTGGAAAAAAGGTACCTGGGGATGTTATCTTAGACCTGTAAACTTTTCAGACCCTGAACCTTCGCAGAAATGGATTTATAGCGAAAGTTCCACGATGACTGGTTTTTGCTATGTAAAACCCTAACCTTCAAATTGTCGTAAGTAAAGCAAGTGTCGTAAGTGCCATACCTTGTCTTCCTTCAGGTTAGCTCTGATACCATGTTAAGATTTAATATGCTAAGATAGAAAATAGCAGCATTACATTCCATTTCACAATAATAGCATATACAGGATCACTGAAGAAACAACAAGCACAGCATAAACACAAGAGACAGAGATTTATCCTGGGAAACCCTCATGGGGTAGAAAACCCAGCAAAGCTTCCTCAATATAGATGACCAGCAATATACAAAGATGAAACCCTGAGACATGATCTCCTCCTCCACAATAGAAGACCTCTCCTCCACAAGTGCGCTATCCTCAAGTGAGTGAGTGTGTATAATGAGGAACACACCTCCTCTATTTATACACTACTCTGATATGTATTTTACACAAGTACACGTAGGCTCGTATTTAACCAATGGGTTAAATACCCCACTACAACTAACTGGGCCGACCCCTCTAGGGTGGTCTAATAACCCTTTGACCCACATAACACATACAGGGCCGACCCCCACTAGGGAAGTCTAATAACCCGAGTTACCACATTCCGACGGAGGAATAAACATCTCCGGATATACAATAAGATCTTCACGGAGGAATGAAACATCTCCGGAATAATAAAGTACAAATATAATATTCTTTGAAGTTACAATATCTCAACAGTGGGACATCAGGCCAAGTATCAATATGGTTCTCAACGAGGGAAGGTTCAAGATCACGCATCTTAGTATATGACTAGGAGAAGTCATCACGGAACTCTGGGAAGAGTTTCTTATAGGAGGATACTTCATCAGGAGCACATGAGGCACCTAACGTAATGCACCTAACGTAATGTTCTCAACTATACTAGGTGTGGTGGAAATATCGACCTGTATGGTAGGCGAGACGTTAGCCATGTTACCTTCCTCGAAGGCATCAAGAGTTGGTATGGAGTTTATAAACTAGTCCACTTGGCTATGGATGAAGTCTTTCGACTTGACCTAAAGTTGGTTGGCCGCAAGAACGGTAGACTTCTCAGGAATGAAGTAGGATTGATGATGCATATCATCCCAAGGGAAGTCAGGTGCGATTAATGCTTCAAGGATTTCTTCATCACTGTGAAAACATTGGGTCGAAATATCAGAAGAGGTAAAGCTGGAGGTCGAGGGAAAAGTTGGTTCACCACTTCTGGAAATCATATAGATAGTGTTAATCTATGCCGAGGAGGAGGATTCAGGTGGGTGAGTCTCCTCGATGGTAGTAATGGATGACTCTAAAGATGATTGATTCAGTTTTTGGAGAACCATTCAATACTCAAGTAAGTCAGTACAATGATGGGAATAGTGTCCATAGACTCCGCATATGGAGCAGGAGTGGTTGGTGCACAATGATTTGTTACGTGTTTGGGGGGTGGGTTGTAGTTCAACAACCAGAATATTGGGGTCATTGTCCAATGTCTTCATGTGTTCTTGGAGGTTTGGTAATTATGGACAATTATGGATAGCATGGCCCAAATCATCGCACAAAGAACACTTAGAAGGTGTGCAGAGTGAAGGGGGGTTTTCACGGGTTTAGTCGCATGTGGTGTAGTATGAGTTTGCATGGACCTGACCCCAATGTTGTTGGATGAAGATGTTTTCACCACACTGGGAGGTGGATGATTGGTAGTGGTGATTGGTTGGTGTTAAATTTTCAGAATTTACTTCAATCTGATCTAGGATCTTAATTGAGAGAACAACATGTATAGCATATCTACAGCATATCAATCATGGAGACAATAATGCAAGCAAACAAGAGACACAAAGATTTACTTGGGGAAAACCATAAAGGTGAAAAACCCCAATAAATTCCTCAGAGATAGATAGAGCAATGTGATGCACCTGCAACAATTAATTAACAAGAATACGTGAAATAGCAGAAATGACAGAACTCGGAATCACTTTTATATTGATCACAAGCCACTTCGAGGGGGCAACCTCCTTTGAGCAAGCTCAATACAAATAACTTCACCGTTCCTTCATAGGTCTTGACACACACTTATATACTAATTCTAGGCGCCAATACTATGGGTCAAAACCATGGGTCGTTACAAACTATGGATCAACAATACTACGGGCGACTTACAAAGCATATGCGCCAACAACAATAACACAAACTATTGATCAACAAATACTACGGGACGACTTACAAAGCATATGCGTCCAACAACAACATGCTAAAAAAGTAAAGACATGGGTTCCTAACATCCCCTCCCCCTTAAAAAAAGATTTGTCCTCAAAGCTTTAGATGTGGAAATTGTTGTTGAATCTGAAGGAGTGGTTCCCATGTAGCATCCTCTGGTTGCATGCCATGCCACTGAATTAAGACCTCTGTGATAAAGCGAGAGCGAAGCTGATGTGTGCGCCGATTGAGGATGGCCTCTGGCTCCAAAAGGATGGATCCTTCATTATCCTGTTCGAGTAAAATTGTTTGTCCACTTATTTTAGTGCCAAGAACTTTCTTCAGACAAGAGACATGAAAGACTGGATGAATGCGGGAAGAAGGAGGAAGTTCCAATTTATAAGCAACGGACCCAATCTTCTGAAGAATCCGATATGGCCCATAGAACTTTGGAGCGAGATTATGACTCCCTTTGAGTTTCAAGGATGATTGTTTGTACGGCTGGAGACGAAGAAAAACCATATAGCCGACTTGAAAAGTGTGCTCAGAACGATGCTGATCAGCTTGTTGCTTCATGCGATTTCTTGCCATGTGAAGATTGTCCCGCAAAATGCGAAGAATCTGATCGCGGTTTCGAAGGACCGTGTCAACTTCCTAAACTGGTGAACTGGTGGGGGTGTATGGAAGAAGAGCTGGAGGTGCCTGACCATAGACTGCTTCATATGGGGTCATTTTAGAGGCAGTGTGGTAAGAGGTATTGTACCACCATTTAGCGAGAGGGAGCCATTTTTCCCACTGGTGTTGTTGTTCCGAGGAGAAGCAACGAAGATAAGTTTCCAAGCATTTATTGACAATTTCAGTCTGACCATCTGTTTATGGGTGATACCCTGAACTCATCTTTAGTTTGGTGCCAGTGTGGCGAAATAGTTCTGTCCAAAAATGACTGGTGAAAGTCGCATCACGATCCAAGACAATGGAAGAAGGGATGCCCTGAAGACGAAAGATCTGGTCCAGAAAAAGTTGAGCGATGGAGGAGGCTGTATAGGGATGGCTGAGAGCACAAAAATGACTATATTTGGAGAGGCGATCAACCGCAATGAGAATCACTGTCTTCCCACCAGATTTAGGGATCCCTTCAATGAAATCCATAGAAATATTTGTCCAAATCCGTGTAGGTATGGGCAAGGGTTCAAGCAATCCTGGAAGGAGTGTTGTTTCACCCTTATTGCGCTGCAGGTATCACATTCGGCCACCATCTGTTGAATTTTTCTTTTCATGCCTGGCCAAAAGAAGTTACGCCATGCTCGTTCATACGTTTTGAGGAACCCAGAGTGCCCTGCCGATGGAGAAGCATGGAGTTCATAGAAGATAGCCTATTGAAGATCTGTGCTCTGGGGGAGCACCGGACGACCCTTGTATCTCAGAGAAGCACCATCCCAAGAGTAATGTGGTACAGCAGAAGGGTTGTTGGTCAAGCATTGGATGATTTGAGATAAGGAGGAGTCATTGACATAACCCTGTTGAACAGATTGCAACCAATTTGGAACAGGTATAGAAATAGCTGAAAGAGAACCTTGGGCATCAAATGTGCGAGAAAGAGCATCTGCCACAATATTGTCTTTACCCTTCTTGTAAGTGATCTCATAGTCATAACCCATGAGTTTTCTAACCCATTTCTATTGTGCTGGGGAGGCACGCTGGTCCAAGAAATATTTTAGACTCTGGTGATCAGTCTTGATGCAGAAATGATTACCTAATAGGTATGGGCGTCACTTCTGAACTGCATGCAAAATAGCCATCATTTCCTTTTCATAGGTAGAGGCAGCTAAATTCTTACCTGAAAGGGCTTTGCTGGTGATCGCAATGGGGTGTTCATATTGAAGGAGAACAGCACCAAGTCCATTGCCGCAAGCATCACTCTCAATAGTGAAGGGCTTGGAAAAATCAGGCATAGCTAGCACACGTGTAGTACACATAGCTTGTTTTAGTTTGTCAAATGCACACTGAGCAGCAGGTGTCCATGTGAAGGCATTTTTTCAATAGAGCAGTTAATGGAGCTGCAATCTTCCCATAATCCTTGACAAACTTGCGGTAGTATCCAGTCAACCCCAAAAAACCACAAAGGCTCTTGAGTGTCTGAGGCTACGGCCAATTGTTCATGGCATCGATTTTGGTAGGATCCACGCGAACCCCTTGTGCTGAGATAATGTGCCCGAGATACTCAACTTCCTTTTGTCCAAAAACACATTTAGACTGCTTGGCATGGAGATGGTGGTCAGAGAAAAGTTGCATGACAAGATCCAAATGCTGGAGATGTTCATCCCATGTTTTACTGTAGATGAGGATATCATCAAAGAATACCAGAATGAATTTCCGCAAGTAGGGTCGAAATATTTTATTCATTAAGGCCTGGAATGTGGAAGGAGCATTAGTGAGGCCAAAGGGCATGACCAAAAACTCATAATGGTCATCATGTGTGAGGAAAGTTGTTTTAGGGATATCATCCTCATGAACCCGAATTTGATGATACCTAGAACGAAGATGCAACTTGGAGAAAAAGTGAGCCCCATGAAGCTCATCAACAACAGGAATTGGAAACTTATCCTTGATGGTGAGGTGATTAAGTGCTCGGAAGTCAATGCAGAGGCGCCATGACCCATCTTTTTTGCGGACAAGAATAACTGGAGAAGAAAAGGAACTAGTGCTTGGGCGAATAATACCTTGCTTCAATAAGTCCCGAATGAGCATTTCAATCTCCGTTTTTTGGTGAAATGGGTAGCGATAGGGCCTGATGTTTGGAGGAATGCTGCCAGGAAGGAGTTGAATACGATGGTATTCTGGCCTGGAAGGTGGAAATCCCACTGGTTCAGCAAAGACACCTGTATATCGATCCAGAATTTGTTGTAGATCCAAAGGAGCAGTGGAGACTACTGATGGTTGCATCTGGATGGAATGGATTTGAGCAATGACATCATGTGAATTCTTCTTGAGGAGTTTTTCCATGCAATGTGAACTGATGATGCTGAGAGAACCTGGTTGTAATCCTGTCAATGTGTGTTTTTGTCCATTGAGGGAAAACTGCATCCAAAGTTCAGCAAAATCCCATAAGATAGGGCCAAGTGTGCGTAGCCATTGAGCGCCCAAAACCACATCACATCCACCTAAGGGAAAGGCAAACATGTCAGAGCGTAAGGTATAATATCCCATAGAGATACGCACATTTCGACACTTCCCTTTGCAAGGTAAGGTGCCCCCATTGGCAACCATGACTTCAAAGTTGGAGCAAGGATGGATAAAACAATCAGCTTGTTTGGCGATCTGAGGGTCAATGAAATTATGAGTGCTCCCAGAATCAATGAGTATTGTAAGAGGAAGCTTCTTGAAGTAACTCCTGACCCGCATTGTTTGGGGGGTGGTGATTCCTGCTAAAGCATGGAGAGATATCTCTGGCTGGTCATCTTGAGACGGAGGGTCAATAGGCGGTTCCTGAAGGTCGACTGGAGCATCCAGTGTTTCTGGATCTTCGTCACCACTTTCAGAGGCAGGCGGAGACTCCACATCCAAGAGATAGAGCTTTTGCTGAATACATCTATGTCCCCGAGTGAATTTCTCATCACAATTATAGCAAAGCCCCTTTTCTCTGCATGCTTGCATCTCTGTTTCAGACAAACGCTTGATAGGAGTCGGTCGAGGAGCCTGCGGTATAGGTGGTCGCTGAGAACCCATATTTCGGAAGGGAACAAAAGTGGGCTTGGAGTGTTGTTGGGCTGCAATCTTGTCTTCTGCCAACTTAGCCAACCCTAGTGCTTCCATCATTGTGTTGGGATAGAACATTTTGACCTCAGAGCGGATGGCATCCTTTAGACCACTGATAAAACAACTCCGGTAAAATTCATCAGACAATCCTTCGATGTGGTTGGCTAGATTCTCAAATTCAATTTGATACTCTCTCACCGTGCCAGTTTGGCGAAGTTTAGTGAGGGCTCCTGTGAAGTCATCAAAAGCATTAGGACCAAATCGTTGCAAAAGGAGCTGGAAAAAGTCTGGCCAGTTGGGCTCTGGATGAGCCTTGATGTACCAATGGTACCATTGAAGAGCTTCCTGTTCCAAATGAAAGGATGCCAACGGAACTTTGTTGACATAAAAAGTATTATGCAGACTGAAATGCTGTTCTGCACGATAGATCCATCCAGTTGGATAGGTACCATTGAAGCAAGGAAAATCAAGCTTCGAACCACGGAAATTGCTGGAAGAAGAGAACCCATTGTCTGCTGAAGACTCGGACTGCCGTTTGTTGTTCATAGCTGAATGTTCAAGATGGAGACCGAGAAATTTTTCATCCAGATCCTGGAGTTTGGCTTGGATGGCTGCAAGTGCTTCCTTCATGGTTTTTGCTCCTGCACGGGTGACAACCATAACCAGCATTGTTTTTTTTTTTTGGTTGATTGGGTAGGAAAACAAAAATAGGAACTACTTCAGTAAGGAAAAATTTGGATTTGGGAAAAAATCAGAAGGGTAATTGGGGTTTGACTAGGTTTTGGACACTGTTGGATAGATAGGGAAGTGAAAATGAGGATTTCAGAAGCAGGGTGAAAGAATGGGAAAATTTCGCAGAGGGGAACAAAGAAGCAGAATTCAGAAAGGAACTCTATGGTAAAATTTGAAGGTGATTGGGTGAAATCTGAGGAAGTTATGGCAAACCCTAAAAATAGACAAATGTGGGATTTCGAGCTGTAGGAAGGGGAATTGAGGATAGGGTCCTCAGGAATGAAATATGCAGAATGGAAGGACAGGGGTTCCCTGAAAATTTCAAGGGAAACAGAGGTAAAACAAGGGAGATAGGTAGAAAAAGGGAGGTAGACTGGAGTGGCTACGGCTCGGATTTTTTTTTTTTACAGACTGGAGCAGCTACGGCTCAGAAGGAATCTGGAACAACGCCGAACGGCTGGATCTGAAACAGCACAGCAGTGATCGACAATAGTTCAGCTGAAAGTGGATATGGACCCCAGGTATGTGCGGCTTCCTAACAGTTCAGGGCTTTCACTCGGCCACCAATGCTGTCTGACGGCTTGCGTATTGGGGCAGTACCCCTCACTCCACGGTTCAGGTAAAACGGATAACTGCTTTGCCACAAATGACAGCTCTTGGTGTATCTCACGGGTGGGAACTAGTCAATCAGGTAGGAGTCGTTGCCCTTTTCGCTGGCAGGTCCTCTCAATGGGCCAGCTACTTCGGGGTTCTTGTGGTACTCCTCACAATGAGTTTTAGAGCTTATGCCCAAGTAATTCCCACAGTTAAGTGGATAGGGATTATTCCCAAATCCAAACCTACAACAGATGCGAAAAAAAAACTTTTGGCAGAAATTTCACCTAGCGAGCCCAAGAAAGTGCTCTGATACCAGATGTGATGCACCTGCAACAATTAATTAACAAGAATACGCGAAATAGAAGAAATGACAGAACTCAGAATCACTTTTATATTGATCACAGGCCACTTTGAGGGGGCAACCTCCTTTCAGCAACCTCAATACAAATAACTTCACCGTGCCTTCATAGGTCTTGACACACACTTATATACTAATTCTACGGGACGACTTACAAAGCATATGCTTCCAACAACAACATACTAACAAAGTAAAGACATGGTTTCCTAACAAGCAATGATACAACCCAACCATAAGATATAGACATATCCTAGCAGCAGATCGTCCTCCTCCATAAGTGCGCCACTCCTCCTTGAGTGCATGAGTGAGAAGTGAGTGATCAAATAGAGTGCCTCCCGCACTCTATTTATACTTGACTTGACTTTCGTTTTACATAAATCATGTAGGCTCGAACTTAACCACATAACATAATGCTAACTGGGCCGACCCCCAATAGGGTGGTCTAATAACCATTCGACTCAC
This sequence comes from Larix kaempferi, assembly GCA_027924585.1. NCBI lineage: Eukaryota > Viridiplantae > Streptophyta > Pinopsida > Pinales > Pinaceae > Larix > Larix kaempferi. Next base: position 17,628,329 of record BSBM01000136.1, read on the forward strand.
ATGGCCGACCCCCCAAAGGGTGGTCTAATAACCCTTTGACCCACATGGCTTATACAGGGCCGACCCCAATAAGGTGGTCTAATAACCCATCAAGTATAAGTTACGACATTTACAATATAAATGACGACACTTCCGTATAGAGGAATAATACCATCTCTATAGGAGTACATACAACATACATATATGAAATACATTCCGAAGTTACATATACATAAACAGTTGGACCGGTTGAAGGATGACTTGTGGCTTTGGAGTGGTATTAGGAGCAGGTAAATACCACATGGGAATTCCTAGTGTTAACCCAGGGATATTCAACGTGGCCATCACTGGCATACTTACTACTCCTGAGGGTGGGAAGAAGAACGAGATTGTGTGGATTGGTGTAGCTCCAATGTGGATGGGGAATGACAACAGTTGAGGCAAGAGTGGTTGTTGAGGGTTAAGCACCGATTGATTTGATGAAATGGTGCACAAGTCAGATATCTCAACGGTCGGCGGAGGAGGTGGAAAGGAATGAAAAGTGGAGACCATTGGAGTCTCTGAATAAATTCCAGGGCCGACAGTGGAAACCAAAGAGGTGGGTGAACCAAAAACAGGTTGTTCAACCATGGGGAGAACATTCTCTGGTGTAGCGGGCGCGTTCGGGTCAGAGTAAGTAACTTGGTTGATTTAGACAACCCGTCCCTCATGGGGGAACATCATGATGTGGAACACCGATCAAGAACATCCTTCATGGTGTACATGTAGCTTCGTCCTAGGAGTAAGTTGTAGTCGAGCTGTGCGTTTATGAATTCAATGTCAATCATGACATTTTTTTCAGCTAATTGGAATGGAACATTATCCAGAAGGCCTTGTGGCTGAGATGAATGACTATCTTAGGCTTGTAAGGAAGTTTTGGATGGTTGTAGGGTAGGGGATCCTAGATTCTTCCACAAAAATGTAGACATAATGCATGTAGAGGCACCCTCATCGATGATGCATCGATAGATAATGCAATTCCGTACTGAAACTGAAACTTGAAATGCTAATGTGGAAGGCATGCATGGTTCAGATTGGTCCAAATCGAATGCCATCATCCGTGAGTCAAAAGGATCTATTGCACCTATGGTATAAAATAATGTTTTGCATTGCGCTGGGAAGTTCTTTAAAACTTCTAGGGATGACATAGAACAGGGGACTGGGATAAGTCATCCACGATATTATAGTTGGGGGTGGCACGAGCATTAGGGTTGTTATTAATGCACCATAGAGGAAATCGAGGAGCTTTGGGAGCCCCTTTGAACGGTGTGGGGGTATATGTAATGACTGATCTACATGAAGAGTGTTATCAACTTTGTCTGAAGGAATGGTTTATGTGGTGGAACCATATTGGTTACGATGTGTTTGAACGTTCATATCAACTGAAGACATCATTAAAAGGTGGTGGGTACTTGAGTCAATGGGTTGAATTCCAGGAGTTGCATAAGTAACTTGTTGTTGTGGTGTCGCAGCCCCTTGAGGGGGAGCCAAAGGTTGGGTGGCTACTACCCCTTGCGTGGGTAGGGGGTTTTGCAATACAATAGGTTTTGCTTGAGGTTATGGGGGGTTAGGTGGTGTCGGAGGTGCAGCATGTCCTTGGAATTGGGCGTCATCATTCCAAAGCTGGAGAGCTCGCTCTAGATGGGTACAATTGTGTGTGTAATGGCCATAGACCCCGCAAATAGAACATGGGTGGTTTTTGCGTAAGTTGGGGTTTTTTCCATGCCGAGGTGGTCGATCAGGATTTTGGTTAGCTAGTGCAGCACCATTATTATTTGTGGGGTTTGGTGGTGGACCTCCTCTATCTGAATGTTGGTGGTTGCCTCGGTTATGGCCTCATCCCCTATTTTTTTGTCCTTGTTGGTTCCGTTGGGAAGGTTGGTTTTGTTCAGCATAAAATTTCCCTTGGGGAACAGGAGGAGTTTGTGGTTGAGCAGGTGCATGGGAATCCGGTGGTGGATAGTAAGTGGGAGGTGCTTGCGGTTGAGCAGGGGCTGCTGCAATCGGTTGATGGTAGTGAGCATGTGGTGCGGCAGGAGGGGCATATGCTGGTCGGGTGTGACCGTAGCAATGTGCCGGACATGAAGGTCCATGTATATGAGGGGATTGGGCCATGGGAAAATACGATGTTGTGCCTGAATGGGTTGTGGCGCGTGAAAGGTCGGGGCCACTCATGGAAGAATTAGGCGTTGGATTATACGATGGGGTGGTGGTGAGAGGTATATGGACATATGTTTGAATACGAGATGCAACATGTCTGATAATGTCATCGACAGGGTGGGATGCTCCCGACGCATCCTTCCTTGAGGAATTGTTGCGAGGAGCATCAAGTAAAATGGAGTAGATGTAGCCTGACTGTGCATAGATGAGGTCAAACTACTGGTCTTTGAGGATGGCTTCTTCTTCGGTTTGGGGTCGTTCAGATGCCATATCCTTGGTGATAACTGGTATGAGGGATTTTAGAAACCAATATAAAAATATGTGGTCGTCTAATTTGATATTGCACAAACTATGGTGTGTACGCCATTCATGAATATGGTCAATGATATGGGTAGCAGTGTTCTGTCTGCAAGATAGTAAAACTAGCGTCATAATGAACGGGTAACTGGAAGAACTGCAGGAAAGTCAAAGCAAGGGAGGTAAAGGTTGAGTGAATCCCATGTGGCTGTTCAATATACTACTTAGCTACAGAGCCAATAAGGGTCTGTTATAAAAGGTGTAGGCGGATTGAGTGATCCACTATGGATTTGGAGGAACAACATAAGTGGAAGGACATGGTATGGTTTTGGGGGTCCTCACCACCCTTCCCTTCAAACTTTGGGATGTTCAAAGGGAGTTTGATAGGCATGGGAGGCCATGTAGGGTCATGTTGGATCAGATCGTTGCTCAATCGGGCTAGATTAGGGAGGTTGAGACTAGCCATGAATGTCAAACTAGCAGGAGGATGTTGTTGGTTGTGGAGCCCGATCTCCAGATTCATAGATGTTATTATTCAGCCGTGTCCATACCCTAGGTTTGGTTATGATCTCAGCACATTCCCCAGGGGGTCTAGGGGGCGTAGGGGCTAGTTCCCCTGAGAAAGGGGGTTTGGGGGAAACGCCCCCGAGAAAACTTTTTGGGGCTGTTTTCGCCAATAGTTTTTGAGCCCATGCTTTTAGGTAAATCGTGGTATTTTCCCATTGTATTTCCCTTATAAAAGAAAGACATTGTAACATGGCTAGGGTTGATGTATTAGGTTTTATGCATTGTAAATATCTTTGAGATCAGAAAGAGAGACTGTGAGACAGTGAAGAGGAAGTGCAGCGGTTGTGTTGCAGGTTGTATCCCTTCACTTTGCTAGACTGTATAATAATAAGGTCTGGCAAATTCAGTGTGGACGTAGCCCATCTTGGGGTGAACCACGATATATCTATGTCTCTCTTGTAATGTGTGTGTGATTATATTTTCATTTTTGTTTATTGTTATTGCTCCATGATCCTGTTTTTCTAACAATTGGTATCAGAGCCAAAAGTATATTTGGTAGATAAACCCGCGGGAAGCTAGGGTTTCTGGTTCGAGTGGGAGCAATGGAAGAAGAAGGAAAGTTTAAGGTAGAGAAGTTTAACGGCCAAAACTTCTAGTTATGGAAGATGAAAATGGAGGACTATCTGTACCAGAAGGATCTATTCCTACCGTTGGGAGGAAGAGCAAAGCATCCAGCGACTATGAAGGATGAAGAATGGGAGGTTCTTGAAAAAAAGCCTCTCGGAACAATATGGCCGAGCCTAGCTTCATCGGTGGATTTCAATATCTCAAAAGAAACGACAACGGAGGGGTTGATGAGCACATTGGGTAAGCTGTATGAAAAACCCTTGGCCTCCAACAAGGTATTTCTAATGAAGCGTTTATTTAATATGAAGATGTCTGAAGGTGGGTATGTTATTGATCATTTAAATGATTTTAATACGGTTACAAATCAACTAAGTTCTGTAAGTATGAACTTCGATGATGAGGTTAGGGCTCTTCTAATCTTGTGTTCATTGCTAGAAAGATGGAATAGCTTCGTCATGGTTGTAAGTGACTCTGTCTCTAGTTCAAACACCTTGAAATTCGATGATGTTATTGGTGTTATTCTTAGCAAAGAAATGTGAAGAAAAAGCATAGGTGATACATTTGGTAATGCATTGACCATGGAGAGTAGGGGAAGACAAAAGGAGAGAGGAAAGAGCCAAGGTAATTGCAACAACTCTAAAAAGGGCAGATCCAAGTCCAGACTGGGAAAAATAGAGTGATGGAACTGTGGAAAGAAAGGACATTTGAAGAAAGACTGCATATCTCTAAAGAAGAAAGGAGATGGAGAGAAGGAAACTACCCAGGAAGCAAATGTAGCGAGTGATGTGTTACAAGATTCTGATCTGCAACCAATCTCTACTCTGTTTCCAAATATTTTCCATATAACTCTACATTCAATTTGCACTTTTCTTGGATACACTACTTACTTCCACTACTTCTCCTTTCTATCCTTACACAAATTTTCAAAGATTTTCCAAAATATTCTCAAGCCTTAATCCTTTATTCAATGGATTCTATATAGACATTTGAGGGTTTTGAGCATGGTTACTAACATATGTTTTTCCTCTTATAGTGAAAATAAAAACTACAAATAACTTAGAACCAAGACACTAATGGTTTTTTGGGACTCTTCTCTAATCATTGGACAAACTAGAAAGGAAAAGGTCACCAATGGAACATCACTATCCAGAATGCTATAAAGAATGTATGCCCTTCTCATATTCTTTGACACAATAGACCTCTTTCATGTATGAAAGGCCAATAATTCTCACACCAATCATATGGCTTATCAAGAAACATACTTAGAGAAAGGAGTTTTGGTAAAAAATGAGGGTACCCTCGAAATTTTAGTAATACCTTGGCACCATGAATCAAGAAGAATCACATTTCATGCATGGTATGGGAAGGGAAACTTGTGAAAAGTGTAAAAGTGGAAGAGGCACCATAATGGAGTTATAAATTCTTTGCATGTTCTCGTAAGGTTCTTGAACTCTACAAGGATCAAGGGGAGAATTAAACATGAATTAATGGGACTAGACAATGGATGTGGGATTTTTCTTGGAAGAAATGTTGGCTTTGGCATGTAGATTGGAGTAGATTTGTGAAAATTTTCAACTTAGTACATCTTTCTTTCCTAATGGTGGGTTTTTTGGAGGTTACAGTATTAACGGATTTCATTATGGAAATCATGAAAATGTAACAATTAATGCACACAGTAATAAAAACTTGTACTGCGATCACCCCGAACACCTCACCAAACCTTCAATGCAGGAATCTACGAGTTGTTAACGTCGAATTTGTTGTGTGCATAGTTCATTCATTTGCTTCATTTCATTAATGTATCAACTCATAACATAATCAATCCTATATTGCTCACATTCTCCTCTAATTGCAACCTGGAGTTGGATCGTATTTTTAACATTTAAATCTATTTTGATGCATATTTTGATCGTGATTTTGAAGGATCTTGTGGCATAGCTTGTTGTGGATATTTGTGGCATAGCTTGGACATATTTAAAAAACCCTAGACAAGTCGATTTGTGAAGGCAGTGAAAAGAGGCATTAGACATATTACTCTCTAATTTTGGAGGCATTGTCTCCTTAGCTTCTACATGAACCCTAGCTTCTACACAAACTTGAGATTGCTTCCCTAGGAAAACATGAACAAAAAAATAAAAAACACAACACTGACGCACATAGGGTTATCCATAGGCTAGGTTGCTATGCTCATGAGCTGGCTTGCTCCGCTTGGCCTCCCTCTCTCCTACACGACCTCAATAATAACCCTTGGCGTCATCCCAAGTCATCAAAAAAAACTAACAATTAGATAATGAAGTAGACAGAGCTCGCCATGAGCTTACCTTGGTTCCTTAGCTCTGCACTAACCCTAGCTTTTGCAAGAACTTGATATTGCTTTCCTAGGCCAACACAAACTCAAGATTTATCTATTCACACATGGAAAGAAAGATGATAAATGAAGCAGCGTTTCGAATAGAATCCATCACATTAGCAATGATGGAAATAGAGGGATGGGGAGTCTTGCGATACCTACTTATCCAACTGATTCAGAAAGTATCTCTTCGGCTAATAATTGATGGATCAATTCTATCTGTTGGCTTGCTTCACTCGACCAAGTCCATAGAACCTCTTAGGATGGATGGGAGCCTTCAAAACCTACTGATGTTGAAACCCCAATTTGTTTTAGATGGGATCGACCTCCATTGAATGACTACGACCAAATGTATCCGCTAGTAACACTACTTTCATACACTCTTCTGAACAACCCACAAAGCACTCTCTAGCATAGCAATTTTATGAATTTGAAAGTCCTTCCACCTTATCAGACCAACTTGGGCCACGCAAAATGGATGGAAACAAAAACAACGGATTGGGAATCGGGACATACAACCCACTCCGGCTAACTAGCTTGAATGGAAAACCGAACATCTCACTAGGAATCGAGATGAAATGGGTATGGATGGCGAGAATGTATGGATCATGGATGCGATGGGCCCAGGTATCAATCGATTGGCTCCTATTGATCGGTATTCGTTAGTGATTGGCAATAGTCACTGGTTAATGCTTTTGGTTGGGATCTTTCCTCTGTTTTTGTTGAGCTCTTGACTATTTTTAAGTTTTGAACTATGCTAGTGAAGGTTATATTTTTAGCTCATATTTTTTTATATTAAAAAGTTGTATCTCTATCCTTTATAACACTTTGTTACAATCCTTAAATATTATATCCCCTAAGTTATATAACCACAAAACCTTAAAAACCACTAGTAACTTAAAACCTTAAAATATTTTACCACTATGACCATTATCACCATGCTTAATGTTTAACTTTATAATGCATACCATGAAAACCCTATAAACCATATTATTGTTCTCTTGATTTCCATATAACGCTAAACAACTAACCCTTGAAACCCCTAATTAACAACATATATCCCCCTACTCTTACAATTATTAACATCTAACCTTTATCAAAACCAATACATATAACCCTTAATTTGTGTTTCTTGTAACTATTAAGCCTTAATCATATAGCATATAAACCAAATGAGACACTTATAAACCATCACCATCGTCGTCGTCATCATCAACATCATCATTTTAAGATGCATGCATGGCATGGAATTAATCATTATATGGCCGACTATTCAAACCTCATTTTCATCATCACCATAATCATTATCATCTTCTTCATTGTCATTGCATTGTCATCATCATTAACATCATCATTGGCATTGTTACTGTCATCATTCCCTACAGATCCTCAAACATGTAACCCCAAGAACTCAAGAAAAAACATAAACAAATCGACATCATCATCATCATCCATGTCATGATCATCTTCATCATCAATTCCATGATCATTATCATCATCGCCATCATCAACATCATCGTTGTCTTTGAAATCATCATCAACACCATAATCATCATCGTCATCATCATCATCATCATTATCATCATCATCATCACCATCGTCATTGTCATCATCTTTTTCATCCCCATCCTCATCCTCATCATCATCGTTGTCATCATGATCATCATTAGAATTGTCATCATAATCATCATCATCATCATCATCATCATCGTAATCATCATCATCATCATCATCGCCCACATCATCATCCTCATCATCAATGTCATCGTCACCATCATTATAATCTTAGACATCATCATCATCACCATAATCATCATCATATTCATCATCGTCGTCATCCTCTTCATTGTCATCATCATCATTGTCATCATCTTCACCATCCCCATCATCATCATCATCATCGTCGTCGTCGTCGTCATCTTCCTCATCCTCATCATAATTATCATCGTCATCGCCATCATCTTCATCATGGTTGTCATCGTTTTCTTCATCATCATCCCCTATAACACCTAAACGTGTAACTCACAACACTTATAAAACCCCACATCATCGTCAATGTCACTATCATTATAAAGGGTCTTTCTGGTGTTTTAGAAGTGCATGAAGACTTTCTCCATTTAGTTGTGTACATGTGGAAGAATGGACTATTTGTTAGATGTGGAATGGGAGGTAGAGACTTGAGTCACCCTTCACAAAAAGGGGAAAACAATGAGAAGAAAGGGTGATGGAATGAAAATTACTAACATGTTGAAATTGGCAAGAAAATTTTCATTTTTGGTGTTACAGATATAAAAATTACCAACATATCCCACTTGTAGTTGAAATTAGATTCATTCTTTAGAGATTATGTGATGTCGCAAGGCCTTAATCATCACTCAAGAGAAACAGAGGGAAGTTACATATAGGCTAGATATTCCATATGTAGGTCATATGTAGTAGTCTAGGTTAACATGCATGGACCATCAAACCCATAGAAAATTAATATGGTATTAGGCCCTAAAATTATTTTATAGGCCATGGTATACTAGGCCACCAGAACCATGATCGTCAATGTTACAAATATTGAAATGGCCACAATATCTCGCTTGTAAGGTAAAGTAATTATGTGTAGGGCCCTACACATGGACCATGAATCATATAGTAAATTTATTAACCATGGGCCATTATTTAGGTTATGAGAACCACTATTGGTTTACATAACCAATAAATATTAAACCATGGTTGGTTTATTGGTTTACATAACCATGGACACACCAACAACAACAATGACATCGAAGATGGTGACAATGATGATCATGACGATCTCACATGTAGGATAGAGATTCTTATGTGGTAGTCTAGGTTAACATGCATGGACCATCAACCCCATGGAAAATTAATATGGCATTAGACCCTAAATTTAGTTCACATGCCATAGTCCAGGCCACGAGAACCATCCTTTGTGTTACAAATATTGAAATGGCCACCATAAATAATGCCACTAATTAGACACTGACCTAACACAACCAACCCATGTAAATGACTCATGCACTTGGCACACTTGGTCCATGCAATGAATTCATGCACCTAGGAAGCTTCAACCGCTAACCCCCTCACCTCGTACCTAACCTTAACATCTAGCCCCAAACCAAATAACATGATAACTTATAAACCACTTAACCACTAGTACCATCGAAACCAGAACCCTTTTCCCACTAACCCACTGATCCCTTAGGTGCCTCGCTTCTAATCCAATAGCTCCCCAAAGCCTACCACATTATGAAATTGTAGAAAATATCCCCTTAAGCTAGTGTCCCTCTAACCCTAACCCACCACCCCCTAACCCAATCACTAACATGCCTGTTGCACCAAATCAACACACTAACACAATAAACTTTGACCTTGGGTTATTTATAACCAAGGTTTTAGATCAAAGACTTTGACATCAAAGTTTGAATGATCACTATATGGGATTTTATCAAACCAAAATTAGTGCAAAAATAAACACAAGAACTTAGACTATAAACAAAATATTCCCTATCTAGGGTATGTATGATGATTCCACGATGACTCAAGTCCCTATGCATGGCCCATGAGTCTCAAAATAAAGTTTTATTGCCCAAGAACTTACATTTTGGCCCTAGACCATAACATAGGCTCCTAGAACCATCCACGACATGAAAATACTAAAAAAATTGACAATGTGTTACTCAAAAGCTAAATATTCCTTGCCTATGGCCTATGTGGTGGTACAAAGAAAGCCCATAGGTCACAAGACCTTGAGGTAACCACCAGTCATTATAAACTAGATTTTGATCTAACACCATGGACACCATGGATTAGGCTTCAAGAACCATCCATGATGTTGTAAATATTGAAATGGCCACCATACCCACTTGCAAGCTAAATATTCCTTGTGTAGGAATCATGTGGTGATTAGGGCCCTACACATGGCCCATTAGCCATAAAGGATAATGTTAAGGCACACGAGTTTGTATTTTGACCATATATCATGGAAAGTTGGAGTGTGAGAACCATCTTTGATGTGAAAAACCTATCATGATTACCTCAATTGTAGAGCTCTAATGGGATATGTTGTTGAATGATGATGCACACCCTTCCTAACACTACAATAGCTTGTGTGCGCTTAGCTCCAATTTTTTGATGAGATGCATTGTTGAACCCATGTGACACACCTAACCCACGTACATAAATGAATTTTAGGGGGTTTTCAAAAAAATTCTTCGAAAATTTCAATTCGCATGACTATTAGGGGGGGTTTCAATAAGCCGCCTCCAAAATTTCAATTCTCATTTCTTTTAAGGGGGATTTCACAAAACCGCCTCCAAACGTTCAATTATCATGAATTTTAAGGGGGGTTTTTAAACAACTGCCTCCAAATTTTTAATTTGCATGAATTTTAAGGGGGGATTTCAACAAACTACCTCCAAAAGTTCAATTCTCGTGACTTTTAAGGGGGCTTTCAAAAACCTGCCTCCAAAAGTTCAATTCTCATGACTTTTAAGGGGGGGGTTCCAAATAACCGCCTCCAAAAGTTCAATTCTCATGATTTTTAGTGGGGGGGGATCCAAATAACTGCCTCCAAAAGTTCAATTCTCATGACTTTTAGGGGGGGATCCAACAAACCGCCTCCAAAAGCTCAATTCTCATGAATTTTAAGGGGGGTGCCAAAAACTGCCTCCAAAAGTTCAATTTTCATGAGTTTCAAGGGGGGTTCCAAAAAACCGCCTCCAAAAGTTAAATTCTCATTATTTTTAGTGGGATTTTTTACAAACCGCCCCCACAAGTTATGAGAATTGGGATTTTAGGGGGGGGTTTCAAACAACCGCCTCCAAAAGTTCAATTCTCATGACTTTTAAGGGGAGTTCCAAACAAACCACCTCCCAAAGTTCAATTCTCATGACTTTTAGGGGGGGTTTTGACAAACCAGCCCCAAAAGTTATGAGAATTGAGCTTTTAGGGGGGTTTTTCAAACAACCGCCTCCAAAAGTTCAATTCTTATGACTTTTAAGGGGGGTTCCAAAAGAACCACCTCCAAAAGTTCAATTCTCATGACTTTTAGGGGGGGTTTTGACAAACCACCCCCAAAAGTTATGAGAATTGAGCTTTTAGGGGGGGTTTTCCAAAAACCACCCCCAAAAGTCAAATTTCATGACTTTTAAGGGTGTTCTAAAAAAAACCGCCTCCAGAAGTTCAATTCTCATAACTTTTAGGGGGGGTTTTGAAAAACCGCCCCCAAAAGTTATGGAAAGTGGGATTTTAGGTGGGGTTTTCCAAAAACCGCCCCCAAAAGTCGAATTTCAAGACTTTTGGGGGTGGATTTTAAAAAACCGCCCCAAAAGTCCAATTTCCATGACTTTTAGGGGCGGTTTTAAAAGACCGCCTCCAAAGGTCTGCAAATTTTTTTAGGGGGGGTATTACCAAGACCCCCACAAGCCAAAATCGCCCCTAAATGGCTATTTTGTTGTAGTGTTTGATTCTTGCATTAGATAATACTAGTGATTATTGGGTAGTAGATTCAGGGGCTTCATATCATGCTACACCCCATAGGAAATATTTTCATGATTATTTTCCAGGCGATTTTGGACATGTTTTATTGGGTGATGATGAGCCATGTAAAATTGTTGGAATGGGTAAGGTATGGATAAAAGTTAAGAATGGAACTAACTAGTTGATAAATGATGTTAGGCATATTCTTGCTATGAAAAGAAATCTAATCTCAATGGGGCAGTTGGGAGATGGCGGTTGTCTATCTACATTTGGAGAAAAGTGGTGGAAGATCACTAAAGGATCAATGGTGATAGCAAAAGGAGACAGTGTAGGTACGTTGTATTCATGTCCTCATAATACTGACCATTGTATCTCTTTAGCTTCCACAGGAACAAATACAGCATTGTGGCATCATAGGCTTGGCCACATGAGTGAGAAGGGGATGCAAATTCTCCACTCAAGGAAGTTGTTGCCAGATTTGAAGCAGGTAAGTTTGGAATTCTGTGAGAACTGTGTTTATGGAAAACAAAAGAGAGTCATATTTCTCAGGGTTGGGAAATAGAAGAAGAATGAAAAGTTAGAGCTAGTGCATAGAGATGTATGGGGACCGGCTCAGGTACAATCTCTTGGTGGATATCATTATTATGTTACATTTATTGATGATGAAACTAGGAAAACTTAGGTTTATTGCATTAGATAGAAATCTAACGTGTTTGCTACTTTTAAGAAGTGGAAAGCTTTGGTTGAGAATGAGACAGGAAAAAGGTTGAAGTGTCTCAGATTTGATAATGGAGGTGAGTACTGCGGCAAGGAGTTTGATAGTTACTGTTCATACCATGGGATTCGTAGAGAGAATACAGTCCCAGGAATACCACAAAAAAATGGTGTGTTAGAAAGGATGAACAAAATGATCATGGAGCGTGCAAGGTGTATGAGACTGCATGCAGGGTTTCCCTTACAGTTTTGGGCGGATGCTGTAAATACTGTTGTTTATTTAATAAACATAGGACCTTCAAGTGCTTTGGATGGTGGTATTCCAGAGGAGGCATGGACAGATAAAAAGGTAAACTGCTCATTTCTGAGAATGTTTGGTTGTGAAGTATTTGTCCATATTGATAAAGAAAATGGAACAAAGCTTGAAGCTAAATCCAAGAAATGTACCTTTATTGGATATGGAGTTGATGAATTTGGTTATCGCTTTTGGGATTATGAAAATAAAAAATCATAAGGATTAGAGATGTGATATTCAATGAAAAGGTCATGTATAAAGATCAGTTGCAGGGAAAGAAATAGGAAAAGGGAACCATAGAGTACACAGTACTTGATGAAATTCAAGAAAATGAAGTTCCAAAGGTGCCAAAAAGTCAAGAACAACAGCAAGTCCCTGAAACTCCTACAATTGCAAGAAGATCTACCAGGTTAAGTAGACTCCCTGAATGATACTCTCCTTCAATGTATTATTTGTTGATGACTGATGCTAGTGAACCAGAATGTTATGAAGAAGCAATGCAGGTGGAAACTAGAAATAAGTTGGAGCAAGGCATGAATGAGGAGATGGACTCATTGGTAGGAAACTAGACTTGGGATTTGGTTCAGTTGACTGTTGCTAAAAGAGCATTGCAGAACAAATGGATTTATAGGTTGAAGGAAGAAGAAGGAGGAAAGAAGTGGTACAAGGCTAGACTTGTTGTAAAGGGGTTTGCACAGAAGAAAGGTATAGATTTTGATGAAATATTTTCTCCTGTTGTTAAGATGACTTCAATTAGGACTATCTCAAGTCGAGTGGCAGTAGAAGATTTGCATCTTGAACAGTTAGATGTAAAAACAACCTTTCTCCATGGGGATTTGGAGGAAGAGATATATATGCAGCAGCCACAAGGGTATGAGGTAAAAGTTAAGGAGAACTTAGTATGCACATTTAAAAAGAGCTTGTATGGCTTGAAGCAAGCCCCAAGGCAGTGGTATTTAAAATTTGATAGGTTTATGATAGAACAAGGTTAAAGTAGATGTCATTCTGACCATTGTGTTTATTTTAAGAAGCTAGACAATGAAAGATATATTATCTTGTTATTGTATGTGGATAAAATGCTTGTTGCAGGGTCTAACATGCAGGATATAAATGTATTCAAAAGGAAGCTAGCTAATTCATTTGCGATGAAGGATTTGGGTGCTGCAAAGCAAATCCTTGGTATGAGAATAACGAGAGACAGGAAAAATCGCAAATTGACATTATCTCAGAGTGAGTACATACAAAAGGTGTTGGAGAGGTTCATAATGCAGAATACAAAACCAATAAGTACACCTTTGGCCATCCATTTCAGTCTAAGTAAGGAAATGGGTCCCAAAACACAAGAAGAGACACATTACATGTCGAAGATTCCCTATTAATCAGCAGTTGGCAGCTTGATGTATGCCATGGTGTGCACAAGACCAGATATTGCACAAGCAATGGGAGTTGTTAACAGATTTATGAACAATCCAGGTAAAGAACATTGGAAGGAAGTACAGTGGATTCTCAGGTATTTGAGAGGTACTACCACTCAGGCATTATGTTTTGGAGGTTCAAACACTATTCTACAGGGATATGTTGATACAGATATGGCAGGTGATAAGGATAGTAGGAGGAGCACCATAGGGTATGTGTTTACTGTAGGTGGAATAGCAGTAAGTTGGATTTCGAAACTGTAGAAGGTTGTTGCACTTTCAACAATGAAAGCAAAGTATGTTGCTGTTACAGAGGCTAGTAAAGAGATGATTTGGTTGTATAGGTTGATGGAGGAATCGGGTAAGAAGCAGAAGGATAGAAGGTTGTATAGTGACAGCCAGAGTGCCATTCATCTTGCAAAGAACTCAGCATTCCATTCGAGGACTAAACATATACAGGTCAAGTACCATTTCATATGCTCTGTTCTGGAAGATGAACTGTTGAAGTTGGAAAAGATACATACTATCCAGAATCCTACAGACATGTTCACAAAGGTAGTGACCAGAGAGAAACTGAATTCCTGCTTGGTTTCAGTTGGCCTTCTAGCATGAAGGTGAAGATGAGAAAGTTACCAAGTCTAAGGTCCAGTAAGTACATCAGCAGTGGAGTTGTTGTGATTAGTCTCCAAGTTGGAGATTGTTGGTTGTGGAGCCTGATCTCCAGATTCAGAGATGTTATTACTCAGTCGTGTCTGTACCCCAGGTTTGGTTATGATCCCGGCACGATCCCCAGGGGTTTCGGGGGGCGCGGGGGCCAGCGGGCCCCCGAGGAAGGGGGTTGGGGGCAACGCCCCCAAGTTATGGGGGGGATGATTGGTTTTTGTGGCTGTTTTCACCAACAGTTTTAGGGCCCATGGTTTTGGGTAACTTATGGTATTTTCCCATTGTATTTCCCTTATAAAAGAAAGACATTGTAACATGGCTAGGGTTGATGCATTAAGTTTTATGCATTGTAAAGATCTCTGAGATCAGAAAGAGAGACTGTGAAACAGTGAAGAGGAAGTGCAGCGGTTGTGATGTCGGTTGTATCCCTTCACTTTGCTGGATGGTACAATAATAAGGACTAGAAACTTCAGTATGGACGTAGCCCATCTTGGGGTGAACCACGATATATTTGTGTCTCTCTTGTAATGTGTGTGTGATAATATTTGCATTTATGTTTATTGTTATTGCTCTGCGATCATGTTTTTATAATAGATGTGACATGGTCAAAGGGGCCTATGTGCTAGCCATGATGGAAATCGTGGGGCCACCTCCACCGAGGGGTGGAGAATTGGTGTGAGTCATAATAGGTATAAAGGGACCATCGGTAAAGGGTGGGGGAATCGTGTAGGAAGGGTCAGTGCCCCGAAGTGTAGTACTGGTGACCAAAGGGATGGTAGTTGGAACAGATCCACTACCGATGGGTGTGGAAGTAGTGACCGGAATGTCAGGTGTATTTCCTATGGATGGCATAGTAGGAATGGATGTCGAAATGGTGGCTGGGGCAGTGGTGGAGCCATCGCTAACAATACCTCCGTAAAAGGGGTTGGGATTCACGTTGGCCATGGGGATAGAAAGAATTGTGTATATGGGTAACTCTGACTCAAAATCAGAGGTAAAAGAAGGGGCGTCAGGGTGAATATCCGGTGACAAAGATATGTGTTTGTGACAGGTGAGGTCAAGTGGACTGTGCTGTGGGGATAGCCCCCATAAGCGACGAGAGTGTCTCGGTGAATAAATGGTGACAGGTGTAAAAATTCCCAAGGGGATGTGGTAGATAAAATGCTCGAAAATCCTAGTGCAACCATGTGTGAAAAATGAGATCTCAAAAAAGACGACACTCAGGCCAACAACAAGCTCAAAAACACTTGCTACAACAAGCGGAACGACAATAAAATGGTCAAAATACCAACAAGCAACACTCCTAGAAATGAAAAGGTAGACTCACTAACCAATGGGGGTATAGGAGCATGCAAACACCTATATAAAAGATATGAAATCTCACACAAACCGTATCCCCTACAAGGTGATGAAATCCGCAGTTAGGCAATATGAAATGGATAGCTAAATGGCTAAAGGATATCCCTCTATCGAGAGGGACTCCGGATAAACGAGTCCTAGGATAATGGAAACGAAGCTACCACGTTCATGGCATGTCCGGAAAGGTGTCCCGCAACTTTAGTTCTTTGGCACATCTAGTTATATGGGCACCAATATGCATGATGAAAACAACGAGTTGTTGTCCTTTAGTACAGAATGGAGAGCGGTATTCCACTCGGACTTTTGGAACCAATCTTGCTACTTTCCCTCCTAAGGGATAGGCACTCCGACAAATCGGTGTCAACCGTACCAATAATTAATAGGGGATTTTGGATCCCTAATGGACAACAACTATGTCTCAAATGTGTATGACAAAGCGGGTGTTATTTGGATGCCTAACCCTAATTTCCTACCTAGCTACATAATTTTTTTTGTGTTTCCCAAGTGGGGTTAAGGTGGGTTTAATTAATCCAATTTTAAGTCTCTCTTCAATTATGAGGAGAGTGCGTGTGCACAAGTGGTGTGAACCCAAGATCGCCAGATAGTAAATTCTTGAAAGAAACAACTGAGACTGAAATAAACACATTTTTCCTTTTACTTTTCAAAATAAAAAATACAACTGCGATAACAGGTATGCAGGAAATAAACTTACTGAAATATAATTCAAGGGCTAACAATGCATGAAGGGTACATGCACACTGAAATGCCTCTAATGCTACAACAAGAAAAACAATAGAAAAACTAATGGAAAATGGGTGCAGGAAAATAGGGGTTTGTGGGTGCAACGAAGGGAAAGAAAAAAGGAAAAATAGGTGCAGGGTGCGATTGCGAGGCGAAAATTCGTGCTTTGGGTGCGACAGACTGCTAGAAAAATCACATTGAAATAGAAAAAAAAATAGGAAAAAAGGGTGAGGGTTTGGGCAGAAAGGGCGCGACTGGGGCGTAGATTTCAGACTCAAAGGTGTGTGGAGAGTGCGACTTTCAGGAAAGCAGGCGCACAAAAAGCATGGGTTTCAGGAAACCAAGTGCACATAGGGCGCAAGTTTCATGCAGGTATGTGTGCGTAACGCGTGACTTACAGGGATGAAGGTGCGTGAAAAGCGCGGCTTTCGGGATGTACTGCGCGCGAAAAGCATGGCTTTCGGGATGTACTATGCATAGAGGGCACGGATTTCAGGGACTAAGGCGTGCTAAAAGCATGGATTTTAGGCTGCAAAGCCTATGGAGGGAGAAACTTTGAGGGCCTAAGGCACGCTAAAAGCACAGTTTACTGGAAAATAAGTGCGCTCTGGGTGCGCGTTGCGGGACAAAAGTTATGCTTGGGAGTGTGGGTTTCGGGTCGGAAGTTGCACTCAGGCCGCAAGTAAATGGTAGAAAGTTGTGGGTCGGGCCGTAAAAACGAAACTGATGAAGAGAACTACATAGGAAAGGGCCAGATCTACAAGTATGGGGGGCAAATATAGGCTAAAACTATAAAATGCAAGCAAAATAACAAGTATAAAAACTAAACTAAACCATAGATCGATGGAAATCAACCTAGTGGAGTCACCAAAACTATAGCTAGTGTTTTCACACTAGCTCGTGCTAATGCGCACCTACTAGGGATTATTGAACCCTTAGTAGCAGTTCATAAACATGTATAGAAAATAAATAAATTTAACAAACTACTGCAGTAAAAAGAAGAAATAGATCAAAACCCATGAAAGATATTTTATATTCTGTTGCAAACAAGGGTTTACAATGATGATTACCTCCGAAGACGAGGTGATGGGTGCCCTTGCAGGAGTATGAAGAGTAGTGCGTCGGGTCTCCAAAGTTCCTTTCTCTTCTCCAAATGCTCAATGGATGGCCAAGATTCAACTTGGTGGGCACAAAAGCTCAAAAGGGTAGGCTAGAGTGTTGTAGGAAATTTGGCAGCATAAGGGTATGAATATTGATCATGGATGTGAAATGGGGGGCCTCCATCACCTTTTTATAGTGATTTTGGGTGGTGGAGTATTGACCCATGGTTTTGGGAAACCAATAGTATCGGCTAGTGATATTTGATATTTTCCCTCTTTTTTAATTTTATTTTGACTTTTTCCCCTTTTTCTTTTTCTTTTTTGGGGATTTTGGGGATTTCGACCCTTTTTTGAGGTTTTTAACCTTTCTGAAGGATTTTCATTAATTGATGAGGAAAATAATGATTTTATGCCCATTTGGTTACCAATTTAGGGTTTTGGGGGTTTTGAAGGCCAAAAGTGTAGGAAAAGTGGACAAATGGGTTATGTGACTAGGGAGATGAGCTAGTGAACAATTTTTGGGTGTTAATGGGGAGTTCTAATCATTCCATCCTTGAGAAAAAAATTAATATTCCACATCCTTTGATTTTGGTTGTAGATTCATCTCTCAAGAAAACATCACCTTCATAATTCTTCTCATATTCACAAAACCACTCCCTATGAGGAGTCATATGAAAATATGCACCCGAGTCAATAAACTATACATCATGGTCTACATGGGAACCTATAGAAGACAGTTATTCATACCCTCCTTATTTTGAGGAGTTATTCACCTCTATGGAAGGGGAATCATTGGATCCCTTTTCTTTATCAAAATTTTTAGGTCTATGATCCTTCTTATAATGCCTAGTTTTTACATTTTCTTGGATATTTACATTTTCCCTTATATTTGGATCTTCCCCGTGAAGCCTTATTTTTATTTCTATCTTGAGAATGACCTCTCACAAACAAGGCATCCATCACTCTGACTATCCATTGTTTTCCGCCCCATTTCCTTTGATAGCAAGGATGCCAATATTTCCTCAAACTTTAAAGTGGATTCACTATCACTTCCTATTGCTACAATCAAATTATCCTAGGAATATGGCAAAGAAAATAACAAAGTAATAAATTTATCTTCTTCCTCCATATTAATACCAACAGAGGTAAGTTGACTTACTAGAGTATTATAGACATTTTGATGATCCATCATTAAGTCCTTATCATTCATCCTAAGATGAAGCAACTTGTTTACTAGGGACAATGAAGAGGATGAACAAAATCAATTCAATCAACAAAACATTCAATCAAATAGCCTAAGTACAATATCAACTTCAAGCGATAAAAAATTGAGGCATGTAAGTAGCTCGAGCAATAACAATAGTTCGAGTGAAGAATTATGATCAATATAATTGAATGTTATTGCAAGTTGTATGTTTTGAAATATTTGTCTATGAAAATCAACCATTTTGTTTAATGTACTAGACATATTGTCCCAATTGGATGACGACAGGTTAACAATAAGTATAACAATTACATATTGACATTTTGATTATCCTGGATATTTATATTATCCCATTTTGTATGACAAATGATCTCTTATTCATATATAATAAAATGAGTTTCTTATTCTATTGCATTGTCCAATATTGTAAAATGTTACATTGTTGATTAAATACATGGATAATTTACATTGGTATTATAAACAAATGTGCAATGCAATGGTATAGCACACTAATGCAGTCATTATATCCAAACACAATAATTACAATTCAAAAATCAATATGGACATATCGGTGCATTGTATTTTTTGAACTCACTAAATAATGCAGGGCATTCATAAATAGTAAAAGTTGCATTTAAATTGTTATTATGCACTCATGTTTTTTTATTATATAATAGTACCTATGTGCATGTGTTATAAATGCATCATTTATTTTGACAATGACAACAACTTTTCAATTCATTATATTGCCAACATTGCCATGCTTAAGTATTGATGTTTTTTATTATATAACAACAATAGTGCTTTAGGAAAATTTTAAGCATCAATGCGTTTATAAAAATTAACGCAATTGGTGTTGATAACACCATTTTCGTCAACACTATTGTCAAGGTTACATAACAATTCTAGTGCATATGATAATATATGCATCAATGCTTTTGACAAATTGTAAGCATCATAGAAATTTGTAGCCTAATCACACTAATTTTAATACATATAACAACAACATAGTCAATGGTACAAAACATTTTGATGTGTATATTAATATAAGCATCATTGTGTATTGGTATATAATATGCACCAAGGAGTTTTTGATAAAATGTCTGCATTGAGGGGATACAATAGATATATGTGTATTGATGAGCTCTTAAGGATTATTAGCACCAAGGCATCGAACACATAATATATGCATCGAGTCGACATCAATATATTTCAAGAATTGTTGATAATTTTTTAATGGTATGCACTAGTGCAACATAACCTTAGTGCACTGGTGTGTAATATGTAAACATGTACACTTCCTTACAAACCTCCACTATAATTTTCACTTAACTAGATTTTTTTAGTTATAATGAAGATTCATTACAAGCTTCATCAAATCTTCATTACCCATAGAGAAGGCTTAAGTGAATTTTTTTTTATGATTTTGCCCAATCTTATTACACTAAAAACCTTCACAAAAACCTCTAATAAAAATTGTTTTCCTTATAATAAAATATGTCTAAAATATTATAAAAAACCATCATAATCCAATTAAAAAGTTGCCCAAATTATCCAAATGCAATCCAATGGAGGGGCAATTGACTCCACTTCCATGTCATTGGAGAGAAAGACAATCATGATGAAGTGGAACATGCCTCGAGAGTCATACTATGTGCACGCTATATAATGCACTTTTAATTTTGAATTGTCAATGGTTTTCGTGTTGTCCCTTTCTATGAAGACAATTTCAATGTTTGAAAGTTTGTAAGAGTTTGGTTTTTGTGTTGTCCCTTTCTATGAAGACAATTTCAATGTTTGAAATTTTGTAAGTGTTTTGTAAACCAAGGTATTTTGAAAGAATTAAATGAGAGTGAAAACAAAATTATATTTTTCAAAGTTTAATGTATTCCCACTGTACGATGAATTCACAATGCTTTTTTAATCACCAAAAGCCATCCTTTGGATGAAAGAAAACAAAAACCGCTTTTAAATTAAGCATTCTTCTCTCATAAAATATATTATATCAAACAACAACCTCATCGATAAAAAAAATAATACCACAATGCACACATTTCAATTTAATGGTAAATTTGTAAATATGTGAGACATAGTTGTAGTCGAAGAATTTAATATCATAATATTTTAGGAAGATCCTCTTCTATAGTAGTTATGCATCGTTTAACCTTTTTATAAAATCTAAGTCGCATGTTGCACAATACATCCATCAAATTCATAATTAAACTAAAAAAACAACCTATGGAAACCTCAATTTCAAATATATACATATCAACTATTTGATTTTCGACGCTTTCCAAACTATAATACAATTCCTCGTTCTTGTAGATATGCTACCCAATATCAAAACCTTGGAAATCTCAAGGTTGTGTATTTATAAACATAGCCATTAAAAAATTATGAACGTAGTAGCTAGCAATAACATTATAATTTTAATATTATTTTTTATTTATTATTATTCTCTTATAACCCACTTACTTCATGCATAGGTCTAATATAGAATTAAAGTTATATTATTTATTATTTATTATTATTTCGTTAAAAAGAGATAATTTGATTGAGGGATTTATAGCCCACTTACTTCATGCATAGGTCTGATATAAAATTAAATTTATGTAGAGATATTAATCTTTAAAATTGTTACAAAACCATTATTCTTAATTCAATTTTAAGTGCAACTATTCTACACTATTATTCAAGATTAATGATATAACATATTTTCTAATATAACTTACACACAAAAAAAACAAGTTGACATCCCAATAAAACCCAAATACAAAGACTTGGTCACTAAAAACTTTGTTTTTAGTAAAACTCCTTCACACAATACCTAATTCGACTACATCTCTCAAGATGCTTGAGGTCAAGACACCTTCATAGTTTAGTATGATGCATTCCATTATAATTATAATGCTATGTTTCTAAGCCAAATCTCTTCACATAGAAGTTCAACTATAACAAGTCTACTGAGCATCAACTCAACCCACTCTCTTCATTAACTTTTCTTATCATGTGAACTTTCTCAAACTTAGTATAATAATGATATACATGGTTCAATTACCTTTTATTTAGTTGATGAAAAAGTAACTTCCACGTTCCATGTGCATATAGTGACGCTCCATTTCCAACTTTAACACCAGATATTCATTCAACTAAATGGGATGGGAATTATTTAAACCCTTTAAATGAAATGGAAATTGTTTAATCACATATGATATGGTCATTCATTAAAGCATGAACAAGATACTAATTAATTAAACCATGTTTATATGAAAAAGGATCTACTCTTATACGTCCAAAGGAAAGTTCACATAAGCCAAAAGATGGCAATGAAAATAATTAAGAGAAGGCAATGATACCAACCTTCGTTCTTCCCAAACCATGTTTATATGAAAAAGGATCTACTCTTATACGTCCAAAGGAAAGTTCACATAAGCCAAAAGATGGCAATGAAAATAATTAAGAGAAGGCAATGATACCAACCTTCATTCTTCCCAATGCACAACACTAGTTTTCTTTATGTTCAACGGCTATACAAGCGTCCAACAAACATTCACACACCCAGTATTTACTCACATGCCCAATAGATCCCCAACTCACTATCCAACGATTTGAAACGAATCCCCATCCACCATTTTTGTGATATTAGGGAGGTGAACATAGGGTGCTAGGCCACGCATGGCCACGTATAGGTTCAAGGTGATGAATCCACCCTACATGTATCTCTCCAAAGAGATTGTAGGCAATGTATGGCCATCGATGGTCAATTGTAGGCCATGTATGGCCATCGATGGTTGACCATGGTAACATTTGAACTTTTGAGTGATGAATCTATATGTATAGATTCAAGTTCTGGGAAATTAGTTGTGTAATACATGTATCTCTTCAGAGAGATGGTAGGCAATGTATGGCCTCCAATGGTTGACCAGGGTAGTGTGTGATCTTCTTAGTAACTTAGGTTCTAGGAAATTAGTTGTGTAACAATCATTGAATAACTAAAAGTTTTAATCAGATTTCATTTTGTTGTTCTTGCAGTTAAATTTAGTTATCTAATAAAAATCAACAAAAATCATGCAATAGTTAGATAATGGTATCCCTAGATCTTCATCTTTGGATAAAAATGAATAGTGGAGAATAAAGAGTTGTTGGTATACTTTTATTACTAAGGGAAAATGAAACCATGAAAAAAATCCTCATATTATAGTTAGGAATGAATGTTAACACCATTAAAATAATCAAGCAACAATTAAATATAGGGCAATTTACAAAACTCTCATATAAAAAATTAGCACAACATTGACACAACACAAATAAATATTCAAACCATTCAAGACACAATCGACACCATGTTTATCTTGGAAAATCAAATAGGACAACCAACTCCGAATGGTTTCTCGATCTTATTTCAATAATCTCTGGTTATAATGTAGCTCATGGCTCTCTATGCATACTCCCTTCTTTGGCCAACCAAAAGAAAAAGTTACAAGAATATATAGGAGTGTTGGGAGGTAAGGGGAAGGGCAAGACACTAACCTTCCATTTATCATTCCTCTCTCATTTTCATTTCTCTTCTACAGTTAATTCTTTTATTTTCCTTCTATCTTTTCTTTTTATTTCATTTTTATTTTTATTCTTGCATTATATGTTATGCTTTATTTAACCTTTATTAATTGTTTAGATCCATTTCATATCATAACTTCAAAAAAATCAATAGTTTTGGGGTCGATTAAGGAAGTCCAAATTCATGAAAATTGATAATTTTGGGGTCTACTAAAGAGGTCAAGTTCGTAAAAAGTGAGTGTACTAGAATTAGTCAAAATTTAATGAAATATGTGTTTTTTTCTTTAAGATCTATTTTGATGAACTTTCTAGACGTATAACTTCAACCATTTACACTTCAATTGACATTGTTAAATCTGAAAATTTAACCAAGAGTTCACTCTAGATAGATTTAATTTTCTATTAGAGCTTGGCGCTTAGAAGTAGGATCTATTGAAGAAAGGTGTTATGGGTCCAATGCTAGGTAAGTTCATGCTTAAAGCTTACATGCTAATCAACACTCAACATTCCTATTTATCAATAATGATAGAAACAAATTTTGTAATTGTTAGTGAAATTCACTCAATTCATTAGCATTTTTTTTTTATTAGGACATGAATGGCACACACCTTGTAGTCCTGGAAAAGCAAGTAATAATTGTTGGGAAATAGCAGGGAACAAATTCTTAGTAGTAGCAAGGAATAAATTATTAGTAGTGGCAAGGGATAAATGTTGATCATAAGTAGGCAACGAATGCTAAGTAGAAGCTATTGGTCAATTAATTGTTGGTGTTTTCCAACATGTAGAATTGGAAAACCATAAGTGGTTTATGGTTTTGTTATGCCTATTTATTGAGATATAGGGTTAGACGAAAATAGAGTGTGAGTTTTCAAACTTCTCTAGAGTCCTTATGTTGTTCAAAACTCCTATTAAGAGCATGAAGACTTTATAATGTATTGTAACCATTTGTTAGTCACTAAATAATACATTCAATGTGCTTTAAAGAGTGGGGTTTTTCTCCCTGAAATGTTTTTCCCCAAAAATCATTGTCCAATGGTTGTATCTTTATGAGTTATTCATTACTACAATTGTAATACCCCCAATTTTGACCCTTAGGAAATATTGGCTTCTAATGTAAATAATGTGTACATGTGATGTATGTTTTCCTAGCGTGGATCTCAAGGCCAAGGCCCCGCTAGTGAAAGCCCGAATTTTATTTAAAAGGCAAGTATTTGATATTTTGATACCATGTGCTCTTAAGCCATGGAAATTGTAATAGGATGTAAATAAACATCATGCAATATAAAATTCCAAGACTGGCTATGGAGGCAACGAATGAGAAGGGGCCACGTGTATCCACTAGGGAGTGGTGAGGGGGCTATGGGAGTGAACCATAGGTTGCCATATGTCATTATGAGAACCCATTTGACTTTTCTAGATGACATTTATTCCTGTTGTAAGAAAGTGGTTGAGATGTCAGCCCATGGCTTCAATGGAGCATGGGCAGCCCTGAAATTCGTATGGGCAGGTATGGGCTCTGTTTTCTTGTACAAGAAGTCACTCAACCTCATGGGAGATTGCTTCATTCTCATCCCCATTCCATGGTGAAAGAACCCATCATCATTTTCCATCCAAAAAACGAGTTCCCAGCAAGGAGAAAAAGGAGAAATCGCGACTGTGAGAGAACCCACGTTTTGGGAAGCCAAAAATGCCCAGAATGGGTATTGGACAGTGAAATCCAATGGGGGATCCATTGGTATGAGCCTTGGGGCAAATTTGTGAGCAATGGCTACCCCAAAATCCATGGGAAAACCCAATTTGGATAGCCTAGAAAATCAGTGACGGATTTGGGGGTTATTTGTGACAGAGTTGTGAGAAATCCAAGTGTGGATGTATGAACAGAGGATGGAATTGCTTAGTCCAGCTTGAAGTGTATGTGGCTCTAGGATTGAGCTCAGGGGACAAGCATCCTCCTCCATTTCCCATCGCATGCTTGAAAAACCCAACTGTTTGTTGGCTTAGCATGGCTGTCCGAGTGAAACCCTGACTGTGAGTGAGCCATCTAGTTCCTCCTTAGTGGATACACAGCCCAGCTCGGGGGTGATCTCTCAGCTGAAAGAATACAGGCTAGACAGAGATCTATGGTTGGGTGGAACATTGCTTTCATGTAGCCAGTCGTTGGACATTTGCGTTGCAAGATAAGTATTCTTCGTGGATTAAATTATATACAATCTGTGTTCTTCTGCAATGTGCTAAATCTGAATGTTATGTATTCATAAGGTTGAAATCGATATGATGTAGCTTAAGTAGGGGATTGAATTCTCTGCCGATTGATTGCTTGAGATAAATATGCTGATGCGAATCTATGCTTATAGGTGTTGTTATGTTTAAATTTTGCTGTGTTTTATTGAAGTTTACATCTGTATAGAGAAGTTTTTAATTGTTAATATTTTATGAGTAAAAATATTGGGGCTAAGTTTACAAAAGCCCGGTGTGTTGTTAATGTTTCCTTCCCTGCATTTGATGATGGGCGAAGGGGACATTACAACAATTGTGGTTATTTAGTTTTATGCGCATTCTTCTCTCATTGATTAGTGTTGAAATCATATCCCATGCCTTTGCTTCCTTTCATTTGGTATCAAAGCTTGATCACCTCGGATCCAAGGTGTTAGGAGTGAGACTTTTTATCTAATATTTGTTTGAGTGGGAGCTTGTGTAGAAGGAATTCTTGTTGCAGGGAAATGGTGACCACATCTAAAGTAGAAATGGAGAAGTTTAATTGCACTAACTTTGGTATATGGATGCTTAATATGGAATATTTTTCTTGAAGATCAAGATCTATGGGTTGCAGTATTTAGAACCAAACCCATTGGTCTGAAAAATGAAGTGTGGAAAGTGTTGGAGAGAAAGGAAAGAATCCTTATTGGTATTTTCTTGGTTGATTCATCGTTATTGAATGTTTTAGAAGAAAAAAACATGGCAACTCTTTGGAATTAGTTGTGGATTTGTACCAAGCTAAATCCTTGGTTAATAAAATTTTTCTACAAAAAAGGTCGTTCAACTTGAGAAGGGGTGATGGTGATTTTGTATCCAAGCATTTGAATGATTTTAACAATATTTTGACCCAATTGATCTCAATTAGAGTGAAGGTGGATGCGAATGATTGATTTATGACCCTTTTGTTCTTTGCCATATTTATGGGACAATTTGGTAATGGCCATTAGAAGCATTGTGAATAAAATTAGTGCTTGATGAGGTCATGGCTTCTTTACTCATAGAAGGTGTGATGCATAAAGCTTATAAATCCACAAATGAGGCCTTTATTTTTCATGGAAGATCAAAGGATAGAGGAAGGAAGAGACAAAATGTTAGGTCAAAATATCAAGGGAGACCTAAGTCTCCTAGAAATTTCAAGGAAAAAAGTTGGAATTACACAAGGTATGGCATTTCAAAAGAGACTACAAGGATAATGATTATGATGATGACTCTAAAATTTCTTCTTGGGACGATGTTGGAGATTCCTTTATTATAGATTTTGTAACCCATGTAGGCTAGATTGTGTGGTTTATAGACTATGGGTCTTCCTTCCATATGAATACCCATTGAGACTGTCTTTCAATGTATGAGAAATATGATGGTGGGATAGTATACCATGGTAATTCTCTCCTCTCAAATTAGTTGGTCATGTTAGAGTATTTATTAGATTATATAAAAGTAGAGGGAATGGAATCGATGGAGTCTTGCACATTATAGGTTTGGTATGTAATCTACTTTTAGTAAGCAAACTCAATGATGTAGCTGTGAAAGTTTTTTTTATTTGACAAAAGGTGTCAAATGGTCCAAGCAGATATGGTGCTCCTAAGGATGTTCATGTGGGAATTATGTTCAAGCTTGATGCATGAATCATTCAATGTAATAGTTCTTCAATTTATACAATGAAGAGATCTACAGAATCTACACCCTTAAAATTAGAACCTATATATACTTTTAATGGCCATGCTTTCTGGGTTCCTAAATAAGCTCATGTTTCAAAAAGAAAGTTACCTATAAAAAAGACAATGCTATGGCACCATATATTTTCCCATATAGGTGAAAAGGGCCTATATTCCTTGAGAAACAAAAGTATTGTTCATGGATTGAATGACTACGATCTTGAATTTGATTTTTGCAAGCATTGAATATATGGAAAATATAACAATGCTCAATTTATTATAGTACTCACAAATATTTTAGGTCGTTAGACTTGATTCATTTTCATGTAGTCATTCCTATTAAAGTTCCTTTCATTTCTAAGGATTTGTATTATGTGTCATTAGTTGATATTTTTCTAGAAATACGTGGGTATATTTTCCCATAGCTAAATATGAGGTTTTAAGTTAGTATAAGGAGTTTAAAGCTCTCTTGGAAAATCAATTTGGTGGGAAGATTAAGGTGTTGAGGATTGATAATGGCGGTGAATTTTGTTCTTTATAGTTAGATAAGTTTTGTAAGCAGAATGGCATTGAAAGACATAAGGAAAATCCATAATATACCCCTCAGCATAATGGATTTGCATAATAGTTGAAAAGGGGCTTTGATGGAGAGAGATATGAGTATGCTTAGTGGATCCATTTTAGAGAATAATTTTTGGACAAAATTGGTTGCTACTACATGATACCTAATTAACAAATATTATATGTCAACTCTTGTGGATAAGACCCCTATGGAGGTTTGGATGGGAAAGGAGCCATCACTTCAACATCGTCATTATTTTTGTTGTGAGGAATATGCTCATGTGCCTATGGAGAAAAAGTAGAAGTTAAATAACAAGGCAGTGAAATGTATCTTCATTGACTATCACACTAGTTTGAAAGGGTACAATATTTTGGATCTTGTGGCTAGGAAAGTTTTATATCACTACAACAAAATAGGCATTTGGCATCTAATTTATCATAATTTTTTAGTGTAATTTTTTTTCCAATTGAGCTGGAAAATATGGTGCTAAACCTAGTGTGAACCTATATTTTTTTAAAGCACCTAAATTAGCACTAGTTTTAGTGCCAGAATTTGTGCCAATTAGTGCCAGGATTAGCACTAGAGTTATTGACAAATTTAGTGCCATATTTAACACCTAAATTTATGGAAATATAAACAAAAAATGGTAAAACTTGAAAAAAGGGAAATTACCCTTGGAATTATTGGCTTAATATGGAATTATTGTAAATATGCAGTGTATTATTCATAGCGTGGAGATCAATGCCAAGGCCCCACTATTGAATGCTCGGCTTATAAAGGAAAGTATTTTATGTTTTGTGGACATGTGCTAGTCATCCATGGAAAAATGTAACATGTAAATATTTATAATACAAATAAAATTCCAAGAGTTGGCTATGGAAGCAACACAAAAAAATGAGGGGGATGTGTTTATCCCCTAGGGAGAGTAGAAGGGTTGTGGGATCAAATCCTTTGTTTCCAAGTGTCATCCTAAGAACCCATCAGCCATAAATGGTAAGCAACTACCCCAGTGGACTTCCTTGCTGATATTTTTTTCTATTGTAAGAAGGAAACTGAGAAATTAGATCAAGAATTAATGAAGCATGGGAACAACCAAGAAATTCATATGGTTGAATATGGGTTCATTTTTTGGTACCCAAAATTCAATTTCCCTCATGGTAATTTGTTTTCCCTTCATTCCCATTCCATTGTTTTGCAACCATAAGCCAATTTTTAGCAAGCTATGCATTCCCAGCAAGAGAAATGATAGAAATCATAAACTGATAAAAATGCATGTTTAAGAGTGTTAAAAATGCCCATAAATTCATGTGGGGTGTGAAATCCAGTGGGGAATCCATATATCAAAACCTAGGGTGAATTTGAGAGTGTTAGAAGCCCGAAAATCCATTGGAGAACCCAGATTTGGGAGCCTGGAAATTGAATTTCGTGACCGCAAATTAGTTTTGCTAGAAATAAAAAAATCAAAGAGACAATTGAAGTATGAGACAGATTAAATGATAGAATTGCTTGATAAACCCAGTGTAGGAAAAATATATGAAGGTTTAGCATCTTGTACCTTTCTATGCCCACCCTGAATAACATTGGAGGGAAGGGGCACCCAAGGGACTGTGTAGTAGAGAAGGGGAACTTCCTTATGTTTGGTGTGGTAGGTATTGTGGATGCCAATACTGGATGAGACCAATTGATATGCCTGTAGCTCTGTGGTTGAGATCATTGGCTTAGCATTCACCCTCGTTTCCTCCCTGCATGCTTGATAAACCTAGTTGTGTGTTGGCTTAGCATGAGTGTGTGTTCCTATGGATATGAGTGAGCCTGTGTATTTCCTCCCTGGTGGACACATAGCCAAGCTCGGGGGTGGCCTCTCAACAAAGAGATAAAGTGTTGGAAATAGTTCCTATGGTTAGGTGGAATGTTGCTCTTCCATAACCAGTTGCTTGGACAACTTCAATTAAAAGATAAGTGTTTAATTGTTAATTATTGTTGTGCTTGATTATTATTATTATTATTATTATGCCTGTGATGAATATGTTTATATATTTTTCTATGTATGTGGAATGAATTTATTTTTTGTTGTGTATTTTATTATGCATCTACACACACATTCAAATGCTTATGAATTTCATAGTATGGTCGTGGGGGGGGGGATTTAGAACCCCATAATTAATTCATATCCCCTCTGTTGGTCGGATTGATGGGAGGGTACATGACAGAGTAGTATTAGAGTGAATGGTTGCAGCACTGGGGCTGATTGGACTAGAATCCACACTCATAGGTAGAACACCCGAGTTGCATAGGAAGTGCTAATAACATTTTGGTTAAAATCATGGGTTTAAATTTATATATGGTGACTTCACGAATCCATTGAATTTAATATGATGTTTCCAACATGAGTAGTAGAGTGGAATCATGAAATTTGAGAAAATCCATTCTGTAGATTTATTAGCGAAACAAATTTTCACCCTATTATGTAACATAAACATTTCGTAAATGGAAGGAATTGAGAATTTTGTTTTATTCATGAAAATGGAAAAATTAGGGAAATTTGAGGTGGACCACCACCCATGCCATGTGCGAGAGAGGGGTATGAAGTGGACTAGCCACACCAGAAGAATATGTGGGTAGACCCAATCCACAGGTTGCGGGAAAAACAAAGTACATATCTGCGATGGTCGCTGGTCATCAGTCATCGGCTATTGGGCATCGATGCACATCCACAGGGAATACCACGAAGAGAAGTTATGGGGAGCTACAGAGAAATATGTGAGTATATTTCTGCTTATATCATCGATCAGCGGTATTCGAACGCCAGTCGTCAGTTGGCGGTGCGCATCTGCAGGGTTTCCAAAATGCATCTTTAAGAATAGGTCGTTGAGAGATGTCTGCGAGTGCAGAGGATTATAGGTCTATGGAGGTTGTATGTCAGTGGTTGTAAGTTTTTGTTCGTCGATGCACGGCCGGGGGGGGAGGGTTACCAAATTGCATCTCAAGGAATATGCCATAGCGAGAAGTTCCAAGTGGCAAGTTAGGAAAAAACAATTGGAGCCTAAAAATTATTTTGGTCATAATAGGAGAAGCTTATCTTGTAATTTGATGATACCTATGGATTTTGGACTCCATTTATAAGGTCACAGAAACATCAATGAGAGGCCTAGACCATTCTACTTTGATTTGACAGAATTCCAATTTAGTGACTTTCAAATATCAGTGTCTAGAGACCTGATGGGTGCTCGATTTGGTCTGAAATTTCTATTGTGCAATCATATACTAGGCACTCAATTAAATCCATAGTCTTGGAACCAAATTCCAAAATGTGTGAGTTCAGGGTGCAAAAGAAGGCCACAATTCACTATTCTAGAGCACTTTTGGGGGATTTTGGAAATCGTGCAGGAGGTAAAAGTGACCCTAGGTGTCGAAACCAGAAATTTTTTTGAACTCGAAATTTTACCTACTTATTAAAAAAAATAACTTTCATTAGAAATTTTTTTTCCCAAAATGCTTAATTTGGGAGATAGTCAATTTTGCTAAAAATTCTAAGTCTGGAAAAAAGTACACAAGTTAAAAGTAGTCAAACCCAGAATTTTATAGAGTTTTACTGGAGCATCATATCAAAGATTTGAAAGTTGTTGAGTGATATTGTTATGTGTTCTAACAACACCCAATATAAAAAAAATGTAGTTATTTTTATCTTTTCTTTGTTGGGCGATTGAAGTTGGTCTCCAAAATTAATTGCACATGTAAAAACAATGTAGAATTGAGCAAAATTAGCATTTTTAGGGGGCTGTAAATTTCATGTTTGAGATTAGAATGAAGCATGAAAATAGGCATTGGAAATCTTATTCATAGGGGAACATAGGTGCATTGTCATAATCTGAGTGAGGAATTCAGATGTCTCAAATATCAGAACAGAAAAGTGCCTATAACCTTAATTTGATATAAATCTTCAATAACGATAATTTCCAAAACTGCATAAATGGAACAAAAAAATGATGACTCAAGAACCTGTGAATTATTCTATGAAACTAATTCTATTAAATAATAACATTTTTGTGTGACATTGCATGTATTACTAATATGCATAATAAATATCTCTATGATGCACAATGTTTGTTTGTAGTTGATAATCTTTGAACAGTTATTGCAGAGGGCAGCAAGGATAAAGAAAATCCTCCAAAAGCAAATGGTAACCATGAATTATGACCAGGACCCCTATGAACATGATGAGGATGTCCTAGGAGAAAATATGCAAGGGGGAAGTGCTGAGATAAAATCCAATGGGAGGAGAGGGAAACAATCCCAAAATTTGGTTGAAATAATGAGAAGTTTCAATGAGAGTTTGATCAAGGATCAAGAAGAGACGAACCAGATTAATGCTTCCATCCTTCAAAGTCTCATTGATATGAAGTAGAGGGATCATCTTGGATCTAATCCAAGCAATGTTGGTTAAGAAAGAAGAAGTGCAGAAATTTGCTCTAGAAGTCGCATTAGAAAGAGGACTCCAAGTCCAAGAAATGGTTCTTTGAGCGAGGCACATAAGGTATCGTTGTTAAGATATTCGTTAGCAGTTCATGTGATTCTCAAGGTTCCCAAAGTAGCCTAAAATACACTTACCGCAGATTTGAAAGAATAAATAATTTTAAAAGGATCCCACAAGAAGAATTTAGGGAAGCGAGGCCACCCACATTTGATGGAGAAAGTAAGATATGTCAGGAAGCAGAGGCATGGATTCTTGTGATGAAGAAATATTTTAGGAATCATGATTACTCAGGAAGTGAAAAGGCCAAAATTTTTATTTACAATCTCAATGGTCGAGCTTCAATAAGGTGGGAGCATCTCATGAAAGTAAAAGGAATCAAAGAAAGAAAGATTACTTGGGAGTGATTTAAGAAGCATTTCAAGCAAAAATACCTATCTGTCAGGTATTATGATAACAAGAGGAAGGGTTTCAATGAACTAAAATTGGGACATAATTCTACAGAAGAACATTTCCATAAGTTTTTGGAATTGTTGAGGTATCTTATATTATATCAAAGAGGAAAGCGTAAAAATTCAAAGCTTCCTTGGAAGTATTCCCCAAAATTACAAAGATAGGATTGAGATTGTTAATCAACCAACCATTGATGAAGCCATCAGAATGCCAATGCATTGCTATGAGAAATGCAAGGGAAAGTCAAAAGTTCATCCAACATCGAAAGAAAAACCAAAGGGAAGATTTGACCAAAGGAGAAGTGGATTCAAGCCTCCATTTAGAAATCAACCAAGAATTTTCCAACAAGGCTAGCAAGCGCGAAGTGGAATTAAGCTAGCATTAGCAGCAGAAAAAGGACCAAAAGGACTCACTTCGGTGTTGGGATGTGGATTAAACAACATGCTTAAATATTGTCCACATCGAAGAGAGAACCCATGAGGCTTGCATAACTTACAAGTAGTTACAATGGAGGATATGGCGAGGGAAACTCCACGAATTTATGAAACATTGGATAAATGTCACAACTGTTCCGGTTGTTTAGACCAAAGAATCAAATCCGACTTCCAATTTGAACAATAATATATGAATATAAATAAATTGATAGATGATGTTTATATGAAAATGCGTAGCGGGACTTTAAATAGTCCTCTTGTGACTATATGTGAAAGGATGCAACCTTTCATTTAATGTTTTATAATTAATCTATTTATTATTATTAAGTATATTTATTTATTAATTATTTATATTATTTCATGTATGTAACATTCCCTTCCCATGAAGGAAATATTTGTCCTCAAATATGAGTTTGTTGATATCGTCTTAATCTAGCTCTGTGTCGAACTGATGACTTGAGACATGTAATTTTGATTACGATCATTGCTTGATTTTGTTTCTTTGGTTTAGGAATCCACATTAAGTATGTACTTGGTGAAGTTTCATTTACGCTTTTTCCTCTTGTGTGGTTGTTGCTTTTAATTATTTTTGTCATCAACTAAATAGACTCTATAGACTTGACAACAGTAACAATTTTCGTGATGTCATTCCCAATGTATTCTCTGTCAATTCCTTTGAAAGGGATCTTTGTACTTATAATTCTCACAAAAACACCAATCCTATCTTGTGTCTGATTAATATTATAGATGTTCTCATTGATTTTCTTCACAGTGGTCCTTGTGATGACATCTTCCCTTCGTGGGTTTGTTATTGTGGCATTCTTGTCAATGCATTGATCATCATTATTGTTTTTTTCTTTAGTCTCAATAATAGGTTCCTTTAGTTTTTCCTCCTTATTTTTTGTGCATACAAATTCTTTTGGATACTTAACAACATTATTGGCTTGACTCTTGTTGCACTCTTGATCAAGATCATTTTCATCTTTATCAAATATTTTATTGTTATTTTCTTCATCACTATGATAATTAGTATCATTGTTTTGCTTACTAACCAGATTGATATCATTACTCGCATCCTTGAAAACTTCGTTTACGTGACTTTCACATACATCTTCATTTTATTTAAATGTTTCTTCAATAGAATTTTTTTATCTCATTTATGTTCTTATGGATTTGCTCAAAAAGCTTCATCAATTATTCACTAAATTATGCAATGGATATTGTACAAGGAAGGGATTTTTGTCATGCCTTAAATTAGACCAAGCTTTTAAATATAAGAATAAATTATTATTATATTTAATAATAATTATATTTATTTTTTTCACAATAATATTATTAATAATATTTATTATAAAAACTTTGGGATTATATATTATAATAAATATATTTATTAATTTGGAATTAGTTTTTTTTTTAAAGTTTGGAGGAAAGAGTTTAGGTGGAAGTGGTTGAGGAGGCATGAGAAGATGATAGGGGAATCCTGAGTGCAGGAAGGGTGGATGGATCAAGGAATTTGCAGGTCACATATGTGGGAGTGGGATGGAGGCTAGCAAGAGATGGAAGGAAAGGGAGATTGGAGCAAGCAGAGTGTTATTAGTCAAATTGGAACTTCTCCTTCTGTGACGACACTGCATTGTCGTTCACACAAAAGGACATTATGGATTGAAGAACCTTATTGGATATAGATGCATATGACCTTAATCATACATCATTTTCTCCAGATAATCCATTTTTGTGATATATTTTTAGGACATAACCGTGAATATTATAACTTCCATCTCGCGGGTCACCCGCTAGTGCTCCACTAACCACCTGCGGTTTTTCCAAAAAATGTTGCACCTGCTACTTGCTGGCATAATACTCGCGGGTCACTCGCTTGTTGTCAAGTTTCATACCCACAGGTTCCTTCTAAAATCATGAAAAATCAAAATCAAAATCAAATTAGAGATAGTTATGGTAGTTTTCCTAACTACCATACCTTCCCTAACTACTTACCTCTCGAACCTACCTTCTCAAACTTTGTTATAAATACAAAGGGAAGGTTATAGGGAGGGGGGAGAACCCTTGGTGTATTGAAATTATGGAGAAATATATGCATAAGGAGAGGAGCAAGAGCCTATAATTAGGTTTCAATAATGCTTGTTGCAGAATTGGGTATAGCTTATTGTCATTTATACGATTAATACAAGAGATTATATTTTCCCATAAACAATTGTATCTATTTATGAATTAAATCTAGTGAATCTGTCATGCTTCCTTTATGTATGATTTTCAAGTTTTACTATTCATACCTATGTATTCAAATGTTTTGAGGAAGGTATTTCTTATTTTGTAGGATTCTTCACTCAGGAGTGCAGAATGAGGACTCAGAGTTTCAAGCTTGGATCGAACTTCTTGTATTCAAGGTACTCTTACTTAACTTGTTACCCTAGTTCTTCTTCATTAAGGAAAGGTCTTTTTGTATGCTTTCCTATTGATTAGATTCTGTAATTTTTCAATAGTATGTTGGCGACCTCTATAAATTTCCCAATCATAGGTTAAAATTCCGAACAACGCGGAGGGAAGAGGCGAGGGAAAGCATAGGGAGGAGCTGTGAGGGAGAACGAAGATGGAAGGGGGTGGGGTTTGCAGTGTGGAGAAACATGTGGAGTTGGAAGGGAGTTGCATGAGAGGAAGGAAGTGCGATGGGCATGGAGGAGGGCGTTGGAGCAGGGCGATGGAGCTCGGTGAAGGGGGTCGGGCTAGAAAAGGAAATGTGCAAGAGCATGCATAAGAAAGGGGAGGGATTTAATGAGTGGAAGGAGGGAACATGAGAGGAAGAGATGTGGTGGAGTGGGTGTAGAGGATGGAGAACAAGTGTGTAGGTGGGAGTGCATTCCCAAGGGTGTAGTGGGGCATAGATAGGTGCGAAGAGGTGGGAAAACAGAGAGCATGAGCAGGATGGTGGTGTGGGAGACCACATGGGTAGGTCTGTGGGGTGGAGTTGGGGAAGAGAATAGGAGAGGGAAAGCTGGAGAAGGGACTGTTGAGTAGAGATACGGGAGGTTACAAGCGAAGGGTGGAGGTAGGAAGGAAGGATGAGGGTGCAGGATTGTTCGTGAAGGGATGAGGGTGCACGACATAGTGTGGTAGCGTGAAAGGGAGGTGTCCATGGAGTTTTAGAGGGTGGAGTAAGGAGAAACGATGAGCGAATTGGGATAGCATGGAGTGATAAGGGAGGATATTGGCGATGGGAGTAAGTGGGGAAGTTTTAGCATAGGTAGAGTAAGGAGAAGGACATGGGGTTGGAGTGGACTGTTGGGTGATGCATGGATATGGAGAAGGGAAGGTAAGAGGGTGTGTAAGGTGGTATGGGGAGAATAAGAAGGGAGCGAATGTGAAGAGCGAGGTGAACATATGATTGCATGTCAAAGATGAATGCCTGACCTGAATGTGAGCTCTGATACCAATGTCACAACCGTTATGTTTTTTAGACCAAATAAGCGAATCCGACTTTGTGAAGAACCTGCAACAATTAATTAATGAAAATACGAGATAGCAAAAATAACAGAACTCATAATCACTTTTATTGATCACAGGCCACTTCGAGGGGGCAACCTCCTTTGAGCAGCTCAATACAAATAACTTGACGGTACCTTCATTGGTATCAACACAAACTTATATACTAAGTCTAGGCGCCAATACCATGGGTCAATACCATGTGTCAATGCAAACCATGGGCCAATACAAACTATGGATCAACAATTACTACAGGACGACTTACAAAGCATATGCATCCAACAACAATAAGACAAACTATGGATCAACAAATACTATGGGACGACTTACAAAGCATATGCGTCCAACAACAATATACTAACAAAGTAAATAGAAGGCTTGACATGGGTTCCTAACATCCCCTCTCCCTTGGAAAAAGCTTTGTCCTCAAAGCTTTAGATGTAGAAATTGATGCAGAATCTGAAGGAGTGGTTCCCCTGTAGCATCCTCGGGTTTTATTCTGGGCCACTGAAACCTTTTGAGTTTCAAGGAGGGTTGCTTGGAAGGCTGTAGACGAAGAAGAACCATATCAGATGTGTGAAAAGTGCACTCAGAACGGTGCTGATCGGCTTGTTGTTTTAGTTGAATTCTTGCCATGTGAAGATTGTCCTACATAATGAGAAGAATATGATCGTGATTTCGAAGAACTGAGTCAATTTCCTGAACAGGGGAGCTACTGAGGGTGTATGGAAGAAGAACTGGCGGTGCCTGTCCATAGACTGCTTCATATGGTGTCCTTTTAGATGTGGTATTGTACCACTGGAGCGCTTCTAGGAAATCCATAGAAATAGTTGGCCAAATCTATGTAGGGATGGGCAAGGGTTCGAGTAGTCCCAAAAGGAGTGTCGTTTCACCCTTGTTGATCTAGAAAGTATCACAGTCAGCCATCATCTGTTGAATTGTCATTTCCAGTCCCTGCCAAAAGAAGTTACATTATTCCCGGTTATACATTTTGAGGAACCCAGAGTGCCCTGTTGATGAAGAAGCATGGATTTCATAGAAGAGATAGCCCTATTGAACAGATTGCAACCAATTTGGAACAAGCAGAGAAATAGTTGTAAGAGAAACTGGGTTATCAAATGTGCGAGAAGGAGCATCTTCCACCATATTGTCCTTACCCTTCTTGTAAGTGATCACATAGGCATAACTCATGAGTTGGATAACCAATTTCAGGTATGCTGGGGAGGAGACCCATTGTTCTAGAAAATTTTCCAAACTCTGGAGATCAGTCTTGATGCAGAAATAATTCCCTAATAAGTATGCCTGCCACTTCTGTACTGCATTCCAAATAGCCAGCATTTTTTGCTGAGATGTAGATGCGGCTAAATTCTTACCGGAAAGGTCTCTCAAAGGCGACAAGCCCACTAGTTCAACAAAGACACCTGCATATCTATCCAAGGAAGTAGGGGAGATTGTTGATGGGTGCATCTGAATGGACTGGAGTTGAGTGATGACACCATGTGAATTATTCTTAAGGATCATTTCTAGGCAATGTGAACTGATGATGTGGAGAGACCCTTGTTGTAATCCCTTAAATTT
The DNA here is from genome assembly GCA_027924585.1 of Larix kaempferi. Classification (NCBI taxonomy): domain Eukaryota; kingdom Viridiplantae; phylum Streptophyta; class Pinopsida; order Pinales; family Pinaceae; genus Larix; species Larix kaempferi. Next base: position 17,666,733 of record BSBM01000136.1, read on the forward strand.
CCGTTGTTTTCCATTGACTAAAAATTGCATCCAAAGTTCAACAAAATCCCATAAGATGGAGCCAAGTGTGCGAAACCATTAAACGCCCAAAACCACATCACATCTGCCTAGGGACAAGGAAAACATGTTAGAGCGCAGGTTATAATCTTCCAGAGAGATACGCACATTGTGACACTTCCGCTTGCAAGGTAAGGTGCCCCCATTGGCAACCATGAGTTCAAAGTTGGAGCAAGGATGGAAAAAAAAATCAGCCTGTTTGGCGATCCGAGGGTCAATGAAGTTATGAGTGCTACCATAATCAATGAGTATTATAAGAGGAATATTCTTGAAGTAACCCCTGACCCGCATTGTTTGAGGGGTGGTGACGCCGAATAAAGCATGGAGAGATATATCTGGTTGTTCATCCTGATACGAGGGGTCAGTAGGCATATCCTGAATGTCGACCTGATCATCCATTGTATCTGGAGCTTCTTCAACAATTTTAGAGGCAGGCGGAGAATCCATATCCAAGAGATAGAACTTTTGTTGAACACATCTATGTCCTCGAGCTAATTTCTCATCACAATTGTAACAAAGCCCTTTTTCTCAGCGTGCCTGCATCTCTGTTTCAGACAAATGCTTGATAGGAGATGGCGGGATGGGAGGTCGTTGAGAACCCATATTTCGGAAGGGAACAAAAGTGGGTTTGGAGCGTTGTTGGGCTCCAATCTTGTCTTCTGCCAACTTAGCCAACCCTAGGACTTCCATCATTGTGTTGGGATATAAAATTTTAACCTCTAAAAGGATTTCATCCTTAATACCACTGATAAAACAACTCTTGTAGAATTCATCAGATAATCCTTCTGTGTGATTGGCTAGTTTCTCAAATTCTGTCTGATACTCTCTCACAATTCCAATTTGACGAAGTTTAGTGAGTGCTCTGGTGAAGTCATCAAAAGCACTAGGACCAAATCGTTGCAAAAGGAGTTGGCAAAAATATTTCCATTTTGGCTCGTCATGAGCCTTGATGTACCAACGGTACCATTGAAGGGCTTCTTGTTCCAAATGAAAGGATGCTAGTGGAACTTTTTGGACATCAAAAGTATTATGCAGACTGAAATACTATTCTGCATGATAGATCCATCCAGCCGGATCAGTACCATTGAAGTGAGGAAATTCAAGCTTCGGACCACGAAAATTTTTGGAAGAAGAGAACCCATTGGCTGTAGAAGATGCTTGATGTCGGTTATTGTTCATGGCTAAATGTTGAAGATGGAGGCTAAGAATTTTTTCATCCAAATCTTGGAGTTAGGTTTGGATGGCTGCAAGTGCTTCCTCCATGGTTTTTGCTCCTGTGCGGGTGACAACCATAACCAGGAGTTTGTTTTGGGGGGGGGAATGGATAGAAAAACACAAACAAAAGCTTATTTAGTAAAGGGAAATTTGGATTTGGGAAAAAATCGGATGGGTAATTGTGGTTTGACTAGGTTTTGGACACTTTCTAATGGCCAGGGAAACAAAAAATGAGGATTTCAGAAGTGGGGTGAAAGAATGAGAAAATTTGTCAAAGAGGGACAAAGAAGCAGAAATAGGGAATGAACACGGTGGCAAATATTGGAGGCAAGTGGGTGAAAATTGAAGAAGTTATGGCAAACCCTAAAAATAGACAAATGTGAGATTTATGGCTTTGGGAAGTAGAATTTGGGATAGGGTCCTCAAGAATGAAATATGCAGAATGGGATTACAGGGGTGTCCAGGAAGTTTCAAGGGAAACGGAGTTAAAACGAGGGAGATATGGCGAAAAAACAAAAATTTATACTTTTTTTTCTTTCAAAAAAGGATCTACAGCGACGCGGAAGGGATCAAAAAAATCAGATCTAAAACGACGCGGAAGGGACCGCAACAGATGGATCTGAAACGACGCCTAAGGGATGAAAAATGGATGGATCTGAAATGGATTTCAGAATAGATCTGAAACGGCTAGATCTAAAATGGCACGGAAGTGATCGACAATAGTTCAGCTGAAAATAGATATGGACCCCAAGTATGTTCGGCTTCCTAACAGCTCAAGGGTTTCACTTGGCCACCAATGCTGTCTGACGGCTTGTGTATTGGGGAAGCACCCCTCACTCCACGGCTCAGGTAAAACTGATAACCGCGTTGCCACAAATGACAGCTCTTGGTTTACCTCACGGGTGGGAACTAGTCAATCAGGTAGGGGTCGTTGCCCTTTTCACTGGTAGGTCCTCTCAATGGGCTAGCTACTTTGGGGTTCCTGTGGTACTCCTCACAATGCGTTTTAGGGCTTATTCCCAAGTACTTCCCACAGTTAAGTGGATAGGGATTATTCCCAGATCCAAACTTGCAATGGATGCGAAAAAAAAAATTGGCAAAAATTCCACCCAACGAGCCCAAGAAAGTGCTCTGATACCATATGTGAAGAACCTGCAACAATTAATTAATGAAAATACGAGATAGCAGAAATAACAGAACTCAGAATCACTTTTATTGATTGCAGGCCACTTCAAGGGGGCAACCTCCTTTGAGCAAGCTCAATACAAATAACTTCACGGTACCTTCATTGGTCTCAACACAAACTTATATACTAATTCTACGCGCCAATACCATGGGTCAATACCATGTTTCAATACAAACCATGGGCCAATACAAACTATGGATCAACAATTATTACGGGACGACTAACAAATCATATGTGTCCAACAACAATAAGACAAACTATGGATCAACAAATACTACAGGACGACTTACAAAGCATATGCGTCCAACAAAAATATACTAACAAAGTAAATAGAAGGGTTGACATGGGTTCCTAACAGACTTCCAATTTGAACAATATTATATGAATATAAATAAATTGATAGATGGTGTTTATATGAAAATACATAGCGGGACTTTAAATAGTCCTATCGTGACTATATGTGAAAGGATGCAACATTTCATTTAATGTTTTATCATTAATCTATTTATTATTTTTAAGTATATTTATTTATTAATTATTTATATTATTTTATGTATGTAACAATAACCATCAAATAGACCATCAATCAACAGTAGTGGAAGTTTAAGGTAAGATTGCGAAGCAATCTATTTTTGTTTTGATTGATCCAAGATCTACTCATAGTTATGTTACTCCAAAAGTGGTTGAAAGTTGTTCTCTTATATATATGAAACATCATAAGTCTTGGATAGTTCAATTAGCCACATGAACAAAAAGAAAAATGAGTGAAGTAGTGATGGAGTGCCCCATAGAGTTGAATGGATTCCTCACAAAGGTAAATTTGAATGTCCTTCCATTAGGATCATATGATGCTATTATTTGTATGGATTGGTTCGAAAAGTGTAGAGCCAAGATAGACTGCTATGAAAAGGTTCTTGAATGCATTGATGAAGAAGGAATGCGAAGAATGGTGAAAGGGATTCCCAAGCAAATTTCAGTAAGGAAGATTTCAGCTGTGCAGTGAGGAAAGTTTTACAAGAAATATTTCCACCTACATGTAGTCCATATATCAAATTCATTATAGGATAAAGCCCCAAATATAGAGGATTATTGATTGTTGCAAGATTTCAAAGATGTGTTTCCATATGAAGCGCCAATACTTCCACCAAAGAGGTACATTGATTTTACAATCAATCTTGTTCCAAGGGCAACCCCAATTTCTAAAGCTCCTTTTAGAATGAGCACATCAGAATTGGTAGAGTTGAAAATGAAGCTACAAGAATTAATGGACAAGAAGTATATCAGGCCAAGTGTGTCTCCTTAGGGAGAACCAGTGTTATTTTTCAAAAAGAAAGATGGGAATTTAAGGCTATGTATTGATTACATACAACAAAATAAAGTGACAATAAAAAATAAGTACCCATTTCCCGGAATTCATGATTTATTTGATCAAATGAAGGGAGCCAAAGTGTTTTGAAATATTGACTTGAGATCTAGTTATAATCAAGTGAGAATAAAAGAATAAATTCACAAGACAACTTTCCAGACGAGATATGGACATTATGAGTTCACCGCGGTGCCATTTGGTGTTACCAATGCACCCGCCACATTCATGTGTCTCATGAATAGTGTCTTTAGAAAATATTTGAATAAGTTCGCATTATTGTTCTTCGATGAAATTCTTGTTTACTCAAAGAGTGAAGAAGAGAATGAGGAACACTTAAGAATGGTATTGCAAGTTCTTAGAGAGCACAAACGGTATGCAAAGCTAAGAAAGTGTGATTTCTATCAAAGAAGGGTACAATATTTGGATCATATTATTTCAAAAGAAGGAATTCCAGTGGATCTAGAAAATATTGAAGCCATAATGAATTGGTCTACTCCAAAGAATGCCACATATGTTATATATTTTATGGATATTGCAGAATATTATAGAAGGTTCATTTAGGGATTCTCCAAGATCGCCCATCCAATTACATCACTGCAAAGAAATAATGTAAAATTTGTATGGTTGAAAAAATGTGAAGAAAACTTTCAGTGATTGAAGAAGCTCCTTTCTAGTGCCCCTGTCTTGAAGATTTCATACCCAAAGAAGGATTTTGTAGTATGCACAGATGCTTGCATTGAAGGATTAGGTGGAGTGCTTATGCAAGAAGGCTTTGTGATTTTTTATGAGTCCAGAAAATTAAAAGAGCATGAAAATAACTGCACTACTCATGATTTATAGCTAGAATCCATAGTGCATGCCCTCAAGATGTGGATTCATTATTTATTGGGAAGAATATTCGAGCTTAAGACAAATTAGATGACCTTCAAAAAAAAATTCAATCAACCAAAGTTAATGTCCATGCAAGCTAGATGGCTGGAATTTTGTGTGAGTTTGATTTTGAAATCAAACATGTGAAAGGAAAATATAACAAAGTTGCAGATGCCCTTAGCAAAAAATTTCATGTAGCATCCTTAAGTATGGGCAAATCAGATTTAAGAACAAGAGTTCTTGAATCCCAAAATAGCGATGAGACTTATCTTCAAGTAAAAAATAAATTGCAGTGGAAAAAATTAGATGAAAAGTGTGAAGGATATCAGCTCGGAGAATATGATCTTCTTATTTATAAGGGAAAATTGTATATGCCAAATTGTGTATATTTGAAGAAGATAGTAATGGATGAAATTCATCAAACACCATAATTTGGACATCCAAGATATCAAAAGACAATAACAAAAGCAAGGAAACAATACTTTTGGCATGGGATGAAAAACGATGTAGCAAAATACATCTCTTGGTGTCAAAAGTGCCAACAAGTCAAGGAAGAGAATCAACATCCAGCAGGAATGTTGTAGCCTTTATCCATTCCAGAATGGAAGTGAGAAGTAATTTCTCTGGATTTTATAAAATAAATTCCAATGACAACAAGGGAGCATGATTCAATCATCATTGTTGTTGGCTTGGTTTTGAAACCAAGCTTGAGTGCTATGGGCACCTATCAACAAGTGATAGCAATTTCAAATATTGAAAGCAAAAAACAATTATAAATCTGAATCTAAAACTAAACTAGCATGTGCATATCATAATAAACTTGGAAAGATTTGAGAACAAGAACAAGAAATAAAATAAAAAAAATAACTTTTGTATTATGATACCTCAAATGGTGAGGATGTTGTGGTGTTGAGCAACTCCAAGGTGAGTAGCTCCAAGCTCCAATGGTCTCTTCTCCAAGATTGCTACAATGGTCAAAAGCTCATGAGAGATTTTGACAGCATGAGGATAGGATGATGGATGGATGGAAAGTGAGGAGCCCCTACCACCTTTTTATAGTTTTTGGTGGTGGGGAATACCATTATGGTTTTGAGGAAACCAATGGTATTGACCAACATGGTTTAGGTACCTTTTCCCTCCTTTTTCTTTTTTTGAATATTTTGAATATTTTTATTCATTTTTTAATATTTTGGGGAATTCTGGACCCTTTTTGAGGGTTTTTTATGCTTTTTGAGGAAAAATATTCATTTTGAGTGGAAAAAGGGGTGTATTAAGGTCTTTTGGTGAGCTTTTGATGGCTTTAGAGGATCAAATGGTGAAAAAGTGGACAAATGGGTCATGTGAATAAGGAAATGGGCTAGTGAGCACTTTTTGGATGTTAACAGATTGCCCCCTGATGTGTGAGGGCAGGAGCTCATCGTATAGCCGATAGACATCATAGTTCTTTTGTCTTTTTTCTGGGGTTTGGGGAAGAGAAGAAACCGATTGGAGACTGAATCCACGACCCTTGGAAGCTACAAAATAAACAATATTACATGGCCTCAATATGAATGAGGGATAAGCTCTGATAATGGACGAAGATAAGCTCTGATAATGGACGAGGTGGGCATACCCATGCTCGTATCAAGACATATACATAACAATTAGTCCCAAGAAGGGGGACCTGAAAAATACATAAAAAATCTGCTAGTACATCATAATGGTCCGGAGGGGACATTATTTTGGGATGTACACATGATCATAACATGACTGATCTCAATAACTGATACACTAGAATAGAGCAACAACCGTTCTGAATAAGGTCTCAGAAGGGTTGATGAACTACTAAAACGGAAGGTGTCCAACATCTGTAGGGACTCAATGACTATGAGTCATCACTGGGAAGTACTTGTAACTGTATACTCGAGGGAGTATAAAACTGGGGTACATCTGAATACTGTCGCCGTGTGCAACTCGGATATCTATAGAAAAAATGTAACTGGTTTTTTCCTTAAGTAGACTCTCAAATGTGGATGAGTCAGGTGGTATCCGGGGTCTTCGACTAATAACTAAACAGACCAATACCCTGTGTGAGTCTCAACGATGCGATCAAGGTGTTGAAGTCGAGCATGTGAGAAACAACCATTTGGAGAGGCACTAAGGACTCTTCTCGAAATGATTCGTAGGCACTCATCATAAATTGTGATGAGTCCAAGACACAAGGACCTCTAGGTCTATCCTCTGAAATAAAATTGGTTGTCGTCGACAAAGGGAGACCAGCAACTAACAAGGCAATGATGTTTCCTTGATAGGAGCACAAGGTGTGGAACTGAAGTGTGGTAGTACTGATGGTAGGATTGACATACTTGTGGGGATGGGAAGTAACTGGGGTCATAAAGTGGGTAGACTCAAACTTCCGTTGTTCAGAGCATGATGACGTGGTTGACCTGGCAGCGTAGGGAACTGACTTGTAGGTGTGGGGATCATAGCTTTTAGGGACTGAAGGGTATGTATTGACTCTGGAGGGGGGTCAAGCTGTTGGGTGCTGTCCTGTGGATTTTGCGAGCCCAGAACTGTTCATGCTCATGTGTGATTTCATTTTTAAGGAGTCTGAAAACGATAAGAAGACTCTGCAGTGGTTGTGAGTACCGTCCTGTGGATTTTTACGAGCCCAGGATGGTGATTACTCGTGGTTGCTTTCATGTTTAGAGAGTCTGAAAGCAGTAAGTGGACTCCATTGGTGTTCTTTTTCGTAAGTTAGTTTCCAAGGCCCGAAAAAGCATAAAATGATGCAAATGGAGAACTCTTCTAGCCGATGTGACTAGAGTATGCCTTTTTCGTAATTAGTCTACAAGGTCCAGAAAAGGGGTAAACTTATACCAGGTAGACGCCCTTTCAGATATGTTTAGCGAGCATGAAAGGAAGCAAGGTTGCTCGGCGATCTTTTCATTGTTTTAGGAGTCAGAAAAGAGCTTAATGGAGACTCCCTAAGTGCATTTTTCATAAAAGGGATTGCTCGGCCCGAAAAAGGGGTAAAACTATACCAAACAAAAAGGGATTGATGAGAGCGAGCAAAGGTCTCAAGCACCATCATGAGTACGGAAAACTGGATCCGGTGACATAAAGATTGTCAAAAAGGGGCCACGACCAATGTGGCATGCAAACTAAGGCAACGAGAGGCATGGGAAAAATGCCCAAAAAATTTGGGTGTGAGAGTGAGAAATGATCTCAAGCATCATCATGAGCGCGGAAAACTGAATCCGACGATATAAGACTCGTAAAAAATGGACGAAGGTCGATGTGGCATGCAAACCGAGGCGACGCGAGGGCATGGGAAAAATGCCCAAAAAATCTGGGTGTGAGAGAGAGAAATGATCTCAAGCGTCATCACGAGCGTGAAAAAATGAATCCGGTGATATAAGATTCGTAAAAAACGGACGACGGTCGATGTGGCACGCAAACCGAGGCAATGAGGGGGCATGGGAAAAATGCCCAAAAAATCTGGGTGTGAGAGTGAGAAATGATCTCAAGCATCATCATGAGTGCAGAAAATTGAATTCAACGATATAAGACTTGTCAAAAACTGACGGCGGCCAATGTGGCACGCAAACTGAGGCGACGAGGGGGCATGGGAAAAATGCCCGAAAAATCTGGGTGTGAGAGTGAGAAATGATCTCAAGCATCATCACGAGCGCAGAAAACTGAATCCGGCGATATAAGACTTGTCAAAAACAGACGGCGGCCGATGTGGCACATAAACCGAGGCAACGAGGGCATGAAAAAATTGTCAAAAAATGGGCCTGGTGTAAACAGGAAAAGGAAAGAACTATCATGAAGTTCTCATTTTGCTAATTCCAACGGTACCAATGGTTTGAGAAACGGACGTTGTATGACACCGGAATGGTTGTTTGAAAAATAGTGGAATTTCTATAAATAGGGCATCAGGCCCATATGACGTGTCATTGTTACATGTGAGTTTGGCATAGCAGTCAGAGCTCTTTCTTGATTTTCGGGAGATTTGACCGTTGGTTTTCGATTCTGCGAGTTTCAGGTAACCCTATTTTCCTTAGCCTTTTCAATTATGTATTTTTTGGTTAGCGGCGGGCCCCCGAAGGCCGCGAAATTTCATGTTTGCCTTCCAATGTGGAATATCTTGGGTTTCGTGTCTTTTGCCGCGATGGACATCGCGGGTTTGAGGCTGACTGTCGCAATGTTCATCGTGACTATCGGGATGAAAGTCGTGATGTTCATCGCGAGTATGGGGGAGACAGTCGCGATGTTCATCGCGACTATCTGGCCAATACCCACGATGTTCATCGTGGGTTCTTGAATGGAAGCCGCGATGATCATCGTGGCTTTTGATGGAAAAGCCGCTATGGTATTTTTTTTTTTAAATATTCTATGGTCCTAAAGGTTTCTTTGTTTTTTGGCAGGATGTTGAGGAGACCATTGGTGTCATGGTGAGAGCGAGAGATGGAGGAGGATTTGATGGTTCAGGTTCGGACTGATCAAGGGGTCCGGTAGGCTCTGGCGGTGAGTGGACTCCTGAAGTTCGTTCAGATTCCACCGATGCGTTCAATAGGACCGCTACTGAACAAATTGGTGAGTTGGTGGGTTCCTGCAGAGGGTGCCTTTATTGTTGGGGGTGAGAGGTTGGAGATCACCCTTACTGATGTATATTTTCTTACCGGGTTACCTTGCTTAAGGGAGGTGGGGGATCTTCTGCCGAGGATCCCGGCAGGTGTGGACATGGAGGATCTCCTGGAGACCTTCTGTGTTCCTGGGGCGATTGTGCAAAACAACGCTCTGAGTATGAGATCATTGCGGGAGTGGGACATGCGGGCTGTCGGGGCTTGTGTTTTGTGGGTTTTGGGTGCCGCGGCGCCACATCGTTTGTCGGGGGGACAAACGATGATGGTGGATTCTGTGCTGAGGGGGACCTACTATGCATGGGGTCAGATATTTTTGGCTGGTGTCTGGAGAGATCTGGACAAGGTCAGTCGGGAGGGGGGAGAGTTCTGCTATGCCTCCTTTTTGTGTTGTTTTTTCTTTGAGCGGGTACCGACTTTGCAACCACGGGTACTGGTTCGAGATGGTTTGGTGAGCGAGCCGCGTATGGTGTGGTGGGGGCAGATGATGCCCCGTGGTGGTGGTGGTATCCGCGGTTTCTTTTCACAAGAGATGTATGAGCAGTGGGAGCAAATCCCCCTGCTGATTGAGGACTATCCATATGCTGGTATGGATTCGAGGAGATCCGGAGATGGCTCGAGCCCAGGGACAAGCCTGGGGTTTAGATGTTATGTTTTGTGTTTTGTTCTCTACTATATCATGTGTTTTAGATGTATCTGTTATGATTATAGTTAGATATGTATATGATGGTTTACTTGCGTGATTGTGCATATGTTGGTCCTGTACCACCAGCTGACTATGTGGCTCGTAGGGGACGGGCGATGGTGGTATTTCCACCTCCTGTGGCGGTGCCACCCCCTCATGCTCAAGGAGCTGGGGCTTATGGTCGAGGAGCTGGGCCTAGAGATGATGCTTTGGAGGGTGTCAGAGAGACACTTGACATGATCCTAGCAGGTTTTCCAGAGGATCGATGGAGAGATTTGGATCAGGACATCGTCGAGCGTTGCTTCGATGCGCCGCGTGAGTGGCGCTCGGTCCTGCTCAGAGCGGCATTGTTGGAAGCTGAGTGGAGGGATGGGGCTCGGCATGATCCGGCAGGGCCGACGGAGGGGAGGATTCGTTTACGAGATGATCCAGCGGGGCTGGCGGAGAGGAGAGTTTGGGCTCAGCATGATCCAGTGGGGCCCGCAGAGGTGGCGCCAGAGGATCCTGGAGACCATGATGAGTAGATGAGCATATGGGGAAGTATATTTTTGCACGGCTGATGTATTTTTGTATATTGGGTGTTGAGGGTGCCTATGACATATTGGACTACGTTGTGATGTATGTATATATATGATTTTGGTATATAGTCGTATATGCACATGGATACATTCATTGTCTTTGTTTGCTCGTGGAGGCATATTTGATTTTTGTATGCCCGTGGAGGCACATGTTATGCATGTGGATGTATTTTTGTCATATTTATATATGCCCGTGGAGGCACATTTTATGCACGTGGATGCGTTTTTGTCATATTTATATATGCCCGTGGAGGCACATTTTATGCACGTGGATGCATTTTTGTTTATATTTATATATGCCCGTGGAGGCACATTTTATGCACGTGGATGCATTTTTGTTTATGATATGATTTTATTGGTGTGCCAGTCAAGAATATTGTTGGCCATATGGTCTGCTACACTATTGAGATATCTTGGGACATGTGTAAATGAAATGGATTCAAACTGTCGAACCATTTGTTTAGTGCGCAAGAATTTTCTGAAAAGATAGGGATCGCTTCTTGGATCTAGTGGTGAGGTCATCCAGATAAAATTTTATGATCTTGTGAAGATCATGGAAGCAATAAGTCATGGCATGTTGGAAGGTGGATCCATCATTCTTGAGGCCAAAAGGCATGACGCGATAGGCGAAGGTGCCCCATGGGGTGGTGAAAGCTGTCTTATATTGATCTTCTTTACGGATTTTTATTTGGTTGTATCCAGAGAAACCATCCATAAAAGAAAGGACCTCATGTCCCGCACATTCGTCGATTAATTGGTCAATGAAAGGTGTGGGGAATTTTTCTTTGGGGCACGCAAGGTTAAGGTCTCGGAAATCAGTACAAACGCGTATGGTGCCTACTTTTTTGTTTATTGGTACTGGGTTTGAAACCCAGGTGGTGTAGGCAATAGGATATATGAATCCTGCTTTTTGGAGTTTTTCAATCTCAGCTTTAATAGCTGGGAGCTTGGACGGGCTAATGGGCCGTTGTTTTTGTCGGACAGGAGCCACATTGGTCCAAGTGTCGATATGATGTTCCACAATTTTGGGATCGAGGCCAGGCATCTCGGTGTAAGACCAGGAGAAGACATCACGAAACTCTTGGAAGAGTTTCTTATATGCCTGAGTTTCCGCTTGAGTGCATGATGCGCCTAGCGAGATGAGCTCAGGTTTTCCATGTGTGGTGGAAATGTTGATTTGTATAATAGGGGAAATGTTGGACATGTTCCCTTCTTCGAAGGCATCTGGTGCTGGGATGGGGTCCTTGAACCAATCAACCTTAGTGGGTAGGAAATATTTCGATTCAATTGATAGTTGGTTAGATGTGGTGGATGTAGACGCATCTGGGAGGAAGTATGAGCGATGATGCATATCGTCCCAAGGGTAGTCTGGTGCAGTGAGTGTTTCTAAAATTTGCTCATCAGTATGGAAGTAATCAGACCATAAATCGAGGGGTTCTAGTTTGTATGTGGTTGAAATCATATAGATGGTATTGATTTCTTCCGAAGAAGATGATTTCGGAGGGTAGATCTCCTCGATGAGGGGAGGAGATATTTATAAGTCGACGTTATTCAACTCGTACAACTCTGCTCTGTAATCTGGGAGATCAGGGCAGTGGTGTGAATAATGGCCATAAATGCCGCATATCGCACAAGGGTTGTTAGTGCGGAGTGTTTTGTCGCGAGGCTGAGAAGGTGGCTCAAGTCTTACTACTGGAATTCCGGTGTCGTCATCCAACATATTCATGTGTTCTTGGAGTGCCGGTAATTGTGGACATTGATGAGTGGCATGGCCTACGTCGTCACACAATGAGCACTTAGGGGGAATACGAATAGCTGGGGGGTTTTTAGCTACCTTAGGGGTTGTTGGGGGGTGCGAGTTATGAGTCCAGTGTTATAAGTTGGTGGGCCTCTGCCCCCTGTGTTCCGTAACAGAGGTGGAGTGTTTCTGGATGTTGATGCCGTAGTCACTATTGGGGGAGGTCTGTTTTGCAGATGAGTGACGGGAGGGGGTGGGTGGTTGGTAGTGGGGATAGGTTGTACCGGTTGTAAAATAACAGTCGGAGTCGGCAGGGGGCTCGGAGCAGGTAAGTACCATATAGGTATCCCTAATGTTAAGCTAGGAGGTTGAGTGTAGCCATTACTGGCGAACTGACAACTCCGGAGAATGGGAACAAGAACGGGATGGTATGAATTGGCGTTATGCCAATATGAGTAGGCACTATGGGTGTTTGTGGTAGTGACGAAGGCTGTTGTGTGGTGTGCGATAGGGTGCACAAATCCAATGTTTTTATTATCGGTAAAGGTGGTGAGATCGATGGAAAAGTGGAAGTCATAGGTGACTCGGTGTAGATTCCAGGACCAATTGACGACACAAATGATGTTGGTGCGTTTTGAACGGTTTGTTCAATCATTGGTAGCACATTTTGAGGAGCTGCGGGGGTGCTAGGATCATAATATGTGAGTTGATCAATCTTGATAACGCGTCCTTCATGTGGGAACATCATGAGGCGAAAAATAGATGAAGCCACTGCTTTAATTTTGTACATATAACTATGTCCAAGAAGGAGGTTGTAGTCGAGTTGGGCATTGATCACTTCGATGTCGATGAGGACTAATTTGTCGCCTAGTTCTACGGGTACATTCGCTAAAAGGCCTTGTGGTTGAGCTAAGCGTCCGTCGTAAGCTCGTAATTCCATGGTGGATGGTTGTAAGGCGGGGGAGCCAAGCTTCTGCCACACAAGGGTGGACATAACGCAGGTGGAAGCTCCTTCATCGATGATGCATCGATGCACAACAAGGTTTCGAATGTTTACTGATACTTGGAAATCTACATTTGATGGCAATCGAGGTTCAGCTTGGTCTAGGTCGAAAGCCATCATGTGTGTGTCATCAAGGTCTACTCCTTCGATGGCGGATAACAGTAGTTTGTGTTGTGTAGGGCATGTTTTCAGTACCTCTAAAGCAGACATAGCAGCGGGGGATTGTGCTAGGTATTCCACGACGTTATAATTAGATGCTATGTGAGCATTAGGATTGTTGTTAATCCTTCGTAAAGGGATGCGAGGGATTTTAGGTCCTCCGTCCAACGACATATTTGGTATGCGTAGTGGTTGATTTGGTGGGAGGGAGGTGGATGCGTCAGTGGAAGGAGTTTCTAGGGGTGGGCCATACTGATTCCTGCAGGTTTGGAGGTTGATGTCATTGGATGACATCATTAATAAATGGTGTGTGCCTGGATCCGCATGCTGATAATCAGTTGCGGCATAAGTGATTTGCTGCTGGGGTGCAGCGGATCCTTGTGGGGGATCCATAGGATGAGTATTTACTACTCCCTAGTTTGGCAATGGGTTTTGTAATACCATGGGTTGTGGTTGATTAAGTGGAGCTGGTTGTCCAGCGTGGCCTTGGCGTTGAGCATTGTCAGCCCAAAGTTTACGTGCTTTCTCTAAATGGGGGAAGTTGTGAGTGTAGTGTCCATATACTCCACATATAGAACATGGATGGTTTGTTCTGAGGCTATTGTTTTTGGGCTGCTTGGGATGACGATCAGGATTTTGGTTGGGAGGAGCAGCATTGTTATTATTTGGAGGATTGGGAGGTGGTGGACCTTGATTATGTTGTTGGTTGTTGCCACGGTTGCATCCTCTTCCATGGTTTTGTTGTCCACCTTGGTTGCGTTGGTTGTTTTGATGTTGGGGCTGATTGTGTTGTGTGTACACTTTCCGTTGAGCAGTGGGAATATTTTGGGGTGCCGCAGGTGTGGGAGCAGGTTGTGGTGGATAATAAGTTGGTGGGGCTGGAGGTGGTCTAGTTACCTACTGGGGCTGTTGGTAACCCTGAGCTATTGGTGGTGTTGGGTTAGCTGTTGTAGCTTGCTGTGGGTAATACATTGGTTGTGGCGGGAAATGAATTGGGTTCTGGGTAGCCGGTTGGTTATAGTATGTGGGTGGTACATATGCTGATGGCGCTTGCCCATAGCAATGTTGTGGACAAGAGGGTCCATGAGTGTGATGAGTCTGATTCATTGGAGCGTACAAAGTTGTCGCTCCAGAATTAGATGTAGCACTAGAGAGGTCTGGGGCATTTATGGTGCTCACCATGCTAAAAGGTTTAATGTGCGGTGTGACTTGGCCGATAATACCATCAGCGGCATGTGATGCTCCTAGAGCATCACTGCGTGAAGAATCGCCTCGTGGGGCGTCTGGTATGATGGTGTAGAGCTATCCTGATTGGGCATAAATTAGGTCGAATTGCTGAGCTTTTAGGATAGCTTCTTCCTCTGACTGGGGTCGTCAGAAGCGACGTCTTTTTCTATGAGGGGTAGGAGTGATTTAAGGAACCAGTCCAAAAATATACGATCATCCAGTTTAATCTTATAGAGGCTATGACGCTTGTGCCACTCATGGATGTGGTCGGTGATGTGGGTAGCTGTGTTTTGTCTACAAGACAACAGTATTTCAACTCCTGCATCGTAACGTATAGGTAGCTGAAAAAACTGAAGGAAAGTGGAGGCGAGAGACGTAAAAGTATGGTGGGTCCCATGTGGTTGCTCGATGTACCACTTGGCTGCAGAGCCAGTGAATGTTCGTTGCAACAGTATTAGACGAATGGAGTCATCCACTATGGAGTTAGACGAACACCATAGGTGAAAAGACATTATGTGGTTTTGAGAGTCCTCCCCAGGTTTTCCTTCAAACTTGGGTGTGTCCGAGGGGAGCTTTGTAGGCATGGGTGGCCATGTAGGGTTGTGCCTGATAGGATCGTTGGTTAGCCTGGCTAAGTCCGGTAAGTTCAGACTAGCCATGTAAGGTAAACTAGTAGATGGGTGTGGCGTAGTGACTGGGACATAACTATTCATGGTGGCATTATGTAGTGGTCCAGTAGTCCCTAAGGGTATGCTAGGTATTGAAGGTATGTGTCCTCCAACTGCTATGGTTTGGTATGGGCCAGCATTTCCAAGTGCAACATGGGTTACACTGGGGTTAGGAATAGCACCAGGAATTCCTAGGATCTAGGTTGTGGTAATGGCAGGTGGTGTGATTCCTATGTTTGGCATACCCATAATAGGAGGTAGTCCTATGTTGGGCATACCTAAAGGTGGAGTGTCCCCCATATTAGGCATGCCTAGAGGGGTTGTTGTTACCATGGATGGCACAGTAGTAGAAGGGTTTGTGGATGTATCTCCAATAGTACTAGTAAAAAGTGGGTCGTATTGTGGTCCAGCCATGAGGTTGGTTGGTGACAATTCAGTAGGGTTTTCGGATTCAGCCTCAAAATCAGTTGTGAAGTGAGGCATGTCAGAATCGGATGACTGTATGTTTGGCCAATGACGTGTCGAGTCAAGGGATAAGGCTCTACGTCGGTGACGTGGGGAGCCAAGTAGATTGAACTGAGGGGGTTCACCCTGAAGACAACGAGATCGTCTTAAATTCTCAATGGTGAGAAATATTTTTTAAATATTTTCAGTGTAAGGTGGTGATGTAAAAAACTTGAAACCCTAATGCAACAATGAGTGCAAAAAGGGGAGTGAAAATAAGGGCTCTTAGGCCAAAAATCAACCTAAAAAAGCACTTATTATAGCAGTTGTGCTATAATAAGTGGAGGGATGCAACAAAATTGGTCAAAATACCAAAAGTCAAACAGTTTCTAGAAAAAAGAGGTGTTACTAGACCAAAGGTGGGTAATGTATCATGCAAACACCTAACTAGAAGTATTGTGAGTCAACAAACAATATCCTCTGCAAGGTGATGAAATCCAAGTCAGACAATATAGAGTGTTGAATCAACGGCTAGATATCCCCCTACTGAGAGGGACACCGAGTAGACAATCCTAAAGAGTGGCAACTAGGATACCCCGTTCATGACACGTTCGGTTGGGTGAATTTGTAGTTTGGTTCTATCGCCGCTGTACACCAGGGGGTGTACACCGAGAACTTCGAAATGTATCCTTCGGTTACTGAATGGATTGCGGTATTCCACTCAGACTTCCAGAACCAGTCTGGCTACTTCAACCCTCCTAAGGGAGAGGCCTTCCCGATAAATTGGTTGATAACCGTGTCAAAATTATAAGGGATTTTGGTACCGTAGAGGACAACCACTATGTCTCAAATGTAATAATTGAGGGGTGTTATTGGAACACCTATCCCCTCAATTCTACCTAACTACAAAATTCTTTTAAGTGCTCCCCAAGTGGGGTTAAAAGTTTGTTGAGTTTAAGGTAAATTTTAAGGCTCAGTTTAAATTATGTGGCAGAGTGGGTGCAAGTGTGGTATTTAAACTGAAATTGATTTGCCTCACTTGGGCGATTTTACAAATGAAAGAAAAGACGCTTCCAATTTTGCAAAAAATAAAGGTGTTTTTGAAATGTAAATGCTTGAAAAAAAACTATTCAAAAATAATGGATCTTTGAAATAATTTGAAGGAAAGCAAATAACATGAATACTTCAAGAAATAAATGGATTTCTTAAAAATTGCTTGGGCAAAGTATCGAGCAAATAAACAGTAAAATCTTGATCTAGATAAAATGCAGAAATTTTTTTTCTTTCAATTTCTAAAAATTTTGTAAAAAGACTTTTAATGGAGCATTATAAATAGTAAAAGATTTAAGGTGCTGTAAAAATGCAGGAAATTTACTACTGTACAATAAGCTAAATGGACAGAAAATACAGCAAAAAATAATTTTCAAAAAATTGGCCAAATTGAAAAAACTTGCATTGCGGATTTCGAAAAAACAGCTGCAATGGGCCGCGCGGGTTTCGGCCGCGAAGCCACGATGTGTAGCGCGGGTTTCGGTCACACAGTCGTGATGTGCAGCACGGGTTTCGGCCTCGAAGCCGCGATGTGCAAAGCGGGTTTTCGTCACACAGTCACAATGTGCAGCGCGGCAAATGGCCGCGAAGCCACGATGTGCAGCACATAAATTGGTCGTGAAGCTGCGTGGAAAAAAGCCGCGAGGTCGCGATGAGCTGCGCGACTGTTGGGCAAAAAACCGCGAGGCAAAAGCTGAAAACGGACGCCGAAAAATGAACCCGAAAATGGCAATTTCAGGCTGTTAATGGCAATAAAAAGGGCCAAGATCTAGAATAGCAATGGATCTACTGTCTAGAATGACAGATCTATGAATTAAACTAATTAAAACTTAACAAAAACTAAGATCTAAAGCAAAAAACTGAGATCTAAGAATTCGAAGCCAGCGGAGTCGCCAAAAACTGTTGGCTTGGTTTTGCAACCAAGCTTGAGTGCTATGGGAAACTATCAACAAGTGATAGCAGTTTCAAATATTGAAAGCAAAAAACAATTATAAATCTGAATCTAAAACTAAACTAGCATGTGCATATCATAATAAACTTGGAAAGATTTGAGAACAAGAACAAGAAATAAAATAAAAAAAATAACTTTTGTATTATGATACCTCAAATGGTGAGGATGTTGTGGTGTTGAGCAGCTCCAAGGTGAATAGCTCCAAGCTCCAATGGTCTCTTCTCCAAGATTGCTACAATGGTCAAAAGCTCATGAGAGATTTTGACAACATGAGGATAGGATGATGGATGGATGGAAAGTGAGGAGACCCTACCACCTTTTTATAGTTTTTGGTGGTGGGGAATACCATTATGGTTTTGAGGAAACCAATGGTATTGACCAACATGGTTTAGGTACCTTTTCCCTCCTTTTTCCTTTTTTGAATATTTTTATTCCCTTTTTAATATTTTTGGGAATTCTGGACCATTTTTTAGGGTTTTTTAATGCTTTTTGAGGAAAAATATTCATTTTGAGTGGAAAAAGGGGTGTATTAAGGTCTTTTGGTGACCTTTTGATGGCTTTAGAGGCTCAAATGGTGAAAAAGTGGACAAATGGGTCGTGTGAATAAGGAAATGGGCTAGTGGGCACTTTTTGGGTGTTAACAGTTGTGGTGGACAAGCCATCAAAGGAAGCTAATTTTATTCTAGTCATGTCCACTCATAAAAAAAAAGTGACATATCTAATACCTTCATCATGGAGGTATTTCGATTGAATGGGTTAACCAAATTAATAGTCTTAGATTGAGATGAGAATTTCACATCCAATTTTTGGAAAGGGTCATTTCAAGAATTGTGAACTCGGCTAAATTTCAGTATAGCGTATCATCCCTAAACGGATGATCAAGCTAAGAGGGTGAATCAAGTTCTTGAATATATGTTAAGGGTGTATGTAATGGATAATCCATCCACATGGAAGGATTACTGACGCAAGGCACCCTATCGCAACAAGGTTCTTGCTTAACAATACACACCACACACACGTTCACATAAAACAAGATGCAAACAACATGCCAGAAGCTGGCTTATATTACTTCTTCGAATTGGTTACAATGAAAACTCCAAAGAAATGAATTAACTAAATAACTGTCGGCCTCAGTCGTTACAACATAGAAGTAACTATGTGCTCTCTCATTGTGTCGACCTCACCCTCTCCTGGTTCACTACGGAACTTTGAGCTATGGCTCAATCTTCTCGGCTCTGCTTGACCCTCCAAAATTCCAAGTCCCACTCAATTGATCCAAACTCCCTGGTATTCTACTCTGTTGCTGCTATTCCCGAGACCACTTCGATCCTAGAGACACGCATCCTCCATCACCCGATCCTTCCATGATCTTGCAGACCTGCAACTGACAGCGTCCCGACTGTGCTGCATAGCCTCTACCTGTGACGACATCTATCATGTCTTCACCCACCTGCAATAACTGCCATTAAATTCCTTAGAAACCCCAAACTATTTCCAAGTACTCTCCTTGACTTCTGCACGTCCTTCTAACCAGCTATAGTAATCCATCATGTTGGCCATACTATCCTTTGTCATCTTCGACTCACCTGTCGGCTTCACATTGTGCTTAGGATTCACCAGTTTGCCTCGTCCTCCTCGCTTGGCTCATTCCCAACCTGTCGTTGTCACGGTCCAACCACATGTCGACCTTCCTATGACTCTGTGGAAACTTTTCGCCTATCGACATTTGCATGTCGACTCTCGATTGTCATCTGTCGACTCTTGACTTCCTTCGCACTCTTGTCGATTGCTTCAAAATTTCACTGCTCGAATTATTGACTTTGAAAAGTCAATCTGCTTCACGCACCAGTGGTCGTCGGCACTCCCTCTGGTCGGCTCCTCATGTCGATCAAATTCGACTAATCTTCCTAGGTCCCGATGCTCCTGCATCAGACTCTCCAGGTGAAAAATAACTCGACTGCTCCGTTAGTATCTTGAACTCTTCTTCAAAAATCCATGTTGCCTCCTACAACTCATCATGCTTCCATCGCACCAAGTATTCTTTCCTTCGTGAACTGCACATACACCCAACTTCGCATTCCTCCATTACTTATGCGATCTCCTCCTTGTGTCAATCTGGAATCTACGCTGTCCAGTCGATGTTCGACACTTCCGCGCTTCCTCTACTTGAACCTTCTTCAAACTTGTACAAATCTGAGACATTGAACATTGGTGAAATTCTCAAGTCATTCAACAACTCCAACACATAAGCGTTGTCCAAAATTTTCTTCAGAATCTTACATGGTCCAATCTTCTTCAGTTTCAGCTTGTTATATGTCCCTGTCAGAAATCCCTCCTTCCGCAAATGAGCATAGACCAAGTCTCCTTTGCTGAATGAATGTAGTCTCTTCTTCCTGTCGGCTCTCAACTTATATGTCGTGTTGCTCTTTTCTATGCGCTTTTGCACATCTTCATGAACTTCTTTCATGTGCTCTGCAAATGATTCTGCATTTGCACTTTTCCTGGTTTCTGTCGGTAACTTGACCAAATCCACTACTCCATGTGGGATTCTTCCCTGAACAATCTGGAATGGGCTCAAACTTGTCGACCGATTCACAGAATTGTTGTATGTGAAATCTACTTGTGCCAACACGTTCTCCCACTGCTTGGGTCTACCGGTTGTCAAACACCTCAGAAGGTTTCCCAAACTTCTGTTCACTACCTCGATCTGTCCGTCTGTCTATGGATGATATGCCGAGCTAAACTGCAACCTTATGTCTAGTTTCTTCCATAGGGTTCTCCAAAAATGCCCCATAAACTTGGTATCTCTATTCGACGTGATACTCTTTGGTAACTCATGCAATCTGACTACTTCCTTGAAGAATAGTACATCAATGCCTATGGTGTCACTTGTCTTTCGACACAGAATAAAGTGTGCCATTTTTTAAAATACGTCAACTACAATAAATATTGAGTCGCTTCCTTGCTGCGTCTTCGGAAATCCTAGCACAAAATCCATGCTCAAGTGCTCCCATGGGGAATTTTGTATTGGCAACGGTGTATACAACCCCGTGTCCTAACATCTTCCTTTTCCAACTAGCAAACTCTACAATGTCGAACCCACTTTCCGACATCCGTCGTCATTCCTGGCCAATAATAATTTTCCTCGACCAATGCCCTGGTCTTGTCGATGCCAAAATGACCTATTAATCCACCGCTATGCATCTCTCGGATTAGTTTCTCCCACATGGACCCTCTGGGAATACACAATTGTCGTCCCTTGAATAGGTAAATAATCCAAGTATGGAGTTCTATCGACACTCCAAGGCTCATGACAAGCTTCCCATGCTTTTGCAAAATCCTCGTCGATAGCATACTCTGCCTTTACCGACTCTATTACTGTTGCCTGAACTTTCATCATGTTCAGCAATGCAACTCTCCTACTCAACGTGTTAGCAACTTTGTTCGACTTTCCCGACCTATGTTGCAACATGAATGTATATCCTTGTAGGAACTCGACCCATTTCATGTGCTGCTGATTCAACTTCGACTGAGTATTAAGATACCTCGACGCTTGATGATCTGTGTACAACACAAATTCCTTGGGCAACAAATAATGCCTCCACTTCTTCATTGCTTGGACAATAGCATAAAATTCCTGGTCATAGACCGAATATTTTTGCTTTACATCATCCAAATTTTCACTGCAGAATGCAATTGGTCGGCCCTCCTGGCTCAACACTGCTCCAATCACTATTCCACTTACGTCGCAATCGACTTGGAAAACTTTGTCGAAATCTGGGAGCGCTAACACTGGGCTCTCAATGACCTTTTCCTTTGACTTGTTGAAAGCTCGCTGGGCAACTTCCGTCCACTTGAACTCCCCTTTTCACATGCACTCTGTCATTGGTGCGCAAATTCGATTGAATCCCCTAATGAAATTCCTGTAGAAAGTGGAAAGTCCATGGAAACTCCTCACTCTAGTCGTGCTTGTTGGTTCAGGCCAATCCAATATCGCCTTCACCTTTTTTGGGTCCATCACCAACCCTTTACCCAAGATTACGAATCCCAAGTATACCAGTTCTTCCTTTTTCTTGATTGTTGTCTTCCATTCATCTTCTTCTCTAACCCGAATCTGGTGATAACATCTCTTCAGGTCTATCTTTGTGAAGTAGTTCGCTCCACTCAAACAATCCATCAAGTAGTCCATTCTTGGAAATGGAAACCGATACTTGATCATGATTTTGTTGATAGCTCTGGAGTCTGTACACATCCTCCATTCTCCACCTTTCTTCGGTGCTAATACTGTTGGTACCGCACACGGACTCAGACTCTCTTTGATCAACCCTCTGTCCAACAACTCCTAGACTCGTCGATGGAGTTCCTGACCTTTTGTCGGACTCATCCTATGCGGTGCCTTGTTTGGAAGACTCGACCCCAGAATCAAGTCGATCTGATGGGATATGCTCCTTGTCGGTGGTAATATCGTTAGTGTCTCGTCGAATACTATGCACCGAAACTCTTTAAGCATATTTCAGACTTTGACCAAAATTTTCTCCTCCATTATCGCCTTCTCGACACATGGTCCCTTCGGAATGATAGCATAACACCCCGACTGCTTTTCCTCTTCCGCGAGGAATTCTTTCGTTGAGCACATCAGCACTCGTTCCTCCCAAAAGTTGCTCTCACCCTTCTTACCATCGGCTTGCCCCTCCAGTTTCGGCTTAAGAGTCCTCTTCACGCCATTTTTCCACACTGTGACTATGTTGGCTCGACCATCATAAATCATTTCCGATCATATTGCCATGGTCTCCCTAACAACAAATGGCACACGTCCATTGGGATTACGTCACATAGTAAGCTGTCCTCTAACTTCCCAACCTTGAATTTAATCAGGCACTGCCTGGTCACCTTCACATGGTGTCCTTTCTGCAACCATGAGATCTTGTAAGGGTGTGATGTTCTCGACATCTCAACTTTTCTTTCTCAACCACCTCTGTCTACACAATATTCTTAGTGCTTCCACCATCAACTATGGTCTTGCAACCCCATTCTCAGATTCGCACCTAGGTTCGAAAGATCGCCTTTCATTGTGCTGGCTCTTGCTCGTCGCATCTATCATCCAGAACCAGTGTCTTGTTGGCTATCATAGCCTGAATTTTCTTCTTACCGTCCTCACTGCTGTCGAATGCCGATTCTTCCCTCTCGTCGACCTGCTCATCTCTTCGACGTTTGGGTTTTGACTCCTCTGCAACATGTAGGTTCTCTGAGCATTCATATGCCTTGTGTTCCGCTCCACGACACTTGTAATAGATTATGGCTGGTCTGTTAGCTCCTTTTCTATCGGATGGACCACCTCGACCGCAGTTCTCACGACCATTGCGTCGTTTTTCTTACGCTTTTTCCCTTTTCGATGTCCCTTCCACATGTCGACTATCTTCGACAGTTTCTTTCCTGTAATCGCTACTTTGGCCCTTCGTGGAAACAGTCCTCACACCCCGACTAGTCATCCTACCTCTGGTCCCTACGGATTTCCTTGACAGTTTCTCTTCTACCTTTAGAGGTAACTGGTAGGCTTCACCCACTACTCTGAATCTTGACATGCTCAATTCATCCCGAATGGCATATTTCAAGCGATTCACATACCTAGCGACATCTTCTTCTCCTTCGTCGGTTTTCCCTGACCTTATCGATAATCTGTAGAACTCTTCCGTGCACTCCTTCATGGTCATCTCCTTTTGTTGAAAGTTCTGCAACTTCCTGAACAACGAAATCACATAGTCATTTGGCAAGAACTTTCCTTTCAACTTGGAGACCATCCTATCCCAAGACTTGATCTTCTCCTTGCCCTTCTTGACTCTGTTAGCCTGTACATTGTCCCACCATAATGAGGCATGACCCTCAGACATGCAGTCTTAACCCTTTTAGGATCCTCGATCTACTCTATGTCGAAGTATTTCTCCATCTCTCTAAACCAGTCGATCAAGTCTTCTGGATCTAAACTTCCTGAGTAGGTACGAACATCTATCTTTGCTCGACCTCTCATATATGTCAGAATCTTGATGATTTTTTCCTCTGATTCATCTTCCATTGCTTCCTGTGTTTCCACTTCTTCGACTTCCTCGTCGTTGTGGTCTAACGCATCAGGAATACAACCATGCCTTTGGCCTTCTTTGATCACTACGACTTCATTTGTCAAAGTTCGCATTGTTCGGACACACTCGTCGAACATCGCATGATCAACTGTGACTGATGCACCACACGCTCTTCGTCCTCGGACATTAACGCCTCTGTGAGCCATTTTCAACCTCTGTTGAAACTCCCACTCGTCCAATCGCAACCGGACTTCAATAAGTTGTGCACAACTCTACCCAACCTTAGCTGGAGCTGTTCAATGCACTTGTAGGATTAATACCACTGATGTTCTTCTGTGCACAGGGATTCACTTCCTTCTCTGATACCAACTAACGCAAGGCAGGTTGGTATCGTTGTCTTCCTCCTCAACAGGATTCTCCTCCCGCTCTGATACCAACTGATGCAAGGCACCCTATCGCAACAAGGTTCTTTATTAACAATACACACCACACACATGTTCACATAAAACAAGATGCAAATAGCATGCCAGAATATGGCTTATATTACTTCTCTGAATCGGTTACAATGAAAACTACAAAGAAATGAATTAACTAAATAACTATCGACCTCAGCCGTTACAACATAGAAGTAACTGTGTGCTCTATCAGTGTGTTGACCTCACCCTCTCCTGGTTCATTGTGGAACTCTGAGGTATGGCTCGATCTTCTCAGCTCTGCTTGACCCTCCAAAATGCCAAGTTCCACTCAACTGATCCAAACTCCATGTTCTTGTACTATGTTGTTGTTGTTCCCCAGACCACTATGATCCCCGAGACACGCATCCTCTATCAGTCGATCCTTCCATGATCCTGCAGGCTTGCAACTGTCATTGTCCCGACCGTGCTGCACAGTCTCTACCTATGACGACATCTGTCATGTCTTCACCCACCTGCAATAACTTCCATTAACTTCCTTAGCAACCCCGAACTGTTCCCAAGTACTCTCCTTGACTTCTGTGCGTCCTTCTGACCAACTACAGTAATCCTTCATGTCGACCATACTGTCCTCCGTCAGCTTCAACTCACCTGTCGGCTTCATGCTGCGCTTAGGCTTCACCAGTCTGCCTCACCCTCCTCTCTTGACTCATGCCCAACCTATTGATGTCACAGTCCGACCACATGTCGACCTTCCTACGACTCTAGGGAAACTTGTCGCCTATCGACATTCACATGTTGACTATCGATTGTCGTCTGTCGACTCTCGAATTCCTTCGCACCCCTGTCGACTGCTTCGACAGTTCACTGCTCGACTTATTGACTTCGACAAGTCAATCTGCTTCACGCACCAGCGGTTGTTAGCACTCCCTCTGGTTGACTCCTCATGTCGATCAACTTCAACTGATCTACCTAGGTCCCGATGCTCCTGCATCAATTACCTACATTTGGTAGAAATTTCATACAATAATGGACATCAATCATCATTGGGGATGAGTCCATTTGAGGCAGTATATGGAAAAGGATGTAGAACTATAGTGAGTTGGGATAGTCCAGTAAACAAAATAGTGCTTGGTCCATAAATGCTCAAGGAAATGGAACATGAAAATTTTAAGATCAAGTAAAATTTAAAGGCATCCTAGGATAGACTTAAGATCTATGCAGATTTAAAAAGAATGCATAAGGAATTTAAAGTTGGGGATCATGTTTATTTGAGAGTAAATCCAATGAAAATTTCCCTAAAGTTGGGAAGTTGTTCCAAGTCGGCACAGAGATATTGTGGGCCATTTGAAGTCCTTGATAGGATAGGTCTAGTTGCATATAGGATTGCATTACCTGCTAACATTAGAGCTCAAAGTGTTTTTTATGTTTCTTTGCTTAAAAAGTATGTACATGATCCTAATCACATAATTGATTGGAATGTGATTAAGGTGGAACTCGAGGGAGAGTTCCAAGTGGAACCTATGCACATCCTCGATAATAAGGTAACATTTCTCTAGAACTAATTCATCGGACAGATAAAGGTGAAATCGAAGAAACTTGGTCCTAATGAAGCTACATGGGAGGTAGAGGATTCCATGAGAGAGGCATACCCATTTTTGTTCAGTTTTGAGAACACCAAGGATGGTGTTGTTCTAAGGGGAAGGGGAATGTAATACCCCCATTTTGACCCTTGAAATGATTGGCTTGATATGTAAATATTGTAAATATGTGGTGTATTATTCATAGCGTTGAGCTCAAGGCCAAGGCCCCGCTAGTGAATTCTCGGCTTATAAAGGAAAGTATTTTATATTTTGTGGACATGTGCTAGTCAGCCATGGAAAAATGTAACAGCATGTAAATATATATAATACAAATAAAATTCCAAGAGTTGGCTATGGAAGCAACAAATAAAATGAGGGGGTTGTGTTTATCCACTAGAGAGAGGAGATGGGTTGTGGGATCAAAGCCTTTGTTTCCAAGTGTCATCCTGAGAACCCATGAGCCATAAATGCTAAGCAACTACCCCAATGAACTTCCTTGCTAATATTTATTTTTGTTGTAAGAAGGCAACTGAGAAATCAACTCACGAATTTAATGAAGCCTGGGTACAACCTAGAAATTCATATGGCTAAGTATGGGATCAGTTTTTGGTACCCAAAAGTCAATTCCCCTCATGGGAATTCGTTTTCCCTTCATTCTCATTCCATTGTTTTGCAACTAGACTCCAATTTTCAGGAATCTATGCATTCCTAGCAAGACAAACAACAGAAATCGTAACCTGAGAAAAATGCATTTTTAGAGTGTTAAAAATTATCATGTCCCCAAATTTTGCATTAGATCACAATAGCCTAAGCCACTTGGCCATGTTTATGATAGTTTGTCAAATTGGTGCTAAGGGTCAAATAATTTCCAAGCATGATGTCCAAGTTAGTAATAGTGAAAAATTAGAGCCAAATGGACAAGGTGGTTCACATGAAGAGAAAATCCCTAACTCAAAGTTTGTAATGTCCCCATCCAAATAAATTAGCATGAAGGAAAAAAATCCACTAACCTACTAGTTCCCTAGGTTGGGGTGGAAGCATAAAAAATTGGAATAAGGGAGCTACAAGACCCAAAATGAACTTAGACTTAAAAATTCACATTAAATGGGCCAAATAAACAATAACAAAGAGGAAAATGAAGTGGCATTGGATCATGAGGGCACATAAGAGGGTGTGGGGCTCACATGTGGCAAGATTCCCCACTACACTTGGTATCATCCTCTCACCAATTCAAGTCCAAGGTGGAGGGTAATGTATTGGGGGATATGAAGAGGCAATATTCATGGAAAGAATCTAGGAAGTTCAAATTGGAGTGGAAGAGTAACTACCAAGGAAGAGGAAGAGTCTTTGTGACACTTGCAACTAGATTCCATGGCATCTATGACAACAATGATGAAGGAATCTATGACAAATATGAAAAATTCAGACCTGATTGCAGACCTATGACACATCTAACATATCAGGGTTAAAAATAGCCACCAAGAGCGCACATAGAGGGATTTATGATCATCCAAGATTCCCAATTCAAATTGGGGAAAGAGGAATGCAAGGAAGAAGTGGACAAGTGTCTCATGATATAATCTATCACTAATTCGAATTGAGTGAAGTCTCTTGGAGTGAATTCAAGCTCTTGAGTTCACTTGAGGTTAATAAAAGAGGAGGATGAGGAAGGAGAGCATATTTTGGATAATTCTTTTTTTGCACTCTTGGATAGCTTAGGTTGTCCATGCATGGTGGGTGTTTACCTTCCTTGTTATTGAACCAATTTCGAATGTGAAATATTATTGTACAAGTTGGTTGGAGGAGATTCCATTCAAACCTCTTATCATATATTCATGAAGGTGTTTTTATGTAGGTTTGAGGCCCCTTACAATTCAAGTTCATCTACCATTCCTTTCTCTACTATCTCTTCTCTCAATCTTCTCTCAATGTCAATATTCTACTGTTGATGATGCACTCATAGTTGTGTACACTTTGTGGAGGATGATTTTTTGACTCCATGGTTATGTTATCTAATGTATATAACTGCAATGAGCTGCAAATTGGATCCATATCTCGAAATAACATACCTTTCATGTAATATTTCCAATCAAACTCTTGATTCGAGCTAGTTTCCCCTCTATCTTCACATGGAGGTTTTGGAGTGATTTTGTATCTGTTTTACATCAGAAATTTTCTAAGTTTTTTCTGATGTTTCGAGCTATATATGATGTAATATTTATGACCAAAATATTATCTGCAGACCCTTTAATTTTTTATTAAATATTGGGAAACAAATATCATGTCCATTGTTAACAATTTTCTCATAATTTCTATGTCTCACTATATGTTGTTTTATGGGAGTTATATCAGACCCTAAAAACTGATTTAATGCTTCATTTTGGTTTCCCTTGAGGTCCTCTTTCAAATCCATGTGTCAATTCAGAAAATAGGGAATTTTGTACAGTGTTTGGGAAGTCCAAAAGTTCCTAGACTAGTGAGGTTTTTAACCATCGAATTCACCTAGTATTTTTCCCCTTCCTTCCTCCTTGAGAAATGCAAATGTTGAATGTTTAAAATGAATGTTTAAGTGTATCAGATATGCATTAGGATGTATTAATACCTCCCAATCCCCTCCATACATAATTTGAAATCATTTGGGTTCTTTTGGAGCAGTTTGGGTTCATTAGTCCAAGGTTTGAATTTGGAAAAATTTGAGAAGTTACATGGTAGGAATGTTACAAAAACGCCTAGAAATTCATGTGAGGTGTGAAATCCAGTGGGGGATCCATATACCCAAAACCTGAGGCCAATTTGAGAGTGTCAAAAGCTTGAAAATCCTTCAGAGAACCCAGATTTGGAAGCCTAAAAATTGAATTTCGTGGCTGCAAATTAGTGTTTCCAAAAATAAAATAAAAATCAAAGAGACAATTGAAGTTGGAGAGGGATTAAAGGATGTAATTGCTTGATAAACCTAGTGTAGGAAAAAATATCTGAATTTTTAGTAGCTTGGACCTTTCTATGCCCACCCTGGATAGAACTGGAGGGAAGGGGTGCCTGAGGGGATGTGTAGCAGAGAAGGGGACCTTCCTTGTGTTGGGTGTGGTAGGTATTGTGGGTGCCAAGGCTGTCTGAGACCAATTGAGATGCATGTAACTCTGTGGTTGAGCTAACTGGCTTAACATTTACCCTCGTTTCCTCCATTCATGCTTGATAAACCTAGTTGTGTGTTGGCTTAGCATGATTGTGTGTTCCTATGGCTATGAGTGAGCCTGTGTAGTTCCTTCCAAGTGGACACATATCCCATCTTGGGGGTGGCCTCTCAGCAGAGAGATAAAGTGTCGGGTATAGTGCATATGGCTGGATGGAACGTTGCTCTTCCATAGCCAGTTGCTTGGACAACTTTAATTAAAAGATAAGTGTTTAATTGTTAATTTATTTATGTGCTTGAATGTGCAAGATTATTATTATTACTATGCATGTGATGAATATGTTGATATATGTTGTGTGTGTGTGTGTGGACTAAATTTATTTTATGATGTGCATTTTATTATGCATTTGCACACACATTCAAATGCTTCTGAATTTCATAGTATGGTCATGGGGGCAAAATTTAGAATCCCATAGTTCATTCATGTCCTCTTTGTTGGTCGGATTGATGGGCGGGGACATGATATGAAGCAGGAAAAATTTTAGGGGCAAAATTTAGCCCATGGGATAATTTTTTACTTTTTTTCTCACCGAAATTCCATGCGGTATTTTTTTACTCGAAAAATCACAAAAATTGGCTAGAAACTATATAAAACCCTTAGAAATTTGAATCTTTTTAGAAAAATATCACCCAACATTTTATGGTTGGAAATTTAAGAATTAGTAAGAATTGCTAGGGATTTTACACTTTAAGAAAATTATGGATCCTTATTTAACTTTCCTTGGTAGGAAGTGTATTATGCACCTCTTCTTCCTTTACTTTTTCAAGTTTTTTATCAAGGTGTTGCATATTGTAAATGAACTTGTCCTTCTTGGCCAACTATATGTAAGTTTTAAACCTATACTGTGAAATATTGCATATATATATTCTTAAGAAAAATACAGGTTACAAAATGGAACACACTCAATATACAGAGATTACCCTGAAAACTCTTAACGAGAAAAACCAACAAAACTTAGAGCCACACCTCTTCATTTCATTGTATTTCTTAACCACTCACAATACAATTTTTAGGGATTCCACAACATCTAAAACCCTAATTCAATAACCTAGATTAGATTACACCCCTAATCACTTAACTGGAATTGAATTGCATATTTTTAGAAAAAACCCCAAAATAGTCTAAAAATTATGCTTTGCCTTTGACTCGTAATGAAATGGGGCTATCATCCTTTACCAGTGTCCGCTTCACAGAATATGGGGGGAGGTGCCAATGTCCCCCCCCCCCCCCTGCCCACCCCCCTACGATCCCCTTGAGACAATTGTTGGTACGTACAGTAGAGTACTCGATGGAGGTGGATCATAAAGTGACGCACCCCACACCCACATACAAAGAATATAACACATACCCAACATATGGAAGTAGGATGATAACCATTCTTCAAGCATTAATACCAATGTTAAAATTTTTGAAATGATCTTTTTTAAATCCACTTGAAATTAGGCATTAAAATCTTGCAATAAATCAACCTTATCATGAAGTTGAGGACATTAGAGTTCTCTAAAGCACCCTACTCATGATGCCCGGAAAATATATACTACACTAAAACATAATATTTAGCATTCAATAAAACAAAGAAAATTTAATAATAATAAAAGACTTAAGGTTAAAAATAATCATTTATTATTGTACTAAGAGTAATGAAGTGCATGCATTTACAATAGATGTAGATGTATCACATTATAAAATTAAATTGAAATTTATAAAAATAAAAATTGTAAATAAAAGATCATACAAATTAAAAATCGAAAAAGACATCAAAATAATTATAAAACTCTATAATAAAATAAATTAACATATAGTTATTTTAACCATATATCTTTTAACCTCTAAAATACTTACATTAATAATTTAATTAAATATGAAATTAAAATATATATATACTAATAAAATCCAATAATAACTTAATTAATTAAGTCATTACAATATGATTCGACACTCTCATGAGGTTTGTCCTTCCTAAATACTTTTTAACCCTATTTCATTGCAAATTCTACGGGACAGATTTTGTGACAACGTTTGCATTTACATATTTGAAATTCGAAATATGAACTAACTTTAAAATTTTATTTTTTAATCAAAATGAGTATTTTGCTTTTGTTTTAAAATTATGCGGTCTATCTAAACAAATAAAATGTACAAAATTTTAAAAACAAATAGTTACTCACGAGAGCTTCTTCCTCTCTTCAAGATGACGAGAAGAGTCAATTTGCCAATGTTTTTGCCACTACTTGGAAAATGAACATATCTTAACAAATTGATTGTGGTTCATTACAATGAGGGCTTCAATTTTAAATATTTAGAATTGGTTCAAAATCAATATGTTGCTTAAAGGGAGTTGTTTTTTTTATTCAAATTTAGGACAATTTTTGGAAAAATGTCTATAGATAAGACAATGATTGAATTTGAATGGAATTTTCTCATAATCGACGAGTTGTCTATGGCACCATCCCTCCAACTTGATTTGTAATGTCTTTGTCATACTCATCTCCAAATAACTTCCACATAAATTCATACATAGGAGAAAATATTTTCTTTTAGTTCTGCTCTATCAATGTATCTTTCCAGCTTGTTTGCAATATTCCTAAGAGCGTCATCATCCCAAAAAATTAAGGTTAAGTGAGGCATTCTACCCCACACATAGGTTGAAGTTATCTCCTCTTCTAGGTTAAAATATAAAGACCAAGGAGCTAGATACTATGACCTTTAGAACCCATTAAGTATGGTCCATAATGAAAAATCAAATCCTACGCTTATTAGAAAAAATAAAAATAAAATATCCTTGTCTTGATGCAAAAAAAAGAAACCACACTTTGAAATCTAAGAACCAATACTCTACTATCCTTGCTTCAATAGCTTTGGGCTAGTCTACTAGAGACCCGAAAACTTCCCAATTAGAGAGCTCTCTCTCACACAATAAAAGGGTTGTTCTTCTTGGATCATTAGTAGAAATCTCTAGCTGAGGGATATGGGTAGTTTGATGAGGCTAACAAGGTCTTAAATGCCTCAATTCTTTAAATCCTATCTCATTGTTCATAGATTTGAGATTTCTTCCCCCAAAAAACCCATTGCTTTCTCTAGCGATACAATTGCAACAAATGTGAATGTACTCTTAGAAAAGAAAAAGGCCTAGCATTAACAACTATGGAAAACATGTTATATTTGAGCATGAACAATGTAGATGTTGTGAACATGAGTGGGTGTTGATACCTGCAATTCGTCGTGGGTTAAGATGGATTCCTTTGTTCTTACATGAAAACCCTAGTTGGAAGCCATAGCTATTTAGTTATTTCTTCATTTCTCTCTAAATGAAATAACTTCTCATATTACACATCATACATCTCAATCAAAGTTTTCATCTAAGTGGAGAAACTCAAATCAACTTTTAAGAAAGCTTTTTGGTTAGGTCAAGTATTATTTTTATTTACTAGTTTTTTAATATTTTAATTATTTTAGTTTTTTTTAAATTGAGTAAGTTTATAAGTGGATAAATTTAACTCTTCTACTAAGTATTTTGGAATTTTTTATTTTTTTTTGCCTAAATTTAATTATTTTCTCAAAATTCTTATGATTGGGTTGACTATACCAAAACTCATAAGAAAAAACTACAGGGTAAAAACTACCTATTAATTTTAAATGTTTAAGAATTGGCTTTTGAGGAGAAAGCTATAAAAGGAGAAAACGCAAACACACATTAACAAAACACTCTATGATAGTAAAAAGGAAAATTTCAAATATTAGGGTTTCAATAGAATGCCCATATTTCCATATGCAAAGAAAAGTAGATTCTAGAGCAAATTGTCTTTGATGTGTGGTTGAAAAGTTATTTCCATATAATTTTCTATAAATTTATTTTCTTATTAATAACTTTATTAATTTTATTAAATCAAAATTTCTTTAAAATATTTTTCTAAGTAAAATACTTTGAAATATATTTTACATATGTGTTTATTATTAAATTAAACATTGTATGATGTAAATATAAACTCAATTTATTAGAAACTTTAAGATTATAAATATTTTAAACTTAAAAATGACAGTTAATTATATTTATTATTAATTTTTAAAATATAACTTTATAATCTAAATATAAATTTCCCCATTTATTAGCATTTTAAAAATCATAAATAGTTTAAACTTTAAAATTCTAATTTCAACACTAATAACTAATAACATGTATCTACAACTAAGATAGATGTAACACATTTATAACATTAGGAAACTAAATTAAGAAATAACCAAAATCCTTTAAAAAAAAAATACATACATAATATAAAAGACAATAAATTAAATTAATATAAATCCATTATAACACTATATCTTTTAATACTAAAAATGGTATTTTATTTGTTTTGATTCTCCTAAATCCTGTAAATATTTATTAAATCCAAAACTAAATTAAAATATAAATATATTAGATTTCTTTTACTAAAATAATTATTATTAATTTTTAAAATATAACATTCTAATATGAATGGATAACTTAAATATAAATTCCTCCCATGTATTAGCATTTTGAAATTATGATTTTTTTAAAGTTAAAAATTTAATCAATAAGATACATTTACAACAAAGACAAATGTGACACATTTATAACATTAAGAAATTAAATTAAAAAAGAATAAAAATCCTTTAAAATAAAAAAATTTAATAAAATATTTAATAAATTAAATTAATATAAATCCAGTATAACACTAGATCTTTAAATACCAAAAATGGTATCTTATCTCTTTTGATTCTTCTGAACCCTTTAAATATTTATTAAATCAAAAACTAAAATAGAATCTAAATATATTGGATATATATTTTTTATTAAAAAAATTAATAATATAAACATAATCATAAAAAAATTCGCAAGATAAGCATGATACTCCACATAATAATTTACCAATTTCATATTTAATATTCAATCTTTCCATATTATTTTAAGTTCGTACAATATTATAAAAGCACAGTGGTAGATGTCAATGATGAACTAATTAATTATAGTGTGAAGAGAAGTTTTTTGCTGATTTGATTTTTTAATGATAATAAAATATTAAAATGATTACTAATGCATATTGGTATTAAAATTGAAATGAGCTATTTTTCTTGTGGCGATGGGAACGTTTAAAAAATATTTAAAAGATACATTTTAAATAAAATTAAAATAAAAAAATTATATTTTAAAAATACAATTAAATTAAATATAAACTTACAATATAAAAATATTTTGTTTTATGCTTCCTTTACACAACACAGTGAAATAGTGGATTTTACACCAAAGAAATTTAATGACAACCAATCAAATAACTATATTTCTCTTTAGTCAGTCGTTGATACATTCTGAGCCAATAAGTGTTATAGCATTGGGAATCAAGTTGCTCGTCAAATAAGCAACAACCTACAAGAAAACAAACATAAAATAATTTTTAAATGAGATATATTAAAATAAAATAAAATTTGAATGAGATATATTTAAATAAAAATTAGATATATTATTTTATTTTGTGGCTCTCAATTTGTTGCAATGCATAATTAAACTATAATGCAATTTTAGGTCAAACTTTTCACATTCAAACCGAGTGAGATATCTTATAGTCACATTCCTAATGTTAAATTTCGACATTTCCGGGAAGCCAAGGAAATTTATTTTTCATCTTATCTATCCTCGTATTCTGCATAGCGACTCAAGTGGATGAATTCTATTTTAGGAAACATTTCCATAGAATTCTATTTTGGCATAGCAACTCAAGTGGCTGAATTCTAGTTTATGAACATTTCCATAGAAATCTATTTAAGGAAACCTTTATATATATATATATAAGCAAGTTGAGAACTTCAAAAATCTATGAAAAAAACGATGCCTACATGTGTTATATATATATATATATATATTCACAAGATATATATATATGAATGAGAATGCTACCGTCATTTTACAACAAAGTCTCCATGTGATATATATACATATGAAAAGCCACTGGCATGTAATATAAATATGAATTAACCACTAAAATTTGGACACATTCCAGTTATTATTTTTCTAACGGATTATTCGAACCCGGAGTCAAAAAAACCTACTCGCGAGCCAACTATAGTTAAAGCAGGGTCACTCTCGTAACTCGTAACTCGTTCATTTCCAGGATTTGAGGATCTGAGGACAGATGCCTTGAACAGCGTTGATGACGTCACTGGTCCATTTTATGATGACGTATTATATGTACGTCCAAACTGGCACAGCATCATGGGCAATAGAATATTGAGTTAATTATTGATCTGTGCCTGATTACAAGCAGAAAAACATTGTATACATATATTTAATGCAGATGAGAAAATTTAGGTTTTGGCCAGCTCGACTTCTCTGGCTGGCTGCCAGAGTTGACCTACAAAGCACTCCACTCCAATTTGGAGTACAAACAAAGAAATAGAGGTACCATTTGATTACCCAAGTGGGTATTTAGGTTTTGATAAACCAGATTCCTGCATGTTTCCTCCTGTTTAGTTTTTCTGTTTTTTTTTTTGGAAGCTTATGCGCACTTGCCGGTCTACACATATATTCAGTGCTGTTCGTTTGTATAAATAGGTTAACGAGTATACAGCCTTCCGACAATATCAATCCTGAGAAAGAATCCCCAATTTAGTTATCTGTATCCTAGTTTCGGTTGCTGTTGCAGTTGCGCCTCTTCAGCCTCCATGGCGGGTCCTTATAGTTTGCTGGGGATTAATTCGACGAGAACAGACAGTGAGGAGGCCGGGACTGTAATCCAGGACCACGATTCGAACTCATCACCTGTGGCTGCTGGCAAGTCGGCTTTTCCTTCTCCGTTCGCGGATCGAGCACGACTGGAACGAATGGGGAGCGCAACTAGCACTGTTTCCTCCGAGAACGCTCGTACTCCGCCAACACAGGGCGATCAGGAGAACTCGTGCAAGAAGCTGCCGTCGTCTAAATACAAGGGCGTCGTCCCGCAGCCCAATGGGCGGTGGGGCGCGCAGATATATGAGAAGCACCACCGGGTCTGGCTGGGAACGTTCAACCGTGAAGAAGACGCCGCCAGGGCCTATGACAGGGCCGCCATTAAGTTCCGCGGCGCCGACGCCATTACCAACTTCAACTTCGTCGAAAGCCATCCGGAAGCCTTCTTTCTCCGCGGCCATTCCAAGGGCGAGATCGTCGACATGCTCAAAAAGCACACCTACGACGAAGAACTCAACCAGAATAGCAACTTAAACCAGAGCAAGTTCTCCTCGGACAGAAATCCGGAGGTCGCGTGTTCTAAACCCCCAGAGCCCCGCGAGCACCTGTTCGACAAGGCCGTGACGCCCAGCGACGTCGGGAAGCTGAACCGCCTCGTTATCCCGAAGCAGCAAGCGGAAAAGCACTTCCCACTCGACGTAGAACTCGCGTCGGGCGGGGAGAAAGGCAAGGGAATCCTGCTTAGTTTCCATGACAACAGCACCAACAAAATATGGCGGTTCCGCTATTCTTACTGGAACAGCAGCCAGAGCTACGTGCTTACCAAAGGCTGGAGCCGCTTCGTCAAAGAAAAACGCCTCCAAGCAGGCGACATTGTTACCTTCCAGCGGAGCTCCCGTTCCCGCCACCTCTTCATCACCTTCCGCCGCCGCCCCTGCAGTCTCCTCCCGCCCGTCGCCCCGCTGCAGCTGCACAACCGCTGCCCGCAGTCCCTTAACCGCTATGCCGTGACCCGATATTCGCACTGGGCTCAGCTCTTTTACGCGCCGCCGCCGGCCATCCAACCCGTCGCCCACTGTTCGATTCCCTGTGTCACCAATCCCAATTCTATCTACTCATTGTCGACCCCCAAGTCCGTGTCAGACGAGGGGAATACCTCGCCCCTGGATTTCGTGGATCTCAAAGGATCGCCGCCGTCCACTGACGGCCATTCTTGTTCTTCTTCCGTCCGGCTGTTCGGAGTAAATCTGCAGCGGTCGCCGTTAAATCTTTTCCCGGTCGTTACAGTCGAGTCAAAGACTGTGCCGACACATAAACGGAAAGCGGCCGAGGCGATGTTTACGGGTGGAAAAAGACGGTATGACGGCCAAGGGTTGTAGAGACGGTGGTTTTGGTTTTTATTATTTGAAGATTGTAGAATTGGAGAACTATTGTGTATATACAATTTTTTTAATAAAGTTAGTTACATCTAATTTTACCCTAATGTTTGCATTGTAGTGTTTTTCTTTTCACAAATTTATTTATATATACAAACATTGTAGTGTTTTTCTTTTCACAAATTGATTTATATATATGATCAAAAGTTAAGCAAAATTACATTCTATTGATGTTACTATGCTACTGTGTGTATTGATCTAGAATCTGCCAGTTAGCCCGTCACCACATCTAACAGAAAAACTTACATTTTTATCAAAAGATGGAAACTAGCGAGGATACTATGCTACTTTGCGTATTGATCTAGAATCTGCATATTAGGCTGAAACCACATCTAACGAAAAAATTTACATTTTTATCAAAAGATGGAAATTAGTTCTCTTCAGAGTGGTTTTTATTTATTAACAATATACATTTTAGCATGTATGTTTCTATACTGTTTAGTCATTGTATTGGATTTTTTTGGAATATTATTGTGTAGTGATTTATAATGATCGACAGACAGCTTTGTTTCTGACCATGAAGATGGGTGGAATGTAGTGGTTTATAATGATCGACAGACAGCTTTGTTTCTGATCATGAAGATGGGTGGAATGGTTACCTAAAACACATCGATCCTTTTAACCCACTACACAGTGATATTCCAAAAAAATTCAATACAATATATACATTTTATTTGTTAATAGAATGAGAAACTAGCACAATAAGGATAATTAATATTAATTTTGCTTTATTAGAATTTAAGAAGAAAATAAATGTAAATAAACTTAAAAAACCTTTTTTTTTCCAAAGAAAAAAGTCATAATCTATTTAATCTTTAGACATGTATATTACATTCTTCAGGTGCATTGCATTGCACTGTTCCTATAGAGTTTGCAAAGAAAAAGTAAACTGTCACCAATATTTCAGATTTACAAAATTCAAAAAATGTCTAAAAAGGAACCAAAACTTCACATAAATCCTTTGATAAAGGAAGCAAGAATAAAAAAGTTAAGAAGCTGCATAATCAGCTTAAATTGTCCATTGGGAAACTTGTAGTTACCAGCTGTCCTCCCCTGCACATATTCTTCTCGCATATTCCCTGTGGAAGAAGCAGCCCTTCCTTGGACAGTAAGTCAGCAATCTCATTCTTCTCTCGAAAAACATGGATAAAAATTCCAGCTGATGTTCAATTCCTTTAAGATTCAAATTAGAAATCTGTTGTTCCTTTTGCATTACTTTTATCCAGATCGCAGAGTCTCCGAAGATAGGGAGAGAAATAACCTGTTCTTCTCTTGCAAACAACATAAGTATTTCTTTTCACAAATTGATTTTTATATATATGATCAGAAGTTAAACAAAATTACATTCTATTGATGTTACTATGCTACTGTGTGTATTGATCTAGAATCTGCCTGCTAGCCGTCACCACATCTAACAGAAAAACTTACATTTTTATGAAAATATGGAAACTAGCGATGATGCTACTATGCTACTGTGTGTATTGATCTAGAATCTGCATATTAGGCTGAAACCAGATCTAACGAAAATTTTTACATTTTTATCAAAAGATGGAAATTAGTCCTCTTCAGAGCGGTTTTTATTTATTAACAATATACATTTTCGCTTGTATGTTTCTATACTGTTTAGTCATTACATTTTAGCATGTATGTTTCTATACTGTTTAGTCATTGTATTCGATTTTTTTGGAATATTATTGTGTAGTGGTTTATAATTATCAATAGCTTTGTTTTTTATCATGAAGATGGGTGGAATGGCTACTTAAAACACATGGATTATTTTAGACCATTATACAATGATATTCCAGAAAAATTCAATACTATGTATATATTTTATTTGTTAATAGGATGAGAAAATAGCATAATAATGTTGATTATCAATAATGATAATTAACATTATTTTTGTTTTATTAGAATTTAAGAAGGAAATAAATATAAAGAACTTAAGAAGAAAATAAACTTAAGGAGAAAATAGTATAGAATTAGTGGATTTATTTTAAAATTTGTGATTTTTAAGTAATATTTTTAAAACATTATAATTTTGATGTGGGAAAAAAGATAATAATATTAATATTGAAATCAATATTTTAAAATTAAAATTTAATATGGGTGTAAGTAAGATATTTGAAATTATTTTATTATTACAAAAATATAATAAAAATGATATTTATTTAGTTATATTAATTATTTTTAATTATATAGATATAATTAAAATATCAATATTATTTATATGTGTGTGGTGTAGTTTAAATATTTTAAGTTTTCAACTTTTTTAGAGCTTATTTTCCATTTAATTTTGTTAGTATTCGGATTGGAAATTTTTAAAAAAATTCAGAATATTCGGGTGGCATGAAGCATTTGAGATTGTTGAATCTATTTATGGATCATTCGAAAATACAATTTAAACACATATAAATTTGGATTTTACCAAAACAATTATTGAATTCTGGTCAAAACCCAACATAAGATCTAAAACTTAGAATAAATAGACTACTCTCTCATCTCTCCCTCTCTCTCTCTCTCTCTCTATATATATATATATCCAAAACTTAAAATAAATAGACTACTCATATATATAATCTAATACTTGAATTTTTTCTATAAAATTATATTTTTAGTTAAGAGTAATATAACAGTGTAACTAGAATCTACTTTAATGTATATGTTGATTGTTTATTTGAATAATAAATCAATTTAAAAAAACAAATGAGCACTTGCTGGAATCCTTAGCAGCATGTAGTAAAAACATTAAAAATCTAAAATCTAATGACAATAAATAATAAAACTAATATTAAGCATGTGCATGGTAAAATAAATTACTTCTAACATAAAACAGAAAACTAGCTCAAGAATACAGTAACAAGAGTTAAATTTCTTCTTTCATTAAAAATGGTAACAATGGAGTTACATGGGTTTACCTCAGAGGTGAGGCTTGTGGAGTGTTTGCAGCCAGCTGAATGAGGTGCCCCAATGCTCCAGCATCTTACTCTTCTCCAAAATGCTCAAGATGGACCAAAAGGTTCACAAGTACAAATGGTGGGCTGTGGGTGAATTTTGGCAGCATAAGGGTATTATAAATAGTGGATTGGAAATGGGAAGCCTCCACATGTACACCTTCCATAGTAAAATGAAAGATCTATTACAAAATTTTAAATAAAACAATTTTGCTTGAAAATTTAACATACATTTTTGTTTGAAAAAATGTATATATCATATTTTGATCCAAGTATTATTTATTTGTAAACAATATTATAAATATGGTAAATGAAATTCCATTAAAAGTGATAAATATTCTAGTGAATAAATTTATCTTAATAAAAATAATTAAAAGACTATTTAGGACTTTACTAAATCAATAAAAACTCATCTATCACACTCTAAGTAAGATACCCATCATAATTAGGATATGTCGAACTATGACATGTAAATTTATATTAATGTAACTACTAACTTTTGCAATATCATCATACACATTTACAATTTGAAATAAAAACATCTTATAAAAAAATATTCTGGAATTGATATGAAATTAACAATTACATGTATAATTCTAAGGTGGGCCACCTCTACCATACTTGTTATGTTGCGATTATATATCCAAGGCTCATAGAGATGAAGAGAGTAGAACTACACTCACTCATCGTCACAAACATTCACAAGGTATATGTGTTGAAAAAATTTCTTCAACGACAAAATTAAAAATTAAAGTTAAAGCTTTAGAGTAGGTATGAAAAACCATTGCAATTGTATTCATTCTAACTTCAACCCCCTTTATCACATAGTTGTTTGTTGTGGTTATATCCCAGGCTAAAACCACCTTTATCACATAATTGTTTGTTGTGGTTATATCCCACGCTTAAGGCTTATTGTAGATGCAATAGAGAAAAACAATTGATTATAAGGTCAATATCTATGTTATGACATAGTTGTTTCCACTTATAATCATTCTAAGGTCAATCATCTTTATAATATAGTTGTTTTGTTGAGGTTATATTTGAGGTTTAAGGCTTATTCTACATGTAATAGATAGATCTAAATTATGAGATTTGATTATAAATATTTATTTGAATTGGAAAAATGTTTTATAAAAAGAATTAAAACTTTAAAATGAATATGAAATTAAAAAAAATTATAAATATAATTTTAAGGTTAATAAACTTTATAACTATATCCAAATCTATCAAAATACAACAAAATAAATAAATAAATCTATACTAATTTTTTTAAATAATTTTAATAACATATATCAAAATATTATTTAATTCTTATTATCAAGTGACTAAATAGAAATCATGAAAAAAAAACTATCTTATCATAACCTTGATTTACAATTCCAATCCCATTACAAGACCAAAGTAAAAACATTTCTCCTTATAAATTTGCAATCTCAATTTTACTAAGATAACCACTAATTATATTAACTTAACAATCCTATAGTTATATTAACTTAACAATCCTATGCTGCCCATTTATAGTTTTTACTTTACACAAGTTTTTGATAATTATTAATATATAAAAAAAAAATCATATCCTTTTTACATGTGATAATAGATTATTTACTCCATATTAAAAAGTAATCTAATCTAATCAATTATGTAAATATTACTGAAATCAAATCATGTATGCACTTTGTAAATATTACTCAAATCAAATCATGTGTATGCACTTTAAAGTAATACATTTAGCATTGCATATGTATATTGTTGTACGTAATCTATTTTGTTGTGAGTAAACATTATTCCAATGTTACGAACACTTTAGGTTTTAAAAGTTTGCTTAACATTAATATTTATTTTCAAATTTCTTAAAATTAGATTTTTTCTTAATATTTAATTTTTATTATGGTAATAAAAGTAATTATTTTAAATTTATTAAATTTATATAAAAAAAAAAAATCAATTAATAATATTACATTAAAAACAAATAGTATTAATAATATTGAATTTCAAAATATTAAATATTGCAATATTGCGTAAAAATAGTTATTTCATAAATTAGCACTTCTCCCATAGGTTATAAGGGTAGATGTTAAGATTGAAGATTTCTTAAGAGATGCATCCAATGTCACCACAATGCACTCTCTTTACGTTATAGGCCAAGTCCTAGAGGCTAAGAGGGCGTCGTTAATATAGGTGGAATAAACCTACACAACAAGAATACCTCATGAGCAACCTATTTGACAAAGATCAGTGCCTTATGGAGACAAAGCAATGAATACACACAGGATAGGAAGTAGAAGGAATAAATCCTCGCAACTAGGGAAAATGATTTAAAACCTTACAACTCTTATAAGAAGACAACCACCAAATATGTTCAAAGATTGATGGAAATCACTTGGAACAATGGCCAGCTTATCAAGGAAGGTGCCCCTAATGGAGAGGACAAGAATCACACATTCGGGGCAGCCAATGAATAAGACAAATTCAGAAATGATTTAACATGTCTAGTTTATGCCCTAACCAGCCCCCAGAAATTGCAAGAATATCAACTTGATCCACTAGATAGATGTCCAAGTTAGTAAGGATGATAATAGACCTTGTATTTAGCTTGTAATGTGCTTCAAAGATGAATTTATATGGTTGTATGTCAAAACAAATCTAAAAAACATACATAGCAGTTGCACATAATCATAGATATCTTAAGTTAGTCATAGAAAAAGAACACCCTTCAAGATTGACCATAAAACCAAGGAGGGCCTATTAACAGAGTAGATTCATCAATATGGTAATTTTTTTGTATTTTTTATATATTATATTTTAAAGGTTTTTTGGTATATTTGTTTTTTTGTATTTTTAAATATATAAAATGTAGAATTTTGAAACTTTTAAAAAAGAGAAGATGATGGAAATAGATCTAGGTCTTATTTCTCTAGAAAATAAGATATATTGGAGCTAGGGTCTTCTCCCAAGAATCTCCTCATGGAAAATGCATTACCAATCAAGACTAAGCTATCATACATAAAACCCTAAATTGCTCTTATTTTAAATGTCAACATCAATATTTCAATATTTGTTAATTATAAAATAATATATTTATATTAAATTCATTAAATTTACCAGCATCATCTAATTAATTAATACTCATACTTTAAAGCTAAAAGCACTAAGAACATTTTAGCTTATAAATCAAAACACCTTATCACGTAGTTCCAACCATTATCAATGAGAATTAATATATTTGAAAATTACAATATAAAATAAAAATTTATTCATAATATCAAATATTATATTAATAAAAATATTATTAAAATAATAATTACATATTAGAATAATTTTTTTATTAATAAAATTATTAAATATTAGAATATTTATTTTATT
Organism: Larix kaempferi; assembly: GCA_027924585.1. NCBI lineage: Eukaryota > Viridiplantae > Streptophyta > Pinopsida > Pinales > Pinaceae > Larix > Larix kaempferi. The sequence goes on from BSBM01000136.1 coordinate 17,710,249, forward strand.
AATAAAATTATTACATATTAGAATTTATTTTATTAATATTTATTTTCATAAATGAATATTTTTCTAAACATAATAATATAGAGAGTTGTATAATATAACATAGATTCATCTTAATCTAAGATTTAAGATTTAGTAAACAAATAAGATTTAGCAAACAAATAAGATTTAGTAAACAAATAAATACATATAGATATCTTAATTTACAATCTAGTAATTTTATACACATTTAAATTCAATTACCATTACATTTTTTTCAAATACAAGGGGTTGTTTTTATGTTATATATAAAAGGTTGAGATCAAACTCAACATTAGATAATACAATTCAGATTTCACAAAAGACAAACTAGTACAGTTGACAAAAAATGAAAGATTTGCAGACATTCTCAGTGTTCAAAGAGACCTTTAGACCAGTATGTCATGTACTATATTGTCTACAAAATTGACCCAACGACAAAATTACAAAGCAAAACATATGACAACATCTTAAATTTTACTAGCATCTAGTATCACGAGTTGGTTATTGAGATTACGCCTTTTTTCTCGATGCTCCTCTTGTCTTTGTTGGCCCATTGCTTCCACTGCATTCCCCATTCAAGGATTTTAGATGTAGTTTTTCCTCAAAGGTTTCTCTATTACCTTCTTGACCAACATTACCCAATTGTCTGCCCATCCTAAGCAAATAATCGATGACACCTTCCTTTAAGGTGGTCGGAAAAATGTAATTGGCCCATCTGTTCTTCTAAGTTCTCATTGTCGAAGGTTCACCCCTTCATTTTCCATTCAATATGCCATAGCATTGTGCTCCTCGAGAACATGAAGGTATCATATATATTCAAAGAATTGAGAAATAACTTGAATATTTATGCTATTGAATTATATAGGTCATAATCCTTTCTTTACTATAAGTTACAAAGTTGATTGATGATTATTAATAAGTTCGGACAATGATCTTAACTTTTCTAACTTTCTTCTCTTTTAGGATTATTAATCCATACCATACCAGAGTGCCCAAGATTATGCATAGTTGTTGGATGCATATCCTAATTCCCAAACATACTTCAATTATATTACCCTTTGGAGTTTAGATTTACCCTTAGCATTCCTAATTATTATTGTAAAATTACCAAATCAATTACAAATAAAATTTAATTCTTTACCCTAATTTATTAAATTTAATTATTTTTATTTTTCAGAATTTTTATTTTCAAATATTTAAAAAAACTAAATTCTCGATTTAAAAGAAGAGTTTTCTACTACTTTTAAAATCTAAAAATCCTTCATACTAATTTTATCATTTTGAAAGCCTTTTCATTAAGCTATATATATTATAATGGAAACATTTTGAAAACCTTATCATTGAGCTATTAATATTATAATGAAAACAATGACTCGAGCCTAAAGTTCACTCTAATTTAATATATTCAAAGATTATAATAATTAATTTGTTTTAAAAAAATCGTTACTCTTAATAATTGCTTTAAAATATTAACTATTTTTAAATAATTTAAAAAATTAATATTTTAACTTCTTTTAAAAATATTTAATATTTTGGTTCATTTATTTATTAAAAGGGTTATTCTAAAATTCCAAAATTTTTAATATTTATTTCATTTATAAAAAGTTAAAAAAAATAATTTTATCTCTATAGATTTTAAAAATATATACTTTTAATTAATAATTCTTTTTTAAAATACAAATTTATTAATTTATTTAATTAGCTTAATGTAAAGAGGCTTATATAGTTAGAAAGGTTTTGTGGTTAAGAATCACATATTTTAATGAAAAAATTAAGATGAAGATATCAACATAAATCCATCTTGAATTAGAATATATAGAGGGATTCAATTTCTCGAGATATTTTTGGTAACTTATAAATCTACATAAATTTTTCATTACTTTCTTTTACTTTTTATTTTTGGTAATTCATTTTATGTAAGCTCCATTCCTAAGTTTTTCAAAAAAAATAATACCTTGAAAAATCCTCATCTTATTATATATATATATATATATATATATATAAATAAAAAAAATAAGATGAGGATTTTTCAAGGTACTATAATTAAAAAGGATTGAGATATGTTTACAGAGATAGTGTTTATATTTTAGAATTTGGGGTGTATTAGCAAGTATGCCTTCCCTAAATTATAGGTGGATGAGACAATGGAGATTGATGTTATGGGTGTAATTCCAATTTCGAAATAATAATTATATACAAAATAATAATATAGCTGATGCATGAATAATTTCTAGTTGATGCATGGATAATGGTAGACAACCTATTTAACTAAAAAAAGGTAGGTGAGAACATGTAGACATAGACAACTCATGATTACAAGGCAACTTGTGGCCTATGGTGTTCACCCACCACAAGTTAAGTGGTTGTTTAGTATTTGATGATAATGATGATGGTTATTAATATTTATTAATATCAATTTTTTTAATGAGATTTTAAGAAGGAAAAAAATGTAAGGAATTACTTATTTTAGTTTTAAAAAATGTATTAATTTTTTTGGGAAAAACATTGGTATAACACTATAATTTGATTAGTATTTAAAGTTAAGAAGGTCAATATTGAAAAAAAAATATTTTGAAATTAAGATTTAATGTATGGGTAATCAACACATTTAAAAAAAATACTTTATAGTTTTAATAGTGTTACAAATATGACAATAAGAATGATTTCCATTTATATATTAACCATTTTTAATTATATAAATATAATTAAAATCTCAGTCAGTTTCTCATAAAATGTTCTCAATATATTCACACTAGCTCATCTACTTAGGTTGGTGAACATCAATACACCACAAGTTGTGTAGTTGTAATCACTAGTTGTCTATGTCTCAACTACTTGTTATCCTGCCTTCTTCAAGTTAAATGGGCAATGTGCAACCGCTACGAGTTATTTTTTATATTCTCTTTTTATAATTGTTTATTTCGAATTTGGAACTACCTCCATAAAATCAATCTCCACAGTAAAATTTCTCATCCTCGAATATCATAGAGTTTTTTTTTTGAAAAATTAAAGAGTAATTTTCTTGAAATTTTTCAAACCAATTTTTTATTATGAAAAATTCAAATTATTTCTTATTTTTTTATTAATTTACCAAAATTCAATAGATATTAATAACCCCATTATTATTATAATTAAATATAATAATAATAAAATTTAAAAATTATTAAAAATATATTTTTATTTATTAATAATGACAAAGGAAAAAAACCATGCCATTGCTGGGTGTATCACTGAGTCGCACCTACACCGTTGCACACCGTTGCAGTACTTGTATTTTTTCTATAAAAATTATATTTTAAGAACATGCTTATTAAAACAACGAATATCCATACGCATAAGCAACAGATATAGCGAAAGTTTGGTGAATTTCAACGTTTAAGTCAATGAATATGAATATCCACTTTGTCCTTTTTTAAGACTTTATTGATCCAATCATGGACCTTCCAGATGGATTAGGTTTTCAAATATTCATTCTTAGTGTGAGTAGAACCCATTTTTAATTTCTAGCCTTTAATTTTTAAATTTAATTATTTAATGATGATTTTTTATCAATATTTTTTATTAAAATAATATATATATAAATATATATATATAACTTAGTATAATTTAGTTCTCAAATAAAGGAAGATACATCTTTTGTTGTTAGCCACACTTACAAGTTTATTACAAGTTTATTAATCAAGGAAAACCTTATTACCTAGATAACATGTTGTTGATAGTCCATAAGGAGGTAGACTTGTGTCACTCAAGTGTTTTTCCTTTTTAAACATAATTTTATTTAATTAAACTTAATTGATTTTTCATCAAACCTAATTTATTGTCACTTCTTAGAAGGGATGATTCCTTTTTTATTCTAATTTGATTTAACAAATTTCCTTTGGAGGCAATGAATCCATAGTAATACCCAACCTTTCTAGTATGTGTGTTGGGCCTACATCACTAATAATGTTCTCATTAGGATTATTATGAACCTTGCTTAGCTTTGAAAAGATAAGCTTGGACCTTATTTCATCTTCAAGTTCCATTACTTCATCATTATCTTTAGATTGTTGATTTTTTGGAACTTCAATGAAATGATGGCTTTCATCTTGTTTATTATAAAGAAAAAATTGTGGAGAAATTTAAGTGATACTTCCCTATGTTCATGGATGGCATCCCTAATAAACTCGTTGATGTAAGCTATTGCACCTCACTTAAGAAGATTTGATTTGGGCGTCTTTATTACAAAGCTAGCTAAATGTTAAGCAACATTAGAGTAGTTGGTTAAGCTAACCTCTTTAGCTAGATTTTTTTTTTGGAAACATTTATTCTAACCCTTGAGCACTTAACAAATAGAAAAATGGTTGGTACCTTGCCAAATCCCAATTAGCCTATAAAGGACAAACATGTCACAAGTAGGATTTGAATCTAGGTGAGAAGGAAAACAATGTTTTCTCTTAAATACTCAAACTAAACCTCGTCTTCTCGAAACTACCAAAACTAAACTTAACTCACTTTACAATTATATATATATATATATATATATATATATATATATATATATATATATATATATATATAGATATAGATATATATAGATATATATATGCGGAAGAAGTAGGCTTGTCAACAAAAATATGATCTTTGAAATGAGTGTGGAAAAAATCCTCAAGGACGACAACACTTTCTTAGTTGGCTTCAAAACTAAGGATCACTAAAAGAAGAATACCTTCTAGAGGAGGTTTTTGCAAAAACCTCCCCTAATAAATGTCTCAGATTGTCCATTTATAGCAGAGACAAGTGACTAGAGCTTTTAGTGGAGAATTGTTTTTGATGTTCTTAAGTTACATACAAACACACCAATTTGATCCCAAATATAGCAGACCAGTGTGTCAAATAATAACATGCACTAAATGTCATTATACCCAATTTGTAAAAAAAAAATGATTTATTTTAATTTTAAATAATCTCTCTTCTGTGCATATTACCAATTGCTCGAAGGCCACTATAAAGTGTTTGACTATGCATATTTGGTGAAACTTGGCCGGCCACCCTAAACACCAAGTATTGTTTTCAAAGCAAGCACAAATGGCATTCCCAAACTAGCTCCATGCAACATTACCCCCATAGGACTTCTTATGCCATTACCACCCTTACCAATGCTCTTTATTCAATTATAGCACACCCATGTGAAGTTTCATAATGTCATCATTGATACCTTGGAGAGAAGAAATTGTGGCCCAATTCAATGTTTCCCTCCTAGGGATGATTCACAAGTGGTGGGTTCCAATTATGACTTTGAACAATTGGTCATGTCAGGTAAGAAGTGGAATACTAGTTGAGTACTAGTTGAGTGTGTTTTCGTTGCATGTCTAAGAGAGGAGAAACCTTATGTTCCAAGGATTCTATCTTAGCAACCCATGTTGAACATTGAGTTAATATTTGAAACCTTGGAGTCAAGTTGAGTGAATAGTTTCCCAATTGGGTGATTATGTTATCCATGGCCATTTGTTTGAGTGGACATCATGGAGTCCTTAGGCCTTAGGTCCACACGAAGGGTTAGTAAGGAGTTAGATAGTTGCAATCAATGTTGTAAAGGAGTATTTTGTGATATGTTTCCGAAAACAACACTTTCCCCAAAAAAATTGAGATAGGTCTCCCACAACAGTACATTTTGGACCTAGGATCATTTTTTCCATTCTTCAGAGTACTACTAAAGTATTACTCCATTTCGTGTATTACTATGCAGACAAAATTTGCAAATTTTTTCAACTGCGTGTTCTATAGATGCTATAGTTTGTAGGGTCCTATGGAAAAAAAGAGTATCAAACACTATATCTCCCTAATATACATGACGGTTCAACCAATAGTACTTGATCAAATATTTCATGATACCAACCAAGGAGGGTTAATACTTAACAATTGTTGGAATATATTAATTATATTCCTTGGAAGGTAATAATGTCTTTGTATTATGTCGGAAGTTATCCACAATATTATGTAAAAGAGTAATACATTATATCCCATATTCATTATGGTAAAGTATAATCTTGATATCCATCATTATATAAAGAGATGTTATTATGGAGAATTATATTATCCCGCATGCAATATGTGAGAGTAATTTCTCCACATCTCTTGGTATATAATAGGGTCAAGGGAGTCACATCATAACAACATGATGGTATAGTGGTATACGCTCATAGATAGTATCAACACATGGTATTGTGATCACAAGCTCTGCTATATTGTATTCGGGTTATTTGTAGTTGCTCTCTTGTAAGATTGAAGGAGATTTTTGGAGATAATAGAAGACAACCTTCCCGTGGACGTAGCCCAATTGGGTGAACCACATATATCTGGTGTATTCTTTTCCTTGTTCTCTTTCTGTTCTTATTTATGTTGATATGTTATTGATTTCTAAGATAGGTAAGCTAGTTTAGCTAGTAATGATATTACTCGAGAAAAAATGCAAAAAAGAGACATGCATGGTCTAGGATGGTACATATTGTGTAATAAATGCAATGAAACTATTGATCATATGCTATGGTCATATACAAAGTATGTATCAAGGGAATTGGAGAGAATGAATGGTATAAGGGATATATCTAATGATAATTTAATTGATGAAGGATTAAACAAGTGGTGCAATAACTTTGTTATTAAAAAATTCCAAGCACTGCCTCTAATTTGTGCATGGGGATATGGTTATCATAGAACTCACAAAATTTTGAAGGTATAAATATTCCTCTTATTTATTTGTTTAGTATATCTATTTTAGATGGCTTCCCATACATTGCAAACATAAAAGGAAAAAGATAAGTAATCGATGATAAGAGTTGTGCATGGGCATATTTTAATGGGTCTTGTCAAGGAGATACTTCATGGCACCAACCAAGGAGGGTTAGTACTGAATAGTAAGGATCTTACTTGAGAAAAATTGCAAAAGAGAGACATGCATAGTCTAGGATGGTGCATATTGTGTAAGAAATGCAATGAAACTGTTGATCATATGCTATGCTCATATACAAAACATGCATCAAAGGAATTGAGAGAATAAATAGTATAAGGGAGATATGTAATGATAATTCAATTGATGAAGGGTTAAACAAGTGGTGCGCTAACGTTATTATTAAAAAAGTCCAAGCATTGCCTCTAATTTTTGCTTGGGGGATATGGTTATCACAAAACTTACAAACTTTTGAAGGTAGAATGATTCGTCCTATTTATGTGTTGTTTCGAGTATTCTAGTATCTATTTTATATGGCTTCCCATATATTGCAAAGATAAAAGAACAAATACAAGTAACTAATGAACAAATTGATAAGAATGGTGCATGGGCATATTTCAACGGGGCTTGTCAAGGGGATACTCTTGTTTGTGGAGCTAATGGAGTCTTATACATTGATGAGCATAATGTTATATCCTTTAATGTTGGTTCATCTAGAGGAAAAAATAATAAGGTTGAACACATGGCTTTAAAATTGATGTTAATCTTATCAGTTGAGAAATGTGCCCCAAAATTAAAAATTTTGATGCTTCTCTTACTATGGAATACTAGATGAGTGAGAAAAATTCCTTGGAGATTATAATTTGCAGCCTATACATGAGGAGATTCAATTTGCTTAAATAAATTTTAACTCGCTTTCTTTTCACCATGTGTATAGAGAAAGAAATGGGGTCACTAATTTTGTTTTGAAATATGGACTTCTCATGTATTAAGGAGATTGGATTCTACATAGAGATGTATTGTGTGATATCTTTTATAGAGATTTAAAAGGATTATTTTTGGACATTTTGATTAGATTATTTGGTAATTTAAAAAAACTTACTTAAAGAATATATATAGAGAGAGACCTATTATTTGCATGCTTTCTTTGTTTTTTATTTTTTTGAAATACATAAATACATTTGCAAAATGTTATTGTATTCCTGTTACTAAAAATAAGTATTTTTTTTGAAGTAAAAAAATGATAATTATTATCAATTTTAATAATATAGATCTTGAAAAGAAAATTAAGATCATGTGTTTTATTTATTTAAGATTACAATTAATTTATTGGATGATATTTTTTTGAATGAATTATTTTATCACTTAATTTTATAAAGTTATAAAGAAAAAATAATGCATAAAGTATTTTAAGTTAAGTTGAAGAGGAATCAATAAACAACATTGTTAATCATCAATTCCTCTTTCGTAATTATTAGCTTAACCAATATTTTAATATTTATATCCTATTTTCTAGAATCATTCTTGCTAATTCTTTGTTGGTTGAGAATTACATATTTCAGTCCATTAGTTCTAAACTTCCTCGTACTATCTTAGAATGGGCTTGTAGCTTTCTTCATTTTGAGAAGATTTTTTGAAAAATTTAAATAAAGCAAAATTTACCACATGTTTCACTTTTATCATTGAAATAAAACTTTGTCACTCATATTTTTGACATATTACGTCTTAATATTAAAATCTTTTTGGACACTCCCAATTTTAACTACTCCTCGTCCACTTATATTCATATCAATTTTAACTATTCCTCATCCACTTATATTCATATCAATTTTAACTATTCCTCATCTACTTATATTCATATCACTTTTAAATTGAGAAAAACATGATGTGAAATTTTTTTCTGATTAGTTCAATTTCGCTTTTCAAAAGATTAATTAATATCTCAAAAGGATCCTCAACCAAATTTCTTATTATTAATAATAAAAACATTTTTAACCAATGGGTATCTAAAAAGGCATGTTTAAAAATGGGTATCTAAAAAGGCATGTGATAATGTGTATTGGTATAAAAAAAAACCATGTTTTTTATATCCAAAACGCATGTTATAATGTGTATTATTGCAGGAAAACATGTTTTTATAATTAAATATGAATAATTAATAAAAACCAATAAAATCAAGTCAAAGTTTTAATCTAACCTAATTCATATTTTTAAGTTTGTTTTTTATTTTCCGTCAAGACCTATTTTCGCTATTTTGTCGTATAATCAAATCTTTCACACAATTTGAAAAAAGTTCTCCTCCAAAAGAAACCACTAGTTTTCACCATCAAACACTAAATTTATTTGTTTAAAGTATTTTTAACACCGTGAACTTAATATATATTGAATAAGCATATTTTCTCTCGTGATGGATAGTGGTATAGTCATCAACGTGGTTTATAATAATTTTAATTTTAATAAACATATTTTTTTTCCTATGGATATTGGTATAGTCATCGGCGTGGTTTATAATATTAATTTGAATCAAAATGTTTTGTCTCCCATGGGTAGTCTTGAAGTCCTCCAACATGGCTCTTAAATCACAAGTCTTAAACCACAAGCTTCTTATAATTTTGGTGACACTTTCTAAATATGAGAAATAGAAAGAGAATGATGGTTGGGGTCAATGCCCAAGGGATGGAGCGTTATCTAATTATTATATGACAATTTTTAATGGGTGGGAAACAAAATGAGTATGATAGTTGGAGTTGTTAAATATTGAAAAAGAAAATTTAAAAAAAAAAATTTATGAGAAATTTATGTTAAAATTTTATAAAAAGTTAATTTATTGAGTTTGAAGGTATGTGTTTTTTTAGTTGGAGAAAATAACTACTTTTGTTTTTAACTATTCATGCCAAATCCAACTAATTTAAATGTTTTGAACCATTTCATCTTATGCTTAAGCAATTAAGTCGAGTGAGATTTTGGACTCACAAGAGACAAACATGTCATAAACAAAATTTAAACATGGATGGGGAGGATAATAAATTCTCTTTGTAATGACTCAAGCTAAACTCAATTGGCTGAAATGTTAGATCATCTCATCTCACCCTCAAGTACTTGAGTAAGATTGCTAGTATCTTGCCAACCACAATTGACAAACATATCACAAATAAAATTTAAAACTAAGTAGAGAGAATAATCACTTCTCACCCTAACCACCTATACTAAACCCAATGGACTATATGTATATAATTAACTTGTATATATATTTTTATATTTAATAATGAAAAAAATGTCATTCTCTATAATACCCCATTTTTTGCCCTTGGAATATATTAAATCAAAGTATGTAAATGATGTAAATAGTGCAGAGCTTAATGCTAAGGATTGACTAAGCATGGTATGTTGCAAATATCCACATATTGGCCATGTGTTAATTTTGTCATGATTCAATTTAAAGATATTTAAATGTTAAAAAATAATATACTAGTCCAAGATGGTTGTGTAAAGAGCAATAGAGTGGTTATGAAGGGAAAGAGGAAAGGGGGCCGTAGGAGAGTAAATCCCCTGTTGCCAAGTGTCAGCTTTATAATTTATTCATTTTTTTGTCAAGTGCCTTAAATGAGCCATTTACTTCCTTTGACTCATCAAATCCATTCATTGAATGCATGTGTGAGGTTGGTGGAGAAGTCTTCTAGTTAAGTTATGGAAGCATGTGATGAGTATACTTCTTATGAAAATTGTTAAGAGTCCTTCATTTAATGATTAGAAGTAAGGTCAAATATATTTTCATCAAACCTCTCATATTCATTGGTGCACTCAATTTCATTGCAAAATTCATACACTACAAATTTTCATAGTATTCCTTCCATTATCTATGACCATATTGGGAAATTAACCAAGAATTAGCATAATTAAGAGGAAATTGCCATTAGAATAAATATGATTGTTGTAGGTAAGCATAGAGGTTGGACAAGATAGGAAACCTTCACCCATTGAAAATATGTTGCTCCTTGGATTCTTGAGAAGCCATGAATTGATTTTACAAGAGATTCTTTGAAATCTTATAGCAAATTGGACTCTTTATATGTACACACTGAAGAGAATTGTAAGGGTTGGGTTCTTTGAAGGACTATATTGAGAAAAGAAATAGTACACCATCCTTGTGTTGTGTGAAATAGTGGAAGAGATCAGTTTCATGGTGGGGATCATGGTATTTTTTAAGCTTCTAATAGTATACCTAAGTATAGTATTCTAGGCGATTCTTTTAGGTTGAAAAAATCATATATATATAGGTAGGCAAATGTTAAATATGAAAAATAAAATTGACTACTTAAATTTGTAAATTTAGGCAAATATTATAATAAAAAACATATTTTATGTAAACATAGGTGATATTAGAGATTAAAAATGACCAAATAGAAAATTTATTTTTTGAAAAAATGCCCAGAAATAACCAATTGGCGAAATTTCACCCCTAAAAATTACCATGTTGGGGATGAGTGAATGAGATTCATGTAGTGTGTTGTAGTGAGAAAATTGGCTAAGCATGAGAGTAAATGGGTTGGGTTGGGAGAGAGTGAAAGCTATAATTATTTTCCTTCACCTTGGTGGCCTCGTAACTCGACTTGGGGTGGTATCTACAGTTGATACCTATGGTTGGATAGAAAATCACTCTTACACAACCAATGTCTTGAGTCTTATTCAATTAAAAGATAAACATTCATTATTATCTATAAATATGCAAAAGTTATATTTATTTATAATATAAATATTATAATTTATACATAATGTGTGCTTGAAATATACCTATCAATTCTATATTTTATATTTACCCCTTACACATGCATTTCATTAATTGTAGCAATCAAAAATTGTTTGGAATTCAAAAACTAATCTATATAAAATAGAATTTTTCATAAAAAAAATGATGAAGGATATATAATAATAACTATACTCACTACCAATTAACTATTACCATATTAAGCATACAACTAAAATTTAGTCAATTTTACCATATTAAGCATACACACCCTTTAATAAACATACAATTAACTACCATATATATTTAATAATAAAAAGAAATACTATTATTTTGTCTCGTCATTATATGTCTCATGTGTATCGATTTTGTTGATGGTGTTTTGTATTACCCTTTGTCTTTCATAATAATTAATAATAAAAGTAGACGAGACAGGCTTCTCTTTTGTTCTTATATCGTGTTTGTCTTTCATAACAGACATGTACTGTCAACCCATAGATAGCTGTCTCAAGATGTTCATGGTTATTCTATATTCCATTTTTTATCAGGTTTATTTATATTTTTATATATTTATTTTTTTAATAATATTCATGGATGCGAGTTTTATTATTAATTTTTTCTTTAAAAACTGTGTTTATAATTATTTTATTTTTTATTTTTGTTATTTTTATTTTTATTTATATATAAAATATTAAAAAGGAAAATTAACTCTGACCTAATAAAAACATATTTAAATCTTCTACTATAATATTAAACAATTTGAATATACCTAATATCCCTTGGACTACGTCACCATATCCACATACAAGTTGACTTCGTAGCAATTAAGATATAATGATATTTTATATGTTCATTTTTTATCATATCCGTTTTCATTTTTTGCTATTTTCTTTATGTTATATATAAAGAATGAATTTATTCACAATAAAAAATTGCCATGTGCAGATTATAACCCAGCTATGAAATGTCATAGTCATAGTTGGTTCACCGCTGTCACTTTAAGGAGGTTGGTAGTTTTATGTGGAGTAAGTTAATTGTTAGAGGTTTTATATAACTTTCTTTTCCTTTTTCTAGAATTTGCCATTTATCAGTGTAAAAAAAAATATTTTGTATTATTGAAATTGTATTTTTATTGTAAAAATAAATTTAGCTTATTATATAATTTCAATAATATATATTTATAATTTTACCAATTTCAATTAAATTCATTAAAAATATTATGCAAAATATAATTTTGATGTAATAAATTTGGCTTAAATTTATGACGAATCTGTTTATCTTTGGCTTAGGTAAGGTTTTAGCTTCAAAAAATAATGGCTTATATGGAGAAGTACGTAAGGTTCCTAAGGTTTGTCAAACGTGGGTTTGTTTGAGGCTGAAATGAGTAAAATTATTTTCTTCTTCTTGTAATCGGAGAAACATGTATGCTTCCTCAGTGTTTCTTGTCAGATCAAGATATGGAACCTCTTCTAGGCATTTTGTTTCTCCTGCAGCTATACTTCTACTATCATCATTGAGTTTCCAAGATCTTATAGAAGCTGAGAATTATCTCTATTGCTTTGGTATGTTTATGTAGAGTTTTCCGCCATTACATGGTTAAGAATCAAGTAGCCCGGAATTGCTCGCCCCTGTAAAGTTCTTCTTGGAATTGTTGGAGTTATTCTCTGCCTACTACCTTCATTGTTACTGATTTTGGTTGTAGCAATTGCTTCATTGTAACGTGCCCATAATCCATTATTTTCAGGAAATGGGGTATACATTTTTCTCCTTTCCATGGTTCAACAAACAATTATGTTAGCATTTATAAACATTAATCATCATAGTTAAATATTCTTCATCAAATTTCATATAGACCCCTTTAACTTGAGATACTATATGTAATGGTTGTTCTTCCAAATTAAGATTTAATCATTTCCTAATTAAAACTTAATCATTGTTTAGAAGACTATGTGATTATCCAATCATGCTTATGAAAGCATGATACTCCAAGTTCATCAATAACACATGAAACAAAAAGGATACTTACTTTGCATATTAATCTCCTAGAAAACATAAAAGCAACTCGTATATTAGTCCAACATTCACTTTAAAGATATATAATAATCACATCATGGATTTCTCAATCACTTATTAAATCTCAATGCAATCTTCTTCTCTTACCAATGCAAAGTTAGTTTCTAAATCAACTCTTGTCAACATAGTCTAATTCTTTATATGATGATTCATAACCTTTGCTATCACTCAACTTCCAACATAACATTGACCATTTCAATTACTACATTTATCTCTATGCATTTCGTATACACTGATCTTCATTTATTTATAAATGTACGACAGATACACTATTGTCCATGGCATCAATCCTCTCAATATAAATCCATATCTTCTATAACATAGACTACACACATTATCATTATAAAAACCATAAGCCCACTAAACACAAACTATCGCAAACTATCATTATAACCTGTGTACCATAATATCTACACATGTGAGTGGAATCAACTAACAAAGTAACCCATGACAACCTGATAATGAAATAACATGCCCACATAAAAGTAAATAACCACAGAGAGGAAATGGAGTCGAGCTCCTAGATGAGCTGTCCCTCCCCAACCTAACGCGGATGTAACATGGAATAAAATGCAAATATTAAATGTCATAACCATTTTTCTCCCCTTTCAGATGAGGTCGAGCTCCTCTTTTTAAATCAACCACCAACCAAGAATCACATTTATTCCCCTATGGTTCTCCCCACCACTTGTCAAAACACATCTGGACAGTTGTCACAAAGAGATAATGGCTGTCTCCCCGAGCTAAGTTTAACAAACCATCCCAACAAAAATCCCCCAAAATGTGGAGAAAACACTCTTATGATCGGGCTTGACTTTCTCTAAGAGGTAGCCTCCCTCAATTCTTCTTACCACTATTACATTGGAATTACCAATCTATATTTTAATGTATATTAAGTTTGTCTTTTTACAAAGAGTAACAATATATCCCTTTTTTTACATTCATATATAAATATATCGGGGACCCTTTCTTGTTTATATCTATCTATCTATCTATATATATATATTATACAAAAACCCACAGATTTTGCATAATTAAATCATAATAATAATTTGTGTAAAATTATTCCCTCAGATGAAGTGGAACCTAGTTGGATGTCGCATAATCGTCTGTAATAATACTATTTGGGATATGTCTCTTAAGAATTATAATGTTAGACATTCACAATGTATTATATATATACAAATACAAAAAATCTAATAATATTTATGAATTTTATATATTTATCTCTTTTACCTTTCTAAAGTCACTAAGTGTATTTCTTGGCATCGCCATCCTGAAACAAGATAATTATTTATATATATAAAATCTCACTTAGTCCAACCTAGGATAATGGTTAGCTTATAATTAGGCCATAGGATCGTATTTAGATACTTATGACGAAAAGTGATTCCTACTAGGACATACCATTAACCTAGGATTATCATAACTTAAAACGTCACTTAATACCTTAGGAAGACAAGTAAACTGTCACTTTTCTTCAAGTGCCTATGAGCACTAAGATGACATCCATCATCAATATCCTATATTATCATGGATTCCCAATCATTATATCTCTCTCCCCTAGTGAATTCATGGCCCCATCGTTAAGTTGCATCATGGCCTTAGTCTCCTAAGTCTACAACTTAGGAAATAAATAACAATAATTACAAACTAGAGGCTGGGCTGGTAGTCGTGTGACACGGGGTCCAGGGATCCAATCCTACTACCACTATACCCCCAGGTGCCCCACACACCCCGCAAGCATGGGACACGGGTAAAGTCGGGTGTGATTTGAACTCGTGACCTCCATTTACAATTGTGACTTCATAACAATTGAATCGCCAATGAGCCACACCCGTGCGGGCTAAAACTTACCGCTATTATAAGAGGACAACCACCAAAATATGTTCAAAGAGTGATGGAAATCACATGGAACAATTCCAACTTACCAAAGAAGTTTCCCCTAATAAAAAGATACACAGATCGCACCTTTGGGGAGCCAGTAAATGAGTAAGACAAATATGGAAATGACTTACTAAATCAGGTTTATGCCCTAACCAACCCCATAAATAGAAAGAATATCAACTTAACCACTAGATGGATGGCCAAGTGAGTAGGGAAGATGAGCAAGGAAGATAATAGACCTTGTATTAAACTTGTAAGGTGCTTCAAAAACAAATTTATATGATTGTACCTCTCAAATCAAATATGAAAAAAATACATAACACTTCCACATAACCATACTTCAAGATTGATCATAAAATTATTCAATGTACCTAATTAGGACAAACAAGATTCCAAGACCCAAAACAACACAAACTATCACAAGAAAAGTTTCAATAATCTAAACTAAGCTATCTTTCATAAAACCCTAAATTTCTCTTACCTTAAATATCATATCATCATCATCAAATATAAAATAGTATATTTATTTTAAATTTATTACATTTAGCATATATAATTAATTATTACTCATACTTAAAAAAGATAAAAACAATAAGAACATGTTAGCTTATTAAATCAAAACAACTTATCATAAAACCACTATTAATGAGAATTAATATATTTGAAAAATAAAATATTAAAAAATAGTTTTCATAATATAAAATATTATATTAATAAAAATCTTTTTAATATTATTAAAATAATAATTATATAATATAATATTTTTTCAATAATTAATTTTGGAAATAAAAATTATTTTCTCTAAAATAATTTTTTAGAATTTTATAATATTATTAGCATAGACCCATTTTAATCTAAGATTCAATAAACACGTAATACATATAGTTATCTTACCTTATGTAGTAATTTGATACACATTTAAGTTCAATTAACATTATAGTTTATTTTTCAAATATAAATGATTGTTTTTATATTATATATAAAAGGTTGAGATCAAACTCAACATTAGTTAATACAATTTAGATTCCACAAAAGATAAACTAGTGCAGTTGGAAAATATAAATGGTTTGCATACATTTCCCAGTATATGTGTTCAAAGAGACCTTTGGACTAGTCTATGATGTACTATATTCACCACAAAAGTGACCCACCAACAAAATTGCAAAGCAAAACATATGACAACATATTAATTTTTACTAGCGTCTAGTATCACGAGTTGGTTTATGAGACTACTCTTATTTTTCATGGTGATCCTCTTGTCCTCACTGGCCCATTGCTTCCATTGCATCCCTCATTCAAGGATTTGAGTTGTAGGTTGTCCTCGAAGATTTATCTCTTACCTTCTTGACTAATAGTGCACAATCTTCTACCCATCCTAAGCAAATCATCGACAACACCCTCCTGTATTTGTACCCAATTTTTTATTTCCTCTACTATTATATATGATTCACAATATATAGTTGGTTTCAAGGTGGCAAGGAAAATGTAATTGGCCCATCTGTTCTTCGAAGTTCTCCTTGTCGAAAGTTCACCCATTTATTTTCCATTCAATCTAACATAGGATTGTGCTCCCAGAGAACATGAAGGTATCCTATATTTAAATATTTGAGAAAAAACTTAAATGTACATGCTATTGAACTATAAGGGTCGTAATCCTTTATTTGCTTCAAGTTATAAAATTTGTCAATGATTCTCCAATGATCTTAACTCTTCTAGCTTTCTTCTTTCCTAGGATTATTAATCGCTATGAGAGTGCCCAAGATTATGCATAGTTATTGGATGCATGTCCTAACCTCCAATCATAATTTTATATTTGTCCCTTGGGGTTTAGAATGACCCCTCCCATTCCTAACTGTTATTACAAAATTACCAAATCAATTGCAATTGCAATTTAATTATTTCTCCTAATTTATTAGATTTATATGATTCTAATTGTTCTTAATTTTTCATAATTATCTTTTGTTTTTTTCAAATATTTAAAGAAAATAATCCCAATCGAAAGAGTTTTGACTCCAAAATCTAAAGAGGGTTCAAACTAATTTGATCATTTTGAAAACCTTGTCATTAAATTATTAATATTATAATGAAAACATTTGGAAAAATTTGTCATTTAACTATTAATACTATAATGAAAACAAACTATAATAAGAGTTCAAAGTTCACTATTCTTTAATTTTTTTTTGTCAAAAAACATATTTATATTTCCAGTTGGAAAACTAAATGCATTCTTCAAGTTTTAACTTATCACCTATATCACTAAGCTATCCAAAAACTTACAACGCCCAAAAAAATTTCCATAGATATGTATCTCTTTTATATAGATCCTATTAGTCCTCTATTATGCACAATGATTCTTCATTATCATAGTGCCATGTTTCCAAAACATGTAGTTATTTATGTCAAAATTGAAAGTTGCACGTGCATGTAAAAATCTTAATCTCACAAATATAAAAGGAGGAAGAGGAGATCACTCGCTCCTCTCGAATTTCTTCTTTGAGGGATCGATGAACATCTTCCCGAAGACCTCCTTTAGATAACTTATTGTGGTTGAGTTAAATTGTCGATAGATATGAGAAAATGATATGTTATAAAAGCTAGAGGCAATTTCCTTTTTAAATGCATTGCAAGATTGAAAAGTGCATACATTTGTACCTATTTTCTACCTTGCACCTAGTGTATAACAAATTTGGATATCCTTCAAGCCTTTTTTTATGCTACTTTTAGCACAGGGGATTAACCTTATTGACCAATATCTTATCGCGCTCATTTATAAAGGGGGTTTTTAATGGTGAAAAATAGGGTCAATACATTGTAGGTGTTGAGAGGGGAAATGCAGGGTATATGGGGTTTATATGTATTAGGCATGGATAATTTTAGGGGCTAAATTTAGCCCATGGGATAAATTAAGGGGGTTAGATAAATTTCGTGGGCTATTTTATTATATGGAAAGGGTTTTTTTCAGTTGAAATATATTCGACCAATATTTATTAGAAAATAAATAAATCCAAAATGAATAGTCTCCGATATATTAGTGAGAAAAATGAAAAAAACTATTTTCGCCCTAGCAAAATATCCCTCCATTCTATCTTTTTCCTATGATTTCTAAAGATATTATAGTGAAATCATTCCCTCGCCCATGATTTTCAATAATGGAGGCTCCCAAGGGTTATTTCACCCTCCATTTTCCCCTGAAATTTAGGCATACAGTTGCATTCGCCTGGATTTTTAGTTAATTTCATATTGATACCTTCTTTGATCCCTTTATTTCCAATTTTATAGGGCAAGTCAGGGGTAATTTTGTCCTATATAACGACTACAATGATTCATGGTTCACCCACATCAGATTGCACTTGCAGGGTGAAGGTTCTGGTTTATGTGATTCCACATTTCATTCTTAGTTTTCTTGACATTTTGATCTTTGCACAACATATCCATTGTCAAAAGATCAGGTCTTGACAGGGCATACCGCACATGCAATTTATTAGAGAATACAAACTTGCAACATGCTTTTTATCCAATAATTAACATGGTATGTTTTGTATCATGCTTTTTATTTACAACTACAATAGATTATTATACTATAAATCTTCCTTTTATCATGCTTTTTATCATGGATTCTTTTTAAGGCCTGTTGAATTCTAGGGCGCCCTTGATTCTTAGGGCTCATTCGGTGTTGTTAGGGTTTTTATCTATCCTAGGAGTATTGGTTTCGTGAAAGTGTTATAGAGATCAGAAGATACTATTTATTTTATGCATTATTGACTTTAAACCATTGAATGACATGTATACATTGTCAGTGTCTGTTACTCTTGATGGAGAGATGCCACATGATTTTTATATATTCAAACTAAATTTGACCCAATTGTTTCAAATATGTTTTTATTAGGATCTTGCTCTGCAATTATTATCGGACCTGAGGCGTTCATGAGAGTGTGTATGTTCATTTTTTGTCTGTTATTGTTGATGTTTGGGAAATTTGTAATATAAATTAATGTACACTAATTATAATGGTGGGGCTACAATGGAACGGTAATTATTTTATCACTGTCTTCCCGTAGAGTTATCCAAAGCATTCTGGTATATTCTTTTATTTGTATTAATAAGTTCGTGACTAGTATACTTTTTTATTCATATTGACAAGTTCATCAATTTTATCTGTAAGCTAAATTTGTTGGGTTTGGTATTTGTTTTACGGTATTTTGTTTTTTGTAAGGGTCATTCAGAAGTAAAAAAAAATTGGTGATTTTTTTTAATGTGTAATTGCCATCATCATCCATAAATGAATCTAGTTATGTATGATGAATATATGAATTCATTGGAACACGATAATTCATTTCCATCATGATTTTATATAATATGTACAAGACCTGTTTGACTTGAGATGTAGACATTCTGCTATTTGATATATTGTCTTTTGCATTCAATGACAATGCTAAACCAATTTTACAACATTTTGCATGCTTTTGAAAATTTCAAGGACATGGATATAGACACCACCTCAATTTATCTAAGAAAAAATAGTCTTTAACGGATTAGTTTTAATGATATGCGCGATGTCACATTAATATACTTGTATTTTTGTTAGTGTATGTTCTTATTGCTAATAACCCTTGCAAGTTTATAACTAACTCTAAAAATTCTAAATCAAATGACATAATTTAGATTTTGATTGTCAACAAAAGAAAGGAAAAGTAGTATTTGTATTTATAAACAAGTAAGCATGTTATTTATTTTCTTAGAGGGTATCTTAAAAATGGAAGGTTTGGAAAATAAGCTAATTGGGAATCATACACTATAATAAGTTTGCGGGTCTCGATAAGAATCTACATTGTAATAATGGTACGTGGATGCCATTATCACTCCACAACATAAAGCATTCAAATATATCAATTTGTCGGTCTGTCAATAATTGAGTCCCCATATGTTCGTTGGACCATTAAGGGATGAGCTAACAAGTGGAGTCCCCACTCTCCCTTAATCTAGTTAGTGCAGTTGTGTTTCACCAACACATTTAGTCATGAGTTGATCCAGGAGGATCCAAGAAGGCAAAAAATTTTAAGTCCTCCAATCTCAGCAAAACCAACACTAGATCGAAGGGCTCGTCGAGACGATTCCAACGGCGTTCGTTTCACCTCAAACGGACTCCATATGAGAAAGTTATCGCGTTCTGTTCTACAAGGTCAACAGGCAAAATTGGCAAAAAGAGGTGCCACGTGGCACCACGGACAGGGTGACACGTGGCATCCGTACAGTACGGACAATGTGACATGGCAGGTGTACGGACCAATCACAAGGTGACACGTGGCAGTACAGATCCAAGCTGGCATATTGCTAACCGGGCAGATGGATGGTGACATGGCAGTACGAACAGTGACTGGGCAGTTGACTAGATACTGACTGGGCGTGAGGTGGACCAATCCCAGGCCGCCACGTGGCAGCACAGGATTGGCCAACATGTCTAAGGCAAAAATTATGGCCTCCGTGGTGTTTGAACCCGTGACCTCTCTTGTATAAGCGCTCCGCCTTCACCACTTGGGCTACTTATGATTATTGGTATATGGGTTAACATTATGTTATTTAAGCTTGGAAAAGTTTATAATAACACAAGTCACGTGGAGCTCATGACCCATTCAACGCGCCACCACATAACCACTTACCACGTGCTCTTAATGTTGGTTATGGCGCTTAATGGGGTGGAGACCATGGTGTTATAACGAATCTTCAAACAGGTTACATGCCACCTAATGTATAATTATAACCATATGGTTGGAGAGCCACCATATTGCATAACAGACTTTGGGTTAAAGTCTTAAAAGTGGTTATTATTATAATATGGTTTTAACCATATTAAAATCCAATGCCATTTTAAAAGGGTATTGTTAAATATGTTGGTTTATTATTTAATAAAAAGCCCAACCATATGAAAACCAACTTGGGGAAGTTGTAACCAAGGCCAAGATAAGCAAATTAGTTGCAACCAAAGGAATCCATGAGAGTCATGTGAAGAAGGGCAAGCCAACCTATATAAACCCATTCATTTTCCATTTCCCACTCATGCTTTGGAGTAGAGACTTTGTAGCTAAAGGAGAGAAGGGAGATTGTGTAGCTCTGCAGGAGGAAGGTACGAGTGTTTATACTCGTTTTACACCGTCTTCAGGCTTCGGAGTTGCTGGAAGCAGTCTTGTTGTGTTTTGTGCAGCGGTTCTCTTCCTGGCCATTGTCGCCAAGGTATCATTGTATTATTGCCATGTATTTTGCCTTTATGCTGAGATTATAGATCGGCCCTCCTATTGAGAAGCAGGCCCGGAGACGTAGTCCATCCTGGACGAACTCCGTTATCAACTTGTTGTCTTTATGTGTGTATTGTCTATGCTGTTTGGTTCTCTTCTTATGGATTTGTGAGCTTCATTCATGCTCTTTATGCAATTCATGTTAACGTCATAGAGTAGCAAAGATCTTGTTTTCGGATCATGAGTGACCGGATACTACTTGTGAAATGTATAAATAAATCCCCCCTCTCCTCATTCATGCATTTGTTCATTCGAGATTTTAGGAGTCAAGAGAGTCTAGAGTTGAGATATGGTATGTGCTCTTATATTGCACTACCTCAGTAATCTACAAAATCAAAAGATGAGACTTCTTGGAAAAAGATTCACCAAGACATTAGAAGGTTTTATAAAGTCAATGAACAATTCACCAAGCTTTTATAATATTTTATAATTCAGTGAAATATTCGCCAAGATTTTACAATATCTTATAATTTAGTGAAAGATTCGCCAAGATTTTAAAATATTCTATAATAGAATGAAATATTAGCCAAAAAAATCATATATACATATTATATTATTGATAAAATAGCCTTCAAATTTTCCTATATATCAAGGAGATTTTCCCATTTATTATAGATATAGATTTGAGGGAGTTCTTAAAATTACCCCTCGTATTAGGGGGTATTAAAAGGGCTATCTAGTAAAAATATGGGATAATCTAGTAAAAATGGGGGTTTTTTAATTGGAAAGATGTATTAGGAGAGGCGCTCAAAAAAATGATTTTGGTAGGTATTTATCAATATCTAGTGAAATTAGGGGTATTCTTTAATATCCCACGAACGAAGGCACTATGGCATAGTTTCACTAAGTGAAGACCCTGTGACTTTTAGTATCATAAGAAGTTATTTTAGTTTGCTCTAATTGTTTAATCCCGATCCAAGAGAATATTTCCCATTTACATAATGAGATAGATAAAAACATAACATACCCAACTCCTCTTTGAGAGCCATTTTTCTAGTTGGCACCATCAATAAATTCCCAGGGACAATTTTGATTGATCATTGATGGCCAAGGATTTTTATAGTGGGGATATTGTGGGATACATTGATAGAAGGATAAGATTGATAGTTATCGGGTGGCCACCTGAAGCTTGGTACCATGATTCTTTAAAAAAAAATTCATTCTAAGTAATCCATACCCTACATAGAACCATGAAAGGAACGACATTAATGTTCCTTAATTCCTTATGTTTTAACCATGATTTCATGTTTTCCAACACTTAATTATGTTGCCATAGATTATTCAACTTAGTAGATATTTCAACTTCTTTCCATACATGTTTAATATATGGACATGATCCAAAAATATGGGAATTCATTTCCTCACTGGATCGGCATAGGTAACATCGTCCCTACCCTTCAAAGAATTTTTTCTGCAGTATGTCCCAAGTTGGAAGTCGATTGTGTATTATGATCCAAATCAGTTGAATACTTTTTAGACATGCTTGTGCTTTCCATAATTGTTGCCACCACCAATCCATTGACAGATGTTGAGCATTCTGTAAGGATTCATACCCTTTAGCCATGGAACAATCACTTCCTTCCCCATGACATCACCATGCAATGTCATCCTCTTCATCATTTAATTTAGTGTGAGGTCAATGGAGCTATGCTATGCAATTTTCTGAATGAAAAACGTCGTTTCCATATAGACTAACTTGATTTGCATCCATCCACCCTTGTGTCCAACGGGACATCCTATTCTCTTTACAGATTATGTTGAGAGTGCATAAGCCACATACTTTTAAACGTCTTATGATTTCAGGAGAAAGAAGAATATTGTTGTTGCACCCCATTATGGCATCGACACCTATCTGACATGAGATTCGTTACTTATACTCCAAGCTATATGGTCACCAATAATTGAATATGTAGACGTGAGTTTATTCCGATGATTTAAGGAATTTGTCACTGATTTCCTTCTATTACATATCTAGTCAATGATGCTTCCTAGCATTATATACTTTTTAAAAATTATTTGGATCCATAATCTATAAAATGAAATGAGGCACCACAAGGATTTCGCTGCTAGAGGTTTCCCAAATAATATCAGGTTCTTAATTCCCCAGCCTCTGAATTTTGTTGATCGAGCAATCAGATCTCATCGAGCCCAATGGCCCCCTTTGTACTATTGAAGAATGTAACTTCGGAATATATTCTTACTTGTATTATTTGTATTGTACTTCCTTCGGGAAATATTCATATTGTATTTGATTATGTAAAAACCCTAAAATAAATCATGTAAAATAGTCAAGTCGGCTCAGTGCATAAACTGCCCCAAACAATGGGCAGAACTTCCCTAGTCAGTTCGGCCCAGTTAGGGAAATTTAGGTCGGCTCAGTTATGTAAAAAGGCCAATTTTGTGACTAGTATAAATAGGGTGGAACCTAGCTCATTTGTGCATCATCTCACTCTTGCAAGTTCACATGAGTAGTAGCAAAAAGGCAAGTTCGGTTGGGAGAAAGAGTAGCTGCATTGAAGACATATTTTCTTGGGGTTTCTATTGTATCTTGTTCTCAAGTTATTGTACGATATTGACATTGTACTTTATGATGAATCTATATTGAAGAAGTTTTGCTAGGTTTTTCCCATGAGAGGGTTTTCCTAGGGTAAATCTTTGTGTTCTCTTATTATGTTGTGCTTGTCTATCTTTCAATGATCCTATTTCATATGGTTATTGTGATAATATATATAAATTGTTTGAAGATATAAAATAACCATTCATAAAGTGCCAAAATTCTAACATGGTATCAGAGCTAGCCTGAAAGAAGACCTTGTGCAATAGAAACTGTAGGAAGTGAAAACTATGGTTTCTTATTCCAGAGGATTTTCACCATATATCAGCTTGAAAAGGAGGTCAATCTAATTCTCCATATGAGGGTGCATCTTCCCGTGCAGACAGATTCTAGATCCGATAATTTTCAAATTTTGACCTAATTCTACATCAACTCCAGAAATTAGGGTTTCTCTGACAAATCCTAGGTCATCCAGAAGTCAAATCTCATAAGTCATTGAATCAATCACTCGATTGGAGAATCTTAATTGGTAAGTCCTATTATCTTTATTTCCATTTGAGATTCTCATTTTATCAAGATGAAAAACAATACCAAGCTTGAGGATAAGCTTGAAGGAGAAGATAACTTTTGTTCCTGGAAGTATAGAATGATACTCATTCTAGAAGAGAATGAGTTGGACAACTATGTCAAGGAAGAAGTTGAGGATCTAGAGGGAGATGAATACAAAGCTAAGCACAAGAAGAACTTGATTAAGCCCAAGAGGATCATTGATGATTCCATCAAGGATCACTTGAACCCCCACATCACATCTCTACAAACTCCGAAAGAGATGTTTGATGCACTAAAGAGTTTTTTTGAAGGAAATAACATTAATAGAATGATGACCTTGAGAACTAAACTCAAGGGTGTGAAGATGCAAAGCTGTGAAAGCATTCAATATTACTTCACAAGGGTCTCTGATATCATAGATCAAATGGAAGCTATTGGAGATCATTTCGAGAATGCATAACTTGTAATGACCACCTTAAATGGTCTTCCAAGGTCACAGGATTCATTTATTCAAGGAATATACTCCAGAAAGAAACTTATCAGATTCAGTGTACTTTGGGAAACTTGTAGTCAAGAAGAAACAAGGATTTAATTTAGATAAGAGAAGTTAGGTGAAGAAGATAATCAAGATCTGGCATATCATGTTAAGAGAAGTAAGAAAGAAGATCATCATCAAAATTATAGAAGATTCCACAAGAATCAAAGACCTCCTAGAGACTACTCAAACTTCAAATGTTACAATTGAGATGAAATGGGATACATTACAAGAAATTGCCCCAAGAATAAAGGAAAGAACAAGAAAGGAAATAAGAAGAGGCATCATGGTCATGCTACAGAAGATGACGAACCAGTTAAGAAGAAAGAAAGGGAATATTCCTCAAGTGATGAAGAATATGTCTTGAAATTTTGATGATGCAATAGTAATTGGAGAGCAAGAGGGAGGCTTGTACGAATTAAAAGGAAACCATATCAAGCATTGGTTCATGGAAATATGGAACCAAGTGAACTATGGAACAAAAGGCTTGCAAATATACACTACAAGGATTTATCGACATGTCCACCTAATATCTACAAAAAAAATGAAAGCATATGCAAAGGATGTGCTCGAGGCAAGAACGTGAAGAGTTACTTTTCAAGAAGTGATAACAAAGCGAAGGAGTTCTTGAATCCAATACATGATGACCAAGGATGAAAAATTCAGAAAGTTGCATCCTAGACGGAGAAGAAGATCAATGTCTTCAGAATCAAATGATGGAGCAGAGTACACTTCTAGAAACTCCAGTAAATTATGTAATGAGGTGGAAACCAAGAGGGAGACTACAAAACAAATAAAAGATAAGTATTTACTATCATTTGAATTCCTAAGTATTTCGAAGGATATTTCTCATAAGTAGATCTGTGATGCAATTTTCTTTTATGCACTTATATATGACTAAGATTGACTAGCAATAGGCTCATGCAGTGCATGTTATGGGTAAGTGGCTTATATAGTGCTACACAACGTTCCATGAGCCCTTAATGGATCTATTCTAGGATGAAATCTCTTTGCTAACATTTTAAGAGCAGTGCATGCTCTTAATAGTATTTTCTAGTAGAGATGGAAGGAATCTAGATAGTTACTGTGTGTATAAGGGATATAGATAATTGGTGTGCTGAAACATTGGCTAAGATGCATTAGTTACATGACTGTGTACATTATGCATAGGAATTTGTCATTACATGGAATGATAGTAATCATATGACTAAATTGGACTTGTAGGAAAGATCACGCGTTATGACCTACAAGAGAAGGATGATAACACTTGTTCCAAAGAATAAGTGATGAAGGTTCAAGAAAATTTACAAAATCAAGCATACTATAGAAGTACAAGGCAAGGTTCATGGTTTCTATCAGAAAGAGGCAGTCGATTGTGGCCAAACATTGTTTCTCCTGTAGCAAGATACACTTTAATTAGAGCTATACTTGTGATAGTTGCAATGATGAAGTGGAAGGAACACTCTATGGACATGAAGACTACCTTCCTAAATGATGTAGTAGAAGAGGAAGTGTATGTGGAGCAACCACTAGGATTTGAGACACATGATAGGAGAAATCATGTGTGCAGATTGAAGAAGGCCTTGTACAGATTGAAAAATGCACCCAGGATGTGGTACGATAGGATTGATGGATGTATGACGAGCTTGGGATTTACCAAGAGTAAAGCGGATTCCAACCTTTACTATAAGGTTGAGGATGGGAAACCCGTGATTCTACTATTGTATGTAGATGATTTTTTTTTACAGGTGATTAGAATCTCATAGCATAAATGAAGAGGAAGCTTGCCGCATAGTTTGAGATGAAAGACCTGGGTATGATGCACTATTTCTTAGGCCTTGAGGTGTGGCATAATCTAAAGGAAATTTTCTTGAGTCAAGGAAAATATGAAATAGAGATCTTGAAGAGATTCAGTATGATGGATTATAAGGCCATGAAGACACCTATGGAATCGAATATGAATTTGATGTGTGATAATTCTTTGGAATTGGAGGATTCGATGGTTTACAGGTATATTATTGGTCTGTTGATGTAATTAACGAACGCGAGGGAAAATTTATGCTTTGCGGTGAACACACTGAGTCAGTACATGGTAGAGCCGAGATGTGTTCACCTAGTTGATGCAAAGAATGTGTTGAAGTACATAAGGGGTACGGTTTATTATGGAATAAGATATGCATCAGATCAGATGATTAACCTACAGGGTTATGTTGATGTTGATTGGGCCGGTAAAGTCACGGATAGAAAGAGCACATCAGGGTGCTACTTCAGTTTTGGATCTGGTATGATCTCATAGTTCAGTAGGAAGTAGACGAGTGTGGCACTTAGTAAAATCTAAGCAGAGTATATGGTAGCTTGTTTGGCAAGCTACGAGGCAATATGGCTTCAGAATTTGCTTGCAAGTTTGCTCAATATCAAGTTAGAGGTGACTTGTATTCTCTGTGACAACTAAAGTTGTGTGAAGTTGTCTGAGAACCTAGTGTTTCATGATCACAAGTCAAAGCACATCGAGATAAAGTATCACTATATCTGGGGTATGGTGCAGTGAGGAGCAGTGAGGCTCCAATATATAACGACAGAGGAGAAGATATCCGATGTGTTGACCAAGCCTCTGTCAAGAGTGAAGTTTGAGTACTTCAAGGACAAGCTTGGGGTGGTTCATATCAAGATGGAGTGATGAGTAAAATAGCATGTGTGAGACACAGGTAGTCACAATTCATGTGATGTAATTGAGTCTCATAGGTGTCTCCACTTGAGATATGAGTTGTAGCAGGTAGTCTCTAGTTATGTGATGTAATTGAGTGTCCTAGGATACACTCACAAGGTTTTGTTGTCCCAACATTTATATGTGATGTGGTAGCAGGTAGTCATGGTTTATGTGACATAATTGAGTCTCATAGACTATGATATGATCTGGACATGTGGTGAGGTAGCCCAGGTGGTTGAAGTATGCCATAATGGAAACTCCTGGGATGGACCCGCCGGATGGATTGCTTGGTTCATGAAAAAGGTCTAATGACTACATCTAGTATGAAAAAGGACTGGAATTGTAGAGTTGCATATAGTATGAAAAAGGATTGGAACTATAGAGAGAGTTGCATCCAGTATGAAAAAGGACTGGCACTACAGAGAGAGTTACATCCAACATGAAAAAGGACTAGAACTACAGAGACAGTTGCATCCATTATGAAAAAGGATTGGCACTACAGAGATGGTTGCATCCAGTATGAAAAAGGGGTGGCACTACAAAGAGAGTTTCATCCAGTATGAAAAAGGAGTGGCACTACAGAAATGGTTGCATCCAGTATGAAAAAGGATTGGAATTGCAGAGATGGATACATCCAATATGAAAAAGGACTGGCACTGTAGAGATACAACCAATATGAAAAAGGACTGGAACTATAGAGATATATCCAACATCAAAAATGGATGGAACTGTAGAGGTTTACATCTAGCATGAAAAAGGGCTTGCATTGTAGAAGTTTACATCCATCATGAAAAAGGGCTGGCACTGTAGAGATTTGCATCTAGCATGAAAAAGGGTTGGCACTGCAAAGATGGTTACATCCAGGATGAAAAAGGGATGGCTCTGTAGAACTTCTAGTGATGTATAGATTAAAGAGATGTCAGAACTCAATGGTTAGAGTACAGAGTTGAAACATCAGTGATAGAGATGATGATGATAGCGCTGGAAGAATACCTTCCTTGTTACGAGGGAGTGTTGAAGAATGTAACTTCAGAATATATTCTTATTTGTATTATTTGTATTGTACTTCCTTTGGGAGATATTCATATTGTATTTTATTATGTAAAAACCCTAAAATAAATCATGTAAAATAGTCAATTCAGCTCAGTGGATAAAATGCTCCAAACAATGGGCAGTCTACCCTAAACAATGGGTGAAAATTCCCCAGGAAGGTCGGCCCAGTTAGGAAAATTCAAGTCGGACCAGTTATGTAAAAATGATAGCTTTGTGACCAGTATAAATAGGGTGGTTCCTAGCTCATTTGTGCATCATCTCACTCAAGCAAGTTCGCATGAGTAGTAGCAGAAAGGCAAGTTCGCTTGGGAGAAAGAGTAGTTGCAATGAAGACATATTTTCTTGGGGTTTCTATTGTATCTTTTTCTCAGGTTATTGTATGAGATTGGAATTGTACTTTCAGATAAATCTATACTGGTCAAGAAGTTTTGCTGAGGTTTTCTTGTGAGAGGTTTTTCCCGGGGTAAATATTTGTGTTCTCTTGTTATGTTGTGCTTGTCTATATTTCAATGATCCTATGGCATATGGTTATTGTGATAATATATATAAATTGTTTGAATATCTAACATAACCATTCTGGAAGTATCAAAATTCTAACATGTACTCCGAACTGCCTTTACATGAATAAATTGCACAGATTTTCAAGATATTACCTATTATCCCCTTTAGAATTGAGACTAGGGTCAACTAGTATACTAGAATCACCTTAATGACTAAATTTATTAACACAAGCCTCCCTCCTTCGGATATCCATCAGTTGCACCACAAGTTGATTATGATTTCATTTCTTTATAGGAGCTAGAGCCAATTCACCTTTATATAATAGTTGGGATTTAGAAAGTAGCCCAAGTAGTTAATTTTGTTCCTCCAATCCTGCTAGGGTATGTAGAAATTTATATCCATATGTTGTTAAATATCATAGAGAATGTTGAAAGAGTACATAACAAATTTACCCAAATTGACGACCATTCATGTTGTCGATGAGAAAAGGTCTATAATTTCCTTGATTGTATTTATTTCTTGAAGGGATTTGAAGCCAAAGAGCAATATGTCATCCATAAAAAGTAGATGCATCATTGTGATTGGCATAGAAGCAATAACTCCTTTAAATGATCCATGTAGTTGTTCCTTTAGCATTGTCCAACTCAAACCTTCTGGAACAAGGAGGAATAAGTAAGGAGATAGTGGATGTCCCTATCAAAGTCCCCTTAAGGAGTCGAAAAACGAAGGTGTGAATCCATTTATTAAAATCGTGAAGCATGGAGTTGACACACACCACATAATCCATTTGAAAACCATTCCCAAAAAAATCCAATATGCAGTAATAAGAGTCTGAAGAACAACCATGACACCCGATCATATGCTTTGGAGAGATCTAGATTTACAACGAAAGAAAGGATGGAGGAACACTTGATATTATGTAGAGTTTCCTATGTTGGGCTAATTTATTCGTGGATTAGTCGGCCTTCAAAGAAGTCGAACTGATCCAGAGAAATGAATTTTTATAATAGAGGCTGTTTAATTCTCATAGAAATAATCTTTGATATAATTTTGTAGGCACAAAAAACAGAGAAATTGGTTGAAAGTCATTGAATGTCGTTGGAAGATCTGTTTTAGGAATAAAGGATAGAAAAGACAATTTAATCCACTAGGAATTATTCCAACAGTTCTTACCTCCTCAACCATCCAAATAATATCTAGACCAATAAGATCAAAACATTCCAAGAAGAAATCAGGTCCTGGACTTCTTTCCTTGTGAAAGGAAACCATAATCACTTGCAGTTCCTTCTCTGAAACCAATTTTAATAACTGTTTATTTTCCTCATAATAGACCGAATGGGGAAAAAATGAAATCATATTAAACATATCACCTATACTTTTATTTAGATGATATTTAAGTATTTAAGTAGAAAAATGACTTACCTCAAGGATGACCAAATCCTAAAAACCATATACTATGACACCATGACCATCCACCAGATCCAAAATCGTATTATTACTTTTTCTATAGTTTACATACTTGTGGAAGAATTTTGAGTTTTGATAAATATGTGAAACATGTTTCATGGATCTTAATCCACCAATCCTATTCCATTTCAAAAATAATCTTTGTTCTATGTGCTTCTTTTATTTTTATAGCATTCATTTGGTCACCTAAGAAGGACCCTTCATAAGATGTTTTGTAGCAATCCTCCAAGTCTTGTTCCAATTGTTTCAATGTTTTCTCCCTATCAGGATTCTGTTGCACATGATAGCCTAACTGAGAGGGAGGGGGGGGTGAATCGGTTATATAAAAATTTCTTTCTTTTCTTAACCAGATAACTTAACAAACATAGATTATACTCTTAACTGTATGTCTTGTAGCAAATCATTCAAATCAATTTAACATGTAATCACATAAATAGACAATGACACAATGTTTTTCATGAGGAAACCCAAAAGGGAAAAAACCTCTTCTTCTTATGAATGAAAGGAAAGCTCCAACTCCTCTTTACATTCTATTTTATCTGAGCTACAACTCAGATGAGGCTGCTACCTCATTTTCTTCAGCAACAACTGAATGGAAGCGACAACTTCCAGATGTACAAGCAACAACCTGCACATAAGACTTTATAGTCTTTCCTTGCTCCTCCCAACCACCCTTATTACCGACACCAACCTATTTCTTTATGCAAATACATTCTTATACAATTCCGCAGATATCCCTTCAATAACTTCTTTGTCAAATGATTAAGACTTTAAGTCATCTCTGTCTATACATTAAAACATAATCTGTTCTTTACAAAACCACATAGCTTATGCCTTCATTCTATCATCAATGTGATAACTTAAACCTTTATTTGTGAATGAATTTGCTGAATTTACTCTGCTTTTATCTTAAAGGTTCAGTGTTTTTAATTTAAAAAAAAAAACGGCTTGAATGCTACTTCAATTTTCTTTCATAAAGATCAAATTTGAATTATTAAACAACTTCTACGGGAGACTGAGATTTTATGTTACCAGAATCTGTGTTTCTTATATGTATTGAACATACTCAACTGCATGTCTTGGAGGCATTTCTCTTTGGGTATTGAATCACCAAGTGATTGCGTTTTTCTTTCCACCAGCAAGAATCTCAGAGGGCATTTGTCTTTGTGTAACCAGTCATCAAGCTAATGTGATCTGCTTTCCACCAACAACAACCTCATAAATGCATTTCTCTTTTGGGCATCTAATCACCAGGCTATTGCGTTCTACTTTCTACCAACATCCTTCTCTGGGAGGCATATCTTATCCCCGGCTTTCTTCTACAAGAGGACGCATTTACTTCAAAAATTGTACTTTTGCACAGTCAAAAATTTCCCATTATAAAATTCCACGCTGAATACTTCACTTCAGATTTTTTCCCCATACATTTGCAAGCTCACGATTTTCCTTTATACGCCCTTCTCAAGAAATGGTTATTAAACCATCAAAATAGTTTATAATTGAAAAGCCCAGTTTATGTTTGTCATTGAATAGATTTAGTTACATAGACAGATTTATGTTATAATACTTAGAATCATTTCATATTTATCATTTCAACTTTTCTTTGTGAGATTTAAAGATTTATATTAATGCCAACAACTCATTCATCTTTTAGCAATCTGACCAACAAACTCCCCCTTTAGCATTGATGACAAACTTTAAATCTCTTCTCCCCCTTTTGACATCCATGACAAAGAAATCAACCATACTCCCCCTGAGCAAAAGAAACCTTCTGAAAAGATGTAACCTGTGCGATTTGATAACTGAAAAATGAAACCCTGCATTTCTGAGAATAAAATCATATTATAGAGGGAAAACCCCCAACTAATCCCTGAGACTTTCAAATTGCATCTTGGGTAGTGGATTAGTAAATATATCAGTAATTTGATGCTTGGTACCAACAAATTCAAGTTTGATAATATTAGACATAACCTTCTCTCTCAAAAAATGAAATTTGATGGGAATGTGCTTTGTTTTTGAATGCATAACATGATTTTTTGAAATACTAATTGCACTAGTATTATCACAGAAGATAGGTATAGGTTCATTATAATTAATGTGTATATCTTCCAGCATTTGCTTCATCCATAGAACCTTAGTACAACAATTTGCAGCTGCAATGTATTCTGCTTCAGCAGTAGATAAAGACACTAATGATTGCTTCTTGCTTGACCAACTTACAAGACATCCTCCAAGAAAAAACGCTACTCCACTAGTACTCTTCCTGTCATCAACACAACCTTCCCAATCAGCATCAGTGAAATCATAAAGATCTGTTGATTACCTATAGGATACCACACGCCATACTCTGTTGTCCCCTTAAGATATCTGAAAATCCTCTTAACTGTAAGTAGATGAGACGTCTTTGGAGAAACCTGAAACCTGCTAGCTTGACAAACTGCATGCATAATATCAAGTCTTGTAGCTGTATCATAGAGAAGACTACCAATCATAGATCTATACATCGTCTGTCAACACCTTCAGTATCTGTTAAATTTTTCAGAATTTACTTCAATCTGATCTAGGATCTTAACTGAGAGAGCAACATGTACAGCAAATCTATAGCATATCAATCATGGACACAATAATGCAAACACACAAGAGACACAGAGTTTACTTGGAGAAAACCATAAAGGAGAAAAACCCCAATAACTTCCTCAGAGATAGATAGAGCAATGATACAACCAGAATACAAGAGATAGTCTTCTCCTAGCAACAGAGCCTCCTCCTCCACAAGTGCGCCACTCTCCCAAGTGTGAGTGAGAGAATAGAATGTGTAAAATGAGAGAGACACACTCTCTATTTATACACTAACTTGACTTGACCTTTACTCAACTAGGTCGGCCTCAACTTAACCACTTAACATAACACTGACTGGGATGACCCCCACTAGGGTGGTCTAATAACCCTTTGACCCACATGGTCGACCCCCAATAGGGTGGTCTAATAACCCTTTGACCCACATGACTTATACAAGGTCGAACCCAACTAGGTGGTCTAATAACCCATCAAGTACAAGTTATGATACTTACAATATAAATGACGACACTTCCGTATAGAGGAATAATAACATCTCTATAGGAATACAACCACTTCCGTATAGAGGAATAATAACATCTCTATAGGAATACAATATACATATATGTTAAATACATTCCAAAGTTACATATACATCAACACTTCCTCTTAACTAGGAAGGTATTTCTCGATGCAAGTCTCTTAGCACAAGTCTTCTTCTTTGGATCATCGTCACTAGATAATCATCATCGAGTCATCATCATCATCACTGCTGCTGCTATCTCAATCAATATCTGAATCTACTCGTCATAGGAAGTTCTACAGAGCCAGTCCTTTTTCATACTGGATGTAGGCCCACCACCTGTAGGTCTTCATCATCTATGCGAACGGTCTGATAGAGGTGGCCTCTCAGGACTAATTTTATGTGCGGATGCAATACCGGAAAGAGTATCCCAGGAACATTTATGTGCCTAAGCACGACCGGCAAGATCTCCTAGGACTGATTACATGCATCTCCTCCACAATACCTTTAAAGAGCATCCCAGGAACATTTATGTGCCACAGCACGACTGGCAAGATCTCTAAAGAGCATCCCAAGACTTATTACGAGCACACAGCTCAACCTCTCGGATCTCCAGGACTGATTACATGTGGATAGACAAAACCTTTAAAGAGCATCCCAGGAACGTTTATGTGCCGCGGCATGACCAGCAAGATCTCTAAAGAGCATCCCAGGACTAATTACGAGCACACATCTCAACCTCTCGGATCTCCAGGACTGATTACATGTCTCCGTAGTAATACCTCATCCCAGGACTGATTACGAGCACACAGCTCAACCTATCGGATATATGAGGACTGATTACATACTACATAGCAATACCAAAAAGAGTATCCCATAAACATTTATGTGCCGCAGCACGACCGGCAAGATCTCCCAGGACTGATTACATGCTATTTGCACAACCTGCCACATATAATCTCTGACCTCCAAGTATCAACCTAATACTCATGATCCAACAGATCATCATCGCACAAAGCATCATCCTGATGCTCATGATCACACTGATCATCATCACTATACCATCCTGATACATATCATCTGGAGCAACATCCTGAAGCTCATCATCATGATCATCCATATCATGCAATGCATCCACCTGATGCATACCAAGTATCTACCTGATACATATCATCATACATGATCCACCTGATCATACAGTGTATCCACCTGATACAAATACAAATACATGATCCACCTTATCATACAGTGTATCCACCTGATACAAATACAAATACATGATCCACCTGATCATACCTGATACATATCAACATACATGATCTACCTGATCATACAATGTATCCACCTGATACATATACAGATACATGGTCCAAGCATCCAACATGATGCATATACAAAATACATACAAATGATCCAACTGATCATATCCAGCATCAAACATGATGCGTACATATACATATACATATAAATGATCCAACTGACCATATCCAGCATCCAACATGATGCGTACATATACATATAGAGTAGTAACTAGAGCATCATCCTGATGCTCATCATCCATGATCCTCTTGATCATCATAGCATCGTCTTCTTTAGATCATCTCATTGTCAACAAAGCACAGCCCAGATGCACATCATCCAGTACTTACACCACTGACATGGGAGAACACATCTACCACCATTCGGGGAAGGCTCCAACCCTTACTTTTTCACCATGGGATAACACATCTACCACCATGCGAGAATGGCTCAGCAATTGCATCACGACCATGGGAGAACACATCAACCATGTCAGATAAGCTCATGTGCATCTGCATCTTTCGGACTCATCACTTCCCTTTGGAATGAACCTTGATCTAAAGTGCAGCAAGCCTATCTTTGAAGTACTCAAACTGCACTCTGGCCAACGGCTTGGTCAATACATCTGCAACCTGCTCATCCGTCGCAACATACTCTGCTTTGGCTGTACTCAGTGCTACGCAGGACTGCTTCCTACTAAACCAAGAGATCACACCTGATCCCATACTGAGGCAACACCCAGAAGTGCTCTTCCTATCTATAGCACTGCCTGCCCAATCTGAATCAACATAACCCTGTAGGTTAAACTTTTGATTCGCATCATATTTAAGCCCATAATCAATTGTACCCTTCAGGTACCTCAGAATATGCTTTACAGCAACCAGGTGAACACTCCTCGGATCTGTCAGGAACTGGCTCAATGTGTTCACCGCAAAGCAAATATCTGGTCTCATGTTCGTTAGGTACATCAAGGACCCAATCATCTGACGATACATAGTGACATCAACTAGTTCAGAGGAAGCATCACACAGAAGCTTCAGGTTCGATGCCATAGCCTCGCAGTCCATCATCCCGAACCTATTCAGGATCTCTACTGCATACTTCCCTTGTCCAAGGAAGACTCCATATGCACTCTGCCACACCTCCATACCTAGAAATTGTTGCATCATACCCAAGTTCTGCACATATATGACTCCCTGTCATGTGTCTCAGAACCAAGTGGCTGCTCCACATACACTTCTTCTTCAACTACACCATTCAAGAAAGCTGTCTAGAAATCCATCTAGTGTATCTTCTATTTCATCACTTTTATATTTCTCTATGCTGCCATCGGCAGCATGCTTGATCTTGATAGATCCATATGGAAGTCATAACAAACTTCCCTTCAGGTCTTGGGACTACATCCCAAACATCATTCTTCATGATTGACGGATCATGGCATTCTTCCCATATCCTGGGAACTTCAATATCTTCAATAGATAAGTTTGTTGCTGAACAAATGTTGGTAGTTATTCTTTTGTAGGTGATGGCATACGATCTTTCCTACACAACAAGTTAAATTGCATGATTAGAAAACATCTCATAGTTTTCAGAACAAATTCTTACACATAAAGAAACATGTCATACAGTCATGCAATTATCTTAGCCAATGCTTCAATACAACATTTATCCATATCCCGTAACTTTCTAGATGCCTTCCAATCTCTACCAGAATATTGTTACAAGTGTGCACAACTACCAACATGTCAGCAAAGAGGTTTCATTCTAGATAAGTAGCAATGGAATGTTGTACAGTTCCATAGGCCACTTACCCATGCATATTAGTAGTATACTATTCATCAATGCAACTATTCTAATATGCATAATACACAACCTAAATCTAGGAACATCAATATATACATTATTGAACAGTATTATTTAAACAATAAAATATGCAAGTAATGACAATTCAAATACTTATCTTTGTTTGTTTGTTGGGTTGACTCCCTCTCGGTATTTGATTCTTTTCTGCAACTCCATTCTTATGTGGATTGTGAGAAGTGGTCAACTCCCTCTAAATATCTACATCTTTGCAGAAACTATTGAAGTGTGCTCCTTTGCTTTCTTGCAGGAACAACTGGAGTGTGCTCCCTCTTTATCTTTGCTTCCTGGATTACCTGTCCTTGAACTTGCATCCATCCTTAATCACTATGCATGCTTATTAGTATCATCATTGTGTTATCCTTGAGGTCTCATACATAATCACACATTTATTAGTATAATCTTAATACTATCAAAACACAATAATCTTAAACATGTATATTCATGATCATTCATAGATAACAAACATTAGTATTCAAGGTTTCAGGGAAGTCTTCTTTTACTCATACACATTCTTATTTGATCATACGACTCTTTTGGTTAGTTGAATCATCAATCAAGATAAGAGATATAATATGCATAAAACCCGTGATTATTCAAACCTATACCTTCATGATTCTTCTGGTTAGTCATATCATCAATTATGGTAAGAAACATAATATGCATACAACCATGATTATTCAAACCTATGACTTCATGAATAATCATTATCAACAACACAATAGTATAAGATCCTAACACAAGGTATGATTCTAGCTTGATATAGGAAAAACATACCTGGATTAGCATGCTAGCTAGTTATGTCTAACATACCCGCATAATGTCTTCTGGTTCTCTTAAGTGACTTGTGCTAGTAACTTGCATGTCTCATAAGTTAACCATTGTAGAACCAAGTTATACATACCTCGAAAGTAGATCTTCTATGTGATCCATGACAATGGATGAATCTTTGTCTTCATGTCACCATGAGCATATGTTCTTGAAGTAGAACATGATTTGACTTTCTTGGTGTACCTTTTGTGTTAGCAAACAACATAAACCTCATACAACATCACAATGCATTAGTACAATCATAAGTGTCAAAACCTTAATCAATGAATATCTTCTATTAAGGTGATACGACAAGTCCAGTAATTAATCAAGATTGTACTGTAATGATATGAAGACAAACATATGATAAACTTAACCATGAAACATACCTGTAAGCCATACCTGTCAAGATTGCTTGTAATCTTCTTATGTAAGGCCTTAGCCTCATCTCCCTCTGAGACAGGAACTTCTTCACTTATGCAGGTGACCAATCCATCATCTTCTAGGATTAACCCA
This sequence comes from Larix kaempferi, assembly GCA_027924585.1. Classification (NCBI taxonomy): domain Eukaryota; kingdom Viridiplantae; phylum Streptophyta; class Pinopsida; order Pinales; family Pinaceae; genus Larix; species Larix kaempferi. The sequence continues at coordinate 17,748,900 of BSBM01000136.1, forward strand.
ATCCACTTGATTTGCAGGAACTGGATCTGGAGTTGTAATAGGGTTTGTTAGAGAAACCCCAAAAATTCAAACTTTGAATTTCAAACTTCCGAAAGGATAGAAATATGCGCCTTGATGAGCTAATCAAGATGGTATATTCAGAATTTGAAAACTGCAAAGTTTCACCCCTCGAAATTGCCTTTTAGATTTCCAAATTCACTAGGGAGGACCCTGAATTAGGGTTTGAGTTTCCCAGAGCTTCACCCAAGCAAAAGATTTGATTCAAAACTCTAATCTTCGAATTTTCTGAGGAGCTTCCAGCCGTGGTCACAGATTTCCAAAATTCCAATTTGTGCAGAAGCCCTAATTTTCCATCTTTCCGATCTAAGTCCCGAACTAGGGTTTGATCAAGCCCGACCTTCTGCCCAACCAAAAAATCTGATCTTGGTCTCTAAATTTCTATTTTGATGAGTAGAATGCAGCCGTGGTCTCCTATTACAAAAATTCCAACTTTCTATGAAGCCCTAAATTCCGGAAACCATGAATGAAGGTACTCAAAAATAATTATGTTTTTACAGAAATATGTACCTGATTGTTTCTAGTGTAACTCCAAACTTTTCGATCTACAAGGTCTGAAAATTTTTCCTAAGATAGCCTGAATTGTTATCTTTCCATCCCAATAGGTCTAACCTCAATTGGATTCTCTGAGAGAGAGTTATGTCAAGTGTGGCAACGTAACCTGTTTATGGGATAATACAGGAAAGCGAACTTGTACGGCGTGTCACATGTCACTAGTTCAACTTCGGCCTCTGAAAAGTTTTCCTGAGATAGCCTGACCTATTATCTTTCCATCTCGATAGGTCTGACCTCAATTGGATTCTCTGAGAGAGCATTATGCCAAGTGTCACAACGTGACCTGTTTATGGGATAATACAGGAGAGCGAACTTGTACGGCGTGCCACGTGTCACTGGTTCAACTTCAGCCTCTAAAAATGTTTATTGAGATAGTACAGTCTATGTACTACCTGTCACTTTTTACTAAATTTCATTTGGAGCTTCCTAGCCCAAGTTATGACCTTTTCCCAAGGTCACCTTATTTTGACTCAGATCTGGAAGAGGCAGAAACCCTATATTGTACAGATCATAAATCACAAAGTACAATGAATTAGAGGTTTTCCTTTGGAAACAAGGTACATGGGGATCTGATCTTCGACCTGTAAAAGTTTTAGATATGAAACCTTCGCCAAAACAGATTTATAGCGAAAGTTCTACGATGACTGGTTTTTGCTATATCAAGCCCTAGCATTGTAAGTGCAACAAGTGTCATACATGCCATACCATGCCTTCTTTCAGGCTAGCTCTGATACCATGTTAAATTTTCAGAATTTACTTCAATCTGATCTAGGATCTTAACTAAGAGAACAACATGTACAGCAAATCTAAAGCATATCAATCATGGACACAATAATGCAAGCACACAAGAGACATAGATTTTACTTGGGGAAAACAATGCAGGTGAAAAACCCCAATGACTTCCTCAAAGATAGATAGAGAAATGATACAACCAGAATACAAGAGATAGTCTTCTCCTAGCAGCAGAGCCTCCTCCTCCACAAGTGCGCCACTCTCCCAAGTGTGAGTGAGAGAATAGAATGTGTAAAATGAGAGAGAAAGACTCTCTATTTATACACTAACTTGACTTGACCTTTACTCAACTAGGTCGGCCTCAACTTAACTACTTAACATAATGCTGACTGGGCCGACCCCCACTAGGGTGGTCTAATAACCCTTTGACCCACATGGCCGAACCCCAATAGGGTGGTCTAATAACCCTTTGACCCATGTGACTTATACAGGGCTGACCCCAACAAGGTGGTCTAATAACCCATCAAGTACAAGTTACGATACTTATAATATAAATGACGACACTTCCGTATAGAGGAATAATAACATCTCTATAGGAATACAACCACTTCCATATAGAGGAATAATAACATCTCTATAGGAATACAATATACATATATGTGAAATACATTCTAAAGTTACATATACATCAACAATATCATCATCCTTACTTAATTTACAGCCTGTAACCATGGGAGTACCAACTGGTTTAGAGTGTTCCATCTGAAATTTCTTAAGCATTTCATTGATATACTTAGTTTGAGAAATGGAAATACCTTTATCAAATTGAGTTATTTGCAAGCCTAAGAAAAACTTCATTTCTCCTAGCATGGACATTTCAAACTCTTTTTGCATAATTTCAGCAAACTGTTTACTAAGCCTATCATCATCACTACCAAAAATGATATCATCTACGTAGATATCAATAATAATCAAGATATCATTTTCTTCTTTAATGTAAATATTACTATCAATGTTACCTTTCCTGAATCCTTGTTGTCTTAGATAATTATCAAGTCTGGAGTACCAAGCCCTTGGTGCTTGCTTCAGTCCATACAATGCCTTTTTCAGCCTGTAAACATATTGTCCTACTTCTTGTACCTAAAAACCATTTGGTTGTTCCATGTATACTTCTTCCTCTAAATCACCATTCAAAAATGCAGACTTTACATCCATTTGATAAACTTTAATGTGCTTAGAACTGGCATAGGCTAAAATCAATCTAATATATTCCATTCTTGCAACCGGAGCAAAATTTTCTCCATAATCTATTCCTTCTACTTGAGCATATCCTCTACAGACCTGTTACGAACCATTACACCAAAACCCCGAGGTGTTATTGAAGGCCGTCCATTAGGATCTTAACATCCCACCACGCTCCGCAGTCCAGACTCTGGGTTGGATGTGCGCCCGTACAGTGGTGTCCCCTTTGCGCCGTACGAGCCTCGGGCGAACACTGCAATGCCGACGTTGCCACCCGCTCTGTGAATTGAACCTGGGTGGAGGCTCTGATACCAAATGATACGAACCGTTACACCAAAACCCTGAGGTGTTAGTGAAGGCTGTCCATTAGGATCTTAACAAGACCAGTCTAGCCTTATTCCTACTAATTTTTCCTGCTTCATCCATTTTATTTCTGAAAACCCATTTAGCCCCAATAACATTTTTATTTAATGGTCTAGGAACCAATTCCCATGTCTTATTCTTTTCTATTTGACTCATCTCTTCTTTTATTGCTTTCATCCAGTATTCATCTTTAAGAGCATCTTCAACATTTTTAGGTTCAATCAGAGAGAATAAAGATACATGTTCTTGAGTTGAAATGGATTCTTGTCTTTTACTTCTTGTTTCAATACCTGCATTTATGTCACCAATAATCTACTCTTCAGGATGATTTTTCTGTACTCTTTTGCTTGGTGTTTTTGATGGAGTCGTGCTTTTGAATGGAGTTGTGCCCTGTTTCATATTTTCTTTGTTAACTGGTTTAGTTTCCTCTAGATCACTTTCTTCTTCTTCTTTCTTAAAATTTTCACAAATTTCATAGTCTTTCTTTTTAGTTTTGGATTTTAAAATTGAAGACTCATCAATTTTGACATCTATAGTTTCAAAAACTTTTCTCTGTCTGAAATTATAACATTTATAAGCCTTTCTTGAACATGAATATCCAACTAATATACCTTCATCAGTTTTAGAGTCCAATTTACCCAGATTTTTATCAACTCTTTTAATGTAACGCTTGCTTCCAAAAATTCTAAAGTGTTTTATACTTGCTGGTCTACCTTTCCATAATTGATAAGGTGTTTTGTCATGATTTTTCCTTAACAAGCTTCTATTCAAAGTGTGAATAGCAATATGAACAACTTGAGGCCAAAATATATCACTCAGTCTAGATTCACTTAACATTGATCTTGCCATTCCCATAACAGTTCTATTTTTCCTCTCTACAACACCATTTTGTTGAGGTGTTTTTGAAACAGAAAATTGTCTTTTAATACCATTATCATTACAATAATTGTTGAATTCATTCGACACAAATTCTCCCTCATTGTCTGATCTTAAAGACTTAATCTTCATATCAATCTCATTTTCAGTCAGTTCTTTGAAAATTTGAAAACAGTGAAATGCTTCAGATTTCTTTTCCAGTAAAAACAACCAAGTCATTCGAGTAAAATCATCCACAAATAATAAAAAATATCTTTCACCATTTAACCCTTTTGTCCTCATGGTTCTACAAATATCAGCATGTATTATCTCCAAGGGTTTTGTAGTAGAATATTCTTTTGTTTTAAACTTGACTCTAGTTTGTTTACCATGTTAACACAATTTACAAATAGAACTGGAAAGATTCTTTATAATGGGTAAGTCTCTTATTGCTTCCTTTTTATTCAATTGAACCAGATTATCAAAGTTAATGTGTCCAAGTATTTTATGCCACAACCAACTTTCATCTTCATTTCCAAGATAACAATTTTCATTCTTCTCATCTAATATGTAAATGTTATTCGGTGTTCTTGTAGTTGTTCCAACCAACAGTTTTGTTTTAATGTCTCTGATTTGACATTGTTCAGAATCAAATATCATAAAATGACCTTTATCACATGTTTGAATTACACTTAACAAATTGTGCTCCATATCCTCAACCAATAAGACATTTTCAGCCATAATATTTTTGTTGTTTAGACATACTGTGCCTCTTCCAATTATTCTAGCTGATTGTTTATTTCCAAAGGTAACTGTTCCTTCTTTTCCTTCATCTAATTTAAAAAATATTTGTTTACTTCCTGTCATGTGCTTTGAGCAACCACTATCCACAACCCATTTTACTTTATGTTCTTCCTGTAGAGCTATAGTGCATTCTTCAGTTTTCAGATTTTCACTTTTCTTCTTCCAATACTTAGTTTTCTTATTTGTAAAACTAGGTTAAATAAATTTTTGAAAACTCATAGGACAATTTCTTGATACATGCCCAACATTATTACACTTATAACACTCTGTTTCATATCTTAAAGTATCAAATCTGTTATAGGTATGGTTCACATTGTTTTGACTAATTTTATCGTATCTTCTTTCATATCCATTTCTAGATTTCACATGACTATTATGTGTAATTATCTTTCTTGAAAAATCCTTACAGAATGCAGCCTTATGTCCATATCTATTGCTAAATTTTTAGCATTAATTAACAATAATATAGGATCTTTACTAAGAGAATAACATGTATAGTATATCAATGCATATCAATCATAAAAAGCATGTCAATCATCACAAGAAGCAAAAGCATGAGAGACAAGAGACACAGAGTTTCCATGGGGAAAACCCTAAGGTGAAAAACCCCACAACTTCCTCAGAGATAGAGAGAGCAATGGCTCAACCAAAGTACAACCAAAATACACAGAGATAGTCTCCTAGTAGCAGATGATCCTCCTCCTCACATGTGCGCCACTTTCCGAGTGAAGGAAGAATGAGTTTCTGAATGATCCAAATAGATATCTCCCAATCTCTATTTATAGTTTATCTGTTTTCCCAGTGACCTTATGGGGCCGACTTGTCTAGCTAGGTACATCAACCATATATTATATAAATCAGGGCCGACCCCACACATGGTGGTCTAATAACCCATCGGCAAGTTACCATACTTGCGACACTTGTCAATACACATGATGACACTTCCATATAGAGGAATGACACATCTCTATAGGAGTACAATAATATATAAATGGAATACATTCCAAAGTTACATATACATCAACACTTCCTCTTAACTAGGAAGGTATTTATCGACACAGATCTGCTAGCACAAGTCTTCTTCTCTGGATCATCGTCATCATCATCGTCATTGTTGCTACTATCTCATCCAATCTCTGACTCTACTTGTCATAGGAAGTTCTATAGAGCCATTCCTTTTTCATACTGGATGTAGGCCCACCACCTGCAGGTATTCATCACTGGCCATACTATGGAATCATCAGGATTTATTACGTGTGTCACAAAACTTGGTAGTAGCATCCCAGGATGTTACGAGCACACAACTCTACCTGTCGGACCTCCCAGGAGCACATTACATGTGAACCATCAGAAAACCTGGTTGAAGCATCCCAGGCTGTTACGAGCACACAACTCTACCCGTCAGATCTCCCAGGAGCACATTACATGTGATCTCACCACAAAACCTGGCTGAAGCATCTGAGGCCTTTTTCATCCTGTCCAGATCTCCCAGTAGAAAATTACATGTGGTCCACCACAAAACCTAGCTGAAGCATCTGAGGCCTTTTTCATCCTGCCCACATCTCCTAGGAGCAAATTACATGTGGTCATGGAAAAACCTAGCTGAAGCATCTGAGGCCTTTTTCATCCTGTCCAAATCTCGCAGGAGCAAATTACATGCCATAGGAAAAAACCTCGAAAGAGAATCCCAGGATGTTATGGGTACACAACTCTGACCTGAAGGATCTCCTAGGGCACTATTATATGTCCTCCCAAAGCAATGTCTCGAAAGAGAATCCCAGGCTGTTACGGGTACACAACTCCGACCTATAGGATCTTCTAGACATGCTCATCTGCACAACCTGTCCACAGCCACAGAGTATCAACCTGATACTCTCCATACATCATCCTGATGTACACATGTTCATCCTGATCATCATCACTGCACCGTCCTGATGCATGTCATCGGGAGAAGCTCGTCATCCACGATCATCCTGATGATACAATGCATCTACCTAATGCATACCAAGTATCTACCTAATACATATCACCATACACAGTGTATCCACCTGATGCATACATAGATACATGATCCACACAATGTATCTACCTGATACATATCAGCATACATGATCTACCTGATCATACAACGTATCCACCTAATACATATACAGATACATGGTCCAAGCATCCAACATGATGCATACATACATAAATGATCCAACTGATCATATCCAACATCCAACATGATGCGTACATACATAAATGATCCAACTGATGATATCCATCATCCAACATTATGCGTACATACATAAATGATCCAACTGATCATATAGAGCATAAACTAGAACATCATCCTGATGCTCATCATCCAGTGATTACGTCCACGGCCATGTGAAGGATCCCCCTTCCACCATGCTAGGAATGGCTACAGCAAATGTCTCCATCACTTCTTCCTCGACATGTCGTCGATCTGAAGAACACCAAGCCTCTCTATGAAGTACTCGAACTTCACTCTCGCTAGTGGCTTCGTCAACACATCTGCAATCTACTCATTCTTCGCAACATACAAGAGCTTCATTGCTCCTCTCTGCACCATATACCTGATATAGTGATATTTGATCTCTATGTGTTTCGACCTGTCGTGGAACACCAAGTTCTCAGACAGCTTCACACAACTCTGGTTGTCACAAAAGATACCAGTAGCTTCCAACGGGAGATCAAATAACTCAGACAGTATCTTCCGAAGCCATACTGCCTCACAACTGGCCGAACAGGCTGTAACATACTATGCCTCGGTTGTACTCAGTGATATGAAGGATTGCTTCCTGCTAAACCAAGAGATCACACCTGATCCCATACTGAAGTAGCACCCAGAAGTGCTCTTCCTATCTGTAGCACTGCCTGCCCAATCTGAATCAACATAACCCTGTAGGTTAAAATTTTGATTCACATCATACTTGAGCCCATAATCAACTGTACCCTTCAGGTACCTCAGAATATGCTTTACAACAACCAGGTGAACACTCCTCGGATCCATTAGGAACTGGCTCAATATGTTCACCACAAAGCAAATATCTGGTCTCGTGTTCATCAAGTACATCAAGGACCCAATCATCTGACAATACATAGAGACATCAACCGACTCAAATGAAGCATCACATAGAAGCTTCAGATTCGATGCCATAGGTGTGGCCATGGCCTTCCAATCCATCATCCTGAACCTCTTCAGGATATTTACAGTATACTTCCCTTGTCAAAGGAAGATCCCATCTGTACTCTGCCACACCTCCATACCTAAGAAATAGTGCATCATTCCCAAGTCCTTCATATCGAACTTGGCAGCAAGCTTCCTCTTTGTATCGGAAATCAATCTGTCATCTCCTGTTACAAACAGGTCATCTACATACAAGAGTAGAATCACAGGATTTCCTTCCTCAACCTTGTAGTAAAGGTTGGAATCTGCTTTACTCTTGGTAGATCCCAAACTAGATAGGAAATTATCCATCCTACCATACCAAGTTCTGGGAGCTTGCTTCAAGCCATACAAGGATTTCTTCAATCTGCACACATGTGAATCCCTGTCACATGTTTCAAAACTGAGTGGTTTCTCCACATACACTTCCTCTTTGAATACACCATTCAAGAAGGCAGTCTTGACATCCATCTGGTGTATCTTCCATTTCATCGTTGCAGCCAGGGAAAGTGCTGATCTGATGGAAGTGTACTTGGAAACAGGAGAAAAGTTTCTTCATAGTCTATTCCCTCTTTCTGAGAGAAGCCACGAGCTACGAATCTTGCCTTGTATTTTTCTATGCTGCCATCTGCAACATGCTTGATCTTGTAAATCCATTTGGAAGTCACAACAGACTTTCCTTCAGGTCTTGGGACAACATCCCAAACATCGTTCTTCATTATTGATTGGTATTCCTCGACCATGGCATCCTTCCATTCTTTCTTTTCCACTGCTTCTTCGTAATTGGAAGGTTCTTTGTTCATGATATCACAGAGTAAAGAAACATAGCTGGTGTGAGATTTAGTTCTCTTCTTTGCTCTGTGTTCTTCTTCTAGAATGCCAAATATTTATGCATCTTGAATGAGCTCTCTAGCCCATGCAGGTTTCCTCTTATGAGAGTTGTCCTCATGTGGTGGATCTACGGGTTGTTGCTGTGAAAATCCTCACAGCAGATCTAAGAGATGATGTATACCTCACAAGAGTAATTATGATTAAGCAGGAAAATAGAAGGAGAGTGAACAATACAGTATAATGAGCAACAGAATAATATGGTACAGTAGAACTCAGATAGAAGCAATAATACTTCGGTCATACTCAATTATTAATCACAAATGGACATATAAATAATACAATGCATGAGGAATTCGAATGCCTAAGGTGGCAATTCGAATTAGCCTTCATGGAGTGATCAAAGGATCACTGGAGTGTAATCGGAGCACAACTAGGTGTCCTCATGATCATCGGAGCGCAACTGGAAGTCTTCATCATCATCAGTGGAGTCATCAATGCTCAAGTAACTGTCAACCATCAGTCAAACTAACTCTGGTAGGTGTAACTCAGTGTACCTAAGTGTAACTCAGTGTAACTAAGTGTAACTGAGTGTAACTGAGTGTAACTCAATGTAACTAAGTGTAACTCAATGTAACTAAGAGTAACTGAATGTAACTGAGTGTAACTGAGTGTAACTCAATGTAACTGAGTGTAACTGAGTGTAACTGAGTGTAACTGACTGTAACTGAATGTAACTGAGTGTAACTGAGTGTAACTCAATGTAACTGACTGTAACTGACTGTAACTGACTGTAACTGAGTGTAACTGAACTGGTAGGTGAAGAAGGGCAAGTTGCTCCCTAAAATCAAGGAAGAAGGGCGCACTAAGCAACTGGAGGGCTAAAACTGAATAGTGAGAAGCTCCTGGGGGCTGGCTAACTGAGGGCTAGGTGCTGGACTGATGACTGGGATGCATGCAAAATGCATGCAAACCCTAGAATGCATGCAAACCCTAAAAGGTGCATGCATGACTGAAAATGTAAATGATCAAAATACTGGTGGGACTAGGATGGAGTATAGGAATATCCTAACACCCCCCCTTAATCCATCCTGGGCCCTGGTAACTAAGACCAAAGGTCACCCAATACAATGAATAATAACAATCAATAAACCAAGGAAGTGGGAAAATTTCATGGGAAACATACCTTCTCCTCAAAAAATAGACTGTAAGGCACACATAAAAAATAAAAGCTCCAAACTCAAGCAGGTGTGATGCTTGGTCATATGTCTGGAGGTATCTTCTTCTTGGGAAGAAGTGGATCATGCTCAAAAAGCATGTGCTTCTACTTGCTCTTCAGATCGAATGTGATGAGAACAAATCCAATAGTATGAGAATGATCCTTGAACCTATGATTCGAATCAGCTGAGGTAGGATCAAATCTGTGAAAGTGCATATAGTCTTTTGTCTTCTCCTTTGAACCACCATGGGTGAGATTGTGCCAAAAATAACTATTACATGTTTGCTTGAAATCAAAATCAGATTTAAGACTTTCAAAACAGTTTCTTGAGATCTCCTTTGAACCAACAAGGGTGAGATCAAAACTATCATATGCATGAGAAATTATCTCAAGCAGGTGGCAATGGCCATATTCTTCAATAACCTTCTGAAAGCATGTGCTAATGATCATATAGTAGTAAATAAGAGATGTTTGCTGAAGAGGAGCGAATGCATTACCTCCAATAGCTGATGTCACCTCCGAAATAATCATGTGATCATGATGCAAACCAACAAACTCTGGTGCAAGAGAGGATTTAGGACCTTCTGCAATATCTAGAGTGGGAGTTGGCACAGAAAGAGAAGAAAGTTTGAGCATGAGCGGAGAATCTGCAAGTTCTTTGTCAACAACTTCAATATGAGATGATACTGGTTCATGATCTGAGAGATCATCAAGGGGAGTGAATGCAACATGATCTGAGAGACCATCAGGAGGAGCGAATGCATCATGATCTAAGAGACCATCAAGTGGAGCGAATGCATCACCTTACTTGCTTTTGAAGGGATTTGGACCAAAACCATCATTCTTTTTGCCAAATCTTTCATCCAGATGAGCCCATAACTCTTTTGGAGTTTCAATATCAAAGATGGTCGGGTACAATATGTAATCAGTCATAGTAAGCTTCATTCTTCCAATGTGCATGTCACCTTTATTCAACCATTTAATCTTCTTTGTAGAGGATTCGAACTCTCTTTCAAAATAGCAATCAAAGAGATCATGGCTCTTTAAATATGCTATTATTTTTGGTTTCCATTCATCATAGTTGAATAGAGAAAGAGGAGTGATTTTTTCTAATTCAGGATACATTGAAGATGTAGAAGACCTGCAAAAACAATATAGAATAACTGCAACTGCTACTGCTGCAAAAATGCAGATTCTGCTGCAACTGCTGCACTCGAAATCTTGGTAATAACCTGCAAAAAACTCTCAAGAATGGAGATAAACAATACTCTCAACATGCTCTGATACCATGTGAAAATCCTCACAGCATATCTAAGAGATGATGTATACCTCACAAGAGTAATTATGATTAAGCAGGAAAATAGAAGGAGAGTGAACAATACAGTATAATGAGCAACAAAATAATATGGTACATTAGAACTCAGATAGAAGCAATAATACTTCAGTCATACTCAATTATTAATCACAAATGGACATATAAATAATACAATGCATGAGGAATTCGAATGCCTAAGGTGGCAATTCGAATTAGCCTTCATGGAGTGATCAAAGGATCACTGGAGTGTCATCGGAGCACAACTAGGTGTCCTCATGATCATCGGAGCGCAACTGGAAGTCTTCATCATCATCAGTGGAGTCATCAATGCTCAAGTAACTGTCAACCATCAGTCAAACTAACTCTGGTAGGTGTAACTCAGTGTAACTAAGTGTAACTCAGTGTAACTCAGTGTAACTAAGTGTAACTGAGTGTAACTGAGTGTAACTCAATGTAACTAAGTGTAACTCAATGTAACTAAGAGTAACTGAATGTAACTGAGTGTAACTGAGTGTAACTCAATGTAACTGAGTGTAACTGACTGTAACTGACTGTAACTGAATGTAACTGAGTGTAACTGAGTGTAACACAATGTAACTGACTGTAACTGACTGTAACTGAACTGGTAGGTGAAGAAGGGCGAGTTGCTCCCTAAAATCAAGGAAGAAGGGCGCACTAAGCAACTGGAGGGCTAAAACTGAATAGTGAGAAGCTCCTGGGGGCTGGCTAACTGAGGGCTAGGTGCTGGACTGATGACTGGGATGCATGCAAACCCTAGAATGCATGCAAACCCTAAAAGGTGCATGCATGACTGAAAATGTAAATGATCAAAATACTGGTGGGACTAGGATGGAGTATAGGAATATCCTAACAGTTGCGGATCTTCAATTTCACGATCAACATCTGGAATTTCTTCAATCATGGTAGTGTCTTGAAATCTAGTTTCCTTGGGTTCTTCATAATCTTCAACAAGTGCCTTCCTTGATTTGATGAATGTTGAGTTTTCATCAAACGTTACATCCCTGCTGACATAAATCTTCTTGAACCCTAGAAAGTATATTCTGCAAGCCTTCGAGCTTTCACTGTAAACCACAAAGATACCCTTCTTTCCTGAAGGATCCAGCTTGGTCCTCTTTTCCTTTGGGACATGTGTATACACTCGACAACCAAATATTATGAGATGGCTGACCTCAGGTTTCTTACCATAGAAGACCTCTTCTGGTGTCTTGTTGTCCAATATCTTGTGGGGTGTTCTGTTCTGCACATATACAGCTTTCCTAGCTGCTTCTGCCCATAGATGCATCGGTAGATCCTGGTCATGCAGCATTGCCCTTGCTGCTTCCATAATTGTTCGATTCTTTCTTTCTGCAACTCCATTCTGTTGTGGATTGTAAGGAGCATTCAACTCCCTCTTAATCCCTGAATCACTGCATAACTTCTTGAAGTCACCTGAAGTGAATTCTCCACCATTGTCGGATCTGAATGTTTTGATCTTCTTATCAGTTTGGTTCTCCATCAAGGTTTTGAATTCCTTGAACTTATCAAACACTTCATCTTTTTTCTTCAAGAAGTAGACCCAAGTCTTCCTGGAAAAGTCATCAATGAAAGAGACATAGTAAACATACCCACTCATAGAACTGGATGACATTGATCCACATACATCAGAGTGGATAGTTTCCAAGATATCTTTTGCTTTGCTTTCACTGCTTGGAAATGCTTTCTTTATGTTCTTTCCTTTTTCACATCCTTTGCAAACACCTTCATGTTTGGTCTTGATTTCAGGAAGAACCTCTACAGCCTTGCTTGCAATTGGAAGTGCCCCATAGTGCATATGAGCAAGTCTTATATGCCAAAGGTCACTTGGCTCCATGGATTCATGCACCATGGCATGTTCAGGTTGTCCCTTCAGTTTGTACAATCCTCCCTCTTGCTCTCCAATCACTACTACATCATCTATGGTCTTTCCCTTTGGCCACATTAGAACTTGGCCATCCACAAATGCAACCCTCATACCTTTTGCATCCAATGTGTATATGGAGAGTAGATTCTTCTTGAGCCCAGGTACATACAAAACATCTTTCATCTTCAAAGACTTCCCAGAGTCTAGATTGTAGGAGGCCTCACCACTTCCTTTGGTAGGGTATTGGTAGTCAACCCCATGTTTCACCTTGTGGGGTGACTCATGTTCAGATAGATTAGCAAAGGATTCTTTAAACCCAGTCATGTGTTTGGAAGCCCCACTTTCGATAAGCCAATCATTACAACCATGAGAGATAGTACCTGTGAGAGCAGAGATTAAAACATACTCTTCTTCACCTGATGAGTCATCATCACTTTCTTCCCTAGCCTTCTTCTTTGGAGGTTCATCATCTTCGGCAGCATGAGCATGGAACTTTCTTTTGCTGCCCTTCTTCTTCTTGCTGGAGTTGTTGTTGTCCTTCTTGTTCTTGGGACAATTTATGGCAACATGTCTCTTTTCATTACAGGTGAAGCATATTCTCCTTTCTTTATGGTGATGTGAAGATTTCTTGAAGTGAGATGGCTCTCTCTTGGACTTCCCTTTCTTGGTGTGAGTTGTGAGAGCTTGATCTTCATTCCCCATCTTTTCTTCTCGTGCCACAAGCCTTGCTTCTTCTTGTGAGCATTCTTCCCGAAGTCTGCTGTGTTGGGTATGTTATGCCTCTTCACATGGTCGCTCCATGTACAACACGATCCCTAGGGCGCGTCCGGAGGGGGGGGTAGCCCGACAGGGCCCACCCCCTTCGTTTCGGACCGTTAGGTTCCGAAACGACACTGAGGGGGTTGTTAGGCCCCCGGAGTCTGCGCGGAGCGCAAAAATTTTTGGGTTCCTTTTTCGCGATTTTTGACCCATTGTACTCTATCTAATCCCGGTAAAAGGGATTAGGGTTGTAACCTAATTTCGGGTAAACGAATTAGGGTTTTAGATGCTGCGGAATACCATTTATTGTATTGTACATGGTTAAATAAAACATATAATGAAAAAGGAGCTATGCTGCTCTAAGTTTTGCTGGTTTTTCCCGGTTAAGGGTTTCCAAGTGAAAATCTCTGTGTAGTGTGTGTGCCATTGTGTATTTTCTGTTAATGCTTAAGAATCATATAAGTTTGTACTTCACTGTTAAGGTTTAAAACTTACATTTGGTATCAGAGCATTTTTTGGGTTCAGAGGGACGCCTTTGTTTCCAAGGGTTTGGCTCGATCTTGGATTTGTGATAAACCTGGTTTCAGTGGGAGCTTTGCAGCGGTGATTTATTTTTCTTTAAAGACTGGCGAGCAGTTCTAGATTCGAGATTGAGAAATTTAATGGTCAGAGCTTTGAGCTATGGAAGCTCAAGATGGAAGATCTTCTGGTAGATAGAGAACAATGGATCGCAGTAGATCCAGGTACCATGCCCTCTGGTGCGGTAAAAGAAGAATGGGAAAAGCTGGAAAGAAAAGCAAGGAGCACCATTCGTCTTTGCCTTGCAGATTCGGTATTGGTGAACGTATCTGGAGAAGACAGTGCAAAGAAGCTATGGGATAAACTGGGAAGTCTATATCAGTCAAAGTCCCTGGTAAATAAGTTATTTCTACGAAAGAAATTGTACCTTCTGAGGATGACTGATGGAGACTCTGTTTCAGAGCATCTAAACAACTTCAATACTCTGGTAAGTCAGTTGACATCTGTTGGTATTACAATTGCTGATGATGAAAAATGTATTAGTCTGTTGTGCTCTTTGCCAGATTCATGGGATAATCTGGTTATAGCTATTGGGAGTAATGCAACCACGCTAAACTTCGATGATGTGGTTGCATCCCTACTATCGGAGGAAATGAGGCGGAGATCCATAGATAGTTCAGCCAAGGATGCCTTATTTGTAAGAGGTCGCCCTGGAGACAGATCTAAAAATAAGTCTTCAGGTGGTAGATCTAAATCTAGAGGGAGATCTAAATCTCCAGGACCTTCTGTAAGAAAATGCTGGAAGTGCGGTAAAGCTGGGCATTACAAGAAGGATTGTAAATCCAAAAATACTGATAAAAGCAGAGGACCTAATGATGCTCCATCCGCAGATGGGAAAGAATCTACAGAGGAAGGAGGAGATGTGTATCTGGCATCTTCAAGTACACATGCAGAGCATGATTCGTGGTTGATTGACTCAGGTGCGTCTTATCATATGACTCCTCACAGGGAGTGGTTTTCTGAATACGAAAAGTATGATGGAGGAGATGTATTTCTGGGAGACAACTCGGTGGCGAAAATCATAGGTCGAGGAAAGATCAAGCTACTGCTCAAAGATGGAAGGGTTAAAACTCTTCCCGGGGTTCTGCACATTCCAAAGCTAGCTAGAAACCTTATATCTGTAAGTAAAATGGATGATGCAGGTGTGAAAACATTATTTGAAAAGAACACATGCAAGATGGTTCGAGAATCACTGGTGCTGATGAGGGGAGTTCGGATTGGAACTCTATACAAGTTGTTGGGAAGCACCTTCAAAAATGGATGTAACAGTACTATTGTTCCTGAGGGTAAAAATGAAGGAGACAGATTCCTTACTGTCTCTAGTGAGAATACATCGCTATGGCATCGAAGGCTGGGACATATTGGAGAGAAGGGTCTTCGACTATTACAAGGTAAAAGTATGGCTGAAGGCATGTCTGATTTCACATTAGATTTTCATTTCTGTGAACATTGCTTATATGGTAAACAGAATCGGGTAAGATTCTCATCTGGTGTTGTAAGAGCTAAAGGAATCTTAGAGTTAATACATAGTGATGTTTTTGGACCTGTGCCTGTTCCATCACTTGGTAAATCTGTGTATTATGTTTCATTTATAGATGATTTCTCAAGGAAAACTTGCATTTTTTTCCTGCGTAAGAAATCTGAGGTTTTTAATAGATTCAAAGAATTTAAGGCTCTTGTAGAGAATCAAACTGAGAAGAAAATAAAAGTACTCAGAACAGATAACGGTGGAGAATTCTGTGAAAGTGAATTTGAGGAGTTCTGTAAAACGTGTGGAATAGCAAGGCAAAAGACTACTCCATACACACCTCAACAGAATGGGGTTGCTGAAAGGATGAACAGGACATTGATGGAAAAGGCAAGGAGTATGCTCAGTGGTGCAGGGCTAACACAACAATTCTGGGCAGAAGCTGTTGACACTGCGTGTTACCTAGTGAATAGGACACCCACATCAGCGTTGGTTGACAAGACACCTCATGAGGTTTGGACTGGTAAGAAACCCTCTCTCTCTCATCTCAGAGTGTTTGGGTGTGATGCTTTTGTACATGTTCCAAAGGAGAAAAGGAGCAAGTTGGATAATAAAGCGGAAAAATGTATCTTCATTGGTTACAAGGATGGAGTGAAAGGTTACAAGCTGTGGAACCCAGTAAAAAGGCAAACAGTTTACAGTCGAGATGTGATCTTCAGAGAAGTTGAAAGCACTTCCAAGATTGAGGATGTACCAAAGGAAAAGGATTCAGAGAAGCTACACTTTGATATCAAGGATGAAAGAAGTGACTCTTTTGAGGAACCAGATTCGTCTGAATCAGATGAGGAGGCAGAATCGTCTGAATCAGATGAAGAGGCGGATCCACAGACTCCGGTATTGAGGAGATCTGACCGAGAAAGAAGGCAAGTTGAAAGGTACAGTCCCCCTGATTTTCGTTCTAAGTTTGTGTTATCTATTACTGATGATGATCCTAGAACTGCTAAAGAGGCAATGGATTCAGAAGATAGTAAACTATGGAAGAAGGCCATGATAGAAGAAATGGATGCCTTGGACAAAAATGAGGCATGGGATCTGGTTGAGTTGCCAGAAGGAAGAAAGCCTATTGGAAGCAAATGGGTATTCAAGAAGAAGTTAAATGCAGCAGGTAAAGTGGAGAAGTACAAGGCTCGACTAGTAGCGAAAGGTTACTCCCAAATTGAGGGCATCGATTTTGGTGAGATTTTTTGACCTGTTGCAAAATTGACTTCTATTAGATTTCTTCTATCTATTTCTGCTGCTTTTGACCTTGAAGTAGAACAGATGGATGTAAAGACAGCTTTCCTACATGGAAATCTTAATGAAGAGATCTATATGAAGCAACCAGAACGGTTTGTGGTGAAAGGAAGAAAGGAGCTTGTCTGTAAGCTGAAAAAATCTCTCTACGGATTGAAACAATCTCCCAGAATGTGGTATCAAAAATTTGATACTTATATACTGGGACTTGGTTTCTCAAGAAGCAAAGCTGATCACTGTGTTTATTTTAAGCTAACTGGTGATCATTTTATTTATGTAATATTGTATGTTGATGATATGTTGCTAATTGGAAACAACAAGGAAATCATCAAGGATGTCAAGATTCAGCTGTCATCTGAATTTGACATGAAAGATCTTGGTGCTGCAAATTTCATTTTGGGCATGGAAATAAAAAGAGATCGTGAAAACAGGAAAATCTGGTTAAATCAGAGGAAATATGTTGAAACGATATTGAAGAGATTTAATATGCAGGAAAGCAAACCAGTGAAGGTGCCCAATCCTGTGGGTGTAAGGTTATCTGCAGAACAGTGTCCCACTACACAAGAAGAGGTAGAGGACATGTCTCATGTTCCCTATGCTAGTGCGGTTGGCAGTCTGATGTATGCAATGGTCTGTACTAGACCAGATATAGCCCATGCAGTGGGATTTTTGAGTAGATACATGTCAAAACCAGGAAAGGAACATTGGACTGCAGTAAAGAGGGTCTTCAGGTATTTGCGTGGCACTACAGATTCTGCAATCTGCTACCAAGGAAGACCCAGTCTAAACAGAGAAATAGATATACAAGGATTTGCTGATGCTGACTGGGCTGGAGATCTTGATCACAGAAGATCTACAAGTGGCTACGTTTTTAATCTATTTGGAGGAGCAATCAGTTGGATGAGTAGAAGACAAGCTGTAGTTGCACTCTCAACTACAGAAGCTGAATACATGGCAGCTACCCATGCAAGTAAGGAAGCTGTATGGTTGCAAAGATTGTTTTCAGGTATTGGTTTTGTTCATAATGCAGTAAAAATTGGCTGTGATAGCTCAAGTGCAATATTTCTGGCAAAGAACCCTGCTTATCACTCGAGGACAAAGCACATTGATGTGCAGTACCATTTCGTCAGAGACATGGTTGAACAAAACAAAGTGTTGCTGGAGAAGGTTGACACTTTGGTAAATGTTGCAGACTCTTTGACAAAGTCTGTGAGTACTCAGAAGTTCTCTTGGTGTAAAGAGAACATGGGCATTGTTGCCCTGAATTGTTGAAGTCATAAATTTCTCCTGTATGTGAAGAGAACAACAAGTGGGAGAATGTTGGGTATGTTATGCCTCTTCACATGGTCGCTGCGTGTACAACACGATCCCTAGGGCGCGTCCGGAGGGGGGGGTTTAGAGGGGGGGGTAGCCCGACAGGGCCCACCCCCTTCGTTTCGGACCATTAGGTTCCGAAACGACACGGAGGGGGCCGTTAGGCCCCCGGAGTCTACGCGGAGCACAAAATTTTTTGGGTTGCTTTTTGCTTTTTCGCGATTTTTGACCCATTGTACTCTATCTAATCCCGATAAAAGGGATTAGGGTTGTAACCTAATTTCGGGTAAACGAATTAGGGTTTTAGATGCTGCGGAATACCATTTATTGTATTGTACATGGTTAAATAAAACATATAATGAAAAAGGAGCTATGCTGCTCTAAGTTTTGCTGGTTTTTCCCGGTTAAGGGTTTCCAGGTGAAAATCTCTGTGTAGCGTGTGTGCCATTGTGTATTTTCTGTTAATGCTTAAGAATCATATAAGTTTGTACTTCACTGTTAAGGTTTAAAACTTACATGCTGAAGGATACCAACTTCTTTCTTGCATAGATTCCTTGAATGAAGGAGTCCCATGACTTGGGTAGGCCATTCAGAGTGGTCATGACAACTTCACCATTCTCCACCATTTCATCCACTGCTTCTAGTTGTTCCTTGATCTGGGAGACCCTAGAAAAATAAGATTGAATGGATTCTCCATTCTGAAGTTTTACCCCTTTCAATTGGTTCCACAGAGTCATCCTCTGATTTATGTTCTTCCCTTCAAATAGCTTGGACAGTGAATCAAACATCTCTTTGGGTGTCTTCAGAGATGACACATGGGGGATGAGATGGTCCTTGATAGAATCAACAATGATTCTCTTTTCCTTGACCAAGTTCTTCTTATGCAATATTTTAGCCTCTTCATCCTCTGGGATAGGGATGTCTTCTTTTACATATGAGTCCAACTCATTTTCTTCTAGGATTAACCCAATCCTATACTTCCAAGCTCAGAAGTTATAAGCCCCTTAAAGCTTATCCTCAAGCTTGGTGTGGTTAGAAATCTTAAAGAGTACTTCAAATGGAAATAGAAAATATTTAGGTCTTACCACTTGACTTGCTGAAAACTGGATCTGGTCCCAGATTAGGGTTTGTCAGAGAAACCCTAAAAATTCAAAATGTGAATTTCAACTTTCTGAAAAGATAGAAAGATGCACCTTGATGAGCTAATCAGCCTGGTGTATTCAGAATTTGCGATCTGCAAAGATTCACCCTTCATAAATGCCTTTTTGTCTTCCCGGGTTCACTAAGGAGGACCCTGAATTAGGGTTTGAGTTTCCTGGATATCTTCCCAGCCAAAAATCTCGATCCAAAGCGCTAAACTTCAATTTTTGCAAGGAGCTTCTAGTTATGTCTTCAGATTCCAAAAAATCCTATTTTTGTGGAAACCCTAATTTTTAGGGCCAAATCTGAAAATGCTCAGAATTGAATTCTGATTCGACGGATAGATTCTCCTTGATGAGTAGAGTCAATCTACTATACTGCTTTTCTAAAATCTGTGGAGAGAAACCCAATAAACAAGAAAACCTTGGTTTTCGTCACTGCACAATGTCTTCTTCTCTGGTTAGCTCTGATACCATGTTAAATTTTGAGCATTAATTCACAATACTCTAGGATCTTTATTGAGAGAATAACATGTACAGTATATCAATGCATATCAATCATAACAAGAATGTCAATCATCACAAGAAGTAAAAGCATGAGAGACAAGAGACACAGAGTTTCCGTGGGGAAAACCCTAAGGTGAACGAACCCACAACTTCCTCAGAGATAGAGAGAGCAATGGCTCAACCAAAGTACAACCAAAATACACAGAGATAGTCTCCTAGTAGCAGATGATCCTCCTCCTCACATGTGCGCCACTTTTCGAGTGAAGGAAGAATGAGTTTCTGAATGATCCAAATAGAGATCTCCCGATCTCTATTTATACTTTATTTGTTTGCCCAGTGACCTTATGGGACCAACTTGTCTAGCTAGGTACATCAACCATATATTATATAAATCAGGGCCGACCCCACACATGGTGGTCTAATAACCCATCGGAAAGTTACCATACTTGCGACACTTGTCAATACACATGACGACACTTCCGTATAGAGGAATGACACATCTCTATAGGAGTACAATAATATATAAATGAAATACATGGATGAAATACATTCTGAAGTTACATATACATCAACATCTATAATAGAAGAAACAGTAACCTTCAAACCTGCTTTGGTGTCTGCCATATCTTCCTCTATGCACTGTTCGAGTCTAATTTTCTACTTGCCTTACTACTCCCTGTTGCTTGTTGGTAATTTTCTCATCTTTGTGCTATGTACCTGTTTTTTCAAAACTTGAGTTGGAACTTACATTAGTAACTTCAAACATATAACCAATTCCAGTCTTATCATATGTTGATTTTTTACTACATATAATTTGATCCAAAACTTGTGAGCTGTGATTCATATTATTTTCCTGTACCTTCTTTCTCAAAGAGACTACTTCAAATTTTAAACCTTCATTTTCTTTATCTTTTTCAGTAAGTATATTATTCAAAGCCTCTTCATTAGTCTTCAATCACTATATCCTCTTCTATTTTGATTTTTAAATCAACTAACGTGTTTTTAGTACTTTCAATCAAACTATTTGATTTCTATAATTCTTGTTCTAGATTCTCAATTTCTCTTTTAAATTGTTTGCATTCTCTTCTTGTTTTTCTTAATTCAATCAAAGCACTTACCAGTTCAGCTTCCAGATAAACTTCACCTTCTTCTTCTTCACCCAACTCATCATCCTGATTTTCTATATCCATAAACAATCTTACCTTTGAATTCTCATTACTTTCATCAAATTCTGAAATGTCACTGTCATCTTTTATATACAGGCTTTTGTTTTTGTAAGCATTTCCTTTAAAAGGTTTTCTATGTCTACTCAAGAATTCTTTAGGCTTTCTACCATTATCTTCTTCATCATCAGAATGCTTATTATATGGACACTTAGAGGAAAAATGTCATATTCTACCACAACCAAAACATTTCAGAGGAAGTTTACCTTTGTATTTGCCAGTACCCCTTTTTAGATTTTTAACAAAATTGGCTTCTTCCACATCACCTTCTGACTCTTCATGAATGCTGGTTTTTGCTTCAATCCTTTTCTTGTCTTTCTTTGTTGTTTTGAAAGCTGCTTCTTTACTGAAGGAATTCTCACCAAAGGTTCTCATCTCATATGCTGTTAGTATTCCATGTAATTCATCCATTTCTAAAGTATCAAGATCAGTTCTTTCTTCTAAAGCAGATATTTTTGAGTTAAATCGTGCAGGAAGTGATATAAGTACCTTTTGCACAATAATTTTACTTTCAATTTTTTCTCCTAGACCTCACATGGTGTTAACTACTTCATCAATTCGAGGAAAGTAGGTTGCTATATCTTCAAATTCTTCCATCTTTAAGCTTTCAAATTGACTTCTATAAGACTGTAACTTAGCACTCTTTACCTTAGTGTCTCCTTCATAGACATTTTTCAATTTATCCCATATTTCCTTTGCTGATGTACAATGCATAACTTTAACAAATTTTGATCCTGCTAGACCTCTTAGTATTGCATACACAGCTTTGGAATTATTTTCATAGAGCTTCTTACCTGCATCATCCGTTGGAATGGTTGCTGGAGTTTTGTATTCATTCAGTACAGTCTGCCAGACATATACTCCTTGAGTTTGTAAAAACAACTTCATCCCGATACTCCAAAAAGCATAATTATGACCATCAAATAAAGGCAATCCATGTTTTGTGAATTCAATTTTTTTGTCCATTACGAATTATCAAAACTTCCAGTGATTAAACTGAGTTCTTGAAGTACCTGGATCTGATACCAATTGTTGCACAGGATAGCCTAACTGAGAGGGGGGGGGAGTGGATCAGTTATATACAATTTTCTTTCTTTTCTTAACCAGATAACTTAACAAACATAGATTATACTCTTAACTGTATGTCTTGCAGCAAATCATTCAAATCAATTTAACATGTAATCACATAAATAGACAATGAAACTGTATTTTTCATAAGGAAACCCAAAAGGGAAAAAACCTCTTCTTCTTATGAATGAAAGGCAAGCTCCAAATCCTCTTTACATTCTATTTTATCTGAGCTACAACTCAAATGAGGCTGCTACCTCAGTTTCTTCAGCAACAACTGAATGGAAGCGACAACTTCCAAATGTACAAGCAGTAACTTGCACATAAGACTTTACAATCTTTCCTTGCTCCTCCCAACCACCCTTATTACTGACACCAACCTGTTTCTTTATGCAAATACATTCTTATACAATTCCGTAGATATCCCTTCAATAACTTCTTTGTCAAATGATTAAGACTTTAAGTCATCTATGTCTATACATTAAATCAAAATCTGTTATTTACAAAACCACATAGCTTATGCCTTCATTCTATCATCAATGTGATAACTTAAACCTTTATTTGTGAATGAATTTGCTGAATTTACTCTGCTTTCATCTTAAAGGCTTGGTGTTTTTAATTTTTTTTTTAAAAACCGGCTTGAATGCTACTTCAATTTTCTTTCATAAAGATCAAATTTGAATGATTAAACAACTTCTACAGGAGACTGAGATTTTATGTTACCAGAAGCTGCGTTTCTTATCTGTATTGAACATACTCAGCTGCATGTCTTGCAGGCGTTTCTCTTTGGGTATTGAATCACCAAGTGAGTGCGTTTTTCTTTCCACCAGCAAGAATCTCAGAGGGCATTTGTCTTTGTGTAACCACTCATCAAGCTAATGTGATCTGGTTTCCACTAGCAGCAACCTCAGAAATGTGTTTCTCTTTTGGGCATCTAATCACTAGGCTATTGCATTCTGCTTTCTACCAACAGCCTTCTCTGGGATGAATATCTTATCACCAGCTTTCTTATACAAGAGGACGCATTTACTTCAAAAATTGTATTTTTGCACAGTCAGAAATTTCCCATTATAAAATTGCACGCTGAATACTTCACTTCAGATTTTTTCCCCATACATTTGCAAGCTCACGATTTTCCTTTATACGCCCTTCTCAATAAATGGTTATTAAACCATCAAAACAGTTTATAACTGAAAAGCCCAGTTTCTGTTTGTCATTGAATAGATTTAGTTACATAGATAGATTTCTGTTATAATACTTAGAATCATTTTATATTTATCATTTCATCTTTTCTTTGTGAGATTTAAAGATTTATATTAATGCCAACAACTCATTCATCTTTTAGCAATCTGACCAACAGATTCTTATTATCATCCCATGGAATTACCACATCTTTGACTTCTTTTAAATATATTACAAACTGTTGGCATGTTGAGATCTCAAGTGAAGGTCAAATATTTTCCAAGCCCCTATTACCAAGTGTCTAAAGTCTTCATCCGCTTCCCATTTCTGATTATATTTAAAAGGGGCAGTGGACTTCTCCATACCTTTGAGAAGTTCAAACATGACTAGAAAATGATCTAAGATCCACATATTCATGAACCAATATTGGTAGTTTCCAAATACATCTACCATCATATGTTTGATCATAAAACATTCAATTTGTTTTTCTATCCTTACATCACCCTGCTTGTTGTTAACCTACGTCAAGATGATTTCTATCGACTCAGCATCAATCAGGACCTTTTCTTCTAATACATTGATAAAAAACCTTCCAATCTATTGCCTTTTGCCGACTTTCCCCATATTTCCCCACATTTCAACATAAGGTTTAAATCCCCATCTAATATCATATTTTCCCACTGGATCCAACTCTTTGACAAAAGGTCTTTCTAGAAAACCTCTTGTCTAGCATAAGGGCAATAAAAATTTAAGATTTGGAATGACCCGCCCATTATATGGTTCTGTACATAGACCTGAAATCACCACAAAAGAGTTTAGAAGGGAAAAAGAATCATTCCATCTAGTGACCAACCCTCTTGAAAACCTAAAAAACATCAAGGGCCACAAACGACCAAGAAGGTAACAATTTGTTTAGAGCATGAAGCACTTAATCACTAGCTACCATTGATTCCTACAAGAAAATAACATCTGGACTTGACGAAAAACCTAATCTTTTGAGGGAATATTTCTTGGATTCCCCCCCCAAGGAACACACTATTAGGGTTAAGATTTTCATTTTTTAACTCCTTTAGGGGGATAAATCACTCTAAGACCCCCAAAAATTAATCTTTTCTTTCCTTGCTTAACTTCACACACAACTTTTTCATATGCTAAACTAGTAGAAGATTTATGGCCGACTTTTGACAACCCTTGAGAAGGAATATCATCACTACCTAGCCCACTAGATTGATGATTCTAATGAGAGTGTGTGATGGGCATGGTATAGAGTTGGTAATGGCCTATGCCTCTGTTTTATGGTGAGGCTCCCTCTTTAGAACAATTTGATGTGAACTCACAATTTTGACCACTGGTCGAGGTAATGATTGGGATATTTCCAAAGGTACCCAAGGTGTAGGCTTCTAACATTTTGCTAGGGTTCGTGGAGGGAGAATTCTCCATTCTATATCACCTTCAGGATTCGAAGGAAGGGATCCCAATAGAACTAGGGTATCACTACCAATCTCCTTTGTGCAATTTTTCCTAACCAGACTTTCCTTTTGGTTAGTAACCCCCTTGTCTTGGCTCTCAATTTTGTTTTGTTCTAGCTGAAGAGGGCCAAAGGGGGGAAGGGGATCGGGATTACAAGAAGAATCATATCCTTTTTATTAAATGGGAACAATGAGACTTAGCTCTAGGAGACTTATTTTCTAATAGGTATATATTCTCCTCCAGAGGTGAGCTCTCATGGTGAAGACTTGACTCTGAGGAACCTGAAGGAGGGGAAGGAGACAAAAGGGAAATTTCCCCACAAAATTTTCAACACTAGAATTTCTTAATAAATGGAAGGTCACAGTCCACCAATGTATGCTGGTACTTGTGACATCAAACACAATGGAAGGGAAAATTTTTATATTCCAAGATATGGATTTTTTTTGGAACCAATCTCTATTTGCATAGTTTCATATAAACCCTAACTAACGTCTATTTATACCATTATATTTTATACAAAATGAACATTTGAAAATTTAAAGGATTCATCATCCAGGATAAACTCACCAAGATAATCATTGATCTTCTTTAGATAAATGTCATTCAATAGTTCCATTGGTAGTATCGAGAATCATACCCATATTGGAGTTGATACATCAAATTTATTCTACACATCAAAATCAGGTGGTTTCACCACCAAGTAAGCCTTATCACAAAACTAGTTTCCCCTAAAAATATTGTTTGCATCCTCTTCTGATTAGAAGATGAAACCTATCCATCCTTTGTTGAGCAGGTGGAAAAACTGACCATACTTTAGGACATGGATCAAGGTTTTTTGCATCCAATTATTTAGCCCCTCCACTACAATGAATCTTCCAATAAATTTTCCTCACTACAATGAATATTCTAGGAAATTTTCCTACAAGGGTTTTCCCTATTAAGGGCTTGATCTAGTCAATTTATATATCTCTATCGACAACAAAATTTAATCCTCCTCCTCTAGATTTTATTAGCTTTTGTTTCTTCTTGTTACCCTTTCATCCAAGCTTTTGTGGATCAAAACCACTCAACTCGTCGACTGGGATCTTGGATCTATCAAAACCAAGATCCTACACTGATTGAGGTATCACAATAGGAACACAACATAGATCTTGCTTCTTTGTCCCCAATACTTCATAACATTCTTTCACTAAACCCTCAATCTCAACATTTCCATTCACATTACAATTTTTCCTTTGATCAACCAAGGATCCCACTAGAGGTGGCAGAGAGTCAAAGTCTTTTATTGTCTTCCCATTGATAGTACTAGCTAAGTGGGTGGCTCCATCACCCCAAACTTTAGCTTCATGATCCACACGGGTCTACACATGGGTGGTGAGACTTGCCATGGCGTCTGGCCCTAGATATTCTAATGTCAAGTCATCATCATAGTCCACTAAAGTTGTTACCAAAGGTTGTTGGGGAATATAGAAGGAAGGATCCTATAGAGCATTTACTATAGAACTGCCATTTGGAAACTAGCTGTTAGATCCCAAAATCGAGGGGGGATCCACCAGATTTGCACTAAAGGTGTAGGTGCATTTCCAAATTTCTAGTAGCTCCTCATGCATACAAAAAAAAGTGGCAAATGAAAGAAAATATTGGTCCTTAAATGAGCCAAGATACAAAGGTTCCTCTTCTAAATCCATCAATGTAGAGGAAAAGAAACATCGCCACCCTCCAATAGCCCTAAGATATCAAATACCTTCACAAAACTCAACCAGGGTTTTGGCACTTTCCGTAGAGCTCTATGATAAGATCAACAGTTATCTTTCTCTATATAACTAGAAATCCTCTATTCACATACATCTATTCTTTAATATATTCAAAGATCATAATAATTATTTTGTTTAAAAAAAATAGTCCTAATAATTGCTTTAAAATATTATTATTTTTAAATATTTAAAACAAAAATCTTAATATTTTAACCTCCTTTAAAAACATTTAATATTCGTGTTTATTTATTTATTAGAAATGGTTATTCTAAAATTATTTATTTTTTAATATTTATTTCATTTATAAAAATTAAAAAATAAATTTATTTATATTTAAAAAATAAATTAAAATAAATTATATTTTTAACTAATAATTCTCTTTAAATTTATACAAATTTATTAATTCATCTAATTATTTTAATGTACAGAGGCTCACATAGCTAGAAAGGCCTTGTGGTTAAGAGCCACACACATTGATGGAAAACCTAAGATGATGATATATTAATCTTTTTTCCTATTCAGATTGCAAATCTTTATACATAATCAATGTTTTAATTAAAAGTAAATATTTTTATCATTAATAATAAGATGAGGGATTAGCATGCTAATATAATTAAAAGTGATTGATATATGTTGATAGATTTTAGTAATAATGATGATAGTTATTAATGTTTATTAATATTAATTTTTTTCATAGGATTTGAAAAAACAATGCAAGGCATTACTTAGTTTATTTAAAAAATATATATATTTTTTAGAAAAACATTCATAAAACACTATAATTTTAATTAATTAAAAGGTTAAGAAGGTCAATATTGAACAAGTGTGGCAAGAGTGGGAGGCATCATCATTGATCTTGTTGGGAAAATAATAAAAACATATGCTTGGGGAATGGGAAATAAAACGAACAATCAAGTAGAATGGTTTGCGATTTTGCAAGGATTGGAGAGCTCAGTTGAATTAAATAACTCAAGTATCCTGCTCTTTGGTGACTCAAGGATAATAATTCAAAATATGAGAAGTCATTTCAAGGAGAGCAGTTCCTCCTGTAGCAGAATTCAAAAGAGGATATGGAATCTACCTCTCCCCCGTTCTATGGATTTTATGCATGTCAAGCGTGAAAATAATGAGCTGGAAGATAAAAAAGAAAACCAAGGGTCCCGACGGGAATATAGAATTATAGTCTTCGATGAACAACAACCAACAAAGAAATGGATCCCATTACATTATTCAAAATGATCATAAGTAATGGAAGGTTGTGTCACTATGGAAACAAAAGCAGTGTTGAAATAGTAGTTAACCAAGGTTTGTATGGTATAAGGAAGAGTCTCGATCATCAAAATACAATTTCATTCATGGTAATGTGTAGGTGGGGGCTTTCATGCATCCCCCCTTCAAGATACACTCCCAAGACATGGAACGTGTCGTAGGATATATATTGCTTGCATGCAAAGGCATGCGGTAGAGTAATTAGGAGGGAAGTAGTATTGAATGGGGCATTATGGTCTCTACTATAGACAATAATTTCATCCTTAACTCGGAGCATATTCACATAAGTGAGGCCTGTCCTTTTGTTTTGATTCTTAGCCTCATGGACTCAATTTCTAGTTGTGAGACTGATGAAGCTCTTCATCTAGATGGTTTATTAGTAGATAATATCTGTGGAGAACTGTATTTACATTCAATCATTTCCTCTTCGAGGAGGAAAGGAACCCTCAAATCTGGTTTGACATATCCATTTCTTCTGCAGTGTAAGGTTTTGGAGCCCGAATTTCCCATAGTCAGCAACAAATACAATCAAGAAATCATGGCATCCTGGAAGGATATTTTCACAAGTTTCAAAGGGCATCTAGAATACTTCAAGAAAATTCTTCGAGTGGTGCACAAAGGGTTCAGTGGTGTTCTTCAAGGTATTTCAAATTTGATAGAGGAGGTGCAACACAACAGTAATAGGCTAGCTTGTATGGAATCATAAATTGAAGACCTTGATGGAAATATGAGGGAGAAAATAGTGTTGATGGACGAGGTTCAGAAGGACCTAGAGAAGGTGATAAAAATGTGCTAAGGCTACTATGGTCAGAATTCCCTTCCAGATGAATATCGTCCCATGGGCGATATCTCGACCACTCAGTCGCTCCAAGGACCTTGTGGATAGGCATGAATAGGCTCATGGAACATCTGATATTTTTTCCTAAATGATTATGTTTCAATGTATTTTTGTGTTCTTTTATGCAATCAATATGTAAGAGTTTATAGTACTCAGAATGTAGAAGTAGACTGGAAAATAGTTAGGAATCTCCTAAAAATTTTGTATACATCAAGATGTAACACCCCAATAGCTACCCCATGTTTTGTTTATGTCATATGGCTGAAATCTGAAAATGTAATATGTAATGGAAATTATATTAGTAATATATAAACATAGCTGACAGTGGCGGAGGAGAACAAAGAAGAAAAGGGGGACCATGAATCCACGAGTGAGAAATAAAAAGGAGTGAAAGGAAGGGGGGTTTGAATATAAGCCTAGGGGATTTATGACATGGCATTATCCCTACCCTTTAGTTCCTAACATAGATTTATGATGTTATTAACCTTATCACTTTTTATTAAGCCTTAACATATTTTTTATTTTGTATTAAGTAAAGGTGATTAAGGAAAAAGGACATGGATCTCGGGAGAGATCACATGGTTGAAAGGTTAACATGCAAGGAAAAATTTATAAATAGGAAGATATATTCCAATGTTTGAGGGAGAGATCATACAGGGAGAACATTCAACTATGTTGAAACATGGCCCTTCTTTCACCATCCTTCCTTCATCTTGCTAACGTCATTCCTCAATATTTTCATAATTCCATTCTACTTATTCTATTGATATGCTTGTCATACAAGAACCTAAAAGGAGAGTGTAGAAACACCCAAATTTCACAAAATAATTTGTTTTTATTCATTTAATAATTCAGTAGTGAAGAAGATAATTATTTTTTTCCAACCATAAGGATTTCACAACTATAACTCCATAAAGTTAACAAATGTCCATGGCCTCTTGACCTACCCTATCTTACTATAGTTCTTTATTTTTACTTTACACTCACTTTTACACAAGGGTTACATTATCTTTTCT
The DNA here is from genome assembly GCA_027924585.1 of Larix kaempferi. Taxonomy (NCBI): domain Eukaryota; kingdom Viridiplantae; phylum Streptophyta; class Pinopsida; order Pinales; family Pinaceae; genus Larix; species Larix kaempferi. The sequence goes on from BSBM01000136.1 coordinate 17,778,824, forward strand.
AAGGGTATACTTTGAAGCAAATTTATAAAATGTGCCTAAGGGTACATTTAAACCCATGCAAAGACCTTTGAAGTTTTTAAAACTCTTTCCTATCCTCAATAGGATATAACAGATTGGATTTTAATTTGGGCGGAGTTCAAACTATAGGAAGTGAATAAAAGATTGAAACATAGTATGCTCAATATACATCCCTCCACTTGGCATATACTCAACCATTGTTCTCCTCACGATCTCCATCGAGGGGTTTTCCCAGTAAAATGATCAATCTGGAGAGTTCTTCCCATTTTACCCTTTCCAAGTTTTGTGTGGAGCCTAGCCCGTCGAGGGCGGGTTCAACCCTATCTGAATTTCACTCTTTCAAACACCCCGTCCACATCATCCTCCATGGAAAACAAGTGAAGGGTTACAAAACGTCAAACATCATTTGAGAAGCTTTGGGATTTTTTCACTTTGCAGAACTCATGTTTACAGATGCCCATTTCAAGCAACCTGTGAGCAAATAGGGGCCTTTTTGGTAAGGTAAGTAAAATAGCATGGTTACAATTTTCTCTTCTTTTCTGCATCTTTATTTTTCAAAAACACGTGCCTACAGTATTGATGTTGCTCATTGTTCTATGCAGGATAAAACTCAAACGAAAGTTCAGGAAGGTGGAGACCCCTCTAAAAAATGGTAAGAACATATACAATTGAACTCTGTCAAAACAAAAGGAATTGTTCCCTTTGTTAAGCAATATACTATCTCTGCATATCTATTTTATTGTTGTTTTGCAAGGAAAACATGTAAAAAATTCCCAGATACAATGACCATTTACAAAGGAGACCCTCCATAATATGACGTCGTGCTTCAAAAGATGGAAACAATCTAGGCTCTTCAGGTTTAAAATTATAGCCTTGGGGTTCAACTGGAATTCCTCTTACTTATTTCTTTGTTTAAAATGACAACAGTTTAGGCAGAATAAAAGTTTGTAGATGTTTCACCTTCTTTCCGATTCGACCATCAATGATTATATTTATTTTGTTGTAAAGACAAATATTTGCAATAGGAAGGCATTAAGCTTGTAAGGTGAAATTAACAAGGGTTTATACCTTGTGAATTATCTAGTAATTTCTTGTTTATGAAAATATTAAAATACAAGTAGTTAAGCTTGATCTTTCTCTTTATTTGAAATTCTGTATTTTACCTTATAAATGTGGAAGGTGACCAATACCTTAACTCACAATGTTTATTTAATCAAATAAATTTTAACTGTCTTTTATGGTTAAGGCATTAATCCTTTAAGGTGAAATCAAAACAAGGGTTTCTACCTTGTGAATTCTCCAGTAATTTCTTGTTTTCGAAAGTATTAAACTACAAGTATTTATATACCAGTATTTATATACCATTGGATTCATTCTTAATATTTAATCTCCTTTTTTTTAATTTTTTAGTTTGATAGTGAAAAGGTGTTTTTGGGTAAATCAAAGCTAAAATAGTTTTTTTAAGCCTTCGATTCTCACCTTGATTATATATGTAAGAAAAAAAAACCCTTATTTCTATGGATTGAAAATGTATATACATATGTATATTCCAACATAACCTAGGCAGTACTAAGATTTAACATATATAATTAAAACTTAATCATAATTCATGTCTGTTATAAGATCAAAATTTACGAAAATTATTCACATACTATACCTAGATTATAACAATAAAACAAAAATAAAATAAATAGATTAGGTTTTTGTATAACCCCAAAATATGACTATTTAATCAAAATATACATAATAGTTTATCTTCCTTCTATGATTCTTTCCATGAAAGCATGATAAAGAAAAACTACTTAAAGCGAAAAAAATATAGTAATAAGACCTCGTAATATAAATATAGCTTGAATAGGAGTTTTAGAAAACATATATGGGAAAGATGCAGCAGATACACACATTCCTCCTAGCCATAGGATTTGGAATAGCCAAGATTACTTGTCCTAGTCCACCCCCGATCCATGACTACTACAACACAAGAGGATTAACACAACCAGGATAAAATATTTAAGAATGCAATATCCCTCTTGGAACTTGTAACATAACTAGGTGGACTTAAACAAAATTCAACTTGCTTTGCAATTCAAAACAAGCACTCTTCTCACACCACACAACGCCCTATGTTTTCCCTTGGTGTTCTCTTATAATATTTTCCTAGTACTGTTTTCCATAATATCCCACTATAGTCTTTAGATTCCACCTCCTGATTTGGTGGATCTTGTCTAACATGATTGTTGGGAAACAAATATTTCCCAACCAAGTGTTTTTATTCCTGCTGCCACTTGTTAATCCCCTGTGGAGCAGTAATTTCTCTTCAACAGGTGTATCAACTGTCTTTTTTATATTAAATAAAATAGAATAATTGTTTTAATTATCTCAACAATGTTGACCACTTGGTCATAAATTTCTAAATAATAATAACAAAAATCAAATCTAATGTTTTTTTTGGGAGATGTCACATCCTCTCCCCCTTATTTTTAACATTGTCCTCGGTGTTATTCAGAATCTCCATTTCCTTGCTGGAATAAATAAGGATATGCTTGATGCATGTATTCCTCTTGTTCCCAAGTAGCCTCCTTAAGACTGAGGTGTCTCCATTGCACATTTACCTGAGTGATGACTCGGTTCCAGAGTATATTCTCCCTCTTATCTAGGATGCATAGGGGTTCCACCAGAAATTCACCTTTTGGTTCCACATGTATCAAATTACAGTCAATATTATGAGTAGCATCATGTACATATTTTTTTAAGAGAGATATATGAAAAACATTATGTACTTTAATTGTGGCAGGAAGTGCAAGATGATAGGAAATTGGTCCTATCCTAGCTAGCACTTCAAAAGGCCCACAATACCTTGGAGCTAATTTTGAGCATTTTCCCAAACTAATAGAGTTTTTATTTGGTTTAACCTTTAAATAAGCATGATCACCAATATTGAATTCTCTAGGAATTATTTTTATATTAGCGTAGTTTTTCTGCCAATCTTGTGCCACCTTGAGATTTTTATGTACTTGTTTCACAATTTGCTCCATTTCTTCTAACAAATCAGGTCCTAAAACCATTCTATCAACAATATTGTCCCATGATATAGGTGTTTTTCATTTCCTACCATATAATATTTCGAACGGGCTCATCTTTGATGCTTGGTAGCCATTATTATAAGAAAAATCAACTAAATGCAAATAGCCCTCCAATTTAGTAGGTTTATCCATGACATACATTCTCAACATGTCCTCTAATATATGATTGGTCCTTTTAGTTTGTACATCCATTTGAGGATGATATGTAGTACTGAAATTCAGTTGTGTATCAAGTCCCTTGAATAAAATTTTCCAAAAGTTCCCTGTAAACTTGGCATGTCTATCAGAAATAACAACTTTAGGGATGCCATGCAAACGAAAACTTTCTTTCATACAAATATTTTCTATTTTAATAGCCTTATATGTTGATTTAACAGGAATAAAATGGGAAGCCTTACTCAATTTATCAACAACTACCATAATCGAATCATGTTGTTTAATATTCTAGGAAAACCTATTATAAAATCCAGACTTGTAACTTCCCATTTCAATTCTAGAATAGGAAGAGGTTGAAGTAAACCCGGGGGATGTTGATGTTCTGTTTTTACTTGTTGGCACTCAATACATTTGGCTAAATGTTATGTTGTTTCATCCTTCATATTTGACCAGTAAAATTATTTTCTTAGCATAGTAATCATTTGATATCCTGGATGTCCAGAATATGGCTTTTTATGCAATTCGGATAAAATCAATTGTTTAATGTTGTCAGAATTTAGAATATATACTCTATTTTTTAACACAATCATATCATCTTTTCCAATTTCAAAATATGATTATCCTTTATCTGTTTTATTATCTTGTAATTTTTCTTTTATACTTTGATAATTCATATCATTTTTAGTTGCATTTTTTATTTTGATCTACAAATCTGATTTATAACTGCTAACAGAAGTTGTAAAAATCATATTTGCATGCCTTCTCAAGGAATCCACAATTTTGTTATCTTTTCCTTTTATGTGCTTAATTTCTAGATCGTATTTGCTTAAATTCGCTTAAAAATGCTAGCCACCTAGATTGACGCACATTTAGATTTTGTTGATCAAACAAATATTTCAGACTTATGTTATCTAACATTAATAGGAATTTCCTTCCAATAAGATAATGTCTCCATATTTTTAATGCATGTATTATAGCTTCCAAATCTAAGTCATGAGTTGTGTAATTTCGCTCATGATCCTTTAAATTTCTTGACTCGCAGATAATTACATGATTGTCTTGTAATAATACTCCACTTAAACCCTCCTTGCAAGCATCAGTGCATATGACAAAGTCTTTGTAAGGATCTGCTATTTTTAAAATAGGCATTGTTGTAAGAAGGTGTTTAAGTTTCTCAAAACTCTCTTGACATTTATTAGACCAAATTAATTTAGTCCCTTTATTTTGCAATGATGTTATGGGGTAAGTTATTTTAGAAAACCCTTCGATAATAAATTTGTATCCCCATGAAGGATTGAATGTCCGATACATCCTTAGGAACAAGCTATTCTGTGATAGACTTGATTTTATCAGGGTCAACAACTATTCCTTCTTTAGAAATTACATGCCCTAGATAATGGATTTTCTCTTGATAAAATTCACATTTACTAAATTTGGCTAACAATTGTTGTTCTCTTAAAGTTTGTAACACAATTTTTAAATTATGTTCGTGCTCCTCCTCATCCTTAGAATAAACAAGGATGTCATCGATGAAGACCAACACAAATCTATCTAAATATTTACTAAAAATGCTATTCATTAGACACATGAACGAGGCTGTAGAATCAGTCAATCCAAAAGGAATTATGACAAACTCGTAATGCCCATATCGTGTTTGAAAATCGGTTTTATAAATATCCTCGTCCTTAATTCTTACTTGGTGATATCTGGATCGTAAATTGAAATTAGAAAATACGGTCACTCCCATGAATTGGTCAAAGAGATCATCAATTCGAGGCAATGGATACCTGTTTTTTAATGGTCATTTTATTTAGATGCCTGTAATCTATACACAACCTTAAGGTTCCATCTTTTTGTTTTACAAATAAAACTGGCACCCTCCACGGGGATACACTAGGCCTTATATATTTTTTTTTAAGAAGTTCATGCAACCACATTGTTAGTTCAGTTAATTCAATGGTATTCATTATGTAAGTGGATTTAGATGTAGGTATAGAACCAGGCATTAATTCAATTGTGAAGTCAATATCCCTTTTTGGAGGTAATCCTGGAATTTCTTCGGGAAATACGTCTTTATACTCTTTTAATAATGTATATTCTTCTAATTTAGATTTATTTTCCTCATTACTATTATCAATCAAATGTACTGCAAAAAGTTTACATCCCTTTCTCGCACATTTTTTTAATTGTAAGGAAGATATAGTAATAGTTTTGTGTATCCCTTCTACAATATGAGTGTTATTTCCTTCGCCAACACTAGTAAAATATTTTTTATAACAATCTAAAATAACTCTTGCTAGAAAAACAGGATCGTAGAGCAATGACAATAAACAAGATGCAAATATAAATCACATAAAAAAAATTACAAGAGAGACCAATATAACGTGGTTGATCCAAGATGGGCTACATCCACACATAAATTTCCAGTCCTTATTATTATACCATCCAACAAATGAAAGGATACAACCTACAGCACATCCGCTACAACTTCCTCTTCACTCTCTCACAGTCTCTCTCACACAATCATAGATATATTTACAATGCTACAATACACAACCGTATTAAAATGCCTCCCTTTTAAACATGGATTACCACGAGAAAATACTATGGGACACCCAATACCATGGGCCCGTAAACCACCCATTATTGACCAAGTCATCACTATGAAATTACAACACTTTACATGGCATTTTTTCTAAAATTTTCGTGATGGGGGCACTGCCCCCGAATCCCTTCCAGGGGGGCTCCTAAAAGTAGTCGTCGCCACCCCTAGACCCCCCATGGTGACTATTTTGGGGGGGAAAGCCCCCCCAAACCCCCCGTAATGGGATGGGATCCAGACACAGCTGAAATAAGACCTCTGAATAAGGAAGATCAGGCTCCACAACCAACAATCTCCCACTTGGAGACTGATCACAGCAAATCCACTGCTGCTGCACTTGCTAGACTATGCTCTGAACCTTGGATCTAGAAAATTTATCATCTTCACCTTCATGATTGAAGGCCAACTGAAACTAATCGGGAACTCAGTTTTTCTCTGGTTACTACCTTTGTCAACATGTCTGCAGGATTCTAGTGTGTATTTTTTCCAGCTTCAATAGTTCATCTTCCAGAACAGACCATATGAAATGGTACTTGAGATGTATATGTTTAGTCTTAGAATGGAAGGTTTATTTCTTTGCAAGATGACTGGCACTTTGGATGTCAATGTACAACCTTCTATTCTCCTGCTTCTTACCTAATTACTCCATGAACCTATGTAACCATATCATCTCTTTACTAACCTTTGTAGCATCAACATACCTTGCTTCCATTGTTGAAAGTGCAACAACCTTTGCAGTATCAAAATCCAACTTACTGCTATTCCACCTATAGTAAAGACATACCTTGTGGTGCTCCTCCTGCTATCTTTATCACCTTCTATATCAGCATATGCTTGTAGAAAAATTTATGAACCTCCCAAACATAATGCATGAGTGGTAGTACCTCTCAAATACCTGAGAATCCATTGTATTTCCTTCCAATGTTATTTACTTGGATTGTTCATATACCTTCTCACAACTCCCAATGCATGTGAAATATCTGGTCTTGTGCACACCATGGCATACATCAAGCTACCAATTCCTGATGAATAGGGAACCCTGGACATGTAATCTATCTCTTCCTCTATCTTGGGACACATCTCCTTACTTAGTTTGAAATGGATATCCAAAGGTGTACTAACTGGTTTTTAATTTTATATTTTAAACCTCTCCAACACCTTTTGTATGTACTCACCCTGAGACAATGTCAATTTGTGGTTTTTCATGTCTCTTGTTATTCTCATACCAAGGATTTTCTTTGCAGCACACGAATCCTTCATTGCAAATGAATTAGCTAACTTCCTTTTGAGCACATTTATATCCTGCATGTTAGACCCTACAACAAGCATGCCATCCATATACAATAACGAGATAATATATCTTCCATTATCTAGCCTCTTGAAATAAACACAGTGGTTAGAATGACATCTACTATAACCTTGTTTTGTCATAAACCTATCAAATTTCAAATACCACTACCTTGGAGCTTGCTTCAGGCCATACAAGCTCTTCTTCAACTTGCAAACCAAATTCTCCTTCCCTTTGACCTCATATCCCTATGGCTGCTGCATATAAATCTCTTCCTCCAAATCCCAATGGAGAAAGTTTGTTTTTACATCTAACTATTCAATATGCAAATCTTCTACTGCCACTAGACTTAAAATAGTTCTAATTGAAGTCATTTTAACAATAGGATAAAATATTTCATCAAAATATATACCTTTCTTCTGTGCAAACCCCTTTACAACAAGTCTGACCTTGTACCGCTTCTTTCCTCCATCTTCTTCCTTCAACCTGCAAACCCATTTATTCTGCAATGATCTTTTACTAGCAGGAAACTGAACCAAATCCCAAGTTTGGTTTCTTACCATTGAGTCCATCTTCTCATTCATTCCTTGCTCCCACTTCTTTTTAGTTTCCACCTACATTGCTTCTTCATAAAATTCTGGTTCACTAGAATCAGTCATCAATAAATAATACAGTGAAGGAGAGAATTGTTCAGGGGGCCTACTTAACCTGGTAGATCTTCTAACACTTCCAGGAGTTTGAAGTACCTGTTGTTGTTCTTGATTTTTCAACACCTTTGGAACTTCATTTTTTTATTTCATCAAGCAATGTGTACGATGTGTTTTCATTTTCCTGTTTCTTTCCCTGCACCTGATATTTATACTTGAAATTTTCATTGAATACCACATCTCTACTCCTAATGATTTTTTTATTTTCATAATCCTATAAGCGATAACCAAAATCATCAACCCCATATCCACTAAAGGTACATTTCCTGGATTTAGCCTCAAGCTTTGTTCTATTTTCTTTATCAATATGGACAAATGCTTCACAACCAAAAGTTCTCATAAATGAGTAGTTTACCTTAATACCTGTCCATGCCTCCTCTGGAATACCACCATCCAAATCACTTGAAGGTCCTCTGTTTATTAAGTAAACAACAGTATCTACAACATATTCCCAAAACTGTAAGGACAACACTGCATGCAATATCATACACCTTGCACGCTCCATGATTGTTTTGTTCATCCTTTCTGACACACCATTTTCTTTTGGTGTTCTTTGGATTGTCTTCTCTCTACGAATCTCATGGTATGAACAGTAACTATCAAACTCCTTGCCGCAGTACTCACCTCCATTATCATATCTGAGACACTTCGACCTTTTTCCTGTCTCATTCTGAACCAAATCTTTCTACTTCTTAAAAGTAGCAAACAAATCATATTTTTGTATAATGTAATAAACCCAAGTCTTTTTAGTTGCATCACCAATAAAAGTAACATAATAATGAGAGCCACCAAGAGATTGTACCTGATCCAATTCCCATACATCTTTATGCACAAGCTCTAACTTTTCACTCTTCTTCTGTTTCCCAACCTTGAGAAATCTGACTCTCTTCTGTTTTCCATAAACACAGTTCTCACAAAATTCCAAACTTACCTGCTTCAGATCTGGAAGCAACTTCCTTGAGTGGATAATCTACATCCCCTTCTCACTCATGTGGCCAAGCCTATGATGCCACATTGTTGTATCTTCATGTGGAAGCTAAAGAGATAGAACAATCAGTATTATGAGGACATAAATACAAGGTACCTATCTTGTCTCCTTTTGCTATCACCATTGATCCTTTAGTGATATTCCACCATGTTTATCTAAACGCATATAAACAACCACCATCTCCCATCTGCCCTATTGAGATCATATTTATTTTCATAGCAGGAATATGCCTTACATCTTTCAGTAGACATTCACCATTCTTTAACTTTATCCATACCTTACCCATTCCAAAAATTTTACGTGGTTCATCATCACCCAATAAAACATGTCCAAAATCGCTTGGAACACAATCATGAAAGAATTTCCTATGGGGTGTAGCATGACATGAATCCCCTGAATCTACTACTGAGTAATCACTAGTATTATCTAATACAAGAATCAAAGCATCTTGTAACACATCATCTGCTACATTTGCTTCCTAAGTAGTCTCATGCTATCCATCTCCTTTCTTCTTTAGAGATCTGTAGTCTTTCTTCATATGTCATTTCTTTCCATAGTTCTAGCACTCTATATTTCCCAATATGGACTTGGATATTCTCTTCCTGGACTTGCTGCAATTACCTGGGCTCTTTCCTCTCTCCCTTTGTATTCCCCTGCTCTCCATGGTAAATGCATTAGTTGATGTCTCACCTATGCTTTTCCTTTGCATTTCCTCACTAAGAATAACACCAACAACATCATCAAATTTCAAATAGCTTGAACAAGAGACAGATTCACTTACAACCATGACCAAGCCATAATTTGTAGCTTTCTGGCAATGAACACAATATTAAAAGATCCCTAACATGATCATCAAAGTTCACTTTTACAGAACTTAGCTGATTTGTAATCGTATTAAATTCATTTAAATGATCAGCAACATATCCACCTTCTGACATATTAATATTAAATAAATGCTTCATTAGAAATACCTTGTTGGAGGATGAGGGTTTTTCATACAGCTTACCCAATGCGCTCATTAGACCCTCCGTTTTCTTTTCTTTTGAAATATTGAAAGCCACCGACGAATCCAGGCACAACCATATTGTCCCCAGTGCCTTTCTTTCAAGAAACTCCCATTCTTTGTCCTTCATAGTCACCGGTTGTTTTGCTTTTCCTCCCAACAGTAGGAATAGATCCTTCTAATACAGATAGTCCTCCATTTGCATCTTCCATAACTAGTAGTTTTGGCCATTAAATTTCTTGACCTTAAACTTTCCTTCTTCCGCCATTGCTCCCACTCGAACCAGGAACCCTTCTTTCTTATGAGTTTATATGCCAAATATACCTTTGGCTCTGATACCAATTGTTAGAAAAACAAGATCGTGGATCAATACAAATAAACAAGATGCAAATATAAATCACATAAAACACATTACAAGAGAGACACCAATATAACTTCGTTCACCCAAGATGGGCTACATCCACACAGAAATTGCCAGTCCTTATTATTATACCATCCAACAAATGAAGGGATATAGCCTGCAACACATCCGTTGCAACTTCCTTTTCACTCTCTCACAGTATATCTCACACAATCATAGAGATATTTACAGTGCCACAATACACATTCGTATTACAATGCCTTTCTTTTAAAGAGGGATTACCATGGGAAAATACTATGGGACACCCAATACCATGGGCCCGTAAATCACCCATTATTGACCAAGTCATGACTATGAAATTACAACATTTTACGAGGCATTTTTTTCTAAAATTTTTGTTACGGGGGTGCTGCCCCGAACCTTCGCCAGGGGGGGCCTCCTAAAAGTAGTACCCCTCCCTCGGACCCCGCACGACGACTATTTTTTTGGGGGGGAAGCCCCCCCAAACCCCCTCGTCATGGGCTAGGATCCAGAGACGGCTGAAACACGACCTCTGAATAAGGAATATTAGGCTCCACAACCATCAACTCTATGTTTTTACAACCAGTCCATACCAATAAAAATATCATAAGACCTGAGGGGTAAGATGTTTAACTTTGTTGAATTTTGAAAAATTTTCATGAAAAATATACAATTTTCAACATAATTTGTTACTTTCCTTTTTGTACCCATAGCTAATTGCACCAACCAGGATTTTTCAAACTTTGATTTCTTTAACTTTAAAGTTTCTACTAAAGTAGGTGATATATAACTTAGATTAGCTCTCGGATCTATCCAAATAGAAACAGGTCGGTGAAGTAACTTACCTTTGACCTCTACCATAAAGGATTGGTGATCTGCTTGACAATTGTCCAGAGTTGCGTTGATTCTTTAAATACTTTTGGTTATTTCTCCTACCATCGTAGCATCTTGAACAATATGAATTTTTATGTTGTCTTTCCTTTGTGGACAGTCCTTGTAGAAATGGTTTTCTCCACAACCCCAACACTTTATAGCTTCTTTGAAAACATTATCATCTCATTTGTAACCTGTAGATTTTTCTTTTTTCTCAAACTATTAAGGTGGTTTACCTCTATAATTGGTTCTTTGAAAATTTTGTTGATTTCCTCTGAAAGGTTTAAAATTTTGCTTCCTATGATCATAGGTCTTTCTTTTTTATGCCCGATTTTAGATTGTTCAATTTTATTCTTAGACTGTTCAAAATTTATCTTTGCTTTGCGCATTGCTTCATCTAGGGTCTTTGAATTATCAAACTCAATCTCATCCTTAAAGGAAATGGTCAAACAAATCAGGTACCATTGTACCTTGGGTTTTTCTTCAGTGATGTAAGGTACATATCTTAATAAATTCAAGAATTTACTGCAGAATTCAGTCATGTTCATATCACCTAGTTTTAATTCATAGAATTCCCTTGTTTTCTAGATTATCTTACATTCAGTGATACTTTTTGTTATTTTAACATCCTACCACCGAATATCTGCCTTTCCTTTCAAATTATAGATGGTCATTTTTTCCTTCAGAGTACTAGATTAGTCATAAATATTAAAGTATTTATGCATTCTAGATAGCCAAGCTTATGCTTCTTCTCCGGTTTTGACCTCCTCGTCAAAAGTAGGAGGCTTAATTTTTTTAAATTCGCCAGTGATTTCATTTTTATATTTTATTTTTTTCTTCTTATGGTGTCGACTACCTTCGCTAGTAATGCTAGAACCTCTTGATTTTGACTCACTGCTGTCAAAACTATTATTTTCAAATTATGATTCGGAATAGGAAGTGTTATAAATCTTGAGTTTTCTTTTTACTGTTCTAATTTTTTTTGTTACTTAAAGCATGTCCATTATGCTTACTTGATTTAGTTTCTTACAATATCTTCAGTAGTGCTTCATTTATCTCTTCTTGTGTCCTTAAGATGCACTCATTATCATTTTTAAAAATTTGAAAATCCTCTTGTAATGTTCTTATATTACGCATAATTTCAGACTGGGCTCCTCTGTTTTCATTTAAATCAACCCAGATATGCGCTTCAGGGATTCCTTCCCTATTGGGTTATGCTCCTTCATTTGGAGGTTCTTCCACCATTGTAACCTGAAACAAAAGATATATATGTTTTCTTCCTATGTGTAAGAAGAAATAACAACAATATTGTTGTTAGCTAGCTTAAAATGTCAAATAATAAAATAACATAAAAAGAACTGTGTATTGGTCTTGAAATAGGGTAGTGTTGAAACTGGTGGCTTTGATACCACATGTAAAAAGCATCCAAATTTCACAAAAATAAATTATTCATTTAATAATTCAATAGTGAAGAAGGTAATAATTTTCTTCCAACCATAAGGATTCCACAACTATAACTCCAAAAAGTTAACAAATGTCCATGGCCTCGTGACCTACCCTATCTTACTATAGTTCTTTATTTTTACTTTACACTCACTTTTATACAAGCGTGACATTATCTCTTCTAAGGGTATACTTTGAAGAAGATTTATAAAATGTTCCCAAGGGTACATTTAAAACCATGCGAAGTCCTTTGAAGTTTTTAAAACTCTTTCCTAGCCTCGATAGGATATACGAACTTGGATTTTAGTTTGGGTAGATTTCAAACTATAAGAAGTGGATAAAATATTGAAATGGAGTACGCTCAATCTGCAACCCTCCACTTGGCGTATACTCGACCATTGTTCTCCCCGTGATCTACATCGACGAATTTTCCCAATAAAATGATCAATCTGGAGAGTTCTTCCCATTTTATCCTTTCCAAGTTCTGCATGGAGACTATACCGTTGAGGGTGGGTTCACCCCTGTTCGAAGTTCATTCTTTCAGACACCGTGTCCACATTATCCTCCATGGGAAACAAGAGAAGGGTTACAAAATGTCAAAAATCATTCGAGCAACTTTACGATTTTTTCACTTCACAGAAATCAAGGTTACAGATTCCCATGTCGAGCAACCTGTGAGCAATTAGGGGTCTTTTTGGTAAGGTAAGTAAAATAGCAGGGTTATAGTTTTCTCTTCTTTTTTGCATCTCTATTTTACAAAAACATGTGCCTACATTATTGATGTTGCTCGTTGTTCTATGCAGGCTAAAACTCAAATGAAAGTTTGAGAAGGTGGAGGCCCCTCTAACAAAATGGTAAGAACATATACCATTGAACTCTGTAAAAAAAAAAGGGAACTTTTCCCTTCATTAAGCAATATACTAACTCTGCATATTTCTTTTATTGTTGTTTTGCAAGGAAAGCCTATAAACGTTTCCCAGATATAATGGCCGCTTACAAAGGCATCCCTCCAGAATATGACGTCGTGCTTCAAAAGATGGAAACAATTTAGACTCTTTAGGTTTGAAATTAGAGCCTCAGGGTTCAACCAGAATTCCTCTTACTTCTTTCTTTGTTTAAAACAATGGTAGTTTAGGCAGAATAGAAGTCTGTATAGCTTTTACCCTCTTTCCGATTCGGCCATCAATGATTATAGTTATTTTGTTGTAAAGACAAATATTTGTAATAGGAAGGCATTAATACTATAAGGTGAAATTAACAAGGGTTTCTACCTTGTGAATTATCCAGTAATTTCTTGTTTATGAAAATATTAAAAATACAAGCAATTAAGCTTGATATTTCTCTTTATTCGAAATCCTATCTTTTACCTTAGAAATGTGGAAGGTAACCAATACCTTAACTCACAATGTTTATTTAATCAAATAAATTTTAACTGTCTTTTATGGTTAAGGCATTAAGCGTGTAAGGTGAAATCAAAACAAGGGTTTCTACCTTGTGAATTCTCGAGTAATTTATTGTTTACCAAAGTATTACAAATACAAGTAGTTATATACCGTTGGCTTCATTCTTAATATTTAATCTCCTTTTTTTTTCTTTTTTGGTTTGATAGTGAAAATCATTTTTTTTTCTTTTTTGGTTTGATATAGTGAAAAGGGTTTTTTTGGTAAATCAAATCTAAAATAGTTTTTTTAAGCCTTTGATTCTCACCCTGATTAAGTATGTGAGCAAAAAAACCCTTACTTCTATGGATTGAAAATGTATATACATATGTATCTTCCGACATAACCTAGGATTGAACATATACAGTTAAGACTTAAACATAATTCATATCTATTATAAGAACAAAATTTACCAAAATATTCACATACTACACCTGGATTATAACAATAAAAAAATATAATAGTTTTTTGTATAACCCCAAAATATGACTATTTAATCAAAATATACAAAATAAGTTATCTTCCTTCTATGATTCTTTCCACTAAAGAAAAATAAAAGAAAACTACTTAAAGTGAAAACAAAATATAGTAATAAGACCTCATAATATAAATACAGTTTGAATAGGAGTTTTATAAAACATATCCGGGAAAGATGCAACATATACACTCGCTCCTCCTAGCCATAGGATTTGGAACAACCAATATTACTTGTCCCGGTCCACCCCCGATCCAATACTACTCCACAAGAGGATTAACACAGCCAAGATAAAATATTTTTGAATGCAAGATTCCTCTTGGAACTTGTAACATAATTACGTGGACTTAAACATAATTCAACTTGCTCTGCAATTGAAAACAATCACTCTTATCACACCACACAACGTCATGTGTTTTCCCTTGGTGTTCTCTTATTATATGTGCCCATGACTTTTTGCCACAATATCCCACTACAATATTTAGATTACACCTCCTAATTTGGTGGATCTTATCTAACATGACTGTTGGGAACCACAACTTTCTCAGCCAAGTGGTTTTATTCCTACTGCCACTTGCTAATACCCTATGGAGAAGTAATTTATCTTCGACGCGTGTATCAACGATCTTTTTATTTATTAAATAAAATAGAATAATTGTTTTAATTGTCTCCACAATGTTGACCCCTTGGTCATAAATTTATGGCACCTTAATAAGTTTAAAACACTATTAGAGTTTGAAAGTAATCATTAGGTACCATGTTTTTAATGACCATGCTAGGGACATATTCCTATAACTGCATTTTAATACTGAAAATTTTGCAATATAAGTTTTCACTTGAAGAACTTAATGCTATGATTATGAATAAAATTATGTTAGTGGGTGTGCAATGTTAAAGGTGTATAGCTATAAATTGTCACTTGTATTCCAAATACATGCTGCTAGAAACACATTTTCTTGTTGAAGCCTTGTTTCAGACCTTGCACACAATGTGTTTGAAAAAATGTCTCAATAAAACTTAAAAGCTTTGCACATAAAGTGTTTGTCAAAATGTGTCTCCAAAACATTGCACATGATGTGTTTTTTAAAATGTTTCAAAGAGATATTGTTATGTGAAATGCCAAAACAGGTTTTGTTTTATACAAAACTGATTATGTTTTGTATGGGGCTTCTATAGGAAATTCTGTACAAATTTCTTGTAGCAATGTTCTACCAAAAACTACCTTTTTACAGAACTTCCAGTTGCAAAGTGTGATCTATTTGTATGGGTAATTTTTGCCACAATATGCCACAATATAACAGAACTTCTAGTTGCCACAAAAAAATGATCTTTGAAATGAGTATGGGAAAAAATCCTCAAAGGAGAAAAGCACTATTGTTATGGGTAATTTTGTGATCAAGTGTACCAAATAACATTTTATTAGTTGGTTACAAAACTAAGAATTACTACAAGGAAAAATCCTTCTAGTGGAGCTTTTTGCAAAACCTCCCCAAAAAATGTGTGCATTGTCCATTTATAGTAGAGGCAGGTGGCTAGATGTTTTACTGGAAATTCCTTTTTTTATGATCTTAAGTTGTACAGATGCACTATTTTGATCCCAAATATAGCACACTAGTGTGTCAAATAATAACATGCACGGAATCTCTTCGTGAAAAAAACTTGGTTTATTTTAATTTTAAACCATCTCTCTTAGATGCATATTACCAATTGCTCTTCGGTGCATATTACCAATTTCTCAAAGGCCACTATAAAGTATTTGACTATGCATATTTGGTGAAACTTGGTTGGCCACCCTAAACATTGAGTATTGGTTTCAATGCAAGCATAAATGGCATTCCCAATCTGGCTCCTTGCAACATACCCCCATAGGATTTCTTATGCCATTGCCACCATTACAAATGCTCTTGATCCAAGTATAAAACACCCATGTTAAGTTTCATAATGTTACCATTGATACCTTGGAGAGAAAATAACTATTCCATTTGGGTAACCCCACTTGTCATGTTGGAACCATTAAGTTAGTTCAGATACAAATTTGGAAATACATGCCACGTATTGTTATTAGGAAAGTGTATCTCAATGTAATATGCTGCTCCTAGAGACGATTCACAAGTGGTGGGCTCCACTTACAACTTTGACACATGGTCATGTTAGATAAGAAGTGTGATACTAGTTGAGTTCATTGTTGTTGCATGTCTAAGAGAGGAGCAACTTTACCTTCCAAGGATTCCATCTTAGTAACCCATGTTGACCATTGAGCTGATATTTGAAACCTTGGAGTCAAGTTGATTGAATTGGTTTCCCAGTTGTGTGATAATGTTATCCATGATCATGTGTTTGAGTGGATTTCATGGAGTCATTAGGTCCGTAAGAAGGGTTAGCATGGAGTTAGATAAATGCAATCAATGTTAGAGAAGGAGTCTTTTGAGATATGTTTCCCAAAACAACACTACCCAAAACAATATTTTGAGACATGTCTTCCACAATGGTACATGTTGGCCCTAGATTCTTTTTTTCCTTCTTTAGAGTACTACTAAAGTATCACTCCTTTTTGCATATTACAGTGTAGTAAAATTTGCAATTTTTTTCAACTTCAGGTTCTATAGAGGCTAGAGTTTGTAGAGTACTATGGAAAAGAGAGTATCAAGCACTATATCTCCCTAATATACTTGAGGATTCCAATAATACTACTCGATCAAATATTTGATGACGCAAACCAAGGAGGGTTAGTACTGAACAATAAGGCTCTTACTTGAGAAAAATTGAAAAAAAGAGGCATGCATGGTCTAGGAAGTTGCATACTATATAAAAAAATGCAATAAAACTATTGATCATATGTTATACTCATATATAAAATAGGTATCAAAGGAATTAGAGAAAATGAATGGCATAAGGGATCTATATGTAATGATAATTTAATTGATGAAGGGTTAAACTAGTGGTCAAATAACTTTGTTATTAAAAAATTCCAATCATTTTGTCTAATTTGTGCTCGGGGGATATGGCTATAAAAAATCATGCATTTTTGAAAGTAGACTGATTCCTCCTATTTATGTGTTGTTTAGAGTATATCTATTTTAGATGGATTCCCGTAGATTGAAAAGATAAAAGAACAAAGGAAAGTAAATGATGAACAAATTAATAAGAGTAGCGCATGAGAATATTTTGATGGTTCTTTTCAAGGGGATACTTCATGATACCAACCAGGGAGGGTTAGTATTGAACAATAATTCTCTTGAGAAAAATTGCAAAAGACAGACATGCATGGTCTAGGATGGTGCATATTGTGTAAGAAATGCATTGAAAGAGAGGCATGCATGGTCTAGGATGGTGCATATTGTGTAAGAAATGCATTGAAATTGACCATATGCTATGCTCATATACAAAACATGTATCAAAGGAATGGGAGAAAATGAATGGCTAAAGGGAGATATGTAATGATAATTCAATTGATTAAGGGTTAAACAGGTGGTGCAATAACTTTGGTATTAAAAAATTCCAATCATCGCCTCTAACTTGTGCTTGGGGTATATGGTTATTACAAAACTCACAAACTTTTGAAGGTGGAATATTTCCTCCTATTTATTTTTTGTTTAGAGTATATATATTTTAGATGGATTCCCATAGATTGCAAAGATAAAATAAAAAATACAAGTAATCGATGAACAAATTGATAAGAGTGGTGCATGGGCATATTTCGATGGGGCTTGTCAAGGGGATACATGTTTTTTGTGGAGCTAGTGGAGTTGTATACATTGATGATCATCATGTTATATCTTTTAGCATTGGCTCATCTAGAGGAACAATTAATAAAATTGAACGCATGGCTTTAATATTGATGTTAATCTTGTCAGCTAAGAAAAGTGTGTCAAAATTAAAAAAGTTGATGCTTCTCTTGCTATGGAATGCTAGATGGATGGGAAAAATTCCTTGGAGATTATAATTTGTAGCCTATATATGAGGAGATTCAATTGGATTGAATAACTTTTAACTCACATTCTTTTCACCATGTCCATAGAGAGGAGTGTGGTTGGTAATGGTTTTTTAAATATGGACTTCTCATGGATGAAGGAGATTGGAGTATACAAGAGTAGGTGGGAACATTGTTCACATAATACCATCATACACCTTTAAATTAAATATGGAGATGTATCGTGTGATATCTTCTATAAATATTTAAAAGGATTCTTTGGAAATCTTGATTAGACTTTTTGGTAACTTAAAAAAAACTAATTTAGATTATATTTCTTTATAGTGATCCAACTGTATGTTTTTTTGTAATAGGTTTATGGAGCATATTTATAGACCTATCTCTTACATACCCTCCTTTGAAAAGAATTTTTTGTGAAATGCATAAATGCATTTGCAAAGTGTTATTGTGTTACTCTTTAATAAAATTACATATTTTCGCAAGGGACAAAATGAAATTTATTATCTATATTAATCATATAGATTTTAAAAATAAAATTGAGATCTTGTGTTTTATTTGATGTCCCAATTGATTTGGATAATCTTTGACCTGGATAATTTTTTTTGGATAACCTTAATCCATAAAATAAACTAATATCCTTTAAGGTGATTAATGATTTTAGAACCTAAAGTTTTATGAATGGAGGATGTATATATAAACTTAAAATGAAAATTTTCATACGATAAACAATTTTATCACTTACACTTACTTTTATAAAGTTATAAATTAAAATTAGTTAAAAAAGAATGAACAAATAACATAATTAATCACCAATTATTTTTTCATGATTATTGACCTAACAACTCTTTTGATATTTATATTTCATTTTCTCGAATCATTTTGATCAATTTTCTCTTTGTTCAAAGTTACATCTTGTTATATCGTTAACATCTTTCATTCCATTACCTCTAAACTTCCCCACAACTATCTTAGTATGACCTTGAAAATTTACCACAGGTTTCAATTCAATCATTAAAATAAACACTAGTCACTTATACTTTTCGACATATTAAATCTCAATATTAAAGTCATTTTAGACACTTTGCTAATTTTTGGACTACTATCAATTTTAAATAGAGAAAAAAATCTTGTGACAAAAGGCCTTAACCAATTTTCCTATGTATAATTAAGTAATAAGAGACCTAAACCGATTTTCTTATTAGTAAAATTTTGCTTTTCAAAAGATTAATATCTCAAAAGGATCCTCAACCAAATTTCTTATTATTAATAATAAAAACATTTTTTAACCAATGGTATCAAAAAGGCATGTGATAATGTGTACCGTTAGAGGAAAACATGTTTTTATATTAAAAGACATATTATAATGTGACATTTTTTATAATTAAATATGAATAATGGATAAAAACTAATAAAATTATCAAAGTTAAAGTTTGTTTTTGTTTTTTCGTTGAGACTTATTTTCGTTATTGTTTCGAATAATCAAATCTTTCATACAATTTGGAAACAAGTTTTCAAAAAAACCATTAATTTTTATCATTAATCACTTTAAATCTAACATTGTCTTAAAGATAAACTTTGATCTAAGTTCGAAACGTCGACATATGAAATGGATAATCCTAGATACCACTCCTTAATCTAACATTGTTAACTTAATATTAATTTGAATAAACATATTTTTTTTCCTATGGATATTGGTATAGTCATCGGCGTGGTTTATAATATTAATTTAAATCAAAATGTTTTGTCTCCCATGGGTAGTCTTGAAGTCTTCCAACGTGGCTCTTAAATCACAAGCTTCTTATAATTTTGGTGACACTTTTTAAACGAAGGGTAGAAAGAGAATGATGGTTGGGGTCAATGTCAAGGGATAAGATTGCTGCCCACTAATGATTTTGGTTATTATGTGACAATTTTTAAGAGGTAGGGAACAAAATGGGCATGATAGAACATGTGGGGTTGTTAAACATGAATAAAGCAAATTTGAAAAAAATAATCGAAGAGAAATTTATTTCAAATTTTATAGAAATGCAATTTATTGAATTTCAGTGTATGTCTATTTAGTTGGAGAAGATAACAACTTCTCTTCTTAACCACTCATGCTAAACCTAATTATTTTTTAAATGTTTTGAAACATCTCATTCTATGGTCAAGTAGTTAAGCCATAGTGAGATTGTGGACTCACAAGAGGAAAACATGTCATAAACAAAATTTAAACATGGGTGGGGAGGATAATAACCACATAATAACTTCTATTTGTAACGACTCAAGCTAGAACCAATTGAATCAAATGTAAAATCATCTCATCTCACCCTTAAGTATTTGTGTAAGGTTGCTAATACCTTGCTAACCCTAATCGACAAACATGTCACAATAAAATTTAAACTTAAGTCTAGAGAGAATAATCATTTCTGATCTTAACCATCGAGACTAAATCCAATTGACTATATGTATATATAATTAAGTTGTATATATATGTTTTAATTTAATAATGAAAAAATGTTATTAGATCTATAATACCCCATTTTTGGCCCTTGGAATTATTAAATGAAATTATGTAAATAGTGCGAAGCTCAAGACCAAGGATTGACTAGGCAGGTATGACGCAAATATCCACATATGGGCCATGCATTATGTTTATCGTGATGATTTAAAGATAATTAAATATTATGTTAAAAAATAATATAATGGTCCAAGATGACTATGTAAATAGCACTAGAGGGCTATGAAGGGGAAGAGGAAAGGGTTCATGTGGGAGAGTAGATCCTCTTTTTCCAAGTGTGAGCCTTAGAATTTATCCATTTTTTTTCATGTGCCTTAAATGAACCATTTAATTCCTTTGACTTATCAAATCCATTCATTGAATGCATGTGTGAGGTTGTTGGAGAAGTCTTCTAGTAAAGTTATCGAAGCATGGCATGAGTATACTTCTTATGAAAATTGTTAGAGTCCTTCATTTAATGATCAAAACTAATGCCAAATGTATTTTCATCAAACATCTCATCTCCATTGAATTATCACTAATTTTCCATGCATAATTCATACACAACATAATTTTCATGTTATTCTTTCCATTACCAATTACCAGATTGAGAAATTAACCATAAATTAGCACATTGAAGAGGAAATTGTAGACATTAGAATGAAGATGATGGTTGTATATAAGCATAGAGGTTGGACAAGATAGGAAAACTTCACCCACTGAACATTTGTTGCTCCTTGGATGCTTGAGAAGCCATGAAGTGATTTTACAAGAGATTATTTGAAAGCATATCACAAGTTGGATTCTTTAAACACACACTAAAGAGAATTGTAAGGGATGGGTTCTCCGAGGGACTATTAAGAAAAGAAATAGTAGGCCTTCCTTGTGTTGTGTGGGGAAGTGGACTTGAGAGTTCCATGGCGGGGATGACTAAATGGGATTCATGTAGTGCATTGAAGTGAGGAAGTTGGCTAAGCATTAGAGAAAATGGGTTGGGTTGGGAGAGAGTGAAGCATACAACTGTTTTCTTTCACCTGGGTGACTTATAACCCGACTTGGGAGTGGTATATGGAGTTGATACCTATGATTGGGTGGAAGCTCACTCTTACACAACCAATGTCTTGAATCTTATTTAATTAAAAGATAAACAATAATTATTGTTATGAATATGAAAAAGTTATATTTGTTTATGGTATGAACATGATAGTTTATGCATGATGTGTGCTTGAAATATAAGTGTGTGTTTTATATTTATGCCTCTACACATACATTTCGTAATTTCTAGCACTCAAAATCAGTTTGGAATTCAAGCACTAGCCTATATGAGGTAGAATTTTTCATGAAGAAATGATGATCAAAGACATTACATCCTCATATATATATACCCTAATCATGTCTAGTCATATCTTCCTTGACATGTTTTTCCTTGAATAATTATAACTATGCTCACTATTAATTAATTATTCAATTATGATAATTTTACCATAATTAACCTATAATTAACTAATGAATTATGATCAAGTTTACCATACTAAGTAAATAATATATACCCTTTAATAATCATATAAAAAATTAACATATATCTATATTCTTAGATTAAATCATCAAAAGAAAATACTATTATTTTGTCTTGTATGTTTCATGGGTTTGGATATGATAATTTTACCATAATAAACCTATAATTAACTAATGAATTATGATCAATTTTACCATATTAAGTAAAGAATATACAGCCTTTAATAATCATATAAAAAATTAATATATATATATTCTTAGATTAAATAATCAAAAGAAAATACTATTATTTTGTCTTATATGTCTCATGTGTCTCCATATGATAATTTTACCATAGTAAACCTATAATTAACTAATAAATTATGATCAATTTTACCATATTAAATAAAGAATATACACCCTTTAATAATCATATAAAAAATTAACATATATCTATATACTTAGATTAAATAATCAAAAAAAAATACTATTATTTTACCCTTTATATTTCATAATAATTATGAAAATAATTAATAAAAATATACTATACAAGCTTCTCTTTTATTTTTATCACCTGTTTGTCTACGAGACAGGCTTCCTTTTATTTTTATAACCTGTTTGTCTACGAGACAGGCTTACCTTTTATTTTTATCACATGCTTGTCTTTCATGAGAGACATGTACTGTCAATCCATACATAGCTGCAGGTTTTACAGTTATTTTCTTGTCTCAATGCATAGATAGCTGTGGGTTTTACGGTTATTTTCTTCTCTCAAGAGTCAAGAAGCTGTGTGTTTATGGTTTTTTTTATAAGGTATTTTTGTTTTTCATATAACAGACATGTACTGTCAATCTTAAATAAAATAGTTGTGAGTTTTACAGTTATTTTTTATTTTTATTTTATTTATTTATTTATATTTTATTATATTAAAAAAAACTAACTCTTAACCAATAAAAACACATTAGATTTAAATCTTAAAAAGACTGTTTTATCCTTGACAATATCTCAAGATATACCTAATATCCCTTGGATTACATCACCATATCCACAGAGAACTTGACTTCATACAAATTGCGGTTTTGGGAATAGGTATATTGTTATTTTATATTTTCATTTTTTATCATATCCGTTTTCATGTTTTGCTATTTTCTTTTTTTCTATATAAAGAATAAATTTATGCCAGGGATGTGCACAGTACAACCAAACTATGAAATGTCATAATTACAGTTGGTTCACCGTTGTCACTTGGTAGGTAGTTTTGTGTGGAGTAAGCAAAGTGGTTTTTTATATTACCATTTTTTATAAGGTTAGTCTAATTCAAAAAATTTGATTTTTTAGTACTATTTTAAAAAATTTAGATAAATTTATAAAAGTTTTGATTACAACTCTAAATTTTAAAATTTGGGGTGTTTAAAAAGTTTTTGATAATGTTGAGTCATTTTCTACCATTAATTTAACCATTAAAATACAGTTAAATTTATATTTTGCAAAATAAAAAACACCATATTCAGATTAAAACCCAAATAATCCAATTTTAAAACAATTCCTGTTATATATTTTTTTGTTATTTTTGTTAAAATTAATTAACAAATTATTATTAAAACTGCATTTTGAATGTAAACATGGATTAACGCCCTGAGATACGAGATTTCTGCAATGTATATTTACAATTTTAATAATTCCTAACCTTTGAAAAAAAAAAACATAAATATATTCCGCACTTTGATGCAATGTCTCTTGGATTTATGACGAATCTGTGTGTATGGCGAAAACCACCTCGAAGCCGGGTTTCTTCAAAAAGAATTATTGGACAAACATGGCCAAAGTCATGTTTCTTCCACCCAAAATCATGGCGGCGTATGATTTTCAATTTCTGTGAATTAGGTTTAGGGTTGACTGAAAAACCTAAATCTAATGATTGCATAAAAAAAAAAATATTTCCTTTAAACGATTAGAATTATCTGTTATTTAAATATAAATATGTATAATACTTTCAACGAAATCTTAAATGTCATTGCACCCACATGTAAAAACTATCTCATCGTGCTCTATTCTGAATTGGATGACATTTATGAATACAAATTTTCAACGAGAAATGCTGGTTCATTACATCAATAGGTACGACGTTTTCGCCCATGTAGTTTTGCTATTTTTTATTAGTTTTATATCTTGTGTTCGATTGCTATTCATGAATAATAAGAAGCTTTAAATTGTGCCACTAGTGTTTCTCATATTCTATGAAGTTTCAGGTGGACTTTTTGGTGTTGAAGATACTGTGAGAGCCGGTGGTCCTCTTCTAGCTATTTTGGACTATCTCATTTTTCCATTTATATGGACATTGGAGTGTTCCGGAAGCTCTTGTGACTGCCGAAATGGCTACAATGTTTCCTGAGAATAGTGGTTATGTTGGGTGGATTTCTGCAGCATGATTTGGTCCATTCCGTGGATTTCAACTGGGGTGGTGGAAATGGTTTAGTGGAGTTCTAGGCAATTGTCTAGATATCCTGTATTATTCTTGGACTATCTCAAATCACTAGTTCTGATAGTGGGTAGCCGGTTTCCAAGAATTATAGCCATTTTGGCCCTCATCATTGCCCTGACCTATCTGAATTACAGGGGTCTAACAGTCGTTGGTTGTGCTAAAACTTGTTTGGAAGGTTTTACTCTTCTTCCCCTTCTGTGTCACGATGATTGTTGCAATACCAAGGCTTAAGACTGGCCAGATGGCTAGAGATTGATATGCGAAAGGTTGACTGGATTCTGGAGTGTCTATAATCTCAATATTTTGTTTTGGAATATGAAATATTGGGACAACGTAAGCACACTTGCAGGGGTCCTTATTTTTGCCGTAATTTTTGTTGTAGGTACCTGATCCCCTTCTCTCAGTCATTGGTGCAATAGAAGCTGTCAGAGACAAATGGAATGATGGCTACTTTGTAGAAGCTGCCTACATTTTAGGTGGGGCATTGTTTCAGTGCTTGATAGCAGCAGCAGCTGGTTTGTCAAACATGAGTTTGTATGAGGCAGAAATGAGTAATAATTCTTTTCTTCTTCCTGGTTCAGTGCTTGATAGCAGCAGCAGGTTTGTCAAACATGGGTTTGTTTGAGGAAGAAATGAGTAACAATTCTTTTCTTCTTCCCGGACTAGGAGAAATAGCTATCAAAAACCTTAGCTAGTGATTCACTCCTAGGAGGTTTATTGGCACTGACCACAAAGGTGGGTGGGGTGGAGGCCTGTGGAAACTTCTTAAGAGATGCACTCAATGTCACCACAATGCACTATCCTTAAAGCTTTAGGTCAACTCCTAGAGGCCAAGGGGGAGTCCCTAATAGAGGTGAAATAAATGAGCACAACAAGAATACCTCACGAGCAACCTCTTGATAAAGATCACTGCCTTATAGAGTCAAAGCAATGAATACACACACCTTTACCAAGTACTTCAAGAGATAGGAATTAGAATTAATAAATTGTCACAACTAGGGTAAATGATTTAAAACCTTACAGCTGTTATAAGAGGACAACCACCAAAATATGCTCAAAGATTCATGAAAATCACCTCGAACAATGCCAAATTAGCAAGGAAGGTACCCATAATGAAGAGAAACAAGGACCACACCTTTGGGGCAACTAGTGAATAAGTAATACAAATCTGGAAAAGACTTACTAGATCAAGTTTATGCCCTAACCAACCCCCATAAATCGTGCAATAATATCAACTTGAACCACTAGATGCATGGCCAAGTGAGTAGAGATGATAATAGACCTTGTACATATCAAATCAGATCTGAAAAACATACATTTAACACTTACATAACCATAATTCAAGATGGACCATAAAAATCTTTATGTCTTAATCCTCCTAATGAGAAACAAACTTAAGTCTTAATCTTCCATGTAATCAGAAAAATTGGGGTCCACAAATTGTCAATTAAATATTTCAATGAATCATGGCCTAAAAAACCCTAGGTTATGAACTAGCACTTACCAAATCATGACAAAAAACATTCCAAGGCCCAAAACAAAACAAACTCATTTAAGAAATGTCTCACCTATGACTAAGCTATCATTCATAAAAACTTAAATTGAATTGCTCTTACCTTGGATATCATTTAAATAGTATATTTATTTTAAATTTATTATTTTAGTAGCATAATATAATTAATTAGTACTCATACTTAAAAAATAAAAACATTAAGAATCAAAACATATTTTTTTTCAATGGTGGTTAGCTGAAGGGAGGGTTACATCTATCAGGAAATATGCCCCTAAGTGCTTTTCACAGAATCAAGGTATCGCCAAAATTACATTCATTACATAGGGGCTCAATAAGAGCATCATGTCACTTACACAAATTGAATCTAGGTGGGGAGAGTAACAATCATTCCTCCCAACTACCCAAACTACATCCAATGGACTAGAATCAAAACACCTTATCATAATTAGAACCTCTCTTAATAATAATTAATAAATCATTAATATATTTGAAAAATAAAATATATAAAAAAAATCATAATATAAAATATTATATTAATAAAAATCATATAATAGAATAATTTTTGTCATGAATAATAACCTCATTAATATCTATTTTTGGAAATAAATATTTTCCTTAACATAATTTTATAGAGTTTATAATATATTTTAGAATGTTATTAGCATAGATTGATTTCAATCGAAGATTTAATAAACACGCAAAATACATGTAGTTATCTTAATTTATGTTAATAATTTAATACACATTTAAGTTCAATTACCATTAAGTTTTTATTTTCAAATGTAAAGGACTGTTTTTATTTTATATATAAAAGGTTGAGATGAAATTCAACATTAGATAATAGAATTCAGATTCCACAAAAATAAACTATTGTAGTTTGAAAAAAATAAAGGGTTTGAAGACATTTCCCAGTATTTGCATTCAAAGAGACCTTTGGACCAATATATGATGTATTATATTGTTTACAAAAGTGACCCAACAACAAAATTACAAAACAGAACATACAAAAACATCTTAATTTTTACTAGTGTCCAATATCAAGAGTTGGTCTATGAGACTAGACTCTTATGTTTCCTGGTGCTCCTCTTGTCCTCACTAGCCCATTGCTTCCCCAACAACAAAATTACAAAGCAGAACATACAAAAACATCTTAATTTTTACTAGTGTCCAGTATCAAGAGTTGGCAGAACATACAGAAACATCTTAATTTTCACTAGTATCCAGTATCAAGAGTTGGTCTATGAGACTAGACTCTTATGTTTCCTAGTGCTCCTCTTGTCCTCATTAGCCCATTGCTTCCATTGCATCCCTCATTCAAGGATTTGAGTTGTAGGTTGTACTAGGAGATCTATGTTACCTTCTTGACCAACGGTACTCAATCTTATGCCCATCCTAAGCAAATCATCGACGACACCCTCCTGCATTTCTACCCAATGCTTTATTTACTCTACTATCCTATGTGATTCATAATATATAGTTGGTTTCAAGGTGGTGAGAAAAATGTAACTGGCCCATCTGTTCTTCGAAGTTCTCCTTGTCTAAGTTTCACCCCTTCATTTTCCATTCGGTCTATCATATCATTGTGCTCATGGAGAACATGAAGATATCCTATAGATTCAAAGATTTGAGAAATAAATTGAATGTAAAATTGTACATGCTATTGAAATGTAAAGGGCATAATCCTTTCTTTGCTTCAAGTTACAAAGTTTGTCAATGAGACTCCAACGATCTTGATTTTTCTAGCTTTCTTATCTTTTAGGATTATTAGTCCCGATGTGAATGCCCAAGATTATGCATGGTTATTGGATGCATGTCCTAATCCCCAAGAATACTTTTATATTTGTCCCTTGGGGTTTGTTATCACCAAACTTGTAGTTTACCCTATAGATGGATATATAAAGGATGGTAGAGGGGATGGGCAACCAAAGAGGTGAACCAAGATAGCCTCGATCCCCAAATGGATGGTTGTCACACCAATCGAGGCAATCTTTACTTGATGTTATCTTATCCCAAGACAACAATGGGGGAGACCCAGATATACTCCCGATAGGAGAGATCAAACCAACACATGAGATCAAATCAAATAGAGGATGAAGTACGTAAGGTGTAAGGTGAATTAAACCCTAGATCTATAGATGAAGTCACAAGGTGAGTAATGGATTGGATCAATAGGTTTAAGCAATATAAATTTGATCCAACTTGGTTATGCAAGTGACTTATGAGATTGATTACTAGATCCAGAATCAAGGTACTAGCAAATGATATAAAAATCCACTGCCTTGGGAACCATGTCCAATGTAGGGAGGTTAAGAACAAGATTGGGGCTACCTAGTACCAATGGATAGACTTGTTTGAGAGGTATGGAAACATCAAAATACACAAGCCTCATATAAAAGATCAAAACACAAAAATAGCCAAGAGAGGAAATGCGCTAGGTTTGAGGGATTAGTGCCTTGGAGTTTGGGCCTTGTGGAGTCACCCAAGCATGACGCCTAGGAGAACAACCTTTGGTTTTGACCCGATCTACAATACCCAAAAATAGTTTGCCAATTGATCAAGGGATTTGATCAATGGAATTTTTCGATTAATTTAAGTGAGGGTTTTAATAGTAAAATAATGATGCCAATGGATGGGAACCAATAAAAGAAGAACAAACCTGTGGATCTTACCTGGAAAACCTTGTAGATGCCTTGATGATGATGATCTATGCCTTCTCGATCAATTTGAGAGGATTTGAATGAGTATTCTATGCAAATCGATTTTTCCCAAGGAACCAATGCACCCTTCCTCCTGCACAACAAATGTCAACAATATCAGATTTGATGCATAAAGAGAAATAGACAAATGCTACAAGAGAAATAACAAGATGAAACCATAGATCACAATGATACTAATAATAACCCCCTAATACAATCGAAGCCAAGGAGTTGAGGAAGCCCTGCAAAAATGCCCATGTGAAGTCACCCTCTTGTAGACAAGACAAAAGATCCATGAAAATATAGATCTCACCACAAATACTCAAATGCTAGGATGCAATAGACTTTACAATCACCATTGAAGAACACCAGAGGCAAAGGAGACCCAAGAATTTCCACAAGAAGTTTTTCTATTATCAAGATTCCAAGAGCCAAAAGACCCTTTACAATGAGAAGCTCTCTCCTTTAAATAGGATGGAGAGATACCAAAACCCTAACCACCTTTTGAATGGATGGCTAAGATTAAAAGATAAAAATGTTCTAATCTACGGTTGAGATGAGCTCAACATAAAGTACATGGATCAACATAAAAATATAACATATCAATGGACCAAATCGCCCTATGAGAGGGGGTCCCACTCAATGTGACAAAATAACATAAGATAAAGCTCATGGTGGGTATAGGGGGAAATATCTATCCTCCCTAGTCAATCCCCATGGAACAAACATAACATATGAACAATCCTAGCACCAAATCGTGCCTCTTTGGGAAAGTTGTGAGCCTTCAAAGGATCTAGAAAACCATAAAAAGTGTTGGAGAGATGGGTGTGCGTCTCGCTAAATGTTGAAACTGCTATGGAAGGTGTGGAAGACATCACACTCATCATCAAAACTCATCACATGCCATTTCATTTCCTCAGTAGCCCAAATCGAATTCTTCAGTAGCCATTTTTAGCATTTTTAATCTGCCTCAGGAAATGTGAACCTGCCCAAAATGCCACATGGAGTGCATGCATTGTCCAATTGATCCCACCGGGATCTGTGGGAGGGGGGTATAATGGTAAAATCAAGTGGCTAGACCAACCCTTCCTCATACAACGCCCTAGGTGAACCAATCAAATCATCTCCCTGCTCTGACATGGCTAAACTGCACCATAATGATGAACTAAGGAAAATCATCACTGTAATTGCCCGGAACTGAAAAAAAACTGTATCAATGGACTCAGAGAGCCCAAATCCATCTAAGATGTGTACTCATACACCCTATGGATCTTTGCATGATCATATAAAATATCCAATATGTCCAAATAGATAAATAATAATAATCTGTAAATGATCAAATAATGTTGAAAACCACAAATCATCATCATAAACTTGTAACCACTAAATAGAACCATCTGGTCACCTGTAATAGACCACATATCATCTATCTGCATCATCTGAGGTCTATCCACCTCATGTCTTGTAGCTGACTTTGGTCAAACTATGTTTGACCAAGTCAACATGACCAATAATATGACCTCGGCTAACATCAAATTGCTGCAAGTGTTAAAGGTTAAGACATGCTCTACAACTCATTCAAGTAACAATAACAACAAGAAGTAATCATTTCTCTGGAAATCTAATAACCATTTATAAATTGTTTTCAATATTTACTATGACTCAGACCAGTCTTTCAAGACCATACTCACTTCATAGTTTTGACCAATTTGCTAGTGAAGGGTGAAGGTTGAAACTGAATGGGCTAGGCTAAAGGATGAATACTAAATTGGAATTGTGACACTTTGGATATGGAAAGGGAATAAACACTCTAGCATATGTTGGACAAGCAATAACATAGGGGATGGCAGTGTCTCACAAATGGGTAAGTTACTTTCAGAGGTGCTCATTCACCTTGACAAATGCTCACAATCCATATCAAATACAAAAGAGACCAGAAATATTTTTGATATAACATTTAAGAACCATTGCTTTTTTGGACCTTTAAGTTTCCATAGCCTTTGATCTATGTGTGTTTAGAAACACATTGTATAGATTTACATTTATATAAGGCTTTATGCTCCATGTGTGTTCAAAAACACTTGTTACATGGGCTTTACATTTCACATTTCATTTCAAAGCCAGTTTCATTAGGCTTGCATTGCATTCACGTGTCTTCAGAAACACTTGTTACATGAATGGGATTTCATAACATATACATTTCATGTCCATATACTTTGTATTGATGGCAGCACTATCTATTTCAGGTTTAGCTAACACAACCTAGGCAACTCAGAGCCGAGACACAATAAATAGGGGGAGGCTCATCCAACAAAGAGGATATAGTGGGGGGAAGGTCCTCCATGCTACTAGTCAAGTAGTAAGTCAGGATTAGAACATAACTGGAAGGTGATGGATGGGTGGAGACAATGAATAATGAGACCGACACTAGCAAGCCAAAGGATGGTGGGAATGATCACCTCTATTCTCCCTAAGGAGGGTAAAACCAATGAGTATGGGTCAAGAACTTCTAAGTCTGAGTGGGGACATATATACATAATATCAATACATGTAGGTCCAAATATCTATATGATCACCAAATCATGATACTAAATGCTAAGACATGTCACAAGAATGAGTATAACAGCAATATAACCATAACACAAGAATATACCTGTTGAGTCATATACTTGAATGCACACAATCTGAACCATCATCTGTCCACTAAGAACCTGCTCCTGCAACTCTAAAATACTGACTTCTCTGTAAATTGCTAAATGGCTACATCAGTCCTCAAATCTGAGTGTCCTGAGACTTAGTCATGGCATGGGAATATACTGTTGTCCATAATAAATATAGTGATCCATCATAGATGCTTATCTCAGCATCTCATATGTAAGGGAATTGGATGAAAAGTGTACTAGAATCTAAAAAATAGAATATGGTATCCCGACTACTATATATGTGATAACATCTGGCTCCAGTTGGGACAAGTGCTCTGCTGAAAAGAGCGCTTGAGAACCTCAGAATATCTGGTCCTCATCACTATGTTACTCGTATCCTCGATCCAGTACTCTAGCTCTGCATCAACTACCAAAATGAGACCTGCTATCTGCAAAATGTCTAGAGCTATACCAAACTCACAGACCGATCGTCAGAACAATGCATGTATATACATAAACCTCAAAATAAAACAATACTGAAACTGAAAAGTAGAAAGTAAATCTAATCTACCAACATAACTTGAAAAAGTTTTATTTTGTTATGCAGGAAAATAAAATGGCAAGTACTCAAGACTACACTACGAGCTTCAAAAGTGAGCTTAGGGAAAAGACAAAAAGTGCCAGACTCAATGGATGAAAAACTAACTACTGCCCAAGTGGGCTTATTTGGTTCCTACCTACTCTAACCTACCAGGCAAGGCAAGCAAAAAATTCCACACTAGGTAAGGTCAGTGATATAATCCCTCAACTCCCTCTGATTGATAGGAAGTAATATACGTCTTCCACTACCAATAGTCAAGAAGCACATGTCATTGAAACATTACTCTACCATGAAAGGTCTAATCCAAAGGTCATCAACCTGTCCAGATCTAATATGCAATAAGTGATTTGGAATAATGACTTGACTTCCTGTAGGAAATCTATTCCTATTTATAGACTCAGGAACAACTCTGATGTTACGTATAGGCATAGGATGGATTTTAGCAAGGTTTTGCGGCTATGGGGTGACAATGCTTGAGTTCCTCCTAGGAGGGACTGCATTAACTCTCGGTAGACAACCGTCAATGGAAATGGATATCCTACCAACTAACACTTCTCGAATCTCTCTTCTCGTCTCTTGGACATGTTCATTAGGATCATCCTCATGAGGAGACACTGCATTTTTGACAACTTCACCGAAAGTCCAGAAATATTTGTGTTCTTCCAAGGGAGGTGGCATATGGGATATGACAGTATTACGACTAGAGCCTTCCCTTGAAGGAACTAGAATAATCATATTTTCCAACCCGATGGAAATTACTTCTGAATGAGATACCGAAGAACTAGGAATGTGAGACGGATCATGACGATGATGACTAAATGACTCAGGTGGTAGAAAAAAATTAGGGGCAAGAGGATATGCAGATAAAACATTGTTTTGGGATTCTGAAGGAGTTTGAAAAATATCAAGATTGTTTAAATTAAATCCTCCTTCAGGTGCATCATTAATTAGGGCATCCTCTTCCTAGCTTAAATAATTATCATGGATTGGATTTAGGCCACCATCTTCTAAAGATAAATGAGATAACGAATTGGCCGCATCAGAATGATGGGAACCATTGGCTTCATCATCGGATTCTACTACAACAGCTAACTTAGGACGGTTTTCCCATGGGTAAAAAGGTTCAAGCCCTTGGCTTTCCCTTTCTCTGTTATGGTCAATTAAAGCATACCATTCATTCATTATATAAGGAATTCTTTCACCACGCCTAATGTCATCAAATTCATCAACTTCAAGCACAGGGTTTTCATTAACTTGCTCTTGAATTACTTCATTATTTGTCTCTTGACCCTGAGTTTGATTTTCATTTCCTCTCAATTCTTCCGAAAACTCATTTTTGCATAGATTTACATTTATATAAGGCTTTATGTGTTAGAAAAACAGGATCGCAGAGCAATAACAATAAACAGAAATGCAAATATAATCACACATATACATTACAAGAGAGACACAGATATATCATGGTTCACCCAACTTGGGCTACATCCACACTGAAGTTGCCAATCCTTATTATTATTCCGTCCAGCAAAGTGAAGGGATACAACCTTCAGCACAACTGCTGCACTTCCTCTTCACTATCTCACAGTCTCTCTTCTGATCTCAGAGATCTTTACAATGCATAAAACCTAATACATCAACCCTAGCCATGTTACAATGACTTTCTTATATAAGGGAAATACAATGGGAAAATACCACGGGTTACCCAAAACCATGGACCTGAAAACTGGTGGCGAAAACAGCTCCCGGACCCCCCTAGGGTCATGCCAGGACCATAACCAAACCTGGGGTACGGACATGTCTGAATAATAATATCTCTGAATCTGGAGATCAATCTCCACAACCAACAATCTCCAACTTGGAGACTCATCACAACAACTCCACCATTGCTACACTTGTTGGACCTTGGACTTGGAAACTTTCTCAGCTTCACCTTCATGCTAGAAGGCCAACTGAAACCAAGCAGGAACTCAGTTTCTCTCTTTTCATTACCTTTGTGAACATGTCTGCAGGATTCTGGCAAGTGTGTATCTTTTCCAGCTTCAACAGTTCATCTTCCATAACAGAGCGTATGAAATGGTACTTGAGCTGTATAAGTTTAGTCCTAGAATGGAATGCTGAGTTCTTTGCAAGATGAATGGCACTCTGGTTGTCACTGTACAATTTGTTATCCTTCTGCTTCTTACCCAATTCCTCCATAAACCTCTGTAACCAAATCATCTCTTTACTAACCTCTGTAATAGCAACATACTCTACTTTTGTTGTTGAAAGTGCAACAACCTTCTACAGTTTTGAAATCCAATTTACGGTTGTTCCACCTACAGTAAACACATACCCTGTGGTGTTCCTCCTGCTATCCTTATCACCTGCCATATCTACATCAAAATATTCCTGTAGAACAGTGTCTAAACCTCCAAAACATAATGCCTGAGTGGTAGTACCTCTCAAATACCTGAGAATCCACTGTACTGCTTTCCAATGTTCTTTACCTGGATTGTTCATATATTTGCTCACAACTCCCACTGCTTGTGCAATATCTGGTCTTGTGCACACTATTTGTTAGAGGGGACCCTTCGGGTTCCTTAAATGTCATTAGTTATTATGTAATAGTATAGTTAAGGAAGCCGTTGGAGCAGGTGCAACCGCTCCAACCACACATATGATGTATAAATAACATTGTTCAAGATGAATACAAACAGTTGGATGCATTTGACTCATCTCTTGTGTCTTGATTATATCTATGTGTATGCATTTACTCTCTGCTTGAATACAACATCTGGCGTCGTTGCCGTTCTTTTTTGGCTGGGCGACAGCAGCAGCAAAAGAGGAGTGGTTCGAACCGGAAGGAGATCGTGAGAAGAAAGAAACCCTGCAAGAAATGCTCAGAAATGTTGATGCTGCGTTATGTTGTTGTAAAGAAAGAAGTGATGCTCGCTGAAGATCCTGCAAGGAAGATTATATACTGTTAGTTTGTGCATATGACCGGTTTCCAAAACTTGCGTCAGTATGAATAAATGTTGAAGATAAATGACGCGAAGACTCATGGTGCATCTTGTCGACGAACTTGGAAGAAATTGTTAAGTTGCTCGTGAAAGGAAGCTGCAAGAACGATTAAAATATTGTGCATGCCTTGCTCATGAATGAATTGCCAAACATTCTGTCTGCCCAGAGAAGAGTCTATGGTCGACCAAACATTTATAGAGAGTCCATATTGGTATTCGTCTTCCCAACCCCAATACTCTAAGGAGTTGTTACGCCCTAATTTGTTTTATCACATGCAAATAGTCGACCATGCTCTAACTGATTTCGTGGAGATGGATGCATACGATAATATCAAGTTCACGGAATTCTTAAAATTCGAAAAACCAGTTCGAACGAGACATCCGTCGACCTTCATTGACTAGTAACCTCCATCATCGAATAGGGATGATTTATTGATTCTCTTCCGACTACGATGAAGAGCTGTGGAGGTCGACTAAGTTAGAGACAACTGACTGTTTGTTCAGTCGCCTAATAAAAGAATATTTCTTTATCATCGACCACCTCTGTCACTTCAATTTCACATGCGGCGACCTTCTCTTGCTCGACCATCGGTGTCTGCTCCATAAATTTTTAGTCCTATTTTAGAAGTCGAACTGACCACCAGTTCCTGCTATATTCATAGAAGAATTGAGTGGGGATGAATGCCATCGAATATCACAAGAAGACCGTCAATTGATACGAATATACATAATTAGTTCATTGAGACGATTACTATAGTCGACTACAAATATTACCAACTTTGTCGTTGTTGGGTTACATGATTGTCTTTTCTCTTTGTTGAGGTCCCGTTGCTATCCATCGTCCAGAAAGATGAGCATAATTTTCCATGCATAATTCATACACAATATAATTTTCATGTTATTCTTTCCATTACCAATTACCAGATTGAGAAATTAACCATAAATTAGCACATTGAAGAGGAAATTGTAGACATTAGAATAAAGATGATGGTTGTATATAAGCATAGAGGTTGGACAAGATAGGAAAAATTTACCCATTGAACATTTCTTGCTCCTTGGATGCTTGAGAAGCCATGAAGTGATTTTACAAGAGATTATTTGAAAGCATATCACAAGTTGGATTCTTTAAACACACACTAAAGAGAATTGTAAGGGATGGGTTCTCCGAGGGACTATTAAGAAAAGAAATGGTAGGCCTTCCTTGTGTTGTGTGGGGAAGTGGACTTGAGAGTTCCATGGCGGGGATGACTAAATGGGATTCATGTAGTGCATTGAAGTGAGGAAGTTGGCTAAGCATTAGAGAAAATGGGTTGGGTTGGGAGAGAGTGAAGCATACAACTGTTTTATTTCACCTGGGTGACTTATAGCCCGACTTGGGAGTGGTATATGGAGTTGATACCTATGATTGGTTGGAAGATCACTCTTACACAACCAATGTCTTGAATCTTCTTCAATTAAAAGATAAACAATAATTATTGTTATGAATATGAAAAAGTTATATTTGTTTATGGTATGAACATGATAGTTTATGCATGATGTGTGCTTGAAATATAAGTGTGTGTTTTATATTTATGCCTCTACACATACATTTCATAATTTCTAGCACTCAAAATCAGTTTGGAATTCAAGCACTAGCCTATATGGGGTAGAATTTTTCATGAAGAAATGATGAT
The DNA here is from genome assembly GCA_027924585.1 of Larix kaempferi. Classification (NCBI taxonomy): domain Eukaryota; kingdom Viridiplantae; phylum Streptophyta; class Pinopsida; order Pinales; family Pinaceae; genus Larix; species Larix kaempferi. The sequence goes on from BSBM01000136.1 coordinate 17,815,791, forward strand.
AAAAAACATTACATCCTCATATATATATGTTAGGAACCTATGTCAACCCTTCTCTTTACTATGTTAGTATATTGTTGTTGGACGCATATGCTTTGTAAGTCGTCCCATAGTATTTGTTGATCCATAGTTTATATTAGCCCATAGTATTGACCCATAGTATTGGACACATATGCTTTGTAAGTCATCCCGTAGTATTATATGTCCCATGGTTTTGACTCATAGTATTGGGCATAGACTTAGTATATAAGTGTGTGTTGAGGTCATTGAAGGCATCGTGAAGTTAATTGTATTGAGCTTTCTCAAAGGAGGTTGCCCCCTCGAAGTGGCCCATGATCAATATAAAAGTGATTCTATTCTATTATTTCTAATATCTTGTGTATTTGCATTAATTAATTATTGCAGGTTCATCACATATGGTATCAGAGCACTTTCTTGGGCTCGTTGGGTGGAATTTATGCCAAATTTTTTTTCGCATCTGTTGCAGCTTTGGATTTGGGAATAATCCCTATCCGCTTAACTGTGGGAAGTACTTGGGCATAAGCCCTAAAACTCATTGTGAGGAGTACCACAAGAACCCCAAAGTAGCTGGCCCATTCAGAGGACCTGCCAGCGAAAAGGGCAACGACCCCTACCTGATTGACTAGTTCCCACCCGTGCGGTAAACCAAGAGCTGTCGTTTGTGGCAAAGTGGTTATCAGTTTTACCTGAGCCATGGAGTGAGGGGTACTAACCCAATACGCAAGCCGTAAGACAGCATTGGTGGCCAAGTGAAACACTTGAACTGTTAGGAAGCCGTACATACCTGGGGTCCATATCTATTTTCAATTGAACTATTGCCGATCACTTCCACTCCAGATCCAGCCATTTCAGATCTATTCTGAAAGTCGTTCCAGATCCAGTCGTCGTTTCAGATCCATCCATTTTCGATCCCTTCCGCGCCGTTGCTGCCGATCCATTTCTAAAAAAAAATAAAAAAATAAATAAAATAAAATAAAATTCGGGGAACCCCTATCATCCCATTCTGCATATTTCATTCCTGAGGACCCTATCCCCAATTCCCCTTCCCAAATCCTGAAATCCCACATTTGTCTATTTTTAGGGTTTGCCATAAGTTCCTCAGATTTCACCCAATCACCTTCAAATTTTACCACAGAGTTCCTTTCTGAATTCTGCTTCTTTGTCCCTCTCTACCAAATTTTCTCATTCTATCACCCTGCTTCTGAAATCCCCCTTTTTGCTTTCTTGTCCTTTCGACAGTGTCCAAAATCTAGTCAAACCCCAACTACCCATCAAATTGTTTCCCCAATCCAAATTTCCCTTTACTAAATCAGTCATGTTTGTGTTTTTCTACCCAGAACACCAAAAAAAAAAAAAAACCTGGTTATGGTTGTCACCCGTGCAGGAACACACACCATGGAGGAAGCACTTGCAGCCATTCAAACCAAACTCCAAGATCTGGATGAAAAATTTCTCAGCCTCCATCTTCAGCATTCAGCCATGAACAATACCAGACAGCCAGAATCTTTTGCAACCACTGGGTTCTCTTCTTCCAACAATTTTTGTGGGCCGAAGCTTGATTTTCCTCGCTTCAATGGTACTGATCTGACTGGATGGATATATCTAGCAGAACAATATTTCAGTCTGCATAATACTTCTGATGCCCAGAAATTTCCACTTGCATCCTTTCATTTGGAATAGGAAGCCCTTCAATGGTACCGTTGGTACATCAAAGCTCATCCCGAGCCAAACTGGATAGATTTTTTCCAACTCATTTTGCCACGATTTGGTCCTAGTGCTTTTGATGATTTCACAGGAGCACTCACTAAACTTCACCAAATTGGCACACTGAGAGAGTATCAGACAAAATTTGAGAAATTGGCCAATCACACAGAAGGATTGTCTGATGAATTCTACAGGAGTTGTTTTATCAATGGTTTCAAGGATGAAATTCGCTCAGAGGTCAAAATGTTCTGTCCCAAAACAATGATGGAAGTCCTAGGGTTGGCTAAGCTAGCAGAGGACAAGATCGCAGCTCACCAACGCTCCAAACCCACCTTTGTTCCCTTCAGAAATATGGGTTCCCAACGACCCCCCATCACGCCTGCTCCTCAACCAACTCCTATCAAGCATTTGTCTGAAATAGAAATGCAGGCACGCCGAGAAAAAGGGCTTTGCTATAATTGTGATGAGAAATTCAATCGGGGACATAGATGTGTTCAACAAAAGCTCTATCTCTTGGATGTGGATTCTCCGCCTACCTTAGAACTTGGTGAAGAAGCTACAGATACAGTAGATGATCAAGTCGACATTCAACACCCGCCTATTGAAACCCCATCTCAGGACGACCCACCCGAGATCGCTCTCCATGCTGTAACCGGTGTCACCACCCCACAAACAATGCAGGTCAGGGGATACTTCAAGAAGCTCCCTCTTACCATACTCACTAATTCTAGTAGCACTCATAACTTCATTGACCCTCAGATTGCCAAACAGGCTGATTGTTTTGTCCATCCTTGCTCCAACTTTGAAGCCATGGTTGCCAATGCGGGCACCTTACCTTGCAAGGGGAAGTGTCACAATGTGTGTATCTCTATGGAATATTATAATGTATGCTCTGACATGTTTTCCTTGTCCTTAAGCGGATGTGATGTGGTTTTGGGAATTCAATGGCTACGCACACTTGGCCCCATCTTATGGGATTTTTCTAAACTTTGGATGCAGTTTAAATTCAATGGGGCACAACACAAATTTATGGGCTTACAACCAGGGTCTCTCTGCATTATCAGTTCACATCGCCTGGAAAAAAATCCTTAAGAAGAATTCACATGGTGTCATCGCTCAGCTCAATTCCATTCAGATGCACCCATCAATAGTCTCCACTACTTCCTTGGATAGATATGTAGGTATCTTTGCTGAACCAATGTGCTTGCTGCCTTCAAGCGACCTTTCCGGTAAGAATTTAGCCACATCTACCTCTCAGCAGGAAATGATGGCTATTTTGCATGCAGTACAGAAGTGGCAGCCATACCTATTAGGGAATTATTTCTGCATCAAGACTGATCTCCCGAGTCTGGAAAATTTTCTGGAACAATGGGTCTCCTCCCCAACACACCTGAAATGGGTTATCCAACTCATGGGTTATCCCTATGTGATCACTTACAAGAAGGGTAAGGACAATATGGTGGAAGATGCTCCTTCTCGCACAATTGATGACTCAGTTTCTCTTACAGCTCTTTCTCTGCTTGTTCCAAATTGGTTGCAATATGTTCAACAGGGCTATCTCTTCTATGAACTCCATGCTTCTTCATCAACAGGGCACTCTGGGTTATGCAAAATGTATGACCGGGAACAAGGTAACTTCTTTTGGCAGGGACTAATGATGATACTTTCCAAGTCGACAAGGGGGAAATGACACTCCTTTCGGGATTGCTCAAACCCTTGGCCATCCCTACACAACTTTGGCCAACTATTTCTATGGATTTCCTAGCAGCGCTCTGGTGGTACAATACCACATCTCAAAGGACACCATATGAAGAAGTCTATGGAAAAACACCGCCAGTTCTTCTTCCATACATCCTTAGTAGCTCCTCAGTTCAGGAAATTGACTCGATTCTTCGAAACCGCGATCAGATTCTTCCCATTCTGCAGGACAATCTTCACATGGCCAGAATTCGCTTGAAACAACAAGCCGATCGGCACCGTTCTGAGCGCATTTTCCATGCAGCTGACAGGGTTCTTCTTCATCTACAACCTTCCAAGCAATCCTCCTTGACACTCCAAAGGCATCAGTGGCCCGAAATGCAACCCGAGGATGCTACCGCGGCACCACTCCTTCAGATTCTGCAGCAATTTCTCCAACCAATGCTTTGAGGACAAAGCTTTTTCTAAGGGAGAGGGGATGTTAGGAACCTATGTCAACCCTTCTCTTTACTATGTTAGTATATTGTTGTTGGACGCATATGCTTTGTAAGTCGTCCCATAGTATTTGTTGATCCGTAGTTTATATTAGCCCATAGTATTGACCCATAGTATTGGACGCATATGCTTTGTAAGTCGTCGTGTAGTATTATATGTCCCATGGTTTTGACTCATAGTATTGGGCATAGACTTAGTATATAAGTGTGTGTTGAGGTCATTGAAGGCACCGTGAAGTTAATTGTATTGAGCTTGCTCAAAGAAGGTTGCCCCCTCGAAGTGGCCCATGATCAATATAAAAGTGATTATGTTCTATTATTTCTGATATCTCGTGTATTTGCATTAATTAATTATTGCAGGTTCATCACAATATAGACCCTAATCATGTCTTCTTTGGAGACACTACATCCTCATATATATACACGCTAGTCATATCTTCCTTGACATATTTTTCCCTGAATAATTATAATTATGCTCACTATTAATTAATTATTCAATTATGATAATTTTACCATAATAAACCTATAATTAACTAATGAATTATGATCAAGTTTACCATACTAAGTAAAGAATATACACCCTTTAATAATCATATAAAAAATTAACATATATCTATATTCTTAGATTAAATCATCAAAAGAAAATACTATTATTTTGTCTTGTATGTCTCATGGGTCTAGTTATGATAATTTTACCATAATAAACCTATAATTAACTAATGAATTATGATCAATTTTTCCATATTAAGTAAAGAATATACACCCTTTAATAATCATATAAAAAAATAATATATATGTTTATTCTTAGATTAAATAATCAAAAGAAAATACTATTATTTTGTCTTGTATGTCTCATGTATCTCCATATGATAATTTTACCATAAATAACTTATACAAACAAAACCAAAAACAGACCAAAAGGTCCTTGGCCCAGCATATAGCTGTTTGCAGATATAACATGTTCAAAATAAACTATAACTTATATACAAACAAAGCAGTGGATCAGTCTAAATAGTAATAGCAGCCAGTGCCAGTGTCAACACACTGGTTTTCTAAGTATTCCTCCTCGATACTGATCATTGAACATTATGTACTATTTGATTCAAAGTTGAATATCAATAGTATGCTTTTTTCTCGGGAAAAAAATGATAATTTTACCATAATAAACCTATAATTAATTAATAAATTATGATCAATTTTACCATATTAAGTAAAGAATATACACCCTTTAATAATCATATAAAAAATTAACATATATATATATATACTTAGATTAAATAATCAAAAGAAAATATTATTATTTCATTATATGTCTCATGTGTATGGTGTTTTTTATTACCCTTTGTATTTCATAATAATTATGAAAATAATTAATAAAAGTATACTAGACAAGCTTCTCTTTTATTTTTATCACCTGTTTGTCTACGAGACAGGCTTCCTTTTATTTTTATAACCTGTTTGTCTACGAGACAGGCTTACCTTTTATTTTTATCACATGCTTGTCTTTCATGAGAGACATGTACTGTCAATCCATACATAGCCGCAGGTTTTACAGTTATTTTCTTGTCTCAATGCATAGATAGCTGTGGGTTTTACGGTTATTTTCTTCTCTCAAGAGTCAAGAAGCTGTGTGTTTATGGTTTTTTTATAAGGTATTTTTGTTTTTCATATAACAGACATGTACTGTCAATCTTAAATAAAATAATTGTGAGTTTTACACTTATTTTTTATTTTTATTTTATTTATTTATTTATATCTTATTATATTAAAAAAAACTAACTTTTAACCAATAAAAACATATTAGATTTAAATCTTAAAAAAACTGTTTTATCCTTGACAATATCTCAAGATATACCTAATATCCCTTGGATTACATCACCATATCCACAGAGAACTTGACTTCTGGGAATAGGTATATTGTTATTTTATATTTTCATTTTTTATCATATCTGTTTTCATGTTTTGCTATTTTCTTTTTTTCTATATAAAGAATAAATTTATGCCAGGGATGTGCACAGTACAACCAAACTATGAAATGTCATAATTACAGTTGGTTCACCGCTGTCACTTGGTAGGTAGTTTTGTGTGGAGTAAGCAAAGTGGTTTTTTATATTACCATTTTTTATAAGGTTAGTCTAATTCAAAAAATTTGATTTTTTTGTACTATTTTAAAAAATTTAGATAAATTTATAAAAGTTTTGATTACAACTCTATAAATTTGGGGTGTCTAAAAGGTTTTGATAATGTTGAGTTATTTTCTACCATTAATTTAATCATTAAAATACAGTTAAATTTATATTTTGCAAAATAAAAAACACCATATTCAAATTAAAACCCAAATAATCCAATTTTAAAACAATTCCTGTTATATATTTTTTGTTATTTTTATTAGAATTAATTAACAAATTATTATTAAAATTGCATTTTGAATGTAAACATGGATTAACGTCCTGAGATACGAGATTTCTGCAATGTATATTTACAATTTTAATAATTCCTGCCCTTTAAAAAATATATATATATATATATATTCCGCACTTTGATGCAATGTCTCTTGGATTTATAAATCTGTGTGTATGGCGAAAACCACCTCGAAGCCGGGTTTCTTCAAAAAGAATTATTGGACAAACATGGCCAAAGTCATGTTTCTTCCACCCAAAATCATGGCGGCGTATGATTGGATTACACGTTCACTTTTCAATTTCTGTGAATTAGGTTTAGGGTTGACTTAAAAACCTAAATCTAACGATTACATAAAAAAAATATTATTTCCTTTAAACGATTAGAATTATATGTTATTTAAATATAAGTATGTATAATACTTTCAACGAAATCTTAAATGTCATCGCACCCACATGTAAAAACTATCTCATCGTGCCCTATTCTGAATTGGATGACATTTATGAATACAAATTTTCAACGAGAAATGCTTGTTCATTACATCAATAGGTACGACGTTTTCGCCCCTGTAGTTTTGCTATTTTTTATTAGTTTTATATCTTGTGTTCGTTTGCTATTCATGAATAATTCTCTATATAGTTTTAGAAGGTGGAGTTATATTTTTTTTTAATTTTTGAGCGTAACAGATGGCTGTTATAGTTTGTCTCAGATGCAATAGTAGTTAAGGGCTTAGCATGTTATTTTTGTGTCATGTATATTCTTTCATTACAACTTTTTCCATTTGTTAACTTCGACAGGATTAGAAGATTCGTATTGAGACTCTACCGAGTCATAGAATTGAACTTTTACTGAATAAGACTGGAGTTTTAGGGCAAATCAGATAACTAGGGAATTAAAAGCACTAAGCTTTCCCTCTAAAAGCTTAAAATGGGTAAGATTTCAGCTATGGAAAATAATGGCTTATATGGGGAAGCACCCAAGGTTCATAAGCTTGAGATTCTTAATAAGAAGCTTTAAATTGTGCCACTAGTGTTTCTCATATTCTATGAAGTTTCAGGTGGACTTTTTGGTGTTGAAGATACTGTGAGAGCCGGTGGTCCTCTTCTAGCTATTTTGGACTATCTCATTTTTCCATTTATATGGACATTGGAGTGTTCCGGAAGCTCTTGTGACTGCCGAAATGGCTACAATGTTTCCTGAGAATAGTGGTTATGTTGGGTGGATTTCTGCAGCATGATTTGGTCCATTCCGTGGATTTCAACTGGGGTGGTGGAAATGGTTTAGTGGAGTTCTAGGCAGTTGTCTAGATATCCTGTATTATTCTTGGACTATCTCAAATCACTAGTTCTGATAGTGGGTAGCCGGTTTCCAAGAATTATAGCCATTTTGGCCCTCATCATTGCCCTGACCTATCTGAATTACAGGGGTCTAAAAGTCGTTGGTTGTGCTAAAACTTGTTTGGAAGGTTTTACTCTTCTTCCCCTTCTGTGTCACGATGATTGTTGCAATACCAAGGCTTAAGACTGGCAAGATGGCTAGAGACTGATATGAGAAAGGTTGACTGGATTCTGGAATGTCTATAATCTCAATATTTTGTTTTGGAATATGAAATATTGGGACAACGTAAGCACACTTGCAGGGGTCCTTATTTTTGCCGTAAGTTTTGTTGAAGGTACGTACCTAATCCCCTTTCTCTCAGTCATTGGTGCAATAGAAGCTGTCAGAGACAAATGGAATGATGGCTGCTTTGTAGAAGCTGCCTACATTTTAGGTGGGGCATTGTTTCAGTGCTTGATAGCAGCAGCAGCTGGTTTGTCAAACATGATTTTGTTTGAGGCAGAAATGAGTAATAATTCTTTTCTTCTTCCTGGTTAAGTGCTTGATAGCAGCAGCAGGTTTGTCAAACATGGGTTTGTTTGAGGAAGAAATGAATAACAATTCTTTTCTTCTTCCTGGACTAGGAGAAATAGGTATCAAAAACCTTAGCTAGTGATTCACTCCTAAGAGGTTCATTGGCACTGACCACAAAGGTGGGTGGGGTGGAGGCCTGTGGAAACTTCTTAAGAGATGCACTCAATGTCACCACAATGCACTATCCTTAAAGCTTTAGGTCAACTCCTAGAGGCCAAGGGGGAGTCCATAATAGAGGTGAAATAAATGAGCATAACAAGAATACCTCACGAGCAACCTCTTGATAAAGATCACTGCCTTATGGAGTCAAAGCAATGAATACACACACTTTTACCAAGTACTTCAAGAGATAGGAGTTAGAATTAATAAATTGTCACAACTAGGGTAAATGATTTAAAACCTTACAGCTGTTATAAGAGGACAACCACCAAAATATGCTCAAAGATTGATGAAAATCACCTCGAACAATGCCAAATTAGCAAGGAAGGTACCCATAATGAAGAGAAACAAGGACCAAACCTTTGGGGCAACTAGTGAATAAGTAATACAAATCTGGAAAAGACTTACTAGATCAAGTTTATGCCCTAACCAACCCCCATAAATCACAATAATATCAACTTGAACCACTAGATGGATGGCCAAGTGAGTAGGAATGATAATAGAAGTTGTACATATCAAATAGATCTGAAAAACATACATTTAACACTTACATAACCATAATTCAAGATGGACCATAAAAATCTTTATGTCTTAATCCTCCTAATGAGAAACAAACTTAAGTCTTAATCTTCCATGTAATCAGAAAAAATGGGGTCCACAAATTGTCAATTAAATATTTCAATGAATCACGGCCTAAAAACCCCTAGGTTATGAACTAGCACTTACCAAATTAGGAAAAACAAGATTCCAAGGCCCAAAGCAAAACAAACTCATTCAAGAAATGTCTCACCTATGACTAAGCTATCATTCATAAAAACTTAAATTGAATTGCTCTTACCTTGGATATCATTTAAATAGTATATTTATTTTAAATTTATTATTTAGTACTCATACTTAAAAAATAAAAACACTAAGAATCAAAACATATTTTTTTTTCAATGGTGGTTAGCTGAAGGGAGGGTTACATCTATCAGGAAATATGTCAATAAATCTATCAGGAAATATGCCAATAAGTGCTTTTCACATAAATCTATCAGGAAATATGTCAATAAGTGTTTTTCATAGAATCAAGGTATGGCCAAAATTACATTCATTACATAGGGCTCAACAAGAGCATCATGTCACTTACACAAATTGAATTTGGGTAGGGAGAGTAACAATCATTCCTCCCAACTACCCAAACTACATCCAATGGACTAGAATCAAAACACCTTATCATAATTAGAACCTCTCTTAATGATAATTAATAAATCATTAATATATTTGAAAAATAAAATATAAAAAAAAAATCATAATATAAAATATTATATTAATAAAAATATTTTTAAAATAAAAATCATATAATAGAATAATTTTTGTCATGAATAATAACCTCATTAATATCTATTTTTGGAAATAAATATTTTCCTTAACATAATTTTATAGAGTTTATAATATATTTTAGAATGTTATTAGCATAGATTGATTTCAATCGAAGATTTAATAAACACGCAAAATACATGTAGTTATCTTAATTTATGTTAATAATTTAATACACATTTAAGTTCAATTACCATTAAGTTTTTTTTTTCAAATATAAAGGATTGTTTTTATATTATATATAAAAGGTTGAGATGAAATTCAACATTAGATAATAGAATTCAGATTCCACAAAAATAAATTATGGTAGTTTGAAAAAAATAAAGGGTTTGACGACATTTCCCAGTGTTTGCGTTCAAAGAGACCTTTGGACCAGTATATGATGTATTATATTGTTTACAAAAGTGACCCAACAACAAAATTACAAAGCATGACATACAAAAACATCTTAATTTTTACTAGTGTCCAGTATCAAGAGTTGGCAGAACATACAAAAACATCTTAATTTTTACTAGTGTCCAGTATCAAGAGTTGGCAGAACATATAAAAACATCTTAATTTTTACTAGTGTCCAGTATCAAGACTTGGTCTATGAGACTAGACTCTTATGTTTCCTGGTGCTCCTCTTGTCCTCACTAGCCCATTGCTTCCATTGCATCCCTCATTCAAGGATTTGAGTTGTAGGTTGTACTAGGAGATTTCTATGTTACGTTCTTGACCAACAGTACTCAATCTTCTGCCCATCCTAAGCAAATCATCGACGGCACCCTCCTGCATTTCTACCCAATGCTTTATTTACTCTACTATCCTATGTGATTCATAATATATAGTTGGTTTCAAGGTGGTGAGAAAAAATGTAATTGGCCCATCTATTCTTCGAAGTTCTCCTTGTCTAAGTTTCACCCCTTCATTTTCCATTTGATCTATCATAGCATTGTGCTCATGGAGAACATGAAGATATCCTATAGATTCAAAGATTTGAGAAATAAATTGAATGTAAAATTGTACGTGCTATTGAAATATAAAGGGCATAATCCTTTCTTTGCTTCAAGTTACAAAGTTTGTCAATGAGTCTCCAACGATCTTGATTTTTCTAGCTTTCTTATATTTTAGGATTATTAGTCCCTATGAGAATGCCCAAGATTATGCATGGTTATTGTGCATGTCCTAATCCCCAAGCATACTTTTATATTTGTCCCTTGGGGTTTGTTATCACCAAACTTGTAGTTTCCCCTATAGATGGATCTATAAAGGATGGTAGAGGGGATGGGCAACCAAAGAGGTGAACCAAGATAGCTTCGATCCCCAAACGGATGGTTGTCACACCAATCGAGGCAATCTTCACTTGATGTTATCTTATCCCAAGACAACAATGGGGGAGACCCAAATCTACTCCCGACAGGAGAGATCAAACCAACACACGAGATCAAATCAAATGGAGGATGAAGTACGTAAGTTGTAAGGTGAAGTAAACCCTAGATCTATAGATGAAGTCACAAGGTGAGTAATGGATTGGATCAAGAGGTTTAAGCAATATAAATTTGATCCAACTTGGTCATGCAAGTGACTTATGAGATTGATTACTAGATCCAGAATCAAGGTATTAGCAAATGATATAAAAATCCACTGCCTTGGGAACCATGTCCAATGCAGGGAGGTTAGGAACAAGATTGGGGCTACCTAGTACCAATGGATAGACTTGTTTGAGAGCTATGGCAACATCAAAATACACAAGCCTCAGATAAAAGATCAAAATGCAAAAATAACCAAGTGAGGAAATGCGCTAGGTTTGAGGGATTAGTGCCTTGGAGTTTGAGCCTTGTGGATTCACCCAAGCATGATGCCTAGGAGAACAACCTTTGGTTTTGACCCAATCTACAATACCCAAAAATAGTTTTCCAATTGATCAAGGGATTTGATTAGTGGAATTTTCTGATTAATTTAAGTGAGGGTTTTAATAGTAAAATAATTATGCCAATGGATGGGAACCAAGAAAAGAAGAACAAACCTGTGGATCTTACCTGGAAAACCTTATTGATGCCTGATGATGATGATCTATGCCTTCTTGATCAATTTGAGAGGATTTGAATGAGTATTCTATGCAAATCGATTTTTCCCAAGGAACCAATGCGCCCTTCCTCCTGCACAACAAATGTCAACAATATCAGATTTGATGCATAAAGAGAAATGGACAAATGCTACAAGAGAAATAACAAGATGAAACCATAGATCACAATGATACTAATAATAACCCCATGATACAATCGAAGCCAAGCAAGCGAGTTGAGGAAGCCCTGCAAAAATGCCCAAGTGAAGTCACCCTCTTGTAGACAAGACAAAAGATCCATGAAAATATAGATCTCACCACAAATACTCAAATGCTAGGATGCAATAGACTTTACAATCACCATTGAAGAACACCAGATGCAAAGGAGACCCAAGAATTTCCACAAGAACTTTTTCTATTATCAAGATTCCAAGAGCCAAAAGACCCTTTACAATGAGAAGCTCTCTCCTTTAAATAGGATGGAGAGATACCAAAACCCTAACCACCTTTTGAATGGATGGCTAAGATTAAAAGATCAAAATGTTCTAATCTATAGTTGAGATGAGCTCAACATAAAGTACATGGTTCAACATAAAAATATAACATATCAATGGACCAAATCGCCCTAGGAGAGGGGGTCCCACTCAATGTGACAAAATAACATAAGATAAAGCTCATGGTGGGTCTAGGGGGAAATATCTATCCTCCCTAGTCAATCCCCATGGAACAAACATAACATATGAACAATCCTAGCACCAAATCGTGCCTCTCTGGGAAAGTCGTGAGCCTTCAAAGGCTCTAGAAAACCATAAAAAGTTTTGGAGAGATGGGTGTGGGTCCCGCTAAATGTTGAAACTGCTATGGAAGGTGTGGAAGACATCACACTCATCATCAAAACTCATCACATGCCATTTCATTGCCTCAGTAGCCCAAATCAAATTCTTCAGTAGCCATTTTTAGCATTTTTAATCTGCCTCAGGAAATGTGAACCTGCCCAAAATGCCACATGGAGTGTCTGCGCTATCCAATTGAGCCCACCAGGCTCTATGGGAGGGGGGTATAATGGTAAAATCAAGTGGCTGGACCACCCCTTACTCATTCAGCGCCCTAGGTGAACCAATCAAATCATCTCCCTGCTCTGATAGGCCTTCTGACATGGCTAAACTGCACCATAATGATGAACTGAGGAAAATCATCACTGTAACTGCCCGGAACTGGAAACAAACTGTATCAATGGACTCAAAGAGCCCAAATCCATCTAAGGTGTGTACTCATACACCCTATGGATCTTTGCATGATCATATAAAATATCCAATATGTCCAGATAGATAAATAATAATAATTTGTAAATTATCAAATAATGTTAAAAAACACAAATCATCATCATAAACTTGTAACCACTACATAGAACCATCTGGTCACCTGTAATAGACCACATATCATCTATCTGCATCATCTGAGGTCTATCCACCTCAAGTCCTGTAGCTCACTTTGGTCAAACTATGTTTGACCAAGTCAACATGACCAATAATATGACCCAAGCTAACATCAAACTACTGCAAGTGTTAAAGGTTAAGACATGCTCTACAACTCATTCAAGTTACAATAACAACAAGAAGTAATCATTTCTTTGGCAATCTAATAACCATTTATAAATTGTTTTCAATATTTACTATGACTCAGACCAGTCTTTCAAGACCATACTCACTTTCTAGTTGTGACCAATTTGCTAGTGAAGGGTGAAGGTTGAAACTGAATGGACTAGGCTAAAGGATGAATACTAACTTGGAATTGTGACACTCTGGATATGGAAAGGGAATAAACACTCTAGCATATGTTGGACAAGCAATAACACAGGGGATGGCAGTGTCTCACAAATGGGTAAGTTACTTTCAGAGGTGCTTATTCACCTTGACAAATGCTCACAATCCATATCAAATACAAAAGAAACCAGAAATATTTTTGATATAACATTTAAGAACCATTGCTTTTTTGGGCCTTTAAGTTTCCATAGCCTTTGATCTATGTGTGTTTAGAAACACATTGCATAGACTTGCATTTATATAAGTCTTTATGCTCCATGTGTGTTCAAAAACACTTGTTACATGGGCTTTACATTTCACATTTCATTTGAAAGCCAGTTTCATTAGGCTTGCATTGCATTCACGTGTCCTCAGAAACACTTGTTACATGAATGGGATTTCATAACATATACATTTCATTTCCATATACTTTGTATTGATGGCAGCACTATCTATTTAAGGTTTAGCTAACACAACCTAGGCAACTCAGAGCGGAGACACAATAAACAAGGGGAGGCTCATCCAACAAAGAGGATATAGTGGGGGGAAGGTCCTCCATGCTACTAGTCAAGTAGTAAGTTAGGATTAGAACATGACTAGAAGGTGATGGATTGGTGAAGACAATGAATAATGAGACCGACACTAGCAAGCCAAAGGATGGTAGGAATGATCACCTCTATTCTCCCTAAGGAGGGTAAAACGAATGAATATGGGTCAAGAAATTCTAAGTCTGAGTGGGGACATATATACATAATATCAATACATGCAGGTCCAAATATCTATATGATCACCAGATCATGATACTAAATGCTAAGACATGTCACAAGAATGAGTATAACAACAATATAACCATAACACAAGAATATACCTGTTGAGTCATATACCTGAATGCACACACTCGAAACCATCATCCGTCCACTGAGAACCTGCTACTGCAACTCTGAAATACTGACTGCTCTGTAAATGGCTAAATGGCTACATCAGTCCTCAAATCTGAGTGTCCTGAGACTTAGTCATGGCATGGGAATATACTGTTGTCCATAATAAATATAGTGATCCATCATAGATGCTCATCTCAACATCTCATATGTAAGGGAACTAGATGAAAAGTGTACTAGAATCTAAAAAATAGAATATGGTATCCCGACTACTATATATGTGATAACATCTGGCTCCAGCTGGGACAAGTGCTCTGCTGAAAAGAGCGCTTGAGAACCTCAGAATATCTGGTCCTCATCACTATGTTACTCGTATCCTCGATCCAGTACTCTAGCTCTGCATCAACTACCAAAATGAGACCTGCTATCTACAAAATGTCTAGAGCTATACCAAACTCACAGACCGATCGTCAGAACAATGCATGTATATACATAAACCTCAAAATAAAACAATACTGAAACTGAAATGCTTGAAACTGAAAAGTAGAAAGTAAATCTAATCTACCAACATAACTTGAAAAAGTTTTATTTTGTTATGCAGGAAAATAAAATGGCAAGTACTCAGGACTACACTACGAGCTTCAAAAGTGAGCTTAGGGAAAAGACAAAAAGTGCCAGACTCAATGGCTGAAAAACTAACTACTGCCCAAGTGGGCTTATTTGGTTCCTACCTACTCTAACCTACCAGGCAAGGCAAGCAAAAAATTCCACACTAGGTAAGGTCAGTGATATAATCCCTCAACTCCCTCTGATTGATAGGAAGTAATATGCGTCGTCCACTACCGATAGTCAAGAAGCACATGTCACTGAAACATTGCTCTAGCATGAAAGGTCCAACCCAAAGGTCATCAACCTGTCCAGATCTAATAAGCAGTAAGTGATTTGGAATAATGACTTGACTTCCCGTAGGAAATCTATTCCTATTTACAGAATCAGGAACAACTTCGATGTTATGTATAGGCATAAAATGGATTTCAGCAACGTTGTGCGGCTGTGGGGTGACAATGCTTGAGTTCCTCCTAGGAGGGACTGCATTAACTCTCGGTAGACCACTGTCAATGGAAATGGATATCCTACCAACTAATACTTCTCGTCTCTTGGACATGTTCATTAGGCTCATCCTCATGAGGAGACACTACATTTTTGACAACTTCACCGAAAGTCCAGAAATATTTGTGTTCTTCCAAGGGAGGTGGCATATGGGATATGACAGTATTACAACTAGAGCCTTCCCCTGAAGTAACTAGAATAATCATATTTTCCAACCCGGTGGAAATTACTTCTGAATGAGATACCGAAGAACTAAGAATGTGAGACGGATCATGACTATGATGACTAGATGACTCAGGTGGTAGCAAAAAATTAGGGGCAAGAGGATATGAAGATAAAACATTGTTTTGGGATTCTGAAGGAGTTTGAAAAATAGAAAGATTGTTTAAATTAAATTCTCCTTCAGGTGCATCATTAATTAGGGCATCCTCTTCCCAGCTTAAAGAATTATCGTGGATTGGATTTAGGCCACCATCTTCTAAAGATAAATGAGATAACGAATTGGCCGCATCAGAATAATGGGAACCATTGGCTTCATCATCGGCTTCTACTACAGTAGCTAACTCAGGATGGTTTTCCCATGGGTAAATAGGTTCAAGCCCTTGGCTTTCCCTTTCTCTATTATGGTCAATTAAAGCATACCATTCATTCATTGTATAAGGAATTCTTTCACCACACCTAATGTCATCAAATTCATCAACTTCAAGCACAGGGTTTTCATTAATTTGCTCTTGAATTACTTCAATATTTGTCTCTTGACCCTGAGTTTGATTTTCATTTCCTCTCAATTCTTCCGAAAACTTATTTTTGCATAGATTTACATTTATATAAGGCTTTATGTGTTAGAAAAACAGGATCGTAGAGCAATAACAATAAACAGAAATGAAAATATAATCACACATACACATTACAAGAGAGACACAGATATATCGTGATTCACCCAACTTGGGCTACATCCACACTGAAGTTGCCAGTCCTTATTATTATTCCGTCCAGCAAAGTGAAGGGATACAACCTGCAGCACAACTGCTGCACTTCCTCTTCACTGTCTCACAGTCTCTCTTCTAATCTCAGAGATCTTTACAATGCATAAAACCTAATACATCAACCCTAGCCGTGTTACAATGACTATCTTTTATAAGGGAAATACAATGGGAAAATACCACGGGTTACCCAAAACCATGGACCTGAAAACTGATGGTGAAAACAGCCCCCGAACCCCCCTAGGGTCATGCCAGGATCATAACCAAACCTGGGGTATGGATACGGCTAAATAATAATATCTCTGAATCTGGAGATCAATCTCCACAACCAACAATATCCAACTTGGAGACTGATCACAACAACTCCACCGCTGCTACACTTGCTGGACCTTGGACTTGGAAACTTTCTCATCTTCACCTTCATGCTAGAAGGCCAACTGAAACCGAGCAGGAACTCAGTTTCTCTCTAGTCACTACCTTTGTGAACATGTCTGCAGGATTCTGGCTAGTGTGTATCTTTTCCAGCTTCAACAATTCATCTTCTATAACAAAGTGTATGAAATGGTACTTGAGCTGTATAAGTTTAGTCCTGGAATGGAATGCTGAGTTCTTTGCAAGATGAATGGCACTCTGGCTATCACTGTACAACCTGTTATCCTTCTGCTTCTTACCCAATTCCTCCATAAAACTCTGTAACCAAATCATCTCTTTACTAGCCTTTGTAATAGCAACATACTCTGCTTCTTTTGTTGAAAGTGCAACAACCTTCTGTAGTTTCGAAATCCAACTTACGGTTGTTCCACCTACAGTAAACACATACCCTGTGGTGCTCCTCCTGCTATCCTTATCACCTTCCATATCTGCATCAACATATCCCTATAGAACAGTGTCTGAACCTCCAAAACATAATGCCTGAGTGGTAGTACCTCTCAAATACCTGAGAATCCACTGTACTGCTTTCCAATGTTCTTTACCTGGATTGTTCATATATTTGCTCACAACTCCCACTGCTTGTGCAATATCTGGTCTTGTGCACACCATGTGTTAGAGGGGACCCTTCGAGTTCCTTAAATGTCATTATTTATTATGTAATATTGTAGTTAAGGAAGCCGTTGGATTGGGTGCAACCGCTCCCACCACACATATGATGTATAAATAACATTGTTCAAGATGAATACAAACAGTTGGATGCATTTGACTCATCTCTCATGTCTTGATTATATCTCTGTGTATGCATTTACTCTTTGCTTGAATACAACATCTGGCATCATTGCCGTTCTTTTTTGGCTGGGTGACAACAGAAGCAAAAGAGGAGCGGTTCGAACCGGAAGGAGATCGTGAGAAGAAAGAAACCCTGCAAGAAATGCTCAGAAATGTTGATGCTACGTTATGTTGTTGTAAAGAAAGAAGTGATGCTCGCTGAAGATCCTGCAAGGAAGATTATATACTGTTAGTTTGTGCGTATGACTGATTTCTAGAACTTCCGTCAATATGAATAAATCTTGAAGATAAATGATGCGAAGACTCATGGTGCAGCTTGTCGACGAACTTGGAAGAAATTTTGAAGTTGCTCGTGAAAGGAAGCTGCAAGAATGATTAAAATATTGTTCATGAGTTGCTCATGAATGAATTGCCAAACATTCTATCCACCCAGAGAAGAGTCTATCGTCGACCAAGAATTTATAGAGAGTCCATTTTGGTATTCGTCTGCCCAACCCCAGTACTCAAAGGAGTTGTTATGCCCTAATTTTTTTTATCACATGCAAATAGTCGACCATGCTCTAACTGATTTCGTGGAGATGGACGCATACGATAATATCAACTTCACGGGATTCTTAAAATTCGAAAAACTAGTTCGAACGAGCCATCCGTCGACCTTCATTGACCAGTAACCTCCATCATCGAATAGGGATGGTTTATTGCTTCTCTTCCGACTATGATGAAGAGCTGTGGAGGTCGACTAAGTTAGAGACAACTGACTGTTTGTTCAGTCTCCTAATAAAAGAATATTTCTTTATCATCGACCACCTTTGTCACTTCAATTTCACATGCGGTGACCTTCTCGTGCTCGACCATCGGTGTCTGCTCCATAAATTTTCAGTCCTATTTTAGAAGTCGAACTGACCACCAGTTCCTGCTATATTCGTAGAAGAATTGAGTGCGGATGAACGCCATCGAATATCACATGAAGACCGTCGATTGATATGAATATAGATAATTAGTTCATTGAGACGATTACTATGGTCGACCATAAATATTACCAACTTTGTCGCTGTTGGGTTACATGATTGTCTTTTCTATTTGTTGAGGTGCCATTGTTATCCGTTGTCCAGAAAGATGAGCATGTCCTAGGTAGTCGGTGTTCAACAATATTATAATATTCGTGGGCCATTGAAAGGTGGTTCTCATCGGCATCGATTAATGTTTCCCATTGACATTAATCTAAATTGCTTGCTCGCAATTATTAAAGAAATGTCTTTCTGGGTGGCTTTATTAATCAGGTCAATGGTTCTCTCTCTTTTTTCACATCAATTGTAAATGTAGTCTTGACAAGATTGAGTGATAGTGACAATATTATATTATTCGTCAATAGGGTGTGTGGTCGGCCCTATTAAATAATATTTGGTCGATGGTCATTATAATTGTGGTCGACGAGTCTTGGTTTTGAAATTTGGTTGGTGAAGTCGACCAAATGTCAAAGTGGTTGACATTATAATTAAGTCGATGTCTCATGGTCGAGTCTTTTTGGTCGCTATTACTACAATAGTCGGTCAATAAGTTATTTTGTAAGTCGAAGAAAAAAAAATGGTCGATGATCATGTAAGAGGTCGAGTCTTTAAAGTGGCCATGATATTGTAAAAAGTGTCGGGTCATTGAAAATAAGTCAAAAAAAGGGATGTTCAAAGCTTATTGAACCATGTATTTTCATAAAAGTTGTAAATTAAGTCGGTTTCTTGCCGACCAGTGTCAATCATGTCAAGTCAAGTAAGTCATGATGTCGATTCAGTCATCATTCGACCAATATCAGTCGGTATCAACCACAAGCAGCAACGACACATTCGAAACTTGCAGGAAGCCTCACGATAGTTGAATCTACGAAAACAATGTATTCAAGAAGAAGACATCTATACCTCACAGAGAAAGCGCTTCATGTTAATAATGACAAAAGAACAGTTAAATTGATCAAACCCCCTGGTGCTAACACACATCAACATCTATTCAGTGTCATTTCAGAATTTTTTCAAGCAAATGGTGAGTTGGTGCAATGGCAGAGTGATGAAGCCCAGAAGCTCCTGGACCGTGGAAGAGAATCTCGCAGGAAGGGGTGAGAAGGTTTGGTTGGCCACTACAAGACTGCTGACAGAGACTAAAGGAATCGCATCTCATGGTTGTTAATGTTTTCTTCAGGGTGAAGAAATATTTTGAGGTGGGGGAGATGTTAGAGGGGACCCTTCGGGTTCCTTAAATGTCATTAGTTATTATGTAATAGTGTAGTTAAGGAAGCCGTTGGAGCGGGTGCAACCGCTCCAACCACACATATGATGTATAAATAACATTGTTCAAGATGAATACAAACAGTTGGATGCATTCGACTCATCTCTCATGTCTTGATTATATCTCTATGTATGCATTTACTCTCTGCTTGAATACAACACCATGGCATACATCAAGCTGTCAAATGCTGATTGATAGAGAATCTTGGACATGTAATATGTCTCTTCCTATGTCTTGGGACACATTTCCTTACTTAGATTGAAATGGCTGGCCAAAGGTGTACTTACTAGTTTTGCATTCTGCATTCTGAACCTCTCCAACACCTTTTGTATGTACTCACTATGAGACAATGTCAATTTGCGATTTTGTCTGTCTCTCGTTATTCTCATACCAAGGATTTGCTTTGCAGCACCCAGATCCTTCATCGCAAATGAATTAGCTAGCTTCCTTTTGAGTACATTTATATCCTGCATGTTAGACCCTGCAACAAGCATGTCATCCACATACAATAACAATATAATATATCTTTCATTGTCTAGCTTCTTCAAATAAACACAGTGGTCAAAATAACATCTACTATAACCTTATTCTGTCATAAACCTGTCAAATTTTAAATACCACTGCCTTGGAGCTTGCTTCAAGCCATACAAACTCTTTTTCAACCTGCATACCAAGTTATCCTTACCTTTGACCTCATACCCTTGTGGCTGCTACATAAATATCTCTTCTTCCAAATCCCCATGGAGAAAGGCTGTTTTTACATCTAACTGTTCAAGATGCAAATCTTCTACTGCCACTAGACTTAAGATAGTCCTAATTGAAGTCATCTTAACAACAGGAGAAAATATTTCATCAAAATATATACCTTTCTTCTGTGCAAACCCCTTTACAACAAGTCTCACCTTGTACCACTTCTTACCTCCTTCTTCCTTCAACCTGTAAATCCATTTGTTCTGCAATGCTCTTTTACCAGCATGCAGCTAAACCAGATCCCAAGTCTGGTTTCTTACCAATGAGTCCATCTCCTCATTCATGCCTTGCTCCCACTTCTTTCTAGTTTCCACCTACATTTCTTCTTCATAACATTTTGGTTCACCAAAATCAGTCATCAATAAATAATACATTGAAGGAGAGTATCGTTCAGGGAGTCTACTTAACTTGGTAGATCTTCTTGCAGTTGTAGGACTTTCAGGTACTTGTCGTTGTTCTTGATTTTCTGGCACCTTTGGAACTTCATTTTCTTGAATTTCATCAAGTACTGTGTACTCTGTGTTTTCTTTTTCCTGTTTCTTTCCCAGCAACTGATCTTTATACATGACCTTTTCATTGAATATGACATCTCTACATCTAATGATTTTGTGATTTTCATAATCCCATAAACGATAACCAAAATCATCAACCCCAAATCCAATAAAGGTACATTTCTTGGATTTAGCTTCAAGCTTTGTTCTATTTTCTTTATCAATATGGACAAATGCTTCACAACCAAACGTTCTCAGAAATGAGTAGTTTACATTTTTATCTGTCCATTCCTCCTTTGGAATACCACCATCCAAAGCACTTGAAGGTCCTTTGTTTATTAAAAAAACAACAGTATTTACAGCATCTGCCCAAAACTGTAAGGGCAACCCTACATGCAATCTCATACACCTTGCACGCTCCATGATCGTTCTGTTCATCCTTTCTGACACACCATTTTCTTATGGTGTTCCTGGGACTATCTTCTCTCTATGAATCTCATGGTATGAATAGTAACTATCAAAGTCCTTGCCGCAATACTCACCTCCATTATCATATCTGAGACACTTCAACCGTTTTCCTGTCTCATTCTCAACCAAAGCTTTCCGCTTCTTAAAAGTAGCAAACACATCAGATTTTTGTCTAATGCAATAAACCCAAGTTTTCCTAGTTGCATCATCAATAAATGTAACATAATAATGAGAACCACCAAGAGATTGCACCTGAGCCGGTCCCCATACATATGTATCCACTAGCTCTAACTTTTCATTCTTCTTTTGTTTCCCAACCCTGAGAAATCTGACTCTCTTCTATTTTCCATAAACACAGTTCTCACGGAATTCCAAACTTACCTGCTTCAAATATGGCTGCAACTTCCTTGAGTGGAGAATTTGCATCCCCTTCTCACTCATGTGGCCAAGCCTATGATGCCACAATGTTCTATCTGTTCCTGTGGAGGCTAAAGAGATAGAATGGTCAGTATTATGAGGACATAAATACAACGTACCTACCCTATCTCCTTTTGCTATCACCATTGCTCCTTTAGTGATCTTCCACCACTTTTCTCCAAATGTAGATAGACAGTTGCCATCTCCCAACTGCCCTATTGAGATCAGATTTCTTTTCATAGCAGGAATATGCCTAACATCTTTTAATAGCCATTCAGTTCCATTCTTAACTTTTATCCATACCTTACCCATTCCAACAATTTTACATGGCTCATCATCACCCAATAAAACATGTCTAAAATCGCCTGGAACATAATCATGAAAGTATTTCCTATGGGGTGTAGCATGACATGAAGCCCCTGAATCTACTACCCAATAATCACTAGTATTATCTAATGTAAGAATCAAAGCATCTTGTAACACATCACCTACTGCATTTGCTTCTTAGGTAGTTTCCTTCTGTGCATCTCCTTTCTTCTTTAGAGATCTGCAGTCTTTCTTCAGATGTCCTTTCTTTCCACAGTTCCAGAACTCTATCTTTCCCAGTCTGGACTTAGATTTGCCCATTTTATACTTCCCAGGATTACCTTGGCTCTTTCCTCTCTCCTTTTGTCTTCCCCTGCTCTCCATGGTCAACGCATTACCTGATGTCTCACCTGTGCTTTTTCTTCGCATTTCCTCGCTAAGAATAACATCATCAAATTTCAAGCTGTTTGAACTAGAGACAAAGTTACTTACAGCCATGACCAAGCTATTCCAGCTTTCTGGCAATGAACACAAGATTAGAAGAACGCTAACCTCATCATCAAATTTCACACTTACAAAACTTAGTTGATTTGTAACTGTATTAAACTCATTTAAATGATCAGTAACAGATCCACCTTCAGACATCTTCATATTAAATAAATTCTTCATTAGAAATACCTTGTTGGAGGCCGAGGTTTTTTCATACAGCTTACCCAGTGCACTCATCAAACCACCCTCTGTTGTCGTTTCTTTTGAGATATTGAAAGCCACCGACAAAGCCAAGCTCAACCGTATTGTTCCCAAATCCTTTCTGTCAAGAACCTCTCATTCTTCGTCCTTCATAGCCACTAGCTACTTTGCTCTTCCTCCCAACGGTAGGAATAGATCCTTCTGGTACAGATAGTCCTCCATTTGCATCTTCCATAACTGAAAGTTTTAGCCATTAAACTTCTTGACCTTAAACTTTCCTTCTTTTTCCATTGCTCCCACTCGAACCAGAAACCCTCACTTCCTATGGGTTTATCTACCAAATAGACCTTTGGCTCTGATACCAATTGTTAGAAAAACAGGATCGCAAAGCAATAACAATAAATAGAAATGCAAATATAATCACACATACACATTACAAGAGAGACATAGATATATCGTGGTTCACCCAACTTGGGCTACATCCACACTGAAGTTGTTAGTCCTTATTATTATTCTGTCCAGCAAAGTGAAGGGATACAACTTGCAGCACAACCACTGCACTTCCTCTTCACTGTCTCACTGTCTCACAGTCTCTCTTCTGATCTCAGAGATCTTTACAATGCATAAACCCTAATACATCAGCCCTAGCCGTGTTACAATGACTTTCTTTTATAAGGGAAATACAATAGGAAAATACCATGGGTTACCCAAAACCATGGACCCGAAATTGGTGGCGAAAACAGCCCCCGGACCCCCCTAGGGTCGTGTCGGGATCATAACCAAACCTGGGGTACGAACACGGCTGAATAATGATATCTCTGAATCTGGAGATCAAGCTCCATAACCAACATTATGCTCCATGTGTGTTCAAAAACACTTGTTACATGGGCTTTACATTTCACATTTAATTTCAAAGCCAGTTTCATTAGGCTTGCCTTGCATTCACGTGTGTTCAAAAACACTTGTTACATGAATGGGATTTCATAAGATATACATTTCATTTCCATATCCTTTGTATTGATGGCAGCGCTTTCTGTTTCAGGTTTAGCCAACACAACCTAAGCAACTCAGAGCCGAGACACAATAAACAAGGGAAGGCTCATCCATCAAAGAGGTTATAGTGGGGGGAAGGTCCTCCATGCCACTAGTCAAGTAGTAAGTCAGGGTTAGAACATAGCTGGAAGGTGATGGATGGGTCGAGACAATGAATAATGAGACCAACACTAGCAAGCCAAAGGATGGTGGGAATGATCACCTCTATTCTCCCTAAGGAGGGTAAAACCAATGAGTATGGGTCAAGAACTTATAAGTCTGAGTGGGGACATATATACATAATATCAATACAACCAGGTCCAAATATCTATATGATCGCCAAATCATGATACTAAATGCTAAGACATGTCACAAGAATGAGTATAACTGCAATATAACCATAACACAAGAATATACCTGTTGAGTCATATACCTGAATGCACACAATATGAACCATCATCTGTCCACTGAGAACCTGCTGCTGCATATCTGGGCAATATGAACTACTCTGTAAATGGATAAATGGATACATCAATCCTCAAATCTGAGTGTCATGAGACTTAGTCATGGCATGGGAATATACTGTTGTCCATAATAAATATAGTGATCCATCATAGATGCTCATCTCAGCATCTCATATGTAAGTGAACTGGATGAAAAGTGTACTGGAATATGAAAAATAGAATATGGTATCCCAACTACTATATATGTGATAACATCTGGCTCCAGCTAGGACAAGTGCTCTACTGAAAAGAGCGCTTGAGAACCTCAGAATGTCTGGTCCTCATCACTCTGCTACTCGTATCCTCCATCCAGCACTCTAGCTCTGCATCAACTACCAAAATGACACCTGCTATTTGCAAAATGTCCAGAGCTATACCAAACTCATAGACCGATCGTCAGAACAATGCATGTATATACATACATCTCAAAATAAAATAATACTGAAACTGAAATGCATGAAACTAAAAAGCAGAAAGCAAATCTAATATACCAACATAACTTGAAATTTTTTTATTTTATTATGCAGGAAAAGAAAATGGCAAGTACTCAGGACTACACTACGAGCTTCAAAAGTGAGCTTAGGGAAAAGTCAAAAGGTGCCAGACTCAATGGTTGAAAAACTAACTACTTCCCAAGTGGGCTTATCTGGTTCCTACCTACTCTAACCTACCATGAAATGCAAGCACAAAAGTCCACACTAGGTAAGGTCAAGGATATAATCCCTAAACTCCCTCTGATTGATAGGAAGTAATATACGTCATCCACTACCACTAGTCAAGAAACATATGTCACTGAAACATTGCTCTACCATGAAACGTCCAACCCAAAGGTCATTAGCCTATCCAGATCTGATATGCAATAAGTGATTTGGAATAATGACTTGACTTCCCATAGGAAATCTATTCCTATTTACAGACTCAGGAACAACTCTGATGTTACTATAGGCATAGGATGGATTTCAGCAAGGTTTTGCGGCTGTGGGGTGGAAATGCTTGAGTTCCTCCTAGGAGGGACTGCATTAACTCTCGGTAGACCACCATCAATGGAAATGGCTATCCTACCAACTAAGACTTCTCGAATATCTCTTCTCGTCTCTTGGACATGTTCATTAGGCTCATACTCATGAGGAGACACTACATTTTTGACAACTTCACCGACAGTCCAGAAATCTCTGTGTTCTCCCAAGGGAGGTGGCGTATGGGATATGACAGTATTACGACTAGAGCCTTCCCCTGAAGGAACTGGAATAATCATATTTTCCAACCCGATGGAAATTACTTTTGAATGAGATACCGAAGAACTAGGAATGTGAGAGGGATCATGACTATGGTGATTAGATGACTCAGGTGGTAGTAAACAATTAGGGGCAAGAGGATATGCAGATAAAACATTGTTTTGGGATTCTGAAGGAGTTTGAAAAATAGCAAGATTGTTTAAATTAAAGTCTCCTTCAAGTGCATCATTAATTAGGGCATCCTCTTCCCAACTTAAAGAATTATCGTGCATTTGATTTAGGCTAACAACTTCTAAAGATAAATGAGATAACGAATCGGCTGCATCAGAATAATGGGAACCATTGGCTTCATCATCAGCTTCTACTATAGCAGCTAACTCAAGACGGTTTTCCCATGGGTAAATCGGTTCAAGCCCTTGGCTTTCCCTTTCTCTTTTATGGCCAATTAAAGAAAACCATTCATTCATTGTATAAGGAATTCTTTCACCACACCTAATGTCATCAAATTCATCAACTTCAAGCACAAGGTTTTCATTAACTTGCTCTTGAATTACTTCATTATTTGTCTCTTGACCCTGAGTTTGGTTTTCATTTCCTATCAATTTTTCTGAAAACTCATTTCTCCATATGTGTTTTTAATCCCTTTCTCAAAAGTTTCCAAATGCTTGTTATAGCAAGGTTCTCTGTTAATCCTAATTAAAGAACCGTCATAGTTTGGAACAGAAATATATTACAGATCCATCATGAGGTGTCCACCTAAACCTACTACCCACTTTCTAGATAAAAGCATTCCATATGTTGTGGGGAAGTCAATAACAACTACATCCATCATAGTGGAAATGTCTGAACATGAAAACAGATCATCCCTAAGGTTCTTGATCAAACCATAAGACGGCACTCATCGGGAATCTATACCACAGACATTTACGTATGTTCTAGTCACTTCTAATCCCATTTCCTTCATAACATGTAAAGGCATAACATTCATAGCTGCTCCAGAATCCAACATGCAATTATGTAGGAGCATATTCTGAATGTGCGAGGTAAGGTAAAAGGGAGGGTGACCATCGTTCTTTCTTTCATAAATGGCCGAATGGATGTTAATAGGTGGATCCTGTTCAACTCTTCTAGGTTGTGTTCCACTAAGAATCTATATATGACAAGATTCTAAGACAACCTCAGGAGTCTTCTCTTCGCCAATGCCATCAAAGAACTCCTCCACTTGGATTCTTACTGAGGGCACTTTCATCAACTCAGTGACATGGATATTACACATTATTTTTCCTAAGTCTTTTTTCATATCAATGTTCAAATTATAATCTTCTATGGCAAAATCTTCTTCTTCCTTTTTATCTTCATTAATTTCTTTGTGTTTGTCTAGGAAGGAAGGTTGTTGGGAATCATTTCTTCGTTTATAGATTTGAAACTTAGGTTGTTCTTTAGGTTCTAGGAGATTTATGGCACAACATGAGGAGCTTGGTTCATCAACCCAATCTTCTTCTTGCTCCCATGGCTCTTCTTCCAAGAGAATTCTTCCAAACTCATCATCAAAGGTTAGATCATTAATAAAATTGATGTTATTAGGTTGGTCATTGGGATAATTGGTGTCAAAAGGCTCTTCTTCTACTTCATCACACCAATTCACCTTCTTCTTCTTAGAATTTTCTGGATATTCAGGTCATCGTCTATTGTTATCTCCCTCGGTCATTCTATTATTGTTCCACTAGGGCTTAGGGCCATAAGGGTTTCTATGTCTCTCAAGATCATGAAAACTAGCGACACTCTTTGTCAGGACAGTTAGTTGTCTCATCATCTCTTGCATGGTTTCTAACGTGTCCTTTGATTCCTTTGGCTCAATCACGGGTTCCTTAGGGTTTTAGAGCTTAGGGTCAGATCTAGAAGTGGATAGGGCAAAATGATTGAAGAAATTTTGCTTTCCCATAGATGTTGCATTCTGCTCAGCCATATTTGCATTGAATTGAGCGGTGTTTAAGTCATTTGGGTTTTTATCCTTCGAGTGATAACCAAGCCATCCTTCAAATACATTCAGATAGTGAATGACAATTGCTTGATCTTTTGGTTTTATTTCTTCTGGGATGTTAGCTACAGTCTTGTCAAATCTTATATTAAATTCATGGACTATTTCATTTTCCTTCTTCTTAATGTCAAATAGTTCATGTAAGAGGAATTTCCCATATAACTTTTGGGACCACTCACTGTTAAGCTTAGTGAAAAAATTGTCATACCCATCAATCGATGAGGTAGGCAATATATTAAACCACTTTTGGACATCTCCTTCCAAGGATGCCAGAAGGCCCCTAATGAAGACATCTTCATCAGATGCTCCATGTGCTTCCATGTGTTGCCAAACTTTATCAACATGATCTTTGATGGAGATAGCAGACACTCCATCAAACTTGGGAACTTTTTCAAAATACTTCCCAAGCGTGTCATGGGGGGCTCCCTCAATCTGGGAAAAATCTAAAGGAGATTGCTTAGCCTTCCTTCCAAAAATACTAGGGTTATGTGGAGGAAGAACATTCTAGTCACTCCACTGGTGTTTGTTCTGGCCATTGGATTAGATGAAGTTGAAGGAGATCCATAAAGATGACTCAGTGAAGAAGGAGGATTAGAAATCTTCCAAAATAAATTGGATGAGTTCTCTTTAATTTGTCTTCAATTCCAAGTATAGGTTGTAGGGATTCCTTCAGAATTAGGACGTTCTAAGAACTTAATATTAATATGTTGGGTATGGTCCTTAGTAGAGTCGCGGGATGGAGTCTCCAGGTGAACCACACAAGTAATTCACTGAAATGAAATATGTCGTAGGAGAGGTGAGATGAGTGAATGAAGATGGTGATTGAAGTAATTATGGAATTAGAAATGCAATCACCAAGGTAAAATACCGGATGCGATAAGATATGGATTAACGCACAGACACTTGCAGACACTGAAGGTAATCCTCTACCTTCCCGGAAATGACACCAAAATGTTATCACCAAGTTTGTAGTAGCCCCTATAGATGGATCTGTAAAGGATGGTAGAGGGGATGGGAAACCAAAGAGGTGAACCAAGATAGCTTCGACTCCCAAATGGATGGTTGTCTTTCCAATTGAGGCAATCTTCACTTGATGTTATCTTATCCTAAGACAACAATGGGGGAGACCCAGATCTACTCCCGACATGAGAGATCAAACCAACATGCCAGATCAAATCAAATGGAGGATGAAGTACGTAAGGTGTAAGGTGAAGTAAACCCTAGATCTATATATGATGTCACAAGGTGAGTAATGGATTGGATCAAGAGGCTTAAGCAATGTAAATTTGATGCAACTAAAATATGCAAGTGACTTATGAGATTTATTACTAGATCTAGAACCAAGGTACTAGCAAATGATATAAAAATCCACTACCTTAGGAACCGTGTCCAATGCAAGGAGGTTAGGAACAATATTGGGGCTACCTAGTACCAATGGATAGACTTGTTTGACAGGTATGAAAACATAAAAATAAACAAGCCTTAGATAAAAGATCAAAACACTGAAAAAATGGCCAAGTGAGGAAATGCGCTAGGTTTGAGGGATTAGTGCCTTGGATTTTGGGCCTTGTGGAGTCACCCAAGAATGACTCCTAGGAGAACCCACTTTGGGTTTGACCCGATCTACAATACCCATAAATATTTTGACAATTGATCAAGGGATTTGATCCGTGGAATTTTCCGATTAATTTAAGTGAGCGTTTTAACAGTAAAATAATGATGCCAATGGATTGGAACCAAGAAAAGAAGAACAAACATGTGGATCTTACCTGGAAAACCTTGGAGATTCCTTGATGATGGTTATCTATGCCTTCTCGATCAATTTGAGAGGATTTGAATTAGTATTCTATGCAAATCGATTTTGCCCAAGGAGCCAATGCGCCCTTCCTCCCGCACAACAAATGTCAACAATATCATATTTGATGCATCAAGAGAAATGGGAAAATGCTACAAGAGAAATAACAAGATGAAACCATAGATCACAATGATACTAATGATAACCCCTTGATACAAGCGATGCCAAGCAAGTGAGTTGCGGAAGCCCTGCAAAAATGCCCAAGTGAAGTCGCCCTCCTGTAGACAAGACAAAAGTTCCATGAAAATATAGATCTCACCACAAATACTAAAATGCTAGGATTCAAAATACTTTACAGTCACCATTGAAGAACACAAAATGCAAAGGAGACCCAAGAATTTTCACAAGAAGTTTTTCTATTATCAAGATTCCAAGAGCCAAAAGA
Organism: Larix kaempferi; assembly: GCA_027924585.1. NCBI lineage: Eukaryota > Viridiplantae > Streptophyta > Pinopsida > Pinales > Pinaceae > Larix > Larix kaempferi. The sequence goes on from BSBM01000136.1 coordinate 17,846,019, forward strand.
CCCTTTACAATGAGAAGCTCTCTCCTTTAAATAGGATAGAGAGATACCAAAACCCTAACCACCTTTTGAATGGATGGCTAAGATTAAAAGATCAAAATGTTCTAATCTACGATTGAGATGAGCTCAACATAAAAATATAACATATCAATGGATCAAATTGCCCCAGGAGAGGGGGTCCCACTCAATGTGACAAAATAACATAAGATAAAGCTCATGGTGGGTCTAGGGGGAAATATCTATCCTCCATAGTCAATCTCCATGGCACAAACATAACATATGAACAATCCTAGCACCAAATCATGCCTCTCTAGGAAAGTCGTGAGCCTTCAAAGGCTCCAGAAAACCATAAAAAGTGTTGGAGAGATGGGTGTGGGTCCCACTAAATACTGAAACTATTGTGGAAGGTGTGGAAGACATCACACTCATCATCAAAACTCATCCCATTCCATTTCCTTTCCTCATTATCTCAAATCGAATTCTTCAGTAGCCATTTTTACCATTTTTAATCTGCTCGGGAAATGTGAGGCTGCCCAAACTACCACCTGGAGTGCCTGTGCTGTCCAACTGATCCCACTAGGTTCTCTGGGAGGGGGGTATAATGGTGAAATCAAGTGGCTGGACCACCCCCTCCTCATACAACATCCTAGGTGAATCAATTAAATCATCTCCCTGCTCTGACAGGCCGTCTGACATGGCAAAACTGCACCAGAATGGTGAACTGAGGAAAATCATTACTGTAACTATTAGAAACTGAAAAAAAACTGTATCAATGGACTCAAAGATACCAAATCCATCTAAGGTGTGTACTCATACACCTTATGGATCTCTGCATGATCATATAAAATATCCAATATGTACAGACAGATAAATAATAATAATCTGTGAATGATCAAATAATGCTGAAAACCACAAATCATCATCATAAACCTGTAACCACTGCATAGAACCATCTAGTGACCTGTAATAGACCACATATCATCTATCTGCATCATCTGAGGTCTATCCACCTCATGTCCTGTAGCTAACTTTGGTCAAACTATGTTTGACCAAGTAAACATGACCAATAATATGACCCAAGCTAACATCAAATTGTTGCAAGTGTTAAAAGGTTAAGACATGCTCTACAACTCATTCAAGTAACAATAATAACAAGAAGTAATCATTTCTCTGGCGATCTAATAACCATTTATAAAGTGTTTTCAATATTTACTATGACTCGAACCAGACTTTCAAGACCATACGCACTTCATAGTTGTGACCAATTTGCTAGTGAAGGGTGAAGGTTGAAACTGAATGGGCTAGGCTAAAGGATGACTACTAACTTGAAACTGTGACACTTTGGATATGGAAAGGGAATATACACTCTAGCATATGTTGGACAAGCAATAACATAGGGGATGGCAGTGTCTCACAAATGGGTAAGTTACTTTCATACGTGCTTATTCACCTTGACAAATGCTCACAATCAATATCAAATACAAAAGAGGCCAGCAATATTTTTGATATAACATTTAAGAACCATTGCTTTTTTGGGCCTTTAAGTTTCCATAGCCTTTGATCTATGTGTGTTTAGAAACACATTGCATAGATTTACATTTATATGAGGATTTATGCTCCACGTGTGTTCAAAAACACTTGTTACATGGGATTTACATTTCACATTTCATTTCAAAGCCAGTTTCATTAGGCTTTCCTTGCATTCACTTGTGTTCATAAACACTTGTTACATGAATGGGATTTCATAAGATATACATTTCATTTCCATATACTTTGTATAGGCATAGGATGGATTTCAACAAGGTTTTGCAGTTGTGGGGTGACAATGCTTGAGTTCCTCCTAGGAGGGATTGCATTAACTCTGGGTAGACCAACATCAATGGAAATGGCTCTCCTACCAACTAAGACTTCTCGAATCTCTCTTCTCATCTCTTGGACATGTTCACCAAGCTCATCCTCATGAGGAGACACTACATTTTTGACAACTTCACCGACAGTCCATAAATCTATGTGTTCTTCCAAGGGAGGTGGCGTATGGGATATGACAGTATTACAACTAGAGCCTTCCCCTGAAGGAACTGGAATAATCATATTTTCCAACCCAGTGGAAATTACTTCTGAATGAGATACCAAAGAACTAGGAATGTGAGAGGGATCATGACTATGATGACTATATGACTCAGGTGGTAGAAAAAAATCAGGGGCAAGAGGATATGCAGATAGAACACTGTTTTGGGATTCTTAATGTTGGTTGTGGAGCCAGATCTTCCAGTCTCATAGATGATATTGTCTCAGCCGTGCACCCCGGAGGACTGTACACCCATTCTCCATTTGTAGGACTATACACCCATTGTATTTCCCCTATAAAAGAAAGACATTGTAATACGGCTAGGGAAAGATATATTAGGTTTTATGCATTGTAAACATCTCCAAGATCATAAGAGAGACTGTGAGACAGTGAGGAGGAAGTGCAACGGCTGTGCTGCAGGTTGTATCCTTTCACTTTGTTGTACGGAATAATAATAAGGACTGGAAACTTCAGTGTGGACGTAGCCCAAGTTGGGGTGAACCATGATATATCTTTGTCTCTCTTGTAATGTGTGTGTGATTATATTTGCATTTATGTTTATTGTTATTGCTCTGCGATCTTGTTTTTCTAACAATTGGTATCAGAGCCAAAGGTCTATTTGACAGATAAACCAGCAGGAAGCTAGGGTTTCTGGTTCGAGTGGGAGCAATGGCGAAAGAAGGAAAGTTTAAGGTCGAGAATTTTAACGACCAAAACTTCCATTTATGAAAAATGCAAATGGAGGACTATCTGTACCAAAAGGATCTATTCCTACCATTGGGAGGAAGAGCAAAGAAGCCAGCGGCCATGAAGGACGAAGAATGGGAGGTTCTTGACAGAAAGGCTCTCGAAAAAATATGGCTGAGCCTGGCTTCATCGGTGGCTTTCAATATCTCAAAAGAAACGACAACGGAGGTTTTGATGAGCGCACTAGGTAAGCAATATGAAAAACCCTTGGCCTCCAACAAGGTATTTCTAATGAAGTGTTTATTTAATATGAAGATGTCTAAAGGTGGATCTGTTACTGATCATTTAAATGAGTTTAATACGGTTACAAATCAACTAAGTTATGTAATTGTGAACTTTGATGATGAGGTTAGGGCTCTTCTAATCCTGTGTTCATTGCCAGAAAGCTGGAATAGCTTGGTCATGGCTGTAAGTAACTCTGTCTCTGGTTCAAACACCTTGAAATTTGATGGTGTTATTGGTGTTATTCTTAGCGAGGAAATGCGAAGAAAAAGCACAGATGAGACATCAGGTAATGTGTTGACCATGGAGAGCAGGGGAAGACAAAAGGAGAGAGGAAAGAGCCAAGGTAATCATACGAGCAGATCCAAGTCCAGACTGGGAAAAATAGAGTGTTGGAACTGTGGAAAGAAAGGACATCTGAATAAAGACTGCAGATCTCTAAAGAAGAAAGGAGATGCACAGAAGGAAACTACCCAGGAAACAAATGTAGCAGATGATGTGTTACAAGATGCTTTGATTCTTACATTAGATAATACTAGTGATTATTGGGTAGTAGATTCAGGAGCTTCATGTCATGCTACACCCCATAGGAAATACTTTCATGAGTATGTTCCTGGCGATTTTGGAAATGTTTTATTGGGTGACGATGAGCCATGTAAAATTGTTGGAATGGGTAAGGTATGGATAAAAGTTAAGAATGGAACTGACTGGTTGTTGAAAGATGCTAAGCATATTCCTACTATGAAAAGAAAACTGATCTCAATGGGGCAGTTGGGAGATGGCGGTTGTCTATCTACATTTGAAGAAAAGTGGTGGAATATCACTAAAGGATCAATGGTGATAGCAAAAGGAGACATGATAGGTACGCTGTATTTATGTCCTCATAATACTAACCATTCTATCTCTTTAGCTTCCACAAGAACATATACAGCATTGTGGCATCATAGGCTTGGCCACATGAGTGAGAAGGGGATGCAGATTCTCCACTCAAGGAAGTTGCTGCCAGATTTGAAGTAGGTAAGTTTGGAATTCTGTGAAAAATGTGTTTATGGAAAACAGAAGAGAGTCATATTTCTCAGGGTTGGGAAATAGAAGAAGAATGAAAAGTTAGAGCTAATGCATACAGATGTATGGGGACCGGCTCAGGTAAAATCTCTTGGTGGATCTCATTATTATGTTACATTTATTGATGATGCAACTAGGAAAACTTGGGTTTATTGCATTAGATAAAAATATGATGTGTTTGCTACTTTTAAGAAGTGGAAAGCTTTGGTTGAGAATGAGACAGGGAAAAGGTTGAAGTGTCTCAAATCTGATAATGGAGGTGAGTACTGCGGCAAGGAGTTTGATAGTTACTATTCATACCATGGGATTCATAGAGAGAAGACAGTCCCAGGAACACCACAAGAAAATGGTGTGTTAGAAAGGATGAACAGAACGATCATGGAGCGTGCAAGCTGTATGATATTGCATGCAGGGTTTCCCTTACAGTTTTGGACGGATGTTGTAAATACTGCTATTTATTTAATAAACAGAGGACCTTCAAGTGTTTTGGATGGTGGTATTCCAAAGGAGGCATGGACAAATAAAAAGGTAAACTACTCATTTCTAATAATGTTTTGTTGTAAAGCATTTGTTCATATTGATAAAGGAAATAGAACAAAGCTTGAAGCTAAATCCAAGAAATGTACCTTTATTGGATATGGGGTTGATGAATTTGGTTATCGCTTATGGGATTATGAAAATAACAAAATCATCAGGAGTAGAGATGTGATCTTCAATAAAAAGGTCATGTATAAAGATCAATTGCAGGGAAAGAAACAGGAAAAGGAAACCACAGAGTACACAATAGTTGATGAAATTCAAGAAAATGAAGTTCCAAAGGTGCCAGAAAATCAAGAACAACAGCAAGTACCTAAAACTCCTGTAACTACAAGAAGATCTACCAGGTTAAGTAGACTCCCTGAACGATACTCTCCTTCAATGTATTATTTATTGATGACTGATGCTGGTGAACCAGAATGTTATGAAGAAGCAATGCGGGTGGAAACTAGAAAGAAGTGGGAGCAAGGAATGAATGAGGAGATGGACTCATTGGTAGGAAACCAGACTTGGGATCTGGTTCAGTTGTCTGCTGGTAAAAGAGCATTGCAGAACAAATGGATTTACAGGTTGAAGGAAGAAGAAGGAAGTAAGAAGCGGTACAAGGCCAAACTTGTTGTAAAGGGGTTTGCACAGAAGAAAGCTATTGATTTTGAAGAAATATTTTCTCCTATTGTTAAGATGACTTCAATTAGGACTATCTTAAGTCTAGTGGCAATAGAAGATTTGCATCTTGAACAGTTAGATGTAAAAACAGCCTTTCTCCATGGGGATTTGGAGGAAGAGATATATATGCAGCATCCACAAGGGTATGAGTTCAAAGGTAAGGATAACTTGGTATGCAGGTTGAAAAAGAGTTTGTATGGCTTGAAGAAAGCTCCAAGGCAGTGGTATTTAAAATTTGACAGGTTTATGACAAAACAAGGTTATAGTAGATGTCATTCTGACCACTATGTTTATTTCAAGAAGCTAGACCATGAAAGATATATTATCTTGTTATTGTATGTGGATGACATGCTTGTTGCAGGGTCTAACATGCAGGATATAAATGTACTCAAAAGGAAGCTAGCTAATTCATTTGCGATGAAGGATTTGGGTGCTGCAAAGAAAATCCTTGGTATGAGAATAACAAGAGACAGAAAAAATCGCAAATTGACATTGTCTCAAGGTGAGTACATACAAAAAGTGTTGGAGAGGTTCAGATTGCATAATGCAAAACCATTTAGTACACCTTTGGCCATCCATTTCAGTATAAGTAAGGAAATGTGTCCCAAGACACATAAAGAGACAGATTACATGTCCAAGATTCCCTATCAATCAGCAGTTGGCAGCTTGATGTATGCCATGGTGTGCACAAGACCATATATTGCACATGCAGTGGGAGTTGTGAGCAGATATATGAACAATCCAGGTAAATAACATTGGAGGGAAGTACAGTGGATTCTCAGGTATTTGAGAGGTACCACCACTCAGGAATTATGTTTTGGAGGTTCAGACACTATTCTACAGGGATATGTTGATGCATATATGGCAGGTGATAAGGATAGCAGGAGGAGCACCACAGGGTATGTGTTTACTGTAGGTGGAACAACAGTAAGTTGGATTTCAAGACTGCAGAAGCTTTTTGCACTTTCAACAACGGAAGCAGAGTATGTTGTTGTTACAGAGGCTAGTAAAGAGATGATTTGGTTGCAGAGGTTTATGGAGGAAGTGGGTAAGAAGAAGAAGGATAGCAAGTTGTATAGTGACAGCCAGAGTGCCATTCATCTTGCAAAGAACTCAGCATTCCATTCCAAGACTAAACATATACAACTCAAGTACCATTTCATATGCTCTGTTCTAGAACATGAACTGTTGAAGCTGGAAAAGATACATACTAGCCAGAATCCTACAGACATGTTCACAAAGGTAGTGACCAGAGAGAAACTAACTTCCTGCTCGGTTTTAGTTGGCCTTCTAGCATGAAGGTGAAGAGGAGAAAGTTGCCAAGTCCAAGTCCATCAAGTGCAGCAGTCGTGGAGTTGTTACGATTAGTCTCCAAGTGGGAGATTGTTGGTTGTCGAGCCAGATCTTCCAGTCTCATAGATGATATTGTCTCATCTGTGCACCCCGGAGGACTGTACACCCATTCTGCATTTTTTGGGGTTGTTTTCGCTAGCTGTTTTGCGGGCCCATGGTTTTTTGGGTATCCCGTGGTATTTTCCCATTGTATTTTCCCTATAAAAGAAAGACATTGTAATATGGATAGGGTAAGATGTATTAGGTTTTATGCATTGTAAAGATCTCTAAGATCAGAAGAGAGACAGTGAGACAGTGAGGAGGAAGTGCAGTGGTTGTGCTGCAAGTTGTATCCCTTCACTTTGCTGGACGGAATAATAATAAGGACTGGCAACTTCAGTGTGGATGTGGCCCAAGTTGGGGTGAACCACGATATATCTGTGTTTCTCTTGTAATGTGTGTGTGATTATATTTTCATTTCTGTTTATTGTTATTGCTCTGCGATCCTGTTTTTCTAACACTTAAGGAGTTTGAAAAATAGCAAGATTGTTTAAATTAAATTCTCCTTCAGGTGCATCATTAATTAGGGAATCCTCTTCCTAGCTTAAAGAATTATCATGGATTTGATTTAGGCTACCATCTTCTAAAGATAAATGAGATAGCAAATTGGCCACATCAGAATAATGGGAACTATTGTCTTCATCATCAGGCTCTACTACAGCACCTAACTCAGGACAGTTTTCCCATGGGTAAATAGGTTCAAGCCCTTGGATTTCCCTTTCTCTATTATTGTCAATTAAAGCAAACCATTCATTCACTATATAAGGAATTCTTTAACCACACCTAATGTCATCAAATTTATCAACTTCAAGCACAGGGTTTTCATTAATTTTCTCTTGAATTACTTCATTATTTGTCTCTTGACCCTGAGTTTGATTTTCATTTCCTCTCAATTCTTCCGAAAACTCATTTCTAAGCAATTCCAAATTAATTCTCCTAGCAATTTCAGCTATTTGATCTTCTTCAAAAGAGGAATCCAAATCTCCCATTACCTGTTAGGATATTCAGACACTTAGGAGTTAGTTAAGATCAACCTGTGTAATACATCCATTAGGAAAAGTGTGTTTCTTTAGTATGCATTAGTATCCATTTGTAAATATTTAATCCGATGGTCACGATATGTTGTGATCTGACGGCTCAACTTCTCTTAGATCATACCTCACCTTGATCCATGGCTTAGCACCCGATTGGTCCATGATCTCTATTTAAAGAGCATGGAGGTTCATTGTTTAGTTGATCGATTATGAGAAGCTCATTTGTAACTTTCTTTCTTTGCATAATAAATTGCTCTGTATAAGATATTTGGCCGGGGTCGTGGAGTGTTTCCCTCTCGAGGGTTTAAACCACGTCAAAACATCGGTGTATCGATCTGTGATCTGTTTGTGAAGTGGTTTGTCTAGGTGTTCGGTCTTTTGGGAGTACCCTGTGTACCCGAACATGGTATCAGAGCTTTTATGAAGAGTCGCTTCCGGTTATTATCTAGATCTTGAACTGTTGTTGCTGAAACTTGAAAGGGTTTCTGGTTCGGGTATTTCAGTGCATTTTTTGGTTGTGGGAGGTGTTCCATTGCGTCCGGAGCACCGTTTCCATTGGGAAATAGTTTTCATTTGATCAAAAACAGTTCCCAGTTGCTTCAGAAACGCATATTTTATCAGATCTGAAGGTATAATGTTACAGTGATGTTTTTTATTTCTGATTTTAAAAAAAAAAATTCATATTTTATCAGTTGTTATTATTAGTTTTTTTTAGTTTCGGATTGTTGCTTTCCCTGTCTACATATGCTCTTTTCCGTGCACCTTGTGCGATCTCGGCGAATCAGAAACAGAAAGGGAAAGGGTTTTTCTCGGCTGCGTATGCTCTTTGCCATGCACCTTGGGCGATCTCGGCAAATCAAAAACAAAGAGAAAACGTAGACTTTCCAGGAAAGCTAACGAGATCTAACGTAGACTTTTTGTTTTGGTTAATGGTGTGATTTGCAGAAGAAGAAAAAAAAAAGACAAGCACGGAAACTGAGCAAGAAGAGTAAAAACAAACATCCTCTTCCTCATTCCCATATTTTACATACCTTTTAATCTAGCTCTCTTGGTTCAAAGTTGCTTTATTCCTTAATAGGTCTTGAGTTCAAGTCTTAGGAAGTTACTTTTAAAAGAAAAAGTGATTGCAATTTCTATTTTCAAGTTACTTTATTGTAAAAGTGCATCTCACTTAAATAATAAAAATAAGTTCATTTTCATTGCTGCACTATTTAAAGTAAAATCACTTATTTTACAAAAGTGATTCACTTAAAGCAACTTTCTTGTAAAGTGATTGTCAAAGGTTCATCTTGGGAAGAGGGGGGTTATTTTTTTAGTTGGTCATTATCTATCTGCCACGTCACTTTTGGGGACATCTTCAACATTTTCTTTGATCTAGCATAACTTCATCATACGAAGTCAGTTTTCAGTGCCGTTTTTTTTAAACCGCCTATTTTTTCAAGCTCTTTGCATCCAGAATATTTTTTTCTTCTTACAGACATTAATTTAAAAATATGGCCACCCCTTGTGATATTATACTTACCAGATCCAACTATTTCTCATGGAAATCCCGTATGAAGGATGTTCTACGAAATAGAGGACTTTTCATAATTACCTCAGGGAAAAAAACAGAACCCACTAGTGATGAGAAGAAAATAAAATGGGAAAACAGATGTGACGAAGCTCGTGGATTGATTGGGATGTCAATCTCTACTGATTTGCGATTCCACATATCTGGAATTGATGAACCTGATGCTGCTTGGGACAAGTTGGAATCTATGTTTGGTAAACACAATGAAATTCGAGGTCACCAACTCGAAAATGAGTTGATTTCTTTAAATCCAAGTGATTTTTCATGCATACAAGAATGTTTATCTAAGTACAAAACTCTTAAACTCTTATGTGAAGAATGCAAGATTAAGAGGGAAGACAAACAATGCATTTATCATATTCTTTCCAAACTTGGACTTGCATATTCTGTTTTTGTATCTACATTTTACTCCATGAAAGAATCCTTGAATGCCACTAGCTATCAAGAGCCTAGTCTTGAATCCTTTTATGATTCCTTGATTAGAGAGCAAGATAAGTTCATCCATCTTGGAATAATTAACAATGCAGAAAAATCTGGGAAAGTCTTATTGTCTCAACAGAAAGAAAAGTCCAAGCCTCCCAAGAAACAAAATTTTTGCAATAATAAGTCAAACAAGGGTCCCAAACCCTCTCAGTCAGCTCATTCTTTAAAAAATGACAAAGGAAACAAGCCAAAAGGTAAGAAGACTGAACATCATTGCAACTATTGCGGGAAAGATAATCATGATGAATCTCAGTGTTTCAAGAAGATGGTAGCCTTGGAAGCAACAATGAAGAAACACCACATCAGCCTAGATTCGCCTTTAGAATTTACCTCTCATGGACATGCACTTTGTGCTTCTGGTTATTCTTATAATGCATCTTCTTCTTCTACTTCTAATGAATGGCTCATTGATTCTAGAGCATCTTATCATATGGCTAAGGATCAAGCCATCTTTTCTACTATGCATGAATGTAACACCAAACAAATATTTGTTGGTGATGATAGATCTCTAAGTGTTGTAAGATCAGGAATAGTTCCAATAGATAATGGTCATTTTAGTGATGTACTATGTGTTCCAAGAATTTCTTGGAATTTGTTATCAGTCTATCAAATCACTCATTCTGGTGAAGGTAAAACTGTGACGTTTACACCTCACCAAGTTGTAATCAGGGATTTTAAAGATCCTCAACAGGTCCGAACTACCGGAATTGTTGATGATGTTACCAGGTTGTACAAATTTAACAACTTTGGATCATCACCTTTTCCTTCAGTTTTTGTTGCTCATAGTGATAACTTGAGCAAAATTTGGCATGAGCGATTTGGTCACTTAAATTATCGCTCATTGCAACAACTATGTAAAGACAATATGGTGACAGGTCTTCCGATGGTATCTTGTAGAGATGGTGTTTGTTCCGGTTGTGTACTCAGAAAACATCATCGGGACAGTTTTGACAAGTGTGCCTCTTGGCACGCCTTGGTTCCCTTGGAGCTTGTGCATAGTGACTTGTGTGGTCCTCTTCCATCTGCTTCCTTTTCTAGTTTCAAATATTTCTTAACTTTCATTGATGATTACACCAGACGCACTTGAGTTTATTTCCTAAAACTTAAGAGCGAAGTATTTAACATGTTCTTGGCCTACAAGGCCCTTGTTGAAAAACAATCTGGTCATCAAATTATTAAGTTAAGATCTGACAATGGAGGAGAATATGTTAACAAAAAGTTCATTACTTTCTGCACTGAACAAGGAATCCAACAACAACACACTGTTCCATATACACGACAACAAAATGGTGTAGCTGAACGGAAGAACCGCACTTTAAAATAAATGGCTAATTGTATGATCCAATCTAAGGGACTAAGTCTTCAATTTTGGGCTGAAGCCATAAATTGTGCAAATTACATAGTTAATCGCACCCCTACTAAAGCTTTAAAAGGTATAACACCGGAATAAGCATGGAGTAAAATTAAACCAGATGTAAGTCACTTCCGTGTGTTTGGTAGTGAAGCATGGGCTCACATTCCGAATGAAAAACAGAAAGCATTGTAGCCTAAAAGTGAAAAGTGCATATTTGTTGGATATTATGAAGATGTAAAAGGTTATAGACTTCTTCAACCACATTCTCATGATGTAATCATTCGAAGAGATGTTAAATTTGATGAAAATCTCTTGTCCTGCAAGCCTAACTCGACGATTGTGCCATCTTTGGCCTCCAAGTCTAATTCGACGATTGTGACTTCTTCTTCTTCTTCTTCCAACTTCCTTGACAGGTTTCCAAATCCAGTTTCTAATGAAAATCCACCTTCGCCTGCTCATGTTCCTCCAGTTGCACCAGCACAAATGCTTCCTCAATGGGTCCGTTCAACATGTGAAGCAGCTAGTGATATTGCCGGTGATCCTAGAGATCAACGTCGAACACGTTCTCAGTTTCAGCGAGCCTCTTCTCTTTTGGCTCAGGTTTCCGAGAATCATGATACAGAAACCTTTGCAAAAGCTTCAGGAAATCCATATTAGGATTCAGCTATGGATGAAGAATATCGTTCCTTAATGGAGAACGATACTTGGGCTCTTGTACCTCTTCCAAAAGGAAGAAAACTAGTCAGATGTAAATGGGTCTACAGAACTAAGTATGCATCAGATGGAAGTGTTGAAAGACTTAAGGCAAGGTTAGTTTCCAAAGGTTTTTCCCAAGTTGAAGGGATTGACTACAATGAAACCTTTGCTCCTGTCGCAAAAATGAACTCCATCCGCCTTATTCTTTCCCTTGCAGCCTTACATAACTGGGAAGTCCATCAAATGGATGTCAATTCTACCTTCTTACATGGTGATTTACAGGAGGAAATTTACATGGAACAACCTCCTGGATATGTTCAAAATAACTCTAGCCTTGTCTGTCGCCTTAAGAAATCCTTATATGGCCTTAAGCAAGCTCCTAGAGCTTGGTATGCCAAAATGGATAGCTTTCTCCTTGACATTGGTTTTTCTAGATGTCATTCTGACCCCAATGTCTATACCAAGAAAGTAGGAAACCATCTCATCATACTTGTTCTATATGTTGATGACCTTATTCTTACTAGTAGTGACCCTAAGCTTATAACCCATGTGAAATCCAGTCTTAAGAAAAATTTTGAAATGTCAGACTTAGGACATTTGCATTATTTTCTTGGTATCCAAGTCCTGCAAACCAAAGAAGGAATCTTCCTTTCTCAGTCTAAGTATGCTCGTGACCTTCTTCGTCGTTTTCACATGGAAGATTGTACACCAGCCCCTTCTCCCTTCCAGTCTGGAGTCAAACTTTCTGCCACTTGTACTTCACCTAAAGTAGATGCCACCTTGTATCGTCAGCTTGTTGGTAGTCTCTTATACTTGAATCATTCCCATCCTGACCTTTCCTTTGTCATTGGTCGTGTTGCCCGTTATATGCAAACACCTCATGAAAGTCAATGGAAAGCAGCTAAAAGGGGAAACCTTTGTTGGTTGGTTTCATTGATTCAGATTGGGCCGGCGATCCTGATGATCGAAAGTCTACTGCAGGTTATGTTTTCAGTCTGGGATCTGGACCTGTCAGTTGGTCTTGTAAGAAACAATAAGCTCTTGTTCTTTCCTCAGCAGAGGCAGAATATCGAGCCACAGTTAATGCCAGTCAGGAAGCTTTATGGCTTCGACAGATCATTTCAGAGTTTGGATTTGAGCAGCAATAGCCTACTCCACTTTGGTGCGACAATCAAAGTGCCATCAAGCTTTCCAAAGATCCAGTCCTACATTAACCCAACAAACACATTGAGCTACATATGCACTTCATCAAAAATCTTGTTCATGATCATATTCTTGAAGTGCTCTTTTGTCCTACAAATGATCAAGTTGCAGACATCTTCACCAAGTCTCTTACAGAAGCGAAGTTTTTTAAACTTCGATCTATGTTAGGAGTTCAGGAATTTGTCATTAAGGGGGGATAGGCTCTAATGCCTCCTTCCTTCTCCTAATAGTGTCACTTTTGTAAATCCTTCAATCCTATCCCAAGTTGTTCTTAAGGGGGGATGTTGGGATATTTAGACACTTAGGAGTTAGTTAAGATCAACTTGTGTAATATATCTGTTAGGAAAAGTGTGTTTCTTTAGTATGCATTAGTATGCATTTGTAAATATTTAATCCGACGGTCACGATATGTTGTGATCCAATGACTCAACTTCTCTTAGATCATACCTAACCTTGATTCATGGCTTAACACCAGATTGGTCCATGATCTCTATTTAAAGACCATGGAGGGTCATTGTTTAGTTGATCGATTATGAGAAGCTCATTTGTAACTTTCTTTCTTTGCATAATAAATTGGTCTGTAGAAGCTATTTGTCCAGGGCCGTGGAGTGTTTCCCTCTCGAGGGTTTAAACCACGTCAAAACATCAGTGTATCGATCTGTGATCTTTTTGTGTGAAGTGGTTTCTCTAGGTCTTCGGTCTTTTGGGAGTACTTTGTGTACCTGAACATTACCATGAACATGTTTCCAAGTTCATCATATTCCCAAATTTCATTTTTATCTTCAACAATATTAGCTTTAGCATTATTAAGCAATTCATCTCCATATGTGTTTGTAATCCCTTCCTCAAAAGTTTCCAAATGCTTGTCATAGCAAGTTTCTCTATTAATCCTAATTAAAGCACCGTCAGAGTTTGGAACACAAATATATGACAGATCCATCATGAGTTATCCACCTAAACCAGCTGCCCACTTTCTAGATAAAGGCATTCCATACGCTGGGGGGAAGTCAATAACAACTACATCCATCATAGTGGAAATGTCTAAACATGCAAACCAATCAGCCCTAAGGTTCTTGATCAAACCATAAGACTGCACTCGTCAGGAATCTATACCACAGACATTTACATATGGTCTAGTCACTTCTAATCCCATTTCCTTCATAACATGTAAAGGCATAACATTCATAGCTGCTCCAAAATCCAACATGCAATTATGCAGGAGCATATTCTGAATGTGCAAGGTAAGGTAAAAGGGAGGGTGACCACCGTTCTTTCTTTCATAAATGGCCAAATAGATGTTAATAGGTGGATCATGTTCAACTCTTCAAGGTTGTGTTCCACTAAGACTCTGTATATGACAGAATTCTAAGACAACCTCAGGAGTCTTCTCTTGGCCAATGCCATCAAAGAACTCCTCCACTTGGCTTCTTACTGAGGGCACTTTCATCAACTCAATGACAGCGATATTACACATTATTTTGCATAACTCTTTTTTCATATCAATGTTCAAATTATAATCTTCTATGGAAAAATATTCTTCTTCCTTTTTATCTTCATTAATTTCTTTACATTTGTCTAGGAAGGAAGGTTGCTGGGAATCATTTCTTCCTTTATAGATTTGAAACTTAGGTTGTTATTTAGGTTCTGGGAGATTTATGGCACAACATGAGGAGCTTGGTTCATCAACCAAATCTTCTTCTTGCTCCCATATCTCTTCTTCCAAGAGAATTCTTCCAAACTCATCATCAAAGGATAGATCATTAATAAAATTGATGTTATTAGGTTGGTCATCAAGATAATTGGTGTCAAAAGGCTCTTTTTATGCTTCATCACACCGATTCACATTCTTCTTCTCAGAGTTTTCTAGATATTCAGGTCGTCATCTATTGTTATCTCCCTCAGGCCTTCTATTGTTGTTCCAGTAGGGCTTAGGGCCATAAGGGTTTCTATGTCTCTCAGGATCATGAAAACTAGCGACACCCTTTGTCAGGACAATTAGTTGTCTCATCGTCTCTTGCATGGTTTCTAACGTGTCCTTTGATTCCTTTGGCTCACTCATAGGTTCCTTAGGCTTTCGAGGCTTAGGGTCAGATCTAGAAGTGGATAGGGAAAAATGATCGAAGAAATTTTGCTTGCCCATAGATGTTGCATTCTGCTCAGCCATCTTTGCATTGAATTGAGCGGTCTTTAAGTCATTTGAGTTTTTATCCTTCAAGTGATAACCAAGCCATCCTTCAAAGGAATTCAGATAGTGAATAACAATTGCTTGATCTTTTGGTTTTATTTCTTCTGGGATGTTAGCTACAGTCTTGTCAAATCTTATATTAAATTCATGGACTGTTTCATTTTCCTTCTTCTTAATGTCAAATAGTTGATGTAAGAGGAATTTCCCATCTAACCTTCAGGACCACTCACTGTTAAGCTTAGTGAAAAAATTGTCATACCCATCAATAGATTAGGCAGGAAATCTAGCAAACAACTTCTGGACATCTCCTTTCAAGGATGTTAGAAGGCCCTTCATGAATACATATTCATCAGCTGCTCCATATGCTTCCATGTGTTCCTAGACTTTATCAACATGATATTCGATGGAGATAGCAGACACTCCATCAAATTTGAAAATTTTTTGAAAATACTTCTCAGGCATGTCATGGGGGGCTCCCTCGATCTGGGAAAAATCTAAAGGAGATAGCTTATCCTTCCTTCCAAAAATCCTAGGGTTCTGCGGAGGAGGAACATTCTAGTCACTCCACCAGTTTTTGTTCCAGCCATTGGATTAGATGAAGTTGAAGGAGATTCATAAAGATGACTCGGTGAAGAAGGAGGATTAGAAATCTTCCAAAAGAAATTGGATGAGTTCTCTTTAATTTGTCTTCGATTCAGAGTATAGGTTGTAGGGATTCCTTCAGAATTAGGACGTTCTAAGAACTTAAGATTAATATGTTGGGTACGGTCCTCATTAGAGTCGTGGGGTGGAGTCGCTAGGTGAACCACACAAGTAATTCAACGAAATGAAATATGTCATAAGAGAGGTGAGATGAGTGAATTAAGATGGTGATTGAAGTAATTATGGAATTAGAAATGCAATCACTAAGGAAAAATACTGGATGCGATAAGATATGGATTAACGCACGAACACTTGCAGACACTGAAGGTAATCCTCTATCTCCCCGGCAACGGCGCCAAAATGTTATCACCAAACTTGTAGTTGCCCCTATAGATCAATCCATAAAGGATGGTAGAGGGGATGGGAAACCAAAGAGGTGAACCAAGATAGCCTCAACTTACAAATGGATGGTTGTCACACCAATCGAGGAAATCTTCACTTGATGTTATCTTAGCCCAAGACAACAATGGGGGAGACCCAGATCTACTCTCGATAGGAGAGATCAAACCAACACACCAGATCAAATCAAATGGAGGATGAAGTACGTAAGGTGTAAGGTGAAGTAAACCCTAGATATATAGATGAAGTCACAAGGTGAGTAATGGATTGGTTCAAGAGGCTTAAGCAATATAAATTTGATCCAACTTGGTTATGCAAGTGACTTATGATATTGATTACTAGATCCAGAATCAAGGTACTAGCAAATGATATAAAACTCCACTGCCTTGGGAATCATGTCCCATGCAGGGAGGTTAGGAACAAGATTGGGGCTACCTAGTACCAATGGATAGACTTGTTTGATAGGTATGACAACATCAAAATACACAAGCCTCAGATAAAAGATCAAAACACTAAAAAAATGGCCAAGTGAGGAAATGCGCTAGGTTTGACGGATTAGTGCCTTGGAATTTGTGCCTTGTGGAGTCACCCAAGCATGACGCCTAGGAGAACCCACTTTGGTTTTGACTCGATCTACAATACCCAGAAATAGTTTTCCAATTGATTAAGGGATTTGATCCATGGAATTTTTCGATTAATTTAAGTGAGGGTTTTAACAGTAAAATAATGATTCCAATGGATTGGAACCAAGAAAAGAAGAACAAACATGTGGATATTAACTGGAAAACCTTGTAGATTCATTGATGATGATGATCTATGCCTTCCCGATCAATTTGAGAGGATTTGAATGAGTATTCTATGCAAACCGATTTTTCCCAAGGAGGCAATGCGCCCTTCCTCCTGCACAACAAACGTCAACAATATCATATTTGATGCATCAAGAGAAATGGACAAATGCTACAAGAGAAATAACAAGATGAAACCATAGATCACAATGATACTAATTGTAACCCCTTGATATAAGCGATGCTAAGCAAGCAAGTTGAGGAGCCCCTGCAAAAATGCCCAAGTGAAGACGCCCTCCTGTAGACAAGACAAAAGTTCCACGAAAATATAGATCTCACCACAAATACTAAAATTCTAGGATGCAATAGACTTTACAGTCACCATTGAAGAACACCAAATGCAAAGGAGACCCAAGAATTTCCACAAGAAGTTTTTCTATTATCAAGATTCCAAGAGCCAAAAGACCCTTTACAATGAGAAGCTCTCTCCTTTAAATACGATGGAGAGATACCAAAACCCTAACCACCTTTTGAATGGATGGCTAATATTAAAATATCAGAATGTTCTAATCTACGGTTGAGATGAGCTCAACATAAAGTACATGGATCAACATAAAAATATAACATATCAATGGATCAAATCGCCCTAGGAGAGGGGGTCCCACTCAATGTGACAAAATAACATAAGCTAAAGTGCAAGGTGGGTCTAGGGGGCAATATCTATCCTCCCTAGTCAATCCCCATGGCACAAACATAACATATGAACAATTCTAGCACCAAATCGTGCCTCTCTGGGAAAGTCGTGAGCCTTCAACGGCTCTAAAAAACCATAAAAAGTGACGGAG
The DNA here is from genome assembly GCA_027924585.1 of Larix kaempferi. Taxonomy (NCBI): domain Eukaryota; kingdom Viridiplantae; phylum Streptophyta; class Pinopsida; order Pinales; family Pinaceae; genus Larix; species Larix kaempferi. The sequence goes on from BSBM01000136.1 coordinate 17,863,909, forward strand.
AGATGGGTGTGGGTCCCACTGAATGCTAAAACTACTGTGTGAGGTGTGGAAGACATCACACTCATCATCAAAACTCATCCCATGCCATTTCCTTGCCTCAATATCCCAAATTGAATTCTTCAGTAGCCATTTTTACCATTTTTACCATTTTTAATCTGCCTCGAAAAATGTGAACCTTCCCAAACTGCCAGCTGGAGTGCCTGTGTTGTCCAACTAATCCCACCGGGATCTCTGGGAGGGGGGGTATAATGGTATAATCAAGTGGATGGACCACCCCCTCCTTATACATCTCCCTAGGTGAACCAATAAAAACATCTCCCTGCTCTGACAGGCCATCTGACATGGCAAAACTGCACCAGAATGGTGAACTGAGGAAAATCGTCACTGTAACTACTGGAAAAAAAAAAAAAAAAAAAAAAAAAAAAAAAAAAAAAAAAAAAAAAAAAAAAAAAAAAAAAAAAAAAAAAAAAAAAAAAAAAAAAAAAAAAAAAAAAAAAAAAAAAAAAAACCTATATTAATGGACTCAGAGAGCCCAAATCCATCTAAGGTGTGTACTCATACACCCTATGGATCTCTGCATGATCATATAAAATATCCAATATGTTCAGACAGATAAATAATAATAATCTGTAAATGATCAAATAATGTTGAAAACCACAAATCATCATCATAAACCTATAACCACTGCATAGAACCATATGGTGACCTGTAATAGACCACATATCATCTATCTGCACCATCTGAGATCTATACACCTCATGTCATGTAGCTAACTTTGGTCAAACTATGTTTGACCAAGTCAACATGACCAATAATATGACCCAGGCTAACATCAAACTGCTGCAAGTGTTAAAGGTTAAGACATGCTCTACAACTCATTCAAGTAACAATAATAACAAGAAGTAATCATTTCTCTGGCGATCTAATAACCATTTATAAAGTGTTTTCAATATTTACTATGACTCGGACCAAACTTTAAAGACCATACTCACTTCATAGTTGTGACCAATTTGCTAGTGAAGGGTGAAGATTGAAACTGAATGGGCTAGGCTGAAGGATGACTACTAACTTGACACTGTGACACTTTGGATATGGAAAGGGAATACACACTCTAGAATATGTTGGACAAGCAATAACATAGGGGATGGCAGTGTCTCACAAATGGGTAAGTTACTTTCATAGGTGCTTATTCACCTTGAAAAATGCTCGCAATCCATATCAAATACAAAAGAGGCCAGCAATCTTTTTGATATAACATTTAAGAACCATTGCTTTTTTGGGACTTTAAGTTTCCAAAGCCTTTGATCTATGTGTGTTTAGAAACACATTGCATAGATTTACATTTATATAAGGCTTTATGCTCCACATGTGTTCAAAAACACTTGTTACATGGGCTTTACATTTCACATTTCATTTCAAATTCAGTTTCATTAGGATTTCCTTGCATTCACGTGTGTTCAAAAACACTTGTTACATGAATGGAATTTCATAATATATACATTTCATTTCCATATACTTTGTATTGATGGAAGTGTTATCTGTTTCACGTTTAGCCAACACAACCTAGGCAACTCAAAGCCGAGACACAATAAACAAGGGGAGGCTCATCCAAAAAATAGGCTATAGTGGGGGGAAGGTCCTCCATGCCACTAGTTAAGTAGTAAGTCAGGGTTAGAACATAACTAGAAGGTTATGGATGGGTGGAGACAATGAATAATGAGACCAACACTAGCAAGCCAAAGGATGGTGGGAATGATCACCTCTATTCTCCGTAAGGAGGGTAAAACCAATGAGTATAGATCAAGAACTTCTAAGTCTGAGTTGGGACATATATACATAATATCAATACAACCAGGTCCAAATATCTATATGATCGCTAGATCATGATACTAAATGCTAATACATGTCACAAGAATGAGTATAACAACAATATAACCATAACACAAGAATATACTTGTTGAGTCATATACCTGAATGCACACAATCTGAACCATCATCTATCCACTAAGAACCTGCTGCTGCAACTCTGGGTAATACTGACTGCTTTGTAAATGGATAAATGGCTACATCAGTCCTCAAATCTAAGTGTCCTGAGACTCAGTCATGGCATGGGAATATACTGTTGTCCATAATAAATATAGTGATCCATCATAGATTCTCATCTCAGCATCTCATATGTAAGGAAACTGGCTGAAAAGTGTACTGGAATCTGAAAAATAGAATATGGCAGCCCGGCTACTATATATGTGATAACAGGGTTTAGAATGACCTCTCTCGTTCCTAACTACTATTACATAATTACCAAATCAATTGCAATTGAAATTTAAATATTTCCCCTAATTTATTAGATGTAACTTATTCTAATTCTTAAAATTTTCATAATTTTTTTCCAATATTTAAAGAAACCATTCTCAATTTAAAGTGTTTGGACTCCTTTCAAAATCTAGAAAGTTTTCAATATAATTTTATCATTTTGAAATTTTTTTAATTAAATTATTAAACGATTATTATGAAATGGCATTTTGAAAACCTTTTCATTGAACTATTAATATTACAATGAAAACAAACTATAGTGAGAGTCCAAAGTTCACTATTCTTTAATATTTTTTTCGTAGAAAAAACCACGTTTATATTTCCAATTGGAAAACTAAATACATTCTTCGAGTTTCAGCTTATTGCTTGTATCACTCAGCTATCCAAAGCTTACAATGCCCACAATATTTCCATAGATATGTACCCATTTTATTTAGATTGTATCAATCCTCTATTCTCCACAAGGATTATTCTTTATCATACTACCATGTTTCGGGACATATAGTTGTATATGTCAAAATTTATAGTTGCATAGGATCCCTCGCACGAAATTGTGGGACCTTTTAGATGCAATTGAATATTTGTGAAACATGCTTCTACTTCGAAAAAATAAAACGCGTACGCATTCCTTGACACTAGCACTGGAGGAGCATGAGCCTGGCAAGTTAGTTGACTTGCAGACTAGGTAGACAGAAACGTGCACGCGATTTGCAATTACAAAACGTGCATGCATTTTTAATTACAAAAAGCGTGCGTGTTTTGTAAATGAAAAATGCGTGCGCATTTTATAAGACATGTTATATTCCCCTCCATTTCCATCCCTCCCTACCTACATCCCCATCCCTCTTTGTCTCTCCCCAACTCTCTCCTCCCCTTTCCCTCTCTCCATTCCTCCCTCCCTCTATCTCTCAATAAATTTCTCCCTATCCCTCCCTCCCTCCCTCCCTAACCATCAATATCCCCCTCTTTCTCTCTTTCTCCCCTGTTAGACCTAAATCTTACTACCCTAAGACTCAGTGTGTACATCCCTAAATTTTTCCATGAGTGGGGGGCTTAACTGTCCTACTTTTCAAGGTTCTCACAGTTCACCCTTGTGCAACCTGCGATGTCGTAGGTTGTCCTAGTGTAGCCTGTGACGATGTTAGTTAGTTGGATAAAAGAGCATCTTCGAGCCCATTCTCGAAGGGGAGTGAGGTGGATCCATATCCCTAACCTATAAGGGAGCTGGTATTCGGTTCCCTAGCCCTCGGATGAGATCCCCTATCTCTCTCCTACCATATCTCAACCTATCCTATCCTCCTAGTCCTATATAAGTGAATCTCACTCCCATTCCAGAGGGAGGAAGTCTATGGTATCTACATGCTGGTGAAATTATCTTAGGAGAGATCTCTACTCATCCCTTGAGATATCCATCATCCCTTTGGAGGCTTTGGCATTGGCTTGGTTGGAGAAGGATTGCTACATTAAGTCATTGGTTGTAATCACTTTCTTCTATGTACTTTCCCTTTAATACAGTAATATAAATGCTTTCCACCAAATATCATTGCATTGATGATATTTTGTGTAGTTTGCCTGCTTAACTGCTTACTTAGATCTATTATTGTGTAGATGCATTTTACTGCTTGTGTTGTCTTGTTGTCTTGATAGGTTTTGCAGCTGAGATCTGAAGACCATCAAGCTTGGAGCAACATTCAAGGAGAAAGGATCAGCGATCTGAAAGGTAAAGCATCTAGTTCCTTGATCTCTAATTAGATCTAGGAGAGTTATTTGTATTATGTCTCTATTTTTTCTACACTTGCGTTAAGCTAGGGAGATCAGGCCTTGAGTCCGCTCTTGGTATATTGTCTGTCAAACACCCCTACTCCTGGAATACACCTAACCCCCATCCCTCTGTCGATCCCCTAACCCCTTGTTTCTAGTGTTTTCACACTAGAACATGCCAAAAGGAACCTACAAAGGTTTATGGAAACTAGAGTAGGGTTTCAAGAAGGATGCAAACTAAATAAAATAAATGGAAGATATAAAAACTAAACTAAACATGTGCGTGAATCAAATCTAAACTAATATTGCAGACATTCTTCATCAAACATATAAATGAAAGAATGATTTTTTGTATTATATAAGAATGGACTTTACATGGATCAAGGAATACCTCGAAATAGAAATAGTAGGGGCCCTTGTAGCCTTCTGAAGTAGAGTGATCCTAGTCACTAGGCAGCCAAATATTCTCCAACTACACTCCACGAGGTGTAAACTATCCATGAAAGGTGAAACTAGAATGCACAAAGGGGATTCAAGGTTTCAATGGATATTTCGACAGAGTAACGGTAGAGGAAATGTATGGAGAAAAGATATCAAATGAGGGACATTCACATTCAATATATAGGAAAAATGGTTGATGGTTTTGGTGGTATTTGGATAGGCATTAGGTTTTTCCCCTTTTTATGGGATTTTATCTTTCTTTGATTTTTAAGGAATATTCCAACTTCCCTCTTTTGTGGAAAGAGGAAATTATCCAAAATATTAATTATGAGCAAATTTAATTTTCAACTTTGGGATTTTAGACATGTGAATTTCAAAGTGGTGGAAATGGAAAGTGGTCTTGATGTAAAGATATGGTGTGGCTAGGGGATGAACAAAGTGGATGATTTTTTGGTGTTAACATATTTCCCCCTAATGTGTGAGGGAAGGATCTCATCGTATGGTCAATAGACATGATAGGATATTTCTTTTCAAATATATAAGTGTGATGGTAGCATAGAGAACAGAGACTCTATCGGAGGATGGAACATACTCTTCGTTATGACTACAAGGGCTGAAGCTACAGATACCACACTAAAAATGGATGAGGTACATATAATCTCAAATATGTGAACGGGGAAGGTATTCCCATGGTCGTATCAGTGTATAAAAATATGCAAAGTGAATCGAGGCCCAAATGGGACCTAATTGATACATAGAGGATTGTTGAATAAATCATAGGTGTCCAATGAGAAGCTAAAGAAAGTGGACTATAATCATGTTCCAACCATGGCTAATCTGAAGAACTGAGACTGGAAACAATGGCATTCGCCAAGAATTCAATATCACAACATCATATGCTATACTAGATATGAAGGTGTCCAAAAATTGTAAGGACTCAATCAACTGAGATTCAAAATATCGGAGGTACAATGAATGGCATCTAAAACGGGATATACTATGAAGCATGGAGCTGAAGGGCTTCCAAACAATGTCTCCAATGTAGCCTGGATATCATGAAGAACATAATACTGGAAGGGTTACAAAGATACTCACTAGTGTGCTAGATTCAAGGGACATATGGGGTCTTCGACCAAATGATGAAAGAACCAATACCCTATACGAATCTCAACGGTATGATGATGTAGTTGATGTCGAGCATGTGAAAAACAACCATTCTAAGGGGAATTGAGGTCTCCCCGCAGGTGGTCCAAGGAGATTATAAATGATGGTGATTAGGCCAAGGTACAGGGACCTTTGGGTCTATCCTTTGGAATAGATATGTTGGCGTCGATAGAGGGATACCTACAACTTCCAAGGAAATGATGATTCCTTGACAGGAGCGTAAGAGATACAACCATATAGTGAATGTAATAGGACATGGGCTTGAGACACTGAAGTGGGATACAATGGAACATGATTAATGGGACTCAAAATTTCTTTGTTCAGAGTATGATGCTAGGGTTGACCTAGCAACATATGAAACTAATATCGGGGAGTGTGAATAACCTGCAACAATTAATTAATGAAAATACACGAGATAGCAGAAATAACAGAACTCAGAATCACTTTTATTCATCGCAAGCCACTTCGAGGGGTAAACCTCCTTTGAGCAAGCTCAATACAAATAAATTCACAGTACCTTCATTGGTCTCAACACAAAATTATATACTAATTCTAGGCGCCAATACCATGGGTCAATACCATGTGTCAATACAAACCATGGGCCAATACAAACTATGGATCAACAATTACTACGGGACGACTTACAAAGCATATGCATCCAACAACAATAAGACAAACTATGGATCGACAAATACTACAGGACGAATTACAAAGCATATGCGTCAAACAACAATATACTAACAAAGTAAATAGAAGGGTTGACATGGGTTCCTAACATCCACTCTCCCTTAGAAAAAGCTTTGTCCTCAAAGCTTTAGATGTGGAAATTGATGCAAAATCTGAAGGAGCGGTTCCCCTGTAGCATCCTCGGGTTGCATTCCGGACCATTGACGCCTTTTGAGTTTCAGGGAGGGTTTCTAGGAAGGTTATAGACGAAGAAGAACCATATCAGCTGCGTGAAAAGTGCGCTCAGAACGGTGCTGATCGGCTTTTTATTTCAGTCGAATTCTTGCCATGTGAATATTGTCCTGTAGAATGAGAAGAATCTGATAGCGGTTTTGAAGAACCGAGTCAATTTCCTGAGCTGGGGAACTGCTGAGGGTGTATGGAAGAAGAACTGGCAGTGCCTATCCATAGACTACTTCATATGGTGTCCTTTTAGATGTGGTATTGTACCACTGGAGCGCTTCTAGGAAATCCATAGAAATAGTTGTCCAAATCTATGTAGGGATGGGAAAGGGTTCGAGCAGTCCCGAAAGGAGTGTCATTTCACCCTTGTTGACCTGGAAAGTATCACAGTCAGCCACCATCTGTTGAATTGTCATTTTCAGTCCCTACCAAAAGAATTTACATTGTTCCCGGTCATACATTTTGAGGAACCCAGAGTGCCCTGCTGATGAAGAAGCATGGAGTTCATAGAAGAGATAGCCCTGTTGAACAGATTGCAACCAATTTGGAACAAGCAGAGAAATAGCTGTAAGAGAAACTGGATCATCAAATGTATGAGAAGGAGCATATGCAACCATATTGTCCTTACCATTCTTGTAAGTGATCGCATAGGCAAAACCCATGAGTTGGATAACCCATTTCAGGTGTGTTGGGGAGGAGACCCATTGTTCCAGGAAATATTCCAGACTATGGAGATCAATCTTGATGCAGAAATAATTCCCTAATAGGTATGGCTGCCACTTTTGTACTGCATGCAAAATAGCCAACATTTCCTGCTGAGATGTAGATGCGGATAAATTCTTACTGGAAAGGTCTCTTGAAGGAAACAAGCCCACTAGTTCAGCAAAGACACCTGCATATCTATCCAAGGAAGTAGGGGAGACCATTGATGGGTGCATCTAAATGGAATGGAGTTGAGCGATGACACCATGTGAATTCTTCTTAAGGATCTTTTCCAGGCGATGTGAACTGATGATGTGGAGAGACCCTTGTTGTAAGCCCTTAAATTTGTGTTGTTTCTCATTGATTGAAAAATGCATCCAAAGTTCAGCAAAATCCAATAAGATGGGGCCAAGTGTGCATAACCATTGAATGACCAAACCACATCACATCCACCTAGGGACAAGGCAAACATGTCAGAGCACAGGTTATAATCTTCCATAGAGATACGCACATAGTGACACTTCCCCTTGCAAGGTAAGGTGCCCCCATTGGCAACCATGACTTCAAAGTTGGAGCAAGGATGGACAAAACAATCAGCCTGTTTGGCGATCTGAGGTTCAATGAAGTTATGAGTGCTACCAGAATCAATGAGTATTGCAAGAGGAAGCTTCTTGAAGTAACCCCTTACCCGCATTGTTTGGGGGGTGGTGACGCCGGATAAAGCATGGAGAGATATCTCTGGTTGTTCATCCTGAGATGGGGGGTCAATAGGCGGCTCCTAAATGTCGACCTAATCATCCATTGTATCTGGATCTTCTTCAACAATGTTAGAGGCAGGTGGAGAATCCATATCCAAGATATAGAGCTTTTGTTGAACACATCTATGTCCCCGAGTGAATTTCTCATCACAATTGTAACAAAGCCATTTTTCTCTGTGTGCCTGCATCTCTGTTTCAGACAAATGCTTGATAGGATTTGGTCGAGGAGATGGCAGGATGGGAGGTCGTTGAGAACCCATATTTCGGAAGGGAACAAAAGTGGGTTTGGAGCACTGTTGGGCTGCAATATTGTCTTCTGCCAACTTAGCCAACCCTACGACTTCCATCATTGTGTTGGGACAGAACATTTTAACCTCTGACCAGATTTCATCCTTAAGACCACTGATAAAACAACTCCTGTAGAATTCATCAAACAATCCTTCTATGTGATTGGCTAGTTTCTCAAATTATGTCTAATACTCTCTCACAATGACAATTTGATGAAGTTTAGTGAGTGCTTAGTGAAGTCATCAAAAGCACTAGGACCAAATCATTCCAAAAGGAGTTGGAAAAAATCTGTCCATTTTGGCTCGTCATGAGCCTTGATGTACCAACGGTACCATTGAATGGCTTCCTGTTCCAAATGAAAGGATGCTAGTGGAACTTTTTGGACATCAAAAGTATTATACAGACTGAAATATTGTTCTGCATGATAGATCCATCCAGTCGGATCAGTACCATTGAAGCGAGGAAATTCAAGCTTCGGACCACGAAAATTGTTGGAAGAAGAGAACCCATTGGCTGCAAAAGATTCTTGCTGTCGGTTATTGTTCATGGCTAAATGTTGAAGATGGAGGTTGAGAAATTTTTCGTCTAGATCTTGGAGTTTGGTTTGGATGGCTAGAAGTGCTTCCTCCATGGTTTTTTCTTCTGCGTGGGTCACAGCCATAACCAGGAGTTTTTTTTATTTCAGGAATGGATAGAAAAACACAAACAAAAGCTTATTTAGTAAATGGAAATTTGGATTTGGGAAAAACTCAGATAGGTAATTGGGGTTTGACTAGGTTTTGGACACTTTCTAATGGACAAGGAAGCGAAAAATGAGGATTTCAGAAGCGGGGTGAAAGAATGAGAAAATTTGTTAAAGAGGGACAAAGAAGCAGAAATAGGGAATGAACACGGTGGAAAAATTTGGAGTCGAGTGGGTGAAAATTGAAGAAGTTATGGCAAAGCCTAAAATTAGATAAATGTGAGATTTATGGCTTTGGGAAGTAGAATTGTGGATAGGGTCCTCAGGAATGAAATATGCAAAATTGGATTGCAGGGGTGTCTAGGAAGTTTCATCTGAAACAGCGCGGAAGGGATAGACACCAGATGGATCTAAACTGTGTTGAATGGATCCAAAATGGATGGATCTGAAACAGCTTTCAGAATAGATATGAAACGGCTGGATTTGAAACACCTTGGAATGGATATGAAACAGCGTGGAAGTGATCGGCAACAGTTCAGCTAAAAATAGATATGGACCCAAGGTATGTTCGGCTTCCTAACAATTCAGGGGTTTCACTCGGCCACCAATGCTATCTGATGGCTTGCGTATTGGGGCAGTACCCCTCACTCCACAGATCAGGTAAAACTAATAACCGATTTGCCACAAACGACAGCTCTTGGTTTACCTCACGAGTGGGAACTAGTCAATCAGGTAGGGGTCGTTTCCGTTTTCACTGGCAGGTCCTCTCAATGGGCCAGCTACTTTGGGTTCATGTGGTACTCCTCACAATGGTTTTTAGGGCTTATTCCCAAGTACTTCCCACAGTTAAGCGGATAGGGATTATTCCCAAATCCGAACTTGCAACAGATGCAAAAAAAAAAAATGGCAGAAATTCCACCCAACGAGCCCAAGAAAGTGCTCTGATACCAGATGTGAAGAACCTGCAACAATTAAGTAATGAAAATACATGAGATAGCAGAAATAACAAAACTCAGAATCACTTTTATTGACCGTAGGCCACTTCGAGGGGGCAACCTCCTTTGAGCAAGCTCAATACAAATAAATTCATGGTACCTTCATTGGTCTCAACACAAACTTATATACTAAGTCTAGGCGCCAATACCATGGGTCAATACCATGGGTCAATACCATGTGTCAATACAAACCATGGGCCAATACAAACTATGGATCAACAATTACTACGGAATGAATTACAAAGCATATGCATCCAACAACAATAAGACAAGATATGGATCAACAAATACTATGAGACGACTTACAAAGCATATGTGTTCAACAACAATATAGTAACAAAGTAAATAGAAGGGTTTACATGGGTTCCTAACAGGGAGGGGAACATAGTTGGGGTGACCTGGTGGGGATGAATTCAATGGGGTAGCTTCAGAAGGAAAATGGTTGATTGTGGGATTATAAATGGTTTCAAGGGTCACTCATCATAGAATACTCTAAACAAAGGTGACCAAGAATGTTGTTGTGATAAGGGACTATATGTGATTTGCATGGGCAATGAGGGGAACCATTTGGGCCTTCTTCACTGTAACGAGCTCAATGAAGGGATAAAAGCGTGCTCGATATGGTACTATCCCATGGATTTTTGTGGAGACCGAAATAGTCAATGCTCGTCGGTGATTTCAATTTTAAGGAGTCTAAAAAAACATAAAGAAAAATCCATAAATGTTATTTTTCATAAAGTTAGTCTCTGAAGCCAAAAAAAAAAGTATACAGGGGAGAACTCTTCTAGTCAAAAGGGACTAGAGTATACTTTTTTTATAATTAGTCCATTAGGACCGAAAAAGGAGTAAAATGCATATCGAACGGACATTCTTTCAAATCCTCTAATGAGCATGAAAGAAAACAAGTTTTCTCGACAATTTTTTCATTTTTGAGTAAAAAAAAAGCTTAAAGAAAACTCCATAACGGGAGTCCACCTACAGGGAAAGGAAAACAAGTGACAATGTGAATTAATTCATGCATATTCATTTATGGATGACAAATGAAAGGGACTCCCAATCCTATGGGGATACGAATGTTATAGGTGCCAAATGCAAAGGGTACTAAACGATCACCCATGTAAGGGAGGCTATAATAAAGAGCAATGGAAAATGAAATGGTGGCTGGGTTGGGCCACTTACTCGGATGAGGGGGATCCTACATGCATAAATGGGGAAAAGATCGTATTAATGCATGAGATAATGTATGGGATACTATGATATATATTCCAATTAATAGTTTATACCTGCAAGGTCGGACGCCACTAGAAAGGACGAGCGCGTAAGGAGGTTATACTATGATATATATAATATACGAATGTTATAGGTGCCAAATGCAAAGGGTACTAAATGATCACCCATGTAAGGGAGGCTATAATAAAGAGCAATGGAAAATGAAATGGTGGCTGGGTTGGGCCACTTACTCGGATGAGGGGGATCCTACATGCATAAATGGGGAAAAGATCGTATTAATGCATGAGATAATGTATGGGATACTATGATATATATTCCAATTAATAGGTTATACCTGCAAGGTCGGACGCCACTAGAAAGGACGAGCGCGGCCATAACCTGTATTTGCACACAAAAAAAGGGTACTTGAGCATAAATGTGTGTTTGGAACTTGAATATAGCATACAAATACATATACGAGATGACATATGTGATGGCACACAAATTTAGGCAAGCCTTGAAATGGCCCAAAGAAAATTTCAACGATCATAAAAAAGGTGAAAACTATATTACATTGAGCAAAGGGTTTCGGTCAAATTAAGCATAAAATATTTTGAGACGCAACCCATGGCGTGGGTTTTTCAAGAGGCGACCTTCGGAACTGACCAGGACGTATGCCCCCTTTCTAAGACAATGTTTAAAAACATATGGGCCCTACCACATGGATTCAAACTTCTCTTTCCTGATTTTGTCATGGGCTTGATCATAGATAAGTATGAGGTCCACTTCCTTAAAGGTACGCAAGAGAACATGCACATCATAATGGGATTTAGACCGATGCTTGGTATCTTTGATCATCTAGATGGCAGCATGACAATGTTCATCTTCCTGTTCAAGCATGAGCAAGCATTTCAGGGAGATGTATCTAGTAAAAGCTCGACGACAATGTGCAGGGTTGGGATTGGATGTTTGAACCAATCAACACCTCCATGTCGAAGGATGAAATATTTCAACTCAATAGATAATTAATCTGATGAAGGTGTAGTATATTCCTCAGGAATAAAATACGTGTGGTGGTGCATGTCATACCAAGTAAAGTCAGGTTTAGTTAAGGCTTTAAGTATATCTTCATCGCTTCAAAATCATTGGCCAGAGAGATCAAAGGGATCAACATTTTCCTCCGATGTGGAACGTTGATCATATGAAAAGATAAAACAGATGGTGTTTGTCCCATTTGAATAATATCCTAGGGTGTGGACTTCTTCGATGAAGTTGACTTAAGACTCCAAGGAGATTCTGCACAAGTCATCCATTGTAGATCGATATTCAGGGAGATCTGGACAGTGGTGGGAGTAATGGCCATAGAGGCCACATATCATGCATTAATGGTTTGTCTGAAACAACTTATTGTGCACTGGGGAAGTGTTAGGAAATTGGAAAATGACAACATTCTCATTGGGATCATCATCTCATTTTTGGAGTTGAGTGCATAAAATAGGTAACTCGGGACAATTCTAGGTAGCGTGACCTATAACATTGCACAAGGCGTAAGGTGGAGGTGCTCGAGCTGAGGCCTTAGGATTTGGGTTCACATATTTGTTTGGAGCTACCATCATTGGGGCCTTTTTGGTATTTTCCCCATCCTTCTTAGGAGGAGGTGGGGAATCTAATGATGTGGATTTGGGTATGCTGAGAGGTTGGTGATTGGCAATAGTCATCGGTTGCATAGGTTGCAAAACAACTTGTGAGGTCGGGGATGGGTTTGGTGGAGGATGATTACCAAATGGGAATGCCTAACGTCAATCCTAGAATGTTAAGGGTTTCCATCACGGGAATGCTAACAAATCCCGACAATGGAAACAAGAATAAGATTGTATTTATAGGTGTAGAACCCTCTAGCTTAGGCACTGATGTCGGTTATGGATGGAACTGCATTTGAGGCGCACGATGAGATGCAGGTTTATCAAAAGAAATGATGCATAAATTTGATATCTTTGTATTCAAGGGGGGTACGGGAAAGGCCTGGAAAATGGTAGTCATGAGAGCATCACAAAAAATACCCGACCCTACGACTAAAAGCGAGGGGATGGAAGCCTTGTTGATAGTTCTATCAACCGTGGGGAGGACGTTCTCTAGACTGGATGGCCCCTTGGGGTCGTAGTAAGTCAATTGGTATTTTTTGAAAACCTTCCCTTCATTTGGGAAAATCATGAGCTGAAATACTAACGAAGTGACTGCTTTCATAGCATACATGTAGTTATGCCCAAGGAGGAGTTTGTAATCAAGATTAGAGTTAACAACCTCAATGTCAATCAAGATGATTTTGCTAGCTAACTCTATAGGAACATTCAGGAGAAGTCATTGGGGTTGGGAAGCACTACCATTGCAAGCACGTAATGATGTCATGGATGGCTGTGAATTAGGAGACCCAATATTATGACAAACAAAGGTTGACATGATGTATATGGGCCCACTCTCATTGACAACATGCATCGATGGATAACTACTAAGTTCTGGATTGACACGAGAATATGGAATGCGATGGATGAAGGCATGTGGGGTTCTAACTGATCCAAGTCAAATGTGATCAAATGTGAATCAAACGAATCGATCACACTTAAAGCTGACAGTAAGGATTTTCGTTGCGCGGGGTAGTTCCTAAGAGCTTCCAAAGTGGACATGGTGGACGTAGATTGGGCCAAATCATCCATAATGCTATAATTAAGAGTCGCTCGAGAAGTGGGATTGTTCGCAATGTGACGCAAAGGAAATTTGGGCACTTTGGGAGTCCCATCATTTGGGGGTCTAGATAGATGCAAAAAATGGTCAACGGGGGTGGAGTCAACATCCTTGTCAATGGAGATTTTTTTGGTAGCCGAACCGTATTGGTTGTGGCGAGTTGAAGATTGACATCAAAAGACAACATTAAATGTTTTTCACTCCTGAATCAGGAGACTAGATCAAGGATGCGGCATGCGTAATCATGGGCTGTGTTGTAACTACCCCTTGAGTGGGTAAAGGGTTTTACAACACCATCGATTGTTGGACCGGTTGAGTTGGGTTAGGTTATGCTTGAGGGGTGGTGATAGCTTCTCACCGAGTAGCCTCATCCCAAAGCTGATGAGCTTTAGCCAAATTGGGGCAGTGATGTGTGTAATGTCCATAGACATTGCAGAAAAACACAGATGATTGATTCGTAGCTGCGGGTTATTTCCCTGCTTAAGTGGTTGATTGGGGTCCTGATTGGCAGGATTAGCTCCATGTTTGTCAGGGGGGTTTGGATGTTATCCTCCCCCTCATTGGCGTTGATTGTTTCCTTTGTTCCTACCTTTTCTCTATTTAAACTTCCCTTGTTGGTTATTGAGGTTGGTAGGGTGGGTAGGTTCTGCTATGCATAAACTTGCCCTTGTGGTAAAGATGGAGCTTGGGGAGAGGCTCGTAGTGGATCTACTGGTGGTGTTCTGGGACAAGTATAATAGGGGTCGATGGTTGGGGTGGTGTGTAATCTTGAGGGGTGTCTCCATATACAGTTCCTTTATAGGAGGGTCCATGGACATGAGAGGTTGGAGCTGGAGGCACATAAGAGGATTTCTCTATTGACTGAGATGATGTATGGGATAGATTATGGCCATAACCATGTGGGAAATGATCCCATTGGGGGATGCACGATGCTAGAGGCATTGTCGTATGCGTTATTGGTCATCGTGGGGGATAAATATGTATATGTTCTAGGTTGGGAAGAAAAAGTGCCAATAACACCATATGTGGCATGAGATGTCCCTAGTGGATCCTTCTGAGAGGAGTCTTTGTGAGGAGATTCGGGGACAATGGTGTACAATTATCCTGACTATGCATAATATAGGTCAAACTATTTTTCCTTAAGGATTGCTTCTTCCTCGGACTGTGGGTGTTCAAACGACACTTCTTCGATGATGGGGGGGAGTAGATACTTGAGGAACCAATCTAGGAATATCCTATCATCAATTTTGATCTTACACAAACTTTGATGCCTACACCACTCATGGATATGGTTCATAATGTGTGTGGAGGAATTATGTTCAAAATACAGGAGTATCTCAACTTTGACGTCATACTGAATGGGAAATTGAAAGAATTACAGGAAAATGGAGGCTAAGGACACAAAATTGGGATGTTCCCCATGTGGTTGATCAATGTACCACTTAGATGCAACACCAATGAGTGTTATTTGAAAGAGACACAGTCTGATAGAATTTTCCACTGTGTTGTTGGAGGAACACCATAAGTTGAAAGACATGATGTGGTTCTGGGGGTCTTCCCCGGCCTTCCCTTCAAAATTTGGGATGTCTAACGAGATTTTGGTAGGCATAGAGGACTAGGTAGGATCATGTGTCTAATAGGTTCATTGTTCAGTCTAGCCAAAGTAGGTAGGTTAAGACTGGACATAAACAATAGACTAGTACTAGGATAAGACATGGTAGGACCAACGATTGTGATTACCATGGAGGAGGTCGTGGATCTGAAAATTGTGGTTGTGGTAGCTAGGATTGTGGGGATGCTTCCACCTAGATTCAGAATCACTATGGAACTGAGAACTTCATGGGTTGTAGTGGCAGTTGTGGAGCCTCCACTGGGAATGGTTTTTCCTATGGAATCGATGAATGTGTTCATCCTGGAAACAACTGTAGGGCTTCCACCACTTTCGCCACCAATGTTTTTACCAATGAAAGGAGTTGGTATATTTCCTTCCATATGGCTATGCATGGGTGAGTGTGTGGGTGACTCTTACTGATAGGAGTCAGAATCAAACTCAGATGTCTCAAAGAGTGGTTCCAGATATGGTGAAGTGTGTTGAACTGGGGTTTGATGTGTGTTTTCTAAGAAACCGTACTATGGAGATTTCCCCTAAAGTCTACAAGAGTATCTTAGATGAGGCTACACCCACAAAGACATATACCTTATCATTTTACCAAAAAGTAAAAAGTACCTGTTAGAAAAGATCAAACTTGGTATAGTTATGAATATTTTCAATAGATAAAATTTATATATTTAGAAACGTGATTCAATTTCCTATATTTCTTCTTTTTTACTCAAACCAAAATTCATTGTGTATGTATCGTAAAATATCCATGTAAGTTGAGGGATGCCTGTTTTTCAGTTTCCATTGCATCTAACACGTCAAAAGAGACCCTCATTAGTTTGCACAAACCCATACATGTAAAATTCTAAATATCACAAATAGAAAAGTAGCAAGAGTAGATCATTTGCTCCTCTCGAATTTCTTCTTTGATTACTCAGTGAACATCTTCCTATATACCTTCTTTAGGTAACTCATGTGTAGTTGATTTAAATTGTCGATAGATATGAGAAAATGATATGTCATCAAAGATCAAGGCAATTTCCTTTAAATTCATTTCAAAATTGAAAATTGTAAACTTTGTTACCTGTGTTCTAACTTGCATCCAGGGTATAACAAATTCAGAATCACCATAAATTTGAATCTCCTTCAAACCTTTTTTTATGCTACTTTTAGCAGAAGAAGAACTTCTTTTAGTTCATTGTAATTGTTTGATCCTAGTACAAGAGAAGCTTTCCCATTTACATAATGAGACAAATAAAAACAAAACATACCCAACTCCACTTTGAGAGACATTTTTGTAGATGGCACCATCAAAAAATCCCCAGGGACAGTTTCGATTGATCATTGATGGACAAGGATTTTTATAGTGGGGCTCTTATGGGATACCTTGATAGAAGGATAAGATCGATATTTCTTGGGTGGCCACCCAAAATATTGGTACCATGATTCTTTCAAAAACATTTTCATTCTGAGTAGCCCATACCCTGCATAGAACCATAAAAGGGAGGACATTAATGTTCCTTAATTTCTTCCACTTTAACCATGATTTCATGTTTTCAAGCACTTCATTATGTTCCCACAGATTATTCAACTTCACAGATATTTCAATTTATTTCCATACATGTTTAATATATGGGCATGGACCAAAAATATGGACATTCATTTCCTGACTAGATCATTATAGGCAACATTGTCCTGACCCTTCCAAGATTTTTTATGCAGTCTGTCCCAAGTTGGAATTTGATTGTATGTTATGAGCCAAATCGGTTGAAATGTTTTTGGATGTGCTTGTGCTTTCCATAATTGTCACCACCATCTATCCATTGATAGAAGTTGAGGATTCTATAAGGATTCATATCCTTTACCCATGGAATAATCACTTCCTTCCCCATTCCATCCCCATGGAAGGGAATCTTATTCATCATTTAATTTAATGTGAGCTTGATGGAGCTATGCTATAAAATTTTCTCAATGACGAACATCCTTTCCATCCAGACTGAATTCATTTGCATCCATCCACCCTTGCATCCAAAGGGATGTTCTATTCTATTTACAAATCTTGTTGAGAGTGCATAAGCAATGACCTTTCAAATGTCTTTTAATTTTGGGAGAAAGAAGAATATATTTTTGCACCCCAATATGGCATCCATACATATTTGACCTGAGATCCATTTCCTATCCTCCAACCTAGATGATCACCAATAACTGAAAATGTAGACGTGAGTTCCTTCAAGTGATTCGAGGCATTTGCCATTGATTTCCTTCTATTGCATATCTAGTTGACAATACTTCCCAACGATATATACTTTTGAACAATGCATGGATAATTTTAGGGGCTAAATTTAGCCCACAGGCTAAATTAAGGGGGTTTCAAAAACTTAGTGGGATATTTTCTTATATGGAAATGTTTTTTGTAGCTAAAATATATTCGCACAGTATTTATTAGAAAAAAAAATACAAAACGAATAGCCTCCCATATATTAATGAGGAAAATGAAAAAAACTATTTTCACCTTAGCAAAGTCTCCCTCCAATCTATCTTTCACCCCCGATTTCTAGAGAAAATCTAGTGAAATCATTCCTTCACCCCTGATTTTCAGTAATGGATACTACCAGGAGTTACTTTTCCCTTAATTTTCCTTGTAATTCATGCATATGGTTGCATTGGCTCATATTTTTAGTCAGTTTCATGTTGATACCTTCTTTGAGCCCTCAATTTCCAGTATTGGAGGGAAAATCACAGGCAATTTTGTCTATATAAAGGTTGTAGTGATTCATGGTTCACCCACATCGGATTGCACTTGCAAGGTCAAGTTTCTGGTTTATGTGATTCCACTTTTCATTCTTAGTTTTCTCAATATTTTAATCTTCACACAACATCTGTTAGGATAATTACAATAAATTGCAGATTCGACTGCTCAAGTTTTTGTTGAAGACTTTCCTTCCTCTGTTGCTCTAGAAGTTGAAGAAAGTTTCAAATTGTCCCCTTTCCATGTAGTTGTAGATGAAAGTGATACAACTAATGAAGTTGATCCCTTTGGAGATATTATCCATTCCTCACTCGTGTTCTCAATGTCTTCTATTTCGAATTCGGAGCAAGATATGTCAATTACTACTCTATAGGTTGAAGAAAGTTTTGAATTCTCTACTTCCCATGAGCTTACTAATGTGCAAGATTGTGATCTACTTGATGTTTCTGAGGCTATATCAATCTTTTGAGTTGTTTCATATGCTCTCCTTGGTTACATGCCTCCTTCCTATTCCATAATGATCAAATGCACACATATTCAAGATACAAATGAAGTTGGAGACATTCTGCATTCGCTTGGACACTTTCTCCTCTCACTTGGAGTCGATTTGAAGTCCAAGACACCACCGTCATGTCGGAGATTAAGATCTATCTAAACTAGCTTACCTATCTAAGAAACAATAACATATAAACATGAACATAAAGAGACCAAGAAAAGAAGAACACCAGATATAGGTGGTTCACCCAATTGGGCTACGTCCACAGGAAGGGTTGCATCTTCCATTAATATGAAAAATATATCAAAGATTACATGGAATCCTCACATATGCATCACATCAAGCTCCATCATACAATGTGTGTACAAATGACATACACAACATGTGATGTGTGATGAATTACAATCAACACATATATATATCCAAAAGGGCGTCCACCTCTCTTATATACAAAGAGGTTTGGATTACAATGCATCCCAAAACACATGTGGGATAAATGAATTTCCTCCTCTTTATATAGAGAATGGTTACAAAGGATATAATTACAATGATGCATGTGGGATAACTCTATTTTATAACATTAGAGTTATTTTATGCCTTTAAATGATAGTTTTCCAATATATCACATAAGTCACCATTACATATTCTAACACTCTCCCTTAATGATGACTGGGAGAAAGAATACAAATGGAAGGAAGTTGGAAACACCCCAACATCCCCCATGATGACAACTTCCAGAATGCTCCATAAGATGCGAATAAAACACACTTCGCCTCATGGATTTGATGAAGACAACATCCGCTTGTCATTGAATCATGAAAGTGCACACGAACCAGGTTGTACAATGAAACAAACATGTGACACAATCCACCAACAAGATGCCTAGATCTAAAGAGAAGCCATCATGTCTACTAGATCCACAAGATGCCTAGATCACCACAAGAATCATCACAACCATACATGGTAGTTGAAGAACTATGATATAACATCCACACCAGTGTACAGATACCTTCTGACGGCTGATACAACAGAACATGTGGCTAAGAACCACCACAACAGTGTACAAAATACCCAGATGACCAATACGCATGTAGATAACAGATATTCTTCCAATCAAGGTGTAATATAAATATCTGTAGAAGACCTCAAACATCGAAGAAACAAGACCCCAATGGTCTATACATCAAAAATGATATCATACCGATGAACATCATGAATTTAACAGTATGTAATGTCCCCATCCTTGACCCTTATGATATTTTGGGCTATAATGTAAATAATGTATGCATATTATGTATGATTCCTAGCATGGAGCTCAAGGCCAAGGCCCCGCTAGTGAACGCTCGATCTAGAAGAGGCAAGTATTTGAAATTATACTACCCATGTGCTAGTGAACCATGGGAATTGTAAATATGCATCTTAATATAAATGCCCACAACTAGCTATGCAATGCAACAAGAGATGGGGGCATGATATTGCAAGGAATTGGGAGGGAAATATTCAAACCCTTGAGCCAATGGTGTTAATCCATGTGTCAATGAGAAAACCCATAAACCACCAACTACCCATTTTGGGTTATGCAGCTAATCATTTAATGCTTCCAAGAGTTGGTTGAGGCAGTTAATGCCTTGGGGATTGGGGAGGTATGGCTGTCCAAATTTGAGTATGGGCAAGCCACCCTCATGGAAAATCGTGTTTTTCCTTCTTGGGCAAGAAAACACCCATGAATTGCCTTCCCAAGCCATTATTCATGACCAGACTTCACTCTCTCACGTTTTTGGAAGCTTGTTGGGCGTTTTTGTTGAAGCCTGCTGGGCGTTTTTAGTTTGCTGGGCATTTTTGTTGAAGCTTGCTGGGTGTTTTTAGCTTGCTGGGCGTTCTTGTTGAAGCCTACTGGGCATTTTTAGCTTGCTGGACATTTTTGGAACTTTATGGGTGTTTTTAGCTTGCTGGACGTTTTCTTGAAGCCTGCTGGGCGTTTTTGTAGAGACCATTGCTGCTCTTTGAATTCCCATGGATGTTTTCTGAAAATGAAATTGACTTCCAGGGTTGTTTTCCCATTTTCCATTTCATTTTTGGGTTGCCCACGTTTTCCATCCATACCCAACACTTGGGGTTTTGCTGTTATGTGTACCCATGCCTAGTTTATGAGTTTCTGTGTGTAGGAGATTGTTGGGGTTGAAATGGGTTTCCATTGTTTTGGCTTGAACTTGAGTGGAAGCGTCCACAATTAAAGAGGGTTCAGATTTAGCCTGATAAACCCAACAATGGTCTGGCTTGGCTTAGATCCAAATGACTATTTGGCTGTTTGGTTGTGTATGAGCTTAAAATTCCCTTTTCCTTGTAGATATCATGCCCAGCTCGGGGGTGGCCTTCAGACGGACTCAGTATATGCTGTCGAAGAGCCTACGGTTGGGTGGAACGTTGCAGTGACATAGCTAGTTGCTTGGGGCAATTGCGAAAGGAAGATAAGTGTACTATGTCTCTGTATTTTACTTCTGCAATGTCTAATTTGATGTTCATATTGATATGTTGTATGCATATAAAATGTGTGTGGATGATTTGTTTATTTCCGCTGTGAATATTTGATTGAGTTGCATCTACACACAATGGATTTTAATTTCTATTTGTTAGAATGGGTTGAGTCTTTTAGGAACAGCCCCATAGATTGGTAGCATATTCCCTTCCAGGATTTGGGTCCGCGGGAGGGGACATTACATTTTGGCATCAGAGCCCATGGTTACAACACTGAGGCTGTTGGGCCGACATCCACACAACAGATTAGGAAAATATGATTTTTGTGTGTTGTGCATGGGGTATGTTGTTATGTATTGGTTGTTGTTTGTTGCTAATTGCTGTGCATATGAGATAACGCATCATGTGCTTGAGGCCTTAATGAATTATGAATCCTTGTCCCTTGGATGTCCATGATGCTTTGAATGCATGAAATTGAATGTTGGGCATGGCTGGCATGAGTTTTTGTGTGTTAATTTCATGATTGAAAGCCTGAACAGTTGGTTGGATTGTTGAATTTGAAATGAAGAGAAAATCCCCTTTCAGAGATGCAAGTTCTTGGCATTCTTTTACTATTTTTATGCAAGTTTGATTTGTAGTAACTCACCTCTGTAAAGAAAACGAAAGACACATTTCCAGAAAAATTCTAACTGTTTGTGAAAATTTACAAAATTTTTCTAAGTATTTATGAGTTCTGCTAAAGGCTCTGGCGGCGATTTTAGCGTTAAGTTCTGCGCGCGCGGCGGCAGAATTAATGTTAACTTCTGCGCCACAAGCGCGGTGGTAGAGTTAGCGTTAATTTTTGCGCGGCGCTGGCGGTAGAGTTAGCGTTAATTTTTGCACGGCGCTAGCGGTAGAGTTAGCATTAAGTTTTGCGCGGAGCTAGCGGTAGAGTTAGCGTTAACTTTTGCGTGGCGCTAGCGGCAGAGTTAGCATTAATTTTTGCGCAACGCTGGGGGTAGAGTTAGCGTTAAGTTTTGCGCAGCGCTGGCGGACAAAGTTAAAGATAAAATCTGCGCCATGCACGGCGACAAAGTTAAGGGTAAAGTTTGCGCCATGCGCGGTGCGCGGCAACAAAATTAAGGTTAAGTTTTGCACGCGGGTGGCGGCAATTTTAACTTTAAAATCTGCGATGTGCGCGGCGAGCACGGCGAAGTTAATGTTAAAAATTGCGATGGGCGGCGAAGAAAAGGCCAGGATGTACGAAACTGGCGCAGAAGATAGGGCTAAAACATGCGCTACGGCGGCAATTTTAGAGTTAGATACAGCGCCAAGGGCGGCAATGTTAAGGATAAAACCTGCGCTGCGACAGGGAAGTTAAGGTTAAATCCGACGATGGTCGCAGAAGTTGAGCTGCAACCAGCAATTGGAGGAGCGGAAAAAAAAAAAAAGAGTATAGAGCCCAAAACTTGATTTTTGGGTAGAACGAGCAGTCGGGCTCAGAACAGGATGATTCCTGTGGGGCTCGGAGGCCATCAGCGAAGGCCATGAAAGAACCAAAGAGGGTCCCAAACCCAGTATGCTCCAATTTGACAGAAAATGGAGAATAGTGACTTTTGTAAGACAGTGTCTCAAGGCTTGACGGAAGGCCAGTTTGAGATGAAATTGATATGGTGTAGCCATGGAGCAGGAACAGTGTTAAGTTTGGAATCCGGGATCCGAACTCCAAAGGATGTGGAGTCGGGGTGAGAAAGAAGGCCAAAAAGCACTGTTCTGGGCCACTTTTTCGAGATTTTGAAAAGCTAGTGGACAGTAAAAGTGACCCTAGATGTTGGAATTAAAATTTTTACTGAACTAGACATTTCATCTTCTCATTAATACAGACAGTTTCCATTAGAGGAGGATTTTCCAGAAATGCATAGTTAGGGAGAGCCATTTTTTGGCCAAATTTTGAGATTTTGGGGAAAAAGTGAAAAGTGAGAAGTAGCCAAACCCCGAATTTTATAGAAGTTGACTGGTGCATCGGAATAGGGATCTGAAGGTTTTTGAGTGTTCCTCATGATATGGACTACCTTCGCCTGGTAGATAAGTTTTCATGATTCTTCCTAAATTTGCTTCTACAATCAACTGAAGTTGGCCTTTCAGAATAAATTGCAGCTGTGAAAGTGCCGAATTTCGGGCAAAGTTTGCAATTTTGGAAGAATGTAAATTCCATGTCCTAGGTCAGAATGGAGCACAGGGATAGGAATTGGAAAGCTTATCTAGAGGAGAACAGGGATGCATGACCAGAGTTTGAATGAGGTCTACTTATATCATGGATATTTGGTACAGAAGAGTGCCAGTTGTTGTTTTGACAAAAGAAATTGTTGTCAATATGGGCAATTTCTAGAATTGCATGACTGAAAGGAAATCAGACCAACTATGATATGGAAGAGGAATTCCATTCTACAATGAGGGATTGGAAAGGGAGAATTCCTTAACCCCCTATTTTGATATCGTATTTATAATTATAAAATTGTCATTCATATAAACTATGGCATAGGAATGTGAAAATGTAAGAGATTACATAGATGCATATGCACTAGATGGAATATTAACAAACATTGCATAGTGCATGTGGAAATGTTGTGCATGAATAGGATATTGCATATTGGTGAAATAGTGAAGTTTTACATATGCAATGAGCCACTTAAGACAATGATTGTGGTTGCTAATCATTAGTTGTGTTCGCATTGGTTATAGGACCAAAGGCAACTGAAGCATGGCTAAAGACGAGAATGATGTTGTTGCATATGACCAACAACTGTATGAGGAAGGGATGGTGCAACAAATCTATGATCATGAGGTTGGAAAAAGGACTATGTAGCCTTGGTAAGAGGCCAACTGATCAGGTAACATCAAGTGATGTTAATATCAGCCATGCAAATAATGGTTATTGGTGCATAAATTGCATGAATGTTGAAAGAGGATTTGGTAAGATCCCTTCAACTATTGTTGAATTATGTTGAACGCATAGCACTCATATCTTAACGCAAGGTAGCATTGAGGAAATGTGCATTAAAATATTATGCACAATCTTGTGGTTATGCATTGAGTGAATGCACATTAAAAGAATATGTGAGTGATGTAAATGTGCATGCATAGGTATAGGTGCACATGATGAGATGCATTGTGAGAATGCATGATTGTGATGTATGTTTCATTGCAATTAGATAATAGATGGAATGGTGAACTATTATCAATCTTAAGAGCAAGAGACTAATTGCATGATTCACATGAAGTGAATGATTCACACGAAATCGAACCATGCAACTCCAGTATGGTAATGATTCACATGAAGTGAATGATTTTGGTGATATTATCAATGCCATTGACTGATTAGAGAAATCAGATTTGAATTTTATTGATAAATGTTGCTAACTATTTGGCTATTTGATAAATGTGCCAGGAAGACCAGGAGTGATGGCCTGCAAAATCCAAACTAGATGGGAAAGACCCCATGCTTTGGAAATGGGTTTCGGGTGAAACGCCATTGATAATGTCTCGGCCAAGCCGCATGTCAGTAAACCATGAGAGTGAGATGGTAAAGCTATGCCAAGAAGGCATGTGAGATACATCTGCAAAATGAATGAGTATTCTGAGACCCTAGACTAGAACATGCATGTCTAAATTATTAGGGTTAATATGCAAAGCATGCTCTATATTATTTATATCATTGCAGACTTCTTGAGTATGAATAGGACCTACATGGCACACATCGGAAAGGGGGTGCACACCTTTTCTGGTGATGGGTCATGATAGGGTTTTCAATATTGACTACACCCTAAGGGAATGGACGCATTCTTGGTGTTTCAATACTTGATAGTGAATGATATGGAATGTGGTTAAGAAATTGAATAGCAATACTGATGAGCTTGCTTATCCTTCTTGTGTTGTCAACCTACACAGATGCAGATTGATACTGCACATTAAGAGGCAAAGTGAAGAAGGGTACACAAAAGGACTGTACAGGAATTGGTAACCTTTTTATGCTCACACGAAATATTACCAGAAGGGATGGACAGGCGGGAAGAGCTGTGTAATAAGAAGAGGTATCATCCTTGTGTGAGTGGGGTCATGTTAACCTGCAGTCAAGAAATTCACCTATAAAGTTCCAAAAAGGAACCACCGATTTGTACAATAGAAGGAGTGGCGTCCTTGTATGAATGAAGAGCTGATGTGTGTGTGAAGGGTTATGGTGCAAGAAGGTGTGGTGACATTGGTGAAGGCATAACATATCTACTAGGACAGCAGTGGGAGGGTGGGCGCCAAAGACTGACTGAAAACCCTGAGATGCCTATGGCTCCATAGTAGAGCCTTGACCTATAATGGTCAGGTGGTGCAGTTTTCTTCCATTGGTCGATGACCCAGATGAATGTGCTGGCTCGGCACTAGAGAGGGCCAACTAGGTATGGGACTGGTTGGGCACCACCAAATGCTTGGTAAATCCAGTCGGCGTGAAGGTGTACTGGTGAAGCATTAACTACATCAAAGTCCATAGGCGATCCCAAGGCTTGCAAAGCGAAGCAGGATCCTGTGGACCATAGGGGAAACGCACAATATAGATAAGTATTCATTTTCATTTATGTCTTGTTTGTAATAATGAAGATTTCAGGTATAAATCTTTTAACAGCTAAGCTGATACACTATTGTTTTCCTTGTTGGAAACCTTGGTCATTACAAGAAAGCAAGACCCTAAAAGCGCTATAAAATTACTGGTAAATCCAGAGAGTAAATGAGTGGGCACTATTAAATTATTGATAAATCCAGGGAGTAACTAGATGGGCGTTAATCACTTAATATTGTGAAACATTGTGTATGCTGGCCCAATACCCCTTCAACAATTGATAAAACCAGTCAGCGTACTAGCCTGGCATTGCCTATTCAAATGATTGTGGAGTAGCCTACGTGCGGGCCCAACATTCATAATTATGTTCACAGGAAATCCAAGGCTCGTAAGGCAAAGAAGGATCTCGTGGAATAAAGTGAAGACATCCAATACAGATAAGTATTTGGTTATCTTGCAACTTCTTGCTTATGAATATACATGTGTATATGATTTGGTTATGATTTCTCAAACTCTTGTTTAAAGAAAAACCTTATGAAATAAACTAAACATGTGAATTGATTCCATGTTTGAGTGTAGGTATTGTTGGAAGCAAGGACCAGGAAGGCATCATAGGGATGCATATGGACATATGACCATCCTAAAGAGCTCAATATGAGAAGTAATAAAAGATGGTGCTAGCGGACGTAAGTGGGTCCTAGCAGCCAAAGGTTCTGTAAGCAACAATGGGAACAGGTACCCAAGTTGAAAAGCATTAGACAAACCTTAGACACTAAGTGTCATAGCCAATAAAGGGCAATTCAAGAATTCACATTAAAGTGAAAGAGACTAAGGAGCATGAAACCATAATGATGGCATAGCTCCGTAATAAAACAAGACTAAGAGGGAGAGACTCTTACTCTTCTCTTTCCTTTTTATTGATGCATTTATAAAACAAAGAATTGTTGAATGCATGTCATGACTAAAAGAAAAATGTGTTTATTGCTTGAATTAAATTGTGAATGCTAAAATAGTTATTTCACTATGAAAGGATGAACATGAAAGAGATCCTGTGTATGTTGGGAAAGCATGAAAATTTGGAATTCGCATGAGTGAAGCATGGACGTTCCATGTCAAATGAGAAATAATTGACTAATTTTAATATTTAGATTATGCTTGTCCTAACAAGGAGTTTCCATGATAAATTTCACAGGTGAGAAATTGAAACAATTGGTTGCAGCCGACACAAGCATGTGTTGCTAGTAAAGTGTGGTCAACTGTGCACATTGACCATGGGGGCAGACCGAGGGCTATTAGAGTTGGCTGAAAGTCTTCTTCAAACAATTGAAAGGACCCAAGAAAATCTCGAGGAGATGCTCAAGCTACAAAGGCAACAGAATGAGATGAACCACGAGGTTTTGCAGGACTCTATTCGCCTGCAAAAAGAGGTAAAAAGCATTCTGGGAGCAATCAGTAAAGGAAAGGAAAGTAGATCCATGAAGAAGCATTCATCCAATCGGTCGATTAAGAAACGTTCCAGGTGGGAAGACTCAAAGGAATTTGAGAAGGAAAAGGTAAAGCAACCAATGAAATGTTGGGGATGTGGAGGAAATCATTGCCTCCGTAACTACTCAACAATGGAACATCAAGAGGGTAGCCTCCATAAAGTTTCCAGACTTGTAGATCAGCAGGAAGGTAAAGAAGAGGAAGGGATTGTTTTGGAACAATGCCCTCATGCAGAGCTAGAATGTTCCAACCAGCAGGAACAGTTTGTGAAGGCCAAGAGACTTGGTCCTGAAAACCCAAGTAAAGGGTGAGATGCAGGACAGACCTGCCATATTTTGTGAATTTTGGACGTGTATATAACGTGTAGTATAATTTCCTTCCTGGGAAAGAAAACACCCACGAATTGCCTTCCTAAGCCATTATTCATGACCAGACTTCACTCTCTCACGTTTTTGGAAGCCTGCTGGGCGTTTTTAGCTTGCTGGGTGTTTTTGTTGAAGCTTGCTAGGCATTTTTAGCTTGATGGGCGTTTTTGTTGAAGCCTACTAGGCGTTTTTAGCTTGCTGGTCGTTTTTGTTGAAGCCTGTTGGGTGTTTTTAGCTTGCTAGGCATTTTTGTTGAAGCCTGCTGGGCATTTTTAGCTTGTTGGGCATTTTTGTTGAAGCCTGCTGGGCGTTTTTAGCTTGGTGGACGTTTTTGGAACTTGTTGGGCGTTTTTAGCTTGCTGGGCATTTTCTTGAAGCCTGCTGGGCGTTTTTGTAGAGACCATGGCTACTCTTTGAATGCCCATGGACGTTTTCTGAAAATGAAATTGCCTTCTAGGGTTGTTTTCCCATTTTCCATTTCGTTTTTGGGTTGCCCACGTTTTCCATCCATACCCAACACTTGGGGTTTTGTTGTTATGTGTACCCATGCCCAGCTTATGAGTTTCTGTGTGTAGGAGATTGTTGGGGTTGAAATGGGTTTCCATTGTTTTGGCTTGAACTTAAGTGGAAGCATCCACAATTAAAGAGAGTTCAGATTTAGCCTGATAAACCCAACAGTGGTCTGGCTTGGCTTAGATCCAAATGACTATTTGGTTGTTTGGTTGTGTATGAGATTAAAATTCCCTTTTCCTTGTAGATATCATGCCCAGCTCGGGGGTGGCCTTCGGACGGACGCAGTATATGCTATCAAAGAGCCTACGGTTGGGTGGAACGTTGCAGCGACATAGCTAGTTGCTTGGGGCAATTGCGAAAGGCAGATAAGTGTACTATGTCTCTGTATTTTACTTCTGCAATGTCTAATTTGATGTTCATATTGATATGTTGTATGCATATAAAATGTGTGTGTATGATTTGTTTATTTCCGCTGTGCATATTCGATTGAGTTGCATCTGCACACAATGGATTTTAATTTCTATTTGTTAGAATGGGTTGAGTCTTTTAGGAACAGCCCCATAGATTGGTAGCATATTCCCTTCCAGGACTTGGGTCCGCGGGAGGGGACATTACACAGTAGAAGATGGATTTCCATCATACAACATTACTGAAATATGATAGAACATGATAAAATTCAACATTACATTCCTTCTTAAGAGGAACCAGGTATCGGCAACCAACATATGCTTAAACAAGGAAGGAATAACAGAAGCAAGCTATCCCACAACATGGATAACGAACCTGCAC
Source organism: Larix kaempferi (assembly GCA_027924585.1). NCBI lineage: Eukaryota > Viridiplantae > Streptophyta > Pinopsida > Pinales > Pinaceae > Larix > Larix kaempferi. Next base: position 17,892,927 of record BSBM01000136.1, read on the forward strand.
AAAGGAACTTCCAAGAATAAAGCATATAAAAACACATGATAAGCCCAAAAGACATAAAATATGATAAAAAGACATTGCTCAAGAACATATAAGTAAATGATGTCGCTTCTATGCAAGACCATATAAATTTGAGCAAAAGATTATCAAAAAAATGACAGTATAAGTTATGATAAAAGATATAGGAGCATAAACATGAGTGAGCATAATAGATACCAAGATAGAATAATGAGCCAATATTTCACTTAAATATATGAAAATTTAGTCATCAAGCAACTAATATTAAGCATAGGTGCATTTCTTATTAGTATGATGTTAATATGCAAGAGATGAATGCCCTGAAAATGTCAATGCTTCCATATATGAACGTTAGAGACAAGAAACACGTGTCAATGCTTCCATATAGGAACATTAGAGACAAGTAGGAACAAAATAACCTCTGCAACCATAAGAATAGAAATCTCATTGCAATAAGTGCAAGGTGCTCATGACAAATATTTCAAGATTATAAGATTTCCCAGAGCCATATAAATATTAAGTAAGAGATGATCGAAATAAACATGACATAATATATATGAAAATAAATCAAAATGTTTAATATGATCAACAAATTAGAAAATTACGATCAACTCATGATATCACTTATAAAAAATTTATGAAATGACAAGTCAGTAATGGTCTTAATTATGGGTTCATTTCTTGTTAACACTACGTAAATATGCAAGAGATGAAATGCCTTGGAAATGAAAATGCTTCCATATAGGAATGATAGAGACAAACAACAAATGTCAATGCTTCCATATAGGAATGATAGAGACAAACAACAAATGTCAATGCTTCCATATATGAATGTTAGAGACAAATAGCACAGGAACTAGATACAATCTCTGCAATAGATGAAAAAGAAACTATACCCCAATTAAAGAACTTATGACAAGACAAAAAATATGATATCACATAGATTCAAAAAATTGACTTTACTCAGGAAATTAATTAGCAAGAGCATATAATGATCATAAATATATTGCTTATATAAAAAAAACACTGAAATTGCTTTTACACAAAGGTCAGCAATAACATATAAATAAAGCAAATAATGATCAAAAGATAACACAAATAAAAGCTTCATTATCATGATTAGAAGAGTGAGGCCAAAAATAATATCACTTATAGATATGAAAATATAGTCATTAAACAACTAAGTCTTAAGCATAGGTTCATTTATTGATGTCAACATTACCATACTAGAGATCCATGCTCTTGAAAATGTCAAAACATCTTCCACACAAAGAAGGTTAGAGACATAATAACAAGACAACCTCTGTAAATATGATGAATCATAACATAAATCCTAATGCAAAGAGATCAAGAAGTTCATGACAAGAATTTCAAGATAAGAGATGAAACTTTTCCAAGATAAAAAATAGAAACTTTACCTGCAGCCCTTTCAAAAGGTGCCAATAAAGTCACTCGCGGGTCTGCCAAAGTAAACTCACGTGTACTCGCGGGTTATGCACAGAGAAGTCACGGGTTCGCGGGTCTATAAAGGAGAAAGATGCGGTTCTGATCAGAAATTCGCGGGTCTCTGTACAGTAAGATTGCAGTTATTCCGAAGCACTCGCAGGTCCCTGTACAATGAAGTCACGGTTATACTAAAGTAAATGCGAGTTCGCAGTAGAACAGTCACGAGTATGTCATAGCACATGCGGGTCTGTACACTGAAAGTCACGGGTCTACAGTATACTCGTGAGTTCACAGTAGGGAAATTCGTGGTTACCCACACTGTCTGCGAAGCAAAAGTCGCGAACGTCAATTTTTAGGCCGAAAACAGTGTCGAATCTACAGAATGTTGATGTATATGTAACTTTGAAATGTATTTCATATATATTTATTGTACCCTTATTAGAGATGTGTTATTCCTCTATAAGGAAGTGTCATCATGTGGATTGACAAGTGTCGCAAGTGTGTGTACTTGTCGATGGGTTATGAGACCACCATGTGTGGGGTCGGCCCTAAAATATATATTATATTGTGGATGTACCTAGCTAGACAAGTTGACCCCATAAGGTCACTGGGCAAATAGGTTAGTATAAATAGAGATTAGGAGATCTCTATTTAGATCATTCGGAAAGTCATCTCTCTCTCACTCAGAAAGTGGCGCACTAGTGAGGAGGAGGATCATCTGCTTCTAGGAGACTATCTCAAGTGTATTTTGGTTGTACTTTAGTTGAGCCATTGCTCTCTCTATCTCTGAGGAAGTTGTGGGGTTTTTCACCTTAGGGTTTTCCCCACGGAAACTTTGTGTCTCTTGTCTCTTATGCTTTTTGTTCTTTTGATGCTTGTCATGCTTATTATGATTGTTATGCATTGATATACTGTATATGTTATTCTCTTAGTGAAGATCCTAGATTATTGTGAATTAATGCTCAAAATTTAACATGGTATCAGAGCTAGCCTGAAAGAAGGCATGATATGGCATGTATGACACTTGTTGAACTTACGATGCTAGGGCTTGATATAGAAAAAACCAGTCATCATAGCACTTTCGCTATAAATCCATTTTGGCGATGTTTTCAAATCTGAAACATTTACAAGTCAAATATCAGATCCCCATGTACCTTGTTTCCAAAGGAAAACCTCTAATTCGTTTTACTTTGTGATTTATGATCTGTACAATATAGGGTTTCTGCCTCTTCCAGATCTGAGTCAAAATCAGGTGACCTTGGGAAAAAGGTCATAACTTGGGCTAGGAAGCTCCAAATGAAATTTTGTAAAATGTGACAGGTAGTACACAGACTCTAATATCTCAATAAAATGTTTCAGAGGCCGAAGTTGAACCAGTGACACGTGGCACACCGTACAAGTTTGCTCTCCTGTATTATCCCATAAACAGGTCACGTTGCAACACTTGGCATATCTCTCAGAGAATCCAATTGAGGTCAGACCTATCAGGATGGAAAGACAACAGGTCAGGCTATCTTAGGAAAAAATTTAAGACCTTGTGGATTGAAAGGTTCGGAGTTACACCATAAACAATCAGGTACATATTTATGTCATAACATAATTATTTTTTAGCACCTTCATTCATGGCTTCCAGAATTTAGGGTTTCGGAGAAAGTTGGAATTTTTGTAATCGAAGACTACGGCTGAATGATACTCATAAAAATTGAAATTTAGAGACCAAGATCAGAATTTTTGGTTGGGCAGAAGGTCGGGCTTGATCAAACCCTAGTTCGGGACTTTGATCAGAAAAGTGGAAAATTAGGGCTTCTGTAAAAATAGGAATTTTTGAAATCTGTGACCACGGCTGGAAGCTCCTCAGAAAAATAGAAGCTTAGAGATTTGGATCAAACCTTTTGATTGGGAAGAAGAGTGGGCTTCATCAAACCCCATTTCAGGGTCATGTCCAGTGAATCCGGAAGTTTCAAAGGAAAAATTGAGGAGTGAAACATTGCAGTTTTCAAATTCTGAATATACCAACTTGATCAGCTCATCAAGGCGCATATTTCTATCCTTTCGGAAGTTTGAAATTCAAAGTTTGAATTTTTGGGGTTTCTCTAACAAACCCTAATCCAACTCCAGATGCAGTTCTTGCAAATCAAGTGGATTAATTTAATCCTAGAAGAACATGGATTGGTCACCTGCATAAGTGAAGAAGTTCCTGTTTCAAAGGGAGATGAGGCTAAGGCCTTACATAAGAAGATTACAAGCGATCTCGACAAGTATGACTCATCAAGGTATGTTTCGAGATTTTTTCATGATTAAGTCTATGGTATGTTTGTCTTCATGTTATTACGGTTAGTACAATCTTGATTTTAGATTTGTCGTATCACCTTAACAAAATTATGAATGCATGATAGAAGATATTCATTGATTAGGGTGTTGACACTTATGATTGTACTAATGCATTGTGATGTTGTATGAGGTTTATGTTGTTCCCTAACACAAAAGGTACACTAAGAAAGTCAAATCATGTTCTACTTCAAGAACATATGATCATGGTGACATGAAGACAAATATTCATCCATTGTCATGGATCACATAGAAGATCTACTTACGAGGTATGTATAACTTGGTTCTACAATGGTTAACTTATGAGACATGCAGGTTACTAGCACAAGTCACTGAAGAGAACCAGAAGACATTATGCGGGTATGTTAGACATAACTAGCTAGCATGCTAATCCAGGTATGTTTTTCCTTTATCAAGCTAGAATCCTACCTTGTGTTAGGATCTTATACTATTGTGTTGTTGATAATGATTATTCATGAAGTCATGGGTTTGAATAATCATGGTTATATGCATATTATGTTTCTTACCATAATTGATGATATGACTAACTAGAGGAATCATGAAGGTATAGGTTTGAATAATCATGGGTTTTATGCATATTATATCTCTTATCTTGATTGAGGATTCAACTAACCAGAAGAGTCCTATGATCAAATAAGAATATGTAGGAGTAAAAGAAGACTTCCCTGAAACCTTGAATACTAATGTTTATTATCTGTGAATGATCATCAATATACATGTTTAAGATTATTGTGTTTTGATAGTATTAATATTATACTAATAAATGTGTGATTATGTATGAGACCTCAAGGATAACACAATGATGATACTAATAAGCATGCATAGTGATTAAGGATGGATGTAAGTTCAAGGACAGGTAATCTAGGAAGCAAAGATCAAGAGGGAGCGCACTCCAGTTGTTCCTGCAAGAAAGCAAAGGAGCACACTTCAGTAGTTTCTGCAAGGATGCAGATATTCAAAGGGAGTTGACCACTTCTCACAATCCACATAAGAATGGAGTTGCAGAAAAGAAGCAAAGACTGAGAGGGAGTCAACCCAACAAACAAACAAAGATAAGTATTTGAATTGTCATTACTTGCATATTTTATTGTTTAAATAATACTGTTCAATAATGTATATACTGATGTTCCTAGAATTAGGTTGTGTATTATGCATATTAGAATAGTTGCATTGATGAACAGTATACTACTAATATGCATGGGTAAGTGGCCTATGGCACTATACAACATTCCATTGCTACTTATCTAGAATGAAACCTCTTTGCTGACATGTTGGGAGTTGTGCACACTCTTAACAATGTTCTGGTAGAGATTGGAAGGCATCTAGAAAGTTACAGGATATGGATAAATGTTGTATTGAAGCATTGGCTAAGATAATTGCATGACTGTATGACATATTTCTTTATGTGTAAGAATTTGTTTTGAAAACTATGAGATGTTTTCTAATCATGCAATTTAACTTGTTGTGTAGGAAAGATCGCATGCCATCACCTACAAAAGAAGAACTACAACATTTGTTCAACAACAAAATTATATATTGAAGATATTGAAGTTCCTAGGATATGGGAAGAATGCCATGATCTGTCAATCATGAAAAATGATGTTTGGGATGTAGTCCCAAGACCTGAAGGGAAGTTTGTTATGACTTCCATATGGATCTATCAATATCAAGCATGCTGCAGATGGAAACATAGAGAAATATAAAAGTGATGAAATAGAAGATACACCAGATGGATTTCAAGACAGCTTTCTTGAATGGTGTAGTTGAAGAAGAAGTGTATGTGGAGCAGCCACTTGGTTCTGAGACACATGACAGGAAATCATATATGTGCAGAACTTGGTATGGTAGGATAGGTAGCTTTCTATCCAGTTTGGTCTTTACCAAGAGTAAAGCGGGTTCCAACCTTTATGACAAGGTTGAGGTAGGAAATCCAGGGATACTCTTATTGTATGTGGATGACCTGTTTGTAACAAGAGATGATAGATTGATTACCGACATGCAGCGGAAGCTTGCATCTGAGTTCGAGATGAAGGACTTGGGGATGATGCACTATTTTCTTGGTATGGAGGTGTGGCAGAGTACATATGGAATCTTCCTTGGACAAGGGAAGTATGCAATAGAGATTCTGAAGAGGTTCGGGATGATGGACTGCAAGGCTATGGCCACACCTATGGCATCAAACTTGAAGCTTCTATGTGATGCTTCATCTGATCCGGTTGATGTCACGATGTATCGTCAGATGATTGGGTTCTCTATGTACCTAACGAACACGAGACCAGATATTTGCTTTGCGGTGAACACATTGAGCCAGTTCCTGACGGATCCGAGAGATGTTCACCTGGTTGTTGTAAAGCATATTCTGAGGTACCTAAAAGGTACGATTGATTATGGGCTCAAGTATGATGTGAATCAAAAGTTTAACCTGCAAGGTTATGTTGATTCAGATTGGGCAGGCAATGCTGCAGATAGGAAGAGCACATTTGGGTGCTGCTTCAGTATGGGATCAGGTGTGATCTCTTGGTTTAGCAGGAAGCAGTCCTGCGTAGCACTGAGTACAACTGAAGTAGAGTATGTTGCGATGGATGAGCAGGTTGTAGATGTATTGACCAAGCCGTTGGCCAGAGTGCAGTTTGAGTACTTCAGAGAGAGGCTTGGTGCACTTCAGATCGAGGTTCCTTCCAAAGGGAAGTGATGAGTCCAGAAGATGCAGATGCATATGAGCTTTCCTGACATGGTTGATGTGTTCTCCCTTGGTCATGATGTAATTGCTGATCCATTTTTCACATGGTGGTAGATGTGTTCTCCCATGGTGAAAAAGTAAGGGCTGGAGCCTTCCCCGAATGGTGGTAGATGTGTTCTCCCATGTCGGTGGTGTAAGTGTTGGATGATGTGCATCTAGGTTGTGCTTCGTGGACGATGAGATGATCTGAAGAGGACAATGCTATGATGATTAGGAGGATCATGGATGATGAGCATCAGGACAATGCTCCAGTTACTGCTATGTGTATGCATCATGTTGGATACTGGATATGATCAGTTGGATCATTTATATGTATATGTATGTACGCATCATGTTGGATGCTGGATATGATCAATTGGATCATTTATATGTATGTACGCATCATCTTGGATGCTGGATATGATCAGTTGGATCATTTATATGTATGTACGCATCATGTTGGATGCTGGATATGATCAGTTGGATCACTTGTATGTATTTTTGTATATGCATCATGTTGGATGCTTGGACCATGTATCTGTATATGTATCAGGTGGATACATTGTATGATCAGGTGGATCATGTATGGTGATATGTATTATGTATTTGTATTTGTATTAGGTGGATACACTGTATGATCAGGTGGATCATGTATGATGATATGTATCAGGTAGATGCATTGTATGATCAGGATGATCATGGATGACGAGCTTCGGGATGTTGCTCCAGATGACATGCAGCAGGATGTTGCAGTGATGATGATCATGTGTACATCAGGATGATGTGGTGAGTATCAAGTTGATACTCTGTGGCTGTGGAACAAGTTGTGCAGATAAGCATGTAATTTGTGCCCTGGGAGATTTGCAGATAGTCTTTCGAGGTTTTACCTATGGCATGTAATTTGTACCCTGGGATATCTGGCAAATGCTCTTTCGAGGTTTTGCTTGAGAGGACATATAATTTGTGCCTTGGGAGATCTGCAGATAGTCTTTCAAGGTTTTTCCAATGGCATGTAATTTGTGCCCTGGGATATCTGGCAGATGCTCTTTCGAGGTTTTGTCCTATGGCATGTAATTTGTGCCCTAGGAGATCTGATAGGTTGATCCGTGTGCTCGTAATCAGTCCTGGGATGCTCTTTCGAGGTTTTGCCATGACCACTTGTAATTTGTGCCCTGGAAAATCCGATAGGTTGAGCCTTGTGCTCATAATCAGTCCTGGGATGCTCTTTCGAGGTTTTGTGGTGACCACATGTAATTTGTGCCCTAGGAGATCCGATAGGTTGAGCCTTGTGCTCGTAATCAGTCCTGGGATTCTCTTTCGAGGTTTTGTGGTGGGGTCACATGTAATAAGTCCTGGAGATCTGGACAGGATGAAAAAGGCCTCAGATGCTCTTTAGGGTTCTTGCTAGTCAAGAGACTCTTTTAAGGTTTTGTGACGCACGTAATAAGTCCTAATATTTCCACAGTATGGCCAGTGATGACGAAGACCTGCAGGTGGTGGGGATACATCCAGTATGAAAAAGGACTGGCTCTGTAGAACTTCTTATGACGAGTAGAGTCGGAGATTGGTTGAGATAGAAACAACAGTGACGATGATGATGATGATGATCCCGAGAAGAAGACTTGTCTAGCAGATCTGTGTCGAGAAATACCTTCCTAGTTAAGAGGGAGTGTTGATGTATATGTAACTTCGGAATGTATTTCATCTATGTATTTCATATATATGTATTGTACCCTTATTAGAGATGTGTTATTCCTCTATAAGGAAGTGTCATCATGTGGATTGACAAGTGTCGCAAGTGTGTGTACTTGCCGATGGGTTATTAGACCACCATGTGTGGGGTCGGCCCTGAAATATATACTATATTGTGGATGTACCTAGCTAGACAAGTCGGCCCCATAAGGTCATTGGGCAAACAGGTTAGTATAAATAGAAATCAGGAGATCTATATTTAGATCATTCAAAAAGTCATCTCTCTCTCACTAAGAAAGTGGTGAACTAGTGAGGAGGAGCATCATCTGCTTCTAGGAGACTATCTCAAGTGTATTTTGGTTGTACTTTGGTTGAGCCATTGCTCTCTCTATCTCTGAGGAAGTTTTGGGGTTTTTCACCTTAGGGTTTTCCCCACGGAAACTCTGTGTCTCTTGTCTCTCATGCTTTTTATTCTTGTGATGCTTGTCATGCTTATTATGATTGTTATGCATTGATATACTGTATATGTTATTCTCTTAGTGAAGATCCTAGAGTATTGTGAATTAATGCTCAAAATTTAACACAGAACACGGAAACCTACACAAATTCTACCAAACTTGAACAAAAAATGCCGATCTGATAACCAGAAGAGACATCTCGTTGAGGAAAAACCAAAAAACGTATAGATCTACAAAAAAAACATCAAGAAACCCTTGAAAATTTTCTGCAAAATATTACACAACATAGTTAGGGTTGAAGTAAAAAACTGCAGAAACATGCCCAGATCTGAAGAGAAGCCTAATGGCTACTAGATAGAAAGAAAATCTACAAAAAATAAACAATTCCCAAATGATAATAGTTATTGATGAAATCTATAGAAGGTGCTAGATCATAGCAACTAGCTCTCATGCCATGTGAGAGATTAAGATCTAGCTAAACTAGCTTACCTATCTAAGCAACAATAACATATCAACATGAACATAAAGAGACCAAGAAAAGGAGAACACCATATATACGTGGTTCACCCAATTGGGCTATGTCCACGGTAAGGGTTGCATTTTCCATTAATATGAAAAATATCTCAAATATTACATGGCATCCTCACATATGCATCACATCAAGCTCCATCATACAATGTGTGTACAAATGACATACACAACATGTGATGTGTGATGAATTACAAAGGATATAATTAGAGAATGGTTACAAAGGATATAATTACAATAATGCATGTGGGATAACTCTATTTTATTTTATAACATTAGAGTTATTTTATTCCTTTAAATGATATTTTACCAATATATCACATAAGTCATCATTACATATTCTAACACGTCATGCCATGGTTCATTTGGTTCTGATCTCACCTATGTTGGTTCAAAGGAGATATCAAGGAACCATCTACACATTCCTGGAGTTGATCATAACTCAGCTAGTTCAATTTTCAAGTTCTAGGATAATCTTCATATTTTTGGATTTGTTCTCGCCATGTTTGGTCTGAAGAGCAAGTTCTGAGATCCTCCATATTCGCTTGCATCCTCTAAAGAAGAATTCAAGAACATGTTTTTGGAGCATGATCCACTTCTTCCCAAGAGGAAGATACATCCATACAATGATTCAAGCATCACACCTACTTGAATTTTGGATCAGGCAATTTTTGGTGTGCTTCATGTCCATCTTGAGGGGGGGTTTTGTTCCCATGAGGTTTTCCCTCTTTCCCCACTTAAATGGACTAATAAATTTGTAAAGGGTGACCTTTGGTCTCATTTACTAGGGCCCTATTTCTGATCTTTCTTGTCATATCCCCATATTTTTGTTATGGTCCATGGGGTGATTTTAGCCGAAGTCACCTAGGCATTAATTAAATAATTAATGGATGGATAAAAGAAGATTCCTAAGGGTGAATTTGAGGAATTAAATGGATAAGGAGGGGCCCCCATAAAGTTATTAACCCCCAATCCAAGTGCTAAGGTGATTTATTAATTAATTGGGAAAGTTTTGAGGCAATTACACCATAGTAGTTAATTAATTACTGGATAATTAATTAATTGCTTAGCAAAATTATTTTTGAGTTATATTATTGTCATTTAAATGTTTATTACTAATAAATGTGCCAAGTGGTTGATGACTGGGATAGGAAATTCGAATTGGTAAGTGAGCCAAACTTTCCTAAGTGGTAAAGTCTCAGAAAAGCTAAGGAATCTAATGGAGACAAGTTGGCAAGATGAACCCAGAAAGGAAACTGACAAAAGATGGCAAAATCGGACAAAAGCAAGAAAGTGGAAAATTTCATAAAATCTTTCAGAAAGAAAATAGCAACAACCAGAAAAGCTACTTAAGGCGTACTTGCCCAAATTCAGTGAAGAAGGTAAAGGAAGGAAAGTTTTTCAAAGACAAAACTTGCTAATTATCTCAAGATGGTGCCCTCATGGCTTTGGAATAGGATGGGAAAGTGGGTAACCTACTCTCAAAGGTTACCAAGCCAAGAAACTTGCTCAGTAGGTCATCTTGGAGTTTATAAAAGAATCCAACCAACTCCATTACACAACTTTTGATCATTTATGTTTTCTCATGAGAGCTCTGATGCTTCTCTAGTTGAGTGGTGTGCCTCTGTTGTGCTTCTTGGGTGATGTGCCCCAAGGCCCATAGTTTCTAGTGAGTGTTGTTTAGTTCCTTATCAAGATATTGCAGCCAGTAACATATGCTTCCATCCTCCATTGAATATCTACAGTCATACAGGAGAACAAGTTCCTCCAATAGTGATTCTGCAACTAGTTTTAGTGAAGATTCTCCTGTTGAAGAAATTTGATCCAGTGAATGCGCCCAAGACTTGGTGGAGATATATTTCAACCATTTTTTCAGACATTAGAAGAGCCACATATCAGAGATCAGCTTCAGAACTGAACTATCATTCTCCTCTATCTCATTCTCTCAACCACAACTACATTTGGAGAGGGTTTCCACTGAAGAAGAGAGCTAGTTGATGGTGATGGCGCCCATTTGAAGATCATCCATTCTGAGTGCAAAAATATCAGCCATCTAATCTGTAGATGGACTGATATTTACTTCCAAAATAGAGCCACGGTAACTTCTTACTTCTCTTATCTATTTTATCACTGATTATAACCGAAGATTAGCCTGTGAGGCATTGTTATTTAAGAAGAAAACTATTAATGAAAGAAGAAGTGTTCTGAAAGCAATATATTGATTTTTATGTGTATAACAAGTTATATCAGAGTCTAAAGTAATATCAGAACATATTTTATGGTTTATTAAAGCAGTTTGTGAAGTTAGAATGCACGACTAGCTAGATTGATGGCAATTCTAGACTAGTTTCACCACTTTTCCTGTTGAATCTATTTTAATCACTATTTTTGCATTTTGTCAGTTGGATCTAGTCCATAACTCAGTCTAGTATCCATATCAGTCCTTGTAATCAGAATTTGGGTTCCTTTAGCCTCGTTTTGGAAATCCTGTATTGTGACTAGTTCAGCAGTCCACCATCTGCAAATAATCCCCAAATTGATCCAAACCTTTCCAAGTCAATCCAGTATTTATTCCAGCATTCCTTATGAGTTTCATGATTGATATATCTCTATTCTAAACACCTTTAACCCTTACCCAGTCTTGTTGGCATATGCTAGAAGCCCAGGTAGCCTCGAAGTAGGCAATAGATTCGTTCTATTGCTGAAAAGTGAATGGCTCTGGTACCTTGTGCCAAGGAATCCTTCTAAAAACATATTTTTATGTTGCTGCACCTAATCCCATATAAATTCCAGATTCAAAATTTCATCCCACCATCCTCAGTCTGTACAATAGTACCCATCACTTACCTCCTGTCCGGTTCGAAGGATTTGCCACAAAATGTCACTAGTAAAAGTTGTAAAAGTTTTTAAAGTGGAGTTAATATCTGGGTCAGATCTTTCCCAGGATATTACAGTGGTATCATAGCACTTTCTTTGGCTCATCCTGTGGAAAGTAACTCTCAGTGGAAAGGTATCCCAACACTATCGTCAAGTTGCAGTTGTGGAATTAGTTCCATTCATGGAAGATTTAGAGTTTGAGTTGCATGAAGAAGAAGATTATTTTTATGAAGAGTATGATGATTATGAGGAGTATGAACAATATTGCAGACAATATGAGGAAGAGAATTTCCAAGAAATACCTTCCGTAAGCCTCTCCCATGAGATCATGATTAAAAGAAGAGACTATGGTTATTCTGATAGCCATATTCAAGAAAAAGTTGCATGTTCCACAGTCAAAGGTCAACCTTCTATCGAAGAGATAATAAAAGATATGAAATCTTTATTGGATGCATGTGACTTCACAAGAATTTTTAGATCCTCTTCAAGAAGAGCCTCCAAGAATCTTCATCCTAAGACAACTAGGGAGAAGCAAGACCCAAAAACCAATCATGAGATTGTTGACAGAATGGAAGAAGAATCTACTGCAAGATTCTATGCTGGGGATCTCAAGATCACCTCAGAAGATATTGGTAAGCTTAATGATGGTGAGACATATTTTGGATTGGATCCAAAAGAAGAACCCAAATCAGATTCAAAGTCACCACTTGAGCTTCATAGTGAGGCAGAAGTTGACCACACATCAGTTAGATGTGAACTAGTAGAATTGGTGGTAGAACAAGGCACCATAACCCCACCCATTGAAGATATAAGTATGAAGCCAAGGTATGGACCACATTCATATTTTTGTACTAGTTTGTATAATGATGATGTTGCAGCCACATCAGAGGATGATTATTGCATAAGGGATTCCCTGGATGGCGAGTCTCGCATCCTTAGTGATAAGGGTGAATGCAGTGACAGGACTGAATCACTAGAAAGGTGTTTACATGATGCCCACATGGTTGGAAGAGAACCTATTGAGGAATGTTTTAAGTGTGAGGAAGCATCTAATGATGTGCATTCCCATATATATGTGGGAGACATGGAAGTACCCATTGGTGATGGTGTTGTGGATGCAAGATCCATGGAGAAAGAAGAAGGTCTTGCAACAACAGAAATTGAAAATGAGAGATTGGTGGAAGGCCAAACCACCAACACACCATCACAAGGAGGAGAAAAGATAACACATGGGAATTGTTTCAATTCTAATTTTTACATGCCTATGTTTCAGCATGATGGGGCAGCCACTTTGGAGAGAATATGAGTTTGGTTGAACCCCCATGGTTTGAGACTCTTGAATTGGGGAGGGCTGAAAATTGGAGAGAAAGACTTACTGGTGCACTAGAGATGAATGAGCACCCCAGTTGCAGCCAAAGATCTTATATTCATGATCTAAAATATGAAAATCTTGCAGCCCCAAAATATGGATCAGCTTTCATAACTTCAATAGAATCAACTGAAGTTGATCCTAGGAAGCTAGAAGAAGAGAAGGTTCATATGCCAGAACCTTATTTCCTTGAAGGGACACTGAATATGAATGAATGCAAAATTCAAGAAGCCCTTCAAACCCGCAATGACACCCATTCCTTAATTAATAACCTCTGTTGGAATTTGGGGGAGCAGTCTTCCATGAGAGACATGGAAGAATTTTAGAAAGCCATGGCAAGCATAAAAGGTAAATTCTTAAACCTGCTTTCTGATAGAGATAGTTTATTGGAGCTTGTAGAATTGTTTCATGGTACATCCTTGAGGGATGATGAAGAGATCAGCAAGCTCAATGATGAATTAATAGCCACCCAAGATTCTTTGAGAAGCACTCAAAGTGCCCTCCAAGAATCCAAGACAGAAATATTGCAACTTCATGAAAAGTTGCAAAGATCCTCCCTGCCCTCCTACACACCATTCAGTCAATTTCATTGGGGTGAAAGCAGTCATGATCATATGGAGGAACCTCATGAGATGGTGGATCATGAGGATCATTTATCTTTACATGTGCTTGAGGAGTGTGCAGAACAGTTTGATGAAAACCAAGCACCTGATCATTTCCTAAGGGAACTTGAGCTGTTCCTTGGAAACAGTCACTCTCCCATGGAAAAGTGGGATGAGAGCACCCAATTTGGGCCAGCCAATAATGAAGAAGTTGCAGCCATAAGTCTGATTACTGAAGGTTGCAGACATACAAAGAAGGTTCACAGTCCTTCCCCACATGTCATGGATTCAGCAATGACAATGGGGAATGAACAGTGGGTGAAGAAGTTTTTCTTGTTGATGCCACATGTACCACAGGTGGATCATGATCTGCTCCTATGGGAGATAGATCTTACTGCAGCAGAGATGGCTGATTATAGCTCATATAAATCAACAAGCAAGATCTTTGATTCACCCACCAGATGGATGGATAGAGACCTCACTAGAAAAGAAAATCTGGAAGGTAAAAAGTTCATTTGTTTCTGCAATAAATTTCTTATTATAACTGACATTGTCTTGAATTGTGAGCAGCAGCAAAAGTATATTTTGCAGCCATTTGATGTCACTCATCCACATATGGATTGGGAGAAAGATTACCTGGAAAGCATGAAACTTCCTTGCAAAAATTTTTATGCTTACGGTCAAGGGAAGGTAGCTAAGCAGGAAAGCTGCCAAGTTAAATTAATGGAACATTTTACTTGCAGACGTTGGCCTATGTGGAGGGAATCCACATGCTGGGAGGGATGCTTGAAAATTTTCTCCAATGGCAGAGAGTTGAGCCATTGGATGTTTTCACTAGAAGAGACATTCTGCTCCCCACTTGGTTTGATTGGAAGCAATGCCCTAGCAGTTATTCCCCAGATGAAAAGGCAAATGTTTGTTGACAAATTCTTTAAAATTATTATGATGATGGGGAAAATGCAGTTGATACTTTGGGATCTTGGCATACACCTGAGTGACAGATTGCCAAAGATGACAGGAGAATTCTACTCCTTGTAGGAGAAACAGTGGGATCCAGGAATTCTACTCAAGTTATCCTAGCTAGGTTGAAAATTTTGTTCATTGCTGGTTAATTGCAGATATAGATTACAGTGCAGTTGTTCTTCATTTTTTTTTAAAGCCCAAGTTTAATTTTTAGACTGTTCAGTGGATGGGGACAAATTTAATCAGAGTGGTGCAGCAGAATCTTGTTGGGATCCTAAAATTGCTTGAGGACAAGCAATCTTGGGAAGGGAGGATTGTCATATCCTCATATTTTTGCTATGGTCCATGGGGTGATTTTAGCCTAAGTCACCTAGGCATTAATTACATAATTAATGGATGGATAAAGGAAGATTCCTAAGGGTGAATTTGAGGAATTAAATGGATAAGGAGGGACCCCCATGAAGTTATTAACCCCCAATCCAAGTGCTAAGGTGATTTATTAATTAATTAGGGAAGTTTTGAGGCAATTACACCATAGTAGTTAATTAATTACTGGATAATTAATTAATTGCTTAGCAAAATTATTTTTGAGTTATATTATTGTCATTTAAATGTTTATTACTAATAAATGTGCCAAGTGGTTGATGACTGGGATAGGAAATTCGAATTGGTAAGTGAGCCAAACTTTCCTAAGTGGTAAAGTCTCAGAAAAGCTAAGGAATCTAATGGAGACAAGTTGGCAAGATGAACCCAGAAAGGAAACTGACAAAAGATGGCAAAATCAGACAAAAGCAAGAAAGAGGAAAGTATAAAAAGTGAAAGTTTCAGAAAAGCTTTCAGAAAGAAAATAGCAACAACTAGAAAAGCTACTTAAAGCGCACTTGCCCAAATTCAGTGAAGAAGGTAAAGGAAGGAAAGTTTTTCAAAGACAAAACTTGCTAATTATCTCAAGATGGTGCCCTCATGGATTTGGAATAGGATGGGAAAGTGGGTAACCTACTCTCACAGGTTACCAAGCCAAGAAACTTGCTCAGTAGGTCATCTTGGAGTTTATAAAAGAATCCAACCAACTCCATTACACAACTTTTGATCATTTATGTTTTCTCATGAGAGCTCTGATGCTTCTCTAGTTGAGTGGTGTGCCTCTGTTGTGCTTCTTGGGTGATGTGCCCCAAGGCCCATAGTTTCTAGTGAGTGTTGTTTAGGTCCTTATCAAGATATTGCAGCCAGTAACATATGCTTCCAGCCTCCATTGAATATCTACAGTCATACAGGAGAACAAGTTCCTCCAATAGTGATTCTGCAACTAGTTTTAGTGAAGATTCTCCTGTTGAAGAAATTTGATCCAGTGAATGCGCCCAAGACTTGGTGGAGATATATTTCAACCATTTTTTCAGACATTAGAAGAGCCACATATCAGAGATCAGCTTCAGAACTGAACTATCATTCTCCTCTATCTCATTCTCTCAACCACAACTACATTTGGAGAGGGTTTCCACTGAAGAAGAGAGCTAGTTGATGGTGATGGCGCCCATTTGAAGATCATCCATTCTGAGTGCAAAAATATCAGCCATCTAATCTGTAGATGGACTGATATTTACTTCCAAAATAGAGCCACGGTAACTTCTTACTTCTCTTATCTATTTTATCACTGATTATAACCGAAGATTAGCCTGTGAGGCATTGTTATTTAAGAAGAAAACTATTAATGAAAGAAGAAGTGTTATGAAAGTCATATATTTAGTTTTATGTGTGTAACAAGTTATATCAAAGTCTAAAGTAATATTAGAATAGATTTTGTGGTTTATTAAAGCAGTTTGTGAAGTTAGAATGCAAGACTAGCTAGATTGATGGCAATTCTAGACTAGTTTCACCACTTTTCCTGCTGAATCTATTTTAATCACTATTTTTGCATTCTGTCAGTTGGAGCTAGTCCATAACTCATTCTAGTGTCCATATCAGTCCCTCTAATCAGAATTTGGGTGCCTTTAGCCTCGTTTTGGAAATCCTGTATTGTGACTAGTTCAGCAGTCAACCATCTGCAAATAATCCCCAAATTGCTCCAAACCTTTCCAAGTCAATCCAGTCTTTATTCCAGCATTCCTTATGAGTTGCATGACTAATATATCTATTCCCTAAACACCTTTAACCCTTACCCAATCTTTTTGGCATATGCTAGAAGGCCAGGTAGCCTCGAAGTAGGCAATAGATTCGTTTTATTGCTGAAAAGTGAATGGCTCTAGTACCTTGTGCCAAGGACTCCTGCTAAAAACATATTTTGCTTATGCTGCAAATAATCCCATATAAATTCAAGAATCAAACTTTCATCCCACCATCCTCAGTCTGTACAATAGTACCCCTCACTTACCTCCTGTCCGGTTCGAAGGATTTGCCACAAAATTTTACTAGTAAAAGTTGTAAAAGTTTTTAAGTGGAGTTAATATCTGGGTCAGATCTTTCCCAGGATATTACATTTCTTCACATAGTCAAGCTTAAGGGGGGGTGTTGTAATACTCTAACCATCTCATCTTGGTTTTGCATGATTTGCATGCATGCATACATTCCATACAGAACTCCATGCATCCATGCACTGGTAGTTGAGCCTCCTAAATCTAGTCCTTAATTTAGGCCCGCTAGAGCTTAACTTTGGTCATCATTATCCCTCTTATCCACTCACATTTCATTGGTTACATCATTGAATTCCAAAGGAGCCCTCATGCATGATTTTAGGAGTCAGTATAGTGAGTTCCATCATTTATGGCACCTTGTCCCCTTGATTACTCGGTTAACTAACAGTTACACCTAGTTTCACTACTACTGAGTGTAGGAGTGCCTATTTTGACCACTACAAGTTAATATTACACCTCCTTCGAGTCTCATCCCCTAATCTCTAGCCCCAATGACTAATTTATGTGTCAGTCCACCCCACTTGACTATTCATTCATCATCGGTGGCCACTAGACCTTATCGAGAGATGGTTTCAATGTAAACTAAGCCTGCCACATGTGTGGATTCCAACTGCCTCTTTGGTATCATGAATTTCTCCTTTGGATATATATTGTTTATGTACACATTTTACTGAATAATAAAGGTAATGGAAGTTTTTCCAATTGTTCTTCATTCTCTTGTGTTGTAAAAAAAAAATTTATTCTCTATTTTTCTTGCTCAATTATTTTGATCTCTGTTAGAATTAGTGTCAACTTATCTTTGTCTCTAGATCTCTGTGAGAATCTCACAACATCTCCATTTCAAAAAGATCATGTCTTAAAGGGGCATGCCACATGTTATCACCCAAGATTTTCCTGGGTTGTGGTAGGAAAGACCATGGGGTAACTATTGCAAACCAATATTTAGTGGATGGAAACTAGCCTTTCCAACCACAGGGAGGGATCCCCCTTTGGGGATTCCAGCAACGGGATGCAGCGTAAAAATGGGCTAGGATATCAGTCCAAGTGGTGGCTAAACCTTCAAACAATGAATTAAAAGGGGGTTTTGGTTGGTTGGAGTTAAGAACAGGAGGACAGTTAGGCATGGAGTCAACTTTGGTGGGTTACTCTCATCAATGGCAGGTTTAGGCCGTGATTGCAGGAGTAGGAGGCAAGGTAGACATGGTTCTTTCATGTCAGAGTAATCAGCAAATGAAGGTAGAGGAAGGAGACAAGTTCAGCCATAAGATTAGATCATTTAAGAATGAATACTAACCTACAACTTCAAGAGGAAAAGGGTGGAATACCTAGTCATATGCATCTGGAGCATGTGGGCATGAATTCCAGACCATGTAATCTTGATCTTTAGGAACTGTAGAAGTAAACAATTAATGGAAATACAAATCAATAACACATACACAGGAAATAACAGATATCGGAACACACATCACAGGAATCTCAAGATCCAAAATCGAGTCTGCTCATTGAACTAAGAGGCTGAGTTTAATACAGTGCAGAGCAGTAATCTCTCTGAAACAAAAACGTCCAACCTTTTGGTCTACTTCAGACCCTGCCTTTATAGGCTTACAAAATAGCAAAATATCTTAACTGAATCAAAACAAACTCGGATTGGTAATGATGAGGTTGTTCGAGTTGAGATTCCCGGATCAACAGCCTTTGATTCTGCCATGCATGGGGGGGAAGAATCACCTGTGCTGGCAACGCACAATTAGGCCATGGAAACCACTTATTCATCCTCCGAATTAGGTCATTTTAGATTGAATTAGACAGATAAATGAAACACGCCTCCTTCGTCGTCTTCCAATGCGCCATTTTTTTGTGAAAATATCCATTTCCCGCGACTACAACTAGCTCTGCAAAACTTTCTCGATCCGCAATTTTCTTTCTGCAACTGCTCTTCTGCAATAGCCTTTCCGAAACAGCCATTCCACAATAGTCCTTTCTACAATGGTCCTTTCTGCAACGATCTTTTCCACAACCCGTAATTAGCCACGTGGCATGCAGGGATTGGTATTTCAGCCTCGTTCTTTTCTGGGGAACTATCTTTCCGCAATCTGCAATGCAGGATGCGGGATGCGGAAACTCTGTTTTTTTCTCTTCTGGAGGATTGCGGAATCCGGAAACTTGTCTTTTGCGCTTTTTGGGAAATTGCTTCTCGTGATCCGCAATGCAGATGCGAAACTCAGAAACAAGCTTGCGGAACGCACTTTCGACCATTGATCTGATGTGCTCCTTGATCTTAGTCGTCCAATCTTCTTTGGTTGCGGAAGAATCTGTTATTGATAGTTTTTCCTATGGAAGGGCCTTCTTTCCTTGTATTTTCCCATTTTCCCACTATGGCTCCATCATTTGGCTTGGATTTGTTTGATACTTAGCCAATTTTGGGTTTTGGGATTCTTTATTTGACGCAACCGACTAATGGGTGACCTCGGGGCTTTGAGTGGGAGCTTTCCTTCCCATTCCATGGTGGAAACCATAATAAGTGTTAACAATGGCACCAACCGAGGATGTTATCCTCCCTGTGAGGTAGCAAGAACATGTAGACTAGTGACCCCTATTCCTTTTCTCTTTCTTCCCCCTTCGTATCACAAAAATGGAACACAACTAACTGAAAATGAAAATGGAAATGTACAATGGGGGTGGGTCGGTGGATTTGTTCTTCACGTGAAATAATGCTTCAAGAATCGCCCATCGACGGCTCCCTTGCCAACTGGTTCATCATATTTATCCTGCGGGAAGAAATCATTGTTCCCACGATAAGCGGCGATTGTATAGGGCCCTTGCAAGAGGTTATCAAACTTTTGGGCCTAGTCTTCTCTTCTAGCATCCCACTTTAAAACCAGATCTCCCACTTGGAAATCATCCGCCTTGGTCTTTCTGTCAAAATTACTCTTGACTCAGTCTCGAGCTTTTGTGGCTTCAGCCTGCACCCCTTCTCTAATTTCTTGCACTTCCACTAGCTGATTAGCTCTCTGCAGCTCGGGGTTTGGCTCTTCTTCTTTCTCCTGTAGCAATCTCATTGCGGTCCCTCTCAAGGAATCAAGGAAAACCACCTCTGCTCCATATACTAATTTCAAAGGAGAAGTTCCAATGGACCTTTTGGAGGTTATCCTATCATCCCATAGGGCAAGGGTTAGCTTGTAATGCCAAGCCTTTTTATTTTCTTGCAGCAGCTTCTTGATTATCCTCACCGGAATTTTGTTAGAGCATTCTACCAATCCATTCCCCTGGGGGTAGTAAGCAGTATAATGGCCCAATTTGATGTGGAACTTGTCACAGAATTTGACCATCTTCTTGGATTTGAAGGCCTGTGCATTATCAGTGATTATCTTAATAGGACATCCAAACCTAGACATGATATTCTCCTCTAGAAACTTGATGATGATTGTATTTGTGGCTTGTCTGGTAGGCACTGCTTCGATCCATTTGGTGAAATAATCAGTGGAAATCAATATCCATCTATGATTGCCATAGGAGTTGGGGAAAATTTAACCAATGAAGTCCAGTCCCCACTGCTGGAAAGGGGCTTCCACCAATATTTGCTTCAGAGGCAATGACAAGAGCTTCTTCTTTCCTTCAAAAACTTGGCATTCATGGCAACTGGCTATTTCCTTATAAGCATCCTTGAACATAGTAGGCCATTAGAACGCTTCCCTGAGAATCTTGTTAACAGTGGCTTTCCAGTAATGATGCCCTCCACAGACTCCTTGGTGAAACTCTTTCAGTGTTGCTTTGGCCTCATCTTCCACAATGCAATTCAAGAGGACACCCTCAAGTTCCTTCCAATAAAGACAACCACCTAATATGCAATACTTCGCAGCCTTCATATTAGTGGATCTAGCTTTGCTTTTTCCCATCTCAGGGGGTGCTTGCAAGTTCTACAAAACATATACAACATCAGAATACCAAGGAGAGGACAAGAATTGGTCTGATACCTGAGGTAGTGGATCTTGGGAAGTTTCTCCCTGTATGTGTGACAACAGGTTCATACTCATTGAGTCCCAATTTGACTCAGCCATGAGTCTGGCCAAGCCTTTCCCTTTAATGAGCTTAGTAGGTTTGATCTCCAGTTCATATTCCAATAGCGTAGCTATCCACTTTGCCCTTCTACCTTCTGGATTAGGTTGTGCCAATATATCTTTCACAGCAGCATTGGGAACATAAGCTATAACATGGGAATGTAGGACATAAACCCTGAAATCCTTCAGAGTTTTGATCATGGCATAGGCTTTCTTTTCCATAATGTTGTACTTGAGCTTAGCATCTCTGAGGGCGCGGTTGAAGAAATATATGGGTTGCTCATCTCCTTCCTGATTTCTCTATAAAAGCACACCTCCTATGGAATGCTCAGAGGCAAAAGAAAACATAAAAAACTCCTTGTCAAAATCTGGGTTGATCAGTACAGCTACTTCAACAATTGCTCTCTTTATATCCTCAAATGCTTGCCTAGATTATGCAGTCCACCTGAATTGATTGTCTTTCTTAAGCATGTAGGTGATTGACCTCATGATTTATACAAAATTGGGGATAAATCTCCTTTTGAAGTTCATTATACCTAGAAAGGACTGGATTTCCTTTTTACTCCTGGGGAGCTCAATTTTTTGTATTGCTTCTATTCTGTCTGGGTCGATTGTGATCCCATATTTAGATATTATGTGACCCAACAGTTTACCCTCTTACATGGAAAAATTAGACTTTTTAGGGTTCAAAGAGATTCCAAACTTTATGCACTTGGTGCAAATGTTTTAGATGTTCTGTATCAGACTTGGAGTATACATTGATGTCATCCATGTAAACAACCACAATTTTTTCTTTCTCTCTTGCAAAAGCTATGTCCATAGCTCTTTGGAAGGTGGCTCCTGCATTCAACAGACCGAAGGGAATCTTAGCATACATCAAGGTTCCCCAAGGTGTGGTAAAGGTTTTCTTGTTCTTATCCTTTGGCTGCACCTTAATCTGATTGTATCCTGAAAATCCATCCATTATGGACATTCTTGATTGTTAAATTTTGAGCATCAATTCACAATACTCTAGGATCTTCACTAAGAGAATAACATATACAGTATATCAATGTATAACAATCACAATAAGCATGACAAGCATCACAAGAATCAAAAGCATAAGAGACAAGAGACACAGAGTTTCCGTGGGGAAAACCCTAAGGTGAAAAAACCCACAACTTCCTCAGAGATAGGGAGAGCAATGGCTCAACCAAAATACACTGAGATAGTCTCCTAGTAGCAGATGATCCTCCTCCTCACTAGTGCGCCACTTTGTGAGTGAGAGAGATATGACTTTCCTGAATGATCTAAATAGAGATCACCTGATCTCTATTTATACTAACCTGTTTTCCTAGTGACCTTATGGGGTCGAGTTGTCTAGCTAGGTACATCTACATTATAATATATATATTTCAAGGCCGACCCCACACATGGTGGTCTAATAACCCATCAGCAAGTACACACACTTGTGACACTTGTCAATCCACATGACGACACTTCCTTATAGAGGAATAACACATCTCTAATAAGGGTACAATAAATATATATGAAATACATTTCGAAGTTACATATACATCAACACTCCCTCTTAACTAGGAAGGTATTTCTCGACACAGATCTACTAGACAAGTCTTCTTCTCGGGATCATCGTCATCGATGCATCATCATCATCATCGTCACTGCTGCTGCTATCTCAACCAATCTCTGACTCTACTCGTCATAGGAAGTTCTACAGAGCCAGTCCTTTTTCATACTGGATGTAGGCCCACCACCTATAGGTCTTCGTCATCACTGGCCATATTGTGGAATCCTCGGGACTTATTACGTGCATCACAAAACCTCGAAAGAGCATCCTAGGCTGTTATGAGCACACGGCTCTACCTATAGGATCTCCCTCGGCCATATTATATGTGATCTCACCACAAAACCTCGCAAGAGCATCCCAGGTGTAGCTAGGATTTTCACCCTAGCTTGTGCAAATGAGCACCTACTAAGGAGAATGGACTCCTTAGTAGCAGTTCAATAAACAGTAAATGAAAGTAATAAAACAATACAGATTCTAAACTAGCATGAGCATTAATAAACATAACAAAAACATGGAAACATGGTGAAGATCTTTCTTTTTTGTATTAAATTTGTACCTCAGGTATAGAGGTTGGTGAAGTTCTTGCAATGGTCCAAGAGGGTTGCTCCAAACTCCAGCTTTGCTCCTTCTCTTTCTCCAAAAGGTTGGAAATGGACCAAAAGGGGCACTCAAGGATGAAAGTAGCTCAAAGGTGAGCTAGGGTTTCGAGAGTGATTTTGGAAGAGTAAGGGTGTATTTGACTGTGGATATGAAATGAGGGGTCTCCATCACCTATTTATAGGTTTTGGGTGGTGGAGTGCTGGCCCATGGTTTTGGGAACCATATGGTTTAGGTCAGCTGTATAGGGTTTTTTCCTCATTTTTCCTCTTTTTCCTCCTTTTTTATATTTTTTATTCCCTTTTTAGAGGGTTTTTGCTATTTTGGAGGAATTTTGGATAATTTTGGGGGAAAAGGGGTTTTTTAGCCTTTTTGAGGTTTTTTGATGGTTTTTTGGCCTTTTGGAGGCTTTTTAATGGGATTTTAAGGTTTTGAAGGTAGATATGGTAGGAAATATGGACAAATGAGTCATGTAATGGGGTAGATGAGGTAGTGAGCACTTTTCGGGTATTAACAGATTGCCCCCTGATGTGTGAGGGAAGGAGCTCATCGTATGGCCGATAGACATCATAAGTCTTGTATGGTTTTCCTGGGGTGTGGAGAAGAGAAGAAACAAACTGGAGCCCAGAACAACGGTCCCAAACAAACTGCAAAACTAAAAGTACATAACCTCAATAATGGATGAGGAATAATCTGATCATATGGACGAGGCGGGCATTCCCATGCTCGTATCAAGATAGAGAACAATAATAATAATGGGGTCCAAAATATGGGGATCTAACATATACATGGCCTTAAATAATGAATGCGGAAGAATCTCAATATATGGACAAGGTGGGCATACCCATACTCGTATCAAGATACATAAAAAATAACAGTAAGGCCCGAAAAGGGGGACTTGTAGGATACATAGAGAACCACTGTGTACATCATAAGGGTCCATAGGGGACATAAATCTGGGACATACTGCTAGGCTAACCATGTCGAAGCTGAAGAACTGATACACTGGAATAACAACAGTGCTACTGAGTGGGGTACCAGAGGAACTGATGAGCTGCTGGATCATAGTGACGGGGAGTCATACTCTCAATGGTACACTAAACTGGAACTGAACTGGGTACTCAAGGAAGCATATAACTGGATGGCTTCCGAATACAATCGCCAACGCAACCCGGACATCCGCGGGAACATATAACTAGGTGTTCCAAAGTGACTCACCAATGTGCTAGAGTCGGGGGAAATCTGGGGTCTTCGACCAATAACTGAAGGGATATAAACCCTGCGTGATTCTCAATGTTGCGATGAAGGTGTTGAAGTCGAGCATGTGAGAAACAACCACGCGGAGAGGCAATGATCACTCCTCTCAAAATGGTCTGTAGGAACTCACCACAGATGGTGATGAGTCCAAGGCACACGGACCTCTGGGTCTATCCTCTGGAATAGAGGGGTTGTCATCGACAGAGGGAGACCTGCAACTATCAAGGCAATGATGTTTCCTTGACAGGAGCGCGAGGTGGAGAACCTAAGTGTGATAGTACTGATGGTAGGACTGACATACTGTGGAGGATAACTAGGAAAGTAGAGTGGGTGGACTCAAACTTCCTGTGTTCAGAGTATGATAGCGGGGATGATTAGGCAGCATATGAAACTGACTGATGGGAAAGGGATCATAGCTGTAATGGATCAAGGATAGTGACTGGGATGAGGGATACTCATGGTGGTGTAAAAACGCAGGAGACTACAAACTACTCTGAACAAAGGCGACCTGATTGGGGGTGCTACCGAGATGGTCGATCATAGTGCCAAGAGGCACGGGGGGACTTCTTCATGGGTTAAGGAACTAGAAGTGTGTGTAAAATGGTACTGTCGTGTGGATTTATACGATCCCAGGACAGTTCATGCTCGTGATTGCTTTCAATTTTAAGGAGTCTGAAAGCGATAAGAAGACTTTGAAATAATGGAATGGTACTGTCGTGTGGATTTGTATGAGCCCAGGACAGTTCATGCTCATGGTTGCTTTCAATTTTAGAGAGTCTGAAAGCGATAAGAAGACTCCAAGGGGTTGCTTTTTCGTGTGTTAGTCTCCAAGGCCCGAAGAAGCATAAAAGGAGGCAATGAAGAACTCTTCTAGCCGATGTGATTAGAGTATTCATTTTTCGTAATTAGTCTACCAGGTCCGGAAAAGGGTTAAACTTATACCAGATAGATTCCCTTTCAGGTACTTTAACAAGCATGAAAGGAAGCAAGATTGCCCAGCAATCTTTTCATTGTTTTAGGAGTCAGAAAAGAGCTTAACAGAAACTCCCTAAGTGCCTTTTTCGTAAAGGACTTGTCCGGCTCGAAAAAGGGATAAAATTATACCGAACAAAAGGAATGGCCAAGCAAGGAGGAAGTGCTCAATCAAGGAACCTTTATGATGACCAATAACGAGGGAGGGGGGAACACTGGTGGGCCTCCTTGCGGGATAATGAATGGTGGTAAAATAATGAAATAATTGTTGTATGACAGGAGTGAATGGCTCATGTAAAAATGTGGAACAATCCGATGGCAACCGATGTGATGCGCAAACCGAGGCAGCAAGGTGTCGGGACACAATGTTGAAACTGTACCAAGTGAGAGTGAGAAATGATCTCAAGCATCATCACGAGCTTGGAAAAATGAATCCGACGATATATAAAAAAAAATGTCAAAAACGGATAACGGTCGATGTGGCACGCAAACCGAGGTGACGGGGGGCATTTTGGAAAAATACCCAAAAAATATGGGGGGGAGAGCAAGAAATGATCTCAAGCATCATCACGGGCTCAGAAAAATGAATTCAATGATATAAAATATACCAAAAATGGAGAGCAGTCGAAGTGGCACGCAAATCGAGGCGACGAGTGGTGTCTAAAAAATGCTCAAAAAATGAAGTGGAAAAACTAAGAGAACAAGTTGACCATCATGACATTCGCGTCGTGCTGATTCCAGTGGTGGAAACAGTTCGAAAAATGGACTCCGTATGGGTTCAGAATGGCCAGAACAAGAAAAAGTCAACGGACTATAAATAGTGAGTGGGGCCAATTTGACAAGTGTCATTTGGACTTGTTGACTTTGACTAGTGATCAGAGTGGACCAAAGCTGAGGTGGCATTTCTGGACGATCCGACTGGCTATTTTCAGATCTAGGAGTTACAGGTATTCCGACAAACTCATACTTGCATTTTCATTGGGTTAAGGGTAGGGTTTTGGGTCCTAGGGGATTTATTGTACGGTCCACGTGGGTGGACCGCGGGTTTGTGGGGTGGAACCGCGGTCGGGAACCGCAGGTTCCAGGGTGTATCACGCGGCTGGGGACCGCGATGTTCGGGTTGGAATACACGGTCTGATACCGTGCGTTCCGAGGATGAACATGTGATTCAAAACTGCGAGTTCGGCCCCTACAGGCGCGGTTTGGGACCGCGACTGTAGCCCTGATAGCCGCGGTCAGAAACCGCGGCAAGGGGTCCTAAAGCTGCGATTGGGATCGAGCTGTTAGGGTTCCTCGGGGGGGGGGCAAGTTTACTTTGTTGACATGAGTCTGATGAGTTTTCCTTGTGTGATTGACAGGATGCCACTGGTTCTGTGGCGAGAGTGGGAGATCCCGGACGAGATAGCAGAGGTTATTCGGAGGGATCGCCATGTGCGGTCGACGCTGGGATTGTGCGAACTTCTGAAGTTCGCACAGGTACCTATGATGCGGTCAGCAGCGCTGCAACTGAACCGGCTAGTGAGCTTCTGGGAGCCGGACATTCAGGCATTCAGGGTGCAGGGGGAGAGGGTGGATCTCACCCTTGCAGATGTCTACTTCTTGATAGGGTTGCCCTGTCTCGGTAGGGTGGCGGATACGTAGCCACAAGTATCCGCGGATGTAGATATGGAGAATATGCTGGAGCGATACTGTGTTCCAGAGGTGAGGGTGCAGAGGAATGCACTCCGGGTGGTGGACCTTCAGGAGCCTGCAGTACAGGCTATTGCGGCATGCGTGGTTCGAGTTTTGGGGTCCCAGTCACCTGAGAAGGTGTCTAGGGGATAGATGCAGCTAGTGGAGCGGGTACTGGATGGTGTCTATTATGCGTGGGGCCAGATGTTCCTCACTTGTGTGCAGCGTCAGCTGACATCGGTAAGGAATCTGGCAAGGGATTCTATTATGGATCCTTTCTATGTGTTTTTTTCATGGAGCGGGTACCTACACTGCGGCCGCGGGTGCCGGTCAGGGCAGGAGGACTGAGGGAGTCGCGCATGGTGCGGTGGGGAGAGATGATGCACCGCCTGGGTGGCAGTGAGGTGGGTAGATACTTCACTCAGGAGCTGTACCTGCAGTGGCTGCAGATGCCGCTAACACTGGATGACTTTCCATACAGAGATATGGACTACACCGGGGATCCAGAGGCACCACGGGCGCTAGGACAGGCATGGGGACCAGATGGTACGTATTGATTTTATTGCATGTTATGGATGTCAAGATTTGTATATGATAGGGTTTGTGATATACTGTTACTGACTGATGTATGATCTACAGATGTGGGTCCGAGACCACCACCAAGACATATAATGCGCATGGGGCACGTGGCGGTACCAGGCCTACCAGGCCGAGGGGAGGTGCGTCGACGGGACACTGAGGGGACTCTGGAGTCAGTACGGATGCTTCTGGATCGGTTGTTGGGGGGAGTGGTTGATGAAGGGTGGTGGGACATAGATCCAAAGGTGATTCAGGATTGCATGAGGGCGCCACGGGAGTTCCAGTCGATCGCGATCCGAGTGGCCATCTTAGCGGACAGGGGGCGGGCACATGAGCCTGCAGGGGATGAGGAGCTACCAGAGGATGAGAGAGGGGAGGACTCAGAGGCAGCTGATGCAGGGTATGACTCTCATTAGAGAGTACAGGGGAATCCCCCCCGATTTTGTAGCTATGGCATGTATTCTATGAGGCGTAGGGATGTATAGATATTTTTTTTGTATAGCTGAGTACGAGGGTACTCAGGACATGTTTGACATTCATTTTTTTGATATATATATATGCACATGGATGCACCTTTTTGTGATGATGATTTAGTGTATGCACGTGGATGCGCCTATGGTTTGTTATATGTTTGTACTGCACGTGGATGCAAGTAGTGTAGGATGTTGGGCACATGGATGTCCCTTGTGTATTTTATGTGATGTATTGCACATGGATGCAACATTATGTATGTAGGATTAGGCACGTGGATGCCCCTGTATATGAATGTGTTTTTATTTTTATTGCACATGGATGCAAATGTTATGGGATGATGATGCATGATGGAGGTTTTACATGGTGTGATTGATATGCCAATCTAGGATGTTGTTAGCCATTTGATCTACGACACTATTTTGAGATATTAGGACATGGGTGAATGTTATGGATTCAAACTGTTGGTTGAGTTGTTTTGTGCGCAGAAATTTTCTAAAGAGGCAGGGATCACGCACCTGGTAGCAGTTGTTGAGCTAGGAGACAAGTAGCTGGTAGTCAAGGAACACATGAAGGTGACATATGCCCATCTGGAGGGAAACAGTCAGGAGACCGGTCACAGCATCATACTTCACCTGGTTATTGGTAGTAGTGCCTATACATACCATCAAGGTGAATCAATTCATGTGAAGGGGAATATAAGACCCATGCTGCAGAAGCCAGGTTTGGAGACCAGCGGCTTGCTCCATCAGCGAAGCCAATGTAATGAGGTGGAAGAGGGTCCATCTGTGATCATGCAAAAATGATGAATGTGAGATTGTGGTAAAAAAGGTGAAAAACAAAAAGAGAGCAAACTATACAATACGGACCAATGGGGCCATGGGTTTATTTAGGGATAAAAGCGTTTAAGATACAACCCATTGCGGGGGTTGCGCAAAGGGTGACCTTCTAAGTCAGTTAAAATGTATGCCCCATTGCCGAGGCAAGTCTACACGATGTAAGGGCCTTGCCACTTGGACTCAAACTTTCCTTTACCAATTTTGTCGTGGTCTTGGTCATAGGCGAGGACGAGGTCCCCTTCATGGAAAGTTCGAGGGTGTACATGTTTGTTGTAACCAGCTTTGGAGCAGTTCTTGGCGGCTTCAATGGTCTGGAGAGTGGCACGACGGTCTTCATCAGCTTGTTCTAGTGACAGTAGACGTTGCTCGAGTGGGGAGGTGTCGGGGAGAAGCTCGACGGCGATGTGTAAGGCAGGTATCTGACACTCGATGGGGAGGACAGACTCTACACCGTGAACTAAATGAAATAGGGTAAAACCGGTGGCAGTCTTGGTGGATGTACGGTAAGCCCATAAGGAAGGGAATAACATGTGGTGCCAATTGGACTTATGCCAGTCAACAGTTCGTTGGAGGATGGTTTTTAAGATTTTGTTAATGGCCTCTACTTGGTCGTTCCCTTGGGGGTAGTAAGCAGAGGAATACTGATGTTCGAACTTCAGTAGGGTGGATAACTCTTGCCAAATGGAATCTTCGAAGTGTGAACCATGGTCTGAGACCAACTGTTTGGGAACCCCGAATCGAGTGATAACGTGGTTAAAGAAGAAACGGGCAATAGTGTCAGCTGTACAATTGAAGGTGGGCAAGGCTTCTGCCCATTTGGTGAAGTAATCAACAGCGACAATGATGTACTTATGGCCATTGGCAGATGGGGGTTTACATTCCATGAAATCGATGGCCCACTTACAAAAGGGACCAACGGTGACGACTGGGTGTAATGGAGCGGGTGGTGTCCGGGCCTTGGGGGCAAAAAGTTGGCAATTATGACAATGTTTGACTACGATGATGCAGTCGGTAAAGAGTGTGGGCCAGAAGTATCCGGCGCGGACGACCTTTTGGGTGGTGGCCATCCCAGAGAAATGGCCGCCGCAAGCACCGCTATGACAGTCATTGAGGACGTGTTCAGCTTCCTCGTGTGTAAGGAAACGACGGAGAATCGTGTCAACCCCTCGCCGTTAAAGGACATCACCTAAGAGGAGATATCGAGAGGCCTGGTGACAGATACAACGCTGTCCATCACGATTAATGTTGGGTTTGAACTTATGCATGCGAAGGTATAATAAAATATCACCGTACCATGGGTCATCAGACGAGATGGTGAACAAGTGATTGTCGGGTAACTCATCGGAGATTTGTGGGGACGGCAGAAGGGAGGGGAGATCGGTGATGAGTTGGGAAAGTGCGAGGGCTTTAGTGATCTTAGGGGTTCAGAAAGTGAGGTCATATTCCTGGAGGATAATGACCCATTTAGCAACACGACCTTGCAATAGCCGCCAGTTTAAGAGATAAACCATGGGGTTGGAGTCGGCGACGACTGTGGTATGACTAAGTAAAATGTAGTGTCGCAATTTTTGGATGGAAAAGACCACATCTAGGGCTAGTCTCTCCTCATATGGGTAACGTAGGGGTGGTCCAGACAAGGTCTGGATGACGTAATAAATGACATGCTCTTGGCGAGCGGCGTCTTCTTGAATAAGGACTCCGGAAAAGGCATAATCGGATGCCGAGACGTAAAGGATGAAGTCTTGAGAGAAATCCGGGGGGAGATCAATGGGGCTTGTGTGAGAGCTTTCTTGAGGGCTTCGAATGTAGCTTCTGCTTGCTCATCCCAAACAAAGGGTATATGGGTACGAAGCAGTCGTAAGAAACCATGAACAGTAGTGGCGTAATCAGGAACGAAATGACGAAGGAAATTGGACTGCCCCTGCAGACTCTGGAGCTGTCGAAGCGTGCGAGGAGAGGGAAGGTCTAAGATGGCTTGGACTTTCAGGCGATCAACAGCAATTCATTTCTGGGAAACAATGAAACCTAACAACCGGCCTGCCGGAACGCAAAAGACACACTTGTGTGGGTTCAAACGGATTTGATTTGTGTGACAATGCAAGAATACTTGCCAGAGGTCATTAAGGTGGTCTGATCATTTTCGGGAACGAGCTGTAAGGTCGTCAAGATAGACTAGCAGGATATGGACCAAGTCGTGAAAACAATAGGTCATGGCCCGCTGGAAGGTGGCACCAGCATTTTTGAGGCCGAAAGGCATGACGCGATAGGAAAAGGTGCCCCATGGGGTGGTAAAGGCAGTTTTGTACTGATCCTCCTTACGGATCTGAATCTGGTTGTATCCAGAAAAATCATCCATGAAAGATAGGACTTCATGTCCCGCACACACATCGATGAGTTGGTCAATGAATCG
This sequence comes from Larix kaempferi, assembly GCA_027924585.1. Classification (NCBI taxonomy): domain Eukaryota; kingdom Viridiplantae; phylum Streptophyta; class Pinopsida; order Pinales; family Pinaceae; genus Larix; species Larix kaempferi. The sequence continues at coordinate 17,924,774 of BSBM01000136.1, forward strand.
CGTGGCGAAGTTGTCTTTGGGACAAGCGTGGTTTAAATCGCGGAAGTCAGTGCTATGATGGTTCCTTGTTTTTTGTTAACAGAAACGGGATTTGAAACCCAATTGGTATATGCAATAGGATAAATGAATCCTGCTTTGCGAAGTTTTTCAATCTCTGCTTTAACCACGGGGAGCTTTGAGGGGTGAATGGGGCACTGTTTCTGGCGAACGGGGGGTACATCTGGCCATGTGTCAATGTGGTGCTCTATAATAGCAGGGTCGAGACCAGGCATTTCGGTATAGGACCAGGCAAAGACATCACGAAACTCTTGGAAAAGTTTTTTGTACTCTGCAATCTCATGCTCAGTGCAGGAGGCTCCTAAGGTAATGATTTCAAGAGTACCAGGTGGGTCAGAGATATCTATATGGATGATGGGTGAGATGTTGGCCATGTTACCTTCCTCAAAGGCATGAGGAGTAGGAATAGGATCCTTAAACTAGTTGACTTTAGTGGGAAGGAAATCTTTGGACTCAACCGCGAATTGGGTAGCTGTGGTAGAGGAGTCTTCTGGGAGGAAATATGAACGATGGTGCATGTCATCCCAGGGATAATCCGGGGCAGTGAGAGCCTCCAGAATCTCCTCATCATTGCGGAAAGTTTGAGTTGTCAAATCGGTTGATGAGGGAGTGGTAGTCGAAGAGATCATATAAATGGTGTTAATCTCTCCGGATGGGGATGATACCGGAGGGTGGATCTCCTCAATTGTGGGGGGTGCCGTCTCAAGGTCCAAATTATTCATCTTGTAGAGAGCTGCTCTGTAATCTGGGAGATCAGGAAAGTGATGGGAATAATGGCTGTAAATACCGCAGATGGCACAAGGGTGGTTGGTACACAGTGATTTATCACGAGGCTTAGGGGTTAGATCAAGTTCGACAACCGGGATGTTGGGGTCATCGTCAAGCATTTGCATGTGTTCCTGTAATGCAGGTAATTGTGGACATTGATGAGTCTGATGGCCTAACTCATCACACAATGAGCATTTGGGGGGAGCACGAAACACAGGGGGTTTTTTAACTGCCTTGGGAGGGGGTACAGCAGTGTATGGTTGTGGGCCTCTGCTCCCAATGGGCTTGATAAGAGGAGGGGGAGTCATAGATGACGAAGGGGTAGTGACACCGAGAGGTGGTTGACTAGTAGTGACAATGGGTTGCACCGGTTGAAGGATGACATTTGGTGTCGACGGGGGAACGAGAGGCGAAATATACCACACAGGTAATCCTAAGGTTAACCCAGGGAGGCTGAGAGTAGCCATAACTGGGGCGCTTACTACTCCCGAGGGAGGGAATAGGAAGGGGATTGTGTGGGTGGGTGTAACACTAATGTGACTAGGTACCAATGGTGGTTTGGGTAACAAGGGCGGTTGATTGTTGGGTGTTTGTGTATTGTGGGAAAGAGTACAGAGGTCAGAGACTTTGGTCGCGGGTGACAGGGGTGGAATGGATTGGAATGTGGAAGTCATCGACGTGTCTGAGTAAAGTCCGAGTCCCACGGAGGAAACAAACGAGGTAGTTGCACCACAAACAGGTTGTTCAACCATGGGGAGAACATTTTCAGGTGTAGTGGGGGCATTGGGATCGTAATAGGTGAGTTGGTCGACCTTAACCACGCGTCCATCATTGGGGAACATCATGGTATGAAAAACGGATGAGGCAACACCCGCATGGAATACATGTAGCTGTGGCCAAGTAAGAGGTTATAATCAAGTTGGGCATTGATGACCTCTATGTCAATGAGCACGGTTTTTCCAGCCAACTGGACGGGGACATTAGCTAAGAGACCTTGGGGTTGAGCCGAACGGCCATCGTAGGCTCGCAATGCAGTGATGGACTGCTGGAGGGTAGGGGATCCCAACTTCTGCCAAACGAATGTGGACATAACGCATGTAGAGGCACCTTCATCAATAATGCACCGATGGATGACAAGATTCCAAACGAAAATAGAAACTTGGAATGCTAAAGTGGAAGGCAGGCATGGTTCGGACTGGTCCAAATCGAATGCCATCAGTTGTGAATCATTGGGGTCAATAGCACCAATGGCGGAGAGTAAAGTCTTGCGCTGTGAAGGACAGGTTTTCAAGACTTCTAACGCAAACATGGCTGCGAGAGATTGGGCTAAGTCATCCACAGTGTTGTAATTTGACGCAGCACGAGCATTGGGATTATTATTGATGCGACGAAGTGGGAAGCGAGGTGCTTTAGAGGTGCCATCGAGTGGAGCCGGAGGTATACGTAACATCTGATCAGTGGGATGAGCGTTAGTGTTTTTGTCAGTGGGAGGGGCTTCAGGGGTGGAGCCATATTGGTTCCGACGGGTTTGGAGGTTGATATCAGTGGATGACATCATCAACAAGTGGTGAGTACCTAAGTCGAACATGGGTTGATTAGGAGCGGCATAAGTGATTTGTTGTTGTGGGGGTGCGTTGACTTAAGGGGTAGCCAACGGCTGAGTGTTCACTACGCCTTGGGTTGGTAAGGGGTTTTGCAGCACCAAAGGTTGATGCTGAGGGGGTGGGGGGTTGGGTGGCGCCTGAGGAGCCACGTGCCCTTGGCGATGGGCATCATCAGTCCAGAGTTTCCGAGCTCGCTCCAAATGTGGGCAAGCGTGTGTGTAGTGGCCATAGACCCCATAAATAGAACAAGGATGGTTTGTTCGTAAATTAGGATTTTTGGCCTGCTTGGGCGGCCGATCAGGGTTTTGGTTGGCAGGTGTCGCGTTATTGTTGTCTGGGGGATTGGGAGGTTGACCACCTTGGTCTGGAGGGGGGTTGTTCCCATGGTTACGAACTTTGCCACGATTTTGCTGGCCCTGTTGGTGCTGGTTGTTTTGGTTTTGCTGCGGATTCTACTGGGCATACACTTTCCCTTGGGCAGCAGGTGGGTTCTGGGGTTGTGCAGGTGCGGGAGTAGGCTGTAGTGGATAATAAGTAGGGGGAGGCTACGCGGGTGCTGAACCTTGTGGTGGTTGCTGATACGTCTGCGGAGTGGGTTTTGGGTTTGCCGCAGGGGCTGCCTATGGTGGGTAATAAGCATGTTGGGCTTGAGAGGACACAGGAGATGGTGCAGCCTGCGGGTGGTAATAGGGCTGAGGTGCGACCGGGGGGGCGTAAGCAGGGGATGCATGACCAAAGCACTGAGGTGGACATGAGGGTCCGTGGGAATGGTGGTGATGTGCCATGGGAGCATACGAATTGGTTGCTCCGGACTGTGATGTAGCCCGCGAAAGGTCGGGGCCATGGCTAGGACGTGCTATGGAAAAGGGTTGGGGATGTGAGGCAATACGGCCTATGATGCCGTCTGTGGCATGGGATGCCCCCGGCGCATCATGTTGAGAGGAATCACCGTGAGGGACGTCAAGTATGATGGTATAGAGATAACCTGATTGGGCGTAAATGAGGTCAAATTGTTGGGCTTTGAGGATGGCCTCTTCTTCAGACTGGGGTCATTCGGATGCCACATCCTTGGCCATGAAAGGAAGTAGGGATTTTAGAAACAAATCTAAGAAGATACGGTTGTCTAACTTGATTTTGCAGAGGCTGCGGCGTCGACGCCACTCATGAATGTGGTCAGTGATGTGGGTAGCCGTGTTCTGTCTGCAAGACAGTAGGATCTCAACTCCCGTGTCATAGCGGACAGGTAACTGAAAGAACTGCAGGAAAGTCGAGGCAAGGGAAGTAAAGGTGGCATGGGTCCCATGGGGTTGCTCAATGTACCACTTAACTGCAGAGCCAATGAAGGTGCACTGTAACAGACGGAGGTGGACAGAGTCATCCACTATGGAGTTGGAGGAACACCATAAATTGAAGGACATAATATGGTTCTGGGGGTCCTCACTTGCCTGCCCTCAAACTTAGGGATGTCGGAGGGAAGCTTGGTGGGCATGTGAGGCCACGTAAGGTCATGTCTGATGGGATTGTTAGTCAGTCTAGCTAGGTCAGTAAGGTTGAGGCTAGCCATGAATGGCAAACTAGTAGAAGGATGTGACATACTAGTGGGTTGGACTATGGTGGGACCAATGCCCCCAAGTGTAGGGGCAAGGTTTGGGAGTGTCATGTCCCAAATTTGGTTTTGGGTCAAAATGGCCTAATCACATTGGCCCTATTCATTAGAGTTTTTCAAATTGATGCTAAAGGTCAAATAATTGCCAAGGAGGAAAATTACTAGTTTCCTAGGTTTAGGGTGGAAGCTTTGGGATTTTGAATAATGGGGATAATAAATGATGTTTGAACATTAGAATGGCATAAATATTTAATAAAGGAGATAAATAAATATATACAAGTGAAAATCAAAGTGGCATTTCATCATGAAAACACATGGAGGAAGTGGGACCCACATATGGCTAGATTTCCCCACTACACTTGGCATCATTCTCTCACCAATTCGAATTCAAGGTGAATGGTAACATACTTGGGGGAGTCCAAAAGGTATTATTCATTGCATTACTCATCCAAGGTCGAAATATAGAGGAAGAGTAACTCCCATGGAAGAGGAAGAGGCAATTTGGAGCTAGTGAGACACTTGGGCTAGATTCCCTAGCTCTATGACAACAATGATGAAGATGCTATGACACCTATGACACAAATCAGACCTGAAGGCTGACATATGACATATATGACATGTCAGGGCTAAAAATAGACTCCAAGAGGGCGCTCAAGGGTGTTAGGGCAGCTAAGATGCTTCCACATGTGATTTGGTGGAAGTGGGAGACTAGGAATTGTTGTACAAGTGGCGTTCTTTGGAATCTCTTCCAAACTTGAGTTGGCATGAGTCTCTTGGAAGGAATTCGACCCATGGAGGCCATTAGAACTTTATAAATGTCAATAACAAAGAATGAAACCAGCTTTTGATCATTTGTAGAATTTGCAATTTCATTTGTGAAGAGGGAGAGCTAGTGGATGACTAGTTTCTTGCCTTAGCCAATTTCGAGGGTGAAAGATTCCCATCCAAGTTGGTAATTGGAAAGGCCATTCAGACCTTTCATTTGGAGCTTTAATGGAGTCTTTATTTTCAGGTGTAAGCTACAGGGCAGCTCATGGTTTCTTCTATTGCAGCTCACTCCTTCAACCATTTCCAGTTTTGATGGCATATTCTTGATCCTTGAGGGAGGGCGTTTTTGGTGAGCTATTGTACTCTTTGGGGAAGCTTTTAATGCCCCATTGCTTTTGTAATATGAATTAAATACTCTGTTCTTCATCTCCAAAAAGTTTCAGGTCGAAATTCCAAGTAGAAATGTATAAATCTCATTTTTAATGGAAGAACAATGCCATTTCCCCACTACCTTGTTGTGAGCCAATGTATTGATGATGATTTCGAATGAATGGATGATTCTATGATATATTTGTGATCAATATACTGCCATGGATGTCTTCTACAAGTTTCATGTACTGTACTTGAGCATTTGAATCATTTTTACTCAGTTTAGTTGTATTGGGAGGTGAAATAGTGCCATTTCCCCAAGGGTCGAATTGGGGATTTTTGCAGTTGAATGGAAGAGGGTGAGAACAGTTGTAATAATCCATTAATGGTGCATATGAGACTTTAATAACATACTTAACACATTACATACCTCTGTTCATAAATTTGAGTGGGTTTGGAGGCATTTGGGAAGCCATTTTCATTGTTTACCCCAGGGGGATTTGAACCCCAAATTACTAGTAAAATTGCATAATTGGTCCAGAATCTTAAGAGAGTTTGCAGAGGTCTTTTGGTGGCTATATGTTATCCCTGAACATCATATTCAATCCCTAATATCATTCATAAACCTTCCTTGAAGATTTGAAGGCATTTGGAGTCAATTTGAGACCTAGAGACCAATACTAGTCAAAGGGAAATCACTAGTAAAGTTACCTACATTGACCAGAATTGAAAGAGTATTTGCAGAAGTGTTTTAAAGGTACAAAGGCATCCCTCAAACACATATTTATGTTCTAATATCATTCATATACCTTCTCAGAAGATTTGGGATCATTTGGGGCAAATTTGGGACCTAGAGATCGAAACTAGTCAAAGGTCGAATTAAGGAAAAAAGTGGAAAATTGCAATTTTAATAAAATTCCTAACAAGGGACATTACAGTGGTATCAGAGCATGATCTTGGCACCTGATGTGGTATAATATCTATGAGGAAAATAATTTAGGTACCACCATTATATATTGAAACCAAAAGTGCTTTTGTTGAAGAGGAAAAAAAAAAAAAAAAAAAAGTAGGAGAAGAAGAGCAAATTTCTTGAGGGAACTATGACTAGGGATGAAAAGGGAGCCTCATATGATGGTGAGGAGCATATAAAAATTATGAAAACAATATTTGAAGATATGACCAAGCAAATTAAGGAAGGATTCGAATTGTTTTCTATCGAACTTGTGGAAAAAATTATTGATTTTAAGGAAACCAAGGGGCAAAATGCAACAGCTTGCTTGAAGGAGCAAAAGGAAGAGACATCACAAGATAGTGAAGAATATTCTATTGAAAATATGGAAGATCATTTCGAGACACCTTCTAGCTTAGACATGAACCAAAGAGCATCTACTGATGGATGCTTAAACTATGAAGGAGTACCTATTGATGGGTGCTCACACCTCTATGTTGGTGACATAGAAATCACTTTTGAAAGTGTTGCTGCAAGCCCAAGTTCCATTAAGCATGATAATGAAGACCTTGTAGCAGTTGAAGAAGAACCAAGATCAACTTCCCCATCACCACTTGAGCTTCATGAAGTTGGTCCAAGCAAAAATGAAGAAGATGAGGAGGTTCATTTGCAAGAGCCTCATTTTCTTGAAGGGTCCTTAAAGATGAATGAAAAGAAGATCCAAGAGTCCCTCAGCATTCTCCATGAGACTCAAGCATTGGTGTCAAATTCTTGTTGGAGAGCTACTTCATTGGAGGAAACATCCTTCCTTGAAGATATGGAGAAGATTCAAAGAGCAATGTGCCACATCAAAGGTAATTTCATGTCTTTGCTTTTTGATAGAAACCATTTGTTTGAGCTTAATGAATTGTTACATGATGCATACTTGAAGAATAATGAGGATATTCATAAGCTCACAATTCAAAATGAGCAACTTCTTGAAAAGTTGCAAGATACTTGTTTTTCCTCCTATGTTTCAGATTGTCAAATGGTAGATTGTTTGGAGGATTCTCATGACATGGTGGATCATGAGAAATGTGAAAATTTGAATGTTCTTGATGTGTTTGGAGATAAACTTGAAGAGAACCAAACACTTGATGTGGTGGAAGAAGAATTTGAATTGCCTCTTGATGAAGGTTGTGCAATTTTTAAAGAAGAGCATGATTCATCTACATTGGAACCAAACTATGACAAAGAGTTCACACTTTTGAAGGAGCTGCATGATACTACCCATATGGATCCTCCCCATGATGAAACTTCTGTACTTTTTGATCATTTGGGTGATTTGGTTCATTCTCCTACATCCTACAATTCCATGTTTTGCAACATTAGTCTCAATGAAGTATGGGTGAAAGGGTTCTTTTTGATGGTGCCACATGAGGAGTATGATATGGTTGGAGCACATTCTTATTCACATTTGCAGCAGCATACTTTATTACTTTATGATGATGCACATCTACATGGATGCACCTATGATATGCATTTGAGTCACTTGAAGACTCATGGTTTTTCTTGCTCAACACTTGATTCATTTGATGTTGGAGGAACTTCATCCAACACTTGGGTGAATAGATTTATGATTGGAGAACATTTTTGTTGGAAGCCACATACTTTGTTATATCTTTATGATAATCACATTCAGGGATGTATGGGTGAGACTTCTTTGAGTCATTTGAAGTCTCCTTGTTTTTTCTGCTCATTATTTGGTTCAAATTTTAGTGGAGATTCTTCATTCACTTCTTGGATGAAAGAATACATGGCTGAATATTTTGATGCATATCACATCCTTTTGGAGCAGCTTTATAGGACATGGGATCCTCACCTATGTCGTTGGAGCAGATTTGATTGGTCACTTGAAGCTTGTATGCACTTGGAAAACGGTGGTCTACTTGCTTGGAGGTATAAGCACTTTCATGATTCTTTGATGAAGCACCTCCTTGATATTAATTTTCATTATGTAGTTATGTACTTTGATGATATATATTTTGTACTCATGATGTTTGGAAGAATGCATACAAGAAAATGGGATCCAGGAATCCTCTTATATGATGGTATGGGTTGGAGAGCACTCTTAATTGTTCGGGTGCAATACAAGCAATGGGACCCTGGAATAATTTTTATCTCAGTGGTTTCAAATTTTTTGGGGAAACAAGCAGTATGGGAGATGGATTTCCCCACTTAATAAAGTGATTTTTATCAGAGTAGTGCAGCAGCAAGCATGTTGGTTCCTCTCTAAAATCTTCATGGAAACTCAAAGACTCAAGGTTGGGCAATTCAATGGCAACTTCAAAGAATTATACAGAAAGCAGGTTCTTCAACACCCATGTTTAAAATTGCTTGAGGACAAGCAATATTGGGAAGGGAGGATTTGTCATGTCCCAAATTTGGTTTTGGGTCAAAATGGCCTAATCACATTGGCCCTATTCATTAGAGTTTTTCAAATTGATGCTAAAGGTCAAATAATTGCCAAGGAGGAAAATTACTAGTTTCCTAGGTTTAGGGTGGAAGCTTTGGGATTTTGAATAATGGGGATAATAAATGATGTTTGAACATTAGAATGGCATAAATATTTAATAAAGGAGATAAATAAATATATACAAGTGAAAATCAAAGTGGCATTTCATCATGAAAACACATGGAGGAAGTGGGACCCACATATGGCTAGATTTCCCCACTACACTTGGCATCATTCTCTCACCAATTCGAATTCAAGGTGAATGGTAACATACTTGGGGGAGTCCAAAAGGTATTATTCATTGCATTACTCATCCAAGGTCGAAATATAGAGGAAGAGTAACTCCCATGGAAGAGGAAGAGGCAATTTGGAGCTAGTGAGACACTTGGGCTAGATTCCCTAGCTCTATGACAACAATGATGAAGATGCTATGACACCTATGACACAAATCAGACCTGAAGGCTGACATATGACATATATGACATGTCAGGGCTAAAAATAGACTCCAAGAGGGCGCTCAAGGGTGTTAGGGCAGCTAAGATGCTTCCACATGTGATTTGGTGGAAGTGGGAGACTAGGAATTGTTGTACAAGTGGCGTTCTTTGGAATCTCTTCCAAACTTGAGTTGGCATGAGTCTCTTGGAAGGAATTCGACCCATGGAGGCCATTAGAACTTTATAAATGTCAATAACAAAGAATGAAACCAGCTTTTGATCATTTGTAGAATTTGCAATTTCATTTGTGAAGAGGGAGAGCTAGTGGATGACTAGTTTCTTGCCTTAGCCAATTTCGAGGGTGAAAGATTCCCATCCAAGTTGGTAATTGGAAAGGCCATTCAGACCTTTCATTTGGAGCTTTAATGGAGTCTTTATTTTCAGGTGTAAGCTACAGGGCAGCTCATGGTTTCTTCTATTGCAGCTCACTCCTTCAACCATTTCCAGTTTTGATGGCATATTCTTGATCCTTGAGGGAGGGCGTTTTTGGTGAGCTATTGTACTCTTTGGGGAAGCTTTTAATGCCCCATTGCTTTTGTAATATGAATTAAATACTCTGTTCTTCATCTCCAAAAAGTTTCAGGTCGAAATTCCAAGTAGAAATGTATAAATCTCATTTTTAATGGAAGAACAATGCCATTTCCCCACTACCTTGTTGTGAGCCAATGTATTGATGATGATTTCGAATGAATGGATGATTCTATGATATATTTGTGATCAATATACTGCCATGGATGTCTTCTACAAGTTTCATGTACTGTACTTGAGCATTTGAATCATTTTTACTCAGTTTAGTTGTATTGGGAGGTGAAATAGTGCCATTTCCCCAAGGGTCGAATTGGGGATTTTTGCAGTTGAATGGAAGAGGGTGAGAACAGTTGTAATAATCCATTAATGGTGCATATGAGACTTTAATAACATACTTAACACATTACATACCTCTGTTCATAAATTTGAGTGGGTTTGGAGGCATTTGGGAAGCCATTTTCATTGTTTACCCCAGGGGGATTTGAACCCCAAATTACTAGTAAAATTGCATAATTGGTCCAGAATCTTAAGAGAGTTTGCAGAGGTCTTTTGGTGGCTATATGTTATCCCTGAACATCATATTCAATCCCTAATATCATTCATAAACCTTCCTTGAAGATTTGAAGGCATTTGGAGTCAATTTGAGACCTAGAGACCAATACTAGTCAAAGGGAAATCACTAGTAAAGTTACCTACATTGACCAGAATTGAAAGAGTATTTGCAGAAGTGTTTTAAAGGTACAAAGGCATCCCTCAAACACATATTTATGTTCTAATATCATTCATATACCTTCTCAGAAGATTTGGGATCATTTGGGGCAAATTTGGGACCTAGAGATCGAAACTAGTCAAAGGTCGAATTAAGGAAAAAAGTGGAAAATTGCAATTTTAATAAAATTCCTAACAAGGGACATTACAGGGAGGTTTCCCCCAAGTGTAGGGATGAAAGTGGTATGGGACGGTCCTGCACCGCCAAGGGTAGTGTGAGTCACTGATGGAGTGGGAATAGGTATTCCAACTACTGGAATGGGTGCAGTGATCGGAATGGTAGATGTGGGCCCCATCGAGGGCATACCCAAAGTAGGTGTGGTAGATGGTGTGGTGGTGGATGCTCCACCAATGGTCCCTACAAAGAAAGGGGTGGAAGTCACGCTAGCCATGGGGCTGGTTGGTGCAGTGTAAATGGGGTTCTCAGAATCTGCCTCAGAATCAGAGGTAAAATAAGGGGCATCTAGCTCGGGTGACGGAGTTCTATGCCATTGACGAGTGGAGTCAAGTGACAAATCTCGAGATCTATGATGAGTGGTATCAAGTGATGAAGATCTATGTCTATGACGGGTGGTGTCAAGTGAACCGTGCTGCGGGGGCTCGCCCTGGAGGCACCGAGAATGTCTCAGGGACTCAATGGTGTCAAATATCTGGGGGTTGTGTTGAGTGAAAAACAACTCAAAAAACCTAATACAATCGAGTGTGCAGGAGGAGAGCTCAAAAAATATGGCACTCAGGCCAACAACCAACTCAAAACACTTATTGTAATAGCTGTGCTACAATAAGTGGAGTATCAACAGAAATGGTCAGAATACCAACAAGTAGCAGGTTTCCTAAAAAATAAAAATAGTGGACTCGCTAGACCAAAAGGAGGTAAGGGAGCATGCAAACACCTAACTAAATAGTATTCTGACTCAACTAGACATATCCTCTGCAAGGTGATGAAATCCAAGTCAGACAATATGGATAGTAGAGCCAAGTGGCTAAAGATATCCCCCTACCGGGAGGGATACCGAGTAGTCAATCCTAGAAGAAAGGAAACTAAGATACCCCGTTCATGACACATCCAGAAAAGGTGAATATGTCATTTGGTTCTATCACCACAGTATCCCCATACAGGGATACCCCGAGAACTGCGAAAGGTAGCCTTCAGTTACTTAATGGATTACGGTATTCCACTCAGGCCTCCGAAACCAATATGGTGACTTCAACCCTCCTAGGGGAGAGGCCCTCTAATAAACTGGTTGTGACCGTGCCAAAAAATACTAGGGGATTTTGGTTCCCTAATGGACAACAACTATGTCTCAAGTGTAAGCAACCGAGGGGTGTTATTTGGATGCCTATCCCCCCGATCCTACCTAACTACAAAAATTCTTATGTGTTCCCCAAGTGGGGTTAGAATGTTGGTTGTGTTAAGTAGTTTTTTAAGGCTCACTTGAATTAGGTGACAGAGTGTGTGCATGTGAGATGATGAACCCAAGTAAAAGTGACATGGAGTGGGCAACTTTCTAACTAAAATTAACAATACAGAATTTAAACTTTGAAATGCAAAATTTTCTTTTTTTCAATTAAAATGCTGAAATTTAAAACAAAATATTCTGTAAATGGAACAGAAATAATACTGCAGAAAAGGCTGAAGGGAAGGATGGATGCAGGCAGGACAGATGGTTGTGCAAGTGCAGAAAATATTGCAGCAAAGTGTTGGGTTCAAACCAGGAAAAAATGCAGAAAACAGACCACAGGTCTGTGGCAAATCTGGGCGGTCGGACCGCAACTCAACAGTCGCGGACAGGTTGTGGGACTTTGGCCGAAAGATGCAGTCAGGCCGCTGGAAACAGGTCGGAAGCTGCAAGCGGGTTGCAGGAAAAAGGTTGAAAACCACAAATGGGACGCAGGAAAATGGCCTAAAGACGCCGGCGGGTTGCAGAAAGATGGCTGAAAGCCGCAGGAAGGACGCAGGAAAATGGCCTAAAGACGTCGGTGGGTTGCAGAAAGATGCTTGAAAGCCGTAGGGAGGACGCAGGAAAATGGCTTAAAGATGCCGGCGGGTTGCAAAAAGATGGCTAAAAGCCACAGGCAGGATGCGTAAAAATGGTTAACAGCCGCCGTCGGATCGCACCAAACAAGCTACTAGCCACGGTCGGATCGCAGGTAATAGACTTGAATCCGCCGACAGGGTGCCGGAAACAGTCTGAGAGCCGCGGTCGGATCGCAAGTAAATGCCTGAAAAACGCAGTCAGAACGCAACTGCGGGGGGTAAAAGACGCGGTTTACGGCAGTCGAAAGGGACAGCCGAAAGGAAAAAACAGAAAAATAATTGCAGAAAATTGAAAATGCTTAACCTATTAAAAATATAACCAAAAATTCAAAAGAAACACAAGCAAAGTCGCCAAAACTGTAGCTAGGGTTTTCACCCTAGCTTGTGCAAATGAGCACCTACTAAGGAGAATGGACTCATTAGTAGCAGTTCAATAAACAATAAATGAAAGTAATAAAACAATACAGATTCTAAACTAGCATGAGCATTAATAAACATAACAAAAACATGGAAACATGGTGAAGATCTTTCTTTTTTGTATTAAATTTTTACCTCAGGTGTAGAGGTTGGTGAAGTTCTTGCAATGGTCCAAGACGATTGCTCCAAACTCCAGCTTTGCTCCTTCTCTTTCTCCAAAAGGTTGGAAATGGACCAAAAGGGGCACTGAAGGATGAAAGTAGCTCAAGGGTGAGCTAGGGTTTCGAGAGTGATTTTGGCAGAGTAAGGGTGTATTTGACTGTGGATATGAAATGAGGGGTCTCCATCACCTATTTATAGGTTTTTGGTGGTGGAGTGCTAGCCAATAGTTTTGGGAACCATATGGTTTAGGTCAGCTGTATACGGTTTTTTCCTCCTTTTTCCTCTTTTTCCTCCTTTTTTATATTTTTTATTCCCTTTTTAGAGGGTTTTTGCTATTTTAGGAATTTTGGATAATTTTGGGGGGAAAAGGGGTTTTTTAGCCTTTTGGAGGCTTTTTTGATGGTTTTGTGGCCTTTTGGAGGCTTTTTAATGGGATTTTAAGGTTTTGAAGGTAGATATGGTAGGAAATATGGACAAATGAGTCATGTAATGGGGTAGATGAGGTAGTGAGCACTTTTTGAGTGTTAACACCAGGCTGTTACGAGCACACAACTCTACCTATAGGATCTCCCAGGGACAGATTATATGTGGTCACCACAAAACCTCGCAAGAGCATCCCAGGCTGTTACGAGCACACAGCTCTACCTATAGGATCTCCCAGGGATAGATTATATGTGGTCATGGCAAAACCTCGCAAGAGCATCCCAGGACTTATTACAGGCACACATCCCAACCTATCGGATCTCCCAAAGACATATTATATGCCATAGGACAAAACCTCGAAAGAGCATCTGCCAGATATCCCAGGAGATTATATGCCATAGGAAAAACCTTGAAAGACTATCTGCAGATCTCCCAGGGCCAAATTATATGTCCTCCCAGAGAAAAACCTCGAAAGAGCATTTTCCAGATATCCTAGGGCCAAATTATATGCCATAGGCAAAACCTCGAAAGACTATCTGCAAATCTCCCAGGGCCAAATTATATACTCATCTGCACAACCTAATCCATGGCCATAGAGTATCAACCTGATACTCACCATACATCATCCTAATGTACACATGATCATCCTGATCATCATCACTGCAACATCCTGCTGCATGTCATCTGGAGCAACATCCTGAAGCTCGTCATCCACGATCATCCTGATCATACAATGCATCTACCTGATGCATACCAAGTATCTACCTGATACATATCATCATACATGATCCACCTGATCATACAATGTATCCACCTGATACAAATACAAATACATGATACATATCACCATACATGATCCACCTGATCATACAATGTATCCACCTGATACATATACAAATACATGATACATATCACCATACATGATCCACCTGATCATACAATGTATCCACCTGATACATATACAGATACATCGTCCAAGCATCCAACATGATGCATATACAAAATACATACAAATGATCCTACTTATCATATCCAACATCCAACATGATGCGTACATACATATAAATGATCCAGCTCATCATATCCAGCATCCAACATGATGCATACATACATATAAAAATGATCCAACTGATCATACAAAGCAGAAACCAGAACATCATCCTGATGCTCATCATCCAGCGCTTACATCCACAGCCATGTGAAGGATCCTCCTTCCAACATGCTTGGAATGGCTTCAACAAATGTGTCCATCACTTCTTCCTCAAAGTGTCCTCGATCTGAAGAACGCCAAGCCTCTCTCTGAAGTACTCGAACTTCACCCTAGCTAGTGGCTTCGTCAGCACATCTACAATCTGCTTGTCCGTCGCAACATACAGTAGCTTCACAGCTCCTCTCTGCACCATATCCCTGATATAGTGATATTTGATCTCTATGTGTTTCGACCTGTCATGAAACACTGGGTTCTCAGACAGCTTCACACAACTCTGGTTATCACAGAAGATACCAATAGCATCCAACGGGAGATCAAATAAATCAGACAGTAACTTCCGTAGCCATACTGCCTCACAACTAGCTGAACAGGCTGCAACATACTCTGCCTCAGCTGTACTCAGTGCTACGCAGGACTGCTTCCTGCTAAACCAAGAGATCACACCTGATCCCATACTGAAACAGCACCCACATGTGCTCTTCCTATCTTCAGCACTACCGGCCCAATCTGAATCAACATAACCCTATAGGTTAATCTTTTGATTCGCTTCATACTTGAGCCCATAATCCACTGTACCCTTCAGGTACCTCAGAACATGCTTTACAGCAACCAGATGAACACTCCTTGGATCTTTCAGGAACTAACTCAATGTGTTCACCGCAAAGCAAATATCTGGTCTCATGTTCGCCAGGTACATCAAGGACCCAATCATCTGACGATACATAGAGACATCAACCGGCTCAGATGAAGTATCACATAGAAGCTTCAGATTCGATGCCATAGGTGTGGCCATGGCCTTGCAATCCATCATCCCGAATCTCTTCAGGATATCTACTGTGTACTTCCCTTGACCAAGGAAGATCCCACCTGCACTCTGCCACACCTCCATACCTAGGAAATAATGCATCATTCCCAAATCTTTCATATCGAACTCAGCAGCAAGCTTCCTCTTGGTATCACACCAAGTTCTGGGAGCTTGCTACAAGCCATACGAGGCTTTCTTCAATCTGCACACATGTGACTCCCTGTCAGGTCTTAGGACTGCATCCCAAACATCTTCTTCATGATCGACGGATCATGGCATTCCATTTCTTTATCCCAGATCCTGGGAACTTCAATATCTTCAATAGATATCTTTGTTGCTGGAACAAATGTTGTAGTCCTTTTGTAGGGGAAGATATACGGTCTTTCCTACAAAACAAGTTAAATTGCATGATTAGAAACATCTCATAATTTTCAGAACAAATTCTTTACATATAAATAAATATGTCATGCAGTCATGCAATTATCTTAGCCAATGCTTCAATACAACATTTATCCATGTTCCACAACTTTCTAGATGCCTTCCAATCTCTACCAGAACATTGTTAAGAGTTTGCACTACTCCCAACATGTCAGCAAAGAGGTTGCATTCTAGATAAGTAGCACTGGAATGTTGTAAAGTGCCATAGGCCACTTACCCATCACATGCATATTAGTAGTATACTGTTCATTAATGCAATCATTCTAATATGCACAATACATCTCCTAAGTCTAGGAACATAAGCATAATATTATTTAAACAAACAAAATAGGCAAGAAATGATAATTGAAATACTTATCTTTGCTTGTTTGTTGGGTGGACTCCCTCTGAGTCTTTGCTTCCTGGAAGGAGCTGCTGGAGTGTGCTCCCTCTTGATCTTTGCTTCCTGGATTACCTGTCCTTGAACTTATATTCATCCTTGCTGACATCAATATTCTTGAACCCTGGAAAGTATATTCTATAAGCCTTCGAGCTTTCACTGTAACCCACAAAGATTCCCTTCTTTCCTGAAGGATCTAGTTTAGTCCTCTTTTCCTTTGGGACATGAGTGTATACTGGACAACCAAATATTCTGAGATGGCTGACTTCAGGTTTCTTTACCAGAAAAGACCTCTTCTGGTGTCTTGTTGTCCAATATCTTTTGGGGTGTTCTATTTTGCACATATACAGTTGTTCTAGCTGCTTCTGCCCATAGATGCATAGGTAGATCCTGGTCATGTAACATTTCCCTTGATGTTTCCATGATTGTTCTGTTCTTCCTTTCTGCAACTCCATTCTGTTGAGGATTATAAGGAGCAGTCAACTCCCTCTTAATCCCTGAATCACTACAAAGCTTCTTGAAGTCACCTGAGGTGAATTCTCCACCATTGTCGGATCTGAATGTTTTGATCTTCTTGTCAATTTGATTCTCCATCAAGGTTTTGAATTCCTTGAACTTATCAAACACCTCATCTTTGTTCTTCAAGAAGTATACCCAAGTCTTCCTGGAGAAGTCATCAATAAATGAGACATAGTAAACATACCCACTAAGAGAACTGGATGACATAGGACCACATACATCTGAGTGGATGATTTCCAGGATATCTTTGGCCTTGCTTTTACTGCTTGGGAAAGCCTTCTTAATGTTCTTACCTTTTGCACATCCTTTGCAAACACCTTCATGTTTGGTCTTGATTTCAGGAAGACCTTCTACAGCCTTGCTTGCAATTGGAAGTGCCCTATAGTGCATATGAGCAAGTCTTCTATGCCAAAGTTCACTTGGCTCCATGGATTCATGCACCATGGCATGTTCAGGTTGTCCCTTCAATTTATACAATCCTCCCTCTTGCTCTCCAATCACTACTGCATCATCTATGGTATTTCCCTTTGGCCACATTAGGACTTGGCCATCCACAAATGCAACCCTCATACCTTTTGCATCCAATGCAGAGATGGAGAGTAAGTTCTTCTTGAGCCCAGGTACATAAAGGACTTCTTTCATCTTCAAAGATTTTCTAGAATCTAGGTTGTAGGAGGCTTCACCACTTCCTTTGATTAGGTATTGATAATCATCCCCAAGTTTCACCTTATGGGGTGATTCATGTTCAGATAGATTCACAAAAGATTCCTTAAACCCAGTGATGTGTTTGGAAGCCCCACTATCAATCAACCAATCATTACAACCATGGGAGATAGTACCTGTGAGAGAAGAGATTAGAACATACTCTTCTTCACTTGATGAGTCATCATCACTTTCTGCCCTAGTCTTCTTCTTTGGAGGTTCATCATCCTCGGCAGCATGAGCATGGAACTTTCTTTTGCTGCCCTTCTTCTTCTTGCTGAAGTTGTTGTTATTATCCCTTTTGTTCTTGGGACAATCTGAAGCAAAGTGACCCTTCTCATTTCATGTGAAGCATCTTAGATCCTTCTTATTCTTTTGATAGGATCTTTTGTAGCGAGAGTGCTCCTTCTTGGGCTTGCTTCTTTTGGTGTGAGTTGCGAGAGCTTGATCTTCACCTCCCATCTTTTTCTCACGAGCTACAAGCCTAGCTTCTTCTTGAGAGCATTCCTCCCATAGTTTACTAAAAGAGATCAATTTCTTTCTTGCACAGATTCCTTGAATAAAGGAGTCCCATGACCTAGGTAGGCCATTCAGAGTGGTCATAACAACTTCACCATTGTCCACTACTTCATCCTCAGCTTCAAGTTGCTCCTTGATCTGAAAGACCTTGGAGAATCAAGATTGAATGGTTTCTCCATTCAACATCTTGAGCCCTTTCAATTGATTCCGCAGAGTCATCTTCCGATTTATGTTCTTCCCTTCAAATAGCTTGGTCAAAGAGTCAAACATCTCCTTGGGTGTCTTTAGAGAAGACACATGGGGTATGAGATGGTCTTTGATAGAATCAGCAATGATTCTCTTTTCATTGACCAAGTTCTTCTTATGCAATACCTTGGCCTATTCATCCTCTGGGATAGGGATGTCTTCTTTTATATATGAGTCCAACTCATTCTCTTCCAGGATTAACCCAATCCTATACTTCCAAGCTCGGAAGTTATCAGCCCCTTCATGCTTATCCTCAAGCTTGGTGTGGTGAGACATCTTAAAGAGTACTTCAAATGGAAATAGAAAAGATTTAGGTCTTACCACTTGAAATGCTGAAAACTGGATCTGGTCCTGGATTAGGGTTTGTCGAAAAAACCCTAAAAATTCAAAATGTGAATTTCAATTTTCTGAAAGGATAGAAAGATGCGCTTTGATGAGCTGATCAGCCTAGTGCATTCAAAATTTGAGATCAGCAAAGTTTTACCCTTCAGATTTGCCTTTTTTTCCTCTCAGGTTCACTAGGGAGAGCCCTGAATTAGGGTTTGAGTTTCCCGGAGATCTACCCAGCAAAAAATCTCGATTCAAAGCTCTAAACTTCGATTTTTGCAAGGAGCTTCCAGCTATGTCTTCAGATTTCAGAAATTCCTATTTTTGTGGAAACCCTAATTTTTAGGGCCAAATCTGAAAAAGCTCAGAATTGAATTCTGATTGGACAGATAGATGCACCTTGATGAGTAGAGTCAATCTACTATACTGCTTTTCCAAAATCTGTGGAGAGAAACCCAATAAACAAGAAACTCAAGTTTCTGTCACTGCAAAATGTCTTCTTCTCAAGTTAGCTCTGATACCATGTTAAATTTTGACCATTAATTCACAATACTCTAGGATCTTCACTGAGAGAATAACATATACAGTATATCAATGTATAACAATCACAATAAGCATGACAAGCATCACAAGAATCAAAAGCATGAGAGACAAGAGACACAGAGTTTCCGTGGGGAAAACCCTAAGGTGAAAAACCCCACAACTTCCTCAGAGATAGAGAGAGCAATGGCTCAACCAAAGTACAACCAAAATACACTGAGATAGTCTCCTAGTAGCGGATGATCCTCCTCCTCACTAGTGCGCCACTTTCTAAGTGAGAGAGATATGACTTTCCCGAATGATCTAAATAGAGATCACCTGATCTCTATTTATACTAACATGTTTGCCCAGTGACCTTATGGGGCCGACTTGTCTAGCTAGGTACATCCACATTATAATATATATATTTCAGGGCTGACCCCACACATGGTGGTCTAATAACCCATCGGCAAGTACACACACTTGTGACACTTGTCAATCCACATGACGACACTTCCTTATAGAGGAATAACACATCTCTAATAAGGGTACAATAAATATATATGAAATACATAGATGAAATACATTCCGAAGTTACATAGACATCCACATTGATGCCCCTACCACCTTCTGCAAGATGTGGTCCATTTTGGGCAAGGGGTAGTTATCCTTTAGGGACACCTTATTGAGATTTCTAAAGTCAATGCATAGTCTTATTTCACCACTCTTTTTCCTTACTGGGACTATGTTGGCCACCCACTGTGAAAACCTCATAGAGACTATGATTTTTGCTTCATGCAGCCTCTTTACCTCCTTTTCTATCAGTGGAAGTAGCATGGGATTCATCCCTCTCAGCTTCTGCCTGAATGGCTTCTCCCCTGTCTTGACTGGAATGGTATGCTGGATGAAAGATGTGTCATATTCTTTCAGATCTTCATAGCACCATGCGAACACATAAGAAAACTTTCTCATCAAATCCATATAGTCCTTTATGATGCCTGGGGCCAGAGACTTTGACAGTTTGACAATTCTGGGTTCCTCATTGCTCCCAATGTTACAATCTTCAACTTCCTTCAGGTTTGGAGCTACCTTGTGATCTCTAGCCACATCATTTTCATCAAACAGTATTTCCAATGGGACCAACCCTTTGGGTATGTAATTTCTCTTCAACTGCAAAATCTCTTTGCCTCCCAAAGTGGTTTCGAGCTCTGGTGGATCAGGTTCACATTCTTCCCCTTCACAATCCTCTTAATCAATCTAGATATTGGAAAACTCCCCAGTCATCTCCAGTAACTTCTTTATCTGTTGGTCATCTTCAAATACATGCCAGTGCTTAGTGTTGTCTGGGACAGAGAGCCTATGCCTTACCTTAATCATGTGAGTTCTGGCAGGGTAAGCAGGGAGCTAAAATATGGTAGCAGAACTAGCTAGAGTGTCTGCCACTGTATTCTGCTCACTGGGAATGAAACAAATATCGTGTTCTGTGAAGAAGTTGTCAAACATGTCCCATGTAGCGTTCTTGTAAGCCTTTAGCCTGGGATGCTTAGCCTCATAGTTTCCTTTCACCTGCTGGATTATTAGCTCTGCATCTCCATAGACCTTGATCTTCTTATCTTTCAGACCTTTGAGTACATTCAAGCCTAATAGAAGAGCTTCATATTTTGCCACGTTATTTGAACAGTCAAACATCAATTTGAAAGTATGAAACCTGGAACATGCAATTCTCTTGTCTAGAGGGACAATCCATATCCCTGCTCCACCTCCTTCTTTGTTCACGGCCCCATTGAACTTCATGACCCAGTGATCTTCTTTTTGGGGGGTGGCCATGGCCTTTGCTTGCAACTCCGACTTCTCATTAATGTCTTCTTCAGCCTGCTTCCCATCATCCTCTATGTTAGCTAAGCTTTCAAGGCATTGCACCCCATTTCCATCGTTGGCTTCACCATTCAGTTCAAGTAACTTGGTAGCTTTCGCATCTTCTCCTTCTGAACCTGGGTCATAGCAGAAGATTGAGGAACCTACATCTGTGTTTATGGAAAATATGGGGTGGTTCTTAGGCATGTCCTTGTCACTCACCACGTATGACAGCCTATGCTCCCTGTATAGTCTTCTTCTTTCCCCAAAGACGTGGATGGTGGCATAATACATGTCCATGTGCATGGTTCCCTTCAACTTTGCAGTCCATGACCTTGACAACAACATCCCAAACTTGGGTGGAATATCAGCCACTACCACATCCATAATCATATTCTTCTAAGGTATTTGAGTCAGTGAGACCACCATTTCTTTAATCATCCCTACACATGGAACTCTTTTGGAATCAAAGGAGAACAAATCCTTATAAGGTCTAGTTATTTCTAACCCAAGATTCTCCACCACTGAACTGGGAATGAGGTTATGAGAGGCTCCTGAATCAAACATGGCATTGTGCAGGATATGGTCATGTATGTTGAGACTGGTATAGAAAGGAGGGACATCAGTTTCGAAGGAATTTTATACATGGGGGGGAAACAGAAGGGTGGGCTTGTCATCTTGCAGATTGAGAGTATTAGGGTGCTTTTCTTCTCCACTATTTACTACCTTTAGGATCTGGTCTTTATACTCTGAATTTTTGACCAATTCATTCAAGGGGATGGAGATCTTAATCTTAGATATTTCATTCTCCAAACTGAAAGCAGTATGGATATTTTCTTCTACCTTTGTGTCACCTTCACCTCTCCCTTTTGTACTTTTCTTTGGAGGTCTGCCTCCTTCCTAAGAGTCTCCTTAGAGATTGCAACCTTTGGGTCTTTTCTCCCAGGGATTTCCTTTCTTGGTGGTTGAGAAGGGGATGGATCAGTAGCATCCTTTCCTCGGTCCACTGTTACTTTTATACTTCTCAAATTATGCTGCCACTCGAATTCACAGATGGCATTGTGGAGCCCTCTTTGGTATTGGTCAGATTTTGATTCACCAGGGACATCATCTCATTGCAGAGAAGACTGGTCATGTTCATATTTATTCAAATAGAACTGGGTTTGGATCTGATCAAAGAGATGGATTTGATATTCATCCTGTCTATTTTCTTCTTCTTCATCCATGAAATTCTCATCAAAAGCTGGTCTGATTGGTTGGTTGTCAGGTTTTCTTGGCTCTCTAGGTATTCCTTGTGGGGTAGGGGGTCTTCTGAGGTTGTTATTTCGAGCTTAAGGCTCTGGGTTTTCTCTGGTAGGAGGCCTGCTATCAAGGGAGATCCTATCCACTAGCCTCTCCATAGTTCTCATCATCTGCTCAAATTTTTCATCCATGGAATGGGATGTGGAAGGTTGTACTACTTCATCGCATCTCTTCTTCTCGGCTTTAGTTAAGTGTTTCATTTTCCCTCATGCCATCAAGTTGGTTTCTACTTCTAGTGTGTCTTTCAGTATATCAGGGAGAGTGGGAAATCTCCTTTATCTCAGTAGGAGAGAAAATTCATTGTCAAAACAGTTGGCAAAATGAAGCTTGGCTGCCCCAACAAGGGGTTTTATGTCCACAAGGATAGAATTGTACATTCTCATGAACCTGGCTGAGAATTCTTAGATAGTCTTCACATTGGTTTTCTTTGTATGTTCATACTGAGTGAGAATCTAGAGAGGGTTTTTCTTATCCTTCCATTTGTCCAGGAAAGCTTCTTCAAATATTTCATAGGTGGCTATTCCCCTATTGGGAAGGGATTTAAACCATTTCTTCACTTCGGGCCTACTAGGATTTGGGAAAACAACCCATCTTAACATCATCTGCGTCCACCTCTTCTAGGTCTGTGAAGTCATTGAACTGGTCTACATGATGTTGTGCAGAGACTCTTCCCTCCCCATAAAATCTCATGAGGCATTGGGCATAGCCCACAGGTAGGTCATCAGGATTTGGTGGGAGGGCCAAAGGAGCATATCTGGAATCCATGGCTCTTGTGTTTTGTTTGGGACCAGAGGGAGTTTTAGGAGCAGCATGAGTGATAATTAGGACTTGGGTACTTTGGCCAACAATTTTAGCAAAGGGAGACAGGCCACTAGTTTCCTCCCAGGATTGTAAATCTTCCCACCAAGCGCTTAGGAAATGGGTCTAGAATTTTCTTTGGTCAAACATGGTTTCCCTTATATCAATCTCATACCTAGACCTAAATGGAGAAGACTTAGTCGTTAAACTTGAGGGATGATCTTTGAAACATATGCCTCTTTCTTAGGTAAAGAAAAGGACCTAGTTAATAGAGAAATACCTATTTGGCTTCTCTTTAATTTCTTGATGACCTTCTCTAGGTCTAAAGTAACTTTTGGTAGCTCAGGATCCAAGTGACTTCTGGTAGGTATTCTTCTGGGAGCCATAATTTATTCTAGGGATCCTTTTATTCAAAAGATGGACTCACCACAGGAATAATGTAGGATCCTCTTAGCTTTTGACTACTATTCTCTCTTAGTAATCAGCTCTAATCTGATACAAACTTTTTGAAATAGGCTCGATCTCCAGTGGAATCGCCAGAATGTAAGTTGGAGTCGCTAGGGAAAATGATACAACCTTGGAATCTCATATTATTTGTTCGCCCTCAAAGGTCTGATTTTATACCTTGAAAACCAGAGATTGTCCCCAGCGAAGTCGCCAGAATGTTATCACCCAATATTTTCTTGGGTTGTGGCAGGAAAGACCATGGGGTAACTATTGCAAACCAATCTTTAGTGGATGGAAACTAACCTTTCCAACCACAGCGAGGGATCTCCCTTTGGGGCTTCCAACAACGGGATGTAGCTTAAAAATGGGCTGGGATATCGGTCCAAGTGGTGGATAGACCTTCAAACAATGAATTAAAATGGTTTTTTTGGTTGGTTGGAGTTAAGAACAAGAGGATAGTTGGGCATGGGGTCAACTTCGGTGGTTTTATGTCATCAATGCCAGGTTTAGGCTGTGATTACAGGAGCAGGAGGCAAGGTAGACATGGTTCTTTCACGTCAGAGTAATCATCATATGAAGGTAGAGGAAGGAGACAAGTTTGGCCACAAGGTTAGAGCATTTAAGAATGAATACTAACCTGCCACTTCAAGAGGAAAAGGGTGGAATACCTAATCATATGCATCTGGAGCATGTGGGCATGAATTCCACACCATGTAATCTTGATCTTTAGGCACTGCAGAAGTAAAAAATTAATGGAAATACAAAGCAAGAACACATACACAGGAAATAACAGACATCAGAACACACATCACAGGAATCTCAAGCTCCAAAATCAGGTCTCCTCATTGAACTAAGAGGCCGAGTTTCATACAGCACAGAGCAGTAATCTCTCTGAAACAAAAACGTCCAACCTTTTGGTCTACTTTGGACCCTACCTTTATAGGATTACAAAACAACAAAATATCTTAACTGAATCAAAACAAACTCAGACTGGTAATGATGAGGTCGTTCGAACTGAGCCACCCGAATCAACAGCCTCTGATTCTACCATGCGTGGAAGGGAAGAATCACCTGTGCTGGAAACGCACCATTGAGCCATGGAAACCACTTATTCATCCTGCGAATCAGGTCATTTTAGATTGAATGAGACACACAATTGAAATGGGCCTCCTTCGTCGTCTTCTAATGCTCCATTTCTCTATGAAAATCTACATTTCCTGCGACTGTAACTGGCTCTGCAAAACTTTCTCGATCCACAATTTTCTTTCCGCAACTATGCTTCCAAAATTTCCTTTCCACAACAACCATTCCGCAACAGGCCTTTCCGCAATGGTATTTTCCGCAACCCACAATTAGCCACATGGCATGCAAGGATTGGTCTTTCGTCCTCGTTCTTTTCTGGGGAACTATCTTTCCGCAACCCGCAATGCAGGATGCAGGATGTAGAAGCTTACTTTTTTGTGCTTCTGAAAATGACCTTTCCGCAATCCGTAATCCGCAATGTGGGATGCTGGATGCGGAAACTCTGTTTTTCGCCCCTCTAGAGGATTGTTCTTCCGCAATCCGCAATGCGGATTGCAAAATGCGGAAACTTGTCTTTTGCGCTTTTTAGGAAATTGCTTTCCGTAATCCGCAATCTGCAATGCGGATGCGAAACTCAGAAACAGGCTTGCAGAACGCACTTTATACCGTTGATCTGATGTGCTCCTTGATCTTAGTCGTCCAATCTTCTTTGGTTGCAGAAGAAGCTCTTACTGCTAGTTTTTCCTACGGAAGGGCCTTCCTACCTTGTATTTTCCCACTGTGGCTCGGTCATTTGGCTTGGATTTGTTTGATACTTAGCCAATTTTGGGTTTCCGGATTCTTTATTTGACGCAACCGGCTAATGGGTGACCTCAGGGCTTTGAGTGGGAGCTTTCCTTCCCATTCCATGGTGGAAACCATAATAAGTGTTAACACCGCATATGCAATTTATCAAAGAATACAAACTCGCATAATTCTTTTTATCCAATAATTAACGTGGTATGATTTTTATTCTTTTTATCCACAACTAAAATAGATTATTTTACTGTAATTTTTCCCTTTCTCATTCTTTTTATCATGGATGATTTTTAAGGCATGTTGAATTCTACATCGCTCTTGATTCATAGGGCTCATTCGGTGTTGTTAGGGTTTTAATCTATCCTAAGAGTATTGGTTTCATGAAAGCGTTATATAGCTCATAAGATATGATTTATTTTATACCTTGTCATGTTTAAACCATTCACTAATGTTTATATGTTTTTAGTAGCTGCTACTCTTGATGGAGAGATGCCAAATGGTTTTTATATATTAAAACTAAATTTGAACCAGTTGTTCAAATGTGCTTTTAGTAGGATCTTGTTCTACAATTATTATTGGATCTTAGGCATTCATGAAAGTGTGTATGTTCATATTGTTTGTCTATTATTGTTGATGTTTGGGGTTTTTGTAATATAAATGAATGCACATTGATTATAATGGTGGGGATATAGTGGAATGGTAATTATTTTGGCACTATCTTCATGTAGAGTTTTCGAAAGAATTCTAGTATATTCTTTTATTTGTATTGAGATGTTCGTGATTGGTATTTTTTTTATTTGTATTGGCAGGTTCACCAATTTTATTTGTAACCTAAATTTTTTGGGTTTAGTATTTGTTTTACGGTATTTTGTTTTTTGTAAGGGTCATTCAGAAGTAAATTTTTTTTGTGATTTGTTTTGTTGTGTAATTGTTATCATCATCTAGAAATGGATCTAGTTATGTATGATGAATACATGATTTAGTTAGAACATGATACTTCATTTCCATCATGATTATATATAATATGTACATGGCATGTTTGACCTGAGATGTAGACATTTTTCTATTTGATATATTTTCTTTTGCATTCAATGAGGGTGTTAAAACAATTTTACCATATTTTGCATACTTTTGAAAATTTCAAGGACATGGATACAGACATTGTTATAGCTTGAAATGACACCTCTCCGTCCGTGACGACACTTGCTTCCCTTGGTCGCATGACGACACTTCTTGAGATCAAATTCAGTCACACACCAGGACATTTGTGGATGGAGGAGTCATTTGGGACACTAAAAATGGTTGAAATTACCTCATTCTTGACCCATTTGATGTATATGGCCCTTAGGAACATTTTTCCAGACCAAACCATCTCCTGAAAATGAGCAGAAAAGCCTATTTTTGGCCATTTTTCAACATGAGCGCTGGTACACAGGCATGATAGTAGCGTGTGTACCCTACTTTGCTTCATCAAAGTAGTGCTTAAATCCATATGTACACTACTTTGTCTACTATAGAGTAGAGTACACCCTTGTTTTGGTCAAAATCTCGAAATTTTGGGAAGTTAAGTTGGTTGAGAAACCTCTTGAGCGGTTATAACTTTTTTTCCTCTTCCTCACTGACTATATAAGGAGGGTAGAAGGGCCATGTGAGGGGACAAAGTATACAACATTGTTATGCTGGAGGAATGGAGACCCTCATTCCCCTCTCTTGTGCTTAGTGTCTGATAAACCCTAGTACAGTTGCTTAGAGGCTGGGATCCTTGGAGAACAGAAGCAGGAGACCTTGAATCTAGGTTTCGTGAAGTGCCAAGCTTGAAAGAAGGTATAACTTTATGTACTTGCTTTCATTCATCAATAAAGATCATATGTTCTTCCCTTTCCAAATATGACCTATTCTTGTGTGTCTTAGATTTTATTACAGTTTGTTTATAATCTGATGTCTTCTTCTATTATGAATATCAGTCTTATATATGTAGTCAAATGTGTTTGAGAAAGGTATCAAGTTGTTTTGCAGGTCTGGGCATTGCGACACTGGATAAGCATTGAAGAGCGAGGGAGACAAAGCTAGGATCAACCTTCTGAATGAGGTGCCTACATCTCTAAACCCTAATCTCTTCATTTATTTGTTGTACTTGCAGAATGCTTGTAAGTCTATCTTTATCACCGTAAGTTGGTAGTTTCTCCCCTGAACTAGTCTCCTTCATACACAATAGCGCTCAAAATCTGGGTTTAAATTTTTTGAGTTTTTGGGTTGTGGACCCATATCTGGGGGTTCTGACTGCATATTTGTGGTTCCTGATGACCCTAGGTCTGTTTTAAACCCCTGTAAGTGGTCTCCCATCCTTGTATTGATCCTACATTCATGATTTGAACCTCTTTTGATCAATTTGGGCTTATTTGGAAAGTTTTGGGGCTTGTTGACCCAAGTTGGGGGGTTGTGGACCCGTTTGGTGTTTTGTACCCTAATTTGAGTCTGACTAAACCTGCTTGCCCCATTTCCACTGGATTTGAAACCTCTTGAGTCTTCTTGACCCTGTTTGTATCTATTTGAGTGAAATTTCTCTTTTAGATTGGTTTTTTATCCTCCCTTATGCTTTTAAGTTTTCTTTTGTAGTGAAAGCTCAAGTGTTTTGGTTGTTGTTCAAGACCTTGTTTGCATTGTTCATGTGCAAACCTGACTTTACCAAACCATACTTCTTCATAGGTCATTTGCTTCGTTTGGGTCTAAAAGTAGTTTTTATACTCTTTTCCCAATGTTTGGCATGCTTACATCAAAAAGAATTTGAAAGTCATATTTGGTAGCTTTTACTGTTTCAATAAAGAGAGCCTAAAAGTTCTTTGCTTTTGTTTTGATAGTAGGGTAGTTTCAGTTTTGTTTCTTACCTTTGAAAAGCATAAAGAATTTTGATTTATCTTTTGAATAGAGTACCTTGCAAGTGGCTTAAAATATTTTAGAGTGCTTTGCATCAAAAAGAACAAGTTTTCTTTTGCATACCTATTTGTTTGAGTAGCTGCATTCTTAGGTTTTGAGTTTAGACTTTATGCTTACCTTTTTTGCATTCGAAAGATTAAAAATTGCATTTGCATATGCATTCTAGATCATAATTTTAAGACTTGCGTTGAAAAGAAAAGATTTGTTTGGTGTTAAATATTTCATTTTTAGTACTCTATCTCTATTATAACCACTCTCACATACCCACTACCTTTTTGAGTAAGCAAGTAACCTTTAAAATGAACTCTAATAAAATGTACTAGTAACATTTTCTTTTCTAGGTTACACTACACCAACTAGTCTTGGTTAGGATCTTGGGTTTAAAACACCTTAAACCACCCAAGATCACACATTACGCAAAAATCGTAGTTCGACTATCATAGGTAAACCCACTTCATTCAAAGCTTGCCTAGGATCTATGCAGTAGGTCTTATGAGATCAGATTGTTGGGAATACTCCTCCTACTTTCTGTTTCGAGCATATACCAGGATTGGATCGTGTTTGGGGACTCTTTTGAGTTTCGGGCTCAGTTACCCTGCCCATGCCTTCTGATTCGACCAGCGACTGTTCCCCCATGAGTTTTCGGTGTGGTGGTATCCTTAGTATTTGACCATAGGTTCATACACAGGTGACAGCGGAGGGTATATCTGTTGTACCTAGGACAGACATGGGAGGAAATCCCTTGCAGGTCTTTGGGAGGGCGATTGAGTGATTCCAACGCTTGCACCCTTAGTCATTGTATTGTGGACCCCGGGTAACTATTCTTCATCCTTCGTTGATCTATTCTGGGCCCTCATCATCCCAGACTCTTCTCTGGAAGGCATATGTTTTCCTGGTTTGATTTACCTAGGACCTTTTTAGTGGTGTTCTCTTTGTGCTACTTGTCTTAGTTTGCCTTAGAGAACTTCTTGTTCATTTGAGCAGGAAACTATATCTAGCGTTCCGGCGAGTGCCAATCAAGGTACCCCTGTTCTCGGGGATCCTTGTGTTCTTCCATTCATTGGAAACATTGGTGCTCCCTTAATGGCTACTCTGAATCTTCCTGGATTCACTATCGGGCTGTCGGTTTGGTTTTTTTCCACTCTGAATGCCTTGCATGCTCCTGACACTTCTTTTGTGAGCACCTCAAATCAAGAGCATCAGAACCCTGGGCCTTCTTTGCCAATAACATCTTATCCTCCTCCTTCTAACTCATGTGGCGAAAGTAGCAATACTAGTAACCAGCAGTCTAAAAGGAATAGACGGAGGAAGAATGGGAAGAAGATGCCAAAACAAGGGGGCAGCAACCCAGCCTTTGTAAGTCATGCCAGGGGCAAGCACCCTGCCTCTGTAAATCATGCAGGGGGCACCTACCCAGCCTCTGGAGGTCATGCTGGGAGAAAACTTTTAGTCACTGAAAATCACACTGAAAGTTTGTCTTCAACCACTGTCAGTCATGTTGGGGACACGTCATTGATCACTGCAAGTCATATTAATGACAAGTCACCAGTTCCTGTGAGTCATACTGGAGACACCAGATCAGCCGCTGCAAGTCATGTTGGGGACACATCATTGATCACTGCTAGTCATATTAATGACAAGTCACCAGTTCCTGTGAGTCATACTGGAGACACCAGATCAGCCACTGCAAGTCATGTTGAGGGAGTTGACATTGTCAACAAACCCAACAAACAGAAGCTTAAGTTCCCTTGTAAGTTTTGCGAGGGAGACCACCTTACTTACTTGTGCCCTGTACTTCCAGAAGTGCAAAAAGTGTGGTCCTTAGTTCAAAAGTCTTCTGCTTCTGAGAAACCAGCCACTACAAGTCATGCTAGGGGCAAGCTGTCAGCCAATGCTAGTCATGATGAGAGTACTGACATTGTAAAGGAGTCTCGACCTATAGGACGAAAACCAAAGTTCCCTTGTAAACTTTGTAAGTGAGATCACCTTACTCATCGATGCCCTACCATTCCAGAGGCACGAAGAGTGTGGTCAATGTCTGAAGGAACCTATGTTCCTGAGTTGTCTATAGATTCCCTACAGTCAGATCAACCTTTGGTTGATAAACGGCTGAACCAATGCAATCTTTGGTCGACCCCACTCTTCCTTTGGAGAGTGAAGTGATCGAATCGATGCAATCTTCGACCGATCCCATCAGTCCTTCGGAGATTGATGCACCTACTACTGAAGTCTTCTGCATTACCAGTTTGGATATTCCTGAAAAATGGGGCACTTCATCTATGCCATGTGAACCCCTACCAAGCCCTAGGATTGTTTCCTTTGATTGGAATAGTCTAGCCGAGCCTCGTCTTCCTTCTTCGACACCTTTCCAAATAAAGGTTGATATCGGGAACCATACGGTTGATCGATGCATTGTTGATGAAGGTGCTTCTGTTAGTATCTTGTCCGCTTATGCTTGGAGAGATTTGGGTTTACCTAATGTTATTCCAGCTATTAATTGGTCGTTGACCTTCGATAGAAGACCTAGCGAACCGATCGGATTCCTCCGTCAGGAACTTGTTACCTTGGGTGGAAAAATAGTCTTAGTTGATTTTATGGTTTTAAAGAACCCTATGGACTTTGATATGATCCTCGGGCATGATTACGTTTATGCTATGCATGCTGTGGTGTCTACGCTCTTTCGTGTGATGCATTTTCCTCATAACGAAAGCATCGTCACTATCGACCAGCTTGCATTCGTTGATCCTCCTTATTACCCAACTGTAGCCCAGTCAGGTCCCTCGTCGTTAGGCATTACTATGTCACATGGGAATTTTGTGGCATATTGTTCTTTGAGTTCAACTGCTACTGAGAAGGAGTCTCTGAGTTCATGCTTACCTTCTCAAGACTTAGTCCCAGCTTTTGACCAAGTGACATCTCCATCTAAATGTTTAGATATGGGTTCTATCTGGGACAATATACTTCCTTCCGATGAAGTTTTCCTATAGTCCATAATGCAGTCTACCATTCATTTGGATATTTATCCAGTCGCAGTTTTGTCCAGCCCCGGTTTGACCTTAAAGTCTAATCTTCCTACTATTGAGTCTTTGGACTCTCCTATAGATCCGCAAATCGGTGTTCCTGCTGAGTTTGATTCTGCTTCTAGAATTTTCAACTCCCGTGATGATGAATTTGTTTCTGGAGATTCCATCATGTCCTTCAACTTTGATCTTCATCCTGAATTCGATCTTGTTGATTGTAAGTCCTCGGGTTTGGGTACCATAGAGTCTTCATTCGAAAACTCTGCCTTGTTTATGCCTGTTGTTGATGATAGTGAAGTTGAAAGTATTTCTACCACAGTGACTTGTATCAGGTATTTCCTTACATATGTTTTAGATATGATCCTGGTACTAATGTTTCTTGAAGACAGGTTTCTTAGCTGGATGTATACTTGCTTACTGGTCATTTTCGACACCTTGTGCGACCATGTCAGGTATATTCGGAACCTTGCATATAGGTTTAGGTTTCCCTTCTGTTATGTTGCATTTGAACCTTTTGCCATCCGAATTCGCCATAGGGTCGAACCTGTTGGATATTGGTGTGTTAGCCATCTCTTTATGCATCGTGTACCAGTTCGACAGCAGAGCCTACCTAACATGGGTCACCCTAGTCAGCACCCTTATGCCATTCTGGTGCCCATGCTGAGTTTTTCTCATAGGCTTGGGAGCCTTTTTAGATTTACCATGACTTTGAGAAGAAGCCTCATATCTGTCTTCCTCATATATTTATGGCCATCCTTGATAAGGCTCCCATCTTTGTGTTCAAATTGCATATGCATCTGTTATGATCCCGCTTGCTCTAATGAGCCTGAAGCCGGTTTCCATGCTTTTAGATCATTATATAAGCCTCCATCTCTGATCTCATTTCCGCTAAACCTTGTATCATTTTGCCTTTGAAATTTAACACCTTTTACCTGGAGGAGACACACCCTGAGTGTCCTTATCTTTCTCATGTTCCTTGCATTAGGCATAGCTTTGTTCCATGTGCTTGGAGCTAGTTTTGCATGTCCCTGACACTCGTCTCCTCCCATTTCGAGCATTCTTCTTTTACTTTGAGCTCGTTAAAAACAATAAGTAGGTTACGAGCATTCTTCTGCCTTCACTTCAAGCTCGTTAAAAATAGTAAGTAGGTTATGAGTAGTCTTCCACCTTTCCTTTGAGCTCGTTAAAAACAGTAAGGAGGTTATGAGTTTACTTTTTCGGACTCGTTAAACCTTTACGGAAAAGATCCCTATGGAGTTCTTTTAAGCCCTTTTCAGACTCCTTAAATAGGAAAAGTTTGCCGAGCATAGTTGTCTTTTCGGGCTCGTTAAAATAACTGAACCAACATCCACTTACGTATAGAATTACCCCTTTTCCGGGCCTTTGTGGATAATTTACGGAAAATGTATACTCTAGGTATACTCTGGTATGCGCTAAAAGAGTTCTTCTTCCATTATTTTACACTTTTTCGGGGAAGGAGACTAACTTTACGAAAAAGGACCTTTGGAGTCGTCTTTAGGGTTTTCAGACTCTCAAAATGTGAAAACACCAAGCGAGCATTCACCTACTCGGGCTCGATGTGAAATCCACAAGATGGTTGATAGAGGACTGTTTAAGTTTTTCAACTCTATAAACAAGAAAACACCGCCGAGCACATACCAATCCGGGCTCAATATAAAATCCACGGATAGGTGTATAGAGGACTGTTTAAGTTTTTCAACTCTATAAGCAAAAAAACACTGCCGAGCATAGACCAATCTAGGCTCGATATAAAATCCATGGATAGGTGTATGGAGTTTTCTTCTAGGTTTTTCAGACTCCTTAAATATGAAAATACCATCGAGCATGCTTTAGTTCTTTATCAAGATCGTTAAAAAATGAAAAAGGGAAGGGACGGGAAGAATGTTAAAATATCTTTCAATATGATGGCTGCAAGTCAACTATCTCCTTGAACAAAGCACTAGTTTTGAGTCTATCAAACAAGTTGGGTTCTAGCGTTGGCCTTAGGATAAACTGATCTCGGAGTTCTTACTCCTTCGTTTGGTTAGTCTTCCAATCATATGGAGAATCTGTTAATGTCTCCTACATTGCAGATTTGTATCATGGTCTCTTTGTGTTCAAAGCTGCCTAAGTCACTCTTGTGTCGTGCTCACTGTTCAAGGATATAACCTGTATCGGCCATGCTGCTGTTTCCTTGACCTCATGTGTCGGCCATTCCTTGGTGTCAGTATGTTTCATCATGTGTTCAGTCCTACTCCAAATCAGCTCATACCTGTTTGGGTGTCCCTCGTGTTGGATGATGGAAGATGCATTAAGGCCTCCCTTCCAACGGACTTCTTCCCATCGACTTCAGCTCATTTTGCTCTGGGAATGAAGTTTAGAGTTTCGGTTAGTACCTTGGGGATTGCAGTCATTAGTGGCAGTTTCCCTCGCTATTGGATAGATGGGAATACATCAATGTCTCCTATCCTATGGATTCTTCAAGTGTTCGATGGAAAGACCACTTATTCGCACTTGCTTGAATGTACTAGGTACCTTGGGTTCTATTTTCATTATTGGTGGACACCCTCACATTTGTTAACGGTATACATCAATGACCGGTAATCAAACGATACCTCCCATGTTCGATAACAACTCATTTATTCGCATGGATAGGTTTGTACCTTGGGTTGTTTTTGGATGAAGACCTTGGGATCCTCGATAGCATCACCTCATTTATGTTATCGCCCAAGTTGCGCAAGACTGAGCCACACTCTTTTTGGGTCTTGATGAGACATAGATCCAGCTTGTTCTCTATGGCTATGTTCTCCAATTTTGACATAGATCCACCTTGTATTTATGTGGCTATGTTTACACTTATGTTCCTCATGGATCCACGCTTGTATTTTAGTGGCCATGATATATGCATCAGTATTTTGGATCATTATTGTATCCTCTTGGAGGTCATGTTCCACCATTTGAACATGGACAGTTACCCCAAGGATAAGTTTGTCTGACATTGCCTTTGCTTTCAGGTACTTCATTTGAGCCTATGATTCTCGGTTTCTTCGTTCCTCCATGATTCAACTCTTTGTTATTTATAATGTATTTCGGCCATCGTTTCCCGCACTCCCTCTAACCTCATACATTAGGGGGCATCTGTTATAGCTTGAAATGACACCTCTCCATCTGTGACGACACTTGCTTCCCTTGGTCGCATGACGACACTTCTTGAGATCAAGTTCAGTCACACAACAGGACATTTGTGGATGGAGGAGTCATTTGGGACACTAAAAATGGTTGAAATTACCTCATTCTTGACCCATTCGATGTATATGGCCCTTAGGAACATTTTTCCAGACCAAACCATCTCCTGAAAATGAGCAGAAAAGCCTGTTTTTGGCCATTTTTCAACATGAGCGCTGGTACACAGGCATGATAGTAGCGTGTGTACCCTACTTTGATTCATCAAAGTAGCGCTCAAATCCATATGTACGCTACTTTGTCTACTGTAGAGTAGAGTACACCCTTGTTTTGGTCAAAATCTTGAAATTTTGGGAAGTTAAGTTGGTTGGGAAACCTCTTGAGCGGTTATAACTTATTTTCCTCTTCCTCACTGACTATATAAGGAGGGTAGAAGGGCCATGTGAGGGGACAAAGTCTACAACATTGTTATGCTGGAGGAATGGAGACCCTCATCCCCCTCTCTTGTGCTTCGTGTCTGATAAACCCTATTACAGTTGCTTAGAGGCTGGGATCCTTGGATAACAGAAGCAGGAGACCTTGAATCTAGGTTTCGTGAAGTGCCAAGCTTGAAAGAAGGTATAACTTTATGTACTTGCTTTCATTCATCAATAAAGATCAGACGTTCTTCCCTTTCCAAATATGACCTATTCTTGTGTGTCTTAGATTTGATTACAGTTTGTTTATAATCTGATGTCTTCTTCTATTATGAATATCAGTCTTATATATGTAGTCAAATGTGTTTGAGAAAGGTATCAAGTTGTTTTGCAGGTCTAGGCATTGCGACACTGGATAAGCATTGAAGAGCGAGGGAGGCAAAGCTAGGATCAACCTTCTGAATGAGGTGCCTACATCTCTAAACCCTAATCTCTTCATTTATTTGTTGTACTTGCAGAATGCTGTAAGTCTATCTTTATCACCGTAAGTTGGTAGTTTCTCCCCTGAACTATAGGTGCATTTTCCCCACAACAGACACCGCCTTAGTTTATCTAAGAAAAAGTAGTCTTTAATGGAGTAGTTCTAATGATATGAGTGGTGATGCATTAATGTGATTTATATTCTTGTTAGTGAGTCTTCTTATTTCTAATAACCATTGCAAGTTTCTAACTAACTCTAAAATTCTAAATCAAATGGCATAATTCAGGTATTGATTGTCAACAAAAAAAAGGAGAAAGTCGTATTCGTATCTATAAACATATAAGAAGGTTATTTTTTTTCTTAGAGGGTAGCTTAAAAATGGGATATTTGGAAAATAAACTAATTAGGAATTCATACACTATATTAAGGTTGTGGGTCTCAATAAGACTCCACATTGTAATAATGGTTTGTGGGTTCCATAATCACTCCACGGTGTAAAGTGTTCGATTATATTAGTTTGTTGGTCTGTCAAGATTTGAGTCCCCACATGTCCATTGGACCATTAAGGGACAAGATAACAAGTGGATTCCCCACTTTCCCTGAATCTAGTTAGTGCAATTATGTTTCATCGATACCTTCAATTGTGAGTGACCAATTACTACTTCTGAAATGTATAAATAAATCCCTCCTGTCCTCATTCATGAATTTGTTCACTCGCAAGTCTAGGATTTGAGAGAGTATAAAGTTGAGCTCTATTATATTCTCTTCTATTGTATTACCTTAGTAATTTGTAGAATCCAAAGTTGAATCTTCCTAGCAAAAGATTCACCAATACGTTACAAGGTTTTATAATTCAATGAAAGATTCACCAACTTTTTACAATATTTTATAATTCAGTGAAATATTTGCCAAGATTTTAAAATATCTTATAATTTAGTGAAAGATTCACCAAGATTTACAATATTATATAATATAATGAAATATTAGCGAAAAAAATTATATATACATATTATATTATTGATAAAATAGCCTTCAAATATTCCTATATATAACGGAGATTCACCCATTTATTATACATATAAATTTGGGGAGGGTTCTTAAAATTACACTTGGAATAATGCTTTGGATCCATAAGCTCTCAAATGAAAGGAGGTTCCGCAAGGATTTAGCCTCTAGAGATTTACCAAATAATATAATGTTCTTAATTCCCCAGCCACTGAATTTTTTTCAGCTGAGAAATTAGATCCCACCGAACCCAGTGGCCACCTTTGTACTACAACTACCTTTCCATAAATAATTTTCATATATTTTTGGGATGTTCTCTATTATCACTTTCATAATTGAGATCAGGGTGAACTAGTTACTAGACTGAAATCACCTCAATGACTGACTTTATTAACACAAGCCTCCCTTCTTTGGATATCCATCGGTTGCACCACAAGTTGATTATGATTTCGATTTTTTATAAGAGCCATAATCAGTTTTCCTTTCTATAACAATTGTGCTTTAGAAAGTAGGCCAAGTATTTAATCCCATTCCACCAAACCTTCCAAGGTATGTTGAAATCTCTATCCATATTTTTTTAATATCATCGGGAATGTTGAAAGAGTACATAGTAGATTTACCCAAATTGATGACCATTCTTTGTCGACAAGAAGAGGTCTAGAATTTCCTTGATTGCATTTACTTCCTAAAGGGATCTGAAGCCAAAGAGTAATATGCCATCAACAAAAAGTAGATGCGTCATTGTGGTTGTCCCAACAACGCTAAATCCTTTAACTGATTCTTGTTGATGTGCCTTTAACATTGCTAGACTCAAACCTTCTGCAATTAAAGAAATAATTAAGGAGATAGTGGATCTCCCTGTCGAAGTCCCCTTAAGGAGTTGAAAAAATAAGGTGGGAATCCATTAATCAAAATCTTGAATCAAGTAATTGAGACACATCACATAATCCATTTGACAATTGTTCCCAACAAAATACAATATGCAGTAATCAGAGTCTCAAGAACAACCATGACACTCGATCATATGCTTTGGAGAGATCCAGCTTTACAACGAAAGCAGGGATGGAGGAATGTCTGATAGTATGCATAGTTTTCTAGGGTGAGTTGATTTATTTGTGGATTAATTGGCCTTTGAGGAATATGAACTGCTCCAGAGAAATTAATTTTCATAACACATGTTTAATTCTCACAACAATCAACTTTGAGATAATTTTATAGGAACAATTTCAAAGGGAAATTGAGCAAAATTCATCGATTGTCGCTAGATGATATGTTTAGGAATAAGGGATAGAAAAGTATAATTTAATCCACGTGGAATTATTCCAACATTTCTTACCTCCTCAACCATATGAATAAGATCTGTACCAATAAGATTATAAAAAAAGTATAAGAAGAGCTCAATGGGCCATCCATTAGGTCCCATACTTCTTTCCTTTCAAAAGGAAACCATAACTGCTTATAGTTCCTCCTCTAAAACAAATTGAAATAATTTTTTATTTTCCTCATCATCAACCAAATGAGGAAAAAAGGAAATCATCTTTAGCGTATCACTTATATTGGTATTTGGAGGCTCTTTAAAAAAAGTATAAAAATGACTTACCCTAAGCTTGGCCAAATATTGAAAACTAGATACTATGGTATTTGGAGGCTCTTTAAAAAAAGTATAAAAATGACTTACCCTAAGCTTGGCCAAATATTGAAAACTAGATACTATGACACCATGATCATCCACCAGATCCCAAATCATATTATTGATTTTTATATAGTTTGCATACCTGTGGAATAATTTTTTGTTTTGACCAAGATGTCATCCATGTTGCATGGCACTTAAGCTACCACTACCGTTCCATTTATAAAAGAATCTTTGTTCTTTGTGCTTCTTTTATTTTTATAGCATTCATTTGGTCACTTGAGAAGGACCCTTAGAATATGTTTTGTAGCAATCCTCCAAGTCCTGTTCAAATTGTTTCATTTTTTTCTAACTTTCAAGACTCTTATTATGGGCCCACAAAATTACCACCTCTTTAACTTGATTTAAAGATATTACAAACTGTTGGAATGCCGATATCTCGAGTGAAGGGTCAAATCTTTTCCAAGCCCCCATTACCAAGTGTCTAAAGTCTTCATCCACTACCCATTTTTTATTATATTTAAAAGGGGCGCTCAGCTTCTCGACACCTTTGCAAAGTTTAATCATGACTAGAAAATGATCTGATATTCACATCTCCATGAACCAATATCGGTAGTTTCCAAAGACATCTACTAGCATATGATTCATCAGAAAACAATTAATGCATTTTTCTATCCCTGCATCACCCTACTTGTTGTTAACTCAAGACAGGTTTATTTCTACGAGCTTAACATCAATGAGGCCCACTTCTTCTAATACATTAATAAAAAATCCTTCCACCCTATTGCCTCTTGTCGAATTTCCTCATATTTCTCCACATTTCAGTGGAAAGATAAAATCCTCATGTTGGCGCGTAGAGGGTAGACCCGAGTTCTAGCATGAAAATACCAACAAAACGCCTACATATCAACCCTTATGGCATCACCTGTTAAATGTATGAAGTCTCACCTTAGGCATCTAAGGAGGTCTGTAGGAACCGAGTTTCTACAAACATGAAGGGTTGGGAGGAAATTCTATCACTTCTACGCACAAACATTAGATCTCTAATGGAATAGTAAACATAACCTAAACATATTAGGATCTATCATTCATAAACAACATTCATAACATCATATTTAAAAGAATTCAACAATACACAAAGAGGATCTCCAAAATATCTTCATTATATTATGAGTCATCCATAACCATACATCTTCTACATTGCGTGACAAAAATCCCAAACAAAAGAATATCACATCCTTCATTAGCTCTCCTTTCTCCCTTTCATGTTCTCTTTTCACCTCTTTATATCTCTATCTATCTATATACTATATATTTATAGTTTTCTACTGGGGTGCCAAATCCCACAAATAGACCAAAAATATGTCTAACGGACCAAAACCCTAACTACTTTCCATCTTTTGTGCTCTTTTGCCCCTTTGTTGCGTGTGCACGGTCCATCTCTTTGTGCACACTTCCCCAAACTGGTCCCTTCTTGATCCCACTCCAAAAGGCCCCCAAAACTCACATGTGGCTCATCCCAAGACACCTTGTTTAGTCTGTCAAAACATGGCTCCTGTTGTTGCTAACTTATGTAGGGTTTCCTGTGGTGTCATGACCCTCTCCTTCATTTCTACTTCCTTAGCCAAAATTGCTTCTTATATCTACTCACTGAGAATTAGCTTCAAAGTTTTTTTGCATTCCTTGGCAGTTTCCTTAACATGCCCTTGTACCTGCACAAATTGTTCTACGACTTGCATAGCTTGATCTTATAAAGTTTCTATCTTGTTGGATATCTTTTGTCACTCTTATCGGATCCTGCTTAATTCCATCTAATGCTTTTTGTATTCTCCCATCTTGGGCATCTTTTTCGCAACTAGTAGTGAAGTCAAACTATGGCACATATTTTGTTATGCTTCTTGCGCAACCTGAAAATTTTGGTCTACTTCCCTCAATTGTGCATCTGCAACCAACTGTGCCCATATCTAAGTACTTTCTTCATGTGAATTTTCGCACTTTAATTCCAAGGTCCTGATGTTTCCTACTATAATTTTCACTCTCTCTTCTCTATATTCACACTCTCCTCTAACCTCTAGTGGTGTCCCTGGTTGTTACTTTGCTAGAATTATTGGCGATGTCATGATCCGCAAGCTGAAACTTATGTATACTTCCTAGCGGGTTATATTCGATGAGCACCCACTCCGAAAACTATGGAAATGGTATATTTGTCTCCTTTGTGCTCAGTAGGTTGACCAGCTTCGCAGTAAGCTTCCTTGGAAGAATGTAGTCATCAAGGAACTTCACAGGCTTTGATGTTGACATTCCTGGTGTCTCAACGGTCCATATATGCAGTCCTACTTCGAGGTTCTTTGTTATGTTTGATCTTATGGGTGCCATAATTTCTTTGGTCGCAAAATTCAACTGCTAACCCTCCTTCTACTCTCACTCTCTACTATGCACTCAGTGACTAATGGGTTCCGCACTTGCTCCTAGTCACATTTATAATTTTCCACTAGCTTGTGCAATAGGTTAGGTGCCACTTACTATTTTGATTGCCTTATATTTTCCATCATTACCCCCCGATTTCCCTGGATTCACCTTATATTTTCTTTGATTTAGTCCAAATCCATCCAATTGTCACTCTATTATCATCGATTTCCTCATTAATGTTGTTGTGTCTCGGTCTTTTCAATACTTTTTAGTCTTTAATACTTCCCGCGTACTTTCCTTCAGTATTTCACGATCCCTTTTATGTGCACAACTCTTTCTACGACAGGTCTGGTTATCTTACAACTTCT
Source organism: Larix kaempferi (assembly GCA_027924585.1). NCBI lineage: Eukaryota > Viridiplantae > Streptophyta > Pinopsida > Pinales > Pinaceae > Larix > Larix kaempferi. The sequence continues at coordinate 17,965,551 of BSBM01000136.1, forward strand.
TTTTCTTACTTATTTTCCGTTCCTTCTTCCCTCTATCCTTTCTTTTTCTTTTCTCTTTTTTTCTTACTTTCCTTTCTTTTTCTTTTTTCTCTCTTTTTTGCAAGTTCTTATACTTAATGAGCGGAAGGATGGTTGTCCCTATACAGTTTCAACTGGCTTCCATTGACTAGTCCTTCTTTAATTTCTCCATCCAAATTTTGCAATTGAACAACTCCTCCCTCCATGAAATTCTTTATGACATAGGGTCCTATCCAATGCATTCTAAACTTACATGGGTGTTTCTAGTACTTACTGTCATACAATAACACTAAATTTCCACTCTGAAATTTCTTTTTCTTAATGCGCCTGTCATGCCATGCTTTCTCACGCGCTTTCTGCATCTGTTGATGATATCCTGCGACAAAGTGTTCTTCTTCTAGTTGCATTACGTATTCTAATATTTTCTTTGCTATATTCTTATCCATCATTCTTGTCATTGGTGCAATGCGCAAACTAGGTACAATGAAATCCATAGGCATGATTTCCTCTTTCTGTATTGGAGAAAACTTCCTATGGCTTGGGGTGGGCCACAACAGATAGCTGACAGCAGAAATTAACTCAATTCTCAATGCTATGCTATATAAATGACAATGCTAAGATAATGAAGAGCATAACCAACCTCAATCCAAACTTTTGATGTAGATCCCCATTGGAGCTTTCAATCCGTGCACTTGAACCTGCAAATTAGTCTTGACAACCAATATACAACAAGCGCATATAATATATAAATGACATTAACATCATCAATAGGAATGGTCCATGATATTATAAGTAAATGCAACCCAACGTAATATAAACACATTTACAACATTGATGGACGAGAATATGAGTATTTCTATTAATAAATAACAAGAAGTACAATGTGATACGACCTCTTGTTGGCAACCAATCTGAACCAAGATCCGGGTCAATCCACTTGTGCCTCCACCACTTCAATCCTCCATGGAATGGCAAACTCAAACTATGATAGGAATTTGGAAGGTGAACATAAAGGGTTCACAACTACAAGGATCAATGAGTGTAGACTCAAGATAAGGCAAAAATCCACTAGAGTTCTCTTACTCTCCTTTCTCCTCCCGTCCATAAGCCATATGTGCTCAATATATAGTCCTCTCAAAGGTGGGTGAAAGGACACATCAAGGTGTTACTAGGGAAAATGGAGGGCCAAAGGTCACCCTATGACCGCTTTTTGGGAGTAAAAAGTAATTAACTAGTGATTTTTACCATTTTACATGCTACCCGTGGGCTATAGTGATGCAACTTGCAGGTACGCCGACTGTAATGATGTAGCTAGCATATAGGAGAAAAAATAGGGAAAATAGTGTGTCTGAAGGATATAAAGTGGATCTGAGTCAGTAAAATGGATCCTCTAGGCCAAAGAGTGCTGATGCTCACAAGGTGGAAAATTACGTTGTAACACTTTCCCATATACTAATTTGAAGGGTGTCTTCCCAGTCAACTTATTGTTTGTAGTTCTATAAGACCATAATATTGCTTGAATCCTAAGATCCCAATCATCTCTATTAACATTGAAAAATTTTGTCAGCGTAGTCTCCAATATTTTATTGAATGCTTCTACTGGCCCATTTTCTTTAGGATGATATGGTGTACTCTTCTAGCGGTATATCTTAAATTATGTGACTAGTGCATCAATTTTCTTATTCAAAAAGTGAGTCCCCTAGTCACTCATTAGGATCCTTAGAAAACCAAACCTTGTTACCACATTCTCAAATAGGAACTGCACAGCGGTCTCTACACTGCAATCCTTAATTGGTTCTGCGTCATCCCATCTAGTTAAATAATCTGTCATAGTAATGATGTACCTTGCTCCTGATCTCTTTGTCAAGGGATTAAAAGGTCCAATAAAGTATGCTTCCCATTTTTCAAAAGGTTGTAAAGTAATCTATGGGACTAATGGCATCTCATCTCTTCTTGATGGTTTTCCAACTGTTTGACATATATCACAGGCTTGAGAGTATTCCTTTGCATCCTTATGCATTGTGGGCCACTTGAGCCCGCAATATTTTTTGTGTTATTGCTTTTCCTTCATAGTAGCCTCCTACAAATACTTCATGAGCTTCTGCCAATATCATTGGTATTTATTGTTCTAACACACATCTCCGTAAGATCCCATTTGTGCCCAACTCATATAAATTTCCTACAATCAATTGATAATCAACTGATTTTACTACTAGTTGTTTCTTCTGTGAAATCGTATATTCTGATGGAGCTATCCCAGTGCTCAAAAACTGTGCAATTTATGTGAAATATTCATCTATCATATGTATTGCAAATAGGTGTGCATCAAGCAGATTCTCATCAAAATTCTCAGTGCCTTCTCCTGAGGTTAACCACGACAAATGATTTGGATCAAAATTCATCTTTCATGGTTTCACTATTACTTCAAATTCATATTCCTAGAACAATAGAAGCCATCTACGTATTCACTCCCCCCCAACACTAGATTATTGACTAAGTATTTAAGTGTTGAATGGTCAATATACATCCTAAAATGTGATCCCAATAGATAATTTCTATACTTATGTATCACATAAACCATATACAACCCTTCGCACTATGTAATCATGTAATTCTTCTCTCCATTTGATAGCATCCTACTGCAAATGCAATTGGATGGTCTAAATATCATTCACCTAGTTGAGCCAATACCGCGCCTAAAGCAATAGATGATGCATCTACATGCACATGAAATTCCTTATTCCAATATGGAAAAACTAATATTGATGCACTTACTAGCTTCTGTTTCAAGATATCCAAGCTTTGTTGGAATCATTCATTCCAATTGAACTGGACTTATTTATTTAACATCTTTTCCATAGGTGCGGTGATCTGCGCATATCCCCTGATGAATTTTCTATAATATCTAGTATGTCCCAATGTTGCTCTTAATTGTTGCACAGATGTAGGTGGTGGAAAATTTACTATTATATCTATCTTTGCAGGGTCTACCAATAGTCCTTTCTTACATACCACATGTCCTAATAATAATCTAAATGGTGCACAAAAAATACACTTCTTCAAATTCAGAGAAATATGATACTACTGACACTTATCTAACATCAGGCACAAAAATTCAATGGATCCTTCAACAAGCTAAATGTTGAACTTTGGTTGTCATTGATGTCAACTAATGTCAAATAAAATGTCAATTGATTCAATTTGAGTCACTGATGTCAACTGATGTCAAAGTGGATAGAGCATTCCTATGCCAGCTTAAATAAGTATATGGAAGCCACTTTGAAGAAGTATATGTGCAAGATGGTGAAGGACATGGATGTTGTGCAAGATCATGAAGGACATGGATGCCAGTGTGAAGAAATATATCTAGAAGTTGCATCTAGTATAAAGATGTGTGTCTAAGGATACATCATGCATGATCAATATGAAGAAGCACATAAGGAAGGAACATCATGCAGATCCAGTTCAAAGAAGCACATAAGAAATGTATCCTACTACATGTGTTACCAGTGCGGAGGTCAATTCCACCAAGTGATAATTAGTAAAGGTAGTAGTCAAAGAAATGATTGAACAAAGGTACATGTGCACAAGCATCCAAGCAGTTTGTTAAACAAAGATACAAGTGTGCAAACATGTTGAAAGAAGCCTCGAGAATGCACAAGCATTTCTTGGTCAAGGATCAGGAGTGCGCAAGCAGTAAGAAATAGCTTATGATTGGACAGTCATGAAAGCATGCAAGTATTTCCAATTAGAAGATGCTTTTAGTTAGTAAAGGGTGCACAAGTTCCAAGAAGGGCAGAACAGTTGAAGTTTGTTCATGTGCAATTTTGCAAAGCATTGATACAGTAATGCACAATACCCACAAGGGATGGTACAAAAAAGGTCAAAGCTCATCAAGTTGAAGAGAAAGGAGGCACACATACCTCAAAGCAAGAGTGCAAGAAGTACACCCTAAGGTGTAAGTCCCACCAAGTTGTGGATCTTGAATGCACAAGACCCACAAAGGATGACACATTAGCAGCGCATATGATGACATGTGGAAAAAGCACAATCCGTGAAGTATGGAAGAAGGGATGCCACAACCAACTTGTGGACATACAATACGTGCAGGAGATGTATAAATAGAGATGCAAGTTGGATATTTAAAGTAAGCTTAATGGCAATATTGTAGAGCTTTAGTTGGAAAATACAGATTTATATAAGGAGCATCAAGATCTCAAGGAAAGAGCAACATGATGTAGTAAGGAGCAAAGTGCGCAAACACAGAGGAATGATACAATTGATGGTGTGCATAATGATGTTGTAGATATGTGACCATTGCGCAAATACTGAAAGAAAAAACCATTGAAGTATGCGCAACTGCGTGAATATTGAATGATCGAATTACAAATAAACATGCAGACAATCACAGATGTTGTAAGTAAGACAAAATCACAAAGACAAAAACGAAGTATATCTGGTGATGTGCAGATGTCAAGCTGATACACAAAGACTTAAGTGAAGTGTGCGAAGTTGGGAAGTACATTTGATGCACAATTATAAAGCAACAACAGGATCTAATGAGCACATCATGATGAGGATGATCTAACACAAGTGCGTTAAACCAAAAAGATGGATCATTTGATGCACATCATGTCATATATTATCTAAAAGACTGTGGCACTTAAACATAAAGGACAAATCAGTAAGTGCGCAGTTGTATTTGTTATTGATGCTTTATATCAGAGAAACAAACTATCAATTGAAAGCACAGTATCAATTGGTGAGTGCAGTTGCACAGTAGTAGATCGACATAACATATCTTGGCGCAGATTGCAGAATCAGAAAGCACATAGTACATGAAGTAATACATTAGCAGAAGTGTAGAATTGAGAGGAATGAGAAGTCAAGTGATGTATGCAACACAGTGACAGTAATTTGTCTACATACGAAGACATAGCACAACAGAACTAATATCAGAATATTAAAAGTGTGTGTGGGTTAGAAGTTTAGTAAATCGGGATTACATCTTGAATATTTGGGTGGCAGGATGGGTCAAGGAGAAAGGGGGTTGTAGCCTCCTTCCAGTTGGTGATGGGGAAACACAGGGAGTTGGTGCTTCCTTCAGGTTGGTGCCTGTAAAACTAGGGGGTTGGTGCCTCGTTCCATTTTGTAAGTTTTAAACCTGTGTAGAGAAGCAAAGCATATAGATTCTTTTAAGAGAAACATAGATTACACCATAGCATTCACAAATAATACAAAGAGATTTACCCTGGAAACCCTTAACTAGGGAAACCAAGAAAACTTAGAGCCACACCTCTTATTTTCTCATTCTCATTATGAATCACTCACAATACAATATAGGTATTATGCAGCATCCAATACCCTAATTCGTTAAACTAGATTAGAAAATAAACCCCGATCCCTTAACTGGGATTAAATTACATATTTTTAGAAAATTCCCCAAAAATAGTCGAAAACAACCCAAAGCTGCTAGAGAGATCATGAGGCGTGCCGCTGACAAGCGCATCCTCCCCTTACATATGCAAAGAATATAACACATACCCAACATTCTCCCACTTGTTGTTTTCTCTGCATAACAATGAGTCATGTACTCATAAAGTCATAGGTTGAAGGCATCAATGCGAATAGATTTGTAATGCCCTCATCTCTGGTAAAAGTTGTTAGGGAGAGTTTTTAAGTTGTTAAAGGCATGGTGTTCTTTAGCTTTGATTTAGCTTTGAAAATTATTTAAGTTAAATTTAATTATGATATATGTCTATGTGGCTTTTGAGTATTGTGATTGGAATACATAATTATATTAATTATGTATTAACTATAATATATATATATATATGTTATACTCTTATTTCTATGTTCCATGCGTTTTTCTTTCCTGTCGAGAATCTACCAATTCTCGTGCCTGTGTATCTGCCCATCTACCTGCCATGCATTTTGACTTACGACCTGCATCCTGCATCTGTAGATGGTTATCGTGGGGTTTATGTGAAGCATTTTTCAAATCCAAGCTGTAATTTTTGAAAGAAGACGTGCTCATTGGGGATCATTGACGAGACCTCTGTGGAATTTTAGCAAGAGAGGCTCTCTATTAATAAAAAAAATTGTTGTGGAGGGCGGACTCCTCGATGAAGCATTGGAGTGACTGCATACTTCCTGCTGGTATCGTTGAAACGTTTCCACTGCTGCGTTGAAAATTCAAAGCTAAGCGGAAGTGTGGCTTAGAGTAGAGCTATGTGGAGCCGACCTTAGCATGGAATCGACCTGGTACCTCTCTCCATGGCATGAATAAGTTCAAGATTGTTTACCAGGAGCTACAAATATTGCACGCTACCTGTGGTCTCCTTCTTTGCTTTGGAGTTGTGTGCAACTAGTCTCGACCGTGATATCTTCATTCTCTGCAAGTGCGGCCTCCTCTCCTCCTTCGACCTCCACTCTTCAAGATATCTGCTACGTGGAGACACTTGGTGGATGAGCTCTCTCTCTACAACTGCGGTGAAGAGTGTAGTGTGCTCACTTGTTTGATTGGTAGAAACCGTGACCGAGCTGCACGTTGGAATATTATAGTGTTGCAAGTGCGTGAAGTTGGCCTCTCCACTGGTTCGTTGAAGTAACAGCCCACTCTACTACTGCGTGCTTGAAGCTGTGCGTAGACATTATTTTGAGTGCCTGCTGCTCCATGGAGAACCCTTATAAATGAAGTATGTGATCAATCTGGAGCTGCGTTGAATTGTATGACTCCAACAAGGTATCAATCTGGAGCTGCATTGAATTTTGTTTGATGTGATCCACGAGAATGGTAGCCAAGTTTATGACTGCGTGGAAAACCCTAAATTTGTTAAAGGCTTCTACCATTGGCTGCGTATTAGTGTATCATATTGTTTCTACCTTTTAAAAGGATGCGTATTGGAGAGTGAGTTGGGTATCTTTCTCTTGGACTGTTGTTGTGTGCCTCATTATTTTGGAGACTCATCTATGTGGGAAGACTATCATGAGACCTTCATTGAAGAGCTAAAAACCTCTCTCAATTGGTTGGTGAACTGTTGAATGCCCCCTGAGCTCTTGAAGTTTGAATACTGATACATTCTTAGATTTGTTGAGTATCTCTACCCTAATACGTTTTTGAATAACTACATGTGGTGTGCATTGAAAGATTGCTTGCCTCTCTATTTTTGAAGGCTCATGTTGTTGTGTGTCTATTAGTTTCCAAGCTTGGATTTGATACCATTCATTGGACCTATGCATGAAGTGTTGAAGAGGTGCGTGAGCCCTACGACCAGTGATGTGAAGGAGACATGTACCTACACGAGGAGAGTTGGAGAGCTTCATCTTGAGATTTGCTTAAAATATCTCCAAGAGGATTTTATGGGAGGAGCTAAGATTGGTGTTTCTCATCCTATTGTCTCATTTAGAGAAATTGTTTTGGAGAAAACATGTCACACTGTTATGAGCAATTGCACATATATTTTTTTAGAAGCTTTCATTTACTGACAGTGGTAATGTGAGAAGAGTAATGTGGTTTCTACCTCATCCAAATACCTTAAAGTGAAGCATGGTGGGAATAGACTCTATGGGTGTCCTATTTTGTTGCGCTTGAAGCAATAGAGGCTGCAATAGTTTAGGATAATTCTTCCATTTCTTTAGAGTACAGCCTTGGAAATCAGAAGGATTATATTACTTCATTGTTTGTGTTATGTAAATGGAAGGAATTGACATAAGTACATTCTTTCACTTCTTACTAGAAAAAACACTTATTAAGGATGGCTGAGAAAGTTAAGGGGTATTTAAAGGTGCCGAGAAAATTTGTAGTTGTTGCTCAGTAGCCTTCACACCACATCTTTGCACACTCAATCCCAGTGGCCTAAATGTCTCGATATTTTTCTTGTAGAAGCATATCATCATCTAAGAACTTAGGTATAGTAGATTCATTAATTCAACACTCAGAAGTGTAACTTGCAAACTGTTTTTTTGTAAGTTCTAGTGTGTTCTTTGGTACTTGCATGTGTTTTTTTGTACAATATCAAAGTGAAAGAAAAGTTGAAATGCATTATATTTGGGTGCATTCTCGGCTGAGACCAACACCCCTCACCTTTTTAATTTGAGTCTGTTGAATCTTGTTTGTAAAGGGAGGAGTTGCAAGAATCCCTCAGTTTGTTGATTGAGTCTACTTCTTCCTTCCTGCACAAGGAAGCCTTACAAAGTTTTCAGTATGTCTCAAACTGAAGAAATACTAGAGTTGTTGAACACTCTATTACTTACTACTATAGATGACTCAATCACAATCAGCAAAGAAACTCTTCGAACTATTATCACTCGTCTGCAAGATTTGAAAACCAAAGAGGACAATGTACAACAAAGGAATCAACATCCTAAAGTAGTGTTTGTTCATAACAACCCTCTCTTTGAAGATCATTCCTATGAGCTAACAACACACAATGAAATAATGTCAAAAGATGTACAACTAGTTCATAGTTCCAAATTCTAACATTGTGATCGAGTTGGCCATATGAAATATCATTGTTTTGATCTTCATCCTTATCAACATTACAGTAAGCGTAACCATTCTTTAGATAGGTGTGTGAAGATAAATAAACTTGCAAGAGTGAAACTTGTAACATAATATTGCACTGCTTCTTATCTTGTACCTAACAGGGGGGAACATGATGTCAGGCTTCAAGTTTCGAAGCCTTGTCATTCTGAAAATAAGCAGCCATGGCCTTCTTCAAGTAAGTGAGATCAAGCGAGTGTAAGCCACAGTGAGTTTCGAAGGCCAGATTCAAAGATGTAGCAAGAAGACAGAAGAGAACCTTGCTCTGGAGTACTCATGTGTTTTGTGTCTAGTTTTGACACCATAAGACTCTCCACTCCTCACATTGTTCCTGACAAGGGGGAATAAAGACCGTCAAAAACAAGCAAGCCAGAACAATCAAACCAATTCAGTTCCATGTTCGAATGAGCTCCAATGTTTGTGGTCATCCTAAAACCACATATTTGGCAGAAGAATTCAGCTTCTGGTAGAAATCAGATGGTGGTCTCCAAACCACCACTTTCCAGAGAACCTCTGAGCCTTCATGCCAAATTCTAAACAGGACCTCTAAGCCTTCGTGCCAAGTTCAAGAGTTTGTGATCAGCCTTAAACCACCCACTTAGTAGAAGATTTCAACTTCCGTGATCCCTTTGGTTTGTGGTCATCCAAAACCACCTCTTCAAACAGCACTTGTATTTAGCAGGAGAAGTCAGTTTCTGCTAACTTGCTTGGCAATTCGGATTGTCAAGTTGGAAATGTTTAGTAGTGTAGTTGTTCACTTCCAGTTATTTAGCTCTATTTTCTTGGACTCATATACACCCCTTTGGATTAAGGGGGTTTTTGTTGGAATCTAATCCGTTAGGGTTATTTAAAGGTCATTGGGAAGTCCAAGAGACCTCTTAGAAGACAAAACCAAGAGGCATTCTCATTGTATAGATATACATTTAATTAATGAGAATTGTGTGCTTTGACGCGTATCTCTCTTTATTTGTGTGGTTATTCTTCTTGTATTTGTCTCGTGCTCAACCAATAATTTATTTTCCCTTTTGGGGCACCTAACAAGTATCCAAGCTCAATTTGGAAAATATGATGCACTGGCCCACCATTGCCTAATCAAGATGATAATGTGTGGTTCCCTACAAACACACTCTGCATCAATCACAAGCATGAATTACTTCGTCTGAAAGAGGATGAGATTCATGCATACAAGAAGAATGTGCACCTTCTCTTGGAGATTCCCACCACATCCACTCTTGTGGAGAGGAAGAGAAAAACGAGCATGGAAGAATCCTTTGCCTCCCTAAGAAGAAAAATATCTACATCAAAGAAGAAATCTATGCAAATGAAAGAGACCATGAAGAACGAATCCATGATGGATAGTATGGAAGAGTTGGCAGATGTATTAATCCATCTGCGCACTCCTTGCTTGACCGTTGATAAGCTACCCGATTTCCTAATCAACATAATAATGTGTGATTCCATACAAACACACTATGCATCAATCCCATGGCATGAATTACTTCATCTGAAAGAGGATGAGGTTCATGCATACAAGAAGAATCCATAGCTTCTCTTAGATATTCCAACCACATCCACTCTTGTGGAGAGGAAGAGAAAAATGGGCATGGAAGAATCCTCTACCTCCCTAAGAAGAACAAGATCTACATCAAAGAAGAAATCTATGCATATGAAAGAGACCATGAAGAAGGAATCCATGATGGATAGTATGGAAGAACTGGTAGATGTATTAACACATCTACATACTCCTAGCTTGACCCTTGATAAGCTATCGTGCCCTACATTAGACCTGGTTCAAAGAATTAAAAGAAGAACTAGGGGAAAAAGGGGAGGAAACTATCATCCAACAAGGGCATCGATGGTGACAGTAAACGAGGAAGCAATGAAATATTTCCCTAACACATAAATGTAGGATATTCCTTAAACAAATACTGAGGTAAAACCTCAGAGGAATTCAATGATGAATGACTACAGGAACAAGAATGATGAATTAAACAATTAATCGAGCAATCTCAAGAGCAAGAAAAGGAGATAATTCACTGGAAGCATGCAAATCAAACACATCAAGTAATAAAAGATATTGATAACCATGATTCCTCCACTTAGAAGGAGCATGAAGGAAGTTTCATGGAAGTGAAATTCGAAGTCCTGAGAATGAAGTACAATGAAAGTAAAAGGAAGTTGGAGACCGACAATAGTAGGTTGAGTAGAGAATTGTAGGTATTCCAAGAAGACCTAGGAATCAAGACAAAAAGGATATAAGAATTAGAGGCCATAATGGCCAAATTTCAAGGATTATCCCAAGAGCTGATAGAATCAAGGCCTCCCTCGAGGGTCTACTCATTGTTTTTGAAGGAGAAATGGTTACATTTTCGTATGAAAAGAATTAAAGATGGGCTCTCTAATCAACTCATAAACCCTAAGAATTTTTTGGATGCTTGCTTAGATAGTTGTGAATAAGAAAAGGATCAGCTCAGCGAATTCTACATGCACAATTACATTTTTCCCCATCCTTTTAGTTGGACCCCGTATATGGAGGACCTGCAACTTGGAGCACTGTGATCTTGGGTACTAAATGAGAATAAGAGAGCTTATAAAATGGCCAAATACCAAAGGAAGGAAAGCCACAACCAATTATGGGTGAGGCCAAAGGATGCTAGGCTTAAAAGTGTAATCTCAAGCCACCAAGAGTTGATCATGGACATTGAGCGTGTCCCCATCTTGAAGGAAAATCAAGCTGGTGCATTAGATCACTTAAAGAAGGTAATTGAGGGGGGCATATGCCAAGCCATCAGAGAAATCCAACTAAGGTGAAAGGATCATCCAGCTAGGTTGCAAGCGGTATAAATTCACACCCGCTCCAATCTGAGGAGGGCTCTGTTCAAATCTAATTTGTGCATCTCCACTATAAAGAAGATGGAGGTAGAGTGGATTGGCCTTAGGATCAATACACCCCTCTTGTTAACTATACCAGTTGTAGAGGATTGGAAAGAAAAATCAGAAACAGTTACATGGGGAAAAGTGGAGCAATCCAAGGGATATTATCAGCCAAGGGTGTTGATCAAATGTGTTGCTTGGAATATTAGACCATAACTAGAGGGGGCATCCCAATTGCAGCAAGAAACAATAGACCTCCCTCTTTGATTCCACAAGGATGTGTAATACCTTCAGTAAGGGGGAGATGATGGGATGCCAAAATGGTGATAATTACCCCATCGATGTCATGGATCACATAATTTAAGAATGGAAATGGTATGAAGGAAGTTGCATTCACAATAGAGATCATATATTTTTGCTTGTATATGTAGTTAGGATTGATGATCGATTTAAATTATTCATTTAAATTTTTTAAATTCCTTATTTGATGGCTCACACAAGAATTTTAATGCTTTGAACTTAGTGTGTCACCATGATTCCTAACTGTTAAAGAAAACAGCTAGTGTGTCACAAAAATGTGGGGACTGAGGATTCAAAGCACCGACATGGATACTCCTTTGGCAGGTGTCATGAGGGATGAAGAAAATCGATAACGCAATCTTTAGTTAGCACCATAGTGGATGGTGCACAGACCTCTTTTTTTATTGAAGCAGTGTCAAGATTTCATTTCACGTATTTTTTGTATAAAGAGAACAGAAAGGGGAAACCCAAGGTTTGGAAGTTCTGGGATTATATTGTTTTGATAAACCCATTATCAACTGTTACAGTATTATTGTTATTGTGTACTTCACATTTTTTGAGTAAATGAAAGGAACATCTTTTATCACACTTCTTTGAGTATCTACTTGGTTCCTATATCGACCTTGGGAAGGGCCCACCCAAAGGTGATACAGGGATCTTCTGTTTTTAGAATAGATTTAATTCTGTGAGAATTTCATACAGTATTGTAGAAGTTTACTACTTTTTGTAGGAGTTCTACATGTTATGCATTTTTTCCATAGGAATATTTATTTTACTCATTGTGCACAAACTAGTTCATGCTTATGTTATTTATAGTTCATACATATATTTTGTTGGGTTACATGCTTATATCTATTACTCAGTTCAATTAACACTCACCCTTTGCATATCAAGCATTTGCATGGAATAAGCAATTATTATGTTTCCCGCATCCTACATACCCAAGCTACAATAAGGCAGTTATGCGTCTTAGCTCTCCAGTTAAGATTGGGGAAGCTAATCCAACTCACCCCTTGGGAATGAAAAAGAAACAGATGTTGAATTAAATATTCAGATCATACATTTTTTCACTCTATACATAGAATTTATTTATGCAATAAATAGAATGCTTTGTGATTGATGGATTTGCATTCATTTTTATTAGCTTAAGATTTTCATATACTACTAGATTACTTTCCCTTTTTAAGATGCATATGTTTTGTTGAACCCTCTCAAGCTTGTACGACTCCCTAGGTTGATAATTAAAGTCATGGTTAAAGATACATTATTATTGTTGATACCTTTAGCCCCACCATCTTCAAACGGACAACCTCAGTCCACCAAGTGAAATAATCAGTTGGGGTCATGATGAAAATGTGTCTTGCAGATGAAGGTGGGGAGATAGCGCCAATAAAATCCAAGATCCACTTCGACAAGGGGACAAGGCAAATCATGGGATGAAGAGGTAGGGTGGTGATTTTTTTTACGACTTGCAGCGTGCTAGAAACAAATGCATTTTCTCACAAATTCGAACACGTCATGGAATATAGTAGGCCAGTAAAACCCATAACACATTATCTTATTGGCAATTTCCTTAGCAATGAAATCTCCACTTGAATGAAACCGAAGATGGGATTCGTTATGGAACTCACAAAGGATGGCTTGGACTTGATTTCTACCAAGGCATTTAAGCAACACACCATTAGCATGTCAATGAAAAAGACAATTGTTAAGCATTACAAACTTCACACATTCGAGCCTCAACTTTCTTCTCTCATTGGGATTCAAATGAGGAGGAAACGTTTGCGTGTCAAGGTAAAGCACGATATCCTCATACCAAGGATGGGTATCCACATCATAATCCATGTCGGCATATTTAATCACAAAAACTGAAAAATAGGGACTCATAATCCTCCTTAATATTGGGGCAATCAAGCTTAGGATGCTCAGCTAGAAGAAGGGCTAGGTCTCTACCCTTGACAGTCTTGGAAATGGAAATTTCAAGATAAAACTCATATATTTTGGCTGGCTAATTAGATAAATTTCCCTACAGGTAGGTCTGAGAAAACATATATTTCATGGTAGGAAGAGGTACTTTACAATTGTATGCCTTCCAAGCACATAATGCTAAAACTTTTTCAAGGAAATGACTAAGGCCAATGCATGCTCTTTTATCAAAGGGAACTTCACCTCAGCCTCAGACAATATTTGAATCATGAATGCTATAGGTTTCTCATGATTTTCAGAGTCAAGCTAAATCAATATGGCCAAAGTATCATGTTCGGCACCGTTGGAATAAATATGGAAATCTCATTCGAAATCAGGCTTAGCAAGGACAAGAGAGGAAATGATGGCATTTTAATAGATTGAAAAGAAATTTGTGATTCTTTATTCCAATCAAACACTATATATGTATGTAACAACATATGGATAGGCTTAATGATCTGGTAAAAATTAAGCACAAACTAGTGCACAAAATTGATTTTCTCCATGAAGTCTTCGATGGCTTTCTTCAACGTACTAGGTAGGAGATTTGGAATAGTGGAGTTTCTCTCAGGCTCAATCCTCACGCCCTTCTTTGAGACAATATTTCCAAGCAATTTCCCTTCGGTGGTATCGAAAATGGACTTGTTTGGGTTCAAGGAAATGTCAAACTTTGTACATCTAAGGAAAACCTACAAGAGATGATCGAAATGATCTATTCTCTTCTTCAAATGGACTGTCAGGTCATCTAAGAAGATCTGAATAATAACTCATCTCAGGTCATTGAAAAAATAAGCATTTCCCTTTGAAAGTTCGCATCAACATTTTTTAGTCTAAAAACCATGTGATGATAGGAAAATGTACCCCGTCTAGTGGTGAAGGTGGTTTTGAATCGATCCTTGGAATTGATTTTGATCTAGTTGTAAACTGAAAATCCGTCTAAAAACGACATCATCTCAAAACCGACAACCTATTGTAGGATAGTGTCCATTAAAGGTAAGGGAAAATTGTCCTTGACACTAACCTTGTTCAAGTCCTTAAAGTATACGCAAAGTCAAATGCCACCATTCCTTTTCCAAACTGAAACCAGATTGGAAACCAATTTGAATAGCATACAAGGAAAATGATGTTGGCTTCTAGCATCTTATCGATCTCCTTTCTTATGATAGCATCAAGTTTGGGTTTTACCGGCCTTTGTCTTTTCCTCATAGGTATAGATCCTTCCTCTAAGGGGATAGAATGTTGAATAATGTTGAGATTGAAGCCTCTTAGTTCATGGTATGACCACACAAAGATATATTTAAATTTGTAGAAAAGAGACAAAAAAATATCCTTCTCTTCCTCGTTGCACTGGGATCCTATGTATAAGAACTTTGGTTCTTCTTTAGAACTAACGTTGATAGGAATGGTGGACCAACCTTGCATTTAAAGGGCTTAGGGCTTGGGTTCGGGCTTTCGGTAACATCATTGGTTGATAACATCTCAAGAGGTATCAAGTGTTATAACACAAATTGGTGCTTCCACATTTGTGATGATGACCTCCTAAAGAAACATATAAGTCAAAAATGATCATCCTGAATGTACCTACCATCATGGAAGAATCCGTAATTTGATCCTATATGATGGTCTAAACCTTCAAGAAGATAATCCAACTCTTTCCCCATTGAAATCACTGAGATGCAAGCCAAAAATGGACTGCACACACTTTTTCTTCCTAGAAGGTGAGTGGACATGCACCTTTCCATTGAGCAGGGTGCATGGGCCATGAAAAATGCATTAAAAATATAAAAATCATGAAAATTAGAGAACCGAAGTAGTTTCAAAGTGGTTGGTCTCTTTTACAACTCCCAAAACCACTTGTAAATCATCCTAACTATCCCAAATACTCATTAAAAATGGATATGGTGGACCAAGGAGAGGGATCACACCGATGTTAATGTTATGTTGGAGGAATACTTATATATTGTGAGTCCATTTGTCTCAAATTCCCTCAATGACAGTTATTCCTAACCATTCTTTAATGAGTTGTTGAAGTCATCTCCCCTATATGACTTATCCACTATACACCCTTAAAAGATAAGGCGTTCAAAAGTTGGAGTACAAGTGGTTCAAGTGCAGAGGGACCCAATCAAAGGCTTTGTGAGGTGCTGAGGCAGTAGCAAGGTAACTTGTGAATCATTTATTGTTGTCTTTTAATAGAAATTTATGATCTCTCCTTCCCCCATATGCATGTTTGAATTTTGAAGTGTTTAGTTGTGATTACATCTATGCTTTTAATTTGGTTGATATATTTATTGAAGCCATAAGTCTTGTGAGGAAGGTTATTTGTTTCTTTTGCAGGTATCAAGATGTTGGAGTGAAACATATCAAATTTGAAGAGAAGGAGCAACAAGGTTCAAGCTTTGGAAACAATTCCTTTCTCATCCCATATTCCTCCAATACTTGCTTGCTTACTTTTTTTATTGATGAAACATATTGAATGTGTTTGAGTTGTCCATTTAAAACGCTTTAGATTAAGTTTCTCCATTTCTAGTATGTTGGTGACTAGCCCCAGTCATTATGAAACTTTTTCCCACAACAGAATTGACGACTCCACTGGGGACTAGATATTTGTAGGCCCTTTGTAGTTTGGTTTTTCCATCTATTTTTGGGTGTCTTCAATCAACTAGGTCATTAGCACAACCTTCCATCCTTTAGTTTCCAAAAAAAATGCAAAAATTCTCAGTTTTTTCTTGCCCAGGCATTCCACTCTCCTTGCATTGTTGCAAAAAGCGTGTATTAGACGTCCCTTACACCTTTTTTTTGCAACAGTAGTGCAACCACACCCTTTTTGGTCTAGATAGAAGCATGGGGGTCATAAAATAAGGTTTTTTCCATGTTTGTCTGATTTATACATTGGTGTTTGTGGTTAGGGTTCCTGATACTGGTTGGGTGTTAGCACTATTGATTTTGGAAACTTTTGATGGTGTTTTGATCCTTTTTGTGCCTTGGTTTGATTCCATTTGGTGATATTTAAGGAATTTAGTTGCCTTGTTTTTCCATTTTGTGATTGTTTCTTTACATTTTTGCATGAAAAAGAAAGAGCATGAGTACCTGCTTTTGCCTATGTTTTCCTTCTTGTATGAGTAAAAAAGAGATCAAAAGTTTTCTTTCTTGGTATACCTTACAGTACTCATTGATTCCAATAAAAACCTCATGGTAGATTCTTCTTAAGTTGTTTAGTACAAGATAGGTGAAAGGAAAAAATTTTATTCATTTTCTTTTGTGCATTATAGTGAAAAGCATAAAACATAAATCAGCAATTTGATTTCTTTTGTGCATTGTAGGTGAAGGTTAGATTTTAATTTTCCATATTAGGGTGTATGTTAGGTTGATTGATTGAAAGCAATAGTGAAAAGAGTGTTTTGAAGTGCACAATAGGATTGATCTTTGAAACAAAAGTGAATACCTTCTTTTCTTCTGGAGAATGACAATATTTGCAATCGACTAATATCCTTAATGGTATTTTAAATTTCATGTGTCCTTATCACTTTTGATTCTTGAGAAATTTATTATTCTTGAAAAGCAATTGCATACTAAAAGGAACTAGGTACTTTTGTTCTTAGAAAACAACATTAGAGTAGGTTTTAGGGCCTTGGCGGTAGGGTGGAGAGTAAATTTCTCCAAGGCCTTCAAAATGAAACTCAGAATCCAGTAACTGAGAGGAGAAATCAAGTAGCAGCAGAGGCAATTGTTGGGAAAGTGCATCTAACATGCGCATCAAGCACGAGGTGAAGCTAGGAAAGCAATTAAGATATTCCCCTCAGTATTTTTTTTAGTGGGAAACATCAGTACAAGAGCTCTAAGGAAGTGGAAATTCCTCGAGGTGACACCGCTTTGTCAGGAGTTTCGGTCTAGGACTTGTGTCCTATGTTCCCTGCCCATTCATGGTCACCTAACCCACAACTAGTCCTCCCAACTTTCATCTGTGAATTGGTGGCCATAGTTTATTTTCCTAAGTTCCTAATAGATGACTGCAAGGGGAAAAATATTGCAATACTAGAGGAAAACACATAACATTCGTTCAGATCCCTTGGAGAGTACTCATCTTCACAAGAGTTCTTGGCCCTTAGGTTCTTATTCTAGGAGAGTTATCGTAATTTCTTATCACACCTTCGTTGGTTGGACTTGGGCCCTAATAATCCCAAGATGAACTCTGGAAGGCCCCTATGCGACTCTTCATTGATTGGTAGAAGATGTTGAAAAAGTGCCAAGGAAGTGTTTTTCCACCTTGTGATGCCTAGGGGTGGATAAAACATTAAAAGTGGTCCCTAGTCACTTTATTAAAGTGAGAATCACTTTATATTTTTTAAGTCACTTAATAAAGTTTGCTTGTAACGTCCCCCTCACCCAATCCGACCATCGGGAGGGGACGTTGGCCAAATATGGGCTCTCAAATTTTGCCCCGGATCCATAATACAAATTTCAACAAACAGAATGTGTGTAGAACATAAATAAACATGCACATCGGAATTCAAATCTATCCACACACATCTAATATGCAAATACAAGCATAAACATTACAGGCATCAAATAAAACATTTCAGATTCAAATACACGTGTGAAATTGCCCACATAAGATCCAAAGAGATGATGTAAACCTCACTATGAAAGAATTTAGGAAGAAGAGAGAAGCAATAGAACATAGATCCAATAGAGGCAGAATAATTACCTATTTCAGGATCTTGCATGATCTATTTCAGGATCTTGCATGCACAGGCATGCATCCCAGTCACCAGTTTGATGCCTCCAGCACCTTATCCACCTTCTTCTAGCACCCGGGAGCCACTTACCACAGAGTTTTAGCCCTCCTAAGCTGAAAGGCGCCCTCTTCTCACCTACTGCCAGAGAAGGGCGCACTTGTTCACCTACCACTGCAGATTCACTCCAGTTACATTCAATTAGCTCCGATTCTCCCTGATTTGAGGCTAGTTTCACTCCTGACTGACTGTATCACTTCCGTTTGACCTCCAGTTCGATTAGGTGACTTGTTCTGACTCCAGTTAGCCTCCCATGCGCCCCCACTGAGCCTCCAGATCCTATATCAGTGCTACACACTTCAGTTACATTTATTACACTCAGTTAGACTCAGTTTGACACCTGGATGACTGGTTGTTGTGATTGATGAGCACCACCGATGATTTATGAGGACTCCTAGACAGAGTCAAGCTACTCCATTCAGTGATTCGAATGACCTCCTTAGGCAATTGAATTGCTCATTGACAGAGATTGTATTGTATTGTAATTCATTCACCCTTTCTGGGATAGAGAGCACTGCTGCATGTTTTGCACAGTTTTGCACCATATTTTCTATGTTCATCTGTTGTGATTGATTTACTTGTTCATTAGATCTGTTGTGACTAATTTTACATGGTATCAGAGCCATTGCAGGGACAAGATCTCTTTTCTACAGGTGTTTATACAAGAAGATTTGACTGAATTGCTAAAAATTGCAAAAAGTTTGGCATGAGATATCTCAAGGGCATTCGCTCCTGTGCATGCAAAGATTGAAAAATATTCCAATACCACTCCAGAAGCTTGAGTTACCACATAATTCCTGGATCTGATACATTGGACCTATTCAACATTGCTTGAAATCCAATCCCAGGTGTGATGCAACTCTCAAAGGGTGGATTGTTCGACCTTATTGTGGTTGTTTTTATGTGATTTGCAAGTTTCTTACTTCCTCCATGTGCATTCGCTAATGCAAAGATGGAGACTTCTTCTTCACAAAATATTCTTACTCCATTCAACTATGATGAATGGAAACCAAAGATGATTGCATTCTTGAAGAGACAATGTCTTTTTGATATGTGCATTGGTAATACAAGAGTTTTTGATTCCGATGAAGAGAAGAATGATTGGCTCAATGATTGTGATAGAGCTTTTGGAGCAATATGTCTTGCTATGTCTCCTTGTATGCGCTACCTCATTAAGCTTGCTGAAAATCCAAGTGATCTATGGGTCCAACTTGACAGAGAATTTGGAAAGCAGGAAGAAGAGGATCATGCTAGCCTTTTGGAGAACAAGCCCAGTGAGATCTCCTTATGTGTTCTTTCCGATCATGTGTTGGCCTCAACAATTGTTCAAGATGAAGAAGAAACTGTAGATTCAACACTCATTCTCTCAAAGTCTTCTATTTCGAATTCTGAGCAAGATAAACAAGCTCATACTCTAGATTCTGAAGAGGTTCTTGAATCCTCTCTTTCACATGAGTTTGTCGGCATGCGGAATAATGATCTACTTGATGTTTTGGAGGTAAAATCTGATTTTGGAGGTGAAGCATTCGCCCTCCTTGATTGCATGCCTTCTATAAACTTATGTTCTATCATTTGCAAAGTTTCTCAGAGTTTTAATGAAGATGAAGAGCACTACCATTCGCTTGAGTTCAATTCTCATGCACTTTTTGCTGATTTTGGTTTTGATCTCACCCTTGTTGGTTCAAAGGAGATCTCAAGAAACCATTCATCTATTTTTGGAGCTGATTTAACTTCTATTGATAAGAAGTTCAAGTTTCAAGATCTATTTGATCCGATTGGAGCTATTCCTACCTCACTTGGTTCGAATCACAGGTTCCAGGATCATCCTCACATTTTCAGATTTGTTCTCACCTTTTTCGGTATGAAGAGCAAGTTTTTAAAGTCTCCACATTCGCTTGCATCCACTGATGGAGAATTCAAGCACATGTTTTTGGAGCATGATCCATTTACTCCCAAGAGTAAGATACCTCCAGACATATCTACTTGATTTTGGAGCAGTTAAATCTTTTGGTGTACTACAGTCTATTTTGAGGGGGGGTATTTTTCCCATGAGGTTTTCCCCATTTCCTCGGTTTATTGACTGTTATTAGTTTTTGGATTATTGTATTGGGGTGACCTTTGGTCTTAGTTACCAGGGCCCCACATTATTTTAGTTGGCACATCATAGTCTAGCTTGAGGGGGGGTGTTCGGATATCCACATCAACTATTTCGGGATACATCATCTATTTCAGGATCTTGCATGATCTATTTCAGGATATGATCTATTTCAGGATCTTGCATGCACAGGCATGCATCCCAGTCACCAGTTTGATGCCTCCAGCACCTTATCCACCTTCTTCTAGCACCCGGGAGCCACTTACCACAGAGTTTTATCCCTCCTAAGCTGAAAGGCACCCTCTTCTCACCTACTGCCAGAGAAGGGCGCACTTGTTCACCTACCACTGCAGATTCACTCCAGTTACATTCAGTTAGCTCCGATTCTCCCTGATTTGAGGCTAGTTTCACTCCCGACTGACTGTATCACTTCCGTTTGACCTCCAGTTCAATTAGGTGACTTGTTCTGACTCCAGTTAGCCTCCCATGCGCCCCCACTGAGCCTCCAGATCCTATATCAGTGCTACACACTTCAGTTACATTTATTACACTCAGTTAGACTCAGTTTGACACCTGGATGACTGGTTGTTGTGATTGATGAGCACCACCGATGATTTATGAGGACTCCTAGACAGAGTCAAGCTACTCCATTCAGTGATTCGAATGACCTCCTTAGGCAATTGAATTGCTCATTGACAGAGATTGTATTGTATTGTAATTCATTCACCCTTTCTGGGATAGAGAGCACTGCTGCATGTTTTGCACAGTTTTGCACCATATTTTCTATGTTCATCTGTTGTGATTGATTTACTTGTTCATTAGATCTGCTGTGACTATCAAACTGAGTCTAACTGAGTGTGCTTGTTGTAACTGGCACATGGAAGCACTAATATAGTGAAGGAGACTCAGTGGGGGGCGCTCATGGAGCTAACTGGAGTCAAAACAGTCTATCTAGTCACACTGGAGGTCCAAAAGAGTGATAAGGTCAGTTAGGAGTCAGTTAATCCTTAAATCAAGGAAGAACTGAAGATAACTGAACTAAACTGGACTGGTAGGTGAAGAAGGGCGCCCTTATCATGCAATAACTGAAAAGAGGGCGCACTAAGCTCTAGGAGAGCTAAGACTGATCCGAGAGAAGCTCCTGGGGCTAGTTTGGCAAGGGCTAGGTGCTGGTGCTGCAAACCCTTATTGCATGCAAGCCCTAATTGCATGCAAAACCCTAATTTTGCATGCAGGACTGAAAATGTCATAAATGTTAGAAGGACTAGGATGGAGTATAGGAATATCCTAACACCCCCCCTTAATCCATCCTGGGCCCTGGTAACTAGGACCAAAGGTCACCCATACAATCAATGAAATGATAAAAAGAATACTGCCTCAATTTTTCTTTTTCCTTTTTTTCTTTTTTTGTTTTTATATTTTTGAATAACTCAAGGAGCCATTACTCTAAGCAGAAAAGAAGCAAGCTTTCATCAGTGAAAACTTTGCAAAGAGACTTGGTAAGCTAATCCTCTGTAAAGTGCGAATGCAAGTGCTAGAGAATGTGTTGAATGTAGCAAGTCTTTCAGGAACCTTTTCTGTCACTGGAGCGAATGTATCATGATGAGTTTTCCCAAGGAATGGAAGAGTAAACCCCATCATCATGCTGAATCTCTCATGGAGAGGTGGATGGCATAATGCAAGGTTAGCATGCTGCTGAAGTCTAGTAGTTTTGTAAGCAAATACATCATCAACTGTGTTCTTAGTAGTAGCAAGGACTGTGTGAGAACATATTTCTCTTGAATCTGGACTAAGAATAGGTGTTGGTTCTGAATCTTCTTGAACTATGATCTCAACATCAAAATCTTGATCTTCTTCCTCACTAGAATAGGAGTCACTGGAAGAGAAGTCACTGTGATCCTCATCAGAATCTGAAGGGATAGTTGGAGAGAAGGGCATGAAGTGGGAGAACTCATATGCCTTTGAGGCATGATTAGCAATCCCATTCGCTATAACCTTTCCAGTGGAGATTTCTGTAATCTCTACTGTGTCTGGACCAAAAATCACTTGTTTTGGAGATCCTGTATGAGTCATTTGATATACTGATAACAAATTAGCTGTAAGAGAAGGAACAAATAAGACATTTTTGAACTTACCATGCTCCATATGAACTGTACCCAAACCTTTGGCAGAAATCTGAGAGTTGTCTCCCATGTGAATGGTAGGCCCATCTTGGAGATCCAAAGAGGAGAAGGATTCTTCTTGTGCCATCATGTGGTTGGAAGCTCCAGAATCTATGAGGAGAGCTTTTGTCTTTGAAAAACCAGCCATCAATGCATGACAATCATCAGATCCACTTCCAGAATCAGACATCTTTGCTTCTTTTGGAACAACAATTTGGTTTTGTTCAAGAAGCTTGGTTAGAAGATCAATCTTCTTATGCATGCAGGCATGCTCAGGATGGTTTCCTCTCTTGCAGTAGGTACAATTTGGTCTCTTTTGTTTGTCATTCTTGGATCTTGAAGGTTTCTTTCCTTTGCCTTTTTGTCCCCCTTTATCATTCGCTCCACTTGATTCACCAGCCAACAGAGCTAGATCTCTGGAGGTTTTGATGGCACCCATTTGAAACAATTTGTTCTCTTCTTGAGTGAGAGCCTCAATGAAGTCACTTAAGGTGGGAAACTTCCATCCAGGGATGGACATTCGAACAGAATGAAAGGTAGATACAAAGACAGAAAATTGAGATCCAAGTTTGCTCAATATAGAGAGTATTAATTGCTCATCACTTTTAGTGATGCCACATTGCTTGCAATGCAAAACCAAATTCTGAAATTTGGAGAAGAAATCTTGAATGCTCTCGAAATTGCTAGGTTGAAGGGCAACCAATTCATTCTCAAGAATGTAGCCTCTCAGTTCGTCTTGTTTGCCAAAAAGACTCCTCAATTTTATCCATAAATCATATGGAGACTTCAATCCATCAGCATGAAACAATAGATCATCAGAAATATGAAGGCATATGAATCCAAAGGCTTCATCCATTTTGTTTAGGTGCTTGACTCTCTTTTCAGCTTGATGTGGTATGACATCTTTTTCTTCAACTATTCTAGTAAACCCTCTTGATCGCAAGAGTATTATCATCTTCCTTTTCCATTCGAAATAATTGAAAGGAGTGAGAAGTATAGAAGAAGGATCATTCGAATTGCTCATCTTGATTGCTTGAACAAGTGCAAAATAGAAGCTACTGAATCTGCTGCTGCAACTGCTGGAACTTCAAAATACCTGCAAAAAACTCTCAAGAATGGAGGTAGAATATACTCTCAAGGCTCTGATACCATGTGAAATTGCCCACATAAGATCCAAAGAGATGATGTAAACCTCACTATGAAAGAATTTAGGAAGAAGAGAGAAGCAATAGAACATAGATCCAATAGAGGCAGAATAATTACACACATTACATTAATCAGAATAGTAACAGGGTAAATATACAATGTTGAGTATGAGGATTCGAATTCACTAGGTGTAATTCGAATTATCCTTCATGCACAGATCCATAATCAGTGGAGAGTCATCAGTGC
Source organism: Larix kaempferi (assembly GCA_027924585.1). NCBI lineage: Eukaryota > Viridiplantae > Streptophyta > Pinopsida > Pinales > Pinaceae > Larix > Larix kaempferi. The sequence goes on from BSBM01000136.1 coordinate 17,989,698, forward strand.
CAAACTAGGAGTCTATCTCATCATCGGTGAAGTCATCAATGCACAAGTAGTGATCAACCGGGAGTCAAACTGAGTCTAACTGAGTGTGGTTGGTGTAACTGGCACATGGAAGCACTGATATAGTGAAGGAGACTCAGTGGGGGGCGCTCATGGAGCTAACTGGAGTCAAAACAGTCTATCTAGTCACACTGGAGGTCCAAAAGAGTGATAAGGTCAGTTAGGAGTCAGTTAATCCTTAAATCAAGGAATAACTGAAGATAACTGAACTAAACTGGACTGGTAGGTGAAGAAGGGCGCCCTTATCATGCAATAACTGAAAAGAGGGCGCACTAAGCTCTAGGAGAGCTAAGACTGATCCGAGAGAAGCTCCTGGGGCTAGTTTGGCAAGGGCTAGGTGCTGGTGCTGCAAACCCTAATTGCATGCAAACCCTAATTGCATGCAAAACCCTAATTGCATGCAAAACCCTAATTTTGCATGCAGGACTGAAAATGTCAGAAATGTTAGAAGGACTAGGATGGAGTATAGGAATATCCTAACAACACGAGAATACTTATCTTTAAGAAATGTAGATCCAAGAAACTAGCTGTGTAAGAGAGCTTTTCCACCCAACCATAGGCACTTCGTCCAGGATATACTCTTTGTGTTGGGAGGCCACCCCCAAGATGGGCTATGAGGCCACCAGGGTGAAGGAAACACCTACAGGATTCTCTCTCTTAGCCCACAACCCATTCTTCTCTCTATGCTTATCCAAATGCTCATACAGAGCTCTGCAGTGGTCTCACTCATCCCTCACAGCCTTGGCTTCCACAATACCTACCACACACAACACCCTTCTAGCTCAGGAATCCCCTTCATCGATCCAAGGCTCTCTTGGGAGATCCATCTTATTGGGTGCTTCCAAGGTGTGCATAGAAGAAGTCCAACCTAGTATTGGCTGCTATAGAACCACCTGCAGTCTCAATTTGTGGCTTCTCAAGCACCTACGAGCAGCAGAACTTAGGGGTAAGGGTTCCTAGCTTTCCCAACCTCTCTGCTCACCTACAGCCACAATACCCACTTCCCAATCTGCAACATGGTCTCCAAATTCGAATTTATGGGTTCAAAACAACATGGTAAGTTCATGGACAGCAATGGAGAGCACTGCAACCTCCAAATATGCATGTAAGAATGAGACAAATGAGGGTTGACTCTAACGGATATGGGAAAGTGGTGAAAAGACAACTGACATGACTTCTAGCAATAGAAGAAAGGACTCCTGGAAGCTGCAAACTGACTTCTATCATGACAGAACTGTCACAAAAGTGCAGCCAGTCCAATGCTTCAATAACTACATCAAGTGACTTTTCCCACCAACTACACGCATGCATTAATGATTGGAAAATGGTCAAAAAGGGAGATAATTGGATTATTCTCATCACATGACAGAATTTAGGTGTGAGTTCTAAGGTTTACACTTGGCAGCAAGGATTTAGTCACCCATGGACCCCCTTTCCTCTTCCCCTTGGTGGAATCATAGCCCCTTTGGTGCTCTTTACACAGCCATTGTTGGACCATTTTATTATTTATGCACATAATATTTACATACATTATAAATCAACATAAAATTCAACTAAACACTCCAAATGAAATATAAACATCATACATGCCTAAACATTCACTAGTCGGGCCTTGGCCTTGAGCTTCGCACTAGCATATTTACATCATTTACATAATTTGGATAGATACATTCCAAGTCAAAACTAGGGGTATTACATTGTTCATGGTCTAAGTTTTTAATTTGACTTTACGAAAAATAAAGTGGGTGTGGAATTAAAAGGGTCATTAATGTACTTAAGTAAAAAGTGCATTAAATTCATTTATTAAATAATTAATGAGCCTTTATGTGATCCTTAGATCTCATTGAGCCAAGATCTAATCTTGGTCATTGAATCTCAAGAAGTTACCATGAACAAAAAGGGGAGAAACTAGGGATTGAGGCATTAATTTTTTTTTGTGATTCAAGAGAGTTGGAGAGCAAGAGAGCAAGAGGAGAAAGGAAAAGAGAAGAGCCTAGGGTTTGAAGAGAATTTGACCTAGAGAGAAAGAGGAAAAATTAAGGCACAAATTCCAAGGAGCTTGAGATGAGCACAAATCCCAAGGAGATGGCACAAATTTCTAGACAAAGGATGGCACGATTTTCAAGGCATTAACAACAGTAATAAATAGCACAGAAATAGAGGCAAACCGTACATTGTTAGATCTTATAGCTACACAGAAATCGAGGTTGGTTTTAGGAAAAAATTTCAAAGTGAAGTACAGTTAGCAGACCGTACAGATTGCACAGATTTGGAGGAAGTAGACTATTGGTTTATGCAAAGAAATTGAGGGACTGTTTATGCACAGAAATAGAGGCCGCACATGTGAGGTTGTACAGTAGTCTTTTGGGCACAAATTTCGAGGAAAACTACAGTAATTTTCATCATGTCGTATTGGGACAGTTTGGCACAAATTTCAAGAAGAAATTGATTGAGATAAGTACTGCAGAAAAATTTTGTAATTTGCCTCTGAAATAAAAAAAAATTCTCTCTCCTATCAGGTTTTCCCTTCGGGGTTTTTCCTAAGCCTATTTGGATAAAATTATGAGTTTTATCTTTTATCTGTTTGGATGTTATAAATTTTCTGAGTGTCAAAAGAGAAAAGAAATTCCATGTGTTTCAAGAAAAAATAAATTGTTATGCATTAAAGCTAACATGCAGTCATGGGGTTTGGGCATTAAACTCTATGTCAAAAATAAAACTTGAGACCGGGTTGGGGTTCCAAAATTTTCACCAAGTCTTAAACACCATGTGCTTATCTTTAAAAGAGTAGTATTGCTTGTTTGAATCTTCTTAGGAATTTTTTGTTAGTGAGTGTGGGATTATTGTAAAACAAGTTGCGAAACTTTCTTCCATTTAATTTGTTTGACTCAAAGTGGTCGATCAGTCACATCATCGGTCTAGAAGGATTCAGGGACTCCAGCCTAAAAGGGTATATTTTCCTCCTAAGAGGTGAAAACTAGATCACATTGACCCTCCCCCACAAGGGGAAGAGGAAGAAAACCCAGTAATTGTAAACAATCCCACCAAAGAAGGAAGAGAGTACAAATAAAGTGAATTTAATAGCCTATATGAAGAGGGATATCTTTGAGGGTTAGATGGTTACATTCATATATCGAAGAGAAGTACATCTACTCCCATTCAGGAGTACTTAGATCTAGTTGACATTGAGGACCTCACTAACCCAATAGGGGAATTATGCCCACCCATCTCTAGATCACACAGTGCACCGTTCATGCAAAGTCGTGAGTTTGATACTCATAGTTTCATACCACACTTCAATCCATTGTTCCCGTGGACTAACATGAGTACCATGGGGGGGATTCCTTCTACTGGGGGCGTTCCTTCCCTAGTCACCACAAACCTCGTAAGAGGTTTTTATCTGATAGTATCTTCCACAATGGAATCCACATGGTCTCTGTTGAGTATGGTTGTCATTGATATCAAAGAAATTCATTAATGACAAAAGAATAGAAAAAAAGGTGATGACATATGACATGACATGTATGATGATGTGGCTTATTATTCTAGTACTCTCATGAATTTGATGTCGATGCCATATTTAGTCGATGCTTAAACTGGTTGACGCCATATTTAGTCGATACTTAATTCTGGTTGGTCAACGCCATATTTAGTCGATACTTAAAACTGGTCGATGCCATATTTAGTCGATTCTTAAACTAGTTGATGCCATATTTATTCGATACTTCAAACTGGTCGAAAATGTCGAAGCAAAAAGTGGTTAATAATCATATAAAGTTAGTCGATGTCGACTTCTTGTATTATGGTCGAGTCCTTGTAACTTAAGTCAATAGCCGACCTCTTGTCGATCATTGTCATTCGAGTCGGATTTAGAGACGTACTCGGCAAGTTGGAGTCAGAATCATAGTTGTGAGTCATGAGTCGGAGTCACAGTCGGAAAGTAGGAGTCGGAGTTCGACATCAGAATCGGCAAGTCACTGTCAGAACGGCGGAGTTGGAGACGGTGAATTAACTCCCGACATCAGAATCGACCGGTCAGAATCAAAACGGTGGAGTCGAAATCAATGGAGAATATCGACATATTGTAAATCAACGAATAAGAAAGTTAGAGTCGGCAAGTCGAAGTCGAGGTTGCGGAGTCGAAGTGTTTCATAATTGCACTGTTAATTTCGCAGGTTAAAACAGAGAGGTAATTGGGAATTAGTTTTATTTTTGAAGGGTCATGATGAATATTTGTGACTGTTAGGTGAAGAGGCACGATTAAGGGTATATAAAAAAGGATTTAATCCTTCAAATAGTGTGTCTCTGTACATTCAAATATCATATCAAAAAGTGTATAGAAAACAGAGAACGCATAATCATTTAAAGGGAGTTTGGGAGGCGCAAGGACGAGATACAAAGGCCTGTAGAAAGGCGTAGCTTCCTTCCAATTGTTGCTGGTAAACAGGGTGTCGTTGTATCCTTCAGTTATAGCTGAAAATCTTGGGTGTTGTAGCATCCAGCAAGTTGGTGCTTGCAAATACTTGTAAATATAATTTTTCAGTAATAGAAGTTTGTGGTTTTCCCACTTGGGTTTCCACGATAAAATTATGTGTTATGTTTCTAATGTTGATTTTTTTTTTAAAAGTGATAAAAATTAAGGAAATAGCTAAATACTGATTCCCCCCCCGCCTCTCAGTATTACTTGATTTTCCAACAATTGGTATCAGAGCGTTCTCTTCACTAAATTCTAACCACTTGAAGGGAGATCTTTTATCACTATGGATCAACAAGGAAAAATCTCCTCCAAGTTTCCAATATTTAATGGTGAGGATTATGCGTTCTAGAGTATTAGGATGAGAAGTCATATAATGTCTATTGGACTAGAAGTTTGGTTATCTGTAGAAACGGGGTATATATATCCAAAATATCCTCCCACAGTTCTTGAAGGAATAAAACAATTTGGATACAATGCAAAAGTTGTTAATGCAATATTGTATGGATTAGCCAGAACATTCTTTGCCAAGGTGATGCATTGCAAAAGAGCGAAGGGGATCTAGGACAAATTGCAAACCATCTATGAAGGAGACACCAAGGTAAAAAGGGCCAAACTCCAGACTTTTTAAACTCAATTTGAAAGTCTAAAAATGAAGAAGAAAACATTTCAAAATACTTTGAGAGAATTGATGAAATTGTTAATGCAATTCAAGGGCTAGAAGCAGAATTGGAAGAAATGGAAATAGCTTAAAAAGTACTAAGATCACTTCCAATGATATACAATCCTAAGATTTACACCCTAGAAGATAGAGATAATTGTTGGAGTACACTTTGGGTTGACCCGAGTTCGGCGAAGATATTGCAGACCCAACAAAAACCGCTTTCACTGGATAATTGGGCATCAACCTGCGAACAAGCTAACGTCTCACCCGAAGCAAATATGGGGGCTTACAGAATTAGGTTTCTGTAACCGTGGCGATGCGGAGATGTGGAAAATGACCTCGCACTACGGTTCTCACTTAGCATATACTTATCATAACAATATCAACATGTGAATTCACACTTCGCTGTTAATAACAACCTACAGACTTTGTTGAATCGTTGTTGTCTTTACTCTATAACTATGCATTCATCATACTTAATGTTACTTTGCAACATTCATACACGTTTTCTCTTCTTACTTAACATATGATTTCCATTCACATACATATGAAACCAAATACATGAACATATCATAACATGAACACAAAACACATCACAGATTCATACACATAACATAGGTATTTACGTGGTTCACCCCCCTAGATGGGAGCTACGTCCACGGGAAGTGTTCTTATATTACTAGGAAGGGGCAACAGTTCCAGCTGCGCACTCAGCTATAGACTCTTCTCTACAGTAGATCTGTGTGCACTTAGCTACAGATTCTTCTCTACAATAGATCTCTGCGCACTCAGCTGCAGAGTCTTTTCTTTCTTAGATCTCAATCTATGATCAAAACAAAAACAACCTATTATGTTGAATTAAGATCTACCCAACCCGCAAGATATAACCCCTCTTATACAAAATTTCCCTTTATATAGATGTTCCTGAAGGTCACATATTACAATAACTATGGGTCAACCCCCATAGTACCCTTAAACCCAAAATGGTGTGGTTCTCTTGTCGACCACACTTTGCCTTAAATTCATTGTAACTCTGTTGTCCTTTTGCGCCTCTTCTTCTGACTCTAACTCTCTTTTGACAGTGCAGTTCTAACCACACGGCTTTGACTCTACAGTGGCACATCCTTTGCACCATTCCGCTTCTTTACTTCTGCTCTTGTAGCTGTCAGTTCGTCGCTTGACTCTTTAACTGCTTCAACTACCTCTGGTTGCCTTCAGTACTTCGTCTTTACTAAGGGGACAAGTCATTTCCTGTCAACTTCACTTTGCTCCATACCCTCCTCCCGGGAATTGCGGAGTTGCTTCTCCCAAAACTGGTCAACGTTAGGCCTTGCCTAACTGTACTTTAGCCATCAAAACTTCTTGTACTTGGGCTGCGCCCAACAAGAATCTTGACAAGCTCACTATGGATGAACTATATGGGATCCTCATAGCTTATGAAATGAGGATTGGACAAAATGATTCTCAAAAGAAGGAAGCGGTGTTTAAAGCATCAAAAGTAGCTAAGAAATCTAAAACGAAGATTCAATCAGAAGACTTTGATGATGAAGAAGCACTTCTTGTTAAAAATCTTAAGAAGGGCACTGATAAGTACAAATGGAAATTGCCCTTAAAATGTTCAACTGTGGGAGAATTGGTCACTTTGCTTCCAAATGCTCTTATCCCAAACAAAGACAATGATGAGTGCCCTGGAGACTTCAAGAAGAACAAAAGGAGTTTTCGGAAGAAAAACAAAAAGAAGACCTTTTACTCCATGGATGATAGTTGCTCAAATGAGTCTAGTGAATATGAAGAAGCATAAGTTCTATTCATGGGAATAGAAAGAAAAAACCCTAAGTAGATCTTGAAACAGAGCTCATAAGTGCTCTTGAAGAATTAAGGAAGTATAAAAGGATGTACAAACAATTAAAAACCAAAGTGACAGAGTTTTAAGAGAAAAACAATGATACAGAAAGAATTATTGCTGACCTAAAAAATCAGCTTCAAGAAACTAAACAAATTGAAAACAGTCTAAAACAGCAGCTCAAGAAAAGAAAGCAAGAGTTAGAGAAGTTTGAAGCTGATATTGTCTTGCTTAGAAAGAAGATTGATGAAGAATATTTTCAATTAAAGTTTAAGAGCAGCTCAAACACTCTAGATGACATTCTAAGTTGCAAAAGACCATCCAGTAATAAAACTAGATTAGGTTATGAAAAAGGAATGAAGTCAAAACAATCCTCTTCCACAATACAAGATGGAAATAAAAGGAGTTATGTTGTTGTACTCAAAGACTCAATTAAAAAGGAAGATAGTCAAAAATTTGCGTCTTCTCAAAATAAAAGTAGGACAGAAAAAATGCCAAGAAGAACAATGACAAGCATAAATCAACTACTCTTTTTGAGTAATTGTTATGTTTGTAATAATTTTGGACATAGAGCATTTGATTGTAAGATGTACAAAAAACATAATAAAAAATCTCTCTACAAGAAAGAAAATTCCAGTGATCTTCCAAAAGGCAGAAATCAAAATTCCTTTGCACCCTTACAGAGGTATGACATAGAATGTTACAAATGTGGTAACCCAGGACATATAGCTAGAAATTGTAAACCAGTGATTCCTATTGAAAAAGGAGCCACAACTAAGTCTCAAGGCAAGGGGCAAAGAAAGGCTTGGAAAAGATAGAATATGTGAAATAAAAATGTTCAATAGCTCTATGTGCCACAGACAAAAAAATAAATAAATAAATAAATAAATCTATGGCATGTGGATAGTGGATGCTCAAAGTAAAAAATCTATGGCATGTGGATAGTGGATGCTCAAAGTACATGACTGGAGACCCAAGCAAGTTCATAAGCCTAAAACGAGATCAAAAGGGAAAAGTCACTTTGGGGGATAATTTATCTTCTAAAATAATTGGGAAGGGTACAGTGGCTCTTAGAAACAAGGTTAAAGGAAAAAATGTCCTACTAGTAGAAAACTTAAAACCTAATCTCCTAAGTGTGAGTCAAGCTTGTGATCAAGAGCACATTTGCATATTTGACTCCAAGAAATGTGAAATCGGAAGGAAAAAATCAGGAAAACTTATTGGGACTACTGTGAGAACTCCAAGCAATGTATACATCCTAGAAAATGAAGAACAATGTTACACGAGTCAGATTGATGAAAGTATGTTATGGCATAGAAGGATGGGGCACTTGAAATTTGACAATCTTGTAAACGTAAGTAAGAAGGGAGCTGTAAGAAACTTGCCAAAAATCATAAAACCTCCAAACTATGTTTGTAGACATTGTCTTCATGGGAAACAAACAAAAGAAAGCTTCAAGATCAAAGAGCATACAACATCACAGCCATTGGAAATAATTCACACTGATCTCTATGGACCTACAAGGACTAAAAGCATGAAAGGTGAGCGTTACTTCATGTTATTCATTGATGATCATACAAGGGTGAATTGGGTGACATTCCTCAAAGAAAAATCAGAAGTCTTTGTGAAATTTAAAGATTTTAAAGCTCTAGTTTAGAATGAAACAAATCTCAAAATTAAATGTCTAAGGTCAGATAATGGTGGTGAGTTTACTGCAAATGAATTCAATGAGTTTTGTGAAACTCATGGAATCAAAAGGCAGTTTTCAGCCCCAAAAACTCCTCAGTAAAATGGAGTTGTTGAGAGAAAGAAAAGGACAGTTCAAGAAGCATCCAAAACCATGCTTAATGAAGCTAAACTTCCAGATAGTTATTGGCGAGAAGCAGTATATACAGTTGTTTATATACAAAACAGAGGACGGCTCAGAGTAAATAATGAAAAAACTCCTTACGAGCTATGGTTTGTAGACCAACATCAGTCAAGTACTTTAGAGTCTTTGGAAGTAAGTGCTACATAAAGAGAGATGATGATGATCTTGGAAAATTTGACTCCAGAACTGATGAGGGCATATTTATTGGATATTAATCCACCAAAAAGGCATACATATGTTACAATCTGAGTTCACACAAGATCATAGAAAGTGTGAGTGTAATCGTTGATGACATTAAACCAAGATAAATTAAAATTCAAGAAAATGAGGATGATGAAGAAACTGATGGTGAAGAGAAAGATGAAGATTCTCAAAAGGAGGAGGTTTTAAAAGAAGAAGAGAAAGATGAAGATTCTCAAAAGCAGGAGGCTTCAAAACAAGAAAAAGAAGATGAAAAATCACATGGAAGTGAAGACAAAGACTCTCCTAGATCTGATACAAGAACTCCATTTAGAATAATCCAAAAGAATCATCTTGAAACTCTAATCATAGGTGACAAAGATGCAGGAGTCAATACAAGAAGAAGATTGATGTTTCAAGAACAGGCATTAATCTCGTTAGTTGAGCCAAAGACATTTGCAGAAGCTAGCAAAAATGATGATTGGATCAGCCATGAATGATGAGTTGGACCAAATAGAGAAAAAACAAACTTTGGAACTTGTCCCAAGACCTAAAAACATTAATGTTATTGGGACCAAGTGGATTTTCAAGAACAAGTTTAATGAGGATGGTCAAGTTACAAGAAACAAAGCCAGAATGGTATGCAAGGGATATGTTCAAGTAGAAGGTATTGACTTTGAAGAAACTTTTGCACATGTGGCAAGACTTGAAGCCATTAGAATGTTTTTAGCATTTGCATGCTCCATAAACTTCAAATTATACCAAATGGATGTAAAATATACATTCCTTAACAGAGAAATTGAAGAGGAAGTCTATGTTGAACAGCCTAAAGGTTTTATCTTATCAAAAAATAGAGATTATGTTTGCAAACTAAAAAAGGTACTCTATGGCCTCAAACAAGCTCCAAGAGCATGGTTTTCAAGACTGGACAAGAACTTGAAGCAACAAGGATATAGAAGAGGGGCCACTGACAGTAATCTCTACATAAAGTTTGAAAACAAAAATATGATCATTGTTGTTGTCTAAGTAGACGATATCATATTTGGAAGTGATCTACAGATTCTAAGTGTAAATTTGCTTCAGAAATGAAGGAGTTTGAAATGCCAATGTTGGGTGAACTAACATTCTTCCTTGGCTTACAAGTCTCTCAATCAAAAAAAGGGATCTTCATCTCTAAAACCAAGTATATAAAATATATGTTGAAAATTTTTAAAATGGAAGACTCAAAACCTGTTAGTACTCCTATGGTCATTAGTTGTAAATTAAGCAAGGATGATGAGTCTTTGGAAGTAGATCATATCATGTATAGGTCAATGATTGGTAGTTTTCTATATGTAACAGCTACAAGACTAGATGTGATGCAGTCTATCGGCTTGGTTTCCAGATTCCAATCATCCCCCAAAGAAACACATGTGGCAGCAGTAAAAAGAATCCTTAGATATCTGAAAGGTACTATGGAGTATGGTTTATGGTATCCAAAAGGAAATGACTTCACTCTAAGGGCATTTACTGATGCAGATTGGGCAAGAATTATTGATGATAGAAAGAGCACTAGTGGAGCAACATTTTACTTAGGATATTGCTTGGTATCATGGCTAAGCAAAAAGCAGTCCTCCATTTCACTTTCTACAACAAAAGTTGAGTATATTGTTGTTGCATCATGTTGTACTCAAGTCATCTGGATGAAACAAACATTAGAGAATCTACTTGTGAAATATGAGGACCCAATTGTGATACATTGTGACAACACGAGTGCTATAAACATATCCAAGAATCCAGTTATGCACTTTAAAACAAAGCACATTCCAATAAAATATCACTTTCTAAGAGAACAAGTGTCACAAAAAGTTGTCAAATTGGAGTATGTTGATACAAAGGAACATATTGCATACATTTTTACTAAGCCACTAACTGGAGAGCCATTTACCTATCTCAAGCAGAAGCTGGGGGTTATCCCTCTTCCTTATTATAAACTGAAGGATACCCTGTCACAAAAGATGGATATAGTTGACAAGGGGAGAAATGATGATAGGGGGATTTTTGAAATCCTTTGTCATTAATGTCAAAGGGGGAGAAATTTGAAGAGTTGTTGTCATCAATGACAAAGGGGGAGAATGCTGAGTATGGTTGTCATTGATATCAAAGAAATTCGTTAATGACAAAAGAATAGAAAAGAAGGTGATGACATATGACATGACATGTATGATGATGTGGCTTATTGTTCTAGTACTCTCATGAATTTGATGTTGATGCCATAGTTAGTCGATGCTTAAATTGGTCGACGCAATATTTAGTTGATACTTAATATCGGTTGGTCGAAGCCATATTTAGTCGATACTTAAAACTGTTCGATGTCATATTTAGTCGATGCTTAAACTGGTTGACGCCATATTTAGTCGATACTTAAAACTGGTCGAAAATGTCAAAGCAAAAAGTGGTCAATAATCATATAAAGTTAGTCGGTGCTAACTTCTTGTATTATGGTCGAGTCCTTGTAACTTAAGTCAATAGTCGACCTCTTGTCGACCATTGTCAGTCGATTCGGAGTTAGATGTGTAGTCAGCAAGATGGATTTGGAATCAGATTTGTGAGTCATGAGTCGGAGTCGCAGTCGAAAAGTAGGAGTCGGAGTTCGACATCAGAATCGGCAAGTCAGGGTCGGAACGACGAAGTCGGAGACGCTGAATTAACTCCTGACATCGGAATTGACCAGTCGGAATTGGAACGGAGGAGTCAGAATCGATGGCGAATATCGACATATTGTAAATCAACAAATAAGAAAGTCGGAGTCGGCAGGTTAAAGTAGGGGTTGCGGAGTCGAAGTGTTTCATAATCGCACTGTTAATTTCGCAGGTTAAAACAGAGAGGTAATTGCGAATTAGTTTTATTTTTGAAGGGTCACGACGAAGATTTGTGATTGCTATGTGAAGAGGCACGATTGAGGGTATATAAACAAGGCTTTAATCCTTCAAATAGTGTGTCTTTGTACATTCAAATAGTAGATCAAAAGGTGTACAGAAAACAAAGAACGCATAATCATTTAAAGGGAGGTTGGGAGGCGCAAGGACAGGCTACAAAAGCCTATAGGAAGTTGTAGCTTACTTCCGATTGTTATTGGTAAACAGGATGTCGTTGCATCCTTCAGTTATAGCTAAAAATATTGGGTGTTGTAGCATCCAGCAAGTTGGTGCTTACAAATACTTGTAAATATAATTTTGCAGTAATAGAAACTGTTTGTGGTTTTCCCAATTGGGTTTCCACGATAAAATTGTGTTATGTTTCTAATGTTGATTTTGTTTTTAAAAGTGATAAAAATTAAGGAAATAGATAAATACTGATTCACCCCCTCCTCTCAGTATTACTTGATTTTCCAACAGTCTCCACTTTCATCTAAAGTACCCATCGAAGGATCACTTCCTTCGATCGTAGCTCCTATTAGTGGAATAGGAAATTCAACATATGTACCACAAGGTACCAATCCATTATATTTTGGAATGCCATCAATCATATTCACATCTATACCTACATACTTATTGTGACACCAAATTTCATTGTATATGTTGGTAGTTCCTCTATCCCCTTCAATGTCTTCCCATTTGGAGGTGGACACATTCCTATGTCAATTCCCTCTATGGAAGCATGACCTTCTTCAGGCTTCAAAATTCCCTAGGGAAGTATGCCTTTCCATGGGATGGGGAGCATGGGTAGCAAATTTTCCAAACCTTATGTTCAAGTGAAACCTGGTCATACTCACATTCCTGGAATCAAAATAATCTTTCATGGTACCTAGTAACCCTTACATGCTAGGACAATATTTCATTAATCAAAATCAATGGGCAAGAAATGCCCTACGAATTTGAAACCTATATTGCAAACGAAGTTACCTTTCTTAGTGACAATAAATATTTCTGACTTGAAAAAGTTAACCAATGACCTAGTATTACATAACCCTATTTATCCCTCGATCCCCACAATATTACCCTCCGGCATACCAAAATTCGAAGGTAAATATGGTGAATACCCTGACACTCATGTCATGAGTTTCCATCTCTAGTATTCCTCGAATTCATTGATAAATGATAGTATTAGGCTCTTCTGTTTCCAGAGAACGTTAATTGGGGTATCCACAAAATGGTACATTGAAGTGTTGAGAGCCTCTTTCCAAAACTTTGATGTGATAGAAATGACCTTTCTCAACCACTTCCAACTGCCAATTCGCTATGAGACTAGCATTGAGATTTTGACATCCTTTAATCAAGATAAATCTATGAATATCTCTAATCATATTCATGAGCAACGAAGAAGGTGTCATATTATTAAGCCTTAGATTCCAAATGAATTCCTGGTAGATTGGTTTATAAATTATTTGCAATTGTATATTGTGAAGAACATACCTCTATCTAGGGTCACAATTGAGGAACAATATATCATCAAGGCCTAACAATTGGACCTGGTGTACTCTCAATCTCGGATTTTATATGAGATCCTACCCACTTCTCCGAAAGCATATTCTAACGCAACACAACCAAATTCTGAACCAGACGTCGATGGTGTGATTGGTTCAATGAAAAATGTTGCATCAAACCAAGTCTACACAAATGGGACAAATGTCTTTCAACTTCATCATAATATAAATTTTCAACTTTGGCTCCCCTTTTACTTTTCAAAAAACTAAGCACTTGCACTATGGCATCTCCCACTTCATCATTTTATTGTTCCTCTTCATATTTGGCCATTGAACAAATGGATTTAGGCAATCCACCCTATTATCTCATTTCCAATTCCTCAATTCTCCTTCTCAATTATTGGATGTCCTTATTTATACCATGTATCCCTCTTCTTTGGCATTGTTGCAATCCTTACCCTAAAAACTCTCACAATTCCATGGACTTCCACTTTTACAATTCAATGGCCCATTGTGACACCAAATCTATTACCAAATATGCAATATACTATTTTAATACCAAAATTAGTGTATAGCATCAGGGAATAGTCCCAACTTGGTTTTCACATCTTGGTCTAAAACTACACAATACAACTATAGTTAAAGGAAATTAATAGAAATACAACACAACTATAGTTAAAGGAAATTAATAGAAATACAACACAAAATATGATTAACAACACATTACTCCAATAGGTCTATTCATTTCATTATCTTGAAATTACATATACAAAATTGCCCTTGGGATTTTGCAAATCTTACTTTTCACAAAGACTAAACACTCTTGGTGCTCTACCCCTAGCCACACAATATGAAATCTTGTACTTCTCTTGCAAAATCAATTTGTCTCTATGTTGGGCCAACTTGATTTCCATCCACATTCATCAATTTATACTTTCCTTCTCCAACACTTAACATTCCAACAAAATCAACCATCCAACTAAGATAGCCTACCTTCCTTCATTCTTGGTTTCATATCATTGCGACATGTTCATCCCTTTGTCTTCCCATGCATAATATTTTGGATTCTCTCACATGTGTAACAAATTGTCTTACCATTTGTATGCTTCTATGTGCCAATATCTACACCTTTGTGCTTTACTATTCACACTCCTTTGTCATATCCTCGGAATCCAATCACAAAATCTCCAAAATGCCCCTACACCATTTCTATTCCTAGTAATAGCTTTTGTGATTATAACAAGTGTGGATGAAAAACAATTACAATTACACTTTAATTTATTCTAAACATTGTAATAATTGGCATGCAATAAAAAATAAGGGATACCACTAAAATTCTTGACGCAATTTCAAGTATGTTTTGTTATGCATAAGGACATTTATACATCTGATTCAATACTTACATGTTTGTTTCATTCATATTTTGACAACATGAATATATGGCTTTATTGTTGGAAATAAATAAGTTGCATTATAATGCAATCATGATTATGTCAATTCTTCTTTTTATTAGCATTAAGGACCAATCAAAGTGGATAAGGGTTAGCCCTTTTAGGGAAACTTATCACCAATAACTAGATCTAAAAATGCTCCTTTACAACAGTAATAACAACAGTGCAGCAGTGGTATGAAAGCAATAAATCAACCCCTTACCTTTTTATTATATCACTTAACCATTTGTGTTTTTACTTATGTCAAATCAACAAAACATATATAATTGTAAATAGCAATGAATGAACAACATTTATTGCTTAAATTCAAATATAGGACAGTTATAAACTTCATTAATATGATCAAGACAAATTACATGTGCATACCATAGCCTTCTCTCAAGGCTAATAGAAATCTTTTGAACTCTTTGAAAACCCTAGCTAGGGAAAATCAACAAAAACCTAGCAAACCAAAGAGATCCAGTATGTAAGAATCACTCTAACGCATACTCCATGGAAACACATCCTCCTCTCCTCTTTTTCTTCTTCAAAATCCACTAAGGTTTTATCACAAAACCCTAATATTCAATCTCCAAGAGACAAACCCTAACTCTAGACCTCCAAGATGCTCCAAGGTACTCTGAGAAGCCCAAGAAACCCTAACAACTCAAGAGAGAGAAAGATCAAGTGCTAAAGAAAACACTAGAGAGAGAGAGAGGATAGTGTGCACCATTTAGGTCACATCTCACACAAGGGTGATATAAAATGAACACTAAGATGAATAATGTAAAGACTCTTGTTCAATTTATATGAGAGGTAATGGAGGCCAACAATACAATGTGAGCCTTGTCCCTTACAAGCAAACCTACAATGAGCACTTGTAGGGAAACACAAATGAGACACTACACTCAAAAGTACATATGTAATGCTCCTATGTGATATCAAGTATAATAATGTATCCAAGGTGATGTAGCTACATAAGGCATGTCCACACCACACCACAAACTCCAATGATCCTCCTCAATATTGTGTACTCCAGTAGGTAAGCTACCCTTGCAAGAGAATTATCGAAACCTCAAGCATCCTGAAGCCATCTCCAATCCTCTGAATATGAATCCAAGCTGCCATATGCCAACTAGATCCTAGTGTCCTCCATGATGAATAACACTTCTCATCCCATGCAGGGAGTTCTCCTAATAAGTGGCTCCTCCATGGGGCTCCAATGAAAGGTGTCCACCAAACTACCAAGATATCTCCAATGCCTAAGAGATGAACAATAAGCCAACAATCAACTAAGGTCAAGCATCCATTAAGCAAGGGATGTCAATTGTGCAAATCCATCAAGAATCATCTCCCATGTGCCAATCCATCTCAAACCATCAAGGGGATTAACATACACTATGTACCTCAAATCTCATGAAGCACCCCAAACATGGTGTAAACACTTGCAAAGTAACCAAAAAAACTAACACTCTTTTCATGAGGAACATGTTTACACAAACATCTGTTGAATCCATTTGCAACTCCACAAAACCTACTATATACAAATCAATGTTGTCTATTTTTATGCACCAAACTCCCAAAATAGCATAAAATAAAAAGAAAGAAACTCAACAGCTTGACAATGAAAAAAAAGATGAATAAGAAGCCTCTTTCTAGGGGAAACCTCCTTTTACAATGTATCAAATGCACAAGACAAGATGGGATGAGAAATGTTGCAATTACAATTAAATGTCCTAGCCAACCAAAAGACAATGCCAATATAATAAGAGAAATGTAATATCACAATATCTAGGGCTTACCATGCCCCTCCCCTTCAAACAAGTGTTTTCATTGACACTGACTTGATTAACTGTGGATGTCTTTGCATGAAGAGCTCATCTTCCCATGTCACCTCTTTATTAGGTAAAAGTATCATTTATTAATTGCATGTAGTAACCCAATGGCTTGAGAATGAAATAAAGAGAAGAATAAGAAGCCTCTTTGAGGGTTAACCTCCTTTACAATGTATCAAATGCACAAGACAATATGAGATGACCACTAAAACTAAGTCTCTATAATATATATATAAGAGACAAAGGTTACAATTACAATTAAGGTCTTAACCAATCACACAATTACAATTAAGGTCCTAACCAACCAATAAAGACAATACCAATATAATAATAGAAATACAATGTCACATTATCTAGGACTTAACAACTATGATCCCAAAATCAACCAACTTACTTTGTAAAGAAATCGTCACTTGTAAAGAATCTATCAACCACGCCATCATGATATCTTGATCCTCCAAAGCATAATGACCACCTACGAACATGAAGGAATGTCTCCCTAGAGAATAAATTTATCTACTAACCCTCCATCATAACCCAACATCAATGGACACCGCATCATGAATTGTCCAAGACATCCTAGAAAGATAATCATATCTCCATACAAGATCAAGAGAAGTGGATCACATCTATCAAATTCATAGAGATGGAGATCCACACATGTCAATTCCTTGATCCTGAAATACCAAGATCATGGTTTAGGTCAAACCTATGCAAGGTCATCATCAACCTATGAACATGAGAATCCTTTCATACCTCAAATCCTTTAACAACTAAACCATTGACCTAAACTAGGTTAACTCCCTCATCCCAAGAGAATCTTGAAGCAAGAGTAACATCATGGGAAACACCCTCTAGCTGAGTGATCCATCAATGTTGGCTATGTACTCTATAATTCTCCCATCATCTACAAATCTGGAATCTATCTCAACATCGTCCTCCATCAAGTTATCAAACCTCTCCAATGAACAACTAGAAGGCTCAAGGATGAAATCAATCTCATCATCACACCTCTCCTCCTCTATACAACTAGATGTCTCGGAGATGGAAAAAACCAATGCAACATGAATAACATATATTTCCCTACCTAATATCTAGCTCCTATATGCTCCCAAGCCTGGAACAACAATCTCCACATTATCCTCGATCATTCAAGGATAATCATGTGAACCAAAGATCTCAAATCCTCATTAACATGGGGTGCAATTAGAGTATCTACAATCGATGTTGTGTGATTCTTTGAAACTAGAAGGCCTCCAACCTCTTACTGGAAAGTGAAAGTGCCATTGGGTCAACAAGTAACTTGTATAGGCCACACTCTCTTACCCCTCTAGCTAGATTCCTCAAACTCGCTAGAATACAATCACTAATGGTGTAATATTGTCACTCAAAGGCAACTCTACAATGTATATTTGTCACACAAGACACTAAAAGAAGATGCTTCTTCAAACCAAGAATAAACAAAAATGAATCCAACACAAATTGAATCCAACTCAAAAACATCACCTGAAGACATTTGAAATTAAATGGACCCAACACCTCTCACAGGGTAAGCGGCATCATCACCAAGCTCCACAGTCATGCCCCCCTCGAGCTCCTAAAATATGTTGAACAACGATTTGTCATATGTCATGTCTCAAAGCTCTATCAATCCTCCTAAGCAATGTACTCCACTAAATCAAATGCCCTTACAAGAACATTGTCAAAGCCCTAAATTGATTGCCCCTACAAGAACATTGCCAAATCCCAGGTGTCCTCGAGCCATCTCCAATCCTCTAAACAAGTATCCAAGCTAACACATGCCAAGTAGGACTTGATTCCCTCCTCCATGATGCATAACACTCATCATCCCATGTACACTCATCATCCCATGTAAGGTGTTCTCCTAGGAAGTGGCTCCTCCATGGGGCCAGTGAAGGGCATCCACCAAAGTGCCAAGAGATCTCCAACACCTAAGGGAAGATCACCATGCCAATAATCGATTGGGGGAAAGCATCCATTGAGCAAGCTATCTCAATCATGCAAATCCATCACGAAACATCTCCCATGTGCCAATCCTTATTGGACCATCAAGGGGTTCCCAAATCTAATGAAGCACCCCAAACATAGAGTAAACACTTTTAGAGTATCCCAAAAAACTAACAAAAACCATGATAGCGGAAGGTAATTTTCAAAATAGCAAGACTAATAACCATATAAAATGGTACCTCTAGGAACACTAATAACCTTGTGCCATAGATTTCCCTCATTGTTGCAATACTTATGAATAGATTTGAAAACGATAAATCATATATGTATATGGTGACTTCATAAGAAATCTTCAAATACTTCTTGAATTTATTAGATCATGAATAGGAGTAGTGCCAAAGAGTCACATACCAACCAAATGTAATATGATATCTCTGTATATAATAATTGCCTTTATCGAAGGTGGAGATTAATCAAATTTTGAATAAGCTCTTAAAGCTTCAAAGAGACGAGGATGTTTGTTAATTTTAAAATGTACTTGAAATCAATCGCGACATTATACTAGCCCTATCTCTTCAACCTACAGTGAATTATAGTACTGACCTTGATCTCAACGTTATCTTGCCATCTCTCTTAAATATGCAATGAAATACAGCAATCACTTTGTTCGGGTACACAGGGTACTACCAAAGGACCGAACACCAAGAGCAACCACTTCACACAAACAGATCACAGATCAACACACCGATGTTTTGACGTGGTTTAAACCCTCTTGAGGGAAACACTCCATGGCCCCGGCCAAATAGCTTCTACGGGACAATTTATTATGCAAAGAAAGAAAGTTACAAATGAGCTTCTCATAATCGATCAACTAAACAATGACCCTCCATGCTCTTTAAATAGAGATCATGGACCAATTGAGTGTTAAGCCACGGATCAAGGTTAGGTTTGATCTAAGAGAAGTTGAGCCGTCGGATCACTCTATGTCGGAAACATATCGTGACCGTCGGATTAAGTATTTACAAATGCATACTAATGCATACTAAAGAAACACACTATCCCTAATGGATATATTACACAAGTTGATCTTAACTAACTCCTAAGTGTCTAAATATCCTAACATCCCCCCTTAAGAACAACTTGGGATAGGATTGAAGGATTTACAAAAGTGACACTATTAGGAGAAGGAAGGAGGCATTAGAGCCTATCCCCCCTTAATGACAAGTTCCTGAACTCCTAACATAGATCGAAGTTTAGAAAACTTCGCTTCAGTAAGAGACTTGGTGAAGATGTCTGCAACTTGATCATCTGTAGGGCAAAAGAGCACTTCAAGAACACGATCATGAACAAGATTTCTGATGAAGTGCATATGTAGCTCAATGTGTTTGTTGCGTTGATGTAGAACTGGATCTTTGGCAAGCTTGATGGCACTTTGATTGTCGCACCAAAGTGGAGTAGGCTGCTGCTGCTCGAATCCAAACTCTGAAAGGATCTGTCGAAGCCATAAAGCTTCCTGACTGGCATTAACTGCTGCTCGATATTCTGCCTCTGCTGAAGAAAGAGCAAGAGCTTGTTGTTTCTTACAAGCCCAAGTAATAGGTCCAGATCCCAGACTGAAAACATAACCTGCAGTAGACTTTCAATCATCAGGATCGCCGGCCCAATCTGAATCAGTGAAACCAACCAACAAAGGTTTCCCCCCTGTACTGTAATGAATCCCAAACTGAACTGTACCTCGAATATATCGAAGTATTCTTTTAGCTGCTTTCCAGTGACTTTCATGAGGTGTCTGCATATAACGGGCAACTCGACCAACGGCAAAGGAAAGGTCAGGACGGGAATGAGTCAAGTATAAAAGACTCCCAACAAGCTGACGATACAAGGTGGCATCTACTTCAGGTGAAGTACAAGTGGCAGAAAGTTTGACTCCAGACTGGAAGGGAGAAGGGGCTGGTGTACAATCTTCCATGTGAAAGCGACGAAGAAGGTCACAAGCATACTTAGACTGAGAAAGAAATATTCCTTCTTTGGTTTGCAGAACTTGGAGACCAAGAAAATAATGCAAATGTCCTAAGTCTGACATTTCAAAAGTTTGTTTAAGACTGGATTTCACATGGGTTATAAGCTTAGGGTCACTACCAGTAAGAATAAGGTCATCAACATATAGAACAAGTATGATGAGATGGTTTCCTACTTTCTTGGTATAGACATTGGGGTCAGAATGGCATCTAGAAAAACCAGTGTCAAGGAGAAAGTTATCCATTTTGGCATACCAAGCTCTAGGAGCTTGCTTAAGGCCATATAAGGATTTCTTAAGGCGGCAGACAAGGCTAGAGTTATTCTGAACATAGCCAGGAGGCTGTTCCATGTAAATTTCCTCCTGTAAATCACCATGTAAGAAGGCAGACTTGACATCCATTTGATGGACTTCCCAGTTGTGTAAGGCTGCAAGGGAAAGAACAAGGCGGATGGAGTTCATTTTGGCGACGGGAGCAAAGGTTTCATTGTAGTCAATCCCTTCAACTTGGGAAAAACCTTTGGCAACTAACCTTGCCTTAAGTCTTTCAACACTTCCATCTGATGCATACTTAGTTCTGTAGACCCATTTACATCTAACAAGTTTTCTTCCTTTTGGAAGAGGTACAAGATCCCAAGTATCGTTCGCCATTAAGGAACGATATTCTTCATCCATGGATGCATCCCAATCTGGATTCCCTGAAGCTTCTGCAAAAGTTTCTGGATCATGATTCTCGGAAACTTGAGCCAAAAGAGAAGAGGCTCGCTGAAACTGAGAACGTGTTCGACGTTGATCTCTAGGATCACCGGCAAGATCACCAGTTGCTTCACATGTTGAACGGACCCATCGAGGAAGCACTTGTGCTGGTGCAACTGGAGGAACATGAGCAGGCGGAGGTGGATTTTCATCCTCACTGTCATCATCAGAAACTGGAGTTGGAAACCTGTCAAGGAAGTTGGAAGAAGAAGAAGAAGGCACAAACGTCGAATCAGGCTCGCAGGCCAAAGATGGCACACTCGCTGAGTTAGGCTCGCAGGCCAAGATATTTTCATCAAATTTAACATCTTTTCTAATGATTATAGCATGAGAATGTGGTTGAAGAAGTCTATAACCTTTTACATCTTCAGAATATCCAACAAATATGCACTTTTCACTTTTAGGCTGCAATGCTTTCCGTTTTTCATCCGGAATGTGAGCCCATGCTTCACTACCAAACACACGAAAGTGACTTACATCAGGTTTAATTTTACTCCATGCTTCTTCCGGTGTTATACCTTGTAATGCTTTTGTGGGGGTGCGATTAACTATGTAATTTGCACAATTTATGGCTTCAGCCCAAAATTGAAGACTTAGTCCCTTAGATTGGATCATACAATTAGCCATTTCTTTTAAAGTGCGGTTCTTCCGCTCAGCTACACCATTTTATTGTGGTGTATATGGAACAGTGTGCTGTTGTTGGATGCCTTGTTCAGTGCAGAAAGTAGTGAACTGTTTGTTAACATATTCTCCTCCATTGTCAGATTTTAACTTAATAATTTGATGACCAGATTGTTTTTCAACAAGGGCCTTGTAGGCCAAGAACATGTTAAATACTTCGCTCTTAAGTTTTAGGAAATAAACCCAAGTGCGTCTGGTGTAATCATCAATGAAAGTTAAGAAATACTTGAAACCAGAAAAGGAAGCAGATGGAAGAGGACCACACAAGTCACTATGCACAAGCTCCAAGGGAACCGAGGCGTGCCAAGAGGCACGTTTGTCAAAACTGTCCCGATGATGTTTTCCGAGTACACAACCGAAGCAAACACCATCTCTGCAAGATACCATCGGAAGACCTGTCACCATATTTTCTTTACATAGTTGTTGCAATGAGCGATAATTTAGGTGACCAAATCGCTCATGCCAAAGTTTGCTCAAGTTATCACTCTGAGCAACAAAAACTGAAGGGAAAGGTGATGACCCAAAGTTGTTAAACTTGTACAACCTGGTAATATCATCAACAATTTCGGTAGCTAGAACCTGTTGAGGATCTTTAAAATCCTTGATTACAACTTGGTGAGGTGTAAAGGTCACAGTTTTACCTTCACCAGAATGAGTGATCTGATAGACTGATAACAAATTGCAGGAAATTCTTGGAACACATAGTACATCACTAAAATGACCATTATCTATTGGAACTGTTCCAGCTCCTACAACACTTAGAGATCTATCATCACCAACAAATATTTGTTTGGTGTTACATTCATGCATAGTAGAAAAGATGGCTTGATCCTTAGCCATATGATAAGATGCTCCAGAATCAATGAGCCATTCATTTGAAGTAGAAGAAGAAGATGCATTATAAGAATAACCAGATGCACAAAGTGCATGTCCATGAGAGGCAGATTCTGAATCTAGGCTGATGTGGTGCTTCTTCATTGCTGCTTCCAAGGCTGCCATCTTCTTGAAACACTTAGATTCATCATGATTATCTTTCCCGCAATAGTTGCAATGACGCTCAGTCTTCTTGCCTTTTGGCTTGGATCCTTTGTCATTTTTTAAAGAAGGAGCTGACTGAGAGGGTTTTGGACCCTTCTTTGACTTATTATTGCGAAAATTTTGTTTCTTGGGAGGCTTGGACTTTTCTTTCTGTTGGGACAATAAGGCTTTCCCAGATGTATCTGCATTGTTGATTATTCCAAGATGAATGAGTTTATCTTGTTCTCTAATCAGGGAATCACAAAAGGATTCAAGACTAGGCTCTTGATAGCTAGCTGCATTCAAGGATGCTTTCATGGAGTAAAATGTAGATACAAAAACAGAATATGCAGGTCCAAGTTTGGAAAGAATATGATAAATGCACTGTTTGTCTTCCCTCTCAATCTTACATTCTGCACATAAGAGTTTAAGAGTTTTGTACTTAGATAAATAATCTTGAATGCATGAAAAGTCACTTGGATTTAAAGAAATCAACTCATTTTCGAGTTGATGACCTCGAATTTCATTGTGTTTACCAAACACAGTTTCCAACTTGTCCCAAGCAGCATTAGGTTCATCAATTCCAGATATGTGGAATCGCAAATCAGTAGAGATTGACATCCCAATCAATCCACGAGCTTCATCACATCTATTTGCCCATTTTATTTTCTTATCATCATCAGTGGGTTCTTTTTCTTTCCCTGTTGTAATTCTGAAAAGTCCCCTACTTCGTAGAACATCCTCCATACGAGATTTCCATGAGAAATAGTTGGAACTATTAAGTAGAATATCACAAGGGGCGGCCATATTTGTAATTTAATGGCTGTAAAAGCAGAAACCAATAGTCTGGATGTGAAGAGCTCGAAAAAATAGGCGGTTTCAAAAAAAACGGCACTGAAAACTGACTCTGTATGATGAAGTTATGCTTGAACAAAGAAACTGTTGAAGATGTCCCCAATAGTGACGTGGCAGCTAGAGAATGTCCAGCTAAAAAAAAGAACCCCCCTCTTCCCAAGATAAACCTTTTGACAATCACTTTACAAGAAAGTTGCTTTAAGTGAACCACTTTTGTAAAATAAGTGATTTCACTTTTACAATGATATTACTTTTAAATAGTGCAACAATAAATAAAAAAACTTAAGTGACTCACTTGTATTTTTATTTCTTTTTATTATTTAAGTGAGATGCACTTTTACAATAGAGTAACTCGAAAATAGAAATTGTATGCACTTTTCTTTTTAAAAGTAACTTCCTAAGACTTGAACTCAAGACCTATTAAGGAATAAAGCAACTTTGAACCAAGTGAGCTAGATTAAAAGGTATGTAAAATATGGGAATGAGGAAGGGGGCTTTTTTTTTTTTTTTTTTTTACTCTTCTTGCTCGGTTTGCGTGCTTGCCCTTTTTCCTGCAAAACAGAGCACAAATCGAAACAAAAAAAACTTTTCCACACTTGTGGAGTTAGATCTTGTTAGCTTGCCCAGAAAGTCTACGTTTTCTCTCTGTTTCTGATTTGCCGAGATCGCGCAAGGTGCACGGCAAAGAGCATACGCAGCCGAAAAAACCATTTCCCTTTCTGTTTCTGATTTGCCGAGATCGCTCAAGGTGCACGGCAAAGAGCATACGCAGACGGGAAAGCAACAATCCGAACCAAAAAAAATATAACAGTAAAAAAAATGAAATATGAGATTTTTCTTTTAAAAAAACGAAATAAAAAAATGCGTCACTGTAACATTATACCTTCAGATCTGATGAAATACACGTTTCTGGAGCAACCGGGAACCGTTTTCGATCAAACGAAAACTATTTCCCAATGGAAACGACGCTCCGGACGCAATGGAACACCTCCCACAGCCCAGAAATGCACAGAAATACCAGAACTAGAAACCCTTTCGAGTTTCGGCAACAACAGTTCAAGATCTAGATCATAACCGGAAGCGGCACTTCATAAAAGCTCTGATACCATGTTCGGGTACACAGGGTACTACCAAAGGACCGAACACCAAGAGCAACCACTTCACACAAACAGATCACAGATCAACACACCGATGTTTTGACGTGGTTTAAACCCTCTTGAGGGAAACACTCCACAGCCCCGGCCAAATAGCTTCTACGGGACAATTTATTATGCAAAGAAAGAAAGTTACAAATGAGCTTCTCATAATCGATCAACTAAACAATGACCCTCCATGCTCTTTAAATAGAGATCATGGACCAATTGGGTGTTAAGCCACGGATCAAGGTTAGGTTTGATCTAAGAGAAGTTGAGCCGTCGGATCACTCTATGTCGAAAACATATCGTGACCGTCGGATTAAGTATTTACAAATGCATACTAATGCATACTAAAGAAACACACTATCCCTAACGGATATATTACACAAGTTGATCTTAACTAACTCCTAAGTGTCTAAATATCCTAACACACTTTAATATCAACATTATATTGTCATGTCTATTTAATTTGGGATGATTTACAATCATCATTTCAATCTTTGATGACCATAATTCTGTGACAAGGGTAGTCAAGTAGCTATTTAGTTATTTAAATATTGATCTTAATGTACACATGTACGAGTCAATGGGTATGTTTCTTTTAAAACACTTGCCCACTATTTCATCATCAAGTACTTGATTTTCTAGTCAATTGGAAGGTGGATTAAGGTAATTGCTATAGAGGAGACATGGGTTGCATTCACTTACCTTTTGCACAAGCTTTGAAACTCTAGTTATTTTCCCTTTGCATTTAAATGAAAATTTAACTTTAAGCCATTAAAAGGGAGGTGCATTGTTGATGGCAACAAACTCATTGTTACCCTTTGGACCTTCCAAGAACCCAAATCCCAAAGCTTGAACTATCCTCCTTTCATCAAAGTGATGTGACAGTTTGGGCTTCTAGTGATTCCTCTTCAAACATAGCTCCAACAGCATCATTGGGTTCTTGTAAAAAATGCACACATGCACTTTGCCTTTGATTGGCCAATACTTTGAGTGTCCACCAAAAATTATTCCTTCAATATACTACTTCCACTTTGGAGCCACCAATCAACTATGAAGCTTCCTTTACTTCCCAACACTAGATTTTTTTAATGTTTATGAGCCAGTGGAGTCATATTTCAACAAACAAATGCTCGCTCTCTCCAGAGTTGTTTGTCCATGTTCACCCATATCCTTAGCGACCAATCATACTTGCTCGTGTTCTCCTTCTCACGGGTATTCACTACCAAACCAGTATGCATTCAAGCCCATTGTCATATAACAAGGATCAACCCAAATCTTCAATACTAACATCAAATTCCCACTATTGATTTGGCAAAGAATTACGCACTAAAATCACCCTTCATTGAGATCTGAAACACCCTTCTTCGATGATTGAAATCACCCTTCTTTGGTGACCGAAATCGCCCTTCTCTGATCAATCTTTATCAATTCCTTTCTTTAAAATATTACAGGTTTCCATTTGGAAAGGCGTCCTTTCTCACAAAGCTTTAATTTCATTTGATCTGTCACCCAAATTTGATCATACAACCATTATCCAAGATATAACATTACAGGGTATACACAGAACCCTCATTAATTCAATCACAAGTTCACTAACTATTCAAACCCTTAAGAAAGAGAGTTATACACCGTATTGAAGGCATAAAATGCATTACTTTATTAAGTCCAAACTCTATACATAAGCTTCTACAAAAAGCAACTTCCCTCCTACCTCTATGGCTCTCTTTATCGGCCTGATTTTCGTTTTCTTGGCCACCCTAACATGCCCACAAGCTTACATTATACGAGGGAAGATAAGCTTCCAACTCAGAACAACCAAATCCTTAAATTCCTACATTGATTACTGAAAATAGAACCCGTAATCCTATCTCCTATGAATCACATGAATTTAGTCCTTATCTAGTCTAATTTGCCAACTAACCACTATTAATTGCATTGACCTTCTAAACACTTGATTGTGTTTACATGAGGATTGACTTTCTAAAGGCTTTGGATTTCAATTATGATCTTAGAGGAGGTAAGATGCTCTTGCATCAATTGTCTCCCAAAAATCATAACTTTTAGGAGAAGATGCATGTAAATATAAGCCTTGAACTTGGTAGTTACTTTTTATTGGAAGTCCAAAATCAACGAGGAAGTGAGCAACTGGAAGCCTTTTGAAGGCCACGGTTCAAGTGTTCCTTTTCAAAATTATAATTAAATTGTTGTGACTTTAAAAAGCCCAATTTAGTGAGTTTCCTAAGGGCATAAATTCTAAAGGAAGAAGATTGTTACCATTATACCTACAACACTGAAAAGCCCTTGCCTAATTTTTGTATAATGGAAGCCCTAAAATTTGACCTTCAAACCCCACTTTGACTACTTAAAAAAAAATTCCCTCTTAAACATTTGAAACAAGGGTGTACATTTTTTGTGCTAGTAATCATAGGATGTACTAGAACCTAAACCATTTTCTAGAGATACTTCCTCTTCTCTTTTGCCATTAGAGAGGATATCATATCATCTAATGATTGCAATGACAACTGACTTAAAAGTTAATGTGAATACTACTTTGATATAATCCAAAAACAAAGTTATCATATAGTGGTTGTTCTCACCACTGACTTAATGTGAATACTACATTGGTATAATTCCAAGAAGAATCGTAATAATAGAGCATTGCATCTTCTTCAACTATCACACACTTTTTCTAATTGTTTTATCAAAGAGCTTTAATCATATATCTTCTTCAACTATGATAAACTTTTTCTAATTATTTCATCGAAGAGCTTTAATCATTTTTATAGCATGACATTTGTTCCATTTTGCATTTTAAGTCTAAAAAGTAGTTTCAAGGAATATTTGGCATTTAGTGCTTTTGATTTTTAATCCATCTTCACTTTGGATGACTTCTCTAGGTTAATATAGTATAACCCACAATCAAATATTTATTTAGTTCAATATCATACAACTAGCAATCAAAGACTTGTAATTAATTTGAACTCATCATCCCTATTTTGACAATGTCTTAATTTTTGGACTGTGCCGAAGTGGGCTCAATTGCCTTGATTATAACCTAAATGCTTTGTGTATTAAGTTTAGCTAGATAATCCCATTGCCGATATTGAATTTTTGCTCACCAATATTCTAGAGGGGCTTCCTTTTTTAGAAAGAAATTATTAATTGAAAAAAAATGCAACCAAAAAAGGCTACTCTCAAACATGACAACAAATCTTCATAATTTTAGAATACATAATTTTCTAAATATGAGATACCTTCTTCAAGTGCTTCTAAAATAAATCAGTGTTAAGGATTCCTTTATTGCCCAACTCTCTATGATTGTCTTCTTGGGTTCAATTGCCCTATAGACAAATATGCTCCAACTCTAGTCTAATTCTTGAGCAACCAAACATGCCTCAACTTTATTATAATTTGAATCCCTTTATATTTACTCCTCACATGTGTTAGGCAATTCTCCGTGAATCCTTTGTGGGGGCATCAATTTCAGCATCTTTGCATGCCCGACTTTCCACTAATTATCCAACTACAAATTGCACTATTTTGGCTACCTCTTACCCTTACTCACATATGGACATGGCTTCTTCACCTTGGGCTCTATCAACATTACTCTCTCTCCAAGTTTCTCGATATCCTCATCCTCTTTTCACAAGGATTCTCTCCCAATCTTGTTGACAATGCACTGTGGAGGCTGCATTTGATTTCAACAAATTTTATAAACTTATAATAATATTCTATAAATTTTTAAACTTTGTAATGTTAACCTCTATAAATTTGTAAACTTTGTAATGTTAACCTTTGAGAGGAAAAATATATGAAAATAATAGTCATTTGATACGATAAGAGATTCCCCTTTTATTTGGTTAATTTAACTGGCCCAGCGATATCACCTAAGTAAATCTCGTTAATGGCACATAATGACCCTTTTTACTAGTGCTTTTTATAACATAAAACATTGTGTTTGTGTTAAAACATTTTTCAGCCCTTAATTTCCAAATGCATGCATCTACGGTGTGTAGAAAATTTGTCATCTAATTAGACTTGTGCATAACAAACAGATTGAATATTCATTTCCAGCTATCATGTACTTCACTTCCCGAAAAATTGCCATTATTCCCAATGGTTTTTCAAATCTTCCAACAAACACAACATCGATATGATGCTTCAATATATGCTTAGTGTATACGAAAAAGCATATATGCCTCATAATGTTGGAGAATCTGGAGTTATGAAAAAGCAGGAAAAATGGCACAGTGAATCATGTATGCTTTCATGAGAGAATTCAATACTTGAGGATCGACCGTATTTTGACTTATTGCCAAACAAAAAAAAATTATATTGTCACTGTATCATATTCATATATTAATATACCTCTATCATATTCATATGTACCTCCTCAGTTTGCAAAATCTGGAGGAGTTATCTACAACCATAAAAAAAGACATAGTGAATGCTTTCATAAGAGAATTCAATGCTATTGACTTCACACCTACTTCATAGAATTTACATTCGCTCTCCCTTTTTTCAGCCACCCCGCTACACTTGTACAAACAACCAACATAACCTGCTCTTTTAAACACAATACATGCACAAACACTATTATTATAATGCCATGTAATCATAGCATTCACACTCCCTTCACTTTCCTTGAAACTAGAATCTACCCATCCATTCCCATTTATGTACATGTTTAGGAAGATATAAAACTGCAGGCCAACAAAAATCAACAAATCATTTCCTCATTTATCCATTTTTTCTCTGTTGCTGGTTCTGCATGTCAATGATTATTGGACACCTAGAACTCATCGACCAGATTAGTTCTGAAAACTGTAGTTGCGAAAGCAGTCTCTTACCATATAAGCCTCAAACATATAGGTAAGACTTGCTGGGCCTTGAAAATATGAATTTACTTGGTCAGACAAAACGAGAACAGTGGAGGAGCTTACTACTTACCTCGTAAGAAATTAAGCATTAATGTTACAAGACTAACAGTGCCCATCATGATCTTGTGCCATAAAGGATATCTGAAAAACTTTATTTGTTTTCTAAAATTGACTTGAGCATAAGATCCTTTTTATGCAAAGGCTGCACCAGACATTAACAACCATGAGCCTTGTGCTTGTAGAAACACTGGAACACGAAACCCATAATAAAATCATGAAACTGAACCTATGGTTCAAGGATGAAAACCTAAAGAATAAATCAAGACTATGCTCCGGAGATCACCTTCCACAACAATTCCTGCAAGGCATGGGAAAGTATAACAGCAAATTGAATCTTCAGGGCCAACTTCAAATTTGCCGCAATATATTCTGCCAGTTGGGGATCACCAATATAAATGGATGCCATTGGAAACTGTTAGCTTTCAGGGTTACACCAAAAGTGCTTACACCATGTTTGGGGGTGTTTCATGAGATATGGAGTGCATGGTGTATGGTTAGCCCTAGATTGATCCACGGTGTGTACTTGCACACTGGAGGTGGCTTACTCATTGGTTGCTAAATTTCATATGGACACCTGCATGTCATTCTTCCTGGCAGCATTGGATATTTTCCTACAGCTTGCTAACATCCTGCATGTTGGCCACATGGAGAAGGTTGCTTGCTTGGAGAACACACTGCATTGGAAGATGAGCAGTTGTAATTCCAGAGGAGGGAGTTGATCCCTAGACAAAATCGGGTTCTTGAATGCTTGCATGGAGTCTTGGAGTCGACTTGGGGTGTGAGTGGAAACAGCGATCATGTAGGTGGAGTGGCCCCGGAGGAGCACAAGGCATAGGAGACGTGTTGGAGAGGTGTTGGACTTTGAATAAGAAGCACCGTTTTCTTGGAGCCTTGCTTGTGGGTCATCATCACCTTGGAGCTCGACATGTGTCCCTTGTAGAGGGAGCACTTCAAATGTGTGGACCTAACTATGTTTTGTAGGTTGCTCGCTAAGTCACATGGCTCAGCTTCTGCAACTATTAGGTTTGATTCGGGTTCAAATTTTCCAATGAGGTTTGGATGAGGTTTGCCATTAAGTTCATCTATATACGTTTCTCAAAATATATTTATATATATATATATGTTTATTGATGTTGGTTTCTTACTATTTTTCATTTTATGTTATATTTCATTTTAAAGTTAAGTTGCATTTCTTTTTATGTTACATATATAAGTGTGTGCGTTTGTTAAAATGAAATGTAACAAAAAATTACAAATAGTAAGAAACCAACATCAACAAACATATATTAGTAAGAATCATGATCAATAAATATATATGACTCGTGAGTAGCTCAATCATGATAAACTCCAATCATCAATGCTCTTATTAAAACTTAAACATACACTGCAAATTGCAAAAAGATGTAGAATGTTACTTTAAACTTCAAAATTTAAAAGGATGTCCATAATGTCAAATACTTGTAACCCTAAAAAAATTCAAAAAAAATTGAACATATATGATATATGATATAATGCAACTGCAAATTGCAAAATGAACTAGAACATAGTCTTCAAATTTCAAAATTTTAAAGAAAATCCATAATGTCAAATATTTATAACCCCTGAAAATGTTTCACAAAATTTAAAACATTGTCAAATTTTATATTCTTGTGTGCTACTTGTAACATCAAAAAACTTCAAATCATCAAAAAGCACATTGGGTAGTGAAGTAGAGTTGTGAACATTATACTCATCAATAAGTCAGGGTCGCGAGGCAATCAGGGTTGAACCGTGTAGAATATAGTTAATTTTTAGGTTTACTTATAAACTATTTGAAAAACCCTAAATAACCTCTAGCAAACCCTAACAAAAAACTGGCATTAAATTCATTTGTTCAAGTTTGAATCCGGATGAGGTTCAAGTTTGTTCAAGTTCATGATGAGGTTCAGCGAGAGCCTAAATAAATTTGAAATTTTTTTTGAGGTTCACAGAATTTCAAACCTCAAGGTTGAAGTTCAACAAACCCTAGGACATAGGTTGCTTGTAGTGGATTAGGTCCACTTGCTGTTATAGACCTCGATTCACTTCTCATATATATAGAGGAATGATAGTCATTCTCATTATCATCATTGTACTCTTTTATTTGTACTTGTCTTATAAAAGTAAGGCTAGGGTTCATGAGGAAACCCTTCTTAAGAGGAAAGAGGATATCTTTAATGGAGATTGCTCGTATGAGATGCTAGGGTTTGACCTTGGATACAATACATTGGAGATTATGATCTCATTGTCCTTCATGCTTGCAGACCTTACATCTCATATATCGTGGATTTAGAGAAGCAAGAGGAGTCCTAGTCTCTCTCTTGTCTTGAGGCATAAGGGTTTCTTAAGCATTCCTAGATTCTAGGGTTAGGGTTTCACACCTAAGGAAACAATAGAGTTACGGTTTGTGGATGAAACCCTAAGTTATATTTGTTGAGGAGGACGAGAGGAGACACCTTGCAAAGGCCAAGGAGGACTTGCTAGTGACACTAGCTTGTTGGGGTATCTTTGGTGGAGTTAGGGCTTTTCTTGTTTTCCCTAGCTAGAGTTTTGGAGAGCTTGGCGGGTTGTACCAGCTTATCTAAGATGAGATGATGTATTTGAACTTCATCTCTCTCATATATATATATATATGAAGTTTTTAGCTGTCTGAAATTGTCTTATTGTAGATTTGATTTTCAGCTAGCATTGTCTTGCTGATTTGACATAAGTTGACACTGAAATTGTTAAAGGTTTAACGCTGATATTGAAAACAAAAGAACAGAATTTACTTCTGTAATTATTGCTGTCATAAAGTGATTTTCATATCTGGTTTACATGTGATAGACGGCTAAAACTTGCATCATAAGTTTGGTATCTTTTTTCTTGAATTGCCTACTGGATTGGAGTTGTCAAAATATGAAATATTGTCCATTGTTGCTGCTGTTTTATTATATTCAGATCAAACCTAAGGCTGTAAATTAACAGGGACTTGATCCAGGAAACCTCTAGGAAGGAGGTGAAATTTCTTAAGTTGCAATTATTGCCCTAGAGCCAGAAATTTCTACAGAAACTACCTTTTTCAAGTGTTTTCAGCCAATCAAATTCATGGTGAGTTTCTGGAGTAAACTGTGTTAAAAATCAAAGCAGACCGATGTTTTGAGCTGTTTTGATTTTTAACACAGTGTACTCCAGAAACTCACCAAGAAACCACCTTGTCACAGATTGATAGTTATGATGGACATGTAGGCCACATTTGTTGATCCAAAAAACATTGCTTTCAACAAAAATTAATGCAGATCGATAATTCCTTCAATGCCTAGCACAATACTTCATTATAAAATGTGTGGAGAGGATTGCCCATCTAAAATTGGCATATTTTTACAAATTTATAACCAAGGTAAAGAGGGAATGGCTGTATATAAAATATTTGCACCCCGCTTAGCAAATGGATTTGGAGAATGGGTTCCAAACTAAATACCATGGAGAAAACAAGGGAAACTAGAAATAACATCCTCTTGGAAAACTTCCCCTACTTTGAATCATGAGAAGCACTCCAAGAAAATAAATATCCATTGTGGAAGTATGTGAGAAGACAACAAGGGCCCAAAACAAAGGTTGTTGGGGGAGGGAATGTTCCTTGGACATGTAGTTTTTGCAACAATGCATATAAGAGCACCTACTTTCGAGTTAAGGGCATCTGTTGGTGCTTGACTATGGAATTGGACCATGTAGAGGAGTGAGTGCTAGCAAACGAAAGGAAATGGAAAGAGAGGATAGAATTGGCTTGGGAAAGGTGGCAGCAACAAGTAGGAAACAAAAAAAATGAGGATCCTCTTCCAATCTAGAGAAAAGCTACAAGCAAATTGGGAGTGGGAGTGCAAGTCATCCACCAAGAACGAGGCCAGCTCCAAGTGGTGGTCCAATGCACAAGATCTTTCAACAAGAGAAACGAGATAAGATTGATCTTACCATTGGGTTCTTTTTCTGTCTCAACTTCATTTCATTTAATGTTGCACGGTCACCTTTGTTTATTGAGATGTGTCGAGCTCTAGTTGATCAAGCTCCAACAAGTTATGTGCCTCCTAGTTCAGAGAATCTTAGAACCACATTGTTGGTTAAGACAAAGAAGGAAGTGGATAAAATCCTAGAACCCATTAAATCAACATGGCCTTCATTTGATGTTAGTATTGTTTTTTATGTGACATGGATGGAAAGGGCTATTGAAGATGCACGCCATATCCGCAATATTGTACAAAACCAAACCAATGCCCTCACAATCTATAAAGAGTACACACATCTATCATTGTGAAGATTACAGATACTTGGTTTGCCTCATCCATCATGCTTAAGAGGTTGAGGGAGGTCAAGACCACTCTTGGATCCATGGTTATTTCAGAGTTTTGGTCCTTTTGGAGACAAGGACCAGCCCATTTAGATGTTTATAAGGGGTGGGATTCCATGACTGGGGCGGTGAAGACCATTACCATTATTTTATAGAATAAGTGCCCCGAGTATGGGACATTATCAGAGAGCTTATTCATAACCATACAAGATATTCTTATCGGCAAGTGGGATAAGAATTGCACGCCTTTGCATTGCTTGGCTCACTCATTGAATCCCAGGTGCTACAATAATGATTGGCTCAATGGTGTGCCTTCACAAAGAGGCCCTCCTCACAAGGACAGAGAGATTTCACATGAGAGGAAGGAAGCATTTTTTAAGGATATTTCAGGATAGAACATCCCTTGATGAGGTTGAGGGCTTCGTAGAGTTTTCCATTAGCACTACGAAATTTGGAGGTTATGATGTGCTCAGAGACAGGGGGCTAAGAAGCCCTATGCTTAATGGGCAACTCCTGGGGCAGCATGCCCTATTCTACAGGATTTAGCCATGATGATCGTCTTTCAAACTACTTCCTCCTCTTGTCCAAGAGGAATTGGAGCACATGAAAATTTGTATAGTGTGAAGAAGAGTGGGCTTAAGCAGTCTAGGGCAGAGACAATGGTATATGTGCACTCCAACCTCCATCTTATTTATAGGCGAAGGGAGGTGTGGTTGAAGGGAAAGACAAAAATGTGGAATGTGCTTCCTGATGATATGGATTTGGACAGCAATGTTGAGTTGGCATTAGCCAACTTTGATCTCAATGAACCAATGCTAGAGCCGATCACTTTTGATGATGGTGATCCTCTTGAAGGGTCATCCTCCACACCAGCAACTGCAGATCTCAGATTTGATATAGTAGCTGAGGGGGGGCAGGAGGAGGAAGAGGATGGAGATAGCAGTGCCAGTGATGATGATTTTGATGATGCTGACATAGAGGAGGACTACTGAGTCCTGATAGTGACAACTTCGAGCTATGACACTCTTCCATCTATGGTTCTAGTATCTATATTCCACCCTAATTTGTATTTGCCATTGGCATTCCCACTTATCGTATCTTACTATCAATGACTCGGTATCTTAATCTATGTAATACAGACTACAGTTTGATTTTGATTACATATGATGACTTTATGATAAAATTGCAGTTGGTTCAAATTCTAAGTTTTAAACTTCTACTTTATGATGTTTATTGAGTATTCCAATTTCTTGTGTGTTTGACTTTGATCATCATTAACGTTACAAACTTACAAGTAGTTAGTAACTAGTTGTATCAATATTTTCTACATGTTTTAGTTTCTAAAAAAAATAATATATATATATATATATATCACTTGTGTCCGGTTTCCAGGGTCGCCGTGTCCCGTGTCAGATACTAGTATTTCCATGTCCACCATGTGCTCGTGTTAGGTGACATAGCATCTGAGATATTAGCCTGTGTATTGATAACAGAAATAGACAAATATTATTTTTATAAGAATCCAAATGTCATTGGTCTAGTAACTAGTGCAAAAGAGCATTCTGTGTTTAACAAGTTCACTAGATGCTCTCCTCCTGAGTCATGTGTATGCAATTTCAGTTCTGCACCAGCGAGGCAAAGGGACAGTTTTTTTCTTTTGAAACAAAGAAGCTTTCACATCCGGTCGACATGCTCTAAGATTTATGTAAAAACAGCAGTACCACAAAAGCATTATAAAACAGTTGTACCAAAACTTATTGCCTCGCCTACATGTAGAGTTATTAAAGTTTTCCAGCTAAAACTTAAAACCCATCCTGAGGTTAAAATGTTCAATTCAAGTCATAAATATTAAAAATTGCATCACAGTTTGGTTATCTCACAAGCTTAAAGTCCCTCGGATATACCATCTAGAAATTATTATCTGTGCAGATTCTGATTGTGCAGGCCAATAGACACATTGCTATCAATGGAAAATACCAGCACTAACAACAGAATAAACCCACTTCAGTACGGGGGGGCTACACTAGCATATTGCAACAATGGGCTTTGGGTTGCCGTCCTGATCATTTTGTTAAGATAGAAGTTTAATTGACATATTGTTTCAATACATATTACTGCTCATTCTCAGAGCAGAAACACAAGGATTCTCTAAATAAGTTAATACCATGGTTGTATAGCTTGGCTAGTCCCCTTTGCTTTATGGGTAAAAGGGGCAAATGACATGAATTGCTCGCAGTGCCCATTGAAATAAGTAAATGTATTAAGCATGCATGCTCACACCCATTCAAATATACAGATGCTCGATGCAACTCAAATCACAAATACCCAATGTTCATCCATGGGCAATATTAATCAAAACATGCAAACACTCATGCTTGTCTAGACTCTAGATATGGGTGATGAATGCCGATTAGAACATGCATCAATTCCCCACCATAAACATCGCACATGAGTAGAGATATCAAAAAGAGAATACAACTCGACATGCACAGAGGATTTTGCAGAAAGTGTTGAGTCAAGAAAATTTGTCTGTAGAAGAGAAACAACTGATCCTCTTGTCCATCACATCCGGCACATTCATAGCTTTATGTGCCACAATATCCCTACGCTTCATGTATCCTTTATTTTAATTTTGCTTATTTAGCCAAAGCTATCTTACCCTGCTAACATGAAGTATTGACTTGTGCTAAACTACTAGTAGATGATTTTATTTCAACAGAACAAAATAACCTTGCAGAATTATGTGTCAAATGTAAAATAATTCATTCCATTAAGTAGCAGACTCTGCTAGATGGCCCCTAAATCCTCTCTGAAAGTTTAGTCTAGAAAAGCAATTTTAAAATTAATGAGGACACAAGCCATTAGAATGAAGTTTTTTGGACTCTACAAGCCATTTAGAGCCTCTTTGTTTATGTATTTTGGGTCAGATATGATGGATTGCACTTGATGCTCTTTTAGTTGTATGCACCCTTGCTATATACATGAGAAACTTTGCATAGTGCTTTGGATTCATATGGATGCACATGAATATATATGTGCAATGAAAATGATTGGAATTTCATATGTATTATAAATTATAATTATAACAACCCTAGGTCCTGGGAGAAGCAAGTGACCCCCAAACTTGGGGGTGACTGGGGGTGAAGCGAAGGGAAGCGATCAGGAAGCGAGTCAGTTCAACATATACAGTCCCTACTCTGATAAGACCACTTATTGGGAAAAGAGTTTCAACTAGGGCCAAATGTTTGAAGGTAAATACCATTATAGGAGAAGACCTGAATTTTTCATTGGGCAGGTGTAAGATCTGGGGGGCATCAGCTCATGCAGATCCTCTCACAATTTTGGTCTCTAAAGGCTTTGGTTTCTGATTCAATCAGAATGAGTCAATGGGTTAACTCAGGGAGGGAATTGAACAATCACCTATTACTTCTAAACTAGTAGTTGGCAAAAATCACCTAGCCCTTTCAAATTCAATACGATGTGCTTAGTTGAGGAGGACTTCACCAAATTGATCAAAGATTAATGGGTCCCTTTTGATGGATATTTAAGGGAATCTTTCCCCTGCAGTTTGAAGCTAACCTTAAAAAAGTTAAACACGAAAGGCAGCCATATCTTGGGCCCATTTAAAGAAGGAAAGAGATGAGAGGACACCCATTGAGATTGAGGCCAAAATTGATTATTTGTATAATAGTGAATGTGGTGGCTTTCTGAATGAAGATACTAAAACTGAGCGTAATTCCCTTGAGCAGATAAGAAGGACCTTACTTGCAGAAAAGAAAGCAACATGGAAAATCAAGAGCATGGTTCTTTGGCTTGACCAAAAGGGATGAAAACCCGAAGCCAGTTGAATTTTTTCTTGGATTTTATGATATCCTTGATTCATTACACTTATTCCCAAGTCCGATAATCCTGTATCTTTCAGAAATTACAGACCAATATCCCTCTATAACTGCATCTACAAGATAACTCAGAACTGCAAAGATTATAGCCATAAGGGTTAAGAGTCTGATGTCTAAATTTATCTCCAGTGAGCAGTTTGGCATTTTGGAGGAGAGACAAATCCATGAGGACATTGGATGGCCTAGGAGGGTCTCCATTCCATTAAAATGAAGTATCTCCTAGCAATGGTGGTCCAGGTGGACCTATCAAAGGCATATAATCAAGTAAATTGGTTATATGTCAGACTCATGCTACTCCATTTGGGATTTTGTATTCGACTTATTAACTGGGATATGAACTGTATATCTTCTGTCTTTTTCTATCCTAATTAATGGATCAACGTCTCCTTTTTTAGGCCTGAAAGAGGGCTTAAACAAGGGTTCCCTCTTTCACCTCTTCTCTTTTTTATTGTGATGGAAGGTCTCTGCAGGGCTCCTATGGAGGCAAAGAGAAGTGGATTTTTTAAAGGAATAAAAATTGGGGGGACTTTCTATCTCTCTCACTTGTTATTTGTTATACTTATTTTTTGTGATGG
This sequence comes from Larix kaempferi, assembly GCA_027924585.1. Lineage (NCBI taxonomy): Eukaryota > Viridiplantae > Streptophyta > Pinopsida > Pinales > Pinaceae > Larix > Larix kaempferi. The sequence continues at coordinate 18,028,648 of BSBM01000136.1, forward strand.
CTCTAGAAGGGACGTTGTGAAGTTGAGGGAGATTTTGGACCTTTATTGCATTGCTACTGGGATGTTGGTTAATTTAGGCAAATTCACTATCTTTTATTCAAAGATCCCTACTGAAGATAAGGGTTTTTACTATTGGCAATTAAAAAAGGTGTAAACCAGTGTTACAAATATCACCAATATATTGGCCACATCGTGTCACATCGCGATGTCTACCCTCAAACGAAACGATGCTCGATTTTTTGACAAAATCAAGACGATTTTCTCAAGCGATTTTTGGTGATAATATCGTGATTTTTTCGAATATGTTGTGAATCAATGGGGGAAACATTGCCCGCCCACGAATAAAAGAATTTTTGCCCCTTTTATTTTCATTTGCAAGTTTTAAGATCACCAATATATTACCGATGTTTGCCAACATTTTCCCCGATAAATCGGATACATTATTTTTGGACCCTCGGCAATATATTTGCCGACATGGTATTTGTAACTTTGGTGTAAACAGCATACAAGAATTTGGGTATTCCTTTCTTGTTATCAAATGGGTGAATAAGGAATTTTCAATAAAAATTTCCACTCACAACCTGTTTTGGATGAGATTTTTTATTTAATTCATGCTTTTGATCAAATTTCCTTTCACCATGTCTATAGGTAAAGGAACCATGTTGCAGATGGTTTGTCTAAGGAAGGTGTCTTGTTGGCTTCAAATTTCTGTATCATTTCAGAACAGGGCCAAATTTCATAATATATGCATCCTATTCATCTTTAGTCTACAGACTAGTCTTTGGAGTTTTGCTACTTTGTATTGGGGTTTTTTTGTTCAAAAAACTTTTTTTAGTATATGGGTATATGGGGTCTTGTTATAAAAGTGACCTAAGGATTCTATAGATTGTCCTGATGGATCCTTTTCATGCTTTTTGTTGAGATCACATGTACTATTCATGGACCTGTGCTAGTTTTTGCCTTCTTGACTCTAGGAGATGCTCTTATGATTGAGTAAAAACTCCTTTTTAGTCTTGTTTCAGGCTTTGGAATGTTATTCAGCATTTAAAGAATGTAATTTTGTTAAAATTTTAAAAATACAATGTTTTTTCCATGGAAAACAGGAATAGTCTCCTACTAAAACATATAGAACAATTTCATCTAAGTTAAAATAGCTAAGATAAAGGATCATGCCCACGTGGCACAATCAAACCACTCCAAACTTGTCACTCATACCTAAGAGCATTTTAAACCATTAATAAAGGAAACTGTGCAACAAGGTAGTTCATAAACTTCCCATCAAATGGAAGAACATCAATAAAAAGATGTTAGATAGCATTTTGAACCCCTTTTAGGAGAGAATGTAATTTAGTTGGCAAAATGGGAGAGCTCTTTAAGATGAATGGATTTCATATGATCATATACCCTTAAAATTATAGGTGGTTGTGTTTTCATTTAACAAGGTCGATATTTCCTAACTATGAAATTTTTTCATTTTAGGTGGGATCGATTCTAACAAGTTATAACAAGATCTATATAAAGGCTGGCTGTAGTGTTTTGTTATAACAAGATTTATACAGCAATTCCTCAGAATATATATGGGCTAATTTGCATTAAAAGAATTAAACGAGTACAAAACAAAAACTTCGTAGTAGACAGATATTCTCAGCATGCTCATATGATTACATCAATTCCAAAACTATTCCTTCAAAGGAAAAAAAACGAGTATTCAGTCCCAAAACCCTAGACCAAGGCAACATCCAACCATACAATGTTCAAGTCTTTAGTGTAGAACATTATATCAAAATCCACTATTCAGACCTTAACTCATAATAAATAATAATTTGGTACAGGAATCAGACCTGGGGTTTAGTTACCAGAAATCCAGAATCTCTACAAAACTCTATATTTTCTATTCAAGCGACTGGAATTGCAGGGGTTTTGGCTTGCTCCAAACCCTCATTTTTATTGTCTTGAGATTTGTCCTGAAAATCCTCCATGTTATAGACCACCGTTATGTAGAGCGAGCAGCTGGGACAGCGTGCTGTTTCTTCTCCCATCTGCAGTTCGGCTCTGGTGATCTGGAAGAGATCACCGCATGGGCATGGATATGTGAAGGCCTGTAATTCTTCGTTCCACTCCATATCTTCGATCTCTACGTCGTCGTAAGACATTTTATTGGGTTCAAATTCGATGATATTCGTTGAAGAATGAATACAACTTCAAAGGATGGACAAACTCTGTAATTTGATTGTCTGAATACCTCAGCTGCCCTTTTAAAGCGGCGTTTGTTACGCAACAAAAAGAAGCACGCGGATGTAGTACGCAACAAAAAGCAGTTATATTTACATATTAAATTAACATAAGTTTATTTTATAATTAATATCGTTATTGTAGTAATGTATTTTTTAAATGCCTAATTCAGTTAGAAAGAAATCTAATATGTCATTGGCACAATCTTAAATGTATATATTAAATAAATTAACATGAGTTTATTTTATAAGTAATATTGTTATTGTGATACAGTAAAAAAAATCTTCACATTAACAATGTGATGAAAATTGGGGATTATGATGAGTTAGACAAGGTGGGAAGCAATGGCGGTTGCAATTCTGCTTAAACCTTAGTTAGGGTTTTCTCTCATTTTTGGTATCATTAGTGTAGAGTTCGTGTGGTTGCACCCATGGAGTTCAATTCTCTTCTTCAAGAGAACCTAGTACCAACCATGAAAAAAGTGAGAAGTTTTTTAATTCGTTTTGGGCTTTTTCTCAAAGTTGTTCGTTATTTGGTGTTCTCCTCTTTAGATTGGTTTATTGTGGCCATTGTCTCTGATCTGTCATCTTGTGGGGTCTGCTTGGACTTGGTAGCTACATCTGTCAGATTATTGTTCTTGTGAGTGCCAAGTTGTATTCATTTTTATTTATGTCAACGGGGTCTTTTAATCAATGTTTGGGTGACGAGGCAAAGGTTGGTGTGCCTCTTTAATCTTTTCCTTTATGCCGACAAGGCATGATTTGACCCTTGATAGAGATGTCAAGGTCAATCATAACGTTGTGCCTCCAAGTGGGTTTTTTTTGGACTGGCATTTGGAACATCGTGCGAACCCTCTTTCTCCTCTTTTTAGAAAAGATCCTTCTCGACATGGGTATGGTTCGAGCATTCCTCTGGATTCTCGTTCAACCCTCGATGGGAAATTGTTAGGGTTTTCGAGTTCAGACTACAGCCTTAACATTGAATGTTTGCAAAAGAATCCACATGTTGGACTTCGTGTCCCTCCTATTTCTAGGACTTTAAACGACTACAGAAAGGATTCAGGGATTTTGTCTGGTATTAAGGCTAGAAACCGTCGTCGTCTGAAGGCTTTCAAATTAAAGTCTGGTCAGGAGCTATTTGTTCTTGGGAAAGATGTCAATATGGATCATGTTGAGAGCTTGTCGCTTCGAGCTCTAGTGGGAAGCTTGAATATATAATGATGAATAGTGATGCAAGAGCATTGGGGCATAGGCAAAAGAGTCAAAGATGATCAACAGAAGGCCGACCAGAGGGAGTGCCGATGACCACTGGTGCAGAAGTGAAGATTGGTTGTCAAAGTAAATAAGTCGAGCAGGAGCTGTCAAGGTACGTCAACAGGAGAAAAGAGTCAAGATTCGACATGTTTAAGGTCGACAGATGATAGAGTTGCAGCAAAGAGGTCGGGTGTCGACAGGTTGTCGAACAGTAACAGCGACAGGATGAGGCGAACACCAAGTGAGGAGGAAGGGGCGGACTAGCAGTCGCACAAGCAAGTAAAGCCGACGGATATGTCAAAGGCTGATGGAAGATAGTATGGCGGAGGTGGTGACAGGACCGACTACTGTAGCAATGTCAGAAGGATGCACAGAAAGTCAAGCGGAGTACTTGGTAGTCGTTCGGCGTTGCTAAGGAATTTATGAGCAGTTATGAAGGTGCTTGAAGACATGCCAGATGTCGCCACAGGTGGAGGTTGTGCAACATGACAGCAACGCTGACAACTGCAGGTCTGCAGGATCAGCAAAGATCAGCGAACAGAGGAAACATGTCCCGGGAAGAGCAGCAGCATTGAAGACAAGTGTGAGGCACAGAAGAAGGGATTCATTCTGGATCACTAGAGGATCAGTTGAGTCAGAGTCGCTCAGGAAGTGGATTTGTAGATTGGAGAGAATAGTCACACATCTACCGAGCACAGAGAAGATCGAGCCATAGCTCAGAGTTCCGCAGTGAATAAAGGGAGGGTGAAGATCGACACACACAGAGAACACACTATTACTTTTGTATATTGTAATAGGCTAAGGCCAACATAGTTAGTTGTTTACATTCTTTGCATTTCGCATTATAACCGTATTCGAAGGAAGTAATAGAAGCCAGCTTTTGGCATCCTGTTTGCATCTAATTTATATGAACGTGTGTGTTGTGTGTAATTCGTTAAGCAAGAGGGTCTGACCGACCTGACTTGCGTCAGTTGGTATCAGAGCCCGAAAGGAGAATCCTGGAAGGAGAATCCGATTGAGTGAAGCATCATGTGAGCAGGAAAGGAGGTGATACCAACCTGCCTTGCGTCAGTTGGTATCGGAGCACGGAAGTGAGTCCGACTAAGCAGTTAAATCCGTTGAGTGGAAGACCCTACGAGAGTGTTAATAGCTCCAATTGCAGTTGGGTAGAGTTGTGCGCAGCTTGTGAAAGTCCAGTTGCGATTGGATGAGTGGTAGTTTCAGTTGAGGTTGAAAATGGCTCAGAAAGGCGTTAATGTCCAAGAAGTTGGACGAACAGCGTGTGGCGCAGTAGTCACAGTTGACCGTGAGGTGTTCGATGAATGCGTGCGAACAATGCGAAGCTTGACTAATGAAATCGCAGCGATCAAAGAAAGCCAAAGGTGTGGCTGTGTTCCTGATGCGTTAGACCACAGCGACGAGGAGGTCGAAGAGGTGGAATCACAAGAAGCTGCAGGAGAAGAACCAGAAGACAAACTGATCAAACTTTTGTCAGAGATGAGAGGTCATACAAAGATAGATGTGCGTACCTACTCAAGAATTCTAGATCCAAAAGACTTAATCGACTGGTTCAGATAAATGGAGAAATACTTCGACATAGAGCAGATCGAGGATCCTAAACAGGTTAAGACTACATGTCTGACGTTAAAGGGTCATGCCTCATTGTGGTGGGACAATGTGCAGGCTAATAAAGTCAAGAAAGGCAAGGAGAAAATCAAGTCTTGAGACAGGATGGTCGCCAAGTTGAAGGGGAAGTTCTTGCCAGGTGACTATGTGATTTCCTTGTTCTGAAAGTTACAAGACTTTTGACAAAAAGAGATGACCGTGAAGGAATACATGGAAGAGTTCTACAAATTGTCAATAAGGTTGGGGCAAATCAACGAAGGTGAAGAAGCTGTCGCGAGATATGTAAATGGCTTGAAATACGCCATACAGGACGAGTTGAGCCTATCAATATTCAGAGTGGTCGATGAAGCCTACCATTTAGCTCTGAAGGCAGAAGAGAAACTGTCGAGGAAATACGCATCAACCAGAGGTAGGATAACTGGTCGGGGTGCGAAGACTATTTCTGCGAAAGGCCAGAGTAGCGGAACCAGGAGAGAAGTCGTTGAAGACAACCGATGTGCGGAAGGGACATCGACTAGGGAGAAAGCTCAAGAAAACCAATGCGATGGTCGAGAGACACACGGTCAAGGTGTGTATGGTCAAAGTGGTCCATCCGACAGAAAAGGAGTTGACAGACCAGCTATGGTTTGTTACAAGTGTCGAGGAGTGGACACAAGGAATATGAATGCCCAGAGAACCTACATGCTGCGAAGGAGTCGAAACCCAGATGTCGAAGAGATGAGCAAGCCGACGAGAGGGCAGAGTCGACATCCGACAGTAATGAGGATGGGAAGAAGAAAATTTGAAGTATAACGGTCAGGAGAACATTCAGGACAACCGATGTGACGAGAAAGAGTCGGCACATCGAAAGGTTATCTTTCGAACCAAAGTGTGGATCGTTGAGTGGCGTTGCAAGACCATAGTTGATGGTGGTAGTACAGAGAATCTTGTGTTGACAGAGGTCATCGACAAAGCGGGGCTAAAATGTTGGGAACACCCACATCCCTACAAGATCTCGTGGTTGCAGAAAGGACACCATGTGAAGGTGACCAAACAGTGTCTGATTAACTTCAAGGTCGGGAAGCTTAAAGACAATGTATTGTGCGACATAATCCCAATGGACGCTTGTCATCTATTGTTAGGGAGACCATGAAAATATGATCGGAAGATGATCTATGATGGTCGAGCCAACACAGTCACAGTGTGGAAAAATGGTGTGCGGAGGACTCTGAAGCCAAAGCAGGAGGATCAAGCGGATTGCAAGCAGGGTGAGAGCAACTTTTGGGAGAAGCGAGTGCTGATGTGTTCAGCCAAGGAATTCCTCGCCGAAGAGGAAAAGCAGTTGGGATGTTTCGCCATCATTCCAAAAGTTGCTCAATGAGTTTCGAAGCATAGTAGTCGATAGAGCGCCTACGAGATTGCCACCTACGAGAAGCATATCCCATTAGATCGACTTGATTCTAGGGTCGATTTTGCCAAACAAGGCACCGCATAGAATGACTCCGACAGAGGGTCAAGAAATCAATCGATAGGTCCAGCTGTTGTTGGATAGAGGACTGATCAGAGAAAGTCTGAGACCATGCGCAGTACCAGTGGTATTAGCACCGAAGAAGGGTGCAGAATGGAGGATGTGTATAGACTCTAGAGCCATCAACAAGATCACGATCAAGTACTGGTTTCCATTGCCGAGAATGGACGACTTGATGGATTGCTTGAGTGGAGCAAAGTACTTCACGAAGATTGACCTGAAGATTGGTTATCACCAGATTTGGGTTAGAGAAGGAGATGAATGGAAGACAACATTCAAGACAAAGGAAGGGTTGTATGAGTGGTTAGTCATACCGTTCGGATTGACTAATGCACCCAGTATATTCATGCGGTTGATGAACGAGGTACTAAAGCCATTCTTGGGTAAGTTCGTCGTAGTATACCTAGACGACATCCTGATATTTAGTTGAACCAAGACAGAGCACTTGGGGCACATTCGACAAGTATTGCAGAAGTTGCAGGAAGAGAAGCTGATGGTGAACCTGCAAAAATGTTTCTTCATAAAGGAAGAACCGGTGTACTTGGGATTCGTAATCTCAGATAAAGGGTCAGTGATGGACCCAGAGAAGGTGAAGGAAATATTGGATTGGCCGGAACCGACAAGTGCGACTAGAGTAAGAAGTTTCCATGGACTTGCCAATTTCTACCAGAATTTCATCAGGGGATTCAGTCGGATATGTGCACCTTTGACAGAGTGCATGAGAAAATGGGAGTTTAAGTGGACAGAAGCTGCCCAACGATATTTCGATAAGTTGAAGGAAAAGGTTAATGAGAGCCCAGTGTAAGCGCTCCTAGACTTTGACAAAGTTTTCCAGGTCGATTGCGACGCGAGTGGGATGGCAATTGGAGCAATGTTGAGCCAGGAAGGCCGACGAATTGCATTCTTCAATGAAAAGTTGGATGATGCGAAGTGAAAATATTCGGTCTATGACCAGGAATTCTATGCTATTGTCCAAGCATTAAAGAAGTGGAGGCATTATTTGTTTCCCAACGAATTTGTGTTGTACACAGATCACCAAGCGCTGAGGTATTTGAGTACTCAGTCGAAGTTAAATCAGCGGCACATAAAGTGGGTCGAATTCCTACAGGGATATACCTTCATGTTGTGACATAAGTCGGGCAAGTCGAACAAGGTTTCCAACATGCTGAGTCAAAGAGTTTCATTATTGAACACGATGATAGTTCAGGAAACAGGAATAGAGTCGGTGAAGACAGAGTATGTGACCGATGAGGATTTTGTGAAAGCATGGCAGGCGAGTCGAGAACCGTGGAGTGTCGACCGAATGCCATACTTGGATTATTTCATCCAAGAGGGATACATATTCAAGGGACAACAGTTGTGTATTCCAAAAGGATCTGTCAGAGAGAACCCAATCCGAGAGTTGCATAGCAACGGATTATCAGGTTATTTTAGCATTGACAAGACCAAGGCATTGGTCGAAGAAAAGTATTATTGGCCAGGAATGACGACAGATGTCGGGAAGTGGGTACAACAGTGTTGAGTTTGCCAGTTGGAAAAAGGAAGAAGTCAAAACACGGGGTTGTATACACCATTACCAGTGTCGAATACCCCATGTGAGCACATGAGCAGAGATTTTGTTCTAGGATTGTCGAAGACGCAGTAAGGTAACGACTCAATCTTTTTTGTAGTCGACAGATTTTCGAAGATGGCACACTTTATTCCGTGTCGAAAGACAAGTGACGCCATAGGAATTGTTGTACTATTCTTCAGGGAGGTAGTCAGATTGAATGGATTGCCGAAGAGTATAACATCGGACAGAGATACCAAGTTTATGGGTCATTTCTGGAGAACCCTATGGAAGAAACTGGACACAAGGTTGCAGTTTAGCTCGGTATATCATTCGTAGACAAACGGGAAGACCAAGGTAGTGAACATAAGTTTGGGAAACCTTTTGAGATGTTTGACGACCGACATACCCAAGCAGTGGGAGAACGTGTTCGCACAAGCAGAGTTTGCATACAACAATTCTGTGAATCGGTCGACAGGTTTGAGCCCATTCCGAATTGTTCAAGGACGAAGCCCACATGGAGTGGCATATTTGGTCAAGTTATCGACAGAAATCAGGAAAAGCGCGGATGTAGAATCATTCGCAGAGCATATGAAAGAAGTTCATGAAGATGTGCGAAAGCGCATAGAAAAGAGCAACGCGACATACAAGTTGAGGGTCGATAGAAATAAGAGGATACAGTCGTTCAATGAGGGAGACTTAGTCTATGCAGGTTTGCGGAAGGAGAGATTTGCGACAGGAACATATAACAAGTTGAAGCTGAAGAAGATTGGACCATGTAAGATATTGAAGAAGATTTCGGACAACGCTTATGTGTTGGAGCTGCCGAAGGACTTAAGCATTTCACTAATGTTCAATGTCTCAGATTTGTACAAGTTTGAAGAAGGTTCAAGCAGCAAAAGTGTGGAAGTGTTAAACATCGACTGGATAGTGCAGATTCCAGATCGACACAAAGAGGAAATCGTAGAAGTAATAGAGGAACGCGAAGTTGGGCGTACACGCAGTTCATGAAGGAAGGAATACTTAGTGTGGTGGAAAGACGATGAGTTGCAGGAGGCGACATGGATTTCCGAAGAAGAGTTCAGGATACTGACGAAGAAGTCGAGTTCTTTTTCACCTGGGGAGTCTGATGCAGGAGCATCGGGGCCTAGGCAGAAGAGTCGAAGATGATTGACAGAAGGCCGACCAGAGGGAGTGCCAACGACCACTGGTGCAGAAGTGAAGATTGGCTGTCAAAGTCAATAAGTTGAGCAGGAGCTGTCGAGGTACGTCGACAGGAGAAAAGAGTCAGGACTCGACATGTTTAAGGTCGACAGATGACAGAGTTGCAGCAAAGAGGTCGGGTGTCGACAGGTTGTCGAACAACGACACCAAAAGGATGAGGCAAACGCCAAGCGAGGAGGAAGGAGCGGACTGGTAGTCACACAAGCACAGTAAAGCCGATAGATATGTTGAAGGCTGACGGAATACAATATGGTCGAGGTGGTGACAGGACCGACTACTGTAGCAGTGTCAGAAGGATGCGCAGAAAGTCAAGTGGAGTACTTGGTAGCCATTCGGGGTTGCTAAGGAAGTTATGACCAATTATGAAGGTGGTTGAAGACATGCCAGATGTCACCATAGGTGGAGGTTGTGCAGCAAGATAGTGGCGCTGACAATTGCAGGTCTACAGGATCATGGAAGATCGGAGGACAGAGGAAACGTGTCTTAGGAAGAGCAACAACATTGAAGACGAGTGCGAGGCATAGAAGAAGGGATTCATTCTGGATCACTAGAGGATCAGTTGAGTCAGAGTCGCTCAAGAAGTGGATTTGTGTATTGGAGAGAACAGTCACACATCTACCGAACGTAGAGAAGATCGAGCCATATCTCAGAGTTCCGCAGCGAACCAGGGGAGGGTGAAGATCGATACACAGAGAGAACACACAGTTACTTCTGTATATTGTAATAGGCTAAGGTCGGCATAGTTAGTTTTTTACATTCCTTGCATTTCGCATTGTAACCGTATTCGATTGAAGTAATAGAAGCCAGCTTCTGGCATCCTGTTTATATCTTGTTTATGTGAACATTTGTGTTGTGTGTAATTCGTTATGCAAGAGGGTCCGACTGACCTGACTTGCGTCAAATAGGGTTGAGATGAATAAATGGGTCTCAGACAATTGGCGTTTGGAGTTAGATTATAGCCCTAGGGTTAGCATCCTTCAAAATGGATGGTTATTGTTTTTGTTTTTGAAGGAAGAGGATGTACAGAAGATGTTGGATAGATTTTGGGTGATAGGGAAGGGTTCTTTGGTGCTTAATAGATGGAACTCGGGGTTCAATCCATTAAAGGAGTGAGTTGTCAAGCATCATTTATGGCTCCTCCTTCCTGGATTTCCTATTCAACTCTAGATGAAGAATATTTTCATGGTGTTAGCACCATTTTTTGGGCTAAGTAATTGGATAAAGGCACGTGCAAACGAAGGTTCTTGACGTAGGGTGGAAAACAAATTTCGCAGAGGCAAGAGACTTAGGCTAAAGCAGTTTTGGATATGGGAGCCATGGTGTTAACTTCTGAATGAAATTACTCATCAGATCTAGAGGAGATCAACGACCAATAGACAGTTCGCCGACAGTACATGCGCTAATAAAAAGAGCTCTCCAAATCAGCGAAGGTGGGGTAGGGGCCACACGCTTCGACAGTGGAGATCCAGAGCGAAAGCAGATCAACGACCATCAGATGCATCGATGTTTGAACTTTCACTAAGAAGCGAAGTTTTCAAATCTGCAAATTTGTGGTAAAACCCCACAGGTTTCAACGGCTGAGATCTGGGGTGAAGTAGATCGGCGGTCAGCATCTACTTCGTTGATTCAACTTGCAAGGATGGAGGAACTTTCCAGATTTGCGAACCTTGGTAGAGGGGGCACAAATTTGGACGGTCTGGAGGCAAATGAGATCAAGATCGACGGTGCTGGGTCAATCATGGAGATGGACGGTTGAAAAGCACCTCTGCTGCGAACGAATGATAGCCCAAAGGAAAGAGGCCACATCAGAGCCGTCATATGTTTTTCGCTTAACTCAAAGTTCTCGTTAAATCTATATAGCGCCATCCCAGATCTTAGTCATCATGATCACTCATGTGGAGAGTCCAGTCAGATCATCATGCCAAAATGATTAATCCAGGTCACCATCATTGTCGTGGTCGTTATAAATGGGATCCCAAAGTTTACTGTCTGCATCAGTGTTCGAAAAGGTGGTAGGTTCAGCAACCCAAGCATCCTTCGTTTGAAGAGCCATTCATGGAAAAGGATCAAGAAGCCAAATTGATTTTTGTACCGGAACAGGCGTGGTCCGATGTGGAGGATAATCATGTTCCTTCATCCCTTGTGAAATTCGACCACATAGAGGAGAGTACTACCAGCAAACCTGAGGAGCACGAAGGTCGACAGGTGTGCAAGAAAACTCGACGAAGAAAAAAGAAAGAGGCCCAAAAGGTTGAACAGTGCACCCACCAAACCATGGAGATTCTCAAAGATTTTTTCGTTCCCATTGAGGAAGTGGCGCCACCTCCTTCCATGGAAAAAGAACAGGTGGTCGATTCCCTGAAGGTGGAATATTTCTTTGACCCACAGGGCCAAGTAATAGCTCAGACGTAGAGTGGTAGTCTGTTTTACAATGCTTTGCGTCTCGTCATATCAAGTCTGTTTCAGACTCTTTTTGAATATGTAATATTCTCATACTTTGAGACCACTTAAGACCTACCAGCTGCTTAGGATCTATCGTAGTTAGCAATTGTACAGTGACACATGTAAAATCAGTTAGGTTGGCCAATCAATACTCGTTTGTGTTCTCAAAGACAAGGGACTAGGTTGAGTGGATGTTAGTACGACTGTAAGTGTTTTCTGTTAAAATGATTCGGGCCTGAGAGATAAAAGATTCCTATATATACACATATGTAATAAGGAACAAGGGTTGAAATTTGTTGAAATCTGTGAGGACCTGTGAGGTTTTTTGGTACTGTGTATTTTTTAGATGTTTCTTTAATAAAAAATGGCAGGGCCGAGCAAGTAATTTGAGCAGAGATTCTTGTGTTATTTTATTTGCGGTTTGTACCTTCTTTTTCTTCATGTGAATGTTTTCCCTGTTGTCTACTTCATAATGTTTTCTTTCATGTTTGGATAAGTGTATATTGAGACAGAATTCATAGTTGTTATGCTCTGTTTCTTTGATTCCAAAAATCCACAAACCAGTTTCTACTAAAGTTAATGCAGAATTCATTTAATAATGCTCTGTATCGATGGACTATTCTATTTTCTTCCTTATCACCAGACAACAACTCTTTGACTGTAAATGAGTAGCTACCCTACCTCTATTATGAATCATTTGCAAAGCATTGCCACTTTATCATCATAAGCGTTTTTTACTCCATTGCCCAATGAATATTCACCTTGTTTCAACCAAACTACCAATCTGTTTTTAATTCTAATTCATATATCTGGACCTGATAAACAATTGATGAGAGATCCCCCTCTGCAAAGATAGAGGCCAACTAGCTTTCCTAAAGCTTGGTTTTGTGTGTTACCTCGAAGAGACCTCTCCACAACCTTGGGGTCGATTTGAGTGATAACACATGGCACTGGTGGATAAATTATAGAAATATATTACCCTAGACGAGAAAATGCTTCATTTTGAGGACAAACGAATGCCATCAATCATGGTAGAATTTGATGTATCCTTGGGGATTCCCACTGATGGGGAGATTGTCTATAGTGATTGGGTATTCATGTAATGTCTCGATTATCTTAATGTTCCCCTTTCAATGTCATCTACGCAGAGGTACAGGCCATTTGCGTGCTAAATGGCCGAGTTTTTCTTATGAATCTAATGAAGGGGACTCAAAAGGGGAATCTAATCTAAATAAGGACATGTCAAGCCTTCTAGCGTTGTATCTTCCGCTAATTATATTCCTATTGTTGAAGCGGATCGGTTGGTTACTTATCCTTCTTCTATTGTTGGGACAAGGGTTCCAAGTTCAAGTATGTTAAATGATACTTCTCCTACACCATATGAGTTTTTGTCCTCTGATGAATTATATTTTATTAAATCTATTAAAAAATATTATAGGAGGAAATCTGTACATGAGGGCTTTATATCGGATAAGTGTTTGGTGTGTAATAATCAAGGTTTGCATGGGGTAGTCAGTGATACCAATCTCGGGACAAATCCTTCGGTGAATAATGTCCCTTTTTATCCTTTATTGAGTATTGTTGAATCTGAGGTGGGTACCGGAGCAGGGGTGTCTAATCATCCTATTGATGGTGAACCTCAAATTATACCACTATTGTCAATCCAATTGATTGTGGTAAAAAAAATTCCTTTCCCTCAGGCCCTGATACTATTGGGGGGAATCCTTTACAAGCTTTAGTGTCCTTGCCTAGGGATTCAATTTATGATTTGGTATCTCAAGATTTAAGCTTGACTTTGGGAAATTCTGATTTTCCTCCTCTTGTCAAAGACAATGGGGATAAAATCCCTCTCAATGTTTATTCAAATTATCCATCAAATAAGACTGAGGTTGCCCCTATTAGCTCCATTCGACACCATAATGTTACCATAAGAAATAAGTCTAAAAAGAAGAATAGGCAATCAAAAGTTGATGATTATGGGGGTAATGGCACTTTTGGAAATGAGTACATACCCCTCTCTACTAGAACACAGTATGCTTCTCTATCTACCTCAATTGTTGCTAAAACTTATAATCCTTGGGCCCATAGAGCATATATGCCCATTTATACTCGTGATTAATGTTAATTATGTCTTACAACATAAGGGGCATTGGGGGGGGGACTATGTGCCCTCAAGAGACTGTTTGACAAGACCAAACCATATATTGTATTAGTATAAGAAACAATGTGTTTAGGGGTGAAAGCTTGTGAGGTTTTTTTGAAAATATTTCATGGTTGGGAAGTAAGTGCAATGGACGCTAATGGCCATTCAGGGGGACTATTGGCAATATGCAACCCCTTGGTAGCTGAATTTAAACCTCATGGAACATTTGCAGGTTTATTACTGGAGGGAAGAATCAAAGGTCTTAATTATAGGATTAAAATCATTAATTGTTATGGACCTTATAAGGATAGGAATTTGTTCTGGGACATTGTAGAGAATAGCATGATATTAAGAGATCCCAACATTATATTAGTTGGGGATCTAAACTTCACCTTGTCTGTTTTTTTAAATTTGGGGTACTTGTACAAGGGTGGGTCCTCTTTGGGATTATTTCCAACAATTTTTTCAGAGATTTCATCTTCTTGATGTTCTTCCTGCTAAATTATGTCCTACTTGGAGGAATGGTAGATTTAAGCAAAAGACTTGGCAGATTTATGGCTACTGAGGATTTAGCAGATACTTTGTGCAGGTACATATCTTGGGTTATATACTCCTGAATCTCTAATCATTCCCCTATTTGTCTGTAGCTTGTTGGGGATTATAACAATCCCAGATTTCCATTTAAATTTAACCACGGGTGGACTGCTGAGGAGGATTTTTGCAATTTGGTTAGAACTAAATGGAACTCTATTGAAGTCCCAAAGGATGCAGATGCTATGGAAAAATTGAATTTTAAACTTAAAATACTGAAAAACTTTGTTGTACTTTGGGAAAGGGAGAAGAAACAAAAGACTATTCATGAACTTGTTGATATTGAGGAGTTTTTGGAGAGTGTTTACGAGGCTAATGTATCATGCATGTTTACCTAGGAAAATTTTGTGTTGTTATATGTCACGTCCCCACCGACCTACCTGGCCACTTGAGACCATGATCCATTTTTTTCTCCAAAACATCAACTGAGTGCCCATACACACAGTTAGGAGAATCCAGTTCCGCAATCCGCATCCTGCAGTTGCGAACCCGCAACTGGAATCCCGCAATCCGCAATTGCGAATGCAGAATTGCGGAAACTCCAAAACACATAACTTCGAACTCGGCGATCCCGCATCCCGCAAGTGAGGATCCGGCAACCCGTAAGTGCGATTCCCACAATCCGCAACCCACAATTACGGAGGCAGAATTGCGGAAATTCCAAACACGCATAACTTAGAACTTGACAATCCCTCAACCCGCAACCCGCAATAGCTGATCCCGCAACCCGCATCCCGGAATTGCTGGAGCCAAAAATACATCATTTTGAACTTAACGATCCCGCAACCTGCAATTGCATAACCATGCGTGTGGAACCCTGCCTATATAAGGGTAACTTCATCAAATCTTCTAAGGGGCATAACTCCTTCCTCCAGCATCCAAATGGGGCAAGGTTGGTACCGTTGGAAAGCTCTTGGAGAGCTCTATCCAATGGTAGAGTCCCTTAATTGGGTGAGTCATCTAACCTCCCCATTTTTTTCTCTGAATTTATGTCTATATCTCCACTTAGACACTTCCAACCTTCTTCCTGCCAAGATCTTTCTTTTCATCTGACCCACATAGGTTCCTGAAACCACTCCCAGGGCTTCCCTTCCCTCCTCAAGAATCAGGTGTAAGTAAACATCTCCTTCACAGGTTAGTTATACATAAACATTCATCTCCAAACAATGAAACACTATCATTCATTATAACATTTAAAATGCATTAAACAGGTTTAATCAACACATCTATCATATGCAAGAATTACAGGGCATTAAACTCATGCAATATAAGATTTACATATAACAGTGAACTCGGCCTCTTACTCAGGCCTGTACATGAATTCATGTCAATTCCATTAATACACATACATTCCACAGTTCCATAATTATACACAAGCATTGATCACAAAACAATGAAACACTATCATTTGACACAAATACTTATCTTTTAATTCCGAAGCAACTGGCTAAGTGAGAGCAACGTTCCACCCAACCTTAGATATATTTCCAACCTATACTAGTTCAGCTGAGAGATCACCCCCGAGCTCGGCAATGTATACACTAAGGAGAGATAACAGGTTCTCTCACAGTCAAGGCTCCATTCTCTTAGTAAACCAGTCTGTAGTTGGGTTTATCAAGCATTCCAAGGCACCTACCCATGCTAAGCCAACCTACAGTGGTCTATCAAGCATTCAGGGACAACAAGGAAGGCGTTGCTAAGCTAGTGAGCTCAACCACAGAGCTGCAAGCATCTCAACACTCAGTTGACTTGGCACCCACAATACCTACCACATCCAACACAAGGAATAGCTACATCACTGTTACACAGTCCTTCAAGGAATCTTCCCTTCCAGTGCTACTCCAAGATGGGCATAGAAAGGTCCAGTCGCTCTCATCCGACCTGGAACCCACAATACCTACCACATCCAACACAAGGAAGATCCTATCACTAATGCACAGTTTCTCACGGTCCTTCCCTTCCAGTGCTATTCCAGGATGGGCATAGAAGGTCCAGTCACTAGTTCATTGAGACTATAGCCTTCACTAGGTTTATCAAGCAACCCAACTCCTTTCCCCATAGTTCCACAACTGATTTGTATCCAAACTTGGGGTTTTCTCACGATTGCTCTACCAAAACCACTCTGCAATCTCTTCTGTCAACACCACTCCATCGCTATAACTGAGATTCACACATAGGGTGCTAGGGATATCAACTCTTGGGTAAATTTCATCATGCAGAAAACATGATTAACTTCCCCATTCCCTTCCTTAACTCACTCGACGAATACAGGAAGTGCACAGGCAAATTCTTTGTGAGGTCGATAGGTCGTGAATGGCAAGCACGTGATTGGCGAGTGAGTGAAGTAGAATCAATCCAAATAGATGAATGAATGAATGTATGTCCCCCCCGGATAGTCAAACAGGTCCTGCGAATTTCCCCAGGCGATTGAGTGTCGTCATGCACAAGCGATCAGAGCCATGCCCTGCCATACGAAATCGCAGGCATGCTCCATACTACAGCGGCCTCAACCATCAAGGTTCTCAACCACCCATAGCAGTTGCATTAATGTCAACAGGGAGTTCAAACAGGTTCACAATCAAACATGTGGCAATATGGGCAATCAATCCCAAACCCCCTCACCTCTCCCTAGTGGATACATATGGCCCCTTCTCATTAGTTGCCTCCTTAGCCAGCTTCTTGGTTATTTTATTCATTCAATAATGATTTCATTATTTACATTTCTTCATGGCTTAGCAGCCCATGAATAATCAACTGTCCAAATACTTTCCTAAGCAAATAACCTTAAACATCCACTAGTGGGGCCTTGGCCTTAATCTCCACACTAGGGAAAATACACATACTGTATATACACAATATTTACATTGAAGCCAATAAACATCAAGGGAAAAATGGGGTATTACAACTCCCTCTCCCTTAAAATAACACCATCCTCGGTGTTCTCAAAACTGAACAAAAATGGGAATGCCTCTTTCATGGTATCCTCTAGCTCCCATGTGGCCTCTTCTGGGCTAAGGTGCCTCCATTGCACCTTTACCTTCCCTATGGCCCGGTTCCGGAGCAAGGTAACCTTCCTGTTGAGGATGCATGTAGGCTCCACCTGGAACTCTCCCTCCGGTTCCACTTGTATCACATGCCAATTAATGATATGATTAGGATCATGTACATATTTCTTAGAAAAATACATGGAAAACATTATGAGCTTTCATGTTAGCAGGCAATGCAATCCTATATGCAACTGGCCCTATCCTATCAAGGACTTCAAATGGCCCACAATATCTTGGTTCCAACTTGGCACAACTTCCCAATTTCATGGAACTCTTCCTAGGTCTCACTCTCAAGTAGACATGATCCCCAATCTGAAATTGCTTATGCATTCTCTTCAGATCTGCATAGCTCTTCTACCTGTCCTATGATGCCTTCAAATTCTGCCCGATCTTAACAACTTCATGTTCCATCTCCTCAATCATTTCTGGTCCAAGCACTACTCTATTCATTGGGTTGTCCCAGCTCACTTGAGTTCTGCATCCTCTGCCATACAATACTTCAAAGGGACTAATCTTCAATGATGCTTGATTCCCATTGTTGTAATCAAATTCCACTAAGTGTAAATAGTCTTCCCACTTAGATGGTTTATCCATCACATACATCCTTAACATATTTTCAAGGATTTGATTCACTCTCTCAGTCCGACCATCTGTTTGAGGATGATAGGCTGTACTGAATTTCAACTGAGTTCCCAACTCTTGAAACAAACCTTTCTAGAAATTGGAGGTGAACTTTTTATCACGATCAGAAATTATTGCCTTGGGAAATCCATGTAATCTGAATATCTCTCTCATGAAGATATTTGCAATATCATTAGCCTTGTGGGTGGACTTGACTAGAATGAAATGAGCTACCTTTGATAGCTTGTCCACCACAACCATGATTGAATCATGCTTCTTCACTGTCATTGGCAACCCTGTTATGAAATCCATAAAAATCACTTCCCACTTCCACTCTGGAATGGGCAATGGCTGCAACAATCCCACTGGATGTTGGTGCTCTACCTTGACCTGTTGACACTTCTAACATCTAGCAATGTACTCAACTATGTCCTTCTTCATACCATGACAAAAGTATTGCTTCCTCGCTGCTGTTATAGTCTTCTGATATCCCGGGTGTCCTAAGTATGGCTTCTGATGTATCTCATCCATCACCATCTTCTTCAGATCTGCACTATTTGGAATGTATAGTCTGGTGTTTTGATAAATGAGAACATCATTCTCACCCAGCTGATATCTTGCACACTTCTCTTCTATAACATTCTACTGCAATTTCTCTTTAATCTGAAGATAAACTTCATCACTATCTTGAGCCTCTAAAATTCTTTCCTTCAAGTCTGATTCACATCTACTTATTGCTACAATATGGAATTTCCTGCTGAGTGCATCAACAACCTTATTCTCTTTACCCTCGACATGCTTAATCTCCAAATCAAACTCACAAAGAAACTCCATCCATCTAGTTTGCCTTGCATTCATATTTGGCTGGTCAAACAAGTATTTTAAACTCATATGGTGAGTTCTGATCTCAAATCTCCTTCCCAAAAGATAATGCCTCCATCTCTTGAGGGCGTGAATGATGGTTGCTAGCTCTAAGTCATGGGTGGCATGGTTCCTTTCATATTCTTTCAACTTTCTTGACTCATAACAAATTACAGAACCTTCTTGCATTAGCACTCCACCGAGTCCTTCAATGCAAGCATCAGTGCATACCACAAAATCCTTACCCGGATCTTCAATCTTCAAAACAGGTGCACTAGTAAGCAACTCCTTCAGCTGTTGGAAACTTCTTTCACATTTTTCAGACCATGTGAATTTGATATTCTTCCTCTGCAATGAAGTGATTGGATGGGCTATCTTGGAGAATCCTTCAATGAACCTTCTGTAGTAACCAACAAGGCCCATAAAAGATCTAACATCTGCTGCATTCCTTGGAGTGGACCAATCCATGATGGCCTCAATCTTCTTTGGATCTACTGCAATGCCTTCTGCTGATATAATATGACCCAAATACTGCACCTTCTCTTGATAGAAGTTACATTTACTCAACTTAGCATATAGTTGGTGTTCTCTAAGGACTTGTAATACCATCCTCAAATGCTCATCATGCTCTTCTTCATTCTTTGAATACACAAGAATGTCATCCAGGAACACAATCACAAACTTATCCAAATATTTGATGAAGACACTATTCATGAGACACATGAATGTAGTAGGTGCATTGGTAAGACCAAATGGCACCATTGTAAATTCATAATGACCATACCTAGTCCTGAAGGTTGTCTTATGAATGTCTTCTTCCTTTATCCTCACTTGATGGTACCCAAACCTCAAGTCAATCTTCGAGAACAATATAGCTTCCTTCATCTGATCAAACAAGTCATCAATCCTTGGCAGGGGATACTTGTTCTTAACTGTCACCTTATTGAGCTTCCTGTAATCAATACATAGCCTCAATGTTCCATCCTTCTTCTTAACAAACAACACTAGTGCACCCCATGGGGATACACTCGGTCTGACATACTCTTTGTCCATTAACTCCTACAGCTGCATCTTCAACTCTACCAATTCTGGTGTGCTCATTCCAGAAGGAGCTTTGGAGATGGGTGCTGCTCCTGGAACAAGATTAATGGATAAGTCAATATCTCTCTTGGGTGGAAATCCTGGAACCTCATCTGGAAACATATCCTGGAACTCCTGCAATATCTAGAAGTCTTCTATCCTGGGTCCCTTATCTTCTGTTGAAGCTGATATATGTACAGCATATAACTGGAAACCCTTTTTATAAAATTTCCTCAATTGCAGAGCTGAAATCTGCCTTACTGAAACATGTTTTGGAATGCCTTTAACCAGCCTTGGCTTGCCTTCATCATCAAGGCATTCCAATTCTTTCTCATAATAGTCCACCTTGGCTCTATGCCTTTCCAACCAATCCATGCCAATTAGGGTATCATATGATCCCAATGGTAAGATATTTAGCTCAGCATGTGTGAGGATTCCATTCAATTCTATAGGACACTCCTTCACTACTTCACTTACCTTTCTCTTGGTACCGGTGGCCAATTGAACTAGCCAAGCCTTTTCATGCTTCACTTTACCAAGAGAAGAACTTCCAACTATCTTAGGGGATACATAACTATGAGTAGACCCTGGGTCAATCAAAACAGAAATAGATTGCTAAAAAAATCTTACCTACAACCTCCACCACTGCTGACTGATGGTCTGTTTGGTGATCATCCAGTGCTGCATAAATCCCAGGTGTTGCTCTTGCCATGTCCCCTACTTTAGATGCTCCTCTAAAATTGTGCAAGCTCATGGGGTTCTTCCTTGCGGTTGGGCAATCTATGAGCTTGTGGTTTTCCCCACAACCCCAACACTAAAGTGGCCCCATTGATGTTCTGTATGTTGCTACAGCTGGCTTGAATTCTCTTCTTGCTTGCTGGCCTTGTGGAAATCTCCTAGGATAATTTCTGAATGGTGGTTTAGACTCACCTTTCTTCTGATCCAACCTTCCCTTGGGTTTACCTTTCCATGGTGGTTGTGCCTCTATCTTACCTTTATTCTGCTCATAGCAATGCTCTGCCATCCTGATGGCTTCATCCAATCTTGGTGGATTTACATACTCTATCCTATCTCTGTAGCTCTGCGGTAGGCTACCAAGGAAGCTCTGAATCTTCACTCTTTCATCCTTGATGTAGTCCACATACCTCAGCAACTCTAGAAACTTATGAACATGCTCGTCCATAGTATTCTGTATTATGAATTCATTGAACTCTTTTCTTTTGCTATCATAATACCTAGCTGATAGGTACTCCTCCTGAAAGTATCTTTGCAATCTACCCCAATTGACTCTTCTTTCACTGATTCCTTTCACTTGCATGAGGTGATCCCACCAAATAGAAGCTCTTCCACTAAGGTTGTAGATAGAAACCTCAGCCTTTTCATTCTCCGAATATCCATGCATTCTAAAGTACTTATTTATTCCAAGAAGCCATGCCTCTGCTTCTTGACCTTCTTTAACTTCACCATCAAAAGTAGGGGGCCTTTCCTTCCTGAATTCACCCTGTGGAATACCTCTGTGCTTCTTTCTTCCTTTACTCTTAGTGGCAGTGCGTCTTGGGCTCCCTTGAGAACCCTCAAAATCGACTGACATGCTAGAAGAAAACTTAGGAGAAGGTGTCATGTGCCTTCTAACCACAAAACCCCTTCTAGGGCTTGGAGTTCTCCTCATGGAACGACCCCTAGACTGACTTTCTACATTCTTTTCTTCTCGGCCTTCATGGCTCGGGTTAGAAACACTGTTAATCCTTTGTTGTAAGTCCATAAGACTCTACAAAATGGTTGCATTGAGTTGATGTTGCTCTTCTTGCACTTTCATCATTCGCTCATTAAAGCTAACCATAGTCTTAGCCAAATTTGGGGGCGTCACTTGCTCACTTCTTCCATCAGACTTGGATTCTGTATGTGCTTCTTGCACACTCTCACCCAATACATCATCTTCTGGCCCAAATGGGTCCTCCGCATCATTCAGAGTAACCATTCTTACACCGTTCTGTGCGTTTCCTTGTGATACAATTCGTCTTACAACTACTACTATCTCTTTGCATATTAGATACATTCTATTAGACATCACAAGCATGCAAATAAGCTCTATCATACCCATTCAAACCAGGAATTATTCATTCGAACAATTAATCAATCAAATAAGTTCATTAAAAATCATGCCATGGGCGCATTTCTCGACCAAAATTCATGCATTATCCGGCCCAAACAACTCCCAGTGCTGCAACTGAAGCTCTGATACCACTCTGTCACGTCCCCACCGACCTACATGGCCATTGGAGACCATGATCCATTTTTTTTCTCCAAAACATTGACTGAGTGCCCATACACATAGTTAGGAGAATCCACTTCCGCAATCCGCATCCCGCAGTTGCGAACCCGCAACTGGAATCCTGCAATCCGCATCCCACAGTTGCGAACCCGCAACTGGAATCCCGCAATCCACAACCCGCAATTGCCAATGCGAAATTGTAGAAACTCCAAAACACATAACTTTGAACTCGGTGATCCCACAACCTTCATCCCACAAGTGAGGATCCCGCAACCCGCAAGCACGATTCCCGCAATCTGCAACCCACAATTGCAGAAATTCCAAACATGCATAACTTAGAACTTGACGATCCCGCAACCCACATCTCGCAATTGTGGGAGCCAAAAATACATCATTTTGAACTTGACAATCCCGCAACCTGCAACTCGCAATTGCGGAACCCTGCCTATATAAGTGTAACTTCATCAAATCTTCTAAGGGGCATAATTCCTTCCGCCAACATCCAAATGGGGCAATGTTGGTATCGTTGGAAAGCTCTTGGAGAGCTCTATCCAATGGTAGAGTCTCCTGATCGGGTGAGGTATCTAACCTCCCCATTTTCTGCTCTGAAGTTCTGTCTATATCTCCACTTAGACACTTCCAACCTTCTTCCTACCAAGATCTTTCTTTTCATTTGACCCACAGAGGTTCCTGAAACCACTCCCAGGGCTTCCCTTCCCTCCTCAATAATCAGGTGTAAGTAAACATCTCTTTCACAGGGTTAGTTATACATAAACATTCATCTCCAAACAATGAAACACTATCATTCATTATAACATGTAAAATGCATTAAACAGGTTTAATCAACACATCTATCATATGCAAGAATTACAGGGCATTAAACTCATGCAATATAAGATTTACATATAACAGTGAACTCGGCCTCTTACTCAGGCTTGTACATGACTTCATGTCAATTCCGTTCGTACACATACATTCCAGAGTTCCATAATTATACATAAGAATTCATCACAGAACAATGAAACACTATCATTTGACACAACAAGAAATATTTATCTTTTAATTCCGAAGCAACTGGCTAAGTGAGAGCAACGTTCCACCCAACCTTAGATCTTTGTCCAACCTATACTAGTTCAACTGAGAGATCACCCCCGAGCTGGGCAGTGTATCCACTAAGGAGGGATAATAGGTTCTCTCACAGTCAAGGCTCCATTCTCTTACTAAACTAGTATGTAGTTGGGTTTATCAAGCATTCCAGGGCACCTACCCATGCTAAGCCAACCTACAGTGGTATATCAAGCATTCAGGGACAACAAGGAAGGCGTTGCTAAGCTAGTGAGCTCAACCACAGAGCTGCAGGCATCTCAACACTTAGTTGACCTGGCACCCACAATACCTACCACATCCAACATAAGGAAGACCTACATCATTGTTACACAGTCCTTCAAGGCATCTTCCCTTCTAGTGCTATTCCAGGATGGGCATAGAAAGGTCTAGTCGCTCTCAGTCGACTTGGCACCCACAATACCTACCACATCCAACACAAGGAAGATCCTATCACTGCTACACAGTTTCTCATGGTCCTTCCCTTCTAGTGCTATTCCAGGATGGGCATAGAAGGTCCAGTCACTAGTTCATTGAGACTATAGCCTTCACTAGGTTTATCAAGTAACCCAACTCCTTTCCCCACAGTTCCACAACTGATTTGTATCCAGAATTGGGGTTTTCTCACGATTGGTCTGCCAAAACCACTCTGCAATCTCTTCTATCAACACCACTTCGTTGCTGTAACTTGGATTCACACACAGGGTGCTATGGCTATCAACTATTGGGTAAATTCTATCACATAGAAAACACGATTAACTTCCCCACTCCCTTCCTGAACTGTCTCGGCGTATACAGGAAGTGCACAGGAAAATTCTCTGTGATGTCGATGGGTCGTGAATGGAAAGCGCATGAGTGGCGAGTGAGTGAAGTAGAATCAATCCGAATGGATGAATGAATGAATGTATGTCCCCCCCGGATAGTCAAACAAGTCCTGCGAATTTCCCAAGGCGATTGAGTGTCGTCCTGCACAAGCAATCAGAGCCATGCCCTACCATACGAAATCACAGGTATGCTCCATACTCCAGCGGCCTCAGCCATTAGGTTTCTCAACCACCCACTGCAGTTTCATTAATGTCAGCAGGGAGTTCAAACGAGTTCACAGTCAGACATGTGGAAATATGGGCAATCAATCCCAAACCCCCTCACCTCTACCTAGTGGATACACATGGTCCCTTCTCATTAGTTGCCTCCTTAGCCAACTTCTTGGTTATTTTATTCATTCAATAATGATTACATTATTTACATTTCTTCATGGCTTAGCAGTCCATGAATAATCAACTATCCAAATACTCACCTAAGCAAATAACCTTAAACATCCACTAGTGGGGCCTTGGCCTTGAGCTCCACACTAGGGAAAATACACATACTGTATATACACAGTATTTACATTGAAGCCAATAAACATCAAGGGAAAAATGGGGTATTACAACTTTGTGTTGTTATAAATAGAGAGTAAAAATGTAAAATTGCTTAAGATGGAAGAGGAGTCATGGAGATTGAAGAGTAGGGCAGTTTGGATTTCCCACAAGGATAACAACACAAAGTTTTTTCATAGGTATGTTAACTATCAAAGGAAATTGAACACTATATGGGACCTAAAGGATGACAATGGAAATTGGGTATCCTCTCGACCTGATTTGGAAAGAAATGTTGTGGATTATTTTGCAAATCATTTTGAGGACCCTGGTGGCAATGATATTAGTTCACAACTAAAGATGATAAGTCATAATCCAACTATTTTTTCTAAAGAAGAAGGTCAATAGATTGGGTGTGCTGTCACATTGGAAGAAATTGAAAAAGTACTAAAAAGGTTTGCCAAAGATATGAGCCCAGGACTATATAGCTGGCCTGTGGAACTCGTCATTACCTTCTTTGGTTTGATGGGAGAGGAACTGTTGCAGGCAGTGGAACAACCTAGAATTCAAGGTTATGTATCAAGTGCTCTTAACTCAACATTTATTGCTCTAATACCCAAATGTGATAAACCTAAGTCCTTCTCTGACTGCAGGTTGATATCCCTATGCAATCGTGTATACAAAATTATCACTAAAACCATCTCCAATAGGATTAAACCAAGATTGGCTAAAGTCTTGACCAAGAAACAATTTGGTTTCTTAGTAAACAAACAAATATTGGATGCCATTAGGGTTACTCGAGAATGTCTACATTCCATTAAGATCAAGAAACTGGATGCACTAATTCTCAAGATGGATTCAAGGAAAACATATGATAAAGTAAATTGGGTCTTTTTGATATTGTTACTACTCTATATAGGTCTTCCTATGTTAGTGAATGATTGGATCATGACATGTGTATTCTCTACATGTTTTGTTGTTCTGGTAAATGGATCCCCTACAAAGTTTTTCAAATGGTCCATGGGTCTTATGCAAGGATGCACACTATCCCCTTTATTGTTTTTGTTGGTCATTAAAGGTCTCAGTAGGATGATTATTGTTGCAAAGAATGAAGGCAGGCTAATTGGTATCAAGCTAACATCTTCTCAATTCATCACACATCTACTTTTTATTGATGATGTGGTTTCATTTGGCAGAAGTTATGCGGATGATTGGGTGGCTTTCTCTGATATCATATCCTTAATTTTTTCAGCTACTGGTATGGAGGTGAACTCTAATAAATCCTACTTTCTTAAAAATGCTATCTTCGATGATACCTTTGCTCATATTTATGCTCTCTTTCCCTTCATATCAGAGGATATTGAGGGTGGTTTTAAATATCTTGGCGATTATTTGAATCCTAATAATTACAAAATTGCAGATTGGATGTAGCTTGGTTAAAAAAGTGGAAAAGAGAATAGGAAATTGGCGTTACAAGCTTTTATCTTTAGGGGGAAGACTTACATCGGTTCTCTCAGTACTTGTGAGTATACCTATTTTTTGGATGTCTCTATCAAAAGTGCCACATACAATACTAAAATTGATTAGGAAAAAAATGTTTAACTTTATTTGGTCTGGTACTCACAATGGGGGGAAATGCACTTGGTTAGATGGGACAGGTTATCTCTACCCAAGGCCATGGGAGGATGGGATATCAAAAATTTATATTGGTTCAATCAAGCTTTATGATTGACGAACTTTTGTCATGGTATTTTTGGTACAGGTCTCTGGAGTGATGTGCTCAAAGCTAAATACTTAAAAGAAAATTATGTGGTACAATGGTTCATGAATCCCAATAAATCAACAAAGGAGGTTTCTAACTTCTAGAATGGGTTTGTAAGGGATCTTCCTTGGCCTAAAAACTAGTTATCTTGGAGAATTGGAAGTTGTTAAATGTACAACATCAGGAGACATTATCCAAACCAATCTTGTGTAGCCAATATTGATCCTCTCGTATAGAGGTGAGCACTTTGCTTTCCTTTCGTGTAAAGGTTATTCCTTCTTAATAGAGGTAATTTATCAAAGTAATGATGTCGTAAAGTCTTGTTGAACAAGGCTCCAGACTTGTGTGTCAAGTCATGATTCTCATGTGAACCTTCCATACAAAGGTATCCATGAGATGGACCTCCCGTATAGAGGTGGACCTTCCATATAAAGGTCATGCTTTACTTGTTAAAAGCATTTAATGTTGTGTGATGTATTATTAACCATGATCACTAGATTGTTATTAAGTCTCCTTTAGAGATTGATCACCTCTAAAGTGAATTACTTCAACATATGATCATTTGGTTAAGAATAATATACTATGATCACAGCATCCAATAATTCTTCTTAGTATAATGTAATGTGATGGATAATTAAAGTTAGCACATATTGACCATGCAGTAAAAGATAAAGAGATAAAGATAAATGCATAGAGAAAAAGAGAATTTGAATTGATCAGGAGATGACTAAGTGAACTTGAATTGTCAAGCTTTAGTTAAAGCCACAATGTATGCCTCAGTTAACTAAAGAACTCACGGTGGTCACTACAAGTAAATCAATCAACATGATTTCAGTTAATAATAGTTACTAAGTGTTAAATAAGAAGGACTAGTTAACTAAAGTGTTTTCACTTTCGTTAAACTAAAAGACAACACTTTAGTAAATCAAGGAGAATTCGAATTGATCACTACAGTGATGTTATCAAGAAAGAATCAGTTAAAGAGAGTTAACTAAGTGACAACGAAGAAGATCTAGTTAACTAAGTGTTATTGCATGTCGACACTTATGTTAAACTAAAAGACAACACTTGAGTTAGCCACCTAACTAAGTGGGAAAGCTTTCAGTTAAGAGGCGAGTTCAACCTAAGAGACAGTTCAGTGAGATAAAGCACTTCTTCATGCAATATTTATACATCCAGTCTGAGGGTGAGTTCATCCTAAAGTTAGAAGAAGCCGATGCATGAGAAGAATGTATAAATATGTTATACGGGATTGATAAATTCAATGTGAAGCGAATTCTCTTCTCCATTGAAGGCAAGCCGCTTCTCTTTGTGCAAGTTATTGTTCCTGCTTGTTATTGATGTGTTGGGCACATTGGAAAACACATATGATTGATCTCTCTTCTCTATTGCTTCTTTATCTTCACCGAGAGTGTTTTGGTGATCTCGTATCTTCTGAAAACAATCTGCTATGTTGTAAAAGAAATCATTCTCTGCTATCCATTATATTATATTAAGAAGAATTGTTGGGGTTTTTGTTCTCATAGTTTTGAGGATTTTCCCCAGCGTATATCTTGTGTTATGGTTGTATGATGTGATTGAATTGTCTCATTGCTTCAAGTTTTGACTTCTAAAAGAATTAAATATCAAATCTCAACCAAATATTAACAGAAATGGGTCTCAGATTCTTATTGGTGTTGATACTTTCATTGGCAGGGGAGAATCCTATATCCTTTCCACCCCTCTTTTGGAATATCTAGCAGAATTTGGATTCTGTACCCTTGATCATATTTGAAGACTTATCTGGCCAAGAGCTTCAAATTCTTACTGGATGCTTGCTGATGATTTGGGTATGCAGGGTTAGTGGGAAATTGAATGGAATGCATATATAAGTACTTTATCGAGAGCATGGATCATAGTAAAAGAGGAGGGTGACTCTTTGGTATGGGCATGGAATAAATCTTCTAATTCAGCGAATGCCAAAGATGCCTATACTACTATTTCCCAACATAATTTTAATCTTTAGTTAAAATGGTGGTATGTAAAGCTATGGAAGTGGAACATCCCTATGAAGCTTAAAGGTTTTTTCTGGTTATGTTTAGAAAATTGTATTTAAACATGGGGTAATCTTATAAGGAGGGGTTGGATAGGTCCAAACTTCTATGTTCTTTGCAAAAGGGAGGGTGAATCTATTCTTCACTTATGGTTCACTATGCATATATCAAAAAGATTTGGAAGGTCATTTTAGAAGAATTGTAGATCAATCAGGAGTGGGGTACATTCTATATTGAAGAAAATTTTGGGAATTGGATTGGTAAAGTCCACAATCACAAGCTTCTTCCAATATTTATGTCTTGGGGGATTTGGAAATCTAGAAATTATGTTATATTTGAAAATAAAATTCCCAAGGTTGACAACAACAGCTTGAACTTTGGGCCTATATAATGAATATTATAAAGACAATAAAATCAATAAGACAAGATTGAAAATATCTCCTACTATTTCTTTTCATTCGGTTGTTGGATACTTCGATGTTGCAGCTCAAATGGGAAACTGTGGTGTAGGGATGTACCTGAGAATTAATGAAGACCAAAACTTCATGTTATGGAAGAGTTGTGGATTGGGCACAAATTCTACATCAAAGTTGTTGGCTCTGTGGGGACTCCTACAATTTGCTTTGTTTAATGGAATTGTGTCTTTACAAGTATTTGGTGACTCATAGGTCATTATAAATTGGGAAAAAGGCTTGACAAAGTTGCAAGTCCTTTCAATGGAGTAGTGGTGTCAGAGAATTTCCATACTTATTCCCTCTTTTCTAGATTTTTCTATTTGCCACATCTATAGGGATTTAACTTCAATACCGATGAACTTTCCAAAAGGGCCATTGGTGGTCCTGAAGGCACTTTGTTTTTTGAAGAATATCTGGAGGAGGAGCTTATTTATGAGGGCTCACGTGATTTTTTCACATAGTTTGTTTTTGAAATAAGGGGATGACTATCTATAATGTATTTTGAACAGTTTTCTATTGGTCTAGTTGGGATGCAGACTTTTAGGCTGATCATATAGAGGGTTTGCAGAAACATGCTTTATTTTGGA
This sequence comes from Larix kaempferi, assembly GCA_027924585.1. Lineage (NCBI taxonomy): Eukaryota > Viridiplantae > Streptophyta > Pinopsida > Pinales > Pinaceae > Larix > Larix kaempferi. The sequence continues at coordinate 18,058,395 of BSBM01000136.1, forward strand.
GGAATTGTGTATGGCAACTGATGAAATAGTTTCTTTGGTACTATGATTCTATTGTATGGATACTCATGATGGACATATTTTACCTAGAAGATGCTACCTGAGAATGTAAGACTTGTGTTTTCTTTGATTCCTTGGAATAGCAAGAAACATGTTTGTTGAAATTTATTTGTTATTGTATTAATGTATTTTTTAATTGTCTAATTTGGTTGGAACGAAATCTCATATCTCAGTGGCACAATCTTAGGTCATAAAATACATTCAGAAGGTAGGGAAAGTAAAGAGTCAACCATTGTGAGGACCCTTAGAACGGGAAAGACCTGTCAAAATTTCCACAATGATTGTGTTGCCTTTTAATTTCAGAGGGGTTGGAGGTGCCCATAAGCAACAAGCCCTCAAAAGACTTGTTTTTGTCAGTAGGCCAAATCTAATTATGTTTAAGGAAACTATGTGTTCAAGAGCGAAAGCAATGGAATTCCTTTCCTCTTTTCTGAAGAATTGTCCTTAAGTTCTTTAGACGTTGAAGGTCAATCGAGAGGTTTGGTAACGGGTTGTTGTATGGGGTTTGTAGCCATTTCTTCTAGGATATTGAACTCTGGGATCTTGGTTAAGCTTGAATCAAAAGAACTCAATATCTCTTTTATTTTTCTTAACCTTTACAGGCCCTACGTGGATAGGAAGACTTTATGGGAGGAATTGGCATAAGCAATTCTATTACATCTTAATGCCTCGAGTGGATATTCGAATTTTACTTTGTCTTCCAAAGAAATTTGGGGGGGAGGGAGCTTGGGTGGATCCTCTAGGGGATTCTTTTGGTAATTTGCTTGAAAAAAATGGGCTTATTGATTTGGAACTTGACATATTAACTCCCACATGGCGTAACTAGAGGAAATGAAGTGATGTTATCTCAAAGCGCCTAGATAGATTCTTGGTGGTAAAGGAATGTTTATGCAAAAAAATTCTTTTTAAAGTATGGATGGATCAGGAGGGATTTCAAATCATCAATGTCATGTCCCCTCCCATCGATTCGACGCAAGGAAGGGAACATGACTAGAATTATGGGGCTTTTACAAAAACTCAGCCCCATTCATCATTGACAATTCATAAAACAAGTAAAATGCATATGTGTGCAGATGCATAATCAAATAAACACAGCGGAAAGAAACATTATCCATACACATATGTATCATGCATTCAACATATATTCATAACAGTCTTCAAATAGTTAAAACATTGCAGAAGTAAAACACATAAAGAGAATACCTATCTTGATGTAATGTTGTCCCAAGCAACTAGCTATGTCACTACAATGTTCCACCTAGCCATAGGCCAGTTGTGTTCATCAATATCTCAACACAACTGCCACCCCCAAGATGGGCATGATTTCCACAAGGAATGGGAACACTCAACTAATGCATAGCAAAATGGCCACCTCATCGAAGCCAATCCAATCCATAGTTGGGTTTATCAAGCCAATATTGAACCCTCTTCTCTTTTTGGATGCTTGCACTCAAGCTCAAGCCACAACAAGCACAGTTATTTGGCATGGATAAACATTTTTACTATGGATTTACCAAAACAGAGTTCCCGTCAATTCTTCCAATTCGTGGCACAACAAAAACGACCTTTGAGAGGGGAAATCGACCATAGGGAGAAACATGATTTTCCATGGGTATTTTGAGCATCCAAATGGCCAAAACGGCCTCCATGAAACCCCAGTTCAAATTCTATTTCTTCCTAATCATTCTTCCACCCAAAAACGCCCTTTCCCCAATTAGAAATCAAGGAAAACACATAAATTTCATGGAGAAAAATGCCCAGCAAGCTCCCAACTTGTGAGAGAGAAAAACTCGTGGGTGAAGATGTTAAATTTTGAGCATTAATTCACAATACTCTAGGATCTTCACTGAGAGAATAACATGTATAGTATATCAATGCATAACAATCACAATAAGCATGACAAGCATCACAAGAATCAAAAGCATGAGAGACAAGAGACACAGAGTTTCCGTGGGGAAAACCCTAAGGTGAAAAACCCCACAACTTCCTCAGAGATAGAGAGAACAATGGCTCAACCAAAGTACAACCAAAATACACTGAGATATTCTCCTAGTAGCAGATGATCCTCCTCCTCACTAGTGCACCACTTTCTGAGTGAGAGAGATACGACTTTCTAAATGATCTAAATAGAGATCACCTGATCTCTATTCATACTAACCTGTTTGCCCAGTGATCTTATGGGGCCGACTTGTCTAGCTAGGTACATCCACATTATAATATATATATTTCAGGGCCGACCCCACACATGGTGGTCTAATAACCCATCGACAAGTACACACACTTGTGACACTTGTAATCCACATGACGACACTTCCTTATAGAGGAATAACGCATCTCTAATAAGGGTACAATAAATATAGATGAAATACATAGATGAAATACATTCCGAAGTTACATATACATCAACAGAAGAATGGCTTGGGGAACAATTTCATGGCTCTTTTCTTGCCCAAGAAGCCAAACACAATTTTCAAAATGGATGGCTTTCCCATACACGAAATTGGGAAGCCATACCTATCCATTCCCCAAAGCATTAACTACCTCAACCAACCCTTGGAAGAAATAAATCATTGGGTGCATAATTCAAAATGGGTAGTTAAGGGTTTATGGGTTCACTCATTGACACTTGGCTTGACTTTATTGGATCCAAGGGTTTGGATATTTTCCTCCCAATTCTTTGTAAAAATCATGCCCCCATACTCTTGTTGCATCATAGCTAGTTGTGGGTATTTTATTAAAATGCATATTTACATTATATTTATGATTTCTATTGTGCCTGGCTAGCACACAAAATATATGCATCAATTTTAACACTAAATCGATGGTGGGGACTTGGCCTTGAGATCCTCACCACAATTTCATATCGATATTACATCATTTATATGTTAAATGAAATGGGGTCAAAATCGGGATATTACAATCAACCTATAATGTTAAGATTGGTAGTGGATGATAGAAAGTCACCTTCACCAATGAAGTTTAATAATGTTTAGTTACTTGAGGAAGAATTTAGAAATTTGGTCTCTTCCAATTGGGATCATATTGACCTGGTGAGGGAGGGCTCAAGTATGCAACAGTTCTCCAACTCCCTTCATAAACTAAAGACTGTTTTTAAATAGTGGGTGGCCTTCTTTATAGTGAGATTGCAAGTTGACCTGAAAGATACAGAGACCAATATTAAATTATTATATGATGGTAATTCAATGAGCATTTTTTCATAAGAGGAAGTCGAAGCATTGAAAGTTTTGGAATAGAAAAGGATGGACCTAGGGAAAAAGAAGAAATATCATGGAAGGTCTATTACCGGACAATCCACTCAATCAGAGGCGAGCCGGATCTCCCTAGCTCAATGCGAGTCTAGAACAAATAGAACAGACTACAAACACGTTTCCTAGATCTACTTAAGGATCAAGTGCTAGATGTCTTACCTCTTTGATTCGCTTTCTCCTGAATGTTGCTCCACGTCCCACGGTCGTCAGATCCAAGCTGCAAGACCTATTAAGACACAGAAAAGAGAAATGAGTAAAGAGCATCTATACAATAAGAGATCTATGTAAACAGTTAAGCAAGTAAACAACACAACATCATCACATGTAAGAGCGATATTGGTGGAAAGCATTTGTATTACTACAAATAGAGGAGTACATGATAGAGATATAGAACTACAACCAATGAATTAACGTAGCAACCCTTCTCCACACAAGCCAATTGCCAAGCCCTTCCAAGGAAGCATGAATTCTCCAAGAGGTGAGTGAAGGTGTCTTAAGAGAGATTTCACCAGCATGTAGATACCATAGTCTTCCTCCCTTTGGTATGGGAGTGAGCCTCGTTTATATAGGACTAAGTGGATGAGATTATGGATAGGATAGGTTGAGAGATGGTAGGAGAGAGAGAGGGGATCTTCCCAATGAGTTAGGAGTCGAGTACCAGCTCTCCAAGAGATCAGGGATAAGCCCCCAAATGGGAAAGCTTCGAGAAAGATCTCGAAATGGCTATTTTTTTCCATTAACAGACCTCGTCGCACCTTGTTATGGAGCAACCTGTGACGTCGCATGTTGCTAGTGTGAAACCACGACGACCTCTCAAAAGGTTGTACAAACTGAGTACAAATCCTCCCAAATGAATACTTGGTCCAGATGACTTCAGGGATGTATGTACTGAATGTAATGATGAGTAGATTTTGGGTGTAACAGAATGCCCCCCAAAGCATGAAGCTGTTAAGGATGTACAGGTGAAGTGCTTTGATAGAAATAATGGCAAAAGACTCATTGGATGAAGGACGCTGCTGCAGTACAACTGACTCTGAACAGACAATCTCATATGAGGTACAACATGGCTGCCGACCAATACATTGCAGATCCATGGTAGTAATGAGCAACTGAACACAATCATGGCTACTAGACACAAGCGTAGATCCATGATGAGATGATAACACAGCCACGACCAATACAAAAGTGGATCCGTGTAATATGACTCAATACAAACTCCATCACAACCTGGGTAAAAATGACTCCCCAGGGTCTTCAAGATGAACCTGTAATGATACGAATCTATCAATGTGATTACAAATGTCTTGATGTCGAACATGGTAGAAACCACTTGATTACCGGTCATTGATGTAAACCGTTAACAAGTGCAAGGGAGATCACCATTAATGTCAATGATTCCCAAGGTATCACAGTACATATCATCGAGCACGAATAAATGAGTTGAAGTCGAACGCAAGATGAAATCTTTCAATCAAGAGTCAATGATGTAAACTCATGATGAAAGCAAGGTAACCTGCCATTGAGGCATGCAAGGCCAAGGTATTTGACTGGTTTCTAGATTCAATCCTTGGATGATGAGTTGAAGTCGACAAGGATGAATCTATCGAAGGAGGGCCATGATGAATCCCCCATCAATCGACACAAAACACGACAAAAGATGTGTAGAGTGGATCGGATGGTATAGTAACATGCAAGACTGACTCAGAGTAGACTAACATGATCGAAGGTATACTGACTGCAGATGATAAATGATAGACATATTCTTGAACATGGGCATGGCATGACTTGGCAGTATTGACATGACGAGAATGATACCAACCCCTAATGCAACTGATGGTGGAAGCATTCTTTGGCTGATCCAAAGGAGCGACATAACTCATGGAATTGACAAGACTCGAGGACAAACAGATTATCCAAGTATTGAATGCAAATGCAAACGAGTGCCATGTTCAAGAATGACTATATACTTCCACTAAGGTATGTAATACAAACACTTTCCTTTTTCCCCATCATGAATGATGAGTGCCTCATGTGTTTTTTACGAGCTTGATGAGGGAAACCAGATGCTCGGTATAGCTCACCTCATAGATGAGTCCAATCCCAAATGTTTCATGAACCTGGGAAAGGAGGGGTTCGTCCCATAATGGGCCCTTCAATGTTTAAAATTTAATGATTCCGGAGAAGGAAAACTCGGCGTCATTTCATGTTTAGAGAGTCTGAAAAGAACTAAAGGAGACTCCAACGGCCCTTTTTCGTAAAGTTAGCCTCATTTCCCAAAAAAGGGTAAAACAACACGGGAGAGGACTCTTCCAGCCATGGTTGGTTGGAGTATTCATTTTTCGTAAATAGTACTTCCTGGTCCGAAAAAGGGGTAAACTATCACCAGAAAGATGATCATTCAAATACTTTTACAAGCATGAAAGCATCAAGTTCGCTTAGCAATCTTTTCCTATTTAGGGAGTCTGAAAAGAGCTTAAAAATGAATCCATGAACAACTTTGTCATGGTTGATGACCGAGTACGACAAAGGAAAAAGTAAACTCGGCACAGTTCCTTTTCCGTAAATAGTCTAGTGAAGCCGGATAAAGTGATAAACCTATACTCGTTAGACACACCTTTTTACTCAAATTTTTAATGAGCACGATAATCATATCAAAAGCACTCGGAATCTTTTTCATATTTGAACCAGAGCATGAAAAAGGAAAAACTAAGCTCAAACCACTTTTCATGTTTCAACCAGAGCACGAAAAAAGTGAAAAAGTAAGCTCAAATACTATCTTACTGTTTTTAACGAGCTCGAAGATAGGTTGGAAGAATGCTCATGAAAGTAAGCTCAAATACTATTTTTGTGCAAGCTTGAAACCAAAGGTAAACTATGCTTAGAGGGGCCTATCTCATTTTTTAACGAGCTTGAAATAGAATAAACTATGCTCCAATGGATTGGTTTCATTTTTATACAAGCTTGAAACCAAAGTTAAACCATTCTAGGGTGGTTGGTTTCATTTTTAACGAGCTTGAAACATAACATAAACCGTGCTAGTAGGAACCTATTTCATTTTTTAACGAGCTTGACATAGAAAGGGAACTATGCTCATGTGAAATGGTTTCATTTTTATGCAAGCTTGAAATCAAAGAGAAACTTTGCTTGAAGGTTGGTTTCATTTTTTAACGAGCTTGAAACATAACATAAACTATGCTCGTACAATGGATTGGTTTCATTTTTATGCAAGCTTGAAACCAAAGGGAAACTATGCTAGAGTGGTCGGTTTCATTTTTTAACGAGCTTGAAACATAACCTAAACCGTGTTTGTAGGAACCTATTTCATTTTTTAACGAGCTTGACATAGAATGGGAACTATGCTCATAGGAAATGGCTTCATTTTTATGCAAGCTTGAAATCAAAGAGAAACTTTGCTTGAAGGTTGGTTTCATTTTTTAACGAGCTTGAAACATAACATAAAATATGCTCGTACCCCCCATCCTCAAGGGGAAGAAACCACTAAAACATGTGGAACATTCAGGGAAGTCTGATGACTAGGAGTCATATGATGAGTGGGTGTCACGAAAGAAAGCTGATAAATAGTCACAACATTCCCATGATGGGGAAAATACATCACTCGAAAGAGTGTGGACACGACAGCTTTCATAGCATAGATATAATCACGTCCAAGGAGTAGATTGCAATTTAAAGGACCTTGGACAACCATGACATCGACATAAACAGTTTTACCTCTCAACGTGACAGGTAACTCCGGGAGAATCCCTAAAGGTCCAGTAGGCCTTCTGTTAAAAGCCAAAATCTTGTCAGTTACTGGCACAAGCTGAGGAGAACCTATAGCTTGCCATGTAGTTGAGGATAAAATACTAACAGAAGCTCCCTCATCAACTATCGTACAAAAGATTTCTTTATCGAAAACTCCTACAGATATTTGAAAAGGAATACTCGAAGGAAGACGGGATTCTGTTAGACCATTCCAATCAAAGGAAATGACCTCAGTACTTGGAGGGGGTCCTGTAGAAATGGACAGGGTTTCCCTTGCCTAGGAAATTCTGAACTGACTAGGAAAACATCAGCGATTTCCAATTCACTCTCACTTGGAAGATAAGAATGAGACGAAGATTGTTTCATGGTGACTGCTTCAGTCTGGACTTTCTCCAATGAAAGAGTGGGATCGAGTGGAGATGACAGCGACTCGATCACTTCACTCTCGGAAGGAAGAGTGGGACCAATTACAAATGAAACTGAATTGATCACTTGGTCAACCAGTGGGGGGTCGAGGGGCAACTTACTATCACTTGTTGGAAGCACATGTTGAGAACTAGTAATATCTTCCAACCACCGTGAAGCTTCATCCATGCTTGGACAAAGGTAAGTACGATGCATTCCCTTGCATATCCAGCAAGGGTCTACAGCTCTACTCTTCTGACCCTTCACAAACGGGTCACTGGTCGAGGGAGTATCATCAACATGATGGTCAAAGGTTGATGATGCAAGCAGTTTGGGTTTTTTAGACCACACTTCTGACACACGGGAAAGACTGGGACAATTCTTGAGAAGGTGATCACCCTTGCAAGGTTTGCAAGGGAACTTGGGCTTGCGAGGTGTTCTCATAGAATGAGTGCCATTAGAGGCAGATGGTTGACTCTTGGTCTCTTTCTTATCTTTCTTCTTCTTAATCTTCCCTTTTTTCTTCTTCACACCAGCCTTCTTACTAACATCAAAGTTTTCAGTAGGAGAAGAGGAAGAGATGGAAGCTGATTCAACTTTCGACGGAGAAGGAGAAGGGTCATCATGAGATTGATGCTCATGTGGTGAAGGACCTAGGTCTGACACGATGGGTGCACTTGGTGTAACCAGATTGGAGAATAACCATACTGGTAATCCTATTGTCAATCCAGGAAGACTCAACATAGCAATAAAGGGAGGACCAACAGTTCCACAAGGAGGAATAACAAATGGTATACCCTGGAAAGGGGCCCCTTGGTTGGTATTCCCGGAAGAATCTTCCATATCTAAACTTCCTAAGAGTCTCTAAAGGACCACACAAGACAAACACTACTCAAGTCTAAAAGCAACAAGCAAACTATGTGAATAGGAGTGGATTCAAAGAGTGGAACCTCACGGGATTATCAAGGCATCGCAAACCACGATATACTGTAGGGTCCAACAATATGACGCGACAAGGAGGATTGGGACCGTACCCTTGCTTGCATACCCGATTATCTAGACAGTAAGTGCGTGCTAATCTCCCCAAGTGTTGTTCTCGGTGTATTGCTTTGCCAAGACAGCCAAATGGTTAACTCGATTGGTTTCAGGAATCCTAATGGTGTCTCCCGATATACGCTAGGTACGTGGGAGCTCAAATCCGTAGTGGTGTTGTCTAATGCACAGCCGTTGGCACGAGACCTTCTGATATACGTGCCGAGTATGTGATACACCTTTCGATATACGCCAAGTATGGATTATGATACTTGGTGGGTACGTGAAGGAGCTCGATATACCGATGTACTGGAAGACTACAATGTCATGTCCCAAATTTGGCATTGGGTCACAATGGCCTAATCACATTAGCCCTATTCATTAGAGTTTGTCAAATTGATGCTAAAGGTCAAATAATTGCCAAGGAGGAAAATTACTAGTTTCCTAGGTTTGGGGTGGAAGCTTTGGGATTTGGAATAATGGGGATAATAAATGATGTTTGAACATTAGAATGGAATAAATATTTAATAAAGGAGCTAAATAAATATATACAAGTGAAAATCAAAGTGGCATTTCATGATGAAGACACATGGAGGAAGTGGGACCCACATATGGCTAGATTTCCCCACTACATTTGGCATCATTCTCTCACCAATTCGAATTCAAGGTGAATGGTAACATACTTGGGGGAGTCCAAAAGGTATTATTCATTGCATGACTCATCCAAGGTCAAAATATAGAGGAAGAGTAACTCCCATGGAAGAGGAAGAGGCAATTTGGAGCTAGTGAGACACTTGGGCTAGATTCTCTAGCTCTATGACAACAATGATGAAGATGCTATGACACCTATGACACAAATCAGACCTGAAGGCTGACATATGACATATATGACATGTCAGGGCTAAAAATAGACTCCAAGAGGGCGCTCAAGGGTGTTAGGGCAGCTAAGATGCTTCCACATGTGATTTGGTGGAAGTGGGAGACTAGGAATTGTTGTACAAGTGGCGTTCTTTGGAATCTCTTCCCAACTTGAGTTGGCATGAGTCTCTTGGAAGGAATTCGACCCATGGAGGCCATTAGAACTTTATAAATGTCAATAACAAAGAATGAAAGCAGCTTTTGATCATTTGTAGAATTTGCAATTGCATTTGTGAAGAGGGAGAGCTAGTGGATGACTAGTTTCTTGCCTTAGCCAATTTCGAGGGTGAAAGATTCCCATCCAAGTTGGTAATTGGAAAGGCCATTCAGACCTTTCATTTGGAGCTTTAATGGAGTCTTTATTTGCAGGTGTAAGCTACAGGGCAGCTCATGGTTTCTTCTATTGCAGCTCACTCCTTCAACCATTTCCAGTTTTGATGGCATATTCTTGATCCTTGAGGGAGGGCGTTTTTGGTGAGCTATTGTACTCTTTGGGGAAGCTTTTAATGCCCCATTTCTTTTGTAATATGAATTAAATACTCTGTTCTTCATCTCCAAAAAGTTTCAGGTCGAAATTCCAAGTAGAAATGTATAAATCTCATTTTTAATGGAAGAACAATGCCATTTCCCCACTACCTTGTTGTGAACCAATGTATTGATGATGATTTCGAATGAATGGATGATTCTATGATATATTTGTGATCAATATACTGCCATGGATGTCTTCTACAAGTTTCATGTACTGTACTTGAGCATTTGAAGCATTTTTACTCAGTTTAGTTGTATTGGGAGGTGAAATAGTGCCATTTCCCCAAGGGTCGAATTGGGGATTTTTGCAGTTGAATGGGAGAGGGTGAGAACAGTTGTAATAAACCATTAATGGTGCATATGAGACCTTAATAACATACTTAACACATTACATACCTCTGTTCATAAATTTGAGTGGGTTTGGAGGCATTCGGGAAGCCATTTTCAGTGCTTACCCCAGGGGGATTTGAACCCCAAATTACTAGTAAAATTGCATAATTGGTTCAGAATCTTAAGAGAGTTTGTAGAGGTCTTTTGGTGGACATATGTCATCCATAAACATAATATTCAAGTTATAATATCATTCATACACCTTCCTTGAATATTTGAAGGCATTTGGAGTCAATTTGAGACCTAGAGACCAATACTAGTCAAAGGAAAATCACTAGTAAAGTTACCTACATTGATCAGAATTGAAAGAGGATTTGCAGAAGTATTTTAAAGGTCCAAAGGCATCCCTGAAACACATATTTATGTTCTAATACCATTCATATACCTTCTCAGAATATTTGGGATCATTTGGGGCAAAATTGGGACCTAGAGATCAAAACTAGTCAAAGGTCTAACTAGGAAAAAAAGTGAAAAATTGCCATTTTAATAAAATTCCTAACAAGGGACATTACATACAATACCCCTGGACTACAGTGCTGGCAAATAACGACAGCTACCATGCTTAACGATGCCGGAACACGTCTCTAACTTACACACAAGTTTCTAAATGATTTTAACCTAAGCTAGCATTAATTTTATCTTGTACGGTTAGGTGGATGCATGAGGTGAGTACATAAATGTAAACATAATGCAATCCTTAACTACATGATAATGCACATTTTCCTTTCATTTTCAATGAAAACTACTTAAGGTAGGGAGAGATTTTTCTTTCTTTCAAACCAAAAGTACTTAAGTAGTAGTGAAAAGAAGAATTCCTTCCTAGAGTGCAATAACTCTAACTTTCTGCAATAATCAGCTAAAAAGCGCAAAGAAAATGAAAGATGCAACTAATCTTAACAATGTATAAGACAATGATGAAGCAATTTTCAATTTTCAAATGCATGTACCAAAAATGAAATTTGATAACTCAATGCTTTTCATATCTATATATAGAAAGTGAGAAGATATCTACAACACTCTAATCTTTTAGAAATTCCCAAAGAAAAATGGCAAGCACCCAAACAACTCAAAGGCACTCAAGAGCGGCTCAAAATCTACCAAATGCAATAATTATAACTCATTTCCTATCTTTTTACACTTGAAAAAGACACATCTAAGCTATGGAAAGAAAGATTCCACAAACATTTCCAATCAAATGCAAGACAAAGATAAGCACTTAACAATCTTATCTAACTCAAATGCGCACAAATCTGAAACAAGCCTTTCTTATTCTTATGATGATAAGACCAAGAATATCAAAAGATCAAAATAAAGTAAGAAGAATATTTATGTTTTCCAAATTCATGAATATAGCAAAAGAGTGACAAAATCAAGCTTTTCTTTGAACTAAAGTGGAGACAAAGAATCAATCTTTCCCAAAAATGATTGAATAGCTGAACATGTAAGGGAAACAAGATGCATAACCCAAGAATGAGAGGCTAAAAAAGACATGGATATCCCACACTCTTCAAGTCTTTAAAACAAGCCAATCAAGCCAAACCAAAAAATGATCTCAAAACCTTGAGATGGGTCAAAACGACTAAAGAATGCACGATTCATGGCCCCCCCCGACCATGAGGGGGAATTTTTTTTTTTAATAATAGAACCCATTTCGCTTAAAAATGCAAGCAAAACACTAGTTTTTACTCAAGGGGCCAAACATGAATCCAAAACTCAAAAGACCCAAACACCAATACAAACAAGCCAAACAAAACACTGCTGGACAAAAGGTTCTCTGCCTAGAAGGTATAGTGCAGAGGAGTCTGCACACAAACCAAAACTCAAATCAGAAATGGAGAAGGGGTTCCTGTAAGGTACTTTTGGCTGATTGGCGCACTCTGTGCTTGTGCACAGTGCGACGTCGCAGTTCACCAATGCGGGAAGTGCGATGACATCGTAGCCTACCAATGGAAGGGCTGTGATGACAGACTAACAAGATAAGAACATCGATCAAAAAACACACAGTGTCGCTCTGGGTACACTAACCAGGTGCGATAGGCGAGATCTAAGTTCAAAAATGAACCAATTCTCCAGATAATGAGCATAAAAAGGTCTGCCAATGAGAAGTACAAACTCAAAGGAAGGAAATCAGACTCTTCAAAGCGAAGATATGATGGTGAAAGGGCTTAAGAAGCAAATGGCTTAAGAGATGGCTTGGAAAAGCAATCAACTGAAACTGACATTCAGATTGAAAACAACAATGTTCTTCCCCAGCAGAGTCGCCAGATTTGTTACCGGACAATCCACTCGACCGGAGGTGAGACGGATCTCTCTAGCTCAATGCGAGTCTAGAACAAATAGAACAGACTACAAACACGTTTCCTAGATCTAATTAAGGATCAAGTGCTAGATGTATTACCTCTTTGATTCGCTATCCTTTCTCTTGAATGTTGCTCCACGTCCCACGATCGTCAGATCCAAGCTGCAAGACCTGTTAAGACACAGAAAAGAGAAACGAGTAAAGAGCATCTATACAATAAGAGATCTATGTAAACAATTAAGCAAGTAAACAACACAACATCATCACATGTAAGAGCGATATTGGTGGAAAGCATTTGTATTACTACAAATAGAGGAGTACATGATAGAGATATAGAACTACAACCAATGACTTAACGTAGCAGCCCTTCTCCACACAAGCCAATTGCCAAGCCCTTCCAAGGAAGCATGAATTCTCCAAGAGGTGAGTGAAGGTGTCTTAAGAGAGATTTCACCAGCATGTAGATACCATAGTCTTCCTCCCTTTGGTATGGGAGTGAGCCTCGTTTATATAGGACTAAGTGGATGAGATTATGGATAGGATAGGTTGAGAGATGGTAGGAGAGAGATAGGGGATCTTCCCAATGAGTTAGGGGTCGAGTACCAGCTCTCTAAGAGATCAGAGATAAGCCCCCAAATGGGAAAGCTTCGAGAAAGATCTCGAAATGGCTATTTTTGCCCATTAACAGACCTCGTCGCACCTTTCTATGGAGCAACCTGCGACGTTGCATGTTGCTAGTGTGCAACCTAAGACGACCTCTCAAAAGGTTGTACAAACTGAGTACAAATCCCCCCAAATGAATACTTGGTCCAGATGACTTCAAGGATGTATACACTGAATCTAATGATGAGTAGATTTTGGGTGTAACAAGGTCAAAAGTAGAGCGGGTTGGATTTGTGAAGGGGATAATAATACAAAGAAAAATTCAAAATTATGCAAATTTTTGAAAGCAGACAAACACCATTTGGGAGGTCACACTCCCAAATGGTGAAAATGAATCTTCCTTTAAGGACAAGGAAGTAGCTAGAAAACTTCATTTTCAGTCCTTATTTAAGGAATCGACAGGCTGTCTTATCGGTGAAATTTTACAAAACTTGAGACCAGTGACTTGGGTTATAAATGAAAAGTAGAACTCAATTTTAGAGGAGGAAGTTACTTACAAAGAAATCAAACAAACTCTTAGCTCATTTAAAAGAGGAAAGAGTCTCGGTCCAAATGGTTTTGCGGTCGAATTTTATTTGTCCTTTGATGTTCTACTAAAAGATGATCTATATAAGGTCATTAATGAAGCTAAAGAAGTTGGGAAAATCTCAAAATCCCTAAATTGTACGTTCATTGCACTTATTCCAAAGAAACAAGATTCCTTGTATCGAATGATTATCATCCCATTTCCTTATGTAATCTTATATACAATCTTATCACTAAAATTCTTGTTAATCTTTTGAAAGGAATCTTGTCAGGTATTGTCTCGGAGGAGCAGTTCGGGTTCTTATACAATCGACAAATTCATGATGTGTTTGCGACGACACAGAAAGGACCCCATTCCATTAAGGAATCCAAACTTAAAGCAATTGTTTTAAAGCTTGTTCTTGTAAAGGCACATGATAAAGTTAGGTGGATCTATCTATGATTATTGCTTACTCAAATGGGCATGAGTACAAAGATAGTAAATGGGATATTTGGATGTATTCAATCTGCCACCTTTGTAGTTTTGATCAATGGGTTGCCCTTAGATTTTTTTAGAGCTTCATGAGGCTTACATCAAGGGTTTCCTCTATCCCCATTCTTATTCTTACTAGTTGTTGAAGGTCTTAGTCGGCTCATCAAGGAAGCTAAAAGAATAGGCAAGTTGAAGGGCATAAATATTTCAAATTCAATGGATGTAACCCATCTTTTATTTGTAAATGACATATTGATCTTTGGGCATGGAAGTGATCAAGATAACAAAAATATCAAAGCTATTATGATTTTATATTGCCAAGCTACTAGCACGGATATCAATTTAAATAAATCCAAAGTGGCAATGAATGGATTTTCCCCAGAGGAAGCGAGGTGCATTAGGGATATCCTTTCTCTTACAGTCAAATATTTTGAGGAAGGGTTAAAATATCTTGAGTTCCATCTTAAGACAAACACGCATATTTGAGGAATGGTTGTGGTTGTAAAGAAAAATAGGAGCTCGTATCTTAGTTTTTGTGAACCGGTGGCTTTCGCATGGAGGAAAATTGGTTTTAGTTTAATCGGTTCTCGAAATCATTCCAGTTTACTGGATGGCCATAGCTAAAATTCCAAAATAAATATTATCAAAATTACAGATTTTTTTTTTAGCTACCTTTAGACGAGGAAACGATTTTGAAGAGAATTTTGCTGGCTAAATGGTCCAAGCTTGCAGCCCCAAAAAGTCTTGGTGGTTGGGGTCTAAAGAACATCTATGTATTTAACAAAGCCTTGTCCACAAGGAATTTGTGGAGGATGGTCTATATCAAAGCCTTATGTGGTTAGGTAATGAAATCCAAATATCTACACAGTATTACGATGCAAGATTGGTTTAGGAATGCTAAAAAATATTCTAAAGGAGGTTCTATAGTCTAGCAGGCACTAGTGGAGGCCTTTTCTTTGGTTGGAATCTGGGCGACGTGGAGGATTGGGGATGGATGAAAACTCAAAATAGGGGAATATATGTGGCTAGGGACGGATGGCTCTTTATCCTTGTCCTAATGCCTAATTCAAATCCTACATGATTATGGGTATACATATTAAAGGATGCAACTGGTTTAATTGGTACAGGTGAATGGGCACAGACTTGGAAATCAACAGAAGAGTTGGGTTTGGAGGGCGCTCAAGCCAAAGAATGGAGACTTTATATCTATAATATTTGATGATGGTTGATCAAGCTATTAGAGGAAGAGGATGAATTGTGTTGGACAAAAAATCCAGCCTCTGGTGAATATACAACCAAACTGGGTTACGCAACTAAGGTAGAGGAAGAATTTAATGGCGAAAAAAGATGGTGGTGTGGAAAACTTCATGTCCATTGAAAGCAAAAATTCTTTTATGGTTATCTCTAGCTAACAAATTACTTAACTAGGATAATGGTCTAAAGCATGGATGGCATGGTCCAAGCAAATGTGTTTTGTGTCGATAGGAAGTGGAGTCCGTGTTGCATTTATTTGTTGGATGTAGCTATGCTAAAGAAGTATGGAGGATGGTCAATTACAGTTTAAAGTAAAAAATGACCTAGAATGCAACATCTCTAGAAGGTTGTGTAAATAAAGGATTGGATCATGGATAATATTGTTGAGGAATATAAGGCTTTTCCAATTATATGGGTGTATTGGCTTTGGTGGGCTCGTAATTTGTCGAATTTTGAAGATAAGACCTATTTGGTCGAGGTGGTTATGAAGCTCATTCTCACTATGGTATCATAATTCATATTAGATCAAAAAGAGAAAAAGAATAGACAAGTAGTAATGCCAATTCTAAATTATGAAATTCTTTGGGGGTATTTTGATGGTGCCATCCAAGGGCACCCAACTATCTGTGGGGCATGTGCTATCTTATACTTTAATTCCAATCATTTCTTTGCTACAAAATTCATAGCAGGGAAATAATCGAACACGCATGTAGATTTGTGTGCATTGTGGGTTCTCTCAAGGTGTGCTCATTAAGCGGGTGTGAGGAAATTGCAGGTATTGGGGGATTCCCAGGTAGTCATTGAATGAGCAAAAAAGAAGAGGAAAATTGAGATTATTGGTCTTCAACCTCTATAGGATCTCATCAAGGAAGAAATGAATTTTTTTGAGAGGCTCTCTTTCTCGCATGTGTACAGGGAATTGAACAAGGAGGCAGGTGATTTATCTAAGCAATCCCTATTGATGCAATAAGGGACTTTGGTGGAATCAAAATTTAGGGATGGGAGACTTCTCTCTAAAGTCGAAGTCCCTCTTTACAATTAACTTTTTTCTTACTACTTTCAACAGTCTAACACGATAATGAATCATTTTTTGGATATTTTTAGTTTGCGGAACTATCCTTTATGCATAGTTTTGATGTAATTATGTGGCATTAATGAATGCGTGTTTCTAGAGTAAAAATGTATGGCAAGTAGGCCTGTTAGGAGTAATAACTAGATAGGTGTTTTGTTCGTAATAGTCCTTTTTGGAAGCTAAAAGCTTCTTTGTATCAGTCTATGTACAGTCCTTTTTCAAATATAAAGTTTTTTTTCTTTTAGAAAAAAGTGTAATTTTTAAATGGGTGAATGTGATTATAAAAGTAATTTAAGGAAATATTTCATATTAATTTTGTTAGTAAAAATTATAAATATATTCGAATTATAATAATTTTTTTTGTAACTAGGAGAATTGACAACTTGGATGGGGTTGGTGCTCGCGTGACACTGGGTCCAGGGATCCAATCTCGCCCGCTACCATTATACCCCTAGGTGCACCCACACATCCCGCAAGCATGGGGCACGGGTAAGTCGGGGTGATTTGAACTCGTGACCTCCATTTACAACATTTCCTTCATATCAAGCGAATCGTCAATTGAGCTACACCCCTACAGGCCTAAAGTGATCTTATCTTTTTTTTGTAATGCTCATACCCACGGAGTTTTGAACCGGTGACCTTACACGAGGAGTGCCTTAACAATACACCCATTCACCGTCCTGTAGACTTATAATCATTTTAAAATTATAAAGATATCAGAATTATAATTATTTTATAATCATAATGAAATTGGAGTTATAATTGTTTTATTTAAAATTTGGTTTATTGTTTTGATAATGGCCTCTTATTATGATCTATAAATTTTGGAAACAAATAGAATAAATCATCCTAAATGACACAAAACATATATAATTTTTTAGAGATTCTAATCGATATGAACGTACGATATAAATATTGTATATTCATATCAATTAGAATCTACAGAGAAAATAATTTTGGAGTAAATATTTAAAGTAAAGAATGAAGATTGGAGTTAATCAGCCAATGATTGTTAAGTTTCATTTGGTCTAGAGGCAAGAATATGGAGAGGTTCCATTTGGTCAAGTAGACCAACATTGCATTACCCAAGAGCTTGGGGGGATGGGGGATAAAGAATTTGTTTTGGTTCACAAAATCCTTGGCCATGAAGAGTCTGTGGCGTGGTTTGTTTGGTACATGACTATGGAGTGAGCTAATTAAAGCCAAGTATTTAAAAAATATTTCGGTGGTGGAATGGATTCAAAAAGATAGGAAATGGATCATGGTTGCATCGAAAATTTGGGGGGATTTTTCGAGGTCTTTTTCATCAATGGATTCTTGGCTTGCCTAGAGGATCGGTAATGGGTCTCAAGTTCGTATTGGGGTTGACTAGTTTATGAGAGGTGATACAGGTTATGTGTTATCACAACCTCTTCTTGAATATGTGGAACATTTTTGCTTTAGATATTTATCACATATTATCGGAGTCTCGAGGTATCTGCCACTAATTATTGGATGATGTCACAAGATTTGGGTCCGCAAGGTACTTTTGCAGCTGAATGGGATGAGTAAATCAGAAGACTAAAACATTGTGGTGTTTCGTTGTTAGATCATTCAGATTATATCGTTTGGACTTGGAATACATCTTCAAGCAATGTGACAACTAAATTGGCCTACGAAGAGATATCGTTATCTTCTTTAGAACCAATTCAAAAGTGGTGGCATTCCTTATTATAGAATTGGGCAGCTCCATTGAAAGTAAAATTATTATGTTGGTTGGTATTAGAGCAAAAAATCTTGACCTAGGATAATTTGATTAAGAAATATTTTGATGGTCCCATTATTTGTTATGTATGCTCTTCGACGGAAGAGACCATTGATCATCTTTGTTACCTGTTATTTTGTGCAGCTGGTATAGAAAGTGATCTTATTATTTATGAGGATTTCTAGTTAATGGGGAGGTGCTTCTTTTGATGAATGTCTTCGTAGATGGACACACGATGTAGTAGACTTTGATAATCTTCCTCTTTTTATTACCTGGGATATCTCGAGGAGGAGGAACAATGTTATCTTTGAAGGGGGTTCAAAGTATTGTACATCCTTGACTTCTATGATTGTTGAGGTATTCTCAGAATAACATTGGGAGGAATTTACTAGAATTGTTCCTGTTATAAATCCTCCTATATTTTCGGCATATTTGGTTGGATTATTTGATGGGGCGACCCAGTTGGGCATTGGTGGTGCTATTATGGTATTAAAACTCAGTAGAGATCATTACTTTCAATGTTGGACGAATTATGGTGGTATTTTGAATACCAAAGTGGAATTGACGGCTCTCTGGGGGCTGCTAGAGTTTTCTTTGAAAAAAAATTATCACTCCCTTCAGGTATTTGGTGACTTGTAGGTGTTGATGTATATGTAACTTCGGATGTATTTCACATATATGTATATTGTATTCCTATAGAGATGTTATTATTCCTCTATACAGAAGTGTCGTCATTTATATTGTAAGTGTTGTAACTTATACTTGATGGGTTATTAGACCACCTTGTTGGGGTCGGCCCTGTATAAGTCATGTGGATCAAAGGGTTATTAGACCACCCTATTGGGGGTCGGCCATGTGGGTCAAAGGGTTATTACACCACCCTATTGGGGGTTGGCCATGTGGGTCAAAGGGTTATTAGACCACCCTAGTGGGGGTTGGCTCAGTCAGCATTATGTTGAGTGGTTAAGTTGAGGCCGACCTAGTTGAGTAAAGGTCAAGTCAAGTTAGTGTATAAATAGAGAGTGTGTCTCTCTCATTTTACACATTCTATTCTCTCACTCACACTTGGGAGAGTGGCGCACTTGTGGAGGAGGAGGCTCTGCTGCTAGGATAAGACTATCTCTTGTATTCTGGTTGTATCATTGCTCTATCTATCTCTGAGGAAGTTATTGGGGTTTTTCACCTTTATGGTTTTCCCCAAGTAAACTCTGTGTCTCTTGTGTGCTTGCATTATTGTGTCCATGGTTGATATGCTGTAGATTTGTTGTACATGTTATTCTCTCTGTTAAGATCCTAGATCAGATTGAAGTAAATTATGAAAATTTAACATGGTATCAGAGCTAGCCTGAAAGAAGGCATGATATGGCATGTATGACACTTGTTGCACTTACGATGCTAGGGCTTGATATAGAAAAAACCAGTCATCGTAGCACTTTCGCTATAAATCCATTTTGGCGAAGTTTTCGGATCTGAAACTTTTACAAGTCGAAGATCAGATCCACATGTACCTTGTGTCCAAAGGAAAACCTCTAATTCGTTGTACTTTTTTATTTATGATCTGTACAATATAGAGTTTCTGCCTCTTCTAGATCTGAGTCAAAATCAGGTGACCTTGGGAAAAAGGTCATAACTTGGGCTAGGAAGCTACAAATGAAATTTCGTAAAAAGTGACAGGTAGTACACAGACTGTACTATCTCAATAAAAATTTTCAGAGGCCGAATTTGAACCAGTGACACGTGGCACTCTGTACAAGTTCTCTCTCCTGTATTATCTCATAAACAGGTCACGTTGCGACACTTGGCATAACTCTCTCTCAGAGAATCCAATTGAGGTCAGACCTGTCGGGATGGAAATATAACAGGTCGGGCTATCTCAAGAAAATTGTTCAAAGGCCGAAGTTGAACCAATGACACGTGGAATGCCGTACAAGTTCGCTCTCCTGTATTATCCCATAAATAGGTCATGTTGCGACACTTGGCATAACTCTCTCTCAGAGAATCCAATTGAGGTCAGACCTGTCGAGATGGAAAGATGACAGGTCAGGCTATCTCAGGAAAAAATTTCAGACCCTATGGATCGAAAAGTTCGGAGTTACACCAGAAACAATCAGGTACATATTTCTGTCAAATCAGAATTATTTTTTAGCACCTTCATTCATGGCTTCTGGAATTTAGGGCTTCGAAGAAAGTTGGAATTTTTGTAATCGGAGACCACGATTGAATGCTACTCATCAAAATCGAAATTTAGAGACCAAGATCAGAATTTTTGGTTGGGAAGAAGGCCGGGCTTGATCAGACCCTAGTTCGGGACTTTGATCAGAAAAGTGGAAAATTAGGACTTCTGCAAAAATGGGAATTTTTGAAATCTGTGACCACGGCTGGAAGCTCCTCATAAAATCTTAGAGATTTGAATCAAAACTTTTGATTGGGCAGAAGAGTGGGCTTCATCAAACCCCAATTCAGGGTCCTCCCTAGTGAATCCGAAAATCTAAAAGGCAATTTCGAGGGGTGAAACTTTGCAGTTTTCAAATTCTGAATATACAAGATGATCAACTCATCAAGGCGCATATTTCTATGATTTTGGAAGTTTGAATTTTTGGGGTTTCTCTGAAAAACCCTATTACAGCTCCAGATCCAGTTCCTGCAAATCAAGTGGATTGGGTTAATCCTAGAAGAGGATGGATTGGTCACCTGCATATATGAAGAAGTTCCTGTTTCAGAGGGAGATGAGGCTAAGGCCTTCCATAAGAAGATTACAAGCAATCTTGACAGGTATGGCTTATAGGTATGTTTCGAATTCTGTTCATGGTTAATTTTATGATATGTTTGTCTTCATATCATTACAGTACAATCTTGATTAATTACTAGACTTGTCGTATTACCTTAATAGAAGATATTCATTGATTAAGGTTTTGACACTTATGATTGTACTAATGCATTGTGATGTTGTATGAGGTTTATGTTGTTTGATAACACAAAAGGTACACCAAGAAAGTCAAATCATGTTCTACTTCAAGAACATATGATCATGGTGACATGAAGACAAAGATTCATCCATTGTCATGGATCACATAGAAGATCTACTTTCGAGGTATGTATAACTTGGTCCTACAATGGTTAACCTATGAGACATGCAGGTTACTAGCACAAGTCACGGAAGAGAATCAGAAGACATTATGTGGGTATGTTAGACATAACTAGCTAGCATGCTAATCCAGGTATGTTTTTCCTATATCAAGCTAGAATCCTACCTTGTGTTAGGATCTTATACTGTTGTGTTGTTGATACTGATTATTCATGAAGTCATAGGTTTGAATAATCATGGTTGTATGCATATTATGTTTCTTACCATAATTGATGATATGACTAACCAGAAGAATCATGAAGGTATAGGTTTGAATAATCATGGGTTTTATGCATATTATATCTCTTATCTTGATTGATGATTCAACTAACCAGAAGAGTCCTATGATCAAATAAGAATATGTATGAGTAAAAGAAGACTTCTATGAAACCTTGAATACTAATGTTTATTATCTGTGAATGATCATGAGTATACATGTTTAAGATTATTGTGTTTTGATAGTATTAATATTATACTAATAAATGTGTGATTATGTATGAGACCTCAAGGATAACACAATGATGATACTAATAAGCATGCATAGTGATTAAGGATGGATGTAAGTTCAAGGACAGGTAATCCAGGAAGCAAAGATCAAGAGGGAGCACACTCCAGTTGTTCCTGCAAGAAAGCAAAGGAGCACACTTCAGTAGTTTCTGCAAGGATGCAGATATTCAGAGGGAGTTGACCACTTCTCACAATCCACATAAGAATGGATTTGCAGAAAAGAAGCAAAGATTGAGAGGGAGTCAACCCAACAAACAAACAAAGATAAGTATTTGAATTGCCATTACTTGCATATTTTATTGTTTAAATAATACTGTTCAATAATGTATATACTGATGTTCCTAGAATTAGGTTGTGTATTATGCATATTAGAATAGTTGCGTTGATGAAAAATATACTACTAATATGCATGGGTAAGTGGCCTATGGCACTGTACAACATTCCATTGCTACTTATCTAGAATGAAACCTCTTTGCTGACATGTTGGGAGTTGTGCACACTCTTAACAATGTTCTGGTAGAGATTGGAAGGCATCTAGAAAGTTACGGGATATGGATAAATGTTGTATTGAAGCATTGGCTAACATAATTGCATGATTGTATGACATATTTCTTTATGTGTAAGAATTTGTTTTGAAAACTATGAGATGTTTTCTAATCATGCAATTTAACTTGTGTAGGAAAGATCGTATGCCATCACCTACAAAAGAAGAACTACAACATTTGTTCAGCAACAAAATTATCCATTGAAGATATGGAAGTTCCCAGGATATGGAAAGAATGCCATGATCCGTCGATCATGAAGAATGATGTTTGGGATGTAGTCCCAAGACCTGAAGGGAAGTTTGTTATGACTTCCATATGGATCTATCAGATCAAGCATGCTACAGATGGCATCATAGAGAAATATAAAAGTGATGAAATAGAAGATACACAGATGGATTTCAAGACAGCCTTCTTGAATGGTGTAGTCATATATGTGTGCAGAACTTGGTAGGATAGACAGCTTTCTATACAGTTTGGGCTTTACCAAGAGTAAAGCGGATTCCAACCTTTACTACAAGGTTGAGGAAGGCAATCCAGTGATACTACTTTTGTATATGGATGACCTATTTATTACAGGTGAAGATAGATTGATTGCCGACAAGCAACGAAAACTTGCTGCCGAGTTCGAGATGAAGAACTTGGGGATGATGCACTATTTGTTTTTGGCATGGAGGTGTGGCAGAGTGCAGATGGAATCTTCCTTGGACAAGGGAAGTATGCAGTAGAGATCCTGAAGAGGTTCGGGATGATGGACTACGAGGCTATGGCATCGAACCTGAAGCTTCTGTCCGATGCTTCATCTGAACTGGTTGATGTCACTATGTATCGTCAGATGATTGGGTCCTTGATGTACCTGACGAACACGAGATCGGATATTTGCTTTGTGGTGAACACATTGAGCCAGTTCCTGACAGATTCGAGGAGTGTTCACCTGGTTGTTGTAAAGCATATTCTGAGGTACCTGAAGGGTACAGTTGATTATGGGCTCAAGTATGATGCAAATCAAAAGTTTAACCTGCAGGGTTATGTTGATTCAGATTGGGCAGGCAGTGCTGCAGATAAGAAGAGCACTTCTAGGTGCTGCTTCAGTATGGGATCAGGTGTGATCTCTTGGTTTAGCAGGAAGTAGTCCTGCGTAGCACTGAGTACAGTTGAGGCAGAGTATGTTGCAGCCTATTCAGCTAGTTGTGAGGCAGTATGGCTACGGAAGCTACTTTCTAAGTTATTTGATCTCTCGTTGGAGGCTACTGGTATCTTTTGTGACAACTGGAGTTGTGTGAAGCTGTCCGAGAACCCAGTGTTCCACAACAGGTTGAAACACATAGAGATTAAATATCACTATATCAGGGATATGGTACAGAGAGGAGCGGTGAAGCTCCTGTATGTTGCGATGGACGAGCAGATTGCAGATGTGCTGACGAAGCCACTAGCCAGAGTGAAGTTCGAGTACTTCAGAGAGAGGCTTGGTGTTCTTCAGATTGATGACACCTCGAGGAAGAAGTGATGGACACATTTGCTGAAGCCATTCCAAGCATGTTGGAAGGAGGATCCTTCACACGGCTGTGGATGTAAGCACTGGATGATGAGCATCGGGATGATGTTCTAGTTTTTGCTTTGTATGATTAGTTGGATCATTTATATGTATATGTATGTACGCATCATGTTGGATGCTGGATATGATCAGTGGGATCATTTATATTTATATGTATGTATGCATCATGTTGGATGCTGGATATGATCGGTTGGATAATTTGTATGTATTTTGTATATGAATCATGTTGGATGCTTGGACCATGTATCCGTATATGTATCAGGTGGATACATTGTATGATCAGGTAGATCATGTATGTTGATATGTATCATGTATTTGTATTTGTATCAGGTGGATACACTGTATGATCAGGTGGATCATGTATGATGATATGTATCAGGTAGATACTTGGTGTGCATCAGGTGGATGCATTGTATGATCAGGTTGATCATGATGATGAGCTTCAGGATGTTGCTGCAGATGATATGTACTAGGATGGTACAAGTGATGATGATCAGTATGATCATGGGAATCAGGATGATGCCTCGTGCGATGATGATCCATTGGATCATGAGTATCAGGTTGATACTTGGAGGTCAGAAATGATATGTGGCAGGTTGTGCAAATAGCATGTAATCAGTCCTGGGAGATCTTGTCGGTCGTGCTGCGTCACATAAATGTTCCTGGGGTACTCTTTCCGGTATTGCTATGTAGTATGTAATCAGTCCTTAGATATCCGATAGGTTGAGCTGTGTGCTTGTAATCAGTCCTGGGATGAGGTATTACTACAAAGACATGTAATCAGTCCTGGAGATCCGAGAGGTTGAGCTGTGTGCTCGTAATTAGTCCTGGGATGCTCTTTAGAGATCTTACCGGTCGTGCTACGACACATAAATGTTCCTAGGATGCTCTTTAAAGGTTTTGTCTATCCACATGTAATCAGTCCTAGAGATCCAAGAGGTTGAGCTGTGTGCTCGTAATAAGTCCTGGGATGCTCTTTAGAGATCTTGCCGGTCGTGCTGCAGCACATAAATGTTCTTGGGATGCTCTTTAAAGGTATTGTGGAGGAGACACATGTAATCGGTCCTGGGAGATCTTGTTGGTCGTGCTTAGGCACATAAATGTTCCTGGGATACTCTTTCCGGTATTGCATCCGCACCTAAAATTAGTCCTGAGAGGCCACCTCTATCAGACCGTTCGCATATATGATGAAGACCTGCAGGTGGTGGGCCTACATCCAGTATGAAAAAGAACTGGCTCTGTAGAACTTCCTATGACAAGTAGATTCAGAGATTGATTGAGATAGCAGCAGCAGTGATGATGATGATGACTCGATGACGATTATCCAGTGACGATGATCTAGAGAAGAAGACTTGTGCTAGAAGACCTGTGTCGAGAAATACCTTCCTAGTTAAGAGGGAGTGTTGATGTATATGTAACTTCGAAATGTATTTCACATATATGTATATTGTATTCCTATAGAGATGATATTATTCCTCTATACGGAAGTGTCGTCATTTATATTGTAAGTGTTGTAACTTATACTTGATGGGTTATTAGACCACCTTGTTGGGGTCGGCCCTGTATAAGTCATGTGGGTCAAAGGGTTATTAGACCACCCTATTGGGGGTCGGCCATGTGGTTCAAAGGGTTATTAGACCACCCTAGTGGGGGTCGGCCCAGTCAGCATTATGTTAAGTGGTTAAGTTGAGGCCGACCTAGTTGAGTAAAGGTCAAGTCAAGTTAGTGTATAAATAGAGAGTGTGTCTCTCTCATTTTACACATTCTATTCTCTCACTCACACTTGGGAGAGTGGCACACTTGTGGAGGAGGAGGCTCTGCTGCTAGGAGAAGACTATCTCTTGTATTCTGGTTGTATCATTGCTCTATCTATCTCTAAGGAAGTTATTGGGTTTTTTTACCTTTATGGTTTTCCCCAAGTAAACTCCGTGTCTCTTGTGTGCTTGCATTATTGTGTCCATGGTTGATATGCTATAGATTTGCTGTACATGTTGTTATCTCAGTTAAGATCCTAGATCAGATTGAAGTAAATTCTGAAAATTTAACAGTAGGTCATAGTGGCTTGGTAAGGTTCTAATGCTCATTTACAACCTATACACTTAGAGCATTGGCAATCCATAATTAGAGGGGTACAAAACAAGTTTCGATCTTTGTTTATCACCATATATTCAGGCAATTCAATGATTTGGCGGACATACTATAAAAATAGCATTGGGTTAAAGGGAAGGAATCTTATTTTATGAAGAGATAAAGGATCATCAACTGGTAGTTGTAGGATCCTATCAAGCATATTAATTTTGGGAAATATGTATTTTGATTTTAAGTTGGATTTCAAATTGGATAAAACCTAAAGTGATTGGAAGACATTAATTTTGAGGTTGATGTTCTCAGCATATGACCGATAGAAGTTCAGGCTTATATATGTCAGTTTAGCTATATATAGAACTTAGATCTTGTTTTTTTTATGTATAGTAAGAGCTCTGGAGTATATTTTATAACTCGAGTTTTTGGAGATCGAGGATAAAATGTATTGATGAACAATGTTGTTCAGATTACACCTTGTTATCTTTGATTCATTACTAATGAATAACAAGTAACAGTCTTTTTTTCTAAGTGAAAAAAGAACCTTTTTTTGTGCAAGAAATTATAACATCGTGATATGATATTAGGGAAACACTTCATTTTCTTAAATTAAAATAGCACATAGCATAATAATGTGCTTTAAATATGTTACGAAATACGTTGTAAATGGACATCATGTTGGCGTAGGTTACTGATCTAGAGGTTTTTTCAATATAGACCCAGGTTCTTTGCGGTTTTATCTTTAACCAACAAAACCCCTTTTCACCGGCCCTTTTGGCAACAACCTGCGCGCAGGTTGAGGTCTCACCCAAGGTGAAGCTATGAGGGTGCTGCGGAATCAAGTTTCCACAACAATGTGATGAGTCGGTCGAGTAAATACACTGTGCAGCGCGCTACAGGCTCGTGCTGTGATCTGATGGCTACGCGATGACTGTCTTCATCGCGGGTTGATACTGCTGCACACCCAACGCACCGTCGGCCTACGCGGGTCGGCACTAGTACAAAATGAGAAATTAATGACTAAAAAAATGACTAAAATTCGACTATAAACGACTATTTTTGAGTCGGTGACTAATAGTATCCGATTTCCACTATCTTATCTCTAGTCGTATTTCACTAGTCATTAATTGGTTGACTTATTAGTCATTGATAGTCATTGATTAAGTCATTGATACTCACTGATTTAGTCATTGATTTAGTCACTGATTTAGTCATTGATTTAGTCATTGCTACTCACTGATTTAGTTATTGATTGTCACAATTAATGACCAAATATACGACTAAATAAACTACTATATGATAACATATTAATGACTAAGCTAAATGCGACTAAACATTAGTCGCGCTATAAGATACTGGAAATTAGCTACTAATAGTCGTATATATGCGAATTTAGTCATTTTCTTAGTCACTAATTTATGATAGGATACGGAGGAATCGAACCACCAATCTCCTGCCTATAATTAGGCAGGTGCTTTACCATTGAGCTAGCACCCTTTAAGAAGTTGTTATTGCTTGACAATGATGATATTCAAACAAATTTTGCATGGGAACAAAATGAATGTCAAACATATTCAAGAATAATGCTTCAAGTACTTAAAGAATGTCGATCTACAACATTCTCTGCCTGAGAAGAAGAATGCAAAGAATATCCATAACATTATAAGATGAACCAAGACTCCATTCTGACCAACAGGAAGAATACATACAAGATGATATGAGGAAAAGATGCTTATAATGAGACTCCATGAATTTTATTACTAAAATAAACAACACGGTAAACATTTTCAATCTTGTACAATTATAAATTCAATAATCAAACTTAATGTAGGAAGATTTAGTTTGAGAAGATTCCATGCATACACACCTGTGAGAGATTAAATCTTGGCATGTACCTGTAGAGTATAGATCTTTAATGGAGAAATTATCTTGAAACAAAAACATAACTTTTTTGCTCTGCATCCACCTTTATGGTAGATGTAAGAAGATTCATGGTATGATATATCACAGACTTCTAATCCTGGGGTGTCCCATGGTGAGAAGAAAGTAACCGTCCAAGCAAACCAATGACATGCTTAGATGAATGGTAAGCTTTCTGAATTGCCAGCTGGTTTGCAGCTCCTTGACAAATAATTAACACAAAGAACTTGCATTATGAATGCTAGCTATGCTAGAGAAAATATTTTTGAAATTATTAAAGCGGATTGGGAAACTTTCATGAGCATATACTCCCTCTTAACAACAACAATGATGACCTACCACTGGCTTGCCCCATTGTTTGCGAAAATAATACAGCAATCCACGACTATCAAGTACAAAAAATCTCCTCTTCCAATCACCCTTCAAATTTGAAGATTGTTTCAACAAGTATCCTTGTTTTATTGTTTGCACCTGAATCATTAAGCATTGCGAGATCTGAAGTATTTACAAAGATGCTAAGACACACACACAACTATAATGACCTTCAAATTTTTAATCAGAATACCACTCCTCTGATCTAATATCTACGATAAAAAGTTTTATAGTAACAACTGCAATACGTAACCAGTATTCTTTGTTCTATGCAAAGAAGGTGATATGCCAATCCTAAAATAAGATCAAGAAAGATGTAACAGAACATGTACCTTCCCTTTTGTAGTAGATTGCATAACTGCTTCAATCATTTTATGAGAACTCCTGCCAAAGGCCTGAATACCATCCCCAAAAGTAGAAGTCTCTACATCATTAAATGAGAGCTAACTTTCCTGTTCTATCTGCCTTCTAAACTCCTGCATCCTTTATGCAAGAGAAGCTTGCTCATAATTCATCCTTTCCCTGGACTGCTGTGCATATGTCAAAACCTGAAGACCATAGACATGGAAGAAGACTTACCACATTATGCCTCAGCACTACTATCAATTTTTTGATTCAAAAGTATCCTCAACAAAAAAAATCTCTACCAGAAATGATGAAAGGAGATAAGCAGCCCATATGCAGTAGTGATCACAGTCAAATCATAGCTTACATCACAGGAAAATTATTGATTTCGATAAAAGGACTAAATTGTCTCATCCTTTCTATATTGGACAACATTCACTTCATTGCTAGGTTAAATATTCTACAAGAAGGATCCGAACATGTGCAGGGTAACTGAAACTCCACATTATTTGTAAGAATATTTTAGGAAGGTAGGAAACATGAACCTGTATTCATAAGTTAGTGACAAAAAAGAATTTGACTACAAAACACCCACCTCCCAACATTGCTTGTCAGCAATCAAACTTGATATTAAAAAGATGAACTTTCATATAATACTGTTACTTGCATTTTCTATAGCATACCTTTCTGACAGCCTCATTTTTAACTTTTGAAGTGATCTTAAATAATGATCACCAGATTCGATATCTATCTCTCAACCCCATTATTTGTAATGTCATTTGATCTCTTTCCCTTTCTTGTCTTGGACTTCTTTTCTTTCATCTGCCTTTTTTTAGCATCTACTGTAGTCCATGTGTAGTCACTCGGTATAGCAAATGGATCCTGAAATTCTTTAGGATGATTATCTGGATTGGTAGGCACTGCTGTGTTTCGGTTGTGAAAGCCCTTTATCCACTGAAACCATGAGTTTGAAGACTCTTGTGTGTTCTGACTTTCCTTCGCAATCAAATCTTGTAGATGAGCAGGACTTGATGGAGGTGTACAGAATTCTTTAGATGGTGGCAGCTCTTCAAACTTTGTGAAAGTAATAACTACTCTAATGGTAGGAACAACATGAATAGCAACATGACAGTAATCAAACAATATGAGTCATTGATTAGGACTTCAAATAATCTTTAGCAGCCTGCTTTATGAAAATAATGAAACAAGCTTCTATAGGAACTTGAAATTTATAAAACTAGTGGAAAAAATGGAGTGTAGACTAGCATATAATAAGCCTCCCCAACTGAAAACCCCACATAAGTAAAGTTGTAGTTCTAGCCATTAAGATGCTAATTCCACTTTGTCTAAGTTCCATGAAAAAGCATATGGATCCACCAAATATAAGCAAATCATAGCTTACATCACAGGCAAATTATTGATTTCAATAAAAGGACTAAATTGTCTCATCCTTTCTATATTGGACAACATTCACTTCATTACTAGGCTAAATATTCTACAAGAAGGATCTGAACATGTGCAGGGTAACTGAAACTCCACATTATCTGTAAGAATATTTTAGCAAGGTAGGAAACATGAACCTGTATTCATGAGTCAGTGACAAAAAAAGAATTTGACTACAAAACACCCACCTCCCAACATTGCTTGTCAGCAATCAAACTTGATATTAAAAAGATGAACTTTCATAGAATACCGTTACATGCATTTTCTATAGCATACCCTTCTGATAGCCTCAATTTGAAATTTTGAAGTGATCTTAAATAATGATCACCAGATTCGATATCTATCTCTCAGCCCCATTATCTGCAATGTCATTTGATCTCTTTCCCTTTCTTGTCTTGGACTTCTTTTCTTTCATCTGCCTTTTTTTAGCATCTATTGTAGTCCATGTATAGTCACTCGGTATAGCAAATGGATCCTAAACTTATTTAGGATGATTATCTGGACTGGTAGGCACTGCTTTGTTTCAGTTGTGAGAGCCCTTTATCCACTGAAACCATGAGTTTGAAGACTCTTGTGAGTTCTGACTTTCCTTCGCAATCAAATCTTGCAGATGAGCAGGACTTGATGGAGGTGTATAGAATTCTTCAGATGGTGGATGCTCTTCAAACTTTGTGAAAGTAATAACTACTCTAATTGTAGGAACAACAGGAATAGCAACCTGACATGTGGGGTGATTTGTAGGACAGGGGCACAAGAAAATGGTTATCCTGGAGAGATCTTAATCAGTCTCGAAGACTCCAGGGCCTTGATTGATCTGCTTTTATTGCAAATGTCACCTGATTCTAGATGATTGCTCGTTTATCTCAAATTTGGATACATATGCACCTATTTGGAAGGATAGGAAATGGTCTTATGGGAAGTCATTTATGAATTGTGAATCCAAGGAACTCCATGATAAGATTCGATCAATGGGCTAAGTAGCAGATCGCCTAAATAAGCAGTGGAATGTCCAGGAACACGAAATGAGGTGGACAAACCCCACTTTTCTTTTAAGACTAGATTATAGTGGTTGCTCCTTCATAATAATTTAGTAGTAAAGGATCCAATATATCCTACTACGCTTACAAATGGATGTTGTGTGGCCACGCTTGTGATGTGGAATGACAAAGTTGCTAACATCTTTTTGAAATAGATTGTTGCAGACTACAATAATTAATTTATGTCTCTCCTCTTCATTGGAAGGGGGTTGTGACTAGGGACAATTGGATGATCTGACAGGCCATCAGTAGTAAGTGGGATGTGATCAGGTTCATAAGCATCTCTTTCTTGTGGAAGCACCATCATCATGCAACTTTTCAAGAGACAGATACTTCGTTCAACCTGGGAGAAGTTTCTACATTTAGATCAAATTTGGCTCTCCAGATTTCACCTAGGATTGTCATTTCTAGGAAAGAGTTAGATACTCTTTGAGTTGGAGCCAAAGAGGATATGCTAGCTCTCCTTGCTTATGTAGGAAGGGGGCTATCGTGTGCTTTCTCTTTGTGTCTTGGATGTGTCAATCTTGATGTACAAGTATAATTTTAAGTAATATACACCGCATTTTTGAAAGAGAATAAAAAATGAATATGAACAAACTAGTTCATAAAGGTTAATAGAAAACCTCAAAGAAGTAGAACCAAATGATCTTCATATGTTGAATAATAAAATAAGGAAAGGATTTACCAATGCAAGTATAACCAAACTTTACATTACCTTTTGATCAATTGAGGGCAGATCAATAGAAGAAAAGGTCAGTCTTAGATCTTGACAAGCATCATCAGCTGACTCTCTTGTATGCTCAGCATTCTTATCCCTTTTTCCTCCAAAAATTTCATGACCAGGCATTAAGCGGCTCGATGAAATGCACACTGGAACATGACATGGATATTAATCCCTTCATTTTTTCACAATCCAATCTCCCAAAAAGCATAAACAATAGCATATGCAGTAACACAATATAAATACTGTTAAGTGTTAACATATCTACAAAATCACATAAGTCATCTCTTTGCAGATTAAATTTATCCTAACTACAATGTTAAAAAAGGACGTTGATTAGGATAGCTTATATCGTGTTCAAAAATTGAATGTTGCTTGAAAATATTCAGAATAAGATGCACCCATATAAATATTCAGATTAGCAAAAAATGATAAATATCCATGATTTGTAGAACTTGGAAATATAATTTCTTACCAAACCTACATTTTGGTGTGGAAGAAGTCATCAATTCTGCCACTTCATTATTTATTCCAAGATGGTGGCAAGCTTTCTTGATCCTATTTAAACTGGGGCATACTTGTGCTCCCGCAACTATTGCTGAAGCCTTCCTTACTTTAGTCTTCATTATGCACCTTGTTCTATGTATTCATGGAAATTTTTTATACAGTGCTTCCTTTAGTTGAACCCCATGTACAATTCAACAACTAAAAGTGTCTTGATATCCAGTTTGGAAAATTACTATAAAATCACCATTCAACCGCACATCCTTTGAAGATGGGATTTGACTAGTGAGGTAATTGAGGTCAATATACTTCTTTAATCTGCAAAGAAGAATAGAATTCAATATTAGTAGGTTTGCCAATACAACATCTAAAACCACAAACTGTCTCAGTGATACTAATAATCTTACAGTGGAAATGCATTTTCTTATTTGGCAAATCTAACTTCATAATCTTCCAAGTGTATGCATATTCTGTCTAATTTGCTACCAACTAGAAATCAATCCCAAATTGGACCTGTATAATGTCTAAAAGAATATCAGTATCGTGACTGAATGGCCTAAACAAATATCTTATAGAACATTATGACATCTTCATGGCCACAAAGCCAATTAAACTACAAGTAGCATAAAAATCAACACAAAAGCTGATAATAGATAAATATGTCCTCCTTTGTTATAGAATTTGAAGTCACCAGCAGAAATGTTACAATTTGCTGGGAAAATTTCACCAACCACAAGCACATCCTAGTATAGTATAATTATACAGTATACAGTGATTGTTCCATGAAGTATTTGTGTGGAGTGCAGACCTGTGTAGATGAGATATAAATGATAAACCAAAATAAAACTATAGGTTTTGAAGCTGAATACCAGGTTTTGATGCTAGAAAATGTTTGATTGAGCCAAAAGCCACCAATTGTTTTTTCTAGGCATTTTTGGAAGGAAATTTTGATTGAAACTGAAGAAGCCAAAGTTTCTTATGGATATCTTGAATTTTAAAGAATTTTAAAATGTCAGGTAAGTGACGGAAATGAACATTTTGAAAATATATGATAAGCACATCTAATTTGTTTATTTCCAAATGTGTCCTTGTGATAAATTCTATCAAAAGTAGGAAAGTGTAAAGCTAAAACAATATAATTCACCTTTATTATTGCTTTCTTGCTAACTCAAACTATTAAAAGTACAATGGCCATTGGGTGTACCTAAAGCATCGCTGGCAGAGTAGAAACAAAAAGTATACAAGAAATGTAATGAAGTTGTCAAGAAATACAATGAAGCACGAGAAAAGAAAACTAAAGTTACTAAAAAGGGGTAAAGTCCAAGAGGTTGCCAAGATGGGATCCTGAGACAACCACCTAGTAAGAAAAGAAATATTGTTAATGATTTCACATCTTTGGTAGGCAACCTAAAAATTTGAAGTCCTTATTGCTGACAAATGTATATTAGAAATTTGGAAATAGGATATCAACTCATCTAAAAATCCAAGTTCCACTTCAACTTGGAATGTTAATTCTTGCAAATATCAAAAGTAATCAGGGTTCCAGTACGCAATACTACCCATACTTCCTTTTAAGACATCACTCATCAAACAATCACAATTATAGCAAATAAACCATTAACCAGCCAATAAATATCACATTCACAGAAAAACTACATAAACTAAACTACAAGTTTCAATGCAGTCCATGGCTAAAGTAGAGATGTTTCATGACTTTAAAGATCTGATTTACAATATAGTCTAACTTGGTTTAGTGAAGTATCCATTTCTGTTGTCATCAGGTAATTCACTGTTTATAAATATGCAATAAGAAGCTTTTGGTGTGAACAAATAATTGGGAAAAGTACTCAAGGAACCAAACAAATAGTTACCCTATGTTACACAAAGTTTCTGGTAAATGGGGATGCATACCCAGTACATGTAGAAACCCCCAAAAAGACAAGGTACAAAGGGGGTTTTCCAACATATGGGACACTGTCCTAAATATATAGAAGTATACTAGTGATTGAAATTTCAAGTTTTAAACTAAACATTGTGATTGAACAAATTTGAACAATGGAAAGCCTGAACATAGTAAAACGATAACATCACAATTCATAATTCACTTCCAAAGAAAATATTAACACCAAATGAATACCTAACACCAATGACACTGAAGCAAATGGTGAACATGAATTGATTTAGGGTTTGAATGGGTTTTAATAGATGGCGGGAGGGTTGGTGGGACCCGTTAGGAAAGATGAGTTTAACAGTCTACACCAACAATATCATGATACGTATATGGCTTAGTTTTCTTGATTAAATGCCAATCCAATACCCTCATACATGATAGAATCCAGTCCAAAAAGGCTGCAATCCTGCCAGTCCGGAAATGATGAAATCCTGAAAACGGTTAAGTTTATTGAATTCTAAATGGGATATGAAATTATACTTTCTTCATATGAAATCCAGTTAGGTTAGAACCACTCTCAAACATCTGGTACTATTAATGGTAGTGTTCTAAAATTTAAATAGAAGAATGTAAAAGAAAAGATGGAGAACATCAACTTTTACTTTAAGAATTTAATATTACCATTTATGCATGGGCATATGGGACATGAGATTAAGGGGTGGTTATGTAACCCCCCTTTGCATCACATTCATACCTAGCCATTTCGGTTACGACTGGGACCTAACCGAGTGTATCCCACGTCCCCACAACATCGTCCCCATCTGAAGCATGTACATGAGTGCAAGTATGCATACCCATGTAACAATGCAGTTACCATACACGAATTTGGATTCGGATTTGGTACAACTTGGAGAAAAAAATATCATATTGAAAAAATCCAATTTAAAAAAAACATGTATTTGGGAGTATCATCTCACTATTGGAAAAAATCATGCAAATTATTCAAAATTTTAGAAATCAAAAAATACATTTCACTACTACCAAAAAAAGAATAGCTACTGCTTCTATTTAAATTTTAAACCATTAAAAGGTTTCCAAATCCAACTCACACTATACAATTATTTTTTAATCATGCCATTACATTAGAAGAAAATACTATTGTTTACAAAGCCACTTCCATGCACATTGCAGCTCATCAGAAAGACTTACTTGAACATCTCCATGAATTTTAGTGCAACAAATAGTCTACTGGATTCAATAGATATTGAATATATTCGCACAGTGATTTTCAAGACTTTTTCAGTCACCTTTTTCTCCAACCCATTGGTGGGATCCATGAATTTATTTTTCAAGAGGGCATTTCTCCTTCACCATGAGTGAATTTCTTATTCTAAAGGCCAATTCTCCTTAATAATTCATGGATTTACTTCCTAGACATTCTCAATTTCTTCTATAACACTTTCAACACAAGTTCTGTATAAGATTTATCAGTCACAATATGTGATCTCAACACAATTTCGAGGACCCCTTCTTCAGAATGTGTTTCATGCAATATAGCCTCTCAAATGTTTTTGACAGAATAGAATGGTGGAGCTGTACGCGACATCTCAGCCCATACAAAACCAAATTCGGGTAGAAATCGGCCAAATTTCCATACAGAGGACCTGATTTGGCCAACTTCTGCTCCTATGCCTAAAAGGTGGACCTAGAACTGACAACATTAATTTTGCAAAGCTCTCAAAACTTACTAGTGATCATTTCTGGTAAAGTGAGCATAGTATAATGGTCATATGATAATATCTTACTATATAGTTTAGTAATTTAGTGTTAGACATTTCACAAAGCTAAGTAACTTCAATTAATAAAGTCACATGTCAAAGAAAATTAAGTTATATTAGTTTAAGTTATGTTTGAATATGATAAGGTTGTTGTAAAGGACTTGTATCTCTCATGAGACATTATAGATATTGACAATTACACATAATGATCAAGCAAGCAATATCTCTTTTTTCTCTATCTTCTCTCTTTGCAAGTATTCTACATGTGTGTTATGTGCAATTATTAAGGTATCAATCAAAGAGCAAATGGCAAAGAGGTCAGAACCCCAGAGTGTAGGCATCTTGTTAACTTTTGGGGTTACTCCAAATGTGTTTACACCAAGCTTGAGGGTGCTTCTTGTGATATAGGGTGCACCATGTGTTGACTACCCTTGATTGTACTGTGATGAACATACCCATTCATAGCTTACTCATGGACTGCTATCCTTTGATTTTATGCTTATGTGGAACACTTCCTTGGAGTTTTGGAGACCTATATGGCTTAGTGACTTTCTTCATGGGGTGCACACATGGAAGTTGGTTGCTTTACTTGGATGGACAACCCATTTGGAGGAGGAGCATTGAACATCCAGGATAAGGGCACTGAGCCCTAGAGGCCTATGCTCGACTTGAGAAGGCTTGGGTTGAGGAGTGATCACGTAGGTGTGGTTGATCTAGAGGTACACATGGCTTAGGAGGAACTATGGAGCATGGAGGACTTTGGAGGAGTTTTGGACAAATCTTGTGGAGCACTCAGCTTGGGACCTTTGCTTGTTGGATGTGCATGCCTTAGAGCTTGACATGTGTCACGCATCATAGTGGACCTATCTAGTGATTAGTTAGGTTGCTTGTTGTGGACAAAGTCCACTTTGTTATTGTTGGCCTCCCTCACCTTTCATATAAATAAAGGGATGAGAGTGTCTTTTCATTCATTTAATTATCTTTATTGATCATGTGCTTGTGTTAGAGATGTGGGGGCTAGAGCAAAATAGTCTATTTGTACTTCTTCAATGTATTTTCTCTCTCTATCTTTGCTGCTATAGTTCTTGAGGAGATTCAAAAGAAGACTAGGGTTAGGGTTTTTCCGTAAGAAGTCAAGGGAGCTAGGGTTTGGTAGAAACCCTTGAGAGCAAAGGGAGCACTTGATCTTGTAGTTCTTGAAAGAGAAGAAGGCTAGAGTTTTGTGGCATCTGGAAACCCTAGACTGCTTGGAGTGCTTGATGTGTAGAAAATAAAAGGAGACTATCTTGTACACTTGCGTGATGGAAGTGAAATTTCCAAGGAGGGCATGCCGATGTGTATGCTAACTTGCTAAGGATTTTTGGTCAAGCAACAAATATTGGTTGGGAGTGATTCCTAACTAGGAGTTGTTGGTTAGGATTTTCTTATGGTTTTCCTAGCTAGGGTTTGGAGAGCATGACTCATACCATCTTGTATTAAGTTGCAATATGTACTTGTACTTCATCTTATACATATATATGATGTGTTCCTGCTTCCCAAACTTTGTGTACTTACAGATTTGATTTTCAGCTTATGTTATCTTCATGATTGAGTAGTTTTTGGAGTTCGTTATGCATGTTGATTTGGCATAACATTGAACAAAATTTATTTAGTGATTTAAAAAGCATATCAGAGATAAAAGAGCATATTCACGGCCATAATAAATTATTGTCATGTGTTATCTTCAGATTTGTTATATGCTTGGGAAGTGTGTCCTAGATGGAAACATTGTTCCAATGAAGGGAAAACAACATTCAATAACAAGGGATAAATACCTAAATCCCTAAGCAGCCCATATCCTTCACTTCCATTTCCCGCACTTGTCTCTCCTTTGAGGCCAATGAATCCCTCAAATGGCCTACTTCTTTACTAGATTTCTCCGTCAAGCTCTCAATAACTGACCTCGCCTCCTCAAATTCAGCAGCCACCTTCTCAAACCCATACCGAGATTCCTCTGCTTGGATATCTAATACCTTCCTTCTTCTCTCTTCTTGTGCCAGGACTTGATTGCACCTCTACAACTGCATCTCAAGATCCTTGGACTGCCTGCATTGGGATTCAATTTTGGTCTGCAGATTTGATATCTTCCTAATCAGACCCACTTTCTCACCTTCTGACTCATCCTTCAGGTCCTGAAACTGCTGCTACAACTTCTTGTGGGCCTCTTCAAGGAGCCCAAATTGCTCCTTCCTCCATTCAAGTTGCTCCTGAACACTATTATGTGCCTGTTCAACCTTCAACAGATTACCATATTTACTCCTAAGATCCTCCAAAGCACTCTCTACAGACGCCCTCTTCGTGCTCTCCTGCACAAGACTCCACTCACACTCTGCAAGCTTCATCTTCAAAACCTCGGAATGGGTCCTATTATTAGAAAACACGGAAATAGTGGCTTCCCGGGATTCAAGCTCTGCCTCAAGCCACTTCATCGCCTTCGTCTTCTCTTTGGCCATGGCCTCGGTATCACTTCATTTTTTCTGCACTCTAGCAGTTGCAGATTTCAAATTCTCAATCTCACCCACAAATTGCTTCATCCTCCTCTCTTGCTCTTCACATTTACTGTTTGCACCATCAAGCTTAGAAGCCAATTCCCACTTCTCATCCTCCATCTTCCTCTGTCCTTCATTGAACTGAGTCCTGAGCTGCTCATGGGCAAAGTTCAAACCCCTAAGGGTAGACTCCTTCCGCGACAATGTGGCTTGGATTTCTTCACTTTTTATTCAAAGCCTCAATATCATCTGCCCTTTT
This sequence comes from Larix kaempferi, assembly GCA_027924585.1. Classification (NCBI taxonomy): domain Eukaryota; kingdom Viridiplantae; phylum Streptophyta; class Pinopsida; order Pinales; family Pinaceae; genus Larix; species Larix kaempferi. The sequence goes on from BSBM01000136.1 coordinate 18,097,393, forward strand.
ATTCAACACTTCAGCCTGCTTCTCCACCTGATATTTCTTCTCCTGAAGCTTAACAAGGGCATCATCGAGGGATTTTTTCGTTTATCGGAGATTTCATTGACGGAATGGGATTCGATCTCTAGACTTTCCTTTGCGAACTTTGTTTCCCCCAACTCCCTGCGAAGCTCCTCCATTTCTCGATCTCTCTCCTCAGATTCTACAAATTTGTTAATCCAGAAACACCCAAAACAATAAAAATAACATAAAACACAAATCCAATCCTCTGGTTTCCATTCATTTCGCCATTAATCCAATACAAAATACAAACCACATAGTCCAAAATTAAAACCCCATATGCGATTTATTTCATTTTCTTCTTACATTGACACAACTCTTCTAGGGAATCGAACTCGGGCTGAACATAGTAATGAATATTGAATGGTTTTGAGCATATACTTACCATTTGAAGTTAGACCGGAGAAGCTCTGCGTGCCTCTCATGGCTGAAACTGGGCGATGTTCGGTGGATTTGAAGGGTTTAAGTCGGGTTTCAAGTTGTTTATCGAGTTTGATCGCCTTTGGTCAATGTTTTGGGATTCAGTAAGGAGAATGGAGCATTTCTGCTGCCATGACAATGCAGATCACCGATAGTTGAGGGAAATGTAGTGTGTGAATGCTCGAGGAATAAAATATGCGCCTTCTTTCTGTTCAAATTCTTTATAATTATCTTTGGATATTTGAATCTCCCTAGAGAGTGTGAAACATAGTTAAAAGCTTTCCATGAATTTGTTTAAATAAATAACTAACAATTATTTCTAAGTGAATTTGAGATAATAGGTACTTTAGTGAAATTAATAAAATAACTCCTTCCAGGAGTGGTGTCGGATAATTGAATCTCTATTGTACTCTTTTTACGACTCTTCTATTGATCATATATATCGTGAGCTCAATGATGTGGCGGATGCTCTGTCCAAGGAAGCGCTCAATGTTGAAGAAGGTTTTCTCATTTGGGAAGAATGGATAGATGAGAAACTGGAATTCCAAGGATCTATTACTTTTTTTTAGGATTAGTAACTCTTTGTTCTCGGTGATGGCACCTTGTTTTATGTTCTCTTTTGGACCTTTTTATTACAGAGTTTGTCCCCTGTTGATCTTGGTTGGGATGTTTTGATTTTTTTGAAGCTTTGGCTTATACTGTAATCTTGGTTGATGATCCGTATTTATCTGGTGATATGGATGTAAGGAGGAGTACTTTTTTATTTTCATTAATAATAAAAGTACAGTTTTTTTCTTCTTCGAAAAATAAAATAAAACCTAGTTGCAAGTCCTCATTGAAATGAGATAATATAAGATAATTTTATTAATGTCCAACAAATGACAACAAAAGAAAAAATATACAAGAACATAGTTGAAGTAATGAATCAAAAAAAGAAGGAGACGAAAAAATAAAATCAATATATAGGTGAAAACTTATCGATAACATGTTAGAGGGTATTGGAACTTGGACTAGAAGTCGAGGCCAAAGTAGGGGGAGAAAATGAGAAGAATAAGATCATCGATTACCATGAAGGGTTCGATACAGTCCCTGAGAAGGTCATTTAGAGAGTACTTAGTGTTGAGGGGTCTTAGTTGTGTTGGGGTAGTTCTAGAGGTATCCCTAGATCAAGGAGGCCCCTCACTCCTAACAATAGAGACCGTGTGGAAATTGAAACTTTTGAATGGATGACTAGTTGCTTACCAAATCCTAGAAGGTAGTACTATATGTTGAGGGAGTTTGTCTCTAGCTTTGGATCCTCCTCTAATCGCTATATCTATTAGTACAAGGAAGTCTATCTTGAGGTATGGGAAAAGAGATCCTCGGAGATCTTGCAAAAATATATCAACCTAGTAAAGGGGGTCAAGAAGAAAACTAAGGTCTCATTGATATTATATCTAAAGAAGCCTAAACCTCTCTTTGTCTCTTGCTCCCCCAATCTAGTTGGACAACAAGGAAGAAAGAGGTGATCCATCTAAAAGGCTATGAACATGTAGCACCACCGCAGGGAATGCAATCTATAATCAAGAACTTCCACTGTGAAAGAGATAAGCATCTATGATTTGGATAGAAAATGCATAAAGAGGGAGCCACTCGAGTCCCAATAGAGGCAATAAAAATCCCCCCAATCTCATAATAAGTGGGACATATGAAGACAAGGTGATCATCTTACTCGGTCAATCGTATCTAGTAAAGCTTGCAAATTGTATCCAAGCAAGGAAGGTGGTGATCACCCTCAACCCAAAGCCAATGAGAGCCAACATGAAATAACCAAGTGAGATCCTAAAAGCTTGTACTCAGTGTCTACACTTATATGTAGGTTTGATAATAAGTCGCCTCTCAATTGAAATAAGTGTTTGGAATAGAAATCCATCCCAGAGCCAAGAAGCTTGAGAGGTGTGATTCAAGAGATCTAAATATATTATACTCTTCAAATATCTTATTCAAGTCTTTCTTTGATAGAAAATGGTACCTCGGAGCATATAGGGAGTACTTGAAAGGAGGTAGGATGTCTAACAATATGGACACAAACTAAAGCAATCTAAAGGCCTCTAGAAAAATGCTGTAAGGAAGGGTGGCTGCAGGTAGGACAAAGGGCTGTGCTGTTGCAGAAAATAGTGTAGCAAAGTTCTAGGTTCAAAACAGAGAAAAATGGAGAAAACAGACAGCGGGTTTTGGGCAAATCTGGGCGGTCGGACCGTGGAAAACAGCTAAACAGTCGCAGGCGAGTTGTGGGTTTTGCGCTGAAAAACGCAGTCGGGACGCAGGAAACACGCCGAAAGGGGCCGGCGGGTTGCGGGAAACTGGCTGAAAGCCGCAGGAGGGACGTAGGAAAGATGCCGAAAGGCGCTGGCGGGTTGCGGGAAACTGGCCGAAAGCCGCAGGCGGGACGCAGGAAAGACGCCTAAAGGCGCCGGCGGGTTGCAGGAAACTGGCAGAAAGCCGCTGGCAGGTTGCGGGAAACTGGCCGAAAGCCGCAGGCGGGACGCAGGAAAGACACCGATAGGCGCCGGCGGGTTGCGGGAAACTGGCCGAAAGCCGCAAGTAGGACGCAGAAAACAGGGTAATAACCGCAGCTAGACCGTCCCAAACAGGCTAATAGCTGCAGCCGGATCGCAGGTAACAGATTGAAAACGGCCGACAGGTCGCCGGAAACAGTCTGAGAGCCGCGGTCGGGTCGCAGGTAAGTTCCTGAAAGACACGGTCGGAACGCGACTGTGGGGGGAAAAAACGTGGTATACGGCGGCAGAAAGGGACAGTCGAATAGAAAAAATATTTAAAAACTATAACCAGAAATCCCGATCCCCAGCAGAGTCGCCAAAACTGTAGCTAGGGTTTTACCCCTAGCTTGTGCAAATGAGCACCTACTAAGGAGAAGGGACTCCTTAGTAGCAGTTCAGTAAATGTAAATTAAAATGCTAAAACAGAAATGTAAACTACTATAAAACATGTGCATGAAACATAAAAACAAGATGTAAAGAATGGCTTTTGTATTAATTTTACCTCCAATGTGAAGGTTGGTGAAGCTCTTGCAATGCTCCAAGAGGGTTGCTCCAAGATCAACTTGCTCCTTCTCTTTCTCCAATGGTGGGAATGGTCCAAAGGGGCTCTCAAGGTGAAAATAGCTCAAAGGTGAGCTAGGGTTTCAAGAGAGATTTTGGCAGAGTAAGGGTATCCTTGATTGTGGATGTGGAATAAGGGGTCTCCATCACCTATTTATAGTTTTTTGGTGGTGGAGTGCTAGCCCATGGTTTTGGGAACCATATGGTTTAGGGCTGTATAGGGTTTTTTCCTCCTTTTCCTCATTATTTTATATTTTTTTATTCCCTTTTTAAAGGGTTTTTGCTTTTTTAGAGGAATTTTGGATATTTTTGGAGGAAAAAGGGGTTTTTAAGCCTTTTTGAGGCTTTTTTGATGGTTTTGTGGCCCTTTGGAGGCATTTTAGGCCTTTTGGAGGCTTTTTAGTGGGATTTTTAGGGTTTTTAAGGGAAATATGGTAGGAAAATGGACAAATGAGCCATGTAATGGGGTAGATGAGGTAGTGAACACTTTTTGGGTGTTAACAGATTGTCCCCTGATGTGTGAGGGCAGGAGCTCATCGTATGGCCGATGGACATCATAAGTCATATATGGTTTTCCTGGGGTATGGAGAAGAGAAGAAACAAACTGAAGCCCGGAACAACGATCCCGAACAAACTGCAAGAACTAAAAGTACATAACCTCAATAATGAGTGAGGAATCATCTGATCATATGGACGAGGTGGGCATTCCCATGCTCGTATCAGGATATAACATAATAATAACAATGGGGTCCAAAAAATGGGGACCTGACATAGACATGACCTCAAATACTGAATGAGGAAGAATCTCAATATATGGACGAGGCGGGCATACCCATGCTCGTATCAAGATACATAAAAAGAACTGTTAGGCCCGAAAAGAGGGGGACCTGTAAGATACATAGAGAACCACTGTGTACATCATAAGGGTCCAGAGGGGACACAAATCTGGGACATACTGCTGGGCTGACCATGTCTGAGCGGAAGAACTGAATACACTGGAACAATCAACAGTGCTACTGAGTGTGGTACCAAAGGAACGGATGAGCTGCTGGATCACAGTGACAAGGGTCACACTCTCAATGGTACACTGAACTGGAACTGATCTGGGACTGAACTGGGTACTCAAGGAAGCATATAACTGGATGGCTTCCAAAAACAATCGCCAACGCAGCCCAGACATCCGCGGGAACATATAACTGGGTGTTCCGAAGTGACTCACCAAAGTGCTAGAGTCGGGGGAAATCCGGGGTCTTCGACAAATAATGGTAGGGATGTAAATCCTGCGCGATTCTCAACGATGCGATCAAGGTGCTGAAGTCGAGCATGTGAGAAACAACCATTCGGAGAGGCAATGATGACTCCTCTCAAAATGGTCCGTAGGCACGCACCACAGATGGTGATGGGTCCAAGGCGCAGGGACCTCTGGGCCTATCCTCTGGAATAGAGGAGCTGTCGTCGACAGAGGGAGACCTGCAACTATCAAGGCAATGATGTTTCCTTGAAAGGAGCATGAGGTGAAGAACCGAAATGTGATAGTACTGATGGTAGGACTAACAAATTGTGGGGGATAACTGGGCAAGTAGAGTGGGTGGACTCAAACTTTCTTTGTTCAGAGTATGATAACGGGGATGATCGGGCAGCATAGGACACTGACTAAGGGGAAAGGGATCATAGCTGTATTGGATCTGGGAGGGGGACTGGGCTGAGGGAGACTCAAGCTGGGGTAAAATGGTAGGAGACTACAGAATACTCTGAACAAAGGCAACCTGATTGGGGGTGCTGCCGAGATGATCGATCAGAGTGCCAGGAGGCACGGGGGGAAACTTCTTCATGGGTTAAGGAACTAGAAGAAGTGTTTGTAAAATGGTACTGTCGTGTGGATTTATACGAGCCCAGGACAGTTCATGCTCGTGATTGCTTTCAATTTTAAGGAGTCTGAAAGCGATAAGAAGACTCTGAAATGATGGAATGGTACTGTTGTGTGGATTTTACGAGCCTAGGACAGTTCATGCTCGTGGTTGCTTTAAATTTTAGAGAGTCTGAAAGCGATAAGAAGACTCCAGGGGGTTTCTTTTTCGTGTGTTAGTCTCTAAGGCCCAAAGAAGCATAAAAGGATGCAATGAAGAACTCTTCTAGCCGGTGTGACTAGAGTATTCCTTTTTCGTAATTAGTCTACCAGGTCTGGAAAAGGGTTAAACTTATACCAGATAGACACCCTTTCAGGTACTTTAACGAGCATGAAAGGAAGCAAGATTGCTCGGCGATCTTTTCATTGTTTTAGAAGTCAAAAAAGAGCTTAACAGAAACTCCCTAAGTGCCTTTTTCGTAAAGGACTTGTCCGGCCCGAAAAAGGGATAAAATTATACCGAACAAAAGGAATGGCCAAGCAAGGAGGAAGTGTTCAATTAAGGAACATGTAGGATGACCAAGAACAAGGGTGGGGGGGAACACTGGTGGGCCTCCTTGCGGGGTGAATGAAATGGTGGCAAAATAATGAAACATTTGCAGTATGACAGGTGTGAATGGCTCATGTAAAAGTGTGGAACAATTCGATGGCGATCGATGTGGCACGCAAATCAAGGCAGCAAGGTGTCGGGACACAATGTTGAAACTGTACCGAGTGAGAGCGAGAAATGATCTCAAGCATCATCACGAGCTCGGAAAAATGAATACGGTGATATAAAAAGTGTCAAAAACAGATAACGACCGATGTGGCACGCAAACCGAGGTGACAGGGGGCGTTTTGGAAAAAAACCCAAAAAATCTAGGGGTGAGAGCGAGAACTGATCTCAAGCATCATCACTGGCTCAGAAAAATGAATCCGATGATATAAAATATGGGAAAAACGGAGAACGACCGATGTGGCACGCAAATCGAGGTGACGAGTGGCGTCTAAAAAATGTGTAAAAAATGACGAGGAAAAAATAATGCAACGAGGTGACCATCAGGACGGTCTCGTCGTGCTGATTCCAGTGGTGGAAACGGTTCGAAAAACGGACTCCGTATGGGTTCATAATGGCCAAAACAAGAAAAAGTCAACTGACTATAAATAGTGTGTGGGTCCAACATGACAAGTGGCATTTGTACTATTTGACTTTGACTAGTGATCAGAGTGGACCAGAGGTGAGGTGGCATTTCTGGACGATCTGACCGACCGATTTTAGATCCGGGAGATACAGGTATTCCGTCAAACTCATACCTGCACGTTTTTTGGGTTCGGGGGGTGGGTAGTGGGTCCCAGGGGTTATTTGTACGGTCCACGTGGGGTGGACCGCGGGTTTTCAGGAGGGAGCTGCAGTCGGAGACCGCCGGTTCCACGACGGATGACGCGCGTGGAGACTGCGGGGATCAATAGCGAACACACGGTCTCGGACTGCGTGTTCCGAGGCTCAACACGCGGTTTGGTACCGCGTGTTCCGGACTGATAGTCGCTGTTGTGGACCGCGATTGTGGGTCAAACAGCCGCGGTTGGAAACCGTGGCAAGGGGGCCTAAAGTCGCATTTTGGAGCGAGCTGTTAGGACTTCTCTGGGAGAGGGGGCAAGGTTTATTTCTTTGACATGAGTCTGATGAGTTTGCCTTGCGTGTTTGACAGGATGCCGCTGGTACTATGGAGAGAGCGGGAGATCCCAGATGAGATAGTGGACTACATCTAGGATGATGGTCATGTGCGAGCGGTGTTGGGGATGTGCGGACTGCTAAAGTTCGCGCAGGTACCCATGATGCGTTCAACAGGGTTGCTGCTGAACCGTCTAGTGAGTTTCTGGGAGCCAGACATACAGGCTTTCATGGTGCAGGGTGAGAGGGTGGACCTCACCCTGACAGATGTATATTTCCTGACGGGGTTGCCCTGTCTGGGTAGGGTGGTGGATATGCAGCCGAGAGTATCCACCGATGTGGATATGGAGGACATGCTAGAGCGATACTGTGCTCCAGAGGCTAGGGTGCATAGGAATGCACTCCGGGTGATAGACCTACAGGAGCCGGCGATACGGGCGATTGCAGCATGCGTGGTACATGTGTTGGGGTCCCAGTCACCGGAGAAGGTGTCTGGTGGCCAGATGCAGCTTGTGGAGCGCATACTGGACGGGGTCTACTATGTGTGGGGCCAGATGTTCCTCACCTGTGTATAGCAACAGCTGACAGCGGTGAAGGAATCTGGCAAGGGGTTTTGCTATGGTTCCTTCCTATGTGCGTTCTTCATGGAGAGGGTACCCACCCTGCGGCCACGGGTACCGATCAGGGCAGGAGGTTTGAGGGAGCCGCGGATGGTGCGGTGGGGCAAGATGATGTGCCGCCGTGGTGGCGGGGAGGTTGGTAGATACTTCATGCAGGATTTATACCTACAGTGGCTACATATGCCACTACCACTGGACGACTATCCGTATAGGGATATGGACTACACGGGAGACCCAGAGGCGCCGCGAGCACCAGGACAGGCATGGGGACCAGACGGTACGTATTGATGTACTTGCATGTTATGGATGTCAAGTTTTATATATGATGTGTGTTATGATATATACTGTTACTGACTGATGTGTGGTCTACAGATGTGGGTCTGAGACCACCGCTAGGACACGTCGTACGTAGGGGACATGTGGTGGTACCAGCCTTACCGGGTCGAGGGGAGGTGCATCGGCGGGACGCGGAGGGGAATTTGGAGTCCGTTCGAGTGTTGCTAGATCAGTTACTAGTTGGAGTAACCGATGAGGGATGGCGGGATGTGGATCCCGATGTAGTTCAGGATTGCATGAGGGCACCCCGAGAGTTCAGATCCATTGCAATCCGGGTGGCGATCTTGGCGGACAGGGCACGGGCACATGATCCCGCAGGGGATGAGGATTTGCTGGAGTAGGAGCGAGGGGAGGACTCAGAGGCAGCAGATGCAGGTAGTGATGCAGGTTATGACTCTCATTAGGGAGTATGGGGGACTCCCCCCGAGTTTTGTAGCTACGGCATGTATTTTATGAGGCTTTAGGGATGTATAGACATTTTTGTATAGCTGAGTACAGGGGTACTCAGGACATGTATAGCACTGGACATGTATTTTTTGATATATATATATATGCACGTGGATGAATCTTTTTGTGATGTTGTGTTAGTTGTACGCACGTGGATGCGCTTTATGATGTGTTGTATATTGGTACTGCATGTGGATGCAAGTAGTATAGGATGTTGGGCACATGGATGCCCCTTGTGTATGTTATGTGATGTATGGCACATGGATGCAACACTATGTAGGCAGGACTAGGCACATGGATGCCCCTGTATATGAATATGTTTGTACTTTTTATTGCACATGGATGCAAATGTTTATGTGATGATAGGCACGTGGATGCCCCTTGCAATACTTTTGGGTTTTTTATATATTTTTATGAGATGCTATGAGATGATAATGCATGATGGAGGTTTTTACATGGTGTGATTGATGTGCCAATCCAGAATGTTGTTGGCCATTTGATCTGCGACACTATTTTGAGCTCTTGGGACATGGGTGAATGTTATGGATTCAAACTGTGGGCTGAGTTGTTTTGTGCACAGGAATTTTCTAAAGAGGCAGGGATCACGCACCTGGTAGCAGTTGTTGAGCTGGGAGACAAGTAGCTGGGAGTCAAGGAACACATGAAGGTGACGTATGCCTATCTGGAGGGTAGCAGTCAGGAGACCGGTCACAGCATCATACTCCACCTAGTTATTGGTAGCAGCACCTATGCAGATTCCATCAAGGTGAATCATTTCATGGGAAGGGGAATATAAGACCCACGCTGCAGAAGCCAGGTTTGGAGACCAGCGGCTTGCTCCATCAGCGAAGCCAGTGTAATAAGGTGGAAGATGGTCCATCTGTGGTCATGCAAAAATGAGGAATGTAAGATCATGGTAAAAAAGGTGAAAAACAAAAAAGAGAGCAAACTATACAATGCGGACCAGTGGGGCCGCGAATCATTTAGGGATAAAAGCGTTTAAGATACAACCTATTACGAGGGTTGCGCAAAGGGTGACCTTCGGAGTCAGCTAAAATGTATGCCCCCTTGCCGAGACAAGTCTGCACAATGTAAGGGCCTTGCCACATGGATTTGAACTTCCCTTTGCCGGTTTTGTCATGGGCTTGGTCATAGACGAGGACAAGGTCCCCTTCGTGGAAAGTTCGAGGGTGTACATGTTTGTCGTAACCAGCTTTGGAGCGATTCTTGGCAGCTTCAATGGTCTGGAGAGCGGCATGACGGTCTTCATCGGCTTGTTCGAGGGATAGCAGACGTTGCTCTAATGCGGAGGTATCGGGGAGAAGCTCAACGACAATATGTAGGGAAGGTATCTGACATTCGATGGGGAGGATAGACTCTACGCCGTGAACTAAGTGAAACGGGGTAAAACCAGTGGCGGTTTTAGTGGATGTACGGTAAGCCCATAAGGCAGGGAAGAGCATATGGTGCCAATTGGACTTATGTCGGTCAACGGTGCGTTGAAGGATGGTTTTGGGAATTTTGTTAATGGCCTCTACTTGGCCGTTCCCTTGGGGGTAGTAAGCAGAGGAGAACTGATGTTTGAATTTTAGGAGGGTGGATAACTCGCGCCAAATGGAATCTTCAAAGTGTGAACCATGGTCTGAGACCAACTGTTTAGGAACCCCGAATCGAGTGATAACATGGTTAAAAAAGAAACGGGCAGTTGTGTCAGCGGTACAATTGAAGGTGGGCATGGCTTCGGCCCATTTGGTGAAGTAGTCGATGACGACAATGATGTATTTGTGGTCGTTGGCAGACGGGGGTCTACATTCCATGAAGTCGATGGCCCACTTACAAAAGGGGCCAACGGTGACGACTGGGTGTAATGGAGCAGGAGGTGTCCGGGCCTTGGGGGTAAAAAGTTGGCAGTTATGGAAATGCTTGACCGCAGTGATGCAGTCGGTGAACAGTGTGGGCCAGAAGTATCCAGCGTGGACGACCTTTTGGGCAGTGGCCATCCCTGAGAAATGGCCGCCGCAGGCACCGCTATGACAGTCATTAAGGACGTGTTCAGCTTCCTCGTGTGTAAGGCAACGACGAAGAATTGTGTCTACCCCTCGCCGGTAAAGGACATCGCCTAAGAGGAGATATCGAGAGGTCTGGTGACGGATGCGACGACGTCCATTACGGGTGACTTTGGGTCTGAACTTCTGCATGCGTAGGTATAACAAAATATCACCGTACCATGGGTCATCAGACGAGATAGTGAACAAGTGATTGTCGGGTAACTCATCGGAGATTTGTGGGGCTGCGAGAAGGGAAGGTAGATCAGTGATGAGCTGGGCAAGCGCAAGGGCTTTAGTGCTCTTAGGTGTTCGGAAAGTGAGGTCATATTCCTGGAGGATAATGACCCATTTAGCAACACGACCTTGCAGTAGTCGTCGGTTCAGGAGATAGACCATGGGGTTGGAGTCAGCAACGACTGTGGTATGACTAAGTAAGATGTAGTGTCGCAGTTTCTGGACGGAAAAGACCACAGCTAGGGCTAGTCTCTCCTCATATGGGTAACGTAGGGGTGGTCCAGACAAGGTCTGGCTGACGTAATAAATGACATGCTCCTGGTGAGAAGCGTCTTCTTGAACCAAGACTCCAGACACAACATGCTCGGATGCCGAGACATAAAGGATGAATTCCTGAGAGAAATCCGGAGGGGAGATCAAGGGGGCTTGTGTGAGAGCTTTCTTGAGGGCTCTGAATGCATTTTCTGCTTGCTCATCCCAGACAAAGGGGACGTGGGTACGAAGCAGGCACAAGAAACTGTGAACAGTGGTAGCGTAATCAGGAACGAAACGACGGAGGAAATTGGATCGCCCCTACAGACTTTGGAGCTGTCGGAGCATACGAGGAGAGGGAAGGTCTAGGATGGCTTGGTCTTTGAGGGGGTCAATAGCAATTCCTTTCTGGGAAACAATGAAACCCAACAATCGGCCTGCCGGAACACAAAAGACACACTTGTGTGGGTTCAAGCGGATTTGGTATTTGCGACAACGCAGAAAAACTTGCCAAAGGTCGTTAAGGTGGTCTGATCGTTTCCGGGAATGAGCTGTAAGGTCATCAAGGTAGACAAGCAAGATATGGACCAAGTCATGAAAGCAATAGGTCATGGCCCGCTGGAAGGTGGCACCAGCATTTTTTAGGCCAAAAGGCATGACGCGATAGGCAAAGGTTCCCCATGGGGTGGTAAACGAAGTTTTGTACTGGTCTTCCTTACGGATCTGAATCTGGTTGTATCCGAAAAAACCGTCCATGAAAGAGAGGACTTCATGTCCCACACACGCATCGATGAGTTGGTCAATAAATGGCGTGGGGAAGTTGTCCTTGGGACAAGCTCGGTTTAAATTGCGAAAATCAGTGCATACTCGAATGGTGCCTTGTTTCTTGTTAACGGGAACAGGGTTTGAAACCCAGGTGGTATAAGCAATAGGATAAATGAATCCTGCCGTGCGAAGTTTCTCAATCTCTACTTTGACAGCTGGGAGCTTTGAGGGATGAATGGGACGTTGTTTCTGATGAACGGGGGGTACATCAGGCCATGTGTCAATGTGGTGTTCTATAATGGCGGGGTCGAGACCGGGCATCTCAGTATAGGACCAGGCAAAGACATCACGGAATTCCTGTAAGAGTTTTTTGTACTCCTCAATCTCTTGTTCACTGCAGGAGGCTCCTAAGGCAATGCATTCATTGATGCCAGGTGGGTCAAAGATATCTATGTGGATGACGGGTGAAATATTGGCCATGTTACCTTCCTCAAAGGCATCCGGAGCAAGAATAGGGTCCTTAAATCAGTCGACCTTGGTAGGAAGGAAATCTTTGGATTCAACCGCAAATTGGGTAGCGGTGCTAGAGGAAGATGCTTCTGGGAGGAAATACGAATGATGGTGCATGTCATCCCAGGGATACTCCGAGGCAGTGAGTGCCTCAAGAATCTCCTCATCAGTACAGAAAGTTTGGGTCATCAAATCGGTTGACGAGGGAATGGTAGTTGAAGAGATCATGTAAATGGTGTTGACCTCCCCTAATGGGGGTGAGATCGGGGGGTGAATCTCTTCGATGGTGGGTGGTGCCGTCTCAAGATCCAGATTGTTCATCTCATAGAGAGTTGCTCTGTAATCGGGGAGATCGGGACAGTGATGTGAGTAATGCCCGTAAATACCGCATATGGCACAGGGGTGGTTAGTGCGCAGTGATTTGTCGCGAGGCTTAGGGGTGGGATCTAGTTTGACAACCAGGAAACTGGGGTCATCGTCAAGCATCTGCATGTGTTCCTGTAATGCAGGTAACTGTGGACATTGGTGAGTCGCATGGCCTAACTCATCGCACAACGAGCATTTGGGAGGAGCACGAAACACAGGGGGGTTTTTAACTGTCTTGGGAGGTGGAACAACAGTGTAAGGCTGGGGGCCTCTGCCCCCAGTGGATTTGGGAGGAGGATGGGGATTCATGGAGGACAAAGGGGTAGCGACACCGGGGGGTGGCTGAGGGGTAGCGACACTGGGGGGTGGCTGAGTGGTAGTAGCCATGGGTTGCACCGATTGGAGGACGATGCTTGGTGTCGGCGGGGGAATGGGAGGCGAAAGATACCATACGGGTAATCCCAAGGTTAAACCAGGGAGGCTAAGGGTAGCCATGACTGGGGCGCTTACTATTCCTGAGGGAGGGACTAGGAAGGGGATTGTATGGATAGGTGTAACACCAATGTGGCTAGGTACCAATGTTGGTTTAGGCAACAAGGGTGGTTGATTGTTTGGTGTTTGGTTATTGTGGGACAGGGTACATAAGTCAGACACTTCGGGTGTAGATGACGGGGGAGGAATGGATTGGAAGGTGGATGTCATCGGCGGGTCTGAGTAAACTCCAGGTCCCAAGGAGGAAACAAACAAGGTAACGACACCACTAACAGGTTGTTCAACCATGGGGAGAACATTTTCAGGTGCAGCGGGGGCATTTGGATCATAGTAAGTGAGTTGGTCGATCTTGACCACGCGTCCGTCATGGGGGAACATCATGGTACGAAAGACAGAGGAAGCTACCGCCCGCATAGCATACATGTAGTTGCGACCAAGTAAGAGGTTGTAATCAAGCTGGGCATTGATGACCTCTATGTCAATGAGGACGGTTTTACCACCTAACTGGACGGGGACATTGGCTAGGAGACCTTGGGGCTGAGCCGAACGACCGTCGTAGGCGCGTAATGCAGTGGTGGACTGCTGAAGGGTAGGGGATCCCAACTTCTGCCATACGAATGTAGACATAATGCATGTGGAGGCATCTTCATCGATGATGCATCGATGGATGACAAGATTCCGAACGAAAACAGAAACTTGGAATGCTAAGGTGGAAGGCAGGCGTGGTTCGGACTAGTCCAAATCAAATGCCATCAAATTCGAATCATTTGGGTCAATAGCCCCAATGGCGGAGAGTAAAGTCTTGCGCTGGGAAGGGCAGTTCTTCAAGACTTCTAACGCAGACATGGATGCGGGAGATTGGGCTAAGTCGTCTACAATGTTCTAGTTTGACGCAGCGCGCGCATTGGGGTTATTGTTGATACGGCGAAGTGGGAAACGAGGTGCTTTGGAAGCGCCATCTATTGGAGGGGTAGGTATACGTAACGCTTGATCAGTGGGATGAGCGTTAGTGGTTTTATCAGCGGGAGGGGCTTCAGAGGTGGAGCCATATTGGTTCCGACGGGTATGGAGGTTAACATCAGCGGATGACATCATCAACAAGTGGTGAGTTCCTGAGTCGAACATGTGTTGATCAGGAGCGGCGTATGTGATCTGTTGTTGTTGGGGTGGCGCATTGGCTTGGGGGGGGGCCAACGGTTGTGTGTTCACGACGCCTTGGGTTGGTAAAGGGTTTTGCAGCACCAAAGGTGGCTGCTGAGGTTGCGGGGAGTTGGGTGGTGCTTGAGGAGCCGCATGCCCTTGGTGGTGGGCATCATCAACCCAAAGATGCCGAGCTCGCTCTAAGTGTGGGCAAGCATGTGTGTAGTGGCCATAGACCTCGCAAATAGAACAAGGATGGTTTGTTCGCAAGTTGGGGTTTTTAGCCTGCTTGGGCGGGCGATCAGGGTTTTGGTTAACGGGGGCCGCATTATTGTTGTCTGGGGGATTAGGCGGTTGACCACCTTGGTTAGTAGGTTGGTTGTTCCCACGATTACGGCCCTTGCTGTGGTTTTGTTGGCCCTGGTTGTGCTGGTTGTTCTGGTTTTGCTACTGATTTTGTTTCGCATACACTTGCCCTTGGGCAGCAGGTGGGTTTTGGGGTTGTGCAGGTGCGGGAGCAGGCTGCGGTGGATGATATGTAGGTGGAGGCTGCGCAGGTGCGGCACCTTGAGGGGGTGGCTGATATGTCTGCGGAGCAGTTTGTGGATTTGCCACAGGGGCTTCCTGTGGCGGGTAATAAGCGGGTTGGGCCTGGGAAGGCGCAGGAGTTGGTGCAGCCGGCTGCTGGTGGTAATAGGCGGGTTGGGCCTGAGAATGTGCAGGAGCTGGTGCAGCCTACTGGTGGTAGTAGGGCTGAGGTGCGACCGGGGGGGCGTAAGCGGGAGTCGCATGACCGAAGAACTGAGGTGGACATGAGGGTCCGTGAGAATGGTGATGATGTGTCATAGGAGCAAATGAGTTGGTGGCCCCAGACTGTGAGGTAGCCCGCGAAAGGTCAGGGCCAGGGGTAGGACGTGCTATGGAAAAGGGTTGGGGATGCGAAGAAATACGGCCGATGATGCCGTCTACAGCATGGGATGACCCCGGCGCATCGTGCTGGGAGGACTCGTCGCGAGGGGCGTCAGGAATAATGGTATAGAGATAACCCGACTGGGCGTAAATGAGGTCGAACTACTGGGCCTTAAGGGTGGCCTCTTCTTCAGACTGGGGTCTTTCTGATGCAACATCCTTAGCAATGACAGCGAGAAGGGACTTGAGGAACCAATCTAGGAAGATACGGTCGTCTAATTTGATCTTGCATAAGCTACGGCGTTGATGCCACTCATGAATGTGGTCCGTGATGTGGGTAGCCGTGTTTTGTCGGCAAGATAGGAGGATCTCAACGCCCGTGTCATAGCGGACAGGTAACTGGAAGAACTGCAGGAATGTCGAAGCAAGGGAAGTAAAGGTGGCATGGGTCCCATGGGGTTGCTCGATATACCACTTGGCTACAGAGCCAGTGAAGGTGCGCTGTAACAGACGGAGGCGAATAGAGTCATCCACTATGGAGTTGGAGGAACACCATAGATGGAAGGACATGATATGGTTTTGTGGGTCCTCACCTGCCTTGCCCTCGAACTTAGGGATGTCAGAGGGGAGCTTGGTGGGCATGTGAGGCCACGCAGGGTTGTGTCGGATAGGGTCGTTGGTCAATCTGGCTAGGTTAGGCAGGTTGAGGCTAGCCATGAATGGTAAACTGGAAGAAGGATGTGACATAGTAGTGGGTTGGACCAAGTTGGGGCCAATGCCCCCAAGAGGAGGGACAAGGTTGGGGATGTTGCCCCCAAGGGGGGGAACTAAGGTGGTATAGGATGGTCCTGCACCACCATGGGTAGTGTGAGCCACTGATGGAGTGGGGATAGGTATTCCAGCTGCGGGAATAGGTGCAGTGAGGGGAACGGTAGAGGTGGGCCCCATTGAGGGCATACCCACAGCGGGAGTGGTAACTGGTGTAGTGGTGGATGGGCCACCAATGGTCCCTACAATGAAAGGAGTAGAAGTCGCGCCAGCCATGGGGCTAGTTGGGGCAGTGTAAATGGGGTTCTCAGACTCCTCTTCAGAATCGGAGGTAAAGTAGGGGGCGTCAATATCTGGTGACGGAGTCCTACGCCGTTGACAAGTGGAGTCAAGTGACAAGGCTCTAGATCTATGATGAGTGGTATCAAGTGATGATGATCGAAGTCTATGACGAGTGGTGTCAAGTGAACCGTGCTGTGGGGGCTCGCCCCTGAGGCACTGAGAATGTCTCAGGGACTCAATGGTGACAGATGGTGTCAAATCTCTATGGGTTGAGGTGAGTAAAAAATAGCTCAAAAACCCTAATGCAACCGAGTGTGCAGAAGGAGAGCTCAAAAAACAAGGCACTCAGGCCAACAACCAACTCAAAACACCTACTATAACAGCTGTGCTACAATAGGTGGAGTGTCAACAGAAATGGTCAGTATTCCAACAAGCAGCAGGTTTCCGAAAAATAAAAAATGGTGGACTCACTAGACCAAAAGGAGGTAAGGGAGCATGCAAACACCTAACTAAAAAGTATTCTGACTCAACTAGACATATCCTATGCAAGGTGATGAAATCCAAGTCAGACAATATGAATAGGAAAGCCAAGTGGCTAAGATGTCCCCCTACTGGGAGGGACACCGGGTAGTCAATCCTAGAAGAATGGCAACTAAGATACCCCGTTCATGACATGTCCAGAAAGGTGAATCTGTCGTTTGGTCCTTTACCTCAATACCCCTATACAGGGATATCCCGAGAACTGCGAAAGGTAGCCCTTCGGTTACTGAATGGAGTGCGGTATTCCACTCAGGCCTCTGGAACCAGTCTCACGACTTCAACCCTCCTAGGGGAGAGGCCCTCTGGTAAACTGGTTGTGACCGTGCCAAAAAGTACTAGGGGATTTTGGTTCCCTAATTGGATAACAGCTATGTCTCAAGTGTAAGTAACCGAGGCGTGTTATTGGAAGCCTATCCCCCCGATCCTACCTAACTACAAAGATTCTTTTGTGTTCCCCAAGTGGGATTAGATTATTGGTTGAGTCAAGTATTTTTTAAGGCTCACTTGAATTATGTGACAGAGTGTGTGCTCGTGAGGTGATGATGAACCCAAGTAGAAAGTGCCACTAGGGAGGGCAACTTTCTATCTAGCAATAACAATACGGAAATTAACTTTTAAAATGCACAATTTTCTTTTTCCACTTTAAAATGCTAAAAATGAAAAAATGATTCTGTAAATGAAACAGAAATAAAAACTGCATAAAAATGCTGTAAGGAAGGGTGGCTGCAGGGAGGACAGAGGGCTATGCTGTTGCAGAAAATAGTGTAGCAAAGTTCTGGGTTCAAAACAGAGAAAAATGGAGAAAACAGACCGCGGGTTTTGGGAAAATCTGAGCGGTCGGACCGCGGAAAACAGCTAAATAGTCGCAGGCGGGTTGCGGGTTTTGGGCTGAAAAACGCAGTCGGGACGCAGGAAAGACGCCGCAAGGCGCCGGCGGGTTGCGGGAAACTGGCCGAAAGCCGCAGGCGGGATGCAGGAAAGATGCCGAAAGGCGCCGGCGGGTTGCGGGAAACTGGCCGAAAGCCGCAGGCGGGACGCAGGAAAGACACCTAAAGGCGCCGACGGGTTGCAGAAACTGGCCGAAAGCCGCAGGCGGGACGCAGGAAAGACACCGACAGGCGCCAGCGGGTTGCGGGAAACTGGCCGAAAGCCGCAGGCGGGACGCAGAAAACAGGGTAATAGCCACAGCTAAACCGTCCCAAACAGGCTAATAGCCGCAGCCGAATCGCAGGTAATAGACTGAAAACGGCCGGCAGGTTGCCGGAAACAGTCTGAGAGCCGCGGTCGGGTTGCAGGTAAGTTCCTGAAAGACGCGGTCGGAACGAGACTGTGGGGGGAAAAAACGCGGTATACAGCGGCTGAAAGGGACAGCTGAACAAAAAAAATATTTAAAAACTATAACCAGAAATATCGATCCCCAGCGGAGTCGCCAAAACTGTAGCTAGGGTTTTACCCCTAGCTTGTGCAAATGAGCACCTACTAAGGAGAAGGGACTCCTTAGTAGCAGTTCAGTAAATGTAAATTAAAATGCTAAAACAGAAATGTAAACTACTTTAAAACATGTGCATGAAACATAAAAACAAGATGTAAAGAATGGCTTTTGTATTAATTTTACCTCCAATGTGAAGGTTGGTGAAGCTCTTGCAATGCTCCAAGAGGGTTGCTCCAAGCTCCAACTTGCTCCTTCTCTTTCTCCAATGGTGGGAATGGGCCAAAGGGGCTCTCAAGGTGAAAATAGCTCAAAGGTGAGCTAGGGTTTCAAGAGAGATTTTGGCAGAGTAAGGGTATCCTTGATTGTGGATGTGGAATAAGGGGTCTCCATCACCTATTTATAGTTTTTTGGTGGTGGAGTGCTGGCCCATGGTTTTGGGAACCATATGGTTTAGGGCAGTTGTATAGGGTTTTTTCCTCCTTTTCCTCATTATTTTATATTTTTTTATTCCCTTTTTAAAGGGTTTTTGCTTTTTTAGAGGAATTTTGGATATTTTTGGAGGAAAAAGGGGTTTTTTAGCCTTTTTGAGGCTTTTTTGATGGTTTTGTGGCCCTTTGGAGGCATTTTAGGCCTTTTGGAGGCTTTTTAGTGGGATTTTTAGGGTTTTTAAGGGAAATATGGTAGGAAAATGGACAAATGAGCCATGTAATGGGGTAGATGAGGTAGTGAACACTTTTTGGGTGTTAACACTTGTAGAGGCCAATTACTCGAAGGAGCGGAGGGTTGGGTAGGATATAGAGCCCTCACTTAAGCAAAGTTGTTAAGTGTTCAAACTCTTTGAAGGAATGAGACAAGTTTGAAGATGACTTCAATGTGCAAAGGATAAGCCCCATACTCTATATGGGTGATAGAGTAAGGGATCATCCACTTGCAATGAATGATGTGTTGTAGTAGAAGGGTATGTTCTCACTCCATCCAAGACTAGCCATCCCAAATTAAGTTGGCCTGAGACCTTGAACCCATAAAGGACCATAGGTCTAATGATCATATTGTCCAAGGTGTGCATCTTGGATGAGATGTCTCCGAAGTGACTCTAGAAGCACTAGCTCTCAAGAAGGGAAAGGGAACCATGTGCCTAGTTGACTTGGGGTTGGAAACCATGTTGAAAGTTGAAATGGGTCCCTAAAAACCAAACAACCAAATAAGTGTAGGTCATGGTGATCTTGATCTCTTCCCCTCAAAAGTAAAAGTGCTAGGAAGAGAAACCTCACTTTGACATTTTGAAGATCATAACCTTAGTTTTACTTAGGTTAATCATCTACTATCAATGATCACAAAAAATGGGAAAGAACATCAAGTAGTCTTTGCAATTCTTTGAGAAAGGAGGCCAAGAGGATAATGTCATCATCAAATAGAAAGAAAGAGATCAAGCCCTCGTGGAGAACCCTCACTGCTAGTGTAACTGATGGGCTGGTTTGTTGAACCCTCACTGCTGGTGTAACTAACTTGGAGTTGATTTCAGAGGGGAAACCGTTTTGTTCATAAATAACATATGCATATTTGTATAGTTATTAGCAGAAGCCCAGGATCCTAATTTAGCATGTGCCCATGGAAATTTTGCTCTAGATTGGTCTGACTTGAGGATCAAATTTGTAAACCCCAATGCCTTTTAAAGGACATTGCACCTATGTCATGGAGGGTCCCAAATATTTTATCCTTCAAATGTAAAACAATCTCTAGATGTTTTCTTCTCTGAACACCATAATTTAGATCTTGACCTGTCCCTTCTCCTCCCATCTGAATTCTTGTTGATTCTTATAAATCAACATTCCTTAGAAAGTGAATTAATATGGGTTGAAATTCATTGTTAAATTTCTTTGTTAATTGGATATTCAACAATCGTTTTCTCATTTGATTGTCTAAAAGAAGTTCCTGTCAGTCATATCTCCACCTTTCTCTAGACTGTTATTTAAGCTTATCCAACATGCAGGCCATCAGCGTTGTGTTTGGCATTTTTTTAGTAATTGTCCTAAGCAACATCACCGAAAGGAGACACCTTGTGTCCCTGTAGGACTTACAAGCAATGGCAGTTGATTCCTTGGCTACAAGATTGGACAAGTGTTTAAAGCCCTTTTTGGCTCTTTACAAGGTTCAAGCAGGCTGCTCTATGGCTGAGATACATGCCATTTTCATGATAGCGCTCTTAATGGTTCATTGTAGGAATGTGAATTGTGCATTCATAAATACCATTTTCCCTACAATTTGAATGCAGAAAAAATGCCCATTTTTATATTTAAAAAGAAATAAAGGACGCCATTCACCAAACTTGGTCATTGACAACAACTCTTTGTCCTCTCTTTCTATAAAATCATCATGCAATAGAACCACAGTGTTCAAAAACATGTTACAGTCCTCAACTCTATCAATACCTTTTACATGAAGAATCCCTTCTGCTATTTAGACATTATAAGATTAAATCACCCCACCACAATCATAACTTCTTGCACAAGCTAGTAGCCATGGAGCTTCAGTGCCTATGATGGAGACTTTGTTTTTTTTCCAAGTAATATATGGAGTTATAGCTTATAAAAAAACCTTATATTAGAAACCATATCTAGTGTTCTAAACTTCAAAATGAGCACCACATCCCACTTCCAGGACAAATATCCCCTATTGAGGGCCAATATGGTTGTTTGGGACCACACACATGGACCATGACCCCTATAGTAAGATCTATAAATCCATCTGCATTGTTAAAATTTAGTAAAATATTGCACAAATTCATTATCAAAATTGTAATTTTCCATTGTCAGTGTGACACAACTAAAAATTACTAACATAAACGACTAATTCATATTAATCGTTGTTAGATAGTCATATTTATATTCCCGTGACTAAATTAGTCATTATATTAGTCATTTTTATTTTAGTCACTTGTTATCTAGTCATATATTTTATCCCGTGACTAAATTAGTCATTTTCAGTTGGCTTAATTAAAATTGCTCAATTTTAGTCATTTATCCCTTGAAAAAACAATGGTGACTAACTTTTTTAGTCACCTAGTCACTTATCTCTCATTTTGTACTAGTGTGGGTTTACTCACTCAATGGGACAACGCAACAGACTTATGCACTTCCCCTTCGAAGGTCAATGTAGTGAAGTTTTCAACTAGCACTTATTCATTCCATTACGATATCAGTACTGCGTACTTCCAGCGTTATACCTTAACAGATTTATATGACCCAGCCTTTTACGTGCATATCTATTTATTTACGACTGTTACATTCACAGACTTAGAACACTTTGCATTCATCAATCATCCATTCATAAAATACTTAACATATCATTCCCATCTTTCTCCTATGGTGAATACATATAAAAGCATTAACAACCCAATTGATAACTGAGAACTCAAGCATGCATGGTAAGCAAACAGACAGTGCAAAGTACAAACACATAAATAGTCTCACTACACAAGATTTAACGTGGTTCACCCCCTGGATGGAGGCTACATCCATAAGAACTGTTGTTAAATTAGTCTTTTGGGAAGGGTACAATAGTTCTTAGTCTGCGCACTCAGCTGCAAACTCTCTTCTCTCTCAACAGGCCTCTGCGCACTCAGCTTGCAGAGCCTTTACAAAAAATTTCCTCCACAGGAGTTTATCCAATTAGGAATAAGAACAATACAAAAATGAAGAGTAACCCTTTCCCATACAAAAATGCCTTATTTATAGATCATGCCCGTAGGTCATGTCTTTACAATTCATAGGAAAAACCCTAATGTTTACAAAACATGGCGTGGCTAACTTCCAACCTGACTGTCGCCATTGACAGCTTGCTCCGCCTGGTCCAGACCGTCCTGCTGGGCCACTCATGGCTCACATGCTCCTCTAACAGCCACAGTCCTAAAAAATGGTTACAACTGCATCGTGGCCTGTCTCTTTCTACCTCTTCCGCCTGCCTGTCGTTGTCGACGTAGTGGCCTAGCTTCTCAACTGCTTGCCGCCACTCTTCCAAACAGGTCGCTTTCTCCTGCATTCACCCGGTTCTTTACCAGAAATAGGTCACTTCCTCGTCTGACCTTTACTTATATATTTTTACCCAAAATTAGCTACTGCGCGGGTCTTGCGCATCAGCCTAGCTGTGCAACAAAATATGCCCAACAAGCTACGCACTTAACCATGTTATGCTTTTCCTCTGTGCAACTCAAAATCGTGTTTCAATCAAAATGGTACCCACTTGGGCCACGCCCAACAGGCCCCTAACACTTACTTGTGGCTCGTCCCGAGCCACATTAGTCCAACTGTTCCATCTGTCCCTTCTTCGAAATTCCTGCTCGCACGCTGAATTCTTCGACGGTTGCGTCAGCTGTGCAACTACCTGTTTTACTTCTTGCTTGCATTCTTTCACTCTGTCAAGTCTTTATTGCGAAGCAGGTTCCGAAGTTTCCTCCTTGATCTAATTTTCCGATATTCGAAGTTCTTGCAATTTTACCTCAATGTCATCGGTCAATGTGAGTGCTTCTTCCATTAGTGGTTGCAACCTCGCAGAGGTTTCAGCTTCCTTTACCCTCAAGGCCTCGAGTTCCCTCCTTAATGCCTTGGTCTGCTCGAAGGCTGCCCTCTTCTAGCGGACCGGTAAGTCCTTCATGGACGCATCTGCGGCATCGAACTCTTATTGCTTTTCCTTTCCTTCCTCATGTATACTCTACAACTCTGGACTTTCTTGCAGTACGCTCCACACATTGGAGACGTCATTGGACAAGATCCCGCACTACGCTACTGCTGCGCAGATGCTTTGCATGGAAGCCCTTATTGCTTCTTCTCTTGTTTCTTCTTCTTGCTTCTTTGTATCCATTGGTTGCCGTGCTGCTAACTCAGCTATTTTTTCCTGGTGGGCAGCCTTCATCCTTTCAACTTCATCTTTGTGGGAGATCTCTAGCTCCCTCATCTGTTCCTGTAAACTGCTCACAGCAACACCTATCTGTAGGATGGTTGCTTATATTTATGGCTCTTCTTCGACTGCGGGGAGCTTCACACAGACAACTAACACTTCTCCTCTGATCCTACGCTCTTTTCCCTACGTGCGTTGAAGCTCCCTTTCCTTGTGCTCACATTCTCCTTATATTCGTCGATAATTCTCTTCGTGTTGTAGGCGCTGATTGTGTGAAACGATGTCTCTCTCATGTATTTCATGGGAGACCTAGGTGTGCAAGTGGTGCAACCCTTCAGCTAGAATCATGGCTATGTTTAGTTGTAGCTGCTACAGTCATCTCACAGTTTCTATCATTTCATCTGTGGGAAATAGAATGGACGCAGACGCAATCTTGATGATGCGTGCCCGTGCTGTGAAGTCGGGTGTCCTGCGCATCGTTTCACTTGGTTCCCCTACTTGGTCATGACGGTCGGGCTCCCGAGCAAAGTCATGGTGGACTTGATCCATCCTTAAGACCAAACTGGTCAATTTGTCAATGTTTTCTCGGACCTGCGCCTGATCTGGCTCGTCCCATTTTCCCATAAATCCAGGAAAATCTTCTAGGTGCACAGCTGTCCGAGATGCTATCATTTCATAG
Source organism: Larix kaempferi (assembly GCA_027924585.1). Classification (NCBI taxonomy): domain Eukaryota; kingdom Viridiplantae; phylum Streptophyta; class Pinopsida; order Pinales; family Pinaceae; genus Larix; species Larix kaempferi. Next base: position 18,121,238 of record BSBM01000136.1, read on the forward strand.
TCATCGTCGTGCAAGATTCTATCCAATGGTTGTTTCTAGGCCTTAACCTTCTTCTTCAGCGGCTTCTGAGGGCTTCAAGTGTCCGACTCTTTTCTCTTGTCGCCAACTTGTGGCTCCTTTCCATTTTCGCCTGCTTGTTGAGCAGGTTTCGAGGTCAAAGCACTTTCGACTTCCGCATCCTCTTTGCGGTCTTCTTCTTCTTCTTCATCCGATGGGGTGATGACCAATTCTACTGCATGTTCTCTCCATTCATTGGGCCAATCCTCAATAATGAGCTCAATCATGGGGATGCCTAACTGATATTGTCCCTCATACCATTTTTCTGCATTAAGGCGCAGCTGAATAAAAATTGAATGGAGGTCGGCTTCAAAAAGCAAGAATGGCTTATATTGGGTCGTCACTTCTCTCATGATTCGGGGGGTCTTCTCAATCACGGTGCGCACCTGCTCGAAGAAAGTGAATAATTGTAGGTTATTAAGCCTCTGCTTCTCTGGATTTGTAGACAACCACATGTTTGCAAACCACACTTCACGACAATCATCCTGTGCTACTGGTAGGCCACACTGATGGCTGGGTTCTCTCCATCCCAAAAAGGAAATGAGGACCAGAAGCCAATTAAAATAGAAGGGGAGCCCCTAACCTGGACATCCTCGATGTCTAATAATAATTCGTTCAACAGGAAGTTCGACCAATTGTATTCATGGCCATCCATAGTTTTTGCAGCTAAGGCTACGATCGAAGCTGATACCTGCGCAGGTCTAGATTTCCGTAGAAGTCTTCTTGCCAACAGCTGAATTGTAAACCACAGAGGTTCATTTGGAATGGGGTCAGTCTCATAACCCTGGTCCCTCTGGACAAATTAAATGTACTTTTGATGTTTTCGGCCAGTTCTTGATCATCCTTCTTATCCACAAACTCTTTAGAAGGGTCGTCACCCTTCTTGCTCAACCCCGTGATTCTAGCTATGAGGTCCACAGTGATACTAACTTTGAAATCTAACCATATATATCCCTGGTACGTGCAAGAAAGTAAAGTACGCACCACAGCTTTATATTGCTTTCTACGCCCAAAATGTGGGATGTGCAATAGGTTAAGCAGGCCCGCCTAGTGTAGTTGCACTGCCCAGTCCATAGGCACAATTTCTGCCTTGTTCGTTGTCGGATTTTCTATGCTGCACATATATCTATCAACCAGAAAATTAGGAAATTTCTCGACATCCTGCAGATTAAAATCAATCAACTTGCATTCCATGATATTTCCCATTAGATCATCTCTTTGTCGCACGCGCTTCGCCATTGGCGGCATTGGAACTCCATATCGTGGGTTCTTTTGCAGGTGCAGCTCCGGGGCATCACTCCTCCTGGGGCTGACATATTCAGGAATAACCCATACTGGTGCAGGTGGGTTCCTTGTGGAACCTGCTTTGGGGTAACTGGTGCCTTTGGTTTCTGCGGCGCTGCCATCGGCTGCTTATCCTTCTTTAGCTGCTGTTTCGGCTGGCTCGGCTTCGAGCCTTGAGATGGTGCTGGTTTTTCTGCTATAGCTTTCTTCTGTGGGGACTTCATGACTCTGCTTATACCAGAATGTCTTAATGCACCCAAAATCTCTTCTAAGTTCAGCTCGTCGGACATAAACACAACTGATATCAAGACTCTTACTACTTCGGCTCTTTAGCTCTTCACACTTGTTAAAATTTGAATTTCACGGTAACTATGCATAACGCCGAGTGCACGACTATTTATAGGATCACGTTCTGCTGTTGCGGCCGTTAATGGATTGCCCAAGAATTAAATGTTACAATGGCTCAACAAATCCCGTATGGATCTCCGTCTAATGTGATATTGAATGCACCGGGAACGGCTAGATTAGGCATTAAGTGTCAGTCCTGTGGGATGAGATTTCACCGGATCATTGATCCCTTTCTGCCGTTCTTAACGTCATGTCATGTTAACTTCCTTTAATTGGTGGGGTGGAATGGTTCTGCCATGATTTCTGACAGCCGATCAAAATTTAAATGCCAAATCCGTCGGGAGGATCCCGTTATGATCTTGTCACTTTAGTCTTTACGATGCTTGTCTGGATAGGGTTTTCCATAAATGCGTGATTTGGCTGGCGCCGTCCTTTTGATTAACGGTTTGAATACCCGGCTGACAACTGTCGTGGTCGTCTTTTCTCATCCTGACTTGCTATCGGTTCTGACATTTTGGTGTGGATTTCTTATGCTCATCTTTGTACTTGCTGCGTGACTGTAGTCATGCCATATGTCTCTGCGCAGCTATTCCCCCCTTTTTTTTTGTGAAGCTTCAACAGTGCTACGCGGCACACAAGCCTTTTCCATGTAACTTTTTCGTACAGACTCTTCACACTTTCTAGTGTCCAATTTCAACTGTACTTGACACTTAGAATTTTCGCCTCCGCTTGATCATACAGGGTTCTGCAAAGCAGGACTATCGTTGTAAAGCTTTAGTCTGCTTCCATTTATCAAACTAGGCAAGGTGTCTCCAGCTAAAGTGGCTAACTAAACTGTGCCACCATTAGTAACATGCATTACAGTATATGGGCCAAGCCAATGCATCTTAAATTTTCCAGGAAACTTCATAAACTTGCTATCATATAGGAGGACTAGATCACCTACCTGGAATCACTTGTTCTTGATATGGCGGTCATGCCATGCTTTTTCACGCTCTTTCTGTACTTGTTGGTGGAAGCCTGCGATGAAGCGATCCTCCTCCAGGCTAACCAAGTGTAGGAGCCTTTATTCTAGCATTGTACGGTCTGCCATGCCTATAAACACATCTATTCTCAAACTGGGAACAATATACTCCATTGGCATGATTGCTTCTTTCCCATAAGCCAATCTGAAAGGTGTATGGCCTGTCAGTTTCTTGCATGTAGTCCTGTATTCCCATAACACAGATGGAATGCGTAGGTCCCAATCATCCCTATTGACGTTGCATATCTTGGTTAGCGCATTCTCCAACACCTTGTTAAATGCTTCGACAGTTCCATTCGCTTGTGGATAGTAAGGCGTGTTGCGCTGATGATGAACGTGGAACTCTTTGGTCAAAGCTTCAATGGTTTTATTCAGAAAATGAGTGCCTTTATCACTCATCAAAACCTTCAGACATCCAAACCTTGTAAGGATATTTTCAAAAATGAACTCTTCCGCTGTAGCTGTGCTACAGTCTTTCACTGGCTTTGCTTCTACCCATCTAGTGAGGTAGTCAGTTGTGGTAATAATGTATCTCGCACCAGTTCTTTTCCTAGGTGGGTTAATAGGACCCACAAAATCAATGGCCTACAATGTCAATTGTGGATTTAATGGCATTTCATCTCTACATGATGGCTTTCCTGTCCTTTGACAAACATCGTAGCTCTGGCAATGTTCCTTCGAATCTTTATGAATCGTAGGCCACCATAGCCCTGCACGCAATATTTTCTACACAGTAGCTCTTCCTGCGTAATGGCCTCCTGTGACTCCTGAATGTGCATCATCCAATATGAATGGTTTCTCATGCTCTAATACACATATGCACAGTACTTCATCCGGTCCCAGCTTGTATAGCTGACCTACGATTATAGTGAAGTCTGCTGCGCGCACTACCAACTGCTTCTTTTGCTGCGTAGTGAACTCCTTAGGTGCTATCCCTGTAGTAAAAAATTCAATGATGTCCTTATAATAATCATCAGCAACCTGTATAGAAAAAAACTGCACATCAGGAAAATTGTCTTCCAGGTTCGTAGGCTCTTCTCCTAACTCAATCCTTGATAAATGATCAAGTCCTAAGTTTAACCTGCCTGGCTTAACCACAATTTCAAAGTCATACTCCTGAAAGAGTAGTAACCATCTGCATATTCTCCCCCCTAACACTGGCTTATTGACCAGGTATTTCAAAACAAAGTGGTCCGTGAACATAGAGAAGTGCGCACCAAGCAAGTAGTGCCTGAACTTCTGCAATGCGTAGACCATAGCGAGTCCTTCTCGCTCAGTAAAGGTATAGTTCTTCTCAGCGGATGATAAATTTCTGCTGGAAAATGCAATAGGATGGTCAATACCTACCTCTCCTAGCTAAGCAAGAACCACACCCAATGATATACATGAAGCATCAACATGGACATGAAATGGCTTCTCCCAGTCTGCAAAAACTAGGATCGGCGCAGTGACCATCTTTTGTTTTAGCGTGTCGAATCCTTTCTCACAGTCCTCATTCCAAACTAACGGTACATCTTTCTTTAACAGATTCTCCATATCTACGGTTATCTGCGCATACCCTTTTATGAACTTTCTGTAGTAACCGGTATGCCCCAATGTAGTGCACAACTGCTTGATTGAATTTGGTGTAGGCAAGTTTACAATTACTGCGATCTTCACGGGATCAACCATCAAGCCCTGTTTGCACACAATGTGTACCAAAAAAATTCCATAGGGAACACAGAAAATACATTTCTTCAGATTCAATGAAATTTGATGATGTCTGCATTTTTCCAGCATCATCCTGAGGTTCGCGGCATGGTTCTTCAGTAACCCGAAAATAGTCCAATCATCAAAATAAACCTCTAAAAACTTATGTATGAAATCTTTAAATGCTGCGACGACCACTCTAGAAAATATGGCAGGTGCGTTCTTCAGACCAAAAGGCATCACTGTGTACTGGAACAACCCCCATTCTGTAGAAAAAGTCATCTTGTGCCTATCTGCGCAATCAATCCTGATCTGATGGTAGCCAGAGAATCCATTAGTAAAAGAATACGCTTCATTTCCTCCCACATTATCAAGGACTTCATCTGTGAAAGGGGTAGGAAATGGGTCATGCATCGAAGCCTCATTTAGCTTTCTGAGATCCACACAGATCCTAATTTCACCCTTTGTTTTCTTATCCTGGATAACCATCGAGCTTATCCACTCAGATTCTTCAACTGGCTCGATGATCCCTGCATCGAGCATCTTATCGAGTTCTGCCTTAACTCATTCTTTGTAGCGTGGGTTCAGTCTATACGGTCTTTGCTTCACAGGTTTCACACCAAGCTTAAGAGGAATTTTCATCACTCCTAAGTCTCCCATAATACCTTTCATCTCTGTGAATTTGGTCGGGAATAATTCTCGATATTCAAGGTAATATACCCGCAATCTCCGCAACTGTGTCTTCATCCCAATAGTCTCCGATAGCTGTGAACTTCGGCTCTTCGCTGGTGCCAATGTTCACTTTTCTTGTTTTCACAAGTACACTCATATCTAGAATTTCCAGTGGAGGTCCTTCTACCTCGCGCGATCACTCTAATTCAGGTATCTGTATGTTGTGCGGGTCCTCCTCATCATTGTTTGCTTTATCCTCACAGTCCTCAGTGATGTGATAAAAATCAAGAGTGTGCTCTAACTGTTCTTCCCAATCTGTTTGTAGGCACGCAGGTACACTGCCTGCTCCAAAGAATTCTTCTAGTGTCAAGTTTCCCTGAGTACTGTCAGGTCTGAATATTTTTTCTGTAAGAACCTGCAACGCATCATTGATACTCAGATGTTCGTCTTCGAAACTAAAATATGTCTGGAAACTCATGGTTAGGTCAGACCAATCCCCTGTGTCCCTGCGCAGCTCCGTGTCTAGGTACCACTTCTTTGGAATCGGTTCTTCCAGCGTATGCACAAACATATGCACCCATTTTGTCTGTGGCCTTTCCACCCAAGCTTGTGAACAAGCTTCAATATGATCCCTTGGATCCGTCTGTCCATTATATTTTACAAAAGATAGTGTAACCTTCTCAGCAAACCTGATTTGCATCTTAATTCTGCACTGATGCCATGTTGTCAGTGTCTTCTTATGTGCATCCTACCATCTAGCGGCGGTCTCGCGCAGTGCCATATCTAATGCCGACACACAGTATTCATCCGCAACTGCTGTAGTATATTCCTTGATAAAGCAATAAACATTAGATAAACCATCGTAGGTAGGGATTGGAGTTACCTCTTTTCCAATCCAGCGGAGTGACTTCATGATCTGCGCGCATCTCCTGGAAGACACTTCGTGCAATTTGCTTTGCCAATTTTCTAGTCCTGCATCAAAGTCTGAAATGCAAGAGCTATCACAGCGCCAACTGAGTGTTCCGTCCGCAGTTGGATTAATATAGTCAGCAGTATTGGTCATCATCTTGTAAATACGATCCAAGTCTTGGGCTATGGATTCTTCCTGAATTGGTTCAACATATCGTTCACCCTGCGAAGGGTCCAATGGTGCGATGACCCTTATATTATTGCCTTCAAATATCACTTTCATAGTTTTCAAATCCATAATGGCAGAGTTAGTCATTGCCCAATCGATACCCAACAGCGCTGGATAAGGATGGTTGTCATCCATGATTTCAATCACTTTGAAATCTGCACAGCTGCGCACTCCGTCAATGTCAACAATGGCGTTGGGTAACCTCCCCAAAGTTATAACTATCCCTTGATTATCCATTCTTAACTGTAGAGGTGACCACTGTAACTTTGGTTTGCCCATCTGATGCCATGTCTGCTTGGTCAAGACATTTACTTCGGACCCAAGATCAAGAATGATCTCATCCATCTCATAGTCCCCAATCTGTGCAGTGAGCCTCATTTCCCTTCCTGTTCTTTTGGGACTCCTAATGTTATGGACTGCTCCATTGGCAACCCCCTGCGCGCCGTGTGGCTCATACTGCCTAAGTAGTTTTTCAAATTCCACGTAAGCATCTGTGCTCTTTAATAACTTCATGCAACTCCATAGGAACTGTGCAATAGAGGTACCTGCGTCTGCTACAGTGCTTGTTTGATCATATGCCGTTGGTATACCCTCTCTTCGCGGTACTTCACTATGCAGTTGGGTTCTCGGTGAGCCAAGTGGCAGTGTTTTGAACATGTCCCGCGCTTCTTCGAATGCTCCCTTATTTTTTTGTAGGTCCAAGCCAGGTGGTTTCCCAGGAGCTTTTCTAATCCATACTAGCTGATCAGGAGTCTGCTTAGTATAGCGCATTTCTGAAGTCGAAGCTTTTATGCCTCCATCTCTTCCTGTATCAGCATGTTACCATGTTTATACTTGGATCCACAGTTCTTCTCTCCGCTGCGATCAACTGAATGTTGGGATTCGGCGGTTCTGTCTGTCTTCGTTTCTGCATCTCTACCTCTAGTACAAGGCAGTATTCAATAACATGCTCAAATTATTTACAATAACTACACGTAGTGCATGGGTTGGTACAATCTCTGGATACGTGACCTGTCTGGCCACAATTATAACAAATTACTTGGCCTCATCCTCTTCCTTGGGCTAGGCTGACATTTCTTCCTCTCCCGCAGTATCCACCACCACGACCTCTATATCCTCCTTGATCATAGTGGGTGTTTTCTTGTTTTGGTTGATTTTCTTCTTGGAAGCGGTACATTCCAGCACCTCGCATCATTTCCATATCGCGCTTCCTTTCATTCATGGGCTCATATGCGGGACAGTTGGATTCATCATGTCCAACTGATTTATAGAAATTACAATACAAGCGTTTTGGTGTTTTTACGTATTTCTGTATGAGATAACAGTCCTCAGTTCTATGTCCTCTGCTTCTGCAGATTTCACACCATGGGGCCTGGTTCTGATTCATCAGGTTCGGTGCACCACTGTTGAGGTAATCTTGGAATAAGGGGCAATGTTCTCTGGTGTGGCCTTCTCCCTTACATCATGTACACTAAACCTCATGCCTCTGTTCATACCTTTGTTCCTTTCCATTCTTCATACCTTCCAGTTCTAATGTTAAGGTAGTCAACTGGTTCTGGATCTGAGACATCCCAGAACTAGTCTCACCAATCGACGAAGCCTCTAGCTTCATTGTGATCTCTAAGGCCTCTGACTGCGATGCAACCTTCTGCTGCATCAATGGTTGTCTGATGTGGGGCAACAGCACAGCGATGAACCATTCCTGATGCTGTTGCGGAGCTATCACAAAGCTCACTTGGTCCAACAATGTATTAAACTTTTGGTCGAATTCCCAGACCGTTTCAATAGGTTTCTGCTTAATTTCTTTTAACTCTGTTATGCATTGCGACTCGGATTTCGGTTTCTTAAATTATGCTACAAGTGCAGCTTTAATTTCTGTTAGGGTTCTCGGTTGTGCCTGAGAATATTTCATAAACCAATGCAAGGATCTGTCTCTAAATGTAGTGATGAGCTGTGCTCTCTTCATAGCATCATCCTGGATCTGCTTTACACTCCATATGGCTTCACATAGAAACCAGTGTTAATCAGGGTCTTCTAGACCCGTTCCTTTGAATATCGGCAGTTTGATATCATTATCTGTCATTCTCCTTCATGGTGGTGCAGCACCTTGAGTAGTGCTGATAATCTGCGCGGTGTTCTGAGCGAAAAAAGTAAATGGGGTACTCGGAATGGTGCTAGGGATACTACTCTACGGAATATTCTGAGACTGGGTATTCTGAACTGGAATAGTCTGAGTCAGAATGGTCTGAGCACCCACTCCTACGGTGTTACCAGTATTGATGTTCTGCGGACTGGGCTGTGCTACACTCGCAATGGCTGGATTCTGAGGTAGGGGTTGCGTGGTATTTACAACCGACGGGTTTTGAGGTGTAATAGGGTGTGTGGTGGCTGATGACAGCGCGGTATGATTGTTAAGGTCACATGAGAGTTCAATGTTCACGTGGAGTCCAGGTCCTCCGGGATTCTTCTCTTTATTACACTTATATCTCTTTCCACTTCTCAAATTATGGGTTTCTTCGTCATAATCACTATATATACTTTCTACCATGACAAATTCAAAAATATTACTACATTCTTAAAACGCCTTTCTCAACTAAAAGCATTTTAATGTTTAGACTAAGATTGTTCAGGTACTTACCTCTAAATCCTTCGAAAAAGTATGCTTCAGCTTGGCTGTAGGATTTCAGCGTGTCTACAGCAAACTCGGTGACAAATCCTTCAAGTATGCTATCAACCCAGAAGTCGTCTGCTCGCCACAGTGGGCTATCTATTGCTTTGAGCTGCGCTGTGAGCTCTGGAGTCCACTCTGTAGGTACTCCCCCTTGAAAACAGTTTTTCTTCTCTGCTAGTCGTGAAAACCACTCGTGCAGCTCGTTTCCAAACGAAGCCCAGAATATCTCGTGAATGTCTCTCCACAAGTATATGTTCAACCACTCTACGTCAGATAGACGCGGCTGTCTATTCTCTTTCTTTGCAAAATCTCTTGCGATCTTATCACATCAGTCTCAGATCTCTTTCTTTTCGGGATGCCAATTGTCTGAACCCAATGGGAACTAGTATTCTTCTTTGCACATTACTGCTTCAACTCATCACGGATTCTTAGCGCAGAAATGGAACCATTTGTTGGCGTAGGTTACTGATCTAGAGGTTTTTTCAATATAGACCCAGGTCTTTGCGGTTTTAGCTTTAACCAACAAAACCCCTTTTCACCGACCCTTTCGGAAACAACCTGCGCGCAGGTTGAGGTCTCACCCGAGGCGAAGCTATGGGGGTGCTGCGGAATCAAGTTTCCACAACAGTATGATGAGTCGGTCGGGTAAATACACTGTGCAGCGCGCTACAGGCTCGCGTTGTGATTTGATGGCTACGCAATGAATGTCTTCGTCGCAAGTTGATACTGCTGTGCACCCAGCGCACCGTCGGCCTGCGCGGGTCAGGTTTACTCACTCGATGGGACAACGCAACAGACTTATGCACTTCCCCTTTGAAGGTAAATGTAGTGAAGTTTTCAACTAGCACTTATTCATTCCATTACAACCAATAATTATTTAGTCTTATACTTGGTGCAATCCACAAGATATCAGTACTGCGTACTTCCAGTGTTATACCTTAACAGATTTATATGACCCAGCCTTTTACGTGCATATTTGTTTATTTACGACTTTTACATTCACAGACTTAGAACACTTTGCATTCATCAATCATCCATTCATAAAATACTTAACATATCATTCCCATCTTTCTCCTATGGCGAATACATATAAAAGCATTAACAACCCAATTGATAACTGAGAAATCAAGCATGTATGGTAAGCAAACAGACAGTGCAAAGTACAAACACATAAACAGTCTCGCTACACAAGATTTAACGTGGTTCACCCCCCGGATGGAGGCTACATCCACAAGAACTGTTGTTAAATTAGTCTTTTGGGAAGGGTACAACAGTTCTTAGTCTGCACACTCAGCTGCAGACTCTCTTCTCTCTCAACAGGCCTCTACACACTCAGCTTGAAGAGCCTTTACAAAAATGTTCCTCCACAGGATTTTATCCGATTAGGAATAAGAACAACACAAAAATGAAGAGTAACCCTTTCCCATACAAAAATGCCTTATTTATAGATCATGCCCATAGGTCATGTCTTTACAATTCATAGGCAAAACCCTTAGGTTTACAAAACATGGCGTGGCTAACTGCCAGCCTAACTGTCGTTGTCGACAGCTTGCTCCGCCTGCTCCAGACCGTCCTGTTGGACCACTCGTGGCTCACACACTCCTCTGGAAACCGCAGTCCTCAAAAACGGTTACAACTGCATCGTGGCTTGTCTCTTTCTGCCTCTTCCCCCTGCCTGTCGTTGTCGACGTAGTGGCATAGCTTCTCAACTGCTTGCCGCCACTCTTCCAAACAGGTCGCTTTCTCCTGCCTTCGCCCGGTTCTTTACCAAAAATAGGTCACTTCCTCTTCTGACCTTTACTTATATCTTTTTACCCAAAATTAGCTGCGCAACAAAATATGCCCAGCAAGCTACGCACTTAACCATGTTATGCTTTTCCTCTGCGCAACTCAAAATCGTGTTTCAATCAAAATGGTACCCACTTGGGCCACGCCCAACACATCATCATAAACATTCTAAGAAACAAGAGGAATCAATGATACAATTATTCACGCATGGAGTACATAGTCATGAAAATGATATATGGAACAAGTTTAGTGCTCCGAGAAGAGTTACAATGTGTCAAATTGACAAAGCATCTTAAATGTGATTCTCATTTCTTTATTTTTGAGTGCAACATATGCAATGTCTTGCTTCTTTTCTTGGTGTTCAAATGAAAAGTAGGGCATTATTCACAGTCCTACTATTGATACAACAAGTGATATTGTTGTGAAGATTAAATATTATCATTTAGCCTTTCGAATGTCAATGATTGCCTTAGATAGCTATAGTATTTAAATGAACAACAATCTACATGAGTTGTATAAAGATGAAACTAACAGGAAAATGCACAACAAAAGCACTACAAATAAACAAGAACAAGAACAAGAACAAAGAAATTTCAAATTAAGTCAACAACGTAGACATGATTTGATATGAATGAAAATGTAGAATATCACGCACCATGACATAGGTTCTAGAATGATGCGACATATAGAAGAAAATAAAAACTCACCCATTTGTGGTCGAATACTCTATTGCGTCAAGATTAATTGCATATATCTAGCTTCCCTTGCAATGTTATGTGAATCTCAAGGTTCCCACTACATTGATGATAAAATCATGTGTCAACATCCTTCTAAAACCTAGGAAGAGCCACATAACATCCGTTTTATAATAAATTTTATTTAATAAATAATTTCTTATATTTTAGTGGTTGAAATATGTTTTTTGGCTGTAAATTGTGTACTATTTTGCTATTAATATAGAAACAAGAGTGTTAGAGTTCCAAACAAGGGCACACACTTAATTAACTAACACAAATCCAATCACAAGCAGATAAATGGGCGTGAGATGCATTTCATTAAGATGATGTACATATAAATACAATAATATGTGATCCATGGTTTCGTATTCCAAGGTGTCTCTTGGACTCCTTCACGACTCTTCATATTCAACTATGACTCTTCACTTTCTTTTCTCAACAATATTGTGAATAGTGAACAATAATACAATAATATGCCTAACCCTAAGGATTAGGTTCCCAACAATCCCCCCCCTAATCTGAAGGGTTGTATATGAGTCCAAGCAAAGAGCTGAAATCTGGAGAAGGACAACTGCAAATGGCTGAAGAAGATCTATGAATCGAAGGTTAGCAAAAGCCAATGTCGTCTACTAAATGGGTGGTCTTAAGTTGGCCACAAACTGATAGATCTCATCAACTATAAAGTTGTGGTTCTTGATGACCACAAATGATGAACCATGAAGGTGGTTTAAGGATGACCACAAACTCTGGAAATTGGCTCGAAGGTTCAAAGGTTCCTGGAACATTCTGAAAGGCTAGAAGAAGTTGTATGTCTTCTACTTCATGGGTGGTTTTAGGCAGACCACAAAATATGGAACTTGGCTCAAAGGCTCAGAGGTTCTTGGAACATTCCAAAAAGCTATTAGAATCTGATGCATTCTACTAAATGAATAGTCATGGCTCTAGCTCTAGCTTTGGTGGCTCTGGCTTTGGCTAAAACTCTAAGTTTGGCTAGATAATTCAGGATCAAGGCTTTGGATTTGATACAAGCTTGCTTGTTCCTAACTGTCAATTGGTGATGTCATTCCCCCCTGTTAGGGACAAAGTGAGGAGAAGAAGATCTCTTAGCTGCAAGACGTATCATTACTCGAGAATGATTTCTTCGCTATGACATATATATCTTCTTGTTTGTTGATGACCATTGTCAAGAAGCAATCCACCCATAGTGAATCTTTTCTCTTGTAGGTTTCTTCAAAATGAAGCATCTATCTATACAATGGGTATGCCTTCCACACTGCTTACAAAGATGAAGATAAAAAAATTGATCTTTCATATGGACAACTCGATCACAATGTTGGCATGTCAAACTCTCAACATGTGTAGATGAAGATGAACTTTCTTTTAAGAACCCAACACTCTGAAACTGGATTGGCTTGGAGAAATTAGGAATGTGAATAGTCACTTCCTTGTCATATCCAAACCGGTGATGTGCTTGTTGTGGTTGACCTCTTCCCATGGTCTGATGATGGGCTTGGAAATAACAAGAAAAACCTCTATATGCATAACTTCATCTTCCTTTGGATCTGCATCATGTGCTTCAAAAGTGACATCGTTGATTTGAACATCTATAGGTTGTTGAAATGAATCATAGAAAAGAGGATTGTTTTGAACAGGAACAAGATCAGAATGTTGCTTCCTTTGTTGTAGCTCATCACGTTGGAGTTGTGATTCAAGATGAAGAAACTCAATAGTGTCTTGTGAATCTTGTACACAATTTCGAGTGTGAGTGAAGAAAAACCTCTATATGCATAACTTCATCTTCCTTTGGATCTGCATCATGTGCTTCAAAAGTGACATCGTTGATTTGAACATCTATAGGTTGTTGAAATGAATCATAGAAAAGAGGATTGTTTTGAACAGGAACAAGATCAGAATGTTGCTTCCTTTGTTGTAGCTCATCACGTTGGAGTTGTGATTCAAGATGAAGAAACTCAATAGTGTCTTGTGAATCTTGTACACAATTTTGAGCGTGAGTGAGTGTTGTTTTGTCGACCATGATAGTGTTGTCGACATAAGAGATAAATAGAGTGTTAGTAACTCTACCAAACCATTGATTCTCGCCACTAATAAACTGAAGGCTCACACAAATAGTGAAGGGCTTCTTGCAACTCCACCCTTTCGAAAAACATTCAACAAACTTAAACTTAGAAACATGAAGGGTGTCGGTCTCAGCATGCACCCGATTACAATTTAGCCCAAATCAGATTTTTATTTGACACTTACAGAAAACAAATGCAAGTACCAAAAATGCACTAAAACTTACAAAAGTTATTGTTTGCAAGTTGAATTGCTCTCCAAAGTTTGAACGTTGAATGATGCTCTAAGTCCTTTGGTGATACTTTGTTGTGGTTCCAAGGCCATGAATTTCTTCCTTCCATTCAATGGTTGCTTCCTTTCATTCAGAACCACTAACTCAAGAAGAAATTCAAGTCAAAATTAGTTGCTTGCTACAACAAAAAATAATTAATCCATAGTTGGTATATAAAATGTGCATATAAATTATAGATGGTTTTACAATGTGTAGCATCATCCTCCAGAACAATTCCAAAAGCAATTTTCTCAATTTCTCACTTCTACAAAAGATTGCAGAAGGGAGTCTACACACCTTTCAATGCTCGAGATTTATGCAATTGACACCTTTGAATGTATGCATAGTTCACAATCCATACTATGCTAGTAAACGCAAATGGGTGCAACTTCCTCCTATTAGCTTCCTCGTGCAAATCTATTATACAACCAACATAACTGCCAAAGCAAACTATAAGGTAATAGACCATAACTTGTGATTATTAATGAACTCGAGCTCAAATGTAGAGAGACCAGAAGTTAATTTCACCCAAAGACCAAAGCTTGAAGGCAATATTTAAAAACCCATATGTATAGCTGATGTCAAAAGACACCATGGAATTTTAACTTAGAAACAATAATGAGAGGCCACAGTCATGCATTTTAGAGTATTTTCGCTGAGCGCATAAAAGGTCACCACAACGGCACTTAAAGCTTGCTGGTTGTGCCTGAGCTTATCTTGATTGCTGATTTCCTGCATCCAACGGACATGGAGCAAAGTCAACCTTTGATCGCGACCTTTGATCGCGATTGTGGCATGCTTAACACCTTTTCTTGGTCTTCCTAGGCCGCTCACAAATACCACTACGGTTCTCGCAACTCCCACATGGCTCACATGTCTCTACACAACTGTGCGCAGGTCTTCAGAGGTCTTCACACTAGTCTCCACAAGCTTTTATAAAATAGTCCTGAAAATACCAACATGTCACGTGGTTTTTGCTTTGTGACAATGGAGTTGGCCAAATTTTAATTCTCTAATGCAATCGAAGCTCTTCAAGTTATAGCGAGAGAGGCACTGCCCAGAATGAAGTACTGCTGCTAATGCTATTTGATAAGTTCAAAATCTAGCTTCTCCTCAGAACCAAAATTTTCAATTGCAACAATTCCAATAGTGTTAGCTGTCGTGATGCGATTACAAAGCAAAATCTTGAGAAAACGTTGTGATGCGGAATTAAATCTATGATCAAGTCATGGATGGTTTTGAAAAGATATACAATTTAATTGGAATTCACATTGACACCGAGGGGAGTAGGCCATGTCTCGGAGTCCACGCACTATGCGTCAAAGGGTCCAACAGCTTCAACTCAGTTTGCAACGCATTCAAAGTGTGAGCATTGTCTCTCAGGTCTCCCCCAAGTCGTAGGTCTTCAAGTCGCACT
Source organism: Larix kaempferi (assembly GCA_027924585.1). Lineage (NCBI taxonomy): Eukaryota > Viridiplantae > Streptophyta > Pinopsida > Pinales > Pinaceae > Larix > Larix kaempferi. The sequence continues at coordinate 18,136,410 of BSBM01000136.1, forward strand.
TTCCAGGTTGTAGCTTTAAAGTCACATTCTCTATGTTGCACTTAGTAGTAGGCGTGCCTCAATACGAATAAGGTAATATTCCAATCCGTTCAAGGGATAGAACATTCACCTTGATCTTTTCTCCCTCCTTTGAAAGTCGCAATGCATATTAAGATAATAAGGATAAAGCTCCCTTGGGATAAAGGGTCTCGGGACGTCTCGGTCCTTGCTGAGTCACAAGTTTCTAGTATATCTGGCTTGTGGGCTGTTGGATATACCCTTGGGAGGTTGCTATTCCCATGGTTAAAAAAGAAAAAAATAAGGATAAAGGGGAGACATCAATCATTGCACATTTTCTGCATCCACAGTTCCCAATGCTCTGTACTGAACACTTCCTTCGATGGAGAATACAATGGAGAAATGTTACCTCCACTCTCTTGATCCCATTCGCTTCACATCCATAGACATGACACTCAGGTGCAACATTGAAATATGCAATCGATTTTCAAGTGTTATTCTGGGCGTTCTAATTTGCACTTGAAAGTTTGATTATACCCAGTTTCACAACAGAGAGGTCTATGCAAGATGTGCGGAGGCCCTGAGGACTTTAAGCCAAGGGTGGTAATATAAAAGTAGAGTAACAACATTGTTGAGTTAGCTGCAGATAATAACATTATTGGGTTTAAGCAGTATTTGGAAAAGGGTGGGTTGAGCGATAATGAGAGAAGCTTATGGTATGGAAGGTAGTTTGGGTTCGGCCAGAAGATGCCTATTTAGATACAACATTGGGAGATATATCACCAAAGTTCAATTTTGCAAACAAAGATCATGCCAAATTGTAGGATGCTTTGGATACAAAAAATTGCAATAAACTATAGATATTAATGTGTTTTCTCACTGTATTGATGTGCAAGTCTGGAAGGGTAGATAGGAGAGAAAGAATTGTTATCCATCACATCAATCTTCTCACCAGCTCACAACACCGCACCAATCTTCTGTGTAGATGGAAATGCCCAAGGTGTAAATACAAATCTACAACTTAGCGATTTGAAACAATTTTCAACTGGATGATGCAAATGTATGCAAATGCTATGGATCAAACAACCACAACTTGCATAGGCCTAGAAAAGATAGGGACGCTCTGATACCATTGTTAGAGTTCCAAACAAGGGCACACACTCAAATGACTAACACAAATCCAAACATAAGGAGATAGATAGGCATGAGATGCATTTCATTAAGATGATGTACATATAAATACAATTATATGTGACCCTTGGTTTCATATTCCAAGGTGTCTCTTGGACTCCTTCATGACTCTTTCTATTCACCTACGACTCTTCAGTTTCTTTTCTTAACAATATTGTGAATAGTGAACAATAATACAATAATATGCCTAACCCTAAGGATTAGGTTCCCAACAAAGAGGCTACATCATAATAGACTAGAATTGTTTCTCGTTAAGAGAATGTCTTGATTTTTTCCCAAAACTACATATTATGGACTCATATATCATAGTAGTTATAACTACTAGTGCCTTCAATATTTAACAGTTTTAAAACATATTTGTACGAACAAATTGGGATTGTCTTGTAAAACATGACCTTCTTAATTCCTAATTCTATTAAGCAATTGGGAATAAAGAAAGCCCTTTACAAAGGAACTACAAAACTAGACTTAAAAACACCTGCACAAAGATTAAGAAAAGTTAATGCTTCTCCTCAAAATCATAATCTATTGGGATGTAGTTAGAATGGCCAATGGGTTGAGAGTCTTTATCTTGATGTTCCTTTGAAGCATCTGCCACTACTACTACCTCTAGTCCCTAATAAACCTTTATCATCGCATCATACTCTTTTTTTCTATAGATTCTAATTTGTTCAAAACATCCCTTTGTTGGTTCCCCTTACTTTCTATTATTTGAGCAAAGAGACTTTTGTTGCGCTAGTATATTCCACCATCCTGAAACATTTTCTGTATTTGCTTCTCCTATGTCCAACATCCACTGAAGCAACTATACATCCACTTCCTCTATTGAATTCCTACCTCTCTTGACCCTAACTTTCTTCTCCAATTCTTATATTTCTTCCTTTACTTGATCTAGGTGGATATTGGTTACCACCCACCAATTCCACTGAGTTACAACAGTTCTCCATCTTTTTGGCAATTTTCTATGGTTTTTATGGGTCCCAAGCTTCTGGGGCCATTTTGAAGCCCTAAATAGTGTATTTTTTCCATTTGGGGGGCCAAGGGTTGCCATAGCATTCCCTGGCCCAACCAAAATTTGTACTTCTAAATTAGTTTTTTCCAACAAGCCATCATGCATCCCAAACATAGATCATATGCAAATGTTGTACCCTTAGGAAGTTAGCTAGCCACCTTGGGGCCCACAAACCCTTTTGGTGCTTCATCTCCTAGGGTTAGGTTTTTGGATGTTGAGGGTTTGTGCCTCTATGATTATGATAAAAAGGCCCTTTTCAGTCTCTTTGTAATCAGCTCTTGCGAATGAGCATAGCCAACACATCTCTCTTCAAAGATAAGCTACTACCATCCGAGCTAGTTTGTATTTTTCCATTCCATTCATTAATAGAAGTTGAACTTTATTGTATTATTGTGTAGTCTACAAAATATTTGTGTGTGTGTTTCCAATTTAATACTATTGCATTCATTTTGTTCTCTGACTCTTGGTGAGCCACTTTCCCTAGAGGAGAATCTTATGGGACCCTATATAGTTTATGCATTGATGCAATGACCAATCATTCAGCAGCAACAAACTCAGGGAATGTTCTGAATGCAACGAAGCTATGGAATCAATGAATGGACATATGAGTGACAAAGCTTTGCAAATTTTGCATGATCGAGGTATGTTTTATGGGATTAAGTATTGCGATTTAGACTTGTGTGAGCACTGTATTTTTGGTAAACAAAAGAGAGTTTGGTTTACTGAAATCTCTAGTAAAAGTTCTGATATTTTGCAACTTATTCATTTTGATATATTTGGACTAGTCCCCACTCTATACATAAATGGTGTTAGATAATTCCTGACTTTTATAGATGATTATTCTAGAAGAGCGTGGGTGTATTTCTGAAAAATAAGGGAGAATCCTTTGAAAAATTCAAAGAGTTCAAGACACGAGTAGAGAAAAGTTCGGGCAAGACTATTTTCTCTCAAATATAATAATGGAGGAGAATAGTGCTCCAAGGAATTTGATAAATTTTGTACACAGGAAGGAACTAAGCACTATAAAATTGTTGCATACAAACCACAACAAAATGGTGCAGTTGAGCGAATGAATTGCACATCATAAAATGTGGAAGAAGTGTGCTTAGTGCATCTAGGTTGGATAATGGATTATGGGTAGAGGTTGTTAACACATATGTATATCTAAGTAATACATCACCTATATTTGCGTTGGATGGAAAGATTCCATAGGAGATTTGGTGTGGTAAGCCAATTAATTATTCTCATTTGTGTATTTTTCCCTGTGATGCATTTGGCCATGTGCCTAAAGAAAAGAGGTCCAAGCTTGACCCAAAGTAAAGGAAATGCATTTTTCTGAGTTATGATAATACAATAAAGGGGTATAGATTGTGGGTTCCTACTAACCACAAGATAATTGTTAGTTGAGATGTTATTTTTAATGAAAAATCCATGCAAAGGAAGGAGGCACAACAAACTCTTGATATTGTATTAATTGAAGTAGAAATTAGTGAAGATGAAAATGAAGCTTCTGATTAGCATGAAGAACAATAAGCTCAACAACCACAACTCATAAGATCTACACATCCCAAGAGATGTCTAGAAAGGTATTCTCTTGATTTTTAGTCTTCTTTTGCTTTGTTAATTGATGATGGTGAACCTAATTCATTTCAGGAAGTTAGAGAATCTAAGAATGCAAATAAATGGAGTAAATCCATGGATGAAGAAATGTGAGCATTACACAAGAATGAAACATGGGAACTTGTGGATCTCCCACCATGAAGAAAAATTGTTGGAAATAAGTGGGTGCATAAAATAAAGAAAAAATGATGGGTTGTTAAAACGTTATAAAGCTCGTTTGGTAGAAAAAGGCTATGTGCAGAAGTCAGGTATAGATTTTAATGAAATATTATCTCCACTTGTGAATCTTATTATTGTAAGTGTTTTACTTGCACTTGCAGCAGCACAAGATTTAGAGTTGGAACAATCGGATGTAAAAACTGCTTTCCTGCATGGTGATCTTGACGAAGAAATTTATATGGGTCAAACTGAGGGCTATAAAAAAAGAGGCAAAGAACATTTGGTTTGTAGACTCAATAAATATATGTATGGATTGAAATAGGCACCAAGTATGTTGTACATAAAAATTTGACACCTTCATTGTTAGCAGATAAGTCTACGGGTGCGGACACAAGTGGACCTCCCTAGTTCGATTGAGTCAAATCTAGAACAAAACAAGACAATGCATACACACCTTTTCCTAAATTAATCAAATATTGATGAGAGACAAAGAAAGGAAGACTGACCTCTTGAATAAAGTTTGTCCTCACTACCCTTGAGCCGCTACAATCCAACTTCGTGAATGAAAGAACCTGTAGAATATTCACCACAAACCAATACCAAGTGGATTGTATTAAAGACAACTTGACTAATCTAAGTAAATTACCAAGGAAATTCACTATAAATGATATTAACAATCAAATATGGGCAAGGAAATGCATCATTGTATTATAAAAAGAAGAAAGAATTACAAACATAGCCTTGGTGTCGTTGATCCCTTCCAATGGATTCGTCTTGCTCCAACTTGTCACACTTGTCTTGGAATAATGGACATCAAGAGTCTAGCACTCTGATACAATTTCTCTAGCATCTACTTACTATTCATCCCTCCCCCCTTCACCCATGGCTAAGAGATTCATTTATAGGGAAAAGAGGATAAGAGGGAGATGAGAGGATAAGGGAAAGAGGATGAGAGAAGATCCCCATAGTTGTGGAATTAAAGTAAGATCCAGACAAATAGGAGGGAAAGCTAATACAAATAGACCTCATTCTAGAAACCTCTCAAAGCCCTAATTTTATGTCCGTATAGAGGGTGTCACGACCTGTGGTGGAGCAAACTGCGTCTAAATGGATTGACGTGGTCTGCTCTAAAGACAAGGTGTGCCATCAACGTACATTGAAGGTGAGACAAAACGCACTGGGTGGATTTTGAAACGTGTTGATGGATAGCAAGGTGCATCGAGGTTGCAAGATAAATTAATTTGTAGGGCAAGGAAATCAAGGTTCATTCTCTATGATAATCTCTTCAAGGATTGTGGCAATGCCAGGTTACAAAATTCATGAGACTGACAAAAATTCCGTGTAACATTCATGAAGAGCCAAGGTTTTAGTAGAAGTGAAGTACCATTGTGCATATTAAAAGAGGTTTGATGATGGTGGTTTTATTATCTTATTGTTGTATGTTACTGATATCCTAGTTGCAATCCCCAAGATGAAGAAAATCATTGATCTAAATGCTTATTTAACCAAGACATTTGAAATGAAGGATTTAGGAGCAGCAAATCAAATTCTAAGGATGAAGATACACATGGACAAAATAGGTAGGAAGATTTGGTTAAGTCAAAAGTCAATAGTAGAAAATATTTTGTAGCACTTCAATAAGCATAGTGAAAAACTAGTCAGTACTCCACTTCCTGCACACTTCAAGTTGTCTTTTGAAAAATGTCCTAGCATAGAAGCAAAGAAGACAAGCATATCTCATGTACCATATTCATCAACAATAGGGAGCCTCATGTTTTCCATGGTGGGACCTAGATTGGATATTGCTCAAGTAGTGGGAGTTGTTAGCCAATTCATGGTGAATCTTGGTAAGGAGCATTGGAATGTTGTGAAGTTGATACTCAAATATTTAAGTGGAACTTCAAACGTTGTTGTTTGCTACAAATTAAAGGTTTTTGCAGATTTTGATTTTGGTGGAGACAAAGATGGATGAAAGTCTACTACAAGATATACTTTCATTCTTGCTGGTGGAGCTGTAAGCCAGACATCTAAGTTGCAGCCAGTGGTGGCTTTATTTACCATTGAGGAAAAATATGTGGCAACAACTGAGGCTAGTAGAGAGGCAATATGGCTAGAGTGACTAATAGATAAATTCAAGGTGATGCAAGGGAAGATCACTTTGCACTATGATGGTCAAAGAGCTATTCACTTAGTGAAGAATCCATCATTTCATGATAGCACAAAGCATATTGATATTAAGTACCATTTCACAAGGAAAGTGGTGGAAGAAGGTAGGATCTTGTTGGATAAAATTGATACTAATGAGAATAATATAGATATGCTTACAAAGATGATCATGACAGAGAAGTTTGAATGGTGCAATACTTCTTTGGGATTGCTAAAAATGTGATGAAGGCGGCATTGAGAAATGGCACTTGGGTGAAAAACACTAGTAAGGAACTTCATGTATATTGACTTCAAGTGGGAGAATGTTAGGAGATGAAAACAATATCTAGATATCCAATATCCTTCTTGTAGAGCTCTTAATTAGATCCACACACTCCTTGTATGAATCAGGAAGTTAGAGGGGGGCCGCTAGGCCCCCACTCCGTAGGTGAGGGAGGAGCCCCTAAGGAAAAAATTTCTAGACCCTTATAGTATATTTAAGTTCCTTCTGAAACCCTCATATGTATTGTATAAAAGGGGAGTGACCACCGACATTGTAACAAAAGAGAGATGGAAGAATGCATTGTAACAATAAAATATTGAAGTTTACATTGCCCCATGGTTTTAGTTGCATACAACAAGGTTTCCACATAAATCTAGTGTTCTATTGCTAGTATTGTTTGCTTATGTGTTTGTATATTTTACTAACAAAAGGTAGTCAATTTGGTCAGCTTGGTGTCCATCATCGACCACAGACTAAACCATAAATTACTCAGGAATCTATTATCTCGACCTAAAATAATGGTTGGTGGGAAGCCAAAGTGAACCCAAACATGCTTGAAGAAGAGTTTAGAAGTGGCCTCTACTGTGATGCTCTTCTTACAAGGAGTTAAAATTGCTATCTTAGAGAACTGGTTAACAACCACAGATACACAGTCGTTTCCATGCTTGATTGAAGACAAGTCAGACATGTAGTCCATGGAGACAGATTCCCAAGGTCTATCTGGGGTAGGAAATGGATTGTACTACCCCTATTTCTTATGGTGGGTTTTGTAATGGCATAGGTGGTGCATGATCTAATGTACTTGCCAACATATTGTCGGAGATTTGGCTAGTATAAGTATTTTTCCAATAATGTTGTTGTCTTCTCTACACCGAAGTGCCCTGCCACTCAACTATAATGTGCCTCCCATATCATATTCTCACGTTCTTATGAAGGACCATAGACGTGGCCAACATGGCATAAAAGTTCATCCTAGAGATGAAATTTTGAGATTAATATTCCCACATGCAATGCTAAATTCAAGGTCTCTATTGTACAATGGAGGTGACCTGGAGGTCTCGTGTCCATAAGAGTGGAGTACAATAGTCAGTGCAACAATCGAAGGCCAGTTGAGGCAATCTGCAACTCAATTTGTGTTTCCCTTCTTGTACTTGATGTTCATATGGAACTGTTGCAGGTATGTGGACCACTTCTGATGGTAGTCATTCTATAACGTTCCCCATGCCTGCATGAATTGTCGGCACTTGTGATCAATGTGGATGATTGTCTCCTTCCCTAAGAGGTAATGTTTCCATTGGTGACAAGCTTGCATAATGGAGTATATCGCCTTGTCATAGGTGGGATACCAGCGAGCATAATCAAAGATTGTCTCGCTATGATAGGCCATTGGATGTCCATGTTGAGTGATTATTGCACCAATATCATAACCAAAGGCATATGTCTCAATCTTGAAAGGCTATTGTAGGTATGGAAAAGTGAGGACTAGAGTCGAGTAGAGGCATTGTTTCAGATCCTCAAATTATTTTTGTTGAGACACACCCCAAGTGAACATGGTTTTGGCTCCACCCTTGGCCACTTGGTTCAAGGGCCAAGCAATATGAGAGAACCCCAACACAAACCTTTAGTAAAATTTGGTGAGGTCCAAGAAGTTGCGGGGCTCTATTAGAGTTATTCATACTAGCAATCGTGAGTGACTTGGATCTTGGTTGGGTCCACATGCACCCCATGTTCATCCACGATGTATCCTAGATATTGAATTCTCTCCATGTGAAATGAACATTTTTCCGAACTGGCATACCATTTCTCTGAACTACAATATAACTTGTGTTGTATTAGGCTACTTAGGACATGTTAAATGGTTGCAAATGTTCCACCAAAGTTATACTAAAGACTAGCATAGATCCATCTTAAATCGTGATCTATCAAGCACCGTGAGGGATCCAATTTCTTGAGATGTAAATTTTTTTTATCTTAATTTTTTTACACATTAAGAAAAAAGTTATACCTTGAGATATTTGACCCCTCTTGGTTCTTGATATATCTAGGTTTAAGATGAAATCAATATAATAAAATTTTATTTGTTTAAGCCGACATCATTTCCATTTTGTAATGGGAACAACATGTTACATAACGTTATACAATGTTACGCGTTACAATATCTCCCACGTGCTAAGCTATAGAGCACCTCGCTACTCTCGGTGCAATGAGGATGTCATCTGGATATATGACCACAAAGGAATTTGTGAACAATCACAAGATATCATCCATCATCCTCATGAATGTTGTTGGAGCATTAGTCAAGCCAAAAGGCATGAACAACCACTCAAAAAGGCCTTCTTTAGAGTTGAAGGATGTCTTCCACACATCGGTTTGCTTGATTGGGACCTAGTGGTATCCTGACTTCAGTTCAATCTTGTTGAATAACTTGGCACACTTAAGTTAATCAAGAAGATCATCATCCAAGGGATTGGGTATTGATTCTTGATAATGATCTTTTTTAGGGCTCTAAAATCAATGCAAAGTCATCATGCCACATCCTTCTTTTGCACCAACACAATTGGCTCCCTAGAAGGTGAGGAGCTTAGTTGAGTGTGGACCTTTTGGATGAGCTCTTGAATCTAATGTTTTATTTCCTCATTATTTAGAAGAGAGCATATGTATATCAGGAAATTACTTAAGGGAGCATCGAGTACCAAATCAATTGAGTGTTTGACTCGATAGTGTAGAGGCACCCCTTTAGGTGAGGCAAATATTTCTATGTATTCTTCTACAATCTTGTCCACCTGCTTCTACTACACAGAGAGACATCATTCTAAGGTCGTGGTGGTTTCATTGACCTTACATCCATCTTCTAATCAAACATTGAAGAGGACAAATTTCCTAGTTTACCTTCAAGCACTATTTTGCCGAGATCAAGGAAACAATAATAGTTGGAACTACCTTGAGTACGTTGTAGAGTTTGCCTCTCAAATTAACAATGACACTATGGGGCCTAGACTCATAAACAACATGACATTTCCACATATAGGGTTGTCCTAAAAGAACATCACAAAATTCAATTGGGGAAACATCACATAGTACCTCATCTTTAAAGGGCTTGATGCTAGAGGATAGGAAACATTGATGTCTAACATGGATGTCTCGCCCTTGGCTCAACCAACTGATGGTGTATGGTTAGAAGTGATGCATTGCTGGAAAATTCAATCTCTTGATGACCTCAATCGAGATCAATTTCTTATGGCTACTGGTGTTAACAATGAAATGTAGTGAAGTCCACTTCACCCACATCTTTGAGTGGAATAATTTCTCCCGTTCCTCTGGATCCTTTGGTTGTTCTAGTTGGATTTTTATGGTTGTGATGGTGGAATTGGGTTCCACATCCATGATCCACTTTCCTCTATCTTGATTTGAATTAGAGTATGATTCTAAGGAGTTCATCTCAGTTAATAGTGACTGTTTTGAGAGACATTCGTTGATGTTGTGCCAGGGGATTTTGTGGAACTCATACCACTTTCCAATGTCCTTATTGAACTTCCCATTACCCTTATTTACCTACACTTTGGATTTTTTTCATGAGTCTTGATATCCTTGCTAAGTCGTTTAATTTGTGAGTTAGGGCTTCCACTAGCCCCACTTGACATAGCGTTCCCATTGCTTCTAAATAGGATGAATCATCCCATGCTCAAATTGAGGTTGATTAGGAAACCAAATTTATTCAATGGATCCATCACCTCCAACAACAAGTTCATGATATTTTACAGAAAGCCAATGATAAGTATAAGTTGTGCCACGATCAAGATCGGGTTCCACACAAGTTCTAGGTTGGATATAAGGTATGGTTGCATTTGTAGAAAGAGCGCCTCACAAGACCCTTGGAAACTATGACCACTTTGATATGGGACTTACACCATCACCAAGCTTGTGGGTGAGAATGATTTTGAGTTAAGTATTCCCCCTTTCCTTGGCTTGCACCTTGTATTTAATGTGGAGTTGCTTCAACTATATTTTCCACCTCTATTAGACACCTCAAAGGTACCCGAGCATTTGGACCCTATAATCGATTGGATCATGACCACTAAGATGAAGAGAACTCACTAATAGAACATCAAGTTGTATTAGATTGTCAAAGAAAGACAACTTCTTCACTAGGGAAAGTGGCTCACCAAGAGTCAGATTCAATAGAAGCTTCCCCATCTGATAGAGCAACTTGACACAATGGGGACCATTTCTCCCTAAAGGGGTAGGATTGATCTAGGTGTATACGAGTTTTCACCCACCTGTTCCACTGAGTTGCAATGGTTCTCCATCTTCTTGGGAATTTTCTATGCTTTTTTCCGGTCTCAAATTTCTAGGGCCGTTTTGAGTCCTCGAACGATGTTTTTTTGCTTTTTTGGGGGGCCAGCAGTTGCCCTAGCATTTTGTGGCGTTAACCAAAAGTTGTACATCTTAGTTATTTCTTTCTAATGAGCCATCATGCGCCCTAAATAGAGATCATATGCAAAATTTGTTCCCCCAGGAAGTTAGCGAGCCACCTCGGGGACTGCAAATCCTTGTGGTGTTTCGTATCCTAGCGTTAGGTTTTTGGATGTTGAGGGTTTTTGCCTATTTAATTATGATAAAAAGGCCCTTTTAGGTCTCTTCGCAATCAAATATTGTGAATGATCATAACACACATCTCTCTTCAGAGATAAGCTACGACCATTAGAGCTAGTTTGATTTGCTTGTAGTTTATAATGTTTTTCCATTCCAATCATTAATAGAATTTGGGTTTTATTGTACTATTGTGTGCTCTACAAAACAGTTATGTGCGTGTTTCCATTTTTACACTATTGCCTTTATTTAATTCTCTAAATAAAATGGATTAGTTTTTGTAGTTCCTTTGACAAAGGAACTACAAAACTAGACTAAAAACTACCAGCACATGGATTAATCAAAGTTGATGATTCTCCTAAAAATAAAAATCTACTGGGATGTAGTTAGAATGGGCAATGAGACAAGAGTATTTATCCTTCTAGTCATCTGATGCATCTTCCACTACTTCTACCTCTAGTCCCCAGTGAACCTTTATTATAGCATCATACTTTTTATCTATAGATTCTAATTTGTTCAAAACTTCCCTCTGTCAGTTCCCCTTCCTTTCTATTATTTGAGCAAAGAGACTTTTGCTGAGATAGTATATTCCACCATCCTGAAACATTTTGTGTCTTTCCTTCTCAGGAAGCCTATGTACGACATCCACTGAAGCAACTCTGCATTCACTTCCTCTATTGAATTCATATCTCTCTTGACCCTAACTTTCTTCTCCAACTCCTCTATGTTTGCCTTTACTCCATCATAAAAATTGTTATATTACCTATGAGAAACTTCCATAGCTTCTCTCTTAGCCTTGGTCATTCTCTGATACCCTATCTTATCATGCAAATTTCTACAGTTTATTGATATAAATAATTTGGTAGCCTTGCTCTCCTTTCTTCCTTCCTCCTGCATTTGTCGCTTTCCCTTCCTATCCATATTTAAAGTTCTTGTCACATAGCATGTACACACCTCAAGAGCTAGATAAGTGTGAGGCAGGAAGAATTGAAAGGGCGGAGTTATAATGACAGTCATGGGGGTCCTTAGTTAAATTCCACTATGAGAATCACCACCACGGATAATATAACTTACCCCTTGTGGCTAGACTTGTTGTAACTCTAGTGCATGCCTTGAAGATCTCATAACTTCCATGAATTCTCTATAAGACATGGGTAAATGCATCCCATCCACCATTATCAAAAGTGAAACAAAGCACATAGAGACAAAGGTTAAGAACCCTCTTAGATTACCTTAGTACCCATTCAAGGCCACTAACATGCAACTTCATCATTCCTTTCATAGCTTCAGGTTTGCTTAGATGAATACTCATTTCATGTGATGAACAAACCTTTGGATAAGCATAACCACACACCATTAACCCCACGCATTCCATCTTACTAACCTTTATTTCAATATCATGAACCTACACCTCCACCTATCCCATGGTGTGATAGGGTATCATGGTTAATCTCTCACACTAACACCATCCACTTGCCTCCCTATCACCCCATCCAAGGGTTGAAATAAATGTTAACATGCAAATGCTACATATTTAAATCTTAAAAGATAGAAAGCTATAAAGTAAAATACATAAACCTATATTAAAGAGGTTTCAAATATATTTTAATAAGGGTTGGATAACATGATTTTATTATGCGATTTACTTGTTTCAAGAGTACAATGTTTCCAATGTTTAATACTCATTCTTCTATGCATTTGAAGTTGTGTTCTATGGTTGAGATAATGCTTTAAGGTTGAAATTATCATAACTTATTACATAAATGACCGAATTTTGACGAGTTCCCTACACATGGCATTTTCATACAAATCACCTTCATACAATTGTTGGCAAATGAGGACAATTATGAATAGGACAACCCAATTCACTTTGTATTGATACAAAAATCTCTCTGTTATGGTTTTGAGTGATTTTGGTCAGTGGGCATAGGAATTCTATTATTTATCACCCAAGCAAGTCCATCCCTCCTTTAGGTGCTTTTTCTTTGGAAAAAAATTAATTTATTTAGCCATGGGAAATGGTCTTGGACTGTACACGAACATTGGAAGAAAGAATAAAGAGACAACATGATCAGTATGAATGAGAAAGCATTCAAATGATTGGACAATTAGGTTTTTTTTATCTATGACAAACTCTATGACACTCATAAGTGTTTAGGACATGAGAGAAAACCCTAGGGTGTGACTAGGAATTAACACCATGGATCAATATCTCGATCTCGTGGACTATGGAAAAGGGGAGACACATAGTCCAGGTGCAGTCTCAAGGACACATCAATTTGGTGGAGTTATGAAAATGTAGGAAGGTGTTGAATGCAGATTTGACCCCAGAAACTATGGAAGACTTACGATCGTCGGCTCACCCAAGTGGTGAAAAGGTAGAAGGGTTAATAGTTTCCTTTCATTAAGGTAGGGGTCAATGTACAATATACTCCAAGTACATTTTTGAAATTTTCAAAAGGCCAAACTCTTTGAGGTAAGGATCAAGTTAATTCCTTCATAAAATCTACTCATCCTAGTCCTTGGGGTAGAGAGTCATCATCTTGGTGGAGTCTCCAATTCTTGGATACTTGAGAAATTATAGGTGTTTCAAGGGATAGTTCTTACTATCCTTCCAAAGGAAAACTTGACTTAACAACAAAGGTGTCGTTTGTATCAACTAATAGAAAAGAGAGCATGAAGTTTACTTATGGGGAGAATTCTAAAGGGAGATGAACAATCCAAAAGTGTAAGTGTATCAAGGGTAAACCTGATTAGGTAAAAATGGTAGTGGGCCATGATGTAAAGTTGTCAGATGTGGAAGGTTTGATGGCCAAATCCTTGGTTAGAATATTTATGGGAAAATCATAAATTTGTAAGACAAAACATTGGAAGTGTGTGTTGGGTTATATGCCCACCTTTCACCTTGTTCATGGCCATATTTGTTTCATGGTAAAGTCAGATGTAGATGCATAAATATTGTTAACAAAAGATTGGCATTGGGGCCCGTCGAGACTATGATTAAAGAGGTGGTTTTGGGGGTTCAATCCTTGAAGGGAACTGACTCATATATAAAATAATTAGGTACTATTACTAGGCTTACCCACTAAACTTTGGAACACCAATATATTTGAATTTATAAAAATACCATTGATCAATTTGTGGCTTTGGAGGACAGGTGTATGGAGAAGGTAGGGTTGGTAGAATCCTAGTTGAATTAGACCTTAGAGAAGGGTTACTGGAAAATTTGGATATGGAATGGGGAACCTAAAATTACAATAAAAATTTGGATTATTGGAATCTTCTATTTCGTTGTGTAATATGCCATGAAATAGGACACCTGAAGTTTGATTGTAAAGTTTCTAGCCAAGATACATATAATAAGAAGGTTTGTGTTAAAAACAAAAAAAAAGAGGAGGTCTCGGTCCTTGCACTAGAGGTAACAAAGAAGGATGACTCATAAATGTTACCAGTCAATAGTATTCCTATATCCTTGGATAGGCCATTGGATTTTTCCCTTGTTCAAACAACTTATCCGGATACATTGGCACAACAAATGTCTCTAGTCCTAAAAGGTATGCAAGTTTTAGATCCAAGCTTGATCCTTCATGATGTATCTAGTGGCTCAAATAATGCAATTGGTTTTGAGTCTACTATTAAATATATAGAGCCAAAAAGGAATGCCCCAATGGCCCTATAGTGTTGTTCATATTTCTTATTGGTTTTGAATAGGTGTAGGGAATCTCTAACACGAGAAAGCCTATACTAAATTTGGGACTGTGTAATGTGCCTAAGTTTAACTCAGTTGAATGTGATAAATTACCTAAGGTTGCAACTTCCCCAACTCCTAACCAAAAGTTGATCTTTGTGGCCCTTGCTACTATTTTAGTTGAAGATACTAATCCTCAGTCCCCTAAAATCTCAAATATCTCTAAGTAGAACCATAAGAAGAAGCCATTAAAATCCAACATTAAGTCTTCCTATTCTCTTATATATTTAAATGTTTTGGTGGAAGAGCCAAGAGGGATAAAAGGAGTACTAAACAAGGATACACTTTCCACTATTGGGAGGAAATCACATTTGTCATTAGTAAAATCACTAGCAAAGAAAGAAGTAAGTGAAGATAAACAAGTCACCATCAATGTGATACTTTGACCAAGTAAGACTGAGAAGTTGGGCACTAAATGATCATTTTCTCCCTAATTGTTAGAGGGGTAGGGGGTGCCCATAAACAACTATCCCTCAAATGAATGTTTGCATTGTATCAATTTGATATTGTGATGTTACAAGAAACTATGTTTGGTGGACATAGAGCTTTGGATTTCATGTCATCTATATTAAAAGATTGGAACTTTTCTAATGTAGATGTTGTAGGTTTGTCTAGGGGTCTAATAGCCGGTTGGAACTCCAATTATGACACTATTTCAAATTCAGTTTTGAATGCATGCATAGTGGTGGATCGCAAGGTAAAGGAATTTGGAAAGGATATGAGATCAACATATCTCGATGTGCCTTATGGGGAAAGGAGGAATTTCTAGGAATAATTGGATGATTCTAGAATATTATTTGGGGATAATCTTGTTATGCACCAAATTCCCAAAATAGCATAAAATGAGAGAGAGAGAGAGAGAGAGAGAGAGAGAGAGAGAGAGAGAGAGAGAGAGAGAGAGAAAGAGAGAGAAACCCAACACCTTGAGAGTGAAATAAAGAGATAAATAAGAAGCTTATTCAATAGAGAAACTTCCTTTTTCAATGTATCAAATGCACAATACACGATTATCTCTAAATGCAGGTATCCTTGGTGCGTGTGTGTGTGTGTGACAAAGGGTACCATTACAATTAAGGTCCTAGCTAACCAATAAAGAAAATATTAAAATAATAAAATGCAGTGTCGCAATATTTAGGGCTTAACATGTCCCTCGACTTCAAATAAGTGTTGTCCTCAACACTTTATTGACTACATATGTTTTTGCATGAAGAACTCATCTTTCCATGTTGCCTTTTCTATTGGCAATTTTTTCCACTTGATGAGGTACTCAATATTTGCTCGATTTCATGGTTGCTTGATCTATGTTTCAAGGATTGTTTTAGGTTCTAATATGATTTTCCCTTCTTCATCAATCTCTGGTAAAGTAGTATGAACTAGGATCTAGTCGCCGATTACATTTTTTAGTCAAGAAACATGGAAGACTAGATGTGCATGTGAAGATGGGGGCACCTCCAATTTGTAAGCCATAGTTCCATCTTTTTGTGACACCTTATAAGGACCATAATACTTGGGTACTAATTTATTGTCCTTTGTTGCTTGAAGGGCATTTGTTTGTATGGTTGTAGCCTAAAAATACCCAATTCCCCACTTCAAATTTCTTCTCATTGTGATGTTGATATGCTTCTTGTTTCATGCTATTTTGTGCTATATCCAAGTTGTCTTTAAATAGTTGTAGAACCTCTTGTTGGTGCTCTATGTGATCCTGCATTGTTTGAACCTTAGTTTTCCTTTTCAAGTATGATGTGATGGATGGAGGATGATAGCCATAAAGTGCCATAAATGGGGACATTTTTATGTAGTATGGAAGTACATGTTATACCACTATTCTTCCAAGGGAAACCACTTGAACCATTGTTTTGTTTATAATATGAAAAGCAACAAAGATACCCTTGTAGACATGTATTCACAATCTCATTTTTCCAATCATATTGAGGATGGTAAGAGGAGCTATGAGCCAATTGAGTACCCAAATAAGAAAATTTTCTTTCAAAAAATTAGCAATGAAAATTGGATCTTTATCACTTACAATAATCTTGGGTATTCTACATAAATTTTGAATTGTTTCCATGAATGATATGACTATTGTACTTAATTTAAAAGGATGAGAAGGAGAATATAAATGGGCATACTTTGCAAGTCGATCCACCACTACCATGATGACATCATTTCCTTAAAAACAATTAGACATGTGATAAAATCCATTGATACCTCTTCCCAACGTTGACTTGGTATGGCTAATGGTTATATAAGACATGGTGTCTTTATTGTCTCTCCCTTATTGTGTTAGAAAACTAAAGATTCCACCACAAACTTTGGTACATAAGTTTTAAGACGTTACACAAAATATATGTCTTGATCCCATGGTAAGTTTTCAAGAACCCCAAATGTCCTTTTATAGGAGAAGTGTGCAATTCCAAAGGACCTCCTGTTTGAGTTGGGAATTCCTCCATAAACATAAGCAATCCTTATACCACAACATATCATTCTTCCACATGTTTTTATCTAATGCACTAGGGTCCTCTTGTTGTTGAATTAACTTGAATGCCTTCTCATCCTACTTCCACTCTATCCATCCAATCAGATTACAGAATGGAAAGAACACAAAGTAAGCCATCTCTGTCATCTTCTTTGCTTGAAATTGCATCTACCATGACATTTTATTTTCCTTTCTTGTAGATAATTTCAAATTCATAACCTAACATCTTTGTAACCAATTTTTGTTGCTCTTATGAAGATAATGGTTGCTCCAATAAGTACGTAACACTATCATGATTTTTTCTTATCTTGAAGTGTCTTCCTATTAGGTACGAGAACCATTTCTTAATTGCATATAGTATGGCCAACATTTCCTTGTCATAAATTGGTTTGAGTAAAGTTTTTCTTTTAATTTGGAAAATTTCAAAGGAAAGGAGCCTTCCATCTTGCATTAAAATTGCACCAATTCCATACCTTGAGGCATCACATTCCACAATAAAGGTTTTTGTGAATTTAGGTTTTGGCTAATACATGAGTTGTACACATAAACTCTTTAAGCTTTTCAAAAGATTTGGTTGCTTCTTGAGTTGAAGAAAATGTCTCATTTTTTCAATAACAATGTTAGAGGTGTTGCTATTTGACAATAATTCTTGATGAAATTGTTGTAATGCCCCACCAACCCCAAGAATCCTCTAAGATTCTTCAAGGAATTGGGAATTGGCCATTCCATTACAACTTTAATTTTTTCAAGGTTCACTTTGACACCTTTATGAGATACAATATGACCCAAATATTCCACTTCCTTTAATCCCAAAGGCAGTCATAAAAGGATTTGCATATAGTTGTTGCTCCTACAATAGTTTTAAGACCATGTCAACGTGTTGTACATGATCTTCCTAAGATTTTTTTTATATTAGTATATCATAAAAAATACTAACATAAATTTTCCAAGGAAGGGTTTAAAAATATAATTCATCAAGATTTGAAATGTGTAAGGTGCATTGGTAAGGCCAAATGGTATCACCTAAAATTTATAATGACCTTCATGTGTTCTAAAAGTTGTTTTTACAACTTGCCTCATTCTAATTTGATGATATTGAAAATGGAGATCCAACTTGGTAAAGAAAATTGCTCCATTTAGTTCATCTAATAATTCATGAATGATATGATTAAGAAACTCATCTTTAATGGTCATCTTATTGGGCTCTCTATAATCTAGACACATATGCCATGAACCTTCCTTTTTGTGAATCGTCACCATTGGTGTAAAGAAATCACTTTGGCTAGGTTGAATGATGCCAACATCTAACATTTCTTCATGAACCATATGCTCAATCTCACTCTTTCATGAAAATGGATACATGTAAAGTCTGATGTTAGGTGGTAGACTTCCTAGTTGCAAGTGAATAGAACTGTCATGGTGTTGAGCAGATAGAATACCTTTAGGCATCTCTTCAAATTCCTTGGAATGATTGTCAATAACTCTTTGCAAATCCATGAGAATAGAGGGTATAAATGTTTGAACATAGTGAACACAATTGTGCAATTACACCATGGTGTCCCTTTTTTATGTTGTTAGAGCTTATGACTTTCAAGGGTTTCTTTGGAATACCTATGAATTCAATTTCCTTTCATTATGAGATTAATCTCAAGAAAAATTCCTGCAAAATAAGAGGCATTGTTCCCAGTGATTGTATCCATTAGACCCCTAATACAAAATCAACACCACCCATTTGGATTGTAGTCATTGGACTATCCAATAAATATTCTCTCATACCGAGCTTAATACTATGGAACTTCCTTGGACAATTTATTCTACCTTCCTATGCAATCATTACTTGAAATTTTGGTGTTGGATATATAAATCAATTTAGAAGTTTGACTAATTTTCAATTAATGAACTTATGGGTACTATCATAATCAAAATCAATCGACATTGTTCCCTTTTTCCTTTTTATTATTATTCTACCTCGAGAGTTTGAGGAGTGCTAATGCCAACCAATATGACAAGATATGGTTAGAGTAGTGTCTTATACTTCTAGATCTTGACATTGTTATGGTTCTTGACCTTGTTCCTCTTCACAAACTATGTAGAATAATTTTTTCCCACTGCACTTATGCCCCTTATTGTCACAGTTGAGACATAGCCCTTTTTATCTTATTTCCTCCAATTTTTGAGGTGTCAGCCTTGTAGGTTAGATGATTTTAGGACTAGGAACATTTCCCTCTCTATATGTACTAGTGGTAGCCCTTCCAGTAGCCATATTTTTACTTTCAAGTTTTCTTACCAAAATAAAAGCATTCTCCAATTATTTGGGTTCGAAAAGACGTACCTCATGTTGAATGCTCTCCTGTAAAGTGCCCATAAAGAGATCCAATAAATTATCGTCTAGAATGTTCTTCTCTCTAAGTCTCAACATTTGAAACTAATTAATGTGCTATATAACTTGACCTCTTTGCCCGAGATTTATCAATTGGCTAAAGAAGGTGTTGATCTTAATATTCCCATAACGTGCTATCATTTCATCCATAAATACAAACCAAGAGACAATAGAGTCCATTTTATGTTCACAAAGCCGTTGGTACTACACAAATTAATCGGGTTCTAAATACAAGGATGCAATAGCTACCTCTTGTAAAGTTAACACTTGGTGTAAATCAAAGAATTGCTCCATCTAGAATATCCATGTTATTGGATCATTACCATAAAAAATTTCATATCAATCTTGGGAATGAAGTAGTTCCTTGGTCTCGAGTTGAACCCATGATGTTGTGGATTATGAAGTGATGAATGATCAAGTGTCGAGGACTCAAAGCTCTTAATCTCGAATCGTTTTTTAATTTTCTCAATATGTGACTAGGACATGACCCTATTATTATCCGTATCTTCTTCTTGAGGAGGTGAATTAGAGGTAAAGAGGAGTCTCATCTCATTCATAATCAACCCCTTCATTTCTCTGAGATAATTTGTAGTGGCCATCGTTTCCATATTTTGCATATTCAATTTCAAATTAATTTTTATATTACTTTTTGTCTTTACCAATTGAACACATGTCATTGACCTGTCACTTAATTCGTTAACTTTGTCCTCTAAATTGGGTAGCTGCTTATACATTTCTTCAGTTTCTCCATGGGTCATGGTTGATCTCTTTGGAGGTTTAATTGGTGTAGAATTTCTTGTAGAACCCATTTCCATGTGAGCCCAAAATAATATTTACCTATAATTCTCTTATTTTGTCTCTTTATCGCACTTTTTGAATCACCCATAATAGATATTCCAATCAAAAGGTATGTATGTTTAAAATTATCATACCTTTTAAAACCCTATTTTTTAGGTTGCCTTTCTAATTGGCCTTTCTCCTAAATTATCTATAGATTTTTGGCCCCCTTGAGTCTAAAATTTCATTCTGTAGTATCATGGTATGTCTTCTTTGCAATTCCATAGGTTTGATCGAATTTTAATGTGCCAAGCTAAAGTTATGGTGACTTTCCCAAAAAATGTTGCTTTTGTCCATTTCAAGAGAGCACACTTGTATGACCTACCACATGTTCAATTTTTATGATTTACTTCTGAAATTTTTACCATAAATGCTATCATCTATCTTATTTTTTTATGTAATTGATGTCACATAAATTGGATCTTGTAATCTTCAGATACAATATTTTTATCCATAACACCCGTTTGACACTAGTTTTTGGACTAGTAAAAAACTAACTTCAACAAACTATAACTCCGAACTTATAGTGAACTAGAACCTAAAATGTTTACCATATGTAATTCACTATGTCTCTTAAGAGTTAAGACCCCTTGAAATTTCGCTCTCTAAAAAATCCATGAATTTTTTTTTATAGTGAAAATGGCTATGATACCAAATGTTATGCACCAAATTCCCCACAATAGCATAAAATTAGAGAGAGGGAGAGAGGGTAACCCAACACCTTGAGAATGAAATAAGGAGATGAATAAGAAGCTTATTCGAGGGGAAAACCTCTTTTTTCAATGTATCAAATGCATAATACAAGATGAGATGATCTCTAAAACTAGGTCATTTTGGTGTATATATAGGAGACAAAGGGTACAATTACAACTAAGGTCCTAGCCGGCCATACAATTACAATTAAGGTCCTAATCAACCAATAAAGACAATACTAATATTAGAGAAATGTAATGTCATAATGTATAGGGCTTAACAAATCTTTTCATAGGTGGTGATCTTAATCTTTTTTTTAACAGAAACAGAGGAGTTTATATATATATATATATAAAAGGTTGTGCATAGCCATCCATTACAAAAATTGAGCCAACATTCTGCTTCAGAAAGAGGGAAAATGCAGAATTTAAGAAAATTTGGGCCCTTATAGTCTTTGCTTCTTGTCTTCCTGAAGACTCTGTACATTTTACTGGGATAAACCCTTACAAATTGTTTACATAATAAGAGGCAAAAAAACATTTAGATAGTGGAGTGCAAAGGAAACATATGAAGAAGACATTCACCAAAATTTCTAAGAAGAAAAGTTATCTGTAATTCTGCTGCAGGAAGGAGGCGGCCTCCATCATTCCTTGATTAACTGATGGCACTTCCTGGACTTGACTAAACTGGGTTTTGCTAATGAAAACAGAAAGATCTTCTTTGATACTGTCAACCTTTCCCAAAAGATCAATGATGTTCCTGTCGATATCGTCCAAACGAGACTCAACACAAGAAAGGCGAGAATGAATGTACTTGAATTCCATGTTCTGCTCTTTGTTTTGGTCTAGAATGGAGCAAACGGCCGAGTACGTTCTACACAAGTAAACCTTTATCTCCGAGGTTAGCTGACTAAGCGCGGCAATAGCTTGCCTAACCCCATCCATATTGCTGAAAGACGAACTGCTGTAGGAGGATTCTTCTTCAGGAAGCTACAGGGGGTCGAGAACAGAGACTGAGAGGCTCAACTGCTTGAGCTCTGGGTCGAGGGCGAAGTAATTAGGGCGCTCCATACTTTGAAACGAGACCCAAATACAAACCTGACTCATTAAATGCTTGTGTGTGGGAGCTTTAATGCCCATGGTGGAGGCACATGGGTGATGGCGTGTCGACCAAGGGAGGACGCGGGCAGGAGAAGCTAGATGCCCACAACGAGTGATACGTCCCCCATAAACCATAGAAAATGGATTTTTTTTCATTATTCAACAATCCCTTAAGGAATGAACCGATACTCCAAGACCTCATTGTGTAATATTTTCCCTTTTTCCAATGTGGCTCCAATGTTGGCTAAATTGTCAGCTGTGGAATTAAGATCTCTGAGGACGTGGAAAAAAAGAATGTCGGTAGGAAGGGAAAGGAGCTCGATTCTTTTTCGAAATATTTGGCTCTTAGATCTTCTAATAAGAGAACCATTCCTCATAGCTTGGATTACATGCCTGGAGTCTCCCAAGACCTGAATCTTTTCCATGGTTAAGGTGGAGGCTATCTCAAGAGAATGATACATCGCCAACCATTCTGCTTCATTATTAGTTCTTAAACCTAATCCCCAGGAAAAGTCAGCAACCTTATTTCCACCAGGATTGAAAATAATCCCCCCCGCACCTGCCTCCCCTGGGTTTCCTTTGGAAGCCCTATCGAAAAATATTGTGTATCTTGCTTGGCTTTTCCACCACTTTTCGAAGGTCTGTTTGTCTTTCCTTATCTCCCATTCATGATGGATAGATAAACTTTTGGACTGAAGATAACTCTCTTTTGTGAAGATTTGACACCACTGAAATTCGTGCCAACTTAATGCTTCTTGATGCTGAATTGCTATCCCCTTTGCTCTTAGAGATTTAGAGGTGAGAGATATGAGAACCATTCCTCATAGCTTGGATTACATGCCTGGAGTCTCCCAAGACCTGAAGCTTTTCCATGGTTAAGGTGGAGGCTATCTCAATAGAATGATACATCGCCAACCATTCTGCTTCATTATTAGTTCTTAAGCCTAATCCCCAGGAAACGTTAGCAACCTTATTTCCTCCGGGATTGAAAATAATCCCCCCCACACCTACCTCCCATGGGTTTCCTTTGGAAGCCCCATCGAAAAAGATTGTGTATCTTGCTTGGATTTTCCACCACTTTTCGAAGGTCTGTTTGTCTTTCCTTATCTCCCATTCATGATGGATAGATAAACTTTTGGACTGAAGAGAACTCTCTTTTGTGAAGATTTGACACCACTGAAATTCGTGCCAACTTAATGTTTCTTGATGCTGAATTGCTATCCCCTTTGCTCTTAGAGATTCAGAGGTGAGAGATATGACCTTATTATCTATTATGTTCTCCGTCTTCCTTTTTTCTTCAAAAACTCTTTGATTTCTTTCCAACCATAACAGCCAGCATATGTTCATCGGGAGGAGCTTTAGAATTCTAGTCAAAGTTGGTTTGTTCTTTCTTCCTCCCTGAAGGTCGTTGATCCAATTGTCCATCATTTGCTGTATTTGCTTGGGAATTGAAATGACATTTGAAAGAGGGCCGAGAACCAATTTCCAAACTTGTTTGGCATAGCTGCATTCAAGAAATAAATGCTGAGAGTTTTCTTCTGCATTTTGACACAGATGGCATCTAGAGGGGCCTTCAATTCCACGAAGCTTTAGATTGTCTGCAGTCAGTTGTTTATTATGAGCCAATATCCAATAAAAGTAATTGATTTTTGGAATGCTGTCAGAGCTCCAAACTTTCTGCCAAATTTTTTGAGCTAGAGGATGAGTTGAAGTGAGAAGATTGTATCCAGCTTTGACTGTGTATCTTCCAGCTTTCCCCCATCCTCTAACATCCTTTGCCCTGGTGCTGATTGGGGATTTCCCATGCAGTAGCTGAAGATATACTTTGTAGCTTTCAGCTATATTATCTGGTGGGTCCAAGAGTTTCCATTCCTTCCACCTCCCTGTAGACATCCAGCATGCCATATCTTCCAATTTCTGTATCCCTATATCCTGAAGCCAGATCTTAACATTTTGAATTTCTTGGATTTCCCCGAAGGGACGATCACCATTAATTTTGTCCTTCCATATGTTGATTTTATTCCCATTGTCGGGAATCCAATACAAATTATCTTTTATCAGTCCTACTGAAGAATGTAATAACCTCCATATAGCAGTCCCTTTCTTCTCTTTCAGATTGTTTAGGCATCTTTGTCTGGATCCCCTAATATAATTTTTCCTTATGGCCTCCTTCCACCATTCTTTTTCACCTGTTATCATTCTCCAAGCTATTTTTGCTCCCAAAGCCTTGCTCATTATAGCTGGGTCTCGAATACCCAATCCCCCTCTTTGGCGTTTTTCCTTGACTATTTTCCAATTGACTAGATGAAATTTCTTGCCCTGAGTTTTCCCACCTTGCCGAAGAAACTTTCTGATTTCCAAACAAATTGAATTAGTAACAGAGGATGGGGCCAATAGAATGGCACCAGTGAAGATTGGGATAGAGGAGAGAACAGCTTTGACTAGAATGACTTTGCTTAACAAATTTAACCAGCGAGACCCCCAGGAGTTTATTTTGCTTTTAATTTTTTCGAGAATGGGGAGCCATGAGGATGAAGTTGCTTTTTTGTGGGATATTGGAATGCCCAAATACTTAAAGGAAGTCCAGTCAAAGTAAGGTTTACAATCCAAGATATTGGCTAAATTTCTCAGATGGAGATTGCTACAATTCCAGCTGTAGATATTACATTTTTGACTGTTTATTTTACCCCCGGACACCCCCAGGAAGAGGTCTAAGGAGAGTTTAAATATGGAAGCGATAATGGGAGAGGCGCTGCCAAGCAAGATGGTATCATCTGCAAACTGAGCATGGTTGATAGGAGGGACATCTTTGGCGATTACAATTCCAGGGAGCGAGCCAATGGCTTGAAGACTGTTTAATTTTCTACTAAGAGAGTCTGCCATGATAACAAAAAGACAAGGAGAGAGAGGACAAACTTGCCTCAGTCCACAGGACATGCGGAGAAAAGAGGAGGGTCTGCCATTAACAAGGGGGGCAATCCAGGGAGATCCTATGCAAGCTTTAATCCAGCTTATAAACTCTCTCTCAAAACCAAATTTTTCCATGACTGTGAAGAGGAAATCATGTCTAACTCTATCAAAAGCATTTGCCATGTCAAGCTTTATGACCATACCTGAGTCTTTCCTTTGAATGCTTGAATGGATAGCTTCTTGAACTAAAAGAATGTTGTTGTAAATTTGGCGCCCAGCAATGAAACCTCCTTGATTTGGAGAGATGATTCGAGGGAGAAGACCCTTGATTCTGTTAGCAATAATTTTTGTGATGATTTTATAGGAAGAATTATAGAGAGAGATAGGCCGATATCTTCCTATAGAAAAAGGATTTTTTTCCTTGGGAATTAAAGCAATGAAGGTGGAGTTGGTAGCTCCCCCAATTCTTTCTCTTTTCCTGGTCCAATTTAGCATTCTGATGAGGTCTTTTTTTAACCAGTGCCAGCATTTCCTGTAGAAATGGATTGTGAAGCCATCCGGACCAAGGGCTTTATCCGGGTGAAGAGACCATGTTTCCTTTTTTACTTCACTTTCCGAGATCCGTTCCATTAATCTTCTGTTATCAGCCTCAGAAATGACATTGGGAATTTCCTTACTCATTTGATCCATATCTTCTTTGAGGACAATGTCATTATCACTGTATAATTTTTCAAAATGAGCTTTGGCTTCCCTTAGAATAAGATCCTGTCCTTCTATTTTCACTCCATCCTCCTTTGTGAGACTCTCTATGTTATTCTTTCTTTATCTCTCCTTACATTGAACGTGAAAAAATTTGGTATTTTTGTCCCCTGCTTTTTACCAAAGGCTCCTAGACTTTAGTCTCCATTCTTCCTCATCCTTTCTGGCTGGTTTTTGAATTTTTTCTTCAAGGTCTTTTCCGTCCCTGAGCATATCTTCAGTGACAGAATTATGCTCCATTTTGAATTGATGTTTTTCTAAGTCCTTATGTAAATTTTCAAGTTCCTCTCCAGGTCTAATGTAATTCTGCTTCACCCAATTTTTTAATGTGCTTTTCACCAACTTTAGCTTTGATTCCCAAATATAACCCGGGGATCCAGGGATGAATTGCTCCCAAGCAACTTTCACCTCTTCCATACAACTCTCATTTTCGATCCAGGCTAGATTGAATCTAAAAGGGAGGGGACCTAGATTCACGGGGGAGGAAAAAAATAAAGATATGGGTCTATGATCGGAGACTGCAGAGGCAAGAATATTTGAGTTTGGAAGCTTAGATCCGGAGAGGAAAGAAGTACTTATTAGAAATCGGTCTAGCCTGGTTGCTATATGATTTGGTCCTATTCTTTTATTATTCCAAGTATAGGTGCCTTGCTTTGGTTTGATGTTGATAAGGCTCCAAACGGTCGTTAAATCTTCCATTATTTCCCCATAAGGGTCTCTGACTTTGGACCCCCCTTTTCTCTCGATCGCTGAAATAGTGACATTGAAATCTCCAGCAAGAATGTAATGGAGATTAGCAAAACTGTGTTTTAAATCTGTTAGCTGGTTCCAAAATAACTCCTTCTACCCATAGATGGTAGGGCCATATATGTTTCCGCCTGAAATTTTCTGTTGTTTGATATCTCTTCAAATTCAATGAAAATCCAATGACGATTTGAAAAAGATGCATTACATTTATACATACCCTTGTCCCACCAGGTGATGAGTCCTCTGGAGGCTCCTGAGGCACTCACAGCAATCCCTTCTCCGCTGGGCCAAACTTGTTTCATGAGATTGATACTATCCTCATCTTGCATTTTAGTCTCTTGGATCATAAGGATTGTTAGCTTTTCCATTTTTTTAATTCCTTTTATTGCTTCTACTTTTTGCTTTCCGCCTAATCCTCTGCAATTCCAGGAGACTATTTTCATTATTTTTTCGATGGTTGGGGACCTGCTCTAACCTTCCTTTCCTCCTGAACTCCTTGCTGCTGCTTCACATTAGAGATTATTCTTACGTGTTGATCCAGGCTGGTTTTCTTACCCGCCTCCGTTTCTCTAGCTGCTTCTTGTTCTCTTATTGTTTTATTGAATCTTCTTCCTCTTTTTACCATAGGTTCCTGCTCTTCATCTTTGCTTTCTGAAGTTTCTTCCTGGAAGAGCTTAGCTTTGGCTCTTGTTATTGATCCTCCTGAGTTTAAAGATGACTCTATTTCCACTGTTGCATGTTGATGTGCAAGAGTGATGAAATCCTCTTTTCTATTATTAGCTTGGTCCTCATTCTCTTGTTGCTCCTCTGTTTGCTTCTCTTTCTCCTGCTCCTCATCGCCTTCTTCTATGGTCAGAACTTGAAATTTGTTTGTGTTTTCTTTGCTCTTACGGGAGATTTGGGAGCTACATTTGCAATGGACTTTCCCCCTTTTTTCCTTATGACTTCATTCCATTCCCCTCCTTGGATCTCCTCATCTTCTGGAGGTTTTCTTTTTGGGCATAACCTTGCAAAATGGTCGTATTCATGACAAGCCTTGCATTTGAATGGTATTTGCTCATAGTCAACTGTTTGCCTATGACACCACCCGTCCATTGACAGATCTATAGCTTCTGGTAAACGCTTTTCTAGATCTACTTCGACACATATTCTTGCGCATGAGAACATTGGGGGCTTTGGCTCAGATTTGTCTATGTATTTCCCTAACGAGTTCCCGATGGCTCGGAGGTCTTCATCATTCCAACAATGCAAAGGAAGGTGAGGCAGTTTAATCCAGAATGGAACTGCTGTTGGGATATCTTTTTCTGGGTTGAAGGAAAGGTCCCATTTGTTGAGATACATTCCTCTTGGCCCCATGAAGTAGGGGCCGTTCCTGAAAATCAGATCACGGTCCTCCTTTTTTTCAAAGTAGAAAACAAAGAACCCCTTACCGCAGAAAATTTGCTGAACTTCCCCTTGGATTAAAGGTTGCCAGATTTTATTGAGCCATATTTCTATTGAGCGGGGTGATGGCCATAGACCTGTGAAGTGGCCGACCAGACCCTTTTCAGCTAACGCCACGGCCTTGCATTTTGAAGCTGTCGATGATAGTTTGACTTCTGGGACATCCGTTTTTTTCACAAACTTGGAGTCGTTCAGGACATAAGACTTTGAAATAACAGGTTGAGAAGCAACCAACGACCTGAAGAGGTCCGAGATGGGGGGGTGAGCTCCTTCTGAAGCTGCTCTCCCTGGATCCGGGGGCGGATCCATACCAGAAACGGTGAAACCCTACCAACTTTCAGAAACCCTAGCCTCGTTCAGCGCCTGAGTCTCCCTAGTGCTTCTTCACATTAGTATTATCATAATATGATGCTAATATTATAATAGACATTGCAGGTGGTGATCTTAATCTAACACTTAATGCAAGGGATATTTTGTTGGAGGTTGCAAGAACAGATCCACTAGGGGATTTCTTCACAATTATTTTTTGAAACACATCCTTTGGTTGATATTGAACTAGTAAAGATTATCCCCACTTGGTGAAATGTCGACGAGTTTCATGGACTCACAGGTTAATGTTCTAATTCACCTAGTTGATGAGGTTGAATTAGTCAATGTGGTATCATGTCATTGGATGTTCTTCTTATAGAGGTACATGAAAAAATTGAATGGATTTGTTAGACTAAGGGAAAAAACTAAGGGCCCTATGGCAGATGGGTACATAGTATATGAGTCGTTCTATTATGCCAGTGAGTACATCAAGCAAATCTACCACACATCGGACGCAATGATTTGTGATGACCAAAAGGATGAGGACAAAAGGGAAGGGGAGCTGCTCCAAACGAACGGAAAAAGACACATGATAAAAAGTAAGTCACTTATATTTTGTCACATTTCTACAAAGTAACTATTAGCACTGAACTTCATAATCTAGATTTGATCTCAAGCGTACTATATGTCGATTTGATTTCATGAATACAACAACAAATTTATAAATTAATGCCATCAATAAATTCATTCTTTACAACATGGATGCAACACAGCCGTGGGTCGCATTGTATGAAGAGAAGATGAGGAAATGGGACATTGACAAGAAAGAATTCAAACGCTTGAATGGTAGAAGCATGCCTTATCCCAATCATTTAAAATAAAATATGCCAATGATCTATACCAACAGTTGGGTTTTTTACCAAGTCAGAGAGAAATACAGTGCATTTGGCCGTTACACGCCTACTGAAGCGGATGCACTAAACGTAGGGATTAGGTGCGACAACTCGGTAATAATCTATTTGAGTACATGTTTAACTTTATAATGCACCTTTGAATTATAACGTCTATATTTTATATATCAATGGTTGGGTTATTAAACATATGACACAACCATTTGTTCACATTTTTACATGTGCATTTGTTCCCATCTATGTGAGCATATGGGCATCATTTTCGCACTGAGGATGTTGATGATTGATAGGTCACACAAGACTGTGGAGTGGAAGCCAAGTTTGACCAATCTAGTCGTGCTAGCCACCGCGATCAAAACCTAATAGGGGGGACAATATGATTTTTAGGGATGAAATTTCGTCAATTGGATTTTTTTTTAAATAGATTCTCTATTTGGTCATTTTTAGTCTCTAATATCACCTATATTTACATAAAACATGTTTTTTAATAAGATCGGCGGGTTAGCTCAAGTGGTTGAGTGTTGTAATCGCAAGCAGAAGGTCTCGGAAACAAATCCCCGGATGGCTATGCAAGGGCCTTACTTGATGTTCCCACTGGGTCAGGCCCCGTAATCAGGGCCGATGGTTTACCTTGGGTACGATCCTCAAAATGAGGGGAAGTACCCGAGGGTTTCCCCATGACATGTTCCAATGAAAAAAAATGTTTTTAATCATAATATTTGTCAAAATTTACAAGTTTCAGTAGTAAATTATATGTTTCATATTTAATATTTACCTACCTATCTATATATACATTATTTTCAAACCAAAATAATCACCTAGAATACTATACTTAAGAATAATATTAGAATCCTTAAAAAATACCTTGAGGGGAGTTAGGTTATGTCGAAAAAATACAAGAGATCATTAAAGTGGACTTCTCATCTTTACAATGTGTTATTTTTAGGTACAAGTGGTGGGACACGTTTGATAGAAGTAATTTAAAGGAAGATAGGTGATAATGGGTTGATATGTATCAACTCTAGAAAGATGTGCGATAAAACTAAGGAGCCTTATGTTTTTCCAAAACATTGCAACCAAGTGTTTTTTTACTTGGATGTGTCAGATAGGGATTGGTAGTTTGTATTAAGACACAACCCTAGATCAAAACATATTTTTGACAACAACAGTGCTATCATGCCAAACAAGGAAGATAATCTGAGTGATGGTAATGAAAAGTGATATGTACATGTTTTATTTCATCATTTACAGTGTTGATGTAACATTTTATTATTGTTATTTTTAATTCTCTAATTATATTGTTTTTATCCATCTTACGACGGTTGAAATGGAAAGTTAATTACAACCAATTTTTAAACAATGTTAGTTGGTTAACAATCAATTTGATGTGTAATCTGTTTGTCTATAAGTAATTTGTGATTGTATGGAAGGATAGATTGAAAAATAATTATTTTAGTTGAAGGTATTTATATCTCGTTGCATATTTAATATACAATTTTAGAATTATTGTGGCATCATATGTGTGTTGATATTTAATATTAATTTCTAACACTATAGAAATAGTCATTTTATACTAATTATGTAAATTGACTAGTTCTAAAAGTTGAATAATCTATGCATATCTAATGAGCATAATAAATCGTATGTACATAAATATGTAAATAGTCTTAAAATATACATTGACAAAGTAGATAAGTAATAAATTAATTTTAATATTAATTAGAAATCTATAGTTCATTTACAAATTAATTACACTTAAAAATGACATCTTTATCATTAATGAATTATGATTAGTATAAATTTCTGAATCAAACTTCGTTTAATATTAAACAGGAAAAAAAAAAGAAAAAAAATCATTTTTAGATTAAATGTACATAATTTTATCATTAATGAAAATTAATTAATATAAATTGACATTAATGAGTATAAAAGTATACTAATAAAATTTATATTATATATAACAAATATACAACTAATAAATTGTTCTTAATAAAGTTAATATAGGTACAAAAAAAATATTTATTTTGAGATTATATACACTCAAAATTGCAACTTTTCTATTATTGAATTATAATTATACATAAGTTTTCAATATCAATAGCACACAAATGATAAATGATTCTTAAGTTTTAAAAGCATAATTTGTTTTGAGATTATGTGCTCTCAAAATGATAGCTTTGAATTAAGAATTATGTTGTATAGGGATTAGGGGGTATTAACATTAAGTATTGTATGGGAGAGGTTAGGGTTATAAGGATAATAATTTATAGGTGTTATAGGGGTTGTGGGTTGTATTATGAGATATAATGGTGAGGGATTTAGAGTTATTAATTATTATGAGTTATAGATTTTATAAGTAAGGGTTATTATGGTTTATAGGGATTATATTGAAAAAAAATATAACCGTGTATCATGTTTATCATTTTTTCAATCAACTTTACATCATTTATTTTAATTTTGCATTGTAATAGCATTTTGTTGTGTTGTTTTATTGTTATATAAGTGACATTATTATTAATAACGATTTAATTAAAACATGTTTCAAGGTTGTAACAATAACAATCTATTTTCGGGATTAACTATGTTTTTCTCTTAATTACATGTAAAATTTAGATGCAAATGTAAATTAGAAATTCACAATAAATTAGTATAAATAAATTTTATTTTTTTTTCCTCGAAAAAAAAAAAAAAAAAGCGTAATTTTATTTCAGCAGAGGTGAAAAAATTACATTCTGTATATGCGTATAAGCATTCGGTTATCCAGTTAAGGATCAAAAAAGTGTTTCAGTACACCAGTCCAGTATTATCATCGACATATGTCCATGTCAGTATAAACCAAAAAAAACATGATAGGAAGATACAAAGATAACTAATATATGTCCGGTGGCTCCCCGAGCCTCCTGAAATCTCCACAGTAATAACTTTAAAGTTTTTGATAGAACCTCAAAAATATCGCCACAGCCAAAAAATAGAAAAAAACCAGCTCCATAGTTTTTAAGTAACATAACCACTATTCTTGTTCCTGTTCCATTCCATGCCCATGAAAAGCCATTCCATCAATAAAGGGTCTATGATAGTATTCATAGAGTGTTCCATTCCTGTACTCCTTTACTTTCCACATCCCCATTGCCAAGTCCCTGCCAATCTTAGAAGCCTTGTCCGCCTCCTTGTTGTTCTCCCTGAAAATATGTCTGCAAGAAAAATGTAAAAATGAAAGTTTTAGTTGCAGAATGTCCTGAAGAATGTTTGCGAGTCTAAGATCCCTGCAATGTTGGGTGCCAATAGTCCAATTAGTGACATTCATTGAATCTCCATACACATTTATCTGTTGACAGCCATTCTCCCTAGCAAAAATGAGAAGAAGTTTCAGGCTCATCATTTCAGCATAATTGTTTCCACCCTCCCCCAGTCCCCAGAAAAGGTGGTATGAGTGGGTTAATGATAGATGTAGAATAGCCCCACCCCCGCAGTTGTTTTCCAAATCAGATCCATCGTAGAAACCCCAAGGCATAGACTCGTCAATTTCCAGAGCAAGGACATCTCTTTGTTTTGCAACTTTGATATGATGTGGGAAGGCCTCAATGAATCCACATATCTGTACAGCTGTGACCGCCAGTGTACTGGATTTTTCATTGAAGATCATTCCATTCCGAGCCAACCAAATGCCCCACGCCACTAGTAATGGAAGATTCATGTAGGATTTTTCGATAGGGTCCAAAACCCACTGTGTCCAGGACAACAGCACCGAATCCCCTGCCCAATTAAACAGGGTATTAGAAATTTTGGAGCATTCCACCCATACTTGCACCGTGTATGGACAGTGGAGGAATAAGTGAAAACAAGTTTCCTCGCTAGCTTTGCATAAAATGCACCAACCCGGCCCGGTCCTGTTCTTCCTCTGTAAAAAATCCCAGGTGGGGATGGTATTTTCGAGGACATTCCACATAAAAAGACGATGTTTCAATGGGCAGTTTATCTTCCAGATGGATTTCCACCACCCCACCAACTCTCGTGGATTCATGAAGTGACTCAGGCTGATGTATCCATCCTTTGGTGTGTACAAACCATTCGGAGCCCCTTCCCATACCAAGCAGTCATCCCTGTCCCGGATGTGAATATGTGATCGAATGAGTGCACGGTAATAAGACCTCAATTCCACCCGTTCAACCACAGATAGGGCCAATGATTCTGCATCAACCCACGACTGATTCCATGGGTGGATCCCATCATGAACTACCAGTTGAGATATGTAAGTTATACCAATATCCCGCAGAGAAGTAATCAATTCACCTGATAAGATGTGTCGACCAGCACTCCCAAACTAGGGATCCTCCCCAACACAAAGAGCCTGTCCATTCCCAATATTCCAAGCTAGCAGATCTCTGACCACAGAGAAAGAATTGATGACAGCTTTCCAAATAACAGAGCATCCATTATGTGACTTATCCGCCGACCGCACCCATTCCACAATAGATACAGGGGCAATATATTTCCGAATGACAACTTTATTCCAAAGGCTTTCAAATTTTAACAGTCTCCACACCCCTTTCGCTGCCAGTGCCCTTGCGAAAAGATGAATATTTTTTAGACCCCACCCCCCTAAGGCTTTTGGGATAGCGATCTTCTACCATCGAACCCATGGGGAAACATAGTCTCCTTTACCGCTCCAAAGGAAACGAAAGCATAATTTTCGAGCTTTCTCTAATGTTCCTTTAGGGATCCATGAGAGGGACATCCAATAGACCGGGATGGCCTCTAAAACAGATTTCACCAGGACCATCCTTCCTGCTCGCGATAGCCACCTGTGACTCCAAACCTTCAACCGCTTGTGTATTTTTTCAATAATCCATTG
The DNA here is from genome assembly GCA_027924585.1 of Larix kaempferi. Taxonomy (NCBI): domain Eukaryota; kingdom Viridiplantae; phylum Streptophyta; class Pinopsida; order Pinales; family Pinaceae; genus Larix; species Larix kaempferi. The sequence goes on from BSBM01000136.1 coordinate 18,170,572, forward strand.
CCAATCCTGTTTTGTATAGGCATTTGGTTTTAAATGAAACCCAAGGTAGTAGAAACCATCTTCAAGGCGTAAAAAAGTATAAGGAAAGATCCTTCGAATAGCCGCAATCTCACATTCCCTTAGTAAGTGAGTCGATAGAGTGGATTTCCTCTCATTGATCTCCATACCCATAGCATTTGAGAAAAGTTGAAAGATGTCCTGGAGAGTTTCCATGTCCCTAGCCGATCCAGTGCAAAAAATGAGTATATCATCCACGAATAGCAGATGTGTAATAAAAAAATATGGAGCCACTTGGATACCATGGAGAGTACCATCCCTACAGGCTTTTTTCAGTGCTTTACTAAGCCCTTCAGCAACCAACAGGAAAAGTAAAGGGGATAGTGGGAATCCCTGTTGCAGGCCTCTTTCAGACCGGAAGAAAGGAGAGGTTGCACCATTCATGAGCACTGCAAAGGATACCGTAGAAATACAACTCATAATCCACCTGATAAAATCCATAGCAAAACCCAGATGAGTGAGGAGTAAATTAATATACAGCCAACTCACCTTATCATATGCTTTTGACAAATCAATCTTGATTATAGCTCCTTTGATTTTTCGAGCTTTCATACTATGGATGCCCTCCTATGCTACTCCAATAGCCTCATGTATTTGTCGCCCTTCCAGAAAACCAAATTGTTCCTCCAAAATATGTTTGGACAGAATACCTTTTAGCCGCCTGGCGATAATTTTAGACACCACCTTATATACACAATTGCACAAAGAGATGGGTCTGAAGTCACTTAAAGAAGAAGAATTGTCAGTTTTTGGTATAAGGGCAATAAAGGTGGAGTTCAGGGCAGCTGGGATCCTCCCCGATCTTCGAGTGTCTTCAACCATCTGCAATAGATCATTCCCAATAAGCTCAAAGAGTGCCAGTAAGAATTCCACCGTCCAGCCATCCGGTCCCGGACTTTTGTCTTTTTGGAAGCTCTGTAAAACGCCCTTCAGCTCTTCGTCTGTGACAACAGCCATCAAGGAGTGATTGTCTTCCTCTTCCACAAACCGAGGAAAAAATTGTGCCATCCTGACTACATCCAAAATGGTAGCCTGTGCAAGGGCTTTGAAGAGTGTTTTGAAGTGATTTACCCCAACCCCAGCCATACTATCAAAAGACGTCTGGGTAGTCCCCAAAGAGTCTTCCAAACTCCAAATGGTATTGGACACCTTTCTTCCTTTGGCATATGCATGGAAAAATTTAGTGTTCTCATCCCCAGCCGATAGCCATAAAGCCTTGCTCTTCAGATGCCATGTTTCCTCTTTTTCCAATAATATCTTATTTCTCCTACCTTCCAGTGAAACCAAAAGTACTTTCTCTTCCGGTGTTCCCAGACCCCCAAATCCAAAATCATATATGGACTGTAGCTCCAATTCAATTGACTTAATTCTCTATCATTTCTATTGTTCTTTTCATAAGCCCATACCTTCACCGGCCTTTTAATTCTTTTGATATTGTCAGAGAACTGTTGAGAGGAAGAGAGGCCCTCCTTGGGGTTGTAGGGTACCCATAGGGATCCAATAAGGTCAATAAAAGTCTCATCATTTAACCAAATCTTATTAAACTGAAGCGGCCCAACTGGTTTCGAAGGTCCATCACGAACCTCCAGGAAAATAGGGAAGTGGTCTGAAGAGCCCCCCGAGCCAACCCACTGCCTCAGTAAATAATTCCTATCTACAAAGAGGTCAGACACCAGAAAACGATCCAAACGTTTTTCAACTCTATTCTCTCCAGTTCTGTTATTTCTCCAGGTAGGTTTTAGAAGAGTTGGCTCAATATCCAGCAGATTTCGGGTGACCAACTGGTGAGTGAAAAAGTCAGCCAAAGGGTCTAGCCGAGCTCTGCTACCCCAAACTTCAGCCGATCCAAGAGAGAAATTCAGATCCCCTCCGAGAATAAGGTTCCCTTCTTGTAACAAAGGGTGAGAGAGAAGAGAATCCCAGAAAGGAACCTGGTTCAAATATGGTCCATAGATATTAACCACCGTGAAAGTATCACCAAAATCAAGAGACGAGCAGGTCATCCCCAAAGCCGCTTCCACTCCCCAGAGATTATGGCACTGGACCGTACGGGAATTCCAACCAATAGCCTGACCGCCAGACCGGCCCCGAGCATCCAAGGTAGCAAAGGACCAGCCACCAAACCAACTTTCAAGTAATGTTTTAATAGTCTCACCAACACCCAAAATTTCCTGAAGCAGAATGATATCCGGGTGTTCAATAGATACCACTCTGCGTAGTGCTGATCTTTTGTGGGGACTAGCAGGACCCTGGCAGTTAAAAGACATAACTTTCATTAACGGCCCCTCTTCTGGGCACGCACCGCTCTAAGCGCCCGATCAATAGTCACCTGTTTGCCTTCCATGAGGTCCATCTTATCCTTGGTTTGTGCTTTAGAAAGATGGGATTTCCTGCCCCGACCCTTACCATTTTTACCATATTTGTTTACCCCAGCACCCAACCCTCCCGGGGAGATTTTTGAAAGGGAACGCAGGAAATAACCAGAGTCCGATGAGGTGGTAGGGGAGGAGGAGGAGGGGGCTTCAATAGGGCCAGGATCAACTTTAGGGGGAAAGTCAAGCAGCATCACCCCAGGATATGGCATTGTTGTTGAGGAAGAGGGGAGGTCAGGATCTAAACAGGTAGGTTCTACCAACTCCATTGCCGAAGAGATATTCAAATTTTTTAAAGCCTCTATCCAGTCCAGATTTTTGAAAGAAAAGTTTTTTAAAACAAAATGAAAGGAAAGGGGGTTAATGGAATGAGGTATACCCGCCGACGATGTCTCCAGTTTCGAGATAGCAGCCGGTTGTGTAGGCTCAATAGATGTTGATCCAGGTAACAATTTCCCAGCAAGAGGCGCGTCCAATCCTAGCTCCTGTTGAATGTCATCAGCCCCTGCCGCAGTAGCACCTGAAACCGGTAGAGCAATACTAGTGGAGCGAGGGTCTACCATGTCCCGAGGAGAACCATGTCCCCCATCCTTGGCCAAAACCACATTATGGGAGGGTCCAGACAAAGGGATATCCAGAGGGGGAGTATCCTCCACAGCAATAGAAGCTTTTTGCGAACCATCATTTTTCCTTCAAAACGAAAGTTTACATTCAGCAACCGGATGACCATAAGCATGGCAACGGTGGCATCTAAAGGGAACATTTTCATAGTCCAGTTTCTGCACATAAACATAGGGTCCCCAACTAAGGGTAACATCCAGTACTAACCGATCTCTGATGTTCAAATTAACCAGAATACGAGCAACCTTCCTCTGACGGGTGTGAAGAAAACTATAGTCACCATCTAAATAATTACCAATCATGTTTCCAATCCCTCTGAAATGTCGCTCCGACCAGTATTGGAGAGGTAAACCAGGAAGCCGAACCCACAGTGGAACAATATCCAGTCGTTCCCGACTAGCATCAAACAGCGGGTGCCAAGGTTTGATCATGACCGGGCAGTGATCCCAACTCCAGTTTGAATTAAGAACCCATTTTGTATGTTCCTCCTCGTGGAAATTGAAAGCAAACTAGTTGCGGGTTAACTCCACTACTTCCGGGGTATAGCCTAAAACTGCAACCCAATTTCCCCCCACCCAAGCTTCAATGGTGAGCAGAGAGAAGGATCCGCCCAATGCTTTGCCAACCAAAGTGATACTGGTCATCTTGACCAATTGATTCCACTCAATATCTTCCCCCAGAGCATAATTGTATTTAGTCCTGCTAAGTTTCAACCATCGCTTTCTGCCTCATTTCACCTTATGTGTAGTATCATCCGAAGAAGGACCACCCCAATCTTTCGAGCTGGTGCCAGAGCCCACACATGGACTAGCAAACCCACGCTGTTCGTGTAGTTCCAGATGTCCCGCCCTCGTGCCCTCCCGTACCTCCGCAGCGTTCAATACATGAAGAGGGTCCGATGAAGGAGAACCCCTGCCAACAATGCCCTGATATCCATCATTTACAGTGATAGAACTTTTCTTTCTGCCCGCCGAGCCCTCAAATGCATTAATAACCTGTTCCGATGTCCAAAGTGACCCAGCTTCCTTCAATGGAGCAGTCAGTGGGATACTGGATAGTGGAGCAGTTAACGGCCCAGGACTAGGAGAAATTGCCAAAAATTCAGATGGTGAGAACCCTAGAGCGGGTCTGTTCTCCAAAGCAGGTAAACCCTCCACCTCACATCCACCAGGATAAACCCCAACATGCCACCCGGCACCCGTAGGTTGTCTCCAGATGGGAAAATCGTCAGATGGGTCGAAAGAATAATCCACCCTGTCGTCATAGGTAGCCATTGCAGGGAAAAGCAAAAACCACAGTAACACGGGTAAAACAGATGCAGTAACAAACAAACTAGGGTTTAAAACAGAGCACAAGGTTTGAACAGAGAACCGGAAAAAGGCACGGTGTTCTAAACCGTGAAGTTCACCACAAAACTGCTTCGAGCGTCCGACAACCCGCGCCCCATCCTGACAGCAGCAGGCCGCCCAACGACCAACTTGTTAACCTAGGGTTCCGCCATTGACCTGAAAACCATGACCTCCGTGTTCGCCTCCATACATATTTTTCTATCAATAAATATTTATTATAGGAGAATGAAATGCATTATAATATTAAAATTAATTTTAAAATTAATTAATTTAAATGTAATTAAGATATTAGATGTCAAATATTTCTCTATTTTATTTTATAATATAAGTTCACAAAATTGTTTACATTAATTGTAACAATATGACAATAATTGCATGACAGCAATTGCAGTGTAAGGAAAAAGCTATCATTGGTGTTTTTTAATAAACACCTCTCATAATTTTTCAAAATAAATATGCATGATGTTTTTCACAATTTAATATGTATAATGTTTATACACAAAATAAAATTGGAGGATTTGTTTTTTTATACACATCTAACAATAACATCTAACCTACACGTCTAGCAAACACAACATTAATTAAAATTAATTAATTAAATATAATTAATTAATCTAACATTAAAATTAATTATTTTAAATATAATTAAGATATTAGATGTCAAATATTTCTATATTTTATTTTATGATATAAGTTCACAAAATCGTTTATATTAGTTGTAATAATATGACTACAAGGAAAACATTATCATTGATATTTCTAATAAACACCTCTCACAATTTCTCAAAATAAATTATCAAATTATACACCTAATATTGAGTCCCGTGCTCCATATCCAAAGGAAATGTGATGTTACATGGTTCATTGGATTTATGATATAAGATCCTTAATTTCAGTTAGATCTAAATACTTTCAAAGTCAACTCTTCATTAAAGTGGGGTTAATCAAGACGTACTCAATAGGGTTTTTCGCTCTAACTTAGATTATTGAAAGCTAAGCTTTCTGAGATTTTTTTTTTTCTTGTTTACCATCATCGAAAGAATTTTGGATAGTCGAGGAAAAGATATTGCAAAGGCTTGAGGATAGTCGCATTGTTTTTGGCCTTCGACAAAGAAATTGATCATTTTGGTCTTCCACTGAGAAATCAATAATTTGTTGTAGCAAACCTCTACAGGTACTTATCATTAAATTATATACATTATTCAATAGAAATCTATGTATAATTTTTAATTTCTTTCATTATTTTTCATAAACAAAGAGGCTCATAGTGAAAATAAAGAGACCGATAACCCATTTCTTATTGGGAATATCAAAATAATGATATGTATACATCATTTCCATGTTGCATGGAAGTTGCAATTATTTGATATCAACGATGGTTTATTGGAACACAATCTAAGAATATTGCATTCACCAAATCTAATATAGTTGTTTTGACATAAAAGTCCTTACTCTTTCCTACCTTCTTGGATTTCAACGAATGGTGTAAGTTTTAGGGCATGCATATGTGTTAAGCTAAACAACATACATAGATTGGTGCAACTGACGAGTAATGTTGCATACATGTATACATCATTTCCATGTTGCATGGAAGTTGCAATTGTTTGATATTGACGATGGTTTATTGGAACACATTCTAAGGAGATCGCATTCACCAAATCTAATATAGCTATCCCTACTCTTTCCTACCTTCTTGGATTTCAATGAAGAAGCTAAGGGTTTCAATGGTGGAATTTTTAGGGCATACGTATGTCTAAAGCTAACCAACATACATGGATTGGTGCAACTAACAAGTAATGTAGTTGAGTTCTTAAGAAATTTTTATTATATATTTGAAAATAGTAGTACAAGTAATGTTATTGGTTTAAAAAAAATTAATGTATATCTTAAAATAGTAATACAATAAATATTATTTATTGAAGTGTTTTCAGAAATTTTTAATACATTTTTTAATATATATCTAACAATAGTGACTCCAAATAGGGTACCTTTATATATTTCTCTTATAATTGAAATCTCTTAGAATGGAAAGATAAGTCCCACAAGGTTGTAAAACATCACTTTGAGAAACTAAGTTTTCAATGACTACTTAAGAATACCAATGTTCCCTTTATCTTGGAAATAAAAGTGCCCAAAAGGTGCAACTAAGTTGTCTAGAAGTAAAGCCCGTGGGGGGGGAGCTCAAGTGGTAAAGATGAGAAATTGTAATTAGTTTTAAATGGAAGGTCACGTGTTCGAATCCCTTCAAATGTATTGTCCATTTTTAATAAATTTGGATAAACTGGAAAAATGGCAATTTTTGGCCAATTCGACCCTTAGACTAGTCTTGACTCAACTGCTTCCAAATGGCTCCAAATGGTTCCGAATTGGGTCTGAATGAGTTTGGAAGGTATTCAGACATGTAAATGATGTTTATGGATGCTTGGACACTCTTAAAACACTTCTGCAACATTCATTTATAATCAGGGAAAAATGATGAACTTTACTAGTCAAATCGAGGTTCACAATCCCCAAGGGTAGGAGACAAAGATGGCTTCCCAAACACTGTAAAACCTTCCCAAATTTCAGAACAAAGACATGGTACTGATAAAGGACTTCAATGGGCTCCCCAATTCATCATTAATAAGTTTCTATAAGCTTCTGCAACTCCCATAAATCAGATGTTTGTATACTCGCTTTGACATATAGGGAAATGATAGTAAATCTTCACAAATTGTTATGAAACTTAAGAATATTGCTCCAAATGCTTGTCTAATGAATATGAAACTTCTTTAGCATATTAATGGCACTCCATAAAACATTAATATATCATAGATTGACTGAACCATTCAAATTTGATACCACTTCAAGTGCAAATAACAAGGTATTGGGGAAATGACACCATTTGTTCATAGTTTAGCATGTTTACATCAAATCTCTTGGAGTTTCGACCTGAAAGTCTTCTGACCAGTAAATACAGAGTATATATATCAGATTAAAAATATATGGGGCCTCAAGAGCTATCCTAAAGAGTCCATCACCTCATCAAGTGCGCCTCTCCTCAAGGAGCAAGAATATGCCAAGAAATGGAAGAATGGTTGTAGAAGCAAGCTGAAAGAAATGTGACCACGCGCTGCCCTGTAGCTTCAACCTGTAACAAAAGACTCCATTGTAGCTCCAAATGAAAGGTCTGAATGGTCTCTCCAATTTCCAATTAGGATGGGAATCTTTCACCCTCGAAATTGGTGCTAAGGCAAGTAGAATAGCACTCTACTAGCTCTCCTCTCCAAATGAAAAATCTCAAATGATCAAAAGCTGGTATTCTTCTTTGTTCCTGACTTTTATAAACTTCCTAAGGCTTCCCTAACTCGAATTCCAACCATGAGCCCCATGCCAACTCAATTTGGAAAGAGATTCCCAAGTATGCCACTTGTCCCTCCAAATCTAGCCTCCTCCTCCACTTAATTCGAGTAGGTGTCTCTTTGGCTTCCTAACTCCCTTCTGCGCCCTCTTGGAGGCAATTTTTAGCCCTAACATGTCATATACGTCAGATGTCAACATTCAGGTCTGATTTGTGTCATAGCATCTTCATCATTGTTGTCATAGAGCTAGGGAATCTAGCACAAGTGTCCCACTAGCTCCAAATTGCCTCTTCCTCTTCCATGGGAGTTACTCTTCCTCTACATTTCGACCTCATTGAGTCATGCCAAGTATTATTCCCTTCCAACTCCCACAAGGATATTGGACTCCACCTTGGATTCGAATGGGTGAGAGTGGAATGCCATGTGGCATGGGAAATCTAGCTTTATGTGGGTCCCACACCATCCATGTGACTCCATGACCGAGTGCCATCTTATTTTCTCATCATAAGTATTTATTCATCCCCTCTTAATATATTTATGTCAAGCTAAAGTCCATTTGGGGTTTATTAGTCTCCTTATTACAAATTTAATGTCTCCACCCAACCTAGGAAACTAGTAGATTGGTGGCAATTTCTCCTTTTGGAATTTATTTGAATGGGGACATTACACCAAACTTACCCATGCACCATGGTTCGGGCCCTGTGGATGCACCTAGGGGTATAGTGGTAGCAAGATTGGATCCCTGGACCCTGTGTCAGGCGAGTACCAGCCCAACTCTAGTTGTAGATTCCCTTAGTCAAAACAAAATTGTCTAGAAGTAATTAAAAAAACACAACATAAAAACACCAAAAAGGAACTATGTGGAACTTTACTATGGCGCAAAGTCACTAGGTATAGTCACACACATGATTTTACAAATGCTCTCAAACATTGGGGTTAATATCTTGTACTGTTGCACAAAATTTATGATAACATTAATATCTTCTTGGCTTTAGGAATTGTTTTCAGTGTTGTGAAGCAGTTCATCACTGTCCAAGCTTTACTTTCAAGTCAAGTTGTTGATGTGCTTTCCTATTTTTCCAACTATTCTTAACAACATTAGGCTTTTCCAATATAAACATTATTTTCCAAAACTTAGTGGTCCTAACCAATTTTGGCTACACTTCTTACATTGACTCTAGTGATCATCACCATTGAATAAACTAGGAGAGCTCATCTTAAATTTGGCATGAAATGCAAAATATAACAAAAAATGTTTTACAAAACTAGAGGGCATCACTTTAAAGGTATTTCTATTGATTATGGAGAGAATTGATTTTACTCTGGTATAATTACCAATAAGAGGCCTTCACATCACATTGACATTTTTAATAGTCAATAAAAATTACTTCATGGGATAAATTCTTAACAAATTCATTGTTTGCTATAAATCAACAAAATTTTATTCTATCCATTTCTTTTATAAATTTATTAATTGCACCTCGTGGCCATCACCACTATAATACTTTCTAGATGATTTTATTTATTTATTTTATTTTCTTGTTCAATTCAAGAAGTTTTCATATCCGAGAAATAAGGACCCTACGGGATGGCACGTACGGTACAGTACACAGACAAAAACTAGCTAGCGAGAGTACAAGTAAAATTGATTATAACTGACCAACAAGCTTCGGTCAAAGCTTTAACCTGCCTAAACTTCATTATAAGGGCTTAAGTCTATTCATTGTCCATAGGGCACCCCCTCCTAAATTTAACATTTTTTTTTGTTTGTCCTGTCAAATCATGAAATGAAAAATACTTATGTTTCCCTTAATTAGTTACTCATAGCCAATCAATTAATGCTTAAGTAGCTACAAAAAGGCAAAGAATATCTCAGAAGTTAGGTAATGGAAGCTAAGAGAAAAACAACCATAGTAGATGATCATAAAGAGTTATCCAAATACTAAACATAATGTTTTGGAAACTGAATAGAGTGGCTAAACATAATGTAATATTTAATGGTTATTCGTGCCCATCCACAAATGGAGACCAAGAAAATTTAATGGCCATGATCATGCTATGAATATCTTATATATTTCGCTCAATCCAAACTACAAGGAAATGTTGCATGGTGTTAACACGAAGCCCAACCTTCTTTTTCATTTGATGTCTTAAAATTTTCTTCTTCTTTAACACTTGAAGTATTTTTCTGCTAATATTAATTACCAAAAGTATTTTTCTGCTAATATTAATTACCAGGGTTTGAAAATAATCATTTTTCTTTTTTATTTCCATTTCATTGTGTATAAACCCTTCTATCAATGAAAAAAGCTAAAATCTTATTGGCTTCCCTTTGCAGAGCAATATATAAGTTGGTATGTATTTGAAGCTATTTACCAGTTATTAACAGATTCGAGGAGGCTATTCATTGCTCCATATCCCGCGTTTGATAGACAAGTGCCAAACCAGAAGGATCCATCCAATCCGAATTCGTAAGCCATATTTTGGCCCAGCGACCTTTATCCAAGACTATCCTTATGCAAGGACATATTTCAAGCATGATCGGGAACTTGTCCTCCACATTGGGTGTGTCTAGCAATGTGTGAAGTGCCTAAAGTTGTATTCCTAGACAAAGTTGTAAAGGTTGTCTTTATAACACCTACAATGCCTAAATTGAGTATGCCCATGGTTTTCTGTGTCACATGGTATTTGACCATGGTATTTGGGTGTATTTTGGGTTATAAAGTAAGATGCCTTTGTCATTGTCAAGCATCACAAGTGAGATTCACTCTAAGTTATAGAGAGGAGTCTAGGTGATCAAATGAGCAATACCAAGCTGGGTATTTGCAAAGTTAGTCCAATTACGAGTGATTCTCACTATCCAAAAGAGAGGGAGTGAAATCAAGCAAGGTGATCATGTAGGCCAAGTTAGGGTCACCAAGGGGAGGGTCAAGTCAAGCCACAAAGAAAAGATCTTCTAGTCGAGCTAAGGTTTGAGTGCATATGAGGAGATCATATCTAGAGAGTTATTCCATAGATCTATTGTAATGTACTTATTACCAAGTGCTAATTGAAGATATGAGCTTTGTTGGTTTTCCCCAGAGGTAGTGAGGTTTCCAGGGTAAAATACTTCTCTTAATGTGTGGCTGTATTATTTTTTGTTCCACTGCATTATGATCTTACATGTGTGTTATTCAGTTTATTAAATAGTAGTCCAAGTTCATTTATGCAGTTAATTTAATAAGAATAATTGGATAACCAAGCTAAGACATAAATTCTTTACGGTTTTTTATTATGCAATGTTACTAACACAAATTGTTTGGTTCAATGACATAGATGTAGGTTATTTCAAATTTATTTATATAAAAATGTTTTTTTCTTAATTTACTAAAAAATAAATAAATTTAATGGAACAAATAAATGTTTATTACAAATGTTATATTCATTACTCGACAACAAAGACAATATATTAAAATCTCAATTTTGAAATTCCACCATATGTTTATGCGATTTGTTTTGTTGATTAAAATTTACTTTCAATATCTTGGAAGTTATTGGAAGATTAATTGTTTTTTAAAATACTCAACTTCTATACAAAGAATGCATTTTGTAACTATAGATTTATGTTTTCATTTTGTACACTCCATTCACATCTTTGTACCATGGAGTATGATATGGAGCCTCCACTTTAATTTCCCTCATCTATTGTTTAAAGGAATTGAAGTATTTCACATCTACATGCCATGAATTATGATATGCATTTTAAATTTTATTTGTTTTTCAACTATTGCTTAAAGGGATTGAAGTATTTCATATCTTTGTGCTATGGAGTATGATACGCATTCTCAATTATATTGTATTTTCTTCTCATTTAGAGAAAAGTATGGATAAATGTAAATGAAAGTTGATACTTTCTCTAAGTTGTAGTTTGGTTTTTGTTATTTATCTTCAAGTTTTTTACACTTTGGATTCCTATGCAAATTTTATTAGCCGCAGTTTGGATAACACTCGAGTTAAAATGAAGCAAAAAGTTGGCATACTTCACCTGTAACTTTTTTGTTGTGACATATTTGTGACTTTTGATTCAAGATATAAAGTCGGAAATGCCAATGCACATTGCAACTATGTAGTTGAATCATGATATAAGAATTATTACTTCCATAATCATGAACCTCCCATCATTCTTATCCAATAGAGTGGAATGAAATAGAAGTACCTTAACATACATTGATGATCCATCAAAACATAAACATGAATTGCATTTCTAATGCATCTTAAAAGTTGATATAATAAATAGTCATTCTTATCCAATTAGATCTTCATTAAAAGAGTGGTAATTATGAAATAAAAGTACCATTAACACACATTGATGATTCATCAAAACATAAACGTGAAGTGCATTTCTAATGCACCTTAGAAGTTGATATAATAAATAGACCTGCAAACGGATTAGTGAAAGGCAACTTCCATCTTCCTTAAATGAAGTTAAATGCTTGTTCTCTAAAAGAACAAAGGAAATCACTATTGTTGCATATAGAACTTACTTAAATTGTTATAAATTTAGATGCCAACGGATTAGTTAAAGGCAACTTCCATCTTCCCTAAATGAAGTTAAATGCTTGTTCCCTAAAGGAACAAAGGAAATCAGTATGGTTGCAAATAGAACGAACTTAAATTGTTATAAATGTAGATGCCAAATTCAAGGGGAATGCTCTTGTAAATTTAATGTCAAATTCAAGGGAAATGCACTTCTAAATTTTATTGCGTAAATTCCATCTTCAAATTGAATCATTAAAGTTTCGTTTCATATATATTCCTCTTAAAGTGGAATAAGAGCTTAGTGGAGAATTCGTTCCATGAGAATGAATCATTAAAGTTTCGTTTCATATATATTCCTCTTAAAGTGGAAGAAGAGCTTAGGGGAGAATTCGTTCCATGAGAATATGGAAGACGTAGCAGCTCATCACTGAGAATTGTTCCATGAGAATTTGTGGGAGACGTAGCAGGCAGCAGCCCATGCCATTCGTTGGTTAAACTTAAAAATTCATATTATCAATAAATTGCAAAGAAATTGATTAATATAAAATTCATATTATTATAAAATTATAAAGCTAACTAACTAATCCCTTACCTTAAAGGGAATAGAGCAAGCCAAGTCATCACTTATAGCAAACCAAGTCATCACTTACACTTAATGCAATTAATTATTAATTAAACCAGCATAGATCCATCTTAAACTCGGATCTATTAAGCACCAAGAGAGATCCAATTTCTTGAGGTGTAATTTTTTTATCTTAAATTTTTTAAACATCAAGAAAAAATTTACCCCTCAAGAAATTGGATCCCTCCCAGTGCTGAATAGATCCGGGTTTAATATGGATATATGCAGGTTTTAATTTTTACGAGTCGACATGAAATTTTTTAATTACTTTTTATTTTCAATCACTTATGAACCGACATGGGAACGTAACGTCACTTACGTGACAAACGTGACATCTCCCCCATACTGGGTTGTAAGCAGCTCACTACTCTCGGTGCAATTAGTGAGATTAGACAAAAGTTCATGGTCCAATCACATTTCTCCTCAATAAAACAAATTACTATTTTAATTCATGGTATTTTTCTAGAACACCCCTTTGTATCATCATGAGCAATTGCTAGTTTATATGTTATGGAACTCTATGCTTGAGATGTTAATGTTTTCGTCCTCTTCTTCCTTTTGAAAATATTAAAATAATAAACCAATCAAATCTAGATCAAATCAATTAATAGCACTTCACATAATTTGCATTTATTACTTAAACTAACATGTTATTAACATTTATACTAATTAAAAGTCAAATAGGTTTGATTACTAGGTAAGACGTAAAACTGCAATTATTAAAATAATAAATTAATCAAATCTAGATCAAATCAATTAATAGCATTTCACATAATTTGCATTTATTACTTAAACTAACATGTTATTAACATTTATACTAATTAAAAGTCAAATAGGTTTGATTACCTAGGTAAGAGGTGAAACTGCAATTTGAAGTAGTAACTTATCTCATGTATGGGATAAAGACTAGATGGAAAGCACATGAAAACATTGGAGACAGTCTCGACATTGACCACAAGAGATATTAGCTTTCCTATGGATACTATCTAAGCTGAAATCACCTTTTGATCCTTGAGTAAGACCTAACATTGTTAAAAAAATGGCATGTTTCGAAGATTGGGAAAATTTAAATCTTTTCAAAATATCCACAAACTCAAAAAATGGATTTTCAACATATAATCACCATAAATTAGTTAAAAAAAACCATCAATAACAAAATATTTTAAAAATGATCAATTCGAAATTGGGATATATTTTAAAACAATTCATGACTATAAAATCATTGTTTTGTCCATTTTTAGGATAGAGTTTTAAGTCTGTCTAAAACCATGAATTGAATTTGCAAAATAGCAATGATATTCACAACAATGCTCTTATTTGTGGGATAAGATGCACTCTTTTATAAAAAGACAACAAAGGGAAGTGGGACCTACTTCATCAAGGCACACCATGGAAAAAATCGAGTGGGATAAGAGAGGATGAAATTGGTTAAGTATTTGGATCGATCCGAAAAAGAACCAAGTTGGTTGGTTTGAAGGCCATGAATCCATACAATATATAATATGTCCACATATGATGTGTTAGTGATCAAAATTGATTGTCTTATACAAGTTAGTTATTTCTTTGAGAACTAAGGACGTTTCATATAAAGTTGGGTAGTGATTAAACAATATGGTAGTGTTATCTTTAATATATATATTTTAAGGAAGGGACTTAATGATTTGGTTTAGACAAAGTTGATTAAGTGGGCTTCAAATAATAATCCATGTGGGATAGTGAAAACACAATGGGGAAATCTTTGTTGTGGCTCATGTGTAGCCTTTGGGTCTTAGGTAGTTCACCTATTTCTTTACATCTGAGGAAGATGAGCTCTTAGCCAATAAAAAACAATGGTAGGTCTTACTCAAGGATCAAAAAGTGATTTCAGCAAAGATAGTATCTACAAGAAATTCAATATCTCTTGTGGCCAATGTCAAGGTTGTCTCCACTATTGTCATGTACTTTCTGGTAGCATCTAGCCTTCGCCCCATACATGAGACAAGTTACTACCTTTGGTTGTAGTTTTACCTCTTACCTAGGTAATCAAACCTATTTGACTTTTAATTAGTATAGATGATAATAACATGTTAGTTTAATTAAGAAATATGAATTATGTGAAGTACTATTAATTGATTTGATGTAGATTTGATTAATTTATTGTTTTAATATTTTCAAAAGGAAGAAGAGGATGAAAGGTAAGTAGTCTATTTATTATGGCAACTTCAAAGTACATTATTGTCAATGCTCATATATTTATGAACATTCCACCTAATCGATAAAATCAATGTTTCACGTCTCATGATTACAATGAAATTCTTCCACAACCAACTCAATGTACAGAGTTGTCAATGCTCATATATTTCCATATCAAGTTCATGGACTAAAGATTGAAAAAGTAGATTGCATTGGACTGGACTCATTCTCAAAGAGAGCATCTACCTTCTTGCTCCACTCTAATCTTGACATGGAAGAGTGCATTCCTTTCTCTGCTTGCCCTTCATTCTTGCAATGTAAAACAAACAAGTTTCTCGTCCAGATTAGAATTGTCATCTATATCTCTCTTGAAATTCCATCTTGTTCATTGTCATTGCTCCTTGCTTGGACTAGTACCATTTTGATCATAATTCCAAATGAACCTTTTACAACACTTTTCCTCAATGTCCATCTACATTACAATGTTCGCAATGCTTCTAAGGATTTTTTTCCCCTCCTGAATGTGCTTGCAACCTTCTTGCCTTCATTTTTTGGTGCCTCTCCATGATTGTTTTGCTACCCTTTTTCATGCTCAACTCAATATAGAGAGCTTTTTTGCTTGTTTCATCCATGCTTCTCACATTCAAATGTTGCAACTATGTTTGGATATGACCATGTCAACCACTAAAGCATTGCACTACTATCCTCAGTTCCCTTGTGATGGCTTGCTTCCAAAACTCAAACGTGTAATCTTAAAACTTTGTCCTTCCTCTTGTCAATGGCATTGCCATCATATGCACTAGTTCTCTTCATGGCCTATGGGACAAAATTGTGATTCGATCAATCCCTTAAAGTGTTCTCATTTATTTACCGTGGACTTCTTGCCCAAAACCAAAGCTTCTACATAACTTTGCCACCAATTCAAAGCATGTCCAAACATTCTTTAAATGGGCAAAAGAAACCTTTTGTCCCCAACTTATTTTATATATGTTGAAATATTTCTAGTTGCTTTAGCCAACTATTGTATTTTTCAATATCCTTATATCCATCATAAGAGGGTATTTCAAGATTTGCTTCCAACTTAAATGAAGCATTAGAAATGAAAGAAAATAAGTGCTATCCCTAAAGAGTACAAGCCCTCTTACCTTTAGTTTCCTCATGACGAGCATCTTCCTTCATACTCAATTCGAGTCTAATTATAAATCGTAACTTAACAATAGACTAGTAATGTAATACTTAAGGTTTTAAACATTAAAAAGGGCATAGAATCTTAATCTGCATACAAAATACTATACAAAGTTATACATGTCATAATCACCCATAAAACTTGCATAGGTGCGCCACTATATTGTTTCTAGGACATGAAAGGGGTTCATGTGACATGTGTAATGTAAAATACCTTTCTTGTAACCAACAATTATATCCGGTAGACATATGAAATATAGAAGATATGCATTGCACATAAAAACATTTCCATTATTTTGCATTAAAGTTCATATGGCAATTACTTTAAATCCCCTTAGTGACCCTAGTTCACATAACTTTGGCTATGTGATTGAAGCCCTTGAGCTTTGTATAAGATGAACTATATCATTAACACATGAAGCATGAGGCATCAAGAAATCATACAAAGTGCAACGAGCAATAAAATCCACAATATTTTTCACTCAAAGAAATTAAGTGCAAACTTGCAAACCTCTCAAACATATTAGCATTCCAAAGCCCACGATCTTAAACTCACTAAATCCAAAGCTTGGGGGCATCATATGTAGGCTACTTACCTTTCTAGGTGTAACCTTTTGCAATATACACATTATCCACTTTGCCCATATACTTCTCACCATGCGCATCAATCCCCCCATTATATGTTTACTGACGCATATGATCAACTCAAGAAACTTTTCATAGAAAAGACAAGTCTGCTTATAACGTAATAACAAAAAAAAATCAAAGGACTACCTCTGGGTAGTGCTTGTGAAACGATAAAATGACAATGGAAATATTAGCATCTACATTTCCCACAAATTATCATGGGGATTTTCAAACAAATGATAAAATGACAATGGAAATATTAGCATCTACATTTCCCACAAATTATCATGGGGATTTTCAAGCAAATGTTAAAAGGGATTATGTGGTTTGCATTTCTGAGTTACAGGCTAATATAAACTATTTTCTTCTTCTTGTTTATTCATACCAACCCGTCACATACGAAGAGAAGAAAAACAACATTGTAAATGTGTTAAAAGTTGCCTTTATAAATTTGAAAAGGGAAGCACGGAGGAAACGAATAGATCAATAAACAATCAAAGGTAAAAGAGAGTTACTAAAACAATAAGATAATGGTCAAATAAGTGATAAGAAAAGTGGAGCATGTGAAATGGATAACAAGGATGGACAGATAGGGTAAATAAATTTGAGAGAGAGGATATAGAAAAGTGAAGCTTTAAAAAACGGATAGGTAAAGGAAAACAATTTTAAAATTGGGGATTTTATTGGAAGCGGGACATAAGGAAACACAAAGAAAGGTGACGCGCTAAAAATAGTACTTATGGAGGTTCTCTACAGGGAAGGAGATGATTAAGAATAGGCTTTCGTGTTTGGTTGAATTTATAGTCGCCTTCAAAGCAAATATGATGTTTAATGTGATTGAAAGATTTGACAATGGCATATTTGAAGGTCCAATTGTGATTTGTGTTAGAACCATGCTTTTTTAGACTATAGTTTTTATAGAACGACCTGTTTGACAAATATAAAAGTCCTGGCAAGAACAAGAGATGTCACAGATTCTTGGTGTCGGAAGGAATCAGTTGTCTTTTACACTATTGAAGAGGTTCTTGAGCATTTATGCAATTTGAAGATCATTTTGATGTTCTTTATGTTGAGAATTTTGGTGATTTTATCAATAATCCTATGAATAAAGGGAAGGTAGGATAGGATGAGAGTGGGATGGGGATTAGGTAAAGGACAAGTTATATGATGGCTAGCTTTGTGGATGGCTCTATTAATATGGGTGTTGGGCAGTGTACCCATTGTTTCGAAGGGCTATTCTCTGATGAGTTATTTCTTGCTCAAGGTGGTTTGTATTAGAGATACGAAAGGCATTGGTGACAAAGGTGTTAAGGATCAAAGCATTTTGGGTGGAGTGGTGGTCAAATTGGGCATATATAGGCTTATTAGTATGGGTTTTCATCATGTAAACTTGGTGGGAGAGAACAATTTGTTTCTTTGGTTACAATGACATCAAGAAAAGGCATCTATCTGAGGATCTGCCTTTCTTCGATGTCCTTGTAACCAATTAATGTCTTTTAAATGTCCTTTAGGGCCTACCAGGTCTACAGGAGTGCTTTTCTTAAAATAAAAAACAAGAACCAAATTGAAACACGAATTTAATGAGATTTTAATTAAAATTGTGAAAAATGTTGGGTTTTGAAAACTCACTTCTCTAATCGAGCTTCTCAATTATGAAATTCCTTAGTTCATTTTGGGTTTGGTGGGTCAAAATATCCTGGAGAATTATAACATAAAAAACATCTGTATAATTTTTTATAACCGGTTTCTAGAATGGCGAGAGTATTTTTTCTCTTAACTAATAATGAATCCCTTTCTAATGTTAGTGACAAGCGCATGCCCACCAGTAATACTATTACTCGTGAAACTCCAAAAGAAAAGGCAAACGATATTAGTCATCACAATCCAAAATTTTAATGTAAATAGTACAGTTGAGTATTTACAATATTGTAGTCAGTATTTTTCCTATTGTGGGAAGCATAGTTACCAAATTCAGCTGTATCACACCAATCAATGCGTAAATTTGGAAATTCGATTCGTCTCCAGAATTATCAGGTTTAATACGGTTCGTTCAGGTTCAGTTCGCTCAATTCACAACACAATAACCTTCTCCGTCGATTAGGTTCAGTTAAATTGTAGATATTGATATTTTGTATGGCCTCTAACTTGTAAATTCAATATCTCCACTTCCATGTATTTGCCAATTTCTCTGAATCTGTGTGACTTCTGTGTATTGGCCAATTTCTGCTGAGAGATATACACGAATTTTTTTCAAATCAAAAATTTGTTTCTCGATTTTTTTTCCATATCAAATCGAATTAGAACTTGGTAACCATGGTGGGAAGTAAAGTTTACAGCTAGTTTGCACAAGTTTGCAGATTCCACAACAGAGAGTGGTTCCGAATTCTACATCAGAAGGTTTTGAGGGTTCCACAGACAGCACAAACTTAAGTTTGCAGGTGCTACAATGAAATCTTGGGGATTGCAGACAACCCACAAGACAAGCTTGGTTGAAGAAACTTGTGGTTGCATGTGTATGGAGAAATACAGATTGTCAAGAGGCCATATGAACTTCTAGTCAATCCATTAAGAAGCTTCTAAAACTGTCATGTAAATGTATAAACAGACTGTGTAAAGGTGGATGATGGATCCTATGGTTAATGCAATAAAAAAAATGAAAATTAAAAATTAATTATGATGCCCATTTTATTGCAAAGCAAGTATTCACACACTGCATATCAAATTTAATGATTTTCTAATGTTCATTTTATCTTTAGCCACCATAAAAAATCAAAATGCATGAAATCTCATGCATTGGTGACTTAATTTGCCAAAACCAGGAAATTAGCTCACTGCAAACCTGAACCATTCTGAAAATTAATATAAGAGAATGTTAATCTGATATTTAAAACAATTATAGTTAAAAATAATTCTCTTATCTTGACTCATAAGTCAATAGATCTAGGGAAAGATGGAGGAAGATCTGATCAATTATTCGGAGGATAGAGAGGAAGCATTACTGACTTCTATCTTTAGCTCTGGATGAAGTATGGAAGGCATCTAGGCATATGAGGGAGAAATTTATAAGAGACAAGAGGAATTTGCTAAGGTGAACTAGGAATCCTAAGTTCCAAAGGCAATTATAAAAGTTCAGTGGAGGCAAACATTGTACCAGTCATAAATTCCATGCAGGACAACAGGACAGATAAGGATGCCAGAGGGAGTAACTCTTGGTACAACTCTGAGTTCACAGGTCATTCATGACAGAAGCAGAAAGGATAAAGGCCCAGGGATGGTATTGGGGGCCTTCAATCCTCGACTTAAACAATTGGACACCAAGCTTTGATCCAAGTGCAGAACAGGTGCTATTCCAGCCAGTATGGGTCTTGATGCCCAGATTTCTGATGGAGTTCTGGAACGAGGAAGCCCCCAAGACATTAGGGAACAAAATCAGTAAATTCATCAACTTTGAAGCAAACTTTGGATGCAAAGGTGATAAGACTTATCATGGGATTTAAGGGAGGGTTACTAAAAGAAATTCAGATATCCAACAGTAACCAAAAAATAATCCAACGTCTAGATTAATGGAAGGTTCCTTTTAGATGTTGAAAGTGTCACATGACCAATCATGTGTGGAAAGACTGTCAACTCTGTGAGAAGAAAGAAATCTAAAAAAAATAACCCTAGTTCAGAAAGCGTGGAAGAGGGAATTGAAATAGAGGGAAATTCAAAGACAACAAAGAGTCAAAATTGTCCAAAAGTTCTGAAGGCAACAAAGCCTCCTGAAACAGCAAATTGGAGGAATGAACGCTGGATTCTGGGTCAACAAATCTAATCACGGAAGCCTCAAGCCAGTCTCAAGAAAGAGGTAAGAAAACCAATCCTCTTTTATTTGGTTCTATGTTAAATATGAATATAGAACTTCCCAATGAAAAAAAGTAACAGAACCCTCTCCTCAACTAGACCGCTCTTGTGGGTAGATGTAAGGAAGGCAACAAGTAAAAGGGAACCCCTAATTCCCCAAAAGAAGCAGAAAAATTCCCTTAGAAGATTTGCAGTTAGACAAGGGTATAATAAGCAATAAAGGCTTACCCTTAGAAAATTATTCCAGTATGGGCCTGTTATCACACCATAGTAGCTGAGCTACCATTTGTTGTTGAGCAGATATCTGCACTTTTCAGAGCTTTGCCTTTACAGAGATCAGTTATGATAAGCAGCACCATTTATGATCACTTACACATCAGAGCAACTTATATTAGACAGTGTGCAAACCTTGTGCCAAGGCTGAGCCTTGAGAGCTTAGATTTGATGACCGATATGACCTTTTGTTCCATACAGATTCAGTTCAGTGCCCAGAGTTCCAGGTGTTCTTATTGCAGCAGTGTTTCATTGGTTCTAGATGATATTTGTTGAGATATGCAGTGATATGACCATTAGACTTATGATTGTTAGCATTTGATTATTATCTTGTTGTTTTAGCCATCTTGATAGCATTAACTTGGTATATAACTCATGATGTGACAGTATTATTTAAATGATTAAAATGAACTATCTTGGTTGGATTTAAATAATAAATTGGATGTATTACTTGCACTTTAAGGTTCACTGACTATACTCATTGGTTTCACTTACCCTCTTATGAGCATGGACATGGTCTTTCCTGACATTTATGTTTGCTAACTTAGGCACCACATTCACTTGACTCCAGCCATCCATGACTTTCCCTGTTTTGGCTTTCACTTTGACTTGCCTTCTTGACTTTTGATATGGAGGACTTCCCCGCTCATGCCTCTGTGTTGGATAGCATCCATGTTTGTTTTGTGTCTTGGCTCTGAATTGGTGACAGAACTTGCCTTTGGTGAATTGGATTTTATGCCTTTTGATCACTCTAGTCGGTTGCCCCGATGTGTCGTTTAGATTGCAGAATTCCCCCTAGTCACATGAGATGTTAGCTAAAACCTGAAGCACATGTACTACTTGTATGGAAATTATTGGAAATCTCTTTTGAAATGAAATGAAAGCCCATGGAAATAAATGAAATGTAAAACTGTGATTTTCATCACAATGAAAAAGGGCTAAAGCAATGAAATGCTAAAGTACCCCAATGAAGGGTCCAAAAAGGTCTAAAAAGCTATGGCTAAATGAATGCAAAATCTAAAGATTGCTGACCTTAAAATTTTTATAAATGAGAGGCCAAATAAAAAGCAGTGGTTAAATGTATGCCAAATCTAAAGACTGCTGGCCATGGAAATGAAATGAATGATCCTAATGAATTTGGATCAACTTGATGTAGACATGATGCCAAGGTTGAATAAGCACTCTCTAAACAACTTACCCATTTGTGAGGCACTGTCATTCCCTTTGTTTATCTTATCCAGCACATGCTTGAGTGTGTAGCACCTTTTCCCCTATCCAAAGTATCACTTAGTTAAGTTGGTCAAGTCATCCCTTCTACCTAGCCTTGTCCTTAGCCTTCACCCTATGCTAGCAGTTAGGCTATGTCCATCGGATGATGTATGTCTTTAAAGCTTTGGTGCAAGTAAAATATTAAATAACAGTGAATATCTACGTATTAACTACCACTTGATTGATGTTTATACTTTAAGTTAAGTTGTAAATATGGTTAAAGGAACATGTCTTAGTCATTTGTTATAATCTAGTCTTTGGTTGTATTTTGACCTAATCAAACATAGTTTGACCATGGTCATCCTTGGGATCCGTGATGAGATGGACCACTTATGTTATATGATGTTGATCTATAGTCCTACATATACCTATTGATGATTCCATATGTTGGGCACATGCTTCAGATGATGATTGATGCAATTTTCATAGATTATCATTGTTTACAAATCATCATAATTTTGTACCTGTCCGGGTATGGTGGACCCTACAGAGGATCCTACAGATTATCATGAGGTGTATGAGTACTCATCTCTTGTGGATTTGGCTCTTTTGGATCCATTGAGACACTTATCTTTTAGTTTCAGGCACTCCCTGACATGATATTAGCAGTTTTCCACCTGTTGACCAGATTGGCCATGCTGATGTGGCATGTCCAACAATATCTTTGGAGGCTAGTCGTTGCCTAGGGCGCTATAGAGGAAGGGGGTGGTCCAACAACTTGTTTTTACCATATTACCCCCCTTCCGGACATGATGGCACACTCAGTTTGACAGCGCAGGGACTCCAGAGGCAGTTTTGGTCAATTTGAGGGTTTCCAGGAGGATTAAAAAATGGAATAAAAAGGTCATTGAGGAATTCGATTTGGGCAATTGAGGCAAGGTTTTGGCACTTGGTCTGCTCAGAGGTCATCCATGGTGTATCCCTCTTCTTCCAAATCAGCTGGCACCAGTCAATAGGGTCCACATGGGCTACAGGAGCTCTTTTATTGTATTTCTCTCTCTGATGATGGGGACAGGATTTGTTCATTTGTATACTTGGACATGTCATTGAGTCATATTTTATATTATTGTGCCATGGGGACATGCTAGTGAAGGGGAATAATACCTCCTAGCCCCACCATGTGCTCCTAGTCACTTGTCCAAGTCATTATTTTGTGGCTCCTATGTATCTAGCCACCCCCATGTATGACGTCACCCCTCCTAGATGCCTTTTAGGCTATGACATCATCACTTAGTGAGTGATCCATGTCTTATATTGTATTGGCTCATCTTAGCCGTCGATTATATTGTTGTATCTTTTGATCTCAACCACTAGTTTTCAAAAGTGGTTTAGGGTTTTGGTCTTTCTATCCTATTTAAGGAGGAGACCCCCCTCATTGTAAAGCACCTTTGGGCTCTAGAAAACTTGGAATAAAATACTATTTTTGGAGATCTTCTTCTTGGCTATGATTGGGTTTCTCTTGTACATGATCATGCATCTTTGCTTTTAGACATCTTTGCTTGTAACAGGTGAATTCGACATCTACTGAAGGAGGCCGAATTGGTTGAGGCTAGGAGTGCGACTTGCTTGAAGGAAAGATTGTAGGGGTTGCTCGCATCCCCCTTCGGAAACACGTCTTCATCTTGAGGGAGTTTTTCAATTCTGCTTTGTCCATTGATTACTTCTTTGATATGACATGCTTAGATCTCATTGATTGTGGATCAAATCTAAAATTTTGTAGTTTGATTTACAGGTTTGATGGGGCATCTCTCCTCTTAGGGCTTGGACAATTATGCTTGGAATCACTTGGAGCTAGCTTGGAATTGTAACTAAGGGCAAGGATCATCTATGTGCAAGGTAGCCGCAAGCTTTTGAGGTAAGATCTACAAGGTATGTATCAATTTCGCTTGTTCTCCATCCTATTGGTCACATAAACCCTCATAATTAAAATCCTCATTTTACATTTTTTTCAATCTACTTGGATCTAGCATGCTCTTGGGTATAAAAATTAAAACCCACCTTAATAATCTTCACGGCAATCCCGGTCTATAGTTTGGTGGTGTTTGGACTCCATTTGGCCCATTTCCCAAGGCACATTGGTCTCTCCAAGGGAAGTCGCATTCCTTAAGGGAGGCTAGTTTGCTAGTTCCAAGACGTGGGTAGGTGATATTTTTGCTTCATTGGATAGATCAACCCTTAAAACATACCTCTAGTGCTTCACCTTGTTGATTTTCACCTTGTGGGCCCCATTCCTCATTTTGAGGGTTGTTCCCCACTTGGCTCACTAGGTGATGCATTAGATCTATGGAGATCTAGTCATGGCTTGTGCTTGACGTTTAAGACCCACCTAGATAATCATCTTAACTATCCCGATCTATAATTTGGTGGACATCCGACTCCATTTGCTCTTCCAACTAAGGCACTAGTCCTCCTTGAGGCAAGTCGCACTCCTTGGGTAGGTGGCCATTTGCTAGATCCTATATGTGGGTATTGCTAATTCTTTGTCAAATCCATAAATCCATGCTATAGCATACCCCCCAGTGCCTTTTCACTTTAACTTTAACCTTGTGGGTCCTATTTGGACCATTTTCCACATTTTAAGGGGTGGGCCCCACTTGGGTCATTGGGTGATGCATTAGCTCATTTTTAGATGTACTTGTTTAACTTCTTAAGTGACCTTAATCAAACACTTGGTTAAAACATTTGTCCCTTGCTTAAGCCTCTCGACCAAGCCATAACCATCTTGGGTCCACTTATCTTTCTAGATCTAAAATCTTACTCCATTCACCTCTTTGCATAACTTCACACATTTCCCTAGGAGTCTTTGGGTTAGCTAGTCTTCATAGATTGGCTAGGGTCTCTCCCTTGATCTTGATTCATCTTGATCTAAAGTGAAGAGTGCCTCGGTTATCGTGACACCCAGCTTGCATTGGGAACCGTGGCATCTCTTGGGTCACCTCTTTAGTTGTCTACACCTCTACCGTCCTAGATAGGATACCTTTAGAGACAATTACAAGTTGTGTGATAACAGGGCCTAGAAGATAGATCCCTAGGTTTGGAAGGGAGTATCCAACCTAGATATAAACTCAAACCTAGGAAAGATAAGAGGAGAAGGAATAGAAGGGGGTATGTGATTGGAGCATAATCCTCTACACTCAATATGGAGGAAATCATATTCGTCATTGACTAAGAAGAAAGCAAGAAAGGAAGTGAAAAAAGGGAAGCAGTTAACTATAAAGGGGGCCCTTAGAGCAAGGAGTGCCTCAGGTAGGGAATGCAAGAGGAGTAGGGGGTGCCCATAAAAAAATAGTCCTCAAAATACTTTTTCCAAGTACAATCCCGGTGTCATTTTGATCCAAGAGACAATGTTTGGAGGGATTAGAGCAGTTGCTTTATTGTCCTCGTGCCTAGAAGAATGGTCCTTCTGCTCTCTAGATTATGATGGAAGATTGGAAGGCTTAGTAACAGGCTGGAAGGGGGCAGGTTTATGGTAACAGTGAAAATAATGGAGGAAGCAAATAGAATGAAGACTCGGATAGGAGGTGGATCCTACATAGGGTGCCTAATGTAGGGGAGCTCACAGATTCAACTCTCTTTGATTTCTTCAGGGTGAGGTGCTTGGAACTTAGGCACCCTATGTACCATCACCAGGATGAGGGAAGTGCCCAGTGGGTTTCCCTGGGAAATGCATTCCACGTAAATTTAGCAAAAAAAGAGTCTCTCATGTTTCAGTTTGCAAGAAATCTTTAAAATATATAAAAATTTGTGGTTGAATGGACAAGCAAGAAATCTCAAGAAGAACATAAAGTATTAGAGGAAACAGAAGAGAAGATAAAGAAATTGTTTTAGGAAAAATATAGGAGTTTTACAGAAGAAGAGAAATCAAACTAAAAATGTTGGGGAGCAAAATGAAAATTGCTAGTAAAACAACTTCAGAGGAGACTAAAGAGTAGGATGATCTGAATTGCAAAGGAAAATGAAAATACAAAGTTCTTCCAACACTATGCAACACAGACAGAACATAAAATCAATTTGAGAGATTAGCAGCAAGAATGCACAGAAGGTCAGATCCTTTACAGAGATAACTGAAGAAGGTCTGTCTTATTTTAAAGGTCTTTTGCGAGAACCTCCCAGATCTAACATTGCAGAGATTCTATAGGTTGCTTCTTATTTCCCTAGATTGATTGAAGAATATCATAACGAGGATCTAGAGGCAGAAGTCACCTAAGAAGAACTCAAAGCAGTCCTGCAATCATCAAAAAAAGGAAAGAGTCCAGGCCCTGGTGGGTGGACAGCAGAATTTCACTTAGGGTTTTATGATTTTCTGGAGGAAAAACTGTTAAGGTTATTGAAGATTCCAAGAGCTAGAGGAAAGTTCTGAGTGCTCTCAACACCACTTTTATAGCATTGATAACCAAAATAAATAAATGAAGTTCAGTCCTTCGAAGACTACTGGCTATATCTTTGTGCAATTCAATGTATAAGATCATAACAAAAATTCTGGCAAATAGGATTAATGTTATATTCTCAGAATTCATGTCAAAAGAGCAGTTTGGCTTCTAGACAATAGGCAGATACATGAGGCAGTGGGAGCAGTACAAGAAGGCCTACATAAAATAAAATAAAAAAATATGCCTGCCATGGTGATAAAACTGGATTTGGCAAAGGCACGTGACAAGGTCAACTGGCTCTACTTGAGGTTACTTCTGATCCAAATAGGAAAGAGAGTCTTGGTAGTAATTTGGATAATGGATGGCTTGGACTCAAAATCTTTTGGTATCCTAATAAATGGCTCACTGTCCAAATTCTTCTTCACTATGAGATGCCTCAGACAAGGGTGTCCAATGTTCCCATTCTTGTTCTTACCAGTCATAGAAGGTTAAGTAAAATGGTTTTAAACTGTAAATGAGAAGGAAGGATCAAGAGTATCAATATGGGAAACTCAGTTTCTCTAACTGAATTATTATTTGTTGATGATGTAACTCTGTATAGTGTAGGTTCAGTCAGAGAAGCATTGAAATTTAAGGAAGTCTTGGACTTGTATTGTAAAGCTACAAGTATGGAGGTAAATGCTCACAAATCTTCTATATTGTTCAATAGCTTAGGGGATGACTTGGAAAGACAATGTGCTGAAGTGCTGGCCTTTAACTTGGAGCCATTTGATAAAGGGGTAAAATACTTGGGTTTTAATCTAAGGCCCAATGACCATAGAGTAAAAGAATTGGCACTGGCTATATGAGAAGATTGAAGGGAGACTAAGTAACTGCTTCTACCGATGGCTATCCAAAGGAGGAATGTTTACTTTAGTTAAATCAGTTTGGAAAGAATACCTGTGTATTGGTTGTCTTTAACCCAGATCCCTAAAGGTATCTTGGACAAAATCCCATTAAAAAATATTGCTTTGCTTCCCATGGACAAGCAAAAGAGAAAAGGAAGGAATTCCTTTCGCTAAATGGAAGGAATTGGCAAAAACCAATGAGGATGGAAACTGTGGTCTGAAGAATATCCACATGTTTGGACAAGCGCTGGCTACCAAAAGTTTGTGGAAAGTGATGAAAAGTGAGGATTTTGGGGTAGAAATAATATATGCCAAATACATTGCCCCAGAAACTATGGAGGATTGGATCAAGAAGACAGTAAAGATTTTGGTAGGGCTTCAGTCATATGGAAGGCCATGGAAGAAGCTTTTCCTTTGATAGGAAGGTGGCTGGCATGAAGGGTAGGTAAAGGAACCAAAGTGAGAGTTGGAGAAGATCCCTAGATGGGATGTAGTAGAAACTTCCGACTGTCTGGACCTCTAATACAAGCTTTACATAATCAGGATATATATACAGCCTAATAGATGTGGCAAACCAAGAGAATACATCCATTTTAAGGCAAGAGTGGAAGTCAGCCATCCAGTCAAATCTCCAGGGGGAAATAGCTGGGGAGTGGCCACGGTACCTTTGTAATTTGAAGCATAGTATGATAAGAATAACAGATGAAGAGGATAAAATTTTATGGTCCAGAATTAAAGTATCAGGTAACTATACAGCAAAATTGGGTTATGAAGCTAGAATAGAAGAATAAGGAGAAAAAGGACAGCAATGGTGGTACAGCCTAATAGATGTGGCAAACCAAGAGAATACATCCATTTTAAGGCAAGAGTGGAAGTCAGCCATCCAGTCAAATCTCCAGGGGGAAATAGCTGGGGAGTGGCCACGGTACCTTTGTAATTTGAAGCATAGTATGATAAGAATAACAGATGAAGAGGATAAAATTTTATGGTCCAGAATTAAAGTATCAGGTAACTATACAGCAAAATTGGGTTATGAAGCTAGAATAGAAGAATAAGGAGAAAAAGGACAGCAATGGTGGTGGAACGTGATCTGGAGGCTGGATTGTCCCTTAAAAGTCAGATTATTCAATATTGCTATGGCTAGCTTTATCCAATAAAATTTTGATATGGGATAATTGCAAAATAAGTCATGAAGTGGATTGAGTTGGTGCATCCTATGTAAATCATTCAGTAGATCATTTGTTTGTACATTGCTCCTATACTAAAGAAATATGGAAGGAACGATGAAAAATTGGAATGACTCTTGATGACCTAGGGACTGCTGCCCTTCCTTGGCAAATTTATGGGATTCTGGCCAAGCGAAAAAGCTTTGATCAAGTGGATCAACTGCAAATGGAAACCAAAAGGAGAAGTCGAACTAAAGCTAGGTTCTAAAGGATTCTTTACTGCCATTTTCTCCAACCTAGAAGATCGAGCTAGGGTTGTAGTATAGGGGCCCTACTTTTTCAATAATGTAGGCTTATTCATGCACTTCTAGATCGAAAATTTCAACCCAAAAAAAGAGGACTTCTCAGAAGTTCCCATCTGGATTCATCTATACTCCTTGCCTTAAGAGTATTGGGACAAAGAAACACTGATGGGCATTAGCAATACTTTAGGGAAATACATCAAAGCTTCAGAACCAACCAAAAGAGGTAGATATACATCAGTTGCCCACATTTGCGTCCATTTGAATGTTTCCAAGTCTCTTCCAAACTCAATCTCCCTCATCTTCCAAGAGTCAAAGTGGATCCAAATCCTAGATTATGAACACATCCCTTTCAAATGCAGGAAATGCCACGAACACGGCCATCTCTTCAGAGACTACCCGCTGAACAAGCCTTCCCCTCAACTCCCTCTGGACCAAACTGACTCAAAGGGTTTCCGAACTGTTCATGGAAAAAAGAAAGGAAATCAAAAGTCCACCTCCCCTCCCTTTGAAGGCCCAAAACCAAGCCCCAACTCCTTCGAAGCTCTCAAAAATCCTTCTCTCAACCCTGATGCAGACCTCCAACATCCGCTGAACCAAGAGGCTTCACCTTCTCAAGAACCTTCCCTCGACTACATTAAATGCCGCAAGACAATCTCGAAGGAAGAAACCCCAATGGACGAGGATCAAGACTTAGCAACAGAGGAAGAAACAAAAATGATTATAGAAGCTCAGGACATTCAAGCCATTCTTGAAGCATACAATACTAGAGACCATCAAGCGATTTCAAATTCTCAAATGCATATAATGCACCAAGCTTTGCAAGAACAAGAGATGCTTCCAGAGCATAATGAAGATCAACATGAGATACCTCAAGGAACCATGGGCATACATAAACATCCCTCACTGCAACAATGTTCCAGAACCAAAAGAGACTCCAAAAAAGGAAGGAAAACCACCAACCTAAAGGTCTAGGAGCTAGGAGTCAAACTTAGATCTTCAAGTAAATATAGCTCAATCTTGGACAAAGTCAAGTCCAAGGCTCCTCTTACTCAATAGTTCATCAATGAAAATTATATCCTGGAATATTAGAGGGTTAAACGAGAAGAGTAAGCAACACACTCTTCAATCAAAGATCCGCCAGGAATCACCTTATATTGTCATGTTGCAAGAAACTAAGTGCCCAAAAGCCTCTTTAAAGTCCCTAGCTCAAATTTGCCGAAAAGGTTGTAACTCCATAGCCCTCGACGCACGAGGTTCATCTGGAGGAATTGCTATCCTCTGGAACCCAACCCTTATAACTCTTTTTTATTTCATCTCCACTCCTAGATCCCTCGCTCATTGGCTTCTTAAACAATATCTATGGTCCTCCTACACCTGAGGGGAAATTGAACTTCCTAAACTCCACCTACTCTCTCAAAAGGAAGATCAATGGATCTTAGGGGTTGATTTCAACCTGATTACTTCTATCCTGGAAAAAAGAGGAGGAATCCCTAGACTGGACCTAGCCGACCATGCCTTTCAACAATTAATAGAGGACTTGAAGTTGGTGGACATAGAACCCAAAAATGGCAAACACACCTGGAACAACAAAAGATGAGGGACCCAACAAGTGGCCTCCCGCCTTGACAAATTCCTAATTTCAGAATCCGGCTTCAATCAAGGAATCCCCCTTGAATCTCTCATCCTCCCCAGAGCAGGCTCATACCATTGGCCAATCAACCTGGAGGTAGATATCATGCAAAGACCAAAGAATCGACCCTTTCAAATCGAAAAGTTTTGGCTAGAGTCTAGACCATCCTCAATTCATGGATCAGATATCCCAATAGTGGCAGGAGAACTCCTTTATCAAAGGATTCAAAATGTATCAACTCCAACAAAAGCTCAAATTTATCAAGAGGAAACTTAAAACTTGGAACAAAGAGGTATTCGAGAAAATCATAGAGGAAAGGAAAAAGCAGGAAGCACAACTTGAGCACATTCAAGAAACAACAATCAACCAAGGATACACATAAGAACTGATTTAGGAAGAAATTATTGTCTACTCGGACTTAAACCTAAGACTTCACCAAGAGGAAGTCCTCTGGAAACAACAAAAGTCTAAAGTCAAGTGGCTTAAAGAGGGAGAAATAAATTCTAAATTCTTTCATGCTTCGATGGTTCAACAGAGGCAACAAAATCATATATCCCATCTTCTCAACGAGCAAGGCATCCATTTCACTTCTCATGAAGATGTAAAATCAGAGCTAACTTCCTTCTATCAGAACTTGCTCTTTGAACCCCTCCTCGACAGAGAAGAAGCAATCAACAAGATAACCTCTAATATTCCTTCTCTCGTAACTCCTGCTGAGAATGACAACTTGCTCCAACCCATCTCGATGGAAGAGGTTGAAACATCTATCATGGATATGCCAACCGAAAAATCTCCAGGTCCAGAGGATTCACTTCGGACTTCTGCCATCATTGTTGGAAGGTAATTCAGCAAGACATCTAGGCAACAATGGAGGAATTAAGACAACGTCTAAAGGTTCTGTTGACCTTCAACTCCACCTTCCTAACGCTCATCCCTAAAGAAGCTCAAGCCTCTTCTCCCGATAAGTTCAAACCCATCTCCCTCTGCAATGTTATCCTCAAAGTTATTATTAAAGTTATAGCCAATCGCCTCAAGCCTATCATGCCCTAGCTAATCTCACAAGAGCAATCTGGTTATATGGAAGGTCGTCAAATCCTAGGCAGTGTCATCCTTGCCCATGAAACCATTCACACTCTGCGATCCTCCAAATTTTCTGGAATGCTCATCAAGATGGATCTCTCTAAAGCCTTCGACAATCTCAGTTGGCGTTATATGTATCACACTATTCTAGCCTTTGGTCTCTCTCCCTAATGGACTTCCTGGGTCATGGAGTTGGTCTCCTCTACTTTATTCTCTATTTTGGTAAATGGTTCTACCTCCCCTACCTTTTCCTCCTCTAGAGGAATTCGTCAAGGAGACCCCCTTTCGCCCTTCCTCTTCATCCTCGTGATGGAAGTCCTCGGACGAACCCTCAAAACAACAATCCAAGACAAATCTCTAAAAAGCCTTCATCCTGCCAATGATGACTTAACTACTTCTCACAATCAATTTGTGGATGACGCAATGCTCTTGGCTAACCCATCTCTAAGAAAATCTAATCCGCTCAACTCTATCCTTCAGCTTTTCTCCTTAATCTTAGGCATGACCATTAATCTGGATAAATCTGAAATATTCTTTTTCAATACGCCTCTGTACCTCCAAACACGCATTGCTCATATCCTTAACTTCAAGCAAGGCACCCTACCTTCAAAGTACCTAAGGACCCCTCTCTTGGACCTCCCTTCTAGCCAAAATGGAAAGTCATCTTTCAAGCTAGACTTTTTGCTCCTTAAACCTGGTCGATCGTCTAACTCTCCTTAAATCGGTTCTGCGATGTTTTCCCACCTATCTCCTCTCTGTCCTTGTCGCCCCCAAGGTGGTTCTTAAGGCCATCAAGAACCTTCAACGCACTTTCCTTTGGGGAGGTTCCAAACCAATCAAAAAGTGGGCACTCATAGCCTGGTGAAAGTCTGTCTTCTAAAATCGAAAGGAGGCCTCAAAATCAAAGATCCTAAAATAGAAAGCAAGGCTTTGGGAGCAAAAACTTGGTGGCAATGGCTTCACAGCCCCTCTTCACTCTAGGACAAGAATGGAAACGTAAATATGCCCCCCAAATCTCAAACAAAGATCTAAACAAAATGCAGGGAAACTCTTTGGGATCTCTGAAATGGAATATGGCCTAGACCAATGAGCAAATCATTCAAGATCATTCTTTTTGGGAAATAAGAAACGATCAATCGACCCTCTTTTGGGAAGATGCCCGGCAACAATCTCCAAAACTCTGCCACTACCCCCAAAGCCAACAATTCAAAGAGCAATTTCAAAACGACAAAATCTATGTCTATAATCTTTGGAATAATTTGGAGCCCTCCAATTCTTGGAGAAATTGGCTCCCTAAAAATCAGTGGCCATATCCACCTCAAAATTTTCCTTGGGATCCTTTTTGTGAAGATCTTTCCTCTAGGAAAATCCACATAAGCAATGATTCGGATGTTTTGAGATGGAGATACAAAAGCGCAAGCATGTTCTTCCTCAAAGAAGCAAGTATCATCCTATCAATGCTTCCAACGAGACAGAACAACAAAATATGGCTTCATATGGAACCAGAACCTCTAGCCAATAATATCTACCTTCTTATGGCTAGTGGCATGGAGAAAGCCTTTAACATGGGATCGTCTCAAGAAAAGAGGCTTTGAAGGACCATCAAAATGTAAACTATGCAACAATCACCAGGAAGACAAAGAACACATCCTCAATGGTTGCCAACTCACTTCCTCTTTGTGGGACCAAGGAGCATCTATTTTTAAACAAATGGACCACATCAAGCAAAACATCCAAGAGACAATTGTTAATTGGAGTCCCGATCCCTTTTCCAATGGCATAGAGAATAGGGCTTGGAAACTCTTTTCGAGCTTCCTTATATGGGAATCCTAGAGGGAATGCAATCTCAGAACCTTCTAGAACAAGAATCGCACCATGGATCAGATTTGGGCAAAAATTCAAGCCAATACCAAGGAATTGGTCTTGGCTACGCAATGCACTGTTGATGTATTTGTAACTTCGGAAGATATTCTTTTATGTCTTACATTTGTACTTTATTGTATATCCAACTAAGATGTTATATTCCTCAGATTGGAAGTATCGTCATTTGTATTTGCAAGTGTCGCAAGTTATATTACAAGTGTCGTCATTTGTATTGATGGGTTATTAGACCACCAGTGTGGGGTCGGCCCTAGTTAGGTCATGTGGTTGGGTTATTAGACCTCATTAGGAGGTCAGCCCTGATTGGTTTATTGGCAGGTCAAGTCAAGTATAAATAGAGGGTGTGCCTCTCTCATTCTATTCATTCACTCACTACTCAAGCTCACATTAGTTGTGAGAGAGAGTGGCGCATATGTGGAGGAGGAGAAGCATCTGCTAGAGACATCTTATTGGGTTTGATCTTTGTGATCTTGTATTGGGGCTTATTCTATCTCTGAAGAAGTTGCGGGGTTTTTCACCTTCTTGGTTTTCCCCGGTGAAACTCTGTGTCTCTTGTGTGATTGTTATTGTGTCTATGATTGATATGTTGTAGATATGTTGTACATGTTATTCTCTTAGAGATCCTAATGATAATGGAATGAAATTATCGAAAAATTAACATGGTATCAGAGCTGACCTAAGAAGAAGACATTGTGCAGCTGCGGAAGCTAGGGCTTCTTAATATTTGGGTTTCTCTCCATAGATCATCAAAGGCAGGAGGCTAGCTTGACTCTCCTAGCAAGGGCGCATCTTTCTGTCGAGACAGAATTCAATTCTGAGCATTTTCAGTTTTTGACCTAAAAATTAGGGTTTCTACAAAAATTGGAATTTCTGAAATCTGAGACCACGGCTGGAAGCTCCTCTGAAAAATCGAAGTTTAGAGCTTTGGATCGAACTTTTTGGTTGGGTGAAGCTCCGGGGAAATCAAACCCTAATTCAGGGTCCTGTCCAGTGAATCCGGAAGTTTCAAAAGCAATTTTGAGGGGTGAAACTTTGCAAAATTCAGAATCTGAGTATACCAGCTTAACCAGCTCAGCAAGGCGCATCTTTCTATCCTTTCAGAAATTTTAAATTCAAATTTTGAATTTTTAGGGTTTCTCTGACAAACCCTAATCCAGCTCTAGATCCAATTTTCAGCAAATCAAGTGGTAAGACCTAAATCTTTTCTATTTCCATTTGAAGTACTCTTTTAAGATGTCTCACCACACCAAGCTTGAGGATAAGCTTGAAGGGGCTAATAACTTCCGAGCCTGGAAGTATAGGATTGGGTTAATCCTAGAAGAGAATGAGTTGGGACACTTACATAAGTGAAAAGGTTCCTATCCCAGAGGGAGAAGAGGCTAAAGCCTTACACAAGAAGAACCTAGTCAAGGCTAAGAGAATCATTGTTGATTCTATCAAAGACCATCTCATACCTCATGTGTCTTCCCTAAAGACACCTAAGGAAATGTTTGAGTCCTTGATCAAATTGTTTGAAGGAAAGAACATAAATCGGAAGATGACTCTGCGGAACCAATTGAAAGGGGTAAAGCTTCATAATGGAGAGACCATTCAATCCTATTTTTCTAAGGTCTCTTAAATCAAGGAACAACTTGAAGTTGTGGATGAAATAGTGGAGAATGGTGAAATTGTAATGACCACATTGAATGGCCTACCTAGGTCATGGGACTCCTTCATCCAAGGAATCTATGCAAGAAGGAAACTGATCTCTTTCGGTAGACTGTGGGAGGAATGTTCACAAGAAGAAGTTGGGCTTGTGGCCCGAGAAGAAAAGATGGGAAATGAAGATCAAGCTCTCACAGTACACACCAAGAAAGGAAAGTCCAAGAGGGAGCAATCTTATCATACGAAAACTCCACACCGTCATCATAGAGATAAAAAAGATCTAAGATGTTTTACATGTAATGAGAAGGCACACATTTCCTCAGATTGTCCCAAGAACAAAAGGAACAACAACAACAACTTCAACAAGAAGAAGAAGGGTAGCAAGAAGAGATATCATGCTCATGCTGCTGAGGATGATGAACCTCCCAAGAAGAAGACTAGAGCAGAAAGTGATGACTCATCAAGTGAAGATGAATATGTTCTAATCTCTGCTCTCACAGGTACTATCTCTCATGGATATGATGATTGGCTTATTGATAGTGGGGCTTCCAAACACATGACGTGGTTTAAAGAATCCTTTGTAGATCTATCTGAACATGAGTCACCTCATAAAGTGAAACTTGGGGATGACTATCAATATCCTATCAAAGGAAGTGGTGAAGCCTCCTACAAACTAGACTCTGGGAAGTCTTTGAAGATGAAAGATGTTCTATATGTACCTGGGCTCAAGAAGAATCTCCTATCCATATCATCTTTGGATGCAAAAGGGATTAAGGTTGCATTTGTGGATGGCCAAGTACTCATGTGGCCAAAGGGTAAGACCATAGATGATGCGGTAGTGATTGGAGAGCAAGAGGGAGGATTGTACAAATTGAAGGGACAGGCTGAACATGCCATGGTACATGAGTCCATGGAGCCAAGTGAACTTTGGCACAGAAGGCTTGCACACATGCACTATAGAGCACTACCAATCGCAAGCAAAGCAGTAGAAGGTCTTCCTAAAATCCAATCAAAGCATGAAGGGGTTTGCAAAGGATGTGCAAAAGGAAAGAACACAAAGAAGGCATTTCCAAGCAGTGAAAGCAAAGCAAAAGGAATCTTGGAGATTATCCACTCCGATGTATGCGGTCCAATGTCATCCAGTTCTCTGAGCGGGTATGTATACTATGTTTCTTTCATTGATGATTTCTCTAGGAAGACTTGGGTTTATTTCTTGAAGAATAAAGATGAAGTGTTTGATAAGTTCAAGGAATTCAAAGCCTTGATAGAAAACCAAACAAATAAGAAGATCAAGACATTCAGATCCAACAATGGTGGAGAATTCATTTCAGGTGATTTCAAGAAGTTATGCAGTGATTCAAGGATTAAGAGGGAGTTGACTGCTCCCTACAATCCACAACAAAATGGAGTTGCAGAAAGAAAGAATAGAACTATCATGGAAGCAGCACGGGCAATGCTTCATGACCAAGATCTGCCTATGCATCTATGGGCAGAAGCAGCTAGGACAGTTGTATATGTACAGAACAAAACACCTCACAAGATACTTGACAACAAGACATCAGAAGAAGTCTTCTCTGGTAAGAAACCAGAAGTTAGCCATCTCAGAATATTTGGCTGTCAAGTATATACACACATTCCAAAGGAAAAGAGGACAAAACTAGATCCTTCAGGAAAGAAGGGCATCTTTGTGGGTTACAGTGAAAGCTCGAAGGCTTACAGAATATACTTTCCAAGGTTCAAGAAGATTGACATCAGCAGGGATATAACATTTGATGAAAACTCAGCATACATTAAATCAAGAAAGACACCTGTTGAAAACAATGAAGAACCAAAGGTCACCAAATTTCAAGACACCACTATGAATGTAGCAATTCCAAAAGAAGATCGGGAAATCAAAGATCCACAAGAACCTATAGATCCACCACGTGAGAAGAACTCTCATAAGAGGAAACCTGCATGGGCTAGAGAGCTCATTCAAGATGCAGAAAGGTATGGCATTCCAAAAGAAGAACGCAGAGAAAGGAAGACGACTAGATCACATACCAGTTGTGTTGCCTTACTCTGTGACATTATGAACAAAGAACCTTCCAGTTATGAAGAAGCAGCGGAAAAGAAAGAATGGAAGGATGCCATGGTCGAGGAGTACCAATCGATCATGAAGAATGATGTTTTGGATTTAGTCCCAAGACCTGAAGGGAAGTCTGGTGTGACTTCCAAGTGGATCTATAAGATCAAGCATGTTGCAGATGGTAGCATAGAGAAATACAAGGCGAGGTTTGTAGCTTGTGGCTTCTCCCAGAAAGAGGGAATAGACTATGAAGAGACTTTTGCTCCTCTAGCCAGACACTTCCATCAGAACAATACTTGCTCTGGCTGCAGTGATGAAATGGAAGATACACCAGATGAATGTCAAGACAGCTTTCTTGAATGGTGTAGTCAAAGAGGAAGTATACGTGGAGTAGCCACTCGGGTTTGAGACGCATGACAGAGATTCATATGTGTGCAAATTGAAGAAAGCCTTGTATGGCTTAAAGCAAGCTCCTAGGACTTGGTATGGTAGGATAAACAGCTTTCTATCCAGTTTGGGCTTTACCAAGAGTAAAGCAGATTCCAACCTTTACTGCAAGGTTGAGGAAGGCAATCCAGTGATACTACTATTGTATGTGGATGACCTGTTTGTTACAAGTGAGGATAGATTGATTGCCGATACAAAGAGGAAGCTTGCTGCCGAGTTCGAGATGAAGGACTTGGGGATGATGCACTACTTTCTAGGCATGGAGGTGTGGCAAAGTGCAGATGGAATCTTCCTTGGACAAGGGAAGTATGCAGTAGAGATCCTGAAGCGGTTCGGGATGATGGACTGCAAGGCCATGACCACACCTATGGCATCAAACCTGAAGCTTCTGTGTGATGCTTCATTTGATCCGGTTGATGTCACAGTGTATCGTTAGATGATTGGGTGCTTGATGTACCTGACGAACACGAGACCAGATATTTGCTTTGCGGTGAACACATTGAGCCAGTTCCTGACGGATCCTAGAGGTGTTCACCTAGTTGTTGTAAAGCATATTCTGAGGTACCTAAAGGGTACAATTGATTATGGGCTCAAGTATGATGCGAATCAAAAGTTTAACCTGGAGGGTTATGTTGATTCAGATTGGGCAGGCAGTGTTGCAGATAACAAAAGCACTTATGGGTGTTGCTTCAGTATGGGATCAGGTGTGATTAGCAGGAAACAGTCCTGCGTAGCACTGAGTCCAACCGGAGCAGAGTATGTCGCAGCTTGTTTGGCTAGTTGTGAGGCAGTATGGCTTAGGAAGCTACTGTCTGAGTTATTTGATCTCCCGTTGGATGCTACTGGTATCTTTTGTGACAACCAAAGTTGTGTGAAGTTGTCTGAGAACCCGGTGTTCCATGACAGGTCGAAGCACATTGAGATCAAATATCACTATATCAGGGATATGGTGCAGAGAGGAGCAGTGAAGCTCCAGTATGTTGCGACGGATGAGCAAGTTGCAGATGTGTTGAGGAAAAACACTAGCCAGAGTGAAGTTTGAGTACTTCAGAGAGAGGCTTGGTGTTCTTCAGATTGAAGATACTTCGAGGAAGAAGTGATGGGACACATTTGCAGGAGCCATTCCAAGCATGGTGAGAGGAGGATACTTCCCATGGCTGTGGATGTAAACGCTGTGTGATGAGCATCAGGACGATGCTCCAATTACTGCTTTGGATATGCATCAGTTGGATGCTTTGTATGGTCAATTGGATCATGTATATGTATATGCATCAGGTGGATGCTTTGTATGATCAGTTGGATCATGTATGATGACATGCATCAGGACGATGCAGTGACGATAATCAGGATGATCATGTGTGATGAGTATCAGGACGATGCTCTGGATGACATGCATCAGGACGATGTAGTGACGATGATCAGGATGATCATGTGTGATGAGTATCAGGACGATGCTCTAGATGACATGCATCAAGACGATGCAGTGACGATGATCAGGATGATCATGTGTGATGAGTATCAGGACGATGCTCTGGATGACATGCATCAGGACGATGCAGTGACGATGATCAGGATGATCATGTGTGATGAGTATCAGGACGATGCTCTGGATGATATACATCAGGACGATGCTATGATGATGATCAGGATGATGTATGGTGAGTATCAAGTTGATACTCTGTGGCCGTGGGCAGGTTGTGCAGATGAGCATGTAAGTTGACCTGGGAGATCTTGTCGTTTGTGCTGCGGCACATAAAACATCCTGGGATACTCTTTCGAGGCATTGCTCTAGGAGGACATGTAACTAGACCTGGGAGATCTTGTCGGTCGTGCTGCGGCACATAAAGGATCCTGGGATACTCTTTCGAGGCTTTGTCCTATGGCATATAATAGCACCCTGGGAGATCCGATAGGTTGAGTAGTATGCTCGTAATCAGTCCTGGGATGCTCTTTCGAGGTTTTGCCATGACCACATGTAACTAGACCTGGGAGATCCGATAGGTTGAGCAATACGCTCGTAATCAGTCCTGGGATGCTCTTTCGAGGCTTTGTGGTGACCACATGTAAGTAGACCTGGGAGATCTTGTCAGTCGTGCTTCGGCACATAAAGGATCCTAGGATACTCTTTCGAGGCATTGTGGTGGGAGTCACATGTAAGTTGACCTGGGAGATCTTGTCGGTCGTGCTTAGGCACATAAAGGATCCTGAGATACTCTTTCGAGGCATTGTGACGCACGTAATAAGTCCCAAGGATTCCACAGTATGGCCAGTGTTGATGAACACCTACAGGTGGTGGGCCTACATCCAGCATGACTGGCTCTGTAGAACTTCCTATGACGAGAAGAATTATGAGATAGCCCAGTGATCGAGATGTCAAGTACAGCAGCAGTGATGATGATGATGCTCCGTGATCCAGTGATGATGATCCAACTCCAGAATTGAAGACTTGCGCCAATATGTTTTGATGACCTGTGTTCAGAATACCTTCCTAGTTAAGAGGGAGTGTTGATGTATTTGTAACTTCGGAAGATATTCTTCTATGTATTACATTTGTACTTTATTGTATATCCAACTGAGATGTTATATTCCTCAAATTGGAAGTGTCATCATTTGTATTTGCAAGTGTCACAAGTTATATTACAAGTGTCGTCATTTGTATTGATGGGTTATTAGACCACCAGTGTGGGGTCAGCCCTAGTTAGGTCATGTGGTTGGGTTATTAGACCTCATTAGGAGGTCGGCCCTGATTGGTTTATTGGCAGGTCAAGTCAAGTATAGATAGAGGGTGTGCCTCTCTCATTCTATTCATTCACTCACTACTCAAGCTCGCATTAGTTGTGAGAGAGAGTGGCGCATATGTGGAGGAGGAGGAGCATCTGCTAGAGACATCTTATTGGGTTTGATCTTTGTGATCTTGTATTGGGGCTTATTCTATCTCTGAGGAAACTCTGTGTCTCTTGTGTGATTGCTATTGTGTCTATGATTGATATGTTGTAGATATGTTGTGCATGTTATTCTCTTAGAGATCCTAATGATAATGGAATGAAATTATCGAAAAATTAACATGGACCAATCTGGATTGGCAAGCCCAACCGAAAGAAAGGTTGATCCTACAAGCCTAGGGATTGATACAACCAATTGATCAAACTCTTCCTCGCCCTACAAAGCCAAAAATCCCAATCCCTTCACATTGGCTACCCCTAGATCAAGGCTTCATTAAACTAAATTTTGATGGGGCTAGCAAGGGCAACCCTGGCCCTGTAGAGTTCAAAGGGGTGTTTAGAGACAACAATGGCCAAATTTTACGCATCTATACAGGACCTCTTGGTAAGGATACTAATCATGCAGTTGAGCTCCATGCCATGATTCAAGGAATTCTTATAGCAACAAAGGAAGGGTATTCCAAACTCATTGTCGAAGGAGTCCTAAATCATGATAAATACTCTTCAACATCTCATGTCTGGCTCTTCCTCCAGAAAGATTTCCCCATGCTGGAGCCTGTCGAAAAGAATTGAATGGCTGGAACAAATCATTCATGCAACAGAGGTCATCAATCTGCACCATGTAAAGAGGGACGCCAACAAACTAGCTAATAAATTAGCCAATGCCGGAGTGAGCCATTCTTCAAACATTCTCAACTGCAGTTGGTCTACTTTATCTAATCAAATCCTAAAGACAACTTGTGAATACCTCAGACAACAGGACATGACTCCCCACGATGGGTGTCATTCCCGTGAGACAGGCTCCTCCTGATGCCTCCATGCGCGTTTGTACGAAGGACTTCCAACACGATGTGGTAGACTCCTCTCATAGCTACCCATCATCATGTTGTAAAAGCTATGGTACAAAGAATTCATTCTGCATTCAACCGAACATCTCGTCATCAGACCTTACCTTGGATGGCTTCATCTTTAGTCGTTAGAGCCAAACTCTCCACCTCATGCAATTCATTCGAGTTCAAAACCCACGTTTGGAACACAATGATGGCAAGATTTGGTGTCCTCGCCTTTGGCAGAAGACCTAAATCAAGATAGAATAGAATAGATCGAAAGGAAACTTGTCATAGCTATCATCCAGCCGAGCCCCTCGCTGCACTTCACCTCTGCATCAGATTTCGGTGGAAGAACCTTTCTGGTTTGAGAAGAATGGCTTGAATCAAATGCGGGGCTGATCTACCACGGAGAGCCATAGAAGGGGAACACCAGCAAAGCTCTGAAAATCATCGAGGAAGGCGAATCAAAGGTAACCAAACCATCATAATCCCCAACCATCTTTGCTCTGTGTCAATCCTAGATGGTTTACGTTTTAGCATCATTGGTATCTAAATTTCAAAGAAGCAATGGAACCTCCCTTTTGTTTAAAAGTCCCAGCCTGTCGGGCATATAATCCTAATAGTTTCAGTCTCAGAACCACTATAGATTTAGCTCAGATTTTTAGATTCAGTTTGCAAAACTTTACA
Organism: Larix kaempferi; assembly: GCA_027924585.1. NCBI lineage: Eukaryota > Viridiplantae > Streptophyta > Pinopsida > Pinales > Pinaceae > Larix > Larix kaempferi. Next base: position 18,212,758 of record BSBM01000136.1, read on the forward strand.
GTCATGAACAAGTCCTGTTTCTGGTTATCAAGACGCTTGGTTTGCAAGTATCAGTTTAAACTGGATGCTTTTGATGGAATTTTGGAGAGGGGACTGGTCAGGTCTTCCTGCTGGTAGACCAACCTCCACAGAAAATGTAAACACTCTTTTGATAATATAAATTTCCAGCTCTAGTCTTACAAAAAAGAAAAAAAATATGTAAGGAAATTCTGGTATTGATCAATGGAAAAGGATACTGGGCTGGAGAAAAATTAGAAAAAATGTTTTAAAGGAGGGGTTAATGACAATTCAGTTAAAAAGCACAAGGTTTTGCCTGTCCACATAATCTGGAGTCTGTGACCAGCTAGATACGAGAAGGCATTTCAGGGGAAGGAAGTTATCCCAATTCACGTGAGTCATCAGACCAAGTGTGCTTACGGAGATCTAAAGAAGCTCAATACTAGTAAAACACCCGGAATAACAAAAAGTGTGGAAATTGATGTTACGAAGCAAGCCAAGGTATGCCAAGAAAGTATAGTGCAGGTGGTTTTATTTATGGCGGAGACTCACTTCATTTCTTTTACAGCAGAATGTTGCCAAGGAACTAATAATAGAGTAGAACTGAATGCTTTGTGGCTGATGTTGAAATTAGAAGTGGTAAAAGGACAATCCAATTTGCAAGCAATAGGTGACTCAAAAATAATAATAGATTGGTTGAATGGAAAGTCTACGTTAGAAAACCTCATGCTACAGCCAATACTGGAAAAAATTACAGACAACACTGGAAAAAAATTACAGCCAATAATGGAAAAAATTAGAGGCAAAAAACAGGTTTTCTATGAAAACGTTTCAACATGTCTACAGAGAATTGAATGAGGAAGCAGATAAATTCCCTAAGGAAGCACTGTCTCTTCAATAAGGTTTACTGGTGTATACTGAAACTCTTTAAGGATGAATTCTCGAGAAGAATTTCACAGTTTGTTCCGAGGTCTACGAATGCCTTGACTTATAGCTGTAAGCTATTTCTGTTATGTTTCATTTCTTGCTTATGTAATTAGAAGGTTTTGATAAAAATATTTTGATAGGAAGACTGTATGCCAGCCCTTCGAGGGCTGCAGCTTGAATAAAGAGAGTTTTGTCTCCAAAGAGCCAGCAAGGTACACATATATGTATATTTTGATTTCTCGTTGAAATGACAAATATACATTTTTTTCTTGGAAAAAGACATAATCCTCATGTATCAGAATTTTGAGATAAAGGGGTAATTAGAGTTATAGTTTTTCTTCCCAAATATGAAATTTAAATTATGTAATTCCCTTCGCTGAATTTCCTTACGAATTTCATCTGGCAATGTTTTTTTTTCAAAACTCAAAGCAGGCGACTTAGATTTTATCCATGCACCGATAAAGAAAAAAAATACAATTATCAGTATTACACTGCAATACACTGATAGTTCTTTCCAAAAAAAACAATCATTTCACTAAAGACAAGGGATCAATTCCACTAACCTACAATCAACCGCAAAATAAACCCTAAAATTCACAAAATTATGGCACGGACGACTGTCTGCTCAGAAAATTCTTAGTCATCATCCAACGCCAAAAGTGAGATTTGTTCTTCGAGGGAGCACTCAACATGGCAGGAGGTTCGAACCCGCGCGGATATCAAAATTAAACCCAAACTGCGGTGCTCCATACAATTAGAAGATGAAGCTGAAAATGAAGAGGGTTTGGCGATTTGCCTGTACTCAACTGCATCGTAGAGAATAATGTTTCCCTGCTTGTCCAAGCAATGAAATTTCCCTACAAAAACACGGCCGTCAGTAACCCCCACGCGTAGATTTCGATAGAGAAGCTTGCGGGCGCGTTTAACCAGAGGAGAGGAAGAACAGAAGTTACTACTGTCAGGATTGTCTTCATCCGGAATTTCTTCCATAGATTCTTCTTGTTTTGCCAACCCTTCCTTACGTGTGTTAAAATCTGTCAAACACCCTAAAGAGGTATATACAGTGATATTTCTATTTGTATGTATAAATACCAAAAAATTTGTTATATAACCCGACCCAGCTTACCCTCCTCAACAAAGTAGCCTTTTAGCGTTTTAACTAATAAGTAACCTGAACCATTGAGCATACATTGGAAAAAATAAACAACATTTTAAGTTTGTTTGTTATGTCCATGACATATGACATTTGTTGTCATTTTGGACATATTAAAATCTTCCCGTATGCAACCCAATTTTTTGTTTTCCAAAGTTTTCTAATATTTTGAGTTTGAATTCACTCCTACTAATTTGGAGCGGGGGTCTTCACGGCCGTGTGTCCATAGTCTGTGCCGTCCTCCTGGTCCATGCAGTAACATGATAAAGGATGCTTGTCCCACCAATAAACCTATGCTCCATTTGGGATATGTTACCCCCGGCATGCTAATACGTTAGAATCCAAACAAAAGCTAACCCTAATCTGCCTGTTGAACCACATTTCCTTTGGATCTTTTTTTGTCATGTGACTCCCTACGTGCGAGCGTCATGATAGCCTTTGTGTTACCCTGTTAGCTAGCAATGGAGGTTGATGAGACATGGCTGCATGGTACATGCTTCTTGTCACCCTACAGTCATGCCAGCCTTGTCATTGTTTGTATACTCCTACGTGAGAAATTAAGCATGGTATCGAATGTTTACTTGGATGCAAGGTTTACCCTTCATTCAAATCGCCACCTATTTCTCTTCACTAAACAACGACTCCTTGTGCGTGTGCTATTCTTCCATATACCTACCATCATTGTCCATTGTTCACTTATTTTTAATTATATGATGACACAGATGACCATGCCATTTGTCATAACGAAAAAACAAGCAACCCAAGGTCCATTACTCTTCGTCATTCGTAGGATGACCTCTATGACGACCCTCTCTATGTCTGAGAGATGATGTCTTCGTATTGCTTACCTTTCACAAACATTTTGAAGAAAAAAAATGCATTTTATAGATGCCATTTTAGTTCAAGGTTGTTATACCTTCATGGTCTTTTTTTGGCGAATTGTGTGCCTAACTGTCATATAAATAATTCTCCAGTGACTACAATCAAAATCCCCTTTGTAGTCTACTAGACTAGTGTGTGTGCTTTGGTGTCCGTGAGGTTGGAGTTAAGTACTCAATGCTACGTTTTTCATATTACAGCATGTTGATAAAGTTAATCTATTGTGATGCTTTTCGAACAATTGAAAAGATTAGATGTAGCATTTATGTCTCAAAGGCAGATTACAGCTGATAAATAAAATATATTAAGAAATGTGAGGCACAAGCTTTGCAAACTGCAAGTGCTTGTTTTGACTTGTTTCTTTGTCTTAACTTTTTTACCAAACGCTATGGGATGAACCTCATTTTCTTCCCACTGCAATTATGAGAACAAACCTATTTATTAGTTGGGGTTTTTGTGTTCTAAGATTTGTGTTGGATATTATATAATAATGATAAAAAATTCTCTTTCAACACAAAATATAGTCTGATGTAAATCTAATGAAAAAAATCAAGTTGAGCAGCTGCGCAAATTATGCGATGAAATGCCATAGATTTTTAGATTGGCTTCAATCTTGGCATTTTGTTTGACTTCATGGGTTTGGTTTTATTGTGTTACAAATAGGTGAGGAAATGGCAATCAAAACAGTTGGAAGATATACAAAACCCTTTTAAAATTGGTTCAACATAGTTCGTTGGATGTAAAATTAATGGGATCAAAGTTACCAAGAGCTATTGGTCCAATAGGAACCACTGCTCTAGATGATGGTTGGTTGGCGGCATATCTCATAGACACAATCACTGGACGGATACTACACCAAGTTACTCACCAAGGAATACAAGGGCCTGTCCATGTAACAAGTACTATTCAGTCGCTTATTCTCAGTTGTTTGAGCAATATTTTCATACTGATAAAGATACCTAAAGTATTAGTGGGCTATTAACAATGCAAGAAAATTTAACCCTTTTATGTTATGTCAGAAGGTCTTTAATGAAAACTGAGTTGTCTAGCACTACTTCAATTTGAGGGATCATCATTATGAGATGTCAATGATTGAAATATATGATCGATCTCATTTGGTATGCCTTCCATACTTATATTCTAATTTGTTTAAACTGATTTTTATAGTACGGGGTCTCTTTGTTGGTTTACAGAGCTCTCTACTCATTTTGTAGACTATGATATGTTGATATTTGAAATGGCTTGAGCATTTTTTTAGGTAGTTAAAGCATTTGTGACATTGTCCTTGTTTGTTTTCTTAATCCCTGCTTATCTGATGTGTTGATATCTTTTAACAGGATACTAACATTTTTTTTAGAGCTGATGCTTGGGCGACATAATCTCACTTCCCCAATTTCTTCGTATTCTCATGTTGATGTGGACACAAAGTTATTTTTTGGGCCTATATGTCAAAACAATGGCAATAACATCAACTAACAGGGGTATAACATCAAAGCAACTTCTCATTGGAACAATTGGTTATCAATTTTGATTTGATGTTTTTTTGTCTCATATAGACTAGCCGAATTTAGATTCAGAAAATTGGTCAATTGTCATATCTTTGCTTCCAGGTGAAAATTGTCGGGTATGATTTCCTTGGATCTGTCACAAGGTTTTTTTTGCATTAGGGACTACAACAATACTCACTAGGGTTTTAAATTAATGGAAGTTTGATCTCGTGTTGTGTAGGGAAAACGTGCAGTGTCGGACCAAGTGCATTACATTCAGCATCTACAGCAAACATTCGATGATATTTCATTGGAAAGAGATAAAACGAAGGCTAAATCTGTTAATAATGCAAAAGCTTCATCCCAGGTTGTGCAATTATCCTGCAACGATAGATTATTCATTGAAGCTCCGCCGATTGGGGGATCCGAATGAGAATTCCATACAATGAAAATACAATCTAGAAGTTCAGTTGTTCAGGTCTGGACTAACATGTTTGAACATCAAATTGTGTACTCTGATCTTCTGCTAGCGTTGGAAGAAGGTGGGCTTGAAGTTGTGAATGTTACTTCTATTACCATTAACAACATAGTCTTTCATACCATACATTCCAAGGTAATATCCTATATTACTCATTCGCAACACTCCTCTTCCTTATTTTTTGTACTAGAATATATGCATGTCTTTCGATATTGCAAGCGTGTGATCTTAATATTTTTAACATCAACACCCTCTACTAGAAAATTTGGCACTTGATAAGGACTAACCACACACAAGGTCAAGATTCACAGACTGCTAAAGCTTGAGCCTAATGTTTTTTGTTGCATTGGTGAATTTTTTTCAAGGTTTGGCAAGTTTATACCATGCAAATATCACAAAGTGACTAACAAATTTGTTCAAATGCTTGGATGGTAAACTGAATTAGAAATTTCTTAGAAATGCATGCTAAAGCTAGTCATGCAACTGCTAATCTCTTTGTCCCATACAGACAACAAATTTAGATTCATAAAATTGGTTTTGATCTCAAAATAGTTTTAATTCTCAATTAAATTCATTCTTCACATTTAATCAGCTTCATGCAACTGTTAATATGCTCCCTTGGAGGGACATTGCCACTATGTATAAAATCATCAAACATCAATGTAAGCTCAGCCTGTATCAACTAGGGAACCTTCTTAGATCCACTAATGATAAAAGTTATGAGTGTTGATTATTGTGCACATTTTGTATGCACATCTATGTCTAGACTTTGCAATTTGTTATTTATATTGACATGTTTACTTCTAATCCAGATACTTAAGTTATTATTCTGAATATATTTAGGTTACATTGTAGCAATTGGAAGCACATGGCACATTTATTTTTGTTATTCTAAGGATAAATGCACCGCAAGGTTTTTATATATTAAGGAGTTTGGTTGATAACAAGATACTTTGCTTGAGAAAAAGGTTTCCTTTTACACTTCTGCTTCCTTGCATCTTTGTATCGGAAGATCAAGTACAGAGGAAATGCACTTCCTAGGCGAGGTACTTATTTTTCTAGAGAAAAAAATCATGAGGCACAGTGTAACATACCCTAAAATTCACAAAAAAAATAAAAAATAACAATATTGCTTCTTCATAGAATATCACCCTACCTAAGCTAGTTTACTAGGTTTGTTTGTAAAACTAACTAGCAAGTACATTAAACAATTACTTGATCCTAAAATTACGAAAATACCTATTGCATGACCAGTTAACATAATTTACCCAACCTTCACAAATTTTTCATTTTCTATTTTATTAAACAATCTATTACCATGTCTTAAGATCTTGCAATCACCCTAGGAGCAAGGATCATCAATAATAATAATAATAAGTCATTGATAACAAATACAATAAGCATTCTTCATTCTTTAACCATCACTTTAACATGTTTGTGTACAATCCTCATACATCTATAGAAATAATTCCTTCCTTGCATTGAATAAGAAAATATATACTTCCATGTATTCCAATATTGTTAACCATATGAAGTAATTTATCATCAATAATTGCCTATACTATATATTCACCTTTTTTTTCCACTATAGGTATACTATTATTTGTAAAGGAATTAAACATAATTCCCTTTTTTAGTATTATAACAATTGATCTACTCTACTATACAATTAGTAGGAATTTAGCAATAAAGATATATGTAAATGAAGGACACAAGTATCGGTTAACCTTAACCCACTTAAGTTGCTCTCCTTTTAAGACTCCATCCTATAATATAATATAATATATATTGACATAGATTCGTATACATGTACTCTAAGATTTGACCACTATATCCCCTATCTCATATATATATATATATATCTTTGAAATTATGATAACCTTTATATAGACTAGACCGAACTACATGCTTACAATAGTATAAGTGAAAACTTATGATAAACATATATAAAACAAATTGATCCACATGTTACAACAATATAAATTAATTTTTATGATGAACATTATATGAAGTCGACCAATCCACATGCTACAACTGATCCACATTGAATATTGGATGCAGACCCAGACACCCAGGAATGTCAAGCTGGAAAGCGTTTTTGCCAATTTGTCGAAGAATACTGTACGGACCATATCACAAAGGCTTGAGCTTCTTGAATGGACTGGTGAAGCGCTCCTTCTTGAGATGTAACCAAACCTTATCCCCAATTTGGAATGAATGAGGAATACGATGCTTGTCGTGTCGGGGCTTAGCTTTCTCGTTTGCTCATTGCAACATTTCTTGTGCTTGCTGCTAGATGTCGCGGATTTGATCTCGAAACTTCAAGGCTTTATCAACTTCTCGCTTGCTATAGTCAGTGTCGAGGAGTTGATCAAGTCGATAGGCGTTGAGGGTTGAAATCTGTAACAGATCTCAAATGGACTCTTGCCTGTAGAGCTGTGCTGAGCACGATTGTAGTTGTGTTATATGTATGGAAGACTTTCATCCCATGTGTGTTGATGCTTGTGGTTGTACATGAAAAGCAGTTGTACTACCAATCGATTCACAATTTTTGTCTGTCCGTCGGTGTGAGGATGGAAAGTTGTTGACAATGAGAGTCGTGTGTCCAGCTGTTGCATGAGAGTCTTCCAAAAGATGCTAATGAATCTGGCATCTCGGTCGGAAGTAATGGTTGCGAGTAAACCAAAGTGTTTCCAAACATGTGTGAAGAAGAGTTGAGCAATCTACTGTGTTGTCGTAGTCTTCTTACATGGTATGAGAATGGCCATCTTGGAAAATCTATCGACTACTACTAAGATTGCATCATGTTGATGTTTGGTAGTAGGATATCCCGTCAAGTAGTCCATAGAAATAGATTCCCATAGTCGACTAGGAACTGGCAGAGGTGTGTACAATCCCTATCATCGATTAGGTGGTTTAGCAATTGCACAAACCACGCATGATTGAATGTACTTGTTGACGTCAGTTTTAAGTGTCAGAAAAAATAAATACTTCTGGAGAATAGCAAGTGTCTTTGCTACTCCAAAGTGTCCTGCAGTCTTGTTGTAGTGGGCGTCCCATATCCAGTAATAGAGAAATCAGTTCGCATTCCTGCATATTGTATGTGTACATTTGTGTTCTATATGAGTAGTGTATTCCTGCTTTGCGCATTATGTTTCTTAAGCTTCCACCATAACAAAGCCGATTCATTCAGTTGAACGGTTGTCTCCCTCGTGCTTCCTGGCCACGTGCGGATCAACAACAATATAAATTAATTTTTATGATGAACATTATAAGAAGTTGACCGATCCACATGCTACAACAATATAAATTAATTTTTATGATGAACATTATATGAAGTCATCTATGTATCTGGAATTAGTAAGTCCTATTCCGTCCAAGGCAAGAGCCTAAGTGTCTCATGGATCCCTTTTTGAATTTGACTCCAAACCAGCTTACTAGTATGTTGTTTACCAGTAAAGATACGTTTGTTTCGTTCCTTCCAAACCTCCCATAGGAGAAACCCAGGAAATAGCTGCTATAGCCGATTAGGAATTCTGCCATTGAAGGGATCGACCCTCCATCGTTTGATGGAAGCGATAGGGTCTATGTGGACTCTATCTGTCAAACGAAATAACATAACACCTTTATCCCACAGTGCCGAGATGAAACTACACCCATCCAAGAGATGAGCGATTGTTTCGACACTGTCACCACACAGGACACAGTATGAAGGTCCCTCCATAACCCTTTTCATGATATTATCCCAGGTTAGAATTCTTCCTTTCAAAACCAACCAAAGGAACAAAGTGATTTTAGGCCAGAATTTTATAGCCCAGAGATGCTTCCATTCCCGTCTCACAGGCTATTCCTTAGAGACCTTCTGTAGAGAGTAAGCTTCCTTGATGCTAAAGATTCCTTTAGGAGAATAGCCCCAACGGAGTAAATCCAATCCCTCCTGCATTTTTATATGTCGATTACTAATCTATTCATAAATTTGATCCCCTACCTCCATACCATAATTTTCCCGCCACCAATTTAACGGTTGCCATTTTCGAAAGCCTCTGCCATCATGCTCCTCTTGCCAATATTGATTAACAATCTGTCACTTGTGGTCATGTAAGGGAGAAGAGATAGGTAGGTTGGTCGAGATATTTTGAAGAGTTAGCTCTTATTGCCACGCGTCTGACCATAGGTTTGCATAGGATCCCTCCTGTATCTCCCAAAAATGATGCTTTCTTATCAGTAAATTGCCAACCCTTGCCATGTTCCAAATGTGAGATCCCTTCTCAAGTCCTTCAATCCGAATAAGGTCTTGTTGAGAAGTAGAAGGGGCATACTTCTTGCACCAAAAACTTGCCCACAGTTCATTCCTATGAGTGAGCCAACGCCACCATACTTTTGCCCCACAAACAATGCTAAGTTTCTTCGGATCCCGAAGTCCCAGTCCACCATTAGTCTTAGGTTTACAAAGAGTATCCCAGTCGACAAGAGGCCATTTCCGGTGATCAGCTATACTTCCCCATAGAAAGGAATGTTGAATACTCCTGATTTCCTTCATCACAGACTTAGGGGAAGCCAAAACTGAGAAAAGATACAAAGGCAGATCCTGTAAAAAAGCTTTGACTAGAACTAATCTACCAGGGAAGTTTAAATCCCTCAGAGTCCAGCTCGAGATTTTCTCCTTCATTCTATTCAAGAGTTATTCCCAGGACACCTTTTTCAAAACTGAGTAAGATAAAGGGCGCCCAGGTATTTGGCTGGAAGGGAGCTCTGCTTGAAACCCAAAATCCGAAGAATATTTCTTTGAATGATGGGAGGGGTATTAAAGAAGAATACCATAGATTTGTCCATATTTATCGTTAGAACATAGGCTCTGAGAAAAGTGTTTAAACCCTTCTTGAGCTGTCTTGCTTCTTGTATTGATGAATGTCCCATGAGGAGTGTGTCATCGACAAATTGTTGATGAGTCAAAGCTTTCCCATAGGAAGGAAACCTGAGACCTTTGATATTCCCTTGCTCCACCAAGTGAGAGATGAGCCGCCCCAACCCTTCAGTCATAATGATAAAAATGAAAGGAGAGAGAGGATCTTCCTGCCGAATACCCCTAGAAGGTTTAAAGACAACCGAAGGGGTGCCATTGATCAGGATAGAGAAAAAAGATGAGGAATTAAGATTACCTATCCATTGAATCCATGCATCACTAAACTCAAAGGAGCTCATAATTTCCTTCATATAGGTCCAGTTAAGCTTGTCATAAGCTTTGGACAAATCAAGTTTCAACATCATTCCAGCTGTTTTTGTGACCCAAAGAGAGTAAAGAACTTCCTGGGCTAGTATAATGCCATCAAGAATTTGTATTCCCTCCACAAACCCAGATTGTTCCATAGATATTAAGGTAGGGAGGAGAGGTTTAAGACGATTTTCCAAGACCTTCGTGATAATTTTATAAATGATGTTGCATAAGGAAATCAGTCTAAACATATCAAGGCTCTCTGCCATTGGAACTTTGGGGATCATAGTTAGAAAAGTGGATTTAAGTGTCGGGAGAACCCCCCTCGTTCTCTTGGATTCCTCCACCACTTGCCAAACTTCATTCTTAATTAAATACCAAAAATGGTGAAAGAAATTTGTTGTAAAGCCATCCGGCCCAGGAGACTTTAGATCCTCCATTTGGTTGATAGCACCCTCCACTTCCTGAAAATCAATAGGTCTAGTGAGCATCTCATTCTGCTCTGCGGTGACTAACTTAGGGATAACACTTTTGATCTCCTTGATGGCCTCCGTTCGATCAATCTGAGGTTCGGTAAGCATTGTCTTGAAATGATGAATCAGTTCCTTCTCCATATCTTCATGGGAGTCCGAAACCTGACAACTGTGAGTTCTCAAGTTGTTGATTTGGTTTTGATGCCTTTGCTGAATAGTAGCTCTGTGGACAAAATTTGTGTTCTTATCCCCATCCCTTAACCACTGGTTCTGAGATTTCTGTTTCCAAAGTATTTCTTCTTGTTTCTCTCATTCCTAGATTTGATCAGAGATTAGTTTTTCCTCCGAGGATAGTTCTTTAGTCAACCCCTGCAGCACAATGTTTTCCTGGATTCTTTCCACCTGGGATTCTAACATAACCTTTTCAAGCAGTATGTTACCAAATACCTCTTTATTCCAGATCTTCAGTTTCTGTTTTAATAAATTCAATTTCTGTTGAAATTGGTACATCTTTGTGCCATTCGGGGGAATGATAGTTTTCCACCAACTCTCCATTTGAGTGGAAAAATATTGGTGGGTAAGCCAAAACTTCTCGAAATGGAAAGGCCTAGTCATTCTGGTTCCAATGTTACTCCAGAATAGGGTAATTGGCCAGTGGTCCGACCCTATTGAGGCAATAGGTCAAGAGGTCAGAGTTCCTCCTAAAAGCATAATACTTTTCGAGATTAGAAACCTGTCAAGACGTGCTGCTACAAGATGATCCCCTCCTCTTCTGTTATTCTAAGTAAACCCACTGCACCCCAGTCCAATGTCTGCCAGGTTACTTGAATCAATAAATTCATCAAAAAGAGTATTTTCTGGGGTGAGGACTCTTCTTCCTCCCTATTTTTTATGACAGAGACCGGATCAGATTAAAATCCCCTTCTATGATCCAATGAGCACCTCCAAAAGTCCTCCTCAGGTTGATCAGACTTGTGATGAAGTTACGTTTTTTAGGATAACTACTTGGACCATACACATTAGTTACAATGCCTTGCGCATTTGTTCCCAATATGTGTTGATGTATATGTAACTTCGGAATGTATTTCATATATGTATATTGTATCCCTGCAGAGAGGTTATTATTCCTCTGTATGGAAGTGTCGTCATTTGTATTTACAAGTGTCGCAAGTATCGTAACTTATATATGATGGGTTATTAGACCACCAAGTGTGGGGTCGGCCCTAAGTTGAGTTACCATGGGTTATTAGGCTCTCATAGAGAAGTCGGCCCTGTCAGGTTATTAGGCAAGTCAAGTCAGTGTATAAATAGAGTGAGGGTGTCACTCTATTTGATCATTCACTTACTCATATATTCTCTCACTTGAGTGATGTGCACTAGTGGAGGAGGAGAAGCTGCTAAGGAGACTATCTCTTGTACTTGGGTTTTGTATCATTGCTCTTGTTATCTCTAAGGAAGTTGCGTGGTTTTTCACCTTCTTGGTTTTCCCCAAGGAAACTCTGTGTCTATTATCTCTTGTGCTTGTCTCTTATGATTGATATGCTATGCTTGTTATTCTCTCAGATAAGATCCTAGATCATATTGAATTAATGCTCAAAATCTAAAATGGGATCAGAGATAACCTGAGAAGAAGACACTGTGCAGCTGCGGAAGCTAGGGCTTCTTGATTTTTGGGTTTCTCTCCACAGATCTTCAAAGGCAGGAGGCTAGATTGACTCTCGTAGTAAGGGCGCATCTTTCTGTCGAAACATAATTCAATTCTAAGCATTTTCAGTCTTGACCTAATCTCTGCTGCGGGAAATTGGGGTTTCAAAGAAAGTTGGAATTTTTGGAATCTTAGTCCATGGCTGGATGCTCCTCAGAAAAATTGAACTTCTAAGCCTTGGATCGAACTTTTTGGTTGGGCAGAAGGGTGGGCTTTATCAAACCCTAGTTCGGGATCCTCTCCAATAGATCCAGAAGTTTCAAAAGCAATTTTGAGGGGTCAAAGTTTGCAAATTTCAAAACCAGAGTATACTAGCTTGATCAGCTCAGCAAGGCGAATCTTTCTATCCTTTCAAAAGTTTGAAATTCAAAGTTTGAATTTTTAGGGTTTCTCTAACAAACCCTAATCCAGCTCTAGATCCAGTTTTCAGCAAATCAAGTGGTAAGACCTAAATATTTTATTTCCATTTGAGTTTCTCGTCAAGGTGTCTCACCACACCAAGCTTGAGGATAAGCTTGAAGGGGCTGATAACTTCCGAGCATGGAAGTATAGGATTGGGTTAATCCTGGAAGAAAATGAATTGGACACCTACATAAGTGAAGAGGTTCCAGTTCCAGAGGGAGATGAGGCTAAGGCCTTACACAAAAGGAACTTGGTCAAAGCTAAGAGAATCATTGTTGATTCTATCAAAGACCATTTCATACCACATGTGTCATCTCTGAAGACACCTAAGGAGATGTTTGAATCCTTGACCAAGCTATTTGAAGGGAAGAACATAAATCGGAAGATGACCTTGAGGAATCAACTAAAGAATGTCAAGATCCAGAATGTGGAGACCATGCAGTCTTAATTTTCAAGGGTCTCCCACATAAAAGAACAACTTGAAGTTGTGGGAGAAGATATAGAGAATGGAGAAGTGGTGATGACCACTCTTAATGGCCTTCCTAGGTCACAGGATTCCTTCATCCAAGGAATTTGTGCTAGAAAGAAACTTATCACATTTAGTACGCTGTGGGAAGAATGCTCACAGGAAGAAGCTTGGATTATAGCTCGAGAAGAGAAGATGGGGAATGAGGATCAAGCCCTCACAACACACTCTAAGAAGCATGATGACAAGAAAGGGCATCATCATAGTAAGAAAGAAAGGCACCACCATCAGAATCAAAGGGGTAACCCCAAACCTCGAAGAAACATGTCCTATGTCCAATGTTATACATGTGATGAGAAGGGACACTATTCCAGGGATTGTCCCATAAATAATAAAGATGGCTCTCACAAGAAGAAGAGAAACAAAAGAAGACATCATGCTCACACTGCAGAGGATGATGAACCTCTTAGGAAGAGGGCTAGGGAAGAAAGTGAAGATTCTTCAAGTGATGAAGAATATGTTTTGATTTCTGCCCTCACTGCTACTATTGCTCATGGAAGCAATGATTGGATTATAGATAGTGCGGCTTCCAAACATATTACAGGATTCAAGGGATCCTTTATGAAACTATCTGAACATGAATCACCCCATAAGGTGAAACTTAGGGATGACTACCAGTATCCAATAAAAGGAAGTGGTGAAGCCTCCTATAAGCTAGACTCTGGAAAACCTATGAAGATGAAAGATGTACTATATGTTCCAAGTCTCAAGAAGAATCTTCTCTCCATATCTGCTTTGGATGCAAAGGGGATAAGAGTTGCATTTGTAGATGGCCAAGTACTTATGTGGCCTAAAGGTAAAACCATTGATGATGCAGTAGTGATTGGAGAGCAAGAGGGAGGATTATACAAATTGAAGGGGCAACTTGAACATGCCATGGTACATGAATCCATGGAGCCAAGTGAACTTTGGCATAGAAGGCTTGCTCATGTGCACTATAGAGCACTTCCAATAGCAAGCAAAGCAGTAGAGGGTCTTCCTGAAATCCAATCAAAGCATGAAGGTATTTGCAAAGGATGTGCAAAAGGAAAGAACACAAAGAAGACATTTCCAAGTAGTGAAAGCAAAGCAAAAGGAATATTGGAGATTATCCACTCTAATGTATGCGGTCCAATGTCTTCCAGCTCTCTGAGTGGGTATGTATATTATGTTTCCTTCATTGATGATTTCTCTAGGAAGACTTGGGTTTATTTCTTGAAGAATAAAGATGAAGTGTTTGATAAGTTCAAGGAATTCAAACCTTGATAGAAAATCAAACTGATAAGAAGATCAAGATCTTTAGATCCGACAATGGCGGAGAATTTACTTCAGGAGACTTCAAAAAGCTATGCAGTGATTCATGGATTAAGAGGGAGTTGACTACTCCTTACAATCCACAACAAAATGGGGTTGCAGAAAGGAAGAATAGAACTATCATGGAAGTAGCTAGGGCAATGCTTCATGACCAAGATCTACCTATGCACCTATGGGAAGAAGCAACAAGGACAACTGTATATGTGCAAAACAGAACACCTCATAAGATACTTGACAGCAAAACTCCAAAAGAAGTGTTCATTGGGAAGAAGCCAGAAATTAGCCATCTCAGAATATTTGGTTGTCCAGTGTACACACACATTCCAAAAGAAAAGAGGACAAAGTTAGATCCTTCAGGAAAGAAGGGCATCTTTGTGGGCTATAGTGAAAGCTCGAAGGCATATCGAATCCAATTTCCAGGGTTCAAGAAGATAGATATCAGCAGGGATGTAACTTTTGATGAAGACTCAACATTCATCAAATCAAGGAAGACACATGTTGAAGACAATGAAGAACCAAGAATACCCAGAACACAAGACACCACCATGAATGAAGTTATTCCAAAAGAAGATCGTGAGATAGAAGATCCACAAGAACCTGTAGATCCACCCCGTGAGAAGAACTCTCACAAGAGGAAACCAGCATGGGCTAGAGAGCTCATCCAATATGCAGAAAGGTATGGTATTCCAGAGGAAGAACACACAGAAAGAAAAAGGACTAGGTCACATACCAGCTATGTTGCCTTACTCTGTGATGTTATGAACAAAGAACCTTCCAGTTATGAAGAAGCAGCGGAAAAGAAAGAATGGAAGGATGCCATGGTCGAGGAATACTAGTCGATCATGAAGAATGATGTTTGGGATGTGGTCCCAAGACCTGAAGGGAAGTCTGGTGTGACCTCTACGTGGATCTATAAGATGGTAGCATAGAGAAATACAAGGCGAGGTTTGTAGCTCGTGGCTTCTCCCAGAAAGAGGGGATAGATTATGAAGAGACTTTTGCTCCTGTAGCCATATACACTTCCATCAGAACAGTACTCGCTCTGGCTGCAGTGATGAAGTGGAAGATACACCAGATGGATGTCAAGACAGCTTTCTTGAATGGTGTAGTCGAAGAGGAAGTGTATGTGGAGCAGCCTCTTGGTTTTGAGACACATGACAGGAAGTCATATGTGTGCAGATTGAAGAAAGCCTTGTATGGCTTGAAGCAAGCTCCTAGGACTTGGTATGGTAGGATAGATAACTTTCTATCAAGTTTGGGCTTTACCAAGAGTAAAGCAGATTCCAACCTTTACTACAAGGTTGAGGAAGACAATCCAATGATACTGCTTTTGTATGTGGATGACCTATTTGTTATAGGTGAGGATAGATTGATTGCCGACATGAAGAGGAAGCTTGCTGCCGAGTTCGAGATGAAGGACTTGGGGATGATGCACTACTTTCTAGGCATGGAGGTGTGGCAGAGTGCAGATGGAATCTTCCTTGGACAAGGGAAGTATGCAGTAGAGATCCTGAAGAGGTTTGGGATGATGGACTGCAAGGCCATGGCCACACCTATGGCATCAAACTTGAAGCTTCTGTGTGATGCTTCATTTGAGCCGGTTGATGTCACGGTGTATCGTCAAATGATTGGGTCCTTGATGTACCTGATGAACACAAGACCAGATATTTGCTTTGTTGTGAACACATTGATCCAGTTCTTGACGGATCCGAGAAGTGTTCACCTGGTTGCTGTAAAGCATATTCTGAGGTACCTGAAGGGTACAGTTGACTATGGGCTCAAGTATGATGCGAATCAAAAGTTTAACCTAGAGGGTTGTGTTGAGTCAGATTGGGCAGGCAGTGCCATTGATCGGAAGAGCACTTCGGGGTGCTGCTTCAGTATGGGATCCGATATGATATCTTGGTTTAGCAGGAAGCAGTCCTGTGTGGCATTGAGTACAGCCAAAGCAGAGTATGTTGCAGCTTGTTCGGATAGTTGTGAGGCAGTATGGCTTAGGAAGCTACTGTCTGAGTTATTTGATCTCCCATTGGATGCTACCTGTTTCTTCTGTGACAACCAGAGTTGTGTGAAGTTGTCTGAGAACCCAGTGTTCCATGACAGGTTGAAGCACATTGAGAACAAATATCACTATATCAGGGATATGGTGTAGAGAGGAGCAGTGAAACTCCTGTATGTTGCAAGGACGAGTAGATAGCCGATGTGTTGACCAAGCCGCTGGCCAAAGTGAAGTTTGAGTACTTCAGAGAGAGACTTGGTTTACTTCAAATAGAGATTCCTTCCAAGGGGATGTGATGAGTTCAGAGACACAAATGCACACAAGCCATTCTCACATAGTGGTAGGAAAGTCCTCCTATGGTGTAGATGTAAGGGCTAGGGCCATTCTTACATGGTGGTAGGAAAGTCCTCCCATGGTAAAATGTAAGGGCTGGGCCATTCTCAAATGGTTAGAGGAAAGTCCTTCCATGGTGAGATGTAAGGGCTGGGTGTGGCTTTTCCGACATGGTTAGAGGAAAGTCCTTCCATGGTCATGATGTAATTGCTGGGGCTTTTCCGAAATGGTCACAGGAAAGTCCTTCCATGGTCGTGATGTAATTGCCGAGCTTTTCCGACATGATTAGAGGAAAGTCCTTCCATGGTCGTGATGTAATTGTTGTAGCCTTTCCGACATGGTCAGAGGAAATTCCTTCCATGGTCGTTGATGTAAGTGCTGAGCCTTTCTCGGATGGTCAAAGGAAAGTCCTTCCATGCCGGTGAGTGTAAGTGTTGTGATGTGTGTGCATCTAGGTTGTGCTCCGTGGGCTATGAGGTGATATGAAGATGATGAGGTGACAGTATGGTACACAGGTTTTGCAGAGGCATATAATCAATCCTGAGATGCTCTTGTAGGTTTTGCAAAGGCAGTGTAATCAGTCTTGGGAGATCTTGTAGGTTTTGCAGAGGCAGTGTAATCAGTCCTAAGGTGTACTTACTTGATGGCTTGCTCACAGAGATGATGAAGACCTACATGGAGGCTAGGCCTACAACCAGCATGAAAAAGGATTGGATCTGTAGAACTTCCTATGACGAGTAGATTGGAGATTGATTGAGATAGCAGCAGTGACGATGACGATGATCCGATGATGATGATCCAGAGAAGAAAACTTGTGCTAGAAGACCTGTGTCGAGAAATACCTTCCTAGTTAAGAGGGTGTGTTGATGTATATGTAACTTCGGAATGTATTTCATATATGTATATTGTATCCCTACAGCGAGGTTATTATTCCTCTGTATGGAAGTGTTGTCATTTGTATTTACAAGTGTCACAAGTGTCGTAACTTATATATGATGGGTTATTAGACCACCAAGTGTGGGGTCGGCCCTAAGTTGAGTTACCATGGGTTATTAGGCTCTCATAGAGAAGTCGGCCTTGTTAGGTTATTAGGCAAGTCAAGTCAGTGTATAAATAGAGTGAGGGTGTCACTCTATTTGATCATTCACTTACTCATCTATTCTCTCACTTGAGTGATGCGCACTAGTGGAGGAGGAGAAGCTGCTAAGGAGACTATCTCTTGTACTTGGGTTTTGTATCATTGCCCTTTCTATCTCTGAGGAAGTTGCGAGGTTTTTCACCTTCTTGGTTTTCCCCGAGAAAACTCCGTGTCTATTATCTCTTGTGCTTGTCTCTTATGATTGATATGTTGTGCTTGTTATTCTCTCAGATAAGATCCTAGATCATATTGAATTAATGCTCAAAATCTAACAATATGTGGAATTTTGCAGAGAGACTGAAGGCCATAGAGATAAAGTTGTTTAAGGATACCTATCTGGGATCCCAAAGGATTGCCAAACCTCCAGCATGACCTGCAACATCTAGCACCATAATATTGCACGTATTCCATATAGTCTTTGATTTGACTTCTAAATGATTTATAGAACACTTTGTTTCTTGTAAGAAGACCACTGAGGGTTTCCCCTTCATGATCTTATTTCTAAGAGTTTTTTTTAGGACCATTGGTCCCTCTAATATTCCACGATAAAATCTTCATCATGCAAGATATTTGATAGATAGTAGAGCTTCCTGAATAGTAGGGTATTGTCCTGAATCCACTAACTGCGCCCCTACTTCCCCAATTCGATCTATGTTAGTCTTCCTACCTCGATTTGAACCACCTTCTTTATACTTACGTTTATTCTCCTTGAGTTTTAAGCGTCCTATGCCCAAGCCTAGAGTAGGTTTGGTTTTTAGGATTGCCTCTTTTAAGAGTTAGAGTTGTTTGTCAGATATCAAGTGTACCTCCTTGTTTCTGCATGCCTCTTCTATGCTATCTAGATCCAAGTCCCCCATTTCCATTTCAAGGTGCATTGAGCAATTCGTCGACTATTGATTCTTTGAAGAATATGCTTTTTATTTGATGTTTGCAGGGCTAAGTTTAAATTCTGTGGAGCTATATATCTATTTCCATTCAGGTAATTTATAGTCATTGCACATTTATTTTAAAATTATCACTATATTGTACTAGATTATGAGGAGACTAACCCTTAGTTTTGTTTATGGTAGAAGGTGATGACCGTTGAATGCTATGTTCTAGGTGATATTGGTATCATGAACAATGACTCTCCTGGGACATATCTAATATAGCTCACAGAGTTGGAACCTCAGTTATGAAGCATTTCTTGAGGTCTCGAGTCCTTGTTGTTGAATCTAGAGTTTTGTTTAGACTTAATCCAACATAAAACAACAACTCATATGGTCGTCATATTTAGCACCTGTCGAAGATTAATATTGGGTCAGACCTTAGTATGATTGCACCTTGTTTACCACTTCACTAATGTTGGGCTTTGTCAAGAATATGTTTATTTTTATTTTTTTAAAGGTTTCTTTTCGGCTCTCGTCGAAGGTGTTACTTGTTTGCCATTTTGAAAACTACTAAGCAATGCTCGAAAACTCAATATCTACAACTAATTAAGGCTCAGTTTGTAATAAATACAAATTATTGCATGTTATTTTTCTTTCAGTTCTGTTATGTTTAAGACTGGTTACTCCCACATAATATTTTTTTGTTTCCCATATAAATACGTATCCTAATTTTGATTTTCAGAAGAAATACACAAGTTCTGACTCTGCAGCGTTCTCATGCTTGTATTTGGTCAAATGTATTAGCATCTTTTAGTCTAGAACGATTTATTCATGTTTATTGTTTTAACATCTTGGCTCAATTCTTTCTCAAGTTTAACTATAGTACTCTATTTTGTTTAAACCCCCAAATTGTAATAAATTATAATTAGGAATATTTTAGGTAACAAATTAACACTATTAAGACGTAATCTCTTTTCTTTTCTTACAGTGTCTGTTTCGTAGCCTGATGGAAGAGATAACATTATCACACGAGCTTTGTTTTATAGGCTCATACGGTTGGATCATCCTACGGTTCCTAGACTGCAAGCATCCTATGGTTGGACAGATGATGATGCTCTAATCGGGCTTGTAAATCATAGCTATAGGAATGGGGTGAATTAGAGCCTCATTTTCAACGCATGGGGATGATCAGTTTGATGAAAAGGTTCCAAGAGAAAGGAGGCTTATATCCAATTTTTTTAACTCGTACTTCTTCAATTTATGCATGGGAGGCCTGGTAGCAGTCTTTCCCAAATATGCATGATACAACGAAATTGGAAGAGCCTCGTGATTTGTGAATTTAAATATTTGTTCTTGGGATATGTATTATGAACTGTAGCTATCCACCCTGAACAAGAAGTCTCGACTCAAATTGGAAATGGTGAAACCATTGTATGTGGAAACAAAATACTTCCTCGTTGTTATTGATGTCGTGTTGGATTTGTTGCAAAATTTACCTCAATCACAACATGCTAGGTGAAATCTGGGTCGTGTGGATGAAACTTGGCAAATATTGTTGCTGAGATTATGTGCCAGCGAGGAAGACAAGACAAGCAAGACAAGGATGGATGGAAGAGTAGAGAAATAATAATAATGGGTAGTATTAATTTCAGTGTCATGAAGATAGGGTGCCAGGAGCCTATGGGAGTGGAGATAAAGATTTATGTTGTTCATATTATTCAAAAAGGTTTTTCGATGACACAATATCTCTTCCGCTTCAAAGGAGATTGAGCCCAAAATGATTGGAGAGGATACAATTTCCTAAACAAAGTGGCTCAAATAGGTGAGACTGTTGAATTAGATTATGTCATAGAAATGGAAAGCAAAGGAGACTGGTTTTACAAAAGAGCGAGAATCAAATGGCAAAGAAAACACACCTTTTTGTGGTACAATTCCATTCCAGCGTTTCATTTCCTTCTTTAGTGGCTTCCACATAGCACGGTTTTTCAAATAGTGGCAAGGCATTGATAAAGCCAGGACTCAAAATGCATCTCAAAAATGAACAATGAGGACATTGTTGACTCTTTTTATACAATGTGAAAATCCAAACCCATGCTCAACAACAAGATATTAAAATTTGATTTCACTTTGTAAACGAAATGATAATGCAAAAGAGATAAATGTAATGTCGGGTGAAGAATGGACATTTTGTAAGGATCCTCACTGAACCATTGAGTTTAAAAATTGAATCACCTCACGTGATGTTAGGTTTAATTAATAATAATTATTTTTATTAAAAATATTATGAGAATCATTTAGTAAAATAAGCTGAAGCAGCCACCTAGCCCATGTAGATTAGCTATAACCTTTTTATCAAAAGGACCATGCACAACGGCCTATGAAACAATTGTGTACATGTAATCTTTCTAGTAAATATTTGTTCACGGGATACGTATTATGAACTGTATGTGATTTATGAATTTGAAAATTTTTCTTAATTCAAGATTTTGCGTCCTCCATAAACACTTGTACAAATATTTTATATGTTGCTATACTCTACATGAAGCTTAAAATTGCTTATGCAAACTTTGGTTTGGCAAGAGCTTAAAAATTGTTTCTGCAAACTTTGGTTTGATAACCCGTCTTGTTGTTTTTATGCATCATGTGCTTTTTCCCAAGAGTTAAGTGAAATTTGTTTCACTATGGTTTTAAAGTTTTTATTGTTGTCAACGCTTCCATTATGGTTTCATGTAATTTATTTTATTAATGTGATTGTAATAAATGTATTTATTTTTATTTGGTTATTACAATTTATTAATAGTAATTGTTGTCATGTCCTCAAATTTTGCATTGGGTCACAATGGCCTAAGCCACTTGGCCATACTCATGATAGTTTGTCAAATTGGTGCTAAGGGTCAAATAATTGCCAAGAATGATGTCCAAGTTAGTAATAATGTAAAATTAAATCCAAATGGACAAGGTGGTTCACATTAAGAGAAAACTCCCAATTCAAAGTTTGTAATATTCCCATCCAAATGAACTATCATGGAGGAAAATTACTAGTTCCCTAGGTTGGGGTGGAAGCATTAAAAGTTGGAGTAAAGGAGATACAAGACCCAAAATGACCTTAGACTTAAAAATGCACATTAAATGGATAAATTAAATGATAATAAAAAGAAAATAAGGTGGAATTGGATCATGAGGGCACATAAGAGGTTGTGGGACCCACATGTGGCAAGATTCCCCACTACACTTGGCATGATTCTCTCACCAATTCGAATTCAAGATGAAGGGTAACATACTTGGGGGAGTTTAAGAGGTATTATTCATGGCATGAATCATGTAAGGTCTAATTGGAGTGGAAGAGTAACTCCCATGGAAGAGGAAGAGGCATCTTAGAAGAATTGTGACACATGGAGCTATATTCCCTAACTCCTCTGACAATAATGATGAAGATTCTATGACACCTATGACAAAGTTCAGACCTGATTGCTGACATATGACATATATGACATGTCAGGGATATAAATAACCTCCAAGAGGGTGCACAAGGGGAGTTATGGCAGCCAAGGTTCCCCCATTCAAATGGATGGAAGAGGAGAGCTAGGAAAAGTTGGACAAGTGGCATTCATGGGAATCTCTCCCTAACTCAAGTTGGGATGAGTCTCTTGGATGGAATTTGAGCTAAGGAGGCCTTTGGAGGTTAATAAAATACAATAATAAATAAGGAGAGCATATTTTGATCATTTCTCATTTTGCAAATCGGAGAGCATAGCTTGTCCATGCTAGTGGAGTGTTTACTCTACTTGCCTTAGTACCAATTTCGAGGGTGCAAGATTCCCATCCTAATTGGAAATTGGAGAGGCCATTCAAACCTTTCATTTGGAGCTACAATGGATTCATTTGTTGCAGGTTGAAGCTATATGGCTGCTCATGATCTTCTCTTATTCAACTTGCTCCCACATCTCTCTCACATTTCTCTTCATATTTTGTCTCTTGGAGGAAGGGCGCACTTGGTGAGATGCTGATCTCTTTGGGGGAGATATTGGGGCCCCATTTATTTGTAATATGATGCATTTACTCTGAATTTGATTCTCAAAAGAACCTCAAGTCGAAACTCCAAGTGAAACTATGTAAAAATGCCAAACTATGTATGAATGGTGTCATTCCCCCCTATATCTTGTTGTGAGAGCTTGAAGTTACTTAGTTTCGATTTGTTTCAGTCGACCTCTGTGATTTTATTGTTGTATGGAGAGCCATTAATGTACCGAATAAGTTTCATACACATTATACAATTCATTGGAACAATTATCTCAAAATTCATAGCAAGTTGTGGAGTTTTTCTATCATTTCCCCCTATGTGAAAACATGTTTACAAATATCTGATTTATGGGAGTTGCAGAAACCTTTAGGAACTGATTAATTATTCATTTGGGAGCCCATTGAAGTCCTATAACTATTCCATGTCTCTTTTCTGAAATTTTGGAGGATCGTAATGCATTTGGGAAGCCATTAGTGACCTCTACCCTTGGGGGTTTGAACCTCGAAATTGCTAGTAAAATTGCCTAGTTTCTCCTAAAGTTAAATGAATGTATCAGAAGTATTTTGATAGTTTCTGAGTACCCATTAGGATCATTTTTTATGTCCTAATACCTTTCAAACACTCTCAGACCCAATTCGAAATCCTTAGGAGTCTTTTGGAGCCATCTACCCTCGGGGGTTTCAACATCGATTTTCCTAGTAATTTTGCCTTTAATTCTCTAATGGTAAATGCAGGTTGCTAAAGTATTTAGAAAGTGTACAAGCATATAATAGCTTCATTAGGGTGTTCTAATACACCTCAATCCACTCTGGACATAATTTTGAACCATTTGGGATCATTGGGGACAGTTTGGAGTTTCACTAGTCCAAGGTTCGAAAATTAGCCATATTGGGTAAATTTTCAAATTGGGGACATTACAGTGGTATCAGAGCATGGTCCTTGCACCTTTTCATTAATATCATACATTGAATAATAATTTGCAGCCATTTCTTACTATTATGATGAATCCTATGAGTACAATTCTTATGAGCAATATGAAGCAAAATGTGAATGGTTTGAGGAAGAGGTGCCATCATGCATCACTTCTCACAATTTCATAAGGACTGAAGGTTATTCATATGACCCTATGTCTGATGAAGATGAATTTTTCATACCACCAAAGGATAATCCTATGAATGAATTAGAAATATTGAGAGGAACATGTAAAACCTTGCCTCAACAATATCAAGCATATCTTGCTTTGAAGGGAGATATACAAAAGTCCATTCCTTTTGAAGACTATGTCGATTGGGTGTTTGGAAATAGGCCCAATATTGAATATGTGGATTTAGTGAAGAAAGGTCTATGCCCTTCTTTCAAACTACCTTGGGGGGGGGATCATATATGTTTGAGTGAAAAGGAGGAGCAAAATGAGGAGACCCATGAGCCACTTAGTTCTGAAATAGGTGGTGAAGTAGAAGAAGCTTTACATGAAAATGATAGGAAGTCACTCCCAAGTGACTCTAAAAAATATGAAGAAACATCACATTAGCATGAATAAGACTCCATTGAAAATATTGAATATCATTCCAAGACACATTCTACTTTGGACATGAATCAAAGAGCATCTACTGATGGATGCTTGAACTATGAAGGAGTATCTACTAATGGGTGTTCACACCTCTATGTTGGTGACATAGAGATCACTTTTGAAAGTGTTGTTGCAAGAAAAATTTCCATTAAGCATGAAAATGAAGGACTTGTAGCAGTTGAAGAAGAACCAAGATCAACTTCCCCGTCACCACTTGAGCTTCATGAAGTTGGTCCAAGTAAGAAGGAAGAAGATGGGGAGGTTCATTTGCAAGAGCCTCATTTTCTTGAAGGGTCCTTGAAGATGGATGAAAAGAATATTCAAGAGGCCTTGAAAACTCTCCATGTCACACATGCATTGGTTTCGAAATTTTGTTGGTGTCTGGAGGATAAATCTTCCCTTGAAGACATGGAGAAAATCTAGGAGGCAATATTGGACACCAAAGGTAATTTTTTGAATTTGCTTTCTGATAGAGATTATTTAATTGAGCTTGTTGGTTTGTATCATGGAATAACCTTGAAGGATGCATAAGAGAATGAAAATCTCTCAAATGAGTTGGATTCCACCCAAAATACACTCCAAAAATCCATGGTGCATATTGAGCAACTTCAAGAGAAGTTGCAAAGGTCCTTTACACCCTCCTACATATCAAACAATCATGAAATGGATGAAAGAATTTATGTTACAAAGGAGGAACCTCATGTGATGGTGGAACATGAGGTACATGTTGATATGCAGGTCCTTGAAGAGGCTACATTCAAACAAGAAGGAATACGCACACTTGTTTTTTTCCAGAGGGATTATGAGTTGCCTCATGGTGAGAGTTGCAGAACCTTGGAGGAGGCACATGATCTCACAATAGTTGGACCAACCAATTATGGATAAGATGCAATAAAAATTTTGATGGGTGAGGGTTGCAAAGAGTTAAGGTTGGTTCACAATTCTTCACCCCTACTTCTTTTTCAGCCACATCAATTAGGGATGAAAATTGGGTGAAAGGTTTCTTTTTTATGGTGCCACATGAGGAGTATGAAACTCCTATTTCTCCTTTAGATGACGACATGATTATAACACTTTCTTATTTACATTTGCAGCAGCATCATTTGTTACCTTATGATGATACATATCTACATGGATGCACCTATGATGTTCACTTGAGTCACTTTAAGACTCATGATTTTCCTTGCTCCTTGCTTAGTTCGATTGATGTTGGAGGAACTTCATCCAATACTTGGGTGAAGAGATATATGACTGGAGAAAATTCTTATTGGAAGCAACATCCTTTGTTATTTCTTGATGATGTGCGTATACATGGATGCACTTATGATGTTCACTTGAGTCACTTGAAGGCTCATGATTTTCCTTGCTCCTTGCTTAGTTCAATTGATGTTGGGGGAAATTCATCCAATACTTGGGTGAAGAGATATATGATTGGAGCAAATTCTTATTGAAAACAACATCCTTTGTTATTTCTTGATGATACACATATTCATGGATGCACAAATGGTACTTTTGTGATCCCCTTGAAGGCTCATTGTTTTCTTTGCTCCCTACTTGGTTCAGATTTTAGTGGAGATTCTTCATTCACTTCTTGGATGAAAGAATACATGGCTGATTTGGCTGATTATTTTGATGCATCTTAAATCCTTTTGGATCATCATTATAGGACATGGGATCCTCACCCATGTCATTGGAGCATATTTGATTGGTCACTTGATGCTTGTATGCACTTGGAAAATGGTGGTCTACTTACTTGGAGGTATAAGCACTTTCATGATTCTTTGATGAGGCACCTCCTTGATGTACATTTTTATTATGTTGTTATGTACTTTGATGATCTATCTTTTTTACTTATGATGTTTGGAATAATTCATACAAGGAAACGAGATCCAGGAATTCTCTTGCCTGATGGTAGGGGTTAGAGAGCACTCATAATTGTTGGAGTACAATACAAGCAATGGGACCCTGGGATAATATTTAGTCTCATTGGTTTCAATTTTTTGGGGAAACAAGTAGTATGGGAGATTGAGTCCCCACTTAATAAGGTGATTTTAATCAGAGTAGTGCAGCAGCAAGCATGGTGGTTCCTCTCTAAAATTTTCATGGAATCTTGAAGGCTCAAAGTTGGGCAACTCAGTGAAAGACAAGGAATAACAAAAGAAGTGATGATATGGAGTGTATGATGATGTGGCATGTGTGATGAGGATGGAAAGACACATGATAGTGTTCTGGTGATATCATGAAGTCAGTGTTGCAATCTGGCATCATTCTTGAAAAGTATGGCAATTTTGTGAAACTTTGGAAATTGACCAAGTATGGAAAAATTAGTCAAAACTGCTATAAGAAAATGACCGCCATAATTCATAGGTGAAAGAAAATGCCTGCCCCATCCTATTAGTCTATATCTTGTTTAAGTGGCTATCTGACCATGATCTCAGTTTTCCTTGAGCGTGTATGAGGAGAAATTTATAAGTATTCCAAAACAAGGGTTCATACAGTTTTAGAAATTCTGGAAATTGACTAAGTGTTGGAAAATTGGTCCAACTGGACTTAGGAAAATGCCCACCATACCTCACAGGAGAATGATAAAAAGTATCTTAAAATATCATGCTATACCTTGTTGAATAGGCTATCTAACCATGGACTCATTTCTACAAAAGAGTGTTTTATGAGAAAGTTATAGGTCTCCCAAAACATGGATTTAGGTAGTTTTGCACCAGTCCAGTAAAATGCCCGCCTAGGTCAAAGGAAGATGAGTTTAAAGAGTAATTGTGCAAACTTTGTTTTGATGGATTTAATTAATATTTTGGTTTTTAGTGGTGATGTTACAAGGGGATATCAATATGAAAAAGAAAACCCACATCTCCTTGCTTTTGGAAACACACAATTGTTGTAGATGAGTGCCACTACTCAGAGTTTTGGAAAGAAAGCTTTGGAAGCAAAGTTTTGGAAAGAAAACAGGTTCTTCAAAATCCATGTTTGAAATTTCTTGAGGACAAGCAATATTGGGAGGGGAGGATTTGTCATGTCCCCAAATTTTGCATTGGGTCACAATGGCCTAAGCCACTTGGCCATACTCATGATAGTTTGTCAAATTGGTGCTAAGGGTCAAATAATTTCCAAAAATGATGTCCAAGTTAGTAATAATGTAAAATTAGATCCAAATGGACAAGGTGGTTCACATTAAGAGAAAACTCCCAATTCAAAGTTTGAAATATTCCCATCCAAATGAACTATCATGGAGGAAAATTACTAGTTCCCTAGGTTGGGGGTGGAAGCATTAAAAGTTGGAGTAAAGGAGCTACAAAACCCAAAATGACCTTAGACTTACAAATGCACATTAAATGGGTCAATTAAATGATAATAAAAAGAAAATAAGGTGGCATTGGATCATGAGGGCACATAAGAGGTTGTGGGACTCACAAGTGGCAAGATTCCCCACTACACTTGGCATGGTTCTCTCACTAATTCGAGTTCAAGATGAAGGGTAACATACTTGGGGGAGTTTAAGAGGTATTATTCATGGCATGAATCATGTAAGGTCTAATTGGAGTGGAAGAGTAAATCCCATGGAAGAGGAAGAGGCATCTTAGAAGAATTGTGACACTTGGAGCTAGATTCCCTAACTCCTATGACAACAATGATGAAGATTCTATGACACCCATGACAAAGTTCAGACCTGATTGCTGACATATGACATATATGACATGTCAGGGCTAAAAATATCCTCCAAGAGGGTGCAAAAGGGGAGTTATGGTAGCCAAGGGTCCCCCATTCGAATGGATGGAAGAGGAGAGCTAGGAAAAGTTGGACAAGTGGCATTCATGGGAATCTCTCCCTAACTTAAGTTTTTTTTTAAGTAAGAAAGATTTTTTTTGTTTATATATAGAAAGGAGAGGTTACATTTGAGCACCAATAGGCTGAAACACTGTAAATATTTTGCATGACTAGGCTTGCAGGCCTTACAAAAAGGGATGAAAGTATGACTGTTCTGCCCATATTTAAAAAACTCGACTTATAGACCCTGTAGGAAAAAACATAAAAAACAAACTAAAGAACCCCCAAACTTCCTAACAAAAAGACGAATATATCCTAAGCATAACATAAACGGATAATACACCTTTATTACACCAAAAACTCATCATAAAACACAGCACAATCGAATTATAGTAAAATATATGGGAAATCCGAAAAGCGGCCTTGAGGAGAAACGACCGGAGCCAACGTCGGAACTTCAAGAAGACGCAGGCCCATGGAATGCAATAGGAAGTCCATCTTCCTATTCAGCTCCTTGGATTTTGCATGAAGCGCTTTCTGCCCCTGGTCCTTCGGCTCCCCCGCTTCATTCTTTTCCAGACGATCCCGAGGAGCATATCCCACCATGTTTTTCATAACCCAGTAAAGGGAAATGGTACGCTCATACAGGATGAGCCGACTTGCAGTGTTCCCTGGGTCCATGACCCAGTTCTCTAACTTCTGACATTCCTCCTGCAGGGTTTCTTTATCCAATTATTGCCAGAGCTGCTATTCCACTCCCTGAATTTCCTTTTGGATAGCCAAAGGTAAATCAAATTAAAAATTCCTAGATTCCCATCAAGCTTTATGATGGGAGCAAGAGAGTCTGCAACTATCATCCCCATGGTTTTCCTCTCTACTACGCCGTGAATGTCGACCATAGGTGGCATTCCTCCCTTCCTCCATACTCTAGTCGCCCATAGTGCTCATACCCTTAGATTTCCCTTTCGCCATGAACACGAAATCGTGGGAAAAATGCATGCAAAGCATAAATTGGTGAATACGTCCATGGTTTCCACCTTTCCAGTCCTTATAAGGAAAGTGACCACCCTGGATAATAATTATCCTTGTACCTTCCATTGAAGGCGACTCGTATCGTGCATGCTTGTGAAGATATCCACCATGCGAATAACTAGATATCCCACTTTCATCATTCATGGCATCAGTCATTACCCTCGTCCTAGACAAGACTAAAAACATCACCAGGATTAAATGAAGAGGCTCGTCCATCAGCTTCTCACTTGGGATTCTGAGGCAAGATGAGAAAGAAAATCCATCATATGTCTGAGCTAGGCTCATCCTGACGCCATCCCTCCTTTTCAACATGATAATGCGTGATGTCTTGGGATAGAATGTCCTTACACCTATCCCTAGCTGTCAAATCAGGAAGGTTCTCCCACGAATTTGCACAAATGGACATGTGGGTGTCACTCCCGAGGTTCGCTAACATATCCGCCAATTTATTACCATTGCGTTTAACATGGGAAAAGGTAAGGGCCATTATGGGATTTAAAATCATCACCAACTTCTCTAGTGTCCCTTCTAAACGCCAGGAGGCCGCCACCTTGGAGCTTGGTTTGCCGTGATGGATCTCATACGCCATGTGGAGGATGATCTTAGAGTCTCCTTCGACCATGAGTGGGGTCCAGTTCTGAGAGTCGACCATCTGTATACCCTAGAGGAAGCCTTCAAAATTCAACAACATTGTTAGACTCAGTTCTGAGAAAGCCAACTTTGAAACCAATCATTTTGACCGCGTAGTTTATAATCACACAACCAAAACCTGTCGGACCCATATTTTCTTTCAAGGCTCCATCAAAATTCATTTTGAAAAATCGAGCCGAAGGAGGGGAACACGACTCTGGGCTAGAGCTTTCCATAAGCGGGCTTCTCTGTTTTCCATAACATTGAATCATTCCATTTATTCCCCAGGCCCGCAAAATGATGGCCTCTGTAGCATTGGCATCCCAATCTGAGTTTTCCAAGACTAATATTTTACGGTTTCAAGCATCTTGTTTCTAATGGAATTCCAGACTCTCTCTTCAGAATTATCTTTTTCCCGAAAGGTTCTGGAGTTTCTCTCCCTCCAAACTTCCCATGTCAAAAAATATGGGAATATTTGCCATAGACGATTAATGATAGGATTCTGGAATGGGTCTGTAAACCAATCGCAAATGGTTTGGTTCGGATGGTCATGTCTCATGTCAGCCTTATGAAGGTAAGCACACCACGGTACCACAAGTTTGAAGCAAAAGGGCACGAGTCAAGGAGGTGGTTCAAAGTTTCTTCCGCCATACTGCACATGCAACATCGGTAAGGACCCGTCATACCTCTCTTCTGAAGATTATCTCCTGTGAGGATTCTTCGTTTAATTACAAGCCAAATGAAAGTGGATAATTTAGGCCATAAGTTTCCATCCCTAACATTTTTCCATTTCATTACCGGGGCCTGAGAATTGTAGCCAGTCCATATGTTGTCAGCTTCTTTGATAGAGAAAATGCCCTTAGGCTCAAAGCCCCAGCGGATTTTTTCCTCCCCAAGGTGGACAACAAACTCCCCGAGGTGGACCCTAATTCGTCAGTTGTTTAAGGTTTCTTCGATTTCGTTTATTTCCTCTTCAGGATCAAATTGTTCCCACCAGTCGCAAGAATCCCAAACTCTAAACTCTTGTTCAGGGTTGGTTTCTTCCCAAAGATCTTTAACCATAAATTTATTGTGATTGACACAAGCCTGGATGATTTGGGGCACTTCAGCATTTCCTTCTAGAGGGGGTAATTGTTTCCAAGAGTCTTCCCAAGATTTAGCTCTCTGACCATTTCTAACTTCCCAAAAACTATTCTCCTCAACTAGGCTTCTTCCTTGGGCAATAGACTTCCAAATATGAGATCCTGACACATTTTCAGAAAATCGTATAAGGTTTCCCTTCTCCCACCCATCAACATACTTGATGTGCCGAAGCTTTTCCAAGGGTTCCTAGTTATGAGTTACCCAGGGCCCATTTTCGGTGTTCCCCTGGTCCATTCCACATAAAGTTGCGTTGAATATTTCTTATCTCCTTAAGAACTGCTTTAGGGGCTGCCATGGCCGAGAACAAGTACATGGGCATAGCTTGCAACACTGCTTTAACCAGAACCAATCGGCTAGCAAAATTAAGAGGCCTGAGAGTCCAATTTGACAATTTTTTCCTCATTTTATCGAACAATTCATTCCATGACCCCTGTCAGGCGATGGAATCCACCAGGGGGGCTCCCAGGTATTTGAATGGAAGGGATCTCTCTTGGAAACCAAGGATTCAACATATATTACGTCTAGTGATCCTAGGTGTGTTGAAGAAGAAGACCTGGGACTTTTGTGCGTTCACCTCCAGACCTGAAGCATTGTCGAAGTTGGTTAAACATAGACAGATCTTCCTGGCCTCCTGTATAGAGGGGTGTCCCATCAGCATAGTATCATCCACGAACTGTTGATGAGTTTGACAATCTGCTCTAGGGTGAATGAGGAGTCCTTGCAAATCATGGTTGCCTTGCATAGCCTTGATCGTTATACCTGTTGATGTATATGTAACTTCGGAATGTATTTCACATAAATGTATATTGTATTCCTATAGAGATGTTATTATTCCTCTATACGGAAGTGTCGTCATTTATATTGTAAGTGTCGTAACTTATACTTGATGGGTTATTAGACCACCTTGTTTGGGGTCGGCCCTATATAAGTCATGTGGGTCAAAGGGTTATTAGACCACCCTATTGGGGGTTGGCCATGTGGGTCAAAGGGTTATTAGACCACCCTATTGGGGGTCGGCCCACTCAGCATTATGTTATGTGGTTAAGTTCGAGCCTACATGAGTTAGGTAAAAAGGCAAGTCAAGTCAAGTATAAATAGAGTGCGGGAGGCACTCTATTTGCTCACTCACTTCTCACACATGCACTCAAGGAGGAGTGGCGCACTTATGGAGGAGGAGGATCTGCTGCTAGGTTATGGCTATCTCTCTTGGTTGGTTGTATCATTGCTCTATCTATCTCTGAGGAAGTTATTGGGGTTTTTCACCTTTATGGTTTTTCCCAAGTAAATCTTTGTGTCTCTTGTGTGCTTGCATTATTGTCTCCATGATTGATATGCTGTACATGTTGTTCTCTCAGTTAAGATCCTAGATCATATTGAAGTAAATTCAGAAAATTTAACATGGTATCAGAGCTAGCCTGAAAGAAGGCATGATATGGCATGTATGACACTTGTTGCACTTACGATGTTAGGGCTTGATATAGCAAAAACCAGTCACCGTAGTACTTTCGCTATAAATCCGTTTTGGCGAAGTTTTCGGATCTGAAATTGTTACAGGACGCAGCTAAGATCTCCAGGTACCTTGTGTCCAAAGGACAACCTCTAATTCGTTGTACTTTGTGATTTATGATCTGTACAATATAGGGTTTCTGCCTCTTCCAGATCTGAGTCAAAATCAGGTGACCTTGGGAAAAAGGTCATATCTTGGGCTAGGAAGCTCCAAATGAAATTTTGTAAAAAGTGACAGGTAGTACACAGTCTGTACTATCTCAGAAAACTTTTTCAGAGGCCGAAGTTGAACCAGTGACACGTGGCACTCCGTACAAGTTCGCTCTCCTGTATTATCCCATAAACAGGTCACGTTGCGACATTTGGCATAAATCTCTCTCAGAGAGTCCAATTGAGGTCAGACCTGTCAGGATGGAAAGGTAACAGGCCGAGATATCTCAGGAAACATTTTCAGAGGCCGAAGTTAAAACAGTGACACGTGGCACGCCGTACAAGTTCGCTCTCCTGTTTTATCCCAAAACAGGTCACGTTGCGACATTTGGCATAACTCTCTCTCTGCGAATCCAATTGAGGTCAGACCTGTTAGGATGGAAAGATAACAGGTCAGGCTATCTTTGAAAACTTTTTCAGACCCTGTGGATCAAAAATTTCGGAGTTACACCAAAAACAATCAGGTACATATTTCTGTCAAAACAGAATTATTTTTTGGTACCTTCATTCATGGCTTCTGGAATTTAGGGCTTTGGAGAAAGTTGGAATTTTTGTAATCGGAGACCACGGCTGGATGCTACTCATCAAAATAGAAATTTAGAGACCAAGATCAGAATTTTTGGTTGGGCAGAAGGCCGGGCTTGATTAGACCCTAGTTCGGGACTTTGATCAGAAAAGTGGAAAATTAGGGCTTCTGTAAAAATGGGAATTTTTTAAATCTGTGACCACGGCTGGAAGCTCCTCAGAAAAATAGAAGCTTAGAGCTTTGGATCAAACCTTTTGATGGGGCAAAAGAGTGGGCTTCATAAAACCCCAGTTTAGGGTCACGTCCAGTGAATCTGAAAGTTTCAAAGGCAAAATTGAGGAGTAAAACTTTGCAGTTTTCAAATTCTGAATATACCAGTTTGATCAGCTCATCAAGGCGCATATTTCTATCCTTTCGGAAGTTTGAAATTCAAAGTTTGAATTTTTGGGGTTTCTCTGACAAACCCATATCCAGCTCGAAGTCCAGTTCTTGCAAATCAAGTGGATTGGGTTAAATCCTAGAAGAAGATGGATTGGTCACCTGCATAAGTGAAGGAGTTCTTGTTTCAGAGGGAGATGAGGCTAAGGCCTTACATAAGAAGATTACAAGCGATCTCGACAGGTATGACTCATCGAGGTATGTTTCGATATTTGTCCATGATTAAGTTTATGGTATGTTTGTCTTGATGTTATTACGGTTAGTACAATCTTGATTTTAGATTTGTCGTATCACCTTAACAAAATTATGAATGCATGATAGAAGATATTCATTGGTTAGGTTGTTGACACTTATGATTGTACTAATGCATTATGGTGTTGTATGAGGTTTATGTTGTCTACTAACATGAAAGGTACACCAAGAAAGACAAATCATGTTCTGGTCCAAGAACATATGATCATGATAACATGAGGACAAAGATTCATCCATTGTCATGGATCTCATAGAAGATCCATTTACGAGGTATGTATAACTTGGTTTTGTAATAGTTAACCTATGAGATATACAGGTTACTAGCACAAGTCATTGAAGAAGAACAAGAAGACATCATGTGAGTATGTTAGACATAAATAGCTAGCATGCTAATCCAGGTATGTTTTTCCTATATCAAGATAGAATCTTACCTTGTGTTAGGATCTTATAATGTTGTTGATAATGATTATTCATGAAGTCATAGGTTTGAATAATCATGATTGTATGCATATTATGTTTCTTACCATAATTGATGATATGACTAACCAGAAGAATCATGATGGTATAGGTTTGAATAATCACAGGTTTCATGCATTTTATATCTCTTATCTTGATTGATGATTCAACTAACCTGAAGAGTCATAGGTTTGAGTAATTATAGGTTTAGACATGTTATGCTTCTTATGATTTGATTAACCATAAGAATACTACATAAACCTTGAATGCTAATGCTTATTATTTCTGTTTGAAATGATCATGACTATACATGCTTGAGTTTATTGTGTTTTAATAGTATATTAATGAATGTATGATTTTATATGAGATCACAAGGATAACACATTCATGATACTAATAAGCATGCATAGGGACCAAGGATGAATATGAGATTCAAGAACAGGTAATCCAGGAAGAAAAGATCAAGAGGGAGTACACTCCAGTGGTTTATGCAAGGATGCAGATATTCAGAGGGAGTTGACCATCTCTCTACATCCCACAACAGAAAGGTGTAGAAGAAGCTACTTCAGATTAGGACTCTAGCAGCTCTTGCAAGGAAGCGAAGACTCAGAGGGAGTCCACCCAACGAACAAACAAAGATAAGTATTTGAATTGTCATTTCTTAAATAATACTGTTCAATAATGTATATACTGATGTTCCTAGAATTAGGTTGTGTATTATGCATATTAGAATAATTGCATTGATGAACAGTATACTCCTAATATGCATGGGTAAGTGGCCTATGGCACTGTACAACATTCCATTGCTACTTATCTAGAATGAAACCTCTTTGCTGACATGTTGGGAGTTGTGCACACTCTTAACAATGTTCTGGTAGAGATTGGAAGGCATCTAGAAAGTTACGGAATATGGATAAATGTTGTATTGAAGCATTGGCTAAGATAATTGCATGACTGTATGGCATATGTGTAAGAATTTGTTTTGAAAACTATGAGATGTTTTCTAATCATGCAATTTAACTTGTTGTGTAGGAAAGATCGTATGCCATCTCCTACAAAAGAAGAACTACAACATTTGTTCCAGCAACAAAGATATCTATTGAAGATATTGAAGATATTGAAGTTCCCAGGATCTGGGATGAAGAAATGAAATGCCATGATCCGTCGATCATGAAGAATGATGTTTGGGATGAAATCCCAAGACATGAAGGGAAGTTTGCTATGACTTCCAAATGGAACTATCAGATCAAGCATGTTGCAGATGGCAGCATTGAGAAATATAAAAGTGATGAAATAGAAGATACACCAGATGGATTCAAGACAGCTTCCTTGAATGGTGTAGTTGAAGAAGAAGTGTACGTAGAGCAGCCACTTGGTTCTGAGACACATGATAGGAAATCATATATGTGCAGAACTTGGTATGGTGAAGATAGATTGATTGCCGACACGCAGCGGAAGCTTACTACCGAGTTCGAGATGAAGAACTTGGGGATGATGCACTATTTGTTTTTGGCATGGAGGTGTGGCAGAGTGCAGATAGAATCTTCCTTGGACAAGGGAAGTATGCAGTAGAGATCCCAAAGAGGTTCGGGATGATGGATTGCAAGGCCATGGCCACACTTATGGCATCAAATCTGAAGCTTCTATGTGATGCTTCATTTGAGCCGGTTGATGTCTCTTTGTATCGTCAGATGATTGGGTCCTTGATGTACCTGACGAACACTAGACCAGACATTTGCTTTGCTGTGAACACATTGAGCCAGTTCCTGACGGATCCAAGGAGTGTTCACTTGGTTGCTGTAAAGCATATTCTGAGGTACCTGAAGGGTACAGTGAATTATGGGCTCAGGTATGAGGCGAATCAAAAGTTTAACATGCAGGGTTATGTTGATTCAGATTAGGCTAGCAGTGCTGCAGACAGGAAGAGCACATTTGGGTGCTGCTTCAGTATGGGATCAGGTGTGATCTCTTGGTTTAGCAGGAAGCAATCCTGCGTAGCACTGAGTACAGCTGAGGCAGAATATGTTGCAGCCTGCTCAGCTAGTTGCGAGGCAGTATGGCTACAGAAGCTACTGTCTGAGTTATTTGATATTCCGTTGGAGGCTACTGGTATCTTCTGTGATAACCAGAGTTGTGTGAAACTGTCCGAGAACTCAGTGTTTCATGACAGGTCGAAACACATAGAGATCAAATATCACTATATCAGGGATATGGTACAGAGAGGAGCTGTGAAGCTCCTGTATGTTGCGACGGACGAGCAGATTGCAGATGTGCTGACGAAGTCACTAGCCAGGGTGAAGTTCGAGTACTTCAGAGAGAGGCTTGGCGTTCTTCAGATCGAGGACACTTCGAGGAAGAAGTGATGGACACATTTGCTGAAGCCATTCCAAGCATGTTGGAAGGAGGATCCTTCACATGGCTGTGGATGTAAGCGCTGGATGATGAGCATCAGGATGATGTTCTGGTTTCTGCTTGGATATGATCAGTTGGATCATTTTTATGTATGTATGTACGCATCATGTTGGATGCTGGATATGATCAGTTGGATCATTTTTATGTATGTATGTACGCATCATGTTGGATGCTGGATATGATCAGTTGGATCATTTTTATGTATGTATGTACGCATCATGTTGGATGCTGGATATGATCAGTTGGATAATTTTTATGTATGTACGCATCATGTTGATGCTGGATATGATCAGTTGGATCATGTGTATGTATTTTGTATATACATCAAGTTGGATGCTTGGACCATGTATCTGTATATGTATCAGGTGGATACATTGTATGATCAGGTGGATCATGTATGGCGATATGTATCATATTTGTATCAGGTGAATACATTGTATGATCAGGAGGATCATGTATGATGATATGTATCAGGTAGATACTTGGTATGCATCAGGTAGATGCATTGATGATCAGGAGGATCATGTATGATGATATGTATCATGTATTTGTATCAGGTGGATACATTGATGATCAGGAGGATCATGTATGATGATATGTATCAGGTAGATACTTGGTATGCATCAGGTAGATGCATTGATGATCAGGTGGATCATGCAGCAGGATGTTGCAGTGATGATCAGGATGATCATAGATGACGAGCTTCAGGATGTTGCTCCAGATGACATGCAGCAGGATGTTGCAGTGATGATCAGGATGATCATAGATGACGAGCTTCAGGATGTTGCTCCAGATGACATGCAGCAGGACGTTGCAGTGATGATGATCAGGATGATCATGGATACATCAGGATGATGTATGGTGAGTATCAGGTTGATACTCTGTGGCCGTGGATCAGGTTGTGCAGATGAGCATGTAATCCGGTGCCCTGGGAGATTTGCAGATGGTCTTTCGAGGTTTTGCCTATGGCATGTAATTCAGTGCCCTGGGACATCTGGCAAATGCTCTTTCGAGGTTTTGCTCTGGGAGGACATGTAATTCGTTGCCCTCGGAGATCTGCAGATAGTCTTTCGAGGTTTTGCCTATGGCATATAATAGCGCCCTGGGATATCTGGCAGATGCTCTTGCGAGGTTTTGTCCTATGGCATGTAATTCGTTTCCCTGGGAGATCCGATAGGTTGGGCTGTGTGCCCGTAATCAGTCCTGGGATGCTCTTGCGAGGTTTTGCCATGACCACATGTAATTCGTTGCCCTGGGAGATCCTATAGGTAGAGCTGTGTGCTCGTAACAGCCTGGGATGCTCTTGCGAGGTTTTGTGGTGAGGTCACATGTAATTCGTTGCCCTGGGAGATCCTATAGGTAGAGCTGTGTGCTCGTAACAGCCTGGGATGCTCTTTCGAGGTTTTGTGACGCACGTAATAAGTCCTGAGGATTCCACAGTATGGCCAGTGATGACGAAGACCTGCAGGTGGTGGGCCTACATCCAGTATGAAAAAGGACTGGCTCTGTAGAACTTCCTATGACGAGTAGATTCGGAGATTGATTGAGATAGCAGCAACAGTGACGATGATGATGACTCGATGACGATTATCCAGTGACGATGATCCAGAGAAGATGACTTGTGCTAGAAGAACTGTGCTGAGAAATACCTTCCTAGTTAAGAGGGAGTGTTGATGTATATGAAACTTCGGAATGTATTTCACATAAATGTATATTGTATTCCTATAGAGATGTTATTATTCCTCTATACGGAAGTGTCGTCATTTATATTGTAAGTGTCGTAACTTATACTTGATGGGTTATTAGACCACCTTGTTTGGGGTCGGCCTTATATAAGTCATGTGGGTCAAAGGGTTATTAGACCACCCTATTGGGGGTTGGCCATGTGGGTCAAAGGGTTATTAGACCACCCTATTGGGGGTCGGCCCACTCAGCATTATGTTATGTGGTTAAGTTCGAGCCTACATGAGTTAGGTAAAAAGGCAAGTCAAGTCAAGTATAAATAGAGTGTGGGAGGCACTCTATTTGCTCACTCACTTCTCACACATGCACTCAAGGAGGAGTGGCGCACTTATGGAGGAGGAGGATCTGCTGCTAGGTTATGGCTATCTCTCTTGGTTGGTTGTATCATTGCTCTATCTATCTCTGAGGAAGTTATTGGGGTTTTTCACCTTTATGGTTTTCCCCAAGTAAATCTTTGTGTCTCTTGTGTGCTTGCATTATTGTCTCCATGATTGATATGCTGTACATGTTGTTCTCTCAGTTAAGATCCTAGATCATATTGAAGTAAATTCAGAAAATTTAACAATACCTAAACCATCAGCCATAATAATGAAGAGAAAGGGGGACAAAGGATCTCCTTGACGAATCCCCCTTGAAGGTTTTAGTAAGCCAATCGGAACACCATTCAAAAAAATGGAGAAGAAGGCAGTGGAGATTAGATTCACGATCCAGCTGATCCAATCCTCCGAAAAGCCAAAAGCTCTTAGCATGGCCTTCATAAATTGCCAGTTCAATTTGTCGTAGGCTATAGCAATGCCAAGTTTCAACATCATTCCCGGGATCTTCTCCTTTTTGAGGAAGTGTAAAACTTCATGAACAAGGATAATTCCATCCATGATTTGCCTCCCTTCCACAAACCCAGGTTACTCCGGGGATATGAGAGACGAAAGAATGGGTTTGAGGCAATTAGCGATAACCTTGGTGACAATTTTATATATCAAATTGCAGAGGGAAATGGGGCGGAACTTTCCAGGGGTATCAACACCCTCAGCCTTAGGTATTAGGGCTAAAAAGATAGCATTGAAAGCAGAAATAACTTTCCTGGATAGTCTAGATGTTTCCACAATTTTCCATACTTCCATCTTAATAAGGCCCCAAAAATAGTGAAATAAATTGGTGGTAAAACCATCCGGTCCTGGGGATTTCCCATCTGCCATTTGCTGCACCGCTTCTTCGACTTCACGCATTATGATTGGATTCATCAGAAGATCATTTTGATCTTGAGAGATGAGAGCAGGAATGTGTTGGGTTATCAAATCAATGTCCTTAATTATGTCTGGATTTGTTTCGGTCATTATATCTTGAAAGAAATTGCAAAGTTCCCCTGCTATCTCTTCTCTCGTTTCCAGTCTTTCCCCATCTATATTTTTTTATCTTGAGGATCCTGTTTTGCATTCTGTTTTGAATGACCAGTCTGTGGAAGAATTTAGTGTTTTATCCCCATCTTGAAGCCAATTGACTCTAGATTTTTGGTGCCACATAATTTCCTCCCGTCTCTCCCTTTCCTGTAGTTTGTTATAAACACTAGCTTCCTCGCTCTGAAGCTCAGTGGTGTACCCTGCATTCATGCCTATTTTTTGAATTTCCTCCAGTCTGTTTTCTAGGGATTTTTTGTCCACAATAATATTCCCAAGCTCCTCCTTGTTCCATTTCTTTATTTTTTCCTCAAGAGCCTTCAATTTATATTGGAACTTATACATACTTTGACCCTCTCCTGTGCTTAGCTCATTCTACCACTGCGTTACTTTCTCTTTGAACTCTGGATGAACTAACCAGAACTGTTCAAAACAAAAGGGTTTTTTGAATTGAGACCCCATCCCACTCCACCAAAATTCAATTGGCCAGTGGTCAGAACAAGTTGCCGGGAGAATAGAAGTTGAAATTTCACTTCCATATTCCATAACTGACTCAGACACAAGAAAGCAATCCAGGCGGGAAGCAATGTGGCGATCTCCTTTACGTTTATTGTTCCATGTGAATCCCTAACTCAAGTTGGGATGAGTATCTTGGATGGAATTCGAGCTAAGTAGGCCTTTGGAGGTTAATAAAAGACAAGAAGAAAAAAGGAGATCAACTTTTGATCATTTCTCATTTTGCAAATTGGAGAGCATAGCTTGTCCATGCTAGTGGAGTGTTTACTCTACTTACCTTAGTACCGATTTCGAGGGTGCAAGATTCCCATCCTAATTGGAAATTGGAGAGGCCAGTCAAACCTTTCATTTGGAGCTACAATTGAGTCATTTTTTGCAAGCTACAGGGCTGCTCGTGTTCTTCTCTTCTTCAACTTGCTCCGACATCTCTCTCACATTTCTCTTCATATTTTGTCTCTTGGAGGAAGGGCGCACTTGGTGAGATGATGATATCGTTGGGGGAGCTCTTGGGGCCCCATTTATTTGTAATGTGATTTATTTACTTTGTATTTTATGCTCAGAAGAACCTCAGGTCAAAACTCCAAGTGAAACTATGTAAAAATGCCAAACTATGTATGAATGGTGCCATTTTCCCCTATATCTTGTTGTGAGAGCTTGAAGTTAGTTAGTTTCAATTTGTTTCAGTCAACCTATGTGATTTTATTGCTGTATAGAGAGACATTAATGTACTTAAGAAGTTTCATACACATTATACAAGTCATTGGAACAATTATCTCAAAATTCATAGCAAGTTGTGGAGTTTTTCTATCATTTCCCCCTATGTGAAAACATGTTTACAAATCTCCGATTTATGGGAGTTGCAACAACATTTAGGAACTGATTAATGATGCATTTGGGATCCCATTGAAGTCCTCTAACTATAAATTTGGGAGGGTTGTACTGCATTTGGGAAGCCATTAGTGACCTCTACCCTTGGGGGTTTGAACCTCGAAATTGCTAGTAAAATTGCCTAGTTTCTCCTAAAGTTAAATGAATGCTGCAGAAGTATTTTGATAGTGTCTGAGCACCCATTAGGATCATGTTTTATGTCCTAATACCTTTTAAACACTCTCATACCAAATTCTAAATCCTTAGGAGTATTTTGGAGCCATCTACCCTTGGGGGATTTCAACATCGATTTTCCTAGTAATTTTACCTTTCATTCTCTAATGGTAAATGCAAGTTGCTGAAGTAATTAGAAAGTGTCCAAGCATATAATAGCTTCATTAGGGTGTCCTAATACACCTCAATCCACTCTGGACATAATTTAGAACCATTTGGGATAATTGGGGATAGTTTGGAGTTTCACTAGTCCAAGGTTCGAAAATTGGCCAAATTGGGGACATTACAATTGTATCCACCAAATATCCTCAAAAATAGACTCTATCTTAATGTCATTATAACATCTAGATTTGATCAATAACAATGTTATGTCCCTGCCTCTTCTGATCTATATACCTAGTGTTCTTATCATTTTTTTTAGCAATTGCGTAGGGACATTGCCACCTCATGGCTCTTTATGTCCAAGTGTAGCAGGGACATATAAAGAGCACTCAATTCTATTAATCCATTCGTACTCATTGAAATATTTTTGATTTGTTAAGTTAAACTTTGTAACCAACAATTTTATTTATGTGAATTTTAATTATCCCTTTTCTTATTGGTTGAAAGTCAATGATGTCATCCTCAAAATTGGGCGTGGGGATTTCAGTTGAAAACTGTTCCCTCATACGCCAACCTCACACATATGAAAGCATGATTTGTTTGACAACTGTATGAATTGATGTAACATATTCCACTCCTTTAAATCTATGATGAGAAAGAGAGTGAACATTTCGATGCACAGGGTGATTCATTGGCTTTGGCGTCTCATGGAAGCTACCTCTTCCCACTGTTTGATACTTGAGTGCATATTAATTGTTTGATGGTACACGATGGTGTGGCGTTCGATTTAATACTTGTCATTCGATGGTAAAGTATTGATCTTCGGGCCTAAGGGTTGTAGTGTAACTATGTTGGGCGTACCAAAACCACCATTCTCGACAGTTCTTCATTGACTTTGTGGAGCTCTTATGAGGAAAATTGGTAACCCTAGTCTCAACATTGAAGTTTGCTTGTAATCCCTTCTAGTTTCCCAAGAGATGCAAGGTATACACATTCATCATCTATTTACAACAATTGTTATTTAATTTCGTTGACTATTGATTTTTTGAAGAATAAGCTTTTTAGTTGATGTTTGCAGGGTTGAGTTTAACTTCTACGGATCTATATATCTATTTCCGTTAAGGTAAGTTACAGTCATTGCATGTTTATTTTAAAAATTGGCACTATACTATAAGAGATTATGGGGAGACTAACCCTCAATTTTGTTTATGGTACAAGGTGATGACTGTTGAATGCTATGTTTTACGCGATGGCGGTATCATGAACAATGACTCTCCTCCATATGTAGTATAGTTCACTGAGATGGAACCTCAGGTATGAAGCAATTCTTGAGGTCCCAAGTCCGCGTTGTTGAATCTAGAGTTTTGTTTGGACTTAATCCAACATAAAACAACAGTTCTTATGGCTACCGTATTTAGCATCTATCAAATT
Source organism: Larix kaempferi (assembly GCA_027924585.1). NCBI lineage: Eukaryota > Viridiplantae > Streptophyta > Pinopsida > Pinales > Pinaceae > Larix > Larix kaempferi. Next base: position 18,255,889 of record BSBM01000136.1, read on the forward strand.
TTAATACTGGGTCCGACCTTAGTATGTTCGCACCTTGTTTACTACTTCACCAAGGTTAGGATTTGTCAAATATATGTTTATTTTTATTTTTTTAAAGGTTGCCTATTGGCTCTCGTCGAAGGTGTTACTTGTTTTTTCATTTCAAAAACTACAGAGCAATACTCAACAACTCATCATATACAATTGGTTATGGCTCAGTTTGTAATATATACAAATTATTACATATTAGTTTTCTTCTAGTTATGTTATGTTTAAGACTAGTTACTCCTATAAAATATTTTTATGTGCCCATATACATACATATTCTAATTTTGTTTTTTAGAAGAAATACACAAGTTCTGACCTACATTGTTGTCTGCTTGTATTTGGTCAAATGTAATGGTATCTTTTAGCCTAGAATGATTTATTTGTGTTTATTATTTTTAACTTATTGGATCAATTCTTTCTCAAGCTTAACTATAGTACTCGGTTTTGTTTAAACCCTCAAATGGTAAGAAATTATAATAAAGAATATTTTAGGTAACGAATTAGCACTATTAAGACGTAATCTCTTTTCTTTTCTTACGGTGTAAACAAAATGATGACATAAAAGAGATAAATGTAATGTGAGGTGAAGAATGAACATTTTGCAAACATCCTCATTGAACCATTGAGTTTCAACTTTGAATCACCTCATATGATGTTAGGTTTAATCAATAACAATAATAAATAATTTTATTAAAAGGATTATGAGAACCAATATTTAATAAAATATGTTGAGCTGCCACCTAGCCCATGTAGATCAACCATACCTTTTTTATTATCAAAAGGCCAATGCATAACAGCTTAAGAAACTGTAATCTTTCAAGTAAATATTTGTTCTTGGGATATGTATTATGAAGTGTAGGTGATTTGTGAATTTAAATATTTTTCTTAATTCGAGATTTTGCGTTCTTCATAAATACTTGTACAAATATTTTATATGTTGTTATACTCTACAAGAAGCTTAAAATTTGTTTATGCAAATTTTGGTTTGATAAGACCTTAAAAATTGTTTATGCAAACTTTTGTTTGATAACCCGTCTTGTTGTTTTTATGCATCATGTGCTTTTGTTCAAGAGTTAAGTGAAAGTTTTTCACTATGGTTTTAAAGTTTTTATTGTTGTCAATGCTTTCATTCTGGTTTTATGTATTTTATTTTATTAATGTGATTGTAATAAATGTATTTATTAGTTTCTGTCGTAAGTCGAAGATTATATGTTCATTTTTTGACAATTAATTTGATAACAAGATATAATTATATATTATGTTTTATAAAATTACTACAAATAATAATATTTTTTATTTTGTTTTTTTCAAAGTTTATTGGATAAAACCTCTAGATTTGACAAATTTTCTCATTCCATGCTATTAACAAAAATTATAAAATATGTTTTTTTTTCACAAACATTATACTCAGCAGAAATATTTCTGACATATCACTATTTATTTTACTCAGAATACTGTGGGCTGACATTGTGACAGTTTTTGTGTTGACAGGGGCTGCAAGCTTTCATTTCACAAGCATCTCCTCAGCCGTCATTTCAATTAAAAAATTAAATTGGCTGTCTTTGCTAATGTTGGATATGGACCATTATGCCTCCATGGGTGAGAGTAGCCTGAAGCAACCTCTGTGTTGCTCTTTCCGGGGTGAGAGCAGCGTGAAGCCAAGCCGTGGATTATTACTCACCAAATTACAAGCATCTAAGAGAGAGCATGAGAGCGAGCTATATTTGCAGGTAACATCGAGCTAATTCTTCTTGGCTCTCAAGTTCATCACTAATTGCTTTGACTCAGTTTGAACCGAATGATTTTGGCACAATAATTAGTTCTTGTGGTTTACAGAGCCACACAAACACATACTTTGGAGAGATTTCCAACGGCAATGTATCTCATGTTCTACATCGCTCAATATGCTGCAAGATGAGCATAGTATGCAGGAGGCACCAATGAGACTGGCTTTGTGCACCTGACAAAGGTGTAGCAGAGATTGTTGATAAGTTGTTGCAGCTCATCAGATAGAAAATTATTTTCATCCCACAACACATGATAATGGGTTGGTCTGCTTGTGCCCTTGATGCCTGAATGGCTGCACAAGTAAAAATCAAATTCTCGTGGATGTGTGATTAGAGTATCTACTATAGTTCCCGAAGGAATATTTTCAAATGCATTAGAAGACGAAGAGGATCACTATCCAGTAGGTGGGGCATTTCGAGAGATGGGGTGGTGGAATCGCCCACCAGCATATGAATTAACTGGCTCTGTGGCTTGCCCATCAGAATGGAACAACCTTGTATGATGTCGCTTCTTTACCTGGTTCAGCAGGCAGTTTTTATCTAGATTATAATAGAAAATTTAAGGTGGATTATGTTAAGGGGTTCTTGGTATCTTTAAAATGGATATAAAGGAATATGGAGATGCCCCAAAATACGACAACAAATCAGGTTAACGTATTTGGACAATAATAAAGGATTCTTCACAAAAATAATGTTAGTATTTTCAGAAACACCATCAAAGTAAGCCTTGGCCCTTGATATGCCCATTTCGTTATTTTTCCCATGTAGTTCTAACAAGTCTTAGTTTGCATCTGTAGCAATGGCTATTTGGTTTCTCTGTGTTTTAGTTTCCTGAGAATGCCTATTTGGTTATTCTTTCCCATGTAATTGTGAGAAGTTTTGGTTTGCATCTTGCAGCAACACCTATTCGGTTTCAATTTGTTTACGTTAGCTGATATGTTCATTTGGTTATTTTGCCCATATATTTGTGAGAAGTTTTAGTTTGTATATGTTGTATTAAATGTCTATTTGGTTTCGATGTGTTTTAGTTTACCCGTTGAGTTTTGATATGTTTTTGTTTGCATTTGCTCCAATGCCCTTTTGGGTTTTGATGTATTTTCAGCTCTGGAGTGTCTCGTTTCCCTAATGGAGAACATGGAGTTGGTCGCAGGACCTGATACGTCTTCCTTGAGTGATTTTAGTATGGTTATTCCTGCCCTCCCAAAAATTTTACGAAGTGAAGAAGTAGACAAGGATTTTGCCACAAATCCTGTGCCTCTTGTGGCTGTAAGGAGGTTTGATTCTGGAGGAAAAGAAGGGGCTCTGATCCAGCTTCTTACCAACCATTTCCTTGTTCAATTCGAGCCTTCATAGCAGATCTTCCACTGTGATGTGGAGATTTCTCCACAGCCATCCAAGGAGGTGGCTAGGCCTCTGAAGCGCAAATTAGTTTAAGAAAACTCTATTCTCCTATCCAATGCTCTCCCCGCTTTTGATGGTCGAAAGAGCTTATACAGTGTTGCTGAATTTCGAAAGGAGAAAATGGATTTTATTATTTCTTTGCCTATAAAATCTGCCAAAGGCATTTTGGCTTTTAATGCTGAAGCACATCAATTATCTGGTTCGGATTGTGAAGGAGGAGCCAGTAGCAAAGATGAGAAATTGTTCAAGGTAAGCCTTAAGATTGCTTCAAAGCTTGATGGGAAGGACTTAGATGAGTTTCTAAAAATTAAAAAGGATCATGTGGCTCTTCCTCAGGACTTTATACAAGCATTGGATGTTGTTCTTAGAGAAAACCAAAAAGAGAAATGCTATCCTGTAAGTAGATCATTGTATTCTAGCTCAATGGGAAGTGAAGTCATAGGTGGAGGAGCAGTTGGATTAAGGGGATTTTTTCAAAGTCTCAAAGCTACTCAGCAAAGTTTGGCCTTGGATGTAGACTTCTCTGTTACTGTCTTTCATGAAGGCATTGGTATAATTCCATACCTCCAGAAGAGATGCGAATTTCTGTATGATCTTCAATTTAGAAAGTCAAGGGTGTTGTCTATAGAAGAAAAAAAAGGAAGTAGAAAAAACTCTGAAGAATATGAAGGTCTTTTTTTGCCATAGAGCCACTATTCAAAGGTATAGAGTCCAAAGTTTGACTGATGAAGTTACAGATGCTCTTACATTCAAAGACAAGGATGGGAAGGATATCAGAGTCATTGACTACTTTAAGGAGCATTATAATCATAATATTGAGTACATAAACTTGCCCTTCTTGCAAATAGGCAGAAGCAAACCTTGTTACCTTCCCATGGAGCTCTGCGTTGTTCGTGAAGGTAAAAAATCCCTTGGAAAAATTTCAGATGATCAAACTGCTAAGATTTTAAGAATGGGTTGCCAAAGACCTCGTGAAAGGAAAGCTATGATCAAGGGGGTTTTGGGAGGATCAGTTGGACCTAGAAGGTAAATCCCAAGCTGCATGAGCATAAGAAAATTCCATTTATCTATTGCTCGTTGAGTCTATTATATTTTTTCTGAGTACTATTTATTTGTTCCCTTTTGCAGTGGGAAATGATAAAGAGTTCAAGATTTACATATCTCAGGAAATGACCAAATTGAATGGAAGAATTCTTAAACCACCAAATCTGAAGCTTGGGAATGGTGGCCAAGTTAAGGATTTTATTCCATTTCGGCAGGATAGACAGTGGAATTTTCTAGAAAGTCATGTGGTTGAAGGCAAAAGTATAGCTGCAACAGAAAAACTAGGACACGAGATCCATATTGAATAAAAGATATATTATTGAATTGATAAGATGCTTAACGCTTTACAAGAGCTCGCCTTTTATAAGGTTTGAGCATTCTTAAGAAGGGTTACGTCCCTTCAATTAAACTAATTAATAATTTATTGATTAATTTAATACAATATTTAATATTCATAGTAATGCAACAGAAAAACTAGGACACGAGATCCATATTGACTAAAAGATATATTATTGAATTGATAAGATGCTCAAACCTTATAAAAGGCGAGCTCTTGTAAAGCGTTAAGCATCTTATCAATTCAATAATATATCTTTTAGTCAATATGGATCTCGTGTCCTAGTTTTTTCTGTTGCATTTGGTATCAGAGCCAAATTCATGGTGGTGCACTCTATAGTTGCTCGTGGTCAAGTTCTGCTCGTGGTTCGAAGTGACGTCGGCTACTCCAACACCCTTAATTCTCCCATTCCTGCATACATCACTCGTTCAGGCTACTCCCTTCCGCACCTCTCCTTCATTATCCCACGTCCAACCCTTTCCATATCCCTCCACACCATTCCTCCACACCCATTCCCACGCACCTATCACCCTCCGCTCTTGCCCACGCTCAGCCTCGCTGCCACGCTCTCCCTCCACCACCTCCGCTCTGCCCTTCCCTTCCATCCTCGTCTTTTCCCTTCGCGCCTTCTACTCCCGCCTACACAACACCTCCAGCCCCGCACTGCCATTCTCCTCACTCCACTCCACTCCGCTCCCTCCTCACTCCTCTCCAACTCCCGCACCAACGCATAGTTCTGCCTCCCAGTTCCCTCACCTCCTTCCATGCAACCTCCCCGCTTCCATCCTCCTCATCACGCTCACGCCCTGCTCCCGCTGATCACCCTTTTCACTGCGAGCAACCCCCGCCTCCACATTCACCCTACCTCCACCTTCCTCCATTTGCTCTTCCGCCAACCATCCCAATTTCTCCACGTAAACTCCCTCAAACCCTAATTTCAAAAAAAAAAAAAAATTAATATTATATAATTAATATTGATTTTTATTAAAAAATCCTTAAATAAAAAAAAATATATATATTAATATAATATTTATTATATTTTTTTTTTAACCACACAAAAAAATTATAGTAATTCCACTTTTTCCAAGTCATTTTCATTTTCCACCCCTCCTAAGCCAAAATTGCGTCCAATTATTCACCACCACACCTAAGAAGCATGACGACAGAGTTAAGAGCCCAAATGGAGAAAATAGAGAAGGATTTCCGAACCTTCAAGGAAATGATCACCAAGAGCCAGGAAGCACTTAAGAAAGAAAATAAGGATGAAGTCATTCAGGTAATGGAGCAGAAAATAGACGACAAGTTTGACATTATGAGCAAGGAACAAAAAATGTTAGACCAAAAAGTGACTAAGAGCCAGAAAGGTATCCAGGCAATATTACAAAAAATGGATGATAAGGAAAAAAAATCATAAACAACATGGCTCGGATATGTCGGTTACCCCATCTTCCAATTCTGAGTCACCAGAATGCAACAGGACGAAGGGTACTCAATACCAACCATTCATAATGTACCCGCTGAGAGCAAAAGTAGAAATGACGAAATATAACGGAGGAGAAGACCAATGCGTCGCTTGGTTGAATAAAGCAGAAGATTATTTCGACATATATAACATTACAATGGACGAAGAAAAGGTCAAGTATGCTTCAATGCACCTTGAAGGATATGCCTACAACTGGTATATGTGGTGGAAGGGAGACAACTTCGCATACACTTGGAACTTATTCAAGAATGATTTCTTAAAAAGGTTTCAAGGAATCACAGAAGATGAATTCTTCTCAAAACTTACCAGATTACAACAAAGGGGAAGCGTCGAAGAATTCATACATCAATGGGAATCCCTCGCTACCAGAGTATTTGGGCTATCCGACAAACAACGGTTGGAAACCTACTTGGGAGGACTAAAACCATACATACAAAAAGAGTTAAAGATGCATGACATAACGAATGTCGAGGCAGCAAGACGAAAAGCAAAAGCAGCCGAGGCCAAATTTGACAGTTTCCAATCAAATAAAGGGAAGTCATACTCACAAAGAAACATCCAGTCGACTCCAGAGGATGATACAAACAAATACATCCCTCCGCCTAGAAGGGACGATAGGAAGAGCCTCGAGAATCAACGAATGAGGGAAGGAAAATGTCGACGATGTGGAGACAAATGGAATCCTAAACATAGGTGTCGCCCCGAGGACAGCTCAAAGAAATTATATACTTGTGAAGCAGAGGAGAATAGTGAATCAGAAGAAGAAGAAGATGAAGAGGAGGAAATCGCAAATATGGTAGCCGGGAACGATGAGACCCCCAAAATCTCCCTAGCAGCCATGACAGGCATTAGTCAACCACAGACTCTCAAGTTAAAAGGGCATATAAAAAATGAGAATGTTACAGTGCTAGTAGACACTGGAAGCACTCACAACTTTCTTGATATAAGAGTGGCACGAAAACTCAAGTTGTTCGTACATCCAGTTCCAGACATGAAGGTGATGGTTGCAGATGGCAAGAAGATCGAAAAAGTTGGAAAGTGCCACAAGGTGAGACTTCAAATACAAGACTTCGAACTGGAATCAGAACTCTACACCTTACCGTTGGGAGGAGTAGACATCGTTTTGGGAGTCCAATGGTTACAAACATTGGGAACATATTCTGCCAATCATCAAAAACATTTCATCAAGCTTAAGTGGCAAGGACAAAATTTTAAGCTATATGGTTTTCATCCACCAAACACACAAGTAGTTTCATCTCAGCATATGGAAAAACTTATTCGAAAAGGGGCATCAACATACGTAATACAATGTCATCAATTGGAAGGAAAAGAGGAGGAACCAAATGAGTTCAAAAAGGAAATCCAAAAATTACTCCAGAAACATGAACACATATTTCAAGACTTACCCATGCAACTACCACCAGAAAGGAGTATAGAACACATAATCGAGATTAAACCAGGGTCATATCCTGTCAAGGTTAAACCATATAGGTATCCCCACCACCACAAAATAGAAATAGAAAGGTTGGTTCAAGATCTACTGAATTGTGGTGTCATCACCAAGAGTAGAAGCCCTTATGCAGCTCCAGTCGTACTAGTACGGAAGAAGGATGGATCGTTTAGATTATGTATAGATTATAGAGGATTAAACAAAATAACAATTAAGAACAAGTTCCCAATCCCTTCATCGATGACATGCTGGATGAACTCCATGACGCAAAATATTTTTCGAAACTCGATTTAAGGTCAGGGTACTATCAAATCAAGGCCAGATTAGAGGATATCGCAAAGACTGCTTTCCAAACTCATGAAGGACATTATGAATTCAAAGTAATGCCTTTTGGGTTAACTAATGCCCCTGCCACATTCCAGGCAACTATGAATGAACTATTTCAGCCATACCTAAGGAAATTTGTGTTAGTATTCTTCGATGACATCCTTATATATAGCAAGACATGGAAAGAACATTTGACGCATCTAGAAGAGGTTCTATCTCTTCTGAAGGAAAACCAGTTCTATGCAAAAAAGTCAAAATGCACATTTGGGAAGCAAGAAGTGGAGTATCTCGGTCATATAATCTCAAAGGAAGGAGTTAAGGTGGACCCAAAGAAGATCCAGGCGATGAAGGAGTGGCCCGAACCAAAGAAAGTTTCAAAATTGCGAGGATTTTTGGGATTAACAGGTTACTATCGAAGGTTCATCATGTACTATGCACGCGTCACTGCCCCACTAACAAATCTCCTAAAAAGAAATTCTTTTCAATGGGATGATGAAGCAAGAAGATGCTTTGAAACGTTGAAACAAACTATGTCTTCAACCCCCGTTTTGGCAACACCTGATTTTGCAAAACCATTCGTAATCGAATGTGATGCTTCAGGGTTTGGGATAGTAGTTGTGCTAATGCAAGAAGGTCATCCAATCACTTTTGAAAGTAGGAAGTTGAACAAAAGAGAATACCTACAGTCTACATACAACAAGGAAATGTTTGCCATCATGCATGCATTAACTAAATGGTGACAATACCTTTTGGGAAGTAAATTCCTAATCCGAACAGATCATAATAGTCTACAACACTTGTTACAGCAGAAGACATTAACAACCGAACAACAAAAGTGGATAGAGAAAATCTCTACCTTCGATATGGAGATCCTACATAAAAGGGGGAAGGACAATGTAGTAGCTGATGCTTTATCAAGGAAAGATGAAGAGATACAAGTCTACGCCGTATCCATGGTGATCCCAGAATTTTTGGGCGAAATTCGTAAGGAATATGCCAAGAATTCAGAGGTTTGCTCCATAATTAATAACATAAATCAGTATCCGAAGTTTGAATGGAAGAATGATCTCTTATGGTACAAAGGACGTATTTACTTAAGTTCCAATTCCAATTTTAAGACCAAGGCGCTTAAAGAGTCACATGACTGCCCAGCCGCTGGTCATGTAGGATTTTTTAAAACCTACTATAATGCAAGGCAATCATTCTTTTGGAAGGGTATGTATGCAGACATTCACAAGTATGTTGCAGATTGCGACATTTGTCAGCGGAATAAAACTGAGAATATCTCAAGTCCGGGGTTACTCCATCCGTTACATATTCCAAATAAAAAATGGGAGGAAATTTCAATGGATTTCATTGAAGGTCTACCCATATCAGATGGAAAAGACAAAATACTAGTTGTGGTAGACAGGCTAACCAAATATGCACATTTTGTTGGAGTGAAGAAAATTGATTCAACAAAAGAAACAGCCGAAGCTTTTTGTAAAAATGTCTACAAATTACATGGTTTTCCAAAGATCATAGTAAGTGATAGGGATGCCAAGTTTAAAGGGAACTTTTGGAGAGAGTTTTGCAAGCAAATTGGAACGTCTCTTAACATGAGCTCAGCTTATCATCCTCAAACAGATGGACAGACAGAAGTTGTTAATAAATGCTTAGAAACCTACCTCCGTTGTTTTGTAACTGATAAGCAAAATAAATGGTTCCAATGGCTACATCTTGTGGAATGGTGGTATAATTCTACTTATCATACATTTGCAAGAATGACACCATTTCAAGCCCTATATGGATATGAACCCCCAAAATGGAAGGATTTCATTACCAACCAAGCAAGGGTCGCATCAGTAAATGACCATTTAGAAGAAAACCAAAAGGTTGTCCAAGTACTTAAAGAGAATTTGAATACTTCCAGGAATAGAATGAGACAACAAGAAGATCGACACCGAACAGAACGAGAATTTGAAGTTGGATATTGGGTATTTGTAAGACTACAACCCTATAAACAATTATCACTTAAACAAGGTGGAAAAAATAAATTGGCTCCACACTTTTATGGCCCATATCAAATCAATAAGAAGATTAGTCAAGTGGCATATGCGTTGGAATTGCCAACTACAAGTCGCATCCACAATGTTTTTCATGTTTCATGTTTGAAAAAGATGATAGGTCAACACCAGAAGGCACAAACAATACTTCCCTTGTTAGATGAAGAAGGAAGAATCATATTCGAGCCAGAATTTATCATTGCTACTAGAGAGAAGAGATTAAGAACGCGAGTCATTAAAGAATACCTCATAAAATGGAAAAATCTTCCCGAAAAAGATGCAACATGGGAATCAGAACAATTTCAACAATTACATCCCTCATTACCATTGCTTTGAGGACAAAGCTCTTTAAAAGGGAGTGGCAATGCTATGAATATTAAATATTGTATTAAATTAATCAGTAAATTATTAATTAGTTTAATTGAAAGGACGTAACCCTTCTTAAGAATGCTCAAACATTATAAAAGGCGAGCTCTTGTAAAGTGTTAAGCATCTTATCAATTCAATAATATATCTTTTATTCAATATGGATCTCGTGTCCTAGTTTTTCTGTTGCAATAGCAAGATGGGCACTGATCAGCTTTGGTGGAATGCTGAACAACGGAGTAATGTAGGCAAGTTCATCGTGGGATTGGCTCAAAGGTGTGCTCAACTTGGAATATCCCTGAGTAGATCTACTATTGTGAACCCTCGTTTTGAACAAATGTAGATGTTAGAAAATTCAAATCTTTTGGAAGCAAAGCTGAGAAAAATATATTATAGTGCATCTATTTTATTGTAATGGATCTCCTTCATGACTGTTAACGCATCAAGGGGGTCCATCCTTGAGATGTAGAACAATTGGTAGCGGGGTATGGTTAAGACACCCCCTAAGCGGAAAGGTCGTCGGTTCTAATCTCGTGGATACCCAAAAATCCAACCATGTTAAGGGTTGGTGCGATCCAAGCCGGGTGCGATCCCCGGGTGATTTTGACGGCTTAGATGCCCCTGGTTTGTGGTAACTTAGCCAAAGGCAAACTTGCTAGTCAAAGAGGTTCCACCACTTTGCCAACAAAAAAAAAAACACATCAAGGGGGTCCAGGCAGGGATGCCCATTGGTTTCTCACATCACAAACTTTTTATGTGCTTCTGTCATAAAAGCAATTTGAAAACATATCACTTATTAATGTCTTTTTTAAGAAGGCATATGAAAGGGGTATTATAAAGTGAAAGACTATTTTATTTATTTTTGCATAGAAAGAGAGGAAATATTTACTGACATGCATATTCAAATTGTAATTCATCATTCTAGTAATTGCAGTAAGGTAAGATAAGGATATAAGAGAAAGCTAGTGAATGAATTTCATTCTAATTTAGGGAAACAAATATTCATAATCAAAAGAGTACTTGCACTAGCTAAGGTAAGATAAGGATATAAGAGAAAGTTAGTGAATGAGTTCAGGGAAATAAATATTCATAATTAAAAGAGAAAGTAACAATAACTGAAAAATCACCTTCCTGGTTTTTTGAAGGAATCAAGGAAAGCTAACAAGGCATAGGAAATTTCAAAAACTTCCTCACATATTGTGGATGGTAGGTCGAGCAAACCGTCAACCGGTAATCCAAGCTAAAAAATGTCTCAACAAAATTAAACCCAGGTGAATGGAATGGAATCCAGCTAACCCCACCAACGGACCACCGTATCCTTAATATAAAAAGTCAAATCTTGTTAATATGATTGGTTTTGCTGGATTTTTTTGTTTTTTTTCACTGAAATAGATTCAAATTGCAAGCCATAACCATCCTAAAGAAAATAGAGAATAAAATGGTGTCACCTTGCGAGAAAAAGGACCACAGTAGAGTTTTTAAAGTTTCGAGGGTGGTGGGTCGGTGGAGCCTACATGGTTGGCCCCATGAGTGGCAAGCGCACATCGATCTTTACTAAATAAGGAAGGGAAAATCATGAGAGCGAGACACAAGGAGGCGGCCTAAACTTTTGGGAAGGTCACATTCACATTATACACAGTAAAACACCAAAATGAACAGTGGACCCTAACTTTGAAATTCAAGACACACGAGGAGGATAATTATAGCGTTTTATTATTATATTTTTTTTGTAATGTTTAGGGTAATTGGAATATTCTTGGCGGGGAATAAAATGTCGCCCGTGCCTGCCGGCCGGCCGGTGAACGTCCCACGTGGTTGGGAAATCCCGGCAACTGACGACGATTAGACAGCACGAGCGACACAGCCGGCGGCGGCGGGGACGTGTCGGGAGACTCGGGCCACGCGGCAGCAGGACCCACTGCAGTGCTCATCTCGGAGGTCCCCGACCGAGTATATCGGACGGCGGAGATCGAGGGCCCTGCGGGCCCCACGCGTGCCATCGCCGGTCAGATTCGCGTGCCGAGGCAAAATCCGTATGAAGAGGTCAAAAAATTAAAGATTTACGAGTTGTTACCGCCTCTGAAAAGTAAATTTGGGGGACAGAGAGAATTGAGAGGAATTTCACTTTTAGGTGTTATTTAATTTTTTAATGTATTTTCACCGCGGCTCTTGGTATTCGCGAATCATTAGGCGCACGCCGCCCGAGAGGTCCGTGGAAAATCCAGAGTCCAGGGGGGTTTTTCGCTTTAACTTGTTGCTTTTCAATTTTTTCTTGGGATTTGGTGAAACTATTATTATTTAGTTATACCACGGTTTGACTACGGCGTCACGAGGGGATTCTTTCTTCCTTTGGTAGGTTTGAACTCGGGCTAGATTGGGGTTCGGGAACTAGGGTTATGTATGAGGTCTAGGTTGGGGTTGGGAAACTAGGGTTAAGTATGGTGTTCTAAGTCCTAGGGTTTGTTGAACGTTAGGGGTGAAAGGGTGTTGATCGGGTTGTGGTCTAGGGGTGCACTGGTGACACTTTATATCCTACTAGTAAAAGGTTAACCAAATAAAAAATTGTGTAGGGTAAACAAAAATGGTGTATGGCTTTAAAAGGAACAAGGATGACTTATTGTTGTGTTTAGTGAGTAGATAGGGTGTTCACATTAGAAGCATGAATGTCCAGAGTAGTTACATTGATAGGTGTTTATATTTTAGAATTTGGGGTGGATTAGTACTTATGTTTTCTTAGATTGCATGAGGATGAGATAAATGTATTGTTCTTGATTTTATGGTCGTCATTCCAAATTTGAAACAAACGATTATAATAAAAAATAATTGGTAGTTGATGCATGGATAATTGCACTGAGTGAAACGAGGTGCTCTACAGCCTAGTATGGGGGAGATGTTGTAACGCTTGTGATGTAACGTTTGTGATGTAACAAAATAATTAAAAAAATTCATGTTGGCTCATAAAATAAAAAATTATGGAAAGTATTTAAAAAAAATCCATATTGGTTCATAAAATAAAATATTATGAAAAATAATTAAAAAATAGATGTTCGTTTATAAAATAAAAACTTAAGACTTAAACCCGGATCTATCAATCAAGAGAGATCAAATTTCTTGAGTTTAAATTTAAAAAAAAAAAAAAAATACACCTCAAGAATTGGATCCCTCTCGATGCTTGATAGATACGGGTTTAAGATGGATCTATGCTGGTTGGTAGCTAATGCAAGATTGCTCTCGATACTGAAGAAGGGGTCCTTTACATTGAATAATTCTTTGAAGGTGGTCTTTCCTTCAAGGAGTTTGTTCCTTATTGGTTGTAGGTTCTTTGGTATCCATTATTGATGCTTTGCCAACTTTTAGTTCAATGTCTTGTATCCAAGATCTCTGTATCTGTGTTATGTAGTTAGAAAGTGTTGATTAATTGTATGTTTCAGTTTGACTGGTTGTCAGTCCTTTGTTGATTGTTTGGATGTTGATTGTTTGGATATTGACTGTTCTGGGGGGCTGGTTTTTGTTGAAGGACTTGATTTGTTTATGATGATAGTGCACTTTGTGTAAGAAGGTCAAATGTGTTGGAGATATGTACTCTTTGGTTCCATATAAATAACAAGAGTCATACCTTTTTTTTGTTTGAAAAAAAATGGTAGCTAATGCATGGATAATAGGCAGTTCATGGCTGACAACTCGTTTAACTAGAAGAAGGTAGGTGATAACAGGTAGCTAAGGCATATACAATGGGTGATTGCAATTATGCATGTAGAACAAGTAACATATAACTTGTTTGTGACACTTAACTTGTGGCCTATCGGTGTTCACTGACCACAAGTTAAGTGGTTGTACTAGTCATATTAATGTGGAATATTTTTTTTCTTCTTCTGTTTGCATTATGAATAATTGGTAAGTGAGAGTCTTATACCATAAATAAAGTTGTTTAATCTTAAGTTTGTAGGTGAGATTATTCGCTTAGCGTCCTTTAGTTCTTTAGGGATTCGAGAGGTGACGAATTCAAGACCAAGAGTGTGTCAAGCTTGCTATAAATGCCCAATGGTGCAATAAGTCCCTCGGTGTTAAAGAAGAGCATAACATCACTTGTGAGCATGCAACATAGTTATCATGGGGTATGATTATAAACTAATCTAATATGGGAGATTGGATTGGGACACTCAACAATCAATTTTAAAAAGAAATAGAGCAGCCTAATCTTGTATTAAAATTCCCTTTGGTTACCTGAATTTGTGGATGCATAAAATCCAAGTTCTCACATATCCACAACTTTTAATGGATTTTCGATGATCTGGGTTGATTCATGATAAGACAATCCCTTAGGGACATCGTTCTAGCGTGCACAAAATTTGGATCATAATGAAACTCTACTCATGCATGAAATTCTATATAAATCTCATTCGATTTGTCACCAAAAGGTAGATCTTTATGCTATAGGATTAGCTTAAACTAGCCCAATTTAAATTATTTGTGCATTCTTACCTTAATTTCATTTGTAAAACCTCGAAGCAATGTGTCTTTGGAGTTTTGATCACACTTTGACAACAAAATGGTGATTTTTTCCCAATAAAAGATGTTAAAGAGGGGATATATGCTAATGTGTTTTAACAAACTTACATTTAAGAAAGGCAACAAGCACATGTAATGGGGTACCCACAAATTACACATGGATCTTAAAACAAAACTAGAATTGAAGCAAGGGATGATGTGACATTTGGGAACTTTGCACCCAAAGCAAGCCTCTATAACAACCATTTGTTACATTTGTTGTTAATGTATGATTGTTACACTCTTTTTTTTGTATTTTTGTTTTTACATATGGCATAAACAAGGACCCATTAAACACATGGTAACAAAGTGAGAGAGGATGTTGTCACATGAACCTTCAATCTCACATCCCAGATGCAAACTTCCAATTTTTATATTTTTTATTTTTATATTTGTAGTCTTTAATAAATCACCCAGTCTCACAATGTTGCCAATGTGGAACATTTAGCGATCCAAACTTTCAATTAGTGAGGATTGAGACACATATTGTGAGAAGGGATAAGCATGCATGCTCTAGGCAGTGAGAAAACATAGAATTTGGATTTTGTGTTATGTGTGTGTAACTGGTGGTAATGTCTTTGGTTTTCACATACATGGTGTATTTTTTTTTCTTTTCCTTTCCTTTTTTAATTATTTCGTCATAACATAGATCAAAGCATTGCTAGTTATAAGTAAAATATCAAGATATTATTCAAATGCAAATGTAGTTGATGAAGATGACAATTGTTTGGCAATTTGATCTCTATATTGGCGTCATATGGCCTTACTGACTTTTTGGTCTTGAAACTCTTACTTAATTGCCAACAAGCTTCAACCACTCTATACTGTAGCTATCCCACATGTACATGCACATAAACACAATGAGTTTTTAGGGAGGAGATTACCGAGTGTGCACTATATTCAAATTGATTTGTGGGTAACAATGTCCAACATGATGAAGACAATGCACATTCTAAAAGGTGCACCCAATGAAAGTTGGATAATTTCCTCTCTTTGAAATTGTTTATTATTGTTCTTAATCCCCAAAACATGAGAGGATTGTTTTCCTAAAACATTGAGCAAAATAATTAATGATGCAATTTTTCAACATTGATGCACACAATATATCTATCTATGAAGATTTGCATTTTGAATTAATTTCTCCTAGCTATTTATCTAGAGAATAACCACCCACTAGTCACACTAGAACTAGGCCTATTAAATGTTCAAATCTTTTATGGATGTTCGTTTTCTCCAAGTCAATTAGAGGGTTTAGACCATATAATTTTAAAACTAGCCAAGTAGATTTAAAGCAACATAAAACAACACAAATGCATACACTAGTATTGATGTAGTAAAATATCCTTCAATCTTTGCTTTCACTCCCTATATACCTCATATATATCTCTATATCACTCCCCTCTTAGTGAACAAGAGTTTTTAGTAGAGCCCGTGCTTTTCTTTTCTTGAAGTTTCTTTCACAAGTATGCCCCAAGATTGGGGTTTGTAGCGCATAACATAGAATTCATTCAACTTAGATGTTAAATATGAGAGGAATGTATTTTGTGAAATTCATGTGGGATATTTTGTTTTTCCCAAGGGAATCCTCATGGGAAACCCAATGGATGTTTCCCCACATTTGTGGGTTACATCCATAGTAAACGTGTTGATGTAAACTAGTTCGCCTCACCCAAGGGATTCAAACTAGGCACCTACTAGCATGGAACTAGCCAAATACCCAACAACATTAATGACAATGAGTTGATCCAACCCTTGGGTTTAATTCATGTGGTACATACCCCCAACTTCATCATTTTTGACATGATATTTAAATTGGATATATTACAACAACAACAAAAAATCTCGGTGGATCACTTAATACTCCATTGACCTCACTAATGAACCAACCCTTACTAGTGAATTAATGCATTCTTAACACGATGTCAACCTTTCTACCAACATTCATCACTAAATCCCTACACATGAACACATTGTCAAATAGAAACATTTTACAAACCAAAGAGATATACTCAACATAATAAACCATGTCATCGACCCAAAGACTCACATGCGAAGGGGTTAAAAAAGGATTGCACCCAACAAGGATGGGGAAAGATCCTCAACGCTTTGCATGCACATGTGTGTGCACATGGAGCATCAACATCTTATTTCTCTTAAATACCACAACACAAAAAGGAAATAAAACATGTTTTTTTGAAATGGGAGCCCATCTTTTATTGTGGACCATAAAATAAAAAAGAAGCTCAACCCACCCTCACACACTTAATTGAATAATATGGTTTGTTGGTGCCTTTCCAATGCCATACAATCATCTATACAAAGGCTACATCAACAATATTCAATATAGTTAATAGCCACATTTGGATGACCACACACAAGGGATGAGCATATCCCCTGGGTTCGAACCTGGGTCATTGTCACAACAACCACTCCAAGATTCCACTAGACCACAACCCAACGAATGGTTTAATAAGCTGAAGGAAATGGGTGTGGGATTTGATCCACTTATGTGCACATGAGTGACAAGATTGTTTAATATAATCCCTTTGGGTGAAACCGCACATTCAACCACTACTTTAAGTTGACCCCATGGCTCCAAGAAAATCCCTCATGGGAATTGAACCTTGCTCATTAGCAAAAAAAAATATTGGCCCACTCCCTTTAGCCATGGTATAAAACACACTTATTATATATCTTACACGCCACATATAAACAACTACAACTAGTATAAGTTTGTCTTAACCTTGGAACTATTATGCCTACATAAGGTTAACACAAAATTGAAATATGCATATAAGTTTTTTGGCTCAATATATTTGAAGTTAAGATGGACATCTCAACATTTTCTAATCCCACTCGATGCTTAATGTATTCATTGTTGAGATGGACCTATGTTAACTATACATAATGTAAGTGCCTCCAAATACCTAAGTTGTACACAAACTCCCAAATTCACACTATTTACCATCTTGTAAGGTCACCAACATAAATTTTGCTTTAACTAAGAGCGCATAGTGTTTTACTTATGTCAACTTGAATAAACTTTGATTGGGCTAACCAACTTACTAAGAGGCAGGGGCTTCCATACACTTTTTTATAGGGGTGTGTGACCATCTAATTTGACTTAATGGCCATCACGATGCTTTTACTAATCAACGACCTGTTTATGGGGCATACTAATGCATAGGGGAAAACATATCTGAGATTGATTGGAAGGGAGGGCTTTCGCACTTATAGCTTTGCTATGAACTTTAGAAGCTTATTGGATTGGATGAATGGAAGTGGGTGGAAGACAACAACAACTCCCTACTTTCACCAACCTAGCTCACCTCTCATGACAAAACATTTTACTTGGATCTTTAACCAAAATCCCAAACCAAAGAGTTTAACAAAGTTCCCATGTGATTGATCTTTATCTAAACATATTAGAGACTGGGGCAATCATATTGCCCCATATTCGATGATGTCCTTGGAATTCGACGAACATAGAATTGTTGAAATCTCAAATATCAATTGTTGAAATCACGATTTCACTTATCATGGTGTTTTTAGAGCACCCATTTTAATATGAGACCGTAGTTTGAGATGCATAAGAATGTAGTTTCAAGTTGACCAGATTTTGATTGTTTTTGTGCTATAAAAGTGTCGAGAAGAGAGGTGAAATGAGTGCCCTTTATCATACACCCTATCCTCGGAAGCACAACGGCTGAGTTTAAAAAAACACTATCCACATTTAAACTACACTAATATAAAATCCTATATCATAGCATTTGTAATGGAGAGGTATTTATGGCATAAAAACAATTATAAAATGGGCAAATTAAAATTATGCAACTTCGATGGCAATTATATATATATACATATATATATGTATATGTATAGAATTGTCATCGAAGTCGCACGAGTATATATATATATATATACCATGGAACTCACGTGAGGCTCGCGGGGCTTGCTTTAATATTGGATGGAAGAACATTTTGCGTAGAATTGTCATCGAAGTCGCACGAGGTATTGAAGGGGTTTTTACCCCGCTGGGAATCGAACTTGGACATATTAAAACATATATTGTTGTAAACAATATGGTGCATCGGACAATGAGCTGCGTGGTGGAGGCATGGTTATAAAACCTACTATGTAGAATTTTTTTTCTACTATGGATGGGTTGTGGATTAGGCTCCAACTCTAGAGCTGAGTTATTAGCTCTTCAGGGACTATTAAAGTTGCTTTTGACAAAGGATATATATCCATCCAAGTTTATGGAGACTCAAAGGTCATTGTGGATTGGGTTGCAGGTAAACTACTTTGCAGGTAGCTATATTAGATCAATGGAGCTACAAGACTTGACAATTAAGATATTCTTTCTCCTAGGATCTCCTTTAACAATGTTTACATGGAACTCATCACATTGGAAAGGTTGTTGGTTCGTCTAAATGAATCTTATATTTTGAACAATTCAAAGATTTCTCTTTGATCTCCTTAAGATCTTACTCTATTTACTAGGGGAAGACTAAAAGCTGTTTTGGTGTTACTCTCCTATTTAGTTCTTGTTCTAGAACAATTTTCCTTTGAACCGTTGGTCTGTTTTTTTAAGGTATCTTTATGTATCAGATTTACAAGGTCTGGTGATAGGGTTAACATCATTTTGATATGCTTTGGGCAAGGATAATTTTAGGGGCGAAATTTAGCCCATGGGCTATTTTTCCATGTTTTTTTCCAAAAAAAGATTCGCCAATTTGCATTTTTTGAAGCTCCATTTCGCCCAATTTTGATGGGGTAAACTTTTTTCACTCTAAAAAGCACCAAAATATTATATAAACTATATAAAATCCTTAGAAATTGAAATAATTTTAGAAAAATATCGCCAAATATTTTATAGTTGAAATTTTGAGAATTGGTAAGATTAGCCAAAGTTTATACACTTTTAAATAAGTATGGGTCCTTAAAATTATCCCTGGCTTTAAGCTTGATGTCACATACCCTCCGTACATGAGGTTAAAAAGCGCGCTTTGAGTGCGCTTGAGTTGAGCTTAAGCGCAATATCGAGGACTCTACCTCCAAACAAAGCGCAGCCTCAACCCATGGGAGGCCTTCTTACATGTGTAATGTGATTTGATTAGTGCATTGTACTATGATTTGATTGCATTTGATCGCTCGCCGTTAATTTCACCTCGATTCACAGATCGCTGCTAAAATTTTAAATTTTAATCGATCGTCTTGCATAGAGCTCGACTCCACCCTTTATCTCATGTGCGCAAAAAGGGGTTCAACCCTCTATTACGTCAACAGGCATCTAGCCCAAGGTCGTGCTTCTTCGCTCCATGTGCAGAGCCTAACAATAGCTAAAGAGCATAGAATATACATGATTGTAAAGGACATTATAACTTTAATTTCATTTTTTTGATTTCATTTTGGGAGGGAGCGGAGGAGGCGGTGATGGTGATATCCAGATTAGGGTTTCCGAATGTCTAGGGTTTGCGGTGCACTGCCGGTGGAGGAATACCCGTGCGGTCATATGAACCATCTGGGATATGAGTAAGTTTTTTGTCTGTGATAATGACTGGCTGCCGCTGACAGAGATTATTTACATTTTCCTGAAATTCCCGTGTCTTATTCGGAGGTAAATGATTGGGGATTTTTTACGGTTTCGAATCTAGCAAATTTTCAGGGGATTCTCTGTTATTCGTTTTTGGTTTGAACCGTGAATGTGCCGGTCCTAGCTGGGGTTTATCATCATTCCCTGGACGTGCCGTGGACCGATGTTTTATGCAGTTTTTGGAACTGTGAACCAACGATTTACGGGGATTCTCTGTTATTCGTTTTTGGTTTGAACCGTGAATGTGCCGGTCCTAGCTGGGGTTTATCATCATTCCCTGGACGTGCCGTGGACCGACGTTTTTATGCGGTTTTTGGAACTGTGAACCAACGATTTACGGGTTGATCTTTCTGGGGTGGACCACAGGTTTCTTGGGACGGACCCCTGTTGACAGATCCCGTTTTCCCAACATCACTTGTCAGGGTATACTGTTGGTAAACATCCGTCTTTCCTGCGGCTGTGTATCTGGGTTTTGCCTGTTGTTTTGAGGTAGATATGGATGGGCCGGATCTCAATATGTCGGCTGGAAACAATTTGAACGCCTCGGATTACATGATAGAAGAGGCTGGGCTGTTCAAATCTGACTCCTTTTTTAGGAACCAGCTCCGTGGAAAACGGGCTCTAAATTCCGGTGGTCGACAGGTGGCACACAAAGGCAAAACTCCAAAGAGACATCTGGACACGGGGGTGCCACATGGAGATGCCATGGGCTCGGATCCATCGGTCGGTAGTGGTTGGGTTCGCCTGGGGCGGGCTTGTGGTGAACGGCATGGATCGACATCAAGAGAAAACAACAGACTGGCTGGTAAATATTTTAACAGACCTGGGGAGTCACATCTCATAGTTGGTCGTGATATTGGTTTGGAGGAAGCTGTGGAATGTAACATGACTGTTCTTGTGGGCAAGTTCTCTTACCATGCCATGAATCGGCATAACATCGTCAAGTGGGTTGAAGAGACGTGGAACCCCATTCTGGAATACACTCCTCAGGTGCTTGCTCTGTCATGTGGTTGGTATGGGTTTAAATTCCATCAGGAAGCACACAGTAATCGAATTCTAGCGGGGTTATGGCTCTATGGAACCGGGAGTCTTATGCTGCAAAAGTGGCATACGGATTTCAACCCGGACTCGGCAACTGTTCGTCTTCGACATTTATGGGTGCTTATGCCTGGACTTCCACTGGCATTGTGGAACCGTGGGGCTTATGAGGCCATTGGAAACCGGCTGGGTCGTTTTTTACATGTGGAAGAGGAACACCTGAATGGGTTTGACAGGCGAATGGGAAGGATGCTGGTCGAGGTTGATGTTTCCCTTAGTTTGATTGATGTTCTGCACATCAGCTGGCGTGTTCGTCAGTTGGCACAAATTATTGATTACTGGGGCATACCCTTCCGTTGCTCGAATTGCAAAGCAGTGGGACACCTTTGGAGACAATGTAGGGCTCCAGCTTCTTCCGGCCGTAACAGGGAGGGGGATCCACTCTGGTCGTCCGACGATGGCAGTGATTTGGAGATGGATGCGACAGGCGCACTTGATGGCTTTTCAAACCGGGTTCTCAACCCTCTCGCTCCTGTCTCGGCATTATTCTGTAAGTTGGAACTACAGGACCCTCATTTTTTCCATTCGTTAAATGAAATGGATATATCTTTTATAAATAATTTAGATATGAACCATGGCAATAATGGTAATTATTTGGGTCGTGGTCAAAACAAGGATTATGTTTCCACCGGTTCTGATAGCACTACAAATGAAAATTCTGAATATGATGACCCGATTACTGAGTCTGAATTGATGGATAGGTTACAAAATCTCTGCCATGTTGACCCTATTCAGGTTACCTCGGTAACTCCTGAGAATCCTCCCTTGGCAACTCTGACGGTTCCCAACTCACAGGACTTGGACAGAACATGCAATAATGAGGTCGCGGTGATGGGGTGTGAGGTTGTGGTGAATGATACAGATAGAAACCCAAATGTCATCATGGCCGGGGGGATGGGGACTGATGAATTGAACCCGGTGAACATGGCTGGCGTGGACGTTTTGGTGACTGATGGGCCTGGTGTTGAACACAAAAAAACTCCTGATGCGGGTGGGAACGCTATACACATCCCATCATATTCCGATATGGTGAAGAAAATCCCAATTCATACATACTTTAAGAATAGGATTGTGGACCCTGATGACAATACTAGGGTTGGTGGGGATCCATTGGCATTGAAGGACTCCATTCCGACGGAGGTGGATTGTAAAAACCCTACCGGGAATATACCTGAGTCTACTGGGGACATAAGCGTTTTAAGGGGGGCCCATAGGGGTGGCCTTGCACAAGACTTTTCGCCTATTAAAACTAGAAGTGCCAGAAAAAACAAGAAGGCCACCCTTGGGGGGACAGAGGTGGACCTTGATAAGACTATTTCCCCCAAATCTACTGAATCCCGGGCTCTTAGAGGAATGAAAGCCCTTGCGAGGGTTCGGAAATGATCTTTCTCTCTCTAAATATCAGGGGGGTGGGGGGCCTGCCCAAGCAACTGGCCCTCAAACGAATATTAGAAATTGTTAAACCTGATCTAGTGCTTCTACAAGAAACTATGGTTAGCGGGGAAAAAGCTCGTATATTTTTTAATAAGGTCAAGCCGGGATGGATGTACTGTTCTATGGACGCGGCTGGGCTCTCAGGAGGCCTTTTGGCGGCATGGAACCCTTCGGTGTTGAGATTATCTCCAGCACATATATCAATGGGTATTTTGCTGACTGGTAACATGAGGGGATCGGAGCAGATCTTAAATATCATAAATTGCTATGGACCGTACTGTGATCGTGAGGCTTTCTGGAACTTGGCGGCTTCTGAACATTTGCTGGCCTTGGAGAACTTAATAATTGCAGGGGATCTTAATTTCACATGGGGGGATGGGGAATTCTGGGGGACTACGGCTAGACGAGATCCATTGGGTCCTTTTTTCCATGATTTATTCAGGAAGTATTCTCTGATTGATGTTTCCCCGAGACCGTTGGCACCAACCTGGTCGAATGGTAGGAAAGGGGTTGAACAGATCCAGAAACGTATTGATCGTTTCCTTATATCAGAAACTCTGCTAACCAAATTTCAGAACTATAGATCCTGGATGCACCAAATTAAAATTAGCGATCATCTGCCTATAATTCTTCAATTTGATGATGAACCTTTCCATAAATCTTTTCCTTTCA
Organism: Larix kaempferi; assembly: GCA_027924585.1. Classification (NCBI taxonomy): domain Eukaryota; kingdom Viridiplantae; phylum Streptophyta; class Pinopsida; order Pinales; family Pinaceae; genus Larix; species Larix kaempferi. The sequence goes on from BSBM01000136.1 coordinate 18,279,504, forward strand.
AATTCAATTCCACTTGGCTTGTGGATGAGGAATACACTACGGGTGTAAGGAATTTATGGAAGCAGATGGATGTCTCTGGGGAGAGATCTGCTATGGACAAACTGGCGGTGAAACTCAAGTTGCTAAAAGACTATACAATCAAGTGGGAAAAAACTAAAAAAGCCTTGATGCGTAAAGAACTCATTGAGATTGAGATGGAAGTGGAATACCTGATGAATCGAGGGGTCGAGACTGATTTGAATACTATGGAACTTTCTAGACTCTCCACCCTGGAGTGCAGGAAGATGAAAATCCTCCTGGTACAGGAAGAATCCTGGAGACTGAAAAGCCGGGCTACTTGGCTCAAGGCGGGTGATCTGAATACAAAATTCTTCCATCGTTTTGCAGATTCCCGACGTATGCATAACTCTATCTGGGATCTGAATGACCATCATGGTCGGCGGATACGGGGGGAGGAGAATTTGATGAATGAAGTTGTTCGACACTTCCGGGAATATTATTGTGATCCAAAAAATACCACCCTGGCTGAACAATTTAGGCTTATCAAGGAATATCCACGGATGTTCCAGGAAGAGGAGGGTGATAACATTTTCCTGGATATCACTCTGGGTGATGTGGAAAACACACTGAATGGATTTGCAAAGGATAAATCTCCTGGACCTGATGGGTGGACGGTGGAGCTATTCATCCACTTCTTTGATATTATGGGGGATGACCTTAGGATGGCTGTGGATGAATCTCGCAAATTGGGCATTGTCTCAGGGGCACTTAATACTACTTACCTGGCACTCATCCCGAAGACGTCACACCCGAATAGCTATGATGAATACAGACCGATTGCTCTATGTAATTTGGTCTACAAGATTATTGCTGATAGAATCAAACCACTTCTTTCACAACACATTTCCATGGAACAGTATGGGTTTCTTTGTGGGAGACAAATTCATGATGCTGTAGGTGTGACTCAGGAAATCTTTCATTCTATCAAACAGAGGAAAATTGAAGCTCTTACACTTCAACTGGACCTGGTTAAAGCTTATGATAAGGTGGATTGGAACTTTATGAGACTAATACTCATCCAGATTGGTTTACCCTGGAAGGTGATGAAATGGATAATGGCATGCATAAACTCTGTAAATTATGCTATTTTGATAAATGGACATCCCACGGATTTCTTTAAGGCAACACGGGGTTTACGGCAGGGCTGCCCACTATCACCACTATTATTTTTACTGGTTATTGAAGGATTGAGTCTATCCATTCACAAGGCGCGCCGGGAAGGTCGGATCACTGGCATTAAAGTATCTAGGGAGATCTCTGTAACACATTCTTTATTTGTGGACGATGTTATGCTTTTTGGAATGGGTTTAATTGCTGAATGGATACAATATAAGCTAATACTTGATCTTTTCTGCCTGGTCACTGGTATGATTATCAGCTATACTAAATCGTTCTTCCTGAAGCATTTGCTGGAAGACGATACGGAAGTGGCGATCTACAACATCCTGCCTCTAAAATTTATTGAACTGGAGACTGGCACTAAATATCTGGGCTTCTTCATCAAACCTTCAAATTATAAGATCTATGACTGGACATGGCTTGTCAGACGCTTTGATGCACGCATTAACCACTGGAGCTTCCGTCATCTAACTCTGGGTGGAAGGCTAACGTTGGTAAAATCTGTATTACAGAACTTAGGCGTTTATTGGTTCTCTCTCTGTAAAATCCCACGAACCATCCTAAGACTTATTAGACGGAAGGTCTTCAGTTTTTTGTGGACGGGAAATGGTACACTGGAGAAATTCCATCTTGCAAAGTGGAATGATTTGGCACGTCCATGGCACCTGGGGGGCTGGAACATCAAGGATCTTGAATATTTCGTAATGGCCTTACATGCTAAGAGTCTGTGGCGTGTTCTCTTCAATGAATCTCTCTGGGGAAGGATCATTCGTGCCAAATATTTGAAAAACATCCCGGTATCAAATTGGTTACGGTTGGCCTGTCCTGCTACTCTGGGAATCTCAAACATCTGGAATGGTCTTGCCAGTGCTTTCAGGGTTATTACACAGTGGATTGCATGGATGCCAGGCAATGGTCGTAATATTAAACTGGGAATGGACCCATTCATGGGTGGTCCTTTGAAACATACTCTATCATTAAACTTAAGGACTCATCTCAGAGCATATGGCTACTACACTCTGGCTCATGTGGCCTGCCGGTATGTGGATGGGCATACTCACTGGGTTACGGCTGAGCAGCTAGGATTATTGGGCTCACTGGGGAATGAATGGGAGGAATACACCCGACCGATGTATCTATCAAATATCAGATTATCTGACGAAGCCGACAGACTTATTTGGTCGTGGGATGTGGCTGGAGGGATTGTCACAGCTAAATTGGCCTATGACTCTATGTTTGCTGAGTCCTGCTCTTCGGTGAGGTGGTGGGATAAATATATTTGGAAACTCACATTACCCCTCAAAATAAAATGCTTTGCCTGGCTTACGCTGTGCAATAAGATCTTAACCTGGGATAATCTTTGTCGCCGTGGCTTCTGCGGCCCGGGGAGGTGCATTTTCTGTTACTCACAGGGTGAATCCGTAGACCATCTATTTTCATCCTGTTGTTACATTAGGGACATCTGGAATGCAATTGCAACTAAAGCTGGCATACACTATCTTTGGAATCAGGGCACTCTGAATGAAAATCTTGAGCATTGGTCTCGTTACGATGGGGGTTGTCCTGAACTTCCTTTTTTTATGATCTGGGAGGTTTGGAAGGCTAGAAACTTGTGTATTTTTGAAGGCAGAATTCCTTCTAGGGATGGTATCTGCTATAAAACTACTGCTGCACATAAGGAATTCATCTCTGCTCATGATACTGATTGTGGGAGAGATACACTTGCCATTACCCGTAGACATGCTCCTCCTGTGCTTGTATTCCCTTGTGCTTTTTTTGATGGGGCGGCGGTGGGTCGATGTGGGGGTGGTGGAGCGGGCGCCATACTACACCTGAATATGGATTTATCCATACATATCTGGCTAAACCTGAGGAATGGTTCCAATACTCGGAGTGAGTTATGTGCCCTGTGGCTCGTACTTTTCTGGGCGAGACTGAAAAGAATCACCTCACTTGTAATCTTTGGTGACTCTCTATCTATTATCTCTTGGGCGTGTGGCAAGACATCACTCAATGTTCTGCTACTCAAACACTGGATGGATGCGACCCAAAACCTTATCCGCGATTTTGAGCATCTCCACCTTCAGCATGTCTATCGGGAGGCTAATATGGAGGCCGATATGCTTTCTAAGCGTGCTCTTCATTCTCAGGCGGGGGTCATCATGTGGCAAGAATGGCAGGCAGATTCTCTTTCTTCACAGGGTTCTTATCATCTTCATTGGCCTTGATTTTTAGATGCTATTTATGTCTGACTGTTTTTTGTTAATTATGCACTATATTTTGCGGGTATTTTTCTTACTTTTCGGTTAGCTATATGTGCAGATACATCTTAGAGCCTGGATCCAACTACTGGTTGGACATCTATGCTCACACTATCTTTTTTGCGGCAGATATGACCGTCGATATGGCTGCTTTTTGGCATATTCTAATATGTTATATTTTATATTTGATACTCATGGTTTCTGACAGCTGTTGCTGTAGACTTATTTGATATTAGTACATGATCACGGACTTATTGTTTATACTGTGATTTTTGGATCCGTTTCTCCATCCGGAGGGATTCTTGACTATTATTGTGGACATATGGTGCTATTTCTGGACTTTACTGTTATTGATGGTGACTCATCTTGGCTATGTCTGGCAAGTCCATATTACTGGATTTGTGAGCAGACATGTATGATTCTGACAGCTGGTGTTATTTACTATTTCGTATATTAATAGTAAGTTAAATTTTTCTGTGAAAAAACTTTAATTTCATTTTGAATATTAGATTATAGGTTTTTTCTTTTGAAAAAATATATGGTTGTAAACACTATCTTTAACCAATATAAAATATTCAGCCAATGTATAATGACCGGATTCAAACCTTAGTATAAAATCCTAGATTATAAAGTTGGTCTATGGTGAGTGATAGCAAGGGAAGGCTTAAGTCAACCATGGTAGTACGTTTTCACGGTCTAACTTAACCCCCAATAACCAGAGTTAGAAGGCCCTTAAACCAGGGTCGTAAAAACCCAGCATAAGAACCCTAGGAGGGCATCTCAGGTTTAATCCCAGGGGTTTTTTTCTCATTTTTCAACGCGACGCCCTAGGGATCCAAGGGTTTTAAGGTTTTTGATGAACAGTCCGCAGACGTGGGCAGGGCACGTTGATGGCGAAGGATCATCCTGTATTTCAACGGAGTGCAGGCTGCAGTACAGACAGCCCCACAGACCAAGTACCGGCCATGGCCGGTCCCCAAACCCTCGGGGGACGAGAAAAACCCTCGAACACAAACCCCTGGCGCGGCGTAAACCCTGAAAACTCTCCTTCGTCGGGGCGAATCCCTGCACCAAACTGCCGTGTAATCAAATGGCCCCCGGCACCACAACAATCCAATATCCGTTGCGTGTCCCTAGGGTTTAAAGAACAGGATAGAGGGTTCTAGCTGGCCTGGGATCATGGAATCAACCCTTTGTCAAATGCCTGTTTCCATTCGAATCTCGTGGACCGTCATGCAATGTCAAATTTCAACGACAGAGCATGCCAGAGGATCCATCAGAACGTGGGTTGGCTCATTGGGGATTTGAATTGAATTAATTAAAATCCTGCATTTTGTGGAATAGTCCTCCCCCCAGAAGCAATGGGGCCGTGCAGAGAAGGCTCTGTTTTCGGCATGTTCTGTCTATTCGGTGCGTGCTTTTCTTTTGCCGGGCTGTCAGTCCCTCTGTACTCTCATCTCTAACATCTCTGCCATCCACCATATTTTTCACCTTCAGACCAATTTTAAGTATATCCCTTTTTGATCTTGGATTTCCGTTTATACCCGTTTTTCATTTGGGTTTTCAGCGCCAATATTTTTAGTATTATCTGATGTCTCATCTTGGGCTACTGCAATTTTCTCTAGTCATGAAGCCCAATTCCTTTTATGTTACGGATATCCCGAGTTACATTTTGGTTCAGACCAATATTTCCTTTCTTGATTTTGGATTTCAGTCCATAATATTTGTTATACCATTTTTCATCGGGGGTTTCACGTCAATATTTTTAGAATTATCTGATGTCTCATCTTCGGTTATTTCTATTTTCTCTAGCTAAATCACCCAATTGTTTTTATATCATAGATATCCCTATTTATATCTTGTGTCAGACCAAATATTAAGACGATCCATTTTTTAGCTTGGTTTAGGGTTCCTTAATATAAGCTATGCGAAATTGCTTAATGCCAAGTTTTTGCATTAACTATGCTTTTTTTTATCTTTGCTCATTGCTATTTTATGCAAAGATCAGTAGCATTTCTTAGAATGCACTCATTTCTATATTAACTATACCCTACTTTGCATCTTGCGTCAGGGTTATTTTATAAAATGCCTTAATATTAGCTGCCTTCCTCATTACCTAGTTACTTGTGTATTAACTAACCCCATTTTCATCTTTAGTCAGTATTAATTTCTAACAAGAGCTGCGTTCCCTGCTCCACAATAGCTGTATATTTAGTCTATTCCCTTTTACATATTGGTGTAGTTTTATATCCAACTGGTGGAGCAATTGAACATCTGCTGTGTATCTAATTACGGGCAGAAATGATTTAATGAAATTGGGAAAAAGGCAAGCGTTAGTGGGTAGCATAAAAACTCAATACATACACATGCTCTGTGGTCATACTCCTGCCACGGGGACATAATCTCCAGTCTCTGCATACGAATGTATATCTTCCTGTGGGCTGTGATATTGTTCAACTGGTTTTTATTTGTGTTTTTCTACGGTCAAATGCCATATCTCCTGGTCAATTGTTTTCCAGTGAAGTAAGCGGATTGAGCATGCAAAGAGTTATAGGATTAGTTCCGTTATCATTAGCGTTCCCTGTTGCTGCTCGACGCATGTTTCTATCACTGCTGGCTCTACATGCACATTCCTTTCTTTCTTATTTGCTAACCTTTTGCTCTAGAATTCTCTCTATTTTTGGGTCTTAAGGGCCATTTCCCTGAAGGCTGAATGCAATACGGTTTTGTTGGAGTGAGATACCATGCTGAAATTATATTGCATTGCTTATAAATTTTGATGCCCAACTGTGTATTTTCTTTCGCTTCTGTGTTCGTGCACAAGTTGAATCAGGGGTGGCCAATGACAATGGAGGATTGATTGGCCTGTGAAGATGCCTGAAAAAGATATGCTGATATCAGGTTATTTTCTCCTTAATGACCATTTTTCCAAGTTCCTCTGCATATAACTTGAGCACTAACATTAAGGTTTTGCACTCATATCTTATCAAACTGGTTATGAAACATAAATTAAGTTTATTTTATTAGCCTTATATTCAGAGATATCCTACTTTGTGAATATTATATATATTCTGAGTTTGACATAATAAGCCAGTCTCAGTTTGTTTAAAAATGGTTTCTAAAAAGCAATGATTTTCCAGGGTTTGGGGATATTATACCTTCCAACAGTGGCCGACAAGTAATGCAAAATGTGAGACCTATATTGTGTGTGTGTAGAGATTAATAAAAAGGATGAGCATATAGGAGCTTCCTTCTCAGATAGGTAAATAGAGTGACTTTGTTTATTGCTTGGTTTATGAACTCATCTCCTTAAACATTAAATCTCATTTTGTGTTGAGGAAAATCTATTACAAGGCTATTGAAAAGAGTAGAGCAAGTTTTGGCCTTTAATGTATGTTACAAAATGGATAAGTGATTGTCTCTTCACCCTGTCATATGGATAAGGAAACAAACATAGTGGACTAGAGCTTGGGAAATAATCCTTCAGTTTCATAAAGTAGTTTTCTGTGTTTAACTTGCAGGCATATATAATGTCACTTGGGCCATGGTTTAATTATATAACACATCATTGTTTTGAAGGATGTAGTTTTCTTTTATGATCTTCAAAGTAATGTTTTAGAAGATCATAGTCATATTAAACCTTAATTAGCTATTGAAGATTAGACGATATTTTTTGTATATACAGTTTGTAGGTAATTGGTTGGTGCACGCTAGGCTAGAAAGTGGAAAATATTCTGAAATCATGTGTTTCTATGCTTAGAAGCACCTGTATGTGCTATGTATTTTTGGCTGATCTTTTGTTAAATACTAGAATTCACTGCTAATTTAGTCATGGAAAGCACCGATTTAGAGCACTTTAGATGATTTGGTCATACCCTTAAGGGATTTCTAACATTTTGTGAGACTTGATCATGCATTATTAAGGCCAGTCTATTGTCTTTCAGACCTCTGACAATTCTAGTCTGTTTTACATTAAAATCATTCAAAACATTAACCTCCAAAGCAATGCCGGTATATGGAGATAGCCAAATAGATATGATCAGAACGAAATCCTGAATTGACTGCATGAGAGTTTATAAAGATGTGTCGCATACTTTTATTAAAAGAATGCCTTCACAATCCATTTAAGTATACGCCTCTTAAAAGACGTCGATAAATGACTTCCAGAGGCAGCATGTCAGTTTACAGTATCATCTGTGTACGTTTAGCCTAAAAGAGATATGTAATGCTACTATGGATATCCGAAATGTGAGAATTATAATGCTTAAAATTTAGTCCCAACGTATCATGTTTTTTTTTCATCCTGGAGGATCTAATAGACTTTATCATTTCAACCTAGTGTCATAGGAAGAAAGTTGTCATAAAAACTGGAATTCCATAGTGAAGATTATACAAAGAAATTTTGTGAACATATTTATATTAAAACATGTTATAATGTCCGTTGTAAATTTACCGTCAGTAGTTATCTGACAAGTCATAGTTCTATTATCTAGAATGCTATTATAGATCTACACTTAAAATGAACAACTTATAAACCGCAGGTGAATTGAATTTTGCAGTTCCAATTCATGGCAGTTTATAACTTTATAGTTTGTAAATGATATAGTTATTTTTTCCAAGGAAAGCCTAGTGGGATTTCCCCCCTTCCCTGGAATATCTTGACAGAGGGCCGCTCAACTGACAGCCACAATAGTGGGCTGTTATCCCTGAGGGACGCTTCTGAATTTGAACCTGTGACCAATGGCCTCTCCATTGGCAATATGCCTTGGGCAGATGGTTCAACCAATTGAACTAACCCGTGGGGCTTTAAATTGAAGGACATGGGATGGGCTTTGATCCAATCAAGTGTTAATGGGGCACCAATTTCATTTACTATAATCTGTTTGGGTGCAACAACACGGGCAATATGCCTTGGGCAGATGGTTCAACCAATTCAACTAACCCTTGGGGCTTTAAGTTGAAGAACACGGTGTGGGCTTTGATCCAATTAATTGTTCATGGGGCACAAGATCATTTACTATAATCTGTTTGGGTGCAACCACATGTTCAACCAATAGCTCAAGGGTCCATGGCTTAAGGAAATGCGCTCACAAGAATTGAACCTTGTCTAATGGTGAAAAACGCCTTTCTTCTTACCGTTGGATCCAACTCCTTTGGGCAAGATAGTTGCTTCCTGCAACAGTGTGCTTTAATTATTTGAATCACTATATTATGATGGGATTAATGTTGCGTGTCAGGCTTCGATGTTCATAATTCATTTTATTGTGTTATGGATTAATGAACAACCTGCCTGTTAATTGCAGTCCTTTGATAGGTCTAACGGTTTGTTTATTGAGACTCGAGTATTGTGGATCTTGCATTTTACCTGCAATAGAGATTATTTTATCTGATTGGAATAGAGATTGGTTCCAGTTAATGTTCCATATGCGTTTTCTTCACTAATTGCAATCATGTTAGTGTGCTGGTGATAGTCTTAGCTCATTTGTTATTGATTTATTGGAATAAATTATTATTCAATATATAACGGTCAATGCATAGAGTATAAAAATAAATGTCAAAGGGTCAAGACTATTGGTTTAAATTCAGAAGAGAGCTGTGGCTGTGTTACAAGCATGGGAATTAAAATCACATTCTTGAAACCAGTTTGGGTCTAAAATTTGTTAATCTTGTATGTTGTTTTTAGATTCATCATGAAGAGACTTGTGAAATGGGCATCAGATATTGGAGATGAAGGAGCGGCAGCGGTGGCAGCCTGAAGAAGATGCTTTATTACGTGCTTATGTTAAGCAATACGGTCCCAGGGAATGGAACTTAGTATCACAGCGAATGGGAAAAACCCTGGACAGAGATGCGAAGTCCTGTTTAGAGAGGTGGAAGAACTATCTTAAGCCTGGGATAAAAAAGGGTTCCTTAACAGAAGAGGAGCAATCTCTTGTTATAAGTCTTCAAGCAAAATATGGTAACAAGTGGAAGAAAATTGCAGCTGAAGTGCCAGGACGAACAGCAAAGAGGTTAGGTAAATGGTGGGAGGTCTTCAAAGAAAAACAGCTGAAGGAGAGGCGCAAAGAACGGCAAAATTTAGATAGTGCCAACTCCAGGGAAGGAGGCAAGTATGACCATATTTTGGAAACATTTGCAGAAAAATATGTGCAAAAGAATATTTGTCCAACCAGCCTACCACCCATTTTGATGCCCTGCCCTTCACCCTCTCCTCTCCTAACCCTCAGTGTTCCAACAGGTAGTACATATGCAGATAACATATGTCTGGCCAATGTGAAAACAACTCCATCTTCAACAGGTCCAATTGTTTCCCAGATGGCAAACTTACCTGGATCTATGGGTCTTACCCTGCCTGTTGTTAAGGGAAAAGTGCCTTCAGCACGTGAAATAGAACCACGGTTGACCTTAGAAAGCCTTGTTAATAAAAGGCCCATGCTGGAGCCTGAACTTGCTTTGCAATGTAGTGCTTCTGCGATGGATTTAGAATTGACACCGACATATCATGGAACTTCCTCTGCTGCTGTTGATGCAGCCTCATCCCTTCCTCCATGGATGTCCAATGTTGTTCCCACCGCACAGGTTCCTGCTTCAGGTGGTTCTGATGCTAAAAATACGGTTTCTGCATTCATTTTGGAGAAAGAGACTCCTTTCCCATCCAAATCAATTCATCTCAACTCATCCCCTTCTGTGAGTCTGTCCCTTTCTCCGTCATCAAGTGATCCAGTTGCGTCTAGTGGTTCTGCATCACCTGCGTCTGAAGTTATAGCACCTAGGTCTTGGCTGCAGGATACTATGAGACATCAAGAGATTATCAATGGGGTTGCCGGGGGAGTTGCCAAAGAGAAAAAGGTAAATTTGCCATGGTGTGCACTGGACAAGCAGGTAGGGACATCATCGTTTGATCCAAATTTAGCTTCTGGTAAACAAGCAATGGATAATCTAATCATGCAACAACTGCCCACCTTCCTCCAATATTGCAAAGACATAGAGGAGGGCAGACAGTCGTGGTTCATGCACAAGAAGGAAGCTACCTGGAGGCTCAGTCGGCTTGAACAGCAGCTAGAATCTGAGAAAGCTCGCAAGAGGAGAGAAAAAATTGAAGAGGTAGGTGCAAAAATCCGTGCTCTCAGGGAGGAAGAAATAACATATCTTGACAAACTGGAAACTGAGTGCAGGGAGCAGCTTTCTAGTCTCCAAAGGGACGCAGAAATGAAGGAGGCTAAGATGATGGAACTGTGGGCTGCCAAACACCTGCAGTTGACTAAATTCGTTGAACAGATGCTTTATCAGTTTCCTGATGCTCAGAGACTCTTTAGCAAGGAAATGCATTGACAAGTTACCCTAAACTTATATAAGTTTATATGGCTTGATTCTTCCCTAGTTGTACTGCTGGCATTTTATTTAACAAGTTTGGATACACTGCTGACAAATCAGCTTTCTATGAAAGACTATTGTATAGCCTGCTTCTTGTCTCATCAATTGCTTTAATTACTATTATTTCAGTCTTAACCATTTCTTTGTTCTAAATTTACTGCTTCATCTTCATCTCCCCTTTTGCTCCATTTTACTCGTCTTTTCATCAAAAGGTTAAATTGTGCCTCCGAATCATGGCCGTTTTTTTCTATTTCAGGATCTATTTTTAGAGGACTAACTATGAAATTCCAAAAAATGCTTTTAGAACAGACAATTGATTTGTGATCCCTTGAATGTTGACTATGTAATACAGCCTTTGATGGAAATGAGGTCTGATGTATGTATGCCTGACAAATATGTTTGACAGTTTTCAGTTCATGGGCTCTCATACGATTGTTGAAAATTGACAGCTGTTTGAACTTTTTTACAGTTATATATATATATATATAAACTGCTGTCCATTTTTTTTTGGTGTGCAGAGGAGTCAATTTTAAACTTTTACTCATTGATATGGATCCTGGAACCTTCTAAAAGGCCAAAGTCAAACCCCATTGACTTAACTTCCAGTTGTGATTATGCTTACGCAATTTCTTTTTAAGAGCACAAGGGAAATAGTAAAGCTGTGATTATGCTTAAGCAATTTCTTTTTAAGAGCAAGGGAGATAGTAAACATCCATATCTCTGTGCAGAGGAGTCTTTTTAACCTTGTACTAATATGAATCCTTAACCAAAAGGCCAAACCCCATTGACTTAACTCCCAGCTGTGGTTATGCTTAAGCGATTTCTTTTTAAGATCAAGGGATATAGTAAACATCCATTTCTCTCCTCTATTCTAGGTCGTGGTCCTGTCGTTTAAAGCAACGTAATTTGAATGTAATTGCTCTACTTCTCATGTTTGATGTGTAAGTCAATTATACACGTTTGTACTTGTAACTCCCAGCTGTGATTATGCTTTGACCAATTTCTTTAAAGAGCAGAAGAGAGTAAACATCCATTTCTTTCGTCTTCTAGGTAGTGGCCCTGTCGTTTAAAGCAACGCAATTTGAATGTAATTGCTTTACCTCTCATGAGAGCGTCTGATGCTGAATTATATACGTCGTTTAGTTAGTTAATAGTGAATTCAAACAGTAGTTGCCAAATGGCACGCAATGGGAGAATCTAGTGCTGAATTTTATATGTCGTTTAGTTATTTACAGTAAAATAAAAAAATAATTGTAAAATGGTACACAATACTATTAATAAACTAACAAATGCTATCGAAGCAAAGGAATTGGTTCTCACATTGTGCAATCAAATATACATATTTTTGCACATGCTGATTGGGTGTTGTACATTGTTGTTTTACATAGAAGCTAAATTGTTGCCAGTAGCGCCCCAGTAGCCAAGTGAAGTGGGATGTTTGAGGTTGAAAGTTGGAGTCTTGTCTTTATGCTCATGGCCTTGAGTTGCTTTTGTGCTTTATGGATCTCCCTGTGATTGTTGTCTCTGGGATGCTTTCTTAGTTGCAAATTTGTTAAAAGGCTTTCTGGTTATTAATATGATGATATTTACTATAATTCATCCCCCCTCTTGTGCCGTAAGGAGAGATTCCCCTTGTAAACTGAACATTGAAGGAGAGAATTGCTTTGCAAGCAAAGAGGGAATTTGTTTGAGTAGCCATACTTGCATTTCCATAGATTTTGAAGACATGCTTACATATGCATTGGTTTTGAGGATCACATTTAGGTGGCCTGGAATATGGAAATACATAACGAGCTGCATGCTGTTTTTATAGAGTTATTGCACCCAGTTAGAGCTAGTTAGTTGTGCTTAATGTGATTCCAATGTGCATGCATTTTTCGCTGGTTATTCTGAAAGCTTTTTCGATTTGAACCTTTTTGCAACAACGAGCCAAAACGTCATAAAACATATGATTTACTGCCTAATGACTGGCTATTTATATGAAAATGAGGTGCATGACAAATTGATTTTCGAGGATTACTTGTACATGAGAAATTGTTTTTTGACTCTTATAAATAGTATATCTGACACAAGGAAATAGTGATCGTGATATTTTTCAGTGAAACAACAAATTAAAAGTCATTTCTTTTAATTGTAATTATTATATTTTTTGAGAAGTAAAATTCTAAAACCAAACCAAGGTACATTTTTATATTTAAAAATGAAAACAACCTTAACAATAAAAATACGAAGTTGCATTTAACAGGCCACCCTCTCACTTCATTGTTTTATAGAGATTAAAGAAAAGTTATAATTACAAATAAGCCCTGCTTCATATGACAAAATAAAAGTACATTTTCATGGGATATAATAAATTTTGTCTGTTCATTGGTTACTATGAATTTTGAATTTTGTATTGCAAATTAAAAGAAGTCGCAGTCTAACAATCTGTGATGCAAAGAGTTAAAATTATACTTTCATTGGGTATTATGAATTAAAAAAGAAGAAGTCACAAACATACTCCGTTTTAGAGAATTACAAAAAGGACAAATACATTTTCATTGGTTTCAGAGTATTACAAAGACAGATAATTGCATTTTCATTGGACACGATGGATTTTTATAGGGGATTCTCTTTACCTTTTTCCATAGTACATTTTCACTTGTTTCAGAGTATTACAAAGGCAAACACATGCATTTTCATTGGACGTGATGAATATTTAAAGGGAATCTCTTTACCTTCCTCTGAAGTAGTACATTTTCATTGGGCTCTTTTGAACATTGTTTCACCTAGCGGAATTGTCATGGGCTGGTGAGTTGCTTCGTACAAGTGCTTTGTTCGCTTGCAACGTCTGCAGCTGTTCTCATGATCAAGTGATGCTGTTCCAGTCTATAACCATCTTGTCAAGCAAGCTCTTATTAAAACCAAACTCCACACAATATAGGGAAAGGTAAATATAGTGTAATTTGATATGCATGTATAACAAAATAAACCTAGGGTGTTTCCAATTGATTTGAGAAATTTTAAATACCACTAGAGATAGGGGTGATCTAGGGTGTTCTCGATTGATTTGAGAAATTTTAAATATCACTAAAGACGGGGTGATCTAGGGTGTTTCCAATTGATTTGAGAAATTTTAAATACCACTAGAGATAGGGGTGATGGTAAATATTTGGTAATTTTTTTAGAGAGGGATTGTTGTCATAGTGATGGCGGAGATTTGGTAATTTTATAGGAAGGGGTTGTCACAGTGATGGTGGTTGGCTCAAATGTAGGTAACCATGGTTTTAGTTTAATAAAAACACTTGCGTTACCTAAAACCAAGGCCCTTCTTCTAAGATTTTTTGATGTTCTTCCATTCTTTAAAATAAACAACAAAAATAGCTACATGGTTTTAGTTTAATAAAGACACTTGCCTTACCCAAAACCAAGGCCCTTCTTCTAAGACTTTTTGATGTTCTTCCATTCTTTAAAATAAACAACAAAAATACATTTGGTGCAAAGGTGTAACTGAAGGCTTGGACTCTGTTTGATCTATCCATAAAGTGTAGTGTTGTTGTAGAGGGACGAAGCTCATCAAAACAATGGGTTAGGGCATGCTTATGGACAATGTCTTGTAAAGTATAAACTCGTGGTTTTAGCACTTCCTAAACAAGTATAACCTCTAATTTCTCCACCATGAAGTAATTGTTGAGAGGTTTCTTTGTACTCAAGGAGGAATGATACTTAGATGAAGAGGGCACCGTAATGATACTTAGATGAAGAGGGCACCGTAGTGCCTAGGCCTCAACCAAGTAGGTGCATTATTAGATTTTATTGTGGTATCCTTGTTGAAACAAGCCTAGGCCTCAACCAAGGAGGTGCATTATTAGATTTTATCGTGGTATCTTTGTTGATACAAGCTAAAGCTTGCCTACTAGTTGCTTTCTTTCATATAGTCATTGTCGTCAATTCGACGAGATCTACTCCTTAGGCTGCACCGTAATCTCTAATTCAACAATCCATTGATCTCATCTGTAGGGAGACAATTTGTCCAATAAGAAACCCTACAAAAGCTCGACTATTTTTGGGGATTTAGTCAAATGGTTTGTTTATGAGTCTTATATTGAACATAGTAAAATTAAGGCCCTCAATTTGATTTTGACCATGTATTTTGAACATAGTGAAATTAAGACCCTCAATTTGATTTTGACCATGTATTTTGAACCTCGTGAAATTAAGGTCCTCAATTTGATTTTGACCATGTATTTGAGCCAAAAGTGAAAATAGCAAATTCCTCATCATGTGTGCCCTAATACCCCTACGGATTTCACTTCCATGCTAGTGACAATGAGAATGATTGTAGCATGAGAGGATCCATGCTTTATGATTGATGCATTAATAAGGAACATTCAAATATAGGATTGCCAATATTCATTGAACTATTCAACGAAAGCCTAATCCAAGGGAGTTCCAAGAAGCTTGAAGTCAAAGTCATGACAAAACCTTGTGTAGTGGGACTTGAGATTCAAAACCTTGACCTTATGTTGTTGAGTGGTTGGAGAGCGAAAGCTTAAACCTTCAATGTTGTTGGTGCTATTGCTTTGACTAGAAAAAGCGCAATGATAGAAGTGGTAAGAGCCATAACCCTAGTTTTTTTTGTCGCTTACTCCTATACAATTATATTTATTATATTGAATTTATGATTCTATTATTGTTTAAATAGTGAATACTTTTCCATCTTTGGTTCCAAAAGAAAATATGAATACAATTTTCAACTTTTTATAAAAAAATATGAATTATTTAAATAGTGAACACTTTTCAATCTTTGGTTCCAAAAGAAAATCTGAATATAATTTTCAACTTTTTATAAAAAAAAAGTATGGATACAATTTTCAACTTTTTATTTTTATTATATGTGGGTGGCAATGAATTGTTGTAATTCACAATTTTTATTTTTATTTTTTATTTTTTTATTTTTTTATTTCTGCTAAGGACCCTAAGCTAAAATGAACAAATTTTTTTTGAAGATACATAATTAGGATTGTACCTGGATTAATTTAGGATTATATGTTAGTTCACTTTTAGGATTTAGGGCTTTATGTTATATTCGGCTAACAAGTTAAGAAAAGTCGTAAAGGGAATATTTCATATATTAAGGCATTTTAAGGAAATTGATGGTCAATTTTAAAATACTCTTGTTCGATAGGGATTGACTTGTATTCATTAATTGAATGATTGACATTAAATAAATAGTAGTTTACTAGTGATTGTCCCTTTGAGTGCAAATGTACATTGATAGAATGATTGTAAGAAGATTTTTTAGAGAAAGTAGATCATTAGCATTCGCTAATTGAAAAAGCATCAAGTTGGAAAATGATGGAAGCACGAGATTCATAACCACCATGGTTGTTGTAAAGGTTAAGCACCAAAAGGGATCAAGTTGGGGAGTAGAGTGGCTATTGAAGATCAAATAAACCATAAATCAAAGAAAGTAGAGAGAAGGTTCAAAATGAATATTAAAAGACTTTAAAGACATGCATGTATTATTAATTCATATATATTAATGTTTGTAATGTTAATCAGTACAATGCAATTACAATTATTTATTAAATTATATAAATTAAGGGTGCCAAAATTAATAAAAACAACAAACATAAATACAATGTAAATGTGAATACTTAAAAGATAACTATAAATTTAAAAAAATGATATGGCATAAAACCCACAACATAAAAATCATCAAATCAAAGAGTGAAACAAAATTGTGACATTATAAAACTCTCAATATGCAAATCCAAAAACATTAATAATAAGAAAAATATCCAAAAACATTAATAATAAGAAAAATATCCAAACTCATTAAACACATGTTTTTAACGTATATTAAGACAAACCCAAACACCAATGAACAAATAAATAAACATTTGACGTTAGCAAATGGATGAAAGGCAATTATGATTTAGAAATAGTGATTGAAGTGAAAGTTGTTACCTTACCATACCATTGCATGCATACACATTAATAAAAGGATAAATAGGTTTTTAATCTGAAAACAAACTCCAACTTGTGTTTTATCTTCTACATAATCCTTATTAATCATTGCGTTCTATAAAAATTGACTTGCAACAATGTTATGCCACTAAAAAGGCTGAAATCAACGAAATCAACGAAAAGCCAGATGTATTAAAACATTTAATATTATGACATATACATATTAGTGCATAGCACCATGACTTTGGTCATGCATAACTTTTTAGATATCCATGTGGAAAGAGTTGTTACAATGGTGAGTAAAAAGAACAATTTTCTAAACAATAAAAAAATTAATATTGATAGTTTAATTTGATTAATTAATTCAAATATGATTAAGAAAGGGGTGGTAGGTGTGGGAGATTTTCATTGATTTTAAAGCAAGTTAGCAAATCAACTATGCATGGGGTCTAGGGAATGTCTCAAACAATTAGGTAAAGGCATATGCTCTTCAAAGGATCAGAGTCGCCTTTTCATTAAGCATAAGAAAATGATTGGTCTTTGGGGACTCTATTATAGTCCAACACTTGCACAACAATGCTTGTTGGACATGTGTTGTACTCTTTGTGGGTTCCTAGAGCAAGGAGGGTTCATAGGGGTTGATTAGTCCTATTGAATAGGGGTGTGGGGGGCAATGATCATGAAAGAAATTTTTTGGTTCGTTTTGAGTTGTTTCTAGCCCACGGTTTTGAGGCCCATTGTAAACTAATTTTGGTTAAGGATTTGGGCTTGTAATCTAATCCGGGTTAATGGATTAGGGTTTTGGATGTTATAATATTGTATTGCAAAAGAAAAAAGATAATACAATGAGATAGGGAGTGGAGAGCCTCTCACAAATGTTGGTTTTCTTGGTTTTGGGTTCCTAGGGTAAATCTCTATGTAATGTGTGAGAGCCATTGATACTTTTTTTATGTTTTAGATTATGTTTGGTTTTGATTTTATTATACTTGTTTATCAAAACCCTTCATCTAGTATTAGAGCGAGGTTATTCACGTTAGGGGTATGCTCTTGTTGTTAGGGTTTAACTCATCTAGTATTAGAGCGAGGTTATTAGCGTTAGGGGTATGCTCTTGTTGTTAGGGTTTAACTCATCTTGTGAAGAGCAAGTGTCTCTTGGGTTTGCAATAAACCTGTGTTGGAATGAGAGATTTGTGAAGTGAATCTTGTGCAAGGAAAATGGCGAGCAATTCAAGACTAGAAATTGAGATGCTTAATGGCTATAGCTTCAAGCCATGGAAGCTAAAGATGAGAGATCTTGTAGAAAACTGTCAATGGATTGTTGTGGATCTAGGTACAAATCCCACTAGCATGTCAAAAGAAGATTCGAAAAGTTAGAGAAAAATCAAAAGCACAATTTGACTTTGCCTCTGATATTTGGTGTTGTTTAACCTTTTTGGAGAAAACAATGCAAAGAAGCTATGAGATAAGTTAGGGAATTTGTAACAATGAAAGTCCTTTCTAAATCAAGTTATTTCTTCAAGAATTTTTATTTTTAGGATGGAGGATGGAAACACTGTGGTAGATTAGCTAAATGTCTTCAATATTTTGGTAAGTCATCTAGCCAATGTTGATATTAAGACGAACGAAGAAGATAAGTGTATTACCTTGCTAGGTTTTTTGCTAGAATTTGGGATAATTTGGTTGTAGCAATTGGTAGTGCTACCCAATCCACATTAAAGTTTGAGGATGTAGTTGCATCCTTGTTACAAAGGAAATGATGAGAAAATCTATGGAGGATGTGACCAAGGATGTTTTTATTTGTGGGAGGTCATTCCCAAGAGAGAAAATATAGGTCTTCTAGGGGTAGATCTAAGTCTAGAGGTAGATCTAAATCTCCAAAAAATTTGAAAATAAATGTTGGAAATGCGGTAAACCTGGGCATTATAAGAAAAATTGTAGATCTAAGAGTGTTAATATAGGTAAGGGATATGATGATGCCCCTTACACATAAACAAACCCTTTGCAGAAGGAGGTGATATTTACTTGACATCCACATGTACACATGTAGATCTTGGTGTATGGTTGATGACTCAGGCACTTCATTTCATATGACTCTTAATAGGAAGTGGTTTTTTGAACACGAAAAGCACAACGGAGGTGATGTTTTCCTAGGAAATGACTCTACAATCAAAATCAAAGGACGTGGAAGGGTCAAGTTATTGCTCAAAGATGGAAGAATTAAAAGTCTGCTTGGAGATTCTAGATTTGGCCAAAATATTGATAACAGTATGATGGGTGATGCAAGTGTGCATACTATACTTAAAATGACACATACACGATGGTTCGATGAGAAATGGTGTTGATGTAGGGAGTTTGTATTGGAACTCTATACAAGTTATTAGGAAGAACTTTTAATGGTGTAACAATTATGTTGTTCATGAAGATAACAATGAAAAAGATGAGACCCCTGTTGACCATGTAGACAAGATAATGATATGGCATCAAAGATTGAGACATATTGGAGAGAAGGGCCTTCAAGCATTACGTGGTACATGTATGGTGGAAGATATGTATGATTTCTTATTATATCTCAAATTTTGTGAACATTGCATATATGGTAAACAAAATTGGATAAGATTCCCATCTGGTGCTACAAGAGAAAAATGAATCTTAGAGTTAATACACAATGATGTGTTTAGACATGTTCATGTTCCATCTAGAGTAAACCGAATCCGGTTTACACTAGTAAATCTATCCAAATGAATAACTCGATAGAAAATAATTCCATGTTGGAAAAATAAATGATTATGGAATATGAATTGATGATAAATTACAAATAGGAGAGCCTGTATATATAGTCTTTTAAAGGGCACAAGTAACTCTTCGTAAAGAGTTGCAACTTTTAGGAATTATTTTTATCTTTATTTACTATTAATTATAATTATTTATGTATTTTTTATTCATAACTTTGCCTTCCTCTTAGATATGCTTTGTCCTCAAAGCATGATTATGGAATTTTTTTATCCCTTGTTCTTACTAGTAACAATTTCTCATAATCTTCGGTGTTGGTAGCTACGACACTTGACGAAACGAGACGATACGTTCTTTTAAACATTGAGTGGAAATGTTGCGTCATTTGTGAAGTGGTCCGTTCGAGATCTACCTTCAATATTTGTTGATCGATTATTCGGATAGAACTTCTCATTTTCTGCTTCCATATAAGTTGTCGATTTTGGCTTTGCTCTCTTTCAAGGTGCTAGTTAGTTTGTCTGTAGGAATAACACTATTTATTTTCCTCTTGAATTTGTCGTCGATCATAACGAATCTTGTGATTAGGATGGCGATAAGGTACTCGAGTCGCTTGTGAAGTGTTTGCAGAAACTTCAACTTTTGGTGCTACTGACGATTTATTGGTCGATACCTTTTCAATGTAAGCATTTTCTGGAATTTGAACATTGATTGGATTTGTAATGGTTCCTTTTTTCGAGTTCTAGACTTGTATCTCGGATGATATCGCTACTTCAATAGTACCAGTTATTGTTTCTTTGTCGACCTTTGATTCTTTTTTGAACCTCTTAAGTTGTTCCTTAAGATATTGACTTTTTTCTTCTTTCTCCAGTAGTTTCCCTTCAATATCTTCATTGCCCCGTTTTGATTTTTGCATATTTTTTAACTCTATGATTTTTGTAAGTTGAATTTTGTTATGGTTCTTTAGTCGGAATATTTATTCATTATTGTTTAATAACGTTTTGTTGATCTTAGTGATCTTAGTGAAAATCTTAGTGATCTCCAATTGTTGGTAGTACAACTGCCGTTACACCAAAACCCGCAGATGATTGGTAAACTCACCACCGCCAGATTTCAAGGATCCACGAGAGGCGATTAGTCCCTTGTCAGGATACACCGAGGAGTGTTGAATACTTGCAATTTCGTGCAACAATCTCCCCCTCAGCACAAGCCGAGTGTGTATCGAACTCGTGACCTCTAGCTCTGATACCATGTTCGGGTACATAGGGTACTACCAAAGGACCGAACAACAAGAGCAACCACTTCACACAAACAGATCACAGATCAACACACCGATGTTTTGACGTGGTTTAAACCCTCTTGAGGGAAATACTCCACGGCCCCGGCCAAATAGCTTCTATGAGACAATTTATTATGCAAAGAAAGAAAGTTACAAATAAGCTTCTCATAATCGATTAACTAAACAATGACCCTCCATTGTCTTTAAATAGAGATCATGGACTAATCGAGCGTTAAGCCACGAATCAAGGTTAGGTATGATCTAAGAGAAGTTGAGCCGTCGGATCACTCTATGTCGGGAACATATCGTGACTGTCGAATTAAGTATTTACAAATGCATACTAAAGAAACACACTTTCCCTAATGGATATATTACACAAGTTGATCTTAACTAACTCCTAAGTGTCTAAATATCCTAACATTCATGAAGGCATTCAAGTGCATAACTTCTTCTTCTAGATATTCAGTTGTATTTGATAAAGGAACTCTCCACGATGAACCATGTATTGTTATTTTCTTCTTCTCATGAAATAAGCTCATGAATTTCGTTTCTACATTGAAGGTGAGTCACTCCAATGTTTCCAACCATTTGGAACCTAACATTATGCCAGTAGTACCGTCGTTTATATCTGCAACGACGAATTATGATGTAAGATTATAACTATCGATTTGTAAGTCTAGTTGCTTTATTTTCTCTTCGTTCCTCTCATTCTTCTCTATATCTTCTTCTAGAACATGTCGTTGATTAGCAAGATGAACATTAATAAAATTCTCTCTATTATTTGGACTTATGGCGATGTTAATAAAGCTTTCATAAAATGTACCAATAAATTTTAGCATCGTCATAGACATTTTTGATGGAACATTGACAAATCTTTCTTTCTCATGTGCATAATTTGTGTCTTCCATGGTTTACGACTTCAAATATTTTCTTCGGCGAGAATTGGAATACTCAATGTAATCCTTTGGTAAGTCTTATTTTCTTCGACAATGGGTAGACACGAAAGGTGTTGTAATTCCAAATATGGTTATTTTTGTAAAAAAAATCTTCTTTTCCCTTTTTCTATTTCTTTTTTTTGTGTATGCCCCTTCTATTTATAAAAAAAAACTATATTATTATTATTATTATTATTATTTTAATAATAATAATAATAATAATGTTATTGATTTTTGGAGATAATAATAATAATTTAAATAATAATTGTAATAATTACTATTATTAAAAATTTAATAATAATAATACTAATAAATATAGTAATTATTATTATTAAATTACTATATATGCTTCTACCCTTTTATATGTTTCTATGCTTCTATGTTTTTTTTTTTAACCTTTCACATACGTAGATTTTCCAACAAGAGTTTAAAGAATGAAACCATGCGTGGTCTTATAAAAACAACATGATGTTTTTTTTTCTACTCTTTTTTATTCCTTTTCCTTTTTTTTTTCTCACTATTAATTCTTTCTTTCTTCTTCCTTTATAAAAACTGTCCGTGGTTTTTAAAAACCACGTGTTGTTGTTGTTGTTGTTTTTTTTTTTTTTTTTTTTTAACTTCTTTTCTTTTTAATTCTTTTTTCTTTCCCCACTTTTTCTTATTTGCATAGAATAATTAATTACTTCGAATTGATATCCAAAAGCCAAATTAGACAAAGTCTACATAATGACCAAAGGCCGGATGTAAACCGTTACACTAATAAAGTTATCCAAATGAATATACTGATATAAAATAATTCCATGTCGAAAAAATAAATGATTATGAAATATGAATTGATGATAAACTACAAATAGCAGAGCCCACATATATAGTCTTTTAAAGGGCACAAGTAACTCTTGACTCATCATCATTATTTGAAGAAAACCACACCACATCAAATAACTCGTTGGTGGTCTATGAAAGGGTAGGCTTTCATTCCTGCTGAATTTTTCTGGGTCTTGGACTGTTAACATGTTTCCTTATTTTTGAGGAAGACAAACAAATAAATTTAAGTCTTACCTTAGGACCAAAAGATTGTTTCATCCTCAATAATATTCACAATAACTAGATAATATCCAAAAAAAAAATCCAATATCTCTTTTAATCATTATCGAAACTAATTTTAATAAATTATGTATTTTTTAATAACATATAACTTTAATTTTGAATACATGAAATCATATACTTCTTTGAATTACAATTTAACAAATGATTATATGATCCCATTCAAATTTAACAAATGATTATATGATGTTAGATTAGGAGTAAGATAGGAAGTTACTTGAAATAATAGGTTTAACAACCATAATGAGTAGGAATGGGAAGAAAGAAGGTTACTTGAAATAATAAGCACATTGTTATTACAAATATAAAATGTTATTACAAATATAAAATGTGTGTTGATATTTTAATTTATTGAAATAAAATAACAAAAAATAAATGAGTATTGAAATGTATTATTATATAAGGGGTTGTTTAAATATTTTCCTATAGGAACATCCATGAGGTAACAAATATTATTAATATGTAGTTTACTTAACAAATATATAGGTGTAAATAAATGATTTATAAACATGGGTGAAAGTGAATTATATATATATATATATATATATGGTTATTAACGTTCACTGAGATCAACTTTGATTTATCGAACCTTCAAAAAAAAGTTAAGAAATTATTTGTATTACTTTAGAATTTTATTTCAGTACTAAAAAAACTTGAAGAAAGTCATTCCTAAGTCACTATAGTTTTGCCAAGTTAAAAGGTTATGAAGGTCATTTTTTTTATAAGGCTTGTACCCACGAAGTTTCGAATCGATGTTCTTACGCAAGGAGTGCCTTAATAGTACACCCATTCACTGTCTATTCTACACCCCGTGGGCAAGGTTATGAAGGTCATTATTGTATCAAATATTTTGAAATTGAGATCTAATATGGGTGTACGTAGGACAATCTAAGAGGAAGTGTTTTTCATCCTTAACCTTCTTAGTCTCACAAAGATGACAAATTCTATCTCTTATCCTCTAATTCTTTATCTTTCTTCTTAAAATTAGATGTAATGATATTTTTTATGTTAACAATATTCTGCAAAGTGACATTTTCCTCGATATCCCACTTGAGCCACATATGGTTTAGACTAGAATTTAGAGCAATCTTAGGAATCCTCTTGTCATCCATGTTAATTACATTGTGCTGATACATTAGGTACGTAGTCATAGCCATACACTCAATGGGGGATAGAATCGATTCTATGAGGAGGATAGGATAGGGTGTATTGCTTTTAATTTAATATTATAAGTTATAAAACGTTTCTGGATTTGCTCAATTCTTCTCCAAGATTCTCTAGAGATGCCGCAACCCCAAACTTCACATCCAAGATAATAGGAGTGGCAAGAGTCCCAAATAGAATTTTTTTTTTATCCCATAACCGAAGGTCTGCTGATTTACAATTGTTTTCAAGGCCAAAATAAGCTTTCCACTTTCCATTTATCTTTTCTCTCAATGCTATACTTACGATTAAGCTTGTGACAAAAATTGGTTCTGAGATATTTGTATGACATTACTTCCTCCAAGCTATTGTTTTCGTAAACAAACTTATTGTAAGTGATATTTTTGGATTCGATTAGTATAACCTTTGTTTTGTCAGTGTTAGCAGTTATACCTATACTAGAACATGAAGCTTTGAGACTTCTTAATTGCTTGTCGTGATCATAGGGACATCTTTCTATAAGAATGATATCATCAACATAAAGAAGAAGGATGATGGCTATTCTAGCCAAAGTTGTGCCAAAACATCCTGCTTCTTCCAAACATCTCTCTAACTTGTTGATGTATATACTAAAAATGATAAAGGACAAGGGACATTTTTTTTTTTACACAAACGGTTGATAAGCTTTCATTAAAAGAAGGGCCAACAATTACAAAATGCAGGGGATGATTGCACCCTGTATAGGGTTGCATCAAGCTCACCCTGTTCGTCAATTACATGCTTGAAACAAAGGTAAAGTCTTCCAGGTCCCTTAATACTGTAGCATTTGACAAACTGCCCTACTAGCCTAATACAGAAGAAGTACATACATAAACTGATAAATAGAACTTAAAGACTGAAAATTGGAGCTTTCCATACATTCTTCCATTCGTGTGGGATGATCCCAGCATGTGTCTTCCAAGTTGCAGAGTATAAATTGTAAAATTTTGCAGATACATAATGAAAAACCAAAAAAGGCTGAAACGACCAACTTGCAGCTAAGGGTTTCCAACATTCATAACTGCTCCACTGGATTCTGCAACTCCATTCCTGTCCACGCTTAGGTCCACTAAATTCCCATCCTGCGCCATGAAATTCTTCAATTTCTCCATCTTCCTCTCCAATTCAGCCATGTCCCTGCTTCCAACACCAACTTTGCATTTTTTTGTGGGTAAAAAAGGCCCAGCATCTCCTCCATATGCTCAATCTTCTCAGCCACTAGGCTGCCCCGCTGCTTAACCTCAAGATGAGTAGCTTGTGACAGAGAAAAGAGACGGGTGAGAATTTGTTTGTATTCCACATTCTCATTTCGAATGACCCGGATTTGTGCTTCTAGCTCCTGGAGCCTGCTGTTCATCTCCAATTCAGGCTGAGTTAGGCCGCGGATTTCCTCAAAGTCTTGAGCACACCCAACATCGACCTGCCTGAGACAGAGGCCATGCCCGGGATGTCCATGACTTTGCCAGACTCCAGCCTCTTCATCATCCTCAGGAAACGCTCTGTTGCGAGCAGAAATGGGGCCAACCGACCTATGATGCCCAAAGCACTTCATGCAACGGTTATATCCTACTGGAGGGAGCGGAAGGTGTTCCATATTTATGAGACGAAGCACTAAGATCGTAAAGGAGCACCTGCACAAAACTTGCAAGAAAACCAGTGTAATCCAGAACTGAGAAGATCCCGTGAATGTGAAACAGTTGACCCCCCATCCCTGTCTTAAAGCATGCCAACGATCACGCATGCTGGCCATTTGTCCATCCGAATGGCTGCAATTAATGTTGATGCACCCTCGGATCTCGCAGAGATCTTGATCGCCGTCACCAAGGTGGGCGAGAATTCCAAAATCCACGAAATTGAAGTTTCTATAGTTTGTGAGCTGGAGATTGTAATTCATGAGGTGTAAGGGGTGGATGACCATGGTTTCAAGAGATAACTCGGTGCTAAGGGATCCAAATATTTGTTGTAGTGACATTATCACAATTGAGGGAGCCATAAGGGAGTCCTACTCCGATATTTTCCAATACATCTGCTTGCCCGTTTATATTTCTCAGGACATGCCAAAAGGAGACCTTGTTGAATTCCTTATTGATGCTTAGGAAAAGGTGGTGTAGTTTGGAGGAGGGATGCTTCCTGTTCTTAACAATGTTCCTGGCGTCTCAGATGACTATAGGAGAGTCCCCCATCACCATCAGGTTCTCGATACCCATCCTTAGAGCCAGTTCCAGTCCTTTGATGAGAGCAAGCCACTCCGCTCCATGTTCGTCTTTCTTCCAATGCCTCAGGCATACCTTGTCATATTGTTCCCCTTGGAGTCAAGGATAACTCCCCCCGCACTTGCCAACCTTGAAGGACAAGGGACAACCTTACTTAACTTCTATATTACAATTAATTTTTTGTGCCCGACCCTTAATACTCCTTTATATATATATTTAATATTTTATTTTTCATATAAAATTTTAATATTTCTTTCTTAAATTAAGATTATGATTATATATATAATACCATGTTTATGTCTAGGATTCTCTCAAAATTAGGATTCTCTCAAAATCTTTAGATAATTATTATAATAACCACAATTTATTCTTGATGTAATACTTGTTTATTGTATTTTATAATTTATGTTCCATCTTAGGTTTCATAGACTTATAGACTTCTTTGGAGTTGATATAATAAATGTGTTATAGTAAATTTGGAGTTTTAATATTTTATAATAAATTTAAAGCTAACCAGATGATGTTAATGAGAAGGATGATTATAGACTTTAAAAATGTAAAAAATCATTTAGTTTGCTTTAAAATTATATTATATATTCAATTTTTTTTAAAGAAGTATTCCTAAATAATTATACTTGTGATGAGTTAAAAGATTAGGAATGTTAGTAATTTGAAAAATATTTTGAGTTTAATGTAGCTCTAGAGAAAACATTATAAGAGAAAGTGATTTTCTTATTCATTCTTCTTAGTGTCACGAAGATGACATTCTTTTGTTCTTTTCTTCATCACACTATTAAAAATAAAGAGATGTTTTTGATAAGATGACCACCTCCTTATAATAACTTACTATTATTTTTTGGAGTTGTCTAAAAATTCGACGATTTTGATCGGACGACCATTTTTAGCCAGAATCCAACGTTTATTTTATTTTATTTTGCAAAGTCAAAATTTAGTTGTGTTTTATTGGGATTTTTGATGGTAGAAATGAATTCAACACCCTCAAAACCTCTGGGGCACCCAAAATTCTAGAACTTGATAGTTGTAAACTGGATTTTGAAAAATTACTGTCGGATTTTTTCAAAATTGTGCCTAGAAAAATCATATATTCCGACTCAAATCATAGAATCTTTAAAATACACATTAGTTTTTTCTTATAAATTTATTAAATATATAATATAATATATATATATAATTAAGTGTTTATATATATAATTAATTATTTATGTAATTAGTTTTTAATAATATTATTATATAATATTATTTATTTATATATATTAATAATTATATATGTTTGAAGCATGTTAATGTTGAGTGAAATGTCTTATCTAACATTCCATTTATTATATTCTATATCTAAATAATGAAGGAGTTTTTTACAATCTATATTTATATATAAATATGTGGATTTAATGGTTGAGCCTATGAGGTTTCATATATTAAATTTGTATCTTTATTTTCACACATTGTTCACAAACCCCCAGCGGGGTTGCTATTTCCACGACAAGAAATCATCTGATTACAGAGTTAACCCAATGGGGACATCAAGTGAGGCCCTTATATAGCAATGCATAACCACCTGGGGATTTGACCCCGAAACCTTCTGCTCACAACTTACAACACTCAACCACTTGAGCTATCCAACCAAGCTTACATTAAATTGGTATCTAACTTAATTGTAACGTTAAAAAAATTATTATTATTTTATTAGACAATTACTAAACTATATTGATATATAAACAATTATTAATTATAAATATAGTTATTAGATATTATTTTTTCTTACAATAATTAATAATATAAAATACTTATTAATTTACTTATGATTTTTTTTTTTTTTGTAAGTAAGATGGTGAACCTTCTATTAATCATAATATTGGAACATAGTATACAAACATCAGTTGGTGATCCCACAAAAGGCCAACCGGAAGAAGACTTTCCTTAAAAGCTTCATAGACTAACTAACATAATACTCTGAGACACTCTCTACCAAGAGGGTGCTAACTATGCAGAGACAATTTTGGATCATCTTTTTTTTTTCTTTTCTTTTTTTCTTTTTTTTTCTGACATAGATCCATCCTGCCGACTGATCAAGAGTCGGCTGGGTGGGAGTTAAGGTCAGCTGATGCTGGGAGTATTCAAGAATGCCCCGAGAGCGAGCTAATCCTGCTTATTTGTCACTATCAGAGTTGTTTGATTCATGAGGACGCTTCTGGCCACCTGTGGAGGAAATTCCAGCTAGGGCCATGTCCATTTCCTACTCATGAGAAGGGGGTTCTCCGAAGTCCCCTTGAGGCGATTTTGGATTACTAACTTGCTTATGGGCGGAGTGTGGCGAATTCGGCTTGGGAGCCTCGGAGGGTGGAGCTCTTGGCGTTCCCTCCTTTGTGTCTGTGGCAGGTTGTTTCCTTTGATTCTTACTTTCATGCCATCCATGCTGCCGCCTTTTCGTGGAGTGAGTTGAAGAAGAAGGGCAATCTCTTTGCAAGTGCCCTGGTTGCTGACAGGATCTGCACCTGAAGGCTATGTTTTCGTAATCAAGGGGCTGAGCTCAGACATACTCTTCACACCAAACGATGCTAATCTTATCTGGAAGTCCCTTGCTCAGATCCAGCTCTACGCAGATGCGAGCAAAGGTAGCTATCCCCTTCGATAATCTGTCTGTGTCCTCTTTGATGAACTTCCCTAAGGAGTCACCAATGGTTACAAAGGATTCTGGATACCAAAACTGTAGGGTGAGGTTCGGGAGTCTTACCCAAATCGGAGTGGTCATTGCTGTAGTTGTTAAGAAGTGGTCATTGCTGTAGTTGTTAAGGGGTTAAAACCAGGGTACCATTTCCTCATAGACAGTCCCGAGTTCCCCCAGAACCAAGTTCCTCCCTCCAAGATCTGGTTACAGTGAATCTCAATTTCAAAACGAACAATGAAAAAAACCTTGGAGCACAGGAGAAGCTCTAGGTACGTCCCCCACATTTGCTTGAGCCACTCCCTCAAGTTTACTGATGAGGGCCACAGTCCATTAAACTTGCAGATGATAGCAGTAGTAACTAAGTCACCGCATTTTACCGCCGAGGTTAGGCCCATCGAGGCTGAGGGAGTCTCCTCCTGATGCTCCACAATGAATGCCGGGCCTGAGAATGGATTCAAGGTTCCAGCCTCCTTAGATTTCACTGCATCAGTGAATGATCATCTCTTTGAGGAGGAGGGTTCAGCTGCTCCTGGTGATCTCCTGTTTCCTCCCCGAAGCCCTACTCCAATGTATATCGTAGCATGCCTGCTGATACCACAATCCTCCAGCCTGGCTTCCAGTGGCAAAAGACGTCCCTTGAAGCAGAGATGGTGGGTTCTACTGTTAATGCCCTCCCATTCGCTCATCTTGTCCAAGATGACGGCCACCTGGTTCGAAGGACTCAGGAGCAGACATCTCGAGGAGCCGGACAATAGCTTAACGAAAATCGGGAAGCAATGTCCCTTAACGATTCTGTCGCAGGGCATTTTGGTCCTCCGAGGGTCTCCACGGGACTGGCCACCGTTCGGTTCAGACTCAAATTCTAGGAGAGCATGGTGTGCCGCTAAACCGACAATATCCTCCTTCAGAGTCTCTGGCGACAACGGATTTTCCTTGAAAGGCTTCTCCATCTTCTTGAGCGAGGAGCAGGTCTCGAATGTCGGTACGGGGGCACGCCTCTCCTTCTCCAGGAAGCTGCCGCAGACCCTTGTTTGCGTCCAAACGCGACGGGGGAAATGGGCCGAGAAGGGAACAGCAGGAGGAGACGACATCCCAGAAGCAACCCGGCGACCATGAGACCCAGCGGCGGCGGCCATGAGACAGAGCAGTAGGGTTTTCGTCTTGTTGCAGTTCTTAATTTTCCTTTCTATTTACTTATGATTTTAATTAATCCTTTATATAATTTAAAAATAAAATAATAATATTAACCATATAAAATATTTCATATTTAGCAATTTTTTTAATGCAATTCATTAATAAGTCTTTATTATTTATTTTTAAGGAAGCCCATGTCATATTTCAAATTTACTTTAATTAAGTCCAAGACGGAAAACAATTCACATGCGATGAGATTTTTTTGTTGATTCTTCCAAAGCTTTGGATGAACTCATATATCGTATTGGCTATTTTTTCATGCGTGTTTCATGCCTTGGTAAATTTAGATTTCATCTCCTTCCTGGCTAAAGAAGGGGATGAGGCTTTTTCTTTGATACTTAGAAGAAGAGAAGGTTGAAAATGAGATATTTTCAACTCTCTTTTCTCGACATAATGGCCTTCTGTGAAGAAAATTTGAAAGTTAACAATTTTATATTCAAACTCTTTTTCCAAAGCTTAGTTTAGGTGAATTAAACAAAAAAAGATTGGATTCATGTTCACAAATATTTGAGCATAATATAAATTGAAATTTATTAACATATTTTTTTAAAATTCCAAACAAAATCCTTAATTCATAAAGTCTTTAAGTCTTATATGCAATGATTAATGAGTATTATTATATAGGTTTAAGCCTAGTGTCTAAGACTTTATAAATAGTCCAACTCATTCCATCATCTACGACTCCCTTTTAACGACTACTTTTTGTGTTTTGATAAAACTAGCCTAGATTTATCTTAACTCTGGATTTACTATGCACAAAGTAGGATCAAATCCCTCAAGGTGCAAACCTTTTTTTTGTGTGTAAAAGTGGATGAAGGGTTTGCAACTTGAAGGATTTGATCTGTCTTGGCGCATGGTAGATCCATAGTTAAAATGGATCAATGCTAGATTAATTTGCGGGCATTCACATCAAATTTGTAGATGAGCATCAATACAAATATGTATGTGTTTGAGATGAATATGATCATTTGATAGATATCATCTAAACTTCTATTTTTTGTAGGTTTACAATTTTCTTGATTTTTTGCATTTGGTATATGGTTGTATTGGTTGAATATTGTTTTCTTTGTTGATAAGCTCTTTGTCGTTCTAAATTTTGTTTTCTGTGTTCTTCTTGTTATTCAATTGTCATTTGTTCCAACTTTCTTTGTTTGATATGCTCTTTTTTATTCAAAATTTTATTTTCCCTGTTCTAGTTGTGGTTCAGTTGTAATTTGTTCTAACTTTGTTTGCCGATATGTTCTTTGTTATTTCAACTTTTGTCTTTTTTCTTCTTATTCAATCAGTTTTTCTATGTAAGATATAAACCTTACACGATGGAATATTTATTAATATATACATATTTCTGAATAATTGATTGATGATAAATACAATAATAAGGGTCAATATATATATGTCCAATAACGAATGGACATGTATTTTAAGTAAGAGACATGTCATATACTATTTAACTAATGAATGCACTAACATAATAAATAGTAAGTAAACTAATAATATACTTTTAGGTATAGTACAAGTCATCCTGCCTTGAAAAGATTTGTACACAAATCTTGGATTCTGCTTACTTAACTGCGACATTAGAGAAACTTCCAAACTTGATGACAGACAACCCATTCTTAAGTGATTTCTTTCGAATAATAATACCACAATTTAGTAGTTCTTGAAACAGTCGGCCACATTTCCATTCAAATCTCTTCATGCATACGATTCTGTAGATAAAAACATACTCATTATAGGGGGTATTCTTATGAGCTTCCAATATGATGTTTTCATGAAGGACTTGCAATGGCATGCTGATCTCTGGTATTTTTGCATGCTTTGTTATGACACTGATTTCTATCTGACATCTGGTTTTTTTAGTGTTGAGAAATGTATCTTCAAACATGGTTGGATCTTCAGTTACATTTGTTATGGTTTTCTTATCTGTAGTGGCAACTACTAACAACTTACTTAATTCAATCTGATTGGTTAAGGTGTCTTCATTTGCAGTTTCGTCATGTACTTTTAAGTTTGAAGCGTCCTTTAATGTTTTTGTTTCATTAATTTGGGTTTGATTGAGATTTTTCAAATGATTTATTTCATTGTATTTATCCGACGAGCTTGTCTCCAGTTGGTCCTTCAAAACCTTTTGATCTTTAGATTCTTGAACATATTGAGTTGCGATAACCTGTAGAACATTTTTATCTTCGTGCGTCGAAGAATATTCTAGGTTTTCTTCTTCTACGTTATCATGATTATGATAATCTTCAATGCTTTTATTTTCATCGTTGTATCCTTCTACAACTTTAATTCTTTCATAATAGTAATTACATCAACTTCGTATTCATCAATATTTGGTGCTTCATTATTACAATCTATGAGATTGTCATCTTCTTTACAATTGATATTGGCATCTTGATTATCATCTAATGCATATATCTCTTTGTCATTGTTATTCTCAACTACTTTTTCTTCAGGTTCACTTTGATCTTCTATATTCTGGACTTTATCCTTGTCCTCTACATCTTTCATTTCATCGTCCTTGTTATCATCTTCCTTATCATGTCCCTGGATTTGGTTTGGGTTATGATCAAGGCTTTCAATCCGACTTTGTTATGGATATTCACGATTCATTTTCACCGATTTTATAGTTGTGTAGGCTGGATGATTTATGCGACTCATTTTTGATCCATGTATGAAACTGCAACGAATTTATGGAACTTGTGTGCATATTAACGACATGACATTGCATTTTGAGTCTTGTATTTGGAATGTCGGTTCTTATCCTTTCTTTCTTCTGATGACCTGAACCTTTTGTGAGGGGGAACATAAGGTGATGATGTATGTGATTTTCGTACTTCTTCTGTTGTAGGTGCAGTAGCAGGTTCCGACTCTTCTTTACTTGAAAATTCAGGGTTCGTAACCATTTCTTCTTCATCTTTTTTCCTCTTAGATATCTCTTCTTTTATTTGTAATAGCATTGTTTCCAGTTCTGCATATATTTCATTTTCTCCAAGATGACTTCTTGTGATGAACCTGTAATAATTAATTAATGCAAATACACGAGATATCAGAAATAATAGAACTCAGAATCACTTTTATATTGATCACGGGCCACTTCGAGGGGGAAACCTCCTTTGAGCAAGCTCAATACAATTAACTTCACGGTGCCTTCAATGACCTCAACACACACTTATATACTAAGTCTATGCCCAATACTATGAGTTAAAACCATGGGACATATAATACTACGGGACGACTTACAAAGCATATGTGTCCAATACTATGGGCTAATGTAAACTATGGATCAACAAATACTACGGGACGACTTACAAAGCATATGCGTCCAACAACAATATACTAACATAGTAAAGAGAAGGGTTGACATGGGTTCCTAACATCCCCTCTCCCTTAGGAAAAGCTTTGTCCTCAAAGCTTTGGTTGGAGAAATTGCTGCAGAATCTGAAGGAGTGGTTCCCTGATAGCAACCTCGGGTTGCATTTCAGGTCATTGGCGCTTTTGGGGTGTCAGGGAGGATTGCTTGGAAGGCTGTAGACGAAGAAGAACCTTATTAGCTGCGTGGAAAATGCGCTCAGAACGGTGCTGATCGGCTTGTTGTTTCAGGCGAATTCTGGCCATGTGAAGATTGTCCTGCAGAATGAGAAGAATCTGATCGCGGTTGCGACGAACCGAGTCAATTTCCTAAACTGGGGAGATGCTAAGGGTGTATGGAAGAAGAACTGGCGGTGTCTATCCATAGACTGCTTCATACGGTGTCCTTTGAGATGTGGTATTGTACCACCAGAGCACTACTAGGAAATCCATAGAAATAGTTGGCCAAAGCTGTGTAGGGATGGGCAAGGGTTTGAGCAATCCCGAAAGGAGTGTCGTTTCACCCTTGTTGACCTGGAAAGTATCGCAGTCAGCCACCATCTGTTGAATTGTCATTTTCAGTCCTTGCCAAAAGAAGTTACATTGTTTCTGGTCATACATTTTGAAGAACCCAGAGTGCCCTGTTGATGAAGAAGCATGGAGTTCATAGAAGAGATAGCCCTGTTGAACATATTGCAACCAATTTGGAACAAGCAGAGAAAGAGCTGTAAGAGAAACTGGGTCATCAATTGTGCGAGAAGGAGCATCTGCCACCATATTGTTCTTACCCTTCTGGTAAGTGATCGCACAGGGATAACCCATGAGTTGGATAACCCATGTTAGGTGTGGTGGGTAGGAGACCCATTGTTCCAGAAACTTTTCTAGACTCTGGAGATCAGTCTTGATACATAAATAATTCCCTAATAGGTATGGCTGCCACTTCTGTACTGCATGCAAAATAGCCATCAGTTCCTACTAAGAGGGAGATGCGACTAACTTCTTATTGGAAAGGTCTCTTGAAGGCGGCAAGCTCATTGGTTTAGCAAAGACACCTGCATATCTATCCAAGGAAGTAATGGAGACCATTGATGGGTGCATCTGAATGGAATGGAGCTAAGTGATGACACCATGTGAATTATTCTTAAGGATTTTTTCCAGGCGATGTGAACTGATGATGCGGAGAGACCCTGGTTGTAAGCCCATTAATTTGTGTTGTGCCCCATTGAGTGAAAACTGCATCCAAAGTTCCGCAAAATCCCATAAGATGGGGCCAAGTGTGCGTAACCATTGAACGCCCAAAACCACATCACATCCGCCTAAGGACAAGGAAAACATGTCAGAGCGCATGTTATAATCTTCCATAGAGATACGCACATTGTGACACTTCCCCTTGCAAGGTAAGGTGCCCCCATTGGCAACCATGACTTCAAAGTTGGAGCAAGGATGGACAAAACAATCAGCCTGTTTGGCAATCCGAGGGTCAATGAAGTTATGAGTGCTACCAGAATCAATGAGTATGGTAAGAGGGAGCTTCTTGAAGTATCCCCTGACTCGCATTGTTTGTGGGGTGGTGACACCAGTTACAGCATGGAGAGAGATCTCGGGTGGGTCGTCCTGAGATGGGGTGTCAACAAGCGGGTGTTGAATGTCAACCTGATCATCTACTAGATCTGGAGCTTCTTCATCAAGTTCGGAGGCAGGAGGAGAATCCACATCCAAGAGATAGAGCTTTTGTTGAACACATCTATGTCCCCGAGTGAATTTCTCATCACAATTATAACAAAGCCCTTTTTCTCGGCGTGCCTGCATCTCTGTTTCAGACAAATGCTTGATAGGAGTTGGTTGAGGAGCAGGCGTGATGGGAGGTTGTTGGGAACCCATATTTATGAAGGGAACAAAGGTGTGTTTGGAGCGTTGTTGAGCTGCGATCTTGTCCTCTGCCAACTTAGACAACCCTAGGACTTCCATCATTGTGTTGGGACAGAACATTTTGACCTCTGAGCGGATTTCATCCTTGAGACCACTGATAAAACAACTCCTGTAGAATTCATTAGACAATCCTTCTGTGTGATTGGCCAGTTTCTCAAATTCCGTCTGATACTCTCTCACTGTGCCAATTTGGTGAAGTTTAGTAAGTGCTCCTGTGAAGTCATCAAAAGCACTAGGACCAAATCATGGCAAAAGGAGTTGGCAAAAATCTGTCCAGTTTGGCTCGGGATGAGCTTTAATGTACCAACGGTACCATTGAAGGGCTTCTTGTTCCAAATGAAAGGATGCAAGTGGAACTTTATGGACATCAAAAGTATTATGCAGACTGAAATATTGTTCTGCTCGGTATATCCATCCAGTCAGATCAGTACCATTGAAGCGAGGAAAATCAAGCTTCGGCCCACGAAAATTGCTGGAAGAAGAGAACCCGGTGGCTGCAAAAGATTCTGGCTGTCGGTTATTGTTCATGGCTGAATGCTGAAGATGGAGGCTGAGAAATTTTTCATCCAGATCTTGGAGTTTGGTTTGGATGGCTGCAAGTGCTTCCTCCATGGTTTTTGCTCCTGTGTGGGTGACAACCATAACCAATAGTTTTTTTTTTGGGAAATGGATAGAAAAACACAAACAAAAGCTTATTTAGTAAAGGAAGATTTGGATTTGGAAAAACTCGGATGGGTAATTGGGGTATGACTAGGTTTTGGACACTTTCTGATGGACAGGGAAGCAAAAAATGGGGATTTCAGAAGCGGGGTGAAAGAATGAGAAAATTTGGTAGAGAGGGACAAAGAAGCAGAATTAGGAAAGGAACACGGTGGCAAATTTTGAAGGCATTTGGGTGAAAATTGAAGGAGTTATGGCAAACCCTAAAAATAGACAAATGTGGGATTTCTGGTCTTGGGAAGTGGAATTTGGGATAGGGTCTTCAAAAATGAAATATGCAGAATGGGATTGCAGGGATGTCAGTGAAGTTTCAGGGAAAACAAAGTTTAAACAAGGGAGATATGGCCGAGGCCGTAAAACCAAATTTTTATTTTTTATTTTTTATTTATTTTTATTTATTTATTATTATTTTTTTTCTAGAAATGGATCGACAACAGCGGCACGGAAGGGATCCGCAACAGATGGATCTGCAACGGTGCGGAAGGGATCGAAAATGGTTGGATCTGAAACGGCGACTGGATCTGGAACGACTTTCAGAATAGATCTGAAACGGCTGGATCTGGAGTGGAAGTGATCAGCAACAGTTCAGCTGAAAATAGATATGGCTTCCTATCGGTTCAGGGGATTCACTCGGCCACCAATGCTGTCTGACGGCTTGCGTATTGGGGCAGTACCCCTCACTCCACGACTCAGGTAAAACTGATAACCGCTTTGCCACAAATGACAGCTCTTGGTTTACCTCACGGGTGGGAACTAGTCAATCAGGTAGGGGTCGTTGCCCTTTTCGCTAGCAGGTCCTCTCAATGGGCCATCTACTTTGAGGTTCCTGTGGTACTCCTCACAATGAGTTTTAGGGCTTATGCCCAAGTACTTCCCACAGTTAAGCGGATAGGGGTTATCCCCAAATCCGAACTTGCAACAGATGCGAAAAACATTTTGAAATTCCACCCAACGAGCCCAAGAAAGTGCTCTGATACCAGATGTGATGAACCTGCAATAATTAATTAATGCAAATACACGAGATATTAGAAATAATAGAACTCAGAATCACTTTTATATTGATCATGGGCCACTTCGAGGGGGCAACCTCCTTTGAGCCAGCTCAATACAATTAACTTCATGGTGCCTTCAATGACCTCAACACACACTTATATACTAAGTCTATGCCCAATACTATGAGTCAAAACCATGGGACATATAATACTACGGGACGACTTACAAAGCATATGCGTCCAATACTATGGGTCAATACTATGGGCTAATATAAACTATGGATCAACAAATACTACGGGACAACTTACAAAGCATATGCGTCCAACAACAATATACTAACATAGTAAAGAGAAGGGTTGACACAGGTTCCTAATACTTCTTTTTATGTCTTTGTCTTCAATTTTTTTTTATCTCTTCTAGGTTTTTGTCCATACATGATCTCGTTGAATGACGTAAACATAGTGACCTCAACTTGTAAAAATCTTCAAAAAATGATAGAGGATATTTTTTTTATAAAATCAACTATTGAAAAATAATAATTTTTATTATTAAGAATTAATAATATTATTATTATACATATATTTTCAAGAGTATGGAGGTTTAAATAATAATAATAATTATTAAATAATTTAATAATAATTATAAAATATAGATTGAAAATATTATAATAATAACTATTACTAATGATAATAATACTATTCCCCGGATGTGGGTGACATGACCGATAGAGCCACAACAAGCGGCGCCATCTGCCCACTTGGCAGAGTAGCTCCTCCACTTGGTAACAGGCCTTCGTCCATGCCAGCCCAAAGACTCCGTCATTAATGCTGGTTACGGCCCTGATCTACCTGGCCTCCTCGCTCAAGTTCATTTTTATAACCCACATGGCATGGCGGTTGGCATTTATGCTGGCTCTGGTTCCTACATCCCTCCTTCCTACCTGGTTCATTTGCGCCATTATGCTCTCCCGTGCGAAGTATGATCCCTCCAGCTGTGACATCATTGATATGAGGCTCCCCATCCATGCCCCTATGGTCATCACCTGCCTCTGCTACTCTTTGTCTGCCTCCACTACCAAAAGGTCCGCCCCTACTCCGCTTTCCTGCGACCTAGCCGACAGCGCCATGACTCGAACGCGCGGCACTTCCAAGCGGGGTGCTGGTCATGGCGCAGGGAAAACAACGTTCTCAGCCGAGAAGGAAAAAATTACAAATAATGGTTACAAGGATAACGTCTCCGTCCCTGTTCGTCAACTGGGAATCGCGCAGTGTGGCATAAATTCCGGCCTTTAGCAGCCAAGGCACCCAGGTTAACTACTACTGGCTTATGAAAAATATGCTAGGCACGCTGGTTGAAGAAATTCTCACCAACTGGAACCTGACTAAGGTTGCAATTATGGACACCAGGGCCAATATGGCCCATCTAGACGGAGTGCTGGCTACTCTGGAAGCCAACTTGACAGGCATAAGGTATTCTCTGTTTCCTCGTCCAACTCCTCCACCCAATTATGGTACTATTGGTCCCGCTGAGGGTTTTGCTGATGATTTAACCATTCATATCGAGGGCACTGCTGCTGCAGCAGAGGCCTATGCCACCGACAATTCTCTGCACGAATCCATGGGTGTTGCGGCTTCAGACGGCCCGGTTCCTGTTTGCGGCCCCAACTATGGCCCGAGTTCTCTAGCCGCCGTTGTTTTGTAGGGGGCTCCTCCCCCTGGTATTTCCTTTCCCATACCCTCGACAATCGATGTTCTGCATTATAAGCGAGTCTGAAAGGCCGAGGATGAAGCTGTTCCTCCGTGCAAAGACGATCCCATGCCCGTCAAACTCCCGTCTCAACATTGGGATGATGATTTCTTTGGCTCCTTCCCAATCACTGAGGAGAATCATGGCTCCCAGAATGCAGAAGCCAGTAACGAATGCTGCTCTGTGTGAGCCCAGCTCTTCTGTTTTTTGTGGTTAGCTTTTATGTTTTCCTTGTTTCTGCTTATGGTCCACTATCAGATGTTAGTCTATCTCTGTAGTCTAGTTCTATTTATGTTTTTACTGGTTGGCTGTTATTATGTCAATGCTACTCAACCCACTGTTGGGAAGGTCTACAAAGATTCTTTTTGTACTCCAGGTTCCATGAGAAGCTTTAGAAAGCTCCTGAATCTACTAATTCTCATGAGATTGTAACATTTTTTGCACTATAATATAATTCTACCTATGCTACTTACAAAAAAAAACAATAACAAAACTATTATAATATTTTCTTCTTCTTATGAAATTAGGGGTTTTAAAACCCTAGGAAATGAAGAAATGGTCCATGTGAAGGGAGTGGAGGTCCAGGTTTGAGATGGACCAGTTGTGTGAGTGCGTCGTGAAATGGAGAGGTGTGAGGGAGGAGAAAAATGATAGGAGGGGAGTAGTTCATGTGTAGAGAGGGGGATGCTATATATCGCACAAGGGAGTTATTGGTGGAGAAGGATGGAGTGGAGGATTGGCATGGAGTTGAAGGGATATGTGGAGGTGGAAATGTGGAGAGGGCATGGAGAGGCTAAAGGAGAAGGATGCGAAAGCAAGAAGCGTGTGTAGATGGTGAAGTGGGGGGTGTAGAAGAGAGGGAGAGCATGATTTTGCAGGGCGTTGGTTGGAGTGCGCAATGTGGATGTGAGGGTTGGATGTTGTGAGGAGTGTGAGGGGTGGAAGGAAGACACACAAGGATGTCGAGCGGAAGTGTGGAGCAGGGAATTTAAAGGAGGGTTAGAGTCGTAAGGGTGTGGGATGGTGGAGCGAGATAGGAATGCGCATTGTGGGGAGTTTAAGGGAGAAGTGTGGAGGAATGTAGAGCAAGTGCATAGGGAGAGAACTACGGTGGAAGATGGGGGAAATATGCAGCAATGAAGAGGAACACCAAGGATGTAGAGGAGATTGGGATGCAGATGTGGGTGGGTGTTTGGATTGGGTAATGCGTGTGGTAGGAGGGAAAGGAGCTAGGATATGAGTGGGAAGAAGAGAGCGGAGTAGGAGGAATGGAGGAAAATGGAGAGTGAGTGAGGAAAATGGAGAGAAGCTATATGGCATCGAAGTGTGAGCGAAAGAAGAGAAATGAATGAGAAAATAAAAAAAGCGAGAGGAATGTGAGCTCTGATACCACTTGTAAGATATAAACCTTACATGATGGATTATATATATATATTTCTGAATAATTGATTGATGATAAATCCAATTATAAGGGCCAATATATATATATGCCCAAAAACGAATGGACATGTCTTTTAAGTAAGAGACATGTCATATACTCTTTAACTAATTAATGATCTAACGTAATAAATAGTACGTAAACTAATAATATACTTTTAGGTATATTACATTCTAACTTCTCTCTTTGTTTCCCAATGCGTTTCCATGCTTGTATTATTATATCCTCAACATGTACACCATCCATTTGTTCATTATGAGAATACATGATAATTTTGATTAATATACCATGGTTGTCATTGAAACCCTGTATCAAAGAAATGAAACATGGAAATCAATATAGAAAAATTGAAACTTTTTTGCAAGCAACATATTGTCATTAATGTAATGGACACCTAAATCTATGCATAAGGGTCAAAATGTAAACAACATACTGTCATTAATGTAACAAACACTAAAATCTATACAAAAAGAGCAAAATGTAAACAACATACTATCATTAATGTAATGGACACTAAAATCTATGCACGAAGATCCAAATGTAAACAACATATTATCATCAATGTAATGGACACTGCAATCAATACATGGAGATCAAAATACTATCATTAATGTAGTTGGCATTGAAAGATATGTACAAGCAATAAAAAATACCATGATTTATATCGCTCATTGCTAAAAAAACTTGTCATTTTTTATGTTTCTAGCAGCCCAGTCTTAATCTACAACAATGGCAATGGTTTCAATCATGGATTTCCTCTCCAAGATATGATAAATATTGGATATGTAGTGCTTTATGAAAATTGGTCAGGAAATTCAAGTAGTTATTTTGAGCCAAAAACAATAGAGATCCTAACATATCAAAATCCAACGATCTTGGTGTGTAGAGAAGTCATTGAAATGGATCATCAAAATAGTAAGCCCTCGATGGCTATGGACAAAAATTCGGGGCAATTTTAGTGGGGCAACAATGATCCAAAGATCATAGGATTGCATCCTGCTATGAAAACTTATAATTCCGATGACCATGTAATGCAATGGTAATAATAGTGTTAAACATCCAAGAATTTTGATACCAAAATAAAGTGAAGGAATAAATTGAAGGAAACACTTTTTAAATTGTGTTATGCAGTTCCCGAGATTAGTAAGGTATGTATTTATCATTAAATCCTCTTCCAATTCATATTATAATTAGAAGTGAAAGTTTGCCAGCTTATTATAGAATGGGACCTCCAAGAACTCAATAGTCGTTAAGCTTTGGCTCTGAGATATTCATCTCCTTAGGAATGACTTAGTTGTATTGGATTTCTTATTCTTTTAAGTTCGCCTTTCCAAGACCAAATATTTTTTACTGTGTATAATTATTTCATGTTTTTTTCCTTTTGTTCTAAATGTTCATATTTTGGGTAGGGATTCTTAATTTACTTTATCTTGTATCACTTGGTGCTCTAATAGTTGTTTGGTTTGAATAGTTGCTTGCATCATGTTTATTAAATCTTCTACATATTATTAGTCCCTACCAAGCAACATGGGCTCTTGAAATTGCCTTGCGCAATTCTATTAAAATACTAGGATGAATTTTGATTTTCACATGTATTTGCATTCTGACCAATCATGAGATTAGAGGTCTTATTTGGCGTCATATCGAGGCACTCTAGGCTTACAATCGGTATTAGTAAGGATTAGATTCCAATGTTCAAACCATAATATTAGCAAGGATGCCGTGTACTTGCAAGGATATAAGATAAACAATTGTTTAGAAAAGATACCAACTTGCCTGACTTGTTATGGTTTAAAATATGATGAGCATAGAGACCGGGTTTGAGGTGTCAGGAAAATATGCGTTGATGATTTTGACCAGGTGTGGTTCAAGGACAACTATCCTTCTGCTTTCAAGACTATCACCAAGTAGGCCAAGTGGCATTTACATGCACCAATGTTTCCACCGCTATCATTTAACTGCTTTGAAGAATATGATAGATGCATTGTATCAATTGGATAGGAATTGATTGATCAATGTATCGATTGTTTTAGTTTTGTTTAGAATGGATGGCCTACTGTCTCTGTTGGGACTGCGTCTGCTACTCCTCCCCCTTCGAATCCATCCCAAAATGTGCAACCATATCAAGTTGCAACTAAATTGCCTCTAAGGGGACAAGGACAACAACCAACAAAAATCACATAGAATGGAAGAAATAAAACACTAGACTCTATAGTTTCTAAAAAAGGTATATATTTGTTTCTTGTTCTATAAGTTGAATCCTGTCTTCCAATGGCACTATTAGTACTCATGCCAATTTTTAAATTGCAGGACTTATTTAAGCTATATTTAACTAGTCACCTAGATCATCTTAATGGTCTTATGTTTCATCCCCATAGCCAACATACCTTCAAAAGTAACCCCCAAGTGATTTTTAGCAGTTCTGATAGAGTTACAACAAACATTTTGAAGTAACAACAAATTGTTGTAGCAGTAATCAACAAACTGTTATAGCAGTAATAATAGACTATTTGTAGGAGTAACAACAAAATGTTTAACCATTTTCTCATAAAATACAAACTGAGTTTCTGTGAAATTTTGCAAGTAGAATTTTACCATTCCACTGCTCCTCCTTACCAAAAATTGGAGATACCCACATCATGGATTTTGAGAAAAATGCAAAATGGTTGTAGCTGATGATGCTTCATTTCTCGAAATTTACGAATTGGATTTTCTGGAAACTTTGCAGGATTTTTCATCTTACCTTATTTCATCTCCACTTCAAATTTCACGGCCAACGGGTTCAAGGTTTGCAAGGTATCCTAATTTCAATTTATGCTCTTTTATAACAAAACAATGTGGTCTTGAATGAAAAAATATGAAATTCAAAGGAGAAAACAAACCAACATGCATTGAAACTCATTCTCCGCCAAACTGAGGAAACTACATGTCCTCATGTAGCAGTGTACCCTTGTTCGAAAATATCTTCTAGTTACAATTTCTCAAACAATCATGTGTAACTCTCCATTCTTCAAGGTTGATTGTTAGAGATTGCAAATAATATCAAAACAAGATTTTGCAATAATGTTGGTAATTTCCAGATTCTATGAAGAGGAATCAAGAAACAGATCAACTAAGCAATAGATGGATTTGCAACAAGCAAAAATCCCATAAAAACACCAAATCAAAAGGTAGCGATGAAAACTTTACCCATACCCTTCCTAGACTCTCATGTTGCTCTTGCCTTTGCAATATTGTTTGGAAGTGTGCTGTAAATAGCTTTCAATTGTTGTACCGTATGTTTTGTGGGACTTCATGGTATCGCCCAAACTGAAGATTTTACCTGTTCTCAGGTAAAATAAGTGTTGTTTAGAGGGATGAATATATAAACCATCCCATATTGAGTTCAAAGTCGAATCCGCCATAAATCCATTATAAATGCTTATCATGCTAATGGTCTCAAATCTAGTGATGAAGATAATATTGATCTGATGAACACAAGGACAATCCTCCAACATCAACAAGACCTTCAAGACCACTTCAACAAAATTCATGTGCTTCTTTTTATCCCCACAGTCTTCTCCCCAAAATTGAACAGTCAACCAAGCCTCATAAAAATAAAAGAGTTGTATGGATAAATCGGTGTTATTGGCAGAATTTATAAAACTTATGTTCTCTGAACAAGAATCCTACATTGTAATATCAAAATTCCCATTCAAGATAACATGTTCCAAGAAAAGGCACTAATTGCATGGAAAATGGACCACTTGCTATAGTGTCTTGTACAAATAATTCCCAAGTTTCCTTGCTTTATCATTGGATACAAATGCCACAATGGATTAACAGTTTTGAGGCCAGAATGTTGTATAGACAGATAAAAATAACAAGTTTTGAGGATATATGCTTATCTCAAACTTGACTCTTTAAAGCATATTGATTATACATAGGTAGAGTGAATGCATTCATATTGAGTAGATTGCAGATATCTTTGTGTATTAAGCTTCTTAAAAACCCCATTGTTAACCATATGTACACCTCTTTATTTAAAAAATATAGGCATCGATAACTTTAATTCATGTTCTCTTTTTATCTCTATCTGGGAAGTGATCTTTGAGTTAGTTCATGCACACTAAGCAATGAGTATGTGAACAAGCAATCCAACTGTCTTTCTCTTCCATATATGAAATGCATATGCCCCCTTTATTTTACCTCTAATTGCAAGTTGTTGCACATTTAAGGACGAATCCTACATTAAGAGGGTTGTCAAACTGTCTATGTTTGATTGAGATCAAGCTTGTGTTGAAGTATACCCATCTGAAAATTTACAAACAGTGCCCCTAAATATGATTGATGTTACCCATACAACCTCAAGAATGATTACATTTAGATTGGCTAATTTTGTCAC
The DNA here is from genome assembly GCA_027924585.1 of Larix kaempferi. Taxonomy (NCBI): domain Eukaryota; kingdom Viridiplantae; phylum Streptophyta; class Pinopsida; order Pinales; family Pinaceae; genus Larix; species Larix kaempferi. Next base: position 18,324,151 of record BSBM01000136.1, read on the forward strand.
TGGACAACATCATATGTATGAAAACCCTGATGATTTGGCAAGCACGAACACATCCTTCAAACAATAGATGACCTTGTTTATGAATAAAAATCCATGGACAACAAACATCTATGATGTTCCAAAGTGCTTCAATTCCTATTGACCAACTCTCACATTAGATCTAGAAATGCTGATACATGATTATTATGGAAATATGATAGAGTTTGGAGTTACAAAGGATGGATTGTGCATGACTTCTAAAACCAATGTATGCATGAGTGAATCATCGATCGATGAGCCAAGAAATCATACGTTTGTTTATGGCAACATATTCATTTTGGAATGGCTTCTACAACAACTTCTTATGCTATAGGTTCTTGTGGCCAATCTATTGCTTTCTTGAGATGTCCATGGCAATTTCTACCCCTCCTCTTATTGTTGGTTCTTGTGTGGCAGCATCAAATATTCTTCTTCCCATAGCTTCTTTAGCTTGTCCATGTGTCTCAACTATTCCTCCCTTCTTACCGTTGGTTCTTATGTGGCAGCAATAATGATTCTTCTTTTCTTACTATTGGTTCTTGTGTGACAACAACAAAACTTCCTATTGTTAGTTCTTGTGTGACAACAACAATACTTCCTATTATTGGTTCTTGTGTGGCAACAATAGGGAAATTTCTAGTCCTTCTCATGCTTGGATGTAGGAGATATTGGGGTGGATTTTGATTGTGGAAGTAGAGATGGGATGGTGGAGGTTTATGGATTGAAAAAGGATGGAAATGAATGGTGTAAAAGTGATGATGGCATAGTGTCCCCCCCCAAACCAAAGGCTTTTTTACGCTTGAGAAACAAAAGGTAAGGAAGTAGGAAAAATGCAAAAAGTAGAGGAAGATTAGGCAAGTTTCCAAATGCAATACTAATAGCACTCAATGAACTATGATTAAATAAAAGAAAAATAATCATACTCGCAGTCCATAATATCTATAGTAGCAACTTGAGAGGAACAAGATCTGATATGGTCCACAATGATGTAAAAATTTGCAACAAAGAACAATGTGGAGATTGTAACATGTAACATGAAGAGTTGCAACTGAGATATGGAGATGAGATCATGTAGCATGAGGAGATGTGGAACAATCTTATGTTGTAGAAATGAATCTTGGGAATCCTTCTTCAAATATCAACTTAGAAATCTTTATTTATAGAGAAACTTGGATGGAATTATTTATTTCTTACTTTATTTGCAAACCTTGTCCACTAGCAAGCTGCTTTTCAAACAAGATCTATTTGACTGCGCCCAAAGGGTTTTCACATTCAAAATGTATTTTTTCTCGAGGAATGCTCACCAACAAGATGGTTTAAAGCATTCCAATGTATGATGGAACGCGAGACAGGTTTTCACCATCAAATTTTATTTGGAACTGGGGTAGGACAATGGGAGAACTTGGCATTGTAAGTGGGCCAATCTATCTTTATTTTGTGGGTTAGGGATGGGTGGGGAAAAAAGGTATGGAAGTGATAGAGTGGTGGAGGATGAAGTTAATTTGCGTGTAGTGGTTATATGAATGATATTCTAGTAGAGGCCATTGGATTTAAGAAATAACCACATAAGAAAGTAAAACTTTATGAACTTTAGCATGCACGTATCATTGAGTTATGAGGAAGAAAATGCATAGACATACCATGGTATTGGTGAATGATCATGATGCTCATGAGATCTTCTGAAAGCATTCTTTGGTAGAAATGGAATAGTTGATGTAACAATGGGGAATGTGGAAATGAAATTTGACATCTATAAATTGGGTCTTCACATTCTTCAAATTAATTCTCCATATTTTTGGTTATAGATCCATCTGCAACTTTGAAAAAGTCTCCCTTGTTGTTATCTTCAATTGAGCATAGTTGGATTAAACTTCTAGGAACTTGATATTTGAACATGGAATAACATCTCATGACATCCCATATTGTTGGGCCTGGCCCAACTGGTCCAATTTTGGTAACATTTTTGAAGGCAGAAGAACCCGAGCTGAGCGCAGCTTTGAAACAGATTGAATTTTGGCTAAGTACTGGGGATGCTGCGAAGAGGCGCGCAGTAGCCATGTTTTGAGCGATGCTGCGAAGACCTGTACTGCACAGAAGCAGTGCTGCGGAGATAGGAGGCCACGTGGAGCTAGAAAAGGGGAAGGTTGGACGAAGGACAAGTACAGGTATCGGTTAGACCGGTAGCAGCCTATTTTTGGGAAAGATGCTCTAGGAGTGCCGAGCGGCGGGAAGGAGTAAATCAGGAAGGCAGCCAACGTGCGACTTTGTTAAAGAAAGCGACGTCTTGGCACACCTAGTGGGAGAAACCATTAGAGATGAATGGTTCAGTGAAAGAGACCTGTTGGCATGCATGCGACAAGAAGGCCGATAGCGACAGAATGAAGACGTGGAGAACCACCACGATGAACCAGATGCTACCAGGAGCTAGCAAGCTGGTTTAGGGAAACCGACGCAGTTTTGTAAACCCTAAGGGTTTTGGGTTTAGGTCTTCGGCATTGTAAAGACATGACCTTTAGGCATGATCTATTTAAGAAGACAATTTTGTATGGGATGGGGTTACACTTTACTTTTGATGTTACGATTTTGGATCATTGTATTGTAAAACCTCTTTGAGCTAAGAAGATTGTAAAGGCTCTGCAGCTGTGTGCGTAGAGACCTATCTGAGAGGAAGGAGAGTCTACAGCTGAGTGTGCAGACTAAGAAGGGTTGTCCCTAGCCCTTTTAAAGAAATATATTACCAACCATTCTTGTGGACGTAGCTTCCCACCCGGGGGAGTGAACCACGTTAAATCTCGTGTTGTGTGATTGTGCTTATGAATGGATGATTACTTGTGTTTTCTGTCAATGAATGTCTAGATGGTTCCTTGCATACTGTCATGAGAGAGATTTTATATGCATTTGCCATTAGAGAAGTATGGAAGTGATATGTTAAGTTCTATATGAATAGTTGAATGGTGAACATTTAGTCTTGTGTATGAAGGCAGTGAATCAGTCATTTGGTTAAGTACTTTCTTATACATAGTAAAGGAATGTATAACAGTTGGATTAGATCAGTCGTCTATGGTCAAATCATAACATCCTGAGTTAACGAATGAATGTTAGAAGAATAGTCGGTTAAGCGCTTGAATGGATGGATGAGTGATATTCATTTCAGTGCCTTAAGTGTTTCATAATAATCCAAGTATAGAATAAAGCTGCATTGTTCGCAGCTTCAGCAGAAGTCCCGCGGTAGAAGAACATAGTGGTGCGGACCGCAGCGTGGCCCATCACTGCACAGTCTCACCTCGCAACACATACCCTCCGTTGTGCTGCATAGTACGTCCATCCAAGCAACTTATCACTTACTGTGGAACCCTGATTACACAATACCCCATAGATACACCTCGGGTGAGACCTCAACTTGCTCGTAGGTTGTTGCCGAAAGGGCTAGTGCGAAGGGGTTTTATTGGTCAAATGGAAACCGCGAAGAACCTAGGTCTTATAGAAAACCTCTGGGTTAGTTATAGCCAACAAATGGTTCCGTTGCTGCGCTAGAATCTATGATGAGTTGCAATCGTGATGAGTGACGAAGAATACCAGTTCTCGGAAGGATCTGACAACTGGCATCCTGAAAAGACAAAAATCCAAGCTTGGTGGGACAAGACCAGAAGAGACTTTGCAAGGAAAGAGAATAGACATCCGCGTCTATCTGACACACAGCGGTCGGATAGATATTTGTGGGAAGATATTCACGAGATTTTCTAGGCATCATTTCCAAACGAGCTGCACATGTGGATCTCGCGGTTTGCAGAAAAGAAAACTTGTTTTCAAGGAGGAGTTCCTACAGAGTGGACTCCTGAGCTCACAGCGTAGCTCAAAGCAATAGACAGCCCATTGACACGCGCAGTTGACTTTTGGGTCGATCATATGCTAGAAGGCTTCATAACAGAATTTGCTGTAGACATACTCAAATCCTACAGCCAAGTAGAAGCATACTTTTTCGAAGGATTCCAAGGTAAGTTGCTGAACAATCTTAGTCTATACATTAAGATGCTGTTAGCTGAGAAAGGTGTTTTAAGAATGCAGTAATATTCTTAAAGTTTGTCATGGTAAACAATATAGATAGTGATTCTGACGAAGATACCCATAATCTTAGAAGTGGTAAGAGATATAAATTTAATAAGAGTCTTGGAGGCCTTGGAATCCATATCGATATCGAGATTCCTTGTGACCCTGACAACGAAGCATCACCACCATTTACACTGAGAACCTACCGGCTGCAGAGACCACACCACCTTTATCTCAAAACCCACCTGCTGCGCAGCCCACCCCACAAAATACTCATCCCAGTACGTCTATCTCGATAGAACCATTTGTTTTCACTGCGCAGAGCCCTTTATAGCAGCCGCGCACTAATTCAGGCGCTCCACCACCTAATAGCACAATGGAAAACACTGATACGAAGCTACCAATATTCAAAGGAACTGGCCTAGAAGACCCTGATCAGCATTGGTTTCTTTGTGAAGCCGTATGGAGTGTAAGACAAATCTAGGATGATGCAGTTAAGAGAGCACAACTCATCACCACTTTCAGGGATAGAGCTTTACATTGGTTCATGAAATACTCTACCACACAGCCGCGAACCTTAGCAGAAATTAAAGCTGCGCTCATGGCTAAGTTTAGGAAACCTAAATCTGAATCTCAGTGTATAACCGAGTTGAAAGAAATAAAGCAGAAACCGACTGAAATGGTTTGGGAGTTTGATCAGAAGTTCAAGACCCTATTGGACCAAGTGAGCTTTGTTATAGCTCCGGAACAGCACAAGGAATAGTTCATTGCTACGCTGTTGCCCCATATTAGATTACCATTGATGCAGCAGAAGGTTACGTCGCAGGCAGAGGCCTTGGAGATCGCAATGAAGCTAGAGGCTTCGCCAATTGGTGAGACTAGTTCTGGGATGTCTCAGATCTAGAACCAACTCACCACCCTGACACTAGAGCTGCAAAGCATGAAGAATGGCAAAGAACAAAGGTATGAACCTAGACATGAGGTATGGTGTATAGGATGTAAAGGAGAAGGCCATGACCGGGAGCATTGCCCTTTATTCCGTGATTATCTTAATAGTGGTGTGCCCAACCCACTAAATCAGAATCAGGCCCCATGGTGTGAAATTTGTAGAACCACAGAACACAGACCTGAAGACTGCTATCTTATACAGAAATATGTGAAAACACCTAAAAATTTATACTGCAATTTCTGTAAATCAGTTGGACATGATGAATCCAACTGCCGAGCATATGAATTAATGAATGAGAGAAAATGAGATATGGACTCAATGAGAGGCGCTGGCTTGTACCATGTACAATAAGATAACCAGCCGAAACAAGAGAATGCACAATATGACCAAGGAGGATACAGAGGTCATGGTGATGGATATCGCGGCAGAGAAAGAAATGCTGGCCTGGAGCAAGGAAGAGGCAGCGGCCAGGTCATTTGTTATAATTGTGGTCATCCAGGTCACGTATCCAGAGATTGTGTTAACTCATGCACTACGTGCAATTATTGTAAATCATTTGAGCATGTTATTGAAGATTTCCCAGTACTAGAAGTGGAAATGCAAAAAAGAAGACGGACGAATGCACCAAACATGAATGTCCAGTGGATCGTAGTAGAGAAAAGACAAGTATACCCGAGCATCAATGTGGTCACGCACAGTGGTGCTCAGACAGGCCACGATAGGGGAGCATAAGCGTCCACGTCAGGGGAGACTCACACAAAGCAGTCTCCTCTTGAGACAGAATGGATAAGGAAAGCTCCGGGAAAAATACCTGCTCTCGACCTAGAAAAGAGCAAGGAAGTCTTTATCGACGCGCGGGATACATTCAGAGAGCTAGCAACAGAAACAAAAAGGATCTCGTTGCGTAGTCAAGCATCGCATGTTGAAGACATGCCACGGCCATGACAAAACAAGCACCGCGACGGATGTCAGCACCTCCATTGCGCAGTTCTTGCGAAGCTGCATGAAGCTACTCAAAAATGAAAATGCCATAGTAGAGCTGCAGAAGCTCATAAACCAGTATGAGCTGCAGGCCGGAACATAGACTTCTGATAGCGCAGCACATCACATAAGGAAGCATAAAAGAACGGGTCGAGAAATGAGGCTTACCGCCCAGATTGGAGATTTTGAAATGGATCCATCCTTGATCTAGGATCCGAAGTAAATGTCTTAACTAAGTAGACATGGCAGCAGATGGGTCGACCAAAGTTGTCATGGTAACCTATCCAGTTGAGAATGGATAACCAAGAGAAAGTCATACCTTTTGGCCGGTTAGTTGACGTGATAGTCGACATCAAGGGAGTCCAAAGTCATGCAGACTTTGAAGTTATCGAGATTGTGGATGATAGTTATCCTTTTCCTGCACTGCTAGGAATTGAATGGGCTATGGATAACTTAGATATCATTAACTTAAAAACAAAGAAGATGATATTTGAAGGCAAGCATCTTAGGGTCATCGCACCGTTGGATCCTGCAGATGGTGACAGATACAGCGAGCCGATTCAGGAGGAATCCAAGGCTCAAGATTTGGACAGATTATACCAGCTCACAGCGAACCAGGAAGATTACATTAATCCTACCACAGATGGCACACTCAGCTGGAGATGTGACAGCTCCTGCATCTCTGATTCGGAGGCAGGGCTGGAAAATTGGCAAAGCCGGATGCATGAAGTATCAGCAAGAAGATGCGCGTAGGTTACGAAATCACTGCGCTGGATCGGGAAAGAGGTAAGTCCTATTCCCACATATGATGGTTCTGCTAATGTTTATACTTTCATCCAAGAATACACTGCAGCTATTGCAGATGAGCACAGATTACCAGCATTGGACATGTCATTGCGTGACACACCCGCTAGATGGTGGAATGCGCACAAGCAGACATTGACCACTTGGGATCAATGCAAAATTAAGATGCAGATTTGGTTTGCTGACCGGGTTACCTTACCCTTTGGAAAGTTTAATGGATAGACAGATCCTAGTCAACACATTGAAGTCTGTTCACAAGCATGGGCGGAAAGGACACACACAGAATGGGTGCATTTATTTGTACATACGCTGGAGGAGGACATTCCAAAGAAATGGTACCTGGACCTGGAGTTGCACAGAGAAACCACTGATTGGGAAATGTTGACTGCGAACTTCCAGAGGGACTTCAGCTTCGAGGATGAGAACTCACTGATCCATGAGGCATTGCAGATAATTAAGGAATGCATATTCAGGGAAGACCGTCCTCACAGAAATATGACATTGGACGAATTATTCGGGGCAGATCACCTTCCTGCACACCTACAGTCAGAATGGAAGGAACATGAAAAACACTTTATCGAGTGTTACAACCTAGCTGAGGATATTGATGATAGAAACACAGATGATGATGATCCGCCCAACATAAAGATCCTAGAATCAGAGGGTGCGTGCGACGTAGAAGGACCTCCATGAGAAATCCCAGATATGAGAGGACCGGTAAAAACACAGAAGGTGAATATTGGCACAAAATAAGAACCAAAGTTCGCAGCAATCGGAGAATATTGGGATGATGAGACTGTTGCAGAGATAGCAGAAACTCTGCATGAGTATCAGGAGCTGTTACCAACAAAATTTATAGAAATGAAAGGAATTCTGGGAGACCTAGGAGTCATGAAAATACCCTTGAAGCCAGGTGCAAAGCCTGTGAAGCAGAGACCGTACAGACTAAATCCGTGCTACAAAGAAAGAGTATGCGCAGAGTTGGATAAGATGCGTGAAGCAGGAATCATTGAACCTGTCGAAGAGTTTGAGTGGATTAGCCCCATGGTCGTTCAAGACAAGAAAATGAAGGGTGAGATTAGGATTTGTGTGGCTCTCAAAAAACTGAATGATGCTTCCATGCACGACCCATTCCCTACTCCTTTCATGGACGAAGTGCTTGATAATGTTGGAGGGAATGAGGCCTATTCTTTTACTGATGGTTTTTCGGGGTATCATCAGATAAGGATTGACCCCGCGGACAGGCATAAAACAACTTTTGCTACAGAATGGGGGTCGTTCCAGTACCTAGTAATGCCTTTTGGCCTGAAGAACGCACCTGCCATATTCTCCAGAGTGGTCGTCGCATCATTCAAAGAGTTTATGCATAAGTTTCTCGAATCCTATTTTGACGATTGGAATGTGTTTGGTCTATTGAAGAACCATTGTGCGAACCTCAGAATGATGCTTGAGAAGTGTCGACATCATCAGATCTCTTTAAATCTAAAGAAGTGTATTTTTTGCGTTCCTTATGGCATTCTACTTGGGCACATTGTTTGTAAGCAAGGACTGATGGTGGAACCTGTGAAGATTGCCATTATTGTGAACTTGCCAACACCAAATTCAGTCAAGATGTTGTGCTCTACCTTAGGCCATACTGGATACTACAGGAAATATATAAAGGGTTATGCGCAGATAACCGCAGCAATGGAAAAGCTGCTAAAGAAAGACGCACCATTCATTTGGAACACGGAATGCGAACAGGGTCTTGATACATTAAAAGAAAAGATGGTGACTGCGCCGATTCTAGTCTTTCTAGATTGGACGAAGTCATTTCATGTCCATGTTGACGCATCATGCATTGCCTTGGGAATCGTATTAGCTCAGCCACGGGAAGGAGGTATTGACCACCCTATTGCATTTTCGAGTAGGAAGCTCTCAACAACAGAAAATTACTATACTACTACCAAGAGGGAAGGCCTTGCAATGGTATATGCCCTACATAAATTCAGGCATTACTTGCTTGGTGTGCACTTCCTTATGTTCACTGACCATTTTGCATTGAAATACTTGGTCAATAAGGCAGTATTAGGGGGACGCATATGCATATGGCTATTGCTGTTCCAGGAATATGACTTTGAGATTATTGTTAATCCAGGATGACTGAACTTGGGACCTGATCATCTGTCAAGGATTGAGTCAGGAGAAGAGCCGACGAACATTGAAGATAGTCTGCCTGATGTGTAGTTATTTTCTATACAGGTTGCTGATGATTATTATAGGGATATCATTAATTTTTTAACAATAGGGCTGGCACCACAGGAATTATCTGTCCAGCAGAAGAAGTAGCTAGTGGTGCGGGCCGCGGACTTCACTATTATTGCAGGTCAGTTATACAAACTCGGACCGGATGAAGTCCTGCACAGATGCGTACTAGATCATGAGAAACCATTTATTTTAGCAGACGTGCATTCAAGGGTCGCGGGAGGTCACTATGCAGGAAGGGCCACCGCGCAGAAGATATTGCACGCAGGGCTATGGTGGCCCATGATCCACAAAGAATCCAAAGAACACTGTAGGAACTGTGATGTCTGTCAAAGGATAGGGAAACCTTCATGAAGAGATGAGATGCCATTAAACCCACAGTTGACCTTGCAGGCGTTTGAGAAATGAGAAATTGATTTTGTGGGTCCTATAAACCCACCAAGGAAAATAACTGGTGCGAGGTATATTATTACTGCTAATGATTACCTCAACAGATGGGCAGAAGCAAAGCCAGTAAAGGACTGCAGCGCCAGTACTGCTGCGCAGTTCATTTTTGAAGAAATATTGTCAAGATTTGGTTGTCCGAAGATTTTGATGAGTGACCAAGGTACTCACTTTTTGAACAAGACCATTGAGGCACTTACAGCGGAATTACACATTCGTCATCAACGCAGTACTCCATATCATCCATAGGCGAATGGCACTGTTGAGGCTTTCAATAAAATACTGGAGAACGCACTCACTAAGGTCTGCAACGTAAATAGAGATAATTGGGATCTGCGCGTCTCCTCCGTGTTATGGGCATACAGGACTACATGCAAGAAATTGATAGGACATACACCTTTTTAGTTGGCTTATGGGTAGGAAGCTATAATGCCAATGGAATATATTGTCCCTAGTTTAAGAATCGCAGCATTAGAAGAAAGGTTACTACACCTTGTTGGGTTGGAGGAAGATCGCTTCATTGCCGGCTTCCACCAGCAAGCTCAGAAAGACCACGAGAAATCCTGGCATGATCGTCATATCAAGAACAAGTGCTTTCAGGTAGGTGACCTAGTCCTCTTGTATGATAGAAAATTCATGAAGTTTCCTGGCAAATTTAAGATGCATTGGCTTGGCCCATATACTGTGATACATGTTACTAACACTGGTGTAGCCCAGTTAGCCAATTTAGCTGGCGATATCTTACCAACTTTGATAAATGGAAGCAGACTAAAGTTGTACCATGATAGTCCTACTTCGCAGAACCTTGGATAACAAGCGGAGGAAGAGATTTCTAAGTGCCGAGTATAGTTGAAATTGGGCACTAGAAGTGTAAAGGAACATGTACATGTATGATAAGAAAGATGATGTATGTACCCCACAACAGTGTTGAAGCTGCGCGAGAGAAGAAAAATAAAAAAATAAAATTTGCACTGCACGTCAACTGTGCAGGAGTGTAAGTGGCCTACCGCGCAGTTCGACGCAGCACCCAGAGAAAAATAGCCGTTACACCACTTTTGAGAAAATAACCGTTACACCACTTTTGAGAAAATAGCCGTTAGATGACCGTTGCAGCAACTGCTTTAGCATTTAAAGGGAAGATAGCCATTCCGGATAGACTGACGAAGGAAAGGACTGGAAAATCCCATGGATTCGACCGCCAGAGGACACATTTAATGCATATTTAGCCGTTGAAGGGCATGGGAGAAGGTTAGCTGCGCCTATAAATAACACCGCTTGAGGACTCGCGGGCGTTACTGAGCACTTAGAATTTTCTTGCGACCACCCCTTGAGCTAATATCCATCTGTCGTCTGACTACCATACCCGCCATCTAATCAGTGAATGTCTGAACCTTTCTATTGAGAAGAAGAGCTTACCATTGAAGAAGCACTTAGAGTCTTTCGGCACAGAGGAATTCAAGAGTTAATGAGAACCCTTGCCAAGAAGGTTGTAACAGAACAAGGCCAAGGATCCTGTAGATCACTGAGAACCAATCCAGCTATGCAAGACAAGGGGAAGGAGACAGTCACTGCACCTCGAACCAAACAGCTAAAGCCGAGTTCGACGGCGCCAAGGAAACCCATTTTTACGAAAGAAATCCCTCTGAATATGACCCCTGAGTACATCTCACCCCAGGCACTGAATGCCCCAGTCTATAAGCTAGCCAAGAATGCAAAATACGACATCCCCTTGTCACCAATTTTGAAGCATGTCAAAATTACAACCAACCTGTTGTGCTAAATACCAGACTGTAAATGGGAGGACTACGACCTCTTGGGAGTGCAGAGAGACGAGCCACATGATCCCAAGTACCCAGATTTTCAGCCAGACCAGTACATGTGCTGGAAGAAAGATGCCAAAGGAACCCTCAATCTGGTTGACACCGATAGTGCAGTCAGGACTGTTGAACCTCGTGCGACTACCCCACTTTGAATGGTCGGGTGAGCTGAATGTAGTGGTTCGTACCTTGATGGCACGAATCCACCAAGGATATCTATGGATGGATTGGCCAGTTGACATAGGCCTTGACTTAATCCATCACATTACGGGATTAAGTAAGCGGGGAAAAGACCCAAAGTTGTTCTTCCAGGGGAAAATCACAGAAAAGGATGCAGTAGCCAAGATGAAGAAAACTCATGCACTGGTCAAAGGAAAACGGGGTTTTCCTACTGACGAAATTGAAGATAGAACAACCAAGTTTGTCACCCAGTTACTTGCAGCAAAGGTATTACGGACGACAAGAACCCTGGAGGTGCCTGCGGGCGTAGTGTTGCTCAATGCCGCAGTAGCTGAAGGCGTCGAGTTCAACTGGTGCCAATATCTATTGAATGAGTTCATGGCAGAGCTCAATGACATTCTGTTGAATGGAGGCAACTTCCATTTCACATGGCTGATTGTCCTCATTGCATTTATTGGATGGAAGGAGCCGGAGGACTACGTCGGTGTCAGCTTTGATAAATCAGAACCCATAGGAGTCAGGTACATGAACCTCTGGGAAAATCTCGATCCGTAGTGCTAGCATGCAACTCAAGTAGTGTTCTACAAGTATTACACGCAGCTATGTGCCGTGATCGCCTCTAAGCCAAGGATAACAAAGCAGGTAACAAGAAAATACATACGCATTGTTAATTTTACTGCTGACATGCGTTGTGTGTTTATTTCCCCGAAGGCGAAGATGAAGAAGCCACAGTTTTTCCCTGAGAACTACCACATGACAGAAGAGGACATCGAGATCATTATGAAATATTGGCCCGCAGAGTACTGTGTGGAAATTTTAGATGTCCCCACAGATTTAGAAGATGATGAAATAATTCCACCACCATGTCCAATTCTGGAAGAAACGGGAAAGAGGAAGGAACCAGAGAACCCAACGCAGCCAAAGGCGAGGAAGAAAATGAAAGCGACGAAAGCAACATCTGACACAGTACTGAAGGAGGACGACTTTGACATGATAGCAGACAGATTCAACGAGCAGTTGGAGGAGTTCATGGCCGATAAAGAAAAGAAAGATAAGGCCATCCAAGATGACCTGCAGAGGAACTGGCTCGCGACGCAAGGGCTAATGAAAAAAGTCAAAGATGTGAACAATATCTTGGCCTTGCCGCGCGACCCAGCAACATAAGGGAGGTCCGGAGGAACCTCGTAGCCGAGGCCAATGAAGCTTGTTGTTGCGCTACCAATAAAAATGAGGCTTGTCTATCTCGATCCAATGGCGATCACATTACCCATGTCGGAGGACGTGGCCCTGGATATGACAAATGTCGAGTGGGAAGAGCTTGACTTGGAAAAAATCCCGATACCAGGTCTACATTTTTTGAATACGTAGATTGGGGAGGAGATGCGCGACAGAGCCGTGGACTCAAGAAAAGCAGAAGCGGAACTACAAATGGAAAATAGACAGCTCGAGGAGTCGAGCTCGCGCAGCAGAATGTTGCTTGAAGATGAACAAGCGCGAAGGCAGAGATTGGAGGCTACCATTAACTCAGTTGCAGAAGATATTGGAGAAGTATAGATCCAAGACGATCCTGCGGATACTGTCTTGAAGATAAGGGACACGGTGCGCTCCCTTAAATCAGAGATGGAGGACAAGATAATCCTCTATGAAGCCGATATCAACTTGCTAAAAGAAAAGACCAAACGAGAGTTTGTACTCACTGATCAACAGTTGAGAGGTCAAGCAGTAAAGATCGCAACAGAGAGCAATACAGCAGAGGTTGCGAAGTGCCATAATTTTCTTGACGAATCCTTGAAGGCATTCACAGCCCTTGAAGAGAATCCAGGGCTGTAGCAGATCAAGACCGCGGTAAAGGAGAAACATACCGCATTGGAAGCACTAGATGCAGAGGTAAAGACTCTGCCGTTAAGAGATAGGCTACTGAAATTCAGAGAGATATCCATCCTAAAGAAAGAAGTCCAAGTTTTAAGGGAAAAGGAGACTGCGTTAGACAATCAATCGCAGCCACTCCTAGAAGATGCCACCTTGGTGTCACAGCAGATAGAAGATAAAATGAAAGAGCTGTGCAACAACCAGGAACAGGTAGAATCCCAAATCGGAGAAGAGCTAACACCACAGCTGCTTGAGATAGTCAAGCAAGTTGAGCGAGAAACTAAAGAAACAATGGAGAAACTGACGAACACTTACAGTGAGTTCGCAGCAAAGATGACTGCCTAGATCGGAGAGAAGATTCCGACGGTGGACATTGAAAGTGGCTCAGGGATGAGCCACATGTAAGTGTTAGGGGCATGTTGGGCCTGGCCCAACTGGTCCAATTTTGGTAACATTTTTGAAGGAAAAAGAACCTGAGCTGAGCGCAGCTCTGAAATAGATTGAATTTTGGCTAAGTACTGGGGATGCTGTGAAGAGGCGTGCAGTAGCCATGTTTTGAGCGATGCTGCGAAGACCAGTACTGCACAGAAGCAGTGCTGTGGAGATAGGAGGCCACGTGGAGCCAGCAAAGCGGAAGGCTGGATGAAGGACAGGTATAGGTACTGGTCAGACTGGTATCAGCCTATTTTTGGGAAAGATGCTCCAGGAGTGCCGAGCGGTGGGCAGGAGTAAATCAGGAAGGCGGCTGATGTGGGAGTTTGTTAAAGAAAGCGACGTCTTGGCAAACTTGGTGGGCAAAACCTTTAGAGATGAATGGTTCAGTGAAAGAGACCTATTGGCACATGTGCGATAGGAAGGCCGATAGCAACATAATGAAGACGTGGAGAACCACCACGATGAACCAGACGCTACGAGGAGCCAACAATCCGGTTTAGGGAAACCGACGTAGTTTTGTAAACCCTAAGGGTTTTGGGTTTAGGTCTTCAGCATTGTAAAGACATGACCTTCGGGCATGATCTATTTAAGAAGACAATTTTGTATGGGATGGGGTTACACTTTACTTTTGCTGTTACGATTTTGGATCGTTGTATTGTAAAACCTCTTTGAGCTAAGAAGATTGTAAAGGCTCTGTAGCTGTGTGTGCAGAGACCTATCTGAGAGGAAGGAGAGTCTACAGCTGAGTGTGCAGAGTAAGAACGGTTGTCCCCATCCCTTTTAAAGAAATATATTAGCAACCATTCTTGTGGACATAGCTTCCCACCCGGGGGAGTGAACCACGTTAAATCTCGTATTGTGCGATTGTGCTTATGAATGAATGATTACTTGTGTTTTCTGTTAATGAATGTCTAGATGGTTCCTTGCATACTGTTATGAGAGAGCTTTTATATGCATTTGCCATTAGAGAAGTATGGAAGTGATATGTTAAGTTCTGTATGAATAGTTGAATGGTGAACATTTAGTCTTGTGTATGAAGGCAGCGAATCAGTCATTTGGTTAAGTACTTTCTTATACGTAGTAAAGGAATGTATAATAGTTGTATTAGATCAGTCGTCTATGGTCAAATCATAACATCCTGAGTTAATGAATGAATGTTAGAAGAATAGTCGGTTAAGCGCCTGAATGGATGGATGAGTGATATTCCTTTTAGCGCCTTAAGTGTTTCAAAATAATCCAAGTATAGAATAAAGATGCATTGTTCGCAGCTTCAGCAGAAGTCTCGCGGTAGAAGAACATAGTGGTGCGGACCGCAACGTGGCCCATCGCTGCGCAGTCTCATCTCGCAGCACATACCCTTTGTTGTGCTGCGTAGTACGTCCGTCCAAGCAACTTATCACTTATTGTGGAAACCTGATTCTGCAGTACCCCATAGATACACCTCGGGTGAGACCTCAACCTGCTCGCAGGTTGTTGCCGAAAGGGTCGGTGTGAAGGGGTTTTGTTGGTCAAAGGGAAACCGCGAAGAACCTGGGTCTTATAGAAAACCTCTGGGTCAGTTATAACCAACACATATTCATTATTGGATGTATGAAAAGCATGCCCATTTGGCATGAAATTTGTCTTCAATAATCACTTTTGCATGAATTGACCTCTCAATCCTCTCGAGACTTAAAAAAAAGCACTTACCTGCAATAAAATGTGAGATCATGGAAGAAGATAGGTGATTAGAATTTCTTCATCCAATACATACGAAAAAAAAAAAACTAATTACTTATGAAATGAATCCAAAGAAATATAAACAAAGCAAAATGCACTTTTTTACCTGTTTGAGAACGGTGGCCAGCCTAGACTACCCAACAATTTTTTGATGATAACTTATTTTTTTTACACATGATTTGGTGATTCCAATCCAAATAAAGATATATTCATGGGGTTAATTCTAGTATAAATATGTTTTGAAAATTCCTTAAGATGATGTGCCAAATCTGATATGGAATGGCTTGCATGCTAGTGTTGTTTGTGAATTCTTGCTTAGACCAACAACCACTCTTTTGAGTGCAAATTTTTCATTTGATAATGGATTGAAATGATTCCAATTGGAGGTGAAAGTATATTCATGTAGCTATATCCAATAGAAATAGGTTTTAAATACAAGAAGAAATGATGGGTTAAATGTGCCAATGAACAGTTGGGAAAACATAGTTTTAGAAGTGCTGATTTAGGATAGCTAGTTAGTATTTTGGGAATAACGTTCTCATAGGATTTCCAAATTGAGTGATTAAAATTGCGTTGTAAACTAGATTCATAGGAGAATATGCATTAGAAATAGGTTTGAAAAATTCATCCATTTAGGTGCCTAAACATTGAATGTTCCAACTTTGTTCCTAAGCTTCCTACTCTAAACCCAGTCAAAGTTGTGATCATAAATTTTTCGTTTGAGATCCAAATTGAAAAATTCAAATTGGATTAGAAACTACATTTCAAGGGATAATTTGGATATAAACATGTTTTAAAAATCTACCCAGATGGTCCCTCAAAACATGATTATCGCGACTGTGTTCTCAGTAAGTCCAACAAGCCAAAATGTCACCACAACCTATTTCTCACTAAAATGATAACCTAGAGGCGTGTGAATGTTTGTAGGAGTATAATTTGATGAAAAAAATCTACACAACAAAAAAATTTAAGCATCGAGTGCCTCGATTGGCTTACACAACATGTTGTAGCAACTGCCACAAATCTTAAAAAAATGATATGACTCTTGAAGTAAGATCTGTGTATTGTTGTGGGCGTGTCATTTTCAATATAATATATTCACAAGAACCCAAATTAATTTATGTGAAAATGAAAAATCAACTACATACCATGATGACCGTACAAGTTTCAGGCTTGACAACTTATATATCCCCTTGGATCTTCCTCTAATGGAATCTTCATTCACTAATGGTTCCGTCCTCTTACCAACTTCCTATAAAAGAGAGATTAGTACTATGGGTGGCTCTTACTACACCACATGTTAGAGTCTTCAAAACATTTTTTCCAGTCACATATCCAATATGTTCTGTTATCGGTGAGATAGGAGTTTACCACAGATAATTTCCCCTTAGAAAAATTAGTGGTAGATGCGTATATTCTTACCTTCCATCTTTATTGCTCATGCCTCGAAAGCACCATAGGTAATGCAACTAACCCTACATGCATCATTTTAGGACCACCAGATTTAGTTCCCTAGATTTTAGGATCCAACTCAGTGATTTGGTTCATTCCACTTGAGTTAGATGACTCTTTTGGGGGTTTTGTGCTCCAATTGCCACTGTTTGTGATCTACTGCATCCTTTTTTGAGTGATTTGCATGAAAAACTCACTGATGTGCCCTCCTTGTTCAGTTAACTGGCCGTGTCTTCAGTTAACTGAGTTTTGGTTTAGTTGAGTTGAGTTTGGGACTTCCGGAGCACTCCAATGGTGAAAATTCCTATGCTAGACAGAATGAGACTTGAATTCTCCTAGTATACTCGAATTCTCTCTATTGTAACATATTTTTGGAATATATTGATTAATGGATAATATTACACATTTCTGCTTCCATCTGAGTTCCAATGCATGATTAACTTTACTGCTCTTTTCACTGCAATTTTCACTGTAATTCACCTTTTCTGGTCATTCTTTCACTGTGAGGTATTCTAAGCTCTATGATCTGCTATGATTTAGAATTTCACATGGTATCAGAGCGCAGAGAGTGTAGATTGAGCAACTGATTTCAGTAGCACACCATAAGCATCTGGATTTCCACAACAAATCGTGGTGCCATTGCATTGAATTCATTGGATAAATCCTTTGAGGTCTAGCTAGGTGTGAAGGATCCAAATAAAAGTTCCTATTATTCTAAATCAATGCTCAGTATTAGTTTATCTCCAAAATTGAGAGTTTTTTGCAGGATATTGAAGGTTTTTCAGTGCAACAGTTTCAATTTGTATTCGCTCCAACAGTTTCACATGGAGAATTCGAATGTTCCTTTGTCTCCAAGGATCCTGACACCCTTCAATTATCTTGATTGGAGGGATGATATGCATATGGTATTGTGCAACAAGAGTTTGTACAGGGTCACAATGGGAAAGGAGGTCAAACCTCAGGAAACTGTTGAGAAGGCCAAGTATCTAAACACATTAGATGAAGTGTTTGGTTTCATGTGTATTCATATTTCCAGAGATTTTCTCTTCCACCTTGATGGATTGAAGACTCCAAGAGAGGTTTGGTTGAATCTCGACACCCTCTTCGGCAAGCAAGATGAGCTGAGGGGCCATATTATGGAAAATGAGTTAATTTCTCTTCAACCAAGGAGTTTCGAAACCATACAACAATTCTTCTCTAAATTCAAATCCTTGGTCATGCAATGCAAACAATGTGGCATTGAGAAGAAGGATGAGCAACTAGTGATATCCATTCTAAGCAATCTTGGTCCAGAGTTTTCAATTTTTGTTTCTACCTTCCATTCAGGGAGATTGTCAATCCCCAACTGGAAAATTCCTTCTTTAGATGCATTCACCGAATCTCTCATCCAAGAATAAGACAAATTGATTCAGATGGGCACCTTGAAGGCCTCCAAAAATCAAGCTCTTATGGGTGGAGAGTCAAAAAGTGCGAATGCTAAAGGGAAGAACAAAGGTAAAGAGAAGAAGCAATTTGAAACCAAGCAGAATGCAAAGTCTAATCCATCGGAAGGAGCCTCCAAATACAACAAGGATAAGAAAAAGGGGTTTGAGAAGACCAAGTGTTCATATTGCATGAAAGAGAACCACCTAGAGAGATCTAGCATGAAGAAGAAGATATATCAAATGACCAAACTCCTTGAACAACACAACATTGACCTCCAAAAAGGCACAAGAAATACTAATTCTGGAAGTGAGACAGATGATCATGAGAGATGCCATGCACTGAAGGATGGATTTTCACAATCACAAGCCTTCCTCATTGATTCTGAAGCTTCCAACCACATGATTTCCTCCAAAGAACCATTTTCTTCTCTATATCTTACCAATGGTCCTATTATTCACATGGGGGATGATTCTCAGATCTCTGCTGAAGGGAAGGGAACAATACAACTGAAGCATGGAAAGTTAAAAAATGTTCTATATGTGCCTTCCTTGACAACAAATTTGTTATCTATTTATCAGATGACACACATAGGTTCACCGAAAAAAATTGTCTTTGGTCCCGACACAATTGAGATTGCAGAGATCTCATTTGGGAATTTGATAGCGAAAGGTGTTGCAAACCATGCCTCAAAGGAATATGAATTCTCACATTTTCTGCCATATTTTCTGCCTACTCCACTTGGACCTAATCAATATCAGAATGATGTCTCTCCTGATGATCCATATTCAGATTCTAAAGATGAGGGCCAAGTTGAATCAGATCTTGATATTGAGTATAAAGTTCAAGAAGATCCAGATCTAGCTCAACATCGAGATGCAAACCTTGCACTATGTCACACAAATCCTCTTCTCCCTAAGAGGTGCTACATGATGGTATGGTCTGATCCACAGTATTTCAGAGAGGAATTCCATGACCCAAGATGACCGGAAACCATGAATAATATGAGTCACTATAGAACAATGAGACATGGGATATTGTCTCTCCCCCCCTAGGGAGAAATCTAGTTCAGTGCAAATGGATCTACAAAACAAAGCTTGCATCTGATGGATCTACAACCAAGTAAAAGGCTAAGTTGGTTGCAAAGGGGTACTCACAAGTTCAGGGCTTGGACTATAATGAGACATTCACTCCTGTAGCAAGAATGGATTTAGTGAGACTTGTTTTGGCCATTGCAGCTTCGAAACTGTGGGAGGTACATCACATGGAAGTGAAGAGTGCCTTCCTGCATGGTGACTTAGAAGAAGAGATCTATATGAAACATACTGAGGGGTACACTGATGATCCATCCTTGGTATGCATATTGAGGAGATCATTGTATGTGCTCAAGCAATCCCCAAGGGCATGGTATTCCAAGATGGATTCATTCTTGTTTTCATAGAAGTTTGAAAGATGAAAATATGACTGCAATGTCTACATGCAATATAAGGGAGGTTTCCTACTGTTGATTTTTTTGTATGTGGATGACTTGCTCATCATTGGTGGTTCATCTAGTGGGTTGAAGAACATCAATTCTGCTTTGAGTAAAGCCTTCTCCATGATATATCTAGGACTGTTGAAATAGTTTATTGGCCTTTAAGTAACTCAAAATGATTTAGGGATCATGATTTCACAGTCTAGGTACTCCAAAAGTTCCACATGACTGATTGCAAAGCTGCAACTTTTCCTTTCATATCTGACATCATATTGGAAGAAGGTGGCTCTACTCCCTTGGTTGATAGCACTTTGTACAGATAATTGATTGGAATCTTGTTGTACTTGACACATTTGAGACCATATCTATCATATGTTTTTGGTGCTGTGGCTAGGTACATGCAGGAGCCACATGAGCTGCATTGGAAGGAATCAAAGAGAATCTTTCACTATGTGCATGGTACGAGAGAGTTTGGTATACATTATTCTGCTGGTGCTCAGTTAGATCTAGATTGTTTTATTGACTCAAATTGGGATGGAGACAATACTGACAAAAAATCTACTTTAGGGTATGTATTCATGTTGGGATTAGGACCAATCTACTAGTTAATCAAGAAGAAAGAAACACTCACACTTTCTTTAGGATCTTGACAGAGTTTGGAATGATCACTTCTCCTTCAGTAGACCTTTTCTGTGATAATCAAAGTTCCACAAGGATTTCCAGTGATTCACTTCAGAATCAAAGGACCAAACATATTGAGGTTCACATGCACTACATCAGGGAGCTAGTGCACAACGAGACCATCTCACTACATTGTTGTCCTACAGAGGATATGATTGTATACATTTTCACAACGTTTTTCATTCATAAGATATTTTCCTATCTTAGATCTCTACTTGGTGTGAAAGCTACTTGAGTTCCCTGTTGTTCATTTTTTAGGGGGGTATTTTTCCCATGAGGGTTTCCCCCATTTCCTTAGTTTCATGAACATATCTTTTTTATCATTTATTTGATTGTATGGGAAACCTTTGGTCTCAGTAACCAGGGCCCAAGATGTCCAAGTTTGGATTAAGGGGGGGTGTTAGTATAATTATGTTAATATTATATGCTACCATAGACTAGATTGAAAAATCATTAGCATTCAATACATTATTCACAATAACAACATAATCAGGATCTCTGAAAGATACACAATCACAAAGCACAAAACAATATACCCTTGGAAACTCTCAAGGGGAAGAAAAACCAGCAAGAAATTCCTCAATATAGATGATCAAGTACAATGCCCCAAAAATATGTCTCACAAATAAGAGAGACAGAAATACCAAACTCTGGACTCAAGCCACTCCTTCTTCTCCTTCACAGATCTCTCTCTCTCTCTCCACTAATGCAAATTGCACAAGTGAGTGAATGAATAAATGAAGGAGTCTCTCCTTCTATTTATACATTACTTTTTGACCTTTAACTCAGCTAGGTCGGCCCCAGTAATCTGAGCTAGGCCGACTTCTCTTGAGAGACTCAATTACCACTTATATTACATTTACTTGGGTGCTAACGACCCAAATTACAATGGAGGGTTAACCTCATGACCTTTACATGACCAAATGTAATAATGACATCCCCTCCGGAGTTACAATAATAAAGTACAAGTAGAATATACTTTGAATTTACATTAATTTAACACCCCCCTTAACAAGAAGGGTATTCTACTGACTACAACATCTGCATGTGTAACTCTACACAACATCATCGGAGAGAGGAGGGAATCAACAAAAACATCATTTGATACATCTATAAATAATTGGAAGTTCTTCAACATCTCATCTTCAACACTGGAGCATCCTCATCTTCAACACTGGAATATCAACATCTTCAGCACTGGAGCATCCTCATCTTCAGCACTGGAACATCACCTGCAACACTGGAGCATCCTCATATTCAATACTAGAACATCACCTGCAGCACTGGAGCATCCTCATCTTCAGTACCGGAACATCATCATCTATAACACTGGAGCATCCTGGCACCTCATCTTATACAACATTGGAGCATCCTCATCTACAGTACTAGAATATCATAAGGAGCATCACCTGTAGTACACATATGATCCCTCCTTTCGAAAATAGGGATCAAGTCCAACACTAGATCAACATTTAATATTATCCTTCCTTTCGGAACTCGGGATCTCTGTCTAGGGATGATCAATCCTACCACAATCATTTAAGACTATCTCAGTCTAGGGATGATCAGACCCAACACAATCATTTAATACTATCTCTGTCTAGGGATGATCGGACCCAACACATTTATTTAAGACATATCTGTCTAGGGACAATTGATTCCAACACAATCATTTAAGACATCTTTGTCTAGGGACGATCGATCCCAACACAATTATTTAACGCATCTCTGTCTAGGGACAATCAATCCCAACACAATTATTTAAGGAATCTATGTCTAGGGACAATCGATCCCAACACAATTATTTAAGACATCTCTGCCTAGGGACAATCAAACCCAACACAATTATTTAAGACATCTCTGTGTAGGGACAATCGAACGCAACACAAATATTTAAGACATCTATGTCTAGGGACAATAGAACCTAACACAATTATTTAAGACATCTCTGTCTAGGTACAATCGAACCCAACACAATTATTTAATACATCTCTGTCTAGGGACAGCCGAACCCAAAACAATTATTTAAGACATCTATGTCTAGGGACAATCGAACCCAACACAATTATTCAAGACATCTCTATCTAGGGACGATCGAACCCACCACAACTTAGGATCAACATTTAAGACAATATCTGTCTAGAGATGATCAATCCCACTGCAACTCAGTATCATTAACACTACTCCCCCTTTCGAGGGAAGTTCTTTTGGACTATACCAAGATTGTCACGGAAGTGCTCAAACTTCACTCGAGATAGAGGCTTAGTCAACACATCTGCAACCTGCTCATCCATGCTCACATACTGGAGCTTTATAGCTCCCCTCTGCACCATATCACGGATGTATAAATACTGTATTTCTATGTGTTTTAACCTCTCATGGAACACAGGGTTCTATGTCATTTTTATACAACTCCGGTTATTGCATAGAATCACTGCGGTATCCAAATCCAGATCAAACATATCTGATAACAACTTTCGAATCCATATGGCTTCACAACTCGCAGAACAAGCTTCAATATACTCTACCTCTGCAGTGCTGAGAGCCACACTGGACTGCTTCCTGCTTAGCCATGATATCATGGCTGACCCCAGACTGTAACATCCACCTGAAGTGCTCTTCCTGTACGAGACACTTCTAGCCCAATCATAATCTGTATAACCATACAGTCTGAACTCATGGTCTCGAGTATAATTGAGACCATAGTCTATTGTACCTTTTAGGTACCTCATCACATGTTTGCAGCTACAATGTGCACCCATCTGGGATCAACCATATACTGACTCAAGGTTTTCACAACAAAGCATATATATGGCCTCGTATTCGTTAGATACATCAATGAACCAATAATCTGCCTGTATAGAGTCACATCCACTAATTATAACGAAGTATCAGATAATAACTTCAAGTTGGTATCCATGGGTGTGGCCATGGCTTTGCACTCCAACATATCAAATCTTTTCAATATTTCCACTGCATACTTCCCTTGGTTAAGGAAGATTCCCTCTGGGCTCTGCCATGGGCCTCGGGACCTAGAAAATAATGCATTTAAGCCAAGCTCTTTCATCTCGAATTTTGCAACAAGCTTCTTTTTGCACTATGAGATTCTCTTCTCATTACCTGTTAGGAACAAGTCATCCACATATAGAAATAATATGAATGGTTCATCGTCCATAACCTTGAAGTAAAGGTTAGGATCAACTTTAGTCTTAGTAAAGCCCAAGCTCGTCAGAAAACTGTCAAGCCTTCCATACCAGGCTCTTGGAGCTTGCTTTAACCCATACATAGCCTTCTTCAATTTGCAGACATGCGTCTCTTTGTTTTCAACCTCAAAACCTTGTGGTTGTTCTATGTACACTTCCTCCTCAATAACACCATTTAGGAAAGCTGTTTTTACATCCATCTGGTGTAACTTCCACTTCATCGTGGATGCCAGTGCCATGATGGTTCTAATTGAAGTGTACCTTTCTACAGGAGCAAATGTTTCCTCATAATCAATTCCTTCCTTTTGAGAGAATCCTCGAGCCACAAACCTAGCTTTGCATTTGTCAATACTTCCATCTACATCATGTTTTATCTTGTATATCCATTTGGAAGATACCATTCTTTTACCTTATGGTTTGGGAATTATGTCCCACACATCATTATTCATTACTGACTGGTATTCTTCCATCATAGCTTCTACCCATTCTTTCTTTTGAATGGCCTCTTCGAAGCATGTAGGTTCTTTATCTACAAGATCACACATCAAAGCCACATAACTGGAAAATGGCTTTGGCCTCTTGCTTTCTCTTGTGGAGCCTTCTGGAGCTCCATACCTATCTGCATTTTGAATAATTTTACAAGCCCAAGCTGGTTTTCTATTGCGAGAAATATAGTCAGGGATGGAGGTTCTTGGGGCTCCAACATATCATGATCTTCCTAGGTCTCATCATCGTGAGAGGGTGCAACCTCTGCAACTCTAGGAGGCACATCTTCTTCATATACTTTGATCACACCATGAGTCTGGATATCTCTTCATGGCTATCTCTTCATAGTCGACTTCCTCTACTTGATTTCACAAGTCTTGTTTATATTTGAACCATTGTCACTTGTTCTACGGAACAAGTCTCATCAATCTTCATTTGTAGGTGATCATTGCACGATACTTCCTTTGTTTGTTTGGTAGGATCTATTTTGATCCTCGTCTCCTTGCAGGGATTACTGAAATGTCTAATGGTGAGCTCTACTTCATCATCAGAGTTTCTGAACCAATCTTGTACGTTGCTTCTCCTATTCTCCTAGTGAAGCTTTCTGAGGGGAGTCCTTTTTCTTCAAGACTGGAGAGAGTGCTTTGAAGCACCACTATTACAATACATATTCTTCGATGTATTCCTTTAGTAACTTCTTGGGAGGTTCTTCTTCTTCGTCTTCTTCTTCTTCATCTTAGACAAAATGAGCATGATGTATTTTATTTCTCTTCTTCTTGTAATCTTCTTTTCTATCTTTTCTTTCTGGACAATCTTTTGCAATATGTCCCATCTTATCACAATGAAAACATAGAAAAGAAGAGTACTCTCTTTGCTTGTAGTTTCCCTTCTTATAATTTTGAAACTTCTTTGGAGGATGGAACTCCTTATGATTTTCCTTCTTGAAATGAGGTTTTCCTTTTCCTCTCTTTGTATGGGTAGCTAGAGCTTGATCATCATCCATGAGTAGTGCTTCTCGATTTGCTACTCTAGCTTCCTCCTGAACACATTCTTCCCATACAACTTCGAATAGTATACTTTCCTTTCTTGCACACATGGTATGGATAAAGGAGTCCCAATGTCTAGTAAGGCCATTGAGAGCATTCATTACCAACTCATCTTCGTCAAGGGTGTCTCCAATAGATTTTAGTTGTTCCTTGAATTGGGAAACCCTTGTAAAGTATTCTTGAATGGATTCTCCTTGGCTCATCTTTGTGTTCTTGAGTTGAGCTCTCAAATTCATCTTCCGATCTATGTTTTTCCATTCATACATTATGTTTAGGGCATAAAATATCTCTTTTGGAGTCTTCTTAGAGGACACTTGAGGAATCAAGTGATCTTTAATGGAGTCTTCTATGATCCTCATAGCCCTAATCATATCCTTCTTCTGCTTCTCCTTAGCTTCAGCTTCTTCGGGTTCAGGTACAACTTCTTTAACAAACTTGGTAAGGTCATTCTCTTCTAGAATGAGGCCAATCCTATACTTCCAAGCACGTAAGTTCTCTATGTCTTCCAACTTGTCATCAAGCTTGGTGCTTGGTGCCATCGCAACTCGGGGAGCAGGAAATAATCAAAAATAAAAATTTATCAAAATGAAAAATTGAACTCACCAAAATATGCGCTTGACTGAGGCGAGTATGCTAGTGTACTTGGATTTTGAAAATTCCAAAATTTCACCCTTCATAATTGACTTGCGAATTTCAAATCTGCAATTTTCTAGCTTTTTCTGGTCCAAATTCAAACTAGGGTTTGACTTTTTGGGAGTTTTACCCACTAAAATTTTTTGATCTTGGTACCAAAATTTCGCTCTTGGAGAGGTGCACTTCCCTATGCCAATAACACTAAAAAATTCCACTTCCGTGAAAAGCCCTAATTTTTCACTTCCGGAGAGAGAGATAGAGTTTTACCTTGTGAAAGTTGCTCTTTTCAGGCTAGCTCTGATACCATGTTAAGATTATATGCTACCATATACCAGATTGAAAATTCATTAGCATTCAATACCTTATTCACAATAGCATCATAATTAGGATCTTTGAAAGATACACAATCACAAAGCACAAAACAATATACCCTGGGAAACCCTCAAGGGAAAGAAAACCCAACAAGAACTTCCTCAATATAGACATATCAAGTACAATGCCCCAAAAATATGTCTCACAAATAAGAGAGACAAAAGTACCAAACTATGGACTCAAGCCACTCCTTCTTCTCATTCGTAGATATCTCTCTCTCTCCACTAATGTGAATTGCACAAGTGAGTGAATGAATAAATGAAGAGTCTCTCCTTATATTTATACATTAATTTTGACCTAACCTTTAACTTAGCTAGGTTGGACCTAGTAATCCTAGCTGGTACGACTTCTCTAGAGAGACTCAATTACCACTTGTATTACATTTACTTGGGTGCTAACGACCTGACTTACAATGGAGGGTTAACCTCATGACCTTTACATGACCAAATGTAATAATGACATCCCCGATGGAGGTAAACAATCCCCGAAGGAGTTACAATAATAAATTACAAGTAGAATATACTTCGAAGTTAACAAATTAATACTCCATCCTTCTCCTACTTAGCATTATTTTCTTTTTCCTAGTAGTTGATGATGTCATTTCCCCCTAGTGGTGTGTAGATATCATATAGAACCCATTAGCCACCTAATGCGCCCTGTATGCATCATTTTAGGACCACCAGAGTTGGTTCTCTACATTTTAGGATCCAACTCAGTGATCTGGTTCAGTCCACATGAGTTAGCTGACTCTTGTGGGGGGTTTGTGCTCCGATTGCCACTGTTTGTGATATAATGTGCCCTTTTCTGAGTGATTTGCATGAAAAAATAACTAATGCGCCCTTCTTGGTCAGTTAACTGATTGTGTCTTCAGTTAACTGAGTTTTGGTTCAGTTGAGTTGAGTTTGGGACTTTCGGAGCACTCCAATGGCGACAATTCCTATGCTAGACAGATTGAGACTCGAATTCTCATAGGATATTCAAATTCTCTCTATTTTAACATATTTGTGGACTATATTGATTAATGGATAATGTTACACATTTATGCTTCCATCTGAGTTTCAATGCATGATTAATTTTACTGCTCTTTTCACTGTAATTCACCTTTTCTGCTCATTCTTTTACTATGAGGTATTCTCAGCTCTATGATCTGCTGTGATTTATAATTTCACACTTTTGTGCCCTTAATAACTTCCTCGAAAACCATGCCAAAATGTTGGGTAAATTAATTGCTTATTAAAACAATTAATCCCAACACATTAATTATCAACTAGGGTACATCTTGTTCTTTCAATGTTATTGTGTAAAATATATGCAGGCTATAGTTTCCTTTGTTAGCATTGGCTATCTAATATGCGCCGCAGAAAAGTAAATTGATCCTCTCTTGCATAATTGAAACACACTTGTGAAAAATGAAACACACTTGCAAAAAGTAAAGCAATCAAAGAAATGTAAAGAAAGGAAACACACTATGGTTGAAACTGTCAGAGTTATTGATCTATCTAAACTAGCTTACCTATCTATGCAATCAATAACATATCAACATAAATAAGAACACAAATAGAAAAAGGAAAATAATACACCATATATATGTGGTTCACCCCATTGGGCTACATCCACTAGAAGGTTGTCTTCTATTATCTCCAGAAATCTCCTTCAGTCTTACAAGAGAGAAACTACAAATAACCCCAATTTAATAGAACAGAGAGCTTGTGAGCACAATACAATGTGTTGTGATAGTATGATGAAATGTTATGATGTGACTCCCTTAACACTATTATATAACAATAGATGTGGAGAAATTACTCTTACATATTGCATGTGGGATGATAGAATTCTCCATAATAACATCTCTTATATAACAATGGATATCAAGAGTATACTTTACCATAATGAATATGAGATATAATGTATTACTCTTTTACATAAGATTGTGGATAACTTCCGACATAATACAAAGACATTATTACCTTCCAAGGAATATAATATATTCCAACACCCCCCCTTAATAATGGCTGGGAGAAAATCCCTCACTGACACCAAGGAAGGAAGGAGTCATTATTGCTCCCCCTTGATGACAACTTCCCTCATCCCAATCAACGAACAAAGATGTACATAATTTGTTGTTGTTAAGGATTTGGTGAAGATATCGGCTTCTTGTTGCTCGGTAGGACAATGCTCAAGAGAAAGAAGCCTATCTGCGACGAGACCTCGAATGTAATGAGCATCAAGGTCAAGATGATTTGTCTTGAAGTGATATACCGGATTATAAGCAAGCTGAATTGCACCCTTATTGTCACATTTCAACACAGTGGACGATTTCAGAACTAGACCAAGCTCAGTGAGAACATGCTGTAACCAAACTACTTCTTTATCTGATTCTTTGGCTGCTTTATATTCTGCTGCACACGAAGATAAAGAAAGAGTCTTCACCTTCTTGCTGGACCAAGAAATCAGCCTTGAACCAAGTTGAAATATATAACCAACAGTTGACCGTCGATCATAACTGTCACCTGCCTAATCAGAATCTGTATATCCAAAAAGTGAAACTGTAGCACTGCTCAAATAAAAGACACCATAGTACAATGTCTCCTGTAAATATATCAGATTCTCTTGGCTTCCTGCCAATGACTTTCATGAGGTTGCTGGATGAACCGAGAAACCATACTGACGACAAAAGAAAGATCTATTCTGTTGTGAGTTAAATATATCAAACTGCCCACGAGATGACGATAAAGAGTAGCATCAACAAGAGGAATGGTACACTCAACAGTTAACTTTACATCAGACTAAAATGGCGTAGGAGCAGGTTTACAATCACTCATATGGAACTGAGCCAATAAGTTTGTAGCATACTTCAGATGAGAGAGAAAAATACCATCTTTCATATGCCAGATTTGAAGACCCAAGAAATAGTGCAATATAACGAGATTAGTAATTTCAAATTGCTTTTGAAGTTCACTTTTCATATTTTGAATTAATATAAGTTAACTGCCAGTGATGATAAAATCATCCACATATAACACAATAATGAGTATATTATCACCAAAGTTCTTAACATATAGATTTGGATCAAATATACAACGCTTAAAACCATTGTTCAAGAAATATGTATCAATTTTATCATACCAAGCCCTAGGTGCTTGTTTGAGACCATATAAATACTTGTGTAATTTGCATACAAAACTTGATGATTCAACATTAATAAAACCAAGAGGTTACTGCATATAAATGTCTTCATTAAGATTACCATTTAAAAAATCACTTTTAACATCCATTTGGTGTATTTCCCATTTATAAAATGCAACGAGAGATAATATGGTTATTATTGTATTCATTTTAGCAACAAGATAAAATTTTTCATTATAATCAATACCTTCAAGTTGATTAAAACCTTTTTCAACTAATCTAGCTTTATATTTTTCAATCTGTCCTTCTGCAGTAAACTTAGTTTTATAAACCCATTTACAACCAACTAAATTCTTTCCTGAAGGAAGAGGAACAAGAGACCAAGTCTTGTTGTTCATATGAGATTCATACTCAGCAGACATAGCTTTTTACCAATGAGGTTTACCCTTAGCTTGAGCATAAGAAGTAGGATCGTCTGTGGCCAAAAATTTGGTCATAAGAGCAAAGTTAGATCTAGTTCTACGAGTATCAGAAGGATTACCGATCTCACTACCTGCAAATTCAAGAGTTTTTCGGCCCCAAACAGGAAGGTTAGAAGGAACAAAAGTCACTTCAGGAGCTTCGAGACATTCAAGTGGAACACTTGAAGAAGAGGGTGAAATAAGATCAACAATAGGCACAGTACTGGAAGAAGCAGTAACAGATATAGGAGTAACATGAGACAATGGAATATTAAGGGTAACATGAGGTTCTACAAACTCAGGTGGTGGAGAGACTTCACTAAATTGAAAATTTCTTCGGATTATGACACTTCGATTAGAAGGATCAAATAACCTGTAAGACTTGGAGTCCTTAGCATAACCAATGAATATACACTTGTGAGACTTGGGTTCTAACTTTTTCCGTTTGTCATCAGGAATATGAGCCCAACATTCACAACACCTTAAAGTTACTAATATCTGGTTTTCTACTATTCCATTTTTCCTCAGGCGTAACATGCTTAACAACTTTTGTAGGAAATATGTTTAAAATAAAATTAGCACAACTGATGGTTTCAACCCAAAATTTCTTGTGTAATCCTTTAGACTAAAGCATACATCTATCCATTTCAACTTAAGTTCTACTTTTCCTTTCAGCAACACCATTTTGTTGAGGTGTGTAAGGAACAGTCTTTTGATGTTAAATTCCATGTTTAGATAAAAAACTTCAAATTATTTCTTTACAAATTCCTCCCCATGATCAGATCTCAAAGTCTTGATCCTTTTACCAGAATCATTCTCAACCAAGGATTTAAATGCTTGAAACTTAGAAAAAGTGTCACTTTTATTTTTCAAAA
The DNA here is from genome assembly GCA_027924585.1 of Larix kaempferi. Taxonomy (NCBI): domain Eukaryota; kingdom Viridiplantae; phylum Streptophyta; class Pinopsida; order Pinales; family Pinaceae; genus Larix; species Larix kaempferi. The sequence goes on from BSBM01000136.1 coordinate 18,354,889, forward strand.
AATAAAACCATGATTTTCTACTAAAGTCATCAATAAAAATAAGAAAATAGACTACATGAGATATAGAAGGAACTTCAAGAGGACCACAAATGTCACTATGAATTAATTGTAAAGGTTCTTTAGCACACCAAGCTTTACCTTTATCAAACATTTCTCTATGATGCTTACCTAGTACACAACCTTCACAAACATCGGTAGTAGACGAAATATTAGGCAATCCATGTACCATTTTAGTTAACATTTGCATTTTACCATAATTCAAATGACCCAATATTTCATGCCATAATTTACTTAGTTCATCAGCATGAGCAACATAGGAATAAAAGGGTTGTCTTTTAGTTGAATTAAAACCAACAAATTTATATAAACCAACAGTATGATCAGCAGGACCAGAAAAAAACTACTTTAAAATTATGGTTGATATATTTAAGAACATATTTATCAGGCCAAGATTCAAATTTATATCCTTTTTGACATGCACGATAAATAGAAAGCAAGTTGATGGGCATGTGTTCAACATGAAAAACATCTTCCAATTGACCATTAGCAACATTAACATTACCAGAACCAATTACAGAAAGTTGTTTACCATCACCTATAGATACTTTTTGAGATGTGTACTTATTGTCAAAAGATGTAAATAAAGAAGCATTACTAGTCATATGTTTAGAAGCACTAGACTCCATTATCCATTCCACATTATAAGAAGAACTACTAGATGAAACAACATATGTACATAAAGCTAGTTGTGATTCATCAGAACCTTTCTTTTTAACCTTAGACATTAAACGTAAATTTGCTTTAAAGCAATTCTTTTCAGGATGGTTAGTTTTACCACAATGCTTACAAGGATCATACACATTCTTCTTCTTACTATTTTCATGATGTGCATTAGAAGCATGACCAAATTTATTAGTATGATTTGAACAAGAACCTTTAGCATTATTAAAACTTTTCTTAGGATTATTATTATGTGCCATAAGATCCCTATTAGGTGACACTTGTCCTGAAACAATCAACCTTTCTTGCTCATTTATCAACCCTTTACAGAAATCATCAAAAGTAGGTTTCCTGGTATTTTGAGACAATTCAAGAGTCCTATTCCTAGTTTGGATGCACATGTCAAAACAAGATGGCAATTTTTGTTCTACAAGAATTATAAGAGCTGTGTCTGTCTTCTTGTAATCTTTACCACAATTATTTAATTTTTCATTTAAAGTTTTCACTTCAACAAGATATAATTATACTCTTTCAAAGTTAGTAGGATCCAGCTCAAAAATCTTCTTTTCTAGGTAATAAGCAGAAACATCATTATATTTATCAAATAAAGAAGCAATAATTTTCCATACCTCAACCGGGATGTCTTCTGCCTCAATACTTACTTGAATACTATCTGAAACCGTTTGACCAAAGGGCCGTCTTGCTTGATCACATTTATCTTCCCATATAGCCACATCTTTAATATCAACATGTTTCTTGTGTTCACCATTAATAATTCTCCATAGATTCTTACTCCTGAGAACATCAATCATTTTTCTTTTCCATGCAAGATAGTTAGGACCAACAAGTTCAGGAACAAAATCTACTTCTGAAGTCATAATGATAGAGGTTTTGACAATAAAATTAAACCCAAATGCTAGAAATGACAAGAGAAAAAGGTGAATAACAAAAAAATGACACACTTACCAATCTGATATGAAGAAACATAAAATTTACTTACAACCCTTAAAAAAGTGCCAAGAAAAGTCACTCGCGGGTTTGTCACAATAAACCCGCGAGTAAATTTGATACTTGCGGGTTCTCCATAGGACAATTGCGGGTTACTCACGGTTTTATAGTAGAGCAAGCCGTGGGTACGCAGGTCTATAAAATATAATTTCGCGGTTCTGCAAAGTTACTCACGGGTTCGTAGTCATCAATGCGCAGGTACTCACACTGTCTGCGAATAAAAAGTTGCGGGTGTCCAGTTTTAGGCCGAAAACAGTGCCGATTAATCCGCTAACGGAAACCTGCAAAAAATATACCAAACTTGGATGAAAACAACAGATTTGACAACTAGAATATAGATCTCCTGGATGAGAATCCAAAAATCATATAGATCTACAGAAGAAAACATCAAGAGACCCTTGAAAAATTTATGCAAAAATCTACACAACAAAGTTAGGGTTAGGAGTAAAAAACTGCAGAATCATGCCCTGATTTGAAGAGAATCCTAATGGCTACCAGATATAAAGCAAATCTACAAGAAATAAACAATGCCCAGATGATAATAGTTATTGATTGAAATCTATAGAAGGTGCTATATCATAGCAACCAATTCTGATACCATGTCAAAGTTATAGATCTATCTAAACTAGCTTACCTATTTATGCAATCAATAACATATCAACATAAATAAGAACATAAAGAGAGCAAGTAAAAGAATACACTAGATATACGTGGTTCAGCCAATTGGGTTACGTCCACGGGAAGGTTGTCTTTTATTATCTCCAAAAATCTCCTTCAATCTTACAAGAGAGAAACTACAAATAACCCCAATACACTATAGCAGAGAGATTGTGAGCACAATACAATGTGTTGTGATAGTATGATGGAATGTTATGATGTGACTCCCTTGACCCTATTATATACCAAGTGATGTGGAGAAATTACTCCCACATATCGCATGTGGGATAATATAATTCTCCATAATAATATCTCTTTATATAACAATGGATATCAAGAGTATACTTTACCATAATGAATATGGGATATAATGTATTACTCTTTCACATTATATTGTGGATAACTTCCGACATAATACAAATACATTATTATCTTCCAAGGAATATAATATATTCCAACAGAAACCATGCTAATCCATGAATCTAACATACTTGCATAAATAAAGAACTTGAATTAGAATTAAAAATACATTTACAGAAATAAATGAATTGACGTAAAATACATCCTATGCTCATCAATATGAAGAAGTTAGTCTATTTAGAAATTATAGAAATTAAATAACTACAATCTACATCAACAAAAGAGATAAAAAAAATAAAAATTATTCCATTATAACTCAGATTTGTTGCTCTAAGAGTCACCTCCTTAGAATGGAAAGGAAAATAATATTTATACATTAGTTTTTCATAACAAAAAATAAATGAAGATCCAAAATATACTCAACAAATTGGTAATAATTTGGATCTTAAAACGAATTCAAAACTAATCCCAAGATCTTTGCTATTCAAAACTAATCAAACTAATATCCATCTATTGCTCCAAGATGATCTTTTCATCCAAGATCTCAATCCAAGATGAATCTTCAATAATTGAAAAATAGATTTTCATGGATTTGCAAAATTGTTCATGGATCGCTGTTACTTGCAGAAGTAACAACAAGAGTAACAATAAAAGTAACGACAGATAGTAAAACATTAATTCTTCACAAAGTACGATCTAGGTTTTTGAGATATTTTGAGGATAGGCTTCTATTGACTTAGTAATCCCTCATATGAAAAATTTCAAGTACCCACTCCATGGATCTTCAATTAAATATGAGTAATGGAAACAATTGGCATGGAGTAATGGCAGGTGGCCTGGAACAGTTTCTGCAAAACTCATCAAACTCATCCATATTTCAAATATAAATGCAAAATATGTTAATTTTCCAATGTTTAATCATAATTCGCATGAAATACTAAATAAATGTAATGGAAACATGATTTGGGTCTAAATCCCGCATATAAACATAAAAATGGACTAACAAAAAGTTATGGGTAAGAACAAGGAATTAAAAATAGAGAAAATATGATGTAAAATGATGACAATTCCATGGCCCAACAATTCATACCAAAGGATTTAGGAGAAAAGAGGACACTGGGTAACAATGATTCAAGAATATGACCTAGACATTAAAAAACTTAGTTAGTTTATCACCAAGACCTCTGCAAACTAGTAGCCAAATATCAAGATGTGTGTAATGGAGAAGGTTGGTAAAATGAAGACTCCATGTATTACAATGTCAAGTTTGTCTTGGATCTCGTTGATTTATGGTATCATAATTTAGAGTTTTAATTGTATACGCAACAATACACATGAACCATTAAATTCAAAAAGTAGAAGGGCCTTGAGATTCAAATATTCTCAGTATACAATGGGAGGTGGCATTCTTTTCAGAAATAATTATGACATTCTTGATGATATGTCTCAAACAAGAAGGTGATCGAATGACATTCATTGAGCTAAATGATGGATATTTTGATGTGTAATTTTTAGGTGACTACAAACCATAACATCCTCAGAGTTGGATACTGCTGGCCAAAGTTATTTAAGGGAATTCATGCTTATGTGCAAAAATTCCACACTTGACATATTTTTGTTAGACAACAGAGACACCCTTCTACTCCTTTACATCCAATCCAAATGGACCACATTTTAAGCAGTGGGGTATTGACTTTATTGGCCCAGTATATCCCAATTCTTCCCTTGATCACAAGTACATCCTAACAACCATAATTATTGCATTCATCAACATAATTTATTTTGAAATAAGTAAATAAAAAGAATAGTTATAACAAGGTGGTCATTCAATTCCTTAGTCAAAATATTGTAACTAGATAATTACACTCATTGGGAAAAAGTTACATCCTAAGAACCATGAGTATTGAACTCAATGGGTAGAATTTATTCCCATAAAAAACAGTTTGGCTAAGGTGGTCATTCATTTTATTAATCAAAATATTTAGTGCTCTAACAACCTTAATGTTTTCCAATGCAAAATATTTTAGGTCTACTGAGCTAATAGATTTTTTCAAGGACAAAGGGAGTGTCTTGAAGCATTTGGTGAAGTAATATCTCTAGGGAAATATATTGGCATAATCTAGAAAAAAACTTGGTTCAAATCATTAAGAAAACCATAGAATATCATCCTAAAAGCAAGCACAACACCTTAACCAATGCTCTATGGGTCAATTGAGTAACATCAAATGCTTCCATTGGGAATCTAGCTACTTCATGGTATATGGGAAATAATCTAGTCTTCCTTTGATTATTTTCTTGTATTCCGCAAAATTGTCAAAGACAATTGTAGGTGAAATTTTGGGAATTGAAAGAAGACTGAACACCTTGATGAAGTTAGAGGAGGAAAGAGAGAAGGCAAGAAAAAAAATCCTTGCACATAAGTGTTTGGTCAAATGCTAGTTTGACTAATTAGCATTTGAAAATTAATTTGAGGTAGATGACCCTGTGTTCATATGGGACTGGGCTCATGAACTCCAAGGAAAGAATCCTAAGTTTTCCCCTTTATGTTTAAGTCCATATCAAACCACAAATAAGCTTAGTCAAAGTGTCTATTGAATTTAAGACTTGGGAGGAGTCAAGTTCCCTCTTCTTGCTAATGCTTCGCTTATTAAGAGATACTTTTGTTAACCCACATTTCAAGAATGGGTTAGATTGTATATAGTAGGTAGGTTTATATTACTTAAGTAGAGACCTTGCCTTTGTTTAGATGGTTGTTTTCTTTTATTTCCTTGCAATTGATAAACATTAGTTAATTTATTTTGCTTAATAAATTACGACAAAAAATATTCAAACCACTGTTCGCTATCTTTGTAGATTATCGTGAACATCAAATAAGGGAGATGTAGGCTCTAACGAATTTCTTGTATGAACATGTAAGCATGATCCATGCTTTCTAGCAACCCTTGTGAGACATCTATCTTACATAGGGACATCTATATATCTATGTAAGATGTAAACCAAATATCATGGGTCATTTTCACATGAGTTATTTATCCTTGGTGCTACAGTATTTAATCCTCGATAGAAAGTGACATATCTTGCTAATGTGATTTACAAATCATTGCTTCCCCCTTTTGCTGCCAAACAAATGACATTAATGCATATATATAAATAAATAAATAACATAAAAGGTGAAGCACCTAAAAGGGGAAAGGAAGACAAGTAATGAGGGACATGAAAACAATATCTACTGCAGCTATGGATGCCATAATAACAATAGAGCATTGTTTGTGTCACCATGGTGACTTCATTGGGACTATGAATGCTCACTAACAATGGAGCAATACTTGTGGGTATCTCTTATTTGCACTTGAGAAATTTTACACCCCATTATAGAAACCCATTAGATCAACATTGAAGTTGAATCAAAGGTAATAAAATCCCTAATTCTAAAATGCATATGTTCCTTTCATGAGCATAATTCCTAAATTAACAAACTCTAATCCCTTATTCTAAAACGCAGATGTTCCTTTCATGAGCATAATTCCTAAATTAACAAACTCTAGGCACTACTTGGATGCACCTCATCTTGCATAAACTCTTTAAAGGATAGCAAGAAAGAGACTATAATTCATTTAGACCACCTTATTTCCATTGCATTTTAGAGTACAGGTCTCACCATTGAGTTACCATGCGTTGACCCTGCAACAAAACCATATGTGCATATGGGATCCCCTTTTATTAATTTTTTCAAGTAACCTTGATCCTTCATCCACTATCTTGAGATATTATTTCTTTAGTTGGGTTGTATGGTTTGTTTCTTTGATAAGTTCTAGAACTCCAATCCACATCACCTTCCTCTTAGTAATTAGCTACCTCATTCAAGGATTCCTTGATTAATCCATAATTAGCTACCTCATTCAAGGATTCCTTGATTAATCCATAATTAGCTACCTCATTCAAGGATTCCTTGATTTATCCATAATCATTAGTGACGTGTGCTAAAGAAATCACGCTAGTGAGTGATAATTCATTACTTTCATTCATATGCTAATCATATTGCATTGACTTGAAGAGAATAGGAAGAGTTATTTTTTTTGTGTATGAGTTAGTTCCACACGATTGATCAACGACCTATATTATGCCAATTACTTAGTAGAATCCTTCATGGCATGACCTGTCATTATGACCTTCATCAAGTAGGACCATGGGTGATAATATTATTGCGTACCTTTTGTTCAAGGATAGAGACCAATCCTATCACTAGTGTTTCTTTGAATGGCTCACATCTAGTCTTATCACTATGGTTTGTTGAAGAAGTAACAATTTTCCTTTTGTAAGATAAAACTCCAATAAATTATTTAACCTTCACTATTGTAACTGTGAACATGGCCTTTGTTATGGTTTGAATTCCCCAAAATAACATGAAAATAGAAAGAAGAAGTAACTCCATACCTTTAGAATGAAATACAAATAATAAATAAAAATCCTCTTTGAGGAGGCAATCTCTTCTTATAATATATCAAATGCACAAGATGAGATGATCTCTAAATCCATGTCTCCTTGGTATATATAGGATACAAATGGTACAGTTACAATTAAAGGGTCTAGACTAGTGAACAAATTTGAAGAGTTGGTATTAATTTCAATTTGAAGAGCATATATTCAACTAACCCTTCAACGATGAAGGGTTATATAAATAATTGTATTTCTATTAACAATTGTTAATTAAGTAAACCCTTAATAAAAAAGTGAAAATAAAATATTGTCCTTCCAAATCTTTACAATCTTAAAAAATTAAACACTAATAATATAAAAAAATATAAAATTTCAATAAAATTTAATAAAAAAAAAAAATTTGTTTCAAAATTTTCGTAAATAGACACATTTTTTTGTAAGCTAACACTTATATTATATGATACAAAAATTTACATATAATGAAACTGAGAGGGTATGAGAATTCAAAACAAAGAAATTTCCCAGTCCACAGTTCAGAGAGAAGGCCTGTAATTTCCCCATAAGCAAACTTTAACTGAGAAAGTTTGTAGACACCAACTATGTGTTGCCACTATCAAACTATACTAATAATCCTGACTCTCTATGTGCATAGAACAACTGCTATCCCTTATGACATGATTGTCCAAAACATATAGACTATCTTTGACATTTTTAACCAGCCTCGGTGGTGAATTTAGACTGTTCCCAATTTCATACAAAACCCAGTAATAATAAACTTCAGACTAGACCCATAAAACCAAAATAGAAGGAGTAGAGAGCACCAAGCTGACTGTCGGTGTAGGAGGATCGAATTCTAAGTAGGGTACCACTAATGAGCTTCATCCTTTGGAGCCGAGTCCAGGTGAAACCGTTGCAATGGGGGTTCTATGCACTGACTGGTCCCTCCTCGCCGTGACCATTGCTTGGAGAAGCAACCACACTGCACTCATGGTGGAAATTTTCTTTCTTTTCCACCTTCGGCTCAGACATTCCCTGCAGACCATCTTTTGATTCCTGACCACCTTACTCCATAACTGTCGCAGGCTCATTGATGACCAGCGCAAGAGATGGATTCTCCTCTTCTTCAACATTTATGCCAGTCCCTGCCATAGCATTCTCATAATGCTCTCCCACTTCGAAATGCGGGAGCGAAATGCCCATCACCTCAAAAAAAACACACCATTCTATTACACCTATTACCTTGATCTCCAGATCTCGAAAAGCATCACTTGTTTCTTCACTTGAGCCATGGATTTCCTGTCTCAGGGTGGCCTGCCATTCCTACTCTTTCCAGGTTGCATAGAGGTGATAGGCATTGAATTCCCTTATGCTTCATTTCTCTCCCTTCTCCCCTTCCAGTAACGCCTCTAGGTAGCCTCCCCTTCGCGTTTCCATGGTCCAATGACTTCATTGTGCATTCATTTTGTAAACTAGGGTTTTGCTCAGTTTTCATCAATGCAATCTCGCATTGTTGGGTAAAATACGCAAAACACTCCACTGAGCCAGTGTTGGCAGCGGTCCCACGTCGGCATTGCCCATACACACTACCAGGAGCAAACGACATGCAATCTTGCTGCTCCATTTGTTATTTCGCTCCCGGACAGAAAGTCACCAAGTGTCCCAGAACGACATTTTCATGCGACTTGCAACTCGACATAACTCGGCAACCGGAGGTCGGATCGATGAACCGTCGATTCCGTTGCTCTCCTGGCATGCGATTACCTCTAGGTAGCCTCTCCTCCATGTTTCCATGGCCCAGTGACTTCATTGTGCATTCATTTCGTAAACTAGGGTTTTGCTCAGTTTCCATCAATGCAATCTCGCATTGTTGGGTCAACTCCGCAAAACATGTTGCAGCATTAAGAAAACACTATGTGTCTAGAGATCATAGGCTATATTATTCTTGTACCAATGTATAATCCAACAAGAATATGCCTAAGCTACACTTACAAATTACAAACCAACTAGGGTTTCATGAACTAGACACTGCATAATAAAACTAGGGTTCACAAATTGAGACATGGAACTAAAAAATAGGGTTTTATGAACTCTCACATGCATGCATGACTGAGATGTAGAAACACATGTACATGAATTATATGCACATACATGAAACAAAATGCCATATACATGAATTTCACATGCATGCATGACTAAGATGTAGAAACAAAATGAGGTATTGAAAGAAGTTAGAAGAGAACTATCATACTTGTTGATAATTGCTAGTTTTAAGGTTTATTGGTCATATGTAAAAATTGGCATAAATATTCATAAACTTGACATATAAGAGAACTTTTGGAATATGAAGACGATGAAGATAAACTTGACTTGAGAGCATGTTATTTTCCGATTTGTATTTGGTGGTGTCTAAAGACACCAGTTCTTCTTGGCACCTCCAGTGTGCCATAAATAGTGTTTGTATCCTAGGCATAGGAAAGGCTAAACATTAGTACTCTCGTAAGAAAATAAGGAAAATGTGCAAACATTATTTATAGATAACTCACCTGAGGTTGTAGGATCGTGTTTATAACTTGTCCAGTAATGCTTGACAATGCACTCACTCGAGTAGGCCATCTGGATCATCTCTGCTGCCGATGGTGTCCATCAATCTCTCATGCTCTAAATGAGGTAGCAAGTATTGTACACGTGACTTTTTTTTTTCCGAAATTGTGCGCAGCTTGATGTTTATACCAACTACCAGGTTGGTGAAGTGGTATACAATAGCTCCTGGTTTATAATCCTGATATACATACCCACCCTTCCTTTTATGTTGTGCTTCTAGTGTCAGGTACTCCCCTTTTATAACCATCGAGCCAGTTGGGTATTCAATATTTTCATCATCTGTAACAGGTTCGAGAATGGTTTGTTTCCCCTTTAAGCAACGTGCCAACCAATAGTCAGAACTCCATTCATTATTTTTTGGGGCAACTACTGCATATATTTGACTTGTGAAAGGAAATCGTTAAAAATACATAAATATTAAAAAAGGTCTTGCATGTAACATAAATAAAATTTCTTTCAATGTAAGGGCTTGTATTGATTTAGGTACTACTAATTTACTTTTTTGTACCTGCTTGTAAGAGATCCGATATGTGATCATAGTCTGCAGAAATATATGTTTGATCATCTTCCAAATGGTCTATTTCATTAACCCCCTTGAAATCAGTGCCAAGTGTCACTCGATCCCAATTATCAACTGTATCTGTATACTCACAATCATCCCATTCATCTATGCTACAGGAACTGCCTGGTAAGGGTCAGGGAGTGCTTTCATACTCAGATCTATTGCTGCAGCATCATATCTACATCATGGGGGAAGAGCAAATTGTTTGCACCTCTTGCTCCGCTACAAATATTGATGCATGTACTACAGACGGGATTGACAGGGAGATGGCTCTTAACTCCTGTCAATCGTTGATGGCCTCCACTTCTAGTGTATGGTACATAGACAGTGGAGCTTCGAGTCATATGACAGGTGTTCACAGATATTTTTTTGACCTAACAGAGGATGGGATTGATCTTGAGATTGTCCTGGGAGACAACTCTACGATCAAGGCTATAGGACAAGGAACTGTGTCCTTCCAAAAAGACTCTGGAGAACAGATGAGAGTTCGTGATGTCCTATATGTTCCAGGTCTTAAGAAAAACTTGATCTCTGTTTCTACCATTGAAGATTGAGGACTATGGGTGATGTTCAGAAATGGAAATGTGCTAGTTCATCCAAAGGGATCCAAGGTTGCCTCAGCTAAGAGGATTGGAGTCCGCTGCGGGAAGCTATATAAACAGAGCTTCCAACTTCATCATGCCCTAAGTCATAGCAGTCGGGATGAGGAATGTGATCCCTGTGAACTTTGGCACATAAGGATGGCTCATCTGCACCATCCAGCTCTAAATATTCTAAGGGAGATTGTGACAAGAGTACCTGAGTTCAGCACTAAGCACACTGATGTGTGTAAGGGGTGTGCTCTCAGAAAGTACGTCAAAACTACATTTCCCAAGAGCGACACTAGAGCTGCAGGAGCTCTTGATTTGATTCATTCTGACCTTTTTGGTCCGATGTCCACCACATCACTAAAAGGATACAAGTACTATGTGTCTTTCATTGATGACTATTCCAGAAAGACCTAGATCTACTTCCTGAAGAGCAAAGAGTCCAAGGAAGTTTTGCAGAAGTTTCAGGAATTCAAGGCCCTTGTGGAAAAACAGACAGAGAGGAAGATTAAGATCTTCAGATCAGATAATGAGGGAGAGTACACCTCGGCTGAGTTCAATAAGTTCTGCACTCAGGAAGGCATCAATAGGCAGTTGACTGTTCCTTATACACCTCAACAGAATGGGGTGGCTGAGACGAAGAACGGGGCCATTATTGGAGTTGCGAGATCCATGCTGCATGATCAGGGATTGCCATTTTTCCTTCGCGTTGAAGCATGCAACACTATATCCTACATTCAAAACAGGAGCCCCCATAAGGCTTTGGGGGACAGGACCCCCGAGGAGGCTTTTCTGGGAAGAAACCTGAAGTTGGGCACTTCAGGATTTTTGGATGCCTCACCTACTCTCATGTTCCTTCAAAGAAAAGGACAAAGCTGGAACCCACTGTAGAAAGAGGAATTCTGGTTGGGTATGATGAGACTTCATAGGCCTATCGTGTTTACATCCCTGCTCTCAAAAAGACTGTTGTGAGGTGGGATGTGAAGTTCGAGGAGGATCGGGCCTTTCGAAAGTCATGTGAGTCAGAGAAGGGAAAAATGCAAGTTGATACATCTTTACTTGACACAGGACAGGGTGCTGCTCAGCAGTCAATAGGGTCCCAAGTATCTAGAGTGACAGATGCACTAGATACAGTTTCCACTGGCACAGGATCTCAGGTTGGTGATCAACTGAGATCAGGATCCCAGATTACAGGTTCTCGAGCTACAAGATCAACAGCTATTGGTACCTTTACTAGAGGTACTCACTCACATACAGGATATTGGGATGAGGATGAGGAGTTCTCATCTCAGGATGTCACTTCAGGGAAGAGAAATCCCAAGTGGCTTTAGGACACCTTGAAGGACACTCAAGCAGTAGGAACTCCCAAGAAAGATGTGAGAAAAAGTAAGGCTCCACAGAGATTCTGCAGTTACTTAGCTCTAGTAAGAAACATCAGTGAGTCAGAACCTTCCTCATATGAACAAGTAGCAGGAAAGCAAGCTTGGAGAGATGCCATGTTGGAAGAGTACGCTTCCATCATGAAGAATGATGTCTAGGAAGTGGTTCCCAGAACAGAAGGAAAATCTATAATCACCTCCATATGGATCTATAAGATTAATTATGCTGCAGATGGCAGCATTGAGAAATACAAAGCCAGGTTTGTGGCTAGAGGTTCTCACAGATAGAGGGAGTTGACTATGAGGAGACATTTGCTCCTATGGCCAGGTATTCTTCCATCAGGACTGTGATTTCAGTTGCAGCAGAGATGGGACGGAAGATTCATCAGATGGATGTCAAGACAGCATTTCTCAATGGACTCATTGAGGAGGAAGTCAACATTGAGCAGCCAAAGGGCTTTGAGTTACGTGAGCAAGAGTCTCATGTATGCAGATTGAAGAAAGCCCTGTACAGTTTGAAACAGGCACTCAAAGCTTGGTACTCTGGGATAGATACCTATTTGCAGCAGCTGGGGTTTCAGAAGAGTGAAGCAGACCCAAATCTCCACTTCATTGTGGTAAGAGGGGATCCTCTTATTCTTGTGCTTTATGTAGATGACCTGTTTATTACAGGAGCTGAGAAACTCATCAGCGATTGCAAGAAGGATCTTGCATCTGAGTTTGAGATGAAAGATATCGGGCTGATGCATTACTTCCTAGGAATGGAAGTCTGGTAGGAGGATGGGCATATCTTTCTCAGTCAGGGCAAGTATGCAATGGACATTCTGAAGAGATTTCAGATGCAGGATTGCAAGGCTATGACTACCCCTATGACGACCAACTAAAAGAAGCAAGTGGCTTCTGAGAGTAAGTTGGACGATTCCACTAAGTATAGACAGCTCATCGGTTCCTTGATCACTTGGTCAACACCAGACCAGATTTGAGCTTTGCAGACAACACCTTGAGTCAATACATGGTGAACCCAGAGATGTGCACTGGGTAGCTGCAAAGCATGTTTTGTGATACATCAATGGAACTGCAGAGTATGGACTGAATTATGTGAGGCAGGGAGAAGTCCAGCTTGTGGGGTTCACAGATTCAGACTGGGCAGGGAATGCAGGTGACAGGAAAAGCACCTCCGGGTGTTGCTTCAACTTAGGTTCGACAGTTGTGTCATGGTTCAGCAGGAAGTGGAAGTCCGTTGCATTGAGCTCTGCTGGGCAAAATATATGGCAGCTAGCTTAGCCAGTTGTGAAGCCATCTAGCTTCGCAAGATGTTGGTGAGTCTATTTGATCAGCAGTTGGAGCCTACGGTGATTCACTGTGACAATCAGAGTTGTATCAAGCTCTCTAAGAATCCAGTGTTTCATGATCGATCCAAACACATTGAGATCATATATCACTTTATTCGTGATCATGTTCAGAAGGGAGCAGTTGAGCTATAGTACATTTCTACAGATGAGCAGGTTGCAGGTATTCTGACGAAGTCTTTGATGAAGACCAAGTTTGAATACTTCAGGGAGAAGATGGGAGTGGTACAAAATCCTTTCCTGGTTAAGAGGGAGTGTTAAAATATTAACCAGAAAAATGATTGGACAGAAATGCATGCAACTGTTTTAGGTTTTTGGTAAACCTAACTTCTCAGTGAGATGTTATAAGGAAGATAGGAGGTGACTGTCTTCATTAGTGAGACTATTGATATGAGATAGATCAAGAGTGAGGAGGATGACTTCACATGTGAAGGAGAGCACATTCTTCAAGGAGGGAGAAGCTCGTATCATATCCAGTAGAGCATTTGAGTGTCTGTAACTTGCAGAGTATCTTTGTCTCAGAGATTGAGGAAGATCAGTGACGATTAGAGCTCAGATCTACTGAAATCTGATTTAGTACGAGTCTTTCATTGATGGAGGGAGGGCGCACTTGTGCATGCAAAGAAGGACGTTTTCAGTCACAAGGTAGTCTTTAGAGCGAGCATAGCAAAGCTGAGGATAGAGACAGATAGATCAGGCAGAGGCGGATACAGGGACACTTAGATCTAGATTTCCAGTTAGGGCTCATCTCTTTCGTGCATGCATCAGTTGGATGCATGCAAATCTTGAGTTTGCCTGAAGAGATTTATGAGGTAACCTTGTATTGTAATTATCTCTTTTCGTATATGCTCTGGGATCGAGAAAGAAGATAGCCCCATAGTTTGTTGGTTTCTCTCGAAAGGGTTCCAAGGTACATATGTCGTTTATGTATGATTGCATTTATATTGTTCATTTGGTAAATGCAAATCTAGTTGTTTGAGTTCATATTAATGTTGTATTGATATCGAGACTCATACTGCTTGAGATCTCAGGGAGATCCAGAGGGAGTAGTGATCTCTAGATCAAATATTTATAGGGCCTTCAAGAAACATTTCAACTCTCGATGCACATAGCACAACAATGGGAGCCTGCCATATAACCAAGCACATCTGCAACACTGGTCATGGAAGACCAACCTATAACAGAGCTCCCCCTTGGTGTGGAACAAGAGAAGAATGTTGAGCAATAAGTCTAAGTAGAAGAAAAGGTGGAAGCAGAAACATTCCCTATAGATGAAGAAATATTGGACCAACCAATCATTACAGAAGAAATGGGGGAAAGTCAACCACCGATAGAGTAAGTGATCATAGAGAGCCAACCATCAGTGCAAGAGGAAGGGTTGATCGAGGATCAACCACTTGAGAATCATGAAAGAGCTCAATCTCCTAGTCTAGAGGGAATCCTTCAATTTGGAACAAGCAATTTTGGCCACTATTATGAATAATTTGGAAGAATCTGAGAAAAGAAAGGCCATTAAGTTTGCTCAAGGGGAACCCAAAAGAAAAAGGGTCAAATTAGGACCCAAGGAACTTGAGCAGAGAGAACAAATTACCCAAGAAATCCTACCAATGATAGAAAATATCCAACAAGAAGCAGAACATCTTGAAGAGATTCAATAAGAAGAGGGGTGCAATTCCTCATGTCTCATCCCCTTCATCATTTTTTGGTTTTACTAACATTTTGTCTATTGTAGCTTCCGAACGGACTTCAAGTATGTACATCCCTAACTCAGCACAAGAAATATGACAACAAACTCCATGGGAAAGAATTATACATCCAATAAACATCAGTGGCCCCTTTGAGATACTGAAGGAGAAACATAAGAGGGAAGAGGCACAAAATGAGGCCCATAGCATGGGAAGTTTTGAGTCACAAAGCAAGGCCAAGATGATACCTAAGTACAATCCTATCACTAAAATGTTTGTGATCATGACATTGGAACCATTGACCCATAAAAAGTACAAGGAGATGCAACATCAAGATTGGAGGACACTACAAGTTACCATGGACACTGCTGATGTTGATCCGTAAATTTTCCTGAGAACTTTCTCAAACAAAATTCTACAACAAAGACCTTTTTCTGACACTTAATTGCATGTGAACATGAGCATATAATTTATGAACCATACATAAGAGCATGAGCAATTTGTCATAATTATGTGCATAATTTGCAATGAAATCTCTACTTAACCAAGCGAGAATGCAATCAAAATTCACACATACAAATTGACAACCATATGATAACAAAGTTCACCAGACTTTGCTGGCTACATCTTTGGGCTCGTCAAAATTGTGAACCATTTCATTATTTCTCCTTTGCAAATATGCTTTTCTTTACACATGAAGTGAGTTCTCACATCATGTGGCTAATTCTCCCATCTTGGATAGCCTTCTCCTAAGGCTCTCACATGAAGTGGCACAAGCAAGACCTCCTTGCTTATTCTCTCCAAAACAAAGAAAAGCTTATCAAAAGCTCTCCTCCTATCCCTCTCCTCATGAGGGGATTTTAGAGCTTCACATGGATAAGAACTACTCCATCATATAAAGGAGAAAATATCTCTCAAGATCCCATAATGTAGGATCTACAAGATTTTGAAGGAGAGACTCTCTCAAAATCCCATCAAAATCTCAACTCTTCATGAGACTCTCCTTAAGGCTAGGAAACTAAAGGTGAGGTGGATTCTCACACTTCATTTAATTTCCTGTTTACAAATTAAATGAAAAATACATGAGCTTCACATACTCATTTGAAGTACTAACCGTTTACATTTAATCATTTCACCTTAAATCAAAGCTTCTATGAGCTTTTCTTTGGTGTTCATAATGTCTTGGAAAGCTGCTTGAGAACTTTTTGTTGAAAGTGGAGATCCTCCTAGATCAGATGTGCCCCTCGAAGATGACATATCTATGGCACAGGGGTCAAGCAATATCATATATAATAAATGCCTTCAAGTTGCATCATCTAGTGAGGTGTACATGAATAAATTTGAGGCTATTAATGTAAAAAATCAATTCATGAATGCTCGAGTAAAGACCCTTGAGAATGAAAAGAGCAAACTTGAAAATACAATAGTAGCCATGGGAAAGGGAAATCAAGAGTTAGTAGAGGCCATTTCCATGTTCACAGTGAAGGATGATGGAATAAGAGCCCTAAAAAAATTCCATGATGGCTCGAGCTCTCTCAATCACTCAACAAATGGTTGATGATCAACAAAAGCTTATTAAAGAGCTTAATTTTTTGAGAAAGGAGAATGCATCAATATCCGCTCAAAATGTTGTCATGGATGAAAGAATAAAAGAGCTCGAGCCAGATAAAGAGTCTACAAGGGACCTATTGGCCAGAAGAATTGTCTTAGGCCAACTAGGGAAAAACAGTCCACACACTCAACTTAGCACAGTTTTGTATGTGTTTGGAATAACTGTCTCTCACAGGATTTAAGGCCCTGCTGCCTGTGTTTTGTGCTCTCAAAGATAGAGAGTCTCCTAAGGTGAGCAAATCTCGAACAAAAAACTAACTGTTAACAACTATCAGTAAATCCTAGAACTACTTATGTTCCAATCCTAAAGACTATCTAGAAACCAAAATTGGTGATTGCTAATATTCTTCTATGATAAACTAACTTATGCTAACCTATCTAAAGCCAACATTCCTATATCGGCCAAGAGCAAAGGGCTTGTTATTTGACTGAAAATCTAAAATAAGAACAATATTCACTAGTTACCATTTAGTGATAAACATCCTAAACAATAAAGGTGAATTTAAATTATTTTATAACAGATAAAACACAACTATTATAAAATCATCTATATATGAGAACTTCAAACCAAAAGCCAAGATTCACTAACAGAATTATGTTATTCAGAAAACATGAAAGATATAATTAAACTAACTTGCAATTAGGACAAGATCATTCTGCAAACTAGATAATTACGAAATTTGATCAACCACTATTGACATCATAGAAAAAGTTCATCAACATCAATGAGTAAGCAAATCAATTAATGATTCAGACAACATAAGCATTTGAATTTCTCATGAAAAACATTTCACATACAATATAAAGACATTTATATATGAAAAGCAAACGAGATTAACAAAGGAGAAATGAATCACACAGTATTGATTATCCAAAACTTAGCTAAGGTTTCGGTATCCTGGCACATTTAACAGTCTTCAGAAGAAGTTCATGAGACAATCTGTGTAAAAGAAAAAAGAAAAAAGGAAAAAAAGTGTTGTTGTATAATAAAAGCTCCTCAATGTCTTAGAAATCGAACCCTTCATCAAAGTTTTGGTATTGTTTATATAGAAAAAGAAACGAGCATCTAACTTCCTATCAGTTCTATTTTCTTGGAACCACGTGGATCCCTACAATAATAACATATCACTTAATGTTGCTTCTGATATAACTGGAATGTATGCCAGCCGGTGACACCTGGATTGGAATAACACATAAGATAATCTTCAGAACTTACTAGATCACTCCAGTATCGTTATTCCCGGGCACGAGATAATTTGCATTAATCACCATCAACTGCCGGCGCCAAAAATGGGATATGATGCCAACGAAAGAAACCAACTGCATGTGTATAGGGTTTTGAACAGGTACACTTTCAACAAAATGAACTCCAAAATTGAAGCCACGTGATTGACCTTCAATTCCAAGATTGCATAACACCTGGATTTTTTTTTATAAAACAAATCAGTTAAGAATTGTAAACAACTACCAATAATTGATTAATACAGATATAATAATGAATAGGATGTCTGCAGAATTTTTAATTCTGTAGACGTCCTCATAAAAAGAAAAACTCTGTATTGAAATAACAAATTGGTTATAATTGCTGACCTGTATAGATCCGATTTCATATCACCTAACCATTCAAACAAAACCATAAAATAAAAAATGAACTTCTTTTAAACAACATTATGATTTTGGAGATGACTGAACTGATACTTGAACTGGGACCACCCTCCTCACTTCATTTAATTTAGCTTTGAACCTCACAGCCCTTGTTGTTGCAATCTTATTTTGCTTGATTAATCGTTTATTTTTCATCAGAAGATTCCTACCATAAGCCTTGTACTAGGTTTTCTTCTCCTTCAAATAATTCCACTTATCAACCAAAGAGGACAAGTTAGCTTTTAAACTCACGATCTCTTCCATGGAAAATGTATTAACCACTTGTGCTTCCTTCAACTCTGTTTCTAAAGATGAAATAACTTGAGCCATGGGTATTTCAATAGGTGGATGCACCTGTTCCATGTTTGGCCTTGTTCACAACTCTTGGTTCACTACTTGTTCTGTTGTAGGCATTGGATTGGATTTTTGAACACTTATACCTTCATGCAGAGAGGCTGACACATACTTAAGGTCGAGGATCATGGGTCCGATGGGGGTTGGACGTGGTCGTGACTCAGAGGAATCGCTGAATTCAACCACCAGGGCGTCTTCTACAACTAGTTCCCTTTTTGCAAAAAGTGCAGCAGCCATGCTGCGAGTAGTCCGGCGAATAGCTTGATCACTAAGCATTTTGCTAACTTCTTGTTCTGCTGGTTTGTGACAGGGATTGATCTGTGGTTGAAGCTGAGGATCACATGGGGGAGGTGGAGTAGTCGCAGGTTGACTCATTTGGGGCAGAGGACTATCACAGGGTATTTCAGGGTTTAACTCAGCCTTGGGGTTAGAATGACCGATACTTGGGGTTTGGCTGGGTTCAAGCACTTCATCTTCAAAATCATTTTGGGACCCCTGTTCTTCTAACAATGGCTCAACCCTTTTAGACCTGTTTTTGGACCTCCGATGGGGCCATTCGTCATTTTCCCTGAAATTATTGCGGGTAAGGAAAGATTCCCATGAATCACCCAACTCCCCCAACCGGTAAGAAACAAGAATTTTGATAAGCCCGTGGTGAAACAGGCTGCGTTCTTTATCCCCTATATTTTCCTGATAAGTGACGGCCATCTTCTCCAGACTACTCAAAAAATAATAAGGCATATTTATAGAATGCCCTCTAAAAATCATCAATAGCCTGATATGATAAAACTGGGTTTGAGATAGACGTCCCTCGCAGGTAACATACCTGATAATCAGCCCGAGCATGGCACGCCATTTCTTCTTTAGCAGACAAGACGGGAAACCGGACTTGTATTTAGCTTGCCGGTTAGATGGACTCAAGAACTCCTTCCATTCATCGTTTTCTAAATGCTTACCCTTATACCAGTGTTCTCCTTCCATGGGCAAGCCAATAGCTCTAGACACAAATTCCTCCAATAATTCCAACACGATATCTCCAACATGTGCTTTCACACCATCAAACGAAGTCGCGAATGCCCTGGAGACCATTAGATTAAAGCCAGAGAACCTCTGCAGGAACCCTAACCATCCTGCCCTTGTCACCATTTCACGGCATTCAGGAGCGGCATCTAAGTGTTCGTCGCCTATAAGCTCAAACCTAGGCACAGGGGCCATGGTAACGATGATACAAAGCTCTGGGATCCTCACAACCCTGGCAGAACAACGAAACGAGCTCATCCTTGGCCCGCGCAGGTTAATGAAAGTCCCAACCAACTTCCTCTCGCCAAGGTATTGTAGACACTCATACGCAGTCATGGAAGGTGGAATCATAATGCCTTAGAACTGGTAAGGGTTATCGAAAATCGCAGAAGGCTCAAGATGCAATAATGCCGCTCAGAGGGATGACAATAGGGTGAGAGTTAGACGTGACATTTGCCCCATGTGAAACAATAGATGTCAAAATGGTATGGTTACGCAACAATAAAAACCCTCGATCATATGATATTTCCCATATTAGCTGACACCTTCCCATAAAATCTAATGCATTAGATATAACCAAAGTTCAAACGTTTAAAACATAAGTTAATGGTTATCATCGCATGATCCTCTACCACTTGATATCATTAATGTCATAACTCAATAATGCACGATAATGTCGATTCAATCAAAATCAAGATAATCATAGTGATAAATAAATAAACAAATAATTAATAAATGTGGTTAAGATTTCGATTATCTTTTAAGAATCATGTTGATCAGCCATGATCGAATCATTCGACATTACCTTAGGCATCATAAAAAAAAAAACATTTTATCATTTTATGGATCTTATCCCATTATAAATACAAAAGTCTACAAATAAGGATAAGTAGATAAATAAAATGAGTTTATAATATTGGTATGAGACCAGCATTAATATTCATGATTGTCACCAGGAGATTAATTAGATGAAAGGTAACTCATTAGACCAAACACATAGATGGAAGAGACAACTTAAAATGTGATGTATTAGTCTATTAAGTCAATAGTTGAAGATCATCAATGAAATGAGTTTGTTTGACTTTGGATTTGTAAAGATGCCCAATATGGTAAAGATTAGGAGTTGCTAATTTTAGGATCATGTAATTCACAAATGATCAACCAGAAAGACAAAACCAAGTCAAGCGGTTTAATTAAAATGAAGGCTGATGTGAATTCCCCTATGCCGATCGACCTATCAACTTTATTGGGAGTACCTTCAGAATCAAAGATTCTAAAGGCACGCCTAAAATATAATGGATGAGTGTCGATCAAAGTGGTAACATGCAGTATGGTTCCTGGTCTTCGAAACTTATATCATGACCAATTGGATTTTAGTGCTCAATGCTTCGAAGGGTGTTGCTTGCCAACAAATGGCGACATGCTGGGAACGAGCCAGTTATCTCTGTGCAAAGGGAAAAAATTTCAATACCTCAGATAATCATAAACAATGTTTCGAAGCACCAAACTCCTGTTTGGATGATTCAAACCCAGACTAGTTCCAACATGTTGGCCTCACTTATTCAACAACAATGAGCCTTTGGCTGTTATCTGAGCATTCCTTACCTACTTCAACTTTTGACAATCAGGGTAAAGAATGACTTAGCTCCAGAGGAAATCTTTGAGGCTTGAGACAGTTTAACCAATGTCAGTGAAAGATATAGCTACTCAAGAATGCCAGATAATTCTCTTCTCTTGCAAACAAAGGAAGCAGGTGATATTTATTCATTTTCATTCATTCTCCTTTTTTTTTTTTCTTTTTTTTTTTGAATCTATATACAAATGAAATAAATATGAAAGTTGCTAATTAGAGATACTACCTTAGCTTGGTGACTAAATGATGGTAGCGTTATTCACCAGTCCTACCAGAAACTGATCAGGCCTCGTAATGAGACTTCCTGCCCCCTAGCTTTTAAACCAAGGATCATTGTCCTGGCTTGATGACCAGATGTGGATAACATCAATCCAATAGAACTTATGATCATAACCAGATCGGCTCAGGACGAGACCTTCTGTCTTCTGATTAACTTTTCTCATATTCAAAATTTAAAAAAAAAAACAAATTAAAACAATTTTTTTTTTTAGTTCAAGACTACTGTTCAGGCTTGGTGACCAGAAATCAACAGCATCATTCACGAGAACTACTAAAGATAGACAGGTCAGCTCGTGATGAGACCCCTTGATTCTCATTTTTTTTAAAACAAGAATCATCACCCCGGCTTGGTGACCAGATAGTGGTGCTGTCATCTTCGGTAGTGTTGATGATCATGATAGGTCGGCTTTATAAAAAGACCTCCTGTTCTTGAAATAAAATTTTATTATTATGGGTTATTTACACAGTATTTACAAAAAAAAAACTCGAGTTAGAAAACCACTGGCCTCTTGAGATAGCTTGAAAGTGACTAAACATTGGTCGACTGATCTACAGGTCTAATAAACACTACTGGAACCAGTAAATAAGTTCCCTGAGTCGTTGGTCTTTTGGGTAGGCATTCAAAGATAACATTTAAGGATTTCTACATAAGACAGCAGGTTCACATACCAAAACCAGTTGTGAGAATTAACTTACCTTACAGGCATCAGATACTTTGAAGCAAAATCAATAATTACGATCTGACATGTATTTCATTTATCCCAGTCGACACAGTTTTAACAAGTGGAAAATCTTCCAAGCCGTTCATATGCTCAGGCCAGATCCGAGCAAAGGTGTATGGTATATCTGCTGAAGAAATATATACAACAAGAAGGGGGTTGATTTTGTACAAAAGCAACAAATCAGGTCAGGATGACTCTATGACTCAACTGGATTAATATAATTCTGCACAATGAAATATGCCAAAGCACTGAGTCACTTGATTTATTAGCAAGGCAAAATTTGTTGAATCAACAATCATTTAAATCACCCGAATGTGATAAAACAAAACAGGAATCACTATATTCAATTGAAGGCATGCAAATTTGCTTCATGTACAGCAATTAGGAAATAATAAAAGATGATGAAGCCATAAAAAAAATTAACTAAGAAGTTGATCAACCTCATTATGAATAGACAAACATCAAATGAGTAACTAAAATCAAAACAGCCTTGATAATGAAACCTTGTCGATGTAATCAATCACCAGATATTGATAAGTAAGTATAATTGATGACTGATATGAAAAGTGATCAGAAAATGTGAGACCATCAGATTAGATAACCCTGAAAAAAAACTAAACAAAGCTAACTATGTACAAAAATATTTACAATGAAAATGTACAATGAGAATGGATCGAACAGTGCAAAACTACTGGAAGTATTTCTTAAGGACCTGCCCGTTCACCGGAAAGGTATCAGGTTGTCCTTGCAGAGTTTGCAACCGAAAGGTGCTAGGGCCTAACTTTTATGCTATGATATATGGGCATAGCCAAAGTCTCTGAAATTTCGTATGGTTTTTTTTGTCCTCGTGTGCTTTATCCCATTTTAAAACAAGATCACCTATCTGAAACTCTCTATCTGAGGATGACCCGCGATCAAACCAGGATTTAACAATTTTCTAATGCTTCGAGAAATGTCGTTTTGCATTTTCCCTCTCCTCTTCTAATTTCACCAGCATATTTATTCTTTTTTCAATTGCAGAACATTTTGTGTCTTGTACAGATTACGCAAGTTGTAAGGAAGGCAAGAACAGATTAGGAGGGAGTATGGCCTCAGTACCATATACCAGAAAGAATGGGGAATTACTGATAGAGGACTTTGGGGTCACTCTGTCGGCCCACAATGCTTGATACAGAACTGTGTGCCAATTCCTGTGGCTTTCAGCTATTGACCTTTTACGAATTTTCAGCAAGTTCTTATTTGTTGATTCGGCAAGGCCATTGCCTTGGGGATGATAATTAGCTGAAAACTTGATTTTGATTCCCTTTTCTACTGCAAACTCAGTCAATTCTCCAGAAGAAAAATATGATGCGTTGTCAAAAACTAAAGACTCAGGCAATCCAAATCTAGTAATTATATGAGTCTCAACAAAATCGAGTACCTGCCTTGTATTGACTACCCGTAGAGGAGCAGCTTCAGACCAACGGGTGAAATAATCAGTAGCAGTTATGATGCATTTGTGTTGGAGAGAAGATGGAGGATTGACTGGGCCCACTATGTCAAGCCCCCATTGTTGAAAAGGTCTGTCCACAATCACTGGTTGTAAAGGGAAAGATGGCCTTCTGATTCTACCAGATGCCCGCTAACAATCCTGGCACTTTCTTACAAAAGAATGAGCATCTTTAAATAAAGTTTACCAAAAATAACCTGCTCTCAGGACTTTGTGACCAGTAGTGTCGCCTCCGAAGTGACCACCAGCAGGGCCATCATGTAATTGTCTCAAGACTGATTCAGACTCTTCCTTTTCTAAACAACGGAGCAAAACACCATCTGCATTCTTCCTGAAAAGTATGTTATTCACTAACTGGTACTATGCTGATTTCAACCTGACAACTCATTTTTTCTTTGGTACCAAGTGATCTGGAGCAATTCCTATTTCTAGATAAATGCGAATGTCAGCATACCAAGAATTAGCAGGATCTGGGATAAAATAAATTTCCTTTTGCAGCAATGAAGCATCTTAGGGTAAGTCATCTTGACTTGCAGGTAAATGAGCTGATTCAGCTGCTAATTTACATAATCCCAATCCTCGTACAACCTAAGAGGGTTTAATCTCTAGGTCGTACTCCTGTAAAGCAGCCATCCAATGTGCCCGTTTCTCTCCTAAATCCTTCTGTACTAACAGGTTCCTTACTGCGGAGAAAGGAACAATGAATTTCGTTTTTGACTTTAGGAGATAAGGTCTGAAGTGTGACCGCCTTAAACACAGCGAAAGCTTGTTTGTCTACCTCATGATAATTTAATTCAGCTCCCTTCAAATTCGAACTCATGAATGAAATTGGCACTTCATGGTCTTCCTGGTTCTTCTGAGTAAGGACAACAGTGTAAGATATGTCAGAGGCAAAGGTGTACAGAATGAAATCTTTCTTAAAATGGGGGCTCAAAAGTGCAGGGGCCTCAACAATGGCTTCTCTTATCCTGACGAATGACTCTTTCTCTTTCTCTCCCCATATAAAGTTACTGTCTTTCTTTATCATGTTCTGCAGTGGATGAACTATCTCTGAAAAACTAGGGACAAACCTTCTTACAAAATTTATTTTTCCCATGAAGGACTGCATAGCTCTCTTAGTAGTGGGAAAAGGAATTTTAGAGATGGCTTCAGTCCTTTCTGGGTCAATCATAATTCCTTCTTTTGATACCACAAATCCCAGCAAAATTCCTTCAGTGACTGCAAAGATTGTCTTTTTTGGGTTTAGAGAAATGCCAACCTCCTACATCGTTCAAGGACTTTACGCAGGTGGAAGATATGATCAGATCTGTTCTTAGAGTATACTGTAACGTCATCCAAGTAAACCACCACAGAGTGATTGATCAAACCTCTAAAAGCAACATCCATTGCCCGTTGGAATGTGGCCCCAGCGTTTATTAATCCGAAGGGCATTTTCCTATAGGCATAGGTTCCCCAAGGGGTCCTAAAAGTAGTTTTCAGTTGATCCGCAGGTGAGACTAGGACCTAGTTATACCCAGAAAAACCATCTAATAAAGATAGCATCTGAGCACCAGAGACTTTTTGTAAGATCTGTTCCATTGGTGGAACCGGATAGTTGTCCTTTTCCGATGATCGGTTTAAGTTTCGAAAATATACGCACAACCTAATGTCTCCATTTTTCTTTCTGACAGGAACTAGGTTTGCTACCCACTGAGTATGACATACTGGAAATATAATTCTAGTAGCAAGCAGTTTGTTCAGCTCTTTCTTTACTGTCGATTCTAAAGTCGGGTGCATTTTCCTGAGTTTCTGTTGAAATGGCTTGGCTTCTGGTTTCATAGGAATTATATGTTGTATTATCTGTGTGTCAAAAGTTTTCAGGTCATCATATGTCCATGCAAATACGTCCTTAAACTCTTTAAACAGTTTTATCAAAGCTGCTTTCTCAGCTGGAGTACAATCTGATCCTAAATTTATGTTTTGGGGATTTGCTTCTGTGCCTAAGTTTATGGTTTCATAACACATGCTAGAACTGTTCGTTTTGCAGTTAGGCACTCTCTTGAATTTATCATGTAGATCATAAAAATTTTCAAGTCTAAGAACTGAAGTAGGGATAGAGTTTACCAGCTTAAATGATTCGTCAACAGAATGAGGCGGATGGATTATTGAGAAATTATGCAGATCCTCGTCATGTGTAATCTCTTCAATTGTTGTTTCTTTAAAAGCATCCTCTCTAGTAAAAAAATCAATAATCTGAGAATCATCATTAAAAACACGCCAATTAGTGATATTATCAGGGATTGATGGTCTAAATAATAATTCAACAGAAAAGATATTGGGAGAGAAGTTTTCAGATGGGAGAAGCCGTGAGGCCACATTTGCCAAAAGATCAGCTTCTGTATTCTGAAAGCGAGGAATAGAGTTAATATTAAAGGCATCAAATGCTGAAATTAAGTTCCATACCTCCTTTTGATAGCTTCGCAGATGGTTAGATAAACAATGTACAGAATTGCGAACTTGACGAACAATAATTTCAGAATCATCGAAAGCAACCAATACCTTTACATTTAAATCTGACGCTTTTATTAATCCCTGAATGAGAGCCTCATATTCAGCTGAATTGTTTGTGCACAAGAATTCCAGTCTGCAAGACAATAAATGTTTATTTCCTAAAGAGTCTAGGAGCATACAACCTGCCCCTACACCGTCTTTTGATCATGCACCGTCAAAATATAAATGCCAAGGCCTATCAACAATATTATCTACATTATTTACATTATTTATAATATTTAACAATCTGGGAGGAGCTTCCTGGAAATCACAATGTAAAATTTCTGATTTAATTACAGAATCAACAAGTGCTGATTTATGTGCTTGAAAAGTGCCTAAATCAGAATCAAAACCAAAGTTTCCATTAATCAAATCACTAAACATAACTGGTTCGTTAGGTGAATCGATCTCAGTCATTATGTGCTTCATATACCTTTCCCTATCAATTCTGATCTGATTTGGCCGCCCGTTCTTAGGTAGCCACAGATGTGACCAGTCAGTCGAAAAATAACCTTTTAAAGTTTGAGACCAATCACGGCTTAGAAACAGTCCATATACATCTGGTATGTCTGCCACTACAATGTCGATAACTTGAAAGATTTGCGGATTATTCGCCATTCTAATCATTACTCCTTTAAGCTCTCCCATAATTTTCACCTTAGAGCGGTCAAGCTAGCTGATCTGAGTTTCGCAAGGGACAATCACAACATTTAACTTCTTGCATACCAAATATGGCATAACGTTTGATGATGCCCCGGAATCAACCATGCAATTATGAACATTCCGGTTGAAAATCTCGAATGTCAGTAGGAAAGGGGGAGTTGTAGATTTAGAGTTCTTTCCTATCAGCGTATCCCTATCAGTAGCTATCTTATTTTCATTATTGAAACTTGCCACCGTTTTACTGGTGGTAGGATCAGAATTATTAGTTGCAGATGAGAGAGGCCGATTTCTTCTGTTATTGCTGTTGGAAGTAGATGGCAGATTTGTAAACATTGACCCTCCAGGCATAGGATAAATTTTGAGCAAGTCAAACATGCTTATGTTTTCTCTTTGCTTTTTAAGATCATCTATGATATCATACTAGAGATCTTTGTCTTGAATTACAGGATGTTGAGGTGTGAGTTGTGGACCGTTCCTAAGAGTGGGTAATGGTTGAGAGTTGACAAGACCTTTACTCCTAGTATTATGAGTATGTTGATTGACGAAAACAGAGTTGTCATGACACTCCTCTTGACTTACCGAGGTATCCCAAAAATGACAATTGAATGGGAGGGGATCTTTAGAAACTTCCTCTTCGGTTTCAGGTTGTTCATGCTCTTGATGTTCTTCTAACTCGTGGCCAGATGAGATTTCAGGTAAAGCATAAACAACCCTAATCGTGTTGAAGATTTCCTCATTTGTCGAAACGTCAAGGGGAGGATTTTGTCGTGCATTGGGTGGTGTATAAGGTCGATATGGAGCCTTAAAATTTCCCCTATTCGAGGTTCCTTCTCCATTATTTCTTTTTAAAAGCACCACTTCATTCGTCAAGGACCTAACTGCTTGTTGTAATTTATCCATATCGAAAGCAGAGGTAGCTTTCTTATCTATACTAGTTCTCGGTGTGACTTCATTCCTTTTGCGCATTGGGTTGTCGAATTTACCGCTATTTTCTGGTTCGAAAGTCATGGAATTCTTTTCAACCTTGATTGATTCCTCGAAAGTCTCAACCAAGGTGTTTTTTCCAGCTTGCTTGACAAACATGCCAAGAGATTTTGGTAATGCAGAGGCAAAATTCTCAATTATAATATCCTCTGGTGGTTGAGAAGTTGCTGGTATCCTGTTCATCAAGGTGAGGAATCGCTGGTTAAAATATTTCACGCGTTCTTTATTTTCCATCCTAATTCTAGCCAATTCAAGTGCTAAGATTGCGGATGTCTTATCTTCTCCAAATTTGTTTATAAAAGCCTGACTGAAATCAGCCCAGCTTGTTATGGATCCTTGGGTCAAGGAGAAGTACCAACTTGCATCTTTTCCTTCGAAAGTTAAAGGAAACAAACGGCATACGACATCCTCATGCTGAACATTCATGGTCTACATAGCGAGGATGAACTTATCAATATGGTTTTCTGCAGGCTCTTTGTTGACAGGATCAAATTTCGGCAAAAGTTTATCAGGATGTTTTGGTAAGTTATGTTGGACTCCAGGTATGGCAACAACACCTCGTCGTAACCAGGGTCTGTTGTTGTTCTGATCTCCTCCATCATGGTCCCCCATTTCTCGATCAGATTCAGAATCTGACGAAGATTGGTTGTTATGATCAGTTGGACTTTCAGGTGGTGAATCAGGGGGTGAAGGGGGTTCGTCGAAACCACCAGAAGTTGGTAGTTGTCTTGAAGTATTCGTGTTTATTTCTCCTCTAATAAAACCGCTAAGATGGTAATCAAGTGATCCCACTAGGGGATGAACAGGTTCTTCGCCACTTGGTTCGTCACCTGTTTGGTTTTGATTATAGGGTCTTCTAGGTATACCGAAATCGATCGGGGGAATGCCTGTTTGGCGAGAATAGCCTCTAGTCAAGATACGTCTTGATTCTTCCAAGGCTTCTTGTATGTCTTTTGGAGTAACTGGTGGTAAGCTGGTACTACGCAGTATGGCAGCCCTAACAGTATTCGCAAGAGGTGTAGTTGTAGAGTCTGTTTGTGATCTAGGGGTAGGACTAGATACCGGTTCAAGATTGCTGAGAAGGGAAGTTGTTTGACTGGTTGTGGGAGTAGTATGTGATCGTTCAGCCATTAAGCTTTTAGTCCAGGGCCTCCTTCTAGAGCCATTTGTTGGCTAGAAGAACTGTCTTAGGCCAACTAGGGAAAACAGTCCACACACTCAACTTAGCATAGTTTTGTATGTGTTTGGAATAACTCTCTCACGGGATTTAAGGCCCTGTTGCCTGTGTTTTGTGCTCTCAAAGATAGAGAGTCTCCTAAGGTGAGCAAATCTCCAACAAAAAACTAACTGTTAACAACTATCAGTAAATTCTAGAACTACTTATGTTCTAATCCTAAAGACTATCTATCTAGAAACCAAAATTGGTGATTGCTAATATTATTCTATGATAAACTAACTTATGCTAACCTATCTAAAGCCAACATTCCTATCTCGGCCAAGAGCAAAGGGCTTGTTATTTGACTAAAAATCTGAAGTAAGAACAATATGCACTAGTTACCATTTAGTGATAAACATCCTAAACAATAAAGGTGAATTTAAGTTATTTTATAACAGATAAAACACAACTATTATAAAATAATCTATATATGAGAACTTCAAACCAAAAGGCAACATTCACTAGAAGAATTATGTTATTCAGAAAACATGAAAGATATAATTAAACTAACTTGCAATTAGGACAAGATCATTCTGCAAACTAGATAATTACGAAATTTGATCAACCATTATTGACATCATAGAAAAAGTTCGTCAACATCAATGAGTAAGCAAATCAATTAATGATTCAGACAACATAAGCATTCAAATTTCTCATGAAAAACATTTCACATACAATATAAAGACATTTATATATGAAAAGCAAACGAGATTAACAAAGGAGAAATGAATCACACAGTATTGATTATCCAAAACTTAGCTAAGGTTTCGGTATCCTGGCACATTTAACAGTCTTCAGAAGAAGTTCATGAGACAATCTGTGTAACAAAAAGAAAAAAAAGTGCTGATGTATAATAAAAGCTCCCCAATGTCTTAGAAATCGAACCCTTCATCAAAGTTTTAGGATTGTTTATATAGAAAAAGAAACGAGCATCTAACTTCCTATCAGTTCTATTTTCTTGGAACCACGTGGATCCCTACAATAATAACATATCACTTAATGCTGCTTTTGATATAACTGGAATGTACGCCAGCCGGTGACACCTGGATTGGAATAACGCATAAGATAATCTTCAGAACTCACTAGATCACTCCAGTATCGTTATTCCCGGGCACGAGATAATTTGCATTAAGCACCATCAACTGCTGGCGCCAAAAATGGGATATGATGCCAACGAAAGAAACCAACTGCATGTGTATAGGGTTTTGAACAGGTACACTTTCAACAAAATGAACTCCAAAATTGAAGCCACGTGATTGACCTTCAATTCCAAGATTACATAACACCTGGATTTTTTTTTATAAAACAAATCAGTTAGGAATTGTAAACAACTACCAATAATTGATTAATACAGATATAATAATGAATAGGATGTTTGCAGAATTTTTAATTCTGTAGACGTCCTCATAAAAAGAAAAACTCTGTATTGAAATAACAAATTGGTTATAATTGCTGACCTGTATAGAACCGATTTCATATCACCTGACCATTCAAACAAAACCATAAAATAAAAAATGAACTTCTTTTAAACAACATTATGATTTTGGAGATGACTGAATTGATACTTGAACTGGGACCACCCTCCTCGCTTCATTTAATTTAGCTTTGAACCTCACAACCCTTGTTTTTGCAATCTTGTTTTGCTTGATTAATCGTTTATTTTTCATCAGAAGATTCCTACCATAAGCCTTGTACTAGGTTTTCTTCTCCTTCAAATAATTCCACTTATCAACCAAAGAGGACAAGTCAGCTTTTAAACTCGCGATCTCTTCCATGGCAAACGTAGTAACCACTTGTGCTTCCTTCAGCTCTGTTTCTAAAGATGAAATAACTTGAGCCACGGGTATTTCAACAGGTGGATGCACCTGTTCCATGTTTGGCCTTGTTCGCAGCTCTTGGTTCACTTCTTGTTCTGTTGTAGGCATTGGATTGGATTTTTGAACACTTATACCTTCATGCTGAGAGGTCGACACATACTTAAGGTCGAGGATCGTGGGTGTGATGGGGGCTAGACGTGGTCGTGACTCAGAGGAATCGCTCAATTCAACCACCGGGGCGTCTTCTACAACTAGTTCCCTTTTTGCGAAAAGTGCAGCAGCCATGCTGCGAGTAGTCCGACGAATAGCTTGATCACTAAGCATTTTGCTAACTTCTTGTTCTGCTGGTTTGTGACAGGGATTGATCTATGGCTGAAGCTGAGGATCACATGGGGGAGGTGGAGTAGTCGCAGGTTGACTCGTTTGGGGCAGAGGACTATCACAGGGTACTTCAGGGTTTAACTCAGCCTTGGGGTTAGAATGATAGATAGTTGGGGTTTGGCTGGGTTCAAGCACTTCATCTTCAAAATCATTTTGAGACCCCTGTTCTTCTAACAATGGCTCAACCCTCTAGACCTGGTTTTGGACCTCCGACGGGGCCATTCGTCGTTTTCCCCGAAATTATTGCGAGTAAAGAAAGATTTCCATGAATCACCCAACTCCCCCAGCCGGTAAGAAACAAGAATTTTGATAAGCCCGTGGTGAAACAGGCTGCATTCTTCATCCCCTATATTTGCCTGATAAGTGGCGGCCATCTTCTCCAGACTACTCAAAAAATAATAAGGCATATTTACAGAATGCCCTCTAAAAATCATCAATAGCCTGATATGATAAAACTGGGTTTGAGATAGACGTCCCTCGCAGGTAACATACCTGATAATCAGCCCGAGCATGGCACACCATTTCTTCTTTAGCAGACGAGACGAGAAACCAGACTTGTATTCAGCTTGCCGATTAGCTGGAGTCAAGAACTCCTTCCATTCATCGTTTTTTAAATGCTTACCCTTGTACCAGTGTTCTCCCTCCATGGGCAAGCCAATAGCTCTAGACACAAATTCCTCCGATAATTCCAACACGATATCGCCAACATGTGCTTTCACACCATCAAACGAAGTCGCGAATGCCCTGGAGACCATTAGATTAAAGCTAGAAAACCTCTGCAAGAACCCTAACCATCCTGCCCTTGTCACCATTTCACGGCATTCAGGAGCGGCATCTAAGTATTCGTTGCCTATAAGCTCAAACCTAGGCACAGGGGCCATGGTAACGATGATACAAAGCTCTGGGATCCTCACAACCCTAGCAGAACAATGAAACGAGCTCATCCTTGGCCCGCGTAGGTTAATGAAAGTCCCAACCGACTTCCTCTCGTCAAGGTACTGTAGACACTCATACGCAGTCATGGAAGGTGGAATCATAATGCCTTAGAACTGGTAAGGGTTATCGAAAATCGCAAAAGGCTCAAGATGCAATAATGCCACTCAGAGGGATGACAATAGGGTGAGAGTTAGACACGACATTTGCCCCATGTGAAACAACAGATGTCAAAATGGTATGGTTACGCAACAATAAAAACCCTCGATCATATGATATTTCCCATATTAGCTAACACCTTCCCATAAAATCTAATGCATTAGATATAAACAAAGTTCAAACGTTTAAAACATAAGTTAATGGTTATCATCGCATGATCCTCTACCACTTGATATCATTAATGTCATAACTCAATAATGCACGATAATGTCGATTCAATCAAAATCAAGATAATCATAGTGATAAATAAATAAACAAATAATTAATGAATGTGGTTAAGATTTCGATTATCTTTTAAGAATCATGTTGATCAACCATGATCAGATCATTCGACATTACCTTAGGCATCATAATTTTTTTTTTATTATCAATTTATGGATCTTATCCCATTATAAATACAAAAGTCTACGAATAAGGATAAGTAGATAAATAAAATGAGTTTATAATATTGGTATGAGACCAGCATTAATATTCATGATTGTCACCAGGAGATTAATTTGATAAACGGTAACTCATTAGACCAAACACATAGATGGAAGAGACAACTTAAAATGTGATGTATTAGTCTAGTAAGTCAATAGTTGAAGATCATCAATGAAATGAGTTTGTTTGACTTTGGATTTGTAAAGATGCCCAATATGGTAAAGATTAGGAGCTGCTAATTTCAGGATCATGTAATTCACAAATGATCAACCAGAAAGCCAAAACCAAGTCAAGCGGTTTAATTAAAATGAAGGCTGATGTGAATTCCCTTATGCCAATCGACCTATCAACTTTATTGAGAGTACCTTCAGAATCAAAGATTCTGAAGGCACTCCTAAAATATAATGGATGAGTGTCGATCAAAGTGGTAACATGCAGTATGGTTCCTGGTCTTCGAAACTTATATCATGACCATTTGGATTTTAGTGCTCAATTGCTCCGGAGGGTATTGCTTGCCAATAGGACCTCAACTTCCAACTAGAGGAAGCTATTATTAAAATTGATTCTTTGAAGCATCAACTCACTGAAGCGAAAAAGGAGTCGAATTTAATAGCCTCAAACAACCAACAAGTTGCCCCTATAGAATCAATATCGGTTTTGGAGCAAAGAATTGAGCAATTAAATAAAGACTTGACACATTAGAGAAAGAAGCAACGGATAATGCCATGAAAGTGGTAACTACCGAATAGTTAGCTGATAAAAGAAAATATCAACTTAAAAAGAAGGGAGAAAAAACTCAGTGACTTTGAGAAAAGGTACACGAGTAGAAGAAGTAAATTGCTTCATTGGAGGAATAAATCAATACATTGAAGGATATACGTTAGGAAGCTCTCACGGAAGCAATAATGGTACAAAGGGAAAAATGATTGTTGGGGAAGAGGTGGCCAACAATTTTCCGGCAATAAGAGACCACCTCCTATTCTATTTGGAGTTTAATATTCTTTATAAAGAAGAGGGAAGGAATTTAACAAATAATGAGGCAGGTATTCAATCTAGGTACACCACTGCCAAGACTAGAAAAAGGAGTGATAAACTCCTTGACCATTAAAGAGTTGAAATTGTCTGGAATCAAAGATAGAAGATCAATATACATGGATATAGAAACCAACATCAATGAATTCAACAACTTGAAAATGATTAAAATTAAGGCGACAGAATCAGAACGATTGCTTTTCCCATCCTTTAAAACTATGAATGCAATGATAAATAATGGTCTCCCCTGCCCATGGGATGACATCACTTTACACCCTGTGGAGACATACAATAAATTGTTGTAGGATGCTATATGCAAGTTGACTCATGTGCTAGACAACTTAACCATCCCTACAACAATTGAGATTTTGAATCAATTGAAACAATCTATTGCCACCTCAACTTTGTTATGAAGCATGATTCATAATTTGGGAGATGTAGATTACACACCATACTTTGAATTGGATAAATCATTCAATATTCTGAAGGGAGGAAAAGCCGTAAATCAGCAGGGGTTGGCTTGCATGACTACATTGCAAGATTTTGTGGAGAAAATGGGACAAAGGCAGACAACTGAAGAAATAGGAGGATCATCAAAGAGGCCACTTCAACCTGGGACCTCACAACCACCAAAGGTAGATACCTCTAAAAAATCAAAGAAAAAAACGACTTGTAGTAGAGGCAACATACAAAATGTTGTCAATAAAAAGGATGATTGAGGCATGATTAAAAGGATTCACAAAGGCTGGGGGAATTTCCAATACCTCATCATGCCTAATTTCAGTTATAACAAGTCAACAATTCCCCATCATTGCATCCAATATGGCAGCACATTACACATATGTTCACACGTGTCAAGATAAGGAGGGAAGTGCATAATTAGAGCATGCCGATTATAAAGAAATAAATTGAAAAAGGAGGAGGGGAGGCTCAAAAAATACATCTAGAAGGCTGCCAAATAGAGGGATATGCAACATTAGCTCCCCCGCTTATTCTTCTCCTCTTTCTTCATTGTAATAAGATCTAAGAGGTTCTTCATGTGATAAACACAATAGAGTCAAGGATGAGATCAATGCGTTCCCCTTGATGTATTTGTTATTGCACTAAAGAAATAATGATATTGCTCTTGATGTTCTCCATGATTCCAACATCGAGCAAACATTCTGCAAATCATTCTCTTGGATGGGTTCACGACCCAAAGAGAATGGCCTCGTTGTAGCCTTTGTTTTTGGCTCAAATTGTAATGTCCCTTGTTAGGAATTTTATTAAAATGACAATTTTTCACTTTTTTTTCCCTAGTTAGACCTTTGACTAGTTTTGATCTCTAGGTCCCAAATTTGCTCCAAATGATCCCAAATATTCTGAGAAGGTATATGAATGATATTAGAACATAAATATGTGTTTCAAGGATGCCTTTGGACCTTTAAAATACTTCTACAAATCCTCTTTCAATTCTGATCAATGTAGGTAACTTTACTAGTGATTTTCCTTTGACTAGTATTGGTCTCTAGGTCTCAAATTGACTCCAAATGCCTTCAAATCTTCAAGGAAGGTGTATGAATGATATTATAACTTGAATATGATGTTTATGGATGAAATATGTCCACCAAAAGACCTCTGCAAACTCTCTTAAGATTCTGGACCAATTATGCAATTTTACTAGTAATTTGGGGTTCAAATCCCCCTGGGGTAAGTACTGAAAATGGCTTCCCAAATGCCTCCAAACCCACTCAAATTTATGAACAGAGGTATGTAATTTGTTAATTATTTTATTAAAGTATCATATGCACCATTAATGGATTATTACCACTGTTCTCACCCTCTCCCATTCAACTGCAAAAATCCCCAATTCGACCCTTGGGGAAATGGCACTATTTCACCTCCCAATACAACTAAACTGAGTAAAAATGCTTCAAATGCTCAAGTACAGTACATGAAACTTGTAGAAGACATCCATGGCAGTATATTGATCACAAATATATCAGAGAATCATCCATTCATTCGAAATCATCATCAATACATTGGCTCACAACAAGGTAGTGGGGAAATGGCATTGTTCTTCCATTAAAAATGAGATTTATACATTTCTACTTGGAATTTCGACCTGAAACTTTTTGGAGATGAAGAACAGAGTATTTACTTCATATTAAAAAAGAAATGGGGCATCAAAAGCTTCCCCAAAGAGTACAATAGCTCACCAAAAACGCCCTCCCTCAAGGATCAAGAATATGCCATCAAAACTGGAAATGGTTGAAGGAGTGAGCTGCAATAGAAGAAACCATGAGCTGCCCTGTAGCTTACACCTGCAAATAAAGACTCCATTAAAGCTCCAAATGAAAGGTTTGAATGGCCTTTCCAATTGCCAACTTGGATGGGAATCTTTCACCCTCGAAATTGGCTAAGGCAAGAAACTAGTCATCCACTAGCTCTACCTCTTCACAAATGCAATTGCAAATTCTACAAATGATCAAAAGCTGGTTTCATTCTTTGTTATTGACATTTATAAACTTCTAATGTCCTCCATGGGTCGAATTCCTTCCAAGAGACTCATGCCAACTCATGTTGGGAAGAGATTCCAAAGAACGCCACTTGTACAACAATTCCTAGTCTCTCACTTCCACCAAATCACATGTGGAAGCATCTTAGCTGCCCTAACACCCTTGAGCGCCCTCTTGGAGTCTATTTTTAGCCCTGACATGTCATATATGTCATATGTTAGCCTTCAGGTCTGATTTGTGTCATAGGTGTCATAACATCTTCATTATTGTTGTCATAGAGCTAAGGAATCTAGCCCAAGTGTCTCACTAGCTCCAAATTGCCTCTTCCTCTTCCATGGGAGTTACTCTTCCTCTATATTTCGACCTTGGATGAGTCATGCAATGAATAATACCTTTTGGACTCCCCCAAGTATGCTACCATTCACCTTGAATTCGAATTGGTGAGAGAATGATGCCAAATGTAGTGGGGAAATCTAGCCATATGTGGGTCCCACTTCCTCCATGTGTCTTCATGATGAAATGCCACTTTGATTTTCACTTGTATATATTTATTTAGATCCTTTATTAAATATTTATGTCATTCTAATGTTCAAACATCATTTATTATCCCCATTATTCCAAATCCCAAAGCTTCCACCCCAAACCTAGGAAACTAGTAATTTTCCTCCTTGGCAATTATTTGACCTTTAGCATCAATTTGACAAACTCTAATGAATAGAGCCAATGTGATTAGGCCATTGTGACCCAATACCAAATTTGGGACATGACACAAATGCTTAGCCTCGTTCAATCATGTGGATTGGACTGTAGGGTGCTAGAGGTCACATTGCGTACTCCATGTGGGAGTGATCCTTTCTTGTAGAGTGAGATGACTTGTCCATGTTACAAAGAGATCTTATCTCCTTGTATATTAGACAAAGTCTAACCTAATGTTGAATTTGACAATTAGCTCTATGAAGTGTCCAGGACTTCTTAGAGTATGGTCAAATCAACATTAGAGCTCTACTAAAGGGAATGTGACCGCATGTGAGGAGATATAAACAAGAGAGAACTTTTCTATGATGAAGAAATAACCAAGGAGTCAAGACAATCCATTGAAGAAGCCCTAGAGAATGTGGAAGGAAAGAAAGAGTACAATTAACCCAACAAAAGGGGTAAATTGGCCATAGAAGACAAAGTGACAAGTTAGCTTGAAAGATAAATAAAGAATAAATTAAAAGTACAAGCCGACCTAATTGTGGAAATTTCTAATCAATTGAAGAATATAAATAGAAGTGTTCTCACACTTCATTTCACACATTCACATCACATGTTCTCTCAAGTGGTGTGCACTTCTCAAGGAGGACTAACAAAAGTCACATGAAGTAATTTTGGGGTTTTCTCTTATTTTCTTATTCTCTTGGAAGATATCTACCCTCACTAGGGTTTATTGTGGAAGAAGGACACACTCTTGTGCTAGGGATTAATATTCATGATTGGTATTGTTCTTGTATTAGATTGATTTTTCTTCTGAGAGAAGCTTGATGGGTTTTCTCCCGAGTTTGGGTTTCCTCAGATAAATATGTGTCTCTTGTGCATGGTTATTCTTTCAGTGATCCTTGTTTTATTTTCCGTTGCAAATGAATGATGCTATAATTGTGGAATGAAATGAATTATGAAATTAAAGTTGAAAGAGATGAAAATTATACTGCTATGTTAAAATCTAACAGGACCAAGGCGATTTTCCACTGGGTTTAAGGATATAATGTCTTATGTGTGTTCTTTCTATGGTTGAATCTCCATGTTTTGTTGCTTGAATATGTGTATCTATCTTATTTTTCCGACATGATTTTTTGTTTGTCATGAATATGTTTAATGGAAAGCTTCAGGGACTCTTTGATGTTAAATTTGTTTATGATACCACACTCTTTAAGAGGAATAAAGCTATGATTAAGGAAACCTGGCATTACTTTTCTAGTGAATTTGTGTTGCTTCCACGATATTTTTGTCCCTCCACATCTAAAACAATGCTTGAAAATTATGCTCCAGCAACTAGGATCGACTCCATGCACCATAGATCTCAGCTGTAAATCCAATCAATCAAAGCCCATCTGAGTCCAAGGCATCTTAGTGTGACAGACTAGGAACTCTACCTCTTAAAAACCAAGGTATCCTCCATTGACCCAAGGATTGGCTTGATGGTGTACAGTGGCGTAGGAAGGTGCATCCTAGACAACCCTCCTTGGCCTTGCAACCCCTTCTAAGCAATATTTGCTTCCTACTATGAGACTTATCCATGCCTAAAATATCCAAGAAAGAGAAGGAAACCTCACAACTAAGGGGTACAGCCTGAGGGACAAAACATGTACTTTTGAAGCATAAATATGTACATTGTCAAAACAATCAGGTTTGATAGCCAAGTATTATATATTGTATTTGTAATTAATAGAAAAATGGTTTGCATTTTGAACTCTAGCATGGATGTGTGAATCAATGTTTGTGATTGTTTAGTACAATTGTTATAGGCCTCTTACCAAACCAACATAAGATTACATTAGCTGTTTTCACTGCGGGTTGTGTTTGACTATTTTGACATTGATAATTGAGGAAGATGCTTTCAAAGATTCCTATCAATTGAACTCTGAACACAAAATCAACTTTGTTGAGAAATAAGGTGCTTTGATTTTCACTAAGTCCCCCTATCATTGACTATGCATTATTACATTTGTTGAGAAATAGGTTGCTTTGATCTTCACTAAGTTCCCTATCATTGACTATGCATTATTACATTTTTTTCTCACATTGCCCTTTATCTTAATTGATAGTTATTTTATCTTTACTAATATGAGGAGTAGGCATGAAGTTTTGTTTTAATTGTGTTTGCTTTGGTCATGGCTTTATATAATTCAATAAGATAAAAGTTTCCTAGGATTCTATCAATTGAACTCTGAACACAAAATCAAGTTTGTTGAGAGATAAGGTGTGTTTTGATTTTCATTGAGAAGTCCCCTATTAATGACTATGCATTATAACATTTTTTCTTGCACATAGCCCTTTTTCTTATTTGATAATTATTTTGTCTTTACTAATATGGGGAGTAGACATAAAATTTTGTTTTAATTACACCTGCTTTGGTCATGCCTTGATATAATTGAACACGATAAAAGGTTTCTAGTCTCCTGCAGATTGATTCTTGTAACCTGAACATGTATGTTTCCATGATCCATTAGTTCCTCATGCTTAAGCCATGGGTTTGCAAACACTGGAACTATTGATCACAATTTGCTATGTTCCTTCTTGACTGAAGAACTGTAGATCCCAGGTATCCCTGTATTTCTTAAGCCTATGAAGGATGAAATTATATAATTGCTCCATGGAACTCTCTCGTTTCCACCAGTGGATTTTGTCAGTGATTACAAAGGTTTAACTTAAAATATGCCTCAAATTTGTTCACCCTTCTTCTTGTATACTTACTCTTGCTCAATGAAATTTCAAGCTGTGGATTTTTGTCCTCAAATTACATGACTCCCGAACTTGACATCAAATGTCCACTTGATCTTATATTAGATGAGCGTTTTGGCTTGCATGACTGCCATTATTGTTTGTCACATTTCTCTAAGAAAATGTATGTTTGGATTCGTCAATTCTATCTTCTGATTAATTGCCTCCATGATTTTGTATTTTTCAGTATAGGAAATGCATAATCTCCATATTTTTAGATAGTTCTTACACCCTTCCATTCTCAATATGCTTATGCTTGGAGTGCGGAAACACACACATATATAGTGTGGAATGAATGAATGCTTCTTGCAACAATTTGTCAAGGGATCACTAATTCGTAACATGATCCTCCATATATGAGGCTACTTCTGTTTAATCATTAATGTTTCACCAATACTGAAGTTTATGTACTAACTAATAGGTTTATATTTCAACTGGCTATTTAATATCTTATTTATATAACAATTACCTTATTTTCCTATAATTTCATATTCACCATAGAAGCAAAAACGAAACCATATCACACACAGAGCTTACCAACCCTGTTAAACATTGCAAGGATTGTATGTAAATGTGTGTTTCTTGTTGTAGACAACTAAGCTGCTGTCTTATTCAGAATTTAAATTAATCACATGAGCTCTACCTCTCCACAGAAAGAAGCAAAAGAAAATCCTTCCAAAGTAAAATCTGAATAAAAGCTGAGCCACTTTAAGTTTGTAATGGTACCCATGTAGAGAAATGACTCATTGAATGGGGCCAATGAATGACATTATATTATACAAAGGAGACCATCCTAATCCAATAACCATCAAGAAATTATTAACAAGAAAAATAAAGAATTTGGGATGAGTGGAGATTTTCTTGCAAAATTTGGAGGAAAAATATATTTTTGCTGGTTCTGGTCCTCAGCATTTGGTCAATATCTCTGCTCCAATATCTGTTATCAGGATGGTATGCTCAAACTGTGCGGCCAAACTGCTATCAGCTGCGACTGTAGTCCAATTGTCTTTCCAGACAATGCAATCAGTGTTCCCCGCTATCAGTATAGGTTCTGCAGCAATAAATTAAGAATGAAATCGCCATTTACACAGGGCTATATGAAACTATCAGACCTTAGAAGTTAACATGCCCTATCAAATGCATCCTCAATAAAACTGGATAAAGCTATATATAGTGAGAGAAACTCAGCTGTATCCCGATCCATACACAAGTTTAAGGGAGCTCTAACTGAATAGTTCATAAGGAACAATACTTGCACTACTTGCTAAGGTTTTGCAAATGGGGGTAGCAAGCTAAGTGAGTTTGATTGTGGGGAAAACTCCACACTTAAGCACGCTTGAGCCAGAGGAGTTTTGGTATGGGTGACCTCCCGGGAAGTCCTGGTTACTGGGTGCAAGCCCCGGAAGTGATGATTGATGCTATGCAATTCATTTCATTAATCTCAATCCCACTTCTTCACCCTTGTGAGCATCACCCGATGCAATGACTGCTAAGTGGACTATTCAAAACCATGATAAATTAGTCAGTTGTGACTATACTCATGGGATACGGATCGTATATTAATGACTTACACTATGCATATAATCCCAAAAATGATATATCAGAAGTTCAAGGTTGTTAATAATGCAATTTTAAGATGGAGACCTTCAGATTATTGGAGGGCTAGGCTAAAAAAACTTGCTAAAAGGAATGAAATGAAATCGAAGAACCATCATGGTAGGCTGAGATTAACAAAAACTTGGGTTCTCCAACAGCATTTACATGAAGCAATGCCACTATAGCATTATAGCTTATGTATTACTGTTGTTCGGATTCACATCATTCTAATCGGAGATACACTATATCCAAAACCAATGTTGGAAAACAACATACATGTACCACTTATGGTCAACATATATGATCATTTCAGTTGTCATTATCATTGTAGTACTGTTCTAAACATCAACAATATGTCCATGGATAAAGTAAAATGAGCAAAAAATGTAAACATGAAAATGATCTCAATCTGTCATTGTCTCTGTCAAAAACAAGCCTCTAAGAAATGATCATGAATTGGAAAGTAGCTATCATCAGGGAGAAGTTTCATCCAAAAAAGCCTGAAGAGTTGGACCCCAAATGCAGTTCCAAGGGGCTGGCCACAAGATCATTTGAAAATTGAAGAAGAATAACCAATCATTAAGAAAATAAACAAATCCTTGATTGGAAAAATGGAGGTGGTGAAATATGTTTAAAAAGTTAATACATTACTGGTATTTGGATGAAATAGTACTACAAGGTCTTTGGTAACAGATTTCATTTCAAGATCCAAACGAGGCTACAATGATTTTGTTGTTGAAATGTTGAGAATGGTGTATGCTTCACTCCCAGTCACAACCAACCTATTGTGATTGTTATTATATTGTATTTACTAGGTTTGGTTACGCCAACCTTGTCAACACTCATTTATTATGTATTTCTAGGTGGTCAAGGCTGACCTAGTCATAGTGGACTTCTACCCCTCTTCAGGGTGGCAACCTCTTCTTGAGTTGTGTATAAATACACACAACTCTCATTTGTAACACATTCATTCATCATTCTTTTGTACAAGTGCTTCATTTTTAAGCTCGCGGGCATTATAGCAAGTATTGATCTCTCTTTCAAGCAGTATTATGGTAATGGTTATGGCGGTCATGGTGATGGCTTTCTCACTATATATAGCGCAATTCTGCTCTGTTGTCTTGTGCTATAGTGCTGTTTTATCTTCTATTGTGTAGATTTAGGGTTTGCTCAATTAGGGCTTTGCTGGTTGGTTCCATAATTCCATTTGATCCTCTCTCTTTCTTCTGGATCTCAACATGATATCAGAGT
This sequence comes from Larix kaempferi, assembly GCA_027924585.1. Classification (NCBI taxonomy): domain Eukaryota; kingdom Viridiplantae; phylum Streptophyta; class Pinopsida; order Pinales; family Pinaceae; genus Larix; species Larix kaempferi. Next base: position 18,398,008 of record BSBM01000136.1, read on the forward strand.
GGGATGTAAAGCCCCCTTACTCAATTCAGCAGTCTTCCGAGGGTTTCATAGGGATTAAACCTCCTTCAAGGACAGAAAATTTCATAGCATTATAAACCCTTCTTTGCTGCTATTCCAAATATTTTTGGCTAGAAGCATTGCACTAAGGGTTGCAGATCTAGGATTTTCAGACCATCTTCGTTGATTAGGGTTTCCTAGGGTTTTCCTGTAGGTTTTAAACTCTCTTTCAAGGGTTTGCTTCAATAGCTGATACATATTTTGACTAGTGGCAAATACCTAAAGGCTGCTGAACTAGTTTTCCGGCTCATCTGTTACTTCAGGGTTTGCTCAAGTGCTGATTTATTGCTGGTAGTTGTGCGGAGTTAAATAAGCAACAAAAGCAAACTTTTATGAGGATAAGATCAACCAATTTTCACCCTATACCAGTGCTGCCTTTGGAACTGTTTTTGAAGCTACTTTTTGTGGAAGCTCTTGTGCCATTCTTAACGCAAATAGGGCACTGCCTTTGAGAACCTTTTCTGCCAGCTGGCTGGTACTATTTTTTGACACACACACACACATGACCCCCCTTGGGTCATATCACATATGATTTCTGATTTAGGGTTGATGTATGCTATTTATAGGAAAGGAGGTCGAGTATGGGACTCTGGTGTTGGTGGACCTTGTGCACTGCCGACAATGCAATCACAAATATTTATGATCCCAGCCTGATGAGATGAATATAAAGAAGGGCATGATAATCCTCAATGTACAAGGTTCTGACTCCAGATGTCCCTCCATAATCTTTGTTCTAAGGAGGATACGCTCTCAAAAAAAAGTGTTACATATTATTGGCTGTAGTAGTTATTAAGGGAAGATAATGACCACCTTGAGTCCCTGAGAAGATAATAGTGTCTGTTGCAGATCTCATAATAGACAGCAAATCAGAATAAAATGTTCTTCAAATTCAACTTCAGTAGATCAAAGTCCATTATCTTGTGGTGTCTAGCAATCCAGTGCTCTTCTATTCTGACCTGATGTAAGCAGATCTGAAACTAGAGTAGAAGCAATCTAAACTATGTGAGATCTGAAGGCACGTGTACTCAGGGAGAGGAATAATACCACTGACCACATACAGGAAGTATTTAAGATATAAGTCCGTTCGTGTGTTGATTCTTTCAGGAGATATCTGTGTAGTCTGATTTTTTTAGTACAAAATATATTGCAACTTCAAGTACATGATGCTTGGTGACTATGATAACGGGATTTAGAGTTTTACCTATATGATTAAGAACTTTATAGTGATTGTAAAATTCAAAGGCTGATGAGCTAAATTGCATTAGCAGTTATCTGTAATGCAATACGGTCCCATGCATTACCTGCTCTGTGAAAATATTGCACTAATCTGTTGACGAAGGGATGTTCATGATGATTTGATATTATATACTTTCTCATGGTCGATAGTTCTAGCACAAAGGTTCATTTATTTTAGGAACTCCTATCGCAGATATTTTCCATATTCTGTATGGATTTCAATCTAATCCAAATTTCATTCTTTAGATTCTACAAGTTGCCATGGTTTCTTAATAAATTGGCAAACGTAATATTTTTCTATCATACAATTTCAATCAAAGACATGAAACACAAGCAGGAAGTCGGTGTGTACATTATAATAGAGGGGACTAAACTAAGGTACGATAGTTGTGTATAACTTCTTGGATATTCAAAGCTATTACTGAAGCCTTAAATGCATGGGTCCAAAATATTTAAAAATATGATACTGGTAACTGGAAAGTTGAGAATGCCTAATGATAGTATTCTTGAATCCTCAAATTCAGGCACTTGAATAAAAAAATAGAAGCCTTAAGAAGGAAGACAAATAGGTTGTATATTTTGACAGAAGCATAAAATAGCAATTTTTTAACCATGTATCCTGACAAGAAAAATGTCAAAATCCAAAGAATCTTAAAACTTAACATGAATAAATCCTCACCTATTGTGAAAGTCTGACCTGCCACCATGCAGCCTGGCTTATCATTACCTGTTAAAGAATAACACATATTAGATGTTAAATAAAAAAAATACACGCTAGTTCTGAAAAGGGTTAAAACTCAAGAAATGGTTAAGACTAAAACTCAATTTTACAATTCGTCTATAAGTAGATTCATAGGTAGCCCCAAGAGTTAGCTCAATTGGTTGAACAATCTGCCCAAGGCATGTTGCTGATGGGGAGGGTCAAATCCAGTCAAGTCCTTGGGGTTCCCAGCCGCTATTGTGGCTGGCAGTTCAGCCGCCCTCCATCCATATATTCTGGCGAAGAGGGGGGCATACTGTAAGGTTCTCCTTGGAAAGAAAAGTAGATTCATAGGCTATAAATTCCATCAACTTCCTAAACATTCTTGATTAGATCTAGAACTATTGAGATCGGGTGTCTCATAGAAAATGAAACTTAGTATATGTTTGCTTCCACCATCTCAATCTCAACATCTTATCTAGGGGATAGTATCTTTGAAACTGACATCTATATGAGCCTTGGGTATCTTATTGAACTAAATCATGATATAACAAGCTTATGAGCCTTGGGTATCTTATTGAACTAAATCATGATATAACAAGCTTACGTAAACACACAAATGACACAAAGTATCTCATTCTCATAAATGCAACAGTGAAATACCTTTCTAAACAATAAAGAATGACTGAGAGAAAGTATATATATTTGTCTGTTAAGAAAAAGTGGTTGGTGGGAACAGAAAATTACATGTGAAAATCCATCATATGCACAAGGCAATTCAAAACTACAAAAGAATAAAGAAACTAAATAGGCAAAGTTGATTTTAAATGCAAATGATAGGCAAGAATGCCAAAATATATATCACAATGTGAGATCAAGAAGAGATATTTCTTTCCATTAAAGGCCCTTCTGTCGTCAGTAAGAAGTTTTTCAAAATAGAGATTTCACAGGTCAAGTACAAATGGAGGGCAAGGCATCTCTACTAGCATTCAAGGCCAAACTCCCACTCAATAAAGTTAACTTCATTACACACTCTTCAGTAGCTCTACTAAGTGTGACAATGACCAGAGGGAATCTGCATTCTTGTTGTGGTGAATATCTAAAAGCTCAAAAGAAGGATGTTATCTCAGTGATTCATGATCATCAGGACGATTATCTCAGGTATTCCCCTTTTGACCTTAGCAATCAGACTCCCCTTTATTCTTTTCCTTTTGCTTTATCTGCTCCCTTTTCTTCTTGGACTTTTCAGAATGACGAGACCTTAGCCTTGATTTTTATTTGAAGGCATATGCAAGTAAAACTTGCAATCTTTTCTTTTTCCTTTGATTGCTTGATTTTGCCATTTTCTTGGTCACTCTTGATTTCTTTTGGATCTGGTACATATTTTCTTTGTCACCGGCTTCTGGTACTAGTCTTGGATTGGGAGCTTGTCTTCAAATGCTCTTTTTGAGTCATTATAGGGGAACGACCCCCTTGTTTCAGATCTAAGGGGAAACATTAATCAATGGTAGTTCTTCCTGTATAATAGCAGTCAGCCTCAAGGAGCATACCTGGGAACCTTCTTAATCATCGTCGGATTCACTACAACAGAAGTGGGCCCAAGACAAAAGAAAGGCATGGAGGCATTCATGGTGAAGGGGACACAGAGGGCAAGATCACAAGTCACCCTATTAGCCTTAAGCCAAAGGGATTACAACACAAGGTGGAATGATATGAGTAAGATGGAAAGATCAAAGATAGAGCCAAAGAAGAGGGGTAATCCTCGTAAATACTAAGAGTTGTTTTGGTTGTTGATGTGTAAACAAAACAAAAATCTCTTATCCTTATTAGCATATGATCAATGCTTCTATCTATACTCATCAAAACAACTCATTGTAGTGTAACATGAGACATGGTGAAGTACAACATCAATACGAAGCATCATCCTAATGAATCCTCAGGAATGGCATGGCAACAAATTGTTGAATTTTTCTCATATAGCAGTAGAAATACAATTTTCAGATCATGATAATTATCCTAATGATTTCGAACATTCGTTTCATCCCACTGTTTTCATTAAATAATTGTACACCGAAAATTTTAATTTTAAATTGCAGCGTGTTGTCTGCCAGATTGCACACTAGCAGCGGAAATCTTTCGAAAGCTGTCTCCCTCACTGGAAAGTGGGGAGAGGTGTGGCCTTGGGGGCAAGCAATGAGCCAGGTACTGTCACCTGAATCCCAGCTCCTCTGTTTAGGCTAACTCCTAACGAAGCCAAGGGGAGTAGTCCCTACAAAGAGTTGTTTAAGGCTCTTGCGTTTTTAAGTGTTTTTGGTGAAATGATGCAGATGGGTGTTGTTTAGGAGTTTTCTTGTGGTGAGACCAAAAATATAATGATGAACAACAGATAATAAGCAATCCACGTTGCAAAATAAGATAACAAGATGGCAGTATGATTCAAGATTTGACAAATCACTAAAGCATTCACGTGATGAAATAAACACAAGGACAAATGGTCCTGATCAATATATAAACTTTTAGTTGATAACCAGTGCCTTATGGAGTCAAAGAAAAGTAAGGATTGTGATGCTGAGAGTGTGGGTCTTGAAGAAGTGTCGTTCGTGAGATTGTTATTCAGATTATCTTTGTAAATTGAAGATTTTAGTGGTCTTGATTATTAGGATAAAACCAAGGATATCAAGAGAGTGTCCGGAAAGACAGTATCAAGTGCCTCCGTTCAAGGACATGTCGGACCACCCAGTGCTCTAGTCAGGTCGCGCAATGCTAACCAGCAAACTAGAGGCTGAACATGGCAACCCGACGCCCCCAACTAGGAGATTACCCACTGAACTTATCTTATCGTTCAACTCCGGATTGGTTGGTTATGGGGGTGAAAATTTTATTAGTTATCACTTATGAGCTTAACAAGTCTTCCACCTTTCTGAGTACTAGCCCAACCGTTTCCGGTTGGCAGAGCATACGGGTGTTGGACAAACGACCAAGATAAATTAATTAAAGGGGGAAATGTGGATTGAGGTGTTTTATTATTAGGAGCACTTGTTCAACTCTCCGACAGAGAGTGCTCTTGACTTAGTCTTAAGACCATAGTTCAATAGACTTCCTACTTTAAAATGCCTAATGCAAGGGGAAAGTGCAAATCTATATGCTCTCCAACAGAGAGTGCTCTTGACTTGGATTTGGCCAAGTTTAAGAGGCTTTGTTCATTTTATTGCAAAAGTGAGGCGGTTGTGAAACTTAAAGAAGTAAATGAACTGAAAAATGACTGAAAAAAATAAAGATAACCACAAAGAAAGATGCTTTGAAGATAATAGAAAACAAAATCTAGTGTTCTACCAAGCGGATTTATTCTAAAGTGGGATCAACCTCCGAACAAGGCTAATCACTAGAACCGTCAGTCCTGGAAACCTTCCAGCTAACTGGATGTCCACAAGATGCTGATGGGGGAACGAGAAGCTACCACAAAACTATGTGGCCTTTGGGATACAATCCCAAAGTTAGCTTAGTTTGGTCAAAACTTGAAAGAGAAGCGACAAGATGAAAATAAACTACTCTAAAGCAAAAACTGAAAGATCTAATCTTAACCATGTTATCAACTAATTTGTACAATAGTTGAAACCTTATTGAGCCGCCAGTGTTGGAACACATCAGTGTTCACTTCCAGAGTATCTGGGTTTCAGGTATTTGGGTCTAGCCAGTTTTGTTTTTGAGTCGACATGACCATGGCCCCATGGGGGTTTGTAATAAAGTGTGCTAGTAGGGTCTGAGTGGCTCGGTTCCCCATGACTGGATTAAACAACTAAGGTATTCCAGGGAGTTTTTTCACCGTCAGATTATACTTTGCTTCAGGCGAGATATAATCTCTTGGTTTTTCTCCCGCTTCCTCCAAAGCTGGAATGCCCGATTTTGGAAATTTTTGCCATGGGGGGTTATTAGGGTCCAACTAATATGTATAAACCTACTAGACACTATTAGAATAGGTTTTGGTCATGTCCTAAGTCTCTAGGACCCCCAGAAAAAATTTTACCGGACGCGTCGGATTTGGGGTTTTTAAATTTTTAATTATTTTTAAATTTTAAATAAATTTCTCTATAGTTTAAATAGAGAAATTTGAGTCTGTAATATGTCAATCATCCTGAGTCCGAATTTAGTGATTGATGGCTCGTTTCATAAGCCAAAAATCACACATGACCCATGGACCAGCTAAACCCAACTTTCGGATGTCAATTCAGCCTCATAATTAATATTTTCTCTAAAAAGTCATTTACAGATAAATTATTAATTAAAATAATAAAATTGAATATTTTGGAGATAATCCAAATCTCTCCAAAATTAATCAATTTGATTAAAATAAAAGGCTAAATGACATGGCAATAGACATTTATGAAGATTCCAATCAACTCCAAGTGGCTTTAGTCAACTATCCAGTCACCAGCAAGAGATCCACTTAAGCTAATTCGCCCTACTACCTTCAAAAGTCAATTTAGTGAGTTGGCAAGTGGTAATTGGGTTGGTGGGTGTGCATTTAAGCCTAAGGTAGGCGCCCTCATGACTCATCAATTACCATAAGCTTGGCTCCCTTTACAAGATTCGAGTTAGTACCTACCACCACTCCACTTGTCATTCACCAACCAACTCGCCATCCTCATGAAGCTCACGCATATCTACTCTAGCTCACGTGGATCCTTGTTGTAACTTGCCCATTCGGTTGGTGGTACTTCCCATGCAATCAACAAAGTCGAGCTTGCCACCTATCCATTCAACCTACCAACAAGTCGAGTTGTCATGTGAATTAGCTCTCCAAGCTTGGATTGATTGGAATTCGACCTTCATGTCTATTGTTTTGGCTCTCACTCAAGCCAATTCGACCTAGGGTTTTAGCTAGTGGTTCTACTATAAAGAGAGGCCCATTTGGGTTGTTATCTCATGGAATTTTTGTGCACCATTACTCTGGCAAATTTGTACTAGATCATAGCAATTGCTATCTTGAAATAAAATTCGACTTTGGAGGTCCATGCGATTTGTGCAACAATGATGAATGCTTCTCTTGTGAGGTGACTTCTTTCTATGCTTTCAATTTAATGCTTATGTGATTGATCAAGTAACTAGCTTTAGAAGTCTATATTCTAGAACATAAGATCTACCATTTGCGGTTTGCAATTTGGTTTATTATGCAATGTTGATCAATGAGTTATATGAATAGGACGTACTCAGTTATACTAGCATTGATATAACCTTGGTTTTCGTAGCATACTAGTCATATATTTGATCTCACTTTTGCATTGAGTTGTTTGTCTTTGACTAGATTTTTCCAGGTGTAGGAGGGTGTGAGCTCGGCTGCATCTAGCCCATCTTCATCATCACAAGTGATTTTTAACATTGTTGTCTTTCCAGGATCTACAAGGGTTGAGGTTGTTCCAAGAAGAAGCAAAAAGAGATTTTGCTTCAAGGATCCATCCACTATTAAAAAAATCTATTTCACCTTGGTTACTTTAGGCTATCTTCTTCAAGCCCTCTTGTCTTCTCCTTGAATCCCTTTGATTTGCTTGCTAGCCCATTCGTCCCACTCCCCTATCCTTCATCCCATTCGTCCTACCTCTCTAGTTCTTCCTCTCGTCCACCCTAGAGAAACCTCCTAGCTCTCGTCCCATTTCTTTTAGCCTTATCTCCTTCCTCTCGTCCCTCCTCTCTTCATTCTATTTTGCCCTACTCCTTAGCTACATCCTCCCTTTCGTCCAACTCCATTTTGCTAGCTCTTTTTCTCTTCGTTTTTTTGCCCTTAGGTTGCTCCTTCTCCCCTTCTCGTCCATCCTCTCTTTGGCCCTAAAATACAACAAAAGCAAACACAAAAGATTGTTAGTAGTAGTTTTGTTAAGTTCTAATAGTTAGTTGCATCATTTCAAAGTTATTAGTTTAGATCTCATACTTTGCTAGTTGGTAGTTGGTTTGCATCATATAGATCTTATTGAAAAGGGTAAAAAATCTTGCATTGTCTTTTGAAGAACTTAGCCATTTGCATATTAGAATCTCTTTTCCATACTATCATAGTTTGCTTTAGGCTTTAGATATCATTAAGTCCTTAGATTTACTAGTTTCATTTGTTTGGGTTATCTAACATCTAATGGGTATTTGAGTTGCTCATTTGTGATAGACCTTTCCTTGAGAAAGAAGAGCTTTGATAAACAAGAAGAAGTTTCAAATACAAGAAGTTATCAAGAGGACAAAAAGACGATCCAAACCAAGACTAGTATTTATCCTTTTGTAATAGCTCTTAGAAGCTTATTTTAAATATTTTCCAAGTTATTTCTTTCAAAGTCCCTACAAGGGTTTCATTCCCAAGGGCAGTTGTACTCTCATAATAAAGTTGCAAGTGGGGTTTTTAAGCCCCCACATTCACTTCCCCATTTGGGGAAGCCTTGTAGTCTTCTTTGATTGGTTTGAGTTTCTAGTTTAGATCTTTTAATATGCTCTTAGATTAGTTTCCATTCCAATAAGTTATTTTTGTTATCATTTCCGATTCACTTACCCCCATGCTCTCCCGAGTACGGTCTTTGACCTGAAAGAGATTCTTGGGTAGATTAGACTTTATTTTCTGTCTAGTATTTCATTTTTATCTTGTCATTTCTCTTCCAAACCTTGACCAGAGTAGAGCTAACTTTGGGATCGTATCCCAAAGGCCACATAACTTTGTGGTAGCTACTCGTTCCCCCCATCAGCTTCTTGTGGACATCCAGCTAGCTGGAAGGTTTCCAGGACTGGTGGCTTCTAAGTGGTTGACCTTGTTTGGAGATTGATCCTACCTTTAGATTAGAATTTGTGTGGTAGAACACTAGATTTTCCAGTTTATTTTATTTGGCAAAGTAGCATTATTAGCAAATGTTTCATATATTTCTGATCTATCACATTGTTTAATCACTTTAAAAGTTGAATTATCTTGCTACTACAAACTACTTTTTGCTTCTTAAAACGAACCAAAGTCTCTTGAACTTGGCCAAATCCAAGTCAAGAGCACTCTCTATCGGAGAGCATCATTAGTTTTGCATTTTCCCTGCATTAGGCATTTGTTAATTAACAAGTCTCTTGAACTGTGGTCATAAGATCAAGTCAAGAGCGCTCTCTGTCGGAGAGTTGAACAAAGTGCTCTAATAATAAAAAATTTCCACCCATATTTCCCTTTTAATTAATTTATCTTGGTCTCTGTCCTACACCCGTATGCTCTGCCAACCGGAAACAGTTGGGCTAGTACTCAGAAAGGTGTAAGACTTGTTAAGCTCACAAGTGAAAACATTAATTAAAATTTTACCCAAAACCCCAACCAAGACAAAATCACTGAGTACTTCCTCTAACAGGTGGTGCCGGGAATCCACTGTTAGACTCGAGGGCAGTCAAGCCGTAAGCACACTTGCCCTCTTTGCAATCTGGGTGCTCCCGACCTATCATCTAAAAGGTTGCCAGTGGTTCTTTTTGGTTAAGGTTCCACCTTTTTGAATATCCTTGTTCTTAGCCATAATAATCAAGACCACTAAAATCTTTAATTTACCAAGATAAGCTGCAAAACGGTCTCAAACACTTGTATCAAGCATTTCACAATCACTTTTACATTTTGACTCCATAAGACACTAGTCCTTAATCACATTATTTTATTTGCTTATTTATCAATATTGGAGCATTTGTGTTAATTTTCGTAAAAAGTGATTTATTTCTGATTCAGTGTATCTCTCATCTTCTATTCTTGCAACGTGGATTGCGTTATCTTGTTTTTCATTAAAGTATTATTGTGTCTCTCACTTTCAAAAAACTCCTAAACAACACCCATCCGCATCACAACACCAAAAACATTTTAAACACACAAGAGCCTTAAACAACTCTTTTGTAGGGACTACCCCCCTTGGTTTCGTTAGGAGTTTGCCTAAACGGAGGAGCTGGGATTCAGGTGACAGTACCTGGCTCATTGCTTGCCCCCAAGGCCACACCTCTCTCACTTGTAGTGAAGAGACAGCTTTCGAAAGATTTCCGCTGCTGGTGTGCAATCTGGCGGACAACAAACCAAACACCACACTCTTCTCCAAATGGGGAAGAAACCAAAAAGTGGAGAACTCCTCCATTTGAAATTTTATTATGAGATTACAAATGCTTTGGGTTTTGAAACCTTGAAGGACTTTGAAGAAATAAAACTTGAATGAAAAAAGGTGAAAACTCTTATGAGTTTGTACAAAGGATAGTGGTTTATTTCAAATGACATTCATGGTTTGCACTTCTCCTTGGTTCAAAATTCACTTGAGCTTCTCTTTGGCTCCCTCTTGGATATTGCTTCTTGAAAGCTTTTCAAGTTCTCTTCTCTTTCAAAACACCTACACAAGTCTCAAAACAACTCAACAATGCACCCATTAATCATTAGGAAAATGAAACAAACTTGAAACTAGTTAAGTCTAGATTTAAAAATTTAAGTCTAAAATGTGAAATGTATGAGATTTTGACATAAAACCTTAACTATGAAGAAATGGACCAGCGAACAACAAACTCTTAGAATGTAGTGGGAAAGAAATCTAAAGTATAAAAATTTGAAATATTTTTTATGAAAAAATTTCTGTCTTTCAAATGTAAACTAAAATTAAACAAAGAATGCTTCTAAGATCTAACTTTTCAATGCATGAGATGGATGCAACAATACTTAAGATCTAACTCTAACTAACTACTTTGCAAACTAAAAAATGAAGCTACCACTACTTAAAAATTCCTTTTTGTGACTTTTATGTGTTTAGGGCTCTTTTGGAAGGTAGGCGAATGGAGCCAAAAACGAATGGAAGAGATGGGAGGAGTCTTGGATGGAAAGACAAATGGGTGAAGGGATAGATCTAGGGCTAAGACAATGAAAATGGAGGAGGAGATGAAGAGTAAAACGAATAAAGGATGGCTAGAAGATGGTGGACAAGAGGAGGATGGAGGGAAGAAACGAGAGGAGGAAGGGAAGATGGCTTTGATGAGGAAAATGAGAAGGCAAAACCAAGTGGGCCAAAAGCAAAGGCCAACAAGGAGGTGATCACAAACTTGGAGATGGAAAAAGCTTGGGAAATCCACAGTTTGGATGGTAGATCTAGTAATCAAAGAGAAAGTTTCTTATGTTTGATGGAGGGAAGAGATCGAAGCTCCCTAGAAGTGTTTCTTCTCTTGAAGTGAAGAAAAGACCATAAAGACCTACAAGACAGATTGATTAGATGCCAATAACCACTGTCGAAATAGAGAATGACTTAGTCTTTAATAAGCCTTTCTCCACCTTGGGAAACCCTTGCAAAAACCTTGTTATGAAACATGCAAGAACTGAAAGATATATTTTTAATCAAAGCTAAAACATACATCTAATATTAAAATTGCATGATCAATTGACAAAATGAAAGAGGTATCACCAATAGTGTGAAGTACATCCCAATTGCTCCAGCATGGACCTCCAAAGTCTAAACTTTATTCAATATTAAACAGATATTACAACAATATTTTGGCATAGTGTTCATGCTCAAAATCTCCATGAAGAACAAGCCTAAAAGACCCTTCTTATATAAGAAAACTAGAAAGCTAAAACCCTAGGTTGAATGGCAATAGAAGAGAGCCAAATCCCAACGAATTCCAATCAAAGGTGAGCCAAAACTTCAACAAATGGCGAGCTTGGCTTACAACTCGAGTCTTGAGGTTGGTGTGAGTGGGGAGGTGGCCTCCACCTAGGCAAGGCGCCCCCCACTCTTCATTGTAAACTCCACCAAACAAATGATGAGTTGCCATGTGGTAAACTCGCCCTCCAAGCCCATAATGCGTGAGTCTCAAGAGGGATGCGTGAGCCTTGTGGTAGGTAGTTGGAGTTCTAACTAAGAGTTGATTGCAATCATGGTAGGTAGAAGTGGGAGGTGGCCTCCACCTAGGCAAGGCGCCCCCACTTCTCAATTAATGCAAATCATACCAACCAAAAACCAATAAATGCATACTCCACATCACCAAAATCGACTTTTAATTGAAGGAGGGCGAATTCTCTTTAGTGGATAAGCTTGTGCTGACTGTATCTTCAACTGGATGAACTTGGAGTTGATTGGAATCATCATGAGTGTCTGTTGCCATGTCATTTAGCCTTTTACTTTATTCCATTTGGATTATTTTGGAGAGTTTTGGATTTTCTCCAAAATAATAAGATTTATTAATTTAATTAATATTTTCTCTGTAATTGGGTTTTTAGAGAAAATATTAATTATGAGGCCTAAATGACATCCAAAACCTAGGTTTAGCTGGTCCATAGGTCATGTGTGATTTTTGGCTTATGAAACGAGCCATCAACCACTGAATTTGGACCCCGGACGACTGACATATTACAAATTATTATTTCTCTATTTAAACTATAGAGAAATTTATTAAAATTTAAAAAATAATTAAAAAAAACACAAACTCGACGGACCCGGTAAAAAATTTTCGAAATTTTTTCTGAGGGTCCTAAAGACTGGGGACATGACCAGAACCTATTCTAATAGTGTCTAGTAGGCTTATATACATTAGTTGGACTCTAATAACCCTCCATGGCTAAAATTTTCAAAATCGGGCATTCCAGCTTTGGATGAGCGGGAAAAAACTTCATCGATTATAGCTCGGCTATAAGCAAAGTATAATTGACAAGGGAAAAAACTCCCTGGAATACCTTAGTTGCTTAATCAAGTCATGGGGAACCAAGACACTCAGATCCTACTAGCACACTTTATTACAAGCCCCCATGGGGCCATGGTCATGTCGACTCAAAAACAAAACTGGCTAGCCAAAAATTGGCTAGTCACAAATGCTGGATCATCTGATACACTGGAGTCAAACACTTATCATGTTTGTCAAATGGCGGCTCTTCAGATAATCCAACTATGGTACAAACAAGTTGGTAACACAGCAGAAACAAAAAATCATAGAAGGAAAGCCATGTACAATAGACACAAAGATTTTACTCTGGGAAACCCAATCTTGGGAGAAAACCCAGCCAACTTTTCTTAGAAGAAATCAGTCCAATAATTCAAGTACATCACATGAACAGAAACCCTAGCACATAAGAAGTGTGCCCTTACTCACAAGAACCCAAGACAAAATAGTGAACCTCCTTAACAATGATGAGGACCTTCAAGAATGCTTCTTTCGACCTCCGCTAGGCCTGCTTGGAAAGTGCACACAACTGCAGAAGAGAAGATGTTGTGTGATGATGATGAAAATGAAAGTGTGAGCACTTTATTTATACACTTTAAGTGACCTTTAATTCCACTATGGGGCTGACTTGTACATTTGATGGGGCGGACTTGTTCTTTCTACTAGGGTTGACTTGTCTTGTCTTCAATCTTTCTTGGGGCTTCTTCAATGCTATTTGGGACTTTTTCAATGGTTGACTTGTCTTCTTGGTATTTCTTCTTGCTAGAAAAGTTGTCCATGTTGATGATCATCTCCTCACATGCACGTCTATTCACACATAGAGCTCTAATGATGAATAGACCCACTAAGAAGTCCCGAACACTTCTTAGTATGTCAATTCAACATTAGACTAGACTTGTATATTCCACAAGGGGATGAAAGACCCTATCAAATAAACAAGTCAAATCTCTAATATAGAATAAATCACTCCCTCACGGAGCAATCCCTCACAAACTATGCAATGACTGTTGTCACATCCATACTAGCAAGGGCTACCATGATTGCAGACTGGTTTTGAGCACATTCCTCAGCCAGTCCTTTGCTATCTTATGCACAAGATCAGTAGTTGATGAGCAATTTTCATGATGATCACTCTTACATTCAGCGGGCCCAGAGCATGTACACAATCAAATTCATGTTAGGATTGAGCCCCATGACCCCAAGTCGGTGACTAAGTTAGCCATTTTTCACCTTACAAAGCAAAGATGATGATAATGCCCCATGATGCACACATTAGCAGTGTTTCGGTGTTCTCCAGATGTTACAGATGCAGCTGCAGGTATATGACCCAGCAGGTATATGGTTATTATACTAGAATGTTTGTCTTGCTCATTTACTTATCTTAGTAGCCGGACTTGGTATATGGTGGTTATGCTTTGGTGATCTTTTATCTTGCTCTGTATTGATGATTTAGAGTAGAAGTGATTTAGTTGCTTTGAGTGAGAGGTTCTTGTGTATACTCATTGGTCATGCCCTTATCATAGTATGGACTTGGTCATTCCCCATCGGTCTTTGCTAGTCATGGCTTCACCTGTTCACTATCTTCGTTCATACATTGTCTTCCGTTTTTTATATGATCCCGGCTTACACCTTGACTAGTGATATCCAACAATCTTTAGATTTAGCATATATTTATCCATTGCTTTTTAGGCCTTTAGGACCCCTTTGGGATTTTGCATATGCTTAAAAGCACAACTAATCGCAGCTTTCATCCGGGGTGCATTTACATTTCATTTCATTGAATTTCATTTCCATTTCATAGCCATTTTCATTGGGCTTTACAAGATATAGCAATAATTTCCATATGTAGTACAATCTGCTTCAGGTTTTAGCCAACACAACTCAAGCAACTAGGGGGAATTCTGCAAATCAAAACCGCACATCGAGGCAACCGACTAGAGTGATAAAGGCATAAAATCCAACTCACCAATGGTAATTTTTGTTGCCAACCTAGAGCCGAGACACAAAACTAACATGTATGCAGTCCAACACAGAGGCAAAAATGGGGAAGTCCTCCATATCACAGGCTGAGGTGTAAGTCAGGGTAATAACCAAAAATGTGTTGATGTATATGTAACTTCGGAATGTATTTCACTTATATATTTTACATTGTATTCATGTGACATTGTACTTCCGATGGAGAGGTTTCATTCCTCCGATCGGGAAGGTCATCATTATTATTTGATGGGTTATTAGACTCCTCTTGTGGGGTCGGCCCAAAGTTAGGGGTTAAAGGGTTATTAGACTCTCCTAGAAGAAGTCGACCCTGTAGGGTAAAAAGGCAAGTGAAGTAAAGTATAAATAGAGAGTGAGACTCTCTCATTTATTCATTCACTCACTTACTCATTGCGCATGAGAGAGAGAGACAAGTTTGCACAAGTGGAGGAGGAGAAGCTGCTAGAGTCTATCTCTTTGTTTTGGGGTTTTGTACTATTGCTCATTCTATCTCTGAGGAAGTTGAGGGGTTTTTCCCCTTCTTGGTTTTCCCTGGTGAAATGCTTTGTGTCCATTGTCTCTTGTGATTGTTATGTTGTGCTTCTTATTCTCTTAGTGATCCTAGATAATATTGAATGAAATTATCGAAAAACTAACAAAATGTAGGGTAATGGATGGATGGTGAAAGTGAAGGTGATGCCTAAGCTAGTAAGCCATAGAGACTGGGAATGATCATGTCCACACTCCTAGGAGGGTAAACCAATGAGTATAAAACAAGAGCTTCTAAATGTAAGCAATACAACCATATAGAATCAATGACAACCATTTTCATTTTTATATAGATATACTGCCAGATCATGATTACCATATACCAAGTCAAGCTATCAAAATGACCAAAACAAGAAGATAATAGAAACTAATGCACATCATATAGTTGCTGGGCCAGATACTTGTATCTGCAATCTGAACCAACTGTAACCACTGAGGACACTGTTGTTGAAGCTACAAACACTGCACAACATCTATATGGGATAAGAGGTCATCTTCGCCATCAAATTTGAGGTCAAGAGGCTCAGCCTTGGCATAAGGTCTACTGCATGTCTAATAAAGGGCTGCTCTAATGTGTGAGTGATCAAGAATAACACTACTCATCATAGTTGATCTCACTGAAACTGTGCAAAGGCAAAGCTCAAAAATATGCAGATGACTGCTCTGTAATCATGGTAGCCCAACTACTATGGTGTGATAACAGGAACCCTCTGTATGACATACTCCACCCTTCTTTATACTACATATGCACGAATGATCTGGGCTCATAGAAGTATTATCAAGAATAAGGTTCCAAGGGTCTTCAACCCGTTTCATCATATCGAAATATCTGCATATGTTGATCATCTATAATGGAAAGAAGACCCACATCCTAAGGCACTTCATCGTCAAATATAAGAGCAAAAGGGTTAACCCAATCTTCATTATTAGCATCATATGGTGGTCATCTATAATGGAAAAAGGACCCACATCCCGATGTACTTCATCGTCAAATGTAAGAGCAAAAGGGTTAACCCATCTTCATTCTTGGCATCATAAGGAGGTGGAATAATCTTATCTTGTTCAAAAGGGCTTTAACTAATTATGTCTTCGATGTCCCTCCTCGAGGTGATCATGACTTCTTCATCCCAAATAGTGTCAAGTTCTGGCTTAGGCTAATCCATACTAGCCTTTGGTTCCTCTGTGAATGGCAGGAAAGCTTTATTGGCTTCCTCTTCAAAGTATTCGTCACTAACGGGGCTGGAAACAACACTGCTAGGTCTTGAAGAATCGTAAAGTGATGGACCCATAAACCTCCAATAATCATTGTACTCATGAATCCTGTCATTCTGCTTCAAGAGATCTGAGATATCATACGAAACTGCTTTTTGATAGCAAGGAGAACTCACCTTTTCCTTCTATTCTTCAATTTCTTCAACTAGGACTTCTTGGTCTTCAATTCTAGGATCGCAATCATCTTTATCTTCATGAGGAACTTTATCTTCAGACATAAGGGTTATGATAACATCCACAAGGTCTTGAAATATAGTTTCTTCAAGCAAACCATCTTGATCTTCCTCTTGGATTTCTTTAGCGAGACCTGTTCTCGGGTCTTTTGGTACCTCTTTGACAGGATCAACTAGAATAAGGACCTCTTGGACCTCCTCTTTCCTTGGAAGAGAGTCTAGGGCTTCAGTGACTTCTTCACACATCCAGCAACCCACTTGTTGCAGATCACTTCAACCAATGGATAAAATGAAGATATCCCCTTGGGAGGAAGATTCTTATACCATTTCTCTTCGTGATGATTAATCAGGAAGTTGAGAGATATTACCAATAATTTAAATCTAATGTCCTCATCCACGGTATCCCATGCCTTAAGATATTGTATGAATGCAAGCACATGTTCTACTCCCCATTCTTCAAGGGCCTTAAACTTTGGAACTGCCAAGAAGGCATCTCTATCCACAACATTTGGGATGCCCTGGAATGTTTGAGAAATCCAATGGGTCAAACCAAGGATGGCACATCCATGCTTCATCAAAGGATGCCATATATTCTTTCTTTAGTTGGCCTAGTCCTTGTATAATACTTCTTTTATTTTCTTCAGTGGGAGTCGCCTGGAGAGACCTGCTAAGTTAGACTTAAACAAATCGCACCAAAGTACTAAACAAGAACATACCTGAGATGATGAAGTAAACACCAATGGAGTCGCCAGATAAGACCTACAGGGTTAGTCCTTATGAAATAATATACTACAAAATATAAAGAGGAGCACTTACCTTGGGTTCTTACCTAATTGTCGTTTTTTGCCAAGGGTGTAAATTACTCCGGATAAACCACTTCAATCTTTGAAACGTCCCCAACAACGGCGCCAAAAATGTTATCGGACAAACTCGCGGGCTAATGTCCAATAAGCACATGCAAAGGGAAGTGACCCAATGTCACCTCAATGACGTTCCTTTGACTACTTCGGAGTGTCATGACCTCCAAGGGGAGAGCCCTTATCTGAGTGCCTGTTAGTAACCACACCAAACACCTTCCCCAACCTCAAGTATAGATCAGTGCCTTATGGAGTCAATAGAGAATGAAGAACACAATATCAAAGTATAATCTTGATTAGGCACCAATTTAGGACAAGTACTTAGTATGGATAATGATAAGCAATGTCCAAATGTGCTTAAATGCACATCAGCTCGGGCTAGTTAGTTTGTAATAATACGGTTCCCAATCACATTTAGCAGCTAGTATTTAGGATTAGCATTTCAATGGCCATTAACAAGTGCTCTTACATAAATAAACAATCTGTGTCTCACGGTTATATCAACATTTAATTTGGATGCCATAACAGAGTATATGAAACAATAGATTAACAGTTATATATTACAATTAGTATGATATCTCAAACATTCATTTGTATGACAATTGTTACAAAGGGAAAATAGACCTCTTATATGACAAGTGAACAGTATAGCAGCAACATATCAGTATGACAACAGTAACATTGTTAATAACACTTTCCTTGAGGCATTTCACATTGGTGTTAGCATCAATTACCTCCACATTTCACAACGATAAGTATTAGAATACTATGAAACACCAATTTGTCAATCTGATTTGGTTACTAACCTTTGACTGTCACTTTTTGAAGGTCTAATTTTACGAACAACAGAGGGTTGAAGCTGAGAGGGCCACCTTGCTAGGGTCTCTAAGACCTCGCTTTACGCTTGGTTGGGCTGCTTAGAAGGAAGGCGAGCTTGGGGTGAGGAGCGCCAGCCTAAAGAAGGCAACGCTAGGGTCTAGGGGGAGTTAAGCTAAGTCTAGTTTGGTACAGTTTAGGGCCGTAGGGTGCAGCAGAGAGCAGGCTTGAACGTCACCACTGAAAGGGCCACTTTAAGGGCTCGTTTCTAAGGCTTTGGGGGTTGTTTAGGGTTAGAATGAGGTAGGAAAGGACAACCTTAGGACTAAGGAGAAGAGGTTAGGGAAATAGGAGGGGTAGTCTTAGGTCTGGGAAAAGGGGTTTGCAGCAGTGGAAAAGAGAAAGCAGCAGGTAGGCCGAGGGCTAGGAAGGGCCTTTTGAGGGCTTAAAAGGGCTAGCCGAGGGTTAAGGTTGGTAGGGCGGAGGTTTTAATCATTAGGAAAGGAGGAGTGAGACCTAAAAAAGGAAAAGGAACAAGGTTGTAGCAAGGGTAGGTTAGGCTTTTAGAGCAGGTTAGGGTTTAGTTTTTTTAGGATTTTTTTCCAAAAATTTTAGGGTTTCTTTATGATAAGAAATATATAAAAAACATACATAATAAAATAAAATAAGATAAATGCAGTAAATAAAACAAAAGATCTAACTAAATACAACCCCAAACTAGGGTTTTAACATAAAATTGCAGACCTAATTCTAACCCTAATACTGCCATGGAAATGCAAAATTCACACATGAAAATGTAAGCAAATTGGATAAAAATTGATAACTAGGGTTTTAATGGATGAAACCCTAAACCCTATGCCTAGAGGAGAGGTGACCAACCTCCCTCTTGGAGTAATCTTGATAACTAGGGCTTCTTACAACAACCTTTAGGGTTCATGATAGGAGCCTAATCTAGGGCAAAATCAGAGAACGAAGGCCAAACTAGGGAAATCCTTGTCTAGGGAGCGTTTTTCCACCACGCAAAAAAGATAAAAGGCATACAAGAAGGCCTAAATTACACAAAATGCAGCTCTATGGCCACCATTCAATCATAAAAAAGGCAAGAAAGAACTCACCTACCTTCACCAAGCAAGCTAAAACAAGACTTACTTGAGCTTTGTGTTATTCCAACAATTCCTAGCATCAACCCATGCATGAGCAAAACCCTAGAAAGCATCCAAATTTCATCCACAAGGCAAAGAAGAGGAAACTCCAAGAAGTGTGCATCACTTTCCAAGAGACTATCTAGGCTAAAAGAGCAACATTATGTAATTTATCTAGGCTAAGTGAGGAGTCTTATGTATAGTCTTCTCAGCTCACTTTTTACAAAATAACCAGGCCAACAAGCCAAATATAACGTCAATGTAAAAATATAACATGAAATAATAAAAAATACTTTAAAAGATGGCTAAAAGGTGGTTACTTGGGATATTTTCCCCCTAGGTGACCAAAACTGCTAAAAATAGGTAAAATTGAACAAAAGGCTTCACTCAGAAAGGTGGAGTGAAAAGGGGGAGATCATCATGCCTAATCTGACCCTAACAGTGCTGAAAACCCCTCAACGTCCCCCCTCTACAAGCCTGTGGGCCTGGCGACCAAGGATGACGTCATTACCAAAAATACACCAAGGAGAGAGGGGCGTTCTGCTGGAATGAGACCAGGATGGGTGCATAGGGTGACCGAAAGAGGAGACAACTGCCTCAGAGCTGAAACACTATCATCTGTGTGAAAAACAAGTAGGAGATTATGTGACCTAGTGACCTACCTCTAGGAGCCTCGGACACCAACCTTAGGGCGACAAACCTCAGAATGAGATAGTCAGCAATGACCCTAAGCCATAATACTCCTTAAGGAATGATCAAAGGGTTCGGCCATAACCACCTCTCAGAAAGTGTTGATAATGCACCCATCATGGCCCTGATGAAAAAGAATACGACACGTCTCCTTGGGACAGACATTTGAAAGTGAGCTGGTAATGGTACAGCATAACACTAGCTCCAACTATGGGACAAGTGCTCTTCTCAGGAGTGCTTGAGAACCTGTGAATCTTCTAGATACCTGTAGACCTACACACATATCAAATACCCAAGGGCATTAAAAGCATCATGAGACAGACAGTCATGTCTTGCCTTATTCAGTATAATGACATGAAAAATAAAATAAACAAGCAAACTGACCTAAGAAACATGCATACATGAAAGAACGACAAATGCAATGCAAGGGTAACAATATTGTTATCACACCATAGTAGTTAGGCTACTATTCTTGCTGAGCAGATATCTGCACTTTCCAGAGCTTTGATTTTACAGAGATCAACTATGATGAGCAAAGTTATTTGAGATCACTCACAGATCAGAGCAGTATATGTTAGACATTGAGTAGACCTTGTGCCAAGGCTGAGCCTTGAGAGCTTGGATTTTATGACCGATGTGACCTTTGTTCCATACAGTTTCAGTTCAGTGCCTAGAGTTCCAAATGTTATTATTGCAGTAGTGTTTCAGTTGTTTATGGATGATGATTATTTACGTGATATGATGTGACCTATGGACTTGTGATTGTTATCATGGATTATTATCTTGTTGCTTTAGTCATCTTCATAGCATTGACTTGGTATATGATTCATGACGTGGCGGTACTATCTAAATAATGAAATGGAATATCTTGGATGATTTTATTAAACATAAAGCTGGATGTATTACTTGCACTCTAAGGTTTTCTGACAATACTCATTGGTTTCATTACCCTCCTGTGAGCATGGACATGGTCTTTCATGACATCCTTGTTTGCTAGCCTAGGCATCACATTCACTTGATTCCATCCATCCAAGACCTTCCTTATTTGGCTTTCACCTTGACTTGCCTTTCTTGACTGCTTGATATGGAGGACTTCCCCATTTCTACCTCTGTGTTGAACCACATCCACATTTGTTTTGTGTCGTGGCTCTGAGTTGGTGACAAAACTTGCCTTTGGTGAGTTGGATTTTATGCCTAGATCACTCTAGTCGGTTGCCACGATGTTTGGCTTAGTGCGGAATTCCCTCTAGTCATATGAGTTGTTGTTGGCTAAAATTGAAAGCACACGTAATACTTATATTGGAAATCTATTATGAAAGCCTATGAACTTAAAATTCTAGAATGTGTTTCTCAACACACGTGAATAAAGGCTAAAGCAATGAACTGCTAAAATACCCCACGAAGGGTATAGAAAGGTCCAAAAAGCAATGGTTAAATAAATGTTATATCTAAATATTGTTGACCTCATAATCATAAATATGCCTCGAATGCAAGCTGCGATTAGTTGTGCTTCTTAGCACATGTGAAATCCCAAAGGGGTCATGTAAGCCAAAAAGGCCATGGAAATGAATGAATGATCTTAATGAACCTGGATCAGCTTGATGTAGACATGATGCCTAAGTTGAATAAACACTCTCTAAACAACTTATCCATTTGTGAGGCCCTTCCCTTCCCTTTGTTATTTTGTCTAGCACAGAGTGTAGCTTCCCCTTTTCTCCGTCCAAAGTGTCATTTAGAAAAGTTGGTCAAGTCATCCCTTTTGCCCAGCCGCCTTCTTAGCCTTCACCCTTTGCTAGCAGTTAGGCCATGTCAGTTAAGTAAGTATGTCTTTAAAGCTTTTGTGCAAGTAAATTATAAATAACAAATAAAGTATATATGTATTAACTGCCACTAAATGATGTTTATACTCTAAGTTAAGCTGTGAATATGATTAAAGGAACATGTCTTAGTCTTATGTTATAATCTAGTCTTTGGTTGCATTTTGACCTAGTCAAACATAGTTTGACCATGGTCATTCTTGGGATCCGTGATGAGATGGACCACTTGTGCTTATGGATGATGATTTGTGGTCTCACATACACCTGTTGATGATTCCATATGTTGGACATATGCTTCAGAAGATGATTGATGCAGCTAGTCAGTTTTATTATTATTTCCAGATCATCATATTTTACACTGTCCGGGTATGGTGGACCCTACAGTTGACCCCACAAGTCAACCCATGGTGTATGAGTACTCATATTTAGTGGATTTGGGTCTTCTGGATCCATTGAGACACTTATCTTTCAGTTTCAGGCACTTCTGAGTATGATAGCAGCAGTTATCCACCTGTTGACCAATTTGGGCATGTTGATCCTGCTTGTCCAGCAGAGGCCTTGGAGGCCAGTCGTTGCCTAGGGTGCTACAGAGGGAGAGGGTAGTCCAGCGACTTGTTTTTACCATTATACCCCCCTTCCAGACAGCCTGGTACACTCAGTTTGACAACGCAGGCACCCTGGATGGCAGTTTGGGGCACTTTCAGGGTTTTCATGAGGATTAAAAAAAGGAATATCACTGAGGAATTTGATTTGGGCAATTGAGGCAAGGTTTTGGCACTTGGTCTGCTCTGAGGTCATCCATGTTGAACCCCCCATCTTCTAGATCAGTTGGCATCAGTCAGTGGGGTCCACAGTGGTCACAGGAGGTCTTTTACTGCATGTCTCTCTCAGATTTTGGAGAGAGGATTTGATCATTTGTTTATTTGGACATGTCATAGACTTATATCTTATATTATTGTGCCATGGGGACATGCTAGTGAAGGGAATTAATACCTCCTAGCCCCACCATGAGCTCCTAGTGACTTGTCTTGGTCTTATATTGTGGCACATGTGTTATTAGCCACCTTTCATGTATGATGTCACCCTCATTGAGTCTATTCTAGCTATGACGTCACCCTCCTTTTGAGTGATCCATGTGATATTATGTATTGGCTCATCTTAGCCGTTCATTAGATTGTTATATCTTTTGATCTCAACCACTAGTTTCAAAAAGTGGTTTTGTGGTTTAGGGTTTTGGTCTTTATTATCCTATAAGAGGAGACCCCCCTATTGTAAAAGCTATCTAGAGATTTTTGGCTCTTGGCTATTGGACTAAAAATACTTTCATAGGCATCTTGGATCTTGGAGTTGGAATGCTTGTGGTGATTGTAAATGCTTCTTGCTCTGCACGGACAGACATTGGTGGCCATCTTGGATTTTATCCTCAACTAACATCTTTTGCAGGCAAAGAAGACGTCTTGGGGCAATTCGCATTGTTGGGGAGGCCTACCCTGCTCATTTCAACAAGTCCTTTTGGGTTACAGGGACTTGTTTTTTCTTTGTACCAACAATTTCATGTTATTCATCTCTTTTGTTTGCATCTACTTCCATTATTGTCAATTGATTGATCTTTGTATCCTTGATTGATAGGAATAGGGAGGCCAATTTGGTTGAAGGAGGCAAAACGTTGGCAAGAAGGGCTTCATCAAGTTTGGCATTTGATCTTTGTGGGAAGCAATCCTTGTCACAAGCAACCTCCATCTTCATTTTCCAGGTACGCTCAAGGAGGTACAACATTCCTCTATCTTAACCATCTATTCTCTTAGATCACAAAACCCTCATTGATTAAAACCCTCATTTTACATTTTTTTTAGATCTACTTGGATCTAGCAAGCTTTTGGGGATAATTTTTAAGACCCACCTCTATAGCATCCACGGCAATCCGGATCTATAGTTTGGTGGTGATTGGCTTCCATTTTACCCATTTCCCAAGACACATTGGCCTCTCTAAGGGAAGTCGCATTCCTTAAGGGAGGGCAATTGCTAGGTTCTAGTACATGGGTAGGTGAGATCCCACTTGATTTGGATAGATCACCCTTGATAACCTACCCCTAGTGCTTCACCTTGTTGATTTTCACCTTGTGGGACCCATTCCTCATTTTGAGGCTTGAGCCCCACTTGGGTCACTTGGTGATGCATTTTCAATCTCAGATCTACTGAGATCTAGCCATGGCATGCTCTTGATCTTCAAAACCCACCTTGCTTTGCACCTTGACTATCCCGATCTACATTTTGGTGGACATCCGACTCCATTTGGCCCTCGATCTAAGGCACTAGTCTCCCTTGGGGCAATTAGCATTCCTTGGGGTTAGTGGCTTTTGCTAGATCCCACATTTGGCTGTTCTTAATTTTTGGCCAATCCATAGATCCATGCCATAGAGAACCTCTAGCACCTTTTTCCTTCAACTTTGACCAAGTGGACCCAACTTGGACCCATTTTCCACTTATTAAGGAGTGGGCCCCACTTGTGTGATTTTCATGGTACTACATCTAATTCAATTGACCTTCATAAGTGGACCTAGTAATTCATTGGTTGAAACACTTGTCACCTCCTAAGCCTCTTCAACCACACTTAAACTCTTGGGTCCACCTAATCTAATTCACTCATTGGTTTCCGTAACTCTTGGGTCCACTTAATCAAAAACCACTCTCCTTCTTTGTTCTTGACTTTTATAAACTTCCAAAGACCTCTTTAGTTCGAATTCCATCCATGAGATTCATGCCAACTCAAATTAGGAAGAGATTCCAATGTATACCACTTGTCCCTCCATTCCTAGCCTCCTCCTTTCACTCAATTTGAATGGCTGACTCTTTGGCTGCCCTAACTCCCTTGTGCACCCTCTTGGAGGCTATTTTTGGCCCTGACATGTCATATATGTCAGATGTGAGCCATCAGGACTGATTTGTGTCATAGGTGTCATAGCATCTTCATCATTGTTGTCATAGAAGCTAGGGAATTGTTATCACCTAAATTGTAGTTACCCCTATGGATGTATCCACTCATGGATGGCAATAGGGAAGGGCAACTCAAAAGGTGCAACCACGATCACCTCGACCTTTAATAGATGGTTGTCACGCCAGTCGAGGCAACCTTCACTTTATGTTATCTAGCCCAGACAACAAAGGGGGAGACCCGATCTACTCCCGACAAGAGAGATCAAAACCAAGACACCAAATCAAGTTAATTCTAAGTGAATTAAGGTGTATGGTTTATCCTAGACCTTAGGACGAAGTCACAAGACAAGTGAGGGGTTCAATGAGTATAGCTTAGGGTCATTACTGATGTAAGAGTGACTTATGATTTGTGAAATAGGATCTAGGATTAAAGTACTAGTTCGATGTGAGAAAATCCACTGCCTTGGGAACCATGTCCAATGCAAGGTAGTTTAGGGGTTGAATTGGGGCTAACTAGTACAAGTGACAAGCTTGATCATGAAGTATGATGACATCAAGGGGTTTAGTTCACCACACAAGGGTCAAACCACAAGTTAATCCAACAATCTAGGAAAGTCGAATTGACTTGGAGAGAGACCAATGCCTTGGGAATTGGGATAATGGAGTCAAAGTGAAGTTAACTTGTGGTTGATGACTCCTATTGCATGAGACAAGTGGGCAATTAAAGTCTTGATGGATGAAAAGGTCTAGATCTAGAGATTTAAGGTTTGACCTAAGTGGACCACAATCCCTTAGAACAAGGAATGCTATCCCCAAGGCAAGATTTGAAGAAGTGACCAACTAGACCTAGGTTTTGAATTATGCTCATTCCAAATCCGCCAAAATCTCAAGTACCCATGTCCTAGAAGTGGACCAACTCACTTCTCTAAGGTGGTGCGACTTTACCCAAGGAGGCTAAAAAGTGGGATAAAGGAATCAAGACAAGTCCAATGGCATCCAAACTTTAGATCCAAGTAGTTTAAGTAAGTGAGAGTATGGATCTATAATTTCAAGGCAATCCGATGGCCAGATCTTACTAGATTTGATTTTAAAGGTACCAAGTGGTCCAAAATGGGGATTAAATCCCTTAAAGTATGGAATAGGGCCCACAAGGTAGAAATCAGAAAAGTGACAATCTGGGAGTAGGTTATTGGATGTGTAGATCATAAAACAAGTGGGATCTCAACTACCCATCAACTGGATCTTGGGTAACTCACCTTCCCCAAGGAGAGCGACCTCACTTGGAGAGGCTAAGTTGGCCTAAGAAGGGGGTCAAATGGAGGCCAATCCTCACCAAACTATAGATCCGGGATGACATGGATACTATAGAGGTGGGTTTTCAATATTGTACCCAACAACCCACTAGATCATTGTAGATTTGATAAAATGTAACAATGAGGGTTTGAAATAATAAGGGTTTTATCAATTTATGAGCTATGTCAATGGATTGGATCAAGATAAGAGAAACAAACCTGTGGATCTTACCTGGGTAACCTTGTAGATGCCTTGATGATGATAATCTATGCAAACCCGATCAATTTGAGAAGTTTTGAGGTAGTTTTGTATGAGATTGATTTAGTCCAAGAAGTCAATGCGCCCTCTCTCCTGCACAACAAACGTCAACAATATCAGATTTGATGCAATCAAGAGATAAGACTAATGCCACAAGAGAAGTAACAGAAAGATAGCATAGATCACAATGATACTAATGATAACCCCCTGATACAAGCAAATGCCAAGAAAGTCGATTTGAAGAAGCCTTGCAAAATCACCCTTGTTGAAGTCGCCCTCCTATAGACAAGACAATGATTTCCAAAAAAGATAGATCTTACCACAAATTCCAAATGCTAGGATGCAATAGACTTTCCAATCACCATCTAAGAACACCAAATGCAAAGGAGACCACAATAATTTCCACAAGAAATTTTTTCTATACCAATAATCCAAGAGCCAAAGACCCTGTTATCACATATATAGTAGCCGGGCTACCATACATTATTTTTCTCATTCCAGTACACTATTCAGCCAGTTCCCTTACATTTGAGATGCCGAGATGAGCATCTATATTGGATCACTATCAGATTGTGGACAGCAGTTGCATTCCCCATGCCATGACTGAGTTTCAGGACACTCAGAGAGATGACCGATGTAGCCATTATACCATTGGTACAGAGCAGTCAGTAGTGCCCAGAGTTACAGCAGCAGTTTCAGAGGACAGATGATGGTACAGGTTGATGTACATTCAGGTATATGACTCAGCAGGTATATTACGGTGTTATGGTTAGATTGCTTTTATACTTATTCTTATAGCATGTCATAGCACTTAGTGTCATGATTTGGCGATCATATAGATACATGGACCTGGTTGACCTATTATATATATATACTACTGTCCCTGCTCAGACTTAGAAGTTCACTATTCATACTCATTGGTACATACCCTCCTTAGGGAGAATAGAGGTGATCATTCAACCATACCTTGGCTTGCTAGTGTTGGCTCCATCATTTCATTGTCTTCATCCATCCGTGGCCTACCTTTTAGATTATTACCCTGATTTGCTACTTGACTAGTGACATGGAGGACCTTTCCCCACTGTAGCCTCTGTATTGGATGAGCTTCCCTGTTTATTGTGTCTCGGCTCTGAGTTGGTGACAAAACTTACCTATGGTGAGTTGGAGTTCCTTGAGAATTCCCCTTAGTCACTAAAGTTGTGTTGGCTAAACCTGAAACTTTTAGTGCTGCCATCAATACAAAATCTGGAAAAATGAAATGTTATATCTTGTATATGAAAGAAATGCCAATTGAAAATGGCCATGAAAAATAAAATGTTATATCTTTTGGAAAAATAAATACCTAGGTAAACAAGTTGTCCATGACACACCTAGAAGTGCTCAGGTAAACAAGTGCCTTAAAAACACACCTGCAGCAGAAAGCCTAAAAATAAATGTAAATCTATGCAATGTGTTTATAAACACACATAGATCAAGGCTATGGAAACCTCAGGCCCAAAAAGCAATGGAACTTAAATGTTATATCTAAACAATTGCTGGCCTTGTTTGTATTATGGATTGTGCGCATCTGTGAAGGTGAATAAACCCTCTTTAAAACAACTCATCCATTTGTGAGACACCGCCATTCCCTGTGTTATTGCTCATTCAGTATATACTATGGTGTGTATTCCCTTTCCCTTGCCAAAGTGTCACAAAGTCAAGTCAGTCAAGTCATCCCTTAGCCTAGCCAGTTATTTCAGCCTTCACCCTTCACTAGCAAATTGATCACAACTATGAAGTGAGTATGGTCCTGAAAGTCTAGTCTGAGTAATAATAATAATTAACGACACTATATATTTGGATTTAGATCGCCAGTCATGATTACTCTGTGTTTTAGTAGCTATTTGAATAAATTGTAAAGCATGTATTAACCTTGACACCTTGCAGCAGCTATGGATGATAGTCTGAGTTGTATTTGGTCTTGGTGAGACCTAGTTTGACCATGGAGGACCATGGGACATAAGATGTTGGACCTTATGATGACATGGGTAGATGATATATGGTCTATGTACACATACAGGATGATTCTATGCAGCAGCTACAGGGTTATGATGATGATTCTTGGGATACAGCAGTGTTTGGACATTTACAGATCATTATTATTGGCCTTGTTCCGGTACATTGGATATTTATTTTGATCATGCAGAGATTCATATGGTGTATGAGTACACATCTTGGATGGATTTGGACCTTCTGAGTCCAATGGGACAGTTTGTTTTCAGTTCCGGGCACTTACAGGGATGATTTAGCCTCAGTAGGCTGTCCTAGTGCAGTTTTGGTCTATTGGAGGCCCTGTCAGAGCAGAGATGACTTTTATCCGGTTGACCTAGGGCGCTGATGATGGAGGGGGTGGTCCAGCCACTTGTTTTTACCATATTACCCCCCTCCCGGACACATTGGTGCCCTCACCTTGACAGCGCCATCACTCCAGGAGGCTGTTTGGGCAGTTTCACGCTTCCCGAGGCATTTCAGGATTGGTAGAAATGGCTATTGAGGAAATCGATTTGGGCTACTGAGGCAAAGTTATGGCATGGGATGATCAGTGATGATAGATCGGGACCTTCCACACCTCCTCCTGCAGTTTCAGCTTCATCGGGGCCCGCATCCATCACTTATGGCACTTTCTGTGGATTTTTTGAGGTCTTTTGAGGACCACGACTTCACCTTGGGGGCACGATTTGGTATATTCATGATTATTTATTGGTTATTGTGCCATGGGGATTGACCAAGGAGGGATAAAATTACCCCTTGGACCCACCATGAGCCTCTTATGATATTTTGTCATCATGATTTGGTGGGATTCCCCTCTCCTAGGGCGACTTTGTCCACTTATGTTATATTTTATGTGTGATCCATGTATTATATTGTTGAGCTCATCTCAACCATTGATTAGACATTTGTATCTTTTAATCTTAGCCACTCATTCAAAAAGTGGTTAGGGTTTTGGTGCCTCTCCTTCCTATTTAAAGGAGAGAGCTTCTCATTGTAAAGGGACTTTTGGCTCTGGATTATTGGAATAGAAAATTATTATTGCATCTATCTCCAATGTTGTGGTGAATGTTTTTGGTGTTCGTTCGTTGGTTCTTCCTTTGCACTGAGTTATTGGAGATCTTGTTTGCCATATCTATTGTACCACGATTTTGCATCTACAGGTGGAGGCCGATTTGCTTGGAGGAGGAGGTATTGGTAGGGGAAGACTCTCCCTACTTCTTCTTTGGAGCTTTTCGTTGGTAACAGGGAGTATTACTGTCCCAGGACCTTCTATTTCATGTTACTATTTGCATTTCTCTTGTATTTCTTCCATACTTGCTCTTACTGATTGAATCTTTATTCCTTGGTTTGACAGGTAGAGGAAGGCGCACTTGTGGACTTGGGCATCAAATTGGCAAGCAAATCAACAATCTCTCATTTGATCTCTGCGGGAATCTTCCTCAACATCAAGGCATCTCATCCACATCATTCAGGTATGATCTCAAGGTAAGTTCTATCTCCATGATCTATCCAATTGTCAAAAACACTTAAAACCCTAATTAATTAAAACCCCAATTTTGCATTTTCTTAGATCTACTGAGATCTAGTGGGTTGTTGGGCATGATACTGAAAACCCACCTCTATAGCATCCACGGCATCCCGGATCTATAGTTTGGTGAGGATTGGCTTCCGTTTGACCCCTCTCCCAAGCCAACTTAGCTTCTCCCAAGGAAGGCGCACTTCACCATTTGAGCAAGTTGACCTAGATCTAGTACATGGGTGTTTGAGATTCCACTTGATTTGACATCTACACATCAAATAACATACACCCAGGTTGTCACTTTTCTGAAATTGACCTTGTGGGCCCCATTCCACATTTTAAGGGATTTAATCCCCATTTTGGACCACTTGGAACACTTAAACTCAGATCTACTAAGATCTAACCGGTGGATTGCCACGAAATTATAGATCCATACTCCTACCTGACCGATCTACTAGGATCTAAAGTTTGGATGCCATCCGACATGATTTGACCCACCTAAACCCCAATTGAAGCCTCCTTGGGTAAAGTCGCACCACCTTGGAGAAGTGAGTTCACTCACTTCTAGGAACTGGGTACTTGAGATTATTGCAGATCTGAAACCGGAATAATTCAAAACCTAGGTCTAGACTATCACTTTGTCAAATCTTGCCTTAGGGACTGCATTCCTTGTTTTAAGGGATTGTGGTCCACTTGGGTTAAACCTAGATCTAGATACATTCAACCATCAAGACCTATACTGTCCACTTATCTCATGTTGTAGGAGTCCTAAACCATAAGTCAACCCCACTTTGACTCCACTTCCCAATTCCCAAGGCACTGGTTTATCTCCAAGACAACCCAACTTTCCTAGATTGTTGGATTGACTTGTGGTTTGACTTCTGCATGGTGAACTATACCCTTAAAGCTATCATGAATCATGGTCAAGCTTGTCTTATGTACTAGTTAGCCCCAATACATCCCTCAAAACTATCCTGCATTGGACACAGTTCCCAAGGCAGTAGATCTTTTGACATTGACCTAGTACACTAGCCCTAGATCTCATTACAAACATTATAAGTCACTCTTACATTCAACTATGAACCAAAGCTATATCTATTGAACCCTCACTTGGCTTGTGACTTCATCCTTAGGTCTAGGATAAACCATACACCTAACTTCACTTGGAAATACCCTGATTTGGTGTCTTGGTTTTGATCTCTCCTATCGGGAGTAGATCGGGTCTCCCCCTTTGTTGTCTGGGCTAGATAACATAAAGCGAAGGTTGCCTCGACTGGCGTGACAACCATACATATTGGAGGTCGAGGTGATCGTGGTTGCACCTTTCAAGTTGCCCTTCCCTATTGCCATCCATGACTGGATCCATCCATAGGGGTAACTACAGTTTAGGTGATAACATTTTGGCGCCGCTGCCGGGGAAGCAATAGCTTGCCCTAGTCCTTCCTGCGTATACAACGACACATATCTTGGTAGAAGGGTTTAAATCTACCTGGCGACTCCCAATCGTGACTCCGCTGAGGAGCGAGCTCATTTACATCCCTATAACACTAGAATTTAGACAGATCTTATCGTTATCTAGAACCCATGGGGTACATCATTTTGTTTTCAGGTTCTTGAATATAAAAAAATATAAAATATAAAAAATTATTATCCATGGCTGCTTCTGAGCGACCTAGAACTTTCGGTCGTTTAAAAGTTTTTGACTTTTCAAAAATTGTTGGGTATCCTCATCATATTCCTCATCAAGCATGTGCAAGGTTGCCTATTTTCGATGGAAGTTATGAAATCTCTGCTAGAAGGCACCTTGAACTTTTTAGGGAAATTATTAAAGAGTTATCCATAACCCATGAGGATGTGTGTATGAGACTATTGGCTTCATCTTTCAAAGAAAGAGCTGGTCTCTGGCTTTCGAATTTGAAACCCAATAGCATTTCTGGTTATGACATGTTTGAAAATAAATTCCTGGAAGAATGGGGAAGTGAATTTGATGATATGTATCTTTCAAATCAAATCCAAGATCAAAACCTTCCCCTTTCCGATCTTATTGTGGAATCATTTAACAATCAAACATCAAGTGATTTGTCAACATCCGGAGATGACCTTTCCTGCCCAATTTCTTCTGATGATAAGTCTTCTACTTTTGAGTCAATCGAAAGTCAAATCTTTAATCATTGTACAAACCGTAAGTTTTCAAATTGCTTTTTAGGTAGCCCTAGTCCTGATCTTGAGGGAATTTCTGAGGATGAGCTCTTAGTTAACAGGTCTACTGATATTCCTCCCTCAAAGAGACTCGTTAGTCATTCTGTATTTAGTGATCATTCAATTCCTTATCACCTTATTGAAGAAGAAGGTAGGGACATCGACCAAGGTCCTTTAGTGGTGACTTCACATGATCCTTGTGCAAATAATCAGGGTGTTTTAAATGAACTTGTTAATTTTCCCCCTGACAAATTAAATAAAAATGATCATTTATCTTCATATGAATTTAATGATGAATCAATAGAATTGCAATCTCAAGATGAAGATGAAATAATGAATCACACTAGAGGCTTTAATCATTGTTCCACCTCTTATAATGAGTCTTTAAATTTTGCCATCCTTAGTCAAGATAGGTTCATCAATTTCTTAGAATTAGAATCTTGTCCTCAAGTTGTAAATATTAAATTTGATCAAAAGCTTGAAATTATTCCTAGAATAAAGAATATTTTCTATTATCAAAATCCAAGGTCAAACTTGTTTATCCATTTGGGAGAATTTTCATATTTGCAATCCACCCTCCCTTCCCAACTTTTTCAATCATCTTTGGGTTGGTGCTCTAGTCAATCTTTTGCCTTGGAAATTTTTAATAGGAAGTATAAGCATGATTACATGTTTGGAG
Organism: Larix kaempferi; assembly: GCA_027924585.1. Taxonomy (NCBI): domain Eukaryota; kingdom Viridiplantae; phylum Streptophyta; class Pinopsida; order Pinales; family Pinaceae; genus Larix; species Larix kaempferi. Next base: position 18,430,857 of record BSBM01000136.1, read on the forward strand.
AAAAAACACTTCATGTCCCTTTTCAGTCACTTTGGAACCATAATGTATGTTGTCAAGTTATCAATCATTCTTGGTGGCTAGAAAAGGTGTTTAAAGATCAATTCCATATTTTCTACATTTTTGAGCATCAAGTGGGTCTGACTTTGATTTTCCGTCTTTTAAGCTTTAATTTATCCCCACTTGAATTTTTGATCGTCAGTCCCAAGGAGAATCAAATTGAATATGTAAGAGAAGTAAATGAACAAGTTAATCTATGTGAAAATGAATCGAATCACATGTCTTATGTCCTTCCTCTATCCATCTCTGAGTTTAACTTGCATAAATTTTATGATCCTATCAGTTCTTTGATGGAGGATGTTTGCATCAGTCAGTCTTCTCCTTGGCATAATTTCATATTGCATAATTCAAACCATTCTTCAATTTATGAACAAATCAAGAAGACTGTGCCCTTAAATTTGTTGATCTTTAGCCCAATCTTGACTTGTTCTATTATCAAAAATCAAATAAGAATCATTAACCTATTTGATGAATGGTTGCACTGGATTTATGATTTTACCTAACATTTGTGATGACTGGTTAGATTAGGGTAGGTAGGAAACAGAATAAGCCTACTTGGGCAGTAGTTAGTCTTTTTAGCCATTGAGTCTAGCACCTTCTTAGTCTCTAAGCTCCTTTGTAAGCTTCTAGTTTAACTGAGTACCTGTCACTTTTTCTTTTCCTGCACAATAAATTTCAAATTTTGCAAATTATGTTAGTAGTTTAATTTACTTTCTGCATTTGTACTTTATGCATAGAGTAGATTTTATTTCAGTTGATTTTATATTCTTCCCACACATGCGGCATGAGGTATTTTCTTTAGATGTTTGTGAATGCAGAAAATAGGTTGCAAGAATAAAGCTGGAAATAAAATGGTAGAGTGTTGGATCGTGGATTCGAGTAGCAGAGTTCGAGGACCAGAGATTCTGAGGTTCTCAAGCGCTCACTTCAGCCGAGCACTTGTCCCAGCCGGAGCCAGATGTTATCACATATATAGTAGCCGGGCTACCATACATTATTTTTCTCATTCCAGTACACTATTCAGCCAGTTCCCTTACATTTGAGATGCCGAGATGAGCATCTATATTGGATCACTATCAGATTGTGGACAACAGTTGCATTCCCCATGCCATGACTGAGTTTCAGGACACTCAGAGAGATGACCGATGTAGCCATTATACCATTGGTACAGAGCAGTCAGTAGTGCCCAGAGTTACAGCAGCAGTTTCAGAGGACAGATGATGGTACAGGTTGATGTACATTCAGGTATATGACTCAGCAGGTATATTACGGTGTTATGGTTAGATTGCTTTTATACTTATTCTTATAGCATGTCATAGCACTTAGTGTCATGATCTGGCGATCATATAGATACATGGACCTGGTTGACCTATTATATATATATACTACTGTCCCTGCTCAGACTTAGAAGTTCACTATTCATACTCATTGGTACATACCCTCCTTAGGGAGAATAGAGGTGATCATTCAACCATACCTTGGCTTGCTAGTGTTGGCTCCATCATTTCATTGTCTTCATCCATCCGTGGCCTACCTTTTAGATTATTACCCTGATTTGCTACTTGACTAGTGACATGGAGGACCTTTCCCCACTGTAGCCTCTGTATTGGATGAGCTTCCCTGTTTATTGTGTCTCGGCTCTGAGTTGGTGACAAAACTTACCTATGGTGAGTTGGAGTTCCTTGAGAATTCCCCTTAGTCACTAAAGTTGTGTTGGCTAAACCTGAAACTTTTAGTGCTGCCATCAATACAAAATCTGGAAAAATGAAATGTTATATCTTGTATATGAAAGAAATGCCAATTGAAAATGGCCATGAAAAATAAAATGTTATATCTTTTGGAAAAATAAATACCTAGGTAAACAAGTTGTCCATGACACACCTAGAAGTGCTCAGGTAAACAAGTGCCTTAAAAACACACCTGCAGCAGAAAGCCTAAAAATAAATGTAAATCTATGCAATGTGTTTATAAACACACATAGATCAAGGCTATGGAAACCTCAGGCCCAAAAAGCAATGGAACTTAAATGTTATATCTAAACAATTGCTGGCCTTGTTTGTATTATGGATTGTGCGCATCTGTGAAGGTGAATAAACCCTCTTTAAAACAACTCATCCATTTGTGAGACACCGCCATTCCCTGTGTTATTGCTCATTCAGTATATACTATGGTGTGTATTCCCTTTCCCTTGCCAAAGTGTCACAAAGTCAAGTCAGTCAAGTCATCCCTTAGCCTAGCCAGTTATTTCAGCCTTCACCCTTCACTAGCAAATTGATCACAACTATGAAGTGAGTATGGTCCTGAAAGTCTAGTCTGAGTAATAATAATAATTAACGACACTATATATTTGGATTTAGATCGCCAGTCATGATTACTCTGTGTTTTAGTAGCTATTTGAATAAATTGTAAAGCATGTATTAACCTTGACACCTTGCAGCAGCTATGGATGATAGTCTGAGTTGTATTTGGTCTTGGTGAGACCTAGTTTGACCATGGAGGACCATGGGACATAAGATGTTGGACCTTATGATGACATGGGTAGATGATATATGGTCTATGTACACATACAGGATGATTCTATGCAGCAGCTACAGGGTTATGATGATGATTCTTGGGATACAGCAGTGTTTGGACATTTACAGATCATTATTATTGGCCTTGTTCCGGTACATTGGATATTTATTTTGATCATGCAGAGATTCATATGGTGTATGAGTACACATCTTGGATGGATTTGGACCTTCTGAGTCCAATGGGACAGTTTGTTTTCAGTTCCGGGCACTTACAGGGATGATTTAGCCTCAGTAGGCTGTCCTAGTGCAGTTTTGGTCTATTGGAGGCCCTGTCAGAGCAGAGATGACTTTTATCCGGTTGACCTAGGGCGCTGATGATGGAGGGGGTGGTCCAGCCACTTGTTTTTACCATATTACCCCCCTCCCGGACACATTGGTGCCCTCACCTTGACAGCGCCATCACTCCAGGAGGCTGTTTGGGCAGTTTCACGCTTCCCGAGGCATTTCAGGATTGGTAGAAATGGCTATTGAGGAAATCGATTTGGGCTACTGAGGCAAAGTTATGGCATGGGATGATCAGTGATGATAGATCGGGACCTTCCACACCTCCTCCTGCAGTTTCAGCTTCATCGGGGCCCGCATCCATCACTTATGGCACTTTCTGTGGATTTTTTGAGGTCTTTTGAGGACCACGACTTCACCTTGGGGGCACGATTTGGTATATTCATGATTATTTATTGGTTATTGTGCCATGGGGATTGACCAAGGAGGGATAAAATTACCCCTTGGACCCACCATGAGCCTCTTATGATATTTTGTCATCATGATTTGGTGGGATTCCCCTCTCCTAGGGCGACTTTGTCCACTTATGTTATATTTTATGTGTGATCCATGTATTATATTGTTGAGCTCATCTCAACCATTGATTAGACATTTGTATCTTTTAATCTTAGCCACTCATTCAAAAAGTGGTTAGGGTTTTGGTGCCTCTCCTTCCTATTTAAAGGAGAGAGCTTCTCATTGTAAAGGGACTTTTGGCTCTGGATTATTGGAATAGAAAATTATTATTGCATCTATCTCCAATGTTGTGGTGAATGTTTTTGGTGTTCGTTCGTTGGTTCTTCCTTTGCACTGAGTTATTGGAGATCTTGTTTGCCATATCTATTGTACCACGATTTTGCATCTACAGGTGGAGGCCGATTTGCTTGGAGGAGGAGGTATTGGTAGGGGAAGACTCTCCCTACTTCTTCTTTGGAGCTTTTCGTTGGTAACAGGGAGTATTACTGTCCCAGGACCTTCTATTTCATGTTACTATTTGCATTTCTCTTGTATTTCTTCCATACTTGCTCTTACTGATTGAATCTTTATTCCTTGGTTTGACAGGTAGAGGAAGGCGCACTTGTGGACTTGGGCATCAAATTGGCAAGCAAATCAACAATCTCTCATTTGATCTCTGCGGGAATCTTCCTCAACATCAAGGCATCTCATCCACATCATTCAGGTATGATCTCAAGGTAAGTTCTATCTCCATGATCTATCCAATTGTCAAAAACACTTAAAACCCTAATTAATTAAAACCCCAATTTTGCATTTTCTTAGATCTACTGAGATCTAGTGGGTTGTTGGGCATGATACTGAAAACCCACCTCTATAGCATCCACGGCATCCCGGATCTATAGTTTGGTGAGGATTGGCTTCCGTTTGACCCCTCTCCCAAGCCAACTTAGCTTCTCCCAAGGAAGGCGCACTTCACCATTTGAGCAAGTTGACCTAGATCTAGTACATGGGTGTTTGAGATTCCACTTGATTTGACATCTACACATCAAATAACATACACCCAGGTTGTCACTTTTCTGAAATTGACCTTGTGGGCCCCATTCCACATTTTAAGGGATTTAATCCCCATTTTGGACCACTTGGAACACTTAAACTCAGATCTACTAAGATCTAACCGGTGGATTGCCACGAAATTATAGATCCATACTCCTACCTGACCGATCTACTAGGATCTAAAGTTTGGATGCCATCCGACATGATTTGACCCACCTAAACCCCAATTGAAGCCTCCTTGGGTAAAGTCGCACCACCTTGGAGAAGTGAGTTCACTCACTTCTAGGAACTGGGTACTTGAGATTATTGCAGATCTGAAACCGGAATAATTCAAAACCTAGGTCTAGACTATCACTTTGTCAAATCTTGCCTTAGGGACTGCATTCCTTGTTTTAAGGGATTGTGGTCCACTTGGGTTAAACCTAGATCTAGATACATTCAACCATCAAGACCTATACTGTCCACTTATCTCATGTTGTAGGAGTCCTAAACCATAAGTCAACCCCACTTTGACTCCACTTCCCAATTCCCAAGGCACTGGTTTATCTCCAAGACAACCCAACTTTCCTAGATTGTTGGATTGACTTGTGGTTTGACTTCTGCATGGTGAACTATACCCTTAAAGCTATCATGAATCATGGTCAAGCTTGTCTTATGTACTAGTTAGCCCCAATACATCCCTCAAAACTATCCTGCATTGGACACAGTTCCCAAGGCAGTAGATCTTTTGACATTGACCTAGTACACTAGCCCTAGATCTCATTACAAACATTATAAGTCACTCTTACATTCAACTATGAACCAAAGCTATATCTATTGAACCCTCACTTGGCTTGTGACTTCATCCTTAGGTCTAGGATAAACCATACACCTAACTTCACTTGGAAATACCCTGATTTGGTGTCTTGGTTTTGATCTCTCCTATCGGGAGTAGATCGGGTCTCCCCCTTTGTTGTCTGGGCTAGATAACATAAAGCGAAGGTTGCCTCGACTGGCGTGACAACCATACATATTGGAGGTCGAGGTGATCGTGGTTGCACCTTTCAAGTTGCCCTTCCCTATTGCCATCCATGACTGGATCCATCCATAGGGGTAACTACAGTTTAGGTGATAACATTTTGGCGCCGCTGCCGGGGAAGCAATAGCTTGCCCTAGTCCTTCCTGCGTATACAACGACACATATCTTGGTAGAAGGGTTTAAATCTACCTGGCGACTCCCAATCGTGACTCCGCTGAGGAGCGAGCTCATTTACATCCCTATAACACTAGAATTTAGACAGATCTTATCGTTATCTAGAACCCATGGGGTACATCATTTTGTTTTCAGGTTCTTGAATATAAAAAAATATAAAATATAAAAAATTATTATCCATGGCTGCTTCTGAGCGACCTAGAACTTTCGGTCGTTTAAAAGTTTTTGACTTTTCAAAAATTGTTGGGTATCCTCATCATATTCCTCATCAAGCATGTGCAAGGTTGCCTATTTTCGATGGAAGTTATGAAATCTCTGCTAGAAGGCACCTTGAACTTTTTAGGGAAATTATTAAAGAGTTATCCATAACCCATGAGGATGTGTGTATGAGACTATTGGCTTCATCTTTCAAAGAAAGAGCTGGTCTCTGGCTTTCGAATTTGAAACCCAATAGCATTTCTGGTTATGACATGTTTGAAAATAAATTCCTGGAAGAATGGGGAAGTGAATTTGATGATATGTATCTTTCAAATCAAATCCAAGATCAAAACCTTCCCCTTTCCGATCTTATTGTGGAATCATTTAACAATCAAACATCAAGTGATTTGTCAACATCCGGAGATGACCTTTCCTGCCCAATTTCTTCTGATGATAAGTCTTCTACTTTTGAGTCAATCGAAAGTCAAATCTTTAATCATTGTACAAACCGTAAGTTTTCAAATTGCTTTTTAGGTAGCCCTAGTCCTGATCTTGAGGGAATTTCTGAGGATGAGCTCTTAGTTAACAGGTCTACTGATATTCCTCCCTCAAAGAGACTCGTTAGTCATTCTGTATTTAGTGATCATTCAATTCCTTATCACCTTATTGAAGAAGAAGGTAGGGACATCGACCAAGGTCCTTTAGTGGTGACTTCACATGATCCTTGTGCAAATAATCAGGGTGTTTTAAATGAACTTGTTAATTTTCCCCCTGACAAATTAAATAAAAATGATCATTTATCTTCATATGAATTTAATGATGAATCAATAGAATTGCAATCTCAAGATGAAGATGAAATAATGAATCACACTAGAGGCTTTAATCATTGTTCCACCTCTTATAATGAGTCTTTAAATTTTGCCATCCTTAGTCAAGATAGGTTCATCAATTTCTTAGAATTAGAATCTTGTCCTCAAGTTGTAAATATTAAATTTGATCAAAAGCTTGAAATTATTCCTAGAATAAAGAATATTTTCTATTATCAAAATCCAAGGTCAAACTTGTTTATCCATTTGGGAGAATTTTCATATTTGCAATCCACCCTCCCTTCCCAACTTTTTCAATCATCTTTGGGTTGGTGCTCTAGTCAATCTTTTGCCTTGGAAATTTTTAATAGGAAGTATAAGCATGATTACATGTTTGGAGAAAAAACACTTCATGTCCCTTTTCAGTCACTTTGGAACCATAATGTATGTTGTCAAGTTATCAATCATTCTTGGTGGCTAGAAAAGGTGTTTAAAGATCAATTCCATATTTTCTACATTTTTGAGCATCAAGTGGGTCTGACTTTGATTTTCCGTCTTTTAAGCTTTAATTTATCCCCACTTGAATTTTTGATCGTCAGTCCCAAGGAGAATCAAATTGAATATGTAAGAGAAGTAAATGAACAAGTTAATCTATGTGAAAATGAATCGAATCACATGTCTTATGTCCTTCCTCTATCCATCTCTGAGTTTAACTTGCATAAATTTTATGATCCTATCAGTTCTTTGATGGAGGATGTTTGCATCAGTCAGTCTTCTCCTTGGCATAATTTCATATTGCATAATTCAAACCATTCTTCAATTTATGAACAAATCAAGAAGACTGTGCCCTTAAATTTGTTGATCTTTAGCCCAATCTTGACTTGTTCTATTATCAAAAATCAAATAAGAATCATTAACCTATTTGATGAATGGTTGCACTGGATTTATGATTTTACCTAACATTTGTGATGACTGGTTAGATTAGGGTAGGTAGGAAACAGAATAAGCCTACTTGGGCAGTAGTTAGTCTTTTTAGCCATTGAGTCTAGCACCTTCTTAGTCTCTAAGCTCCTTTGTAAGCTTCTAGTTTAACTGAGTACCTGTCACTTTTTCTTTTCCTGCACAATAAATTTCAAATTTTGCAAATTATGTTAGTAGTTTAATTTACTTTCTGCATTTGTACTTTATGCATAGAGTAGATTTTATTTCAGTTGATTTTATATTCTTCCCACACATGCGGCATGAGGTATTTTCTTTAGATGTTTGTGAATGCAGAAAATAGGTTGCAAGAATAAAGCTGGAAATAAAATGGTAGAGTGTTGGATCGTGGATTCGAGTAGCAGAGTTCGAGGACCAGAGATTCTGAGGTTCTCAAGCGCTCACTTCAGCCGAGCACTTGTCCCAGCCGGAGCCAGATGTTATCACATATATAGTAGCCGGGCTACCATACATTATTTTTCTCATTCCAGTACACTATTCAGCCAGTTCCCTTACATTTGAGATGCCGAGATGAGCATCTATATTGGATCACTATCAGATTGTGGACAACAGTTGCATTCCCCATGCCATGACTGAGTTTCAGGACACTCAGAGAGATGACCGATGTAGCCATTATACCATTGGTACAGAGCAGTCAGTAGTGCCCAGAGTTACAGCAGCAGTTTCAGAGGACAGATGATGGTACAGGTTGATGTACATTCAGGTATATGACTCAGCAGGTATATTACGGTGTTATGGTTAGATTGCTTTTATACTTATTCTTATAGCATGTCATAGCACTTAGTGTCATGATCTGGCGATCATATAGATACATGGACCTGGTTGACCTATTATATATATATACTACTGTCCCTGCTCAGACTTAGAAGTTCACTATTCATACTCATTGGTACATACCCTCCTTAGGGAGAATAGAGGTGATCATTCAACCATACCTTGGCTTGCTAGTGTTGGCTCCATCATTTCATTGTCTTCATCCATCCGTGGCCTACCTTTTAGATTATTACCCTGATTTGCTACTTGACTAGTGACATGGAGGACCTTTCCCCACTGTAGCCTCTGTATTGGATGAGCTTCCCTGTTTATTGTGTCTCGGCTCTGAGTTGGTGACAAAACTTACCTATGGTGAGTTGGAGTTCCTTGAGAATTCCCCTTAGTCACTAAAGTTGTGTTGGCTAAACCTGAAACTTTTAGTGCTGCCATCAATACAAAATCTGGAAAAATGAAATGTTATATCTTGTATATGAAAGAAATGCCAATTGAAAATGGCCATGAAAAATAAAATGTTATATCTTTTGGAAAAATAAATACCTAGGTAAACAAGTTGTCCATGACACACCTAGAAGTGCTCAGGTAAACAAGTGCCTTAAAAACACACCTGCAGCAGAAAGCCTAAAAATAAATGTAAATCTATGCAATGTGTTTATAAACACACATAGATCAAGGCTATGGAAACCTCAGGCCCAAAAAGCAATGGAACTTAAATGTTATATCTAAACAATTGCTGGCCTTGTTTGTATTATGGATTGTGCGCATCTGTGAAGGTGAATAAACCCTCTTTAAAACAACTCATCCATTTGTGAGACACCGCCATTCCCTGTGTTATTGCTCATTCAGTATATACTATGGTGTGTATTCCCTTTCCCTTGCCAAAGTGTCACAAAGTCAAGTCAGTCAAGTCATCCCTTAGCCTAGCCAGTTATTTCAGCCTTCACCCTTCACTAGCAAATTGATCACAACTATGAAGTGAGTATGGTCCTGAAAGTCTAGTCTGAGTAATAATAATAATTAACGACACTATATATTTGGATTTAGATCGCCAGTCATGATTACTCTGTGTTTTAGTAGCTATTTGAATAAATTGTAAAGCATGTATTAACCTTGACACCTTGCAGCAGCTATGGATGATAGTCTGAGTTGTATTTGGTCTTGGTGAGACCTAGTTTGACCATGGAGGACCATGGGACATAAGATGTTGGACCTTATGATGACATGGGTAGATGATATATGGTCTATGTACACATACAGGATGATTCTATGCAGCAGCTACAGGGTTATGATGATGATTCTTGGGATACAGCAGTGTTTGGACATTTACAGATCATTATTATTGGCCTTGTTCCGGTACATTGGATATTTATTTTGATCATGCAGAGATTCATATGGTGTATGAGTACACATCTTGGATGGATTTGGACCTTCTGAGTCCAATGGGACAGTTTGTTTTCAGTTCCGGGCACTTACAGGGATGATTTAGCCTCAGTAGGCTGTCCTAGTGCAGTTTTGGTCTATTGGAGGCCCTGTCAGAGCAGAGATGACTTTTATCCGGTTGACCTAGGGCGCTGATGATGGAGGGGGTGGTCCAGCCACTTGTTTTTACCATATTACCCCCCTCCCGGACACATTGGTGCCCTCACCTTGACAGCGCCATCACTCCAGGAGGCTGTTTGGGCAGTTTCACGCTTCCCGAGGCATTTCAGGATTGGTAGAAATGGCTATTGAGGAAATCGATTTGGGCTACTGAGGCAAAGTTATGGCATGGGATGATCAGTGATGATAGATCGGGACCTTCCACACCTCCTCCTGCAGTTTCAGCTTCATCGGGGCCCGCATCCATCACTTATGGCACTTTCTGTGGATTTTTTGAGGTCTTTTGAGGACCACGACTTCACCTTGGGGGCACGATTTGGTATATTCATGATTATTTATTGGTTATTGTGCCATGGGGATTGACCAAGGAGGGATAAAATTACCCCTTGGACCCACCATGAGCCTCTTATGATATTTTGTCATCATGATTTGGTGGGATTCCCCTCTCCTAGGGCGACTTTGTCCACTTATGTTATATTTTATGTGTGATCCATGTATTATATTGTTGAGCTCATCTCAACCATTGATTAGACATTTGTATCTTTTAATCTTAGCCACTCATTCAAAAAGTGGTTAGGGTTTTGGTGCCTCTCCTTCCTATTTAAAGGAGAGAGCTTCTCATTGTAAAGGGACTTTTGGCTCTGGATTATTGGAATAGAAAATTATTATTGCATCTATCTCCAATGTTGTGGTGAATGTTTTTGGTGTTCGTTCGTTGGTTCTTCCTTTGCACTGAGTTATTGGAGATCTTGTTTGCCATATCTATTGTACCACGATTTTGCATCTACAGGTGGAGGCCGATTTGCTTGGAGGAGGAGGTATTGGTAGGGGAAGACTCTCCCTACTTCTTCTTTGGAGCTTTTCATTGGTAACAGGGAGTATTACTGTCCCAGGACCTTCTATTTCATGTTACTATTTGCATTTCTCTTGTATTTCTTCCATACTTGCTCTTACTGATTGAATCTTTATTCCTTGGTTTGACAGGTAGAGGAAGGCGCACTTGTGGACTTGGGCATCAAATTGGCAAGCAAATCAACAATCTCTCATTTGATCTCTGCGGGAATCTTCCTCAACATCAAGGCATCTCATCCACATCATTCAGGTATGATCTCAAGGTAAGTTCTATCTCCATGATCTATCCAATTGTCAAAAACACTTAAAACCCTAATTAATTAAAACCCCAATTTTGCATTTTCTTAGATCTACTGAGATCTAGTGGGTTGTTGGGCATGATACTGAAAACCCACCTCTATAGCATCCACGGCATCCCGGATCTATAGTTTGGTGAGGATTGGCTTCCGTTTGACCCCTCTCCCAAGCCAACTTAGCTTCTCCCAAGGAAGGCGCACTTCACCATTTGAGCAAGTTGACCTAGATCTAGTACATGGGTGTTTGAGATTCCACTTGATTTGACATCTACACATCAAATAACATACACCCAGGTTGTCACTTTTCTGAAATTGACCTTGTGGGCCCCATTCCACATTTTAAGGGATTTAATCCCCATTTTGGACCACTTGGAACACTTAAACTCAGATCTACTAAGATCTAACCGGTGGATTGCCACGAAATTATAGATCCATACTCCTACCTGACCGATCTACTAGGATCTAAAGTTTGGATGCCATCCGACATGATTTGACCCACCTAAACCCCAATTGAAGCCTCCTTGGGTAAAGTCGCACCACCTTGGAGAAGTGAGTTCACTCACTTCTAGGAACTGGGTACTTGAGATTATTGCAGATCTGAAACCGGAATAATTCAAAACCTAGGTCTAGACTATCACTTTGTCAAATCTTGCCTTAGGGACTGCATTCCTTGTTTTAAGGGATTGTGGTCCACTTGGGTTAAACCTAGATCTAGATACATTCAACCATCAAGACCTATACTGTCCACTTATCTCATGTTGTAGGAGTCCTAAACCATAAGTCAACCCCACTTTGACTCCACTTCCCAATTCCCAAGGCACTGGTTTATCTCCAAGACAACCCAACTTTCCTAGATTGTTGGATTGACTTGTGGTTTGACTTCTGCATGGTGAACTATACCCTTAAAGCTATCATGAATCATGGTCAAGCTTGTCTTATGTACTAGTTAGCCCCAATACATCCCTCAAAACTATCCTGCATTGGACACAGTTCCCAAGGCAGTAGATCTTTTGACATTGACCTAGTACACTAGCCCTAGATCTCATTACAAACATTATAAGTCACTCTTACATTCAACTATGAACCAAAGCTATATCTATTGAACCCTCACTTGGCTTGTGACTTCATCCTTAGGTCTAGGATAAACCATACACCTAACTTCACTTGGAAATACCCTGATTTGGTGTCTTGGTTTTGATCTCTCCTATCGGGAGTAGATCGGGTCTCCCCCTTTGTTGTCTGGGCTAGATAACATAAAGCGAAGGTTGCCTCGACTGGCGTGACAACCATACATATTGGAGGTCGAGGTGATCGTGGTTGCACCTTTCAAGTTGCCCTTCCCTATTGCCATCCATGACTGGATCCATCCATAGGGGTAACTACAGTTTAGGTGATAACATTTTGGCGCCGCTGCCGGGGAAGCAATAGCTTGCCCTAGTCCTTCCTGCGTATACAACGACACATATCTTGGTAGAAGGGTTTAAATCTACCTGGCGACTCCCAATCGTGACTCCGCTGAGGAGCGAGCTCATTTACATCCCTATAACACTAGAATTTAGACAGATCTTATCGTTATCTAGAACCCATGGGGTACATCATTTTGTTTTCAGGTTCTTGAATATAAAAAAATATAAAATATAAAAAATTATTATCCATGGCTGCTTCTGAGCGACCTAGAACTTTCGGTCGTTTAAAAGTTTTTGACTTTTCAAAAATTGTTGGGTATCCTCATCATATTCCTCATCAAGCATGTGCAAGGTTGCCTATTTTCGATGGAAGTTATGAAATCTCTGCTAGAAGGCACCTTGAACTTTTTAGGGAAATTATTAAAGAGTTATCCATAACCCATGAGGATGTGTGTATGAGACTATTGGCTTCATCTTTCAAAGAAAGAGCTGGTCTCTGGCTTTCGAATTTGAAACCCAATAGCATTTCTGGTTATGACATGTTTGAAAATAAATTCCTGGAAGAATGGGGAAGTGAATTTGATGATATGTATCTTTCAAATCAAATCCAAGATCAAAACCTTCCCCTTTCCGATCTTATTGTGGAATCATTTAACAATCAAACATCAAGTGATTTGTCAACATCCGGAGATGACCTTTCCTGCCCAATTTCTTCTGATGATAAGTCTTCTACTTTTGAGTCAATCGAAAGTCAAATCTTTAATCATTGTACAAACCGTAAGTTTTCAAATTGCTTTTTAGGTAGCCCTAGTCCTGATCTTGAGGGAATTTCTGAGGATGAGCTCTTAGTTAACAGGTCTACTGATATTCCTCCCTCAAAGAGACTCGTTAGTCATTCTGTATTTAGTGATCATTCAATTCCTTATCACCTTATTGAAGAAGAAGGTAGGGACATCGACCAAGGTCCTTTAGTGGTGACTTCACATGATCCTTGTGCAAATAATCAGGGTGTTTTAAATGAACTTGTTAATTTTCCCCCTGACAAATTAAATAAAAATGATCATTTATCTTCATATGAATTTAATGATGAATCAATAGAATTGCAATCTCAAGATGAAGATGAAATAATGAATCACACTAGAGGCTTTAATCATTGTTCCACCTCTTATAATGAGTCTTTAAATTTTGCCATCCTTAGTCAAGATAGGTTCATCAATTTCTTAGAATTAGAATCTTGTCCTCAAGTTGTAAATATTAAATTTGATCAAAAGCTTGAAATTATTCCTAGAATAAAGAATATTTTCTATTATCAAAATCCAAGGTCAAACTTGTTTATCCATTTGGGAGAATTTTCATATTTGCAATCCACCCTCCCTTCCCAACTTTTTCAATCATCTTTGGGTTGGTGCTCTAGTCAATCTTTTGCCTTGGAAATTTTTAATAGGAAGTATAAGCATGATTACATGTTTGGAGAAAAAACACTTCATGTCCCTTTTCAGTCACTTTGGAACCATAATGTATGTTGTCAAGTTATCAATCATTCTTGGTGGCTAGAAAAGGTGTTTAAAGATCAATTCCATATTTTCTACATTTTTGAGCATCAAGTGGGTCTGACTTTGATTTTCCGTCTTTTAAGCTTTAATTTATCCCCACTTGAATTTTTGATCGTCAGTCCCAAGGAGAATCAAATTGAATATGTAAGAGAAGTAAATGAACAAGTTAATCTATGTGAAAATGAATCGAATCACATGTCTTATGTCCTTCCTCTATCCATCTCTGAGTTTAACTTGCATAAATTTTATGATCCTATCAGTTCTTTGATGGAGGATGTTTGCATCAGTCAGTCTTCTCCTTGGCATAATTTCATATTGCATAATTCAAACCATTCTTCAATTTATGAACAAATCAAGAAGACTGTGCCCTTAAATTTGTTGATCTTTAGCCCAATCTTGACTTGTTCTATTATCAAAAATCAAATAAGAATCATTAACCTATTTGATGAATGGTTGCACTGGATTTATGATTTTACCTAACATTTGTGATGACTGGTTAGATTAGGGTAGGTAGGAAACAGAATAAGCCTACTTGGGCAATAGTTAGTCTTTTTAGCCATTGAGTCTAGCACCTTCTTAGTCTCTAAGCTCCTTTGTAAGCTTCTAGTTTAACTGAGTACCTGTCACTTTTTCTTTTCCTGCACAATAAATTTCAAATTTTGCAAATTATGTTAGTAGTTTAATTTACTTTCTGCATTTGTACTTTATGCATAGAGTAGATTTTATTTCAGTTGATTTTATATTCTTCCCACACATGCGGCATGAGGTATTTTCTTTAGATGTTTGTGAATGCAGAAAATAGGTTGCAAGAATAAAGCTGGAAATAAAATGGTAGAGTGTTGGATCGTGGATTCGAGTAGCAGAGTTCGAGGACCAGAGATTCTGAGGTTCTCAAGCGCTCACTTCAGCCGAGCACTTGTCCCTAGCCGGAGCCAGATGTTATCACATATATAGTAGCCCGGGCTACCATACCATTATTTTTCTCATTCCAGTACACTATTCAGCCAGTTCCCTTACATTTGAGATGCCGAGATGAGCATCTATATTGGATCACTATCAGATTGTGGACAACAGTTGCATTCCCATGCCATGACTGAGTTTCAGGACACTCAGAGAGGATGACCCGATGTAGCCATTATACCATTGGTACAGAGCAGTCAGTAGTGCCCAGAGTTACAGCGAGCAGTTTCAGAGGACAGATGATGGTACAGGTTGATGTACATTCAGGTATATGACTCAGCAGGTAGTATTACGGTGTTATGGTTAGATTGCTTTTATACTTATTCTTATAGCATGTCATAGCACTTAGTGTCATGATCTGGCGATCATATAGATACATGGACCTGGTTGACCTATTATATATATATACTACTGTCCCTGCTCAGACTTAGAAGTTCACTATTCATACTCATTGGTACATACCCTCCTTAGGGAGAATAGAGGTGATCATTCAACCATACCTTGGCTTGCTAGTGTTGGGCTCCATCATTTCATTGTCTTCATCCATCCGTGGCCTACCTTTTAGATTATTACCCTGATTTGCTACTTGACTAGTGACATGGAGGACCTTTCCCCACTGTAGCCTCTGTATTGGATGAGCTTCCCTGTTTATTGTGTCTCGGCTCTGAGTTGGTGACAAAACTTACCTATGGTGAGTTGGAGTTCCTTGAGAATTCCCCTTAGTCACTAAAGTTGTGTTGGCTAAACCTGAAACTTTTAGTGCTGCCATCAATACAAAATCTGGAAAAATGAAATGTTATATCTTGTATATGAAAGAAATGCCAATTGAAAATGGCCATGAAAAATAAAATGTTATATCTTTTGGGAAAAATAAATACCTAGGTAAACAAGTTGTCCATGACACACCTAGAAGGTGCTCAGGTAAACAAGTGCCTTAAAAACACACCTGCAGCAGAAAGCCTAAAAACTAAATGTAAATCTATGCAATGTGTTTATAAACACACATAGATCAAGGCTATGGAAACCTCAGGCCCAAAAAGCAATGGAACTTAAATGTTATATCTAAACAATTGCTGGCCTTGTTTGTATTATGGATTGTGCGCATCTGTGAAGGTGAATAAACCCTCTTTAAAACAACTCATCCATTTGTGAGACACCGCCATTCCCTGTGTTATTGCTCATTCAGTATATACTATGGTGTGTATTCCCTTTCCCCTTGCCAAAGTGTCACAAAGTCAAGTCAGTCAAGTCATCCCTTAGCGCTAGCCAGTTATTTCAGCCTTCACCCTTCACTAGCAAATTGATCACAACTATGAAGTGAGTATGGTCCTGAAAGTCTAGTCTGAGTAATAATAATAATTAACGACACTATATATTTGGATTTAGATCGCCAGTCATGATTACTCTGTGTTTTAGTAGCTATTTGAATAAATTGTAAAGCATGTATTACCTTGACACCTTGCAGCAGCTATGGATGATAGTCTGAGTTGTATTTGGTCTTGGTGAGACCTAGTTTGACCATGGAGGACCATGGGACATAAGATGTTGGACCTTATGATGACTTGGGTAGATGATATATGGTCTATGTACACATACAGGATGATTCTATGCAGCAGCTACAGGGTTATGATGATGATTCTTGGTGATACAGCAGTGTTTGGACATTTACAGATCATTATTATTGGCCTTGTTCCGGTACATTGGATATTTATTTTGATCATGCAGAGATTCATATGGTGTATGAGTACACATCTTGGATGGATTTGGACCCTTCTGAGTCCAATGGACAGTTTGTTTTCAGTTCCGGGCACTTACAGGGATGATTTAGCCTCAGTAGGCTTGTCCTAGTGCAGTTTTTGGTCTATTGGAGGCCCTGTCAGAGCAGAGATGGACTTTTTATCCGGGTTGACCTAGGGCGCTGATGATGGAGGGGGTGGTGTCCAGCCACTTGTTTTTACCATATTACCCCCCTCCCGGGACACATTGGTGCCCTCACCTTGACAGCGCCATCACTCCAGGAGGCTGTTTGGTGGGCAGTTTCACGCTTCCCGAGGCATTTCAGGATTGGTAGAAATGGCTATTGAGGAAATCGATTTGGGCTACTGAGGCAAAGTTATGGCATGGGATGATCAGTGATGATAGATCGGGACCTTCCACACCTCCTCCTGCAGTTTCAGCTTCATCGGGGCCCGCATCCATCACTTATGGCACTTTCTGTGGATTTTTTTGAGGTCTTTTGAGGACCACGACTTCACCTTGGGGGCACGATTTGGTATATTCATGATTATTTATTGGTTATTGTGCCATGGGGATTGACCAAGGAGGGATAAAATTACCCCTTGGACCCACCATGAGCCTCTTATGATATTTTGTCATCATGATTTGGTGGGATTCCCCTCTCCTAGGGCGACTTTGTCCCACTTATGTTATATTTTATGTGTGATCCATGTATTATATTGTTGAGCTCATCTCAACCATTGATTAGACATTTGTATCTTTTAATCTTAGCCACTCATTCAAAAAGTGGTTAGGGTTTTGGTGCCCTCTCCTTCCTATTTAAAGGAGAGAGCTTCTCATTGTAAAGGGACTTTTGGCTCTGGATTATTGGAATAGAAAATTATTATTGCATCTATCTCCAATGTTGTGGTGAATGTTTTTGGTGTTCGTTCGTTGGTTCTTCCTTGCACTGAGTTATTGGAGATCTTGTTTGCGCATATCTATTGTACCACGATTTTGCATCTACAGGTGGAGGCCGATTTGCTTGGAGGAGGAGGGTATTGGTAGGGGAAGACTCTCCCTACTTCTTCTTTGGAGCTTTTCGTTGGTAAACAGGGAGGTATTACTGTCCCAGGACCTTCTATTTCATGTTACTATTTGCATTTCTCTTGTATTTCTTCCATACTTGCTCTTACTGATTGAATCTTTATTCCTTGGTTTGACAGGTAGAGGAAGGGCGCACTTGTGGACTTGGCATCAAATTGGCAAGCAAATCAACAATCTCTCATTTGATCTCTGCGGGAATCTTCCTCAACATCAAGGCATCTCATCCACATCATTCAGGTATGATCTCAAGGTAAGTTCTATCTCCATGATCTATCCAATTGTCAAAAACACTTAAAACCCTAATTAATTAAAAACCCCAATTTTGCATTTTCTTAGATCTACTGAGATCTAGTGGGTTGTTGGGCATGATACTGAAAACCCACCTCTATAGCATCCACGGCATCCCGGATCTATAGTTTGGTGAGGATTGGCTTCCGTTTGACCCCTCTCCCAAGCCAAAACTTAGCTT